>JARFIY010000359.1:11010000-13987500 GCA_036346155.1 Sinelater perroti | reverse complement strand
TTTAACTGCAGCCTCCCACAACCCACCAAAGTGAGGGGCCCTGGGAGGTGAAAAATGCCAACTAATGTTTTCAATTGCTAAATAGCGACGTACACTCTCGTGGTGTGCGGTTGACCTAAGCAAATTATGAATTTCTGTTATTTCATTGTGAGCGCCAACCAAATTTGTGGCATTATCAGAGTAAATAGCTTTAGATTTTCCCCTTCTAGAAAAGAACCGCTTAAGGCTGGCAATAAACGCCTTCGTTGTTAAATCGCTGACCACTTCAATGTGGACAGCTTTTGTAGACATGCAAATAAAGATGGCCACATATACCTTTACGCGGTCTCGATTGCGCAACCGCTTTTCTTTAATGAACAAGGGCCCGCAATAATCTACTCCTACATTTATGAAGGGACGGGAGTTTGTCACTCGTTCATGGGGCAAATTTCCCATAAGTTATTCGGAAGAACGGGGGCGCGCTCGAAAACATTTGATGCACTTGCGAATAACGTTTCTAACAGCCGTGCGATCATCAATGATCCAATAATTTTCCCGAATTAAATATAATGTGGCTTGAGCACCGGCATGCAGTAATCGTTCGTGAGCATCTCGAATTATCAGTTGCGTGATATATAGTTTAGACGTCAATAGTATAGGATGTATTTGATTTTTAGGCAGCTTGGAATGCTGAAGACGACCACCAACTCTGAGAACTCCTTCATCATCAGGAAAAGGAGACAAGGGAATTAATCGACTATTGTGTTCAAGTGGTTTATGGTTTTTTAACGCCTGTATCTCTTTAGAGAAGGCAGAGGCTTGAAATAATTTAATAATTAACAAGTTAGCCTTATCAACTTCATCTGGGGACAGGTCTTTAGTTAGTTCAGGCATGTTTTTTGAAATTGCATTGAAAGTAAATCGACGCATATAAGCCACCACTCGTCTTAATTTATTAATAGAGCTGTATCTTTCTAAGAGGTTGAGTTCCGTAAGTTCGCTTTTTAAACAGGTTACCGGAGTGGTAACTGTACGTTTCTCTGGGATATCGATTGCGTTTAAGGCTCCTGCCGGCCAGGATGATTCCGAATCACCAAGCCACGCAAGCCCTGCTTGCCAAATAGAGGATTCTATAAATTCCAAGGGAATTTGACCGCGAGACACCAAATCCGCGGGATTGTTATAAGAAAAGACGTGACGCCAATGACACGACTGAGTTAACCCTTGAATTTCCGCTACACGATTTGAGACAAATGTTT
Organism: Sinelater perroti; assembly: GCA_036346155.1. Lineage (NCBI taxonomy): Eukaryota > Metazoa > Arthropoda > Insecta > Coleoptera > Elateridae > Sinelater > Sinelater perroti. The sequence goes on along the minus strand of JARFIY010000359.1, from coordinate 13,986,262 downwards.
TCAACAAATGAGGCTGAGTATTATCCAATGAAGAACTATAGTTGAATCAGACCATAAATAAGCGTCGTGGAGCTCTACAGGAAGTACTCGTTTTATTGATGTGTATAAGCGTGCCAACAGAACTGCAGCGCATAATTCAAGTCGAGGTATTGTAATGGGCCTTACTGGAGCTATTCTGGATTTGGCGCAGATTAGACGAACGCACACATCACCCTTATCATTAGTAGATCGAAGATAGAAACAAGCGCCATATGCTCTTTCGCTTGCATCGCAGAAACCATGAAGTTGAATAATTTTGGCTTGCTGACTAACAACACAGCGATAAAATTTTAGTTTTCCTAATAGTGGAAGCTGAGACTTACATTCTTCCCAAAGCGTATAGACGTTTGCAGGAACTGATTTGTCCCAGGCTACTCCCGCCTTCCACAGCTGTTGAATTATTATTTTGGCATAGACTATGACAGGCCCCAATAAACCTAGAGGATCAAATAGCTTAGATACTTGCGATAATATAACTCGCTTTGTAACCCTTTTATCATTTTGGATAAATTCACAGCGTAGAATAACGTATCGCCTCGAGAATTCCATTGAATGCCTAACATTTTTACCGTGGCATTAGGATCTAGAACCATGTGAGTACTATTAGGATTTTCTGGGTAATTTAATAATAAATTTGGGTCATTAGAGGCCCATTTTCGAAGGGAGAAGCCACCTTTTTTTAGTAGCGTTGATAAGTCATCTCGAATAAATTCAGCTTCAGCCCGTGTGTTGGCTCCCGTAAGTAAGTCATCAACATAGAAGTCCTTTTTTAGTATTACCGATGTTATAGGATGATGATCGGCTTCATCATCAGCTAACTGATGAAGAGTGCGAGTTGCTAAAAAGGAGGCACTGGAAGTGCCGTAAGTGACTGTGTTTAAAGTGTATTCATTTATATTGTCCTTTTCATTAAAACGATAAAGTATTTTTTGATATAAGGCATCCTTGGGATGTACCAAGACCTGACGATACATTTTTTCAATGTCTGCCGATAAGACAAACAAGTGCACACAAAAGCGAACAAGTAGGCTGAATAGATAGTCTTGTAAGGCCGGACCAACCATTAATGTATCATTTAAGGATATACCCGTTGATGTCTTTGCCGAACCGTCAAATACTACACGAAGCTTTGTTGTAAGGCTGTCATCCTTTACAACTGCATGATGGGAAGAACAAAACCTTCAGTGGAGTTTCCTTGAGACACAGACATGTGTTTAACGATTTATACTCTTCTAGAAAGGTAGAGTGTCCTTTACTAAGTTCGGGATTGTTTGCCAAACGATTTTCTAATAAAAAATTGCGGCGTAGAGCCCCTGCATAAGAATTGCATAGTAAATCCTTCTTCTCATTGAATGGAAGTCTAACAACATATCTACCCTCAGAGTTGCGAATGGTGTTGGCCTTGTAATGCGCTTCACATGCAATTTCCTAAGCTGAGAGTGGTTTTACAAGTGGGACTTCTTCAATCTCCAAAAATTTAGTTAGCATTTTGTCCAAAGGGTTAGAGTTGACGCTAATATGACACTGTATACTGTTCTTAGTGCAAGAAGGAACACTGTTTATTTCTCCAGCAACGATCCAACCCAGTTGTGTTTTTTGCAACATGGCAAGAGGTTGGTTCTTTAATCTAATTTGACTTATACATAAGAGCTTATAAAATAATTTAACTCCAATGAGAATATCGACGATGCGTGGATCGTGAAATTCTGGGTCCGCTAAAACGATATTTTTGGGAATTTCAAATTGCGATGGGTTTAATTGTAACGAAGGTGTGAGTTTAGTAATGTGTGATACTACAAGAAAATCAAGAGATTTTTGATAATTACTAAAGCGAGATTTCATCACAGCTGACACTTGATGCTCGATGGTTGTTGAAGTGCCGTCTATGCCAGTGGCATTGATTTGAACCTGCTGTATTTCTAAATTTAAAAAATCAGCAACTTGTTGCGTAATAAAGTGGGCTTGGGAACCTGTATCTAAAAGGGCACGACAAGTCATAGATTTACCATTTTTGTTTGCAAGATCTACTATAGTGGTAGCCAGAAGCGCCCCTGATTGAAGGCGAGCATGCAGGTTAATGCTAGAGGTAGATTTAGCAGTTTGTTCGCGCGGAGGATCAGCCTCCGTTACAATAACTTGAGAATTGTTTTGATTTTCTGTTTGAAAGTGTAAAAGAGTATGATGCTTTTTGTTGCATTTGTGACAATTACCTGACGTGCATCGATTTGATCTATGATTGCTGCGAAGACAATTTAGACACAGATTAATGTTTTTTGCAATTTTGTAGCGCTCTTGTGGAGATAGAGATTTAAATCTGCTGCAAGATGATATTAAATGATCACCCTTACAGTATTGACAATGAGTAGTTGCTGTTGAAGTAGAGAAAACCTGTTGAATTTTAAGGAAATATAACTTCTCTTTTCCGATTGAGTTAATGTATTGACCTTAAGTTGAAGGCCTTGGCTGTCTTCAAATTGTGCATGATGCTCTAAGAAGGTGAGCAGGTTATGCAGCGTAGGTGATGGCATTTCATTTGAAAATTCTTCCCATTTTTCGCGAATTGAATTATTTAATTTTTCTCTAATGATTACGATTATTAGAGTGACCCAAGAATCGACCGGTTCTCCAAGTGCTTGTAGAGCCCGAGTATGTTTTTGAATTTGGTCAACTAATGGCCGAACAAGCGTGTTCTTGGACATGCATGGTAACTCAAGTATAGCTTGTACATGTCCCTGGCGTATGATTTTCTTATTGCCGTAACGATTTTTCAATAAGTTCCAAGCGATTGTGTAGTTTTCGTCTGATGATTCTATAGCCGATATGACGCCAGCGGCCTCTCCAGTTAGACAACCTTTGAGGTAGAAGAATTTCTGTACATCCCGTATGCGATTATTTTCATTGATTACCGAATTGAAAAAGTCGTAAAATCCTAACCACTCGGTGTAGGATCCGCTAAACCTTGGTATATTTATTTTAGGCAAATTGATTGAATTGGGTATATTAAAATCACAAATGTTATTAGCTTGAAATGAGTTCATCGAGTTATTTGAAATTGATTGTGCAATGGGTACAGATTTTGGAGCATGAGCTGCTAAAAGTGACCGACTTATTGCAAGGGTGTCATAATATTTTGTTTTGAATTCTAAGCGATATTTTTCTGATTCATCAGGCTCCTCAATAAGAGCATCTATTTCTATTTGAGTCCTTTCAAAGTTTTCGAGCTAATTCTGCATCTTGCATGCGATTTTCTAGAATGGTTAAATCTTTTGCAGGATCAAATTTTTTAAGGAACGTTTCATAAATTGTTAACGATCGTTTTGCGTTTGCACATTGCGCCTTTAGCAATTGAATCTGTTGTGTTTGACTCATTTTGTTACGAATAAAATTTGTTGTAATTAATTACATATAACAATAAATGTGAATTATTACAATTAATTAATTGCAAATTACCAATAAAGTATTTGCGATTAATTAATAATAGATACCAATAATTGCTAATGATTCCAATTGATTATTTACGAATTTGATGATTTATACTTAATGTCAATGTTCAATGTTCGTGCAATTACAAACTAATTATTCAAAGAGGAATTACAAGAATAATTATAAAAGGATTTGGTGGTTCAATATGAAAAGCTTTACCGACCTTTTAGCGTTATTATGCCTATTGAACCCTTGTTTGTTATTTGTTGACCTGGAATGCTGCTGACCTGCGAACGGGGAATGCGAATGGACTCCAGTACGATATGATGCGTTTTTTCTTTCCAACGACGAAGATTTACTTGTTGATTTAACATCCGACTCGAAGGACCATTTGTATGTTACCGCGGCTAGTTTGTCGCGATAGTTAATAGGGGGAAAAATTGCAACAATAAATCCACTTATTTGCGATGATGTTCCCTTCAATCAAACACTGCGATTTCGAAACTACAATTTAATGTTAACTGAAGTTAAATAAAAATACAAAGTTGCGAATGTGCTCGAGTGCATTAGTCGGGGCTTTCGACTGACTATCTATTACAAACTGAGTCGGCAAGTGAGTGACATCAAATTCAAGGGGTGGGTTCTTGAAATCAGGGACAATAATTACCTGCAAAAAGGAAGACGGCTGTAATTGTTTAGCTTAATGACGAGAAAACCCGCTGACAAATCTTAAACTAATAATTACATTTTTGAATAGGGTCATAAAACTTGTATTTGACACAAAAGAGACGATAGCGGTCATCTACCTGAAGGGAACCCACCGATCACTTAGACTTATAAATCTGTCACTCAACTTGCCTGGAGAATCTTAATTCTTAAAATAAGATAATCCTTACAACTATTCTTAATAATAAATTAATAACTATTCCGTACTAAAAATTGACTACAACCAATTATGGATGACAAAAAAATGATATTTAAACAATAACTCGAATTCAGACCAAACAAATAGTATCTTCAAACGAAAACAGTACTACTCAGCCGTATTTATTAATATTGGCTAAGCATTTAATAAGGTATAACGCGCAAGATTATGCTACAAGCTCAAATTATGACTTCTATATCCCACATGTTCTTTGTTAAAGTCTAATAAGTTCTAGTGTCTTGCAAGGCATTATTCTTGGCCCAATTATATACTTAATATAGATTCACAGAAGAGAGACGTTTGCGGAGGATACTGCAATCCTGGAATTGTACCACAACCCCATTAGTGCATCTAAAAACCTATAGAACCACCCTGCCAAACTCGAATTATGGCTAATAAAATGACAAATAAAGGCCAACAAAAGTAATTCTTCGTATATTACATTCACAATGAAGCGCAATAATTTTTCTCCATTTACTTTGAATGGTTCCGAAATCTTTCAAACTGCTGAAGTAAATGCTTTGTACTCAACCTGGATAGAGGGCTAAAGTGGCGCACTCACAGATTTTTATAAAATACAGGCAGATATACTGCTTGCTAGAAAGAACCCTGCAGTTATTATTAAAAAACAAACTCCTACTAAACAAATCAATTCTAAAGCCTATTTGTATTTATAAAATATTTCTCTGAGGATCGATCAGTACATCAAATATTGAAATACTGCAACGCTTCTAAAATAAGGTGCTCTGTGATACTTAAGTATAACTACAGTGAGCGAAGATGTTCCAAAGTTCAATGATAAATATGAGAATACAATAGAAATACGTACTAGTAAATTAGTAGCCAATATGTTAAATAAAGATAACAAAAGCTAAAAAATTTAAACCATCAGATCTGTTAAATAAACTCAAAAATTCACATAGAACGATATAAAATATTGTAACAAAAACTAATATAATTAAGCTTATTAATAATATAAAATTAGGAAATGCTCAATGCGATATATAGGTATTATTATTAAGTTTATTATATAGCATTCCAAGCGAATTGCATAGCTAATAGAGTTATAAAAAGTTAAACTCATATATAAATACTTATCCGACTCAAATTTGCAAATTCAACAGGTGTAGAAGTGGAATAAAGCATAAATACTTGTAATCCCACAAACAAGCGTCACATAAATCGTTCAAATATATATAAAAAATTTACGATGTTTTCAGAAGAGTACAGTAAAAAAGTAGCTTTATACACATACGTATGCTTTCAGTTTACTACCCTGTTTCTACTTACGTATTTTAGAGCCTCTAAAGTTACCAATACGCACATAATCTGCAAAATATCATTGAGTTGATATTCTACTGATTTATAGTTCTCTCTAATGTATTTTAGAATATGTATTTAAATAAAATACACAAGTAGCTTATTTTCTTTGGAATATTTAAATAAGTAATAATTAGTCGCATATCTGTATCGCGTTAATTTAAATTTTAGTATTTATTTTTTTATTGAAAATAATATTTTATTTTTTCTTATTGTTAAAAACTAGCGCCAGCATAATCGCCGTTGCGATGGTCTCTGGTGCGGATGGGCGTGGGTTTTCATTTCCGAGCTTTCTGGTGCCAGGTGGGTGACCTACTCACTCACTAAAAATAATTGAGTATTTGCGTTCGCTTCGTACAAGGGCTAATAATGGCGGTCGTCTAAGGCGCGGTGCTTGCCACATTGCCCCGCATCAAAGAGGTGGTGCGCGATGACCGGGCACATTGTGCAAACATATGAGAGGCCCACGGAGGGGTGTTAGAGCCTTATCATTATTAAATTATTTTTCTAAAAATTACATATTAGTTTATCTTAACATAAACTCTAAATATGATATATATATATATATATATATATATATATATATATATATATATTGCCTGCTTTTGTAGATTAGTATATATTTTAGAAAAATTTTAAATTATATTTGAACATAATTGTTCTCATCTGTCTTGTATGTATGCAAAAGTGTAATTAACAACGGTTTATAAAACAGTAACAGCAGTCCAGCGTGCTCAACGTTTCATTAAATAACGTTACTTTTACAAAACCGGTTTTAACTTTTCAGTGATGTAAATGGCATCAACGTAATGAGGAGAATGCTTTTGCAAAAATCAAAGTTCTTAAAGTGTTCCCTTTAAACCTTTGCACCTAAATGAAGCTCCGTTAATGCGATTACGAGCTTGCGGTGACGACAGAGCTTCCATTCCACCCATTTTGTCTCGTTTGGCCTTTGAGTAGCAGCCATCCATCATCATCCATCTCGATATTAAACACTCAGCGTGTTTTATCTAGGCGTGCCTATTTTTATTAATGCAGCCAGGATTATTTACGTTAGTTGCGGTGATTTTCATATAAAATAGACCGCCGTCTAGCTCTGTTATGCGACGCAGCAGTCATGTAGTTGGTTTGATTCAATAAAACCGCGTAATACATTCTGATCGCGTAGGCACTAAAATTTCAGAGAGCTGCCACTAATTGCGCTCCAGAATCGAGAGAAAATTTAACACCACGTTCATTGAGGGGATCACTATTTCACTGTCAACACAAACGATTTTTTCTGCTCGACTGGCTTGGCGTATTTCCAAAGGCACCTGTGGCAGCTTTATCAATAAGTGTAATAGTCAAGTAGGTTCTATTTTCCGGTTTTGTAACTTTGAAGAGGAGTAGCTTGTCTTCAATCAAACAGAAAGTTTAAGGACTGATTTATGAGAATAATTTATTGTGTTCCGACGTTCGACGTATGTAATAATCTAATAGCGGTTTGTGTTAGAATAGCCAAGTTAGCTGAAGTCTAAGAAAATAGCAGTTTTAGTACAATAACAAACTTTTTTTTTTAATTAAATTAAAACGCCAGTATTTTATTAAAATCATATTAAAGCACCAACAAAAGTAAAAAACTAGAAAAATATAAAATGCGTTAGGTAATTTAAATGAATAACAATAAAATTTGATTACTTTGCTAGGAATTTAATTTATATCTGGGGTTTCTATTATTTTTGAGATCATTTATTGCTTTGCTAAATTCATTTTTCAGGATCGGTCTATGGTTTTCTTCTCCGTTTTCGGTTCTTATGAGTTCTGTCAGTGAATTTGTATTATCTTCTTTATATAGTTCTTCTAAATATTCCTTCCAGTTTGCAACTATTGTTTTGGCCTCATATATTATTACCCCTTTTTCGTTCTGTATTTCTTGGGTTCTAGATTTTGCTGTTCTTAACTTTTCTATATGCTTTGTTGCTTTTACCTTTGGTAATACCTGTTTGATCTCGACCCAGTTATTTCTTATGAACTCTTCTTTCTTTTCCTTTTCTTTGTATCTTGTTACTTAATTCTCCGTATAATCGTTTCCTTGTTCAGTATTTATGTTCTTCAAATTTTTAAGTTTCTCGATAATATTTAATATACCGCTTGTGAGTCATAAGCATTTTTTTGGTTTGTTTTGTTTCTTCCAATATTTATAGTTTTATTTTGTTCTACTGTATGTCTTGTTAATTTTTTGTTTTATTATTTTATTTTTTTTATCTTTAATTTTTCAAATTCCATTATGTTATTTCCTTTTTCTTAATCTTCTTTAAGTTTACCCTATATTTAATTATGACTCATTATGATCGCTGTCGATATCTGGCCTCGAATAGTTTCTGGAGTCTTTAGCTTGGTTTTGAATATTTTTTTACTATAATGTACTCAATCTGATACCTTTTCACATCTTCCGGCATCTTCCAGGTGTCTCTTCTCCTGAGATGGTGTTGGAATATTGTATTAGTGATAGTTTATGTTTAGCACAGAACTCTATAAGCCTTTCTCCTCTTGTTTCTACTTGCCTGCTATGATGTCTTCTTTTCCTTCTCTTACTGTTGGATTCTAGTCTCTCATAAGTATCAGATTTTCATCTACTTTCGTATGTCTCATTAGTTGTTCTACACTTTTATATAACTTTTTAATTTCTTTATCTTCATGACTTGTTATTGGCATGTAGATCTGCATTATTATCTTTGGACTTTGTTCTTAGTCTAACTCTTAGTAGTCTTTTCTTATATTGTGTATATTCTACTACTCTTTGCCCTGAGCCTTTGTTTAGAACTATTCCAACCCCTCCATTACCCTCTCTTTTTGCTTGAATGTAAATTATTCTGTATTCATTGGACCACATATCACTTTGCTAGGACCACTTCATTTTACTTACATCCTCTAATTTTCTAACTTTCTACACTTGAGGAGCGTTGTTTACGTTTCAGCTTGCAATTTTTTTTTGTTTCTATTCCTTGTTCTGCCTTCCTGAGTTGTCCTGTATTTTTCGAAGAAATTATAACACCGCTTTTCTTAGAAAAAGATGGTTTCTTATACAAAGTGGTTTTTCGTTTCCTTCTTCGACGGTCTTACCTTTTTTCTATTAGGTACATATGTTTGCATTTCCTGAAACATATATCTCTTTTTTAGTTTATACCGCATTTGCTTGGTCGGCAAATCCTTGTTCATTATGTAGAAGGGTGTACCGCGTGCAGGTGAGGTTGACATTTGGCTGGCTTTTCATTTTGGTGTTTGTGTACCACTTTGTATATATAGAAATTTAAAATAACTAATACATTCTTTTGAAAGAGACAGATTCCCAATTTACTTGTTAGGCTCAAGGCCGTCGCTCAATAATCTGTAATTAATTTCTGAGCACCCCTCGTAAAGATATAGATTTTCGCAGTTTTTGTTGCACCAGCCAGGAATTCAGTTGCCACTGGAACACGTGTGAGGATTTAAAGAAGGCGAACCTTTCAGATGGTTCCAGTTCAGTAGCGAACGGCCGAAAAATGCGAATGAGTTCAAGCGCGGGTAAAACATAAATAGTATGTAATTTTACATTATCTATTGCATGTGTTGTGTACATAAGTAGTGTCAAGTGATTCTGACAGCCTGTAAGTAAAATAAGTAATTTTAATTAATTTGCAAGTCTTATTCACTACTGTAAAGAGTGAAAACGTTACAAAACAACTCTATTATAGCCAATGAAAAAACAGTTGACATTGGTTTGTCATTTGGTGTTGTACCACTTTGTAAATAGTAGAATAGGGTCTACAACATAACTAATAGTTTTGAAAGAGACATATTAATTCTTGTTAGGCTCAAAGATCGCTCAGATAATCTGTAACTTATTGCACTCGTAAAGATATAGATTTTCAAGAACTTTTATTGCACCAGCCAGGAAAATTCAGTACCACTGGAACACGTGAGGATTTAAGAAGGAACCTTTCAGATGGATTAACCAGTTGCAGTAGCGAACGGCCTGAAATGCGAATGAGTTAACGGATCACCAACATGAAGATAGTATGTAATTTTACAATTATGATGTGTTGTACACCAGTAGTCAAGTGATTCTGAGCGAGCTAATAACACTAAGTAATTTAATTACATTGAGTAACTTCACTAACTGTAAATGGCCGTGATAAAACGTTACAAATGTGGAACTCTAATTATAGCCAATACGACAGAACTTTTACTAATTGGGTGCGACATAGCAACAAAATAGATGTAAATAGGTCTACAACATCTAATGCCGATTTTTAAAAATCAAGACTAGACTTGAACTAATAACCCAGGTGTAATAAGATTTCGCATAAATATTACACAAAACTCTTAATTTACGAGTAAAAACAATAAGTGAAAATTTATTATTGAAGAAATCCAACGGATTTAACCATTCAAGACGCTTGTGTATAGGATACAACTTTTGTATTCAGACAATTTGCTAACAATGAACATCCATGTTCAGTAAATAAATTGAAGCATTGAATGTACCACAAACATGAATGGCCGTAAAACGATCATATTGGAATCTAATATAATCACAGAATTCTTTAAGTTAGGTGCACTGCTAACAGATTGCAAAAGCAAAGCAATGCATTTTAAAATCAAACTAGACTTAACAAAACAAGGGCATAGTATATTAAATTCGCTACAATTAACAAAAAATCTTAAATTTCGAGAAAAACATAATAAAATTTATTATCTGAGAAACAACATTTCAAGACGTTCTTAGGATAATATTTTGTTATACAATTCAAAATGAATATTTGTTTAGTAAATAGAATTTGACAATGTGAATTGTTAAAAACGATGATGCGTCACCAAACAGATATATTATCTAATATAACTCATAGAATGTCTTTAAGTTAAGCCACAACTAACGCCTTAGGAAAACAATTATTGTAACAACAACATTTACATATGTAGTCAAACATAACATAGCCAAATATAGACAAATTTGATGTAAAAAATGTCGATTTTTTAACAAAACAGTATTTAAATTGCACAAGAGCAAAAATTTAGTAATCTTAATTAACTCGTATTTTAAATGTTAATAATTCATTAACATACTTAATAATACGTTTACAGTTAAAGTTAAATATATATTGCATTTTAATATTTATTATGAGATATAAATTTTTTGTGCTTTTGCTGTTGCAAATGTTTGAATTAATGTACCGATGTCAAGATTAGCTGCAACTTTGTGTTCAATTGACATTATTGGTTCTTCTTAAATCATGGTCGATCGATTGTATGCTCTTAGAAACTTTAAGCTGGGAAAATAAGCCCTTTATTGTTTTGCTTAATGATAAAACTGAGCCTGCTTTAAGTCCTTGTATAATAGCACAGAAGTCGTAATAGATTTACGTGGCCATTATAACAAACTTTTCTTTACTAACAAAGGTGTACAACAAGGACGTACTCAGATTTTTTAACATATAAGTTGCTGTCGCCCTTCGTAAATGAACGTTATCCGGATGGAAAGGAATAAATGTATTAACTGCTTACTTTTCGCTAACGACTTAGCTGTAATCTAAAACAATAAAACTGATATGCAAAGTGCTTATGACTAACTTTACTTGATAAGCAAAGAATATGAGTTAATTATCTTACGCAAAGACTACAGTGTTCTACAGAAAACCAGTTAATCACTTCAACATTCGGATATAGAAACCAAAACGCATATATTCAAGCAAATGTGCGAAACAATTAGAAAAACCATCCACAAGAAGGTTAGAAAAGGAACACAAATATAATTTTATAAGACTATTGTAATCCCTGTTTTGCTGCATAGTAGCAAAACTTGAGTTTTAAAACAAAGAGGCCGTTCGCACATTCAAGCTTGGAAGATAAAATTCTTAAGTCGTTAAATAATATACTAGAGTCTACAAACTCAAGGTTGGCGATATAAGAAATAGTTTAATAACACAACTAGCCCTAAAAACAATTAAACCTAACAAACAAGACGAAACTATACGTCGAAAAGATAAAAAATCGCCAAATAATAAAGGTGGCACGCAAATATCGTTCTGGTAGACAAAAAGACGTGGGTAGACCTAAAAAAAAGATAACAATAGACAGAATTAGGAAATAAAATATATTTTATTGAATGGAATATTCATATTATATTATAGACCACATGAAGTATTTAAAATTTTTTTTAAATAGTATAATTTATTTTAAATATTTAAATTTAAAATTAGGCAAGTATTTTAGTAAAACTTATTTTCAATTTAAATTGAATTTTTGATTTTTATTAGGTTTATCTTATAATAGATGTTTAATATAATTGTTAGTAAATGAAGTTGTGGAAGTATAGTGAAAAGGATTGTATTATAACTAGGCAACATTGTTCTTTTTATAACATTCAACAACTTCAGCTCTAACTGCCCGAAATTTAAGATCATTTTAGAACTAAACGCTTTTGTATAAACGCTTATATATAGCCCGCTGTGATTTGTTTATAATGCGTCGAGACAAAGCTGGTGCTCTACAATTGGAGCTTCGATGCAGAAATATAGCGAGCATAATATAAACTGTCAACTAAGGTGAGTTTCGGGATGACATCATGGTCAACGTCATCCTGCTCGCCTTCCACTAACCTCTAGCCGTTGTTATTCAAGCAAGCGCTTCAGAATATGAAGGCAAGCTGAAAATGAAAGATGGAATGCACGTTCTCGTGATTACGCCATGCTGCGATGGAGCTCACGACTGTGTTTAGTAGAAATTGTTAAACTAATATAAGCAAAGCAGCTGCCAATTAGCTGCTCTAAAAATATTACTTCGATAAGTTAGCAGCGAGGTATGTTATTAGTAAAATTGTTATACTACAGTTTTCTGCAAATTGTAGTTTTACTTTACAGAAGTGATGTTTCTTTTATTTTTGAGCATAGAAAAGCTACAATTATTTATCTTATTAAAACACTAAAAACCAACAATATGATAAGTGAAAAATTTTACACGAACATGGAACAGAACTACAAAACAAATAGATATAAAACCGTAGGAAAGAAATAGAAATATAAAATAATAATTACGTCAAAACAACCAGCATACTCGAATAAAAATGTATTAAAGAAATATAATTAAAATAAGAAAAATATTAAAGTAAAATAAATAACATAATTTAATAAATTTTTTATTGCAACTCGAAATAAAGAGGAAATTCACATGCGTTCCACTGTGCATGTCACTAATACAAAAAGGATTGAGATAAATTATGTAAGTTAAAAAACTCGTTTAACTTAATTAATTTTTGTTAATTATACAGGATGATTTAGAGCCAGTGTGGTCCCGTGGTTGAGGGACGGGCGGCGATGCTGACGGACCCGGGTTCAATTCTCGGTGCTCTCTGATGCCTGGCGGGTGGCACTCAGTCACTCAGTCACGCAGAGTACCTGCGTTCATTCGAACAAGAAATGGCGGTTTAGTGCGAATGTTCCATCGCCCCTCATCAGAGATGGTGCGCGACGACCGGGCAGAGAGCGAACGTTAGCCTTAACCTCTCAGTTCGCAGCGTTACGTAGAGCCTTACCATACAGGATGATTTAAATTAATAGACTCAATTTCATGTGACCATATTTATTAAACTAAATATTGTAAGTAAATAATTCACATAATATTTCAAAGAAGATGTCCTATAGTTTCGAATGTTACCACTATAGCGAGAGTGCCTAGTGCACTGTCATACAGCAGCGTTAGTCGTGAGCGTCAGAGAGAGATGGCTACACTATAGCACGAGATCGCTTACATTCGCGAATAAATTTCATTGTCTTACAATATTGAAGCTTCAACGAGGAAGAGCATTTGTTGTTAGAATCATCAATTTGATCAAACTAGCTGTTTGCGTAAAGATAGAGCACAGGACAAGCGCGTGTAGCAAAAGAGAATGTGGGACTAATTTGAGAGAGTTTAAAGCGTAGCCCAATAAAAGCAACTTGTAAAATGAATAGAAAACAAATAACACACGCCAAACAGGTGTGTTAAGGCACTATTTAATATTTAACCAAACCGTTTGCAACTGGTACAAGCTATTCGGGTAAATGACAGGCTAAGGCGAATTGAACTATCTAATAGTATGATCGGAAATATAGAAAACGTTTACTTTCTGCCGCGTTTCATTTTTAATGGCGAAACAACGCTCTACCTAAATGGGAAAGTAAATCGGCATGACATACCGAGATGGAGGTTACACAATTTCCCCGAAAGTTAACGTGTTTTGTGCCATATCGACAACAAAGGTTTATAAACTTTTCTTTTTTTGATAATATAATAATACGGTTACTAGGGTAATGTATCTCACTATGTTGCGAAACTGCCTTTTTTCAAATAAATGAAAATTCTGAAAACTTTATTTTCCAACAGATCCAAGCTCAACCCCTATTGGCATCGAGGTGTTTGATGTTTTTTGAATAAATTTTTACCTCAACAATAAATAGGTGGCATGCGAAATAAAAACTTTGCACTTATGTTCTGGTTTCTAAGATCTCCTAATTTTGCCCCTTGCGACTTTTTTGTGGAGGTTCGTAAAAAACGATTTTCCGCCTCTACCGATTTTGTTGACTATTAAAAAAACTGTATCACAGTTGTGGTAAATTCACTGACTCAAGACATTCTTGATTTTGTGTGGGATAAATTTTCTTACCGTCTAGATGTTACCTGTGTAGAGGTTTAACTAAAATTAAAATAAACTAAAGCTGTTCAAAGTAACCGCTTCTAATTTCCGAACATAATGCAATGCGATGTCATAGATTTTCTACCTTGTTTTTTCAGTACATTTGTTTCAACAATTTTTTTTATTTATTTTTTATTTATATTTATCTAAATCCAACGTCTGCAGTTGTAAGAACCATGATTTAACATGTACGGATTTTTGCTCTCATTCTCACCATGAAACTTATTCAAATGCAGAAGCAATTTTTATATCAGAGGGAAATTCATCAGAATCAAACATTGATGACGATGAGAATTATTTTTGAACGGTAACTTACAAGAATTTTTGGGACGATTATGATCCAGATGAAGGTGATGATAATGATTGTGATGGATTCAAAATATTGCAAGATAATGCCAATATAGAATTAGAAGGGCTACAAGATGTTGCTGAGATGTAATCTAAAGTCGAAAATCGTAAAAATGAGAGAAAAGGAAAGAGAATCGAATAACAACAATGATTATAAATAAGAGTTTATACCTAGTTTTATATGTACAATAAATAATAGTAAAATAATCTTAATATATATTTAACTGTTTACTTATTTAATTATATATTTATTAAAAATCCCATCTAAATAGAATAATAAAACGCATTTCTCAGAAATATTATCGCAAAAAAGAAAAATTTATTTTTAATTTATTTATTATTCAGTATTTTATATTTATATATTTCATTTGGCTTTCCTTTTAGGTATAGAAGTCTAAAAAAATTATGTTTCTATAATGTATAGAACCGGAGAAATGATGAAAAGATCAGACATTTTTACATAAATATAGTTAATAAAAAAATAGGGGTTTTTCGTTTTTTTTGAGTATTTAAACGACGAATACGAAGACGTGAGGGGCCGCGCGCCGCGAATGCGAGGCACTTCGACTGTATTCACTAATCAATGAAATTATTTAATAAATAAATTATTGCTATAAAAATATCTATGACTTATCAACTGTTAATCTGCTTTAAATGACTGTTGTTTACATTATTTAGTGAATGCAGTGTAAGTGATTTGCTTTCGCGGGGCGCGGAGACTTGCATCTTTGTGTTCGTCGTTTAAATACTCGAAAAAAACAAAAAAAACCCTGGTTTTTTATTAACTATATTTATGTAAAAATGTCTGATTTTTTCATTTAGGTGGTCTAAAAAAATCAAAAAATAGAAGATAAAAATATATAAGGTTTTTCAAACTTTCACATTTTTTAAGGTTATAGAGTAAAAATTCGCTAAAAATATTAAAATATAATATAACAATATATAATATAATATAATAAAAAAATACGTAAGTCTGGTTTTCAAATAATTTTTTTTATTAATGTTTTGAGGCCGAAACGGCGAGATGAGAGCGTCGTGTTTGGCGCTCGCGCGTTTGACTGTGGTAGCGCTGGGGCAGTTGACGCGTTTTGCCTCATATATGTGCGTGCATATGTTTATGCGGTGCGTGTGTTTTAGCAATAAACAAATATATGAGTTTAATTTTCTTAATTAATTAAATATACTTCTTTGTTTGCTGGTTACTTTCATCGGACGTGTACTTATGGAAATTAGAAAAAGTTTGCCGGCATTTCATTCAGCAGTATTGGAGGGTAACATCAAAATAAAGTGTCTATTGCAAGAAAAAGCTAGAATGGTCTTCTAGAGGATTGACTTATTGGGCCTGCATCAATAACAGTAAATCTTAATAAGAATCAGCCGAACTACTTAAATCGGCAATAAGAAGAAGCTAATAAAAATGACCATTAAAATCTAAACGTAGAATGTACAAGGTGTGAATAAAAAATAGAAGAAATTATGATGCAAGCAAAAAAAGGAACGTTGGTATATTAATATTAACGGAAAGAAAAAAGCAGCAATAATAAAATATAAATATAAAACGACTATCGTCGGAGTATATAAATCAAGCGATAATAAAATGGCACTAAACAAAGAAATTTTGTGAGAAGATTGATAAACTAGTAGAGAAAGAAATAAGAATTAATAATATTAGAAGATTGGAATGCTTATAAACCTAAAACACAATATGAATCTATAATATATTCTATGATAACTCGACAATACGCTCGATTGAGAGTTCAATATGTAGGAACTTGTACAGGAGTATTGATCGGTAGTAATTAATATTTGGGTAATTCTAAGATAATGGTTCTATCCGAAACTACAAACAAAAATAAAAAATGTGCAGAAAAAGAACATCAACAACAACATGAACATCACGTAGAGAGTTTTAAAAATAAAAATACATGTAATTTATGTAAGTAGATGCAGAAGGTAAAACAAAATAACTGAGGAATTATACAAGCATATAACAAAAGGAACAATAGAATATAAGACAAATAAATAATATGAAAATAATATAAGTAATAATGGCAAAGTAGCAAATAAAGTAAGATACAAAAGCAGCTTTTCCTAAAATGCCTTAACACAAACAAAAAATGAAATAAAAATAGATACAAGGTTAATAAAAAAAGAAGAAAAAAGAAATAAAACCTAGGAGAAAAGATGAAGAGAAATATAGAGTTATACAAAAAGAAAAAATCTGAGAAGCATGGGTATATTCTGAAAAACATAAAACAATAATAGTAAACTTACCAACCAAAATAATAAATAAAGGTCTACTACTAGTCAAGCAATCACAACATTTATACATAAAAAGTATAAGGGAATATCACTAACAGGTACTTTAAGTGAAATTTATGGACTAAGAAATTAAAAAAATTGAAAACAATACATATGGCAGGAATTAGAACAATCACCTGGATTTAAGAAAAAAGCTCATGTAAAGACAATATATTCATTCTCTTTCAAACCATATAAAGAAAAGATTGAAACAGAAAAAATAATTATACAGGGTACGGCGTTTAAATCCGGGCAAATTTTTTAAAATAAAATTTTATAAGACAAAAAAATAAAATTCCATTTGTGTGTGACCTGTAAAACAACGATATCCATATTGGCAAATGCTGCTTCGGTATCGGTGTGTAAAGATGCCACATTAGAATGTTTGGACTTGTGGACAGTTAAGAACCCAGAATTTTCTTCCGGACAACCAATTTTGGACTAAATGGCTAATATGTGCTTGTGCACTATTCTGCTGAAATACATATTGCGTCCCCTAGGCCACAGTTTCTATTCACGGTTTCAGCACATACATTAAAACATGTACATAAACCTCTTTCGTGCCAGTTTCCTCCGAAATCAACGCCTGAAGCCTTTCTACAAATATTGAACTTTTCAAGAGCATTATATTTTGCAACAGTGTTAGGGTACCCAAAAACACTTTTGATAATGATGCGGCTTTTTAGTTGTACTCCGCGCTTGTTCGCAATAGATCGCCTATTTTAAGTTTATGATTGTTTCCTAAGAGCATATGGCTTTTACAAACGACAATAATGACCTATCGCGGCAATAATATATAGCAAAATACACAAATTTAAATTCGTGCGGATTTAAGCGCCGTACCCTACACATAATATTTAGCAACTTTATATATAATGCCACAACAAGAAAATTGGTGGGCATTAAAAATTGCAAAAGTTATACAAACATCCGGAGTAAAGATAAAAAACAAACTATCGAAAGGCTTTAAAATACGTAAGGGATAATGCTCAATATGACTACTCTCTTAAAGTATTTGTAAGCAAAACACTAGAAGTGTGGAGAAATTAAAGTAGAGGCATGGGAATAGGATTGGATGACACCGTCCTATATTTGTTCCTACAGCACAAGGTAAGTATTACATAATACTAAAATCAATCGTAGAATATGGAAATTGCGATCTGAAAATAAATATAAGTAAAACGGCATATTTGGTAATAGGATAAAAACTTAGAAATTTAAAACAGAGGTGAAAATAAAAAAATTGCAATAATTATACATAACTGAGGATCTACATAAACTAGAATGAAATGGTTTATAAAATTAAATAATAAAAGGTAAACGAGCCGCGAACAAACTTAATTCGATACTGTGGAAAAGGTACACAAGTGTAGAAAAGAAACAACAAATAAATAAAAATATAGTAAAAAGTATAACAAAATACTGAATGGAGTCATAATATCATTCGCGGTGCCCATCGCGAATTTCAAAAGTAAATAGGGAGTAAAACAAAACAAACAAAAATCATAATGAGGGTTGAGAAGGATATAGTAAAAGATGTAAAGAAAATGCAATTGAGGTAATATGGATATGTTTGAAGTATAAACAAAACACATATTCCGAAAAAACAATGGAATTAATCCGCCAAGAACGTAGAAAACAAAGAAAGCCAAGGAAAAGCTGGAGGAAAAGAATCTTATAATATAATTGTCGTATCTCCCTAACTTTCTTTCTTTCTTTCTAAACTTATAATTCTATTTCCGCCTAGACGCTTCAACCGATTTCCTTGAAGCTTGCACACCGCATTCACAACTATATTTGCTACTCGGCGCAAAAAATCAGTCTTATAACTTTAACCCAGCTGGTAAAAGAAATGACAGAGAAGGGTATAGAGAAAACAAAATGAAAAAATTCAGAGCCCTAGTAGCCGACAACCCGAAAGAACAAGAAAATAATTATGGTACAAAGAAAGGTCCTCAAGCATCGTTAGTGGCGATAAAACAGCTTGCTGATGAAGTGATTCTGGTGATAAACCGGCTACGATGAACATATTATGTTATCTTAACATTTGTTTTTTTATTCACGCACTTCCAAAATTAATGCTTTTAGATTAAATTTTAAATATCCGTAGTTATGACATTTGGTACAAGGAACTTTAAAATAACAATTCTGTTTTGAAATGCTATGTTTTACATAATTTGATTATTTAAAAAAACAAACATTTTTAGTAACGATCAAGCTATTCATCTAATGGCCGTCTAAAAATGAGGGCTCAGAATAGCTTTATA
This sequence comes from Sinelater perroti, assembly GCA_036346155.1. NCBI lineage: Eukaryota > Metazoa > Arthropoda > Insecta > Coleoptera > Elateridae > Sinelater > Sinelater perroti. The sequence continues at coordinate 13,966,950 of JARFIY010000359.1, read as the reverse complement.
ATTTATACATAACGCACCTTAACCCCAATTCCAATCGAACAGCGAGGCGTAGCCTTGCAGGTCAAAGGTGTCATTCATTACCGTTCGGCACATACCAGCAATGTGTGGTGTAATGAAGCCCGTCTAATTAAAGCCGGCCAACCAATTAGAATTGATTGGTCGGAACCTTGAGTTGCAGAAGACGCCCGGCACACTAATTTGCCGGCTTCTGGTTGTGTGATTAGTGGCGAACCGCTGTAGGCCTGCTGGAGAATATTTCGATTAAGTTTAAGTGCATCTTCAATTAAGACTAAAATAAAAGTTAATTCCTTTGACATCTCAATTGCCACCTCGGTTACCATATCTCCATCAATATGTAATTTATCTCACACCAAGGTGCATGCAAAAATAAAACAAAAAAGATGTTAGCATTTCTTGTACATAACAAGTGACACCCATCACTTTTATGTTTTTTAAAAATTGCATCGTACATGAACTAACAGAAATTTGTAACATTCATTTCCAACGATTATTAAGAACATAGTTTCAAATAAATAACCTACTAAAGTTTGTCTAATAGAAATACGGCAAAACAAACCAGTTGAAATAATGAGATGTAATTTATCTTAGCAACATTGCTAGAAGTAGACAAAATTTAAGAAGTTTAAAGACAAATGGTGTTTAAAGTGATCAAAGCTTAGTACCCAAAGTTTATAAAACAAAAATTTAGTATCTAAATGTAAATATGACATTGTATGTTAGTAGTAGTAGTAACAGAATAAATATTTTAAAATGTTAAAATACAAATTACTATAAAATATAAATTAAAATCATTATAATGTGTGCTTTGTTTACTATTTGGATAATAAAGAAGTGTGTAGACTTCTTAACATACAGTTGTTTAGTACCATTTGTTTAAAATACATTAACTCTTTTGACTTACATGTATGTATAATGTTTTACTTTGTATATACTAAGATATTTATTTATATTGTTTGTCATAATTTGAATACTACTTTAATATTACTAAAAATAAAAACTTAAATAAGCAAAAGTAACATATCATTTTTTAAATAAATGTTACTATTTACAATCTGTATTACAAACAGTAAGTAAAAATTATGTTATATATTTAAAATAGAACATTAACAGTAACTTAGGTTAACTTTAGTTACATAATAAAGACAAATAGGAATGCGTTTATAATAGTCAAAAATATTAGAATCTATGTGTAAATCTAGTCTATAATATTGAACTTTGGCTAGCAGGCTTATAGTGTAAATATTTAAATAAATTGATAATCTATTTAGATATTTATTACTACACTTTTCATATAATACGCAAACCATTTTGCTTTAGAATCTTTCACTTATTTGAATAGTTTAGTTTGCTGTTATACCCCATAATTGAAGACCGTGTATATGAAAATAGATTTGTTTGCGAGCAATAGCTTTGATTTACATTTTAACATTTAATAATGCTTTCTAAACTTAAAACCAAACTGTGTTTTTTTTTAGTTTTCCAAACATGGCTTTTCTACATCAGTTCTTTATCCAGATTTTTCCTAAGGTACTTGATTTTTTGCACCTGTGCAAGTGGTTTATTTTTAATTCAGACTAGTGGTGCATTGGCATTTAGTAAATGTAGTACTTGTAGACTTCTATTTATTAATCTTGATTCTTAACATTGAACCTATTTTTTACTTCTAGAGGTTGAAGACCACTGATTGGGAAAGCTTCCGTATTGATCTTTAAAGTAACATCAATCTAAAGATTAATTTATGAACGATAGAGCAATTAGAAAAAGAAGCTGAAAAGTTTACTGAATTAATCCAGGTAGCGGCTTAAAACAACACTAAAAAAATTGCACACATAACCGAAGGTGTAAACTACCCCGCTGAAATCAGAAAACTAGTCAAGGAAAAACGACGAGCTAGAAGAAGACAACAGTCTAGAGATCCATCAGACAAAAACATATTGAACAATAAAATCCAGAAATTAATAAGAGAGATGCAAAAGCTCAAAGAAAAGTCAATAAATTCCTACATGCAGAATTTGACACCTGATGAAGAAACTGATTACTCACTCTAGAAAGCAAGACCGTGGGCCAGGGATAATAAGTAGAAAATATACTACCGGAAATTGATAACCAAGTTTCAGAAAACATCATCCTAACCACTGCAAAAGAAATACCTGAGGAAATCAAAACAAACGTTAACCCGAAAAAGGCGCCAGGATACGATTTGATTATTAGTTAAATACGAAACAATTGCCTAGAAATGATATAGTCCTACTTATCTTTTCAATGCGGCTTTTAAACTAAAACATGTTCTTACCTTTTGGAAAGTGTCAGAAGTAATAATGTTACCAAAGCCAAAAAAAAAGAACAAGCTAACGAAGTAAAATCTTATAGGCCCATTTTTCTCCTGCCTATTGTCTCAAAATAATTTAAAAATGTATTACTTAAAAGACTAAGACCACTCATAGAAAGCACTAATCTAATTCCAGATTTTCAATTTGAATTTAGACAGAAGTATTCAACAATTGACCAAGTACATCGCATTTCTGATATTATTGAACATGCGTTAGAGGAAAAACAAGTTTGCTCTGCAGTCTTTCTTGATGTTGCTCAAGCCTTTGATAAGGTTTGGCATAAAGGGCTGATACACAAATTAAACAATATACTTCCGAAGGAATATGTAGAAACTTTAACATCATATATAACTGATAGACTATTTAGAATCAAGCAGAAAAACGAATACTCAGACTTGAAAGAAATACGAGCAGGAGTACCCCAAAGAAGTGTGCTTGGATCCGTTCTTTATCGAATTATACACCAGTGACCTACCAACATTGGATATATAACACTAGCGGCATTTGCTGATGATACTGATCTTCTAGCGGTCGACCAGACTCAAGAAAGCTCCACAAGAAAATTACAGATAGCAAGCAAAACCATAGTAGATCAGAAAATAGAGGATTAAGCTCAACGAACTGAAATCCGTTAATATAAATTTCACCAACAAAAAACTAGCAGCTCATCCACTAAATATTAACGGTACAATTGTACCATATGAATCAAACGCTAGGTATCTCGGAATAACACTTGATTCAAAATTGCAATGGAAAACACACTTGAAGAAAAAAAGAGCTGAGCTTAATTTGAAGTATAAGCAATACTATTGGCTCCGTAACAGAAATTTAAAGCTGTCAATACACAACAAAATAATGATTTAAAATCAGATTCTGAAACCAATGTGGCTATATGGCATCCTGCTCTGGGGCTACGCAGTGATAGTAACATTAGACTTATTCAAACATCTTAGATGTGTTGCGTGGTATAGTAGACGCACCGTGGTGTGTTCGTAACACAGATCTTCATAGAGACCTTTGGTATCCCAACTATCAAAAAAGAAATTAAAAGTTTTACCGACAAGCATGAAGCTAGGCTCCACCTTTATGTTAATGCAGAGGCTCTTCTGCTGTTGGACAATCAACACCACGTCCGAATATTGAAGAGGACCAAACCACGTGATCTAGTGTAATGTGTTGCGTATAAAAGCAAAGCCGGTGAAGTGCATATTGATACCAAAACAATCTAAAAGATATCAATGGATAGACTTTAGCTGATAAGTACTTAGTTTAAGACTGTATTAGAAAAAAATTAATGGTTAGTTTTGTAGACTAGTTTTAATTGTCAACAATAATGCGTGTTAATAATAATAAAAAAAACGTAAGATGTGTGTTCGTAGCAAAGTCTACTATGAATAAAATGTAAAACATTAGGTTTAAAATATTTATTTGGGGATGTGGGTATAGATCTGCTATTTCTTGCCCATATTTGACTTAGAAGTACTTTCATCCAGGGATGACCTAAGGATAACAAAGTGACATTAAATTCTTGATATTTTTAGCTTCTATAAAAACTCATCGTGCCACATTCTATCAAAATCTTGGTTGTCATCTAAAAATGCTGCTGTACAATATTATTTTCCTTAAAGATTTGATTGTCTACGTTCTAGTTAATCTGTTTTAACTAGGCTTAAGATAATTATGCACTAAAAAACTCAAAAAACTCAAAAATATTCATTAAAATTCAGCTAACTTGCAAAAATTTTAAGACGATTTGAAATTGATTTGAAATTCTACATTAAACTTAAAAAAAACACGACAAGTTAGTAACAAAATTATAAAAAGAAATATTAATTGCACTTAATGACAACATGATACAATAAATTTTCGAAAGTAAATTTGCACCTCTTGTACTCAGAAGATTTTTGTACTGTGAAAAGGCTCTTTCGACATCACACGACACTCTTGGTACAAATTCCAAGTTTACAATATCCAAGGCACTTAAATTTTCATTTTTCCTTCTAGAGCTGTTTCATTTTGCCACACCTTGCTTATATTATTTTGTTGATAGCCCACATTTTTTGACAACACTTCGTTTATTTTATTGATGAACTCTTTTTTCTTGAGTTTTGACAGGCCGTTAATTACGTCTTCTACTACTTCAATGTTCTCCTGTAAAAATAATCCTTTTGTTTCTAGTTCATAGATTGCAGTTAAGATGCAAGTTAAGTTAGCTCGAATAAAAATCAGATCTTCTTGAATGCCTTTCTTCTGAGAATACTCTGTGGTTTTGCTTTGCTTCTTCAGAGTCGAATTCGTTTACAATTTTTTTCACAATTCCAAAATTCTTAGCGTAATACAAAGCAGCGTCAATACAAGTTCCCCATCTTGTAATGATTGGTGCTGGCGAAAGTAGAACGTTCCTCGCAACTTCTCGAAACTCTTGAACACGACTCAGTGCTTTGAGAAAAATCTTTTTTAGAGATGATATGAGAACATTAACATCTAAATAAATATTGCATGCTAGGTCATTTAAACGGTGTTAGCCATGTGCTAAACAAGTCATTTTTTGGACACAAAATTGGCAGTCCCCGCATTGCCTTGCGCATATGTGGTGCAGCATCACTACAAACCAATAGCACTTTTTCGTATAAAATCCGAGACAGTCACAATAAGCTTACAGAGTCGTTGAATAAAGTAGCAATTGTAGAATGGTTCACTTTGTCCAACACTTTTGAAGTCAGTAGATAGAATTTACTTTTTCCTTCCTTTAACCCCAGTATACTAAACACAAAATTTGCTACGCATTTTTGGTCTGCTTCAGTTGTTTCAACCAATAACACGCAGATAGTGTGACCTTTTACTTTTACTCTTAATTTATTTCATATTGCTGTATGTAACATATTAAAAATATATATTTTTTCCTTAATATCGACTCCTCTAGAATATTCTGTTTTGTATACTTCTCAAAAAACGACAGAAAATTTCATTCTTTAGTTTACCCAACGGAATTTCAGTGCAAATAAAAACCTTACTAAATTCTTCATTGAATTTTGAAGTTTCAGGTCCAGGTTTTAGCGCGTCAGTTAAATTAGATATTAACACTTGGCGTTGATTATTTCCCATTTCCAGTTTGACGATGCTGCGTGACATGAAACTTTTCGGTTGTCGCAACAGGAACTTCGCAGTATTTATAAAATAACAAATGTCTATTTGTTGTGCATCATCATAGTTCTTCACAAAGTTATTTAAAATAACACTTATTACAACTGAATAAAATTAATTAATTTCAGAATTCTTCAGGTTTTCTTAGTAAGACAAACCTTGGCATTTTCAAGTACTTTGGTTTAAATCTAAATAATAAAACTGAAATTCACATAGTGGGTTCTTGTTCTACTATTATCTTACTTGTCTATTGTTAGGCAGACCTGATAGTAAAATTTATAGTAGGCCCTTGTTGAACTGAAATATTCCAGGAATTCTCTGATTATACATGTCAACACCTTTCTGTAAATTCTGTAATTGTTGGTGTGCTCAACCTTCTGTTCAATAAGGCATGAGACGTGTTTTCATTTGTTCTATTGTAAATTCTAAGTTATAAACGTATGCCGTTCTCTATGACAACTATAGGTATAAATAAATTCGAATAAGAATTGTAAAATACGCACTTAAATAGAAAAATGCTGGAAATATATATTTAATGCTGAAAACAGTCAAAATATGCAATTAATAACAAAAGCCTGGTTACAATGTTGAGTTTTCTGGATAGTCTTGTAACTTTAGTACTACTTTGAATATCATTGTTAGCATCACTAGACCATTACGGTGTCTAATGATAAAGTCAAAGCCTGGATTTTCTTTTAAAATTAAATTGTATTTGATAATTTCCGAAGCTATGAATAAATTATTTGAAACGGAGGATTTAGGTTTCTTTTATTTCCGTTTTATCTACAAGAGCCGATGGCAACATGTAAAATATTGTTTCAAGACAAGCAGAGAAAACTTTAACTTTTATCACAGTCTTGTCCATATTCCTTTGGATAAAGAAAATGGGCTGGAATTTCTGGAGTGGCTTATCAAGCAGATTTCTGGATTTATTTAGTAAAGTGTGATACAGCAATCCCTAAATATTTTTTATTATTTGTATATTCGGTTAACTTTGGTGCTCATGATGCGATAAGAGATTTTTTGGTATCTCCGTGTTCCTCTCGATGAGATCTATCCGTAGACACCTTAAAAGTAAACCTACTCCTACAAATAAAAAAGATACGCTACATAGCCGAATTCCCAAACGCTACAACGTAAAAGTTCGCAACCGATTACGTGTAGTTTCAATACGTTTTTCAGTTGCGAACTTTTTCATTTCGTTCAAGCATATATATAATGACATACACATACACATACACATGCACACAGTAGAACATTCTCTCTCTCCCCCCCCTCCCTCTCTCTCCCTCCCCCCTCTCACTCTCTCTCTCCCTCCCCTCTCTCTCTCTCTCTCTGTGTGTGTGTGTGTGTGTGTGTGTGTTTTCTACGTCCGCCGAAGCCAGAGTACATACACACATGCTGTGTATGTGACTGTATATGTGTGTGTATTTAGAAGCACGTGTCCTAGAACTTCCTTTCGTGACAACCACTTGTAAATTTTCAGTGAGACCTTTAAGTTCAATTGGTTATTTAGTAATGCTCTATAGAAGTTACAGTCGATGTTTTTATCGATTAGATAAAATTTATGTCACTACAATAGAGTTGTTCACTCTTATTAGGATAACTGAAAGGTTTGTGTGTTCTAACACAATTCAGTTTAATTTTAAGGTAGCCTGCAGCGATACTCTTCGTTACAAAGAAGTCAAATAAATCCGTTTTTCTTCTTTCAATAGGTACGCCATTCATCTTCTATCCAGAGAATATATATAACAATCCTTGTGGCTGGTAAAAAATTTTCTGTGAAATGTGGTAACTGTTATTGTTTGATTTGTTTTGAGTTTAAGATGAGTGACGCCCCTCTGGAATGCTTTTCGCGCCGAAATGATTAATCGTGCAAATATTCTTACATTTGCCCGATTAATCATTCCGGAGTTTGTTATTTTGAAAAAGGTTTTTGAGATAAATATTATATTTATTTTGCTGTGTTTAAGAAATACTTCAAATTTTGTTTGTTTTTAAGTAGACCATTAGCGTCTCATGACGCAATTTTAAATATTTGAGCCATTAATTTGATTGTTAGTTTATTTATGGTCTGTTGCTATGTTTAAATACCTTGTTGCATCTCTGTTAGATCGTTCTTTTTTTTGTACTGTTGAGTGTGAGTATATATTATTGTGTATTTGAGGTACAAATGTATTTTAGGGATAGAACTCATCGGATTTTTGAGGTTTGATGTAACACGGTTAAATATTACTTTGTTAGTCATTCTATGCAAATATGTTGTGATTTTACTTCCTGCAAATTATTAAATATTATTATTTCTTATTTACTGCTTAACGTTAATTAACATATTATCTCCTTTAAGAACTTATACGGAGAGTGTTTGTTGAGATAAAATAGATATGGATGATATGATAACATCCAATTGAAATGTTGAAGATACAGTTTGGTATAATGGGAAACTGAAGTTGATTGGTTAATGTATACATACTTTTTGGTGTGCGTGATTTCTTGATATGATTGATGAAACTGTGCTTCGTGCTGGTAATTTTGTGTCGGTAACGTTTGCAACTGTGTAAATTTTATAATTGTGTCATAGCATATTCAATGTAAAGTAAAAGGTTCAGATGCAAATGCAGACATGGGACAGTGGAATTTAATAAAAAGTATCGCATGTTTTACTTCAATGAAAATTCGATAGTTTAGAAAATGTCAAGTTTTGCTACTGCTACCGCAGTTATTTTTCAAAATATAAATTAAAACCACAAATAAATTTGTTTTTCTTTCCAAAAGTGATTTTTATTTTTTATTTAAATATAGCTTTATTAAAATAAACAGAAAATTGTACTTTATTTTATTATTGTAATAAATTTCAATGGGAATAAATTATTATAACAGATCTGCTGTAGTGTAAGGTTGGGAAAAATATTTTAGTGTAATTTGACAAAATAAAATTTCAATGTCAATAAACCTTAAATGATATTTAGTCTATACATGATCGTTATTCTTTGGTTATATAATAATCCAATATTTTAACAATAAGAGTATTTATTTTTATTAACCCAAGATATTAACAGATATTGTATTTGCCTGTATTTGAATTTTAGGTGTGTAATGATAAATGTAGACCTTACCAATAGTCAAAAATGGTTTCTTATTATTTCTTCGGCTCTTCTTAAGCACCAAAGCAATCGTCTAAACTTTATTCTCCGGGTTGAGCAAATATAACAACCACATTGCAAAACTTTATTAGAACCAATTTATTATAAATTATTAATTTATAGAAGTATTCCACAGATTCTTTATTTAACAATATATTAAATCAATGACTCATTAATTCTAATGTAATTTCCGTTTCTAGATTTTTCAAACACGATTTAACACTTAATTGCATCTGCTCACGTTTACATTTGGCACAGAAAAACTCTGAATGGAAAGGTAATAAATTTCCAAGAACGACATTTATCTTAGATTTAATTATCGACGCCTTTCTTGTTTCGAAATTAATTTTTTCTAAAGATGATGATTAGAACACTATTTTATATAAACAGTAAATTTATAATAAATTATTTTATTATTTCTAATATTCAGGTATCACATCTTGCTAGCACTAAAATTATCCATAATTATCACCCATCATTTTAATAACCTATTTCTAGCGCCATTATATGGTTGGACCAATTATCTATTATTATGAAGGATTAAATCAATGAATACATTTACAATATTACATGTTGCTGCACTTAACTCTCCTTACACCACATTTTATTGTTTCTATCTAATATACATATTAATAAGTGATATATGACATACTAATTTTCAAATTATAATAATGCATTTTGACATAACCAATTAAATAAATATATGATAAGACAGCAAGAAGCTAAAATGTAAGCAATCGCATAGTATCTGTTTGTCAGTAAAAACATTAATAAACCCACAATACCTTGTCCAAAACCGTTACGGGTTATTTTATTATTTCAGTGAAAATATTCATATTTATATTACAATAATAATAATAGTTCCCCGTAATAGGCTATGAAAGGTCTGCTACAATGTAAAGCCTACGGTACACAAAGCTAGCAACGTGGCTAGCTCTACGTACCGACCGCCTATTGTTACTCCAGAATTTGACATCCAGTTACTCTTTTACTGCAGTTTGAGTCGAGTTGGACCGTAAAAATGCCAGCAATTAAATTGACGAAAGCGCATCCCTACGTTTCGTAGTTCAGCGACCTATCCACTAAACCAGTACGGTTCCTATTTATGTTACAATAAATAGTAAAAAGAGGTAACAAGAACATTTGGTGTAAGTTGTGGTAGCATAACAGTGCTGTGTAATTAAATATATTATAGTAGGTATGCCAATTATAATCAGTGTGCGACTTAATGTCAAACTCGTATCGTAATATTCAAGAACTTACTTATTTACTTACTTCTTGGGCCTGGCAGTCCTTCTAGAACCATGGTCTCTCTTCCGAGCTTTCTAACTTTTGATACTTGGGCAGGCTACTTAGGCTTAGTCTTCCGCAAATCATGAATCCAACAAAACAAAAATATGTATCAAAACATTACTATAAAATATAATGTAAATTTTGATCTCTTAACAAAATTGTTTCATCATTAACAGCTACTAGGCGGTGACAATATTTTGATCATCAAGCACTTTAAATACTACAATTTTATAAGTTAAATTAAAAAAACTTTCATTACAGTTTAACCAAATTGTAACTCAGTGGAAGTTTCTATCACACTAGCAAATATTATCGTTCGCTACTTACAATACCTATAACTGTGTTTGTATTGATACAACTCCCACATTAAAAATTGTTATAACCTTAAATAAAAAGCCCTCGCCGTGGCATTATGGTTACAAGCCTTGCCCCTCTGTCATCGAACCCCATATAAGCGAGTTTGAGGCTTGGTGGAAACTCATGAGTGTATGTGACATTCCAGTTTATAAGTAGCACATAAAGTTAGTAAGCATAATCGCCCCTTAATGGTGTAGTGCCCGTAAATGCGCTTTAACAAAGAAAAACATAAGATAAAACGGCAGCTTTACTATTCTATTAATAGAAAAAGTAGTTATACTTTAATAGAGCTGGAAAATTCCATAACTTGGATAATCCACAACCAGACTCCCTACATCGGGTATTCTATTTAGTGCTTTCAATTTATTGTCTAATTACTTATCACTTCCACATGTATTAAACAGCTATTTAGATTTATTTAGATATTTTAGATAAGAGTTTTTCCAATTTAACTTAATCTGATTATAACTGAAAAACTTCTAAAACCAACTGTAGTAAAAAATTTCCTACATATCAGAAGAGAACTTAATTAATTATGTAGTTAAAACCGTTTGACTATAAAATACTGAATATTATAAACAAAAACAAACTTCACGACGTTTCAATTCTATACCTTCTATATTAAACGTACAACTAATCGTTAACATGATTGAATAATATTAGCGATGTTTATTTCACTTGAACTGAATATAGGCATTAAAATGATCTTTTAAAATAAATTATAATTATATGAAATTAACAGATTTCTGTATGGTAATACAGAAAGCAATGGAAGTTGACAAATTTGCTAACAATTTGGTGTTGAAGCACGAAGCAACATTTTATGTAACTGCAAAATTGGAGTGTCATAACCTTCGGGTAGGGGGCACGAAAAATCCTCATACTCTTGTGAAACATAAAGATATTTTCCGAAGCTTAATGTCTTTTGTGCACTCTCTAAAATAAAATGTACGGATCTATTTCTTCAGTGAAAATATTGTGACGGATAGAACATATTGAAATGTGTTGCAACTAATAGAGTATTCCAACAACTTGGGGCAATAAAATAGAGTCCTACCGAGTTGATATAGTAAAGTGCATCACTGTCTAAATGAAAAACTTTATTACCGCTGCATTGGGCGATATACTAAAAAAGATTTAGTATTGTTTGTCTGGTCTTCTAAATCTGCCGATCTTTTTGTTTGTGATTACTTTTTTTGTCGCACATTAAAGACCTAGTTTACGTATTATTATTGCTGATAACATTAAACAGCATCAAACTACCGTTTAGACATGTATCATGTGACGCGAAGTGCTTACATAGAACGTACGAATAAGAATGGATAAAGAAGGTAGCAGAATACAGCCCTCTGGAAAAAGGAAAAAAGAGACCACGGAGATGGTGAAGAAATGCCATAGACAAGACGATGGAATATAGAGAACTAACAGATAGAGATTGGGAAGATAGGAAGGAATGGAATCTTAGGATGAGAGAAAGAAGACAGCGTTAGCTATAGAAATTTCTTGATATATATATACATTAAGTAGTAGTTTGTTTTTTGCTTTGATTTACGACTATTTTATTTGGAATTTTTGTAAACAGTCTATATAATAAATCAGTTATCACATTTGTAACGAGGTGCTGATGCTAACAGGAAGCTAGGTTTCTCAAACTTACTGGATTATTTGTCGTCCCGTATATGTCAGCAATAAAAAAAATTCCTATAAGTCACCGCTGTCGAGCCCCAACTCCAATATTTCACGCATCAATCCGTAAAACACTTAGAGGTCCACTATAATTGCCTTGATTTATGAAATAGAGCTCCATTTTATTAATACCTGGCGCGGATCCAAGTGGCTACATGGAATTCCCGAACAAATCGCCGTACGTGACGCGGGATCGCAAGAGGCGGTCCCTTTACAAGTTTTATCCGCTGCAATAAAAAACTGCGAATTTTCGGATGTTGCTCCTAACAGCAAACTAAGATTTATTTTGTATTTAAGGGCCAAAAGGTAAAACGGGAATTTATGGATTTTAAAACTGTAGCGCGAACGTTAGGCGCTCATATTTTTCCGCTCGTTGTTATTTATTAACCACAAAGCAAGTTCGTCGGGAAAGTTAACAAACACAGAAACGCGAAAAGTTTTGCTTTTGAGGTTTTCGTATTGGGTTAAACGTTCCGGAACTTTTGACGCACATGTATAAGCCACTTCGTTAGCTAAATGCGGGATATATCAAATAAATACCGGTGTTAATGAATGCTACAGAAATATAATATTACAAAGTGCATTTAAAACCAAATTTATTAATTTTGTTTTCATAACTAATTCAAATCATTATTTTAAAATAACTGTGTCTCTTACAGTATTAGAACAGTTGTTTCAAAAATATTTATATAGTTAGAAGTAATATATTAAATATTTGGCGTAATATAAAATATATATGAAGATTAGCAAACAAACTTGACTATTATCAGCCCCCCGAACAGGTTGGATTCAATGAAGGTTTCAGAAACGTAAACCATCTACCAAGTACTAAGAATATTAATAGAAAAGATAAACGAGTTTAGAGTACTCTTATGGATATCAGCAGTCGACTACGTGAAGAAGTTTGACTTTATAGAGATATGGATAGTATTATACGCCTTAGGCAACAACCGGATAGGTAATAGATATACAAATTTAATTCAATACATATACAAAATCACTACAGTAGAAGTAAAAATAATAGCACAAACAAAAAAATTAAAGTACAGCCTTGAGTTCTTCAAGGAGACTTAGTGTTTCCCACGCTTTTACCAAAGCATCGGAAAATGTTTTTAAATAGCTAGAATGGAAAATAAGGGGCATTGCAATAAACGGCAAAAAATTTACTGATCGTAGATTTACTGACTATGTAGTCTTGATGAACTGCAGGAGGTGGTTAATGAATTAAATGAGAAATAACACAAAAAGCGGACTCAGGATAAAGTTTAGTAAACCGACAACTAACAAATACAGAAAAGTAGAATTAAAACTAATAGATAGTAATACAAGAGAAAAGAATTGAAAAAATTGAATTATACATAAATCTACAACAAAATATTAAGCTCTTCAAGAACAAAAACTGCATTTACCTGGTTAATATTTGACAGACTACAAACAATACCGAGGTCTAACATACAAAATACAATAAAGAAAGAACTTTTGACCAATATGTGTTACTGGATTTCAGATACGAAAGAGAACAGATCTCAGACAAAAATAAGTATTCTAAAATGGAGACTAGACAAATTTGGAGAATAAGGGGCAATAAACTGACCTGCAGAATAATAAAATGATAACATCAAATAAATAAAAATTAGAGTCAGACCGCGAATCAGACGCACAGGCCATACAAAAATAATAGTTAATTGTATTTGATTACAGTCATAAACGATAGAGACAGACAGAAAATATTAGGGGAGGCTGACAAAAGAAACAAAAAATTGAAATTTTGGATATTATTTAAATATGTTCATATATCCTCAACCAATGGCTCTTTATTTAGGAAAAATTAATATAAGCGACTTTAATTTTATTTGAGATTCTTGCTAGTGCCTTCAAGCAGACCGTAACCTTGCTTAAGGTCAGGCAAATTTATATATTTATTAATTTAATTTCGAAAACTCGTGCATATTTTTAAACGTTTTCATAATATTTAAAAGTGCGCATTATTAAGAATCCTATTACACTGCATGCGAACGATAAACACTCGGGATAGGGAACATGTTCCCTTCCACGAGTAACGCAGGACCTGGGACCCCACAATTTAACACTCAAGCCAATAATGGATTAGGACAAAATGGTAATTACTATAATCAGCCTATTGTGCAGTCATCAAACATACCAGGACAATCGTTTGTAAATCCACAAATGCCACTAATGTACCCCAACCTATCCCCAGCTAATCAAGCAAATTTACTAGGATTCAATCAACAGCCAAGTCAAATAGCACCTTTGTTTTTATAATAATATTTATAATAAATTTCCACCTGTACTATCAGCACAGCAGACTAGTGCAAATTATGATAATTCTGTTAGCAGCAATATAAACTATAAAACCACGGAAGATAACTTAGCATGTGATGATGAAACAATGAACTACAATGAAACACAAAATCAAACCAAACACGCCTGGCCAATAGTAACCAAAAGAAAAAGAGCAAAACGACAAAATTCTTCTGAAATTGATGCCCAAATAGAAACAGCTAATCAGTTCTCACTTCTCTCTGAAAGCAATAACAACACGTCTAATACTTCAATTCCTCTAAAAAGAGAACCGAATCCTCCACCAATCTTTATATACGGGGTCTCAAATTACAAAGACATGATCGATAACTTACCACAAGTACTTGAAGAAGAAACTTACACTACCAAAACGTTAGCAAACAATACTGTTAAAATAAACCCCAACACTACTGAAACCTATAGAAAACTCATCTGTCACGTTCGTGAAGAAGAAATTGTGCACCATTCATATCAGTTAAAACAAGATAGAGCATACCGTATAGTCATAAGAGACATCCACCCTTCTATTCCCCTACCAGAAATTACACAAGAATTCGAGAAAAGAGAACACAAAGTTTGTAATATTACAAATGTCAGGCATCGGGTTACTAAAAAGCCCTTACCTCTATTCCTTGTAGATCTCGAGCCACAAAATAATAATAAAGACATCTTTAAATTAGAATTTCTGTATCATTCTAAAATTCGAGTAGAAGCGCTAAGAAATAAAGGTGGGATCGTACAATGCACAAGATGCCAAGACTATGGACACACGAAAACCTATTGTAGGAAACCGTATAAGTGTTTTAAATGCGGAGGACCACATAACACCTCTAGTTGCAGCAAATCTAAAAATACACCAGCAACATGTGCTCTATGTCAGAAGAATCATTCAGCGAACTACAAAATAAAGTTTATCAAGACTTAATAAACAGAAACCATCACCTAAGACCAACCAAGCCCAGTCCTTTGTCACAAAATATTACAACTAATACTCCACTACATCCAACAACTCCAACCCCTACATATGCCCAAATGACCGCAGTACAACCTAACATCCCATCTAACAACACCGAAACAGGCCTAACGAGCAAATTTACTATATTCCTTAATGATTTTAAGAATATGTTCAATCAATTACTCAACCAGAACAGTATGAATCTAACCATGATGACAACAGTTATCAATAAATTAACTCAATAATGGCCCCTGCACTTAGAATTGCAGAATGGAACGCAAATGGCTTATCAAACCATATTGATTAACTTACGCTATTTCTTAACATAAATAAAATTGATATCCTTCTAATCACCTACATAGTGAGATATTGAATCCAATTTAGATCTGCACTCTGACCACAGTCCTGTAATAATAACTCTAAGCACCAGTATTATATGGAAAAAGCCACAACAGAGACTATCTTCCAAAAAGACTGATTGGAACCTTTTCCGTCAACATATCAAAGATAATATATCACTAAATATTCGCTTAAAAGATAAGGAGGACATCGATGAAGCTGTGCAATACCTAACTACGTTAATACAAAGCGCTTCCTGGATCTCTACTTCAGAACCCCATGGTCTCACCCGCAACAATCAGAACATTCCGCTTCATATTAGAGAATTGGTCATCGCAAAGCGCAGAGCTCGGCGCAGGTGGCACACTACCAGGAATCCACTTGACAAAACTTATTTAAATCGAATAACGCACAATCTCCACAATGCTATCCAAGAAGCAAAAAACGAATCCTTCGAACACTACATCGTCAATCTATCTACTGATGATCACTCCCTGTGGAACGCGACAAAGAAATTCAAAAGACCCATAGTATCTATTCCACCTCTACGAAAAGCTGATGGGAGCTGGACGCGGACGAATATTGAAAAATCCAACAGATTCGCAGAACACCCTGCTAGTGTATTTTCCGCTCCTGATATCCTCAACGATAATGAAAATACAAGCATTCTTAAACGCCCCTTGTCAGATGTCTCTTCCACCCAAGCTTATTTCACCTGCAGAAGTCAAAAAAGAGATAGGTCTCTTAAATCCTCATAAAGCTCCTGGATATGATCTCATTACATGTGAAGTACTGAAAAAGTGCCCTAGAAAAGCTATTGTATTACTCACAACCATATATAACAGCATACTACGCCTGTGCTACTATCCGATACTATCGAAATATACATTAATAATCATAATACTGAAGCCAGGAAAACCTCCAACTGATGCCACTTCCTATAGGCCAATAAGCCTCCTTCCTGTAATGTCCAAATTTTGGAAAAACTTATCTTCACCAGAATTGCAAACGTAACACATATAGATGCCTTAATCCCTAACCACCAATTTGGCTTCAGACCCAATCACTCCACTATCCAACAGTGCCATAGAATCGTTAATAAAGTCAAAGAAAGCTTAGAAGCAAAACAAATGTGTACATCAGCATTTTTAGACGTAAAACAGGCGTTTGACAGGGTGTGGCATGCAGGCTTACTTTTCAAACTTAAACAACACTTACCAAATCAATTGTTCCTCATCCTTGCAGAAAACTATAACCATATCACTCTTCTCTCAAAATGGGTATTTCACCAAATTCTAATCTGTTATAATTATAAGCGGTAATAAAGTACCAACTCCCTATCCCAAGATCTTCTCGATCAACAAAAACTGTTCTTGCTTTATATTAGATGCATCACCGCAAATTAAGCCGTTCGTTAATGAGACAAAACATGGGTGTGGGCTACGCAACCAATAATAAAACATCTGACTATTTATTTATCTAAAGATCCCAATAAGTGTATGAAATACTTTTTGGACTCTATCAAAGAACCTATAGAGATCAAGGAAAAAAAATATCTAGCCATTAATATGAACTCTTTCTGACCGCACGGGAAGGCGAGCACTGATCGACACTTGCCAAACACAATAAAAAAACAACCCAGAAACTATTTTTTTATTTTCATCCTACCACTAAAAGTATTTTTGAGACAATTAAAATAGAAAAAACCTGAATACAAGAGATGATAGCCAACGTTTACCTGCCATATGGAAAACTCTATTATCTATCAGTTACACAACGCATCTAAACTAACAAACTTTTTCTGACCTATTACATTTTTCACCAAACTTAAACTTTCAATCCTATAAATAGTACATTAAAACACACAAAAAATAGTAGACAGACTGAGGTCCCGACTGCAGAGCATCAGGACAGATACCGAAACGCTCGTGAATGGAATGTTGTATTGTGTGTTATTCCTAATCTGTATGCTAAAGACTCCCAGTTATCCAGTGTATTAGCGAATTATATAATTGTTTTTATATTTTTTTCACAAGTATTGTAATATTTTTGTGAAACATACTACGATCCTGCTATCTTGATCGGACACAAAATATAACCAACTTCTGGTTACTTATAAAGTTCGAAACAGTATAAAATAAATAGCGTGGCACATGCATACGACAAACCCCGCAATTATCTTCAAAGTCCATATTTATTTTGTAATTTATAATGTACAAATACATAAACTAACACAGCCAGTTGTTAAGGATACTAAGCTTTCAGAGCGATATTTTGACTATATAAAATGATGTGTAATATACCGTCTAATGAGTTGAATGTGTTGTGAGATACATATTTTCTGGGTTTCAGTTTCTTAAATTGAATTACATGCAACCCATAAAATTTATTTGATTATTCTGAAATATAATTAATGCTGTCGGATAACTGGATGATAACTGGAAAAAGTGTAAATGTAGTATAGTTATTCCGAGTCATACAGTTTATAATTGTTTTAATCAATTTGTTAAGTTGGACACTTCTTAGAATTTTTCAAATCCCTTCTCAGGCGCAAAAATAAAATAATGGTCTGTTTTGATGTCTGCCTGTTTATCTTTATTTTTATCAATAAGATCTTGCAACTCCTAAAATTTACCCACAATCTAAAAGATGACATCCTCAAATTAATTGGCAACCAATTATCCAGCATTATTTTACCTTTCCAATGGTGCTCCTATAGGTTTCTAACTTGGAGCTATTATAGCAAATATTTTTATAGTCGGCTTTCAAATAACATCCCTGGCTTTCTTTCCCTTAAAGCTATTTTCCGGATAAAGTAAGTTAACAATACTTTTATTATCTAAATCCATAGCTAGGATATGCTCCCTTAAAGGCTTTCCCAGCTAAATAAACTTTTTTAGACACACACATAACAAAAGATCCTTCGACAATTTTATTATGTTGCCTACAGGAAACCTTGCATTTTTACCTTACGTTAGAAGTATAACTAACAAAAAAGGACGACGCATATATATATATATATATATATATGTCACTGTTCATATTTCTTGTAAGAAATCTTTTTGTATATCGCCGTGATTATGTCATAACATTTTTCAAGTATGCAATATGGTACGGATTTGGCCTAAAATGTTTTGATACATATGTTTGTAAAGTCCGCGTTTGACTTTCATACCGTAAAGACGTGTGCTGAGCTATATAAGTGAAAGTGTGTAACGCGGTTATCGCTAACCTGAGGTTAGCAATACGCTGGTTTAATCTGAGTGAAGTATAATAATTATAAACTCATATTTCGTAAAATAGTTATATGAAACCAATCCACATGCTACTAAAATGGCATGCAACAGCAATAATAATTTCTATATTCCGTCAACGCAATTAACACAGCAGCTAGCATCTCAATCACATAATAGCTTCGCTCCGATGGATAGCCAGGTAAATCCCCAATTTCCTACTCTTATTTACATAACAACTTGACATATGTGCCAAATGTGCAGATCCCAAATTTAGAGTCTCAAATGAATACACAAACTAATCATACTTTTACATCAATGAAACTAAATAACATACCGACAAATAATTTATCAAAAAGAATAAATACATCCGATAGTGATAGTGAAGTAGAATTGAATACAATGTCCAATAAAGAATGGCAATGTGTACAAAACAGAAAAAGGAAGAGAATAACAAAACAATCAGCACAAAATAAAGCAGTACATGTCACACAAAATAATAGATATTCTGCCCTTAATAGCCTTAATGAGGATATTACTGAAGTCGCACCGGTTGTTCAACAAAATAAGATACCCAGACCACCTCCGATATTTGTACATGGAGTTACAGATTATAATAAAATGATAAATGCTCTAACAGCTGTTATTGAAATAGAACAATATAAAACAAAAGCAATGGCTGACAATATAGTTAAGCTAAGTGCAAATACTCCAGACACATACCGTAAGTTAGTAACATTCATGAAGGAAACAGGTATAATTTACCACACATATCAGATGAGAGAAAATAAAGCTTATAGAGTTGTCATTCGTAACCTCCATCCTACTGTACCCTCTACCGAAATAGCAGAATCACTGGAAGAGAAAGGTTTCAAAGTAAGAGCTGTAACAAACATCAAACACAGAATTACAAAATTATCCTTACCAATGTTTTTTGTAGACTTGGAACCTGCTGAAAACAATAAAGACATTTACAACCTTAAATTCTTAAATAATCAGGTTATAAAAGTGGAGCCGCCACGTAAAAATACATCAATTGTCCAGTGTACGAGGTGTCAACAATATCACCATACCAAAGCCTACTGTAACCGTCCCTACGCTTGCGTTAAATGTGGAGGACCGCATGACACTAAGACATGCAAGAAATCAAAAGATTTGCCGGCTAAATGTGCTTTATGTGGCGGTGATCACCCCTCCAACTATAGAGGCTGTACAGTACACAAAGAATTACAAAACAGACTGAAACCAGACACACAGACTCAAAACAGGTTTATCAATTCAATCCACTCACCACCCAGCAACAATAGACAACATTCAAAGTTCACACCCTCAACATACAGCCAAGTAGTACAAGGTGATACTGTACAAGCCAACAGTCAAGACACAATCTTACAAAAGTTCTTAGAAGAATTCAAAATGATGTTCACTCAGCTAATGCAACAAAACAACATGATAATAAATATGTTGTCTACTGTCATAAATAAACTTGTCGTTAATGTCTAAGTCCTTACGAATATGTTTATGGAATGCGAATGGCATCCAACCAAAAATTCAAGAAATCGAATTATTGTCAAAACTTCATAATATAGATATATTTCTTATATCAGAAACACATTTTACGGACAGATCTTATCTAAGAGTTCCGTACTATACATCCTATCATACGGAACATCTGGATGGTACCGCCCACGGAGGAACAGCGCTAATCATAAAGAGCTCAATAGTTTATTATGAACTACAAAAATATGAGGATCCATGCCTATAAGCAACAACAATACAAGTTTGTAAATTACCAAATCAAATTATCATATCTGCTGTCTATTGTCCACCAAGACATAATATTACCAAGGAGGACCTCAAGCCGTTTTTCTAATCACTTGGCAGTACATTCATATGCGGTGGAGACTTCAACTGTAAGCACACCTACTGGGGATCTAGGCTAATTACCACTAGAGGTAGGGCACTATATAACCTCCTACGAGAAGAAAATATGGATACCTATCAACTGGGGAGCCAACATATTGGCCCACGGATCATAATAAAACACCTGAATTGCTGGACTTTTTTGTCACAAATGGAACTTCTTCTAACTACACGGATATTATCAGCAATCTTGACTTATCTTCAGATCATACACCAGCTATCGCTACAATTAGTACAACGATAATTAAAAAATCACCAAGACCATCACTTTATAACAATAAAACAGATTGGGACTCATACAGAGCCATTCTTCAAGAAACCCTACAATCAAATATTAGTTTATAAACTCCCCAGGAATTAGAACAAGCTACTGATCACTTCATCACTACTCTGCAAAATGCAGCATGGAAATCCACAACTACGATCACAAACAGCGTTCAAAGAGATATAAATATTCCTAATGACATACTTGAATTAGTTCGACAGAAGCGAAGAGTGAGAGCTAGATGGCATAGAACACAACATCCAGCTGACAAAACAGTGTATAATAGTTTAGCAAATACCTTAAAGAACCAACTACACAAGATAAGGCAGGAAACTTTTAACCATTATCTAACTACATTATCAAGAACAGATAATAGCATTTGGAAAATCGCCAAAGCAAATAAACGGCCACAAAATACCAATCCCCACTAAGAAAAACAAATAACGAGTGGGCTAGAACAGATCAGGAAAAGGCAGACTTATTTGCACGACACTTTGCTAATGTTTATACGCCCTACTCAGATGATCCTGATGATTCAGTAAACAGCTTCTTGGACATACCATTGCAACTGTCGCTACCTATCAAGAGATTCACCTGTGCAGAGCTGGAAGAAGAAATTCAACATCTTAACCATAAAAAAGCACCAGGGTACGAACTAATATCCGGTAAAGTGCTTGCTGAATTACCTAGAGTCGGTCTGGTGTTTCTAAGGAACCTTTTCAATTCTATCTTACGTCCCCATTATTGGCCGTTACAACTTAAATTCGCACAGATAATTCTCATACCAAAACCAGGTAACCTGTTGAGGAAATTACATCTTACCGTCCAATAACCTTACTGCCCCAAGTTTCTAAACTGTTAGAAAAACTTTTAGTCAGGAGAATACATGAAACAGATATATTGGAAAACTGCATCCCGGACCACCAGTTTGGGTTCAGAAAGTATCACTCTACCATTCAGCAATGTCATCGCGTCGTAAATATGATTAACACAACACTGGACTCTAAATCTTACTGTCCAGCAGTATTTATTGATATACAACAGGCGTTCGATAAAGTATGGCATAAAGGGCTCTTATATAAACTCAGATTACACCTTCCAAGTGAATATTATTCACTTATAAAATCCTATTTATCAAATCGACACTTCCAGATAAAGTATGGCCAAGAATATTCTGCCATTCATTCAATCAACTCCGGAGTACCACAAGGCAGCGTTCTCGGACCTCTTCTATATACATTGTACACGGCAGACATACCTACAACAGTAGCTACAACTATAAGCACCTTCTCTGACGATACAGTCCTTCTCTCTCATCATACCAATCCTCAAACTTGCAACATCATCTGTCCCTCTTACAAACCTGGCTAAACAAATGGAGGATCCAAGTGAACGAAGCCAAATGCACCCAGGTAAATTTTACCCTAAATCGCTTGGAATACCCGCCGGTGCATCTAAATAATATAGCAATTCCTCAAGCAAATGAAGCCCGCTACCTGGGCCTTCATTTAGACAAAAGACTCACGTGAAAACTGCATATATTAAAGAAACGAAAGGAAGTTGATCTACGACTTAAAAAAATGTACTGGTCACTTGGTAGGAAATCATGTCTATCTTTATGAAATAAGTTTCTACTTTATAAAATAATAATTAAACCTATCTGGACCTATGGCATCGAGCTGTGGGGATGCTCCTGCAAGTCAAACGTAAACATAATCCAACGCATGCAATCCAAAACACTGAGAATGTTAGCCAATGCAATACCGACCTGGAAATGCCAACAGTAGTAGAAGAACGTACTAAAAGAAGCAACAACCATTTCCTGCGACTTCAAGTTCATCCCAATGTCCTGGCATCCAGCCTGCAACATGATCCACATCCTAGACGACTACAAAAAACGTGGCCCATTGATCTAAGAAGAAACTAACGGGATAACATCGATGGATGGACTCCCCTCACGTCACTATCGTCATCTCATTAGCTCATAGGACCTTATTATATGTTTATTATGTAAAATGGTACTGATTGTTAATCTGCAAATAAGCTATAAAAAATATGTTTGTAAAAATATTTTATTTAAAAAAATGACACACGGAAAAAATTACCTACCTTTAGAAACATGAACTGAGAGACAAACTAACAATACCCATTAATTATTTTTGCATTTATTTTTGTGTATTTCTGTAAATAGAGCAAACATCCATATTAGCGACTACTTATGTGTAATTTTTTTTAAATTTTTTTTTAAACATGTACAGATTTTTATGCAAATAGTTATTGTTCCTTTATCATAACATTTTTTGCAGATGCTTTGTCCATTTTGTCTAGAAAAGCTTTTTATTTTGCTTTAGTATTTATGAATCAATCAGAAACTGTTTCTGTGTGTAGAATAAAAATATTTAGGGTAGACGTATCCAGCATATCTGTAGAAACTCAAATAGGCCGCTTTTTTAATCTGATACAGAGGTATGCTCGGGTTATTTTACCTATATTATCAATCGTTCATTTAATTTTATGTCACAATAATCACTGTTAGTCAATTTCAAATATGAGCATAACAGCTACTTTTCTTTTTAAGAACGTGTGATATTAGCAGCTTTTGTTATTGTAACCAAAGGCAGTAGAGAATTCATTGAGCTATCTATTTTTTAATTGCATCATATTGCACCAATTAGTGTAATGTTTTTAATTAAAAAATGTAAATAATTATTCTTTACACAGAAAAGATTATTTGATAATTTAAGTATCATTCTTTAACTTCTCTTGCTTCACTAATGTTTCTGGTGCAAAATTGTCTATAAAAATTAATTAAAAACGCAATTATCGTTACACGTTCTTGGCCTTTTATGGAAGATGATAGTCATGTGTAGCAAATAGTTGGCTTTACAAACAATAGTCAGTTTCTTTAATATTGAATGTCACCTGCAGCTTGTCTTTTACATTACTTATTTTTTGCTGTTTTGAAATTGTCATCACTGTCATCATTGTGAATGTAAAATTAAATTGAAGTCATCCCAATTTTAATACAAAGCTTATATTTAGCAGTTACGTAAAATATAATGTTGGTTGAATGCTCCCATGACTCCTCTAACGTGTGACCATTCTTTTGACGAAGTTTTGCATAATGCTTTCCTATAAACACAACTCTATTTGTTTGTTTTCTTTTAGTTCTGAAATCATATCAGGTTTGCTGTTGAAATAGCCTAATAGGAAAATATCTAATCGGGTTAGGTCGTAAAACCACGGTGGCTGTGCATTGGTTTTTCATGAATATCATTTCGATTTTCACTATCCCAGATACAACAATATTGATGCTTTACAAGACCATGCAACAGAAAATGATCTTTATCGCTTAATATAAATTTGTTTGTAAAAATCAGCGTTAAATTCTATATTCTCTAAAATTCAGTCTAGAAAATGTACGGAGTTACTGGTGGTTTTTAGTAAACTTTGTATTAGGAAAAATATACTATCGGTCCTAGTAAATCAGTTTGTTTTGAAATTTCTGCAAGTGCATTAAAGCACAAACTTCATTTTTGTAATTCGCACAACACATTTTAATTTTTAGTTTTCAAAATATACACATTTTTTATTGTTGTTGCTATCATTATTCCAAAGAGAATAGTAAAATGCATTTGCACAATTATTTACTCATCGGTTATCATTCTTCAGCCTACATTGCTCAGTAACATTATCGTGCTTCTTTCGCTACTTCGTCGTTGTGTAAGTATTTTATTACAAATTCTGAATTAATCGTTTATCATTGATGATAAGTGCGTAAGAGAAGTCTCATTCTTTTCTACTTGCACATTTAGTGGCCTCTGTGATATCTTCAGCTTCACCAATGTGTTTCAAAGCGATTATTTTATATGAATGATTGTAATATAAAGGCAACCCTGCTATTTACCGATTTATCATGTGTTCATATTATATAGATAGGTAAGTTTACTCCAAAATCATTTCTATACAGCAATTTGCAAATTTGTTAAGGGTATTTGAACACGTCGCCATATGGTTGTAGTAAAGGGTGCAGGCGTTATAGTTAAGTTCCTAACGATGGAATTTATTCCCAAAATGACAAAAACATGCTTGTACAACAACTATTCCTATAAAATAGCTGATTTAGTTGTGCAAAAGTACTAATTAGTTACACAAAAGGACTGACAACATGTGTAGACAAAATGAATGACAAAATTGGCGAAATACATAAGTTGTCACCCGCTTACAATTTAGGTAGCAAAATATTTACACTGTCACATGAGGACTAATTAAGTCATAATACTTTTTATATATGATCTAGTTAAGTATTAAATCTTCTGCTAACTAGCATTCCTTGCGTAAATTTTAAACATTTAAGCAGTACAAGATACAAATTAATTTTGATAATTAACTTATAATAAAACACTTATCAAACAACTTTACTAAAAGATCATATACATGCATTTACTGTTATTACTTTTGTCGGCAATTTTATTCATTCAAATTGCATTTTAAGTGCTACACCAAAATTTTATTATATTTTGTATACAATTTTTTTTACATAAAGTCAATTCACACTTGGAAAACTCCAAGCGCATTATTTACATTAAACTGAATACTAATCTCTATGTCAAACAACATTTTTCGGCGATTTCCTTAAAATTACTTTTTCTGCTATATTTTATAGCGAAAATATTTACATAACGATGGTTTTTTATTCACCCGTAACATCAGCATCCAAGCCACAATGAGTTCATTGTACTTATTAACATATTTAATTCTAATCCTAACAAAGCAGTATTTTCGCAATACATTTAATTTTAAAAACCCTAATTCTGGAAATGTTAGTATAATTAAGCTAGGGACCTTCAGTATTGTTAACTATAAATATTTATTATAAAAAAAAATTAATTCAATAATATTTTTTCTATTTTATAAAAAAGTACAGAATTTGCCGACACTTCCCACCAAAGCGTGCCTTTAAAACACATATTACTATTATACTATAAGATATGTCACCAATTATTTCAAAACGGATATGCAAATGTACACCACTTATATTTCGGTGGTTTTCCATTGCATAACAAAAGTGTTTTATTACAACTAATCATTCAATTCGTAGTTTTACTAACAAACGTATCGAACGCCCTTGGTATTAATCGTTTAACTATCTTTTATTTAATGCAGATTATATAAAGAAATATATAATTATTTTTATCTTCTTTTGAAATTTACCTAAAAGTTATGAATTAGCGTCGACAGCTCATTGAAAAGGACTGATCGCTGCACTACACGAAAATAATGAGGATGTGGGTGAAAATGAAGAACGTCCGAACGACGAATCTCCTGTTTTGAAGCTAATTTTCAGGTCAGTAGTGATAAAGAAAGCGACGAACGGGAGAAAGTGACGACAATAATGCTTTCGAGAATGAATTGCTTATTACTCGGAAACTTTTGTTAGTAACGATGGTAGAAGTTTTTAAAGTTTTTAAAGCCGTGCACAAATTATAATTTCAACGACTTTAAACACTGAGAGTATATATTAACGCTAATTCGTTTTTCGATGATATAGTTATTAATATTATACTTACATTCACTAATATGCAAGCTGTGCGTATATTTAAAATTTTGTGAAAGCCCGTTGAGAAAAACAAAATTGCAGTTTTCTTGGGCCTATTGAATGCTGCTGGAAGAAATAAGAAAGGGATTATTAACTCAAATAAGCTTTGAGGCCTTTCATAAGAAAAATCTATATAACAGACGGGCAAATCGCAAAACAGATTTCCTCAAGTTGATGACGGAATTACCAAACGGACAGGTAAACAAGTTGGTACGAATTAGGCATCGGTACGTGCTAATACAAACTTATTCTGATACTAATCTCAGCGGCACCGAGCAAACGCTTTCTTTTATGGATCAATCGTCTTCCCGACAGCATCTAAAAAGTAAGCGAGATAAGTATGATATGGAAATTTGGGGGATCTACGATAGTAGAGTTAATTATCCATTACGTTACATACTATTCTTCAGTAAAAAAGGCTCCAAGAGATCAAAAAACGTGACAAAGTAGATTACTGCAGATGCTTGAAAACCATTTTTTAAAATTAATAAAAATATTACATTAGACTTCCATTCAGATTGCCGTGAAGAGATCTAACTTGAATATGATTGTTCAGGAAAAACAAAAATTGTACCACACCAAATTTTTTATTTAACAGTCGATAGTATATTTAATATAATGGTTAGATTTTTAAAAAGCAATGAGTTTAGTATTTTAAATAACCAAAAAATCCCTATATTGTAGTTATACACAATGCACCTCAATTCTACTGTTAATGAGTAAATAAAAATAAGCAGAAAAACATAATATCATTTATCATTTGTGTTATTTTGAAATGGTTTTTTTTTTAATACAGAGATTCTACAAAATTTAAAAGAAGAAATCTCGCGATATAAAATACACATTGCGGCGGTACAAGAAATGAGATGGAAAATAAGCAGCATTTAATTCAGGTAGTGGTTACACTATAATATGTGCAAACCAAAAGGGGAGAAGTGCGAAGCGGGTTTTATCATAAATAAAGAATGTAAAAGCGCAATCGTGGATTTTAAGCCAGTGAATGAGAGAACAGTAACAATAAAAGTAAGAAAAAAATTCAGGAATATTAGCATAGTGTACATGCACCCATAGAAGACGACCAAGAGCACGAGAAGGATATATTTTATGCACTGCTGCAAAGGCCCATGGATGATATAGCAGCACATGACGTAAAACTGATAATGGAAAATTTTAATGCAAAAATGGAACCGAGGAACATTACGCATCGATTGTAGGAAACAGACTACATCAAATAAGCAATGATAAAGGGAAAAAATAATAGACCTAGTAAGTACAAATAATATGGTGATTAGTAATACACGATTTCCACATTTGAGAATTCAAACGAAGAATCAGCTAGACCACATCGTGTTTGACGAAAGACATGTCAGATATACTGGACGTACGTAACTATAGAGATACAATGTGCGACTCTGATCATTTTCATTAGATGTAAACTTTAAAGAAAGAATTGCAATAAAGAAGAAAAGTGGCGAATAAAATATTTAAAAATTTAATATAGAATGGAGGGTGAAGAAATTGTAGAAAAATACAGAGGAGTAATATCAGAAAAAATCAAAAATAAGGGGTAAAAGGAAACAACAGTGGACGAAGGGTAGAGAGAAACAAAGAAGATATTATTGTCTGCAGCAGAGATGTTAGGAAGAAAAAAAATAATCAGTAAGAAACAAAATCATTTCTTTTAGCATTGCTAAAAAAAATGAAGAAGAAAAAGAGATATACAAGCAAAAAAACGAAAGAGCATAGAAGCTACACAGGAAAAAGAAACGAGAATTTGAACAACAAAGATTAGTTAAAGTAGAAGATACGGCTACAGCCAACAACACAAAAAAGTTTTACAGAGAACCGGGAGTACAAAAGAAGGGTTTCAAACACGAGTGGCATTCTGTCAAGACAAGAAGTGGATTTTGTCGGGGATAAACGAAATAGAATGAAGGGATGGAAGAAATACTTCGAACGGTTGAATATTGGAAGCGCAGGCGAGATAACAAATGCACAAGGGCTAATAATAAAGCATCAAGAAAAGAATAAAATAAAAACACCAACAGAGAAGGAGGTGAAAGAAATTATAAGAAACCAGAAAAACTCATAAGGCTTAGGGGAAGATAAAATGGCAGCGGAAATGCTCAAGTAAAAGGTAGAGACGCTTAATTACTTAGGGGTGGTAGTAACTGAAAACGACATAGAAGCGAGAATAACAGCAGGAAAATTATCTTCAAAAAGGGTTTCAAAGGTAAAAGACCTAAAGGAAGACCGTGAAAAAGGTGGTTAGACAATGTAAAAAACGACATCGAAAAAGCGGGAGTGAGTAACTGGAGAAGTTTAACACTAAATATAAAAAAGTGGAAGAAAGTGAAAGAAAAAGTTAGCAAGCCCGATGACCAGGCGCAAGTCTAACTAAATCGCTCGGATAGGATTTGAGCAGTCTGGAAACTCGGAAGAGAGACCATGGCCCTTAAAGGGCCGTCAACAGTCAAGGAGGTGGAAAACAGTCACGTTTTGTAAATATCTACCTAAGCAATGTATACAAATAGGTGTATGCCTATAAAATAAAATCTTGGCAGGGTTGCGGTTAAGGCGGTGACAGTTTCCTGCAGGAATCGAGCTTGTCTTCGCGATACTCCCTGTTACTAGTAAAAAATTCTGTTTTTCTTTATCAAAATCAAACTCCATGGATACTACTACTTTTTTCTACTTAGAAAAATTTGATATATTTTCCTTTTATCCACAATTGTTTGCTAACAGTACTGATCTGAACCAATTAGCTATTTTTACGTTTCGCTTTGTATCATAAAGAGATTATGTTAACATATTACATTTAAAGTAGATCTTCAGTAGATCTATTTTCTTTACTAATATACGGTATTGCTCTTAAGATGTAACACGCACGAGTACTGCATACTTACAGTCTTTAAAATATTATTATTTTTTTTGCTGAATTTCTATATTGATACATATTATAATCATTTAACAGTAAATTACTTTAGTTTTTTGACCACTCTGTATTAATAGTCTTTATTTGAGCCCGGTCCCTACATTGAAGCAGAGTGGACGTGTGCGGGCCAATTTTACCTGCGATATCGCCGCGCCGAGCCGCAGTCTAAGGTCAGGCGTATTTATTTATTTATTTAACAATTTAATACCTTTAACTCATAAATCTACTATTGAATAAAACAAAGACTTTGCCAATAAGGGCCCCTGCGGAGGGGTTCTTTATTCAAGATGAGCAATCCTAATCTTAAACGAACCAGCTCTACCTTATCGCCACCTGTATCCGAACCGAATAGAAAATATTTATTTATACCCGAAAATCTAATAACCAAAAATAATTTTACGTTACGGAGAAACAAATCGAGAATGCCGGTAAAACCATTTATCAAGGTAAACTCGCTGCAATTATAAAAGACATGGATACCTCTGTTACCGCTCCGTCCCAATCTGTTAATACTAAGGAGAATAAAATAAAGATCCCGCCAATTTATCTGCATAATGCAGACAAATGAAAATTTCAAGAAATAATTACTGATCTTAAGGAAAAAGCTAAGAGTGAATTTACCACTGTAGTTAGAAACAAACAATTAAGAATAAATTTCACCAGTATAGAGGATTACCGAGTAATGACTAAGCATTACAGCGAGAACAATCTAGCCTACCACACATTTAAAAACCCAGAAGTTCGCAACTTATCTGTAATAATCCGAAACGTCCCTGTCTCCCTTACGGAAGATGAAATCAAAAACGAATTAACAACTCTAAAATATCCGGTACAAAAAGTAGCCAGATTATACAACAAAGACAGATATCTGATCCCACTATGCGCGGTGGATCTCCATGACACCCAAGAAGGCAAGGAAATTTTCAAACTAACAAAACTAAACCACAGCATAGTAGAAGTAGAGATATGAAGAAAGTCGAAGGAAATTCCTCAGTGCAAAGAATGCCAACTGTACGGCCACACACGTAACTATTGCCACTCGCAAGCACGCTGTGTGGAGTGCACTGGCAATCACTTATTTACCGAATGCCCTAAATGACCTGGAGATGATCCTCGGTGTGTAAACTGCTTGGAAAAACACCCAGCGAACTACAAAGGTTGTAGTTATTACGCTAAGATAACCCTGAACCAAACAAGAAACTCTAGCTTTAGAACTCAAAACAGATCATACGCCCAAGCAGTAGTAGACAAAAAAAATACTACGACTAATGAGTCATCGCCCCTAAGACGTTTTGTATCCAAACCCAACGTTTACACTCCCGACGAACAGCAATCATCAACCGACCTTATCTCCACAGTACTTAAGAAATTAATAGAACTGCTAATCCCCCATTTAGACAAAATAATACCATTCCTAACAACGTTATTATCAACATTGCTAGGCAATGGATCAAAATAAACCTCAGTTAATAAATAATATAACAGTGACAAATTGGAATGCCAATGGTCTTAAATCTCAACGTTCAACTTTTATAGAATTTATGACACGACACAAAATTGATATCGCGTGTATCACAGAGACACACTTTGTAAGCACCGAAAAATTCAGAATTCCTGGGTATCACGTATATCGGAAAGACCGAGAAGCTGTAATCGCATCAGGCGGAGTTGCAATTATAATTAAAAAGAAATTCAGCCACCATCTCCTCCATATGGGTGTTCTTCAAAACATAGAAACCATTTCTATCAAAATACACATGAAAACTAGTGGCTCTTTAACCCTTACATCTGCATACAAACCCCCAAATAAACGGCTTATTGAAGACGAAATCGATGAATTGTTCAGCAGCAACGAGCTCACGTTACTTTTAGGAGACTTAAATGCAAAAAATACCATATGGGGATGCCGTGCTAGTAATCCAGACGGGATGAAGTTGCATAACATTATGGCCAAACACAGTATATTAATATCAGCCCCTGACGACTACACTTACCATCCATACCGAACAGACCATCAACCTGACATCTTAGATGTTATACTGCATAAAAATGTCACTTATCCAGTGTATCAAACAGTGGCATCTGAATTAGACTCTGATCATCTTCCTATCATCATCAGCCTCCACAACACCCCTCAAATAATACCTCCACCGCCTAGCTTAGCGCATGGTAAAACTGATTGGGACAATTTTCACTCGACCCTTGATCAAAAACTCCGTTGGGTGGCACCACCTCAACTTCCCCCAGATATAGACAATGCCGTCCTACAATACACATCAGCCTTACAAGCAAGTATACAAGAAACAATCACTCCATGGAAGCAAAGGAAAGTTGCAGAGCATATTAGAACTCCCAACTACATACTTGATCTAATTAAGCAAAAGAATATAGAAGGGATTGGCAAAGACACTGGTTACCATACCTTAAAACACTGTTCAACCAACTATGTCACTTAGTAAAGAATGAACTTGACAGTCTGAGAATCCAAAGATACAATTCTTACCTTGAAGACACTAAACCCGGTGACCCATCTATGTGGTTAGCTACCAAACGATTATTAAGACAACCGAGTATAATCTATCCTATGATATCAAATAACGCCAGATACTCCTCCGATGATGAAAAAGCCAACTTATTAGCAACTCATCTTGAACAGGTATTTACGCCCAATTTTGAAGAACAAGACGAACACTTCGAAAGGCAGGTAACAAGCGCAATCGCAAATATGCACTTACAGGATAACCACGAAATAGCTCCTACATCTGTCCAAGAAATTAAATCTTACATAACAATATTACCTTAGCGTAAGACCCTTTGGGCCAGACCTTATAACAAACGAAATGCTAAAGCACCTATCAAAAAAGGCTCTGGCTTACTTAACCTCAATATACAACGCCTGTCTCAGACTAGGATACTTTCCGACAGCAAGGAAAACTGCAAATGTGCTCCCCATATACAAAATAGGTAAACCGAAGGAAAACCCTGACAGCTACCGACCTATCAGTCTCCTGTCAACCCTGGCCAAGCTCTTAGAAAAAGTGATACTTTCCAGATTACAAGATTACCTCCACCAAAATGATACTATTCCTCCTCTTCAATTTGGCTTCCGAAACCATCACTCGACCTCTCACCAGCTTCTCAGAATAAGTGAATCAATTGAAAGAGGGTTTGAAAAGAAAGAATACGCTGTGGTTGTATTTATAGACTTGGAAAGAGCTTTCGACAAGGTCTGGCATGATGGACTTCTATATAAAATGGGGCTTTTAAACATTCCAAATTACCTAACCAAAATCATTCACTCATTTCTCACTATCAGAACTTTTAGGGTAAGGATTAGCTCAACCTTATCTAGTTCTAAACCTATTCGGGCCGGAGTACCCCAGGGCAGTATTCTTGGACCCACCTTATTCAACCTATTCGTTCACGACGTATCTACAGATCTCAACTCAACGCTGGCCATGTATGCTGACGATACTGCAATTATTACACAGAGCCTCAGTCTTGATACAGCAATCGTACTCCTACAAAACTCTATAAATACGTTATGTGCATGGTTTCAGAAATGGAAAATCAAAATAAATTCTGATGTCAAACAAAAATTTTTACCCTCAAGAGATATTAGCAAATTACAAAAATACAAATAAATAATAACGAAATAGATTGGAATCCAAAGGACTCACCTGTTAAATATTTAGGCGTGCACTTAGACGCGAAACTGAACTGGGGGTTTCATATCAATAAAAAACTCAACGAGTGCCACAACAGACTGGGTGCATTATATCCCCTTATAAACCGCAAATCTCACCTCAGACCTGAGTGTGCTGTACTTATCTACAAAGGAATCCTCAGACCAATTCTTACGTATGCATGTCCAATATGGTGTAACACATCAAAGACAAACATGAAGAAACTCCAAATAATCCAGAACAAAGTGCTCAGAATCGCCATCAACTGCCCTTGGTTTGTGCGTAACAATCAAGTTCACAGTGAATTAAGTGTTCCATTAATTACAGAGTTCATTAATAAATCCACTGTAAAGTTTTTCCAAAATCTAACCTTGTGTTCAAGTGCTACCAAATTAAATCTAGACCAAAAAAATATTCACAGGCGTCTTAAACGTAAACTACCACAGGACTTAATTTAAATGTGGTATATAAACCCAACTAAATGTCAAATTAAGATAGAAATGTAATTTATCAGTTAATCCCCACTGGATTAAACCTCAATGTTTGTAGTTTAGTTCTTATTTAATTGTACTATAACAACCAAGCCGTGTATTGCATTGTATATTGCAGAGCCAGCTATAATAAAATAAAAAAAAAGTCTTTATTTAAGCAGCGTGACGTTTTCTCAAAATATGGATGTAAGTCTTACAATACGCATATGAGCCACAATCTATACCATAAATATGTATAAATGCAATTTTTTGCAAAAACGTATACCATATAACTTTCTATAATACCGTTTTAAAAACAAAAATTACTGTTAGTACTTACGTGGAATTATACGTCATCCTCTAATATTTCCAAAACCAAAAATATCCGCAACATGTGGCGTTGTCATTACATGGGTACTAACCTAAAATAAAAATAAGAGAAAGTTAATTATTTTTAACTTAAAAATATAAAAGTGATGGTAATTTCAAATTTTTGGTACGCCATATTAGAAAAGTCTTTTAATGTTTTATATGATTTAAATTCATAACAGAGATCGGATGTAAGTAATCTAAGTAACTTTGTTGGTAGATTACTTCCAATCCCCTGGTTAGACAAAGCTTTGTGTAAATAATTTTGCATATTGGAGATACTTTATCGCGCTGAAACTATTTAATCCTAATACGACTCGCTCAATTTAATCCATCATATTTTTAAAGTCTTTCTAAAGTAATTAAACATAACAACGCCAATTAAAATATAGTCAGAAATATTAAAATTAAGAACGACCTAATTTATAAAGCTCCATTAGCGTTAAACATTAAATCAGAGTTTAATTTGTAACTTTTTTTGTTGAATATAATTCGGACTTTTTCGCACCCATAAGTGTTTTGTCGGTCCACAAAATATTCTGAATTCTGCAATATACCGTGCTGATAAACATGAATTTTAGGTTACGCGTGCTGGTAGCTCATTTCTATGGGTTCGTTTACATTATACGATGGTTCTTTGGTGTAAAAGAAAATCATATCGCTCCAAGTAGATTTTCAAATGTAATTATGTTAGGTTAGGCTAGCATCAATTAAAATAATTACTGTGTGTAAATATATAAAATAATACATTTATTGGTTTGAGAATATAATCACACTTAAATATTTAAAACTTATTGAATTACCTGTAAATTGAATTATTTGTCAAAAACCTTTTTATTATTTGATCTAATTATATTAGCTGAGTATTGAAACTGAAGAAAGGGCAATCATTTTATTATTTTTAAAAAGCATTATATCCATATTATATCCATAGAAAGAATAAAAAAATAGCTTTTTTTGAAATCACAGCCAATTGCTTCATTTATTGAAAAAATTTCTTATGGCAAATTTCCGAAGTGGCAGGCGGGTTTTGTGATATAGCAATGTGATGTAAATCTCATCAAAATTTGATATGAGTTACCAATAGGAATCAACGATATTTATGGTCATATCTCCACACTCACTATTTAATTTACTACATTTTTGCAATGTATCTAGATATACATCTAAGAGACGTAGGTGCAAATTATTTACAATTTTTTCTTTACATTGTTTTTGAAAATCAACGACAAGAAAACTGTGCTTATCTTCTTTTTCGGTTGCTATATCATCGGGTGTGCTGTTTTCTGATTCCATATCAGTCGTTTGTTCTTCCAATCTGCTTTCTGCAAATATCTTTTTTCTATTGCCGTTTCTATATAGGTTTTCCAAGACGAAGTCGGTTTGCGTCTTTTTCTTTTCCCACTTGGAGACCACTTTGGTCATATTTCACCTGCAATTTGTCTTACATATCTACATAATTGAAGAACTTCATTCTCTAACGTTATGTGATTGAGCAGGTGACATTCATTCTTCTCATCTGTTTTTGTAAGTTTTAGGCACTTACTTAAAAAATTTAATTCTATTGTTCTAATTTTATTTCTTATGTTACCTGTAAGTGGCCATACCTTACCTACATACAATATGTTTTCTTATCACAATATTAAATATTATCTCTTTGGTGCCTTGACTGATATTTTTGGTTTTGTTGCTTTTTTCTCATGATAATTGCTTTGTTAACGTCTCCAACGTATGTACCTACCAAAATTAGTCCTAATATTTGAATATCACACCGATTTATATCTGTTTATCCTTTATTCTAATATCCTGTACTTCTCTGACTGCACACATATATTGCGTTTTATGATAATCAACTTTTATACTACACTTACCATATTCTTTGTTTAATTTTTTAGCATATATTTTACATATTTCTAGAATACAATTTGATAATTCATGAACAGCTCAATGTAAGATTGAATTATATACTTTAATTCTTGTTTCTGGGCGCTTTCTGTACCACAGGCGCAGTGGTTGTTTAACATATATATTAAACCGTAATAGTGACAAAGCGCCTCCTTATTCAAGAACTTTTGTTATTTTTTTAAAGTTATTTTATTCTCTATATCTATGTGCTTATACATTTTTCAAAATACCCATAATATACTTAAAACACTTTTGATGATTCACATTTGGATATGCTATCATATGGGTTTTTAAAATTTATAAAGGCTGTTTGACTATTTTTAAAGCTATCTAATATAATGTGTGTTGTTCAAGTATGATTTTCTTTGTCTAAAAATACTTTGTTCTTCACTTAGAATGACCTCTTGTTTTCTATTTTCTTTTTATGACATCGGAAAATAATCTCACCTCAGACGGAATAACGCTTGTTTTTCTATAATGAAAGCAGGATTTCTTACCTCCTCCTCCATTATAGTTTAGCTTATATAGGTTTTATTTTTTTCAATGCATTTGTTATTAATATTAACTGAATGATAAATTTTTAAACGTATAGTGGTTCTATCTATGTATATATAAAGATATATAATATAAATTCATACTAAGAGAGCTGTACTTAGTTATTACAAAATTAAAAAAGCTAGTTTTTTTTTTTAAATCTAATTAGCCATAAATAGTTTTAAATAAAAACAGTCGCATTAAATTTACCTCAAACAACATGACATCTCCCTAGATTCATGCTCCTTAGTCTAGCTGCCGGTACTATTCTATTTTAGTTAAAAATTAAAGGACATAAGCCAACTTTTGTTTGATTGCCCCTATCTTACATGAAACGTTGGTAAAATCTATCTTTATCTTCAAAAATCATTACAGATTTGTTTGACAACACCCCATCAAATCGCCTGTCATATTTGACACAACATTTATTTCTGTAATTCTTAAATAATTAAAACTGACCTTGGTTTGACAATGCTCTACTATTAGTAGGCTACTTCTTCTATTGCAATGGGCTTAAATTATTAACTCTTTTTAAATTTGCAAAACGACTTAAACACAGCTGTAAAAAAATTCAAAAGTTAGTTTTTAACTGTTGAATATATGTGTGAAACGCATTTTAAGGAAATGAAAGGTGCAAGTACATTTTTTCCACGTCTACAATTCCCCGTGTGGGAACGTGCGAACCGGGAAGTTAAAGGCTTTCGTATGTACATCTTCTCTGCCCCGTCGTCGCGCACCATCTCTGATGCAGGGCGATGTGGCAAACACCGCGCCTTAGACGACCGCCGTTATTACCCCTTGCTCGAGCGAGCGCAGGTACTCAATTATTTTTAGTGAGTAAGCTTGGGCCATTCTGGCGTGGGCATAAGTACATACTATGCATAATTTGCAAAATGTAATCATACTGCTAAAACACTATTTATAGAATTTTTCTATTATTAAATTTCTATTGATTACTAATTAGTCGTTATGTAAAACTTTATCACGAATACAAACAAATAATAGATAACTTTTAATTGTAGCAGTGAAAACACCATTTCTATTAGCAGTTGATTATTTAAGTATTAAACTTCATTACAGATATTTTGTCGAATGCTATTACCATTTAAATAATCTCCAAAATAAAATTACATTTATCATTAAAATCCACTACAGAAATACATTCTCCATAATAAACAACAATAGTGTACGACATTCAACAACTCCGTAATGAATTTGTAATTATAAATTGCATGCACATTGCTGCAATACAATGCAATAAAACTGCAATGGCAAAACTAGATAATCGCCGATTCGACGTTTCGAAAGGTACTTTCAAAACAGAGAATTAACGTCATCACACAGTTTATGTCAGATTGCCAATTTTCCGTGTTTACATTTCCAGGAACACGGCCGAGCACAATTCAATAAATAATAATACCACTACGGTTAGGGTTTCACGTGTTGAGTTTATACAGTTATATAGTAAAAACAAAACCGTTCGCACTAAAACTATGCTTTTTACTGTAATGAGTATATTAAATGTATTATGCAGTTTTTAATTTGTAGCAAACTACCCTCTTTTTAATTATGCGTATTTAATGTATATATATATATATATATATATATATATATATATATATATATATATATATATATATATATATATATATATATATATATATATAAAATTCTAATAAATTTACAGAGTAAATATGTTTTATTTTATCTTATTTGTGGTGTCTACATTCTTATCGCAATATAAAAACTTTCTTTAATTAAAATGTTGTTAACCTACATTTTTGTATATAAAAGTTTTATACCTTGTTTCAGTTGTAAACTGTATAACAATCCAAGAATTTGATATATGAAGGCATGATTGAAATGTGTAGACTAAAAATTATGCTGAAAATAAAAAGGTTTTACTATTGGGAAAATAAAATATTTCTAGGTAATATTAAAGACCATGTGTGCTACATACGTTATTTTACACCCTATACTAAAATAAATACCTAATTATAAAATTTGTTTTTTAATACAAGAATCATTTAATATTTAAAAGAAATAAAAAATTAAAAATCAAAATATATTTCGCCGTGTTGTAGTTTTTCATGGTACTACTCTTGTAATTTAAACTCAAAGGACTAACGACACCGTTTTTCTACTTGTTTGGTAAAAACGAGTGTGGCCAAGAAGCGAGTCATTAAACACTACAAATTATAATACGATACTTTTAAATCGGGGGTATAGATAGGGTAGTGTAACAGTTCTACTCCATTAAATTATTTCAATTTCTGCCGGATTCTTTTGGTTGTCTGTAGTTTAATGTTATCTATAGCATAACTCGTTATATTTTGACCATATCAGTTGTTGACATTGAATCCCGGCGATGATAACCCAATCTATAGAAACCCACTCAAGTTAAATCAAACCTTGGTAACTTCATCTGGCACAAAGCATAACTTAATCCCAAAATTCTTAAGATTTAAATCTTGACCTCTACTTAATTAATGTTAAGAATTTAAAAAATAAAAGATCCTAAGGGCTCTCTACATACATTAATCTGAATCTAGCTTGTTGCGTTAAAGACATTTCTCTGCATTGTCTGTTGACTTCACTTGACTTGTGTTAACTATGCATATGATGAATTATTGTTTGTTAAGATAGTTTGAGTTTCTGTTGTATTTAGCGGGGGAAACTTGAAGTACAGCTTTGCGAGTTATTACAGAAGGCCATTTCGATTGAAGCGCGTTTTAAAACTGGCGTCACCACTAATGAATTTTTTGAACCAATTTTAAACCTTACCATGAGATATCGCATCATAACTTTAATTTTCCAGATTGCTTGGGTCCTATCAGCAGTGTATTATCTTATAATTCAGCTTTGCTATAGAATAACCAAAATTAATATTTGAATTGGAGGATGTTTCCACCTTTTTTAAGTTAAAATTGTAAGACGCGAAATACTTTAATAGATAAAATGCGAGAGAAGAAACGGTTATATAAACTTAAATGGCACATTATATCTAATAGGTAGCAACTGTTAAGTTACAATAAACAATTCTATATTAGATCATTATTTATCTGCTGCTTTAAAATTTTTAATATTAATATTTATTCTTTTAATGCTTTGATATCCACATTGTTTTAGATATTGTAATCGTTTTTTTTTAGTTTTTTCTTGCTCATATATAACCATTGTAATGTTAGTCTTATCAAACCTTTACTTTTTTTATGCTTTACATATTTAATCTATGTCATCGGTATAAAGCAAGAATTAACAGTTTTTATAAAAAATCATTTTCTCAAGCCTGATGAGTGACTGCATCGTTTTTTTAATACAAACTAACAAAATCCAATTTTCCTCCCTGACCACAATTGACTGAATTTTTACTTTCATTTTTTTATCTGGTATATCATAACTAATTTAATCAGTTTTAAGGGTATCTCTAGTTTCTCTAAAACTGCATATAAATCTAGGGACGTTCAATTGAAAAATAAAATGAACGCAGGAACAAAATAACTAACAATATGCACAAATTTAAACAAACTAATATAAGCCTGTTTTACCAAAGTATTCAAAGATATTTACGATAATTAAATTTATAATTTAAAAGTTTATTTTTAGAACATGAGTCCAAAAAGGTAGAAAAGTTAAATAAAAACCGCTACTTAGGGGGTTTAAGAAAAAAAAGGCAATATTTTGAGAGATAAAATGTTATTTAAAAAGA
Source organism: Sinelater perroti (assembly GCA_036346155.1). Classification (NCBI taxonomy): domain Eukaryota; kingdom Metazoa; phylum Arthropoda; class Insecta; order Coleoptera; family Elateridae; genus Sinelater; species Sinelater perroti. Next base: position 13,926,732 of record JARFIY010000359.1, on the reverse strand, counting down.
TTAAAAATGAGTTAATTTTTTAACGTGCAATTCATTCGAGTGTTTAATATGGAATGCTATTATAAAGAATATAGAGTTATTATTGTTAAAAATTCGAAAACAATCCAAAAATTTTGTGAAATTTTTGCCCAAGTAGTACATCACATAAAATAACTGTCCGAAGATAGATCACAAAAGTTGATAAAACTGAATCGGTAATAACTGCAAGATTCGTATCAGCATGGGGTAAGGTCACGTGAGGATATTGTCAAAGTTAGTCAAAATATTGCACATTCGAAATAATTGATTCAGCATTTTGAAAAGCTACCTTCAATAACCATTCACTAAAAACCTACATCTTTAATAATAATAATAATAATAATGGTAAGGCCCCACGCCCCGCGTAGGAGCACGGCCTGCGAACTGAGAGGTTAAGGCTCTCATACGTTCGCTCTCTCTCTGCCCGGAGCTACATCTTTATGCATACAAAATTCAACAATCATAATTCTCCATATTTTATGGAGATATTATCAGTTTAAAAGTTTTTTATTCAAAATTTAAATTTGATTTTGTATTTCGGCCACCTATAAATATATATTTTAAAAAGTGACATTTGAATAATTACTACTAAAATACAACTCTTTTCATTAACGCAATTTTGTGCTCTGGTAAGAAATAGCGTATTTATTTACCTAGATTCTTATACATCTTTGTAAACAGCAGCATCCATTATCTGCTAAAAGTTTTTCTTGTGCTTTTTTACATACTTTGCTTTTGTCTGTTTTGTGACCAAGAAAATTATTGGAGTTAGATACGGGGGCCTTAATGATAAAGTAACAGTACCTCCACAATCAATTTGCGAATTAAGAAAAATGCAATTTGAATGTTTTTTCACACGCCTAGTAGTATAAGCACTGAAGAGCTTGCCACTTTCACTCAATCTATTAGCCAATTGGAAAAATACTATCATAAAATAAACAGCGCAAGATATCTTAAATATAAAAAAATAGAATGTCAAACTAATTAAATTATGTTGTTAAAGAGATGATTTTTTGATTAATAACTTAACAAGGGGTTATAGAATCATACGTTATATAAAAATGCATATAATGTAGTGCAGCTAAATCATCCCTAAATATAAGATACAGACAAATTACAATTTGCTTGCAGTTTAATGATATAAGATATATAAAATATGAACAGATATTTTTAGGTTATTTATCCGCTTAATGTGTAACAATAAACAATTTATTAATTTAAAAAAATAAATGAACCATAGTTAGCGTACCAAAAAAGATTCTATATAATTGAATGTATGTTAAATAAACTACTTTGTGGTTAAAATACACCAATGCGTGTTAGTGTCTGTAATTAGGACAGTTTGGTAAAAAACGCTGAACAAAATATACAAGAAATGTAAAAAGTAAATTTCAAACAAATAAGCAAATTACTGTCTGCAAATAAATCAAAAATACTACATAGCAGCAGAAATAATCTAAAACTAGTTACCAATCGGTACTTTCAAAGATATATACAAATACAGTAAAGCAATGATTATTGTCGCATTGGCAGAAAGGAAACTTTTTCTGATAGCACGGTTAACGTACAAAACTTAAATGTATTGTTTCACATTTAATATTAATGATTTATACGAGTTAAAGCTTCATTTATGGCTTTCCAAAGCAAAACTTACGTCTATCGAGAATATAAGCATTAACTTCTAGAGCTCTTAAAGTATGACCCCAGTAAATTTTCCTAATTGCCATACAATAAAATATTGAATATTGTTTGACATTTTTCCAAAATAAAATACACTATTTCTCCAAATAACTTTTCTCTGTAGACAGCTGCCTATGCCAAAAAAATTATGCAATTAAACGTTTGCCATCTCCTGCATGCACCACAAATCTTGTATATTCATTTATGTTTTTATAGAAATATTTGGTTAGAAAGATACAAGCTGCTTTCAACCGAATATATTTGAAATCAAAATGATTTTTTCTACACGCATTCACAAACAGTTAGCCTAAATATCGAGAATAAAAGTGGTTTAAGATAGAGCAACTTTAATTTTAAACAACTTATCAATACTTTTGTATAATTTACAATTTTAGTTGATATTTGTTTTACTTATCTTTTTTTTTAATAGAACTTTTACCTGCTCAACATTATACATTGTTATACAAGGTATGTTTGACAATTAATACTTAACGAAGGGAAATAACAGAATGGTACCTAATAACCACTTGAAATAGCTATGTTAATAGTCATTTGGATTTACCATTTGATCACATAGTTAATTGAGAATTAGTTGCACTTAGACATCAAGACTATCACTTACGTATTTTGATCAAATAGTTATTTGGAGATTAGTCCGCACTTGGTCATCACTACTATCACTCAAGTATATGTCTTGGGGTAACTTTCGTTTTAATCGTCTATGAATACTTCTTTGGCCTAGTTCATAGAAGGTGGCACCATTGCAGTTGGTAAGGTTGTCATGGAAGGTTTTAGTCAGTTTTGCAATATGTTCTTGAATTGTGGGCATGTTTAATTCGTGATGAAGTTGTTGATTTGTAATGAACCACGGGGCGTTGACTGTTGTTCGAAGAATTTTATTTTGTAACGTCTGGATTCGGTTGAGATTGGTTTTGGAAGTGTTAGCCCATATCACACATCCGTACAGAATCAATGGACGTATTAGAGATTTATACAAGAGCGTCATGCATTCGATTTTCATAGTGGACTTTTATTTATGATTGGGTAGAGCTGGATTAAACGCGTGTGGCCTTCGTTCAGCTTTTTAATATATGGTATTTCCATGTGAGCCGAGTATCGAGATGGATACCCAGATATTTCACGGGCTCGTCTTTGGCATTTCATTGTATAGTATGTCCATTGATTGTAATTAACGTTGGATTTTTGATAATTCTAAGTGTGAATATTTTCGTAGCACACTTGGAATGATTAATTGATAGATTCCATTTCATGAACCTTCTGCTTAGTGTATTGGCGGCAGTTTGTAAGTCGGCTATTGCTTGCTCTAAGTTTTGATTTCTAGTTAACACGACCGTGTCATCTGCGAACATTGCTAGGTTTGCATTGAGAACAGGAAAGTCATGCATGTAGATGTTGAATAAAATGGGACCTAGAATACTCCCTTGTGGAACCCCTGCATGTATAGCTCTAGTAGTTGATAAGCTTGCCTGTATCTTGATTGCATATGTACGATTTTCTAGGAACGAGAACAATATGGATTTTATGTACTCAGGTAGTTGAAGACGTACTATTTTATATTTTAAGCCATCGGTCCACACTCGATCGAATGCTTGAGCTATGTCTAAAAACAAGGCAGTAACGTATTGCTTGCTTTCAAATCCTCGTTCGATTGTTTCGATCATGCGCTGTAGTTGATGGCAGGTGGAGTGGCCTTTTTTGAATCCAAATTGAAAGGTGGGAACAATACTCAGTTTTGTTACCTCTTCATTAAGCCGGCGATATATGACCTTTTCGAAAAGCTTCGAGATTGTAGTTAGAAGACTAATAGGTCGATAGCTAGTAATATCTTTCTTGTCTTTGTTTGGTTTGGGAAACAGTAGAATAATTGCATGTTTCCATGCATTCGGAAAATAACCAATCCTTAAGCACGCATTCAATGTGGTTGCTAGGTATGCCAATGATTTTTTTGTAAGCTTTTTAAGTATGACATTAGGTATTTTGTCATATCCTGGCGATTTATTTATTGGAAGACTTTTGATTATTGATGCGAGTTCTCTACGTGAAGTTGATTTGAAGTTTGGTTCTATGATTGGCTGGTGAGTTTCTACATAGTTGATGGCTATATTTCTAAATGTTGGATCTGCGTGATTTTCAGATGTGAAGGTTTTTTCTAAATGATCTGCGAAGGCTTCACATTTTTCTTCATCGGTGTTAAATGTTTGCGCACCTGAAGAAATTGGAGGCATCACTTGTGGCTGACGTAGGATACGTTTGGTCGTTTTCCATAGTCCGGGATCTCTTGGTTCAAGATTACTAATATGTTTTTCGTAAGTCCCTATTCGGTGGGCATCTAGCTCCTTCTTTATTCGATGTGACAAGTTATTTACCATATTTTTGGTTACGGGGTTTCTAGTTCTCTGCCATTCCCTCCGCAGTGTGCTTTTTTGCTTAATTAGATCCACTATGTGTTTGGGTGAATAATGATTAATGTGTACTCTTCGTTTGTACGTGGTGATAGTGGCCTTGTTGACACTGTCAGTGATAGTTTTTGTTACGTGTGAGATAGTTTGATCTATTTGATTTGGGGTTTGAAGGTTATTAGGATACTTAAGTCGTTGGTCAAGGATATCTTGAAAAGCGTTCCAATCTAGTAGTCCATTTATGAGTTTCGGTTCTTGGATTTGTTTTGCTGGTGTCAGTAAAAACGAGATTATAATTGGTAGGTGGTCTGAATCTAGTTCAGTGCATACTTGTTGGAAGATTTGTTTGCTGAAGTTTTTGTGGACAACTATGTCAAGTATATCTGGTCTGTGATCGTCTCTGTACGGTTGGAGCTTCTATTTGGAAAGCGTACGTTGATGCTAGGTCGTAAAGTTTGTTTCCAGCAGGGTTTGTCTCTCTGCATCCCCATATCGTGTTTTTTGAATTCATGTCTCCTATCAGTAGATATGAGAGATGTCGATTTCAAGAAGTTGTTTGTTGGGTTGTTTGTAAGCACATATTATGGTTATAGTAGTATCGTTAGTTAGTTTGATTTTCACTCCAACTGTTTCGAGGTTTATCGTGTTAATTGTTTGACATTCATGATGCGTTTTATGATAATGGCTACTCCTCCTGATGCAAACCTGGCTTCTCTATCTGCGCGGTAGATCTGATAGCCGGCAATTTTGAGTTGATCTGTGTTGGCTAAGTGCGTTTCAGAGACGCACGCTAAATCCACAGAATGTCTCTCAAGAAAAGATTTAAATAGAGTTAATTGTCTTTTGATGCCATCCGCGTTCCAGTTTAGGAGTTTTAATTGAATTATAGTCTTATTTTTGTGATCCATTGAAAAGGGAAGGAAGGAAATTTGATATTATGTATTGCTTGATTTGTTCTAAGATAGGTTGAATGAGTTGCAACAGGGATGACAAGATGGTATTGAGGAAGGGTTGGGTTTCGGGTGATGTAGAATTTGTTTTGGGAACCAGGATACGTTTGGTTGGAAGGTGTTGTTTACACTGTTTTTGAGGAGAGGAAATTTTTCAGATTGTTGGCAGGGCCGGGTTTGCTATTCGGTCTTATTGCTCCAGGAGTCTCGTTCTGAGGTCGTATGCCTTGCTGGTTCCTTGATTGGAGGAAGTACTGGCATCCCTAAAGTTAGCGGGTGGTTTTCTCCGCAGTTAGTAAATACTGCGGCATCAGTTCGAGGTTTATCGCAGTTGGTGTACAAGTGATTTCCTTGGCACCTCACGCATCTTGGTTCAAGTCTACAATAATTTTTGTATGTCCGATGCGTTGACATCGGTGACATTGAGGAGTTTTGCGATTAGTTTTACGTGGTTCAACGGTAACTAATGCGTGGAATATATTTTGATCTTATAAATTTCATTTGCTTTTCATTTGCCGTGAGAAGTATTGCACAGACGGGCATGGGCTTTTGTCCTTATTTAAAAGCCTTGTAATTCGCGTTATAGGAGGTCGTAGACGGCAAGTTTCTGTTGTATTTCTTCTTCGGTTAAAGAGAGAGGGACGTTCTTTATAACTACCGATAGTGGTCTGCTATTGGGGTTTTGATATGTGTGGAATTCAATTTTGTTTGTCAGATAATGTTTGGCCAAGTTTCTATAATCAGTTTCGCTTGTTAGAGTGACTTTCAGTGAAGATGAGCTGAGGGTAGTCGTAAACTCTCCCTTAACAATGGTTTTAATATCGTTTATAACTTCTTTATGGTTAAGTGGGCCTTGAAGAAATATAGGCGGTATTTTTATTTTGGGTTGTTCAGTGGTCTCTGGTTCCTCTGAGGATGATGGTTCGAGATGTTTAGGCAAATAAAACTTGTTTCTCTCAAGTAGTGATTCCGGTTTCCACTGATATTTTTTTTGTAAATCAGTGATCGGTGGCGATAAGTGATCAGAATTTCTTTTGAGATGTGACATGATAATACGATTAATTCACCCCCCTAGGGGGTGACAGGTAGCAATTGAAAATGTTGCTGTTAATTATATAAATTAATTTTGTTACCAGAAATAAATATTGTGGTTTATGTTGATGTAGATAAACGCTGGCACCAGGCGTTGATAAGCCGCACTCACACTTCCGAGTCGCGGAGCGAACGTTGACACGTCCTTGCTGTTCGAAAGTAAAGCGAGAACTTTTACTTATCTTAAAATTTGCTGTCTTAAAATGTAACAATATATATCTGTTTCTACAAACATTCCAAAAAATATTACTTTAGTATCTAAAAGTTTTAAAAACCAGGTATTTCGGCATTTTAAGGAAGTAATATAAAAACTACCTAGTTACATTTTGATATTAAAAACTAACAATAAGCAAGTTTCAAGAATCTTACCACCAGCGCAAAATAGTTTGCAGTTAAATTTTGCGAAGAATGATTTGTTCCTTGCAATCGAGCAAAGCTCAAGTAAATGCGGCTTGTGTTTGCGAGATAGCCGTATGAATTACCTAAGTTATAAACTTTAACGTTCTGTATAGCGAATGAGTGTATATAGCTACCTGCACTCAACAAACCTACATTAGCACAGCAACATCAAGTAGTGAACTTTGTCGGTAAGACAGTTCCAGCAAAAATATCATATAATAGTTATTGAATATTTACAACTAGAGGTACTTTTACTAAGAATTTTACATAAAAATAATCACAAGAAACTAACTACCACATCTACTATAGTAACTTTACACCATAGAGCCATTATCAGTCGTTGGGGTACCGGGTCGTACTCGCTCTTTAAGTAGCTACCATAGAATTATCCTTTTAATTTAATAGAAAAGCATCAAATTATCCAATACAGGAATGTACCACCTGCTAACGATACCATTGCTAATGTATTCAAACGATTTAATAATAAATTTCTAAAAAATTTTTAAAAAAAGAATTAATTAGTATAAGTTTAATCTCTTTTTTAATCCGCTTCACAACAAGAAATTTGGTTGTGTAGTTTTTATACTAATTTGTTAATATTGTCGAAAAAATTATGATGAATAACAATATATATTATCCTAAAACTAACAGTACAAAATTTATATACGGAATGTACGTAATTGTATATAACCCTTATTTACTACATTAATTGTTTTCTTTTTTTTACGTATTACTAGTACTAATGTATAAACGAGTGCAGGTATCGCTAACCTTTACTATAAAGTTAATGTGTTTTACCTTGAAAGTTTAATTTTCCCTATTTTTTCATGTAAAACCCCTTCATCATTCTTTTTCAAGACTAGCATTAATATGTTTTTTGTAGTTATCACAGATAAATACATTTATTTTTTTTGACTACGTATAGTTTCTGTCGTTTTTTGGTTAAGTTCAATTTTAATAGTTGCGTTATGTAGGTTTTATTGGAAAAAGTCAAATTTCTACTAAAATCGTAAATACCAAATTGGTTTATGTAGCGACTAATTTATAGAAACATTACCTAACGTACATGTTGATTACATTTTATTGTGGCGCTGCATTCGTAGTGTACTTCAATGCTTCAATAAAACTGCCATCGTAGCCCACAGAAAATTATCAACGAAGAAATAGACTCACTTGTTCAAAATCACTTGGAGCAAAGCCCCCTCAAACCGTTACGTTAACTCAGATTACTGACTTGTTAGAAAGACATACACCCGTTCCTCCATCTACGTGGAGTATCCATTCCACGTGAAAAGTCAAAGCAAATTTTATTCGGTGTCACTATCGCTAATGTAATTCAAAACAATCAATTTTTTTTTAACTGCCACAAATTCATCATCCTTATCGCATAAAATATTTAGTAGTTTGACTTCATTTTCATTGTTATGTTTATTATTAATTTTTTTGAATGATTTGTTCTCAGACTTTTGCCACATTTTCATAAATTTGCTGATATTAACTACATTTCTTTAAATCTTGTTGAAATTTCAAGGCTCGTTGAATGTTTTAATTAATCTCTACAATGGAACTTTCCAATTTTTTGGCGAATTGAAAAGCTTTATAAAGATTTTCTGCAGTGAATGAACCTGTCTTGGCCTACTCACTGTAACATTTATCGTTAGGATGAGCTTCAAACATATAAATTAAGTCAGTAACGGTTAATTTTCGATCTACTAGTAAATCATTAATGTCACTTTCATTTAAATTGCCAAAGCTTCCTTTTTAAAACCCTTGTGATAAAGTAATAATGTTAGTTATTCCTTTTTTTATTATCGGATCCGTACTAGTTGATGCAACTACTTGTGACTATAATGCTTTCCAACAAGCGTTTAAAGTTGATGGTTTTACATCACTTACATCCAAAGAATATTCTTAGCACAATTTAAAATATTGTACTTTTTTAAGATACTGAAATAATGACAGATTAATCATTTTAAAGTTTATTAAAAATATCATGGAAAATCCGTATAATGTAATTGATTTTAAAGGTAGTAATTATGCTTTGATCTACAATCTGGATCAGGAAACTTGTATTTGGTGGCAAAAAAACGACTTTCACTAGACTAGACTAGACCTTTCTCTTCATATACTTTTCTCCTTCTACAACAAAGCATTTATCAAACCAATTGCGAAAAGCCTCAGCAATCATCCATGCCTTTTTATTTGCAACCCTATATACGGGAACATTTTTTAAGTTTATTTGTTTTGTTCTTGCGGCCGAAGAGCTTAAGTTATGAGTAATGATTTTATAAAATGATCCTCTGATGCGTTACAGCAAAGTAGCAATGTCACATGATCTTTTTTAACCTTAAATCACTAACAGTTTTTACATTTTGTGTTATAACAATAAAAGTTTTGTCAAGGATCTTCTTCTAAAAAAGAGCTGTGCCATCGGTATCAAATACCTGATCCGGAATATATCCATTTTCTTCAATTATTTTAGCAATTTGTGGTAAACATTCTTCAGCTACGGTCTTATCAATAGACGCAGCTTTACCTTTGAATTTAGGGTTCCGTAACGATATCTTAAAAGCAAATGGGATTCCGTGGTTAAGGGGCGGGCTGCGATGCTGACGGGCCCGGATTCAATTCTCGGTGCTCTCTGGTGCCCGGGGGTGGCCTACTCAGTCACTAAAAATAATTGAGTACCTGCATTCACTCAAACAAGGGGTAATAATGGTGGTCGTTTAAGGCACGGTGCTTGCCAAATCGCGACGACCGGGCCGAGAGAGCAAACATATGAGAGCTTTAACCTCTCAGTTTGCAGGCCGTGCTCCAGGCTTTAGAACCTTACCATTATTAACATTTTTTTTAATTTTTAAAATCATCTTTTACTGGCACAAAAACTATCCACTTTATCAATTGCTGAAGCTTGTTCTTTTAACCTGTTAAAAATTTGCACGGCTTTTTCTCTTATCATTAAACTGCTCATGCGTATTTTTTGCATTTTATTCTCCATCCAAATCATCAGTGCTTTTTCTATATTTTCTATTACAGGATTTCTTGTGTATTATGAACAATGTGAACTTAATAAGGTTCCAGAGGTAATACTTTTGCTGGCTATTGTTTATTGTTGTGGAATAACTTATCATTCAGCTCAAGAACAACAACAAATTTAAACTAACGCGACAAACAAAATATCAAAATAGTTACAAAGTTACGTGCAGTCTGTGCTTAATAGGTGTGAAACAGTATATTTTTATTATATTTATTTCTTCCTTTATAATATAAACTAAATTAACAATTTTTGTCATAAAAAGAACATCTTCAATAAAGCCTGAAAGAATATAAAAAAGGTGCTGATATTACAAATATCTATTTGGATTTCTTTATATTTATGTATTTAATAGAGAAATTCTGATTTAAATTTTAAGGATATGTGAATTTATGTCATATAAACACAAATATTATAGCAATTAAAAATAACATTATTAATAAACTGTGCTTAATTTGTAAATATTATAAAAATTTAAGGCAGTATATTATTGCAGCTATTAGCAGAATTTACTTCGTAATAGACATGGTATAAAAACTAGAAATTTAATTTTTTCACATTCTTGTAATGCAGTACATCCTTATCTTTCTAGAAAGTGATTTGTGTGAAACACAATAGATTTTTATTTTGTTAATCAATATTTATTGATTTATAACGTAGACATGTGAAGATTACTTATGAAATATGATGTCGGCCAAATGGTCACTGCGGCTGCGCTGGCATACCCTGAACATTTTTCGAAAACTTCTTCCAAGTCAGCTGGCTTAATTTCAGCAATAAGGTATTGTATTTCCGTTTTCAGTTTAGAAATTGATTGTGGTTTTGTTAGCATAGACCTTGGACTTTACAAAACCCTAGAACAAAAACTTGCATGGTGTCAAATCTCAAGATTTCTGGAAATCACACGATCAGAAAAACTTTGTCTTGACAAACTGATGGTTTCTATTGCTGTAAGGCATGTGGCACCATTCTGTTAAAACCACATGTCTTTGAGGTTCCTATCGTTTAATGAATCCCACAAAAAGTTCGATATTATGTCACGATATCTGTATAGTTAAAGCTTGGCTAAACTTATTTTCAAAAAAAAAATGATCCAATTACATCTCCAACCTGTAATCTGCACCAAACAGTGGCTCTTTGTGGGTGCATAGGTTTTTCATTAATAGCACACTGATTTTGATTACCCCAAATCCGACAATTTTGCTTATTAACAAAACCATCAATGAGTTTCATCGCTAAAGATAATGTTCTTAGAAAACATTCACTGTTTGGTTTTCTATCACCTAATTAGCGAATTGCCTCCTTTGTCTCGTGGCTTAAGCTTCTGAGTTAATTCAACTGGAGGTGAAAGTCTTTAGTGAGATTTTGTTGCAAACTGGTTCTGCTAATGTTCAATTATTGAGAACGATGATGTTGGTGTTCCTGAATTCTCATCGATACTCTCACTGACGACTGCAATGTTTTCGGCCGACCGCATAGTACAAAAATGTGGTAAAATTTATTTGTCCAAAATCGAATCAGTTTTCTCAAATTTTTTAATTAATCTTCGAACAGTGGGCTCGTTAGGTGAATTATGGATACCAAGATTTACACGCACTTATCGACCAGTCTCCGCAAAACTTGCGCCAAATTTGTGATGTGTTTTAACAATACGTTGTTCTTTTGTATAGCGATCTATTTTTAACAAGACGGACGTAAAACCCGGAAAGGCAACTTTCGAAAACGAAGCAAATTACGCATGTCACATTGTGCCCCGTCTCGGGTCAAATAGGAGCTACAAGTCTGATATTTTAAAAATATTTATTACACTACAACTTTATAATTTTTGATGATGGAACTTGATATTGTATTCAAGTGTTTTGTCAAAAAGAAAAATTAAAACTTTCGACTAAAAAAGCAGTCACAACTTTGTAACTCAGTAATTAAGCAAATGTATAGAATATTATGCAAAAGTTGCAACAAAAATAAATAAGTAGTACAAATATTTGTATTTTGATACTCTGAAAAACATTCAACCACGCAGAGGTAGGCTAAGTAAAAGGACATTTCATTTAATAACTTGTAATAATAGTAATAAATTGCGGCCTGATATTGATTTTTTAATTTCCTTTTCTTGCAATCTCTTGATTTATTATTTTTTTGTATCCAATTAGACAAAATAAGTTTTCGATTCTTAAGTTTAATAAGTTTAATGACGTTAAAATACAAGTTTTACCATTTTTAGCAACAGTTAATGCACGTTGTAGTAAAACAAATGTAAATAATAAAACAAAAGAGCAGATTATATTACAATATAGATTATGAGGAGTTTTCCGCAAAAAGGCATTTTTGGCGTCATAGGCTGACAATTTTTCACCCGCTTTTCCTCAAATTTTGCACTGTGGCAACGTGGACCAATTTATTTACAAATGCTAACAATCCGATAAGTCGGTGCGGCAACCTTACAAAAGTAGGATATGCAAAATGATTCTAAATATAGATAATGAAACGTACGCTCGAAGCTCGGCCTATGACACATTTCATACCAGCTGTCTTTGTTTACGTTCTGTCCAAATGTATATTAGATAGAAATATTCACAATATCTGCAATTTTTATATATGTTTCCTATAATTATAAACGATTTCTTTGAAGATAATGACTCAATCACGTGCCTTTTTATTATATAACCTTTGTTTTCTTAGTATAGTTTACATCCTATGTTGAATAATGCTTCTTTTACTCTCTTAATATAATCACATATACGATTTTCAATGCCCGAATAGTAATCGTTTTGACATTATTTTATTAAAATACCTCAAATTTATTTATTATAATAACATTATTTATAATTGGCTTTAAATAGTTCTTGTCTAAATAAGGATTGCCACATTCGCTGATAATACGGCGATATTGGCGTCCCACTCCGATCCTTACACGGCTTCCCGCATTCTTTAAAGTCACCTCAACAAGCTTCAACCATGCCTTCAAAAATGGCGTATTAAAGTAAATAAAGTAAAATCAGTTCATGGGGCTTTCACATTAAGAAGAGAAACCTGCTTAACATCTTCAATAATCAGCAGATACCTACAGCAGATAGCGCCAAGTACCTAGGAATGCATCTTGATAGGCGACTAACCTGGAAAAAACATATCTGAACAAAATGCAGGCAATTAGAAGAAATCTTTCATAAAATATACTGGTTTATAGGGTGTAAATCCCAGCTATCTATTGATAAAATACTTTTATACCTAATCGTTCTCAAATCTATATGGAGCTACGGAATACAACTCTGGGTAATAGTGAGCACCTCCAATTTTGAAATACTTAAACGTTTCCAACCCAAACACTACGTTAAATTGTTGATACACCATGATATGTACCCAACGTAGACATACAACGGGATCTGGATATCCAATCCATTAATGAAAAAATACACAAACACAGCATGCGCTATTATGACCGCCTAGATGCCCACCAAAATGTTCTAGTAAAAGAATTACTAGAAAATAACGACGAGGAACCCAGACTCAAAAGGTGCAATTTGTGTAAAGGTGTGAGTGAGGTGTAAATTAGTTACAAAAAGTACATGTAATATAAAAGGTGAATGTCAATGAACTTTTTACCAACATGTTTTTATGCAATCACAATCATACGATTGCCAAAATGTTTAGTAAATGTTTAATAAATAAAAAAAAACACTTTTTTATTTTTGGGAAGCAGTTACACTTTCTGTAAATACATCCGTTTTTTATCAAGTATTGCTGTTGGTTACATGGGTCATTTTAAATTAAACAGAAGTCACTAAAAACACAAGTTGCCGTTTGTGGTTGAAAACTTTACTCGAAAACTAAAAGTATTATATTCCAATATAGCCAATGATTTATTTCTATTTGAATAATGATTTGTAATGTATGTTGATTAAAATCTAATTATTAGCATAAATTATAAAATCAGATTTCAACAAAGTAATAAATAAAGAAGTTTAAAAAGGACACGTTACAGAGTTGTATTCTATGCTTAGTATGTGTTAGTAGTAACAATATAATCATTCCACGATCTCTTGCAGTATAATTGTCTCTAAATATTTTTGGTTATTGGTATGCCTATAATTTGTTAATGAAACTACTATCCTTAGATAATTTTACGATTGTTATAAAACATCTTAACTACGTGGTCAATAATTCACTTGTTGTTCAACTTCTTTTTTTACTTTATTTTTGAACACGTTAAAACAACAAATACAAATAGCGTTCATACCATGCTTCCTATTTGTAGTCCGATCTCTTTGACGTTTACCCATTTGTCTAATCATATTTTGAAGTCGCTGTGATTATCCACGTCTTATCAACTTGCCATACTTTAGTTGCGTCGAATGCAAAGCACAATGTCAGTCAAAAAACGTATAACTTTCTTTTGCTAATGCCTATAGATTGCGTTGTAAAAGTAGATTTAAATTATAAAAGTGGTAATTTTCTTGAACGAGAAAAAACAGTTACACCATTTCGACAGCTTGTTTATTTTTAAATTTTTCAATAATCTGTTAAATTTTGTAAAGCATCCTTCTAATTTTTGTTTTTTATTTTTAGCTTAAGATCTGCACTGCGACTAAATGTTTGTAGTAATATTAACATTTTTAGTTTTGTCGTCAATTCGCCGCTTGAACGTTAGCCGTTACAGTAAATCTTTTTGCTATTTGGTTTAAAGCTGCGATACTATTTTGATAATCTCATTTTTCATATTTACCACATATTCACCTTAAAGAAAGGAAATAGTTCTTAATTTGGACCGGTCCAATTTATGAATTTCTGACGCTGCAATTACAAAAAACTAACCTTACTAAAAACTAGTGAATATCTTAATATTTTACTCAAAAACAAGATATACACAGTGTTGGGGATAAATTTGACAGATTACAATTGTATTTTTTTAGATATGTTACCCCTACGTTTGTGGAGATGAGCGTCATTGTAAAGTTTGATCGCTACTTTTTAGAGGTCAAAATCATCCGCAACGAACAAGTGGAAGTCATCTGGAAATTGGAAAAAGTGACCTGCTTCATAATGATTTGTGCCGGAAATCAACAGCTGACGGAGACTACAATGCTTTGGCTTATAGACGTTATGATAGCCTTCGTACGCTAGAATTCATCCAACACCTGCAGAAAAAGTGATAAAAAACCCAAGCAGACGGGTGTTGCAGCTTCCACCATTATTTTGGCTTTAAATGAAAAGGTTTGAGAAGACCGCTTAACAAAAGCAAAGAAACTCCTCAAAAAAGTAAAACAACCTGTTGGAATAAAAATAATCTGGTTTTTCTGCAATAAAAATAATTTTTGCCAGGCCCAGGACAACACTTAGAATAAAAAATGGTTTGCCTACAATCTGGATGACGTTACTTGAGTAATGAAAACCAAGTTTCTTTAAACCTTCATAATTTTTGGACGTGTCTTCAACGAGAGTGACGTAATGCCATCTCACATCTTTGAACAGGGACCCAGGCTTTGTTGGAAAATGTTGCTTTAGAAAGAGCAGATGTCTGGCAGTAGGATTCAACACTCTGTTAAACCGCTGGAAAACTCAGAAGTAATTGTCAGAAAATATTTACGACTTTATCAATTCCAAAAACAAAAATTCCTAACTCTCCTAATTGCAATCTGATGAATTGTTATGTATGGGCATGATTAGGAAGAACACTAACCGTCCTACTTGTAATATAAAAACTCAGCTGATAGGTGAATTAAAAGAGACATTTGAAGCTTTAGGGACACTGTAAAGGCAGCGTGTGTCAAATTCAGGACCCAGATCAAGATTATGGTGAATGTTCAGAGTAGCTTTCCTGAGTGACTTTTGTTGTGACTGCTTTAATTTCTATACCACTTTTTTTATTTTTCAAATACATTCATTTTTAGTTAAAATATTCATCTTTGTTCTTTAGATAGGAAACTGCCAAATTTATCCTAGAATATCGATGTATTTATATTTTCTGAGCCTGAAAAAATATTGGTGATAAAAGTTTTTCCTTCCTATATTAAATAATACATTTAAATACATCTTACTAAAACTTGAATAAGTTATTAAAATAATGCAGAAAAATTTTTAGTCATATTGAAGAACCTGTCCAAATTAAGGGTGTTTACTTTAATAGTAAAATGCTTTTATTAAAAAGAAAAACTAAATAATGTTATTGAAGATGGTTCAGAATTTAATTTTTTATAAAATCTCGTTCTAGTTTAATAAGTTGCAACATAGTAAGTAGTAAAATATTTTACTATAAGAAAATCTATAAGAACATGAATAAAGTATCAAAAAATGTTTAAGGCGAAGATGTTGGCGTAATTGGTAATTTTTCATTGTAGTCATTCATCGCGTACGCAATCTACTTTGGAAACTATCTTAATACTAATTTCTATAAGAAACATTTATAAATCACTTAGTAAGAGCTACAAAATAATAAAGAAAGAATATAGCGGGATTCAAAATGTTCAATTAATTTGTAAGTCAACAATGACTAGTGACATATGTAATGTAAATTATCTTTTCTTGTAGTTACATTCACGTTTCTAGCAGAATTGATTTCACACACAATTGAGAATGTTTTGTATTTGCATTTACCGTATCTGTTATACGGTTTATTAAGTTGTTGGTACATAAAATTCTTCTTTTAAAAACCCCCACAAGAAGAAATCCCAAAATGTGAGATCAGGGGATCTCGAAGACCAAAACATACAGCCTGGGCCAACAGTACTGGGAACCCTACAAAACTATGCTTAGTACTTGCTTATGTGTATTAAATATAAAAAAACTACAAATTTATTTTAGTAGCTATATTTATTACAATCAGTTAATATTTGGTGAATCCACCCTTAGATTTTATGACAGTTTTAATTCATGGAGGCATTACATACTGCAAATTATCTTATTGCATTTGGAGGAACTTATAGCGCATTTCTTATTGTAAATATTTTTTAGTGCTTAGTTTGTTTATACTGTACTATAGAATTAGAATTTTAGTTTTCCCTATATATTTTCGATTGTATTAAGGCCAGGCGACTTAGCGGGCCAATATAAAACAACAATATTGTTGCCAGTAAAGCAACGCATAGTAGTTGTTGATTTATGACAAAGAACATTCATTGTCTTGTTAAAATTTGATATAGTCTAAGTTGGTGTCCCTATAAATGCGTATAAATAGTACAGTTTCTAATATATCAATGTGTTTTTCATTGCTGATACGATCTTCGCAGACAAACATTCCCCCAACATCATTAGTAGTCGTACAGCCTCAGATCATTGCATCGTCTCTTTCGTATTTTGTAGTAAGCACTACACAATTTGGATGATATTTTTCATCCACTCGATACCTCACGTACATTACACCCTGAAGATTTTCATAATAGTAGAAAACACTGGTTTTCATTTTAAGTTGTAAAATTTTTGCAATGGAAAATTGTTGTTTATTATGATTTTTTTGATTGTTTTAACCAGATGATATTTCACCCATCATGCTCTGTCTAATGTTGGTGTAGTAGAGCCTATTAAAAAATATTTTCTTGTCTCTTTACGAAAACCGTGGCTTGTTTCTTCCTTTACCACCCTTTAGGCCCGCTTTTGTGAGTATTGTTCTAGCTGTTCTAGTAGTTATCGACTTATCAAAGTCCTTAAACATTTTACCAACAAGCTATAAAGAGGTTTTCTTAGAATTTTTCAAAAACTTGCAAACCAATTTTCCCTCCTCATGTTCTGTTACTTGTTTCCGGTCGATTTTTTATTCAGATGAAAGCTAGTCACTACATAACGTCTAATCGCTTATTGCACAGCATATCTCAAATTTTTCAAAGTTCTGACAATTTCTACTTGAAATTTACGTAGCATGTGTAAAAATTGTATTTTTATATCTTTTTCCATAATAAGTTCACTTTTTTCTAGTATTTTTATTAGGAAACTACTCAAATACAAAATTGGATTTATTTTAGACAAAGTATATTTGTTTACATTACGAGCAACGACGCAGGTCTGATAAAATTTGAATCTTCATTCGTTTGAAGAAGAAACCAGTTTTGCAACATTGCAAGATACCCTGTAACCGCGTTACCATAAAAAAGTCCATAAACCTTTTCCTCGATAAAGTACAAAACACATTTATTTTCGGGGAGTCTGAAGATTTAGTAGCCCCCTTATTATACGACTCATTGTGTCGGTTTACTTTTCGACTTAGGAAGAACGTTGACTCGTTTTCGCTGTAGATGATATGCTTTGAACATTAAACGGCGCCTCGACACACTTCAAATAGCTGGTTGGCAGTTGAAGTTCTCTGCTCACTATATGGTTCTAAGCTCTCTCAAATTCGTCCCACATTCTTCTCCAAAACACGCGTAACTTAATGTTGTGCATATTCACTGAGTCTTCGGTTGCTTTAAAAATATAATTGTATCTGATCAGACTATAAAAAAGTGTAATAAGTGTATATACGTTGTTTACTAGAATTTTAGTGCATCAATCTGTTTAAAACTATAACAAATGTTAATAAATTTTGACAATAGTATTTTTAAAGGGTTTAAATAAATTTAAACGAAACTATCAAACAATAAATCTAAAAATATTATTCTATGTAGAAGTTAAGTTTTGATTTAACTGCCAATTCTCTCTAGAAAATAAAAGTTATCGTATTTCGTTTGTTTACTGCTAAGCTAACAAAGCCTAAATGTTATTTTAGGTAGTTTATCCAATTTTTTATCCAAATAGCCTTATAAATTGCAAAGCAGATTGAGTTGTATGAAGAAATACAGCCGCAACAGATTAAATCTTCGGCGCCAGAGAACGTATATCAAGCTTTCATGATAAATTTTAAAACCGCTTTGCCCTACAACACCGCGACAGATTCGCTGAGCTAAATTTGAAGTAGGCTTTCTGTCGTCCCACAAAGCATGACAAATATTGTGCCGCATTCAGGACGCACTCGCCTCCCTGCTATTTAATTTCGTTGTCAAAAATGCAATTTCTGTTATATTAACATGTAGTTTTCGGAAACACCGCGCCCCCAAGCGCGGACGCGCAAGATTGAAGCGAAGGAGTTCGCGAAAACCAATATCTCATATGAATCTGATGCAGAGGCGGAAACGCAGATATAAAATAGTCGGCCAGGTCGCGCCCGAAAGTCATCGCTGCGAGAGCGAAGCCGCCGGCGTCCGTCTCACAGGAAAGCGGTGTTTTCAGGGAGTCGCCGAAAATAAGCGGGGTTTATTTTTACCGGAAAAAAGGCAGACCTGGTTTCGTCTGCAGACGGGGAAGCTCTCTTTCTGCAGAAATTTGCAGTGCCACGTCGCCTTTATCTGGCTCAAATCATTTGGCACCAACTCAACTTTCGTGGCGCTCCCCGGCAACTTCAAGAAAGCGCTGCTGTTGTAAATGTGTGGTTTTATGTTGGTGGCTTCGCAGCCACGTGAGATTGGCTGGCTCCTGAAGGACGCCGAACTTCAACAATAAGGATTACTTTGTGTTTTTGAAATTCATGGCTCATAAAATAGTATCGACGTGATCAGAAATTGATTACTTGCAGATTTATGGTTGCAACGAAGGGCGCAGTTTGTGCTTAGGTACTGTCATCAGTATATATTTTATAACTAACATTTATTTAGTATGGGTGAATTCAAATAAAAACATGGGGCCGGCGAAGAGATTGCTCTGTAAGCAATCCCAGAACGAACTTAAAAAAACCTTTCGATTTCGATTTCGAATTTCGGGAAATTCGAAATCGAATATCTGAAAATTATTCGACATAGAATTTTTCTTCATTTTCGAATTCAGCGTAAAATTTCCTATAAGAATCACATTTAAAATCGTAATGTCGAAAATTTTCCCGAACTTCGAAGTCGAATATCTCGAAAACTATTCGACTTAGAATTTTTTCGATTTCATTATTGAAATCAGCGTAAAATTTTCTTTAAGAATTACTCATAAAATCGCAATGTCGAAATTTTCCCGAAATTCGAATTCGAATATCTCGAAAAACATTCGAGATAGAAACTTTTTGATTTCGATTTTGAAATCAGCGTAAAATTTCCTATAAGAATCCATTTTCAAATTTTAAAAATCCATAATTTTGTGACAGCGACAGACAGACCGACAGACCGACAGACCGACAGACCGACAGACCGACAGTCATGTAGAATTCAGTAACGAACTTTTTAAGTTCAAGAAACAAGAAAATTAACTAAACATTTGTATAAGTGTTGATTAAATCTTGGTTATTACACCCGGTGAGTTCACTAAACACGCAGCTATTTTTTTTAGTAAGGTGAATTATATTTGCCCTTTTCTAATTAAAAAAAACACCATGGTTACAATACAAACTAATACAATTTTTACACATACTGTTTTGTACAAAACAGAGGAAGAATTTGTACTTACTGAGACGTTAAGCAGACTTCTCCTGCTTAAACCACTATAAAAGAGGCTGTTCCACCATCTTCTTTTTTCCCGTTCTTTTCCGCTCTATTGTAACCAACTTGATCTTAAGACTTAATCCTTCTCAGAAGCGTGTTTCTGCCAACACCTTCTCTTTGCAGCCTCACGCCAAAGTAACCCTTCTGGATTTTTGTATCTAATTTTTTTAAGTTTTAACTTTTCCAAAACACTGCGGTTGTCGCGCTGAAGCATAAGGATCGAGAAAGACTAACTAATTGTGGCAACTTGAAATTGGAAATCAGCTAACAGAGATTTCATTGAAACCATAACCAACCACAGACTTCATAAAAAACCCTCACATTGGAAAGTTATTTAATAAACAAAGATGAATGGGACGAAAGGTTACTGTTAGATGCAAAACTAGTTTAATAATCCGATGATATTATAATGGAAACTGTCGATATGTTCGGTTTCTTGGTATTTTGATCCATAAAAGCGGATACTTTATTTAAACAGCAGTTCATTGTAATGTGGCAATTTAGAACTTCTCCTTCTTCTACTCTTATATAGGCTATTAGCCTGTTTCTGACCACACATTCCAGGGTCTACTATGAGCCATGTTGGGCGTATGTTGGATAGGTAGCTAGTCTAACCCGTTAGAAGAAGAAGAAACGTGTTACGAACGCCAAACGTGTTTGTATGTCATTATATGACATAGTACGCAATAAAACTGAAAACATTAATATCTAATTATATAATTTTCAGTTTAACATTTATTTAAATTTGTTGTGACTTAAATTTGCAATTGTTTAAGACTATATTAAATAATATTTATGTATCATAGTTAAAGATTTACTATTATTTAGTTGAATTGTAAAAAACCCAAAATGTAAGTGTCAAACAAGTAACAATTGATATTGCATCACACAATACTTCACTATATCAAGAAAATGAGAAGTAATAAGTCTTCAACTGATAAAGGAACCACAACTGTCCCAATAAACAGAAAATTAAAACTTGTTAATTGTTTACAAAACCTTAAAAAAAGATATTTTTGACCTAAAAAAAGTATTTGTTAAGTATATGGAAAAAACATTTAAAGAAAAGTAAAATGTTATTCAAATAATATCGGGTCCAAATAATAATTTTTTTTACATATTTATAGAGAAACAGAAAATCTGATGATTAGAATGAGAACTTTTTCTTTACAAAACAAATAGTGCGTTAAAATTACAGGACAAAAAAATAAATAATGAAATAAAGACTGGTTTATATTGAACTTTAGGTGTTATTTCTAAATAAAACATGAAATATTAGAACAATTCGAATTTTATTGATAATAGTGTAAAGTACAAAATTATCGATTACGAATAAAATATATTTCCTACAAATGATATTCTCATTTAGCCTTAAAATCGCAACAGGTTTGTTTCTTCATTCAAATAGCCCCAAAGAATAAATTTGAAGGTACATTTTTGTGAATGCTCAGATTTATCGTGAATACCGTGTGGATTTTTACTACCCTGGTGCGACAATTCCCAGTTCACAAATATGCGGCATTTCTGGTGGTCCGTTTTTTTAAGCTTTTAAGTCAATTGAATTTTATTAGCTTGTAAATGCAAATTCTTTGTTAAAGTGCGTTGCGTAGTGTCATAAAAATATTGCTATCTACACAACCATTGCTTTGTCAATGAGCATACGGATTTTTTCAAATGTCTGCACTAGATCACGAATTTCACGTTTACGTAGAACATTATGGCATCCAAACTATAATCAAAGCTTTCTTTCGATAATCGTAACTGTTTCCATAACAAACTTAAATGATATTGCACAGTATACGAAAAAGTGACGGATTTTCATATTTAGATACAAACTGTACAAATACAAACTTCCAACGTTCACAGAACGCGAACGACATGTAATTCAAATCCTAAAATTCAAATTAGATTATTCTACAGTTAGAAAATGTTTGATGACTATAACGATTTATTTAAAAGATCAAAAATGTTTTTGATAGTCAAATAAATTGTAACTAACACTAAAGAGCTGTTTAAGAAAATTGTAAGAAAAAGTAGTGGGGAAGTGGGATAATCGTTTAAAATTTTTAATAAACCACTTAGTGCAAGCATAATTTATACAAGTATTAGTAAATAAATATGTAGAATTCATTTAAAATGACATTCTAAATTTGTTTTAAATTATTAAACAACGATATGATTCTTAAAAGTCAAAATTTGTATATTTCTATATGTTAGCACCAATCTCTAATTGCTTTTATTTTAATTTTTAAATTAGGGCCGGCCGTATTTTGGTTTCCTCTGGTATATTTTTGATTTGAGATATCGATGCGAATTTGCACGATCACGCGGAGCGCTGATATATAGGCCGCGGTTTGGGCCGCGGGCCGTGTTTTCGCTTAACCTTTTGTTACGTTTGCGTTGGCCTTTGCCTTTGCTTTCGGCCCGCCTGGCTTCGTTTTTGACCGAGAGTTCGCCGGCGTGTTTGATTGGCAGTAGAAGTTTTCATTTCTGCGAGGTCGTTTTTTGTTAAAAGCTAATTTTGTGACGAAAATCGATATTTTGCCGACCAAATTAACCTCTTCCCGGAGGTCCTTTTGTTTCCCGACAGCATTTTGGGGTTGAAATTTTTGCTGGTAAAATTCGGTCCATTTTTTTCTTTGCTCTGATTCGGCAAGGAACGATGAAGGAACCTTCGCACCAGGAAAGACGCTACCGTTCGGCTCCGCTGTAAAGATTTGGGTAACTTGTCCTATCTTTTTACCCACCCCTTATTTCCTCTTCTTGGAGTCCCCATGATCAACAGCACAGAAAACCGCTTTCTGCGGGAAAGCGCCGTTTCCACAGGTTACTATTTTTAGCTTTAGATTTTGATTTGAAGTTCCTTTGTTTAAATTTAAAATTACTATACAGTCCACTTTCCGACCGCAACACTATAAGATATTTATATTAAACTTCACGTATTTATTAAACTTGTACATAAATGTTTCACTATAAATATTTTTTGTTTATAATAATTAGGTTTGTTATAGTGGTAATAATAGCTTAAATACATTTTTTTTTTATAAAATTGCATTTAAGAATACGGTCGTTTGTTTCAGTTTTAAAAATTTACAGTATAGTAAACCCTCTAGTTTTACTAAATAAGGAGTGTTGCTTTATTGTCCTTAATATTCTGTGGTAATATTTGTGATTAACTTGAATCGTAAATTAAATTTTGCGTTTGGAGTTATCGAAATACATCCACTTTTTGCCTATCCATCCAAGATTTACTCTCTACATATATGGTAGCCATTTTCCTTTTTTGAAAATCTAGATCAAACGACATTTAATGGTTCTACAAGTTGGTTTTAGATATCATATAAATCTTTATATACTCCAGCATTCTACGTCTTTGTATTTTTTCGGGTGTTTTAAATGTTCTTTATCGGTCGCACCCGAACCACTGGCGAGTCGAAACTGACAGAGTAGGTTCACCATAAACACATAAAAATAGTTTATTTTATATTAAAGTAATACAGCAACACTTCACAAACATTACGATTATTTGCGCGGAATTCCAGTGTCTATGGCGCAGCAAAATTTATACTATTTTTACAACCAAAAACCTTTGTATACTGAATATTGATCTCATATAGCCAAACTAAAAATTTTGGCCTGCATAGACGTTAGAATTTAGTCTTGTTCAACTTACAGACATTTGTTACTAAAACACTGACACTAAAATAAATGGTGTCTCAAGAGAAACTCAAGGTTTAAATCGTACGCTATTGTTTCTGTAAGGTTAGTGACATATTATAGTAAATACATAACGGTTAGTCAAGATCTAACGCTACTCAGCGGAGTGAGTAACAATTGTTAAAATTTATTACAAGCATGGAGAATGTTTCGCACAGACCGGCACAGACCAGCAAATTAGGTGACAATTTTAGAGGGAGAAATGCACCAAATAAAATAACTGTAAAAACACTAATTAAAAAATTTGAACAAACCGGTTCGGTCGAAGACAACATAAAGCAGACCGACCTTGTACTGGCCCTTCAGCTGAAAACATTGCCGCTGCAAATGACGTGTGACGCAGCGTCCAGAGACCTCACTGCACCGGGAATCACTTCAACTAAACATTTGAAGCGCCCTGTGTAGCGAACTTTAATAAAATTTGGCTAAGCTAAGAACTAAAGCTCGACTACCATTTCAAGCGATGGGTATTTGTCGATTAGATGCTAAAAATCACGTCAGTGGGTATGTCAATAAACAAAACTGTCGCATGTGAAACATGGAAGATCCTCGGGTCACTCAAAAGCGGCTTATACATATAAATACATATATATATATATATATATATATATATATATATATATATATATATATATACATACATACACACAAATAGTAGCAGTTTGATGTAGATTTCATGCTGGTAGGGTGATTAAACCTTTTTTTGAAAATGAGTCCGGCAACACAGTGCCTATTAATGATAAACAATATCGTGTTACTTTTTGTGGTCTCATTTGGACGGCATGGATTTGGTTGATTTGTTCTAGCAGGATGGCGCCAGCTGTCATACGAACCGAGAAATACAATGACTAGAACAAAAATGTAATAGGCGACTTATCTCCTATAACAGCTTTCAATTGACCATCAAAATCTTGCAATATCACACTGTGCGTTTTGTTCCGTGGTGATTCGTGAAGACCAAAATTTTTGCTACAAAAATAAGAACAATTTCTAAATTAAAAGCAAAAATTAGAAGAGCTATCGACTAAACTGAGTCACAGCTATGCGAAAAAATGATCGAACGATCAGAAAAATTTGAATTGATTCGTAAAGAACATTTGTCTAATATCTTATTCCACGTTTAATGTTAATTTTTACCCTTTAAGATAATGTTATGACTTTGATAATTAATAAATAAATAAAATGTTATTTTTAATTAAATCCAGCGTTTGTTTTGGACACACTTTCTTTGAACGAACTAGCATTTGTCTTCTTAATTTAAACATCATAGACAAATCGTAGTATTTCTCACTATAAATTACATACAAACTGTTCCTACAGGTATAGACAATTTATATTTTAAATTTCTGTCAGTTAGGAAATAGTAACGATAAAATAAAATAAAAATAAAAAAAAACTTCAAATCAGACAGTAGGGATGTATTAAATATAATAATAATAATAAGTCACCCGTAATAGGTCTCGAAGGCCCTTTGGGGTCGTAACAGGATAGATCTGTTACAGTCTAGAGCCTACGGTACACAAGGGTAGTAACGTGGCCAGCGCTACGTACCGACCGCCTATTATTACCCCAGAGTTTGACCTCCAGGTACTCATTTATTGCAGCCTGAGTCGAGCTGGGCCGTAAAAATGCCAGCGATCGAATTGGCGAGAGCGGGATTCGAACCCGCAACTCTTGGTTTCGTAGTCTAGCGATCTATCTACTAAGCTACCACGGCTCTTTTTCTTGATGAAATAAACCTAAAAGAAATATAAAACATTTTTCAAAAGAAATGGGAGGAATATAAGACATTGACTATTTAGTATCGTTTATTAAAAAATAAAAGAAATAAAATTTCCTTTTCAGAAAAAGTTAATAACGTAATGAATGTAGAAGATGCTATAGAAAAATGATTCAAATGAGACATTTGTCAGTGAAGAAAACTAAAAAGCTAAGGTTTTATGTGGATGTACAGCATAAAGTAATCGTTTTAAAGACATTTTGTACCTTATATGAAAAGGATATGACATAATTCATTGTATTTTTAGGCTACTTAAGCGTTTTAGATAATACTGTTATGTTTTTGATTATTAGTTGTAAGTGTAAGGAACGTAAATCTCTAACTATTTGCAGAACCACTTACAGTAAAAAAAACAAAGTTACTGAGTGACCGCTTTTTTAGAGTCAATATTAATATATATTAATAAATAATTAATTATTATTTTATTTTTTTTATATTTTTATAAAAAAATTTCAAAGATGGGTTGTGAATGGTAAAACATTGAAAATACGGAGTTTAAAAACAACCGGCATATTTTTGTAATAACCTCTACATGTCTACATTTTTAATATGCATTAAAAGAAGTGAATACACTCGGCACTGTAGAACGATATTTTTTAGGAAAAGGCGGTTCCCGAAAACGTAGAGTTAAAGATGTTGCTGAGTCGGGCAAGATAAGAACGTTGTATGCACAGCACTCTTTATTGAGCGAATGTAATAAAAAGTAAATTAAACTCAAAACTCAGGAAATTATACTTTCCGTATCTTAAGTTAAACATTTCACGTTTCCATAAGCACGCGACTTGTATCGTGCAAATAATGTAGCTTCTCGCGAAAAGTAGTTTTAAATGAATAGTCACATATTTTTGCTTAGGCGCAATTAAATAACAAATGTATTAGACTACGTAATTGCAAATAATCTCAAGTGGTGACTATTATTTTTACGAGATTTTAAACTTTTTTAAGTAACTACTAAAAATTTTAATTATGTGTTACCATGTAATTAAGTGCGGTACATTTTTGGGTTCTACATAATGTACAGTTCGAAAAACGGAACGTTAACTCATATTTTTTCCTGTTCCACATTGCCGTTCCAAATGTGTGCTTAAAATATTAAATATTTGCTTGTTTAATATTTTAAGCACCTACATAAAGTACCTATTTTAAGGTAGATGTCATAATGACTTCCAACACTTAATGCCAAGAATGTCCACCTACAAAACCACCGTTGCATAGTGTCTTGACAGTCTACCACATTTACATGCTTTCAAATTATATAATTAACACAATGCAATTGTGATAATTAATTTTAATATTTAAAAAGTTATAAGCCTTATCTAAAATTTGCTTATAAATAATTAGAAAAGCTAGAAAATCTAGAATTTAGCATATCTAAATATTATACTGAGGACTCAAAACATACGGAAACCTACAGGAGGTGGAATATAAGTGTTTCGAATACGATCGTGGCACAGCTGGATCCTAAGAAATAGTTAGTGAATCAACATAATAATTAGAGTAGTTTGAGGTTAAATAGAAGGCAAATAAAGTAGAGTTTTGCATGCACGAGATAAGTGTTAAGGAAATAAAATAATTCCAAGGCTCCGCTCTCTAAAATGTTTTAAGGATAGGCAATACATCATATGCGCAGGAATTGATTATATCACCCATCGGAGGCTGGCGCTAAGAAATCAAACCACAAAAGAAGTGCTGGCCCTCCGAGGTGTCGAACTCGGGTTAACACTTACCGCTGGTGTATAAAAGAGAAGACGGCGGACTAGCCCTTGCAGTAAGAAGCGCTACCTCATCTAAAAGGAATAAAGGCAGAAATGGAAAAAATAGAGAAGATGTTCCAACAACTAAACCTTAACATGCAACAAATGGATTCCAAATTGGACCAGCTTGTGTCGGAAATGACAGCAATAAAACAAGAAAATAACAATCTGAAGGTGCAAGTCACAATGCAAGAAGGTAGAATTGACCAGCTGGAGAAAGAGGTTAGAAGAAAGAACCTAGTGTTGAGAGGGGTAGCTGATCAAGAAAATGAAGAAGGACCTGATACAGAGAAAAAAATAGTAGAAATAATGGAAAACCTAGGAGTCACAGTTAAGGCAGAAATTGATATAAGTGAAGCAATCAGAATAGGGGAATATAAATTGGGAAGATCGCGCATGATTCTACTAAAACTAACTAAGGACGCCAAAAAACCGAGATTATGAGGAAATCAAAAAGTTTAAAAGGATCTGATATATGGATTGATGAAGACTACCCACAAAAAATACGTGAGGAACGGAAGCTGTTAATACCACAAATGAAAGCTCAAAGGGAAAAAGGAAATAGAGAGTGGATAAGGAGCAAGGAATTCCCTCAGGAAGTAACAAAAGAACTGTGGATGAAAGGTCGCCGGATGGTAATGCTTTTACAGAACATATGAGAAAAATAACGAGAACGTCAAGACAAAAAAACTACTAGCGGCAGACAAGGGGAGGATAAAGAATGACGGACTTGGCAATGGACAGGGCTACAACGCAAAGGTAAGGACAACTAGCAAAAAACGCAGAGAAACTGGACAATAAAAATAATATAGGATCAAAGAAAATAAAAATGGAGACGTGGAACCTTACGGGTATCCAGGGTGAGGGAGCATTGAAAAATTTAGTAAGGGAAATTAAAGCATATGAAATGGAAGTGGTTGCATTACAAGAAACACACTGGAAAGGAAAGGTGTGCAAACCATAGATAACTACACTCTGTTTAGAAGTGGAAGTCGAAGTGGGTTTTTTGGTGTGGGCTTCCCGGTAAGCCCAAACAGAAAGCAGGATGTACAGAGTTTTGAAGAGATATCGGACAAACTGTGCATCCTAACCATAAGGCAAGGGAAGAAGTTTATCTCTATAATAAATATACATGCCCCCACGAACGAAAAAGAGGAACAGATAAAGGATATGTACTACGAGATATTGGAGGATGCAAATGCTAAGATTGGAAAAGAAGACATCTACAGGAAGATAGCAGGAGGGGAAAGTAAGCACGATACTAGTAATGATAATGGGCTAAGGCTGATCTCGCTGGCAATAGAGAAAAATCTAAAAATAATGAGCACACATTTCCAACGAAAGGACATACACAAAGAGACATGGATTATACCGGGAAGCAAGGAGACCAACCAAATAGATCACGTCCTGGTGCAAGCGAAACATGAAAAAATGATAAAGAAACTAAGATCATATAGGGGCGCGGACGTGGACTCCAACCATTTCCTGGTTGAAGTACAAATTAGATGCATAGAGTCGAAAAAAATAGAGGCAACAAAAAGGAAAGTAAGGATAAGGGGTAAATATAAAATACATGTTAGGTAAAAAGGTAGCAGACGGAGAGGGGGTAGAGGAGAAGTGGAGAAACTTAGAAAATACAAAAAGGTACGTAACACAAAGAAATATCACTAGGCAAAACCCAGAAAAGAAAAAAAAATGGTTCGATGAAGCGTGTGACCAGGAGCTGAAGATAAAGAAAAAGTTTAGACAAAAAATGTTACATACACCATCTGAGGAAAATTACCAAAGTTATGCTAGACAGAGAAGTAAAGTGAAAGGATTGTTAAGGCAAAAACAAAAACGGTATATGTAGTACCACGTAAAAGAAATAGAAAACAAATATCAAGCTAAAGAAATTAGAAATTTCTACAAGGACGTAAAGGACATACGCTCAGGGGACCAAAGCAGAACTCCATACATTAAGGATGATGACGAAAATCTACTGGGTAACGAGGAAAACATATTAGAAAGATGGAGGAGGTACTTTGAGGAAACCTTAAATTTAGGTACGAGGGAAAGCCAAGAGCAAGATGAGATTGATAATGATAGAGTAGCGGTAGAAAATCCTAAGATGGATGAAGTAAAAGAAATACTGGGAAAAATGAAAAATAATAAATCACCGGGTGAAAATGGATTAGCGGCGGAAAACCTGAAGTACGGAGGTGATATGTTGTCGGAACAGATTCTTGATATGATAATAAAGATATGGCAAGCAGAAAAAATTCCAAGGTCCTAGAATAAGGCGATAATCCTGCCAATTTACAAAAAAGGTGACAAGAGGGTTTGCGACAATTACAGGGGAATAACACGTATAAGGTATCGGCCACAATAATAAAGAGAAGATTGGAAGAATACGCGGAAGCCGAGCTAGGGGAGTACCAAGGGGGTTTTAGACAAAACAGATCCACAACAGACCAAATCTTTATGCTAAAGCAAATTCTGAACGGCTGCTACAAATATAACGTTGAAATACATATGCTATTCATTGACTTCAAGGGCGCATATGACAACATAAACAGGAAGCAGTTAATGAAAGCGCTAGAAGAGCTAAAAATACCGGCTAAATTAATCAGATTAATAAGGATGACACTAAAAGACACAGCCGCAGCAGTCAAGAGTGGTACAAACCTTAGCGCAGAATTCAAAATAGAAAAAGGATTAAGACAAGGCGACCCTCTATCATGCATGCTGTTTAACCTAGCACTAGAAGCGGTAATTATAAAGGGCGGAATAAATAGAAAAGAGACACTGTTTTACAAAAGCCATCAGTGTCTTGCTTATGCTGATTACGCGGTACTACTGGCTAGAAGTACAAAAGAACTAGAAGAGGTCACAAAACAACTGATGGATTCTGCTGAAACAATGGGGCTTCAGTTTAATAAGGACAAGACAAAATATATGGAGCTTAAGTTCAAAAAAGTTTACAAATGTACAAAAAATCTAGGCATCTCAAAAACAAAGAGAAATGTGGGGGTTGTAGCTTTTGAAGAAGTAGAGAACTACATGTATCTAGGTGTACTGGTGTCCAATAAAATTGAAGAAGAAAAGGAAGTGGATCTAAGAATAGCCAAAGGAAACAAATGCGCAGGAGGGCTGTATAAAATATTAAGAGCAAAGGGGTTATCCAGAAACACAAAATTTAGGATTTTTAAGTCAATATTAAGGCCAACGCTAACCTATGGATGCGAAACATGGGCCATGAACCAGAGGATCCAACGAAAAATAGAAACCTGGGTGAGAAAAATCCTAAGAAGGATACTGGGCGGGAAAAAGACAATAATAAATAGGCTGGGAAAGAAGAACGAATATGGAACAATATGATATGTACGGGGAAAAATCAGTAGGTGACTTTGTGAAGAATAGAAGACTACAGTGGCTAGGGCATTTGGTAAGAATGACAGAAATGACAAAAATGTGCAGAATGTGGCCTGGAGAGCACCAGAGGGAATAAGAGGGAAAGGTAGGCCGAGAATAAAATGGAATCAGGCGGTGGAAAATGACCTTGCAGAAAAAAGGATCAGAAATTGGAGGACCCTAGCAACGGATCGAAACAAATGGAAATACATTATATCTTGTTAAGAATACTTTTATGTTTAGTTATCTGATGTCAATTATTTATTATGTTATGTAAACGGATTAAGTTCAAAGCTAAGATAGAAAATGTATTTTATGTGTAAGTAAAGTGTAAAGGAATAGCTCAAGGCCTACATGGCCTGTATATGCTACAAATAAATAAATAAAAATATTATATTACAGTAAAATAAAATGGTTAATATCAAACAGCAAAGTTGTTATATATTATCAACAAAGTGCGTTTGTAGTAAGCGATGTAGTGCGTATAATGGGGTCTGCTTAATACAAATATAGCAGACGTAGACGTCAAAATAAATCAAACGGAATTGTTTTCATATTTAAATCAAATTCGACAATTTATCTTTCGTACAATCCTTAACAAAAATTGAACTACTAAAACAATAAAAACAGAAAACACATATCAACCAATTTGTTAATTTTTTAAAATTAAGTAGATGCTTACTAATTCATAAATCAGTTTGAAATATAACTGCAAACACACCAGGTATCGTTGATTTAGTCTAAAAAGTATTCTTTAAACTAGCAAAGTATATGTTACATGGCCATTTACAAATAAATTGAGTTTTTGGAGACTAATGTTATCAAAAACAATATGGCGTTATCTCTATTTATTACTTTAGCTTTCTAGCTGTAGATGGAATTATTTTATTTAATTTTATAAAACTAAATTTGAGACTGTTTTCTCAATGTCAATATCCGAAGATGTTATGGACATTACTAAGGATAATCTATTCTACAGCAGTTCAAGGCCATAAAGGAACTATTTTTTATTGTAAGATACAAGTTCTAAAGTCTCCCACGTAATGTAAGAAAGAAATCCGCTTGTTTACCAACTCTGTCTATTATTATTGAAATGTTACACAAAATGTTTTGAATACTTCTATAAGTAAGGAAGAGGACGCGGTGGCTCAGCAGTTTCAACCAGTTGGCTCTGTCCTCTAGCCGGCGCGCGCGAGTTCGAGTCTCGCTCAACTCATGGGTGTGCGTGAATGTCCTAGCATTTAAGTGCATGTTAGTAGGCATAATAAGCCCTTGAGGCTGCAGTGCCTGTAAGTGCGCCCAAAATAAAAATGAGTAAGAAAATTGATAAAATAAGTTTTACTTTGTTTATTAATAGTCGTGATCTTGTTTTAAATGAAACGATCAAATTTTTAAGATATATTAAAGTGATCAAAGCATAACTTAATTTTTATTACAGGGTAACAGTTATTATTTATTCATAATATAGTTGTTTTGTATTTTGTTATGTATTTAATGACTTTTTGTATAGTGATTATTCGAGTAACCATATTATCAGATTTGTGCTACACTGCTTTCTCCCATGATGCCGTCTGGTTGTACATTCTCGTGTTGTAGCAAATTAGCAACAGAAAAGCTACCATTTATTGCGGTTTTATAACTAAAATTTCATATTTTGATGATACTAGTTAGTAGGCTCGTCAAAGAAGAAATAAAATGTTCTATTAATCAAAGCACTAGATTGACATGGGTTCAGATACTGAAATGTGGTAAACAAAGCTTGTTAGAACTGCACAGAGAAATGAATGTAGACTGAAACCTTCCAATATATGCTACTTACGTGTGAAGTGTGGTTTGTTCTCTCAAATCACCAAATGATAAAACTTTAATTTTGATAGTAGCTTGGAATTACACTTAAGTCTAAGAAAATTTTATTATTAACTAATCACATGTTATAAGTATTACTTAAGAAGAGCTTATAATAGGTAGCGCTTGTTATAAAGAAAACGAATTTACAGCAAGACATTTAGAGAATAAGGATATAGCAATAAAGGGTAAATTATATGATGAGATTAAACACATATACACTAACAAACGAAGATACGATCTAAAAATGGTTTTAGGAAATTTAAATGTAAAAGAGAGCAACGAAGGCATATACAAGAAAACAACAGGAGGTAAAAGCAAGCACAAAGATAGCAATAAAAAGGGGGAAAGGATCATATAATACGCACAGGAGAGAGACTTTAGAATAATGTGTGCGTACTTTGACCACAAGAAAACGTAGAGATCAGCGGACAGTAAAACAAGAAATCAGATCAATCATGTACTAATAGAGAGAAAACAGCCACGAACAGTTAAAAGGCGTTAGAACCTATAGAATTTGATCATATTTGGGTAGTTGCAAAACTGGAAGGAACAAAAGAAAGAAAGAAGCCCTTACAGGAAGGCAAATGTTTTACAAAACCAAAGAAAGACATTTAATAGGAAACAAAAAAAGGAAACTAGATAGATGGAGTAAGCACTTTAACAAATTGCTAAACAACAAAACGTTCGAAGACGAAAACTGAATGGTAAATGAACACCACAACTGATTCGAGAAAGGAATGGACATAACAATATAGGCGATAAAACCGCCGTCTAACAAAGAAATAAAAGAAAATATAAAGAACCTAAGAAATAATAAAAGTGCATTAATAAATGGGATAACAGCGGAGATTATTAAACAAGGAGGTGAGGCGTTAACAAACCGGATCTGAGCATTAGTGAAGCAGGTATGCGAAGAAGAGGGACTGCTCGAAGGATGGAAAGAAGCAGTAATTCACCCCATATACAAATAAGGTGACAAAATGCAATGTACTAACTACCGAGATATCACACTATTGGACGTAATATATAAAGTAATGCCCAGGATAATCAGAATCAGACTGGATTATTAGATGATTATGAGAATATTATTAGATTATTAGAATACCAGGGAGGCTTTAAAAAAGGAAAGTTCATCACAAATTAAATCTTTGTTGTAAAAATAATTCAGAATAGTACCTATAAACAAAAACTGAACGTACCTATACTATTTATAAACTTCAAATAGGCCTATGACTTGTTTATAAAAGGGAGGCTGTATCATGCTCTCAGAATGATCCAAGTACTAAATAAGATAATTAAGCTGGTAGAAATGACCCTTAGAACACCGGAAAATAGAGTTGCGATAGAAGGGAGACTATCTAAAGAATTCAAGGTTAAAAAAGGCTGAAACAAGGGGGTCCTGTCAACGGCGTTATTTAACTGTGTACTAAAAGTGATATTTAGAGAGAGCGAAATAAGAACTCATGGGATGATATATGACAGCATGAATTAAATATTCGCTTATGCATACGATGTGGTGCTTTTGGCTAGATCAAAAGAGAAACACATCAGAATGTTTTTTGAACATAAAGCAAAAGAGTGTGGCCTCCATATTAATAAGAAGAAAATCAAATACTTAGGGATGGGGGACAACACAATCATGAAATAAATGCAAATCAGTATCGTGACAGAACGGCACAAGTAATACATTTTCAAAAAGGTCGAATAGTTTAAGTACCTGGGCATAACAGTAACTAGGAGTAGAGGACAAAATAAAAGAAACAGACAAGTGAATTGCAATGGGAAATAAATTGGCAGGAGCGTTTCACAACTTATTTAGAGCCAAAATCATCTGATGGGCAGTGAAACTTAGATTGTACTAATCGGTAATATAACCAGCAGTACTGTATGAATATAAGTGCTGGATCATTAATAAGAGAGAGAAGGAGAAACTAAACGCCTGGAAACGTAAAGTGTTAAGAAAAATCTTTGGATGCATTAAAGAACAAGGAAATGTGTAGAGAAGAACAAATTTGAAAGTTAAGCAACTAGGTATATCGGAAACCAACGATAAGCAAAAAAGTTGTTCTGTCTTATTCCTTGTTCTTTTCTCTATTATTCTGGCAAATACTTTTGTAAGTATATTATTTTTCTATAATTATTGCAAAATCATTTATCTGTTTTTTTATGTACCATTTCTACATTTCATTCCTTTCGAGGTTTTTATTATTATGTTTAATAATTTTCTAAATTTAGCCGTTTCTTTTTTTCCTTATATTTTACCCTCCAATGTCATATTGCTTATTTTGTAGTGCTTGTATAATTTTAATTTCTACATGGTCATCTTAATTGTCTTCATCTGTATTTATTTTATTCCTTAGATTTCGTTTGTCTCCCCCTGTATTGTTATGTTTTCATTCTTTCCATTTTAATTTCACAAGGTTTTTTCTGTCCAAGTTGTTTTAATATTTTATAAAATAGTTTTTGATTGTTACCGTAGCTTTTTATAACTTTTTTCCAAGTTTTATCAATGACTGTTATTGTGCTATACTAAACTAAATTTTTATTTCTTTCCTTTTCTTTTTCATATATATTTTTTCTTATATGTCTCAGTTTTGTCATTTTGTCTTTCTTCTTTTATATATTACTTTGCTTTTTGGCAACTCTCCATAACAGCTTTTTAAAATTTTACCATTGGTACGTTTCTTTATATTTTTTTATTAATATTTCTGTATAACCTTCATGGTATTTTGCTCCTTCAGTTTTGTCAACCCTTTATCGAAATAGTCAGTATCTATATTATATTTTTTGCATACTATTTATTTTTGTTTATTTCCGTTTATTTTTAAGACTTTTGTGATTTATCATTTCTTTTACTAATAATTCTTCTTTTAACATTATACTGTTCACATTTCAGCCCGTAATTTAATATTTTATATTGTTCTTCGTTTTTTTAGTTTTCCTTTTTTTATGTTACTTGTCACTTTGCTTGGTTTTATTTTATATATTCTAAATTGTTTATTGCACATATCCTCTGCAAATTTAGTCTTAATTTTGATTCGGCTATTTTAGTTACCAGTTTTTTGTTTGTTCTATTACCACTACACGTATTAATCTCCATATTTGATGATTTTATTATAGCTGATTTTTATCTTGTGTATCCCACATCTCTTTTCTTTCGCAATTTTTTTTAATTTTTGCTTGGATGCTTCTTTTGATGTTTTGTCCTTATTGATATAAATATTCAATCTTTTGTTTTATATTTATTTTTGTAATTATTTATTTATCATTCTAATTCTTTATATACACCAGATTCGTATTTTTGTTTTTTATCTTTTAGTGTTATTACTGTATTTACTATTAATTTAAATCTTAATTATTAATTATCAGTGTTAAATTATTTTATCGCTTTTTTTGGTCAGTTTTGAATTTTACGCCCTTTATAACCAACTTACATTTCTGTTTTTATTTTTCTTTTATTTAAAACTTCTTTTTGTATGTTGTTTCTTTTCAGTTATCCATTTTTGCTCTTTCGGCGCCCAGCATACAACTTCGTTCTTGGACCTTTAGAGTTCGACCAATTTCGATCTAAAATTCTCTCTTTGTGGTCGTTATTTTGATCAAGAAGTCTGTTTATAATTTGTTCCAAAATCGGCAGTTTGCTACCGTGGACAGTTCCAATAACTTTTAGATTGCTGGAAATAGATAATTAATAATGATAGGATGGGGACACAAATAGTTACAAGTCAAATTTTTCAAAATGTTTAGAAACTTTTTTAGAGCCTGTGATATATGCTTAATCTGGTCAAATGATATTTCTATATAATGTATTTTGCGAAGTTTGTTAAAAATACTGTTTGTACAATTTTAATTATTAAACAATGTCTGTTGGCTAACGTTGTTATTAAAGTTGTATCCAAATTTTCCTAATTTATTTTACAGTTTAAAGTGACATTTTAAAGAATAATTTAAAAATCGAAAACTAAACGGTTGGTACTGTAACAACAAAATACAGCAAATACTCCTGTATTTAATTATGTTCTCAATAACGCAAACTTGCTACGACAAAAGAATAAAAAATGAAAAGGTTATTTGTTTTCTAATTTTTGCCGACACAGTAAAAATAATTTTTATTTTGAAAGGAAATTGAATAAACCGACTACACTATTACATTTTTATTAGAAAAGCTTCTGAATGTGAAAGTTTTGATACAAAAAGGTCAAAATATAGATTATTCGTGCATAATTTAAAAACAAAACGATAGCTAACTTTGACTTCGACTTTTTCTCAAAAATCAAAACCAAGAATAAAAGATTCATTTTTTATATCTTTTGTAGTTATTGAAATACTCTGTAAAAAATCAAAATTCGGCCATCTTGTATATTTAACAGCTAAAAACTGTTTTAAAAATAGCGAATTTATTTTTCGCGCTCAGCTTAGATAATTTTTATTTAAAAAAAGAACATCTAATTATAATTTTAAATATAAGCCAACCAGGGCGGAAGTTTACCCTAAAAATAAGCATATTTGTACTATATACTAAATTTGTTCTGAATTCGTACTGATGACAATAGAACTAAACCTTTAATACTTGCAGCACGTAAGCAGAAAGTGTGAAGTAAATTCAGTCAACTAAAAAGTGCACACTTCCACAGCAAAAACCTAGCTTGCGAGATTTTATTGTTATTAGGATTTCTGTTTTTTTATCAATTCGTTCCATAACTTCTTTGTTAGTGATATGCTCTGTCCATGGTATTCTCAAGATACGTCGGTAGGTCCACATTTCAAATGATTCCAGTTTCTTCTCTGATGCTTTTGTTAAAGTCCATGACTCAGCTCCGTATAGTAGCGTCGAGAAAATATAGCATCTCAGGATTCTAATCTTGGTTTGCAGGCTTAGGTCTCTACCGATCAAAACTTTTTTCATTTGAATGAATGCGGCTCTTGCTTTTTCTATTCTTGTTCTTATTTCTGTCGAGTGGTCCCATTGTTCGTTTATATTGGTTCCCAGATATGGTAGCGTAATGTTCTTAGTTATTGTCATGTATTTTGTCTTGCTTGTGTTGAGGGTGATTCCGTATTTCTCACATGTTATATGTATTCTTTCCATTAATAATTGTAGACTTTCTACGTTTCTTGCCAATATTACAGAGTCATCTGCGTATCTGATGTTGTTGATTAGTTCACCATTGATTAATATACCTTCATTCATATCATGTAATGCTTCTTTGAATATCTCTTCCGAGTAAATATTAAACAGAGTCGGTGAAAGCACGCATCCTTGGCGAACCCCTCTAAGGATTTGAATTCCTTCGGTGGTATTATCTTCTATTTTTACATTCGCGTTTTGACTCCAGTATAGGTTGGCTATTATTCTAGTATTTTTGTCGTCTATCCCGGTTTTCTCTAATATTTTTAGTAGTTCATGATGTTTTACTTTGTCAAATGCTTTGCTTAAGTCTATAAAACATAAGTGTACGTCACAGTTTACGTCCCTACATCTTTGGATCAATACATTTAAGGCAAATAGTGCTTCTCTTGTTCCCAACGCATTTCTAAACCCGAATTGGGTTTCGGTCAATTTTGATTCGCATTGTTGATAGATCCTGGCGTGTATAATTTTCAAGAAGATCTTAAGGGCACAGTTCATCAGACTTATCGTTCTATACTCTTCGCATTGTCTCGGTTTTGTTTTCTTTGGTATGGTTATAAAAGTCGACTTAGTCCAGTCCGTCGGGATCTCTCCAGTGTTGTATATTAGATTGAATAACCTAGTGAGTGCATTTATTCCATCTTCATTTAGGAGTTTCAAAATTTCAGTGGGTATCTCGTCTGGGCCCGTTGCTTTCCGGGGTTTCGCCTTTTCTATTGTTTTCTTAACTTCATCTTTTGTTATAGGAGGTCCGGTTTTAGCCTCTTTTATTTCGTGTTTTTCTGGACGGTCGTCTGCAAATAACTTTTCGATGTATTCTTTCCAGGTTTTTAATTTTTCGCTTATGTCTGTTATTTCCTGTCCTGTATTATCTATTAGTCTGTTCGTTGTTTTTCTTCTAAATATTCCAGAAGCTTCTTTTATTTTTCGATGCATATTAAAGCTGTCGTGTTTGTTTTCTAGCTGTTCTATTTCTTGGCATTTATCTTTCAACCATTTTTCTTTTGCCTTTCTTATCTCACCTCGTATCTGTCGTTGTATCTCTCTGTATTTGTTCATATCTTTATTTTTCATTAATCTCCTTTCGTCCATTAATTTTAAAATGTCTTCTGTCATCCACTCATTTTTCTTCTCTCTTCGTTTTTGTGGAACGTATTATTTTATAATACTTTGCAGATTTTGTTTGATAGCGTTCCACCTATCTTCTATTACTTCCTTTGTTGAGTTGTTTTTGTTACTAAATCCAGTGGTAGTATTATTTTCATTTTTAAATTTCTCCTCCAACGATTTTCGAACTTGTTCTTTAACATCTCCTTCACAAAGAGCCCTTATATTATGTTGTTTTTCATTAGTTTTTCTCGTAACCCTTTTAATTTTTGGTTTACATTTACATATTACCGGATTGTGGTATGATCCGACATCTGCTCCGGGATAAGTTTTTGTTGATTTTATGCAATTACGGAAACGGTGATTAATAGTGATATAGTCAATTTGGTTTCGTATTATTTTTTCTTTCGTATCACCTGGAGCCTTCCATGTATATATTCTTCTGTGTGGGAGTTTGAACATGGTGTTCATCACTACAAGTTCTTCCTCTCAGCAAAACTGTATGAATCTATCTCCTCTTTCATTTCTAGATCCTAATCCGAACTGTCCAATTATGTTATTTTCTCTTTGACTTCCAACTTTCGCGTTAAAATTCCCTATTATGAGAGTTATGTCATTAGATTTCGTATATTTTAAGACCTTTCTAAGTTGTTCATATAGATCTTCTATTTCTTCATCTTCGCTATTCGCAGTTGGAGCATACACTTGGATAACGTTTAAGTTAAATGGGTTAGCTTCTATTTGTATCATTATAATTCTATCTGAGTGCGCTATTACTTTTTTCACAGAGTCGTTAATTTCCTTAGTTACTATTATTCCTACACCATTATAGTGGTGGTCGTCATCGTTGCCAGAGTAGTACACAACATGATTCAATATATTACAATTTCCTGAACCCGGCCATCGCATTTCGCTGATCCCCATGATGTCTACCTTTAGTCTAGTTGTTTCTTAAACAATATTATGGATTTTCCCCCACTCAAAAGCGCGTCTGACATTCCAGGTACCAATTCTAATAGTATTTGATTTCCTAAGCATTTTCAGTTTGTTGGTGTCCTTGTTCACCATCACAGACCCGGAGATTCTTCGCACCCCTGCCTCATTGAAGAGACGCCGGTACTCGGGGCCATTCTTGATTTTGTCTGTCATGATGTTTGATGATTGTTCTTGGGAATTAATGTGTTGGTTTCCCCTTGCCTTACACATCGCAGTTCAGTGGCCGATGGTGACATATTTTTGTCGTCGCCCATTGATGACTACTATGAAGCAGTACTGATATTTCTTATCTCCCCCTTCATGTAGTTATGAAAGCGCTACTGCTCACATTCATTATCACTAAAACCATTAAATCCAATATGTGGAAGTTGCTTTCTGTGACCCCTCACTTAGTTTCGCCTGTGTGTCGACACAGTTACCAGGGTGTGGCACTTGGAGCCATAAGTGAGAGTTGGGATCGCCGGAGGACCAATGCCCTGAAATGACTCTAAAGTCCGACAATCTCAGAACTAGAGGTACTACCCCTCGGCGACCACTACACCCCAAACAGGTGCTAAGAAACAAAATGATAAATTAGGAAGAAACAATTAAATTGTGTATCAAAGTTATGTCAAGAATTCTAACATAAAAGATTATTTTCCTTGTTGCAACAACATTACAACTCAATTACAAGCATAAAAAAAGTAAAAATGGTTATTATCTACTAAAAGTATGGCTTCTGATAATATTACAATACAAATGACAAAGACGATTAACTTAGTTAATGTCTAAAAAAAGAAGCTGAAACGAAATATGTTACAGTTACAGCGTCGACCCTTTTAATTAGTGGCTACACATCCTGTACTTGAGTGCTAGAAAACAAATGCCTTTTCCAATTAGCCGGCCTGCCAGCGCTCTGTAGTTTTTGAAATAATTAATTTCTGCACAAGTGAAGCGTGCAGTACTTGTTGCTGACACGCACCATTAGCAATTTTATATATAAATTGACGGGATGTTCCCAGCTAACACAAAGCTTCGCATTTAACCGCGCGTGGACGTAGACCCCAAAATGAAACCCTCCGCATTAACCCGGTGCGTAATGAACTAACCTACTCGCATATTAAATGTAATTAGGTGAAGGGCGGCTTAATTTTTTATAAGTGGCCACATTTAACATGTAAATAACCTTTTTCACTTAAAACGCCGGTCCTATGAAGGTTTAATAAGGAACATGCCGTGCGACAGGTACTTATGTTACCCGAAATTGCAGCCGTTGCCTGGACAAATCTCGTTTTTGTTAACGCAGCTGCTAATTTGTGAGTTCTGTATGTTGTGTTTTGCTGAAAGCGGAATATACAGATCTTTATATTTTTCCGTTAAATAATCTAAAAAATGAAAAACAGCGACATGAAAAACAAAAACTCTAAGCTCTTTATGTATTTTATATAAATAATTTAACTCTTGAATTCTTGTACGACAAACTATTAGTTTCCTAAAATTTTACGGTGTAGAATTGTAAATATGCCGGGTTTCATTTAAGACTAAAGGTTTATACCTAAAAAATAAAAAGAAAATATTTAAATTTTGTAAATGTTTGATTCCACGGCGCATTTGTTATCAGGTCTAATAATAAAAGTGGTGCTGCGGTCAAATAAATTTCTTTGACCGCAGAAAGCTTGAAATGGAATGCGTTTGAAAGAAGTTTAAACTTCAAACAAATCTTATATTTTATGTCATAGTTTCATAATTCTGACTATGGGAAATAGAATAAATATTAAAATTAACTTATTGCAAGGATATTGGCTAAGGGTAAAACAAAATATAAATCAATAATCTATACAAAAATCTAAAATAGATATTTAAAATTAGGGGAGCTTGGAACACTTAGAGGGCGCGTTTCCAGGTGGCGGATAGGGAAATACTCATCAGATATGATAAGCAGGAAAGACATAAAATTCCTTCTGCAAATGAACATGCCTAGTGGTAGGCCGCTGCACTGCTGGTAGCACTTTCGGTAGAAGTCACAAAAACAGGAACAGTGTAAGGCTCATAATATGATGTCAGAGATGTAGTAAATTTGAACAGCAAAACGGAAGGCAATGGAAAAGTACCACTATAAATTTCCAGGAAATCATCAATAACTAAAAAGATGATATTACGGCTCTTAGCCCCGACAAGCCTTAAGTAGGCAGAGGACGCAAAGACTACTGGATTAGCACTGAAGATTTCTAAGTGGAATGTTAGAAAGTTATATTCAACAAGAAAACTAAATAATGCCATCAATAAAATAGAAAGATTATACATAGACATTCTTGGTGTAAGCAAAACAAGATGGACAAGGTCAGGCGATAATCACAAACATAAAATTCAAGTTATTGATAATACACAGAAAGCAATCAGCAATTTTACGCCCTTGATAGACCGGATAATAATGATACAAATAACCGCGTACCCCAATAATACCAATGTTATTCATATACGCCTCCACTGGAGATAAAGAGAAAGAATTTTATGATTAAATTGAAACATTATTGCAACAACTGAAAAATGACAAAGTAAATATAATAATGGGCAATTTCAATGCCAAAATTGGTAAAAAAATATGACAATATAGTTGGGAAACTTAATTTGGGAACAAGAAATGAAAGCGGCTACCAACTACTACAGTTCCGCCAAGAAAAAAATTAAATAACGAGTACGTTCTTTAAATTACCACTCAGGAGGTTATATAGATGGACGGCACCAAGGCACACATCAAAAAATATAATTAGAAATCAGATCGATTATATACTGGCCAACCAAAGATTTTGAAATGATTTAAATGGGTATAAGACTTACTCCGGAGCCGACATATAATCAGACCATAACTTACTAATAAGATCCATTAGAATGAAACTAAAGCTTTTTAAAAATAAAGCAATTTAGATAAAAAAATCACACGACTTTCCTTATCCTATTATTATATATTATACCGGGTCCATCGTCTCGACCCTGCGCTGCTCTCGTCCCGGAACTTGTTATTTTAAAAAAGAACGAGGCGCGAGTCCAACACTCGAAAGCTGATTAAAATAAACAGTTTAAGACAATAATTGAATCGTATATAAAATTTTGCTACGTCACTGAAGGTAACCGCGCGAGCTCGGCCGCACGGCCTTCCCCATTATCGCCTGCGTGCTTTCTCCTAGCGGCCAAGCGCTTCCCCCCCGCCTGTGATTGATCCGTTTAATTATTTTTTAATCTGCTATAACTTATTTATTTGACCTTGGATAAAAAAATTTCATTGTAATTTTTTGTTCATCTCGGTCTGATCTATCCGGTAATATAAATTTCCTAAAACATTTTATGAACACCCGCTATATTAAAAATCCTAAGCTTCAATTTTTTTTCGAGTTCCTATTTTACCATCTTTTATTTTAAATTCATGTTTATCTTATGATAACAAATCATTTTTATTCTTATGAATTTTTTGTATCTTCAACCGTTTAGATTCGCGACAGATTTTGCGACCTTGCGACCAAACGACTTGGCCGATTTTTACCAAAAACTTCGCACTGCGTTCCCTACCTACAAGTAACTTGCATACCAAATTTCAAGTCCCTATCTCTTACGAGATATCTCTCGAGATATCCTGTTTACTGACAGTTGTTGGCTCAAACCAACTTTTTTGGTGTCCTGAGGCTATATTTCGCCCAGAAATGTGAAAAACTGGGTAGGTCAAATTTCCGCCGATTACATTACTTTCCTTATTGTAGGATAAGGAAAGTAAAAATGATTAAAAGTCAAAATAATACAATTTATGGAAAAAACGTAGACTATCAAAGAATAACAAACGAGAATACAGAAAACACCAATAATAATTCGTCACAA
Source organism: Sinelater perroti (assembly GCA_036346155.1). Classification (NCBI taxonomy): domain Eukaryota; kingdom Metazoa; phylum Arthropoda; class Insecta; order Coleoptera; family Elateridae; genus Sinelater; species Sinelater perroti. Next base: position 13,883,146 of record JARFIY010000359.1, on the reverse strand, counting down.
GGAACGTGTAGCAAAACAAGAATGGAAGATTGATAAATTCCAAGAGATTAAAGAACTAGATAAAAAATACTTCTTCTTCTTCTTTTATTTTAAGTAGGCTAACAGTTTGTTTCTACCACAGTCGTGCGGTACTGTGAGCCATGTTGGGCGTACCCCGGCCAAGTGGCTAACCCAATCCGTTAATTTTAGAAGAAGAAAATCTATTTTACGGCCGCCAAAGACGTTTGTATGCCGGCCAGAGAGCACTTGATTTTTAGCATTGCTATTACCCGGGTAGTCGAACCCAAGACTTCTGCGCGCGAGTGTGGCAGGTCGAGGCCTTCACCTCGCAGCTTGCGTGCTTTCTAAAAAACATAATATATTTAATATGCAGAAGAAGATAAAAGCAGCCACAAGAAAAGTTAAAAGAAAGGCAAGTAACTTACTAATCTATGACGCAAGTAAGATATAGTTTCAGACAGAGCAAAAACTACAAACTTGAAAAAACATCATTTAAAACGATACTAGGAGTTTAGTATTCAATCTTGAAAAGACATATAATGTGCAAGGAAAGAGTTGAATACGCAATTAACCAGGCAAAAAAAGGGCCAGATAATTTGAGTACAGAAATAATCAAAATGTTAGATGAAACAGGCATAGAAATGGTGACAAATCTGTTCAATAACATACATGAATCGGGAGTGATAATAGCACAAATAAATGGCTAACATCTAGTTTTATAGTATTACCCAAAATAAACAATCTCAAAAAATATGGTAACTATAGAACCATAAGTTTAATGAGCTACATGTTAAAAATGTTTTTTAAAATAATCCATGAATTTACAGAAAGTGCGAGGCAAGTACTCGTTGAAAAGTGTAGAGATGTGAATATAAACGTTTATATATGTTTTATTGATTATGAGAAAGCCTTTGACAACCTAAAATATAACAAAGTACTAGAAATTTTAGAATGAATTGAACTGGACAACGACGTGCAAAGAATGAATAATCTGTATTGAAAACAAACAGGTACTATTTCGGTTGTCAAGGAAACTGCAAAACAATTAAAAATTCTTAAAAAAGTACGAAAGAGTTGTGTATTGTTTCCACTTTTATTTAATATATTTTCCAAAATCATTTTTAACAAAACACTAGAAGATAGACAAGAAGTTATAAAAATAAATTGTGTGTTGATAAGTAACCTAAAATACGCGGACGCCACGGTGCTTTTGGTACGAAGCAAAGAAGATCTACAATAGTTAATTAGTCCTGTATATAATACAAGTAAAGCGTTTGGATTTAATATTAAAAAGAAAAAAAAACAAAAACTATGGTAGTTAGTAAAAACCAAATAATTCAAACAAACATTACAATAGAAAATAAACAACTGGAACTAATAAAGAAATACAAATATCTAGGATGCTTATTAAACGAAAACTGGAATCACAATGTAGAAATTAAGTGCAGAGTGGGGCAACCAAGAACTGCCTTTGTAAAAATGAAATACTTATATGTTGCAGACTTACAACTACGCATGCGCATAGTGAGATGCTATGTTCTACCTGACCTTTCATACGGTGCTGAAGCATGAACGCTGGCCCAAGCAACAATAAACAAACTCAACTCTTTCAAAATGTGGATATACAGAAGGTTTCTTAAAATTTCATAGATTAACAAAATAAGGAACGAAGCAGTACTACACCAAATGAACAAAAAATTAGAAATTATAAAAACTTTAAAAACACGGAGGTTAGAGTATTTGGGATATGTAATGAAAAATAAAAAATACCAGATACTACAACTGATTATGTAAGGCACAATTGATGGGAAAAGAAGTGCTGGTAGACGGACGAACACCCTGGCTGAAGAACTTACTCCAGTGGTACAATAAAAGTACAAAATTTCTGTTCCGATTAGCCGCATTTAAAATAGCAATAGCATTGACGGTCGTCAACCTCCGATAAAAAGCAACAATAGGAAGAAAAAGAAGACTTATCACCAACTACATACTAATTCATATATTAAATCATGTAAGTAGCTCAATATGACAAACTGCGCAACTCTCATGCATTTTATTATGTTCATCATCAATATATTTAGTAAGTTCTTTATAAGATTTAATCTTTAGCTCCTCCCGATACAAAATAATGCAATGGCGTGAGAATGGGCAAGCTTCTTAAATAAGTATTCTATTACTATCAATCCATTTTTTTAGAAAATTTTGATGTAAGAAATTTGTAACAATATTTTCACTATACGAAGGCGCTCTATACCGATTATACTAGTTTACAACTGAACTTTAATAATATTTTGTTTTCATTATTTGGATTACTTTTTTTCTATTAATAACATAACTTCTTAATTAATAACTTCGATGAGAAAATTATCTTAAGCTAGTGGATGTACAGAATGGCCCAAATAAAACTTTATAACTTAAGCTGCACGGCAATGCTATTCTATGATTGTAGGAAGTCTTTATATGTACAGTTAATACTTAAACATGTGACAAAATTATCATGGCTTCTATACTGTGCAGCAGAACATCTAAATAATTTAAATTTATTATGAAAACAGGAGCGTGTAATTCGTGATCTGCAAAAGTTTGAAACAAGTAGGATGGTTATTGAGAAAATACGGGTTTGTTATTATCACAATAGTCATTAAGGTGGCAATATTGCTTGATTAAGTGATAATGTACATGAAGAGGCAAGTACGTCAATTAGTCGCTGTTCACAGCAATTTATTTTCGCAACGCATTTTAACCAAGGATCTGCATTTAAGGCGTATAAAATTTAATTAACCCAAAAACTTAAAGAAACGCACCACCGGAAATGCCATACATTTGTGAACTAGATTTTAGGGAACACATCGGATAAAGTACAATTTTCTTTAAATGGCTTTGTAAATAATTAAAACTGTCACGTCTAGGATAGTCAAAATCCAGGTACTATTCACAACAAACAAATCTATCCATAAAAATGCACTATTTCGTGTACATTTTGGGCTGGAAGAATCACTAATCTGTACTTTTTTTCGTATTGTTATTTTTTTTCGATTATACCAATGATTTAAACCTGAATGATATGTGGGTTTCTAGAAGTTGAATCACATGTTACACGGCACGTAAAACATTCACTTCATTTTAATCTAAATGTCGGGCTGTTCTACTGTCCTCGAGCAGGCGTGGGCGAGTTCGAGTTTCGCTCAACCCATGAATGTATGTAATGTCCCTAGCATTAAGTGCATGTTAGTAGGCAGAATAAGTCCTTGAGGCTGCAGTGCCAGTAAGTGTGAACTCCAAAAAAAAAAACAAATGTCTTGGTTGCATTGTCTGGCAGTGAGGTGACACCGATTGGCTACGGCTATCTTGCGATCTAACCCCATTAAACTAATATGGTAAAGTTATTTAGTTTATTTTAACAAGTATGCTACGATTCCAGAGCTTAAAGAGTATATTAGACGTGTAATTGCCGAAATAGATACCCAATTATAGAAAAGAATTATGTAAAACTTCGATAAAAGAATGTATATATGTCAACGGAGTTGTGGAGAAGGCATTTGATTGACATAATATTTTCTTTTATCTATTTTTCCTATCTACCCTTCATGCAGGAAATCTTTCTCCACTTATCCAGTTTATGCCAACACCTACGTAGCGGCTATCTCGTCCTATATAACCACCACCTAAAGAGGAGGGATCACCAAAGTTTCCTCTTATAAACCCTAAATGAGCTTGCCTACGCGGGTCGCTAATAAATATCTGTTTGCCTTATTTTCTCATTGCTTTGAGGAAGCAATCAAATATAAATATAGAAATTCTTATAAAATTTTGCTTACTCAAATTGTAGAGGACCGGGAAGAGACTCTACCTGGTAAAGCTATATCGTTCTCACCCTCCTCTAAACTTTAATCACCTACCATTACCCTCTTCCACATCTTATACTTTTAATATTCCTTCTTCTCAGGGTCCCTATTCTATTTATAATTTGAAAAACTCCAGAGCAACTCCTTCACAATCCGCTCCTCAAAAGCAACCTCCCCTCTTCTAGAAAAATTGAATCTCCTTTAATTACGCAACTCTTAAAATTCTTCTATCTGTACTTTACACTTATAGCAATAAAATTCCGACTGTTAGCATATTTCGTTTTTTATTCAGGACAACACATCATAAAGTTCAATTTGGATCACCCTTTAGAACAATATCCGAAAAATTTCAAAGAATTTTTAATAAAATAGTAAATATACTTAAAATACTATATACTCTTTAATACTTAGTTCTAAAATAGCAACATCATTGTTTAGAATTCAATATACTGTTTTTTTTTAATTTTTATTTATTTTTATATCACCGTTTATGGATTATTATATTTAAAATCACATAGTTATTTTTGAACATTAATTTTTAACAGAAGTAAATTGTTCTTTTTTGCTTTGTGCATAGAAAGTTAGTATTACCCTTTTTTAGGAAATGGAACGCTATAACACATCCAAGTAACGTAATATCACGTTTTCATTTTATCGGTGCTACGAATTTGCAAGAACAAAAATTTGTTTTCGATAAAAAGAGGTTCATTTACCGCTTGCTACTAACGAGGGCATTTAGCTTATATTTGCCTATTGGCTTTTTGAGCAGAGGTCTGCGGAGAGCTGTTAGTAAATAGTCCCCGAGGAATCGGTATATGTTCATCGTTTTTGTGGAAATGGCTTTTGCTTCCAAAATATTTTGATTAAAACCGGTTTTCTAGTAGATGTGGTAATATTTGATACGTACTTTGCTTAAATTCTTATGTATTTTATTAAAAATTGTAATGTTTATTAATCACAAATTTTACGAAATAAATTTTAAGTTTTTATTACATTTTTATTCTAGTTTCTGCGCTTGTATTTTGAAGCGGGCGAACCTGCGTCATACTTTAATTTATCAGTGTCCGAAACGACCAGAATTTTCCCTGCTGATAAGTACAAATTTGTGTCTTTGTACATTTGAAGTCGAGCAACAAGAGAAAATGCAACTCTTGGGTCATGAAAAGATATATTATTCAAGAGATTACACATTGAATTTTTCATCATAAATTTATAATTACAGGGGTAGACCAGCGTTGAATTTTTTTTGAGCCTAATTTTTTTATTGGGATAAAATTTTCCTTAGAGAGTCTATTTTTAAGATTCATTTATATAAAGTGTGCAATAAATGTTAAAACCACGCATGGGGGTCGAGCGCTCGAATGCAACCGATGTACTATAATAGTTACCGACGGAATAGGGGTCCTGTTAGTTTCGAATAATATCACAAAAGGCGTTAGTATCAACTAAAATACTATTCTCAACATGATTCGTTTATGGTAAACAGTCTGAAAGCACGTGCTTGTCTCGCGTCTGCTTAACTTGTTACTTCACTTATTTTTTATACGACGTAAAACGCTTGCTTGCTCAAAACAACATTTTTCAAGTTGGCGGGAGCTGTAACTCATGAAATATACATGCAGTTACATTATGCCTTTTTGTAATTTGTGAGTTGGGCCTTTTTCTACTGTAGTACATGGGTTTTTTGCGATATAATTTAATTTCGATTTTTGGTGCACGTTTTTATAAAGACTTTGTCGAAAAAAGCTATTTAGTTCAAAATCCCGCCATTTTAAAACAAATTTTTTAAATATATCTGCGTCCTATGTTAGACAATATCATCAGTTTTAAAACAGTTTTTGAAATTTTTCTCTAGGTTGAAAATTGTGGCGTTCAGAGCTCCCACCAACCGCCCCCGCACTCCGCGAAGGCCTTTCGTCGATATCGTGTAGTGTCCTTTGAGTGCAAGTTTTTTACTTACAAAAATACATAATATAATCTTAAGGGCGTACAATAACGGTCTAAAGTCAGTTTTGTAATTTTTTTGTTACTTTATTGTAAAAAAATCATGAATATCGGTTCCAAAATCGAATGTCATCCTGGTCTACTCCCTTAAATTTTAATTTTAAGGACGGAATAGCCTATATTGTTATGTACCTTCGCAATAGTAAATTTAAATTAATAGTATTGTCCCAAACAAGCAGATTATATGCAATATGTTTATAGACCGTTATGAGTCATTAGATACTAGTGATATAGATAATAACGAAAATTAAAATGCAAACTCGGTTAGGATTGGCTTCAAACCCTACCAGTCCTTATAGTAGTTGTCAAATAATCTAGTCCTTAATTCAGCTATTAAAAACAACATCCAAAATCCAATATAAAACTAATGATAAGTCATTATAGAAAAAATAAAGTGCTAATATTGTCCGCTAAATTAAAACAAGCTAATAGTAATAACAACATATACAATATTGACAAGTTAGTTTACTCATCAGTGAAAAGAGTACCAACCAATGTTATATATTAAATCTCTGAGATGTCAACGCTTTAACCACGCAAAGAACTTTTCTAGTAGAAATTCGAAATGTATTAATTGGATTGAAAATCAAGTCACATAGCAGTACGAACGTAAAAATAAAAATAATAATATAATATGTGTAAACTACAAAGGAAATCATCCGGCAAACTATATGGACTGTACTGTATGCAAGGAGATTTAACGACGAATGTATTAAAGAATAGAAACAAAGGAGCTTGTTGTTAGTACCCAAAACTTAGAATCAGAACTTAATCTCATACAACAAACTCTATCAAATAGCCCATTAGATGACGCATATGACCAGAAGATAATGAAAGAGCTAATAGAGTAAAATAAATATTATTTTAAATCCACTAATCACATTAAACAATAATAGCGCATCACGTTAGAATTAATGCAACATAAAGGTGAAATAATATTACCTTTCTTAGACTTATTGCTAAATTGCATTTTACAAATAAACAGATAAATATTGCAAATAGTGTATCTTAAAGTAAAGACAATCGCAATTGAAGATAACAGTTTCAGTGGTCTGCTAACCTCTGTAAGACAGTAAAAAACAACAACAATGTGACCACTATTTAAATATCCTTTAAACCAAGTTTATAATAGGAAGCAATTTTAATGCTAAAATACACAATAGGAAACTATAATCATATTGAATAAAGACAAAAAATTAATAAAAGCAATAAAAGCAATGGTTGAAAATACCCTTCCACTGGAAAGCTTAGCCTAGTGCTTCACTGTTTCAAAAAATTGCCCGTTTCATTTAATTATTGTAAAGCTAAAAAATTAATACGAATTATCTGGATTTGTTAGCTGACCATTCGCTGATAACAGTAATCTGAGAACACACATACTACTTAACACAAAATTATGTACTTTGTATAATAAACATACAAATTGAAAGCTATTCATAAAATTAATAGATAAAGCAATGTAATTAGACGTTTCCTTAAAAAAGAAAGAACTAACTTAGGAGTAAAATATTCCAATAAAGTCCTGCAACATTTTATTGGCAGATAACTCACAAAAAGCACAGTATGTTACTAGTTTAGAGTGCTCCAGGGACCAAGTAAAAGTTTTAACCTTTGTAAACAATTTAACTAAAGTATCTCAACCATTCATATCATAAATCCCAGTCAAAGGTAGATCAAAATAAAATCCCTCTTTAAAGTGCCCTTCCAAGCTAGCCTACCAGTAAAGCTGCTCACGGTATCTGAGACGCAAATCCTTAGAAACCCAATTTAACGAAAAGCGTGCTGGAACGATCTGATCACTGAGAAAATGTTGAAGAAACTTTCTGATAAAACATTTATTCAGCACGGAAATAAAACATCGCTTTATCCTTCCGTAATAAAAATTGTTATAATTATGGTAACCCTAAAACCAAAAGAAAATTTGGAGTCATGCTACTAGTAGAACTATTAGTTTGCTTCCATTAAAGTTAAGAACATTTAAAAAACCGCTCCTATACAGACTAAACCAGTACTAACAAACAACAATTTAATTTCTAGTCATTAATTTGGACTTCGACAACATGTTACCACTGAATAAATCCATCTAATAGTAAACAAGGTTGTCATAGATTATGAGGCTCAGTTATATTTATAGTTGCAGTAACCTATGTTACGACAAATGATTTTTAAAACCTAAGGTAGACATTTCCTCATCAGGCTTAAAAATTATCTATAAGAAGAAAGAAAAAATATCTACAAGAAGGTGTAGCGAAAGCAATACTGTATCATCTGTATACTTCTGATGTACCAACTACCACAGAACAATGACTGCGATGTTTGTTGACAACACAACCTTACTAGCATTGAACCCTGACTTTCTTATAGCATCCAACAATCTCTAAACCTATTTGGATATATCGCAACTATAGCTTAAAGATGACGCACCAGAAATAATAGAATAAAATCAATACAAAATAAGTTTTACTATAATAAGAAGTATAGATTGATTAACGTTATCTGAGAAAAAAGTTTTAAATTTATTTTTAGACAATCTTAACTTTTATAGGTAGTTATGGAACTTGATTATGTCACGCACCGACATATCTACAAATTAATAGAAGAATCCGAAGGTTATACATGGATTTATGTAAAGCTAAATAAATCAATAAATAACAGAATATTAAAGATATCGAAAGCGCCCAAAAGAATTAATTGAAGAAAACAAAATTTCACTAATGTGGTTTTTGACTTAGTCATCTGATTTTAAAGTTCCGTAATTCTTTGTCAACATCATTTCGACTGGAGCCAAATTTGACAAGGTAGCTTAAAGTGCATCGGAATTTCACCTTATCACAACTATTAACTTTTTACAGCGGAGCTTATAGAAAGTTAATGAGATTATCATCCTGTCTGTCTGTCTGTGTGTCTGGAGACACTATAACTTCCGTTCTATTCAACAGATTCACTTAAAACTTGGCACACACACATCTTAGACCAGTACCTTTCATGGAATTGATTTTCAGCCAAATCGGTTAACGGCAACCGGAAGTGATCGTTACGATTTCGAAAATTCATTATATTCACATATATCATGCAGCATATCATTCGACAGCATTTTTGACGCTGATTATGCAGACATTAATCAACATCTTAATTCCTTTTAAAAGCTTTTATCCTAATTTCATCGCAGCGCTGTAGAAAGTTTCCTTTACGGTATTACACCATTCTTGTTTATTACACTAATAGCGAGTTCTAGTTTAAAAATTTAAAATTTTAAAAGGAAGGGGTTGTATATATGTAGTACTACCAAATGGAATGATATATTCATGATAAAAAAAGAACCCTAAATTTAATATTTCTTTCTCTTTCTCTCTCTCTCTCTCTCTTTCTCTTTTCTTCTCTCCTTCTCTCCCTCTTCTTTCATTGAGTCTAAATAATTTTGTTTGCTTAATTTTATTCTGTTCGGTCACAATAAGAATGAGATCTTGAGTTTGTGGTATCTTACTTATTTAATTATTAAAAGTACAAGTACAGAAATCAGTTCGAACAAATTCGACCGTGTTTACCTTTTAATTGTGAGCAATTAAAATGCCTGCTCACCGATTGTGAGCTCCCCCGACTGTAAACCACGTCGCTGTGATCGTCGTTTACCTTTGTGACATTAAAATGTGACAGCGGCTGAAATTCATCGGCAGATTAGTGAAGCGTGTGGTGAATACATTATGAGTAATGAAATGGTGCGAAAATGGGTTAGGAGTTTCAAAGATGGGCGGGCAAACATTCAAACGAAGCGGACGACCTTCGGTCATCACTGAAGATTTGGTGCAGAAATTGATGAAAAAGTGAGAGGGAACAGACATGACAATTTTGTCATTATCTGATGAGTTTCAAAACGGCTGTGTTGCAGTGGTTGTCAAATCAGGCGGCCGATTTTTATGAGGATGGGATTCAAAAGTTTCCTGTACGATATGAAAAGTACGTTGATGTTGGTGGAAATTATGTAAAAAAGTAGATTAAGGTAGAGGCTCTCTTGTAGAAATGAAGTTTTTGAAAAAAGTATTATATAATACAATAAATAGTTTGCTTAAGGTTTGTAGAATCTCCGGTAAGTGATTGCTTTTCTCCAAAATTTTTATATGGTTGAGGTGGCATCAAATCAGTTCGTCAAATATGCAAGCTTTAAATAAGATAGTTTAGTACGTTTTTAGTTATGAATAAGAACAGATTCCGGCGATTATATAATTTCTTTCATTTAGAGAGCCTGGACATAAGAACTAAGTAAATAATTTTGAAATTCCTTCTGGCTATATATAACTTTATTTTTTACTGTAAAATAAAGTCAAACAAGTGATTAATCCACATTTAAGTTGTTCAAAAAGAAAAACTAGTTTGAAGATTGTAGATAAAATCAAATTGTCAAATAAGAACGTACAAATTGAAAAGACATTAAATATCTCTTATGAATGGGTAGTGCATATTTTACATGACGTCAAGAAACATTTTTCTAAATCCGGAGCAAAAATATATTGAACTTAAGTCGATTTTTGAATATTTTTTATGTTATTTCGACGTAAGAATTTGACATATAATAAATGACGTGTGTTACTAAAGATTTCAACATCATGTGAGTTTTCAATTTGTCGTAGAGACTAACGAAATCTATTTACTGTTTATCAAAAAAGTTGGGATAATTTATGATGCTAGACAAATTGCCATATTTTAGTATCAAAAACAATATATAAATAATATAACAACAATTTTTAGCACACAAGATAACTTTTCATGAAATTATTCAATTGGTATGTGCCTGGTTTGCCTTGGTAGTGTTTACTAAATAGCTGCAACTTTCTTATGTTCACTATAAAAATATGTTTTGTGTTATAATTATTGATATGTCTTGGTGTGGTAGTTATGGTCCTTAATACATTATTTTCAAACCATAGGTTTACATCGGTTTAATTGTGTATTTATAATGTAAAGGTTTGCACTTCTTTGTTAATTTGGAATTATTGGGAAACTGATGCCATTTAAATTCACCGGTGGTACATGTTTTTTCACAAAAGTAAATATAAGATAGAATGTATGTTTGGATTGTCGTACATAAATCACACATCAGTACCACCGGTGTATAAGTGAGTGTGTCTTGTTGAGCAAATGTCTAGTATACAATAGATATAATATGGATGGGAATATGCCACTTTATGGTGCCCCTAATTGTGAGAATAAAATGGTGCTGTTCTTAATATTTGTTTTAAAAATATCTTTTATTTACGTGCTGCTTAAATATTTTATAAGCTGTAAGTTTTTTTTAAATTTTGTTTAACTTAAATATTTATTTAGTAGGACATAACTTATCAAAAGCTTGACACACTAGAAAAAATTGCAGAACACTGCTTTTCTACTTGTAGGTGGTAACTGAGTTTTGCGACCTATTTTATAGAACAGGTTTTCACCGTGGTTTCTGAAACCAAACTGGTGATTTAACATATTTTTCTAAGTTAGTTCATCACTGTCCTGGTACTTATAACTGTTGTGTCCTCAATAAATTGTCCTATCCGAGTAACATGGAATAGATTATTTAGTTATACAGGTCTGTTACATAAAATAAGTATTTAAAATTTCTATATTATGAACATGTCATAAACATTTTGTCTCCTTAACCATGCCATACCTTATCGTTGGCATTATATAATGCAATATTTAGGATTGATTACTATTATTACTAAATTAAGTACTATCAAAGTAAGCAGGTTAGACCCAGTCTCTTTACAATTTTATTCATTCATCGTTGCTTGGATGTTGCGTCTGCTGCTGATTTTATGTTTGTGTTTGCTGATGGTTGTCTGCTTATTGTGATTATTGACTTTTGTCACTAACTTTTTGGACATAAACTACCTGGTAGTACTAGTTGTGATTATTTACATTTTTGATTTTTTAGGTGCCCAGTGTCTCCTGTAGTTTATAGTGTATTTTTTCTTTTACAGTATTTTGTTAAATGTCCTACAACACTTTTAGCAAATGTTGGAGTCCTGTGCCAATAGTGTTTTGAGCTTTTGAATTTTTGATAATTACTAAATTGAATTACTTCACGTTTAATGTTTATAGATGTTAATGTAGTTTTTAATTTCGTTAGGACCTCTAATGTGCAGATCTCTTTATTATTGTATTTTTGTTCTGGCTTTACGAATAACATTAGTAAGGGTCTTTTACTGACTGTTTAATTTTGAATATATTTATTACGTTCCACCAATTGTCAGTACTTAGATTAATCAGCTCAGTATTGATTTTGCTATACATGATTCGGTTGTGAGTCTTAATTCTTAACTTATACTAACATTGTGAAGGTTACATTCCTCATATATTACATTGTACATTTATTTGATTTAATACATATATTGCTTGTTTATGAATGTTATGTATTTATTGACATAAGTCCTATGGGAGTCTTCTTTTTAGTCCTTTATGTTTACTTTTTTGACCAAGGTTATACGTCACTGCACTGTCGCATTCACTTATATTATCAAAGAATTTGTTGCACTGTTTATTTATGTGATCGAGTAGAGGCGGTAAATTTAGTTCTTTGTGAATTTGGTCATTCCGCACAAACCATAGCGCATTTACTGAAATTCGAGCAACTTTGTTTTGCAGAACTTGTAATTTTCTGTGCATTTCTTCATACAGGGCACGCATATGTTAAAATATGTCTTAGTATTGTTTTATATATTAGCATAATGCGATTTATTAGCGGGTAAAGGATACCCAGCTTGGCATAGCACTCACTTATTTTTTTGTTCACATGGAAGCCCCATCCTAGTCTGGTGTCTAAGTAGACGCCTAAGTATTTAATTGCTGAATCCTTGTTGTTCCACTCAATCTTATTTTGGTTTAATTTTGTGATTGGTAAGTTCTCTATTTGTTTTAGGGCAAAGATTTTTGTCTGTGTCTTTGTTAGGTTCATTTTAATTTTCCAATTGTTAAACCAGTTGTGCATATCATCTAGGGCACTTTGTAGATAGTTCACTGCTACTTGGAAGTTTTCACTTTATGTTAAGATGTGTCATCCGCGAACATAGCCAAGGTAGTATTGTCAGTTGTTTTAGTCGTGCATGTAAATATTGAACAAGAGTGGTCCCAATATACTACCTTGCGGTACTCCCGCCAATATTGGTCTTTTATTTGATACGACCGTATTCTCTCTCACCGAGAATGTTCTGTCTTTTAAGAAGGACGAAATTACGTTAATCAGATAGTCTGGGAATCCCAGTCTTATTATTTTGTACCTTAGTCCTAGGTGCCAGACTTTGTCGAATGTATTTTGTAGGTCGATAAATGCTGCTACAGTGTATTTCTTATTCTCAGAGCCTGTCTCTATTAATTCAGTAATTCTCATTAACTGGTGTGTTGTCGAGTGCTTTTATTTAAATTCCATTTGATGATGAGGTATGATATTACTTTCATTCACTATCTTTTGGATCCTCTAATGTACAACGTTTTTCAGTAGTTTAGAGTGTTGAAAGTAAACTTATGGGCATGTAATTTTCCGGACTGTTTTTCTTTACCACTTTTATGGAATGGTAATATGTGAGGATGTTTCCATTCATTAGGAAAGTATCCTATTCGAAGGCAGGCCTGAAATATATTTGTTAGGATGGCCAATGATTTTTTGGTGAGCTGTTTTAATATAGTATTTGTTATTTGATCTGGACCTGGCGATTTTTTGTTTTAAAATAAATTTCTGAATTTTTGCTGGCCAAGTTGGCTCAATCTCTATGGAGTGCTGACTATTGAAACTATTATTTGTTTCAATTACTTCTTGTTGCTGATTTTGTACGGAGTTTGCGTCATTGGGTGTAAATACTTTTTCAAAGTGTGATGCTATAAGATTAGCTTTGTCTTCGTCAGTTGGATATGTGTTGCCGTTGGCTGTTAGTGAGGGAATGATGTTAGGTTGCATTAATAATTTTTTGGTAGCCTGCCACATCGTTGCGTCTCTTGGTTGGAGCTCTTCAATATATTTGTTATATAAACGAGTGTTTTATTACCCGCTCTCAAACGAAAATTTTCTATCGCTTGCGGTTACGGAAATATAATACCTCGGCCGCGCCTGCCGCCAAGCCAGAATTTGTCATTCGGAGGCGTTCGGGTCGGCACGGAAAGGCACAAACAATTGACAGCAATAGTTGAACTTTGACCTGTTTGACAGCAGCACTCATAATTTTTACTTTCCTTATCCTATAATAAGCAAAGTAATGTAATCGACGGAAATTTGACCTACCTAGTTTTTCATATTTCTGGGCGAAATATAGCCTCAGGACACCAAAAAAGTTGGTTTTAGCCATTGGTCAGGTGTGTGTGTGTGTGTGTGTGTGTGTGTGTGTGTGTCTGTCGGTCTGTCAGTAAACAGGATATCTCGAGAACCGTAAGAGCTAGAGACTTGAAATTTGGTATGCAAGTTACTTGTATGTAGGGGACGCAGTGTGAAGCTTTTGGTAAAAATCGGCCTAGCTGTTTGGTCGCAAGGTCGCAAAATCAGTCGCAAAGCGGTCGCGATTCTAAACGGTTAAAGATACAAAAAATTTATGAGAATAAAAATGATTTGTTATCACGAGATAAACATGAATTTAAAATAAAAGTTGGTAAAATAGAAACTCGAAAAAAAATTGAAGCTCAGGATTTTTAATGTACCGGGTGTTCATAAAATGTTTTGGGAAATTTATATTACCGGATAGATCAGATCAAGACAAACAAAAAATTACAATGAAATTTTTTGATCCGAGGTCAAATAAATAAGTTATAGCCGATTAAAAATTAATTAAACGGACCAATCACAGCGGGCTCGGAGAGCTACCGGGCCGACTGCTGGAGGACGGGGGGGAGCGCTTGGCCGCTAGGAGGGAGCACGCAGGCGATAATGGCGAAGGCCGTGCCACCGAGCTCGCACGGTTACCTTCAGTGGCGTAGCAAAATTTTAAGTACGAGTCAATTATTGTTTTGTACTGTTTATTTTAATCAGCTTTCGAGTGTTGGACTCGCGCCTCGTGCGTTTTTAAATTAACGAATTTGTAGACGAAAGCAGCGCAGGGCCGAGACCCGGTATAATATATAATAATAGTTTAAGGAAATCCGTGTGATGTTCACACCAGATTTTTTTATATATAATTATATCTGTAGTTGTCCAATTTTATCCTGCCTTGGTGAGTGAGCTGATTATAAAACGTTATTAGATGTGGTCATCTGGTCCGTTGCCATTTACGTCTGGTTCTGTTCTTTAGTTTATTTAAGTTGGCCATTTCGATTGGGGTATGGATACCATTGCGTTTTTTTTTTGCTTTGAGGGTGTTAGTGCTGGTTATACACTTATTTTCACTGCTTGAGTATAGTGGTTGACTGCCTCATCAATATCGCTAGTGGAATGAATTGGTCCAAAATTTTTGATATTTTTGTCAAGCTCTTGTTGAAATATACTCCAGTTTATTTTGCCTTCGATTAATTTTGGTAATAGCGGTGTTTGCAGTAGTTCGCTATAGAAGAAGAGTGTTACCGGTAGGTGATCTGAATCAAGTTCATTCAAAACTGTTTGGTAAATAGCTGTTTGCAAATTTTTAAATAAAACGACATCCAAGATTTTTTATAATCTGTTCTATAGGGGTAGTATGTATATTCGTTTGGGGCTGATATTTCTATGTTTTGGTTTATCAGTATTTGATTTAGCCTGGCACCATTCGGATTATCAGCTCTACATCCACAGAATTTTTGTTTGCAATTTAGATCCTCAATTAGTAATGTTGGTTTATTTGTGCAGAAAATTTTTGAAATGTCTTCTTCTAGAATCCGTTTATTGGGTTGTTTATAAGCTGCATAAAGTATGATTTCAGTTTTATTTTTAAATATCAGGTTAACAGCTGCTGTTTCTAGGTTTTCAAGGTATAGATCCGGTAACTGGTAGTGCGCTAATTTTTGTTTGATTGCAATTGCCACTCCTCCCGATGCTGTATGCGTTTCTCTATCCCTCCTATATATATTGTACCCTAGTAACTTGAACATTTCTGTATTTATAAGATATGTCTCTGTGATGCAAGCCACGTCAACGTTATGTCTAAACAAGAACTCGATAAATATACTGCGCTGTCTCTTTATGCCACCAGCGTTCCAATTTAGGACTGTTATATTAATAATTGTGAATTTTTTATTTGGATCCATAAGAGGAAAGTAATGGTATTAGTGTTGTTAGATAAGGCATAATTTTATCCAGGTGTGGTATTAATAGCTCAATTACTTTTGATACAATACTGGTTAGAAGGTCCTGTTCTTCATGTTTCGTTTCGTGATTTCCGCTAGGTTTTGTTGGTAGTTTGGGAAAAGATCTGTTGTAGTCTTGTTGTTCATAGGAATTCGATTGTTGGATATTTTGATTTACAGCTACTTTTGTTATGTCTGGTAAAATCCACGCTCGTGCTCTAGTTTGACTTAGATTTGAAGGGTTGTATTGACGACTAACTTTCTGGTAATAATTGCATCCAATGAAGTCCGTGGGATGCAGTTCTTTGCAATTCACGCATTGAGGGGGATCAGTAGATTTTTTTGAGAATTTATTATATTCATGATTATTTGTGCGCTTGACGCACCGTGGCTCCATTTGGCAATAATTCCGTATATGTGCGTACAGTTGACATTTCTTACATTGGGAAATTTCTTTTGATTTTCGTCTTACTTCCACTTCAATGATACTATACTGGATTTTTTTTTAAGTTTATAATTTCTTTTGCATTTCGGTGTCTTCTAGGTCCACCGCGCATAGCGGTATGGGCTTTCTGTCTTTGTTATAAAGACGAGTAACTTTAGTTACAGGGTATTTCAGGTTTATTAACTCTTCTAATACTTCCTTGTTACTAGTTGAAACCGGAAGGTTTCGGATAATAACTGAAAAATTGTTCTTTTCAGGTTCTTTAAATGTGTGGTAATTTAATTTGTTATCATTATAAAGTTTGGTGATTTTTCGGTAATCCCCAGTAGTACTTAAATTAATTCTGAGTCGATCCCCATTTTGGGCTGCATCAAATTCTCCTTTAACGTTTTTCTTAAGATCTTTTATAATTTCTTGGTGTTTTATATGTGAAGCGTAGTGTAGGAATATTGGTGGAATTTTTATTTTATGTATTTATTTTATGTATTTATGGCGATTCGATAATAGTATAACATAGAGGTTGACTTCGGTATTTATTTTAAATTTCATAAAGTGGTGATTTTTGGCTTGTATATACATATTATTAAAGCGCCAAGAAACAGCACACGCTGTCTATCAAAGGAGAAACCGATTTTAATGATTGAGAGCTTTCTAGATTTGTTTTGAAGAAACGGAGTGTGAGTTATAGTTTTAAATGTGATCTGAATTAATGATGGTCAGATAATAGCAGAAAAGGGTGATCTTTCGACCGAAAATGGTATTGTAAGGAAAGCGCGCGCAAAATAGCGCCAAGTCCAAGTTAATAAATTGTTTGACTTTCAATAGGATCCAATTTGTGTCATAACATGTTCCTTGTCTTGCGTTAAATGTTTTAAAGTATGAACACCGTAAATAAATATAAGTTAGGATTTTATTTCTCGAAATGTGTCATCATCTACTTGAATATTTTCATTGTCATAGTGATATAAACTTTGTTGTTTATGAAACACCTAATCAATAATCTGTTAATTTCTGTTTAGAATGTTTATGCTTTTTTTTTGGTAAAATTTGCATATTTCATTCTTATTCCTAATTTTTAAGGTTTTATATATATAAAATAAGGCTTCTCATTTTAATATATAAAAACCTGAAATGAAAGGATATCCTTCCCTCTGTCTGTTCGTCGCTTTTTTCAGATTTTTAATAACACACGCCTAGATTGTTGTCTAATTGATAGCGATAGATATAAATAAATTTACAATTCTTTACTAATGATTTATATTATTTCACATTCTTGCTCCAGGCAAAAGTTGATTCATGGAAAAAGCCTGGTCCAGTTACAAATTTATAGATATAAAAGCCCAGTATATCTTAGGAACATTGTTTTTCGTTCTCACCTTTTTACATTGGAATGTTTTCGTCTTGCTAAACCATAAGTTAAAACTGTCGCAAAGTTTATATAAGATAAGCTTTTTGCATTTTAGGTAAAGAATATTGAAACAAAAACTAGATTGACATTAAAAGTGGTTGACAGTAGAAGTTGATAAAAGAAGGACGACTTTATGTAAATGTAATAAGACAACTTGCATGTCAAATTAACCTCGTATGATCTTTAGATAAATAACTATAAAATTTATTAGACAAACATTCACACAAAATCAAAAAGTGTGCTTCACAAATAAAGCATTATTAAATGACAACCTTTAGACAAACGATACGAGTAAACCTTGTGGTAAAGGTTTGCACGTTAAGCAGTATTAAAAGTCGTGCATTCTGCAAAAAATAAATTATAAGCAAATAGAAAACAGCAATTTTTAGAAGTAATATATTGGTGTAAAATTATCGGATATTATATCTTTGAATAGTCAAGTTAATATTAACGTTCTTAATACTAGTACTACGACAAGAAAACATCAAGAAATGCATTTATACTCATTATAATAAAGTGGAAAACAACAATGACAAAAAATTAAAAAAACTTTTAAACCTCTAAAAAAGTTTTGTAGCAAGCAATATTTCAATATTTTTTAAAATAAATAACTACATTTCACTTTTTTGAATCACCTCAGAAACATGGTTTTTAAAACATCCCATGACATTACACATGTCATCTTTTCGCTGAAAAAACAAGTAGCCATAGATCCTAATTTTAGGAAGAAACAGACTTCCTAGCACATTAAAATATCTTTCAGTAAGTGGATTAGGATTTATTAGAGGTAATATATACAATTGAGTATAGTGATCAATTGTACAATTAGGTCGAAACTTCTGACCACCTTTTTTGAACTCCTCATTAAAAAGTAGAATAGGAATGTCTCATAAACCCGACCCATTGAAACACCCCTAAGGGGGGTTTTCCCGCTTTTTTTATTTTAAAGTGACATATCTCATGAACGATAATATATAGAGTGCTGAGACCTTCATAGTTGATTGGTTGATTTAAGTTTGAGTTTCCAAGGTGTTTATGAGTTTCAACATTTGTATATATTACCGTTTCGCCCCCTGATTTTGTTAGAAATACCGTTTTAATTTAGATTCAGATATTATAAATGTTCATTATTAGTAATGATGGCTGTAAAGTACTTCAAGTTGCCTCTAACATATTTATTAATTGTTTTATTACGTAACTGTTTAATGTTTTATTGTTCTATTAAATTGTAAAGTGTCCACCCACAAAAAACTTCCATTATACTTAAATAATCATGGCTAATATTAGATACTCTAATCATTGCAATATTTATGATACTCCTAATAATTATATATATATATATATGATTGTCCTCTTAAATCATTCTGTACGCTGCATCTATATTTATGTTGGTAACTACTAAAAATAATTTTCTTTCGTAAAAATATGGCTAAGTACAAACCTTTCAAATTTAAACTTGTAATTACAGCTGTAAAAATCCTCTAAAATGACACATGGTCACTAAATGCAGCACAAATTAAACTTTTAGAGCCATTGCTAATCATGGCTCTTTATATTAATTTTCTCTGCGCATTATTGACTTTCTATAACACCTGTTACGAATATCAAGTCATATTTGTTCTTTGATTATTTATTAGTTTGCAGATATATTTGGTACTGCTCTCATAATACATTTATAAATAACAATTATACATGACAACATATAACAATACAAAATCTTATAAGATATATTCGTTTATTACAAACTTACAAAATTAAAAATCTATTGTGGAATTAAAAGATCAGATGGTATAGTTCGACGTTTCCCAAGTATTAGAGGCACCTAAATAGAAAAGTCACAACCAGACAATGCTAAAGGTGTTTCTCACACTAAATCATTATTACATAAGACTAAAATACACAAGGTATTCACAAAACATCATTTCGGATAACCTTGTGACATTTATAACTGTCATGTTGTTACTGTAGCGTAACCCTAAGTTGGTTTATTTAGTTACAGCTTAATTTAGTACAAATTTTAAAGCATTCTCAGATAACTTAGGAACTAGTATTTACTTGACTTTAAATTACCTTAAACTGGGAAGCGCTAGGGGGTCGAATTATCTGAAAATTGATGATTCAAAAAGTGGTAAAAGCTCGATATAGCCACACGTCGAGTTAGCTACCTTTGCATTATTAGAACTATAAAGGGAGTATGGACCTAAATCTTCTTGAAAAATTGGCGGCCCTTAATTCCATAAATCGCAGATTCCGTATTTTTATTAATGGTTCTTGTTTTTGCAGCTCGCCGCGCCGGCTTTGTTCATCCGCAGCCGCGGCTTTATTTTTTGTAAGCGCACCTAATCCCATTAAAACGGTTCAATCCAATTACAGCGTATCTGGCCGTGCACCCGCAATCAGTGGAAGGGTTTTGCTTTGTAAAAATGCCTCACCTCGAGCGTCTGCTTTTAGCCAGGAGAGGCCGCCAGCGATTTGGCAGCCCTTACCAAATGGATAATGGAAAGCAACAAATGCCAACGCTTTTAGAGATACAGTCGCATCAGTATAAATAAGCAGCTTATTTGGAGTCCCGACTTTGTTCGACGCGAATCGCTGCAGAAGACGGACCCCTGCAATTTCCTCCAATTACTAGTAACTACGAAACGGGAAAATCCGCTTTAGGAAACTTCAAGACTTTTACGGCATCGGCATTTTTTAATTCCCATCGATTTCCGTTTATGGCGCAATTATTTTTGCCTGTGTTGCTGCTTGCAGCTACTTTGCTCGAATATATCTGTTGTCGCCAACTTTAACAATTTAACTTTAGTGTTTTGCTTTTACCAACCTTAACTTGCTTTATTGAAACCTCTGCAGCTTTTTACTTGCAATTTATAAGTTATATAAAATAAATTGTTTGTAATTATAACTGTTTATTTGTTATCAAGTATAAGGTTACTTATGTTTACTTTCTTAATAAAATATGTACAGATAATACAAGTTTATGCATTTATTGGTTTTTAATTTTTTTTATTTAGCATCCATGATTATTTATAATCTGTTATACAAAATAACATTCGGTAAATGGTTTGGTTAATGTAATAGTGACACTCCAATGAGAGCACTCTACTTAGATGATCTTAGCGTAACTGTTATAACTGTAACATTTAAACTGTCTTGAAAGTTAACTTTTATTAAACCTGTTGGACAGATCCAGTGGATGGTGCTTTTTAAGTCTTTCAACGTATGGTCTGTTTAATATATTTTCTGCGAGTTTATTAAGTGTGTCCACTAAGCTTATCGCAATATTTTACACTTTGGGTCACTATTTTGTTTATAATTGTTAATATATGGATGTTCTGTTAAATTACTTAGTTGGATACACATCTGGGTGTGTTAATGATATTTTTGATAGCCTTGTTTTTTAATCTCTGGAGGATCTCAAGATTAAACTGCTGGCTGTTACGCACAACTGTATCCCATATGTCCAAACCGGCTTTATTATCATGTTATGTAATATTAATTTGTTGTCTGTGAAGAGTTGGGAACCTTGACCAAAGCGCCAGTACATTTGTCGGTATTTTAGAACTAATTGTTTGTGTTTTATCCAGATGTGTGCACTCTAGGTTAATCGTTTGTTGAGGCACAAACCCTCGTATTTAACATATTTTCTTGAGTAGTGTGAACGTTATGTGCACCGACTTTATTGCCTCCAATTCTCTAAATTTTCATGCAGATTTATACTTTATTTAGATTTATTTAAAGACGTTTTGATGCAGTACGCTGGTTATTGTAAGAGCACAGTGGTATCGTCCGTAAAGGTGGCTATCATGGATAGTCTGGAACTTGGAATATCAGATCTGTATATCAAAGATTGGGGCTTAGGATGCTGCCTTGCAAAACACCTAAGTGGATGAGATACAGAGCCAATAACTATTTTTGAATTTTGACTTAAAAAAATTGATTGCTTGCGTAAGATTTAAGTATTTAGAAGAAACTGAATAGTAAGATTTTTGGATTTTCTGTAGCAAGCCAGTTAGCCAGACTTTGTCAAAAGTTGAAAGGTATTGTAAATTACTTTTCTCATTGCTTCGACTAATTCTCTACCTCGGGTTTAAGTCACTTTATATCCGAATGTGTTGAAGAAGAATTGGAATTGTTCTTTTTTAATAGAATGTTTGGGTGGGCAGTAAACAGATGAGATTATGACCTCTCTGTTGCTTAGCACTACTGAAATTCTTGTGACTTGGATTTCTTCTTTTTGATATTTTTGTATTTCATGGTGTTTTACTGCTGATTTAATTATGATTACCGTGCCGTCTGGGTGATTCCTTATATAAGCAGCGTACTTTGGAATTTTAAAATAATTAAAGTTAGTAAAGCGTGATTCCAATATAAACATAATATCATATTGAGTTGTTTTAAAAATGTTTTAACTTCCTGACTTGCTAATAATAATGCTATACCAAGCCATTGGCATTCCAAAATGTTAACTTAAGATATTTAGCCATTATGAGATTTTTTATATAATGGTCGTAAATAAATTTAACTTGGTATCCATCCTCTTCAAGAGTTTCACCATCATTGCTTCTAGGTTTTTAATGGTTTGATTACTATTAGTGTTCAGATTTTGTTGACAGTTGTTAACTTGTTGATTATACTCCGCTGCTTTTCGAGAGTAAGAAATTTCAGGTTAAGCTATCTGCTTACTTCTTAAAAATGGATACATATTTCTTTGTATTTCCTCGGCAACTATACAGCCCCTGTAGTTTTCTCAGTGATTTTCATGGTATTTAACACATTTTATAGTTCTTTATTAAGTGGCCTTCTTGACACATCTTGCTGTTCTCTGGCAGCAGTTTCTTGCATGCCCATATCTTTGATAGTTAAGAAACTAAAACACTTTTCTTTTGACGTGTGATGGTTCGAATGTCATACATCTTTTTGTTATTTTTATTTTGTTGTACTTAAACTGGAATATAAGCAATAAAGTTTTTTAAGCTGTATGTGTAATATTATGTATAGTGATTACGACATCCTAAAATCCTAAATACTAAAAGGAAAAGTAATGGAGATTTTAAAGAAGAAAATGGAGATACAAATACAAGAAAACGAAATTGATTTCATCAATAGAATTGGAGAACGTAAAGTAAACGTAAACAGACCAACAAAAGTGGGAATAACTACAATACTGAAAAAATGGGAAATAATGAGAAACACAAAGAAATTGGCAGGAACAAAAATAGGAATATCTGAAGATCTAGATAAGAAGACAAGAAAAATGAAGAAACAATTATTCCCATATATGATGAATGCCCGAAAAAAAGGACAAAGAGCGATAATAAAACAAGATCAACTAATAATAAATGGTGAAGAGTGGAAGATTGAAGACTTAACAGAAAAAGAGGAGGAAAGCGAGGAAGAAATAGGAAACAAGGAAGCAGAAGAACAAAGGAAAAGAGATAGATCCTCAGAAGAAGAAATTAGTCCATCCCAAGGCGTAATACCAAAACAGAAAAACTGGGAACAAACAATACTTGCACCCTTCCAGGAAGGAACGTCAAGAACAAAAGAAGAAGACTTCAATAAAACACCAAGAAACATTACAAGAACGAACAAAAACCAGCATTTCCCAAAAAACTAACAGGAAATGAAAACCGGACAGGAATAAAAAAGACGACGACAAAAGGAAAAGGAAAAGGACACATGAGAAAAACAACGAAGAAGATAACAGAGCAGGGAGAAAGTAATGAAAACAAAGCAGAAGAAATAGAAATAGGAACATGGAATACAAATACAATTAAAGGGAAAGAGATAGAAATTACACAAGAAATGGACGACAATAAAATTCAAATAATGGGACTGAGCGAAACAAAGTGGAAAGGAAAAGGAAACAAAAGATTAACAAACAAACATATAATATATAACGGAGTTGCCATAGAAAAGAGAGCAAAAGAAGGGGTGGGAATAATTATAACAGAAGAACTAAACAAACGAATAATAAAATGGAAAGCAGTACATTCAAGAATAATACTAATCACAATAAAGCTCCAACAAAATATAAACTTTATACAAATATATGGACCAATAGAAGGTACACCAAAAGAGGAAGTGGAGGAATTCTACAACAAACTACAAGAAACTCTGGATGAAGCAAGAGAGGAAACAGAACCAACCATAATAATGGATGATTGGAATGCGAGAGCTGGGAACGACCAAAACAGGGGAATGGGATGTATGGGAAAGTATGGGGAACAAACACTAAACCGAAATGGAGAGAAAATGATCGACTTCTGTCAGAGAAATGACCTGCTGATAGGAAATACAATATGGGAACAAGAACTGGAAGATAAATACACCTTTGTTGCCGAAGAACGCAATGCGAAAAGCTTGATAGATTACATAGTATTCACGCAAACCCTAAGAGGGACAGTATGTGACATAGAAACAAGAAAAGAGGCGGAAATAGGAACAAACCATAGGCTAGTAGTAGCAAAACTAAAAGAAATAGTAAACAAGAGCGAAGAAGTAATGTACAGCAGAATAGCATTATACAAACTAAAAGAACCAGAAAGACAAGCTGAATACCAAGATAAGTCCAATAAGTGATTTTGTAAACTAATAAATGAAAAAAAGAGAGAAGACCTGGAAACAAAATAGAGAAAATTTAAAGAAATAACTTTAGAGGTAGCGGAAGAGGTATGTGTCAACAAAAACCTAAAAAGAACAAGATGGTGGACTAAAGAGATAAAAGAAACAGGCATGGAAGAAATACATCAGAACAAAGGACTCAGAAGATAAAAAAAATACAAAGAAAAAAGAAATAAGGTTAAACAAGAAATCAAAAAAGCGAAAAAGGATAGCTGGAAAGAGTTTGGACAAGAATTAAATGACAAACACAAAGTGGACACAAGAAAGTTCTGGACAATAGTGAAAAGAGTAAGAGGGACTAAAAGAAAAGAAGTAAAAGCTATAAATAATAAACACCAGGAACTCAAAGTGGAAATAATAGAAATATTGGAAGCATGGAAAGAGTTTTACACAGAAAAATTTGAAGGATAATTAACAGATAAAAACGGAGAAGAAGAGGACGCAATAGAAATATCGGGGATAACTAGGGAAGAACTACAGGAAGCGATAAAACAGATCAAAATAGAAAAAGCGAGCGGAGAGGACGAAATAGCAACAGAAATGGTTAAATACTTAGGGGAAGATGGGATAAAATGGCTACACGAAATGTTAAAAGAAGCATGGAAATCGAAGAAAATCCCCAGAGACTGGGAAACAAATTTAATAATAACTATACATAAAAAGGAAGAGACAACAAACTGTGAGAACTACAGAGCAATATGCTTAGCACAAACCACACTAAAACTATACACAAGAATACTGGAAAAAAGGGTGAGAATATATGTAGAACACAAAATAGAAGAAGAACAAATGGCATTTAGAACAGGAAGACAGAAAAACGATAACATTTATATACTAAAAACGCTAATAGAAAAAGCAATAGAAGAAGATAAAGAGCTGTACCTCATTTTCATCGATTTAAAGGCAGCGTTTGACACAGTGCACAGACAGACAATATGGAATAGCCTGGAAGAATTAGAAGTGCCGAAACAATTGATCCAAATAGTAAAAACCACGTTCACAACAGTAAGAGGGAAAGTACAAATTGTAGGACAACGCTCAGAAGAATTCGAAATGAGAAAAGGAATAAAACAAGGGGACAGCCTAAGCCCACTCTTATTCTTGATAATAATGGACAGAATAGTAAAACAAACTAAGAAAAAAGAAGACAGTAGGATGCAATAAACTAGAACCCATACAAATAAGCAGCTTACTATTTGCAGACGATGTAGTACTGATAGCGGAATCACGAAAGAAAATGTAGGATCTATTAAATATCTCAGTAAAAGAAATAGAAGAAATGAAAATGGAAGTAAGCAACAATAAAATAAAACTGATGGTAATAAATGAAAAACAGGTAGAGAATAAAAACAAAGAAGTAAAAATCAAAAACACAATTCTAGAAAAATTAACAACATTCAATTATCTAGGTACAATACTGACAAACGACGGGAAAATATATTCAGAAATAACAAATCGATCTAATAAATCAACAAAGCTATATTACGCACTCAACCATATACTAGGACACAAAGAAATAGACAAGGAAACGAAAAAGAAAGTATATAACACAATAATACTCCCAACAATTACAAATGCAGCGGAGAATTGGACACTGACGAAAAACCATGAAGGGAAGATAAACGCGATGGAACTGAAACACATAAGAAAAATAATAAGGAAAACAAATGGAATCAAGTCAGAAACGAAATATTAAGGAAAGAAATAGAACAAACACAAATACTAGAAAAAATTAAAGAAAAACAGTTGTTATGGTACGGGCATGTCACAAGAATGAATAATAACCGACTGACGAAAAGAATAATGGAAGGAGGGAACCAAGAAATAAGAAGAGAGGAAGACCAAGAAGAAAATGGATAGACCAGATAGTAGAATATGGAAAGAACAAAGGAAAAACGAGAGAGGAGATGAATATACTGGCAAGGGAAAGGAGGGTATGGAAGAAATGAATTAAGGAGGACCGTGACTTGCAATCCGATGCCTGAAAGGGCATGAAGAAACGAGAAAGAAGAAGAAGAAGATTACTATTAGTGTTCAGATTTTGTTGACAGTTGTTAACTTGTTGATTTTACTCCGCTGCTTTTCGAGATTAAGAAATTTCAGGTTAAGCTATCTGCTTACTTTTTAAGAATGGATACATATCATTTTGTATTTTCTCAGCAACTATACAGCCCCTGTAGTTTTCTCAGTGATTTTCATGGTATTTAACACATTTTATAGTTCTTTGTTAAGTGGCCTTCTGTACACTTGACACATCTTGCTGTTCTCTGGTAGCAGTTTCTCGCATGCCCATATCTTTGATAGTTAAGAAACTAAAACACTTTTCTTTTGACGTGGGATGGTTCGAATGTCATACATCTTTTTGTTATTTTTATTTTGTTGTACTTTGATTGGAATATAAGCAATAAAGTTTTTTAAGCTCTATGTATAATATTATGTATAGTGATTACGACTATGTTCTTGTTTAATAATTTCCTCCTTGAAACTGTTTATATAAACTGTTGGGTGCAAGTTATGTAAGACTAATTTAAATGTCCTATCTCATTTTGATTGGAATGCTGTCTTTTTTCTTTAAGATATTGATAATGGTACTACAAATTATATAACAAGTTAGTTGAGCTTTAGCGTTATTAATTCCCACAAGTTTAATGGTGTATTTGTCTTTCATGTTAAACATATCTGTGAAGGGATTTAAAGTTGTTTACTTAGTGTATGAATATTATAAGTGGCTTTACTGCTTCAGTTGTGTTTTATTTTTGTCCTGCTTTCTTCTTTTGTAAGTGATTGAAATCTATTTGGGGCTCCTAGAGCACTTAACCAGTTGTTGTAATCAGTTTTTTCTTGTATAAGTTGTTGTTCTGATTTACGTTTTTGTTTTCTACAACTTTGTCTGACAATGTAATTAATAAACCATGGTTTGTTTTTATTGGTGTTTCTGTTTTCTACTGGCTTTGTGGTTGTATTTGGTAGGTATTGTGTGTATATCGGTAGTATTTGTATTTGTAGAGTGGTCAAAAAATTTTATTGTAAGAGTCATTGCATAGGCATCCGAGTCCAGATAAATTGGTTTCAAATGTATTATTTTGTGGAGTTTGGTTGATTGTTATTTAGGAACTCTGTACTGTGTTTATTTGTTGATACACCGATTGCCCATTATTGTTATATCTGAGAAAGTTTGTAGAGAGGAACATTTAAATTCTGTATTTATTTTAATTTTAAAGGTTTTAAACACTTACGCTACTTCTCTGTTACAGTAGATATCTCTATCCGAGCAAAACAGCACGTCATTTTGCGAAATTTAAATAGAAATTGCTTTTTAATGAATGACAGTTTACAAGGTAGAATAGGAGGTAAATTCAAAAAAAGTCCTTGTGCGTGTAATAGACGGGAAGCACCACCTGCTTTGTAATGCTGTATGCAGTAGTTCAATAGAGAGTGCGGAGTAGAAGAAAAAAAATTGTTGCAGTTTACTTGTCTACTAGACCAATTTCAAATAAACCCTGCTATAGGAAACCCCGCTAAAGGCAGCAATATAATTTTTGTGTGTTAAAAAACCTTCGGCAGCTGCCATTCAGCGCAAACTGCGTAATATTTATGTATCAAATATTATGAGTAACGGTGTCGCAGGTCAGCAGTGTCGCACTAACGTATACGAGGAGCCAAAAAGTGACCATCTATCTGTAGTCTACGATAAACTTTTGCAGAAAATTGACAAAAAGATTTGTTATGCACATAAAGCAGTTGCTTGAGTCGCACTGTTCTTTATGTTAATAAATTATTTAAAAAAATACAAGGTGCGACTATAAAACAATGGGATTAGGAATCCTATAAATGAGATACTAATAGCAACTAAATGCATATGTATAGTGAGTTACTGTAAAATTTTTGAAACCATACTACATCATGCAGATTTTATTGTCAATTTTAGTTAATCTGTGATCAGTGATCAAATGTTATTTTAAGTTCTTACAGAAGGCGTATGATGCTGCATACGTAAATGCATAAATAACAAAAATCGTTTGCTGGGTCAAAGATGGGTAACAAGTTGTCCTTTTAAGAATAACAAAACTATATTTTATAATGATTGGGGATGAATCATTTGCCTTACATAATTCATAACAAAAATTAATAAAGAAAATATAAAACAAATTTTGTACGTACAAAGTATAATCTAAAATATTCCCATAAAAATTTGGTTAATGGAAGGAAAACACTACATAAGTAGTTACTTAGACCAAATTATTATTTTTTTAATTTATTGGATCATTATAAAAATATAAATATACAAAGTTGCTGTTCTTCATTATTTTACAAACATCTGTTTTTTTTACTAATAGGTAGTTTTTGATCTTTTTGTCGTAAAATGAGGATAACTGTGACAGTTAGAACAGCTACGAACCTTTCAACAGTAACCTCATCGTGAAATCTTTTTTTCTTCAGATACTCCTTTTAATAATTAGAAATGGTAATCGCAGTATAAAAAGTACATACTATAAGTTGAGTGTCTCAGTGTAGTCCAAAACAATAACAATTTTTGTAGAGTTTGGAAAACTGTCAGAAAGCAATATAACGTCTCGGATTATCCGGGCATTGCCGCAACTTATTCCGATCTGAAAAGAAATTTCAGCAACAATTAATCGGTAGTCACCTTCAAAATGTAAACAATAGAAATTTTCTGCTTAGTCACGCTGATCCTGAGACAACAACGACGACCTTTATTTTTAACTGCTTTTCGTTTCCATAAAAATTATTATTTATAGGGTCGTATATTTAATTCTTTTTTGAGGATGTTATCACTTATAATCACAACTTTAATTTAAGCCTTCTGAAAATTTTGATTGGTCCTGTCATCTGCTATGAAAAACTTGTTAATGATCCTTTGGCCAACAGATAAAAGTCTTTCTTGCCCTGACATAGTAATACTGAGGAGGCTCAATTTCCTAAAATATTTAAAATTGGCCACTTCCTCCGTTCACCTTACAGTGCATAAAAAGTAAGTTACACTTTATTGATTTACGCTTATATATATTTGCAGTCATTTTATAAAACAACTTACAACGAAACCTGCCATACTGGAAAAGAAGTTATGCTGAGACGTGGATTTTTACTTTCCTTATTCTATAATAAGTAATGTAATCGGCGGAAATTTGACCTACCCAGTTTTTCACATTTCTGGACGAATTATAGCCTCAGGACACCAAAAAAGTTGGTTTTAGCAATTGGTTCGTGTGTGTGTGTGTGTGTGTGTGTGTGTGTGTGTGTGTGTCTGTCGGTCTGTCAGTAAAGAGGATATCTCAAGAACCGTAAGAGGTATAGACTTCAAATTTGGTATGCAAGTTACTTGTAGGTAGGGGACGCAGTACGAAGCTTTTGGTAAAAATCGGCCGAGCCGTTTGGTCGCATGGTCGCAAAATATGTCGCAAAACGGTCGCAAATCTAAATGGTTGAAGATACAAAAAATTCATGAGAATAAAAATGATTTGTTATCATAAGATAAACATGAATTTAAAATAAAAGTTGGTAAAATAGGAACTCAAAAAAAATTGAAGCTCAGGATTTTTAATATACCGGGTGTTCATAAAATGTTTTGGGAAATTTATGTTACCGGATAGATCAGACTGAGGCGAACAAAAAATTATAATGAAATTTTTTGATCAGATGTCAAATAAATAAGTTATAGCCGATTAAAAATTAATTAAACGGACCAATCACAGCGCGCTCGGAGAGCTTCCTGGCCGACTGCGTGAGGACAGGGGGGAGGGGGAAGCGCTTGGCCGCTAGGAGGGAGCACGCAGGCGATAATGGGGAAAGCCGCGCGGCCGAGCTCGCACGGTTACCTTCAGTGACGTAGCAAAATTTTAACTGCGAGTCAATTATTGTCTTGTACTGTTTATTTTAATCAGCTTTCGAGTGTTGGACTCGCGCCTCGTCCTTTTTTAAAATAACAAGTTCCGGGACGAGAGCAGCGCAGGGCCGAGACGATGGACCTGGTATAATATATAATAACAGGATACGGAAAGTCGTGTGATGTTCACACCAGATTTTTTAATACAATTTAGAAATAAAAAGAAAAGTCAATACTTAAAAATGGTATATCTTATTATTTATCGCCTTTCTATTTTATTTTTATTAACAATCGTTAAATATAATAATAATAATAATAGTTCCCCGTAATAGGCCTTGAAGGCCCTTTGGGTTCGTAACAGGATAGGTCTGCTACAATTTAGAGCCTACGGTACACACAAAGGTGGTAACGTGGCTAGCGCAACGTACCGAGCACCTATTATTACTCTAGAGTTTGACCTCCAAGTACTCAATTATTGCAGCCTGAGTCGAACTGGACCGTAAAAAAAAACAGTGGTTAGATTGGCAAGAGAGGGATTTGAACCCGCATCTCTAGGTTTCCTAGTCTAGCGACCTATCCACTGGACCACTACGACTCTGCAATCGTTAAATTATTACCTCAAATAACCACTGTTTAGAAACTTTCCAACTTAGAATCAACCACATCTGTTGCAAAAGCAGAAATTAAACGTTAACACTTTGTTAATTATTTTTATTAGTTACAAGTCTATTACGTTACGTTTACTGTTAGTGTATATAATTTTTTAAATAATACAAAACGTTGCATACAGCTTTATTAGAGATTATTAAACTATTATATTACTTAAAAATATATAGCAAGTTTAAAGTGTTGTAATAGGGCCTAAAGATTATTTTAGTATGTTTGCTGTGTGTCTGATAAATTATCTTTGCGCGGTTTATAATTTAAAACTTTTATCGGTTGTTTTATTTTGTCTTAATATTGTTGATTATTATTTTGTTTCATATTATATAATACTTTGCAAACTTCTTTTAATTTCTCATCCTCAGTGATTGTTACCTATCACTCTTTCCTACATTACTTTGCTTATTGCCGTTGAAAATAAACCCAGAGCCGTTTTATCAGTTTATTTCTTAAGATTTATAAGCAAGGTATCACCTTTTGCTTTTGGACTTCCCCTGCATAACAAATGGAAGCACGCGACATTCCTTTTTGAGCATTATGGAAGTGAAACGAAGCAAGTTTCCGTTTTTTGATAATTCTAGGAATTTCTGGTTTCTGCTAATTCTTCTAAAAATAGGATGTATGATTTGTTATGTGATGTGTCCAGGAAATTCTTAATATATTAGGAATTTTTACAGGTGAACGCCATACAGAAGGGTTGCAAAACGCAACATTTGAAAACCGGTATTCCTATTTGTATATTTAGGTGTGAGTACATAGAACAATTTTCACTCGATTTTTTAGCCATTTCAGCACTTCCCTTGCATTTAAAATGCATCAACCTAAGTTTGAACATTTTTAAATTTTTTCCAGATTATTTTCGTTTTTTTTATAACAAACATTTTGTTGTCTAAAATATTTGAATATACTTTGAGATTGGAGAGAGTTCACAATTCTGCCGTATTCCTTTTCTTATATTAATTTGTTGCAATGACTTACCCTCTATCTATACCGTTTATTTTTATTATAGTAAAGATTGCTAACAATTTTTGGAATCTATTTATTAATACTAGTCTGTTTTTAAATCTAAACTGAAATACGTCGTTATTTTTTTAATTTTAAACCAACTATTGCATAATTAATATACGAAGAAAGTTCTGGCATGCAATTTATCAGACAAAATATAAAATGGCTTTTAGTGATGTTCTCTTGGATATTGGTATAAAAGTTGAGGAGCTTTCAGTCTCATATATTTTATTAAATTAGAATAACAATGGGTTGATACAATTTTTTTTCCGTTACATAATGGATAACTATATAAATAATTTCTCTTCATATATCGTTTGGGATATGTTATATTCCAGCCGTTTCATAGTTGATATTATAGTAACTCGTACTGACGTTTCTAGCTTCCATCTATATACCTAGTGCTTATTTTATTGGAGCATAAATTCTCTAAAGAATTTTTCATACGGTTACTTTAGCATCTGTATTCCATAACCTGCTGCTTTTTCTATGTTAGCACTTTTGTTTTTAAAAATCTCAGCTGTTGCCTTGTTTTCTTTGTGGGGATTATTAGTATATCGTGTTTTTTTCTTACATCTTTATATCCTACATTTTTCTTGTAACTGCAATTCTTTAACTTGTCTTTATTTTTTAAGTTATTCTATTAACATTTAGAGATTTCCTTTTGTTTTTGTTTTTTATTTCTATCTGCAGATCTTCAACTATACATTCTACGTGATGGCAATTTAAAAAAAATATGTTTATGATTATATACTTCCTTTCTCTTTAGTATTGTTTTAATGTTTCATTTATTTCTTGCTTCTAATCTATAATCACCCGCCATATTATTAACACTAGTTATCTTCATTTGATTTGAATTCATTATCGATTTAAAAAAGCGTACCATTCAGTACCTCGGAGTAAATTATGGGAAGTTTTGTACACTATGAATATAAATGAACAACTTATATATATATATATATATATATATATATATATCATAAAAGTAATGTATAGAGATAATAAAGCTTATATAAAAAATGGAAAAGAAGTTTCGGAACCATTTATACCAAAGAAAGGTCTAAGACAAGGCTGTGCGTTATCCCCACTGCTTTTCAACTCATATTTAGAAGTAGTCCTACAAAAATGGAAAAATTATGTAAGGGAAATGAGAATACCAGTTAACGATGCCCATTTCTTTCACTCTTAACTTCGCTGACGACCAGGTTGTGATTGCACAGGATGCTTATGACCTGGAATTTATGCTTTATGAAACATACGAAAAATGGGGCCTAAGTATCAACATAGATAAAACAGAATATACAGCAATAAACGCCAATGCTAATTTTCAAGTGATAGTAACTGATGCGGAAGAAATTAAACAAATTCAACAATTTAAATATTTAGAAACTTTAATAACTACTAACGGGGTAGGCCAGGATGAAATAAAAACCAGAATTGAAACCAGTCGTAAAGTACTAGGAAGCTTAAATGCCATATGGTGGGATAAGCATATCTCGAGGAATGTTAAAATACAATTAGGTAAATCATTGGTAGAATCAGTGCTGTGCTATGGTTGTAAAACATGAATAATTAACAATTACCTTAGAAGAAACGCGCTAGTATAAAGAAGGAAAACATGTTAAAATGATTAAATCCGGCGTAGAATGAGGCCCCACAGACACAATAACGGACAGAATTGAAAGGAGAAGACTGAAATGGTTTGGACACTTGATCAGAATGGATGACCAACGATGGCCGAAGCGAATCTTCAAATGAACTTCCCCAGAAAAACGGAAAAGAGGAAGACCTAGAAGATCATGGAATAACGGAATAAGAGACGCGATGATCAACTATCAAGTACAAGAGGAAGATGCTCAAAATCGAGACATGTGGCGTTTGCGAACCGGAAAGCCGCACAAGCGGTATATATATATATATAATATATATATATATATATATATATATATATATATATATATAGTCCGTTATTCCATGATCTTCTAGTTTTCTATATTATATATATATATATATATATATATATATATATATATATATATATATATATATATTATATATATATATAGTAATATCAGTTTCATATCTCCATAGTATTTTTCATTTTTATTATTTTCAGTTGTTTTAACACACACCTGAGTAATATTATGTGTCTAAAAGTAATATAAACTAGTATAAACATTTTTCAAATTAATTTACTAATTAATTAAAAGATTAACATAAATCAAAATAAATTATTTAATGTACTTTTATCTAGGATGATACCAACTACATTGTGATATTTAGATCTCGTCTTCAAAATAATAGATGTGGTATTTGTTAACAACTTTACTTTTACTTTATGTACAGCGTCTAGTTAGCAATATTTAAATTTCATTTTTATAATTATATGTTTAGATTATATGTTTTTATTATATTTTTGATTTTTTTAATATTTAAATTTTATTGCACTGCCTGATTCATTACTTTAATTAATCAGATCATTTTACGTAATGTATATTCAATTTTTTTTAAATGTTAAATCATAAAATTTTGAATTAAACTCAAACAATTCCCCACTGAGACACATGCCAAGATGCGGAAATCCTGTGGTTGAAAACATGCAGAGTGCGCACTATTTAATTAAAAACAGCGTTGGACTACGTATGACCAACGCCAAAGTGTTAGACTGTTAACAGATGAATTGGGACTTCTAAATCTATTATGCACAAAATTGTTAAGGTAGAATCACAAATGCAAAAAGTTTGTGCCAGATTGGTTTCCAAGATCTTGATAAACATATAGAAGAAAAATCGTATGTTGATTTTTCGTAAATTTTCAAACCGTGTGAAAAGTAAATTCGAATTTTATAAAAGAAAATGATAATTGATGTTAAAACGTGTATTTTAAGTTTTAACGAAAACAAAGAGCTTTGTGTGGTACAATACAAAGTCTTTTTTACCAGAGAAGGTGAAAATGAGCTAATCTCGAAAGGTATTGTTCATAAAAATTGGCATCATCCTAATAGACGATCAAGGCTCACGTGATCCAGAAGTCTCCAATACATGAGCTTTTCACCACAACAATGCGCCAAATGTTAATCAGAAAGTTTCTGGCAAGGTTGCCTTAACCTTGCCACATTTAGAACCTGGTTCCGCTCGACTTATTTTTGTTTCTTCAACTCAAATCCAGCTTGTAAGGACATCATTCGGGGACTGTTAAAAATGTACATTTTGCTGCAATAAATTCTCTGAAAAAAATTCCAGTTGAAGTCTTCCAGGTTAAAAATATTAAGTGTATATAAACATTTCTATAATTAAATAAATTTTTTAAAATTACCAATTTTTTTACGTTCGTATTTTATATTAATATTATAGCTAACGTTATAACTTATTAATTTTTTTACATTGTTTTCACTTGCTTATGAAATACGGTTTTTTTATTACTAATAATGTTTAACAATTCTATTTTATCATTTTTAAGTTAATTTTAAGTATTGTCCACTCAGTACACACTTCCAGTGATAAGGACTCCGAGACCTGTGATATTAAAATAATCCATAATTAAGACTATACCATAAGCCGACTAAAACAATATATAATTGGTTTGAGATGGCTTTTTCTAGGACAAATTATCATAAATGCAAATGACTATTTAGGTGAAGCAATTTATTATCTGGGTATAATTTATTTTTAACAACATAGTGTGCATTGAGAAGGCTCATTTTAAATTCAAAACAATTTTGACTCAAAAGAATTGCATTGTCTTAAGTTATAAAACGTTGTTTTTAATTTATTTAGAATACTTTAGTAATGTCCTAATTAAAAAAGTGGTACCAATAATGTCGGCTTCCGTTACCTCGCTTTTAACCCAACTATTTTATAGTATTTTACGAATTCTTACATCTTATATGCTGGATATTGCAAAATTACTGGCGTTGTTTATCCATTAGACACAACGTGTTATATAATAGGTACTATCTTTTTGAAACATAAAAGTTTATAAAGGTAATTTTTGGTAATGTTGATTTTCTTCGTACTTAATATAACAACTCAAACATTTGAATTTCTTACCAAGTCAATTAATATATAGTATATATTAGGTAAAGTTATTGTGTTTTTGTTCTATTTTAACCTCAGCAACAATTGATAGTTTATTAAAATGTTATATTTGTTTTAGTTGATAACTTTTTTTACTAGTGAGAAGATGCCATCTTAATAATATAAATTTACAAATCTCAGTTACTCTAAAGAATAAAGTGTATTCAAATCGACTAGAGTAAGCTACGGAAATTAAAAATGTTAAGTTAAATTTAAGCTTCATAATGTTTGATAAATTATAAAATTAAATCTAACATCCTTAGCTACATCATAATTACTGCTGTAACTCTAACTTTTTCAAGAAGATAAAGTCGCTCCAATTCTAATCCTTGAACAATTGTAACTTAATATTTTTTGATATTCCACTATATATATTAATGATGTGGACTAATGAAATCCGTTTACCTCAATGTCAATTAATTGCTGTTATTTATATCTTCATATCCTATGCATTTGAACATAAATGCTATCTTGTTTGAAAAATTCTGTAAATCAGAGTCTTTCCAATATTTGACGTAATATATCAAAATTCAATTTACCATCTTAAAAAAAAATTGTACCAAATTCATTAATAATTAGGCCCTTTTTGTTATCTCTAAGACAACCTTTACAGGTTATAGTCTTTGGTAGTATGTATATTTGAGAATTCCTCAAGAAATCTAATCGCAGTGTAATTTTTTGTTTAAAGACACTTCTTATAATTTTGTAGTGTTCGTTTTATTGATAAGTCTATCTTTCTTACTCAAAAATATCATTAATCTATGCGCTTTTCGTTTAATTTGTATATTTTTTATGATATATCTTGCTGTCGGCTTTTATTCTAATTTTATGTTCACTAATTTTGCTAATTTTTGTGTTACACTGTAGAAAGACTTTATTATTTGTAGCCCTTCTAATAGCAACTGCCAATTTAGGTTCTTTGTACTAAATTAATTTTGGTTCAACTAATTTGTTTATTAAAAAATCCAAAAACTTTATTCTTGCGGTCTTTATTTATTGTTACAATCAAATCATGGATGATTGTATTAAAAAAACTGCCCTCACGGATTTGGTAAAAAGTTAGTTCTAGGAACAAAGAACTTGGTCTTGTTTGTTCTCTATCGCGATAAAGGGCGGGTATACTAATCACTTAAACAAGGCGCCTCACTAGATATTTTTCTGTGGCTTATTCAATTTATATTCATTATTTCAAGGATTTGTTATTGGTGTTAATTTATTGTATTTATATAATAGAATATGAGTAGTGACCTATTTTCTTTACTCAAATTTCAACATAATTGTTTTTATTAGCATAAATTCGTATGATAGATATAGCATAAAATTTTAGGTGTTCGACATTCCACCAAAAAAGAACTGAAGAGTGATATCGATATTAAGCAAGTAGATAAAATTATTACATTAATTTTTAGCTGTTCACATATACTGCTAATCTAATATTAATTAAAATACTTATGAATATGCATAACTAACAATTGGTTAATAAATCAGCTTATAGAAAAGCATACTGGTGTAAGTCTGAATCTTCATTGCTCAATAAAATTGTAAAATCTACGCAAATCAATGAATTATGTTTAATTATGAGGAAAAGAATAAAAATTTTGCAAATTTTACAATAATTAAGACAAAAAAAATTATTAGAATAAGAAACACTAAAAGTAAGGTCCGTAAGAACTGTACGAAGCAAATGAACTCCCTAGAAAAATAAATAACGGTGTCTAAAGGAATACATACGTGAAATTCTAAGAGTAAAACCCAAGCAATATTCTACATTAAATTGCTTCTTCTAGAACCCAATCATGAGAACTTTTACAGCATCCTAGAAATTAAAATAGATATTTGTAGCAGTATATAAATATGCTCTGCAATATTGTTGTATATCTTTAACATTATCAATGATAAGCTAAGACAAATTTGCGCTATAATAAAATACCTTGCAAAAATAAAGTGATTGAAAGAACATGTTTCACTTTACATAAAACATATCTGTGTTGAGATGGATGGTGTAGCATAATATAAATTAGCAAGTAAAATACTTTTTAAAAGGAGATGACCAAAAAGTAAAGTAAATAAACATTACTGCCATAATATGAAAATAATATAACTTTTGTTTGATTTGCATTTATATCTGAGTAGCATTCCTTAAATACAAAAATCGCTGCTTAAGGGCAATTTCAAAAAATAAACGGCTAACACTTTTTATTTCTTATAAATAATGAAAACCAAAACGTTACTTATAAATAATAAATGAGCAACTTTTAAAGTTATCTGAACAAATTTATTATTGTTGTAGGCTTCACTACACGTATAAATGTTATTAAATTAAGTTGGTTGAATTTAGCAGTGTCTAAGTTGCACATCTAAAAACAATATAAAACCCTAGTTTAAATAAAAGACAGTTTAAAAATAAGTGATCCAGCAGCAACAATTGAAAAATAAACTGTGGCTACGAATTAATTATTCTATAATTAGTAAAAATTGTTAGATAAACTTATTTTTCAGCAATTTTGAATTCCAAAAAGTTAATTTTTGGAAAAACGACCAACAAGACTTATTTTACAACAAAATCAGCTAATGCAATAATATTATAAATACAAAATATATCTTTTCACAATGCCTCACATTTACGAAAAATTATAGTGTGCTGTTTATTAAATGCTATACTTTGCAAAAGACAAACAAAAAATTACTATTATAAAAAGCGTTTACTAGGGTTTTAAATAATATATAGGAATGTCAAAAACAATTATTTTTATTCTTAATAATAAAAACAAATCCTGCCAACTCTACTTAAAAAGTCCAATTAACTTTTGTTGTTAAAAAGCGCGTGTGCCTTTTTAATGACAAGTTTTTTTAAACACACGCTATGCAATTGAAATATATGCATAAAATATATACCATAGAAGCAGCTTTACGAGTTGAAATGAATGCATTGGTGGTTTGTATTCCTCTTGACATTTGAAATTTTTTATCAAAATTTATATAAATTTTATAGTATATTTGATTAATCTTATAAAATTCATATGTAAATTGCGATATAATTTATTGAGATTTATGGACACGTAAATATTTTAGAAGCTAAAAAGCTAGTGCATAAAGCTGATATTTTAACAATAACTTAAAAAAACCATAAAAATAATAAAAAGAACAATATGAAACAAAAGTTTAACACTTTCGAATGAAAGTCCAGAATAAGTGAAGCTATTGACAACCACGCATTTTCGCTAAAATAGTACAGAAGAGGGAATCATTAGAGCACATTTTGACAATAAACTTAAATTAACTAGACTTTAGTTAAAGTATTTATCAATCTAATCTAACCCACAAATTAACCAATAAAATGGATTATAAGAATTATTTGATTATTAATTATATTAATGAAATGTATCCCTAACTTTTGTGTCAAACAAAAGTTGCTGCAGATTTGTTGGTGACTATTTTTAACCTTACAAAAATTTAACAAATATCATGAACGTAATATATTCTACTCGGTATTATTTTGTACTTTTTGCTGATAAAATCAAATTGAGTAAATAGGTATAATTAAGCGGTTAGATGCTTAGGTAATGAAAACAAAGGGTTCAAATAAATGTCTACAGCTGTAAATAAACAGCACTACAAACTTGTTATCAAATCAAAGAAATAAGAGTGTAAAGTTAGCAGAACCAGAATTTCAAACAAAGTAAGACAGGCTTGGATTCAATATAAATATTTTATAGAGTGATTTGGTAGAATTGGTCAGCTCTTGTACATGTCAAGGGTTGAAGAAAGTAGATTTTTTATTATAGAGTGCATGAGACACCAAGATTGGTAAATCCATCTGCAAAAATAAGTTTAGTAATAAATATCAAAAGCAAGATAATAATAACACGCAACATTCATAATAATCAAAAATAAAAATAAGGGTAGAGCTAAATAGATCACTTGAAGACTAAGAAGTCTGTCGAAGACGACAAAAATCGATAATACGGATCATTAAATATGGCAGGATTAAGAAAGAATTGGGTGAATTCGAAAATAATCTTAAAAGCGATCTTAAGCAAGAAAATGTAGCATGATATTAAAAAGATAAAAGATGAGCTAAGCGAAACAGTATAAGTGAAACTAACAATCAAATAAAAAAGATGATTGGGTTAAAGGAATGAAGACACCTAGAGTGAGATGCAGGAATTGAAATATAAAACAGAAAAAGAGATAATTAGAAATAATTAAGTGGTAAAAAGGATAAAAATAGATGAAAATAATAAAGACGAAATTACATAAGCAATGGTAAATATGCTAAATACAAAACTAGAAATAAAGACTAAATTGGAGAAAAAAGATAAATAATAGAAGTGGATCAACAAACTGAAGGAGTTGAAGCAAAAATCAAATTTCATAGCAAAAGAAAAGAAATTACAAAAATGCATTAGGCATATAGCAAGAGAGGAAAAGAAAGCAGATATAACTATAAATTGGGATATAGTCAGAAGAATCAAAAGCTCGTTGAAATAATAGAAAGCCCGGATCACTAAAAAAATACTGATTGATAACACTGCAAACAAAATTGCAACTTTTGTTTGATGATTGACTTTTATCACGTGATTTTTACTAATTTGACGTCGCTAATTTCAAATATAACCTTAGTTTTTTTGTAACAGCTCTTGTTTACGAGATATAGCTTTCACGAAAAAATCACTGTGTTAGTGTGTTAATTTGCTTGTAATTAAGAAAAAACTAAGATTTTTTAATATAATTTGATATGGCATCGCCAAGAAGAGTTTATGTCAATGATCCGAATCATTTTTGTTTCATTTGCTGAAAGAATACCCTTTGAATGTAACAGCGTTCGTGATTGAGGCTTACAAAAATTACTTTGGTCGCACACTGGAAATGAAAGACAAGCCTTGGATTCCACAAAAGGTATGCAAAACGTGCGTTGAGTTTCTACGTTTGTGGACAAATAAGAAAAGGAATAGCTTTAGGTACGAAACCGCTATGATTTGGACTGAACCCTTGAACCACCACGACGACTGTTATTTTTGTTTGGTGAACATAACCGGCATTAACCGAAAAAATCGATCCAAATGGGAACATCTTTCCATACGGTCGGCACATAGACATGTTTTGAGTCCTAAAATATTACTTGAACCTCAAGCTGGTGCTTCACATGAAGATCCTATGCATTTTGAGGCGAAAACTAACAACAGTAGTGATAGTGACTTTGAATGTGACCTGAAAGCGCCAAAACTATTCAACCAAGATGATTTAAACGACCTTGTCAGAAATCTGGAACTGTCAAAGGCTGCTTCAGAAATTTTGGCTTCTAGGCTAAAAGAAAGAAACTTAGTAACAAAAGAAACTAAAATTTCTTATTACCGCGCAGGAGAACAAAATTTCCTCAAATATTTTGCTGAAGAAAATGATTTCGTATTTTGTAAAGACGTACCTGGTTTAATGGCTGCAATGGGACTTCAAAATTACGTTTCTAGTGAGTGGCGTTTATTTGTAGACTCATCAAAACGTAGTCTAAAATGTGTTCTCTTACACAATGGGAATAAATTAGGGTCGTTGAATATTGCACATTCCACAAAAATAAAAGAAGAATATACAACTATTGCTCTGGTTTTAGACAAAATTAAATATGTGGAACACAATTGGCTCATATGTGTTGATTTAAAAATGGTCAACTTTCTTTTAGGCCAACAAGGTGGTTATACAATATATCCCTGTTTTCTTTGCTTGTGGGACAGTAGAGCTAAAATCAACATTGGATTAAAAAATATTGGCCTCCTTGGGAAGCGCTAGTTCTAGGACAACAGAACGTGATAAACCCACCTTTATTATCAAGGGATCGTATAATTTTGCCTCCGTTACATTTAAAACTAGGACTTATAAAACAATTTGTAAAAGGTCTTGACAAAAATGGAAATTGTTTCCTTTTCCTATCAAAAAAGTTTCCAGAACTGAGTGCGCAAAAGATAAAAGCGAGAATTTTTGACGGGCCACAAATAAGATCATTAATAAAAGACTCAAATTTTACGGACACTATGACAGAGATTGAGAAAACGGCATGGAATGTGTTTGTTTGGCTTGTTCAAAATTTTTTGGGAGATAAGAAATGTCCTGAATTTTCTCAACACGTCGAACAGCTGATGAATCACTTTCAAAGGCTTGGATGTAACATGAGCATCAAGTTACACTTTCTTTAGAACCAACTGGACTATTTTCCCGCCAGTCTTGGGGACCTAAGTGAAGAACAGCGCGAGCGATTACACCAGGACCTCCGTACCATGGAGGAACGCTATCAGGGCTACTTGAACGCACACATGATAGCTGACTATTGTTGGAGCATTCAGAATAGCTCTCTGCCTTCGGCTTCAGCAAGAAAATCATATAAAAGAAAGTTTTTTTATCTTAAGAATTAAATAAATTAGAATTATCTCTAAATTTATAGTGTTTCATTATAAAAAAAACCGTGTCATATTTTTTTAACTGGAGCTGATACAGAAATTTCAATCACGGAATTGAAATTGTCATCAAAAGTTGGACTAATAACATGTAACATAACTCAATCATCAGAAATGCTGTTGTGCAGTGTAATAAATGACAACCAAGCTGTACCAATGATAAAAGGCAAGGAAAGAGGATGTAATTTTGAGGGACTAAATAAAGTAAAATTGAAAAATTGAACAAAAGAGGATAAACAGCAAGACACGAACTCTCGACTGTAAAGAGCTAATAACACACTTACTTCAAACACTCTTATCAATAAACGATTAAAGAAGAAAAAATAATTTAGATTTAGAAAATCAAACTTTGTGGATACTCTATGCTCCAATACAAAGTAACAGGAGAGAATAAATATTTTACTTCTAAAGGATTATATTTAATCATCCGAAAGGAGAAACATAAAACATTGCACAATTAAGTTCCCTTGAAAATTGCTTCTTATTGTCTAGCGTCGGATAAAAAGGGTTCTTTAGAATTTTATACTTAAGTATGAAAATTGTTTGGCAAAATCTAGAAAGTACATTGGGAGCCACAGTTCTCGCGATTATTTTAAGTTATTGTTTAGTCATCCCGATATACAAATGCTAAAC
Source organism: Sinelater perroti (assembly GCA_036346155.1). Classification (NCBI taxonomy): domain Eukaryota; kingdom Metazoa; phylum Arthropoda; class Insecta; order Coleoptera; family Elateridae; genus Sinelater; species Sinelater perroti. The sequence continues at coordinate 13,839,931 of JARFIY010000359.1, read as the reverse complement.
TTGGGCTAACTAGCGTGGGCCAGTGGTTGAGACGCAGGCTGCGGTGTGAACAGACCCGGGTTTCATTCTCGGAGCTCTCGGATGCCTGACAGGTGGCCTACTGAACCACTAAAAATAATTGAGTATCTGCATTCACTCGAACAAGGAGTAATAATGGTGGTCGTCTAAGACTCGGTGCAGAAGTATGCGCGACAACCGGGCAGAGAGAGCGAACGTGTAAGAGCCTTAACCTCTCAGTCCTCAAGCCGCGCTCCCACGCGGGGCGCTGAAGCCTTGTCACTATTTATTACTACTATATTAAAGTTGCACTAGGCAAAGTTTCTGTATCTTTAAAATAAAAAATGTAAAAACATTCTTAATATATAGATTTGCAGCTGCAAATATCTCTTAACTTACGCAGTGGTATAATTCAGTTGGACGTACTGTTCATAACTTATACACATATACGTAAAATATTTAAAATTCTACATCCGTGGCAAATATGCCTTAAAGAGTAAAAAACCTTTTTAATAGCAGTTATTTAAAATATAGTATTTAAAGCTATGTACATTACTCTCTCCTAATTACTATAAGAACTCCAATGCCAAAAATTAAATAGTCACATACAGTTTTTTGGGCTAATGTACGAAAATTTATCGAAACATCTATTTTAATAAATTCTTAAAGAATAATACGTACAAATGCGCTAACATCTTACGTTCACATTTAACATCGGTTGAATTCTCCAAAATATTAAGAACAAGGTAGCAGCTGCTAAGGGACGTTTTTTTTAGAACGAGATATTAAATAATATTTTGATTAGATGCATTACGCTTGTAGGCAGTGATGGTATAATCGCATGACAAAATTCAAAATTCAACGACGTGGATCACGGTGCAAACTACCAATTTACGTCAGTCTAAGCTCCAACTTGGAGTTGAAATTAAATAAAAAAAGCTCTTTGTTATCTTCATTTTCATTTTACTAAGTGGGTACGTAAATACCAACGAAAATAAAATAGTGCTAAAAACAATAAATATAAATTCTGAACAAATTATGCCCGTCTATAATTTTGAGAGTCAACTATCCTTTTGATAGTTTGATAATGCAACACTAATAGAAAACTTTAGCTCTGATAGTAGCAAACACGATTTAATTACAAAAACTGGCTATGATTGGGACTAATTAGTTTTTATCAAATATAGAAATACCACATAAAAATCACAGGAAAACATTACACTATTATATTTGAATATATTAAATATTTACTAGATGCTCAAATACTTTCAAATTAAAAACAATTTTATTTAAGTTTTAGTAAATTGCATGTGTATAAGATCACATTTTTATATTTTTGTGTATTTGAAAGTTATTTTTAAATTATTGGAATTATCAGAACACCCTTTGTTACCCCAATATTATTTTTGTGGAGATGTGCAATAACCAAGAATTTTTATAACTTGAAATTTTATCTTGAAAATCTCTAGATATATTTCTACAAAAATAGACTTTATAATCACTGAATATAATGAAAATGTTAATAAAAACTGTTAGTGATCACATACAAAGATAGTGTTATTGTCTCATAGTACTAGTGATGTTAAAAATCTTAAAATAAATTTATACTACACTTTTAAATTTCACCAAAAGTGAGTTGTTAAGCTTAACTTTTCTAGATAACAGCTTTTATATTTATATATGTTTTACCCTTTTATACATCACAAAATATTAAATAATTGACTAAGTTGTTGATCTAGATAGAAGGACACAAAGCAGGGGACTAATTAAATTCAAAGAAATACATACATGATTTGTTCTACTCATTTTTTGTCATATATCTAAATATTTAAAAATATTCTATGTATAAACTCCAATTATCTAACTATGCGTAAGTGTTTAAAAATGTGAAATAGATATCTTATCCACAGGCAACATATTTTTATAATTTAATTCAAAATTAAGAAGCTTTATTGGGTAAATTAAAAACAAAACAAAGTTTGACATGTAATAGGCAACTTAGCCTTAATATCACAGAAGAAAAGCTACAGTTTAGATACCAATTAGAAAAATTATCAATAGATATAAAGAGGTTCCGTAACTTTATCACCATACAGATTAAAAATGTCATTAATAAAGGATTCCAAAAGTAATAAAATTAATTTTAAGAATTTGAATATGAGCTCTTCAGCTAATTTTGTATCCCGGATTTATACTAAGTTTTGTCTTCAGATACAAGAACTTTTCATACACTACCCTTCATTCCTTCTACGCTTTTAAGCTGACCGTCATAAAAAGATTACGCCATCAACAGGAATAAGTAGTAACCCGATAGTAAGACATTAGGGGTATAGACACATTAAAGCAAAAAATAATTGCGCCAAATTTCGGAATTTTGGCTTCTGTTCTATGACCTTTATAAAAATTTGTTTTCAATAACATGGTTTCAACCGAAGCAATGGACATATACCCCCGTTCAACAAAGTTAAGTTCTGTAGTTATACCCCAACCATGGAGAACTCATTTGAAGACTACGAAACCTTTAAAATTTTCTCAAACGCATGACATTTTGTGTTTAAACCTTACATGTCTATAAATGAGTTTTGGTACTTCACCTATAACTATTTTTACTTATATTGGATTTACAGAGTAAGACTCACATTTTGTCACAGTCAATTCAGTCAAATCAAATTAATTTGATAATACCATCATTATGGAATTTGCATAAAACTGTTCCTTTTTTAAAATCATTTTAAATCACCGATTCTACAGATAATATTGCTTTTAAAATATTCTTGTATGTTACTTAACGCACCTCACCTAAGAAAGTGTGGTTACAGATAAACCGCAAAAATAAAAATTAAGACAAAAAGTAAGCAAATATAGAAATAGAACAAAACGCTATAGAACAAGTAAATGAACATACATATCTAGGACAAATGTTCATACTTAATAAAGCAAACCAAGAAATAGAAATCGAAAAAACCAAACTTTGACAGATTAAGTTACATATTAAAGAGTTAAAAGTTACTCCAACATCTAGGTTAAAAGTTTTCGATAGATATTTACTATCTGTTATGACCTATACAGCTCAAACCTGGACTTTGACGGAAAAAATGTAGTCTTAGATTAGAGATGATGGTTAGGCAAAAGAACGAGGAGAAAACAACAAATGCGATGGTTACACAATGTGAAGCGTCACGCTGGTCTCGCATGGAAAAGAATCTCTTAGAATAGGACAAGGTAGAAGGAACAAGAGGAGACCTACATCCGCAAATGAATTGAAGAAGGCTAAAGGGGAAGAAAAAGACTCAAAGCACATTTTCAATTAAATGGTTTTGTAAATAAACAAAATTGTAGATTTTGAGGTAACGTTAACTCGAATAGAAATCTAGCTGGAATAATAGTACGGCGTAGGATGACAACCCATTACATTTTTAAACTTATTCCCCAGATATTGTTTTCTTTCAGACAACTAATAAAACGCGCTGTAAGAAAATGCTTGAAACTTTTTTGATGCTGCAACTACCGGCACAATGCAATACCCATATTTAGCAGGAAAATACCAAGGCGTATACAGATAAACAAGAAACCTTTTAATAGTATTATAAGTGGGTTGCACGATATCTATTGCGAATTGGCAACCCTATCTATACTAGATGTGATTTGAGGTTTGTAGCATAGAGTTTGACATTTTTGACGTCATACATACTAGGAACGTTTCGTTATAAGAACACTATTTGTTTTGCTTTCATTCAGTTGAAAATTTCCTAGATAAAAAATGAAATTAACTCGTGAAAATTTTACAACCTACTACGTGGATTATCTCAACAACAGTTCGTCGATTAACTCACTTCAACCTTTGATGATGAAGCCCTACATAAAGCTACCGTATATCGTTGGTTCAATGACTCGTGGTTGTAGTTCGTTGGCGGATGAATTTAAAGAAGGCCGTTTAAAATCGGTTGTGCACCAACAAATGCTGCGGGCGACTGATAAAGCAAGATCGTCACGTGACTTGTCATAAAATTTAGCTGTCCTTAGTCGTTAGTATGACTAGCATACATTTGATATTGCATGAAATATTTAACCATGAAAAAGCTGTATACGCATTGGATCCCGCACAAGTTAACGATTCCTCAAAAACAACTCATGTCGATTGGTTGAAAGAAATGCTTAAGAAATACTATCGTGGTGTTTCAAAAACTACTCATAATATCACCAGGTGTGACGAATTTTAGATTTATGTGTTTGAGCCTGAAAGTAAACAGCAATCGACAGTATGGGTTTTTCAAGATGAGCCAAACCTAACAAAAGTCGTTCGCGCTCGAAGCACTTCAAAGCAAAAGGTTGTCTATTTTTTTGGAAAAACTAGACATATCGCAACTGTGGATTTAGAGAATCGTATAACTGATAATTCTAAGTGGTACTCAATCATTTGTTTGCCAAAAATCTTCGGAGAAATAAAAAAACGACGTTTGATTATTCTCCAGCCTGACAACGCGAGTTTATACTCATAGACGCAAAGAACTGGCTTTTTGAGCAATTAAAACATCTAATTGATGGGTCGTCTGCCGTGCAGTCCTTTAATAATTTTTTTCTTCCCACACGTAAAGAATAAACTGAATGGATAACAATTTTGGACGCCATAAAAGAGAAAGTTCATGTATTCAAAATACGTGTTTCGGAGATACCTGATTTCATATGGAAAAATGCTATGAAAATTTTTATCGTTCCCGCACATAAAAAACAAACTGCGTGGACAATGATTTTCGACGTCGAAAGAGATGGTTGGTACGTTCAATACCCATGTTTTGGAGATACCTAATCCGAAATGTTATGAAAATTGATTCCAGTATATGCAACAATGTATGTACCGCGAGAAAATATTTTAAAAACAATGAAAAAGTTTCCACCACTAAACATTTGTTTTTGTTAGTTTTTCGAAATAGATATCATGCACCCACTTGGCAAGCTACTCTTTAAAGAGAGAAAAATACCTAGGTTTAAAATGTAGGATTACAAATTTCGTTTTAAATATCTGGGACTCAGTTTGCAAGATGGCGACAATGCAATATAAAGCGTTTTGTGTTTTTAAACATGCGAGGAGTTAATCGGTTATTGTAATGGAACGTGCATTTAGAAGACAGTACGAAATATAATCTGTAGGTCACTAAAGCATTCTATGATGATGTTGCCAGTTAATATATATAAATTTTGTAAATAAACGTAAGACTATGTAAAGACCAGGTGTTTATTACCATACAATGGAGACAGTAAAGAAAGTTTTGTATGTAGTTTATAACGGTCTACTAACAGAACAAGTCGTTAACTTGGCATACCACAGAAAACCGCTTGAAAGATTTTACGACAGCAATTGCAATTTATACCATACCGTTTATAAATGATGCAAAGTTTATGATCCAACGACCAAGTAAAACTAATACATCTTTGGTTTATGCATATGAGTCCGAAACTAAACAGCAGTCGACTGTGTTGGTTTCCGAAGATGAGCTAAACCCAACAAAAGTCATTTGCACTTAAAGCACTTTGAGGCAAATGGTTGCCTGTTTTGGAAAAACTAGACATCTTGCAACCGTAGATTTAGCGAATCGTAAAAAAGGAAATAAGAAAAAGCAACGCGCAACAACGGATCATTATCCACCAAGGCAATGCGAGCTTACATATATCGACGCAAACAACTGGCTTTTTGAGCACTCAAAACATCGAATTGATAGGTCATCCGCCGTGCAGTATTGATTTAGCCTTTAATGATCTTTTTTTTTGTTCTCACACAAAGAATAAACTGTATGGACAACAATTTCGACGCCATAAGAGACAGTTGATGTGTTTAAAACCCATGTTTTGGAGACATCTAAATTGCTATAGAAAAATACTAGGAAAATTGGTTCTAACGGATACAACCGTCAGAGAAAACATTTTGAAAAACAATAAAAAGTTTTCAACATTAAACATTTGTTTTCATTAGTTTTCCACAACAGTTATCGTGCAGCCTACGTATTTGAAAATGGAAATTGAAATTAATACATTTAGATTTTTGAGGATATTTAAGGTCGAGGTCAACAATCTGAAAAAGAAAAATAAACACAAACTTCCCGCAATAACTTCTAAAACAATTAATAATAAAATAATGCAGCTAAGTTTGCCATTAAAAATGGGGCCGTTGATTGACGCGGTTTTACACTTCTATGTAAAATATTCCAAAAATAACAGTTTTATATATTATTTTTTTAATAATGTTATTCTAGTTTTATTATTTATAGTTTTTCGAAATTTTTTTTTCAATTCCTTTATAAACAATTTTTGTTATCAGGCTATAGAATATTTAATTTTGCAATATAATAACAATGAATGCTTATGCTTCTTTGTTAGAGTTATTAAAATATTAATAAAAAACTTAAATATTACCGTGTCTATTAATTTTTAAAAAAATATTTGCTTTAAAGGTACAATAACCATTTTTATTGACAATGTGTAAAATAAACTGGTGAGAAAGGTATTTTTTTATATTACGTTTAAAGACAAAAATACGGTATCAAACAGGAACGAAATAAAAATTGTAATTGTCCGTTTACATAGAAAATAATAGTACAACGTTCCAATGTACAGGTATCATAATTGAACACAAACGGTTTCATTTTTGTTATTTTTCCTGTTGCTATATATTTTCTTTCAATTAAAGTTCACATTCATTTCTGTTTTTCTGTAATCCAAACATCGGCGTGATTAGTTGTAATCTAAACGCCGCAGCTCGCACAACGACCATCTTGAATAAATTTCGGCAGTTGAAATGAACATTTAGCGATAAGACAGGATCCGCAGCTAGTGAATGGGATTAATCCCTGCATTACAATCAAATTATGATTGATTGCCCGGCGAGCGCGCCAGAAACAGCTCAATCAAGCTTCTTGCGGCCGTGCATGCTCAATGCTAACGCTCACAAAGAGGCTAATCTAATCTAACGCCGTTTCCGGCCCACTTCTTCGCGCCCGCCCAATTAATAGAAGTTAAAATGCGCGCTTTATGCCTGCCGCCCCCAAAGGCCCGGCAGTGTGACGACATCGGCCCTTGTAACATCATTTTCCCGGCCCCGGCGTCTGAAAGCGGCCGCATTAGCTTTGCAAAGCTGACGGATTCCGACCGAAAGCGCAGTAATGAGACGAAATGCGTACACAATTTACATTTCCATTGTAATTGATCCGACAAATACAGCCAAATTTACTAGTTGAAATTCCGATAATTTGCATTTGATTGCCTTGCCGACGTTTGCTGGAGGTCTATCCCAAATTTCGCTCGGCCGGGGCTCCATCAGAATTTTAGATCATGGCTGCAAACACGAATTGCATTATGCACACCATAACTTCGGCCATTGAAACTTTCTTGTTGCTGAAACGTCCGCTGGAATAAAAAAACTTATAATTATTTGACCTTAGTGTTAATCTGCTCCTTTTCTAAATATTTTAGCTTTTTAATCCTAAATTGGCAAAAATTAAATCTGTTTTAATAACAATATAAAATATTATCGTTCAAAAGTTAAACAATGAATATTTTTTAATTGCACCTTAAAATATTCTCTTGGAATATTCTCTGGCAAGTTTCAACTAAGACTCAAACATATTGCGTTTTACGATGCGTAAATAGTACGATGATGTTTGTAGCCAATTATATCATGCACAAAAAAGTATAGGACGTTAATATTAGATTGATGATTAATACAACAGTTTCTTGAATGAACAGCTTTTACATTTGTTTCTTTTACACTAAATATAAAATTGACTTTAAGTAGAAGAGAGCTTTGCTTTTCAATTAGAAATATTTCAAAATTTCAATAAGGTTACGAAAACCTGGTAATGTAAGTGTATTAGCAAACAATGAAACGTAACTTCCCCTAACAGCAATTACTGCCCTTTGGCATATTATAATTAATGGAGAATATTGACTTTCTGTTAGAGAACTTCGCAAGACGCTTTTAATTAGAGAACTCACTAATTAAAATTTCTATTTCTTATTCAAAGAACATACAGTTGCAGACAGCAAACATTTTTCTTTTTTAATTAGTCTGAAATACGCCCCTTTAACAAACTTAAAATCTATTTTACATTGTACACACACATATGCAGTTGACTTTGAAATTAATTAAACTGACATTTTGTCCGTACTCTAATCTAATCTGATTTAACTAGTTTTTAACGTTAACTTCCAACCATAACTGCCTATTACGCTTGCACAATGTTTACTGTTTGCAGATAGCCTGTAATTAATAGTATATCAGTAGCTTGCTATATTAATTAAGCTAGACCTGAACAGAATTGATAGGGTGGGATTATAAGGATCAAATAATATTTGGATGCCTATTAATATATTTACTGTGGTGCATATCAGTACGTTCCAATAAATTAATGATTCATTTAAATTATGCTCACCATTAATTTTTATTTGCACAGCGTGCATGCTACAACATCCAATTATAATTGCGGATTTTAGGACGCCCTTTTATAAGTTCAATCCTTTATTAATGTGACACGCAAAAGCATTGAAGATTAGGAAGTCTGGCTTGTTTTGCATACTACGAAAAACCAACGGCAGCATTCAGGTAAAAGCCTGAAAAGACTTACGGTGAGCTGCCGCCTGCTCTTTGCGTTTCCATTCCGAAAATCCCCTCTAAAAGTGTGACCCTAATTTAGCCACTTTCATCCGGGCTATAGATTTACTTACCCTTCTTACAGGACTCTCATACTTTATGCAGAGAGGCGCAGACCCTCGAATCATTTTTATCAAACGTAAAACGAAATGTTCCAGTATTTCATAAAAAACGCGATCGTAGATCCATTGCGGATTGCAGCCAGCATCAGTCGCTTACACAGATTTTATTTAAGCAGAGCTTTACTGCTTTTCCAATTGCAGCAAGAAGAGCAAAAAACACTATAATAATATAGATATTGTTGCTTTAATAAGTGAAAATATACGCAGCTTATTATTGAGCTTAATTATAAATGAGGTTTGCAAATCATTGAATTTAAAAATATACAGTCATTTGCGGAAACTCGTGACAGGCATGTCAGTGCTTTATTATTAATTTTGGTTCTTCAGTTTTTAAATTTTTTAACAAATTTTATTTGCAAGTTTATTTGTTGCTTTAAATATAATTTAACATAACAGACAAAACTTTTTTTATTTGAAAATTATTAATAAGGAGATTGTAATAATTTGCCAAAGTTAATAACATTTAAATAATAATATGTAGTACTTCTGAACGTATATTTAATAATATGCAATTCTTGTAGGGCTATTTCAGGAGAGATTGGCCAAATTTGAGAAAATTGTTATCAATTTTGACAAAATTTATTTGTGACTAGCTTATAGCTCACAAATATAAAGCGAAGTTTTTCTTGCCCTTTCCGCTTACGTTAAAGTTTTCGATTATTGTCCAATAAATCAAAATTTTATGTATTTTTTTAATTATACTAACGGACCTAGGATAAATATTTAGTATGTCACAAATAGGCTACTTATCAGAATATTTTCAAGTTTCGAGTATACAAGGAGTTGGTTAAATAATTCAGAAACTTTATAAGAAACTCTCCAGATACATTTATTTATTGACAACAGTTCAAAAACTCTAGCCAAAAATGTTACTATTAAAGAACTAGAAACACAATTGTTTAAGAATAAACACTTTTTTAGTTCAAATTTTACAACATTTTTGCCATTATAGATTCTAAACTTAGTTGCTACCTTCTCAGGCGGTAACTATCGTTCATTAAAGTCCCGCCACAAGCTAAGCACATTCTAACTAGTAGTAAGTCCAGGTACAGAGGAGCTGGTTTCTTGAGCCTTCGGGCATTACACGAGGTAAATTTACGTGTGAACACAAGACTCATAGGTATTAGACAAGATTTGCATATACACTAATATATTTTACTATTACAGACAATAGAACCTTGTTCGGTTAGTCTAACTACAAAGGTTGGTTGTAACTTGAAGCGGTTGGCAAGCAAGATGGAAACCAAAATATTTCAAACTCTGAGCGGAAATCGGTTGAAATAGGAGTATAATAACAAAGAAGCCAGAAATGTCGATTAAAAATTGCGGCTATTATCACTCAGTTCTCTTCCCTGAAAAATGTGTATAAAATTTTGGCAAAACATATAGCTTTCATTCAAGTCGTGTCAAATAAAGAATTGATTTATAATTACGAACTGGATGCAGCATCGGGTCAATCAATTTGTCATGATTGTTTGGAAAGCTTTGAACAACAAGTAAAACTATCAGCAAAGGGTAAAATTGAATTCAGTTGGCCTGATAGTAAAATTAACTTATAGACCACGAGAAATAAGAATTGCTATTGTTAGTAAAATCTTAAACCAGGTTAAAAGTTCCATTGCCGTTTTTTAGCCAATATAAATTGAAATAATAGCAATTCATTCAGAGCTGATATTAAAAGCAAGCTAAAAGAATCTAGTCTGACAAAAAGTAGAGCTAATTTCCTTAATTTCTCCGAATATTGATATTACTGAAACTCTTGGATGGTCTGAATTCTTAGTAAGAAAGGCTTAGATTAGAAGGCGCATTTTATGAAACTCTCACAATTCAAAAAAGGGGCATATCAGCTGACTTAAAATGCAAATATTTTAATTTTTTATTTTCTAATGATATTTCACAAAATGTTTCTAGTATCAAACAATGCTTTTAGATATCTAAAAAAGGTCGAAGGTTTTGATGCAACATCGAAAATCCAAATTCACAAATAAGATTTTCCTCTTTTGTTGCAGTGCGCCCACAATATGTTCTTCTGTGTGGAAGTGCAAGGATGCCTAATACCTACGTATGTATTTAACATCAAAATAATAATGATGGAGCATTTGATTAGAAAGACAAATGGTTGCTATTTCGAATAAGTTGTGATTTGAAAAATCAACTTGCATTTTAGGAAATTATAATAACTGTGTGGATAAGACCAAGTGCAACTAATTGTGAACAAAATAGTTAAATTTAAGACCATAAAATATTTGAAATGGGAGTAGGGTACTCTAGATAATGTTGAGAAAGCAATATCCCATTTTATCAAAGATTTAAAATACTGATTTCTTAAGCTCAATCCACATTACTTTATTGCAACAAATCAGTCAACTAGGCTAAGCAAGTCAAGAGTAAACTTAAATACAATAAATGTATTTGTTTAATTTACTTGGCAGAGAATTTTAAGATGAGAATCCAAGATGCATTTCAACTCTGTCATTGGCATACCAAGCAAATGACCCTACACTCAATAGTATATTATCTTAAGATGAAAGTAAAATAATTGTCGCTTCATAACACAACAAATGATTATTTAGCACTTTCCTGCTTTTAGCAGCAATTTCTTATTGTACTGAAAGAACGCCTGCTTTAAATAAACATGGTCAAATACTTTAGCGATAAATGTCCTACATAATCTATAGGATAATGGTATTTATTCGCTTCTAGTCAAGGGAAAAGCACTTGCGATAGAATAAGTAGTACAATCGTGAGGCTTGTAAAACTTATCTAATAAATAAATTTCCTATTTACAGTGTTAAATGATTATGCAATTATTGCCAAGCAAATTTTCGAAACGTCAAGAAATTTCATACTTTTAAGTAATTGTTATTTTGATAAAGATGAATTTACCTTACGTAGATAAATTTAATTTTTAGCAAATAATTGGAGCACAATTAATTATTTTTCCAATGTAGGACTATGGGGAAACAGTTTTGGCTATATTTTTGAACAAATTAATGTGACCGGGGATTTCTACAATAAAATAAATAAACATCTCTATATCAATATTTTTCTAAATAGAAATACGCCGTATTTCTGGCAATAGATTTAAATAAATTACTAAAACAGTAATTTTAATTTCTTTCAACTTTATCATAATAATGCTATTGCAACACTAATACGTAGAATTACTTTTACCTATAAGGTCTGATATAAGATATCGTGAAATGAACAGAACATTTTATAAATTATTTGTTTACAATAAATATAATCCTGAATAGTAGATGTTGCTATATAATAAATTACAATAAAAAGAAGCAGTCCTACAGTCAAAGTAACAAATTAAGAAAAATAAAAACACTTTGCATTGATTTTGCAATACAGAACATTTTATCAAAGTGAATAAATTAATAAATTGTTTAGAAAAGTTGTTCTTTGGGTTTGTATTTTATTTTTTATAATAGCTATACAAAATTGTGTATACTTTCTAGTTACTTACCCCATCAGAAATTCCTTTAAAATAAATAATTTAATGAAAGGCATATGAGCATATGTTTTTACCCGCGCACTTTCTAGTACAATAATTTTTGAAATTGCTGTCTATATATACACAAAATGCCATTATAATCACCAATAGCTCGACATCTGGCCAGAAGATTAATTAATCGGCCAGTGGCGAAATTCAGCGACCAGCATAGTTCCTAAGCTGTGCGAACAAAACAATTAGAAGGCGGATAGATTCTGCGCCATTCGTTACCAATCTGACAGGAGAACGGATTAGTAAGTCATTAAATTAACGCCAAACTTTAATTAATGACCGGCGCTACACTTCGAAGTGGCGCCCTAAACAGCCAAAGCCTACCTTAGTCCAAACTGCCAACTAAGCACAGCAACCACTGATTTGTTGCGTCTCCTCTTTCAGATTCCCGGCTTAATCAACTGCTGCCTCCTAAAAACAGGCGGGCTGCGACACATCCGTCTTTATTTACAAATCCAGGAGTACGCGTCGAGAAATACAACTCCTGGCACAGTTTCTGTTATAGAAAAAATAACTAGCCAAGCAAGCTTCCTTAAAAAAATAATAACTCTTTCGAGTTAAACAAGAATTTTTAATTTTCGTTCTGCATAACGGTATGTGCAACAGGCTTAGTATAAAGTATTTCAAATGATTTTTATGATAGATGGCAAAGTAAATCTTTTAGTACACCCTAATTAGTAAAGTCACACGAATACCACTTTTTCACAGACAGATGTAGCCCGAAGTAGGTTATTTATATGCAGCAAATCCTAAATTTAATCTACTTAATTCGGATTTCTTTATTACAGCACCCTAAATGCACCAGCGAAATCTTTTAATCCTGCTGCATATTCATAATGTAATTTAATCCACGTCTTGTCAACTTTTACGGCCGGGAATCCTGCTAATTATTTAATCAAGCAGTGAAAAAGCGTTTGCTTGTCTCTTATTGATCAAGTTTACCTGAGCCGGCCAAACAGCCGTGTAAATGATTTAAAATTAATAATTCGCAACGAGACCATTCCGACTAACCTGAGCCGTTAGAGCAGCAACAATTTTACAGCAAAAATGCAAAAACGCACTCACCTTAGACCAGCAGGTAAACAGCGAGCACACTTGGATCACATGGCAATGAGACCGCGCGTTTCGCACCGAAAACGGCGTAAAGGTCGGACAGGACGCGGCGCCGAACCCCAGGGGCAAATCGAGATCGGAATCCGAATTTGGAAAGTGTGAGGCGAAGCTGCTGGGAGCACGTCGCGCGGCGGCAGGAGGCGGTTAGAACGTAAAGAACCTCCCAGCGCCGGTCCCGGACTGCCTGGGATCCCAGCACCGCGACGCTTTGCAGAGACGCTGTGGTGCGCGCATGCACTAATTCTAGATCGGTCTGTTTTGTGTCCTCAGGTTTTGGATGTTTTGCCGTCGCGCCAGGAGACCTGCGACGCGTATTAATGCACAGGTCGTCGAGGTGTTAATAAGTTCTTTCGTTGCGAGGTCCATTAATTTTCAACGCAGCCGGGCTTTTGAGCGGCAGCGCCGCTGCAGCGTTCTTGCCGCCAGAGCGTTGCAATTAGGGCTGTTTGGGGGAAAACTTGCAGCTAATAGTTGATGGATACGGTATCAACTTTTTCTGAAGCGCTTTATTGGTCTATTCTTTCTTTTTACGTACCACAAAAATATAAATATACTAACACACTTAAAGTAAAATTTAAAAATGTAGAAATACATTCATTTCTTGAGATATCCGTGGAAATTTTTCAGTAAAATGTAAATATACAAAATATAAAAGTAAAACTTGATAATTAAAAATGAAGTGATGGCTAAATACTGATTTCAATAAAAAATTGCATACTTGCTACAAGTACATAGAATTAAAAAAATTAATACAAGCGTTACTGCTTTATCTGAATTTTATGTGCTGTAGGTAGGATGCTCTAAGTTTAATATTAGGATTTTTTTTAATAAATCTCTAAATATTGAAACAATCCGAAGATTATCTTTATCAGTGTAAAGTGCAGATTCGTTAGTAACGTTATTGTAGCGAATTTCTGAACGCAACCTACCCCCCCCCCCCATAGCAACCGCTGCTCTATCTAGGAAGTCACTAATTATTACTAGAAACTTCGCGTACACTCTCGAACCGGTTTCAATTTGCGGGGCAGTCCGGAGAAATGCAGTCAAATATAGGAAACAAGTGACTGCAATATAAATGGTGTTGCAAATAAGTATAGTGCAACTGTACGTTATTAATTCTGCGTTCTTTACCTGATTCTTCTTCTTCTTCTTAGAATAAGCCAGTAGCTTGCTTATTTATCCAATTACGGCGCCGTCTTTAATTTTTTTGAGAAGTAAATGTCCACGATTCTTGTCATCGCTTCGGTAGTGTGCTAGGTATTCTCCACGTTAGAGGCTTTCTGTCTTGTAATTCTTAGAATTCTGTCTTCTTCTATTCGTAACGTGTGTTCGTTTCAGCCTCTTGTTCTTCCGCGGACTCATTTTACTATACCTAGCAAGTCGCATGTATTATCGTGTAGAATGTATCCACTTATTCTTTTTAGAATCTTAGTTGTTCTCAGCATGGCATTCGTTTTTGCGATATCTACTCTGGCTACGGGAGCGAATGCCATTATTGGTCGTACACAGGTTTTATATATACATATCTCACTCTCCTTTTACAAATGTTTATTGTTGCATATGGTATATTTTAACGCTGCATATATTTTTGTTTATTTTGCGGCTTACTTCACTATCCTATCTTGATACCCTATTAAATTTATTCCCAGGTAGTGGAATAGCATGACTTGTTCAATTATAATGCCGTCTATGGCTAATCTACAACGGATTGGATCTTTTGAAATTACCATAGCCTTTGTTCTTGGTTCCGATATTTTTACGTTACATTTTGCAGCGGTTTGATGGAAATTCTGAAACAACCTCTGTAATTCATCTTTTCTTTTAGATATTATTACAGCATGGTCTGCGTAGCAAAGTTTTTTTTTTTAGTTTTGAAAATATCAATGATTTTATCCATCACAAGATTGAATAGCAATGGGTTAGAGTCACCCTGTCGTATTCTTTTAGCCACTGGTATGCCTTTTGTCAAGCTGCTGTTTATTGATACTTTTATCATTGTGTTTGTTTTTACTTCTTGTATTATTTCAAATAAAAGTATCTTTTATTTTAAATATTAATGACATCTGCAAGTTTAATATAAACGCTTGATTGCTAAACTTTATGGTTTATTCTATGACCTGTCTTAATGTAAATATAGCATCTGTGTCTGACTTGCTTTTTCTGAATCCCTGCTGCTTTTCATTAATTATAATGTATTTTAGGATTATGTTTTTAATGGCGCGAGTATAGGGTTTTATTGTGAAATTTAGGAGAGTTATATCTCTATAGTTATCTGGTTGTCTTTTGTCACCTTTCTTAAATATAGGGATGGTTGTGCTCTTTTTTTTTGTTGGTTTGGAGCAGTTCCTGTATCTATTATTTTTTGTTAATTACATAGGTCTCCACCATTGTATTTAAGCAGTTCATTTCGTATTCCATCTGTTCTAGACGTTTTCCTACTTTTTAGCTTTTCCACCGGCTCTATGTCTAATGATCTCTCTATTTGAGTTGTTGTGCCTTCAGTCATCCTGTGGCTTTCGTGTTCTGATTATATAAATTTCTAAAGAATTGTACCAATGTATTTTTATTTGTAGCAGACATCTGAAAATATTTGTTTATTTTCGTTTTTCTTCTGCCTAGCATTTTCCATGTTTTCTTTTGAGCACTATACAAATCGTGTTCCATATCCGCAGTGAAACTTGCCCATTAATCGTTTTTCAGTTTTCTAATATTGTTTACTACACTTCTAATTGTTTTATACCTGTTATATTTTTTCGGTGTTCGTATATTTTAAATATGCACCCCGTTATTGTTTAGCTATTTATTTCACATAGTAAACCATAACTTAGTATTTTTTCTTAAGGCCCGGTTTACTATTTTGTTTTATAGAGCTTTCTCTCCGATATTAGAATATTACTTTTGATCTTCTGCAAGCTTGTTTCGGCGTTATCTTTAAGCTATATATTTTTTCTTCAATTTTTTGCGATAGACTTTTAGCGTAAATCCCATTGATTCGATATTAAATTTTTCTATGTATATATTTCATGGTTTCTTTCTCTGTTGTATCGAAAAACTTATTTTACTCTACACTAAACTGTGTCTCAAACTTATATCTGTTGAGCTTACGATACGCACGTCGATGTTTTGCGATGGATGTATTTTTCTGTTTAATATTATATAGTTTATCACCGAGGATTGATCTCTGGAGTTAAATTATGTTATTTTTTGTGAAGGTTTCCGATTAAAAAACGTTGTTTACTTGCAGTTCATTTTTTGTGCAAAATATTGGACATTTTCATTTTGAGTTGGGTCATAAAATCGCTGTTTTATGCTTTTCATTGGTTGTTCCCATATCCGTGCGTTTAGGACACTCATTATAAAACTTTTTATACCTGCTGGTAGTCACTCTATTTTTTCCTAAAGCTTCATGTAGAATGTTTTTATCTCATGACTATGCTTTCCAGTATCTGGTGCATATAAGCTAATCAAGTTAACTTTTTCCTTTTTGATGTTTAGGGTAAGAATCGAAATTGTTTGGGTTATGCATGTAAATAGTATTAAGTAATTTGATTACCTGTAAATAAAATAAATAAGGTAATTTAGTAAATTTACGCGTGTTATTAATTACTGTTGAGAGCTAAATGCCATTCACGACTTTTACACATAGCCATTCTTTAGCAAAGTTTTTAATTACCGTTTACAACATATTTTATTTATGCATATGAATCTGAAAATAAACAGCAGTTGGCTGTACGGGTTCTCGAAGATGAGCCAAACCCAACAAAAGTCTTTGTGCTTAAAGCACTTCGAGGCAAATGGTCGCCTGTTGTTTGGGAAAAACTGGACATCTCGCAACTGTGGTTTTAGAGAATCGTAAGACGGACAATTCTAAGTGGTACACAATCATTTATTTGACAAAAAATAGAAATAAAAAAATGCACGACGTTAGATCATTCTCCACCCTAACAATGCGAGTTTACACTCATCGACGCAAACAGCTGGCTTTTTGAGTACTCAAAACATTGAATTAATGGGTCGTTCGCAGTTGGCCCTTAACGATTTTTGCCGATCCCACTCATAAAGAACAAACTGTGTGAACAATGATTTTCGGCGTCGGAAGATGCGATTGATACGTTCAAAACCCATGTCTCAGAAATACCTAATCCGTTGTGACAAAAATGCTATGAAAATAGGTTTCAGCATATGTAACAATGTACTGACCGCCAGAGAGAATATTTGAAAAACAGTGAAAAAGTTTCCAACATTAAACATTTTTTTGTTAGTTTTTTGTATTAGATATTATGCACCCCACTTAGCAAGTTACTATAAATGAGTCATTAGGCATTAAAAACATTTATTTTACAAATTATTGCAAATATAATATAATTTTTTTATTTAGTATTATTGTACTCGGTATTATTTTTTGATGGCGTTCTGAAATTATTTGTCTATGATGAAACAATGTCCAAATATGATAAAAATTGTTTATATTTCGTTTTGTATCGTTTTGTAAAGAATTCATAATTAAAGTAAAATGAAATATTGTGTTTACGTTTTTCAAAATTTGCGAATAAAGAAAATATTATCTATTTATTGTCTTTATTAAATATATTGCTAAATATTAAATACAATGTTAAACATTATTACTATCAACTTTTTGTTTCTCAAAATCAAACGAAATTGAAAACATACCTCAGTGTTTTCGTTCATGAGTAATACGCCGATTGGGAAGGGGGGGGGGGGGGGATGGCTCAGATGGTTCAACCAGTTGGCTCAACCCATGGGTGTGTGTGCATGTCCTAGCATTTAAGTGCATGTTAGTGGACATAATAAGCTCTTGAGGCTGCAGTGCCTGTAATTGCGCAAAAAAATACGCCGTTTTTGATTTATACTTTTAAAATTTGAAATAAGGCCAACAATTCTTTCGATTTGTGGGTTTTTGTAATTTTTATTTTATTTCAAGGTAGTGGTCAAAAATTATTATCGATTATCCTGAATTTCTATTAATAGAAAAAGATAATAAGTTTTTCGATTTTCAACCCGCGATAGGCAGACAGACGGAGAGGCAACATTTCTACTTTTATGTGTGTATATATGCAATATGGATGAATAAAAATAGTAAAAATGTATCCAAAGCTTCTAGAATAAAACTTTCCAGTTTTTAATATTCCAATAAATATTTAAATCATCAACAATTAAATAGTAAATCTTAAAAATCCCTTGGCTGGTTATAACTAGTGCCTTTATAGTTAAGACGTCCTCCAGTCTTTTCTTTAAAATTAAGTTAATAAAGATTTGCTACTACTACTCGACCATTAAGATTGTTGTTGTAATTATTATAATATATAAACTTTAGTAGAACTACTAAAATAACTTATTTTCTAGAAAATTTATGTGGATTCTGTTTTTTTTGTATTTTATAGATTTTTTTAGTAAACACAATAAGTTTCCAGTATTTGAAATTAATAAACTGATCAATACGAAATATCTGAAAGTATCATATTTGGTCTTAAAGTTAAATTTTTACAAATTTATGACGTACTGGTATCATATTCGTACGGTAACGTGCCTCCCTAGCAACGTTTATTCACATGTATATACTACCCGCATTTAGAAATATTATTCTAGAAAAAAAGTAACAAATGTTAAGACTAATTGTATAAGCAAATACATTAAAATTATAATAAAAAATAATGTCTCTAAACTCTCGAAAATTCCAGATTTATAAGCACACCCCAAAAAAGAGAAAATTATTTTAAAATAATACGACGTAACGATACCACAGATATGCGGATATACGATTTTACAAGGGAAACAGTGCAATTGCTGTGTGCCGGTATGGTAAACTAATTATGTACAGTGCATGCAATGCATGTGTACAATTATGCATGCAATGGTGAAATTCAAAACAGGTACATTGTTTTTCACTATGTTCGAGATATTTCAATGGACGGTAGAGATACGCCATGAAAACGTGTCGTCATATGTAATTCACCCATTAAAAATAAACGCTATAATATATAAATAATAAATAAATAATATATAATTTATTCATTAATAATTAAAATTAGCAAAATACAATTACAATTTATTAATAATTTATTGGTATATTAAGCACAAGCGTTTGATAATCCATTGTTAAATTTTATTTATCTGCGATGTTCATTTTAACTGTTGCCTCATTATAAACAGGTTTTATATGAATTTTTGCAGTGCTAATGTAACAACAATTTTAGAATCTTTAGTGTTACAAAAATTTTGTTGGTTAGGCATAATTCCAGTATATATTGCTGATCCTAAATTATCAAAGGCATAAACATTATTAAAAATTAAATTAGAAACATTGTTATTGATCTAGAATAAATGTATTAATTGTTTTGAGGTTTTTATCTCTTTCTGAAATTTTCGACTGATAAAATAATTTTTTTTTATTACTACTGCAAATTTACAATCTACTTTGATAAAATTAATAAGTAAATTAGTTGAAACTGACGTATTTGGCATGAGTAGGGCACCATCCACTGACGGGTCTCCACGACTTATTCAATAAGGTCTTCTGGCCATTGTCTCTTCAATCTTCTATGCAAGGGCTGGCGAGGGTAGAGGTTTGTAATGAGTGGGTTGAAATGGTTTAATGTGCGCATTTTGCTCTTGGCTGCATAACTCTTGATGACTTCCGAGATGAATGGGATTTTGAGGTCGTGGTGGAGGGTCTGATTGGTGACATACCAAAGTGCATTAGTCAGAATGCGCAATATCTTCGATTGGAAGGACTGCAATATTTTGGCGTTGAATGGCTTACTGCATCCCCACAGTTCAATTCCGTAAGACCATACAGGTATTAGGATGACTTTATACAGTAATAGCTTGTTTTCGATTGTCAGTTTAGATGATCGTTCGATTAACCAGTACATACTTTGGGGTTTTATATTGAGTTGCTGTCTTTTGACTTTTATGTGAGCTTTCCAAGTTAGTCGTTGATCTAGATGAAGTTCCAAGTACTTCACCTCAGTTTTTATTGAAATGGGTTGGTTCGAGATGGTGACTTGAGAGCATGTATGGTGTATCATAGTGAAGGTAATTTGATTTGATTTAGCGCTGTTTACTTTGATCCGCCACCGATCAAGCCAGCTTTTTAGGAGATTTAGGTATGACTGAAGGTTTTGGGTTGCGTTGTCGGCATTGATATCCGATGACATTATTGCAGTGTATTTCTGCGAAGGTAGCAATTAGGGTATTATCTGTAGTTGGAATATCTTCAGTATAGAGAAGATAGAGAAAGGGACCGAGGACACTAATGGCGTGGTAGCTTGATAGCAAACCCTCGAAGTGAACTTGAAAATGTCTTGAAGTTAAATAGGATTTTAGGAGAAAGATTTGGCGAGAAAGCTTTCTTTTGATTTTATACAAGAGGCCGCAGTGCCATACTTTATCAAAAGCCTTTTCGATATCCAAAAATACTGAGGCACACATTTTTTTGTCTTCAAACGTTTCTTTGATATAGTTAACTATTCTATGACACTGCTGGATGGTTGAATGTCCTTCACGGAAGCCAAACTGGTGAACGGGAATTAACTCCTCTGAAGGGGTTATTTCTTTGATTCTGTGTAACAGTAATCGCTCAAAGATTTTAGAGAGCAAGGGTAATAAGCTTATTGGCCGATGAGAGACTGCTTCTTGTGGAGGTTTCCCAGGTTTCGCGATCATGATTATTGATGCGAATTTCCATTGAATCGGAAAGCGAGAGATGACAAAAATGCGGTTGTAGATTGTTGTAATCAGTACTATTGATTTTTTAGGGAGATTTTTTAATGTATTGCCTACTAGGAGGTCATAGCCGGGGGCTTTGTATGCACTGGTTTGCTTGATCTCTCTGTATACTTCTGCAGGTGAGACAGGTCTCAAGGGTGGGGATAATTGTCCAGGCGAGTTTAGTAATTTCTCTATCTCAGTATCAAAGTTAGGATTGTTAGATGGGTATGGAGTGAACACTTGTGCGAGGTGTTCTCTGAAGGTATTTGCTTTTTCTTCACTTGAACGAGCCCAGCTTCCATCTAATTTTCTTAGGAGTGGTATGTGAGTGGTAGGCCTTTTAAGCTTTTTTGTCGCTTTCCAGATAATGTGATCTTCTGGCGATATGTTACGGAGGTAGTATGCGAAATATTCATTTCTGTTTTCTTGTATGACATTCCGAAGTCGGTGAGTTAGATTATTGAGTGTAGTCTTATCCTGGAGATTTCTGGATCTTTGCCATTTGGCACGGGCTCTACGTTTTTCGGTTACAAGTTGTCTAATATGTAGCGGTATATTGTGGGTTTCGTGTGCTCGTTTAAGATCTTTTGAAGTAGCTTGCCAGGCAACCTCTTGAATAAGCTTTGTAAGGCATTCGACGGTTGCATCGATTTCGCTGGGTGTGTGCATTTTGTGTGCTAGACTAATGTTGTCATTTATGTACAGTTGGAATTGCTCCCAGTCAGTTTTAGCAATACAAAGTTTTGGTGATGTGTTTTTCCATATAATATTTGAACTTAGAGTTATAATTATTGGGGAATGATCTGAATCTAAGTCGAAGTTGCTTTCAGTTTTACTATATATATCGGATATCCCTTTGGTGACCGCGAAGTCCAGCAAGTCGGGGATTTTACGTAAGTCCGTCAGCCAGTAGGTTGGCTCACCGGTTGACAAGTAATTTAGGTTGTGTTGTTGTATGGTACGGAAGAGTGCTCGCCCTTTAGGTGAAATTAACCTGGAACCCCAATGGGTATGTTTGGCTTTCCAGTCTCCTGCTATTAAAAAGCGAGGTCCAAGTGGGAGGAGAAAATCTTGAAATTCCTCAGCTGCAATGGGATGCCTAGGTGGACAGTAGGCTGCTCCGATAGTTAGAGGCCAAGGAAATAAGTTAACTTTAACTAATACATTTTGGATTTTGTTAGTTGTATAGTATGATAATTTATAGTGATCTATTGCGATTCTGATTATTATTGCCGACCCTGCATGTGCTGGTCCGTCCGGATGATTTGCATAGTATGTGTTATAGTGTGGTATTTTTGTTACCGAATAAGATGTAGAATGGCTTTCAGAGATAAGTAGTATATCTATTTTATTGTAATTTAAAAATAGAGTTACTTCCTGGATATGATTATTGAGTCCGTTGGAGTTCTATGCTGCTATTCTTATCGAGTTAACCATTAATGCGTCAGTTTATTAATTACAGTGGTGGGCATGGTTAGAATCATGCTGTTGTGATTTAGTAATTGTGTAAATTCGCTAAGGAAGGAGGTAAGCTTTTCTGTAATTTCATCATTATTTTTTGTTTCTCTTGCTGGAACTTGTAACTAGGAGCGTTCTGAGAGGAGTCATACAAGGGCTGATGGTTAAGTGATGTGAAAGCTGGTGGGTTTGCTCGTGAGTTATTCTGATAGCTGACTGCATTGGCAAGTTCCTAGCATTTAGATTTCTGTACACAGAACATCCTCTATGATTGGCAGGGTGATCGCCATTGCATAGGGCATATTTGGCTGGAGTTTCCCTAGTCTTTTTACACGTTTGACTGTTGTGGGGTCCTCCACATCTAACGCAATTGTAGGACTTTGTGCAATAGGCCTTGGAATGGCCATAAGCTTGACAACGTGTACATTGTATTATGTTGTTTTTGATTCGAGGTGCTATTCTGACTTTGGAATTTTGTAAAAATTCAACTTTATACACATCCTTATTGTTTATTTGGGCTCGAGGTCAACGAAAAACACTGGCAATGGGTTTTTGCTTACTCTGTGTCGGATGTTTATTAAGTTTCTTACAGGGCGTCCTAAACTATGCAGTTCGTCCTTGATGTCTTGGATAGGGATTGAATTATGTAGGTCACGTGTGACGATTCTATAAGCTCGCTCTTGTTTTATTTGATATGCATGATACACAACTTTTTCTTGGCTTAGGTGAGAGATTAGCTTCCTGTATGCATCAATTGTTCTTGCATTTATTTTTACCGTATTATTGGATAGGGATTTGGTATAAAATCGTTCTTCTTCGACGACTTTGGTCAGGTTATCAGTCACGGCTTTGAAGTCGGTAACACTGTAAATATAAATAGGTGGAGGGTTAAGTTCTGAAGATTTCGTTTCAGGGTTAGTTTCATTTGAGTTGTTTTCATCAGAATTGTGAACAGTTTCGGTTTCAGCGAGGACCTGATACCTGTTTGTTATGTTGGTTGCGGACGAGTTTTCAGGTGGCTTAGCTTGTACCATTTGTTTTCTTTTTTTGATAATAGTTTGCCGGGGATGTTTACTACCGCTTTGTTGTTGATCTGCATTCATATTTTCGTCATCGTCGCTTTTAGTGACATAGCTAACTTGTATAGGTTGCGAGAAAGCTGTTGTAAAAGTATTACTGTATATGGGCGTACTTGTAGTTGGGATTTGGGATAAACATTGTTGATAAGGTTGAGGAATTGGAAATTGATTTTGAAACATCGGAGGTAAGTGAGGATTGACTTGAGTTTGACTTATCTGATTTACGTAGTTTGGCATTTGTGGTGACTGCTTTTGCATGGGTGGCATCGGTTGCAAATTATTCCAGTTGTTACAGGAGTTGCTGGTTGGTCCGGATATATTTCCGCTTGGGAACATTCCACTACTTAATGTTTATCTATTTTACAGTAGCTTTAAGCGAAAAAGGTTTGCTGGGTTAAATTAGAATTTAAGTTTGATTGAACTCTGTGACCGCGATATCAGTCGCGTGCACTCAGCTGTTGTTATCACTCGGCTGACCCTCAAGCGTCGAGATCGGCAATCGATACGTCTTTATTACGTGAAAGTCAACCGAGAACATAAAATAATTGAAACAATAAATATTAGTATCCGACAAAACAGCTTTTAATATCTTTCAAAATACAAAAAAACACACAGCTTAAGCCGCCTAACCAAGAACCTTGAAACTTGAAAATAACATAAAATAATGCAATGGCTTACAAAAATGATTATACTTGCAAGATTTGATTAACTTATAGGCTCCAGCCTAAGATTCCAGGATTTGTAGGGCACTATATTTTAAGTTAACTAAACGAAAAATTAAGCTCAATCAGAGAAACTGTGAATTGGATTATAACTATTAAACTTTAAAGTTGTACAATTTCCTTAATCTACGTATAATAAATTTTTAAAGAAATGTATATTGTAACAGAAATAAAATATCCCAAATAAATTGTTCAGGAGCTTTACATAAAAATCGTTCATCATCTGTGCCATTTTTAGTGCTACCTTTGAATTCAAATTCCAGAACCATTTGACTCGTTCTAGAACCATCGTTGTGAGTATAAGTCGAATAGGAGAAGAAATTTGGAAATTAAAAAATAGAAATGTTTAAATAAATGTTTTTAGATGAAGTGGACATTTGCTTTTATTTTTTCCCGTTGATGTGTGAATGTATGTAAACATTATATCGAAGTATACTTATGTAATAAAAATTAAATAAAATTAAAAATTCAGAATATTAGTTATAATATTTAATTTCAAACTATTTAATGTTTTATATACATTTTTTATAAATTTAGATTTAAATAAAAAAATTAAAAATAAAATAATAATAGTTTAGGATATAATCAGTTGTTACTGCGTAATTAATAAAGTAACCTTTTGAATTATTTTACTTTTAAAGCTGCTGTGGTACGTTGTGACATATTTTGAACAAGGACTTAGCATACACATGACAAAGCAATAATTTATTTTTTAATCTCTTTCCCAACTTATCTATAAATAACGTAGTCTCACAAAATCTACTTAAAAGTTTTGAAAATGTTATTCATCTGTTAGGTTTGAGTAAAGAAGCTAAGATAACCAGTCAAAAAACAAGTTATTTTTAAAAAGTCATCCAAGTTGGCATTCTACTTTCGAGACTTAAAAACGTATCAGTTCTGCTAAATTTAAAACAATATTTTTGTGGTCACTTATAGCGCACTCTAAATACTAGATTGTTATCCTATGTATCTATTAAGAGCATATACAACAAAACTAGTTTATCCAATTTAATCGAAAGTAAGTCTTTTATATACGTCGATGCATTCTTTATATCAGGAACTGTCATCAGTGCAAAAATCAATTTGTTTGCAAAACAAATAAACACATATGTACCCGCAAATCATATTTAAATGCCACTATGTGCATATTATACAAATAATGCTTGCCTATTACACAAATTACAATTCATTATCTTAGTGGGCAACAAGCATTCATGAAACAAAAAACGGGCACAAACATTGTAATTGATAGTACTTTATTTAGTTCAGAACATGCAGCTATATATACAGTGTTCTGTTTAACTACAATGAAAATGACATCCCGCAAAAAGTTCGTATTATTAAAAATAACAAAATTATTCGCTATTTAAAACAAGTATTACAAATTGTGCAATTTAACTCTAAAGCTCTGGACGGTAATATTATCAAAATAAATACCAACCCCACAGATTCCTATAAAAGCTCACTAAATACCTTGACAACAAAAAAATTGTTTTTCATTTCCACCATCTAATTAGAGATAAAATAACATGGAGGGTAGTAATCAGAAACTTATATATAACCATAAATACTAAGCGACACAGCGTACACAACGCCATGAATATATGACACAGGCTAAGCACAAATTTATAATCCCATTCTTTGTCGATCTAACACGCATGCAAAATTTATTATTGAAACTTCTATCAATGTGGCAAATACGAAGACCAACACAATACTACTATATGCAAAAAAATCATAATCACTCCTACCAGTTTTGTGTTATGCGATGGATTAGCAAATTATAAAGGTCGTTAAATCTATTACTAACTACAAACCTGCCAAACAAATCCATCTAACTTTTTGAGAGTGTAGCCATTAAATAATTTCACAGAATTACCTCTACTTAAAGTAAATAATCGTGCCTTAATCTAGTTATGAAAAATTTGCGCCGGGCCAAAAAATAATTTTCATATCAGTCATAATCAAGAACAAAATAATAGTAATATTTTACTCTAGCAATTTCTTATTAAATTTGTAGGTATGTTAAATTAGCAAATAAATCTCAAAGGAGTTTCTGGTCATCCTGCTTACTAGCATGTTAAATAAAATGTTAAAATAATAATGCGTTGATTCAAAAGTTCTACGACACTTGCGAAAAGATTAGCTTTTGTGCGAGTTTTGTAAATTTTTTATATTTATAATGTAGTAATAAGTTGCATGTTCAGATTTCAGATTTTTTAGACAAAATTAAGCTGGGTTTTCATGCGTTATTGCTGAAAGCAAAAACTTTTGTCAAGAGGTATTGCAAAGAAAGTCTGCGATGCTGAAAGCGAAGAAAGTGTCCACAACTCTACTCTCTCCAAATGGTACGAGCGCTTCGATTTTGGTAACATGAATTTCAACCGCTAAAGGTTGGACAATAAAGACTTGCTGAAAACGTTGAAAGATAAGCCTTTGGCATCAGTTCTTGCCAAATCCAACTGGTTGACCTTGTGCACATAAAGCTCCAACAGAATTCGCATAAATTCATTGAAGCGCAAATTCTAGAAGGAAATGGTGTCGGAAGAAAGTGAGCCTTTTTCAATCAAAATCGTCAGTAGAAGTGGGTTCCATGGGGCTGAATACCGCTATCGATTCCTCACCAAAATCGTTCGGACAAAAAGTTATGATTTGCATTTAGCAAAACTTAAAAAGCTAAGCTTTTTAAACGTATGCCAGATGACCGCGTCATTAGTGATAAACTACATTAAAAGCAGTTGAATCGTCTCTACAAGTTGAAGAAGAACTAACCGACATTGGTCAACCGACAGCGTTTTTGTTTTGCAAAGATTACACCAAACCTTACAATGTTAAGAAAGTAAAGGAGAAATTTGATGAGTTGCGCGGCGTTGAACTCTCTCGCAACCAGCCTACGGTACAGATGCTACCCCGTTCGATTATAGCCTTTTCCGCTCAATGACACACTTCTTGGGCGGTAGTCAATCCGAATCATTTGATGAATTTAAAAAAACGTGCCACGAGTTCTTTGATTCAAAGTCGTCTAAGTGGTATTTAGACCAAATACGAAAACTTGCAGATCAGTGATAAAAGACTATAGAAAATAATGGCCTCTATTTTGAAGAATAATTTTTGTTATCTTAAAATAATTCTATCTATAAAAATTCTTTTAGAAAATCCTATATAAGCATTAACAATTGCAGTAAAAAATTCAAAAGAGTTAGCACAACGTCAATTAGAAATAGAACTATTTCTTTAAATGTAGTTATTTTAATATTTATAATTATCAAACGTACTTCACTTATCATCTAAATAATACCACCTACTCGGGATCACATATCATTATTTATAAAATAACTTTGTATTACATATTACAAAACATCAACGGTTTAAATGGAAACCTTACATTATCAGTTATATAATGCTTACCTAAACACCCAATTAAACAAGAATAATTTGAATAATTTTTTGAAAAACTAAAAATAAGTTTATGACAGTAGGGGATTACAATTCCAAACATCCACTGTAGAGTTAATAAGTCAACCAGAGAAGAAAAGCGTTGCAGAAAACCTTGTTAGTTAATCAATGTAACCAGATCTCCATAGAATGACCTACTTATTAGTCAAGTGACTTAAACAAGCTTCTATGTACCTTAAACTTTGTCACTAATGAGATTTTTTCTAATTATATAAATGTCGCGAATACTACAATTTAGCTGTGCAATAAGTTCGCTCGTAATAGAGAAACAAACAAGCGAAAATTTGTTTTACAGGTAAAGCAGCGCGGAAACTAAACTATAAGGTTTAAAGAAATTTGATTGAAGCAAATTACAGTGAATTATATTCAAATGAAAGTGAATAGCGGCAAAAATTTAGCGGCCGGAACCGAAAAATTTGAAGCCACTTCCGGTCACAACGGTTTCGAGATCTTTCGATCAGGCTGATTTTTGGCGTCTGGACTTGACTTACGGGCCTTAGTTGAATTCTGAAAACGTTATGTCTCTATCTACCAGAGATCAAAAATTATAAAGCGCGACAGACGTCAAAAATGACAGAAATAGAAGGTGGTCTCCAGCTTGGGAGCTGCCTTAATCAAAAGTTATAAAGCGTGACAGACGACGAACATGACAAAAGTAAAGCTGGTCTTCGCTAAAAACACCAATCTTTATGATAAACGTACTAACTGGAATAAATACAGAGACTATCTGAACAAAAATTTAACACTCAAAACCTCATCAAATACACCAAATTAAATATAAATATTAGTAGAAAATGTCCTTATCTCTCTTTAATATACAATATAAAATGCAACAGCTTTAGAATCATAACAACTCACTACTTCTTGAAACAACAATTACCCATTGAATATGAGAGCCAAAATTGTTAAAAAAAAGCTTGTCAGATTCTTCAACCTTTTTTGACATTTCAGTAATAAAAATAAATTAAATAGCATTACTAAACAACTAACAATGTTAATTTAAATGATTATGAAAATATACAAGTAAACTAATTTAAGAACTCCCCAAAAAAGGAATATCTGCTTTAACGCAGGCGTTCA
The DNA here is from genome assembly GCA_036346155.1 of Sinelater perroti. Lineage (NCBI taxonomy): Eukaryota > Metazoa > Arthropoda > Insecta > Coleoptera > Elateridae > Sinelater > Sinelater perroti. Next base: position 13,811,018 of record JARFIY010000359.1, on the reverse strand, counting down.
AATCTATCTTAAGGACGCAACACTATCCTGTTTAGTAGAAGTTTGCACAAGTGATTTTAATTAAATAAGCTAAAAAACTAACTAACAAATCAAGTTTTTATAAACTAATTTCTTTGTTGTCCACAACTTCCAAACATATTTAGAAATTAGTACTAAGACCTAAAACCCACACTGATATAAAATGTAATAAGTTCGTATATGGTTGGTTTCCGCGAGAAAAATGCTACCCTCGAACAAATTTATAAAGTTTTAGATACCACCGTAAAGAATTTTGAAGAAAGAAGATTATGTTTAATTAAGTTTCTAAACGTAAATAATGAAAAGTGTGACATTTGGCTTTCTATGCAAACTCAAAAATATTTTTTACACCAGTATTTTCTATTATAAAAACCGTATCTGTAACAACGACAGTCAAAGACACTTTTTCTACAATCAATGACATTAAGTATACCCTAGCGCAGCGTCTTAGATTTTTGCTATCTTAAATATATATACTTTAGGGTTTTTTTCCCAAGAAAATACCACAGTTACATTTGTTAATGATACGGCATGCTTCTAAACTCATTCGAAATAAGCAACAAAAATGTTAAAAGCGTTCTAAATACGATGCTTCCAACATAGCGTATTAAAGTTAAAAATATAACCACTTTCAGAAGAAGTAATCCGTAGTATTTCCATACAAAAGATATTGTGAAGTAGTTTGGGATTTTCGGACTAAAAAATAACTCAATCTAAATTATTAAAATAATATACGGGTCTTTAAGATAAAATCACATTTATGGTTATGTACAAAGTGCTACTATATAAAGCAATATTAGTTTCGTTTGATATTACAAAGTGTAATTATGGAACTGCGCAAAATTCTTAAACATCAAAATATTTCAACGCTTCCAAAGCAAAACTCTCCAGACAATGATCTCAAGATTCCCTGGGTGGAGGATGCGATGAAACCCCATGTCATCAAATTTAGGGACAAAGTAAGTGGTCACATCAGTGCGTTGGTGAAAATTTACACAACAACGAAATTCCCAAGAGACCGCTAAATAGAACAGACTTTTGAAATAATTAATTAGCTAATAGTTGTGTAATAAGTAATACCAATCTAAAAATCAGAAGGCTACCACTAGAGGGTAACTCCTCATATGTCATCTTTGTAATATATAGGTGGTCCAAACTGGCTTACAAGATGTTTTTATACATCTGATGTTTTCTTTTCCTTTGAATTGTAGCAAGCTTGTTGACATATAATACTCTTTCATTCAAATAGCCGCAGAAGAAAGGTTTAATAGGATTAAGTCATACAATTGCGGTGGCTAATTTACATCATACCTCTGCAAAAGAACACAACTAAGAATTATGGTTTGAAATAAAGTGAGTGATTTACGTGGCAAATTGTTGGTTTTATTAAAAAAAAAGTTGTTTAGCATCTTCTGGTAGCATACACCGTTGACAGTAACAGCATTGCCTTAAAAATACGGAACAATGATTCATCCAGCCCGCAATACACACCAAATAATTCATTTTATTTATATTTATTATTTTTATTATTTATATTTTTATTTATATTTATATTATATATATATTTTTACTACTCCAAATGTGATCATTTTGATAATTCACAAAGTTATTTAAAAATTTTATTGCTGAATATGTTTTTGCAAAAAACAGTATCAACTATTGTGTTCTCTAAAACCCAGATCAGAAATATACCGCTTTTCTAGTGATTAGTTTTTTTTAAGCTATTGATTTCATTGAAATTTATACGCCCATAAATGCAGATCCTTTGTTAAAATGCATAGCACAATGCTCTAAGAAAGATTCAATTGACGAATTGACGTTCTTGGCTCTTTGTAAAAGTTGTCACTTAATAGCGATATTATCATTTGAGAAACTCTTGCATTGATAGCGAACCATTGCTTTGTCAATAAGAATGTCACTTGTTTTAAACTTTTTCACCGGATCATAAACTGCACTTTTACTTGGTATATTATTGCACCAAACAATGATCGAAGTCTCTTTCGCGTAATCATAACTGTTGCCGATTTCCATAAGCTTGAATGATATTGATGCGCTGCTGCACAGTATACGGCGCCATAACGACTTTTTCTTTCGTTTTTATACAATATGTACAGAACGCAAACTACGAGCAATTCAAATACTAAAGTTCAATTTGAATTACCCTATAATTTAACATATTCTTGCATCATAAACAGGATAAGTTTTTTTTAAGCTTCTTATAGAAGAATAGCCAGAAGCAGATCTGCAGCTGAAAGCATTATCTGATATTTATTATTAGTTAAACTTGTCAGAACTTCTTCTAAAGTTGATTTGCAATGTGAAAGTTTTACACTACTTTGTTATTTTTACTGGGTATACTGTTATTTTGTTCTGTTTTGATAAACTATGTTCATATATATATATATATGAAATAAATTAAAATATTTGAGGCAAGCGAACATTGAAGTCATCTTGATATTCTTAGCAACAATTTTTTGTTGGCACGTAATGTAAAAGTATCTGGTTTGTTTATTTTAGTTAAAATGTTTCAAATTTATTTGTCATCGTAGTGACTACAATTTTTTTTATGTCCGTTTAAAAAAGTAATTCTAGAAGAATGATTTAGTTGTTACTGAAATATAATAAAATGTAAAAAAAATGCCTTATACTGTATCGCCAGTATGGTCCCGCGGTTAAGGTGCGGGCTTCGGTGCGGACGGACCCGGGTTCATTCCTGGAGCTCTCTAATGCTTGGTGGGTAGCCTCAGTTACTTAAAATAATTAAGAACTTACGTTCGATTTGACTAAAGGGTAACATTAGGGGTCGTCTAAGGCGAGGTGCTTGCCACATCTCCCCGCACCAGAGATGGTGCGAGACGAGCAAGCAGAGAAGGCGACCATACGAGAGCCTCAACTTTTCAGTATGCAGGTCGAGCTTTTACACGGGGTATTGAGCTACACTATTATTAGTAGTACTGCAGAAAAGAAAAAAAATTGTAGATTGTTAGTTAAGAATTTTAATTAAATGTCTAATACATCAGAATTAGTAACAAGTGTATTTTATAACCATATGGTCACATTTATACAATTTTGTTTATTATTTCAACAAAGTGAGGTTAGTTAAAAAAGACGCTAAAAATAATACGAAGTCCAGAAAAAATCAGAAGGTATGTACAAAGAAATAAGAACTCATAAACCGATCATTACTGAAGCGGGTTCTTTCATAATGATAAAAGTGATCATCGCATGACGGATTTAAAGTAATGTAGATATTATATTAAAAGTAACCATTAGTTCAGACACAATTGCATTAGCTCAAATCAAAGATGGATTAACATGCCCTAGATACAAATTATGTACTCTAAGAACTAAAAGAATCTAACATAGATGCACGCATATAATCAGAATTAGAATTTATTATATAAAATGGAACAAAAGTTATTAAACTATGTATTTTATTTTAATTGTGGAAACCTAACCCAACGTAAGTGTAATTGGTAAACTATATAGGCTATTTGTTTTTTGACGGATACTGGTGTGGCGGCCTTTTCGCCCTTGAACCGCTTTATATCGCGGCGGCATGCGGGCCTTTGATATCTGCTACGTTTGCCATCGCACACACACAGAACGGCATGGGCTTTTGCTCAGCCGACACATACACACTCCGCAGCGCGGCCAATTCGGTCATGTCTTAATACCCCGCATATATACGTTCCGCAGCGCGGCCAATTTGGTCGTGCTTAACAACCCGCAAGAAGCAGTCCGCAGCGCGGCCAATTCGGTCGTGTCTTATCATCCCGCAAATACCAGATCCGCAGCGCGGCAAGGTGGCCACCGTGGAACCATCGCCTACGAAGCAGAAGCCGATTCAGGTGAGCGATTTGGCAATACTTGTTGGTTGATATCGGTAGCCGCCCCCATCCGCTTACGCGACGGCCGTTTAAGGGACGATTTTGGCATTATCGGCTGACGTTCCAATACGGGCCGTACTACGTTTCCACACCGCACCACGAGAGCGGCTATTTACACGCCTGCCTCTCCAGATACCAATTACAACAATTTAGAATATGTCAATTTGGAAATACAAAATTCAGTAACATGACCAAAAAATAAAAGTTATAATAAAATTAAACATTTTAGAAATGAAGGAGAGAAAATTACGCGTTTTAGATTTAAAAATGCGTATTAGAATAAAATTGACTAAAATATAGTTATTATTTTTATGAATATACTTTATAAGCGAATCTGTTTTACTATCAAATAAGAAATTTAAATAAATAAATAATTTATCCTATACGAAATTTCAACATGGAATCTATCAGCAGTCATTCAAAATTAATAATTCTCCTACGAATTAAAATGATAAATTGAAAAAGTTATTTAACAAAATGCCTGTTTATAGTGTTTCTTCGAACCTTTTCAACAGAAAGGGGTTATGAGACTACCCTATTATTAATTTCTCTATTATATTGAACAATACCTTCTTGTTCCTGAAAAGCAGTTGTTGCAGTAGTTCTGGCAATGTTTTGAATTTTATAATTAAGTTGCAAACTAATGCTACGAAATCTAGATTTCCATATTATAATTGTCTTTTCTGCTATGTTGAGGGTGCAAATGTGAACAAAGTTGTATCTGTATTATATATCCCGTTTGCGGATTAGGAATTGTAATATACAGGTGTTGATTTTGTTAGTAAGCGTTGTTTTCCAAAATAATGCCTAAAAATGTACGTTGTTTAAATTTCAATTTGACTGCATTATTCTCAAAAATGCTAGTATTATAAGGCCTTTTTACATTTAACCTTTTTTATTAAAACACACTCGCCTTTAAGCCAGCAAGGCATTATATTAAGTGTAGTATATATCTATTTGTGACTACAAGAAATCATCGCACCTCAAAAATCAATCGTCTGTTCGTTGCTACTTCCACATCCCCAAAAGGGATATAAACATATTTTATAGAATATCTTGCAAAAATGTTAGAGCTTATTTTACAATCCTGCAAATTGAAGCTTGGCTATTTCTGAAAAAATCACAATTCCTCATTGTGTGAAAGAAAATTATACTTTTTGAATAAAAATTTAAAACAATTAATTATAACATTATTTACTCAGTGACTCCCACTGGCACTTTTGCAAGAAGTGGAATCGGAATTGTTTAGTAGCTTGCAAGTTTAAAGAGTACATTTCGTAATGTATTTATTCCGAATCTGTACTTTTGTAACAATTTCTTATCATGGTACATGTTCGCGCCAATCTCAAAATTACCTTTTATTTTGAATTTTTAAATTAGGACCGGCTGTATTTTGGTTCCTTCTTGTACATATTTGAAATTTGAAGTATCGGCCGAATTTGTCCGAGCACGCGTTGCAATATATAGGCCGCGGGCCGACACTACGCATTTGCCTTTGTTCGCTTTTGCACTTAGCCTTTTTTCGTTCGCGCTTCGCCGTTTTGTACGCTTGGCCTTTTGGCTATGTTCTCGCAAGCGTCGTTCTTTGAATTCAGTTTGTGACAGAAATTTTCCGTAAGACGAGAGCATTTTTATCCGAGTTCGCCGGTGGTTTTAATTGGCAGCAGAAGTTTTAATTTTCTGCGAGGCTTTTTGTTAAAGGCTAATTTTCGGGGCTGAAATTTTTGCCGGTAAAAAACTCGGTCCATTTTCTTTGATCTGGCTTGATGAAGGAACCTTTTGCACCAAGAACTGTCCTATTTTTTATCCATACCCTTATATCCTTTTTTCTGGAAGCCCCAGGACCAACAGCATGGAATCGATATCTGCGGGAAAACGCCGTTTCCACAGGTTAGTGTTTTAACTTTAAATTTGTTTCAAGTTCCTTTATTCAAAATTACCTATACAATCCATTTATTCCGACCGCAACAGTACATTTTTACATGAATTATTAATTCTCCTAATCTACAAATAATAAAAATACATCATATTTATACTTCCCATGTAATTACAAATAGTTCTTAAGAAAATTTTAAATTTACCCAATTTATTTTTCTGAATACCAATTTCAGTCAAAGCAAATAAATCGGGTTATTAAATTTAAGTTTTATTCTTAATATTTTTACACTTGCGACTAATTACTGCGTGGTATATACATATTTCTTTTGCATGGCTGTTATTTTCAAAAATATAAAAAATGTACCCAGAAAAAATTTTTTATGGAATGACGTACTTCATATTGTATCAAAATCAACACCAACTTCGTTGGTTTAAAAAGTTCTCTATATATAGAGTCCGACAATCTCCCCTTTTATTTTTCTATCATATGATTTTAATGCTAATCATCGAGTGGAGTGGTAAATATCATGCGTTTGTGTTGGAGACTTATCTTTAAAATGGTATTTTTGTGATTGTGACGCAGAGGGTATTTCGAAAGTATTTCGGAGTAGTTACAAAAGACTTCCGACCAAGGAAGCCATAATGTTGTGGGTACGCAGACTAGTTCAACATTCAAACGAAAATCGCCCAGTAGACATCGTCGCGTTCAGACACCCGAGAATTTCGCAGCTGTAAGACAGGCTTAAACTTAAACTTAAAGAACGTGACTGGTACGCCCAGCAGGCTGCATTTGAGTTCATATTAGCAAATGTCCAACTGATGCTGTTCCGCTCAGGAGTAATGAAGCTTATTTTAATTTATCGGACTGTGTCAACAAGCAAAATTTTCGGTATTAGATTCCATAAAATCTTCGACAATTCTATGATGCCGACCTCTGCACAGTCAACGTGTACGTTTGTTGTACTGTTACAGAATTTGGCATCGTACGGCTGTATTTTTTGTGACACCTACCCGCTACGTTACGATGCTATGCAGTTTCCTGGAGTCTAGACCCACAGAACATGGAAATGCACTATTATTCAAATTAATAAATAAACAAACTGCGTGAGTTTCTCTGATATGTGCCCCAATACCAAATAGATTCTTATTTTTAATGTTTGTCTGAATATATTGCAAAATTATTTGAACATTATCTCTTATATTTTTATAATTTTTATTAGAGTAACACAGTAGCATGATATTACTGTAATATTTATATAAAGTACAGTTAAATAAAAAGGCAACATTAAAATGGATCATAATATTATTTTTATGTATAGAGAAAAAATCGAGTACCATATTTACACAATGCCGTTAGAATAAATTCATAAAATAAATAAACAATAAAAAAACAGCAAAGTGCAAGACAAATTAAATTTGTCTAAACTAAATAAGCAGAATAGAAGTAAATAGCATTGAGAAGCATATTAATCAGCATCAACAGCCACGACCTTCTTCAGCCTAGATCTATACTTTTTGCATGCCTACACAATTTCTTCTTTGTCATATGTGTCACTAATTTCATCATAGAGTCTCTTAAGCTGTTATGATGGTTCTGGTTGAACTTCAAACACAAGTCGATGGACCAGCAGCAAAAAAATTATTGAATAGCCATTTCTGGGTCTTCCTTGCCTAGTGGACTGGAGCGGAATCTTTCTAGAACGCGTACTTCTATACACCGGCTACTTTTTCTATCCAGGGCTTGTTTCTAGTACGTTTATATGTACAGCTACTGACGGTTACCTTTAGACTTTCTTCAAAAATGTGGAGTTCCATAATATTCTCTTCACAAAAAATCTTCTATAAATGACGATAGACTCTTTAGATGCATCTTGACAAATCTCTAAGATTGTTTTGGCTGTTTACCTTCCTGTCGTAGATAGAGTACTCTTCATCCAAACACAATCTCAGAAAGTCAGTGTTGGCGTGTTTAATGTTGTTTATCAGTGCTTCTTGCCCATTTTGTTTTTCTCAGTCAACAATTGGGGTTTCTCAGAGCGAAAGACTTATAGTGGAGATCCTCTTACACTGCTAGACTGACTGTAGTCCTCGCTGGGCCCATTTCTTGGTTTCAGGTTAATTATAGTCCACCCAAGATCCTAATGGATCTTCTCTTTCAATTCAAGGACGAATTGATCACCTTCCTTGCGATTAGATTGTTTTATATGAGTTGCACTAACAACCTCTTTCTGGTAGTCAGATTTTGTTAGTTTTGTGATAAACTTGAGTGTTTTTAAAACTGAACTACACATAATTTCTGTCAGCGAAGCGATTCAAGCATAACAGTTTCGCTGTCGTATTCTCTTCTCATTTTTTCGACTATCATAGATTGTTAAATATGTGAAGCTAACTTGTGTTACCTAATAGGGGATTGTGCATGCTCATAATCCGGCTTTTTGGCTCATTTGCAATACAGTCTAAAAAAATCCGGATTTATCTCGACGACCTTGTAGAAGAAGATACACTTTTTCAAGGCAAGATGAGACTTGTTTTGTAAGAAATCAAATACTGTTTGCAATATGTTTACCTAGATTGGATGTAGAGAAATTAAAGATATTGATGATGGGTCATAAGAAAACTTGTTCTATATAAATGTTTGGGAGGCTCTATAATTTTGGAATTTTTAAGAGTGTATTTTTTAGTGTAAGAATTTTTTGATCTCGGATAGTAGGTTTAAATTGGTACTGAGTTCTTTTTTAGATAGGTAAGCAAATCCTAATAAAAAACCTTAACAAACGAAGATAACCAAAACAACTTTGATTTGATTGGCTATTGGTACAAAAGAACAATAATTTGTTTTATTAATAAATTGAAGTTATGATAGCAAGCTTACATTTATTGAAGGTCATTTAAGTTTTGCGCTGTTATAAGACAAACATTTATGACATATTTAGAAATCATGTTTTATACATGATGTAATATGTAAAAACAACATTCTGTCTTAAATCTTTTTACGATCATTGATTTTTTATACCACTAAAAATAAACATTTTTTGATTAAGATAGACTGTATATTCAATGTTTTTGGTTTTTATAATTGATTATAACTGAGAAAACATATTTTTGAAAGTAGGTACACTAACATTGGACATTGTTGCTAGTTTGATGTATATAATGTAACTGAAACAGATACACAACATTGGAAATCTAATTTTAAACGTATTTTCTTAAAATATCAACTGTCTTGATATACGTGGGCAGTCCGAGAAGTTTTGAGCCCTAACATAAAAATGGCCCTAGAGTTAACCATTTTGGAAGCTTATTGTTAGTTGTTGTTTGACAGTCGTTTGTATCAGTAGATGTCAGTGCTTTTGTAAACATGGAAAAAATAGAATTCCGTCCCATAAGTACCTGTATTTGAAAGGTAATATACCAAAGCAAATTAAAACCGAGTTAGACGCCGTTAACAAGGACTCTGTTTCATTATTTGCTACGTGAAAAAATGGACAGCTGGTCGTACCAGCTTGGCTAATGAGCATTCGGTACGGACAATAACTCCGACTTCCACCGATAACATTGAAAGTTCACCAAGTGATACTGAATAACCGTCGAATCAAGTTTAGAGAGATAGTAGAGGCTGTAGACGTATTGAAAGAATGCGTTTGTCATACATTGACTGAAGAATTGAGCATGAGAAAGCTGTCCGCGCATTGTGTTCCGTGCTTGCTTTCCTTAAATCAAAAATTCATTCGAATGAACATTTCCAAGGTCCAAACGAGGTGGACTTTTTGTGTTTATTTATTACTGTAACTTGAATTCACCATTGCACTCCTGAGAGGAACGAACAGTTAAAACAGCAAACTGGTTCTATATAAACGTCAGTACATTCCTCTTGAAATAGTTCTCGGATTTAATTTAACCACATATTCTATTTATCTGCTACTTTTAACGTGCTTTTTTATAGTTCTCTTATCTTTTTACATGTTTTCTTTTATACATATCTCATTTGTTATCTTCATTTCTCTCTTTGTTTCTGGCTCTTTTCTTTTATATTCAGTATCATTACATTTAAGTTTCTTGCGTTTATCCAGTTTTTTCTTTTTATTCTTTTATCTGGTTTAAAATTTTTGTTACAAACTTTTTGAATAATGTTCTTGCAGTCTTGCCATATTGTCTATTTCTGAGTAATATGTGTTAATTAATTTGTCTTGTTTCTCGTTTATCTCATTTTTAGACTCCTCTTAACTTATTATTACTTTTTAATTTATTTACATTTATTAGTAGATCTCGTTTTCCTTTAATAATTATTTTTAGTAGCCTAGTTAGTTTTAATTAGCCTAGTAGTGATACATTTGCCGCAAGAGGGTTATGTCTCCATTTTAATATGTCGATATTCGTATGATGCTGTTTCTGTAACGTATTTTAATGACAATATAGTCGATCTGGTTCCTTATAGGTTGTCCGTTTCTTTTATTAACTTGTGGGAGTATCCACATGCATAATCTCTTCTTGTGAAGTTTATACCAAATACCATCTGTTGTTCCTGACAAAACTGATAAAGCCTTTCACCTCTCTCATTACTCTCTTCCAAGAAAACGTTGTCAACTAAGTTTTCTCGCAGTCCTCGTCCTATTTTGGCATTGAAATCACTATAATACAGGTTATATAATAATTAATAATGTTCACATACATTTTAAATAGTTAAAACTGCTTTTAAGTAATAGTAATCATTTACTTCTATTCTTAATATATAAATATATAAAAGTTAATAACTTAAATCAACAAAGAAAGCTACATAGGTAATTTATTATCTTCCCCTACTAAGGTTGCAAGAAAATTATTCTTGTAAATGTAACCTATAGTTTTTAAGAAAAAATGCTTATATCCATATTACACTCAAAAACCAGTGGAGGGGAAATTAAAGTTACAATTCGGCAATAAATTGAATTCTTTGGCGTAATAGTGTTCTTTTGAAGTTAAGCTGCGCAAAGTCGGAAAATATCGTTAATCCAAGCACGATGGAATCCAACGCTTTACTTTGTTGAGATTATTGATGTGAGAGATAAAGTCCTCTAATATCTGCAGCCTATAAGAAGCTGATCCGGCGACAGTTATGTTTTATGCCCGCAAATGCTGGGAACGAAATAAACATGTTTTTGTCATTTAATATTTCCTTGTATCCCTAATGCATCGACATTGCGGGCTATTTTCTAATACAAATGTTTGTTTCCATCGCATTGATCATGCAGAAAAGGACGACATAACAAATATTTTAATAATTCAAATATCTGTTAAAAGTTTTGTTGCTGCTTAAAAGCTTAGACATTTTATAAGTAATAGAAATGAGCAAATAAGTACAAAGCATCTTAAGAAAATAAGTGCAACGTCTTTAAAGAATTTCAATTTGGCGATATTATTTAGGTATTTCTTATCTTAGTGCGTTTCATTCAAGTAAATAATTTTTTATTTTAGGAAAAAAGTGCAAGGCTCAATAAAAATAGTCAGAAATGCCAAAAATATTTATAAGTAGTTTAAAAATCTTTGATAAGTGTAAATTTATTTATATCTTTATTCAATATAAATCAGAAATTAGAGCAAATTGAAATCTATCAGCTAATATAGTGACTTAAAATATAATAGTTAAAGATCTTGCTTTCATTTTCTAACAGAGGCTTTAATACAGAATTTGTATGGGTTTTAAGCTTCTTGTGGTGACACTCTTGTTTCAGAGGTAACGCCCCTTGCAGTAGGTATTTTTAAATTGTTGTAGATCCAATCATTTGTGACGTACCAGGAAGCATTAATAATAACTCATAATAGTTTTGATTTACATTTTTGGATGATTGAAGTACTACACTTACTAACGTCTCCACAATTAAATTTGGTAAGTCCTTATGAAAATAATTGTTGTTTTATAAAGCAGAAACTTATTTTTCAATGACAGTTGGGATTTACGTCCTAATAACTAACACATCTATCTGGAGACAGGCCCAAATATTTGACCGAAGCCGCTAAGAAATTTTTGTTATCTATATAAAAAGTGGGCATGGTTTATTACAAAACGTATAAGTCACAGGAAGAAACTGTTATCATTTATTTTAATTCTCAATTTCTGCCTACTTGGAGCGTGTTCAGGTATTGTTGAAGAAGTGACGAGGCCTGGTTGATATTTGTGTGTGAAGTAAAAATTACTGTATCATCTGCGAACGCTCCTAATACGACTCTATCGGTCGTTGGAAGATCAAAACTCAACAACAAATATAATAACGGTCTTAAAGAACTGCCTTGACAGACACATAAATTAACGGAATGTAAAGGCGAGACATCGTGATTTACCCTTGTACGGAAAATTTTTAAATACGATTCCAGTACTTTAAATAGCGTAGATAAATATCTTTTTATTTTATATAATAACCCAAAATTCTAGACCTTGTCAAAAACCTGACTTACATCTAAGAAGATTGCTGGGAGTATCTTCATTTTCTAATGTACTACACAAGCTTGCAAAATTGTCTTAGGAACATCTACATTATTTTGTTTGCCGTACGTAATCCATTTAAAAGTGTCGTATTTAGTTTTATCGAGAACGAATTCCACATTTTTGTAACATTCTTTTAAATGAACAGAATGTCCAACGGATATTGACGCATACTCTCCACAGTCTCGTTATCTTCAACCTAAACAGTTTCGTAGACTTCCTAAGAGACATTTAGAGAAAAGGAGAGGGAAGGAAAGAATTCCAAGGGCTCTCAAAAATAAATAAGTAAAAAATGTAATGCAATCGAAAATTAGGCATATTTACAGCAATTTTCATTAGAAAACTTAAGTTGCAGATTTATTAAAATTTCTTCTCGATTGTTACAGCACGAATTACACATAATTATTCAGTTAACAATGATATTATGCAACTATCTGATATTTATGCTTAGATCTCTATACAGACGTTTAGATACCATTAACATTCGTTTATTTATATAAGACTAAAGCGCATTCCGCGCATAGTGTATATTATACATAAACTGTTAGCAGCAGACTGTGGCATGTGTTTAGCAGAAGCACTATTAAAACCAGTTACATTTAATGTAAGTTACAATTGAAGTACAAAAACTTTTGACAGCTTGCATAACGTTTGCAAAGGCATATCAGTTTAAGTAATGTAATTTGATTTATTCATATTTTAGCATTTATTAAACCAGTAAATAACCTTACATGTCGACTGCTTCACAAAAGTTATTAAATTTGCATATATTTCAAACTATTTAAATAATAATATTTAAATAAATTAGAAACTTTAATTAACTAATAAAAATAGACCACTTAGAAGCAATTTTAAAATTAATTAACATGTTTTTGTACAACTTAGTAAAAAATTCTATTGTACTTAAAAATATTAAGCAAAGAACGGAAAAAAGTGTACGGCGTTAGATAATAAAAACTAATTAAGCGCAAACGCACACGTAAGAGCGGTCGACAATTATTTAGTTTCCTAAGCGTATGCACAACCAATTTTTGTTTCGTTTTTTTTAGTAATTATTTTTCTGCTTTGCATTAAAAACTTGATGTAACTCTTTTCTGGTAGTTTTATTTAGCTAAAAATTTCTGTATATATTACATAATATTTAATTACAGTACGGTAGAAAAAAGGCAGTTTAGAAGAACTGTAGTTTAATAGAAGATGCCAAGAAAAATAATGGAATAATATGAATTAATTTAGAGTTTCAGTGCGTGAAAATCCGTCTCAATCAGTTCGCAAACGCAGTCAAGAACTTAACATTAAGAAATCGTCGTTGCACAAAATTCTGAAACAAGATTTACAACTTACAGCCTACAAAATTTAATTTGTTCAAAATCTGAACGTTACCGATTATCTTCTCCGGCTGAATTTTGCAAATAAAATGTTTCAACGTTTTCCAACGTTCGAAAAAGTTCTGTTTAGTGACGAAGCAAACTTTCACTTAAATGGTCACATAAATAAACACAACTGCCGCTACTGGGTCAAAGAAAACCCAAGACAAATACATGAACGACAACTACATAGTCCAAAAGTTAGTGTGGGCTGCCATGTCTGGTGAAGGCATCATTGGGCCTTATTTTTTTTACCGGCGAGGGCGAACACCTACGGTAAACAGTGAACTGTATTGCTACATGTTAAGAAACTATTTAGCTCCACAATTGCAGGAGTTTGAAGGTTTTAATGTAGAAACATGGTTTCAACAAGATGGAGCCACTTACTACACCTCAAATCAATCATTTGAGGTTGTCAATCAACTTTTCCCAGAAATAGTGATCTCTTGTCGAGGCACCATCAACTGACTACCAGCAAGTTCCGATCTTCCACTTCTTGATAATTTTTTTGGGGATACCTTAAAGAGAAAGTGTATGCAAACAAACCACGAATTTTACTTCAATTGAAGCACAATATCCGCACTGAAATGGCCGCCGTTTCCAGAGATGTGTGGACGCATGGCGGCTAATTTCCATGTTCGGTTAGAGGAGTGCTAGCAGCGCGAGGGTTAATATTTGGACAACATAATCTTTGGCACTTAATTTTCCAAAACTTTGTCTAAAGATTAAAGATAAAAAAGTATTTTTCTGACTTGTAGTGGTTTTTTTTATTCAATTTACAAATACCTTCTACCCTTTTTGGACACACTGTACAAAAATTAACTTATAAAAAAGGGGACTAAATATACTATTGCTCATTAAAATGGCAGCACCAATTAACAACTAAAACTTTGCAGATTTATTTAATAGTATAAAACAATTAAATGATTAAATTTACAAAAAAATTGTCCATAAACATTCAAATTTCTTTAATTGGGGCTGTTGTGACCACTTCCATTCTTTTAAATATTGAGTCAAATAACGAACGAATTATGTTTTAATGGATTATATTCTTGGAGATTGTGGATACCACTGTATTTTTTATATAGTGATACTATAGACCTCCAATCGGCGAAACATTAGCTGATCTAACTGATGAAGGTAAACTATCCACTCTGGTTTCTTGAAGAAAGTTTAATGTATTACATGTCATATGTTATCAAGCATTATTTTGTTGAAAGATTGCTTGACGTACCCTCTGAAAAAACAAATTTTCCTCTAAACAAATATCCCTACATGTGGATCAATAACAGGTCCTTTTTCATATTGCACAGTGTACGTTCCAAGTGTCAAATCTGAATTGGTAAAATCATTTTGATGTTTGTTTTACACTACTTCTCTAAACCTCATATTTAAGAAGAAATATAACCATATCTTGAAAAACCATAAACATATAGTTTTTAAACTTTCATGATTTTCTGATTATAACACGCTGAACGTCTTATAAAAACATGAATGCAATTTAATTTGTTTTTAATAGTGCTGCAATTTTAATATACGTTAGTGTATTTTGCTATTAAAACTACCTATCTAATGTAAAATATCGATAAGATAAAGAAAAGATAATAATTCATAATTAGTTTTATCGCAAATTTATTATAGTATTATAGTATTATCAGAATTATTTAGTAGAGAATAACAAATAAATAGATTTCAATAAAGTGAAAACTCGTAGAAAACTAAATTAAATCTTTCTATAACTCTTACAGAAGCCAATAAGTTTTAGGAACTATCCGCAAGTACAGAACTAAACCATATTTTACCTTTATTTTTAAAACAGTTAAATATTCACTAAAATATGCAAAATAGAAATGGGTGTTTTAAATAATTACTTTTATTTCACATTGTCAGCACCTACATTACATGTATACTTATAAAAAAATCTTACAAACGCATTTCTAATGGGAAAAACAAGTATAGAAATATTTAATAAACATAAGAATCTGATTAATCTAAATTTTTATTATACGTTTCTACATTGGAGCTTACTAAATATTTTTCTAAATTGCTAAACTTTGAGAATTAAACTGACATGCGACATCTTTGATTTTAGTGTAATTAGTTGCAAGAAAATCTACACAATTTAACCAGGTATATCATCCCATTTTGGTAAGATTGGCTCTGCTAACAAAGGCAGTTCAGGGTAATTTTCCTTATACACTTGAACTATAAGTGCTTTAATAAACTGCTCTATAATATTCGAAATTAAATTATATTAGAGTATAACAGTCTTAGCAACGCGATTTAAACCGTGAGCCAAACTAGTACAACGAATAAAATTAGGGGGAAAAACTTTTGTGATGCTTTTATCATATACTGTGCAGCATCTGTAACCATTAACATTATTGTATCTATCGGCATTTGATTCGGCAAATGAAATGTACTTAACGATTTATTAACGAATCTAGCTACCGTTAAGTTATAGTTGAGTACCCTGAATTCCTTTTGCCACTAAATCTGATCTTAATAAGATGGGGTACCTAGTTAAAATATGCGGAAATTATACTAAAATTAAAGATGATGCACGTCAGTTTAATTCTCAAAATTCAGCTACATTTCTAAATTGTATTAAATATTTTACAGATCCAACAATTAAATAGCAGTTAGTTTGCATAAAATTTAAAGGCTGTCTCATATTAAACAAATTAACGATGTATTAAACGGTGAACCTAGGATGATCTAGAATAGGATATAAGCATTTAAGTATGCATCTGTTACTTCTTGCGAAGTTGAACGCGCATTTTCAAGCTACAAACATTTATTAAGCGATCGTTTTTTTTTTTTTTGATAATTTAGAAAAATATTCTGTAAGTTCCAGTGTAGAAACGTATAACAAAAACTTAGATTAATAAAGTTTTCATATTTATAAAGTAGTAACTGTATCCAGCCACGCGTTACTGTGGCTCTGCTTTTACTATTGCGTAATCAATAACTATTGTAAACTTATGTACTGATTTTGTTACCTAAATGAGTTTTTAATGATTAAATCATTTCTTCAATCAAGTACAAAATGGTACTGATTTTATTTTATTCCTTTTTCTAATATACTTTTTTTATCCATATTTTTTTTGTTGTTTTAATAGTGTTGTTCATCTATGCCTTGCTCAATTTCTTAGATCTTTATTGTTTTCTTATTGTTTCTGATTTATTTTTCTACTTCATTATTCTATATGCATATTTTATTATTTACTGTTAAGTTATAAAAGCAAACTTGACATAATTAAAAATGTACAGTACCGACCAAAATTATATTATATTTTGATTTTATGCTGCGACTTTTCTCAGAAATGGCAAAACAATTTGAAATTTTAAGACACGAAGCACGCGGTGTGCTCAAGAGTGCGACTCAAGTATAGTGTGTTTTTAAAAAAATTCTTAATTTTTCTTTGGTTCATCAAATTTTTGTTCTTTTTATCATTTTATTTTGTAGTTCATATTTTTTCGAATTTTTATTGTTTTTCCATGGTTGCTTCTCCTATATACCCTACTTTGTTGTAAGTGGTGGGGAAACGTCTAGGTTTCGGAAACTTGCCAATCCCTATCCAGGATGCAATCTTAATCGGCTGGCAGCAAAGACGAACACAAGTTGAACTGACAGGGCAATTTGGAGTGACCTACGCGGCAGTGAGTATATTCTTGAAGCGTTAAAGAGTACAGGAGAGAGTAAGGAGGAAGAATATGGCAAGAAGACTCCATATAACTATTCGCACAACTGTCCGCGCCGCAAGAAACAACCCTCGACTTGGTGCAACTGAGATATTTGGCCTTTTCAATACTCCCACGAATCCAAACCCCTCCTTACGAACGGTCAGACATCGTTTACAGCAGGCGGGATTGCACGGACGGACATCTGTGAAGAAACCAATGATCAGCGAGAAAAATTGAACGCTTCAACTTTAATGGACGGAGGACCATTTGCAATTAAAACGGAGAGAGTGGAGTCAAGTCGTCTGGTGTGACAAATCCAAATTTAACCTCTTTAGTAATGATCTAATCGCATCCCGTCGGCATTCGCGTCGATCCCAAGTACCAATTTCCCACGATGGTGCATTGTGAGGGATGGTATATGGTGTGGTGATGCTTTAATGCAAATGGAGTTGGGCTCTTTCGTCTTATTCCCAGAATTTTAAACCGATTTAGATGCAAGGATATTTTGAAGAACTGAGGCGACCCCACGCTCTTCCTTTCATCGGCCGGATCTTCATCTTTCAACGAGACATCGACCCGAAGCACCACAGTTGTCACCTTAAAAACTTGTACACTCGCCACCGCGTAACCCTCCTTGACTGACCAAGCCAATATCTTGGCCTCAACATCATTGAGCTACTGTGAGGGGAGCTGACAAGACGTGTGGCAAGCCGTCGGGAGAAGAATGTAGCGGAGATGTTCACTTAGGTGGAGGAGGAATGGCAAAAAAATCTTCCAGTCCACCATCAGTTTTATGCCTCGGGGATACCAGGTTATGTAAAAACTATGCTACAAAGTACTAGGATATTCTTGCTTAAAAGTCACTCTAAATAATGCATTGACGTTTAAAAAAAATTATTTCACTCAGCCAAAATCGATTGTTGTTATGATGTTTCTTGATTTTTATAAAATATTTATTTTAAAAAATCCATCAGATTACCTGTATGTTTAGCAATTATGTGTGAAAATTTTGAAGAATTTCGATGACAAAAGTTATTTAAGAATAACCAAAAAATAATATAATTTTGGCCGGTACTGTACACGTTGCATGCATTAGACCGGCATTTCGCATTAGAATATCGAATAAGGTGCTCATTCGCAAAGACTGGGTTCTATTTAATATGATGACGCGGCTTGTGCTAACACAGTTTCAATTAAAACAAATCTATAAAACTTATTTAATTATACCATCTTAATAATAAGTTTGTTCAAACTTCTTATAAATAAATGATAAAGTTTTCTAAGTAAATTAAAAGAAAACAATATCCAAATAAAAACTCATGAGCAATATTTTTAAAATAAAATAATATCTAATTAAATTTTTAATAACTATATGGTGCGGCTCTAACACAACGCGTGGGAGCACAGCCTGCGGAGAACTGGAAGGTTAATGCTTTCATATTATATTTTATTATTATATTTACGTTCTCTAAATTAACACACTGTTTACTTCATTAATAAAATAAAAAAACTAACCACTTTCTTAATGTAAAATATAAATAGGGACCAAAAATATGGAAAATTTATCAAGAACTAGTATGTACGTTACACAAACTCATACGCGCCAATTTTAACCTCCTCATAAGCTTGCTCTGCTCTATGATAAATTATGAAATTTGTTACTTAGCGTAAGAATCATCATACAATATTACATACGAAATTTCAAAGTTCTACAATAAACTGTGACAGAGATATAGGGTGTTAAAAATTTTGCAAATTTTCCTACTCACTTGACTCACCCTCTCAAAATTATAAAGCACTTTCCATACCCAACTTTTTACTTCACAGGCTCAAAATTAAAGTAGTTTAATTCTTGGACAATGGCCAAGTCAAAACACGTAGTTATAATAACAGAAATGCTAGCGTTTAGTTCTCGATTATCTTTAAATAAACTCGAGCAAACATTCCTCTTGATTAAACTTGATTTATTTTTGTTAGATTTATATTTTTAACTTTTCTAACTTGTATACATCTTAGTTATATGGCATAAAACCCAAGATACCGAGATAAAAATAATTAGCACTCTGTGGACAATCCTCGTGCTCAATAAATTTTCTCCATCACTGCAAGTGATAACTTTAAGCCCTTATCTCGTAATTACATGTAAATGAGTGCATGATTTGGATCAAAGGAAATAAATAAATAAAAACAGAACTTAAAACTTTGATAAAAAGAGTGAGATCCTTAACAAAATATAAATGTTAAAAATGAGGTTAAGTCCTTATCCAAACATTTTCAGCCTATAAAAATTGTGAGATTTAAACTAATTAAAGCCACGCCATTTGTTCAGAAGAACAGGCACAGAGTCCAACTGAACTCCAGAATGATTTTCCTTTGCAACCGAACCCGGCTCCGATTTACTGTGTATCTACCCCGACATATCTATTATTGAACTCAAATTTTTACATTTCTACACTCCTTTACCCTAGCAATAATTTTATCTGTAACTTAGCTATTTTTTCTTTTCTCTACCTGATGTATTTACACAGTGACTTGAAATAAAAATAAAATAGCCACGTTACAGGATAGAAAATCGTTGCTATGATAAAGGAGTGTAGAAGATTTTCACACCTAAACGCATCGTTAACCCACTTCCAGTCTTAATCAACAACAATCCTATTATCTGGAATCCAGAAACGGAAATGGTAGAATACTTATTCTATCAATAACTTCTTTTTTCTTGTAACTACTTCGATGTCTTTTGAAGAAATTTTTTTTAACACTTTAAATATATCTTTTAATATTAAACTAATTGAAGGGCCTAACTTATATAATATAATTAACATATTAATTATTTATGTTATATAAGAGTCTCTTTAAAAATGCTTTCGTTTCAAATAATGTTAATTACAACATTAACGCAATATGGATAAAAGTTTTAGCAGATTATCAAACATATTAAAAATAGTAATCGTATATATTCGCAGTTAACTTTGAATGTGAAAATAAGTAGTGCTCTTGTTCTTTCTAGACGCGTAAAAAGCAATATCATTAAATCATACAATAAAATTACTGTAGAAATAAAATGTCTTACTTTATTACGTTACTACATTAATTCAATAAAACATAACACAAAATTCAGCATTACACATTACAAAAATGTTTAAATAGAATTTCTTTTTTTAATTTCATTATTAAAAACCTCTAATAATTTACTTGTGCCTATTTTTTACTTAAATACTTTTATTACAGAAGTCAATTACGTATAACTTATAAATAATTAAATTAATTAATTAAAAATACGATTTTAAATCACCAACCACAAACACGTCTAAAATTATAAAATCTAAAATTCACAATTATAAGTTTCTTAACACAAAAATTATACACTGTCGAGTTTAGGTGAAAAGAAAACATAACACTAGACAAATTTCTAATTATTGCATCTTTTGAAAAACCATATGTATTTTAAAAAATTCAATGGAAATTATTGATTGATTTATAAAACATATTTAATGCACGGAGATACCGAACAAAAATAAAGTTTAAAAAATACGTTAAATCTAAAGATTCTTCCACAAATGCTGCCCCAAGACCGACGATAGACTTACTTTAATTAATGACTGCTAAAAAATATAATTCTTAGTCTTTTTTTAACATTTTATAAACAAACACAACACTTAAAGGTATAAAAAATTAATGCAACTTATGTTCTTAAAAAATAACATTTAGCCAATATAAATAATTTAATATAAACATAATACATAAATATAAAATAAGTATAGTTAATAAAGTATACTAATTAGAACTAAATTTATTAAGGAATAGTAACAACGCATTTCCCACAAAAGAAAATATAGGTTTACTTTAAAAACTTTTTATTATAAACATTTAATTTTTTACTATATATATATATATATATATATATATATATATATATATATATATATATATATATATATATATATATTGTCATTTATGACAAGGATGTCAAAGATCTAAAATTTTATTTAATGATGGGACAATATAAAACAAAGAACAAGTCTGTATCTGAAACAAAAATAAACATTAACATGATATACAATGACATACAAACGAAAACGTGTAGGAATAGATTGAATTAAAATATTATAAATAATGGAATTTAAAAAACGACAAGGCAAACAAAAGTTAGATAAAAATAAAATAATACATTTTTTTTAATTGGATTAATGCAAATTTACAATCTACTTAATAAAGGAATAAGTAAATGTGTTGAAAGAAGTTCACTTGAGTCAGGGGCCATCCATTGACGGCTCTCTGGATTCACCTAGCTAGGTCTTCTGGCCATGTTCTATTAAGTCTTCTATTTTCCAATGGTTGTCTGAACAGTTCACTGATTAGCTCGTTGCTGTGGGTTATGCTTCGATTTTTGTGTTTAACAGAGTAAGCATTGATGACGTCGTGTATAAACGATATTTTGAGTTCGTCGTGTATGGTGTTGTTGGAGAAATACCAAGGTGCATTTAGTAACATTCTGAGGGTTTTAGATTGTAAAGTTTGTAAAATTTTTGTATTAGACGGTTTGCTGCAGCCCCATAATTCGACACCATATGTCCAAATAGGCTTAAGAATTTTTTTTTCGTATATGGGGAGTTTGTTCTGTAGTGAGAGCTGAGATCTACGATTTAGTAACCAAGACATGTTCCTCACTTTTAAATCTAATTGACGTCTTTTTGCCTTAATGTGTGTTCTCCAAGTTAGTTTTGCGTCAAGATGAAGGCCGAGGTATTTAACTTCTCCTTTGACAGGAATGGGAGTGTTATTGAAGGTAAGAGGAGGACATTCTGTTCTTCGTGTTGTGAACGTGATTTGACACGACTTATCAACGTTTAGATTAATTTTCCAGTGCGTAAGCTAAATTTGGAGTTAATCAAGATAAGCTTGCAATTTTGCAGAAGCTCGTATCGGATCGAGATCTGTAGAAAGGATGGCTGTATCATCAGCGAACGTTGCTAGTGTGTATCCTCGCTGGCTGGTATATCAGCGGTAAACAGTAAGTACAAGAAAGGTCCCAGAACACTTCCTTGGGGCACACCAGAGTTGATAGTCTGGTAGTCAGATAATGAGTCTTCGAATTTAACTTGGAAGTAACGGTTGGACATGTATGACTTAAGGATGAGGAACAATTGATTTGGTAAATGTTGTTTAAGTTTGAAACGTAAGCCTGCATGCCACACCCTGTCAAATGCCTGTTTTACGTCTAAAAATGCTGATGTACACATTTGTTTTGCTTCTAAGCTTTCTTTGATTTTATTAACGATTCTATGGCACTGTTGGATAGTGGAGTGATTGGGTCTGAAGCCGAATTGGTGGTTAGGGATTAAGGCACCTATATGTGTTACGTTTGCAATTCTGGTGAGGATAAGTTTTTCTAAAATTTTGGACATTACAGGAAGGAGGCTTATTGGCCTATAGCAAGTGGCATAAGTTGGAGGTTTTCCTGGCTTCAGTATCATGATTATTATTGCATACTTCCATAGTATCGGCGTAGTATGCTGTTATATATGGTTGTGAGTAATATAATAGCTTTTCTAGGGCAGTTTTTCAGTACTTCACCTGTGATGAGATCATATCCAGGAGCTTTATGAGGATTTAAGAGACTTATTTCTTTTTTGACTTCTGCAGGTGAAATAGGCTTGGGTGTCCTTTGTCACAAAATATTACAACTAATACTCCACTACATTCAACAACCCCAACCCCTACTTATGTCCAAATGACCGCAGTACAACCTAACATCCCATCTAACAACACCGAAACAGATCTAACTAGTAAATTTACTATATTCTTTAATGATTTTAAGGATATGTTCAATCAATTACTCAACCAGAACAGTATGATTCTAACCATGCTGACAACAGTCATCAATAAATTAACTCAATAATGGCCCCTGCACTTAGAATTGCAGAATGGAACTCAAACGGCTTATCAAACCATATTCAGGAACTTATGCTATTTCTTAACATAAATAAAATTGATATCTTCCTAATCGCTGAAAGTCACTCAACACAAAGGACAACTCTTAAAATACCATACTATTTCATTTACTATGCTAACCATCCTAATGATGCGGCTCACGCAGGGTCTGCAATCATAATCAGATCTTCAATAAAACATCACGTACTCCATCCATACATAACACACAAAATTCAAAGTGCCATCATAAAAGTAGATACTTTCCCCCGACCTATTACAATTGCTTCAATATATTGTCCACCACGCTATTCTATAACATGCAATGTATACCTCGAGTTCTTCCAACGACTCGGCTCACATTTTGTAGTTGCCGGAGACTGGAATGCTAAAAATACAGCCTGGGGATCTAGGCTAATTACTTCTAAAGGCAGAACATTATTGAGAGTTTTAGAACTAAATAATTTCAACTATTTGTCGACTGGAGAGCCAACTTATTGGTCGACCTATCGAAATAAAATCCCCGACCTGTTAGACTTTGCCGTAACTAAGGGAATCTCAGACCTACATAGTGATATTGAATCCAATTTAGATCTGCACTCTGACCACAGTCTTGTAATAATAACTCTAAGCACCAGTATTATATGGAAAAAGCCACAACAGAGACTGTCTTCCAAAAGACTTGATTGAAACCTATCCGTCAACATATAATATATCACTAAATATCCGCTTAAAAGATAAGGAGGACATAGATGAAGCTGTGCAGTACCTAACTACGTTAATACAAAGCGCTTCCTGGACCTCTACTCCAGAACCCCATGGTCTTACTCGCAACAATCAGAACATTCCGCTTCATATTAGAGAATTGGTCGTCGCAAAGCGCAGAGCTCGGCGCAGGTGGCAGACTACCAGGAATCCACTTGACAAAACTTATTTAAATCGATTAACGTACAATCTCCACAATGCTATCCAAGCAAAAAACGAATCCTTCGAACACTACATCGTTAATCTATCTACTGATGATCACTATCTGTGGAACGCGATAAAGAAATTCAAAAGACCCATAGTATCTATTCCACTTCTACGAAAAGCTGATGGGAGCTGGGCGCGGACGAATATTGAAAAATCCAACAGATTCGCAGAACACCTTGCTAATGTATTTTCCGCTCCTGATATCCTCAACGATGATGAAGATGATGTCGAAATACAAACATTCTTAAACGCCCCCTGTCAGAAATAATACATGACGGAAGCTTTAGTCACAGTTAGTATATATGTAAACAGAAATGTATAAAACAACCTGGCTTTGTAAAAGGGGCACACACAAATTAAATATATATTGGAAATCCAGATTACAACAAACTACAAAATCGCATAACCAATATAAAATCAAAATTAAACAAAATCCATAATAACGAAAATAAAAAGACTACTAAAATATGTTTTTTATACTAAAGAAAAATAGGTACGATATTTTACTGGACTATTTAAAAACGGCAATCAATCGGTCAGGGTAATCTTACTAAATATAATAAACAACACAAAAGTAGAAATAAAGGAAGAGGGGGTAAAAGAAACGACCAAAAAACTAAAAAAAACAAAGACTGTAGATGAAAATGAATTATAAAATAAGTTAATAAAGTATAAAGGCCTATCGTTAATTGAAGAACTAACAAAATTATTACAGAAAATATTCAAATAAAGTACACAACAGATGATTGGAAAATAAATCTCGTATTAAGAGCACCGTTTAAGAAAGGAGATAAGAAATCTATAAAAATGAGAAAGTCGATTTGCTTAATACAACAATAACAATAACTAATCAGATAGATAATTATATTATTTTAGCTAATTAGCAGCAGGGATTTTGAAGAAGTGGATCTTGTCCAAGCGCAACATTTATATTAAAACAGGTAGTATAGAAACATTAGAGTTTAATGTAGCAGCTTTCTTGTGGCTTATAAATCTACTAAAATAATGAAAGAAGTAAGCCAATCCATTACGATTCGACGTTATAATAAATAAAACAATCAAAGAGATGTTATAGCGTTTCGAAAATAGCATTTTTCCAGCAATTGTAAATAATTCATGGAATATTTCAAATATAACACAGGTTCTTAGTTTAGGCATTCAAAAATTATACTGACAGATCATAGAAATATAAAATAAAGGAGATATATAGCCTCATAAAACAAAAAAGAGAGCACAACTTATTTAAATTAAAATATCTTACGGTTTTTGCTTTCTAAAAATTTACATAAATTAATTTGGGAAATATAGGTCTGATACACCGAATTTTTTCGCGCACTTACAGGCACTGCAGCTTCAAGGGCTTATTATACATATAACATATTATTATATTATACATATAACATGCACATATTCTAGGACATTTACACACACCCATCTGTTGAGCGAGACAACTGTTTTAACCTGCTGAGCCACCGCGTCTCTAATACACCGTACACAGTGTGTACAATTCTTGGCCAAATAGTTTATTTTGTATATAAACCATTAACCAGTTCTTTGATTTAGAAAAGTATTTATTATAAAAGAAGATCTGGATATTATCAAAATAAAAATAAAATGTATGCAATAGACCCGCAGAATGGTTAACAAGTAATCTTAGTTTCTAAACAAAGTAGAATTTTTAACCATATAGAATATAAAAGGTACAGAGGTGTAAGAGCCTCACATACTATGATAGCTTTAAATGATGTATATCAAATTTGATCTTTGAAGGAACTGCCTCAGCTTGAAAATAGTTTCTTTGTCGAGTAGACGACAATTGGCGAAGTGTCTGGCAAAACATAGATTAACGTACTTTGGAGAGTCGCAAAGAATGTGGCAAAAGATTAAGGGGGATACACATGTATCGCACGCGGGTCGTTCAGTACCCGTTAACAAATATAGCGAATTTAATAAAGTATGGACAATACTGTGAGTTGAGTAAGGGATATTTGAAAACGGCGGTCCAAGCCAACTTGGTAATAAGCTTCTATTACATTGATTTGTATGATAAGAAAGGTTGAGTCATATTGTTACCATTGGTCCTGCCAAACTGTCAAAACAATAAAAATGCTCAAAAGCTTAGCACTGTCAGGTCTTACAAATATGTCGACTGATAGAGGTTAAGCTGCCGCTAGACGAGCAGATTTATCCGTTGCCTCGTTCCTAGCAGAGGCCAAAAGGGAACTTATTTTGAAGGGCTTGTAATATACTTACCTAGTGCGTACATAGTATGAAATTTTGATATCATAGAGAAATAAAGCAGTGCTTGCCAAATTGAATACAGTTCGGCGGTATGTATACTAACATAAGAGGGTAGGTCCCAAAAGAAGTTCTATACCTCTACATAAATAGTACTGCCGGCTCCCCCTCCGATTTTAGAATTGTCTACAAAATAAAGGTAACGTCTTGTCAGGACTTTATTAATAAAAGGGAACTGTTCGTAAAAAAGCAGATGGAATCTCAAACTTTTTAGCCGCAGCACATTTTAAGTAACACCAACGTGTGTTGTAATTCCAAGGAGACAGTGATTCAATTCATGATCAAAGGACTTGTAATCGTGGGTTTGTTCCTGACAATGTCAAAAATATCTCAATCACGTAACAATTGATAATTTGAGTGCGAGGATCAAGATAGCATGCTGAAAATATATCGCATATATTGAGTCCTTAGAGATCTACAAGAAGTGATTTACCTTCATAGTAAAAAGAATCAGAATTGATACTTGTTAGTATGCTTTTTAGAATTATTTTTCAATAAATTTGATTATATTTTCTCAAACAGATATAGTATAGAACGTTTACTATATTTTATTATTTTAATTTTTTATTTTTCATATGGCGTTTAAATAAAAATCACCTTAATGTTCAAGTTGAGTGGGTCACTTCATCTCATAGCTACTGGCGTTTGCAGCATACGCTTGACGATCTTATTTTCTTGCAGATGAAGTAAGTAGAGCATTACAAATGTTGCGAAAGCGTTCGGGGCAAGTGAATTGTGCTATTGAATTTAACAGTTCGCGGCGTCTGGTAAGTGGATTGTGACATCAATATCAAGAAACCGCCACGCCGAGAAGTATCGGGGCCGCGGTTGTTTAACCGCTCTAATCAGGTTGGTTTCCTTTATTTACAAGCTATCGGTGTCAACCCTGGATCGAAACTACAAAATGGTTAATCCTGAGGTATATGAATAGTTAAAGTTATTGGGGAATAATAAGGTTTAACCGTAAATACCCTTTGTGTACATATGGCACAAGTAGGAAAATTAAACGTGAGATTTGGATAGATATTGCTATAATTTACCAACAATGTATTGCTTTAAATCTAAAGCTTAATTAAACAAAATTTATTATTGATCAATGATTTAAATACTAATATACAAAGAAATTTATGTTTAAATTATTGTTTAAATATAGTTTACTGATATTTTTACATTGTGATATCCAAACTTAATTTATTTCTTCAAGTTTCTTATAAAATTACAAAAAAATATTTTTAGTCAATCTCAAAAGGAATATGACATTCTAATTTTTTTTTATTTTTTTTTTATAATTATTATTGTTTATTCTAAGATTGTTAAACTTTGTGTAGTTAGTATTTTCTTTTATTTTGAAAAAGTGGAAAGTTGCTTTTAATTGTGTTTTACGTTTCCTCAATTTGATTTCGAAAGTCTCACATTACATCTTGTTTTATTCCTCAAATTATTTTTAGCATTAAAAAAAAAGAACATGTGTACTATTTGTCGTTACCACTATACTTACTCAATGTTTTACTATAATGGTAACCTTGTTACGTCTAGTACTATTTTGTTAGAATACAATAAATGTTTAACTGAATAAAAAATGATGTTCAAACTCTCACATTGAAGTTCGAGAGCACCTCGATATAAAAAAAATATTTATTTATAATCATCAATCAGAATGTATGTACATCCTATGAGCTAATAGTATTTATTTACAGACTTGATGAGTAGATTCCCATTGGAGTCATTCCTTCTTTAGACGGTTAAGTCTTTTGGCCATTTCTTCTGAAGACGTCGATTTTGCGGATTTATTGTTAATGGAGCCAGGGTTCCGTTTGGGTGATGTTCCAGTATGGTATATGGCATATTGTTTAATTAGGTCTTTCACGTAGGTAATGTCAATGTCTACGTGGAGTGCCTGGTTTGTCACATACCAGAGTGCGGCTATCATGCTGCGAATGGTTTTCGATTAGAAACGTTGAATAATTTCGACATTGGATCTACTTGCACCACCCCAGAGCTTGCATCTATAGGTCCAGAATGGTCTGATAATAGCCTTGCATAACAGCAGGATAGTATAGATTTTTTCCCAATGAGTCAGTACATCTGCTTTATTTTTAAGTCTATTTGTTTCCGCTTTTTATTAATATGCATTTTCCAGGTTAATCTTTTGTCAAGATGGAGCCCCAGATATTTAACTTCAGTGGACTGTGAGAGAGTAGTACTATTAAGGGTTACTGGTGGACATTCTTGGTGTTTTGTTGTAAATGTGACATGTACCGACTTAGTCTCATTTACTTTGATTCTCCACTTAAGTAATCATTTTTCGAATTGATTTAAATGAATTTGCAGTGCAGCTGATGCTGCTGTCGGGTCTTCGTTACACGCGAGTACCGCCGTGTCGTCTGCAAATGTGTCTATTTCAGTGGATTCCGTTGTGGGTAGGTCAAATGTAAATAGCAGATATAACAAAGGTCCCAGAACACGCCCGTGCGGTACACCTGCCTTTATTTCTTTAATTTGAGAAACATCTTGACCAATCCTTGTTTGAAAGGTTCTGTGTGTAAGATACGAGCGTAATAGTAGATAACAGTCAGAAGAAAAAGTTCTTTTGACTTTGTGTAATAATCCTCTGTGCCATACTCGATCGAACGGCTGTCTAACATTTAGGAAAGCAGCAGTACAGAACGCTTTATTTTGTAGTGTAGTTTGTATGATGTTGGCAAGTCGGTGGTATTGTTGAATAGTGGAGTGTTGGTGCCTGAACCCAAATTGGTGGTTAGGCAACCATTCTTCTTGCAATGAGTTTTCATTAATACGCTTCAGAACTACTTTCTCAAGCAACTTGGATAATATAGAAATAAGGCTAATGGGGCGGTAGAAACTGATTTCGTTTGGAGGTTTACCGGGTTTTGGGATCAGAATGATCTGCGCGAATTTGAAATACAGTACGCAAGTCTTAGGATTACGTTGAATAAGATTTGTAAATATTTTATTCTTTGTTCAGGCAATTGTTTGAGCACGATTGCTGTAATCAGATCTTGACCTGGTACTTTTCCATCTTTTAACCATTTTATCTCTTTCTTTATTTCTTTGAATGTAAACTTTCGTATTGGTAAAGACATTTGTATTGGAGATTGTAATTCTTCTTCTATTTCAAGATCAACCTCAAGAGAGTTTGGTTGAAATATTTCAGCTAGATGGTCTGCAAACGATTCTGCCTTTTCTTTGTCTGATTTTAACCACGATCCCATTTGGTCTCTTAATGGAGGAATATGAATTTGTGGTTTTTTGATACCTTTAGCGGCTTTCCAAATTGAATTGTCATGAACATTTAAAGACTTCATGTGGGTTTGAAACGATTTATTCTTAATAAATGTTAATTTGTGTTGAAGTTGGTTATTTAATTGATTGTACATTCTTTTGTTTTCAACGTTGTGACTGCGTTACCATCTAGCTCTCGCTCGTCTCTTTTCTTTCACTATTTCCATGACCTCGTTTGGTATGTTGGGATTAATTATTTTTATTTATCTGGCTGCTGTGTGGCTTTCCAGCCCACTTCCTGAATTGTAGTTATAAGGTGATTCGTTGCTAATTCTATTTCTTATGTGGTTTTTAGGCTAATACTTGTAGTAATATGCTGTTCAATATAAGTCTTGAGGATTTCCCAGTTAGCTTTCCTGTTACTGAGAGAGGGACTAGGTGTTTTGTAGATAATGGTACTGGTTATGGTGGCGATGATCGGTGAGTGGTCGGATAACAGATCATAATTGGAGATGACATTCATGCAGTTGAATGAAAAGCCGTTTGTTACTAAGAAGTTCAGGACGTCTGGAATTTTGTTAGGGTCTGATGGCCAATATGTTGGACTACCGGTTGATAGGAAGTTATAGTTGTTATCTGCAATGAGTTTAAGTAATGTTCTGCCTTTAGTTGTAGTCAAGCGCGAGCCCCAGTGCGTGTTCTTGGCGTTGAAATCCCCGCCGGCTATAATTTTTTGTCCTAGACTCTCAAAAAACGGATGAAGAAGCTGTCGAGTTAGATTGTGTCTGGGAGGGCAGTAAACAGCCGAGATATTGAGTGAAGTTTTGAGTTTTTCAGTGACTCAGATTGTTGTAGCTTGCAAATAGTCAGTTCTATATTCTGGTTCCTGGTAATAAGTAATAGAACTGCAGAAGAGTATTGCTGATCCCCCGTGTGCCCTACCATCTGGGTGTTCCGTATGATAGGCAGAATAGTGTGGTATTTTTATGTACGTTCTATTAGTAAAGTGTGTTTATGACACAGCCAATGTGTCGATGTTATTTATATGTAAGAAGTTTTTAATTTCCAGTCTTTTGTATTGAAGCCCGTTGGCGTTACATAAAGATATCCGAAGAAATTTAGCTATTTTATTAATTACTGTACTTAGCATATTTAGAATTATGCTATCTTGTTCAATATATAAATGAGCTCATACTTATAATCGAAGGATACAACATAATTGTACAATTTGTAAAATATTTGTTAATTGGCAATGTTTCCCCGTTAGTGTCATTTGTGGTATCAAAAATGCAAAGCAAGTTATTTCAGAAAAATGCGTTGCACAATTTAAAGCGATTATATGTTTTTTTTTCAGTTTCATTTCCAAACAATATTATTATTCAATTTGGGGACGGTCTGCTATTACTACTCTAAAGTCTGCTCGACGAGTACCTAAGTTGTTACATTTTTTTATCATTCCAAATTGTGAAGTATTGTCAGTTGCTAATTTAAAAGGTTGATCTGAGTAGTTGTAACTAAAAAGTTATATTCATTTTTTTTAGAATGTAAATATATATACAATTACCCGGTCAATACAAAGTAATGAATAGTAAAATAAATTTTTGTTGACAAAATACACACCTAACCTGATTTTCTATCTTTTAATAATTATGAAATTATTCTTGTTTTTACAGAAATGGGAAAAGCCACTAAATAATAATTTGAAAGACAAAAAATGTTTTGTGTCGTTGTTCATCAGGCGTTACCATATTTACCAACTTTAAAAAACACTTATTATACACACCTAAGTCCTTTTTGTCAAATGATGCAAAAAAAGTATTAATGCAAAAGGTAAAAATTACTTTCAAAATTACAAAATACTAAGTAATTCAATTTATAAATACGTTTGTTTCAAATAATAAAGAAAGATACCAATGCATATAAATTGACTAAAGAAGATACATAAATTAATAAATTTATAAGTTAATAATAACCAAATAATTTAATGCAACTAATCTGTAACTTTCAAGGAAACAACATAAAATACCAAAAGATAGTCAGTGAACAGAATAGAATAAAAGCAATCACAAAAAATTATTTGAGTTTGACGGCTAACGGCATTATATTATTTTAGTAGCACTAGTTTACGATACTCAAGACGTAAACAGCCGTTCCATTGGTCTCTCCTAGCATATGTAACAGTGGGTCGCTGCTTTGGCTTCGTGAGCACAAACATTCTTCCTCTATCTGCTAACCGGCATGGCCGAGTTAGAGCCTTGCTGCAACCCATGGGTTGTGACGTCGTAGTATGAAGTTAGTTAAGCGCATATTATTAGGCACAATACGCCCTTAAGGCTGCAGTGCCCGGCAAGTACATCCCAACGAAAAAACAATGTATATAACAGTACATTTAGCTAGATTAGTATTTCTGCAACAGCAACTTTGCCAAATTTAGAAATCTTCTTTTGAGGAGAATATAAAAGATTTTCTACCATAAAATATACAATTTTGTAAAAAACAAATTGTAATTAATTTTTACAACCATGTAAAGGCAATATATTTTTTAATAATGATTATTTTTTGTTACTAATAAATTATGACGTTTGTTGTTATAATTTATGAAACAATTTTAAAATTAGAGAATTTTGCTGGGTGCAAAGATTATAAAACTGTTAAAATGCTAATTGTTTCAAAACTTCTGTGATGGTTAAATGCTCACTGGTTTATGCAACAAAAATAACTCAAAAATAAATTTATAAAACGTACAAAATGTTTGAAAAGCTACCAATAATTCAAATTTAAAAACATAAAATTACTTCTTTTAACTTAGCAAAACGAAATATTTCTTATAATTAATTTTTTTTAGAAAATTTTTAATGGCTCAGTTACTTAAAATAGGTGTATGGAACTCCAACAGCCTATGCCTGCACGCACAAGAAGTTAAACTATTCCTACAATTACATAACCTAGATATCATGTTAATATCCGAAACACATTTTACTCATCAAAGTTATTTAAAAATCCCATGGTATCACATATATGATACCAAGCATCCTGACGGAACTGCACATGGAGGAACAGCAGTTCTCATCCGAGAAGGAATCAAGCATCACGAACTACAACACTACTGCAAAGAAAATCTACAAGCGACTACTGTAGCTGTAGAAGATATAGTAGGAACGATAAACATCTCAGCGGTATATTGCCCACCAAAGTATAACAACAAACAGCAAGACTTTGTAGATTATTTCAAAACTCTGGGAAACAAATTCATTTCTGCAGGTGACTGGAATACCAAACATCAACACTGGGGTTCAAGAATAACTCTACCGAAAGGCAGACAACTGTAATAAACCCTCCGAAGTCATAACCTCACTGCAATATCCACCGGACAGCCAACCTATTGGCCTACTGATAAGAATAAACTTCCAGATTTAATAGACTTTGGGGTAGTAAAAGGACTTGATCTAAAGAAACTCGAGACAGAGGCATGCTTTGATCTCTCATACGATCCCTCACACGTTCTAGAAAAACAGAAACGACCCACGTTACACAGCAAGCAAACGAACTGGGAAGTATTCAAAACTACTTTAGACACTCTAATTACTTTAAAGATACCTCTGAAAACACCAGAAGACCTGGACTGCTACATCGGATCAACATCGTTCTACTGTTATAGAACTAATCCCAATTATAGTAAAAGAAAATATTCGTGAAAGAAGAAAACATAGGAAAAGATGGCAACTCACAAGAAGCGAAGACGATAAGAAAAACTTTAATAACGCAGCGAAAGACCTGAAAAATGTATTACTACAGTTTAAAAATGAAGCTATTACCGAATACCTCAGTAATCTAACAGCTACAGAAGCTACAGATTACTCGCTCTCGAAAACAACCAAAAATCTGAAATGGCCAAAAACATCCACCTCACCGCTCTTAGATCCAAATAATCAATGGGCTAGAAGTGCCAAAGAAAAGGCCGCAACATCTGCTAGCCATTTAGCCACTGTGTTTAAACCGCATGAAATAGATGCAGTAGAGAATGAAACTACAGTTAGAGAATTTCTTACCGCACCTTATCAACTGGATCTCCCAATAGATAAAATTTCAGTTTCTGAAATCCAAGATACATTCAGGCACACAAACCCCAGCAAAGCTGCGGGCTTTGACTTGATTACCGGAAAGGTACTACAAGAACTCACAACTAAAGCGTACAAAGCCATACAGCAAATATTCAACGTAGTATTGAGACGTGGTTACTTCTCCACTACATGGAAAGTGGCACAAATCATAATGTTGCCAAAACCTGGCAAGAATCCCAAAGAACCTGCGTACTATTGCCCAATAAGCT
This sequence comes from Sinelater perroti, assembly GCA_036346155.1. NCBI lineage: Eukaryota > Metazoa > Arthropoda > Insecta > Coleoptera > Elateridae > Sinelater > Sinelater perroti. Next base: position 13,776,947 of record JARFIY010000359.1, on the reverse strand, counting down.
TATTGCCAGTCATTTCAAAAGTTTTCGAAAAACTCTTCTTAAAACGATTAAAACCAATTTTAGATTAAAACAGCCTTATTCCTGATCACCAGTTCGGGTTTAGAAGTCACCACGGTACTATTGAGCAAATACATAGGCTTGTCAATATAATAAACACTACATTTGAAGCTCAAATGTACTGCTCTTCGGCATTTCTAGATATTAGCCAGGCTTTTGACAAAGTCTGGCACGAAGGTCTTATGTACAAACTTAAAGCATGTCTCCCATCCAGCTTTGTGATTGTACTACAATCATACCTAACCCACAGACACTTTTTCGTAAAGTATCAAGACGAACACAGCGAACTATTCCCAATCCAGTCAGGCGTGCCACAGGGTAGTGTCTTGGGACCTGTCTTATACACGATATATACGGCTGACCTTCCAACGAGTAACGGTACTGCAGTTGCTACGTATGCGGACGATACCGCAGTACTAGCAGTACACTCCGACCCAACAATCGCATCCCAACATCTCCAGGACCACTTAAACCTCATACAAACTTGGCTCACTAACTGGAAAATCCAAGCTAATGAACATAAATCAGTACACGTGACATACACTCTAAATAGAGACACGTGTCCTCCGGTAATGCTAAACGGTCATCAGTTGAACCAGGCAGACGACACAAAATATTTGGGTATGCATTTGGACAGACGCCTAACGTGGAAAAAACATATTTTCACGAAACGAAAGCAACTTGTCCTGAAATTTAGACAAATGTATTGGCTGATCGGTAGAATGTCGCAATTAACCATGGACAATAAATTGTTACTCTACAAGGTAATCCTCAAACCTATCTGGACGTATGGGATACAACTGTGGGGTTGTGCAAGTAACTCTAATCTGGCAATCTTACAACGGTTTCAGAATAAAATCTTACGAACAATAGTTGATGCCCCCTGGTATGTTCCCAACACAACAATTGCAAACGATTTACAAGTGTCATCGATTATAGACGAAATCAAACGGTTTAGTGAAACGTACAGTGCCAGAATTAAAGTCCACCGTAATGTGCTCGCGCGTGATTTATTCACAAATGCTATTGATGAAGTGCGTAGGCTTAAGAGATTCAAACCAAATGATCTAATAGATAGATTTAATTAGGATTAGCATATCTACAGACACCTACTGTCTGTTGTCATATTGTCTTACTTAAGATATATTTAAAGGAGTAACTTCGCTGGAGGTTATCTCCTGCATGGCATTAATGTAATCTGTCACTCTCTACATATTAATTACTTATTGTCCATCGGACAGATTGTAAGCTTAAAGGAGTTAATAAAAAAAAACCTACATGCAAACAAAAGGCATATTAATATTTTAGTAGTATTTAACTTCAATATAAATAATTAAATCCAAGCATAAGTCAACACACTAAAAAATTCAATTCTAAGTCCGAATTTTGAAAATAAACAAGTTATTGTTCAACATGAATATTCTTCTAGGCGACCCGTAAACTACAAAAATTATTAGCAAAGGTTACCTAATTTAATGGAAGACAAGAAAAATTATTTAAAAGTAAACATTGATCAATCGTATAGAATCGAAATCAAATCAATAGCTAGTTTGAGTCTACACAAAAGGCTATGACTGAAAAATATACAACTAGCAATATAAAGCTCTCCAAAGCGCATTGATATAAGTGGTTTATCAAAACGCTTAATAAAAACACTTTTTTCTAAAAGACCTCACTGAATAGCTTTGCGTTTTCCGAGGTTTTTAACATAAAAAGAATCCCGAACAATGGAAGCAAAATAAGGAATTTTGAAAGGGTCGCATAATGAAAATTATTATTGTTGTGTGAAGTAAACTCTAAAGCTCAGTAGGATTCTTAAGAAGATAAGAAAACAGAAGCAGGACTAAACAAATTTTTATTTTTATGTATAAAGTTTGAAATTCTTCGCCCTTGTAATATGACACATATTGATAAAGGAAATTACATATTTTGTTCAGAAGAACTTAAAATTAGTATATATATATATATATTAAAATTATTATTTAATAATAATAAATAATATGATGTTATTACACTTTATCAAATATAACAAATATGTAATGTGATCGTAGGTACCACTAACAACTTTGGACTCCGGTACGGCTTTCTTATTTAATTAGCTAGCCAAAACCAGTAATATTTGCATGTAAATAATATATGGACGAACGTGTATCTAATATCTCCTCGTAACGTACTGTAAATTATATAAAATTTAAATAGACATATTAGGAATACTAAATATTCACAAACTAACCATATTACTTCTTATTTCACCATATTGTTAAGGACTACAATAATGTGCTATTATACATATTTAACATTGCCTATAATAAATATTAGTGCTTCTACATAAAATTACAAGATATTACATATTGTCTAAATACTTCTTAACGGAAATAAACGTTTTAAAAAACAAGATCTTGCTTTATCGAAAGTAAAAAATTTTGTACAAAATGCCTATGTTAATTTCTATAAATTAAAAATAAACACAACTTTAATTAACTACTAATATTTAAGCTAATGTGCTTAGTAGTATTGTAATACTACTTGTAAGTTATACTAAAAATTTTGTATTTGCTTATACTTCTGAAGAGCTAAAAGAGGAATCGCTATAATTCTTTTCTAATAATTTGCAGTAAACGCTTTCTGTCACACAGAAAATATAACACAAAGGTATATGTAAATATATTAAATTGTTATGCAAAAAAATGTAATTTTTTTAAAATTTATAAATTGACAAAACCTAGGTATCCTACCCCGTCAAGTACATCGGGACACATTCGTGATCAGCGACCCTAAAAACCCTTATAGAGACAATAAAAACTCAAAAAACAAACAACTTTGTGCTGGCCCCCAAAATCGCCCTCAGATCTAGAATTATGCCCCCCTCTCCCCAAATCATCAGGACAATTTGTAAGCATCATATTCCTGATCAGCGACCCCACAAATCTGTGAGTATCAGGATTGAGCTTAGTTTGGCCTACATTAAGCGAGCGATAAAATATTATTTAGTCTACAAAAAAAGTCAATTAAATGCAGTTTTTGCGTGCACTTTTGCATTATAACAAATAAAATATGGTGTAAAAAATTTTATATAATATTTACTAATCTGCCTCGACTAATATTATATTTTGGAATTCCAGTTGCTTGTTTGAGCTCTTCAGATTTGTTATATTCGCATTGCAGTTTGTCACTCTGCAGTGCCTTCTCGCTTTGCTTCCTATAAGTTGATGTGTTGTTTTGTTTTTTTAGGTGATTGTTTTCCGTTTCTTCTGGTCTTGAATATTTTCTTTCACTCCAGTTACCCTCATCTTTTTTATGTCGTTGGTAACCTGATCTTTCCAACGGAATTTATTTCATATTTTTCTAATTATCTCCTCATTTGCTTTTCTTTGCATGTGTTCATACCATTTCATTCTCTTGGCTTTTATTATTCTTGTCATGCTCTTATTTCCTAATATTTCGTTTACTTCAAAGTTCACGAGCTTTCTGTATTCTTTGTTCATTTTCTTGGTCTCCATTATCTTTTTGATTATTCCTCTTTCGAATATCTTTATTTTTTCTTCCTTTTTATTTGTTAGGTAGACTGTCTCTTCTGCATATGTTACTATGGGTCTTATAGCTGATTTGTATAGCATGAGTTTTATCTTCCTACTTAACTTTTCATTATTTCTTTCTACTTATGAAATCCTTTATGTCGATTTTATTTTTTGTATTATTTCTATTGTTCTATTACTCTTATTGTTTTGCATTTCATTGCATATATTATCTGTTTCTGTCACTTTTGACTTTTCAATTTGCTTATTACTTTTTGTAATTTTCTTAATTTAATATTGTTTTTCTTATTTTTCTCTTGTAATTCTTTATTATATCCTTTTTCTTCTTTTCTTGCATTGTCTAATAAATGCTTCTCCTAGGTTTTATTATCTATATTAGGGTTATGTTCTTTCTTCTTATTTGTCTATTTATGTGTTAGTATAATTTTGTATTATTCTTGTTGTCTTTCTCTAACTCTTCCATTACTTTATCTATGTATTTACGCTTTTTTCTGCCACTGGTTTGACTACTTCTATTCTTATTTTCTTATAATTCTCGTGATTTAATTGCTTGTTGGTCCCTACTCACTTTATTTTTGCTCCCCTCTTTCTTTTTATTAGTTCTTTACATTTTCTATCAAACCACTCTTTTCTATTTTGTTCACGTTTTATTTCTATTACCCTATCTGCTGATTTTATAATAATTGTTTTAATTGTTCTCCATTCTTTCTTTATATATTTTTTTATTTTCTTTTTGTAGTAAGCTATTTATCTCATTCTCGTGTCTCATCTTTCCTTCTTCTTTCTATAAATTTCCTAGGTTTTATTTCTTTTTTGTTTGTCGTTTACATTTTTCTTTGATCGTTCCTAATTTCATTTACGCTATTGCTAGTTTATGATTGGTTTCTACGCTTGTCCCTCTCTATGAGCTTACATAATTTATATTGGAATTAAAACAATTTAAAAAAAAAGATCGCGGGGAAGGAAGAGAAAATAGATATTTTAGAAAGAGGGATAAGAATAATACCAACAAAAGTGAGAAAAAACACAAGACAAAATAGTATTTTAAAAGATAGAAGTAAACATTAATATAAATAAAAATATAAATAAACTAAGAAGAATTGGGAAATACAAAGAAGAAAAACCAAGGCCAATACTAATTAAATGACAAAAGAGTCTACAAGATCAAACATATTAAAATAAAGCTCTAAATGGTACAGATATATGGATCAATAAAGACTATCCTAAAGAAGAACAAAAAGAAAGAAAAAGACTAATATTGAGTATAAAGGAAACGATAAATAAAGAACATAAGGACTAAATAACATAGAACAAACTGATACTTAATAACGATGAATACAGAGCAGAATACATTGAGAGAGAGAGAGAGAGAGAGAGGAGAAAATTGTAAGTTGAATCACAAGTGTAAGAAGCAATCATAAAAGAACGGTAAATAAAAGATTTCCAAAAGATGATAAGCCCGAAGAAAAACTAAAGATAATAACACAAACCTCCCGAAAAAACTAATGGGAAAAGATAAGAAATAGAAAAATGATGACGGACATAGCAATAGACAAGGAAACGATTTACAGGAAATACATAAAACAAATTATAAAAATAAACAAAGAAGTGAAAAAAGCAACAGATATAAGAAAACGACAAATAATACAAGATAAAAGGAAGCGACTAAACAAACGAAAAAGGCGATATAAGATAAGACTAAGAACATTGAACATAAAACATTATTAGAAATAGGTAAAATAGTGGAAATAAGAAGAGAAATGAAACGGTACAAAATAAGCATAATGGTACACAAGAAATAAGATAGGAAGGTGAAAGAAGAATAGATAAAGCAAAATACTCAATATTTTACGGAGGAAACGTAACACAAGGATAGCAAGGAACAACATTAAAGAAATAAAAAATTAATGGAAGAATTAATACAATTCAGAAGAATAAACGGAAGAATATCATGTATATACACAATAGCAAATACATATTCGTAGTAAACGCCTACGCACTTACAGAAAAAGTAACGGCAGAAGATAAAGAAGCTTTTTACAATACACTGGAAAAACATGCAGGAAAATACCCAATCACGGTACATTAATAGCAGTAGGGCACTTCAGTACCAAAATAGAAGAGAAGATTTCATAAAAGACGTAGCTGGAATAGAAACAATTCACAAAATAATAACAAATAACGTTATAAGACTATGCCACCTAGCAAAATTATAAGCACTAATTAAAAAAAACATAATTACGTGGAATATACCTGCAAAAAATAAAAGCAACCAACTAGACAATGTTTTAATTAAAAAGAATAGCATCTAGTTGCTGCATGTTTCCACCAATTTGTTTAAACATTCTTTCTGTTCTATTCATTTCTGCCATTTTTAGTTTTTCGCTGTTTGTTTATTTCAAATAACGGCAAAATTTGACTCTAATTTATTACGGTTATTCGTCTACTTGTTTAATTTTACAGCCGGTCGACCTATCGGAACTTTAGTCTCTATCCGTGGTTTGTTTGTTTCTTTAAATTTTTTAATTATTATTTTTTTAATTTAATATTATTTTACTTTTATTTTATTTTATCCTGCTTAATTTATATTTCAATTTATTCTTTCAACGTATGGTGTGTTAGCTAAGCTAAAAATTTATGCGCGTCTCAGTTATTTATATTCACTTTACCACTTATCTAATAGCAGGATGCATATTTATATATCATTTAACCTCAAAATAACTGCAATAAACTTAAAACAAAGTTTGAATTTTACTTATTTATTTCCACTTTTCAGTTTGTTGTTCCTTTTAATTCACTATCATTCCTATATATTTTTTTTGTGTTTACACTTGTGTTTTTAACTTATTAATATTTATTAAAACCCTTGATTCACACACAACCCTAAATTTATGTTATGCCGTTGGACGTCTTACAAATAATTCATCCTTATACACACTAACTTCTTAATATCGTACACAGTTTGGTTAAAATGAAAGAGAGTCTAACCTTCCCCAACGATTTTTCTAAATATTTAAATAACATTATTGTACTTATTACGAGATTTAATTTGATACGCAGAGGGTTAAGCTGCAGCAACAAAAAATTACTTATTTTGACCTTAAAAGTTATATTGTCGTTAATAGAACAAAAGTTTTTTTACATTTCGGGTCATGGTATACGTAATAACTATACATATTTTTCGATTTATTACACAATTGAACGGGCGTATCGAATGAGCTATAACTTATTTTCTAAACACATAGCGCAGGTGTTCAAAATTGCCTAAAGATTTAAAACGGTATAGCGACTCATACATGTACTATGTTTATAAAACAACATATGTAGCGTTATTAAGTTTAACCCTAAGCAAAAGACATTTAAAAAAAATCTAATTTTTTTATTTTTCGATAAAGTAACATCAGATATGAGGTCCATATCTGATGTTCTTTCATTTCTCATCCCTATTTTTTTCGCTTACAGAAATAAGTTTTTTTTACAAATATTTTTATAACAATTTATTATTTGTTAATTTAATTATCAGTTAAGTTTTATCGATATAAGGTGCTAAATATAATTATACTTTGCGATAATTACGGTGATATCCACTTATACCGTTTTCCGACTTCATTTAACGGTGATGTTAGTTTATAATTCAGTGGTTTTACGTTCCAGGCTTGCATCGCTGCTGGCGGTGAAATCTTCGAACATTAGTTGTAAGTTAAAGTAATGGTTTTACTTTCTGTGTAGCCGTTACAGTACTTAATTTTTTTTAATAGTATCCTATTTTATTTGCAATCTGTAGTATATGATATATATATATATATATATATATATATATATATATATATATATATATTCAGCAAATTATATAATAAACTGTACAACATGTCAAAGAGTGCTCAGTAGCCACCATTATATAATAAGTAGATTTTCTAGACCTAGTATGACCTTAGGATATTTTATTTAAAGACTAAACCTTAAATCTAAAACTAGAACTTATCTAAATCAAAATCTATTTGGTAATTCATTGGGCAAGTAAAAGTCTCTTATTGTTTCGCGGCTGGTTCATAAGATTTGTTGCCAAATAATTTGGTTAGACGCTAAGTCTGGTTCTATATTTTTTGCTGAAATTTCTTATTTGTTCCTTGATCGTTGGTATTTAAAGATCAACTTGAATAACAACATTTGGTACGTACCACGGTGCATCCACAATCAGACGAAGCACCTTGGATTGAAAGCGTTTGAGAATTTCTATGTTCAAATTGGAAGCGGCTTAATTATGGCTTTATAGACAAGAAGTTTGTTGTTGAAGGTAAGTTTTGAGTTACGACCAAGTAACCAGTACATTTGATGAGAATCAAACCTAATTGTTTCCTCTTCGTGAATAGGTGCTTGCCCAGGCGACTCTCATATCTAGATATAGCCCAAGGTATTTTACTTCATGCTGTGGCATTGTGTGTGATTTAGATTAACAGGAGGGCAAGTTTCTTGTCGTGTGGTAAACGTTATATGTACTGATTTGGTCACATTTACTTTTATTCACCATTTTTTAACCATGATTGTATTGAATTTAGAGTGGCATCAGGATAATTATCAGCAGCTAAGACAGCGGTTAAGACTTCTGGTGCAGTTGAAATGTCGGTCGTGTATAATAGATATAGCAGGGAGCCAAGTACACTTTCTTGGGATACTCCAACATTTATTTTATACATTTCATTGAGCTCTGGTCAACTTTAACTAGAAATGACAGTTTAGAAGGTAGGATTTCAGTACGAGGGAGTAATTCAAGGAAGTATCGATCGTAACTTAATTAACAGTCCAACGTGCCACTCCTTGTCCAACGCTTGTGTGACATCAATAAACGCTGCAGAGCAGTATTGTTCGTTTTAAAACGTTTCGTTGATTTTTTTCAACCATTTGGTGAACTTACTCTGTTGTGGAATGCATTGGTGTAAAACCGAACTGGTGGTTGGGTACAGTTTTATTTTGCTCGATGATCGTGTATAATCTTGTTGGTAAGATTTTTTCAAAAACTATAGCCGTTGTGGGTAGTAGACTTATCGGCCTGTATGATTGTACCTTATTAAAAGGTTTTCCTGATTTTGGAATTAAAACAATTGTGCTACCTCCCACTGGTTTGGAAAGTACTCAATGCATCAGACAGCATTAAATAATTGCGTGACATATTTTATTCCATTGTGAGACAATTATTTAAGAATTTGGCCAGTAATCAGGTTACACCAGGTGATTTCTGAAGTGTAGAATTTTGATGACTTTTTGGACTTCGGCGATTTTAATGCGTGGGACTGGAGGCTCAAGTTGGTAGGGTGTCTCAAGTAGCTGTATAAGTTCTTCTTCTTCTTCAGGTTCGTTTTCTGATAGATGTGATTAAAACATCACTGAAAGTGCTCTTACTTTTTCTTCACTGCTTCTAACCCATGTTTCTTGGCGTATCCTAATTGATGGTAAAGCTTTTAGAACATGTTTAATGGTTTTTCTCCAAAGTTTTAAGTAGTTCATGGCCTTTAGGCGTAATAAGTCTAAAGCCTCAATCGTGTATTTAGCGTTATAATATCCACCAGCAATAAATCGTCCTCCTAAGATGCTACAAAATTTTCATAATGTTCCTGTCTTACTCTGTGCGTAGGAGGAAAATAAATATCCGATATAATTAGAAAACCCGAGGGCTTGAAGAAAATATTTGCTATAACTGCTAGTTGAGTGATGTTTGATCGAATTTTTTATTATTACAGCTGATTTGCCTCTTGCGGTGCCATTTGGGTGATTAGTGGAGTAAATTGAATAGCTGGGAATTTTAAGGTAAATTCGCTAGGTAAAATGGGTTTTAAAAATGAGCATGATATCAATGTGGTAGTTGTGAATGAATACTTTTAGTTCTTCTGCATGTTGTGAGAGCCCATTAGCATTGCATAAAGCGATTTGTCAATAGTCCGTTAGTTGAGTTTAGTCAGGACGGTAATTAGAAGATTTAACATGGTACCTATTTGCTCAAATAAGACTTTCATCATATTTCTTAGTCCCAGCAAGTCGTTGGGTTGCTGAGGAGGCTGAATTTGGTTTGGCATTTGTATGGTCTTGTTCGTAGCATACGATTGTTGGTTTTGTGCTTTGGTTATTTATGAATATAAAAGTCTTGGTTGAGTTTGTTGGTAAGTTTTTATTTATGCAGGAGGGGTGTACAATTTCGGTCAAAATTGTGAAAATAGCTGTTTCTGAAGTTTCTTATAGATCGTGAAGTTTGCAGGATGTTTTTTCACATAAGACACATGATTTCGCGGAATTTTGTTTTTGTGAACATTCATTAGTAGTTTAATTCCTGCGCATTTGACGCATCGTGGTTTTAGTTTACAAGAATTTTTGGTGTGCCTATATCTTTGGCATCTAGCACATTGAACAATTTCTCTTTTATACTTTGGTGGCTCAAATTTAACTTTGCATTATTGAAGGTACTCTACATTATAAATATCTTTATTATTAGAGGCGGATTTCAGTTCAACGAAGAACATTGGTAGTGGTGTTTTTGTTTAGTATTTCATGTTCCATACATTTGAAACTGCGTGACCTACTTCTTCAATCTCTTTTTTAATTTCATTAGTATTTATAGAATAGTGCAAGTATTTTAAGACCACTTAAAAGTTTTTTTCCTGTATCAGCTTGTAGGTGTAAAATTCAGTTTTTTTTAACAAGGCTTTTGTAATTTTTCCATAATATTCGACTGTCTTTGGTTGCACTTTTACCTGATCATTTTCGAGGGCTTTAACGTCGTATTGTTGTTTAGATATGAATTCTAGTAGCTGCACCAGAGGTGCCATAACCTTGACTCCACTTTAAAGATTGGTGGAGGCTTTGGAGTTACTTCATGACTGTTATTTTGTTAGTAATTTTGTTTTCTTCTGTTAGGGTTGAATATTGGTTTCATGGATTTGGTCAGTAATTATCTTTTTTTTGTTGTTTGGATTTATGTTTTGTTTCATTTTGAGTATTTCTGCCTCGTTTATATGTGACTGTTCTCAGTTATTTGTGTCTAATTGTGGGGGAGTTGCTGGAGGTTGTTGGGTGTAATGGGTTTGTTGGTGGGGTTTGGAATAAAGTAATTGTTGTGGTTGTGACCAATAGTTATCTGGCAATTGTTGACACTGACTGCTGTAAGTCTGGCTTTGGTCAGGCTATTGTTAAACCATTTGGGGTGCCATGTATGGAGGTTGCATCCCCCCTGGAGAAAGTAGAAAGGCCATAAAAACCTTATATAATTTTAATGTGTGGAGTTTAATTTCTATTTATTAAACTCAAAATAAATGAATTAGTTAAGTGGGTTTAAATACACACGCACTATCGCGGGCCACTTAAGGGGGGTTAGTACCTTTGAATCCCTAAAAATACGGTATTTTTGAAAAAAAAAAATGTTAGAAAAAACAACTCAAGTAGATTGAAATTAACAGAAAAATTTAATCATACTTTAAAATACATTTTAAAATTATTTTAAAAATTTTGACTTAAAACCTCTTATGGGAGGACAATCAACGTTGGAGAGATTTAAGAACAACTTGGCAGTTCGTACACTGTGCTGACCTTATGGGGATCTGAAACAATTGCACAAAGAAAGATTAGTTGATTTATAGTTGTAGTTTCATTGTGACACTGTTAATTTCTTTAATTTTTGGAAAAAATATTTTTTTCACTAGTTAAACATGAAGTATTAGACAAAACGCCCTTTTTATAAGAATAAAATTGTAAATTTTTTTCTATTATGATTCTAACAAAATATTTTAGTGTCACAATGGAAATAATCATATTATTAACCTGCCCTGAAAATTTCATCAAATTCTGAGGGACGGTTTTACATTATGATGTACGGAAGGTCCAAAAAGTGAAACTGAGATAATCGTGTTTTATCAAACTACAAGGTCATACGTGAGATCATGTCAATGAAAGTGCACTTGCCAGTCTGAATCAATTCCAGCTCCATACTGGGGACCTTCCTTATCAGTGTGGGACTTATCCTTTGCGGTCCTGGCCTCCTGGCCTTCTTCCTGGCCTCTTTCGTCCTTTCCTCTTGCCTAGTCAAGGATCTGTCCCAGCGCATTTTGTCAGCTTGTTTGGTGTAGTCATTTGCTTTGGAGCCAATCTGGATACCAAGTTCTTGCAATATCTTCAGAAGGGAGCTGTTGCCTTCATTAAAGGCAAACTGCCACATAAGTGGCAATTTCCACAGTCGGGAGGCCACTGAAGTAGAGCTTTGGAGCTATCTTCCACACAATATTATTAAATGACTCATTCGGGTTCTGAGAAAACCTCCTACACACCTGGTCAAAAGACTTTCTTTGTGAGCTCAGTGTAGACTGGTTTGATGGCCTCTTGTACTTCTACAGGAAATCGAGACGGATGCTTGAAATTTTGGAGCTTGTTTTCAGCGGCTGCTTTCATGTATTTGCACCAAGATTCAGAGCAGTAGAAATGCTGGGGATCTTCGTCTGTAGAAGACATGTGATAGAAAGTGGCCCATACAGCATTGTGCATGGCTTGGGCATCTTGGCAGTTGTCTCTTATAGCCTTTCCAAAATAGCTACATAATTGGGTTATTGTAGCTAAAGTTAGTTTTCCTTTCCTCCTAATTTCTTCTCTTTTCTAATGTTTCGTAGTCTGGTTCCTAGTCGTTTCTGCACATGACCAATATCTTCTTTCTTCGTCACTAGCTGATCTCCATATGGTTTGCTTGCTGTGACACCTTTATGGGTTTTGGAATCTCCGTCCCCAATGTAATTTAGATATTTCACACCAGAGAAAGCGACTGATCGTTGAAACATTTCGACTACAGCGTCTACTTCCATCTTGCCACTCGATCCACTGTGATTAATCTCACACACTTCTTTGTGCTCTTGTAGCCAATCTTCATGTTCTTCTTGTGGTTTCCCATCATCCCAGGAAAGACACATCTTGCAAAACAGTGACTTTATAACCACATCAATCACCTTTTCGTGTAGAATCCGATGATCGACGCCATACCCATCAGTGAAGTGTGGCCTCTAGTCCTCCACGTACCATCGCCTGATACCGAAATGCCGGCATGATCTGACAATGGTGATGTCTCAGTCGTAATTTGGAGTTCCTGGGAAGCTGCCTTCTTCATAAAATACTCTGCAACAGTCTTGCACGCATCACGGATCATTTTCACTAAGTCCCCGTAATGATTTCTCGCTAAAACACCGGCAAGTCCATAAGCCCACAGAATGTTTGTAGTCCGCTATATCCAATTCCTATCACCCATAGCAAATTGGAATCTCCTATTGATTTCGTAGGATTTTCCAATGTAACGGCAGGAGGGATGTGATCTTCCAGGACATTCACACAAAATGTTTATTTTGAAGCCAAGCCCGCGAACAGCTGATTCAGAAAACTTCATTTCACCATCACACTCGCGACACTTGATGAGAGAAGTTAGGAATGACAAAAGTCCACAAATCAAGAATTCGGTATCCTTGAAAGTCTGTAATCTCGACACCCTCGGAGCCAGTACTAGTTCGCAGTTTTTCGCCGACGTAGAAAGGTCCGCGTTGTCTTCGGGCGTTTGATTTCTTCGTTTGCTCAGGCACACGTTTTTCTTCGGGAAGGTCTTCCTTATATTCCCCATGTCCTTTTGACCGATATAGACCCGGCCAGTCATTGTAATAAATACTTCCAAAGATATAACAACAATAAACAAGTCAGAGTCGAGGTTATATCGTTCACCGGTGAGAAAAACAAAGCATAAACAATCTGACGTTGTGCTTTTGTTTTCTCGCTGAGCTCATGCGTACCACGAAAACCACTGAGAAACTATATCGAAAAGGCCTCGCTCAATCCCATAGAGTAAAAGAGCACCAACACACCGCGTAAGAAAACAAGAGAAAAGCGCGCATCGAGAGCGCGCAGAGCGCATACGCAAGGCAGGGGGAACGAAGTCAGCTGGCAGCTGTCGTCCGCTATCATCGCAATTTCAGAAATATATAATTTATATATATAAACGTTTTGAGGGTGCTTAAAGACCATTACTCAAAGCAGTTTTTTCAGGTGAGAGTGCTTATGGATTAAAATAATGGATAATACCTCCTCTCAACAGAAACTCTGATAATATTGTAGAGGAACATTTTAGTCGTGTTTATAAAAAAAAACAAACTCGCCGCATAGTAAAACACAGTATAGTAATTTTGCTTAAATTAGCTTAGAGAATAAAAAAAAATCAAGAAAAATTATATTTGGGTGTATCACGTTAATAAGATAGATAGTCTACACAAATAAAATTTATTATATAAATATTCCAATAGAAGATGTTGGTGACAATGACGATTATGAGAATAAATTTCTTCAAGCTGGTATGAAGCTATAATGGTAGTGGCTTGCGAACTGAGAGGTTAAGGCTCTCATACGTTCGCTCTCTCTGCCCGGTCGTCACGCACCATCTCTAATGCGGGACGATGTGGCAAGCACCGCGCCTAAGACGATCGCCATCATTACCCCTTGTTCAAATGAACGCAAGTACTCAATTACTTTTAGTGACTGGGTAGGCCACCCGCCAGACATCAGAGAGCACTGGGAATTGAATCCGGGTCCGTCAACATCGCAGCCCGTCCCTCAAACACGGGAGCACGCTGGCACACCAAACATATATACTAGTTTATAATTTTCTACTACATAAATTTTTAATATATTTAGAAGAAAGGTAATCCCAAATCTTTTTAATTTTAGAGTTTAAAACCTATAGTAAATTTAAATATGTAAAAGTTCTTGTTCAATGCGTTTATTTCAATAGATTCTGCATAATTCCTAGGATGAAAAGTAGCAAGCCTTTTTTTTAGGTTTTGTTTTAGCTTCTACATCTGCTTGTGTTTGAAAAAATTGTTCCTCTCAGAAGTACACATTATCCCCCAGTACTACAAGTGATGCTGCTGTTGCTTTGCTTTCCTAGCTTTTTGGAATATCTAACCCATCTAGTGCCGCATAATTCTTTTCTAATGTGCCTAATACAAACACATTCACACCATCGATTTATTTCCTTTTCCTTTTTCTGTGCCAGTTTTTTGTGCATTATTTTTTTGGCCTGAGAACGAAATATCAATTTAATTATTTGTAATATAAAACGCGTGCATTGATAATGTATACAAAATACTACATATCCACTTCCTTTAGATTAGTGTTATATTTTAACAGTTTACCCTGCTTATATAGTGTATACAAATGCATTAAATTACTTATATTGCATAATAAATTTAAGCGTAATTATTTTCTCTAAAATTTTTGTCACTGTAATTAAACTATTTAACTCAACCCTACAGTGTACAATGTAAACAATCTGTAAAGTAACTTATTGTATCATACGTCTGTAAATACTTATTATTTTAAAAATTGAACGTAAGTATAAAGGTAGAGTGCATTATATTTAACAATACGCACATATAGAGATAAAAATACAGTACAAATACAACATTTGTAACTTGTGTTATATATTTGGAAATGATTGTTTTTCTTTTTTAAACCTGCGTAATTTTTCAATGTGCATTACAGTTAGTACTTAAGTACGGCATACGTTTGAGAATAAAAATTCAAAGACCTTGCATTCATTTTTATGTTATAAGCTAAATTTGTAACTGATTTCTATTAACATTGGAAAGACTTATTTGTAATTTTAAAAATTTAAAAAATGAAATGTTGCAAAGCTGCAAAGTTTGTTGGTGGAATAGGAGCCCTAGTTACATTTATCATATTATCCAAGCTATGCACAGGTAAATTACATAAGTGCTTCCTAAAAGCAAGCAAAATTTTAGTAACATAAAATAAATTTTTATATATTTCAGTTTCAAAAATTCTATTGGCGTTGTCAATAGAAATAATTTTTATAAAGCATTTTTTATGGAAAACTACTTACATTTTTATCGCAGTTTAATCGGCTACATTCGTTTATCCATTCATATTGCACTAAACATAGTTCGTTAATTAACATTATTGACAAATAAAAATTAAATAGAAGAAAACTAATAAGAACTTAGATAATTAGGGAAGTGTTTTCCACTAGTTGCATTTACAGTCACAACTGAGGAGCGCATTCGTTCCAGCTGGTTAGAAGCGCTGGATATGAAAGTGCACATCTGGCTTAAATTTACAAACTCAACAAGTGCAAGGCCTATGTCAGCTGCAGATGGACACAATCGTTTCGGGCAGTTATCATGCAGCTCTGCCGTAAATTATTGGTGCCTATAATTTCCTTATCTATTTGGCCGGATGCCTTTCGCTTATGTTGGTTCCAGATGTTTCGAATGCCGGTTCTCCTCCCTATCTTGCGGAAAATTTCCGTCATAATTCTCTTCTTGCTCTCGTCAACTACTTTGTTACTTTGGGTAATCTAATATTTCATTTTCACTCTGCATGTGTAACTTATAAAGTTTGTTTTTATTTTTATCTAAGAAATTCCTACATGTCATTCATTCATCGTTCTGATATACCTTTTATCATATTTTACGTATTTAGATTGGGAATTAAATAAATACTTTTATTTCATTTTTAGTCTTTTATAAATCATATTTTGTCACCTAAACTTGCCAAATAATAAACTTAATTTCATGTTAAAAGCACAAAATATCATCCTTGTTCTTTACTGTTCTGTGCACATCACAAATAAGTACCTTTTAAATGTCTCAAAATTGTATATCCTAGACAGCAAGGGTATCTAGTTATATGTATTATATATAAAGATTTTTTTATTAAGAACTATATAATTTTAAATTAAAATAAAATAAAAAGTATTTCAGATACAACTAACCTTTTTATATTATTTTAAAACATAGTTTATTGCATTATGTTTTAAATAACACATCATATAAGTGTCCATCTCGACTTCGTGCACACGAGCAAATTTGATGACTTTGTGCAATAATTTGAGTTTAATGTTACAAATGCAGCGTTTAATGTTCAATCTTAATGCATCAATAGTTTGTGGTTTGTTTGTATAGACTATATATTTCAAATAAACCCACCAAAAATAATTTAAAGAAATTAAATCACAATTTCTTGGGAACCAATAACAGTTCCATTTAAAAAAATTTTTTTTGCACTTTTTTGCAATACTAAATAGAGGCATTACCAATGTAACATGTGGCACTGTCTTACTAGAACCACATATTCTCAAAATCAATTTCATATAAATTTGGCCACAAAAAATCTGTTAACATCAATCGGTATCGCTCACCAGTCACTGTAAGTGCATCTTCTACCTCGTTTAGGAAAAATAATGGTCCGATGATACTATCACACCATAAACCACATCATACAGTTATCTTTTGGGGAACCAAGGCTTTTCGTCAATTTCTTGTGGGTAGTTTTCATACCAAAAACGACTATTTTGTTTGTTAACATATCCACTTAACCAAATATGAGATTCAGCAGAGTAATAATTGTTTGCCCAAAATTATATAAAATTACTCTAAAGACGAAGCAGTAATGTTAAGGGATTTACTATGGTCCAGTGGCTTCAGTTCTTGGGTCAACATAATCGTATACGAGTGTAGACCAAATCTTTTTGCAAAATACGCCAAGTTATCATTCTTCTAAGCACGCCAAGGAATCGATAAATTTGGAGCCTCTGCAAAGCTATCTCTTATAGCAACACTGTTCTCTAACATTTCTCGTATTTCCACGTCTTGTTGGTATTTGCTCATCGTGAAGAATAACATTTTTCCAATTTAATATGCTTAATATACTTTCAAGTTTTAAGTGGAAAAGTTTATTAAGTTGTAATAAATATGTAACATTATTAAAACAACATAAATTACAGTTATCATGAAAACAAACCAAAATAAAAAAAAACAAATACGGATATACATAGCTTAATATAAACGAACTACATAATATAATATATAGTTAGAATAGTTTTTAATCATATATTACATACTATACTCAATTATAAAGCCAGCGTGGTCCCGTGGTTGACTATGACGGACGTTCAATTTCTATCTACTCAGTCACTAAATAATCAGTACCTGCGTTCTAAAAGTAATAATGGCGGTCGTCTTAGGTGCTGCACACCGCACCAGAGATGGTGCGCAACGACAGAGACAACATGAGCCTTAACCTTCAGTTCGCAGGCTCTCCAGCGTGGCGTAGACCACCATTATTATTATTAATTATTATACTCAATTATAGGTACTAATTTATACTACTAAGTTACAAAGTAAATCTTGTCATTTGTTCTTAAGAAATCACATGCGATATAGGTGTGAAGCTAGTTAACACATGTTATTTGCCTTTAATGATTTTATCCACATTCTACCAATTTGACCCCATTATAACTTAAACACATATTGCAATAGTTTGGTTAATTACATTTAATATTTTTATAGATGCTGTTTAAGAAGTTTTTATAAAAAATAGCCTTAAAAGCTAAATGAATGATTTGTTGATAAACTAACATATAGTTACAATTAAACAATACACATAGTTTATTTTAATAAAGTCACAATATATAAATTTAGAAAAATACGCTCTTAATAGAAGTTAAATATCTGACGAGTCCCAAGACCTTAACTCTCCTG
This sequence comes from Sinelater perroti, assembly GCA_036346155.1. Taxonomy (NCBI): domain Eukaryota; kingdom Metazoa; phylum Arthropoda; class Insecta; order Coleoptera; family Elateridae; genus Sinelater; species Sinelater perroti. The sequence goes on along the minus strand of JARFIY010000359.1, from coordinate 13,758,793 downwards.
AGCGACGTAAACTATCACTTATTAATCGAGAAAAATTTTATTTTAATTACGAAAAAATACAACCAAAGGAAAATTAAATTTAAAGGAAAAGGAAACACAAAAATATGAAAAGGAACTTTAGGAAAAGTAAAACAGCATTAAAAACTCGGGCTTCCATAAGTGTCAGTAAAATAACAAATAATTACAATACCATTAATAAAGTGACAGAATTAAAAAAAGAATATAAAAGGAATAAAAACAACAATTATCAAATAAAATTAAAAAAACAGAGATAATTTAAATATAAATCGATACAAGGTTGAGTAAAAGGAAAATACCAACTAAAATAATAAAAATAATTAAAATTGAAATTCCAACATGCAACAAAGTAATAAAAATGGATATCAAGAACTACTACTAAATAATAAGTTGTATAAATAGAACAAAAAAGAGTAAACGAAAAAAAGGTAATAAAACAATAAAAAAACTGGTAATAGAACAGCCGTGACCAAAAAGGATGCCGAAAAAAGCACTAAATACAGATTTAAGTAAAAAAATTGGAAATAATCAATAAAAATAAACAACAAAAATGAAAATAGCAACATATAGTACAGTTCCGGTCAAAAATATATCAATTTTTGTGGTTTACTTTATAGCTTTTTAAGTGTTGATAAATTATTTTCAAATTTTTGGACAATGTTTTGACACCGGTTTCGCAATCATGCGCCTACTGATAATGGCGTGCAAATTACTGTCATCTGTGAAAATTACTATTTTATAAATTTTTGAAAAACATATTTCGCGTAGTTTCTATCGCTTTTCTACATTGTTTAAATAATAATGATTATGTTAGGTTTGGGCAAGCAGTCTGGCTTCCGCAACATATCCCCAGATATTCAGTAAGCGATTATTAATGATCCTGCCTAAGGCCGAACTCTCCGTAAGTTTGCACACAGAGTTCAGCTTTCACAAGAGCACCATTTTCAATTTCCTGAAGCGCTGAAGGATCCAAGTTAGTATTGTGAAGAAGTCTAAGGCCATTCATGCCAAGAATACCTTGAGACTCTTCGACAGGAATGTTATCCGCATGTCCCGTGATAACCCCCGTTTCACGGCAGCCGCCAATTGTGTGCCATAGACCCGAAACATGTGTTTGTACTATAAGACCTCTTCTGCAGTAAGCGCGTGAAGTGGGCGCAAGTACACAAGAACTGGACGAAAAAATAGCGGTAAAATGTGATCTGGAGTAACGAAAGCAAATACGTGTTATTCGGAATTGGCGGTATCTAGTAGATTCGTTATCCCCAAAGCACTAGATGCGTCCACATGCCATGCAGAACATGGGCAGATGTTTCACTCTTAACCCTATTATCATATAGGAACACTAGACAGAGATTTAGCGTCGTCTGGTTGGCAGAAGTGCCAAAAATGCAGATGAGAAGTGTTCCCAGCTCAACAAAGAATAGAAGAACATCACGCTCTCTTTCCTCAATAGCCTTCTGAACCCCATGCCTCGCAAGTGCCAGAAGGTCATTGATGCTAAAGGTTATGCTAATAAGTATTAGACTCTTATTGTTCACTTTTAATAGATTCCTGGTAATTCAGAATTATTTCGGTGTTTTTATTTAATGTTTGTTTCGTTGCTATATTTACATAATTTTGTTGCTGCGCTAATAAAGTTTTTCCAATTGAATTGTTTTTTTTTGAAAAATCAGCTTAAGGATTGTGTAAAATACAAAAAAAATTTCCTAAAAATTTTAACAGGAAATACAAAGAAACAAAAATGTTATGTTCTTCTAACTTTTTGTAGATTCTACAGTTTATGATTTTTAAAAATGTCTTTAAAGTGTTACCCATGAGACACATGCTCGTGCATTTGGTTTTTTAGAAAAGGTTATAGAAGTTGATATTAGTCAGTCACTTGGTATTATTCCTATTGCATATATATTATTGAATAGGTCTACCAGTATATGAATATTTGCTTCATAAATCAGCTTCAGTGGTTCAACAGAAAGTTTATCTGGGCCTGTTACTTTCCATATTTTAATCCTTCAACAGCATAGATAACTTTTTCCTTAGTTATTTCAATTCTATTATTTAAAACCAAATAATTTTTTAATTCATTTGTGTTTCTGTTTTCCATTTTTTCAATGTATTTCTAATATCATTATTTATAGAATTTTATTTATTGGTACTTTAAATTTTCGTTCCCATTAATTCGTTTACTTTTTTATGTACGTTACAATTGTCATGATTTAATTGCAATTATTCTATTTCTTTGTATTTATTTTTGTACCATTCTTCCTCTACTATTCTAATTTTTGTTTGAATTTGTTTTTGGAGAATTTTATATTTATTATTATTTTTGTTATTTTTGGAAATTCGAGGAATCATTCGTAAATTATAGTCATTCAGCTTTGTTTTGTTTATTAACTCGCTTTGATAAATATTGTCGTAGTTTTTAATTGTTTGCATTTGCTATTACAACGATAGAATACAACAGATTAAAACGATACTAAACGTAGAAATGGGAACACAACATAGATTAGTAACAGCAGTGCTAAAAGAGGACACAGAAATGCAAAAGAAAAAGACTATAAAAGAATACAAATACAGAATCTAAGAAATGATGAAATAAAGTAAAAATATAAAGCAGAAGTAGACGAGGAATTATCAGAACTATAACAAATTAATACCATTTGGACCCTAGAAAGAAGATAGCAAACATTCAGTGAAACAATTCATAAAATAGCAAAAAAGACATGCAAAACTAGGAAATATAACAAAAACCAACTGAAAAAAACTAGATGGTGGAATAAGGATGTAAGAGAAGCAGTTACGAATACAAAAAATGGGATAGAAAAGATTCAGAGAAACGCAAAACCAACAGGACAAAAAGAATATATAAACAAAAGGAAAGAATTTGTGAGAGAGGCGAAAAGAAAAACTTGAGAGGAGGTTATCAGGGAACTAAAGCAAACATACAATACAAACAGTAGAAAATTTTGGAATGTAACAAAAATGCTGAAAGAAAGTAAAAAGGAAAAGATAAGGAGCATAAGGAATAACGATAACGAATTTAAATATGAAGTATATGACATATTAGAAATCTGGGCAGACTACTACACAAACAAATTTGAAGATAAGAATAGTGTGAATGAAACACAAAAGACAGAACAAATCAGATAGCAATAAAAGAACAGATGAAGAACAAGGGGAAGAATTGCTGAAGGAAATGGAAATAGAAGAACTGGAAGAAGCTATGGAAAACATCAGAACAGGAAAGGCGTGTGGACAGGATGGGATTGAACCAGAGATGATAAAGTATTTGGGGGACAAAGGAAAGGAATGGATTCTAAAAATAATCAATGAGGTGTGGCAGACAGAAAAAATTCCAGAGAATTGCCAAGAAAATATTATATTCCCGATACACAAGAAGGGCGACTTTACACTTTGCGAGAATTATAAGACCATCTGCCTATCCTTCACCTGTTTTAAATTATATACAAAAGTAATAGAAAGAAGATTAAGGAAAATAATTGATTGCAAACTGGCAGATGAACAAGCGGCTTACACGACGGGAAGACAGACTAATGACAATATCTACATGTTAAGAAATTTGATTGAAAAAAAAGAAGAAAAAGGGGAGGAACTGTTTGTAATTTTCATAGACATAAAAACAGCTTTTGATACAATACACAGAAAAATAATATGGAGATGCCTTGAACAGTTAGAAGTTCAAGCAAAGTTGATACGAGTAATGAAGAGTATATATAATAACGAAAAGGGAGTGATCAATATAAATTGAGAGGAATCAATAAGATTTAAAATGGAACTAGGAATAAAACAAGGAGACAACCTCAGTCATTATATATATATATATATATATATATATATATATATATATATATATATATATATATATATATATATGATATATATAATCAGTAAACCCTGTATACCTTTCGGTGTAGGGTGATTAACCTATCTACTAAAGCTATTAATTGTCTTGTTTAATTTTTATCTACTTAAACTAATTTGTTCTTAATATTTTCTTCAAACAATACGCATTCTTAAACTTAGCTTGGCAGAAATTCCTTTAACACTAATTTTCCACACCTCACTATTTGTCTTAGGTCTCACTATGCACAAATTTTGCTCACTCTTTTTTATTTTGCGTCAGTGCTTTCGCTTCTTGCCAACTTCTATTTCTGTTTCTTAGGATTTCAGGTATTACCTCATCCCATTTTTTCTTTGGTCTTCCTCTTGTTCTCTTTACGGTTGTTCTAGCTTGCCATATAGTTTTGGTTTGTCTGTTGTTTTCCATCCTATTCAGGTGACCGAATCATCGTAGTTGTTGTCGTTCTATGGTGTTCTTGATTGGCTCTACCCCTAGTATTTCCCGTATTTCTTCATTTCTTAACCTATCCATTTCCGTTACTCCCAGGATTCCTCTTAGAAATTTCATTTCGCTGGCTTGAATTTTATTTTCTTGCTGCTTAGTAATCGTCCAGCTTTCGCACCCAAACGTCAGTATTGGTTTATAGACTGCGTTATATACTGTTAGCTTGGTCTTTCTAGTGACTTCCTTTTTCCTAATGAAGGAATTACTTAGGGCGTAGTATAATTTGTTGGCACTCACTATTCTGTTGTTAACTTCGGCTTCATTTCTCCAATCCTTCTGTATTATTTGTTCTATTCCTTTATCATTTAGTTGTATATTTGTTTGTATGTTGTTTTTTCCTATTACCATTATTTTCGTCTTATCTGTATTTACTTTTAGTTTGCGTGTTTGTAGAGCACTATTCCATATTTCTAAGTTTTCCTGTAAATCCTTCTCGTTTTTTGGCATATATCATCAAGTCATCCGCAAACGTACACTCTGTTTATATATATTGGCTCTAAATATCTATACCCCATATACCTTTTCTTGCCTTTAACTTCTTTTGTCACATCGTCCAGTATTATGTTAAAGAGTGTAGGGCTTAGGACTCATCCTGCCTCACTCCTTCTTTGTCACAAATTCTTCTGATTCTGTGTTATTTGTCCTGACATAGTTCCTGGTGTTTTGTACAAACTGATTATCTTTTCCTCAATTTTTCTTCTATTCCTCTTTTCTTTAGGCTATCCCACAGTAATTGTCTTGGTACACTGTCAAAAGCCTTCTGTAGGTCAATAAATGCCACATATATATATCCATATTGAGGTGCTTCTCTATCATTTGTTTGACTGTGAATATGTGATCTTGTATTCCTCTCCCTTTCCTGAATCCACTTTGTGATTCCTCCATTTGTGTCTTTATTTTTGCTTGCAACCTTTTATTTAGTAACCTCTCATAAACTTTATATACGTTACTTAAAAGTGTGATCCCTTTATAATTGTTGCAGTCCCGTTTGTTGCCCTTCTTAAATATTGGTTATATCGCTCCCAGTTCCCACTATGTTGGTATTACACACTCCTTTGAGATTTTGCTCAACAATATTGTTAGCGTCTCTATTCCATTGGTCCTTAATAGTTTTAGCATTTCAGTGGTTATGCCATCGTGTCCTGCCGCTTTGCCTCTTTTAAGTACTTTTATGGCTTCTCTTACTTCCTCTGGTCTATATTCTTCTTCTTGTTCATTGTCCTCCTCCTCCCCATCTATATTTCGCTCCCCCTTACCTTGGTCTTCGTTTAGTTCAGTGTTTAGTAAGTTCTCGAAATATTCTTTCCAGCGTTTCATTATCTCAGCTTTCTCTGTTAATATTTCACCTTCCTTTGTTGTGATGTACTGACATTTGTTTTCTTTACCTGTCCTTAACATTTTCAACATCTTGTAGAACAGTTTCTGGTTCCTCACATTATCTTTTTCAATTTTCTCACCGAATTCTATCTAAGATTGTTGTTTTGCATTTTTCACCAGCTCCTTGGCTCTTGTTCTCTGTTGTTTATACTCTGCATAGCGTTCATTGATTCTACTTAGGTATTTTTCCCAGTTTACTTTCTTTATCTTTATTTCTGTTTTTATATCCTCGTTCCACCAGTGTGTATTCTTTTTGTTTTTGTTGCTGCTTGTTACTCCGCATGTTGATTTGGCTGTTCTGACTATTGCTTCTTTAAATTGCATCCATATTTCTTCTATTTTGTGGATTTTTAACTTTCGATTTATTTTCCTCATTTCTTGCTCTATCTCTTCTATATATGTTTGCAGTTTCTTCTTCTCTCAGCTTGTAAGTTCTTAATGTTATCTTCTTCTGTATGTACATTTGTGCTTCCTTTTTGTTATCTTTTGTTTCTATTTCAGTTTTCAATTTTGATACTACTAGACGGTGTTCGGTGTACAATTCCGCTTCTCTTCTTACTCGTGTATCTTGTATCTCTTTTCTGTATTTTTTATTTATTATTACATAATCTATGATTGATTTCTCATTTCTGCTCAGTACTTCTCTGGTATACTTGTGTATATCTTTATGTTTGTAGAACGAGTTTGTTATGACTAAGTTGTTAATTATACAGAAATCGATTAGTCTTCTTCCGTTGTTGTTCCGTGTTTCTTTTCCATGTTCACCTATTGTTTCTCCTGTTTCTTCATCTTTCCTCCCTATTCTTCCGTTCAGGTCACCCATTATTATTATTCTTCCTGTTATATTTTCTATTATCTCTGTTAATTGTTCCCAAAACTGGCCTTTTAGTTGTGTTCTGTCATCTTCTCCTGGACCGTAGACTATTACTAAGGTTGTTTTGGTTGACTTATTAGTTGCATTTCTATCTTGAGTATTCCTTCTGTAACAGCTACCCATTTTTTAAGGTGTTCATAGTTTTCTTTTTTTACTAAGCATCCCACTCCCTCTCTTACCCTCTGATCCTGTTCCACTCCTGCGTATATTAGCACGTTTCCACTTTGTAGCATTTCTTCTCCTTTACCTTTCTTTTTGGTCTCCGTTATTCCCAATATATCTAATTTTGCCTTGTTAAATTCTTCATCTAGTTCTTGCTCCTTTCCTGATATACTTCGTATATTCCATGTCCCTATCTTCCATGTTATACTTTTTTGTTTAATTTTCGTTTGTTTTAGTAATTCATATCCATTATCTTTGCAATTTTCGTCTTTACTAGTGTTATTTGTTACGTCTGCCCTTAGTAGTTTTTTGTTGTACGTGTTATTTTACTTAGTTTCCCTCCAGCCCACCGTTTGGTGACCTTTCACTTACCGTTCTTTTGCTACTGCTGCTGGTCCCCAGTTGCAAGCTTCCTTTCTCTCTTTCTATTTTATCTTCTCCTTCTTATTTTACCTCATATATTTCATTGCTGATTACCAGTTTGTTATATTTCAGATGTGTTCTGTGTCCCTGTTTTCTGGCCTCTTTCATCGTTGGAATCAGCTTTTTTCTTTCTTTTATCGTTTACTTCGTATAGTCCTCATCTATCCATATGCTGGTTCATTTCAGTTTGTTGGTCTTGCTAAGTATTTCGCTTTTCTTGTTTGCCGTAGTTAACTTCACTAATATTGGTCTTTAGCTATCTGCTTTGTACTTTCCTATTCTCTTCATTTCGTCTATATCTTCCTTGTTGATTTGTATACCTAATTTTTGTGTTACTGTTGTTAGCGCCTGTTTTGTTTCTTCATCATTTTCTTTCTCCTTTTCTTCTACTCCACTAATTATAATATTTTTCCTTCTTACCTCGCGCTCCAGCCATTCTATCTTTCGGTCGTGAACCTGTACATGTTTCTTTAGCACATCGTTTTCTTGTCTCACTTTTTCGTTTTCTTTTATTAGATGCTACAGTTTGTCATTCATCTTTAATAGGTTTTCGTTTATAGCTTCAAACATGTTTTCTATTTTCTTTATTTGTTTGTTGTCTATCTCCTCTGGTTCCATTTTTTTGCCTTTGTCTTAGTGGTTTTAACCGCTATTGTGTTCTTCCCACCTTCCTTCTTCTGTGGTATGTTTACTTCAGCTGCTCATTCATTTCTTGGTGTCCCGGCGATTGAGGATTGCAGCGTATGATGGGTTGCCTATCCTAACGACTTTGTCAAGCCGCCAGTTGACCGCAACTATTTCCTCTTATCTATTCTTTAGCATGCAATTTTGTTCCTTATTGTTTTCCTTAACCTATAAATTTGCTCTTATTTGTATCTGTTTTACTCACTATTCTACTTCCTGTCTTATTTCTGTATCTCTCCTATTTTGAAGTGCAGGCTTCCTCCTCTACTCCTCTAACTTCTGTAACTTCTGAAGGCTCGTTTAGGCCCAATTTGGACTATAATTTATCGGAGCGCTCAAAAATACATGTAGTTCACTTTAATATATTTTAAAATAAAATACTTTAGAAAAATAACTTGAAAGACCTAGTTTGACAGAGAGAGAGAAACGAACATATAAGACATATGATAGATCAAGAACCGGTTACAAAGAAGATAGAAAAGGAACAACTATACTGGTATGGCCAAATATTGAGAGTGGACCACAGTAGACTAGTGAAGAACACTATGTAAGCAGGTAGGATTGGGAAGAGAAGAAAGGGAAGACCTGGAAAAAACTGGTTACAGAATATAGAGGAAGTGGGCAGAAGAAGGGTTAAGACAAAGAAGGAGATGAAAGAATTAGCACTGGACCGGAAAGAATGGAAAAGTGGGTAGAGTAGTTAAGAGAATAAATATCCGACACCCAAGGGGTATAAGGGTACAGAAGAAGAAGAAGAAGAAGAAGGGTATTTGATATTTGTATCTTGGTAGAATATTTGTGTATTTTTTAAGTTATTATTTATTTTAGTTAGTATTTGCTTTTTCTTTCTTAGTCTTGTAATAGAAAGAAACGTCTATTTTGCTCTTTATTATCTTTTTTGTTGGTCTTTTCAATCTGGTGACCATTTTAGCCACAAGAGGATTATGATCACACGAAATATCAGCTCCTGGGTAAGTCTTCACACTTTCTATTATATTTTTGTAACTCCAATTTATCAAAAAATAGTCGAACTAGTTTTTAATGATTCTTCCTTCTTTATCATGGGCTGAGTTCCAGTATAAATGTCAACTGCATATCTCTAATTAAGGTTGGCGTTGCCGGACAGTATCATTTGTTGTATGCTGTTTCAGATCAGTACATGCTACTCACATTTTATATACCAATTTTTATAGTGTTATTCAAAATTGTCCCCTCCGTAGATCCGATTAGGGAACTACTAACTTCGTAATATTTAACTATACAATTAACCACAATGTTTGTTTACTAGGAATATCTATTAAGGATCTTTAATGAAATACTTTCTCGTTAACTTCTGCATATTCATGTTGTTGACCATTTAGTGGTTATTTATCCATCTTTAGGGAAGATTACTTTCTCCAAGGACAAAAGGGTCTTCAGGTCTATATTTGCTTTATCATTCTAAGAAGAAGCTGTTGGAAATATATAAGGAGATCATTTATACTGGCGATTACTCGGTCTACTATAATCGGGAATTACTTATTTGTCAGTTACTGCCGCTTATTTAGCAGCTAACCTCTATATCTAGAGACCTTCCACTATCTGTCACCTGTGATCTCTCTGATGGTTTTCAACAGAGGAACAGCTTAACTCAAGATCTATAAAGGTGTAACCATTAGAGAAAATCACATACGAATAATAATATAATAAAAATTGACAATTAATAATAAATAACAATGGGTAACACTCTCTAACACCCCGCGTCGAAGCACAGCCTGCGAACTGAGGGGTTAAGGCTCTCATATGCCCGCTCTCCTTGCCTAGTCGTCGCGCACCATCTCTGATGCGAGGTGATGTGGCGAGCACCGCGCCAAAGACGACTGCATTATTACCCCTTGATCGAGTGAACGCAGATACTCCATTCTTTTTAGTGACTGAGTAGCCCACCCGTCAGGCATCAGAGAGCTCCGGGAATGAAACGCGGATCCGTTCGCACTGCAGAAATTTTAGATATGATTAACTGAGATGTTAATAGTATTAAGAAGGCTTGTTGTAACAAGTGATTAGTTGTACAGTAGTTAAATTTCCAATTTTTTTAAAGAATCAAAAATTTGTACACTATATGAGTAAAATATATTTATAAAAAATATTAATGCTCAAAACTGAGCAATTTATTTATTATTTGAGCACCAGAAAACTATATACAGGGTTCATATAAAAAGTATCGGAAAAAGTTTCGGAAAAATAAATTTGAGATATTGCTATAATACTTGAAAAGCCTTCAAAGTACATTCCTTAAGCGTCGACACACTTTTGCTAGCGGCTTTTCTTAACTCGAAGGCTCCCTGGTAGACGGATTCCTGAACGTCTTAAGGGTACTCGTGCAAGCTTCTTTCGCGGCATTTAGAGTCCCATGGTGATGTCCTTTGATAGAGGATTTTACTTTTGGGAACAGGAAATAGTCTGATGGTATCAAGTCGCGACTGTAGGGGGGTTGGGGAATCGTCTAAAAGTCGGGGTCTTCTTCAACGCGTTGCAGAAGGTCTTTGCAAGCAGACACACGCTTCTGCTTTTGGTCGTCCGTCAAGACCTTCGGGACGAATTTAGCGCAGATCATTCGCATCGCCAACGCTTGCAGACGACTGGCGCTTGGCGCGTCTTAAAAGTCACATCCTCCACCATCGAGCATGCGCGGCGCGAGCGCGCTCCGACTTACAGTCACTCCAGGAGAAAATTGTTTCCGATACTTTTTATACAAACCTTGTATTTTCTAAATATTTTCAAGTTATTGAGAATTCTTTATTTTAATATTTCTTTTAAGTGCCCCTGCTTATTAAAAAAATAATTCTTATTATAAAAACTTTTACAAAAAGATTATCTAAGATCTTCCAATTTTCTGTCCTAAATGTATGCAGTAATCAATAATTTTTTATTTTTAAAAGTTTAGTTAATTTAAAATTAAATTAACTTGACAATTAATTAATATATAAGTAAATATTGAAATTTGTATTATAAACAGTTTTTAATAAGACAATAATATTTTAAGTAAACATATAAAAAAGTTATAATCAGAAGTCTTATTTTACTATTAAATTTAATTAACAATTTTTTTATTACTTTTGCAATATTTAAAATACCATTAATTTATTAAACTAATGTAATTAATTTCTACAACTTTTACTTTAGGGTTCAAAGCTATTTAAAATAATTGAAGTATTACTGCAATTTTTAATGTTAATTGTTTAAAAATGAATACATTATGACTTGTTTATCTCATAAATTTAGAAGAAAAATTTGCGATTTTGGGCCAAAACAGTTTCGGGAATTTCTAACCATTGTTAAATTGGAAGTTCTCAAGCTCTACTCGAATAACTGTTCTAAAATAGCACTTTTTAAATTACTTTTGCAATATGTATGTAAGTTTATTTATTCAAGTACATTTTTATGGCTAAAAGAAATTTTCGTTCGACAAAAATTATTTTTTATTTTTTGTCGTCAAGTGTCTCTATCCGTTTGAATGAAACTTATATCGTAAATTTTCTGGTATGTTTATTTAATCAAAGCATAATATATTTTCTGCTTTCTATACAGACATTTGTGTTTCAGTTTTTTTAGCGCCAAGTTTTCTGACTTAATATAATAAAAGTTACGTTTTACATCATTCCATTATTTTTATGGCCCAACTTTTTTTTTAACTTTTAGCATTTTCGTAGAAAATATTGAAGTTTAATAGTTTTGGTATTATATATATGACGTTATAAAAAGTTGCTTGGAATATTCTTTGCTGGCTTTGAAGAACTGTATTTATCAAGCTATTAATGTAGGTTTGCTTTGTGTTGTGTATGTGTTGCATAAAAAATTACAAAATTTTTAGTATACAGCCAGTAGCTGCACTATACAAAGAATTATAAAAGAAAAATTGAGTTAGAGATGAACAAAATCGCAGAAAATACAAATAATACAACTCCATGTAGCTCCTGGGAACAAACTAAAAAACCCCTAATAAATATAATTAAAAAAAAAGTATCTGTAGTAAAAGAAAACGGAAACAAGAAATGGTAGAATGAAGAAATAAAAAGTAAAATGTAATATAAAATGACATAAATGAAAAGAGCAGTCAGAGAAATATATTTTTTAAAATTTAAAATTTTCTAGAAAGAAATAATGTAAAATCGGAACGTAAAAGGCAAACTAAATAATAAAAATAAATAAATAGAAAATATAACAGAATAAGGAAATATACAAAAAAAGTAATAACAATTTACAAACTACAAACAAATTGTCATACTAAATATAATATTAAAGTACACAAAAGAATAACAAAGAAAGAGAAAAAAAAATACAAAATGGAATAAGCGAAGGGCAAGAGGTATAAGCACACATATTTACAACATAGCAATTAATGGAGATAAAACAAAAACAACAATATGTTGATGGTAATTATAATATAAATTGTTTGACAGTATACCAATGAGAATAGTTTAAACTAGTTAAAAAAAAGATAAGTCAAAGTAAAACACTGAGAAATACATTCACAAAAGTTAGGTATGAACAGAAATTATTTAATTTAAGAAATTTATAACTAAGAAAGGACTAATGCAAGGGGAAGTACTAAGTCCAGCGCCACTTAATATTGTACTAAATAATATAATAAATAAAAGAAAACAAAAAGTAATGAAGATAGAAATCGTGACTATAAAGTAAAAAGCATACTACAACCTAATTATTGACGCAAGTAACGAACAAAAACTACAGTACTACTTAAAAATATGAAGAAAACTTTTCGCGATATAAATTTAAAAATAAATAGTAATAAAATAAATCTCGTTGTGACAGGAAAAAAAGAACAAAAAATTTCAGTACTACTAAATGAGGGAGATTTAGAGCAAGTAAAAACATTCAATTACAGTAATTTATTTTTTTTAATCACTGCGTTGATTTTTTTAAATAGTGTCCTATTTTATTTGCAATCTGTAGAATATATACATTCAGCAAATTATGTGACAAACTGTACAAGATGCCAAAGAGTACTCAGTAGCCATCTTCCTATAATGAGTAGGTTTTCTAGGCCTTGTATGACCTTAGGATATTATACTTAAATACTAGACCTTAAATCTAAAACTAAAACTAACTTATCTAAATCAAAATCTATTTGGTAATTCATTGGGCAGGGATCGTAAAAGTCTCTTATTTTTTTTTGGCTGGTTGATAAGGTTTGTTGCCAAATCGTTTGGGTAGACGCTGAATCTGGTTCGATATTTTTTGCTAAAATTTCCTATTTCTTTCTTGATCGTTGGTATTAGGTCACCTCAAATAACAACATTTGGTACGTATCACGGTGCATCAACAATTATACGAAGAAGCACCTTGGATTGAAAGCGTTTGAGAATTTCTATGTTCAAATTGGAAGCGGTGTCCCAGAGTCGGATTTCATAAGACCAGATCGGCTTCATTATGGCTTTATAAACAAGAAGTTTATTGTTGACGGTGAGTTTTGAGTTACGCTTAAGTAACCAGTACATTTTGGTAAGAGTCAAACCTAATTGTCTCCTCTTCGTGAATAGGTGCTTGCGCCAGGTGAGTCTCCTATCTAGATTTAGGTATTTCAATTCTTTATGCTGTGGTAGTTGTGTGTGATTTAGGTGAACAGGAGGGCAAGTTTCTTGTCATGTGGTGAACGTTATATGTAGTAATTTGGTCTCATTGATCTTTATTCTCCATCTTTTTAACCATGAGTGTATTGAATTTAGAGTGGTTTGCAGAATTTGTGTGGCGGCATTTGGATTATTATGGACAGCTAAGACAGCGGCATCATCTGCAATCGTTGCTATTAGGACTTCTGGTGCAGTTGGAATATCGGCAAGTATAGCAGGGGACCAAGTACCTTTTTTTTGGGATACTCTGGTATTTATTTTATACAGTTGACTGAGCTCAGTGACAATTTTAACTAGGTTTTTCAGGTAGGATACGAGGAGATACGAAGAAGTAATTCAAGAAAAGTATCGATTGTAACGTAATTAACAGTCCACACCTTGTCGAACGCTTGTGTGACAGCAATAAACGCTGCAGAGCAGTATTGTTTGTTTTCAAACGTTTCGTTGATTTCTTCAACCACTCGGTAGACTTGCACAATTGTGGAATACATTAGTCTAAAAGCGAACTGATGGTTGGGTATAGTTTCATTTTGCTCGAGGATCGTATATAATCTTGTTTGTAAGATTTTTTCGAAAACTTTAGCCGTTATGGGTAGTAGGCTTATCGACCTGTAGGATTGTACTTTATTAGAAGGTTTTATTAATTTTGGAATTAAAACAATCCGTACAAACTTCCACTGATTTGGAAAGTACCCAATGCGTAAGACAGTATTAAATAATTGCGTGAGATATTTTATTTTCTTGTAAGGCAATTGTTTAAGCATTTGGCCAGTAATTAGGTCATACCCAGGTGATTTCTTATAGTGTAGAGTTTTGATGGCACTTTGACCTTCGCCGATTTTGATGCATGGGAATGAATGCTCAAGTTGGTAGGGTGTCTCAAGTAGCCGTATAAGTTCTTCTTCTTCTTCAGGCTCGTTTTCTGATGAATGTGGTTGAAACAGCTCTGGAAGATGCTCTGCAAAGACTCTTGCTTTTTCTCCATTGCTTCTAGCCCATGTTCCTTGGCGTGTTCTAATTGGTGATGAAGCTTTTATAACATGTTTGATCTTTTTAGTCGCTTTTCACAGCGAATAGTGAGTATCTTCAGAAGGTGTAAGTTTACTCAGAAAGGTCTAAATGAATTTGTTTTTGCTGTTGTTGAGGTGGTCTTTTAGTTGTTGGGCTGATGCATTAAATGATCTTTTACTTTCGGACATTCGCAGCCTTTGTCATTGTTTTTTAATCATTCTCTTTTGCAGAATTGTTTGTTAAATTAGTGGAGGGCAATTTATGGTTTGTTGCACTGTACCACTCAAAAGTTTGACAGCTGGTTCAATATCTTTTTCCGTTTTTAAAGGTACGCTGATTTGTCTAAATTCGTCCCAGTTTGTTAGTTTATTGCTTATGTTCGGTAGTTCAATTGAACTTCGTACTTTTGCAGATAAAGTGATTAAAATTGGAGAGTGGTCAAAAGATAGTTCAAAACATGAGTTTATTGTAGCAAAACCGTAAGGGATGCCTTTTGTACAGAAACCTACCAAATCGGGTATTTTGTTTCTATCTGTTGGCCATTACGTGGATTCTTCAGTGGACAGATATTTCAAGTGTTTTTTCTCCAAAGTTTTCAGTAGCTCACGGCCCTTAGTCGCAATAACTCTAGAGCCCCAATCGGTGTGTTTGGTATTGTAATCGTCGCCCTAAGGTGCTAAAGAAACATTCATAATGTTCCTGTATTACTTTGTGCTTAGAAGAGAAATAAACAGCCGATATAATTAGAAAACCTGTGGGGTCCTATAGAGCTTTATTTGTGGCTTGAAGAAATCTTTGCTATAACCATTAGTTTGGTAATGTTTAATCGATTTTTTTTATTATTACAGTTGATCCGCCTCTTGCGGTGCTATGTGGATGATTAGTGGTGTAAATTTAATAGTTGGGGATTGTAAGGTGACCACACGGTAAAATATGTTTCAGAAATGAGCATAATACCAATGTTGTGGTTGTGAATGAATACTTTTAGTTTTTCTGAATGTCGTGGGAGCCCATTAGCATTCCATAAAGCGAGTTGTAAATAGTCCATTAGTTGAGTTTAGTCAACAAGGTAGTTAGGACGTTCCACATGTTGCTTATTAGCTCAAAAAGCCCTTTGTCATATTTCTTAGTTTCAGCAGGTCTTGGGGTTGCTGGGGAGATTGAATTTGGTTTGGTATTTGTATACTGTTGTTAGAAGCATGACATTGTTGGTTGTATGTTTTGGTTATTGATGAATATGAAAGTCCTTTGAGTTTGTTGATAAGTTTTTATTTATGCAGAAGGGGGGCGAAGTAGTGAAAATTGATTTTTCTAAAGTTTATTGTAGATCGTGCATCTTTTGTAATTTGTAGGATGATTTCCTTCACATAAGATACTTAGGACTTCGCGAGATTTTGTTTTTGTGAACATTTATCAGTAGTGTGATTTTCTGCGCATTTGCCGCATGGTGGTTTTAGATTATAAAAATTTTTGGTGTGCCCATATCTTCGGCATCTAGCATATTGAACGATTTCTCGTTAGCTTTTTGGTGATTCAAATTTAATTTTGCATTGTTAAAGATACTCTACATTATAAGAATCTTTATTATTATAGACGGGTTTCAGATCAATGAAGAACATTGGCAGTGTTATTTTGGTTTTGTATTGTTTAACATTCCATACATTTGTAACTGTGTGACCTAATTGTTCCATCTCTTTTTTCATTTCATCGGTATTGATAGAATAGTGCAAGTATTTTAAAACCACCTTAAAATTGCTTTGCTCTTTCAGCTTGTAGGTGTGAAATTCAGTTTTTTTTTATCGGGGCTCTTGTAATTTTTCTATAATATCCTGCTGTTTTGAGTTGCACTTTTACTTGGTCATTTGCGAACGCTTTAACGTCGTATTATTGTTTAGCTATGGCTTTTAATAGCTGCACCAGACATGCCATAACCTTCACTCTATTTATAAAAATCGGTGGAGGCTTTGAAGTTACTTCATATTTGTTATCTTGTTAGTCATTTATGTTTTTTTTGATAGGGTTGAATATGATTTGATGGATTTAGCCAGTAATTATCTTCCTTTTGTTGTTTGGATTTACGTTCTGTTTTATTTTGAGTATTTCTGCCTTGTTTTATATGTGACTATTTTCCACTTTTTTGTGTCTAATTGTAGGGGAATTGCTGGGGGTTGTTGGGTGTAATGGGTTTATTGGTGGAGTTGAGAATAAAATAATTGTTGTGGTTATGAGAAGTTGTTGCCTGACATTTGTTGACACTTAGTGCTGTAAATATGGCTTTGCTCAGGCCATTGTTGAACCATTTGGGGTGCCATGTAGGGAGATTGCATCCTCCCTGGTGGAAGTGAAAAGGCCATGAAGGCATTTTGTAATTTTAATGTGTGTAGTTTAAATTTATATTTTCAGTTGTAATTGTAACTGAATATTAAATTATTAAATAAATAAATACGCCTGACCTTAAGGCTCGGCGATATCGCAGGTAAAATTAGCCCGCACACGTCCTATACGTTTCAATGCACGGAGCGAACTAGTAGGTTGATAGTTACTATATAGCCGACTGTAGCCTTTTCCAGTAACATTTCTGTTTATATATAAACTAAGTTCACCTTCAATTTTTTATTTTATTTGTACTTATTTTTACAGAAATCTTATTTATGTGTGACATAAGCTCTTAAATCATACATAAAATAACATCAATTGTTTTGTCTGTAATCAAACAATTATTTTAAATAGTGGCATTTTGTTACCTTTGTCTACTTTTCTAGAATATTTTTTATCAAATAGGCTTACAGTATCTTTAATACTTAATCTCCACCGTTTGTTAATAGTTGTGATTGCGATGGATTTTACATTCATTATGTGAATTTGCAGATTAAAAATATGGTTCTTTGGTGTTGTTCTGTTTGTTGCAGATGATTTTATATTTATTCTTGTATATACACTCAAATTATTTTATTTTATTTGTTATTTACTCTAGCTTATGTACTATCTATGTTTTTGAATAGGTATATGAGTAGTCGTTTATGCGATAATGCAAATCCGCTGGCTTGATTGTATATCAAGTGATTGTTTAACAAAACAAGTACACTCAATTTATTTAAGTAAGTCAGCTGTAATAATAATATAATGTTTTTCAGCTAACAACAAATGCCATTAGCGCATAATCATTTTATGTTCGTAAGTCAACCAAATGTATATATGTACTCTTAAATCAAATCTACACGCCATAAAATGCAACTTATATAAATAGTTTACAATCGGTTACACAAATTACATTTTACAGTAATTCCGTACAAGAAGTACCTATGGACGCTAACGATGTAGAAAGAGAACCTGGACCTAATCAATGGCAGGTAGCTGAAAGAAAAAAAATATTATTCGGATGAGAGAATTAACGAAGACACAAGTCTGCTAAATAACAATCGTTACAGCGTTTTAATCAATAAAGATGAAAGTAACTGACCTCTGATGTTAACAAATGAATAGCCTAACAAGAAAAGTGCACGAACTTAAGGCGGACTGCTGCCACGTATTTTGCTCATTTCAAAGCCCTCAAACAGTGGTTCAGAATATGCTTTTCGATTTTGCGAAACGGCTCTGGTTGGTGAGATACGGACGATCAAAATTTACCCAATTTCCACCCTAAAATCCCTTTCAAACAAGCGCCCCCACCCATTGTGGCGAAATTGCCGAAGCGGTAGAGATCCCGTCTGACAAACTTTTGTTGTCAAGTTCGTTGCCATTTTATTTTTTACATTTTTTGTTAAATCAAATTTCAAGAAATATCCCAGAAATTAGTAACATAACATTTTTACCATATTATTCACCATATGTGTACAACAAAAATAACAATTGCAATATGAACACAAAATAAACGAAGAATCCAGACAATCTGCGGCTTCACAATCTTGAACCACATCCGGCGGGAAATAAACCTAAAATTTCTGCTTAATACGCAAGTGTCAGTTGAATATCAAAGGAAAAAACTACTATAATCCAATACACCCGATGTCAAACATATGGATGTAACTTATAGTTGAAAGCCATATCATTGTGTCAAATGCGGAGGTAAGGACAATACCACTACGTGCAAGAAACCCGAAACAACTCCAGCTAGATGTGCGCTATGCCGCAGACCGCATACAGCTAATTCTAAAGGTCATAAAATATACCAGCAACTACAAGCTTGCAGAAGAAACCTATTCAATCTAGTAAGGGATCAGCTATCAAATACTTCGAGACTAAACCTCGTTAACCAGAATAATACGTCCAATATAAATAACCTGTTTCAACGTAGTTGCTAACGTCATTTCTGGTCCCCAGCAAAACATCACAAGTATAAAACCAATCTCAAGTATAAAAGAACACATTTTACTTTTGTAGTTCCTCACCAATTTCAAAGTTATGTTCAACCATTTATTAATTTAGAATAGTATAATGCATATTAAATAAAATTTCCCAATAATGGGAGCACTACGAATTGCACTATAAAACGCAAACGGGTTATTACAACGTCGATTAGAAATAAAAGTATTTCTTCAAATGTACAAAATCGACATATTCTTAGTATCGGTAGCACAACTTACGAACTCTGGTAACTTCAAAATTTAGAATTACACTTGTCATTCAGATAGCACCGCCAATGCGAGGTTAGCAGTTATTACTAATAAAAAAATTTCATTGTAAATTAGAAAAATTTGAGGTCTCTCACAAGCAAGAAATGTTAAATTTAAAGGTTTAAACAAAAATCTAATTTTATGCGCAGTATACTACCCTCTCAACTATTCAATTAAACAGGAATACTTTTAAAAAAAAATTTAAAAACTAGAAAACAAATGTACAGGAGGAGATGATTATAATGCTAAGTATCCCCTTTGAAAATCTAGGCTAATTAACTCAAGATGAAAAGCTCCACACAAGACCATTATAGAAAATCGACTCAACCAAGTCTCCACTGGTAGGCCCACATACTGCTCAAGTGGCCTGAACAAAATTTCAAATGCCTTGGACTTCTTTGTCACTAAGGGAGCCTTTTCTAACTACAATTAAGTCAATGACTGCTATGATCTAGCTTCTGACCACACGGCAATTATTTGTACCATAAGCACGCTGTAATAACAGCACAAACAAAGCTCTGCTTCTATAACAGCTATACCAACCGGGACAATTATAGAGAATATTTCAATAGAAATTTATCACTCAAACTCTTATTAAATACATCAAACAAAAAAAAAGAAACAGTGGCAAATTTAACTACCACCCTTTAACATACATCATGTAACGCAACCCCTCTAAAACTACAGAAATTAAGTGCGCTTTGTAACAATTATCCCTTGATTATTAGAGTCAAAATATCAGAAAAAGAAAGTGAGAAGACTCTGACAGATCACTAGATATCCCGGTGATAAGCACAAGTTAAATGAAGAACTATGGTAATAAATAAATGGAAAAATGCAAACGTCAATGAATATGTAAAAAATCTATCACCTACTCGCCATGGCGACTATACTCTGTTGAAGGCAACCAGAAAACTAAAACGCCCTAAAACTGATGGAACCTGGCCTCGCAGTAAAGAAAAAGAAACAGAACGATTCAGTAAAGACCTTTCTAATATTTTCCAACCGCACACTTCGCAAGGATTACCAAATGATTATTGAGAAATCCTTAATTTTTTAGATTTTTACTACAACTGTGCTTACCTGTAAAGCAAAAGTCCAAAAGTCCAAACTAAAATTAAATACCTTAACAGCAACAAATCTCTTAGCTATGATTTAAGTACATCTAAATTACTACAAAAACTTTCCAGGAAAAGGTTCACCTTTCTAACACAGATCTTTAACTTTATCCTTAGAACCCAGTATTACCTTACTTAATTGAAGCTCGCGCAAGTGATCCTAAAAAACATCTTACAGACCAAACTCCTTGTTACCACTAATTTTTAAACTAATGGAGAAAATTATATTAAAACAATTCAAATTTATCCTGGAAGAAATAGGAATAATTACGCAACACCAATTTGGCTTTCGTGAGAGGTATTCAACTCTTGAATAGATTCAGGGAGTTAGCGATTACATTTAGAAGGGTTTTGAAGACAAAAGAGTATGCTCATCACTTTTTTCTCGATGTCAAGAAAATATTTGACTGAGTGTAACATACTGACCTCTTATATAAAATCAAGGACAACAATTTGCATCAGTATCTTTTATTTTTTAAATCGTATTTGAAACAAAAACATTTTCAACAAAAATTAAAGATAGTCTATTGGCAATCCATGATCTTAAAGCAGGAATACTCCAGTAAAGTGTTCTGGGGCCCGTGATATATCAGATCCATATGTCAGACTTTCTGTGTCAAGAAAAAACCACCTTTGTTGGTAACACGGCCATTTTGTGCTGACCCCGCGCAGGCTACGATCAACTTATATATCTCTGTAGATTCGATTCAACCTTGGCCAAGAACATGATGTATCAAACAAAGTTAACTAAAATAAATCAGTAGCAATCATTTTTACTTTGAGGCAAGTCAATACTAATCCAGTGAGTTTAAATGACATACTCAGACCAGAAAAAGATCATGTTAAATATCTTGGAACGTACTTGAACAAAAATCTAACTTAAAAAAACACATTATAACAAAAAAGAGTTAAAAAATGTATTGACTACTAGTTTTGAAATCACAGTTATCTCTAAGTAATAAAGAGTTACTGTATAAATCTATATTAATTTTTATATGGATTTACAGAATATAGTTGTAAGGCTGTGCTAAAACCTAAAAATATCAAAACTCTTCAACGATTATAGAACAAAACTTTTCGGACAACTGCTAATGCTGAATAATACACCAACAATTGTACGCTACACAACGATCTAAGATTTCCTGGATCAAGGATGTAATTAAAAGCCATGCCAACTAATATATAGATAGAATAAGTGACCATTCCAATGTATTAGTGACCAACCTACTCAACATCGAGGACCTCACGAAACAGCTAAATAAAACGAAAACTTTTTAATTTCTTAATTAGCTAATAATCGTGTAAAAATTAGTAGCACACTAACTGTCAGAAGATCACCGACAGGTGATAACTTTTCAAAAATCATAATACTATGTATACATAACATACATACATATATACATACACCCACACATTCACACACGCGCACGCACACACGATCGTTCGTGCATTTTCGCGTGGCCCCGAACTCGTTACTCGGGCAACCAAACACGTTACCTACGAAGCCTTCGTAGTATTAAGTGTGACGAACCTACACATCGCCTTTTATATATAAGTTAGATGATGATAGAATAACAGAAAAACATACAAATAATAAATATAAGTTTTAAATAATACATATCTCATTTACTATTTGAAGCAATTGCCTGAGCTTAGAAATATAATCTTCGTCGAGTAGAAGACATTTGGCTACATTTCTGGTAAAATGTAAATGAGCGTACTCCGAATAATCTTAAAGGATATGGCGAACGTTTAAAGTTGTTCAATACACGTTAACAGATATAATGAAGTGATTCGTATGCGTCCAGTATGGCGTTGCGTAAGGGATGTTTAATAGCGACAGTTAAAGCCAGCTGAAAAATAAACTTCTATCACATTGGTTTGTACGCTATGGAAGGTTGAGTCAGATCGTGACCATCAGTCCCGCCAAGCTGTCAAAACAATAAAGGTGCTCAAGCCTTAGCATCGTCAGGTCTTATAAAGATGCCAGCCAATATAGATTGAGTTGCCTCTAGACAAGCAGGTTCGGCAGCTGCGTCATTTCCAGCAATTCCAAAACGGGCTGGCGTATACACAAACCCAATAGATTGCTTTTGGATAATCAGTTAGAGAAGAAGCTTATGAAGGCACAAAGTAAAAGGTTCCAAGAAAAATTGATTTTGAAGTGCTTGTAATGAATACATACTCATGTACACATTATCGCATAACGGTTGAAAGTCATGGAGTAATAAAGCGGTTCTTGCCAAATTGCATAGAGTTTGGTGGTACATATACTAACATAAAAGGGTGGTGCCCAAGAGAAGTCCGATCTCTCTACATAAGTTGCACTACCGACTTCCTCTCGCGTTTTAGGACCCTCTATTAAAATAAGGATAACGCCTTGCCAGGATTTCGTTAGCAAAATAGAAAAGTGTTTGTAATACGACAAGCGTAATCTGACTTTTCAGTCTCAGCACAGTCTAAGTGACAGCAGGATGTGTTGTAACGCTAAACGGGATTTTAAAAAGAATATATATATATATATATATATATATTGGAGGTCATCAAAGAGGTGCATTCTTTTTAATTTAGTAAATATGATGATCAAAAGTATTGTAATTGAGTTCCTAAATTAATAATTAATAAATTGGCACAAAAGTCAAGATTACGCAATGAAAACATATCGCAACATACACTTACGTTTTCGGAAATCCAGAGGAAATGATTTATCCTCACGCTGAAGATAGTCGGTAGTTTTGTATGCTCCAGTCGCAATACGTAAACCGGAGTTGCAAAATGAGATATATTTTCAACCAGAATCATTAATAACGCATCATAGTCTATTTTTGATAACAACATACTGCTATATAAGCGAAGTAAGTTTGTACGATCAACTCCCCAAGATAAAAGCTCAGAGAAAGTTGCAAATAGAACGGAGCACACACCTACGCATGTTTCATTAATACATTTGATTAAATATTTCTCGGCGCGGTTAACTTATAGACTTTTCAATATCAAAGAAAATTGTTATTCCATATTCCAAATTTTGCACAGCTGATCTGCTTATTCCAGCATTATTAGGTTATCAAGGGTAGACCTTTTTTTCTCGTAGTCAGACTGAACAGGGGTCAAGAGCTCATTTGCTTCTAGATGCCATACCAGTCTCATGTTAATTATTTTTTCCAAAAATTTACTAAATTAACATGTTAAAGGTATTGCTCGGTAACTAGAAGGGATTTTAGGTTAATTACCTGGTTTAAAAATGTGTGTAATTACTGATAGTTGGGGTTCATTCAAATGGAGTAGTGCATGCGTACCGCACGGTGCCGTATCCAGTTAGCACCGCATAGCGTCTCCTACCCAATTCCGACTCTCACCTCCAAGTTGGCGAACCCGGAACCTGAGCAACCCCATAAGAGATCGGGTAACCAACCCCGGTGGAAGATGGGGTCAGGGCTGACGAGAGCGGGAGAAATGGTCCTCCGAAAAGGGAGTTGGACTAAGGGCTAACAACCCCTAGCCGTAAAATGTACCACTAGGTACACCTGTTCTGAAACCTATGCAGAAGTCTCGAACGAACGGACTGATACATCGGAAACGACTCAGGTAACGGAATATGGACTTTGAATTGGGTACATGGAAAGTAAGAACGCTCCTCAAACCGGGCGCCCAAATAAATCTACTTAATAAAATAAAAAAGTACAACATCAAAATCACAGCAGTACAGGAAACCAGATGGATCAACCAAGGGATCAAAGACACGAAAACACACTATACTATATAGTGGCAAACCAAGAGTGGATAAAGAATTCGGAGTAGCTTTTGTTGAGAGTTAAAACCCAACATACTAGATTTCACACCAGTTAATGAAAAGATCTGTAGACTCCGAATTAAAACAAAATTCTTTAATTTATCACTCATAAATGCACACTGCCCTACGGAAGAAAAAGACAGAAAAATCAAAGAAACCTTCTACCAACAACTAGAACAGATGTATGATAGTACCCCAAAAAATGATACTAGGTGACATGAACGCCCAAATAGGCAAAGAAAATGAATATCTAGGTACAATAGGAAAACATAGTCTTCGCACAAAATGAAATGAGAATGGAGAAATGCTGATAGGCTTTGCGAGTAGTAGAAATATGATTATCAGCTCTACATGTTTCCCACATAAAGATATCCATAAGGGAACATGGGTCTCACCCGATGGAGCAACAACCAATCAAATAGACCACTTTCTTATAGAAAAGAGAGCAGCAACAAGTATCCTAAATGTCCGATCAAGAAGAGGAGCATCGTGCGGGTCGGGCCACTTCCTAGTGCAAGCTAAATACAGATGCAAAATTAATAGATAAAGAGCACAAAAACTTGAACGTACAAAACAAACTAGATATTGGAAAACTTAAAGACCCAGAAACAAGGAAGCAATACGAGGAAGAAGTAAACCAAGAAATAGAAAACATCGATCAACAAGACAATGGAAAAGAAACGGAAATTGAAAAACAGTGGAATAGAATTAAGACAATAACTAAGAAAATAGCAGAGAAAACATTGGGGCTTCAGAAACATCAACGAAAAGAGGCATGGTTCGACGCAGAATGCCAGGATGTTATAAACAAAAGAAATGAATCACACAGGAAGTATGTGCAGCAAAGAACACGTAAAAGGAAAGAGGCATTCTCAGAGGCCAGGAAAAAGGCAGATAAGACATGCAGACAGAAAAAACGACAATGGATGAATAACCAAGTGATAGAAATGGAAAAAGATTTTAAAAATAACACCAGAAACGCGTATGCATACATAAAGAAGCTGAGAGGAGGATTCAAACCACAAACTGCACTAATGGACTAATGGACTAATGGACTAATGGACATATAAACTCAGATATATCAAACATCAAACAAACATTGGGAGAATACTTTCAGGAACTTCTTGGAGAACATGAGAACATAGAAACAATTCAAGAAGTACAACAAGACGACATCCCCTTGAATCCTCCTACATACGATGAAATCATACAAGCTATCCAATCACAAAAGAACAACAAAGCACGTGGATTTGATGAAATCCCCGTTGAACTGTATAAAGTGGCAGGAGAAAAGCTAACCAAGCAGCTGATAACCAAAGTTTGGAATGAAGAAGAAATGCCACAAGACTGGAAGTATAGCGAAATCGTACCAATACACAAGAAAGGCGACAAACTAGTATGTAAAAACTACCGAGGCATTTCACTGTTATGCACAGCGTATAAAACATTCTGAAACATACTGAATAAGAGACTATTTAATTATACACAAGATATTATAAGGGAATACCAAGAACGCTTCAGACAAGGTATATCCACCATTGATCAATTGTTTAGTATTAAAGAATCCCTGAGAAGAACCTGGGAATTTGACGTCGACGTCCACCAAATATTCGTTGATTTTCGTCAAGCCTACGACTCAATAAAAAGAGACAAATTATACGCCATCATGAATGAATTTGGAATCCCAAGAAAACTGATCAGACTAATAAAAGCAACAATGACAGAAATACAAAATCAACTGACTGACCCATTCGAAATAACCAAAGGATTAAAACAAGGCTATGGAATGGCCCCTACATTATTCAATATTGCCTTAGAATATGCCATACGGAAAATGTCAATTAACCCCCACAACATTCTGATCAACAAATCAACACAACTTGCAGCGTACGCCGATGATATTAACATAATGGGGAGATCAATGATGGAAACAAAAGAAATTTACATAGACCTAGAAAAACAACCAACGGAAGTGGGGCTAAGAGTAAATGTAGACAAAACTAAAACTCTAACACAAACACGCTCAAGAAGAATTCTACAAAACGTTAAAATAGGTGATGACAATATTGAAAGGGTCCAAGACTTTATATACCTAGGAGTAAACATGGCAAAAGATGGAAATGAAGAAACGGAAATTAGAAGAAGGGAACATATTTAAGTCCCACGATGTCCACAAAAACAATAAAGTCAGAATTTACAAAAGCATAATAAGAACAGTAATAACTTACGGATGTGAAGTATGGGTAATGACAAAAAAATGGCAAACTACATCGATGCATTCGAAAGAAAGATACTAAGAAGAATTTTCGGGCCAAAAGAAAATAACGGAAACTGGAGGTGCAGATACAACCTAGAAATATACCAAGAGTACAGAGAATTACCCATATCCGATTTCGTAAAGATACAGAGACTAAAGTGGGCGGGACACGTCGTGAGGATGAATGAGGAAAGAGTACCACAAAGAGTACTGCTATCAAGGATGGAAGGACGAAGGCCAATGGGAAGACCCCGGAAGAGGTGGCAGGAAGAGGTTGCCAGAGATGCAGACGCCATACTGAAAGTTAAAAATATGGAAGAGAGCGGCAACAGACAGAGACGGATGGGGAAGATGCCTAAAGGAAGCCAAGGCCCGAATCGAGCTGTAGCGCCATTGGATGGATGGATGAATTACTGCTAGTTAATTATTTTTTTACGTTTCATTTACTCTTTTCTGTTTTTAATTATTTTAACTTAATATTTTCCATTTAGTTGTTAATTACTTATTTTAGGCTTCTTAGCAATTTTAATTAATATGTAAATATTTGAATTTCACATTAAGTATAATAATTAATTTAGAAAGAATCATATTAGCCAATTGATTAGAAAATGATCTATGTAGATTTTCTTTTCAATTACTGGCAAATTATTAACCGAACGCTATTCATTTTTACCGAAACAATGTTCATCAAAAGCATAAAAATTTACGATTCCCGCTAATAAAATGTAAATGCCTCTTTTAAGGCTTTTTAGTAATTTTTTAGAACACCAAATTACGGTAATTAAAAGTGCATTGAATTTTATGAAGCTTAAAAGTTTTAATCTCAGTTACAGCCTGTAAAACAATACATTAGAAATAACGACTTGAGGTAGTCGAGCGCTCCCGCTGGAGTTTATGATTATCTTTAATTTAATGCTTCGGTATTTTTATTGTTTTAAAAGTGTGTCTTATCTGTTTAATATTTTACTATAAAGAAAATAGAATCTTTTAAACCGGAGTAGTTACGATAAATGAAAATCGATAATCTATTAGACTAATTGTTTATAGGCTGTATGGCTATATCACCATGATGTAATGGATAAGGATTCTCATTAATTAACGAACTATAACGTAAAGCCCACCGCTTGCGCTTGTGTTACAACAATAAATCACATATAAATGACTTTCACTACAAGTATATTTAACATATTGGTCATTCATCATTACATTCTTAAAATAAGCCAGAAATAATTAAAACTAATATATGCTTCCTTAATATATAATCTTTGTGTAACAACATGCAACTACACTTATCTTATAACGGTTTTGAAAGTTAAAAGACTTATTTATATTTAAGGAAAATGATACCTTACATTTCTGACTGTTTTCCATTTGAAATATTTATTTCGACATTTTTTCTTAAATTACACTTCCCAATGATGGAAACGTTTTGGACTTAAAAATAGATTACTTATGTATTACCACCTGCTAAATTCAAGAATTACCATAAAAATTACCGATTAGCTTTTGTTTTTAAGATACAGCGACATTTTATATTCTCTATAGCACATTTTAGTTTGGAGAAAATTTGATTTTGATTTGGCATGTCTGTCAACTGTCAAAATACATCATTAATTTAGCTATGGGTAGGGTATAAACATAAACACTATTACTGTGACAGTAAATTTCATATTATTCCTGTTGTAATTAGTGCACAATTTGATATTTTGGAGTGTTTTTAAAGAGTAAAATTTGCCACGGAAATGTGTAAATTCAGTGAACAATTTTTGTTACATTTGTGGTGGAATAACGTTTTCGTCACAGAAACACAATTTGACGCCTCTTGCGAAGACTATCTGCCAGAATTATTTTGGTATAAAGGTAGGGGACCAGGATAAGTCATGGGTTCCACATGTTGCAATTTATATTCAGTGTTATTACCAGTGTTATTACACATGGACCGCCCCCACCAACCCCGACGAACCCAAAGAGAAGAGAGTACGAAACCAAATCGACTACCTTCTAATAAACAAACGTTATCGCAATAGCTGTTTAGCCGCCAAAACATACCCTGGAGCGGACATTGCATCAGACCATTGCTTATTAGTAGGAAAATTCAGATTAAAACTAAAGAAATGCTTGAGAAAAATTGTAAAAAGAAATGGGACCTTAGGAAAATAAGTGATAGCCAAACGCGTGGGAATATGACACAAGAACTAGGTGTAGCATGTGAACAGAGTATAAACAAAACCAAACGGTAGAAGAAGCACTTCGAGACATGACAACATCCTTTGACAAAATCGGAGATAAGTATCTGACAGTAGAAAACCGAAAGAAAAAAAGTGGATGACTACGAAATCCTACAATTAATGGATGAAAGAAGAAAAGCAAAAATAACGACACCAGATACAAAGAAATCCAGAAATTAATAAAATACAAAATAAGGATGGCTAAAGAAACATGGCTAACAACACAATGCAAAGAAATTGAACAATTAGAACAAAAACATGATGCATTTAACATGTATAAAAAGTAAAAGAAGCTGCAGGAATCTACAAAGTAAACAATACAACAAGGCTACTCAACAAGGACGGAAAAATAATTATAGAACCAGACGCAAAAATTTCTGCCTGGCAGAAATATGTTGAAGACCTTTTCGAAGACGTTGATAGATCAGATGAACCTCAAGAATATCCAGAAGTAGAGCCCTTACCATCACCACCGACGAAGTGGAAAATATAAAACAGTTAAAAATCGGAAAGGCTCCAGGTCCTGATCATATACATACCGAATTTTTAAAATGATGGACGAAGCGAGTGTAAATGGCTAGCAAAAATTTTTAACATTATCTATACCACCGGAAAATCCCTGAACCGTGGTTAAGATCAACATTTGTGACAATCCCCAAAACCAAATGCTAAATATTGCGAAGATTACTGCACCATCAGCCTTATGAGTCACCTCCTAAAATTATTTCTAAAATTATACACCGCAGAATTTTTACAATGTGAAAAATAAGTAGAGAACAGTTCGGATTCCGCAATGCCTTGGGAACTCATAGCTATTTTAGCCTACAAGTTCTATTTCAAAGAGCCAGAGATGTAAATCATACATATAGCTTGCTTCATCGATTATCAAAAGCCTTCGATAAAGTCCAACATAATAAACTAATAGACATACTTCAAGAAATAGGCCTTGATAATGAGACATAAGAATAATAAGCAACCTTTATTGGAATCAAAAAGCAGCAGTGCAAACTGGCAATATGATATCAGAAGACATCAAGATAAAACGCGGTCTCAGGCAAGGATGCGTACTTTCTCCTCTGTTCATGTTTTTGGAACAATCTTTCAGCAAGCTCTGGGCAGCATAGATGATGGAATCAGAACTTTAAATATTAAATAATTTAATATGCGGATGACACGATAGTTTTCAAACGGACATCACCGCTCACATATGAATGATAAGGAATTCTCATTAATTAACGAACTATAACGTAAAGCCCACCAATCGCTTTGTTACAACAATAAATCACATATAAATGACTTTACAATATATTTAACATATTGGTCATTCATCATTACATTCTTAAAATAAGCCAGAAATAATTAAAACTAATATATGCTTCCTTAATATATAATCTTTGTGTAACAACATGCAACTACACTTATCTTATAACGGTTTTGAAAGTTAAAAAACTGACTGTTTTCCATTTGAAATATTTATTTCGACATTTTTTCTGAAATTACACTTCCCAACGATGGAAACCTTTTGGACTCAAAAATAGATTACTTATGTATTACCACCTGCTAAATTCAAAAATTACCATAAAAATTACCGATTAGCTTTGGTTTTTAAGATACAGCGACATTTTATATTGTCTATAGTCTACATTTTTAGTTTGGAGAAAATTTGTTTTTGGATTTCGGCATGCCTGTCAACTGTCAAAATACAACAGTAATTTAGCTGTGGGTAGAGTATAAACGTAAACACTATTACTGTGACAGTAAATTTCATATTATTCCTGTTGTAATTAGTGCACAATTTGATATTTTGGAGTGTTTTTAAAGAGTAAAATTTGCCACGGAAATGTGTAAATTCAGTGAACAATTTTTGTTACATTTGTGGTGGAATAACGTTTTCGTCACAGAAACACAATTTGACGCCTCTTGCGAAGACTGTCTGCCAGAATTATTTTGGTATAAAGGTAGGGGACCAGGATAAGTCATGGGTTCCAGATGTTGTAATTCATATTCAGTTTTATTACAAGAATGGCTAAAAAATAAAAAACAATAGCTTTTGCTGTTTGGAGGGAGCCTACAAACCATACAGATGACTGCTATATTTGCTTAAATTGACCTGTCAAGGCAGGATTGCCAATGAAAAAAAGTAGAACAGTTCAATATTCGAATTTTCCATCTGCTATTCGACCTACTCCACATTCAGAAAGTTTACCAATTTCTACTCCACCCCAAAATTATAAATTTGAAGTATAAAATAAACACAGTGGGGAAGAAGAAGAAGAACCCAACAAGCCTTCAACATCCCATGACCCTTATTTTGAAGAAAAAGATGATCAACCGCACAGATTGAGTAAATCGGAGTTGAATTATCTCATTCAAGACCTTAACTTGTCATAAAAAAAGGCGGACTTCTAGGGTCAAGGTTACAGGGTTTCCAATTATAGACAACGTCTACGGGATCTGAAGCCACCAATTGAGTCTCTGTAGATCCAACAAAGTGATAGTTCTTTTATCAATTTAGAATATAACTGCCATTAAAAAAATAACAATCGTAGTTTTAATGTTGTTAGCATATATAATTAATATTTAACGTTTTTATTTACAATAAAAGGAATCTGTTATAGTAGATAATAAACTATTTATTAAATACAAAATAAAATTGAGTGCACATGTAAAACAAATTATTTTTTTTAATATTATTATAATTGAATAAAAGTTTAGAGATAGAAAGCAATTATTGCTCGTAGTGGAACTTAGAAAATATATTTTTATGGAAACAGCGTATACATTTTTTTCTATCGCTAATTAATTGCAATAAAGTGTTGTTTTATATACTCATTTTTTATATACTATCTAGTTTATACAGGCTTTTCTTTCTTTTATTAACATATAAATAAACAGTGAAATATTTTTTGGGTAATTTTAATGAAATTGCTTCAACAAGTATTTAGTTATTAATAAACAAAATTTCCCCATATTATTGTGTATGTACTTCTTCGTAGCCTTAATATATAAAATAAAATTAATAAAAAATTAATTTGATCACATTAGCAAATTACATATGTGGTGATTAAGTTAGGCAAGTAAAAAAAGCGACAAGTAGCTTGCGTGCTCTTGTTTTACGTCGAGCAAACTGGTTATCTGTCACGATATAAGAAAACAATAAATGGATGGAGTTAAGGGCTGCTTAGGGGAAATACTTTTTGTTGCAAGATGTGAAACTGTAGCCGCCCTGTAAAAACTAATGGTGATGACAACGGACTGACAGTGACCGACACAACCTCATCAGCTCTAAACGTCGCTATACATTAAAAGTTCCAAGCGCTCGTGGCTGCATGATAAAGTAGTTCGAAACAGTAGAAGGATTATTTCTACCATTTTTTTGTCTTTAACAATATGTAGCTCATAGCAATAAAAAAGCATTTGTAATTATATAATAAGCCTAAGCGCTTACTTCAATATGGTCTTTAACTCTTAAGTTAAAAGCATTTAAAATTGAAAGATGAATTAGAAACAAAGGTAGAGCTGCGCTTGAACTTTTTGTTAAAATTATGAAT
The DNA here is from genome assembly GCA_036346155.1 of Sinelater perroti. Classification (NCBI taxonomy): domain Eukaryota; kingdom Metazoa; phylum Arthropoda; class Insecta; order Coleoptera; family Elateridae; genus Sinelater; species Sinelater perroti. Next base: position 13,726,688 of record JARFIY010000359.1, on the reverse strand, counting down.
GCCTGGCACACAGCTCATCTCGTGTTACATTCCAGCGCGTTGTCATTTCGCTGCACTACTCTTAATTGCTTATAAAGCTTTTCCAAACTACAAGTCTCATAAATCATCCCAGTTAGACTTTCTTGCAACTGCCTCTTCCTCATGAATTCCAGCATTTCATGTGTTCTTAATGCTGCGCGTCGTAAACTAAGAGCAATGATTGATCGTGCTTGGACTCTGTTACCCATTAAAAACTAATTTTGCAATCTCTAACGCCACATAATTATAACAGCACAATTTAATATGCTTTTCGCTACCTCAGGACACGCGGAGCGCCCTGAATAAAATATGAAAACCTTAATAAACTGTGTCGGCGTGCAAAGGTCTATTGGTCTTTCAGCATCAGAACTGTCAGACTTCTAATTGGACAAACTTTAGCCCCGAGCCATTAACACAGGCCTTTCGAAATAAGCTGTTAAGTCGAAACCTCTATTAAAGAATATGGAACTAATCACACCGCGCCAGAGCTTCCATTTGGGAGTTTAGTGTTTGAAAAAATTGGCAGGAAAAGCAGCGACCGCTAAATTAAATGGACTATTGACAGAAACGTCATAAAAGTTTATTTCTAACGAAGTCAATATATAAGTCAGCTGCAGGGGTGTGAGGCAAGGGCGCGAATTTACAGAAATTTATGCGCATATTTAATTTGTGGAAACAATTTAAAATGGAAGTATCTGGCAGAGAAGAGCAAGTGCACAAGCAGTGTTTAACAAAAAATTACAAGTTACAGTAAAATGAATACTCAGTGTTCCTTAGAAAGCTTGCATCGTCTGATTATTCCTTAAGATGCACTCATTTTTACTAATTTTACTAATACTAATAATCAAAAATTCAAAAGGAGTCGAGTACGAGCAGTGAACCGGTTCGGATGTCACGTACGCCGTCCGATAACAGTGTGATACGCTTGACCTTAGCTATATCAACTCGTTACAAACGCAGTAAGTTTAAAATTGATTTTATTTTAATATATTTCAATAAAAAATGCAATTAAAATGGATCAAACAGCGCAACAAAAGCGCAAATTCGGCGATCTGTCACCACCTATAAATGAAGTTCAAAAACGTTATGCATGGACAGCTCAAAACCTCCTAGAAAACAATAAATACTATCTTCCGCCACACCTGGAAACTTCCCTAACCGATAAACAATCTTCTGAAGAAGAAACAGAAAATAACCAACCCGATACGACAAAAATTAAAATTCCACCAATCTATCTGCCCAATGCAGTTAATCACCAAGCTCTTGTAGAAGACATCAAAAAACATGCAACTGGTGCGTTCACAACTACCTACAACGTATCCACACTACGAATAAACTTAACAAAAGACGAAGATTATCGGAAATTAACTAAATTCTACAGTGATAACCAAATACAGTACCACACTTACCAAAATCCCAACGATAAACCCTTATCAGTAGTCATGAAAAATGTACCACTTTCCTTAACAGACCAGGAAATCAAAAACGAACTCATAACCAATAAAATTCCAGTTCTAAAAGTAGCACGACTGTACAAAAAAAGAAAAAAAACCGCTGCCAGTCTGCGCAGTTGACCTCACCAAAAACGAAGAAGCAAAACGTATATTCACGTTAAAAGCAATATTCTACTCTATAGTAACAGTCGAAGAAAGAAGAAAATCCAAGATCATCCCCCAATGCTATAGATGTCAGCAGTATGGACATACCAAAAACTACTGCACTCAAAAATATACCTGCGTCAAATGCGCAGGTGACCATCAACATACAGAATGTAAAAAACGACCCAATGACCCACCAAAATATGCAAACTGTGGAGGAGGCCACGGTGCAAATTATCGCGGTTGTCCCCACCATATTAAATTACTGCGGCAACGTACCAAAACCTCGATCCCCACCCCAAAACCCAACTACTTCCGAAATTCGAAAGTTAACAACGAACAGACCTATGCAAGCAGAACCCAAAGTGGACTTAATCACAACACCATCAAATCAGACCCAGCCAACAACATTATACAGCTCCTCCTTGAACTACTCACACCTCACCTCGATCAAATTAAATCGTTTATCACAAATACTCTCCTACCCATGCTCTTTAATGGACCATAACCAACCAAAACCAATTCAGTGCTTAACAATCCTCAACTGGAATGCTAATGGGCTCCAAAACCAACGATCCCTAATCATTGCCTTCCTAGCTAGACACAAAGTAGACATCGCTTGCATTACTGAGACGCACCTAGATGACACAACCAGCTTTAATATCCCAGGTTACCACGTCTATCGAAAGGACCGGAACGCCCCGATTGCGTCAGGAGAGGTAGCAATTCTAATAAAAAGAAGGTTTAAGCATACGCGACTGCCCGACATCCCTAATTTAAATATTGAAATGACCTCCGTCCAAGTTACACTTGATGACAATAGTACAGTAACAGTAGCAGGCAGCCAAATAAAAAACTAGTACCCGAAGACATACAAACAATATTTAATACAAATCAGCCGCTATTGGTCATTGGTGATATAAATGCCAAACATACCTTATGGGGCTGCAGAGCATCCAACCCTGAGGGTAAAAAGTTAGAGAATTTGGCAACAGCAAATTCCTTTCAGATATTAGCACCGGACGAGTACACTTATTACCCGTATCGAAGAGACCACGAGCCAGACATACTTGACATAGTTCTGCAGAAGAATTTTAACAAGCCGCTGTACCAACAAGTCATAACCGAACTCAACTCAGACCACATTCCTGTCTTAGTGTCCTTTACAAATAACCCGCGAACCGAAACAACCAGTACCGAAGCTAATAAACGGCAAAATGAACTGGGATCAATTTGAAAAAATACTAGAAAACAAAATATCATGCCCCACAAATATCCATAACCAAGAAGATATTGACGCAACGATTGCCAATCTCACCACATTGATTAGCGATAGTGCACACAAGCATGCACACCAGCGCGTATAACAGCCCTACCAGAGTACAATTACCCTCCGAGGTATCTAATTAACCTAATCAACGAGAAAAGTCAACTCAGGCGTGAATGGCAACGAACTAGAAGTCCTTCAATCAAAAACCGACTAAACAACCTTGTCCATAGGATTAAAAGAGAACTCGATCTACTCAGAGTCAACACCTATCAACAACACATAGCCAACTTTAGCCCAGGGACAGGGGTTATGGAAAACAACCAAAAGATCCTAAACCAAAGAGATGAAATGCCTACACTAACAAACGACACAGGCACTGACAACTACATAACAGATGAAGATAAAGCTTCGCTTTCGCCCTACACCTTGAAAGGACCTTCACTCCTATCATCACTTGCACTCCAACACACCTTAACCACACGATAACCTGCATTGAAACAAACGTGCCGCACCCCGATAGAATTAAGCCCACCTCCCCCAAGGAACTTAAAACTCACATAGACACACTCTCAACCAAAAAGTCTCCCGGACATGATCTACTCACAAATTCTATTCTCCAGCACCTTCCCAAGAAAGCCCTAGCCAGCCTAAGCACAATCTTTAATGCCTGCCTAAGGCTAGGCTACTTTCCCCTAGCATGGAAACATGCCCAAATTCTAATGTTTCCAAAACCGGGCAAAAACAAAACAAAAATAAGTAGTTATAGGCCAATAAGTCTTCTCACCACCCTATCCAAACTGCTGGAAAGAATAATTCAAGTTAGACTAGATGGCCACTCTACATATCATCAAATACAACGTATAAACGAACTTATCGAGCGTGGCTATGAAAACAAAGTCTACACTGCGGCCTTATTTCTAGACATCTCACAGGCCTTTGACAGAGTGTGGCTTGAAGGTTTAAAGCTAAAAATCCTAAATATTGACATGCCTCCCTACCTAAAAGCCATTTTATTCTCATTTGTCGAAAACAGAACCTTTGCTGTACGAGTGAACTCCACGCTATCACAAACCAAAAATATCCATGCAGGTGTTCCGCAGGGCAGCTTCCTGGGTCCAGTCCTATTCTCCATTTACACCTCTGACCTGCCTGAAACTAAGGCAACTCTCGCCACCTTTGCGGATGACACAGCCATCTTCACTCAAGCATCGTCATTGGACGAAGCAGTACAAGCTCTCCAACAAGCCACAAACCAGCTTTCTCGCTGGTTTCAACAGTGGAATACCCAAATAAACCCAGATAAATGCCAAGCAAAAATATTTACTCTTAGACGAATCACGAATCCCAACCTAGTTCACATTAATAATAAACCAATACCGTGGAAATCAACGATTCAGCAGTCAAATACCTCGGTATTTACCTGGACACACGGCTGAGTTGGGGCTTTCACATTAACCAGAAATTAATCCAGGGATATGCCAGACGCAAACAGCTGTACCCACTAATTAACCGTAAATCTTCCCTAAAAATTGAATGCACTATGCTGTTATACAAAACCCTGCTACGACCACTAATACTATATGGATCACCGATATGGTGCAACACGTCTCAAACCAACTTACGCAAAATACAGAGGTTCCAAAACAAAGTGCTACGAATTGCAGTCAATGCGCCCTGGTACATTCGGAACACACAGCTACACCAAGAATTAGGAATCATGCCCATTGAAGACTACATCAAAAAAAGTACAAAAAAGTTTATAATCAACTCAAGTGCGTGTAGTGGTGCGGTTCATTATGAACTCTTTCGAACAAAGATACACACAAGACTCAAGCGTCAACTACATCAGGACATTATATTAACCGATCGTGAAAATTACTGAAACAGTCACTGAAATGTTTGCTGAGACAGCTAAAAGTCTCCTTATGTTATGTAATCAAAGTCATGTATATAATTTACACAACATCACTGCTATGTACAACAAAATTGTATTTGTTGATTTAGCAATAAATGTAACCTTTAAAAAAAATTAAAAAAACGCTCAAGGTACTATTAAAACTTAATGTGGTTATTTTTCTTATTATATTATGGTATGATTGTTCCGGTAAATTTACAACAATATTAATTTTAAGTGCAACAGCACATACGTGGATAGGTTCATTCTAAAATTGATGAAAATTATAATTAAGTAATACTTACGTTTTATAAATCTGAACAATAACTATAAAACTTTGACCATGAATTGTATGAAAAATAATTGTAATAAATTTTTTTTAAAAGAACAAGATTTTAAGAAATGTTTAGAAATCATATATTTCAACACGTACAGTAAGGTTTCAACGCACACCCTCTAATTTGATTGAATTATGTCAAACCAATTGTAAATAAAGTTTAATGTTCTTAGAACCAGGGCAACCCGTGCCGACTTGCATCGAAACATGTCAGTTCTTGAATACTAAGGCGCGCGGGGGCTAACGTGTCGATGTGCTTATTTTTGCTTGTTTATTTTATTGGTGAACGCACTGATTTCGTTTAGTCAACATGTCAGTGGAGTTACACTGTTCTAAAAAGGGAATATTTTTAATAGCGGACGTGAAACATCAAATACCGGTTCAAAACTTTCCTCTAATGAACAAGTACTGGCAGTTCTGTTCTATAATATTCGTGAAGTGAATTTAAGAGTCAATGAAAGCGCAAATCTTACTATGCGTGAGTGCATTATTTATTGGGAAAATGCACGTTTACCGACTAAAACTTTACCTAACTGTGTTAAGAAACTAGTTATCTTATACCAATTTTAAAGAGATTTGCAAAAAAAATGCAAACAAAACACAAGACGTGTTTGAGCAGCGTTGACAAGAGTTTGTTACAAACTTAGACAATTTATTTGGCATTGCACATGCCGATGCACTTTAATTAATAAAGATAAATGAAAGTAGGATCTTGCAGCGGCAGATAGAGCCAGGTTGACACTTAACTGGAGTGGACAAAAAACTGACCGAAAAAGAGAAAAAGGCATCTTATAAACCACTATAAGAAAATTCGTCTTCTGATTCTGGAATAATCGATTTACAAGAAAATTTGCCCATCACAACTGCGAGCACACAGCCCGATACTAATAAAACTTCCATGAGGAAAAATATCATCACTTCAAAATTAGTGTCAGCATTAGATAGGTATCAGTTAAGTATGAGAAATTCTGTGTTTATTATTGAAGCAACTATTGGGGCACTTAGACATAATACTGACGAATTTACTATAAGCAAGTCCTCCATTCACAGAATTACATAAAAGCGAAAAGAGCGTGCAGAAGCTATAAAAGTTGATTTTAAAAATGAGATACCGAATACTGTAACTGTCCACTGGGATGGGAAACTGTTGTCGGCTTTAGATGCACGCAAATCTAAAGAACAACGTCTACCGATAGTTATTTCGTAAGATAATAAAAAACAACTTACCGCCGTGTCAAAATCAGACAACTCTTCAGGAAGCAAATAGGCACAGGCAGTTTGAAACGCTATTATTGACTGGAATCTTGAATATAAAGCGCAGATTCTCTGTTGTGATACTACTGCTTCAAATACATTTGCTTGCCGCCATCAGGTCTACGAATTGGTATTAAAAGGCGTGTTTGAGGCAAAAATCATCCAAGTGACTACAAGTCCTGACATTCCGTTGTTCAAAAAGTTCCCAGAAAAGTGGAAAAATGTCGATCCCAATAGAATACGGAGCTATACAGAAAAGCTATCATGCCTGAATGTTTTAGAAATTGACAAGCTGCTAGAATTTTACTGAACTAAATTGACTAAAGAAATTGCTAGAGATGACTATCAAGAATTAATAGAGCTTTCAATAATATTTCTCGGCGGAGACACAGTGAAGAAATTTCAGATTCGGCCTCCAGGCACCATGCACCAAGCTGGACGATGATGTAGACCAAGAAACTAAAGTAAAAATGGTTGCTAACTTAGCCAAAGAAAATCCATCAACCCACGGTAAACACTACATCTCATCGAAAGAAGAACATTGTGGGCCACTTTAAGGGTTAGTCTGACAAGTAAAAATATTCTATGTTTTCTTATATTACTTTGATATATGATAACTGTTATCTCTTTTTAATTTTAGAGAAAAACATCAATGACTTTGTTTCAATCAAAAGCAACTTCTTGTTAAATCGACTCAAAGTTGATGATAATTTTCTCAACGAGTGTCCTACTTCATGGTCAAATAAGAAGGTGCAGACACTGAGAGCAGTTAACGATACGGCTGAAAGAGCGGTGAAAAATGAATGAAAGACTTTCATAGCTTAATCGCGGTTGAAGAGGAACTGTAAAAATCAAACTTTGAAAAGAAAATTTAATAAATAATGTCCTTTTAATGATAAATACTTCATAAATATAAGATACAGGTAAAACAGTGTTTTATTTACTGAATAAACATTAACTTCTAAAATCTCTCTATGGCTTCTATACTAACTTTTCTGTTCAAAGTTTGACATCAAGTCGGCACGGGTTATCGTTATCCGACCGCAATAATATTTATTATTTTAGTTACTAGGCTCAAATGGAAAAAAATAGAGGGTATGCGTATCTTAATTTGAAAAAAAATTTTGCCCTTATAGCCTGGGATACCCTAACGTATAGTGTAGAATAAGCAAATTTTGATATTTGAATGGGTACCATAAGCAGTTACATGCTGACTGTGAAGAGATTGTTCATGGTGTTGTCGGGGATTTTGTGCTTCGTCGCTAGTGAGCACAACAGCATGAACTGGAAGATTTACTTACAAATAGCCTGCCAGATATACCAGTCAATTTCTGGACCACCATTAATTTGTATGGATAGAACATGACATCGCAGTATAAAATTCTCCGTACACTTCGGCCAAATATTTCCTAGTCGAAAACATGTTTAGCATCGGCGCATTATAGCGATGTGACAACAGCCTGTCTCACTGCTGCGATATTCTCGGTTCTTCGAACGCTAGAAACTCTATTGGGTAATTTCGGTTTTAATGCTGAATCAGCCTGTTCAAAATTGTGTATCTACAATATTATAAAATTTTTCCGTGACAACCTATTCCAAAATGCTCACCAAACAGCTGTTGCATCACAATTACAGAATCACCATTTTAAAAATAAGTCTCCAACACAAACGCACAGTATTCATCAGTTCACGCCATGATAGGCACTAAACTAAGTACGACTCTAACGCCTATCAATACATTGCGCACATCGGCCAATTAAACAATAAGAGATCATTCTGCAGTACTTTGTATTTAAAAGAAAAACCTATTAAACGATTTTCTTCAATACGCATATTGATTCTCTGACGCCAAAGTTTAGGTCGAAGAAAATCATTGAGCATTGTGACATATCTTCCGGAATTTACTGTAGCTACGTTCCCTACTATTTAAAAAAAATAATGCTCAACAACACCAATTTCGCTCACCCCACACCAAACAGTCATTTTAGGTTTATGAAGTGGACGTTCGAGGATTTCGCGCGGGTACTTAACAGCCCAATACCGACAATTTTACCCGTTAATCGTATTATTTATGTAAAAATTAGTTTCATCAATTATCATAACCAAGGAGCATTCTTCAAAGATTTAATGCATTATTTCAGCAAAACCATCTTATATAAGAGAAACTTCAATTATTGATTTAAAATGCGACATACAGACCATTTTGAGATTTGAAACGCTGCAACTTGGCGCTGAGCAGAACGCTGTAAACTTCTGCTCTCTCACTTTATCTACATTTTCAGGAGGGGGGGGTGAACACTCTGAAGGAGATCAGTTTTTTTTGTTTTATTATAGAACCAGTTGCACGGAATGCATAAGACCCATCTTAATATTGTGTCTTGCTTAGAAGCACTTCTATGGCAATGGATGTTGAATTGCCTACAAAAAAGTCGTCTATTTGTATCAATGAATCGTTGTCTCTAAGCAATTGTTAACTGTTAACGTACAATATTCTCAGTCTTAGCACTCCATTACAACTAACATGACATCCCGTTATGAAGGTACTGCGCGTAGGTAGAGAACTCAGACCTCTACCATTTCCAGTACTATCCGTTCTAAAAACATCTTATTTCTCTATCACACCTAGTACTACATACCTATAAATAAAAGAATACAAAAATTAGTTCTGTATAATTTTATAAAACATCCTGTAGGCTGTCACTAGCAAGGTGGTAACAATAATAATATCTGAATTAACTTTGACAATATTGGTCTCAAGTACTCCATGAAAAAGCGAATGAAACCGAAGACCACTATGTTAACAGTTGTTAGTGATTGGTGAATGATTACTACAGTGCCTTATAAATACTATTGTAAGATAAACTTCTTCTTCTTCTTTGCGTGCCACTCTTATCGGAGAATGGATATCGTCAGGGCGACTTTAATCTTTTTTACAGCTGTTCGGAATAGTTCGTTGGTGGTGCATCCAAACCATTCCCTCAAGTTTCGCATCCAGGACATTGTTCTACGGCCTTGGTGTCTTCGTCCTTTAATTTTTGCTTGCATTATATTCTGCAGTAATATGTATTTTTTCGTCTCATTAAGTGACCTAGGCACTCCAACTTTTTCTTTTTTATTGTCCGGATCATTTCTGGTTCTTGGTTTATGCGTCGTATTACCTCTATGTTTGTTATTTTGTCTATCCATCTTATTTTCAATATCCGTCGATAGCATCGCATTTTAAAGCTTTCCAGCTTCTTTATTTTGTTTTGTTTTAGGGTCCATGCTTCGACACCATAGAGCAAGGTGCTAAACACGTAACATTTTAGCATTCTTAATGTAATGTTTATATCACGGTTACATAGCATTTTCTTCATTTTTATGAAGGTTGTTCTGGCAATTTCTATGCGTTTTTATATTTCCTTGCTTTGAGCGCCTGTCTCGTGTATTAAAGCTCCCAGATATTTGTAAGTATCTACTTTCTCGATCTGAGTGTTGTTGATACGAATATGTGAGATTAATTGTATTTCATTTTCCTGGCGTTGATTTTTATCCCATAGTCCGCGCATGCCTTGTTCATGTTATCAAGTAAACATTGCAGATCTTCCGATGTTGTTGCTAGCAGTACATTGTCGTCTGCGTAACAAATGTTGTTTATGACTTCACTATTAATTACTATTCCTTCCTTAGCTTGCGACAGTGCTTCCTGGCAGATTATTTCACTGTAGACATTACAGAGCAGCGGCGACAATATACATCCTTGTCGTACGCCTCTTCGTATTTCAATTTTTTGTGAGATCTCATTATCCACTTTGATGTTAGTTTTTTGGTTCCAATATAGGTTAAGGATGATTCGTAGGTCTTTATCATCAATGCATTTATCTTCTAGTATGTCTTTAAGTTTATCATGTCGCACTCTGTCGAAGGCCTTCTCAAAGTCTATGAAGTAGGCGTGTACTTCTTGATTGACGTCTATGCATCTTTGTATGATCACATTTAAGGCAAAGAGTGCTTCCCTGGTGCCTAGACCTCTTCTGAACCCCATCTGCGTTTCGCTTATGTCAGCGTCTAATTTTTGATAGATTCGGTTATGTATAACTCGAAGAAATATCTTTAGTAGATGGCTCATCAATAATATTGTTCTGTGGTCCGAGCATTCTTTTGCGTTTCGTGTTTTGGGAATCGTGATAAATGTGGATAAAAGCCAGTCGTGCGGTATGATTCCCGTGTTGTATATCGTATTGAATAGATGTAGTACTATCTTTAGAGAATTATCGTTCAGAAGCTTCAATAGGTCTGTGGGGATTTCATCGGGTCCATTTGGTTTTCCTTTCTTGGAGATTCTGATTGCGTGTTCTACTTCGTCTTTTAAGATTTCAGGTTTGGTTTCATTTTTTGTATGACAGGTCGTTTTTCTTTCATCTTCAAATAATTCTTCAATGTATTCGGTCCATCTTTTTATTTTATCTTTTAGGTCTGTAATGATCCTTCCATTCTTGTCTTTAAGTAAGCCCACTTGGTATCTTCTTTGGGTTCCTGTTATCTGTTTTACTTTTTTTATACATATTGAACGAATCGTAACTTTTTTCATATTTCTCCATTTTTTCACATTGTTCTTTTAACCATGCTTATTTTGCTTCCTTAATACTTCCTTTTATAATTTTATTGATTTCTTTATATTGTTCTGATTGGTTTTTTACTTTTCGTCTTTCGTCCATTAGCATTAATATGTTTTCCGTCATCTATATTTTGTTTTTCTTTGAAGTTCTAGTCAAATGATTCTCACCTGCTGTTTTAATAACTGCGTCTATATATTTAAGCTTTTTATTATTTATTATATTTATATTATCGGTATTTCGCACTTGGTTATGTATTTTTCTGAGATTTCTATTTATTTCTTCCTCCGTTTCCTGTTGTATCTTGTCGTACTTTAGTTTATTTAGATCTAATGTTTTTGTAATCGGTTTTTGTATCTTTTTTAGTTTTATTTGGATCTCAGAAACTACGGGGTTATGGTCCGAGTTAACATAAGCTCCAGGGTATGTCTTGGTACACTTAACAGCGTTACGGTATCTCCTTGTAATCATAATATAATCTATTTGGTTTCTCACTATTTTGTCCTTTGTGTGTTGATGAGATGTCCACGTGTACAGTCGTCGAGGGGGTAACTCGAAAAGGGTGTTAGTTATTACCAAGTCTTCATTCTGGCAGAATTACACTAGTCGATCGCCTCTCTCATTCCTAATTCCCAGTCCATAATTTCCCACTCCCATTATAATATTAATGTGTTTTTTTTTGTTGTTCTGATTAATTCCTCTAAATTGTTGTAAAATTCCTCCATTTCCTCATCATCTTTATCGGATGTTGGAACGTAGGCTTGCATAAGATTTATTGTATTGTATTTATCTTTAAGCTGTACAAGCATTATGCGTTCTGACAAGGGAACGAAGTTAATTACAGAATTTTTCTATTTCTGTGATATTATAATCCCAACTCCATATCGATGGGTTGTCTTGTTGTTTCCCACATAATAAAATACCCCTTGATTTCGAGTTTGGCATTTTCCTGAATTTTGCCATTGTGTATCACTAATGCCAAGTACATCTATATTTAATCTGTCCATTTTTTGTGTAACATTGTCTCGTTTTCCTGCAGAGAGCAAACTTCTTACGTTTCACGTTGCAATCTGTAAGGCTGTTTTTTGTTTATTGTCGCTGTTGTTTTTACAAGGGTTTCGCTGGATGACGACCGAGGAAGCCTTGTAGTATTGTGTTTTTCTTCACCTGCCGGATCTCGGTATCCGATTCCCGTGATCAGTAAATCTTTTATTATTATTTTTGTTAGCCATGATAATTGAACTAGGGGTACTCTTCCTGTGAGTCTTTAATGCAGTGGTTCCCCGTGGCCTTCTGCATCTTCATGCCGTTGACTGCTTTGCAGTTCCTCCGTCTTTAGGATCAATTTCTCAATCGTGGGACAAGAAGGTTCCCTTAATCTTATTAGCTTTTCCGCCCGAAGCTGTTGGCTATCAAGAGGGCATTGCTTATACCGGTAACCATTCGGTTGACCAATGTCAATGTTCCCATATCTGGGTACCCTCACTTGGTTTAGCCCGTAGGTCAATATAGTGTACCGGCGTGTGGCGCTTGGAGCCAACAAGTGAGAGTTGGGCGTCTCGTGAGGACCAGTTGTATGAACCTCCGCCTGACTATGTCGCTTGGAGTGACCGTCCATTACAAAAGGTACTACCTCTCCGACACTACCCTACACTAAACTGGATATCTTTAAATCATACAGATTACTCGCTGTCACCAGTAGATAAATTGAAATTCAATGTACGAAGCCACCAAGAATTAACTTAGAAAGCAATGATCAACTTTTTATGGTAATAACCAAAAATGTTTGATAAACTATAATATAAAATTACAGTTAACGAATTTTACATTAATGTTCAAAATATATTTGATAATATTGCAAAAAAATATAAAAACTTATTTTTAATGTACATAAGAATTATTAGTCTTAATTTATATGATGTCACTATAAATTCAAAAGGTACAAATGTATTTTATAATAAAAAGGATTGAGAAAATATAGAAACTATATAATTCAGGAAAATACGACAAATTTTATACATGAAAGAAATAACCTATTTATGACATAAATAAAACCAGTATACTATATTCTCTTAAAAAGGATAAATAATAAGCAGCAAAACTCTAAAATATAATACGACAACTATATCAGCAAACATTTTATAGCATGTATTTAGTAAAACATTGTAAAGTTTTCGCTTTCCGTATGGGTAAACAACTTGTGCATATTTACTTAATTTACTTATTTATTTTAGTTACAGATAACCAAAATCACTTAATACTCTTTATGTATGCAACAGATACAATTACAGTCTTTAAGAACGTTTTGCTTGATCCCACATTATTTCAGTTTCTCGTGGCTCTCCTTCTTGTGTATTATTTACGCCTATTGGGAGTCTATTAGAAAGACCTAGAAACGATTGGAACTTTTCCTATAACTGAAATAATAAAAATTATTAATAGAAACAAAACAATTTAAGTCGATAAACTTGAAAAACTTAAATTCTCAGAAAAGTATATAAAGTTTTGATGATTTTAAAAGAACCTGTTGCAAATAAATTTGGTGTTATACGGTAAGACTAAGTTCAAGTAATGATAGAAACAAAATAGCTCTAGTATTAGATAACTCTACCTTTAGGTGAATGTTCGTAATAAATTCAGCAGCCGATTTGTCGCAGTCGTACAGTTACTTGAGTGGCCTTATTCAGGAAACATATTAATTTTATACTATAAATAAATGTCACAAAAATGGCGTTACAAGCGTAAAGACGTATCATGGGACAAACATGCGTACAAATTATGCTTTGGTAGTAGCAGATATAATTTTTAAGTTAAAAAGAAACGAAACCCAATTTTAAGTAACAAAATAAATATAACAAAAATAAATAAAGGTACAGGTTATATAAACCGAGCATGCGTAATATTGCCATCATATGCACGACTAGACACGTTCATGCGTGTCGTAGTCTAGAGCATATTTAAAATATGAGGTGCGTAAACTTATCAGATTTTTGCAAGCCGAAGGACTTAATCAAAGCAAAATTTATCGCAGATTAGAGGGTATATATGACCCAAGCGTTTTAAGCCGAAAAGAAGTCAGTATTTAGTGCAAAAAATGTGAGGACGGACAAACAAAGCTGAATAATGATCTGGAGAAGAAAAAAGACAAACCAAGGCCCTCACACACGGGTGACAACTACCCAATTGTCAAACATTTGATTAGGGAAGATCGTCGCATTAAAGTTCGTGAAATCTCTGAAATAACTGGCATTCCTAAGAGCGACTTTCGCAAAGTTTCGACTCGCTGGATGCCAAAAATGCTCTACGATAAACAAAAAACTAATTGAATGAGTGCTTCACTTCAAAATCTCACCCGATACCAATAGAAAGAGTCGTTACCGGAAATAAAGCCTAGATTTTTAAGTTCACCCCAGAGACGGAACAACAGTCCATGATATAAAAACGTTCAGCTTCTCCAGTGAAAAAAAATATTTAAAACTCAACCATCTGCCCACAAAACCATAGCCACCATGTTCTAGAATAATAAAGGCCTACTGCGGCAGATACTGCGAAACTTTCCAGAAATTGCATACAGCCATTATAAGGAGAAAGCGGGGACGATTACGCAAAGGAGTTAAACCCCACACGTCAAATCAAACTAAACTGTGGTTGACACAGCGAAATTGAGAGGTCCGGTAATATCCTCCGTATAGTCCAGATTTAGGCCCTTTGGATTTTCATTTGTTCGGATCTTTAAAAAATTTCTGCTGGGGAAACGTTTTGCGGACCAGGAGGAATTGCAAGACATCATTATGGACTACTTCAAGCAACTTGACAAGTAGTAGTACCGTAAAAAGATGTTCAAACTGTCAAGCTGAGATAAATGTTAGTGAAATTTTGGCTTGTGCCTTTAATATCAATATCAATTATCAATAATATCAATAACAAAAATAACACCATTATTAAGAAAACAAACTATAAAATAAGTATGGGAACAATATATTGCTTAACTTTTGGACGACAACCGACCTAAAATCTTTAAGGGACGTAAAATTCTTCAATCAGAAACAGAATACGCAATAATACATACCAAAAATAGTGAAGCAGTTGGATCAGAAAAGGTACTGGCATATATATTAAAGTTAATAAGCGATACTAATATAAACTTTTACTAAATTTTTTAACCATATTTATGACAGAGTAAAATTTTCGATTGGGTAAAATATATATTTCATTTCCTAAAAGAAATAATGCAAAAACGTGTAGTTTTTCTTCGCCTGTGTCTATTGTGAAGTTACATTCTTATTTTTCTAAATTAATAGGTTAGGCTAGATACTTGCCCGGGGTACAACCAATATGAATCATCATACTGCACAATTGTGTGGGTAGAAACAGACTAGTAGTCTACATAAAAGTAGAAAGAGAAGAACATTGAAAACTGCTTTGGTACATGTAGAGGAAAAAGACAGAATAACAAGATTGTGTTTTATTTAATAACAAGTTGTCCAAAAAGTTCTGATTCACTTGCAAGAAATTAAATCATTATGTGAAAAATCAAATAAAATTTAACAAAAACTATTCCTGAAGCTTGATTTCGCGGAACCTAACGTTTCTGACGATTGTGAATAACCAGATAGACCTACTTTTTGTCCGAAGTCACAATACGCTTCTAGAATAGGCCATTTAACGGCTTTCTGAGCAACTGGCGACAAAATCTCAACTTATTTATTGGCTTGCGTTGAGTCGAGGGGGGTCTTGCCGAGGTTTTTTTCACAAAGTCCAGCTGATGCAGATGGTTCAGCACAGTTTGATAAAATTGAATCCCGAAAAATGGCGCCAAGTCACAATTGCTCGACGAAGGCCCATCTTTCAAAGCTACCAACAAATCGCCGTTGATCAAATTTGGCGGCCGATCAAAACGAGGTTGATCTTCAAGGTTGAGGTCGCCGGATTCGAAACGTTTGTACCATCTTGAAACTTTCAACTGGCCTTTGGCATCGTAAATCTCTTACATGACGTGGTTAGTCGAAAGTTGTCGCTACCAGTAATAACGTATCAAGACTCGTTTTCTTTATTATCAAGTTCGGTGCCATCTTGAATGTACGCGAAGCAGACTTGAAGCAAAAAAAACAAAAAACTAAAATTTGATTTTTCAGAAATGAGTTGGAACTTTTTGGCTAAACTTTATATACTCCGAATGCATATTTCAAAATGCATTATAGGAAAGAACCAAAGCAATTAGTCAGTGGAAAATTATAAACAAATAAAATATGTAGATGATTCTGTTATATGGATTGAATGAAAGATTTTTAACTTTTTGTCAACACGGTAAATAGAGAAAGTGAAAAAAAAAATAAGAATAAAAATTAATGTAAAAAAATAAATACATGATTATTAATAATCATCCTACATACACTGGCCATCTAACTATGCATGTAAAGTTATTGAAAAAGTTAATAGTATTAAGTATCTGAATTGCTGGATAAACGAAAAACTGGGCTAACAGAAAAATAAAAATTGTGATAGAAGTAGCGAGGAGCTAATTTGTTTGATATAAATCTCTGTTATGTTACAATTATCTACAAGTTTTACTTAAAACAAAATTCATTAAACGTTTTGTATGGTCAACGTTGTTATACTTTATGTCGTACTGCCTGGATACTGAAAAGAAGAATAATTAAAAAAATGAAGTGTTCGTAATGCGGATATACCGCACAATTATTATGGATAACCAGAATAAGCAATAATAAGATACTGAAAAGAATAGGCACTGAGAAAGAACAAATCAAAAACATAAAATGGAGAAAACGGCTTACCTTGTGCCTATTCCAAGAAACAATAAATATAAACTGTTGCAAACTATTATTAAAGTACAGAGAAAGAAACCAGTGGAAAGGAAACAAATATTATAGATGCGCAATATCCATAATTGAACAGATCTGACTAGAGGGGAATCGTCTGAGATAGCCGAAGACAGAGATTAGTTTAATCAAGTATAACTAATACGAGGAAGTACACAAAAATAATAAGCAAATAAATTTTCACAGAAAATTTTTTAGAAAAATTTGAATACCTTTTAAATAAATAAACGGTAGGTAAACATGTTATAATGCTATCTCCCCTCGATATAATATGCTTAAAAGAACAAGACTTCTTTCACCTTATATCATCTTTGCTAAGGTAATATTTTTTTAGTCTTCGGGTTGCAACACTAAAATAGTTATTGTTTTCTAATTCTGTATGGACAGTATTTTCTTCGATATTAGCGATAACCTTTGCTAATTATTGTAACTTTAGATCCGGTATTTTCAGCGCCATTTTGTAACATGTCTGGATAGCCATTGTTTAAGTGTATACATTGTTTATTTCTTACTAAAATAGTTCATTATAAGCTGGGACGTTTTCCATTAGTCATCTTATCTTCCGTTCCTAATTACCTATTTTCTTGTTAAATAATTAAAAAAAAATTACATTTTAGTAACCAATAGGAATTTTTGCCTCCTTCAGAATACTCAAGGCAGAGCAGAGTATCGACGTGGAATTGTGGGTGATTAATTCTGCCCACCTGGGGTATTTCAGTTTTAAAATTCTTTTTCATGTTGAGTTACTTGTGGGTGATTTGACATTAAAGCGCCACGCTCGCCGAGCGAGTTGGCGAGTTTTTAATCAGCCGCTCTCCTGGAGTCAGATGCTGTGTGTGGCCGCCCAATATGGCTACAGACGCTGCTATTGAAGTCTGTTTCACCGCCTTTTCCATCGTTGTGATCAGACCCATCTTCCCCTGTAATCCTGGGTAGCAGCCTTTACAGGATACTATCATCCGGGCCCGCTGAACCCTATTTTTTAGTGAGGTTGTTACTCCTCCTCTTCCTCCTTTATCCTCGCTTGAATCAGGTAGTGATAGTATAACGATCGCTGGCGGAGGTCACCTTATGTGGTGAGAAGACGATAGGTGAAACAAAAAGGTAACAAAGTGGAGGCCAAGGACAAGAAGGAAACGAGGAAGACCGGGATCCAGATGGAAAGACGACATCGATAAGGTCGCAGGAACACAAGGGATGAGAACGACAGCGGATCGAATAGCATGGCGACAGTTTTAGTTACTAATTTTAAAATTCCAAACAGAAACACTAAGCACACTACAAAACATGAGGTACTTCGAACCGCTTTTGTATGAATACTAAACAACTGACTGCGGCTACCAATTAAGATCTCTGTACTGTTTCAGGGAGCTATAGCTATAACAAATTAAAAGAATAACGGTCCTCCAAAATGGTTGAAAATGTACTGCACCTAAAGTTTCATATGAAGTATTAAATAAGTTGTATTATTTATAAACGTTGCTTGCGAGAAGAATTAAGTCAATAAAACCATGTATAATCGGAATAACGTAAGCTTACTGTATTCCAACTAGGAAACAAAAAAGGTTTAGATTATGCAAAGAAAAGCCCTTTGTCTGTTGTTATTAGATACAGAAAATAAAGAATTTATTTAAATGAATAATAAAATCATAAAATTAACTAATATTACTAACTATGATTACTGATATTTATTTGTTGACGTTTTATATGTGCTATAAAATTGAAAGGACGTAAAACAAAAACATTAATTTAGATTTCTAATTTTTTAAAATGTACCTCATTTCATTAGTTTTGTAAAACCTACTGTGGTTTTTAAGATCTGATTAAAATGGAAACTATATTCAGTAACGTTTTTACGCACCCGAATATAGCAAACAGATTTTTTAAAGACTACAACTCAAGCAAATGTACACACTTTATTACCGAGAGAGGCTTAAAATAAAAATTCGTATCGTGTGGCAATTCGTGGCACTTTCATATATTTTTGGCAAGGTTAATAAAAACTATCGCTTTTGCATGAAACACGCATCTGCAGAAGAAATAAACAAGCATAAACCCATTTGAACTCATCCGTCGCTTCTTTTAAAGACGCTTTTCTGAATTTATTTCTTTTATGACCGTTTCTGTCGCCTATATAAATGTTATTATATTTAAATGGATTTATTTTGTAACATCCGTACTTCACTAATAATAATTTTGAATCGCGGAAAATTTTAATTCAAGGTATTAATGTGAGACACCCTTTTTTGATTGCTATCTGGGGAAGCACTAAATTTTAATTAACTGTTTCTGTAAGAAGAAAGCTGTAATTAAAAAGAAATGCTGCAATTTCGCCATTCCCTTTTCTAATTACACAAAACATGCTTACAAAATTTTATTTAAGATTTACCTGCAATTACTTTTATCATTAAATTTATAGCCACTATAAAAAACAAGTCGCAGTTTCAATCTGCGGACTAAAAATTAAATTTCGCCCGGTTTCAGTAAACGAACGCAGCAGCTGCTTTGAACCGCAGAATATTACATCTGAACTTGCATTTGGTATTAACGATTTCATTTTGCATTAATTGGCATTTCACAAGCTCTAAAGGTTAAGATATAATTTTGTTTAACTGCTGCCAGCGCATGCAGAGAATAAATGCAAATTAGCCAAGGTTTATGCAAACGCGGCGAAGCTTCCGCGCCACGTCGTGATCAGTGTTAATCACTAATAATTGATGCAACCACTCCTAAATATTTACTTAGCCTTCGGCGCTTAGTATGTACCACGGTAAACAGCTGCAGCTGGTTATCGGTTCCGCTTTCAAAATATCTACAATGCTTAAAAGGCACAGAAATGGCGGTTGGGTCATTTGGAGTTTCGATGCAGTTCGATATGAGGCGCTTTCAGCTGCAATTTCGTGCTGGCGGAACTGAATGGGTAATAGCAAATTAAATGCTGCCAATGCAACACAACGGGCGCAGTTCGAACAATTCCTTTATACGAGTAGTTGTAAACTGATGAATTACCTGCTTGGATCTTTAAATAAACATCATGAATGGAACTGCACTATACTGTGAAGTTGTAGCGATAACAAGTTAGAAAGCCACGTGCACTTTTTGGTTGAAAGGGTTAATCTGACAATATTAATAAATTGGATGTGTCAAAATATTGCTTAATATCCAATAAATTGGAAACAATATATATAATTGACTTTGTAAAATAGGTATTCTATATGGTGTATTTAGATGAATATGTACTGTACTTTATAATACGTGTTAAGAATGGGAAAATAAAACACGCAGAGTTTGATGGTTTTAAGGTAAAATGAGAAAAATGTTTTACTTTTATTTTGGTAATGACAGGTTTAATTGTCCTTATTTAACTTTAAGGAAACAATCAATTTTTTAAAATTATCAGTGCCTGCTTTCGTACGTATAAACAAAATGTATTCACTTGAACTACTTCTCCCGTTGAGTAAGTCTGACCGTGAATTTATTTTATTATAGAATACATTCCGGTTCGTACATTGAAACAGATTGGAAGAGTGCGAGCCAATTTTACTTTGCGATATCGCCGAGCCGAGCCGCAGCCTTAAGGCCAGGCGTATTTATTTATTTATTTAACAATTGAATACCGTAAGTGAGAAATAATTAATTTATACTCTTTTGTAATCATACTATTCTGTAATCATAATATCTACGCTGCATAAGCAGCTTAAACAAACACATGTTGCCAACCGGCAGCAGCTCTAACAATGTCCAACAAATGTATTAGTATAATAATCAATTCCACACAAATGAAACACATGCTTTCCATCAACAAATTTCTCTTCTTAACACACTCGTAGTATCCATTTAATCAACAAGCCCATAATGAGTCTATCCCGCACCAAACATTCAATTCTCAATATTTTCCCCCTAATCAATTAACTAGCCAACCACAACTTCGCATGCTTCAACAAGAAAAATCAACAGAACAAATATCAGTAGACTTGTCAAGAGCAACAAAAAAAGACGAGTAGAAAACCAGTTAGCAATAATAAATCAACCCCGGTACTATCCAATCGCCACTCAACGTTATCACAAATGGATGACAAAACCATGCAGAGAAACATGCGGCCTGAGCCTACAGTAATACTCAAACCGCCTCCTATTTTTGTTCACGGAGTCATCAATTATCAAAAAATGATTGAGGAATTTCTAGTAATTCCCGAAGAAGGGCAGTATACAACAAAATATTTATCAAATAATGTTGTTAAGGTTAACACAAAATCCCGTTGTATATCGAAAATTTATTAGATGCATGATGGATAAAAATATTATAAATCATACATACCAAATGAAGAAAGATCTGCTTTACCGCGTAGTACTAAAACATATACATAATTCTACACCTTTTGAAGAAATTAAACAAGCTTTAACGAAAAAGGAATATCGGATGCGTAATATAATAAATTTACGACATAAAACAACAAAAGAACCTCTTCCAACATTTTTTATAGATCTTTAGCCCGCCGATAATAATAAAGAAATCTTTAGTATGCGGTATTTACACAATAAAAATATTCTATTTGAACCTCCAAGAATAACTCATGACATTGTCCAATGCACTAGGTATCAAAACTATAACCACATCAATCACTACTGCAACAGGCCATATGCCTGTGTTAAATGAGGAGGGCAACATAACATCAGTATTTCGAGAAAACTAGAGACACCGCTGTTACATGCATACTATGTGGTGGAGCGCATCCGGCAAACTATATATAAAGGATGTAATGTACATCAAAACCTCTAGAGAAAATACCAACCAAACAAACCTCCCTTAATAAAACCCCCATTCTTAAAATTCCTTCTCCTTCCGCAACAGAAAGTTAACAGGCACTTAAAAAGAACCCTTCAAATCCTCAAGATGTAAATCTCTACCAATTTCTTAATGAGTTTAAGAATCTTTTCAATCAATTATTACAACATAATACCATGATTATGAATATGCTAACCACTGTCATTAATAAAGTAATACAATAATGGCTCAATTTCTGCGAATTGCCTTATGGGATGCCAACGGATTACAACAAAAGAAACTAGAACTAGAAACATTCTTAAATCTACACAACATAGATACAGGGTCCATCCCAAAAGAAATGAGCCTTTTCCAAAAAAAAATAGTTTTATTGAGCAGATCGCTACAACACCTCAAAATTCTTCAAAATAGGATCCTCCTGCATCAATGCACTTTTGAGACGGGTCTTCCAAGTCCGAAGGCTTCCTGGTAGGCCTCCTTAGGGATGTCCTTGAGGCTGCTGTGACATTCTCTGGATGTCCTCAACCGAGTCCCAGTGCTTGCCCTTTAGCACTCTTTTCAACCGCGGAAACAAAAGAAGTCCGGGGAGACAAGACCGGGCTGTAGGGAGGCTGGGAACCACGCCGAGTTGAATCCGGGCCAGGTACTTGGTCACGATGAACGCGGTGTGGCGGAAATGACTCGATGTACTGTCGATTTCGGAATGTTTAGGCATCTGCTACTTGATAAACACTGAACCGACGATCGGCGTTCAAAAATCGCGCACTGCTGCACGTTCTCGTCGGTTCGGGAGGTTGACGGTCGTCCAGACCGAGGTTCGTCGGCCACCTCTTCCCGGCCCTCCTTAAATGCTTTGTGCCACTTTTAACTTGCGAGTACGATAAACAATCATCCTTGAAGGCCTCCTGAAGCATTCCAAACGTTTCGGTAGCATTCTTGCCGAGTTTGAAGCAGAATTTAATTGCGTAGCGTTGATCGATTTTTGAATCCATCGCGCCGTGTCGAAAATTGAAAATAGACATTCACGGAAACACCCGTCCTGCCGCTCCGAGAGCTCAGAGCCGACTTGCACCGACCGCGTATGGAAGCTAAGACCCCCCACCACCTGCCCCAAGCGTCAGAGCACGCCGGAATGTACACTCGCGTCCGAAAAAAAATAAGGCTCATTTCTTTTGGGATGGACCTTGTATAATGTTACTTTCCGAAACACATTTTACCGAAAGAATTCATTTCAAAATACCTTATTACTCTATATACCACACGAAACATCCCGACGAAACTGCCCATGGTGGTGCAGCAGTGCTAATTAGATCATCTATTGCTCATAATGAACTTCCACAGTATAAAACTAAATTTTTACAAGCTGCATCCATTCAAGTAGACAAATTGGCTATGGCATTAAATGTCATAACATGACTAAACAAATGCTGCAACCCTTCTTTGAATCTATGGGACAAAGATTTGTTGTAGGTGGCGACTATAACGCTAAACTTACGTACTGGGGGTCACGATTAATAACAACCAGAGGAAGGGAACTACTTAAACAAATAAATGATATGAATTATAATTATCTTTCCAGCGGTACTCCCACCTACTGGCCGACAGATCCTGACAAAATCTCCGATCTGCTTTATTTCTATGTCATAAAAGGCCTGTCCTCAAATTATTTGGATGTCACGCTTAATTAGGACATAATGTCAGATCATTCTTCAGTAATTGCAACTATCAGTGCCACAATAATATATAGAATACCCAAACCCTCGCTCTGTAATAGCAGAACCGATTGGGAGGAATTCAAAGAATTCTTGAATGCAAACATTAATTTAAATCTACGATTACAAACTAACGAGGATCTAGAAAATGCCACAAAAGATTTTATCACTATCATTCAGGAAGCAAGATGGAACGCTACACCAGTATTACAAACCTAAAAATAAGCTCACCTAATATTCTCAATTAAATCATGGAGTTGGTTAAAGAAAAACGAAAGGCAAGAGCTAAGTGGCATCATAGCCAAAATATAAATGATCAAAGAATATTCAATAACCTAATTAATAAATTAAGAAGAGCGTTAGCAAAAATTAGAAATGAAACTTTTTAGATACATATGAACTCATTATTCGCACAAGACAATACAATATAGAAAGTTGCTAAAGATCTCAAGCGACTACAAGATCTCACGAGAACACGGAAAGAACTGACAAGAAAAAAGCAGATGTTTTTAGAGACCATCTTTAGTCCAAACTCAAAGAAACTTGTAGAATACCTTAGTACTCTATTGCAAATGTCACTCCTTATTCGTAAATTCACTATTAATAAGAAGAAATTAGATTCCACAATAACAATAAATCTCCAATATTACTAAAACAACTACCAGATAACGGCCTCCAGTTTCTTCAGAAAATTATTCAATGAAATCTTACGACTTACATACTGGCCAATGCTATTAAAGATTGCCCAGATTATTCTTATATCTAAAACTGGTAAGCCCCCAAACGCAATTCAATCCTATCGTTCCTCAGCCCCTTTTCTTAAATATCAAAGTTTGTGGAGAATCATATTTACAAAAGAATCCGGGAAGATAAACTAGAAGTCGATTGGACCCCAAATACTCAATTTGGTTTTCGTCATCAGCATTCTACGGTACAACAGTGTCACCGAATACTAAATACTGTTCGACGATATTTTTGGACGTCAGCCAGACTTTCGATATGGTATAACAATAGGAATATCGATAAAGCTGATCAAATTAGTTAAAATGACTATGGAGAACACACAGGCAAAAATAATAACCTATAAAGAAACAACACAATGCATTAAAATAGAGAAAGGAGTGAATCAAGGGGACGCCTTGTCAACAACATTATTCAACATCGCACTAGAAGGAGTAATCAAAGCAACAGGAATAAACAAAAGCGTAGCTCAACGCAATTAGTAGTATATGCAGATGATTTCGCATTAATAACCAGAGACAGGAAAACGCTAGAAGAACCACATTAGAAATAGAGGCAAACAAAAGAGGGCTGAGGATAAACGGAAAGAAGACAGAATATATAATACAAGGAGAGAAATAACAAACATAAAAATAGAAAGCCATTGTTTTAAGAAAGCAGACCACTTCAAATATTTGGATGTCATCGTCAGTGGTAAAAATAACAGAAGTGCTGAAATTATAGAACGTATTCAAGCGAGTAACTGAGCATATTGGAAGTATCAAAAACTACTTAAAAATAAAAACTTAAACAAAAAAATAAAACTCAAAATATATAAATTAGTAATAAGGCCAGCAATAACATATGCGGCGGAAATTATGTGTTTGTTAAACAGAGACCAAGAGAAACTAAGAGTGCTAGAAAGAAAAATGCTAAGAAAAATCTCAGGACTAAAGAAAGTGCACGGGGAAGTCAGATTCCTGGTGAATCACAAGATAAGACCAACTGGTGAAAGAAGCAGACAGTACAGTTTATAAAGACGCAGAGACTGAAATGGTTTGGACACATCCAAAGAAGAGAAGGACACGAG
Organism: Sinelater perroti; assembly: GCA_036346155.1. Classification (NCBI taxonomy): domain Eukaryota; kingdom Metazoa; phylum Arthropoda; class Insecta; order Coleoptera; family Elateridae; genus Sinelater; species Sinelater perroti. The sequence goes on along the minus strand of JARFIY010000359.1, from coordinate 13,701,574 downwards.
ATAATAAAGAAGATAATGGACTGGAGACCAATGGAAGAAAGACCGAGAGGGAGGCCAAAAATTCGATAGGGAAACAATTTGGAACAAGCAAGAATGGAACTTGGTCACAAACAATACATATAATTGAGGAAAATAAAACCGAATATGTGGAGTAATTCACCACAACAAATGAATTAGAAGAGCTTCAGATAAGAAATGACCTTTATTCTAATCCAGAATGTATGATCAATGTACACACGCACACACACGCATGCACATTCAGTAATGTTTTTATTTAATTATGGTAATAAGTCCGGGAGCCATGTTCTATGGGTGGGCCATTGGTGTAGAGCTGGTCTATTAACTCGTTTGTGTGGTGAGCTATCTGCATGTTGTAAGAGGCACTCATTTCACTTGTGACAAATGGGATCGTCAGGTCGGTATGAAGTGTTTGGTTGCGCACATACCATGGAGCGTTAGCAAGTACTCTTAGTGATTTGGATTGGAATCTTTGTATACTATGGATTGATGACGGTTTCGCACATCCCCAGAGTTGGAGGCCATATGTCCATATGGATTTACGTATAATTTTATAGATCAGTATTTTGTTATTTAGTGAGAGTTTGATTTTCTGCCAATGAGCCATTGCATTTGTCGAAATTTTGGGTCAAGTTGTTTTCTTTTGGCTTGGATATGTTTTTTCCATATGAGCCTTTGGTCAAGATGAAGGCCGAGGTATTTTGTCTCTGTCGCTTCAGGAATTCGCTCATTGTTCATCGTTACAGGTGGACACACTACCCGTCTCATGGTAAACGTAAATTGCACTAATTTAGCTAAGTTAATTTTTATTCGCCATCTAGTGTACCATTCTTGAAGTATGTTAATGTGGCTTTGTAAGTTCTCGGAGGCGTTTATATGATTCTCGTCGGTGGCAATGACTGCCACGTCATCAGCAAAAGACGCTATTTGTGTGTCGGCAGTTTCAGGTATATCTGCGGTGTAAATGAAAAAAGCAGTGGTCCTAATACGCTACCCTGGGGCACTCCAGAGTTATTAGGGTAGAAGTTCGAGTGTTGATCTGAATGTCGAACAGAGAAGTGTCTGTTAGCTACATACGATTTAAGAAGTAGGAAGTAGTTGTGTGATAGGGAGTTTTTTAGTTTAAAAAGTAAGCCTCTGTGCCAAACTTTATCGAAGACTTGTGAGATGTCAAGGAAAAACGCGCTGCAGAATTTCTTGTCTTTAAACCTTCGGGATATTGTGTTAACGATTCTGTAGACTTGTTGGGTTGTGGAATGGTGTTCTCAAAACCCGAATTGGTGATTGGGGAATATAGTTACGAAATCATGATCTGCGTATAGTGTTTTTAGCAAGAGTCTTTCAAGAACCTTGCTTGCGATGGGTAGCAGGCTAATGGGTCTATAAGACGAAGGTTCTTGTGGAGGCTTTTCTGGTTTATAAATCTTTCTATTTCCGCATATTTCCAGATTGTAGGGAAATACGATAGCCGAAGCATGCCATTAAATATGGTTATTAGGCGTATGTTTAGCAATTTGATTTCTTCCTGTACTTCCGTGGGAGAGAACGCTTTTATAGGTAGAGACATTTGGCAAGGTGTGTCGATAAAACTTTCTATTTCTTGAACAATATGGTCGGGCTCAGTTTTAAAAACATTGGTTAAATGTAAGGCAAAAACGTTTGCCCACTCGCCATTTGGTTGACGGATAGGGGGTACTGGTGTCTGCGGTCTTTTTAGCCTTTTTGTAGGTTTCCATAGTGTGTAGTCATTTGCAGATAGATTGCTAATATAAGGTTGAAAGTTGTTATTTTGCACGTCCGGGAGGGCTTTTTTTGGTTTTCGGCTTAACCGATTGTAGATATGTTGGTCTCCAATATTTTGTGATCTTTGCCAAATTCGTCTAGCGCGGCGTTTTTCGGCTATCAGTTGACGAATTTGTAGTGGTATATTCGTGATATTTGTTGTATTTTGTTCCTGTTGTGGAGTTGATTTCCAGGCTACTTCTTGAACTACTTGAATGAAGTATTGCGCTACTTCGTCAAGGTCTGTAGCGGATTTGATCCGCAGCTTGAGATTTACTTTTTTTAGGTGTTGCTGAAAGGAAGACCAATCGGTGTTTTTCGAGATTAGTTTAGGTGGGGGTGATTTTGTGATAACAATAGCACTTACGCTGGTCATAACTGCAGTGTGGCCATATACGAGATCGTAGTTAAATTCTGTTATTCAGTTATTTCTTGCTATTCTTCTTGTTATGAAGAAGTCCAGGAGATCAGGGAGTTTTCTAGGATCACTTGGCCAGTAAGTGGGTTCACCGCTACTAAGAAAGTCATAGTTATTATCGCTCATTGCCCGTAATAGATCTCGACATTTTGTTGTAATTAGTCGAGACCCCCAGTGCATGTGTTTAGCGTTCCAGTCTCTCCCCGCTATAAATCTAGTACCAAGAGTGCTGAAGAAGTCTTTGTATTCATCTGCAGATATTGCGTGCCCTGGAGGGCTGTATATCGCGGTGACGGTGAGTTGCCATGGGTTGGCCTTTATTTTGACGCTGTCGCTTGTAGTTTGTCTGTTTGGAATTTGGGTAATTCGTGATGCGAGATAGATTTGCAAATAAGTATTACTGAGCCAGCATGGACAGTGCCGTCTGGGTGGGGAGTACTGTATGTGAAGTATTGAGGTATGTTAATGTTGTCAGGTTGGTGAAATGTGTCTTTGGTTACTCTGTGTTTAATGTTCATGACATTGCGAACTTTGTGTCCATCTTTTTCCAATTCTGATTTTATGTCTTCTGTCGGTATGGAGTGGTGGGAGATGAATAACAATTCTATATGCCCGTTCCTCTTTAATTTGATACGTATGATGGACGATATTTTCGTTTTTTAGGTGTCGAATTCGTTTTCTACATGTATCTACCGCGTGTGCATTAATTTTAATAGTATCGTTGGGGAGGGTTTCAGTGTAATACGTTTCTACTTATGTCACTAGGGAAAGGCTTTTCATCATTACTTTGAAATTTTTAACTCCATATATAAATATTGGAGGTGGTTTCGGTGTCTTTTGAAGAACGTTATTTTCATTTACATCAGTTGATTAGCTTTCGTTCGCGGGTGTAAGCGGGCTGTAGCGGTTTTGTATTTTGGTTGGTGGAGTTGTAGGAGTATGAGGTTCGTTGTTTGTTTTGTCTCTCTTGCGTTTTGGAACCGTTTGACACGGATTTCTCTTGTTTATCTCTTTGTCGTTCAATTCTTGCTCCTAGCCCCTCGATTCAGCGTTCATATTGCCGTTATCGGATATAGTTCGGAGATTAAAGTTTGCGGGTTTTAAAATATTACGGGGGGTGGTTTGGTCATTAGGATTCTGACATACTTGTTGCATTGGTAGAGAAAGTTGTTGTGTTTGAAGCGATTGTTGCGGTTGAAAAGGTATTTGAAATTGTGACGAATTTGGTACAATAAGTCCTGGTTGCTGCCAACATAGTTGATTTTGAGAATTGGGAATTGTATATCCTTCTGATGAGAATTGTTGGGGTTGGTTTTGGGGATTAGGTATTCCGTACCCTAAAGGCGGGTACTGTTGTGAGTTGGGCAACATGTTCCCTAAAGTAAATTTGAGACCTGCTTACCTGGTATTGAATTATACATTCGCTTAATATAATATTATGATGTTTATTTTATTTATTTTGATATCTCACTAGGTTATCGCACTTATCGCAATGTGTCGCGTAGTGCTTGAAATCTTCAAAGATAACGATACCTGAGTACGACTAACGTATTTACTTTTCGAAAGTCAAACCGGAACTCTGTAGAAGTGCCTACAGATGCCCTCGCTGTGTGAAGGCCCTGGTTGCTGGCCGGAGAGGCCCGGCCCGTTGGTGCCGCTGGCGCCGCTGAAGCCCTGATCGCCGCCGCAGAATTCGCCCGTGCAGGCGCACTCCCGGAAGCGCTCGAAGATGTGTTCGCTTGGCCCTGTGATCCTGCGGTTATCGCTGTGTTGCACCGATAGAGGAGCGTACACCTAGTGTCCGCGCCGTTTCGCTGTTAGCACGCGACTTTGCAAAATTTGAAGTAAAAATACAGTTGATTTGTGATATCATTTGAGAATAGCATTTGTTGTGGTCAAGACAGCACTTAAAAGTTTGAAATTGTTTTATAATTTACAAATATACCCAACAGTGTATTCTAAAGTATTTCTACCTAGCACTTTTCCCTTATCTATCTATTTATACATTTGAACAGAAAGTAAACAAAAACAACTGTTATGTAATGTGGCGTAGCTTTGCTCTGAGCGTACGCTTGGTTGCCTATCCTCAAGATCGTTTTGCACATCTTACTTTTATAATCCCACTATTATTATTCGCAAGTAAATTGTTAAACGCCTAGGACGTCAAAAATACATTCCTGCGGGTAACTACTCGTAACAAACATTTATAAAAAGTTGCGGTAAATACTCCTTTTCAATGTATTTCTAAGTAAACTTCCAAAATCAGTTAACTAAAATTAAAGATTATTGATGTATTTAAATTAAATTTTTAATTACAAATACGATTTCTAAATAGAAATGTTTAATGTATTTTTGTGTATTTTAGGAAAATTACTTTGTATGTTGTTAATTAATTCATTTATATTATTTTTAAATTTGTTCTTGTAAAATACAAAAGGTACAAAAAGTACCTGCGTTCACTCGAACAAGGGGTAATAATGGCGGTCGTCTAAGGCACCGTGCTTGCCACATCGCCTCGTATCAGAGATGGTACGCGACGACCGGGCAAAAGAAAGTGAACATATGACCACCTTAACCTCTCAGTTTGTAGGCTATGGTCCAATGGATTTTTGTATTAAGTGTTTTTTTTATTTCAATGACGCTGTTATTAGTGAATTTACTGTAACATCATGATGTCTAGTTTTATATAAATGTTTTGTTTAACTGTATTCTATTATCATTTCCTTGTATTTCTCTCTGAGTGTGTACAAACAGTTTTTGCGTAATGTATCTAGTTTTACTGATAGACTTTCGTTGTTGTATGGTATTTATAATTTTTATTTATTATTTATTTTAATGTTTTTGTGTTACTTCACATAGATTTCCGTATATGTATTATTTTTTTTACTAGACAATACTTACTTGGATGCATTATTTGCATAATTGAATGGTATTACGTGTGTATGCGAACGTACGCTCGCGTGTATAATAGAGGAAATTGGGTGCACAGTTTCAACAGTATCGATTTTTAGAATGTTCTGGAAGTTTTAATGTCATTATCTACCTACTTCTCAAGAAAGTCTATTAATTGTAAAAGAAAGCAGCCCTTTTGCTGCTCTACTTTTACATTTATTGAATTAAAAGTGAACGAGAATGTGTTTCAGATAGAATACACCGAGTTGGGTAGGGTTTGTTTTTTCAGAATAGTTTAGTAACTGATGCCGTGGGATACTTAACAGTTTTCAAATAATGTTTTCAAAATAGTCAACGTTGACTAGCAACTGGAACATTGAGGCATTGCAGGTGTTCTTATATTTCAATAGCTTTACCAATAATTCGGTGAGTGGGATAAAAGATAAAATTGAATGTTTTTAAATTAAAAAAATTATAGGTTTCTGATATATTGTAAATATGAGAGTGAATTGTTTTGCTCGTTTTATCTTATATATGTGACATGATATGAAATTTGTTTAAGTGGAGAAGACATTGAAAGAGATATCTTGTCTATCAGGTCACATAAAATTATCTATATTATAATTTATCCAATAAGTAAGTTTCAAGAAGAAGAAAGCGAGGGCTTTTATTTCAGTATCAGTAATAAAATGGCTATGACAGGTAAACGTTGGGAACCCATAAAGGCATGTTTGGTTTATCAGAAAAATTTGTTTTGAAAAGTAAAATACCTATTGGACAGGTAATAATTAATTAATTTGAGGGTGTTTTTTAAAGTGTAAATAGTAGCACTGTCCTTTCTTTGAGTCTGATTCTCCTAGATTAGCTTGTGGTAATATTCACATCCTTCACATAATTGGCCGGATGGTCTCCTCCGCATAAGGCACAAATGGCCGGCGTGTCTCTAAATTTCTTACAGCTTCCAGTACTGTGAGATTCTCCGCATTTTACACAGACGTAAGATCTATTAGAGTAAGTTTTAGAATGCCCGTATAGTTGGCACCTTGTACACTGCACGATTTCATTTTTGGACTTGTGGGGTGGTTCAATTGTAACATTTATGTTTAGATTTACTATTTTATATACATCTATTATTGTTATAAAATTAGTGACGTAATTGTGCAGTTCAATGAAAATCATTCAACGCCTGAATGCAACCCAATGTTGGCACTCTTGACAACAATCAGCAAACAAGATTAAAACGAAAGATGCCTTTAGATTTTGTGTATAGACGTTAATTTTGTAGATTTTAGGACATGACATAAGATAGTATCCGCATCATTAGTATTGTTATATACAATGCTCTATTGAGCACCTGGCTGAGGTCAACTTGACAAATTCAGAAAATTATGCTCTATTGTTTGTCTTGCATTGTAAACATACAATAAAAAAATTATTGTTAGCTGGCTCTCACCTTGTGCCCTAGTTTCGATATTTCTTCTGCTATTTCAGCAGTTGAGATAGAGTTGTGTAGATGTTTAATAACCACTCTGTAGGCTCGATACTCTTTCAGTTGGTAACTGTGGTGAATGATATTTTCTTCTTTTAAATATTTGATTAATTTACGGTAATTTTCTACAATTAAACAATTTATCTTGATGGTATTATTTGCTAAACTCTTCGTGGTGTCCTTTGTTCGTCCTCTATGCAGTTTCTTATTTGTTTTATCATTTTTGGATAGTCGGTTACTCCATATATGTAAATGGGAGGGGGTTTCCTGATATTTACACTAGGATCAGTATTTTGATAGTTGTTTACTTCAACTGCTAATATGCTGCACTTGTTAGTGGTGATTATATTATTGTTTACAGAATTATTTGTAGTTTTTGAAACCTTCTTTCGTTTTGTACTTATTACTTGTTGCCATGGGATGTTATTAGTTCCCTGTATGTTATCTGGTTCATCTTCACTGGTCGATGACATTCTTGTAATTTGTCGAGGGTGATATCCCTGTTGTGATATATTAGTTAACGTAGTAGGTGATGCTTGGTATTACGTTTGCTGGCTATATACTGGCATGACTCCAAAATGCGGCTGAGCATGTAGGTGATTGGTTTGCCTGGTGTTAGACACTGCTGTTGTTAAATGCCATGTTAATAGCTTCGAGTTGATTACTTATATTAATAAGTAACTGAAAAATTTAAAATTAAAATTGGTAAATAATAGGCCTGACCTTATGTAAGCCTACAGCTGCACCGGCACGATAACGCAGGTAAAATCAGCCCAAGCACGTTTGCTCTGCTTCGATGCACAAGGCTAACTTCTACTTTTATGACTGCTTTCTAGTGCCAATACAAATTTCCTATATTTCTGACACTGGCAAGACGTTTACTAATGATTCGTTTACTTCTTGTGCTACAATTATGCCCACTCCATATTGGTGTTTACTATTTTGACTTCCGGAATAGCAGAATACTCCGTTGTCTGTTTTGTGTTGCCCGGCAATTATCATAGTCATTGGACTTCTATCATTCCTAATATATAGAATTTGTTAATTTACCGCTTTGATAGAGACTTTTTACATTCCACGTTGCTATTCTCATCTTAGTTGTATGTATTTTCAATTCTTTCCCTTGATTTTTGACTGACGGGGGAATTCTTAGCACTGCCTCCTCACTTAAGAGGTGCCCCGGACTGGCGGCAAATTTTGTTGTTCTCAGCCATTATACTAATCTTGGGATAGTTAATATATAATGAGATGGCTATTTTGTCCTTTTTTATCGCAGTACTTCCGCCGTTTGATTCACGCCGATAGCTGTGCCTGTTGTATCAGTTTCCCTAACTTTCACCTGTATATGCTGCTGACTGCGCTGCTTCCAGCAGTCCCTCCTATATTACGAGCCACTGACTGCATAATTTGCAGGGTGCCTACTACGCTGTTGCTAGTTTTGGTCCTCCCAGGGTATATTATTTCTCCGATACTCATCATATCTGATGGGCTGCACCCTATCCGCCACCTGAGGCGCCCGATGAAAAATCTAGCAATCGCACTATTATCATTCAGTAAAATTATGTACTTGATATTAATCAAATCATCGGGTTGATCGCCACACAAAAATAATAAGATACAAATGAAAACTAAGATTACTTGAGGAATTAAATTATTCTATAACTCAGTACTTTACTTCATAGGCTTCCCTTTAAAATTTTTAGTGTCTTTATTTCCATTTATGTATTTTATAGAATTTTATACACCTTTCATTACAATACAGCCAGCTTAAAATGATATGTATGTAGTATTGATTTAGGTACATGCAATGAACTAGGATTTGATAATTTATTGATTTGTTTTAAAAATCGTTTAATTTTGAAATAGAAACTGAGCTAACCATTATTCGTTTTTAAGATAGACCCCGAAAAAAACAAAGCGTCAAAAATCAAGACTGTCTTTATTTTTAAAATGCTATGGAGCGGAAGAATTAAAGCTGCTAAGGAGCAACTGAGGTACAATTCGTTCTTACATTTTGATGGAACGCTTTCGTTGACTGACCTTTGGGTAATTTAATTAGATTTTATGACAAAAGCTTTGCAATCGTATCGATGGAGTAAATTTAATTGGCAGTTACAGCGCTTTTATTGCTTTTGTTAGACTGGCTTGGTAAAAATAAGTTATGTCTGAATTACAATTCTGTAAGCACAGTTAGCGGCAGTGCAGTAGTTATAAAATTTTTGAAAATACAAAAAAATCTATTTAGTGGACATTTAATAAAACTAAATTTAAGGGGCAAATAAATAATTTTTACAATTTGCAACACTTTACAATTAAGAAGAGTAGGTATAGGAAAAGTTTTAATTTAAAGCTCCAAAAATGCTATAAGGTGTTAAATACAAAAATATTACTTTTAAGTGTATTTATACTGTGGTGTAATAATTCCACGTAAATACTGGACTAAGCCACTTAAAAATTGTTGAAACTATATTATTCTAAAGAAACAGTCGATAATTTTATCATACTATCCTATATGTTTATTTTTCAATGTATTAAAGAGCATACACCCAAGAATTATATAAACCTTTCTGAAAATTGAACTTCCTTTCATAAGTTTATTGTAAATAAAAATTATGCTGCAAAACAAATAGTTTTATATAATACAACTAAACAAATTTCTGACCAAAAACCTTATTTATAGTATTCAATATTTTTGAATGTTAGATTTTTAAATAGGCCTAACATTCTTGACTGTATATCAAAATGTTCACAATTTTATGTAAAAGTAAACAAAGTACTTCTAAAGAAAGATATTCTATTTTATTAATCCCAATATTTTACAAAGTCGGTAAACATGGGAAATAAAAGAAAAAATCATAATTACAAAGACTAACTAAAATACTGACTTTATAATTTAAAGAAATTATGATCACACATACATATAAGCAAGCAAACAATACTCTGTATGTAGACTTTTGGTCCCACTATCGTACACTAAAGACGATTGTAACATCACTGACTTCTAAACTTTTTGAGCGGTTCAAACAAGTGATCATTGCAAGGCGATAGATCCAATATGTAAGAAAGTTGTCTCAACATAGTCAAGAACAATTTTAAATTTTTTGTCAAGTCCAGGTAGCTGTATGGGGCTGAGAGTTGTCTTGCAGCACGACAACATCTCGGAATAAAAATATACAAGTTTTATTTTAGCCAAAAGTTGACGAAAGCAATTATAGAAATCACAAATCGAAATAGTTCTCAAAAAGGTAGTAAACAATGCCAAATACACATCAGTAACGCTAATCCTTATACGTTGGTCGATAAGGTCGACGACCTTTATTTTCAACTGCTTGTTGTCCTCCAAAAAATTGTACATGCCACGCGTACATTTGAATCTTCTTAAGGTTATAGTTTTTTTAAATTTCAAACGATTTTATCATGAGAAATTTGATGATAAACTGTTGCATAAAAAACAAGGGTACCTTTTGTCTAGAAATCGTAATACTGAAGAAATAGTATAAAGTACCTTTCAAGATAATGTTCTCTAAACAATTTCATCTACAGCTTTCAAAATACGCATTCTTCTTGGTTTGGTTACTCAAAAAGATATTTTAATTTATATTTAATTTACGTTCCAGATAGGTGAAATTAAATTATAGGAATATATAAAATATAAGTATAAGGTAAAAAATTTAATATGAATTTTTTAAATGTTTATCAGTACAACTGGTTATGTATGTAGCTCAATGCACGTCACTGTAACCATTATCATAAAATATTAAATATATTTATATATATATATATATATATATATATATATATATATATATATAACAGTCAATAATTTTCGAAGATACGTGCGGGCATTTCATTTTGTTTAAATTTTAGGAGCTAAAAGTGGGTAGTGAAAAAATAAAATCCTCCAATTTTAGCCTCCATCCTGATCCAGAGATATGAATTTTGAAAATTGAAAATCACCCTTATTTTGCTGTTTTAAAAATCCATATCTCGGAAGTTATTCAATCGGCTCAAAAGACGCATTTTTCGTCTGTGAGTCTACTTTCATGCCATCTGGGTCCGGTCTATTTTACGTGCCTCTCTTTTCTTGGCAGCTTGAAATTCTAGAACATAAAACAGCACATTCTTTCATTTTGAAAATGGACCCAGATTACAGCAACAGCGCGAAAACATTTTAGATGTAATAGGCAAAGTAGGCTCAGACGAAAAATGTCTCTACCGATAGATTTTAAAACAGCAACAATATTTTAAAATTATTATGAAATGAAAATTGAGCTCAAATAAACAAATCGGACTCGCGATGTCCATGTATATTCATATATATATATATATATATATATATATATATATATAATAATTCAGTATTAAAATATTATTTAAAAAAGCAATAACATGTATTCATCCCTCAGTCATATCATACTGTATACCAAATTTTATAACGATCGGAGCAGAACAACTCCATGACATTTCTTGTTAGTCAATTGTATTACGCCTAACTAAAATTTAAAGTTATATTTCAGTATCCATAAATAATTTATATCTTTTTTTGTTCCGTAAATTTTATAGAAACACTCCCTATTAGAGAAGCGTTCATGTTACAACGTCTAAAATTGTTACTGTGGCATATCGGTTCATGCTCTCCAAATTTTAAAACCACTTTAGAACTTTATGTACAATGTAATTGATATTATAGTCCGTAATTCTTATCGTATTGAAATTCAATTTTGTACACACATTTATTGGGAAAACGTTTCAGCTAAATTCGTTAATACGCAAAATTGGCTCCAGATGTGCGGAAAAACGACGTTCAAATGTTCTTCAATTTTTTTTTAACTTCCACAGCTTTTGCTACATATATATTAACTTCAGCACTTACGCTCCTTGGGAACATAATTAGTCACGCTTGATAAATTGGGTGATCGAATAAAGCCGTGGGGAAATGTAACTACAAATATTTTTAACTTCTACACTTAACTGACATTAAATTCTAATTAGATATGTATCAAATCGCTACGTTACGAAATTTACCTGCCTCTTCGAGGCTTTGCAACAAAAATTTTATTAAATGTATGCACTGGCTACATTTAAATTTGGAGCACTTAGCTTACATAAAGAATGATAAAGTTGGGTTGAATTCTGCTCTGTAATAAATCTGACATTTCTGGAGAATTACGAGCAAATAAAACAACAAAGTGAGTTCAGTGAGTCTACAGAGATGCAACAAAAAGTTCACAAAATAAAAAGTTAGATTAGTTTCAAGTATATAGTTCGGGCTGATATTGATATAAAGATTTATTTAAAAAAACACTAGAGGTCAATGTCAAGGTTGATCGGTCTGTCACTTCTTGCATGATGTGATAGTAATAAGAACATTTAAATACAAACTCCGGGTAATTGCGTGTGAAAAATAATATTACATTGTGCAGTTAAAACGAAACAAATAAAAAAAGAAAAGTGAAAGAGCTGTTAAGAAAAGTAGAAAAACAGATCGCTAGTAAAAAGGCAAAAAAATTAGAAGGAAGCATAGAAGCAAAATATAAAGCGATTAATAAAAGAAAAAATAAACAAAACGTCCACAAGGATCAAGAAACTGAGAGAAAAGCAAAGTTAATATAGCGAATAACTTAATAAATTGAGAGTCAAAATAAAAATAAACATCCAAAGAGAATATAAAAATAAAGAAAATCGTAAAATACATGAACAGTAGGCAACGTCTGGAAGACGCAAAAAGAGAAACAACGTAGTATTACAAAGAATAAAAGTAAAGATAAAATGCCCAACAGAATTAAAATTACGATAGAAAATTTTATGAAAAAATTGTATATAAAAGTAGGCTTAGAAAGCACTGTAAAAACAGAAGATAAAGCATTTCTTTTTACTTGCAAAACAAATATAAAAAGAAGAAAGTAATGTAGAATAAAAATAAACTAAGAATGGACACAGAGGAAATAATACTTAACCATGACGATTAGTACAAAAAAGACAGAGACGTATAAAAGCAAATTGGAACTAGAACAAAGAAAGAAACGAAAAATCAAAATTCACAAATTAAAAAAATTACATATAAAAACCGAAGAATAGAAATGAAATAAGGAGGGAAAGAAATGCGGAAAATAAAAAGGACAACTTTAAAAATCTAATGGCAAAGATAGCGTTACTGATACATAGTAAATAATATAATATAGACGTGGGGATAGTACGAGTAAGGACAGAAAATATACTTGAAATAGCAATAAGAATATTATAATAAAAAATGACATCAAATTACTAAATTGGGAACTCTGATAACTAGAGTATAAATAGTAAAGAGAATACATAAATAATTGAATTGACATAAATAAACATATGCTGTATAGAAATTACAAAAACAAGTAGAGGAATTAAAAACTGTAAAAACGGATATTGAAAATACTGGTTAGTAACAGAAATGAAAGATACGGCTAAAGCGGGACAACCAGTCATAATGAGAGGCGAGAAGATAAAATGCGTAAAAAATGGCAACCTTGTAAATAAAATAATAATATCAATAAACGTAGCTAACCCTAATAGTGGGATGCGCGTTGAACAAAGACGCAAGAAAGGAAGAAACAAATTTGGTTCAAAAAACTGTAAGATGAGATTAACAGAAGTAATAACAAAGTAATAGTCCTAGGACACCGCAATGGAAAAGTAGGGAATAAAAACCAAGGGATTGAATAGTGCTTACGGAAAAAAGGAAAAAATAAGAAAATAATATTAAAGGGACATCCAACTTTTCCTAAAAACTGACTTACACTTTTTTTAATAAGGCTAGCTACAAATTAACAAGACAAGTAATAAGTAGAAATAAAAAATCAAAATTGATAATTTCCGAATAAATAAAATATATGGAAAAAGCTAAAACAAACGTAAGAAGGTTGCCAAAATAAGTAGCGATCACTTTTTGTTAGAAATGAAAATAAAAATAAACATAAACTGAAATAAAAAAGAAGAAACAAAAAGTGCTTATTAACAACAATTTAAATACTGTAAACTAAAAAACAAAGAAATAAAACAAATTTTACCATAAATTAAGCAAAAAACTAAAATATGCAAAAAAGTATAGAAGGCAGAAAGTCTTTAAGGAACAAGTTTTAGCAAAAGCAAGAAACAGTTGTCGTATAACTAAAATAGTTAATAGATACGTGAAACAAATAAATTGGTGGATGGAAAGAATAAAACTAGCAGTATAAGAAAAAAACAAAATAGGAGTAAATATTTGGAGACGAAAACCCTAGTGGACTACCAAGAATACAAAACCCAAAGAAGTCAGGCTAAAAATATAACAAAGAAGAAAAAATTAAAGACAATATTTAGAGCGAAAATAAAAAAATATATACAACTTAAATCAGAGGTCATTCTTTAGCATTTTAAGAAATATCGATCAGGAAATACAAATATAAAAGACAAAAAAGAAAACATCATAAAACAAAGAGAAAAATGAACGGGGTCTACAGTGAAAAGAGCATTAGTAAATAATGTATTAGATTTTGAAACAATAAGCGATAGAACGTAAAAATTAAGAATCAGAGAAAAACTTGTGAATATAACTCTTATAAATGGTTAAGCCCCAACAGAATCAGCTGATGAAAAAGAAAAATATGAGTTCCACAATGTACTACAAGAAGCAACGAACACCAAACATAACATGTTGATAATCCTGAGTGACTTCAACGCACATATAAGGAAGAAAAGAAGAAATAAAATTGTAGCAATTCACACTACATGAACAAACCAACAACAATAGAGCAAGCCTAACCCAATTTACGGAAGAAGAAAAAATGCTAAAAAATACTACAGAATTTTAACATAAAACGGTAGACTTGATGTTAATCAAATTGACTATATGCTTATATCTGAGAGATGGAAAACCTCAATATAAGACACAAAGACACTTAGAGCACCAAACACCCGACCATTATCTCGTAAAAGCGATAATAAAATTCAGAATTAGCACAATAAAAAATGTAAAAGTCAAAGCAGAAGGAATTGGAATATAGAGGCATTTGAAGAAAACAAACAAAAAGCTGAATGCATCAACAAAATTGAAGAGAAACTAAGAAAACAAAAATGTGATAAGGATAAGTTCCAAAAAAATGAGACACACTAAATAATACAGTAGTCGAAGCAGCACAGCAAACAATAGGATAAAAGAAAAAAGAAAGTAAAAAATAATGGTTCGACGAGGAATGCAATCAGAGAATAGAAGTAATGAATAAAGGTAGATTACACTATTTTAAAAACTTGAGAACAGACAGATAAAGAAGAATATAACATAAAAAAATAAAGCCAACAAAACATGCAGACAAAAATAGTAGATTAAAAAACAAAAAAAAATTCAAAATAAAAATTGTGAACAAATTTACCGGATATATTAGACTAAAAAGTAGCATGCGTAAGGATAGTAAAGAAAGAAATGAAACAGAAATAAAAGAAGTATTAAAAATAGGAAAGGAATATTTCGAATAATTATTTGTAGAACAAAGAAAACAAAAATGGAGAAAAAGAATTATTTAGACTGTACACAACAAAATATAAAAAATGGAAAAGCACGAGGCTCAAACAACATAACCATCGAATTGATAAAAAATAAAGAAGAAAAGCTAGCGGAAAGGCTACACGACTTAATAAAAAACAAAGCAAAGCTTACAACGCATAGTGAAGTGGCGAAGCAGTCTCTGAAACTAACGCTGACCTTTCACCAATCAGTTTCAAAATCACTAGCAAACAAGCCTTTTTGGTCACCTATCGATTGGTGAAAACAGAATTTGGAAATTCCCAGCCGTTCTCGAGTTTTTTTCTTCGGACGGACAGACGGACAGACAGACGGACAACATGAAGTTAGTAAGTGACTCCGCTTCGCTTCGCCACTTAATAATTGTCAAAATAAAAGGGACAGAAAATATTAGTAATAAAAGCATAAGTTTGTATGCCCATAATAATGTGGTAATTAAGATGAACAAAAAGTTTTGAAAAAGAAAATAAAAATACCGAAAGATTAAACAAACAAAAGAAGATTACAGATGAATAAAAGCAAGTCAATATACATTGATAATATTATTAACAGGAAAATATCAAAAAATATTAACAATAAATGAATACAAAGTAGTTAATAAATATAAGTATCTCGGATCAGTAATAAAAAGAATAAAACATTAGAAGCCCAAACCAGAACACAACAAAGTAGCAGATGCTTGAGAGCTAACCATTAACTAATAACATCTTAATTAGTTAGTAAAACATCTGAATTAAAAATATATAAAACCTTAATTTGGCCTTCAGTTACCTACCGCTGTGAAACACAGTGCCTAACGGTAAAAGATGTTAATAGTATAAAGGTCTTTGAAATATATGCAGATCTACACGCAGAGCAAAATATAATACGACTCATAACATCTAAATTAATTCAATGGTTAAGACATGTAAATAGAATGGAGAGATAATACGGACCTAGAATAATAACGCGATTGAGAAAGGGAAAAATTGGTAAACCGTCAAAAAGATGACATAAAGACGTATAAGATTTGAAAATTATGAAGAAGTAAAAATGGAAAGAAATGACCCGAAAAACGTAAGAAGATTATTTAAAAAGTATTAGCTTCATAGGAAGCAAGAAATTAATTGAGTACATTTAAGACAAAGAGTTGAACATTACTTGAATTACAAAAAAAAATATTTTATTTTTATTGCCAATTTAGCATATTAATATAGAGTAATAAGTAAATGAGTTAACATGGAAGTTATTTAACACTAGTAGGAAACCATCCACCGACAGGTCTCCATGATTTACTTAATGAGGTCTTTAAACCATTGTCTATTCAATCTTCTATCCACAGACTGACAAATATAAAAGTTCGTAATAAGTTGAATGTTATAATTTAAGGTACGCATCCTGCTTCTGGGGGCATAAGTCCTGATAACTTCAGAGATTAATGAAGTTTTGAGA
This sequence comes from Sinelater perroti, assembly GCA_036346155.1. Classification (NCBI taxonomy): domain Eukaryota; kingdom Metazoa; phylum Arthropoda; class Insecta; order Coleoptera; family Elateridae; genus Sinelater; species Sinelater perroti. Next base: position 13,685,014 of record JARFIY010000359.1, on the reverse strand, counting down.
TTATTATGGAGAGTTTGGCTGCTAAGGTACAAAAATGCATTGGTTAGCATACGCAATGTCTTCAATTGGGAGGACTGCAGGACTTTATTGTTCGATGGCTTACTGTAACCCTATAGCTCAATCACGTAGGACCACACAAATTTTAGGATGACTTGTATAGTAGCAGCTTGCTTTCTATAGTCAGTTGGGATTTACGTCAAATTAGCCAGTGCTTGCTTTTTGTTTTTGAGTTGCTATATTTTAGCTTTTACGTAAGCTTTCCAAGTTACTGTTTGATCAAGGTAAAGTCCTAAGTATTTCACCTCAGTTTTTATTGAGATGGGCTGATTGTAAATGGTGACTTGGAGGCAAGTAGAGTGTTTAATAGTAAAAGTGATTTGAGTTGATTTAGAGCTGTTTACTTTGATCCGTCACTGATCGAGCCAGCTTTGCAGGAGATATAGGTGTGATTGGAGCTTTTCCGATGCGTAATCAAAATTGGTATCGGATTATAACAGTATCATCTACGAAGGAACTAATTAAAGTATTGTTTGTAGTTGGTATGTCTTCGGTATAGAAAAGATAGAAAATTACAGCGACGGAAGTGAGATACTTAAGAAAAATTGATGGTAAAACCAAAATTAATAAAATTAGAAATGTAACGTACAGAAAAAAACTATAAATAGAAGCAATAGTGGAAAAATAGAAAAATATAGTGCGGGCATGTGAAAAGCGTGTTATATAATAAACTAATTAAACAAGCACATATGGTAAAGCAAAAACTGCCAAAAAGAGGTCAAAAGGAGAATCGAGAAGAACGCAAAATGTGCAGTGGTAAAAAGAGGTATCTGCTGAAAACAAACAAAAGGAACAATACAAAACAGAAACACTTGGAAAGAAGTATGGAGAAAAACAGTTAATACAGAGAAATAAACTCCCGCAACCGCCGTACACCCGAAAGGTTAGCTAAATTATTTTTAATTAGATATACTTTTAAAGTATTTAAGTCAAAGTTAATAACGTATAACTTAAAATTGTGTAAAAACACTTTCTATTTAATAACCCACTAATTATTTTCATTTCTCTAAACACTGCCCATTTAACATTACGTGCTTTTTAAATTTTTACTTTGTTTTCTATAAAAGGGTATCAAACAGATTGTTATTTCGCAGCAATGCAGGCCACGCGATTCTACATTTAAGATTGTTTCCTTATCTGAGGTGAAATTACCACGCACGGCCATTCTGACAAATTCCATATGGCATTCAGCAGTAACACGTGCTCAGGTATGCACATCTCGTTCGGTTAGAAAAGCAAACTGTTACCACAGCCGCCAGCGCTACACGTTTTCAACCTCAAGTTTTGCATCTCTTGTATACAAACGCGAAACAGGAAGTTCACTTCAACTGCATTGCAGTATAGATTTCCTAAGATATAAAACTGCATTATCTCTGGTTATAAATTGGGGGGACGTGCTTTTGTACAAACCCGTACACTTCACCACAGTACTAATTCTAAAATGCAACTCTTATTACTCTAGGAGCGTGCGGCTTAAAGATGCCTTGTTGCACGTTAACCTAATTTTGGATGTCAATAAAAAAAGTAAGCGTCGAGTGGCTTTTGAGAGCGTTCGGTGCAACATGAAACGGAAGACGTAGCATTTACCGTAAACGTCTAATTATTCCGTTCAGTTACTTCCTGCCGTCACATGCGCGCTGTTTATTAGGTTTATATGCACAGCAATAGATGCAAGCAGCTATTTCGTCGCATCAAGTACTTAGTTTTAATTAGTTGATCCTTATCGTCGCGAAACTCTAACATCGAGAAGTAGCACAAACTCGAAGGATACGCTTATGCATGCCTGGAAAACAGCATTAGCACGTGATTACCAAGACGCCAGAAGCTTTTGATAAAGATGATGCATGTAAAGTGCCGCTAGGTCACATATTTATTGTAATTGTGTTTACGCACTTCTTTTAAAAACTTCTAAACAAAACTTTCTATACATGATAAGAAAAACGCAAAGTTTGTGGAATAAAATGCAGTTGTTATTTTACAATTAAAACAGAATAAAGAGAAAATATTCTGTTTCTCATTCTGGTCCTCTCTCCCCTCTTTCCATTATTTTTGTTTTAAATACATTTATTTATATATGATCACAATAAAGAACGTAAACAGCACACGATACGCCGTCTGTTGACTCCAATATTAAAGTCCAAATAGGGCCATATTGAGTAAGCAGAGGCAAAAGAAAGCAGAGAATTAGGAAGAGTAAAATAGCAGAAAGTGCGGGAGAGCAGAGAACACGCAAATAACAGATGAACAGTGAGTAAATTGAAGTAAATAATAGTTAATTGAGGTTAACGATTTTGAGAATAAAGTCGAAAATTGCATGAGACAAGTGTAGACAAGAGATAAGAGAAATAAATACAACTGGAGTGATCTCCACAACAAAAATTTTTGGGTAGGCAACACATTATACACCAAAATAATGTAATTCACAAATTTTAGTGTAAATATAGTTTAAATTGAAACAGCATAGCAACTAGAAGAGGGCTGTTAATAGATAGGTGACAGACCTCCAACGGGCGGACTGGGGTCTGTCACTTTACGCAATCAACAGCAGACTTGAAGATGAATGAGATGGAGAAAATTGAGAAGATGTTCCAACAAATAGAGGGGAACATGAAGCAGATGAACGAGAAATTTGATACGTTTGTAGTGAAAATGAAACAAATGAGGGATGAAAATAAGAAACTAAAAGAGAACATGGTACAACAGGAGCGGAGAATAGCTAACTTAGAAAGAGAGATCAGGAGGAATAATATTATAATAAAAGTAGTAGTAGATGAGGAAAATGAAGTAGGACAGAGGAAAAAGTAACTAGTATAATACAAAAGATAGGAATTGACATAGACCAAAATGATGATTTAGACCAAACGAGAAGAATCGGAAAATATATTAAAGACAAGAAAAGACCAATTTTGGTTAAGTTTAACTAAAGTCAACAAAAAAGTATCAATATTACAAAATGCGAGAAAGCTCAAGGGAACAGACATATGGATTGATGAAGATTACACCAAGGAGGTATTAGAGGAAAGAAAAATATTTATCCCACAAATGAAAGAAGCGAGGAATAAAGGATATAGAGCATAACTAAAATATAATAAATTAATAATTAACGATAAAATATACAGAGCAAATGATTTGGTAAATAAGGAAGCATTGGTAAAGGACGATAGGACTGAAAGCAATGCATTAAAAAGGACGGTAACGGAGAGATCGCCACAAGGAACAAGTTTTGATGAACAAATAAAAAAAATAACCCGAACCGGACGAAAAAACTATTAGGTATAGATATGCAGGGGGGTAGCGACAACGAAACTGACAATGGAAAATTAATGAACTACCGGATTGGAAACTTGGAGTTTGGAATACAAGAAGCCTAACGAGAAAAGAAGAAGAAGTTATATACGAGCTTAACAGAAGAGGAATAGATATACTAGTACTAGCAGAGACAAAGAAAAAAGGGAAAGAAGAAAAGATATTAATGTATGGACATAGGTTAATATACACCGGAGTGAAAGGAAATGTAAGAGCGGCAGAAGGCGTGGTATGCATTATAAACGGGAATTTGAGTGATAAGATCACAAACTGGACAGGGCGGTCAGAAAGAAGTCTCACGGTAGCACTAGAAATGCAAGGAAAAGAAAGAATAACGATAATTGAAGTCTATGGACCCGATGAAAACGAGAAAAAAGAAGTAAAAGATAAATTCTGGCATGAATTAACAATGATAACAGAAACGAGAAAAGGGAAAATATTCGTAGCAGGTGACTTCAACAGTAGAGTGGGGAAAAGAGAAAATGTAACAGACAAGGTGATAGGAAAATTTGGTGAAGATAAAAGGAATAAGAAGGGAAAGAGATTAATAGAATACTGCTCCCAAAAGAACCTGATTATAGCAAACTCATTCTTCCAACATAAAAAGATACACACATACACACGAGAGGTTAAAAGTAGAGATGAGAGATCTATATTAGAATACATACTAGTAGAAAAAAAACAACAGACATATAGTGAAAGATGTTAGAGTTAAAAGAGGAGCGGAGATATACAGCAACCATTACCTATTAGTGGAAAAAATAAAGAGGCCAGAAGACCAGAAGCAAACAGTAAAAGAAGAATACACAGTTGAGAAAGAAACAATAAGAATCTATAAACTACAAGAAACAGAAACAGCAAGGGAATATGAGAACATAATAAGCAGAGACCTACTGGTAGATGAAGAGAAGTTTGAACAATTAAAGGTAGAAGAGATGTGGAACAAGATAAAGAATACACTATTAAAAGCAGCAAGGTACGCATGCGGTGTAATTAAGACAAACATATGAAAAGAACCGCCTGATGGAACGAAGAAATAAAAGGACAAGTTAAACTAAAGAAGAAGAGGTGGACAGACTACACATGGTGAGAGAAGCGAAACGAAAGGCGTGGAAAGACTTTGGCGAAAAACTAGAAAAGAACAGTAGAGCAAACCAGAAACTATATTATAAAGTTTTAAAAAACCTAAAGAAAGGAAAAACAACAGAGAACACAGTAATAAAAGATAAAAATGGAAAGGTATTGATAAAATCAACAGAAATAATGAACAGATGGAGGCAATATTTTCAATGACTTCTACAGACCCAAGTCATGATTAAAGAAGAAAGTACACAGATAGAAGATAGACGCCAGAATACAGGAAATGAAGAAGAAGGTATAACGGAAGAAGAGTTAGTAACAGCATCAAAGAAAATCAAAAATGGAATGTCACCAGGACATGACGGAAACACAGGCGAAATGTTAAAAAAAAGGAGAACAAGGAATTAAGACACTACTAAAATGTTTAATAAAATATGGAAAGAGGGGAAAATACCAAAAGACTGGGAAGTAGGACAGATTGTCCCAATATTTAAGAAAGGAGATATCCTTTCTTAAATATTGGGACAATCTGTCGTTTGCTTAGATGTAATAACTACAGAGGCATAATCCTGCTCAGTATTCCTTTGCAACTGTATGAACAAATACTTTGAGGGTAAACTCCGAACTGTAATAGAACCAACGTTATCAGAGGCAAAAAGCGGTTTCCTTAAGGGTAGAAGCGTACAAGACCATATATTACTGTTAAACAAATAATTACAAAAACACTCCAATACAACGAGAAAGCTGCTTTTGCATTTATTGATCTCGAAAAAGCTTTAGATAGAACGCCTGGAGAGGGAGTGTGGAAAAGTTTGAGCAATAGAGGAGTAAGCCTAAAAGCAACTAGGGTAATTAAAAGTTTGTACCAAAAGACAAGGAATTACGTGATAAATAATAACAGAATATCAGAAGAGTTTGACACAAATGAAGGTCTAAGACAAGGAGGGGTAATGAGCCCGATACTATTCACCATCTTTATAGACGAAATAATACGAACACTCCATCAGAGAACCAAAGGGTTAAATGTAGGATATAGAAAATTACAACCCACATTCATACAAGATTGTGCATTTGCAGATGATATAGTAATAGCAGGAAGAGAAGAAGAACTACATCGAAATCTACTGATATGGAACGAAGAATTAACAGATAACGGAATGAAGATGAATATCAGCAAAACAAAATTAATGACCATTGGGAAAGATCACCATAAGATAAATATACAGATAAATGGAGAGGAGATAGAACAGATAAAAAATTTTAAGTATCTAGAGGTTACTATCGATGATAGTGGAAGACAAGAAATAGACATAACTGAACGGATAGAGAAATGTAACAAATTATATTATGCAATGAATGTAAACTTTATAAATAAACGAGAGGTGTCACAAAAAACCAAACTTACAGTGTACAAAACAATCTTTAGACCCATCATGACCTATGGATGCGAATCGTGGGTACTGACACAAAAAATTAAATTAAGATTGGAAACCACAGAAATGAAATACCTGAGAAGAGTGAAAGATGTCACCCTGAGGGATAGAATAAGAAGCAAGCAGATAAGGGAAGAATTAGAGATCAACCCAATAACAAGTTTCATCGAAGGACGACAGTTAGCGTGGTGGGGTCATTTGCAACGGATGGATCAAGATAGGCAAGTCAAACAAATATGGGAAACGAGAAAAGTAGGCAAAAGAATACAGGGAAGGCCACAAGAAACATGGGACAATGTCATAGGAAAAATACTAACAAGGAAAGGAAAAACAAAGGTGGAAACAAAGGCAATGACAAGTAACAGAAAAGAATGGTATAAATTTGTACATAACTAAATAAGTTAATTAAGTTAAGAAATCAGGTATATAGGTATTATAACACATAATGTATTTATTTTATTTTATTTTAGTTTATTTTATAAGTCAACACCAATTTTGTAAATGGCTTTTGATTATATATATATATATTCATTTATTTATTTATATATTATATTCTTTTATTTGCTATATTATTAGCGTAAAGTATCATCTCTACTTTCGTTTACATTTGAGTTTATTGATAGCATCTTGTAAATAAATGTTGAACAAAAGTGGCGATAACGCACATCCCTGACTCTCAGCTGTACGAACTCTTCTCTTTGTCTTCTTCTTGTCTTGTCACTGCTTTCTATCCGTAGTATAAAGAGTTTATAATTATTCTGTCTTTGTGATTTATAACTATTTTTTTTGTAGAATATCAAACAGTGCAGATTATTTTATCTTGTCAAAAGCTTTTTTTATATCAACTAAGCAATAAATATAGGTTTACCTATTCGTATTTTTTCTCAATTATGAATCTTAATACTAGAAATGCTTTTCTCGTTCATGAGTTATTTCTAAAGCCTGTAGATCGTCCCTCTATTACTCTTTTTATTTATTTATATGTGATTTTCGTCAATGTTTTATAGGCATATGAGATCACACTAATTAAAATAGTTTTCACATCTATTTGTTTTTATTTTCTTTAGAATTAGTATTATTCTGTTCTTGTTAAAATCTTCTGATATTATTCCTGTTTCATACATGTTACTTAATAGTTGGTATAGTTTTCTGTGCGTTGTTTTAGTAACGTTTTTTATTATTTTGTTCATTCTAACTGCTTTATTGTTTTACATTTCTATGTGGTTTGATCGTACTCCTATTGGACTTTGTATTCTCCAAGATTTTACCATTCCACATCCTATTAGTACTACTTCATCTATTTCTACAGCATAGTATAATTGTTTCAAAACCTCTTTTCATCTATTCACGATTTCGTTACAATATATTTGTCTTTTCTTTTTTATCATTTACGCACTGGAATTCCCCAAACAAGGTTTTGATAGTTTTAGATGTTTTATCAAGTTGGTAAAAATATGAACCATAAAAGTAGTTTCAATAGAAAAATCGTTACTGTTATATATACAGGTATTTGGTCCAAATAATGTAAACACTTGTCAAAAGTGGAACATATTCTCACTGTGCCTGGTAACACGGAGCACTGCGTAAATCAACGGTCTCTTTTTGTTGAAGGTAGTACGGACTGTGCACTAATGGTGAGGCAGTGTAGTTGTAAATGTTGTGCAGGTGTAGTGAGTGATCGCATGTCCGACCTAACAATTTTAAAAAGGTCTAATTGTTAGTGCGCATCTAGTTAGAGCATCTGTGATCAAAACAACGACGTTGTACGGTGTAACACTATAGACAGTCTCGAAAGTCATAACCACATACATAGTTTGCGGTAAAACATGGTCAGAAAAGCATAATACTGGTCGAAAGACGGTAGGCAAGGGCCGCTGGGCCTTGAAGTGTATTGTGACGTTGCAGAAGAAAACAACGGCTGAGAAACTTAATCAGCACCTAAACACCCCAATTTCATCCAAAGCAGTGAGGCGATAAATGCATAAAATGGGTTTACACAGGAGTGTTGCGATTTGCAAGCCCCTAATAACAGGCACAAATACTCATTTGGTTAGACGAGTCACTCTTTATCCTCTTTTCCACCACTGAACACATGTTTTCAAATACTTTTCGAAGAATACAATATGAATTGCCTCCGCCCGACTGCCAAACATGGAGGCTCTATTATGGTTTAGAGCGCTACATCATGGTATTCGGCAGTCGCCCTTGTCACATTACACGGTCAGATCACAGCAGTGATGTACAGAAAACTCTTGAGTATCCAGGTTAACTCGATGGTACAAACTTTCCTGGTGCGTCCTGTCCACAAACCTAAATATTATCGAAAACTGCGGGCTGTTTTTGGAAAACGTATAACTGAGCTGAAGACTGTGCTACATAAAGAATGGCTTTAAATTTTACTCACAAACATTTAGCAATATTTAATTATAAATTTTTATTTTCTATGTATTTTCAATTTTTTAATTTAGTGACTAAAATTATCTGTATAAAAAATTAAAAGCAAACCGTGAGGAACAACTAGTGACATTCAGAAAGTTCTATAAAGCATTCATAATTGCTCTCTGCTATTCAGTTGTATTTGATAAACTTTGAAAACAAAATACACACTGGCAATGTCCAAATAAATCGACCAAACAAATTGTTAAAATATCTCTAACTTATAATAGTATTAAAAAAATTATTTTAAAGACATGGAAATTTTAGAAAACACAAATTTTATTTTAATAATTTTTCGCTTTTGATGCTCAATAATATAATAAAATTGTAAGATTTTTATAAGAACTTGTGGACCAGGCACGTCACCGGCAAAACTAACAGTGAAATATTTTTACTTTATGTTTGAGAGTATTAAAAATAAGTCGTACTCTTGTGATTACTACCAATAGAGTAAAATTATCCTATCCAAGAAACTAATCAAAAACTGGTTCTACCTGTTTTAAATAAATAACAGGTTAAGTATATACAGTTTTTATGCCAATCATAAATTTTTTGCTCTTTATCCACAAACTCTCCAGAAAATGTTACAAATTTTTTACTAAACTCTATTTGATCTAAAATAAGAATCAAAATACTTTTTTAAAATATGAAATTACCTCGGTATTAGCTCTTCTAACGGGTATATTAAGGCATTATTACAAACTAAATAAATATTAAACTAAGAAAAAATTAATTAATAGCAGACATAGATGGCAGATGGGGTTATTCATTAGTTATTTATTTATGCAAAAATCACATAGATAGTAATTTTAACCGACTTAACCCTGTGCAAGTATTTTAATTATTAGAATCAAAATTTTCATTAAAATAAATCTGTGATTAACTAATATCTATAAGGCAACAGTAAACTATAGTGGTTACATTCATATACTGTCTGCCATACTAGTGTTTTTATAGTTCTAGGGAAAAAATATTTATCTGTTGGTTAGAAAACTTGATAATCTTAAAAATTCCAAAATATGTTAACAAATTAACTTATTACCAGGCAGAACCAAAATATTTCTCGGTATTACAATATGTAACTGTTTTTTTTAGTAATATCTCTACCTTAAGCAGATTGTTAAAAAATATGCTGACAAAATTTCCTAAAACATTTATTTTATTTTACATATTTTCTGTTTCCATGTTATATCCTGTCTCCAAATTAAATACAAGTTATAGGGGGAAGATTTATATATATATATATATATATATATATATATATATATATATATATATATATATATCATTTGTTTGGTTCCCAGGAAAATAAATAACAAAAAAGTTGCACAAATTAAAAATAACATTTCTGACCTACACTTGTAAGATAATATTTTAACTTATTGCCTAAAATCAACAATATTTTGTTAAAATTATATTTTTAGATAGTGTGATGATAATATGTATAAAGGTAGAAAACAACAAATAGCCTATTTTTGCAAATATATATTTTATTAACAAGGTCTACTACATCTTCGCATAAAATTTATTTATATATTTTTATGTATATTTATATATATATATATATATATATATATATATATGTATGTATATATTTAGAGGTTATATATACATACAATTGAGTATAGTGATCAATTTTACAATTACTTCTGACCACCTTTTTTGAACTCCTCATTAAAAAGTAGAATAGGAATGTCTCATAAACCCGACCCATTGAAACATCCCTAAGGATGGTTTTCCTGCTTTTTTTATTTTAAAGTGACATATCTCATGAACGATAATATATAGAGTGCTGAGACCTTCATAGTTGATTGGTTGGTCTAAGTTTGAGTTTCCAAGGTGTTTATGAGTTTCAACATTTGTATATACTACCGTTTCGCCCCCTGATCTTGTTATATATAAACAACTTAGTTCACGGGATGAACCGTGTCTATTTTGAGAAAGTTTTCGACGTTTTGACATGGGCTTTGAAGCCATTTTCAAGAGTTTAGCTCTTCACTCGGGGTCTCAATCTGCCTACTCCCCAAGGAGAGCTACGAATCTTTGAGTAACACTGACCTTTCGTATGACGTGCTTGGCCTTTTATAGGGCTAGAAGTGTAAGTTTGTTTGGCAGGAGATGCGTTGGGTTGGGGAAAGTTTGTAGGATTTTTACGTAATTGGCGGTGTAGGGTAATAATTGGCTGTCATCTCTTGTGTTGAGGCACTGTGGGCGTTTTTTTATTTCAATTGCATTACGTACTATTCTGCTGGTGAAATGGGAAATGGGGGCAATGGTTTTAGCCCCAGAGAAACAGGTGATACCTGTTGGTTTACGATTAAAACATCACCAAAAACTCCACCATCTCTCGTATCCTTAAAAAAGCAGATCTATCTCTACTTAGAAACTCCATCCTTGCTATCCGTAAAAACCTAGCCATTTCCGTAAACTAAGTTCCTCCAAAATTCATCCTATCATCTGGGATGCTTTCTCTAGGATTATACATGACAAAGCGTCGTGCATATCCGAAAAGAAAACCGACACCCAGAAACGCAAACTTTCCAAGTTGTGCCATAGTAAACTTCCCAATACCCAACCATCCCTAACCAATTTGACGGTACTTACCTTTCTGACCACCTTGTAAGCAATTTAGCTATTCAGGCTTTGGAAAAAGGTTTTAACTTTGCTGTAACACTCAACCGCATTCCCACTGAACAAATTATATCCCAAATAGAATCCTCCATTTCAACCCTTCCCGAAAATGTGGCAAATTGAACTAGGCAAGATGTAGCCAAAGTGCTACGTACAGCCGAACTACCAAAACCAAATATCAAAGACTCCGAATTACGCAACTTAAAAGATCTAAAAGAAAATAATAATATTACAATTTTACAGGTAAATAAGGGCAACGGTAAGATGCAAAATTAACTTAAATCCTCTGATTATCGCCATGTACCAATAATCCCAGTACCTACCTCGAAAAGAAAACCAGAACTCTTATTAGTAACTCCAATCTATCATCCGATACCAAGAAACTCCTCATACCCCGAGAAAAATCTTCCAGAATTCTCAAATTGTATGGTCTCCCAAAGAGAACATTCCTTTACGCCCTATAGTTAGTGCGTTCGGTTCTCCCACCCACAACCTAGCCAAATACCCTGCCAAGATTCTCCAACCTCTCACAGAGCAGGCATCATTCTACGTCCAAAACTCCTATTATTATTTGTTTACACATATCCCAATTCCTGATACCCTACAGTTATTAAAGTCAACGTACAATATAAATAACAATATCCCCTCCCTAATAAATCATTGCTAATCCAATACTTGCTTTACCTTCTAAAATAGATTTTACCGTCAAACTAATTGTGCTCCCATGGGTTCCCCATTTTCACCTGTCATTGCTAACCTTTTTATGACCGCATTTGAAACAAAAGCCCTTGCATCCTTTTACCTTACACTTACCTGTTGGATACGATATGTCGATGAACACTTTTGTTATCTGGCCTCATGGACATGATACCCTTCCAGAATTCCTTTCCCACCTCAACCAAATCCACACCAATATTAAATTTACCATGGAAACTGAATATAATAATTCCCTTCCCTTCCTAGAGACTCTCATAACAAGAAATCCTTCTAATAACAGCTTTTATTACACTGTCTACAGAAAACCCACTCACACTAACCGCTACATAAATGCCAAATGCCATCACCACCCAGACCAAATCCATTCGGTTGCAAAATTCCTCATAACCGGATCCATCACACTTTCCGATACAAAAAATCGCCAAACAGAAATTAAATCCATTACCAATACCCTGTTGCAAAATGGACATTCCAACAAATCCTTAACTAATATAATCAAAAATATAAATAAAAACCCTAACTCTCAATTCCAAAGTCCTCCTGATCAACAAAAAACATTCCTACCTTACATCAGAGGCATCACCGATAGAATAAGCCGCATACTAATGCGAGAAAATATACGAACGGTCTTTACGATCAATAATCAAATAGCTGGGTTTATTCGCTCAGCAAAGGATCACTGCCTCAATGAATCCCAAGGAGTATATGAAATACTTTATGAAGACTGCCAAAGGACCTACATAGGTCAAACAAATCGGCAAATATCTAGCCGAATATATAAGCATTCTCTGGCCGTACGGAAAGGCGATAGTGGTTCGGCATTTTCCAAACATAACAAAGAAACAGGTCACAAAATTAATTTCTCTGGGGCTAAAACCATTGCCCCCATTTCCCATTTCACTAGCAGAATAGTACGTGAGACAATTGAAATACAAAAACGCTCACAGTGCCTCAACCAAGAAACCTGTCATATGGAAATCCCTTATTAACCCACTCCACCAATTACGTAATAATCCTACAAACTTTCCCCAATTCAACGCATCCCCCGCCAAACAAACTTTCACTTCCAGCCCTATAAAAAAAGATCAAGCAGGCCACACGAAATGTCAGTCTTACTCAAAGATTCGTAGAGTGAATTAGTTATAAAGGTATAACTATTTATCAATTTTTTATTTAGAATTATTTTTTAAAGTGTGATTTTAAGCTATTCTCAAAAATAAGATAAGGTAGATTGGCGTGGTATCCCAATTTTTTCCCCATCGTTATTAAACAGCCACTAATGTATTACAACTCCTAGTTCCTCCATATCTCAAGCTTTGCGGTACTATAAAAAAAATTCCAAATTCGGTTATGGAAAAGAAAAAGTTAAATATAAATGCCAAGTTGTAATATGTGTTTAAAGCATATGTGCAAAAAGCAAATGATTGATGCCCATGGGTATGTTTTTTGTAAGTACGTTATTAAGTTATAAACAAAAATCTAGGCAAATATTATTATCACCGTCAAAGGCGTTAGGAGGCACCAAACCGGCCCTAAAAGTACCTAAAGGTACAATACAAAACTGGGTAAAAGAGTGGGCCCGAAAACAGCATAAAAAATGATGGGAAAATATATAGAGACAAAGACTTGAGAAAACTTTTAGGACCATCTCGTAGACGAACTGGAAAACTGATAGTATAAAGCAGAAATAAGTTACAAACTACGTATTATAGATCTTCCGACAGGACATTGTTTTTTCAAAAAAATATAGGTACACAATTGAGACCTGAGTTGCAGACATTTGATGAGCATTTATCTAGACTACATTTAATCTGGAAAATAAATACACACTTCTTAGTAACTCTGGAAAGAATAACAACAATAACAGCTGACAATACAGTGTTATTACTAAATACCTACTATACTTTAATAAAATTATTGTCAAAACAAGCAATTTGTACAAAAAAACTTGTCAAATTCATGCAAGAAGAATATAATTTGCCATACATATCATTTGAAAAAAACCCTATAAAGTTGTGTACAAGCGTTTACATACCGAACTCTATTGCAAGACAAAAGATGTACAAAACACGGAGTTTACTATCAGAAATGTAACTATTAGAAACGTATTACAAAAATTTCACTTTCGATGTTTTTTTATAAAGTGAAAGCTTTCGGAAAATAACTAAGATGTTTGTAACTCAAAATACTTCCAGATAAATGTTGTAGCAGTAGAACCGCCAAGAAAAAGCATTACATTAAATAAGATATTAATACTAAAAATTACCGCATTAAGTGTAGTGGTTCTTAGGCGCTGTAATGGTTCAGTGGTCAAGATCATCGTTCCTCTATCCTGAACCAGCGCGGGCGAGTTCGAGTCTCGCTCAACCCATGGGTGTATGTGATGTCCTGGTTTTAAGTGTACATGATAATAGACACAATAAGCCATTGTGGCTCCAGTACCGGTAAGTGCGCTAATAAAAAAAAGTGCTGGTAGTTATAACAAAGAAACCCTAATAAATAACAAAAATATTTCGGCTAAATGTACCTGATAAACATGCAATTAATATCACTAAGTGTATTAGGTATAGCACAACTTCAAAAATATTGCATGGGACGTTAACTTGTGTACAAACTGTATATATATATATATATATATATATATATATATATAATATATATATATATATATATATATATATATATATATATATATATATATATATATATATATATATATATCGCCTTAAAAGTTTTTTTCTAAACTTAATTTTATTTATAGCCAATAAAATATTACAAATATAATAGAGATTTTATTGGCATATATCTGGTTTTATGGAATATAAATGCTTGAAATCGTATGTAGAAGCTTTTCTGGCTTATATCATTTTTTATATCTTCTTATCACATTTATCTAACGAATACGATTATTAATGTTGGCCATTATTTTAGAGTTTAATATAGAGACTTTTACGTAAGACAATGTATACATACATTTAATAGACTGCAACTAATAATAAAACAGGCTGATTTTCGAGTTGTAGTAGCTAGTTCAAAACTCTTGTGGGACTTGGGCTAATGATCAAGCTCAGAACGAAACTTTTGGAGGGTCGCGGACTCGAGAACACCGATCAAGCAGCTTTTAAGCTCAAGTAACACTCTTACAGTTTTACCGGTGCCCGTGCTGTGCACAGAGCACAAAATGAGAAAAAGTGAATTAATCTGCAGTCTCTAGAAATTCATTTATATAATTAAACGCAACAAAATGTAATTTTAAGAAGCGAGTTTTCTTCCCATTAAGGGCTACTGTATGCATATATAAGTAATAAATATTCAATGAAAAATATGACTACATTTTTTAGAAAGTAATGAGCAGGTACGTTACTAATGTAACAATAACTGTCAAATAATTAATAATAATTAGGAAAAATACATATATATTATAGCTAAAAATATAATTCCGCCAGGGTGATGTAAAATTTTTCCGCATTACTCTAGCACAAAAACACTTACTATACGAGGTACGTTCAAGTTCTAAGGTTTTCAGTTTTCTTCTTGGCAGTGAGATTAAGTAGAAAGATGCGGTAAATTTTACAAGATGCGGGAAGTATTTTTGAATTTGTAATATAGATACCGCCCTTGCAGTGGGTGTTGCTTTGTATATTTGAAATGGCGACTTTTAATGTTTAAAGGTAATGTGTAATCATCCGTTTTCTCCTCTTGCGTGGTAAAACGCTTATTGAAATTCATTGCCAATTAAGTGAGATATGCGATTAAGGCGTTATGGATGTTAACAATGTGCGTTCGTGGGTGGAAAAGCTGTGAATTGTGTGCCAAATGAATCGAAGCAGCCTTGGCCACAAACCAGCCGAACTGAAAACGTGATTGCGCGAGTAGAGTAATTTATTATAAAAGAGATTAGGTGTGCGTGATATCGCCTCTAAACTTAGCGTTTTCGTAAGATATGTGGAGTCCATTTTGCATGATGACCTGAAAATGTGGAACGTTTCTTTAAGGTTCGTCCCACAAATACCGACCGACAAATACGAGGCTGCGCGGATGGCAATGTCTCAGAACATGTCGACACGTGTTTTCGCCATGAATTTCCGACCCTAAAGGACATTTTCCGTGACTGCTCATTTTCAAATCGAACTGTTGCGTCAGCGATTTTTCAGTGGGCAAAACGCACCCTTACAGAATTGTCTTCAGCATCCATTAATTCATGGCAACGATGTTGTGAAAAATGTGTAGGTCTAGACAACGATTACATTGAGAAGTAACAAAATTTTCTTGTATAAGTACTGTTTCTTAAAAAAATTGAATACCTTAGAACTTGAACGGATCTCGTATAGTCATTTAATGGACATAATAAATTAGATAATAGTTCTTATTATCTCCAAATAAGAACTCTATTAAAGTATTTTAATAAGACATTCAAGGCGTGTTTGGAAAGAAAATTGGGTATAATAATGGCAATAGTTTTTCTTTTAACAATTTATTTATTAAATAAAATAATACAAAATCTAATTTTCTATATAACACTCTGAATAAAATGACGCCTCCTATGAAGACTAAAATGCTGCACAATTTCATAAAGAACTATTCTTGAAACATTTGGAGATTTATTCCACAGAAGAAATTATAAACCGTCTGTTTTCACAAATATTTTCTTCAAAAGGCTGCACCAAATCATCAGTAATAAGTGATGCCGTATATTCCGTTTTTTGTTATACACATTTTGTCGACCTTCTTAAAAAAAAACTAACACATCTTCTCACCATTCCATGTCTCATTGATTTTTCAGCATACACTTCACTAATTTGTCTATAAATGTCTACAAATTTCACATTTTGCGTTCGAATAAAAAGGTATATTTTACAGTTAGTGTATATTTTAAGGGACTTGAATATTTTAACCCTATAACAAATATCGTAAACAACATCTTTTGATAAAATAACATCTGCAAACAACTAATACATAAAGAAGCTCAGCGAGCGCAAAAATCAGACAACTGATGCTCTTTAGCGGCTTTTTATAGATACGGACCTTACTTTACCAACACGTCTCATAAGTTATCGCATACTATGTTTTTTCTAGAAAAAAGAAAATCACATCAAGTAAAAAGTACTGTAATGTAATAGCAGCTTTATGCAGTGGTATCTTACTTTCTGTAGTCAATGAGGTTACTAGCTACCACTTAGTTATTTTGAAATTTAATGATTTTATTTTTATTTAGACAAAAAAACCCCTCGCTAATTTTTATACGTCTGCTTTTGTTAGGTTATTTATTAAATAAATTTTAACTTTTATATGAATATAACCATATTGAAATTAAAGCGAATTAAATGGTCTCGTAAAATAGTCTTAGTGAAAAAGATATAAAAACAAAGACCGTTATATGTTAAGGTTTTAAATTTTACGAAATGTAGAACTTACATAATGATACTCTGCCTTAAGTTACAAGAGTATGATTTCTATACCATGAAATGTACCTTTTGCTGAAATGAGGCTATATATAAAAAAAATACGTTTATTGCCAGCACAATAATATTATTGCTATAATAAAATACTGTGCATGAATAATTAAACTAGCAGATGAGATATTATGGCATTTCTAAACATATTGAGGTTAACATCTAGATATATTGGATAACAGATCGTGGGGACTTTTATTTTAGTGGGTGTAGATATTTTATCTATCAATGTGATAATACGCAGATAAGTAATAAGTGTTTACGTTGGAAAACATTTTTACACTCTAGCACTATTTTCAATCAAGAAAATTATGCTCTAGAGAACATATTTACATTTTTATAATTTAAAGACATTTTCAATTATGTGAATATGTATAAAAGCTTTGCATACAAATCGTTTCATCAGTAAAAGTAGTTGTGGTTTGACTTTCGTTCCGCAAGATTGTGTGCCGCTCTTATCTGTTGGCTCAGCGAGCGATAGCTAATCATCCGATAACTTCTACGTTTACATTAATACATTAATAATTTTTATAAACTAATACATTATACCAGTACGTCTATAAATAAGTCCTTAATTAAACTAGGCCGCCATGTTTGGCACACCAAATTACGGGTATCAATACCCTTCTCCAACACCGATGTTAATTGATCAGCATCTCAATCCTGGTACATATTAACAAATGCCCCCGCAACAGCAGTATTTTCAATTTCAACAAACACCCATCAAAATTCAAGCACAATGCACTTATCCCACATACCTAATGCAACAATCAAATCAACAAGGAACACATACTTTAACTCTCGACATCAATGGCAAATCCCAAACGCAAGGAGAACAAAACGTAATAGTTCTAAACTACATCACAATGCTAAGAAAACCAAAATATCTAATTACTGGTTTAACTCCCCAGCCACCTTAAACAAATATCAACCTCTCGCCGATTTTAATCCCGATAAAGAGACAAAAGAAATAAAACCGCCGCCAGTATTTATTTACGCCGTAAATTTGAAACCCTTAACAAACATGTTGGAAGAAAAATCGAAAGATAATTATATTGTTAAATTAATCTATAACACACAAGCAAAGATGCAACTAGACAAAGCTACAGATTATTGTACAATTATCAAAATATTTAAAGAAAGAAACACGGAAATCTATACATTCCAGCAAAAGGACAAGAACAAGTACAAAGTTGTACTACGGGACATTCACCCCACAGTCGAAATCAAAGAAGCTGAAATAAGTAACGATGGACATAAAATTCTGGACATTTATAACATCAGACAAAATCACCAAAAATCCATTTCCATTATTCTTCGCAAAACTAAAACAGACCGACAACAATAAAAAAATCTTTGACAGAATTTCTAATGAAATCCAAAATAAGTTTCGAACCATCTAGTGTCAAAAGAGAAATAATTCAATGTCAAAAGATTCGGTCACTCAAAAAATTACTGTCACAGAACGCCAAGATGCATTAAATGTGCAGGCAAATATTTAACGGAAAACTGCGAAAGGAAAGTTAAAAACCAGGATGTGAAATGCATTATCTGTCAGGGTAGTCCCAGCAAACTATCGCGGCTGCATAGTTGCAAAAGAAATTCAGAGAAGAAAATATGCTCTTTTACGTATAAGGCCAACGAACACTCAGTCCAATTTTGTACAAAAAGAATTATCGTGTGCCCAAAAAACATCAGACAATATAAACAAATTACAATAAAACTAATATTCCACAGCAACCTACACAAATCTCACTCTAACAATAAACAGATAAAAGCTACAAGAAAAAGCTACAATGACAAAATTCATGGAAAGAATAGACACCACACTCAACCTAATTATAACTATGATTAGCAAAATGAGTCGTAATGCCTAATATTGTAAAAATTGCCCTATGGAACGCCAGTGGCCTTGCTAAACATAGGCAGGAAGTTAAATCATTTTTATCACTCTACGTTATAGATATCATGTTAATATCAGAATTTTATTCCACACTTAACTCTTATTTCAAGACAGCAAAGTTTACAATATACACTACTCCTTATTATGATATCACTGCTCATGCATTTGTCATAAAATCATTAATCAAACATTATGAATTACAAAAATTTCAATCCGAATATCTCTAAGTCACTACAGTCGCAGTAATAGAGAAAAACAGATATCATATTCTTTCTTTATAATGCCCTCCACAACCTACTATTAAAAAGCAGCAATTTACATCCTTCTTTAATACACTTGGGCACACGTTTATAGCCGGTATAGATTACAAATTCAAAAATCAAATATGGGAGTCGAGAATAGCATTAACTCGAAGAAAATATCTGTACAAAGTAATAGAAGAACACAACTTACGCAACCTAAGCACATATGGACCAACGTATTGGCCAACAGATCTCAACAAGATTCCGGACCTATTAGACTTCTGCGTTATAAAAAGAGTATCAAACTACTTAAAAGCAGACTCTTTCTGAAATTTGTCCTCCGACTACTCACCAGTATTTATTACATATAGCACAGAAGTACTAAAAGCTCAAAAGCCAGTAACACTATCTTCTAGAGCCACTAATTGGAATTACTTTCGGAAGTTATTTACAAAAAAAGTATAATTAAACATTTTCTTAAAAACAGAATACGAACTGTACAGTGTCATGAAACACTTCAATCAGACCATACAAAGCGCCTTGGGGGGTTATTCCAGTCCACGAAACTCAACAAGTACCAGAATACAATTATCACAAAAATTAAAAGAAAAGCGAAAATTAAGGAGAACCTGGCAAATCACAAGAAATCCCAGAAACTAAAACCTGCTCAATCAAGTTATTCGAGAATTAAAATCCAGCAAGTGTAAAAATGCCTAACAAACCTAACTCCTACGAAGGACAACAATTATCTTTTATAGAAAGCTACAAAACATTTAAAAACATTAAAACTTCCAGTTCCACCCATTAGGAAGCACAATGCTTGGTCAAGAACAAATCAAGAAAAGATAAACACTTTTGCAGATTATCTGACTTTAGTATTCCAACTACACGACAAATCATGCCACGCAACGAAGAAACACTTATACATCAAACTCTCAATGAGTCTAACAACGTCTCTCAACCTATAAGACCTGTAAAAGTTAGTGAAGTCAAAACGGCTACAAAAAATCTAAACTCAAAAAGAAGCCTATGGTTACGACCTAAAAACAGCAAAAATCCTAAAAGAGTTGCCAGAAAAGGCAATTAAACATATAATCTTTATAATTAACGCAACATTTTGACTACGAACGTTTCCAGATCACTGGAAAGCGGCGTAAATTGTGATGATACCAAAGCCTGGCAAAAACCCAAAAGAGGTCACCTTGTACCGACAGATTAATTTTCTACCTATTTTATTTAATTTTGTTTAAAAAGATAAAACCGATATCAGATCAAAAAAATATCATACAAAAGCAACAGAGATGTTGGTAATCGTGCGTGTGAGGAGCGTTACTAATTACTGCTCCTAAAAATTATAGTTCCACCGTAGTAATTAACTTATCATAGGACCTCGCTAGCGGTGAGTTTCTGTTAATGGGCCCGATAATTCTCTGGCAAAAATTACAGCTGCTGCAGCCACTTATTATATTGTGCTTGCGCCCTTAACCTATAGTAACGGGGCGCAGCAAACATAAGTGTTAGAATCTCGTCGGGGGCTTAATTGTTCCCGCCGTTTTATATATCAACGAACATCATTATCCTGCCGAATCAGAAGGGCCGCCAGAGGGCTGTCTGAGAAGAACCACAGGGCCCCATTTACCGTGAGGAACATAGGACCGTCCTACAGCGTCCGAAAATCCTACGCCAACCTGCGCACGCGTTCCCAGCGCGGCAATCCTTTACTCCGCCGTTGAAGCCAGGCGCCAACCAAGGCCGCGCGCCCGTGTAATTCGCTCGCCGCCGTATACGAGGTACAATTGAAATTCGTTTGAATGTTGTGAAGTTAGGACGTACTGTCCCGTGATATCAAGCGTTTATTAGAAATAAGATTCTTGTGAACGTAATATAAAACTCGAAAGTGTTATCTGGTGAAGTGATAACCAGCCGCCCGGTCTTTGACCGGAGCGCCGTAAAATAGATAAATTTTATTAAATATTAAATAAACATCATAAATAGGTGAAATTTTTATAAACAGGTAAATCTTATTCTATTTTATTCTATCAAAATGAGCTATCAACGTCCTCCGACCCCAGCAGAGGCTTTGCTAGCACAACAAAATCAAGCACTCTTTCAGGAGAATCAAGCTAAAACACAAAACGAGCAATGCTTATATAATGCATGGGTTTTAGAAAAAAACTCTAGAATAGGGTTAGAGCAAGTTGTTTTTAATTTACAACAACAAATACAGGAAATGCAGACAGTAATAGAAAAACTGAATAGAAATCAAAATGAGCTTACGTCTCAGGATCAACGAAATAAAACCGAAGAGAGGGAATATTTTACCGATGAAGATGAACTCATCAAAGAAACAGAATGGTTGATTGCGGGGAAAAATAAAGGGAACAAGAAAAGAAAAATGAATACAACCCCGGAAACGTCACCTAACCAACCGCACTCAAGTCAACAGCAAAAAATTAAGGCACCGGCAAAACTACAAAAGCCTCCTCCAATAGTTCTGAGTCAAATTAAAGACTACGGAGCCTTGCAAGCGGAACTAAATGATAATAAATTTAAATTTAAAGCAGTTATGCTGAATAACGAGCAAATAAAATTAAATGTTGAAAGCGAAGAAGAATATAGAAAACTGACGAAGCATATCAACTCAGAAAAACTTCAATGGCATTCATATGAAAATAAGCAAACGAGACCCATTAAAGTAATGGCAAGAAAATTACATCCGACATGTACATCGGAAATAATTGTAGATGATCTTAGACAACAAGGATACAAGATATTAGAAGCACACAACATCAAAGAAGAAAAGATAAACAACCGTTACCGTTGTTTATGCTTACTTTCACAAATGATGAAGACATTAAGAGAATTTATGAAATAAAGGCAATATTAGGCATGAAAGTCGAAATAGAAGCACTACGAAAATCTAACCTAATATCTCAGTGCAAGAGATGCCAAAGTTATGGACACACCCAGAACTTCTGCGCACGGGAGCCGAGATGTGTAAAATGTGCTGGTAAGCATAATACAAGGGAATGTACAATACAAAAAAACCAATTCACCAAAATGTGCCAACTGCGGAGAAGCACATCCAGCTAGTTATAGAGGATGCGAGATTGCCAAAAAATTACAAGAAATAAGGAACAACGCTAACAAAAATATACAGAAGAAGGCAGTAGAAAGACAAATATCGAATAAGCCGCCATTCAGATGGGACACAAAAGTATTCCCGCCTTTACCCAAGGCTGAAGAAATAGCAGCAAGAGCTCCAAAACATGAAATATCGACGAACGAGCTTCTGTTAGATCTGATGTCCAAATTCGAACAACAGGAAAAAAAGTTTGAGCAACAAGAAAACATGCTTAAGAAAATTTCGGAAAGATTAATAAAATTGGAAGAAAATAGCACTAAAGCTGCAGCTTCCAAGAAGAAATAATGGATCTAAAAGGTATTAGAATAGCAGCATGGAATGCTAATGGCATCCAACAACATCAAAACGAACTGCAAATATTCTTGAATATACAAAAGATCGACATATGTTTAATTTCCGAAACACACCTAACAAGTCAGTCATACATATACCTTAAAGGATACAATACTTACCATACTATCCATCCCCAAAACACAGCTAGAGGGGGGAACTGCAGTGATAGTGAAAGATAACATAAAACATTTTGAATGGGATAAATACGAAACAGAAGAAATACAGGCCACTGCCATAAATATAAAAGTAGGAGGACAAAAATTACAGTTGCAGCAGTTTACTGTCCTCCAAGGTACAACATGAAAAAGACGACTACTCTAGATTGTTTCAAAGTCTAGGAGAAAGCTTTATACTTGGAGGCGACTTTAATGCGAAAAATATACTATGGGGTTCGCGACTAACCACAACTAAAGGAAAAGAGTTGTACGAAGCAGCAACTAGAATGAATTGTAATTTCCACTCCACGGGTAAACCCACCTACTGGCCCGCAGATGAAAATAAAATTCCTGACTTGATCTACCTCTTTATCTCCAGGAAAATTGCTATAAATTTTGTGGACATGGAAGAATTTTGATTTAAGTTCTGACCATTCCCCAATTATATTAACATTAAACGAAAACCTAATCAAGAAACAGTGCAACCCAACATTGTGTAATAAATACACAGATTGGGAAGCCTTTAAAGAAGAATTATGCAATAGAATCCACCTCAACGTACCCCTTGTGAATAAAGAACAACTAGACCAGGAAACAGAAAAATTTATTATAGATATCCAGCAAGCTGCGTGGAATAACACGCCAGAGATAAAGAGGAAAACAATAGGTATCAACTATCCTAAAGAAATTAAAGAGTTAGTGGTCGAAAAAAGAAGAGCCAGGAAAAAATGGCAGCAAACCAAAGCACCGGCAGATAAAACTAAGCTAAATCAACTCACGCAACAGTTAAGAAGGGAATTAAAAGAAATAAAAAACGAATCTGTGAATACTTACCTTAGGTACCTTTCAAACGATAAAGATGCCGACTATTCCGTATGGAGGGCAACTAGGAAAATCAAACGACCCATAATCCAAATACCACCATTAAGAACTGAAAATGGATGGGCAAGGAATAACAAGCAAAAAGCAGACACTTTTGCAAAATACTTAGAAAATATATTCCAACCTAACGAACAACAAATGCAAAACGAAGCAAGTCAAGAAGAAAACAGAACAGAAGAAGAAGAAATACGATACGTGACCCCACAAGAAGTAACAAAAGAAATTAAAATAATATAAATCCAAAGAAATCTCCTGGATTTGATCTAATTACAGGAATGATTTTGAAGCAGCTACCAAAAAGCAATAGTTAAATTAACAAATTTAATAAATGCAGTGTTTAGACTAAAATATGTGCCAAGCGTCTGGAAAGTGGCTGAAATAATAATGATTCAAAAGCCTGGGAAACCCCAAATGAAATGACATCATATAGGCCTATTTCACTTCTGCCAATAGTCTCAAAATTATTTGAAAAGCTATTTCTAAAGCGACTCCAGCCAATAATAGAAAGAAAAGAACTGATACCCATACATCAATTTGGATTTAGAAATCAACATTCCACAATAGACCAAGTTCACAGAATAACTAATATAATTGAAAAAGCCTGGAAGAGAAAAGGTATGCTCAGCAATATTCCTAGATGTCTCACAGGCGTTCGATAAAGTGTGGCATGAAGGATTGAACTATAAACTACGTAAAGTATTGCCTAAACAACATTCTGAACTACTAAAATCATATCTCAGTGATAGATTTTTTAGGATCAAACAAGGAGATAAGTATTCTGATTTATGCGAAATTAAAGCAGGGGTACCACAGGGCAGTGTCCTGGGGCCAACACTATACCTTCTGTATACCAACGACGTGCCCACCAGCGAACGAACAACTACAGCCACTTTTGCGGACGATACCGCTATACTAGCAGTAGGGAAAAACACTGAAGAAACAAGCGAAGCACTACAGCAAATCATAAATGAAATAGAAGTATGGACAAACAGATGGAGAATAAAGTTAAATGAAACCAAATCCGTGCATATCAACTTCACGAACAAGAGAGATGAATACCTACCAGTCATACTAAACAGTAGCATATTACCACACGCTAATACAGCAAAATACCTTGGAATGAACCTGGATGTAAAACTACGTTGGAAGGAACACATTAAGAAGAAAAAAGAAGAATTAAATATTAAGTATAAGAAGATGCACTGGTTGTTGGGAAGAAAGTCCCAGCTGTCAACTTACAACAAATTACTACTTTACAAACAGATACTAAAACCCGTATGGACGTATGGCTGTCAAATGTGGGGATGCGCCAGTAAAAGCAATATCAACACGATCCAAGTCTTTCAAAATAAAGTGCTAAGGAACATTATTAATGCGCCCTGGTACGTCAGAAACAGTGATATTCATAGGGACCTAAGGATAAAAACTGTGTCTGAAGAAATCAAAACTATAGCTCAGAAACACGAATACAGGTTACACGAACACGTGAATATAGAGGTTCTACAACTCCTCGACACTGAGCAACTAGAAAGAAGACTTAAAAGGATAAAACCATTTGAGTTAGTGTGAGAGTGTAACAGTGCAAAAGCAGAGTAAAAGTGAGAATATGTGAAAATAACGTGTGTGCCAGATTACTAGAACTGAGAGGACAATCGTTGGGTAAAATCTCATATAGTTCACTAGTTAATTTAAGTTATAACAAAATTGCTGGTTAGTCTTTAAGACTAGTTGTAATAACTCTAATAAAAAAAAAAAAAAAAAAAGCAACAATTCGGCTTTCAAGAAGGTCACGACACTATAGAACATGTGCTTAGAGTAGTCAAAAATAAACCACAACCTGCATCTAAAAAGATACTGCTCGTCGGTATTTTTAGGTATTAGAGAAGTCTTCGATAAGGTCTGGCATACCGGATTGTTATACAAAATAAAGAAGGCACTACCACCAGAATACTATAAGTTAAAAACATATCTGTCAGAAAGAAGTTTTCACGTCAAATTTAAATGTTGCACAATACTCCGTACGGCCAATTCAAGTAGGTGTTTCACAAGAAAGTAAATCCTGTCTTATACTTCCTCAAACGTTGGAAGCTACATACGCAGACGACACTACATTCCTCGCATCACATAACGATCCCCAAACAGTATCGCAGATACTTTAACAAAATCTCAGAAAAACAGAAGAAAACTACGGCGAATACGTGTAAATTAATTAAGTCAGTTCAGGTAACCTTCGCTCTACGGAAAAAAGTTGCCCACCAGTAACATTAAATAACTCTCTCGTAGTATACAAAGACAGCGTAAAATACCTAGGAATTTATTTAGACCAACGCCTGACCTGGAAGACTCACATAATAAAGAAAATATTACAATTTAGGTTAAAACTCCGTAACATGTATTGTATAAGAGGAAAAACTCTCACTTATCACTTAAAAACAAAATACTACTCTATAAATAAATTTTTAAGTTAATATGACTTGAGTTATGGGGTCTGCTAGCAATTCCAAATTGGAAATTTTGCAAAGATTCCAAAATAAAGTAATACGATTAATAGCCAATGCTCCTAGGTACGTCCTCAACAAGATCTATTTGTTCCTTTAGTTAAGGAAAAAATTCTATTCGCCAGCACAAACTGCTGCTCTTTTAGAAAGACAATTTGACAAACGACTCCAAAGATTCGACCCGCCAGACTTGGCTAATAGATTCATCTAAAATTAGTTTTGAAATTTATAAATTTAAGTTAATTTCAAGCTAATGCAAACATAATTTTTTATAAAAAAAGAGAAGTAATACTCAAGGGTATTACTTCCTCCTGTTATGTAAAAATTCATATAATTTACTGAATGTTAATATAATTAACAGATTGTAAATATTCATAACAATAAACACGTAAAAAAAATTCGAACGAACAATGATACGTTTATTGCAATGGAATCAATCTGTTTTGAAAGCATTGATTTATATTAGTTTGTGAAGTGTTGCTACAGATTGTTAAAGCATAGAAAGCCAGCAGTCTAATTAGTGATTTAAACATTAAGACTGTGCATTAAGTTTCGCCAGTCGTGCATAATTTTGGTTGAGGTGAGTGATATGTGGTTTTATGGTGAGCACCTTTTTTTGACCCGAAAGATATTTTATTAGTCGCTTGTTTCAAATGAGAATTGTTTTGTAAGATTGGAACTTTGTGTTAAGATAACAGTCTTTTCAGCAGAAGTTGCTAAAGTAGCTTTTCTATTAGTACAAGTTAAGTGTGAATGTTGCACATAGTAGTTTCAATATACTATCTTGAAAAACTCTTATTATTAAAGTCTTAGAAATATGGTAAGGTTAATTTTGATAGATAAACGTTCTATCTTTTAAAAAAGAGAATATTATGCTTTTGATATAATTAATTATGTTTAACCTAAATAGTTCTTCAAGGTATATGGCTTCGGTAAATGGCTGTAACTAATGATCGACTAAGTACATTCTTCAAAAACCAAACCGGAATGATGGAAGGGTGATTAGTGATGACACTTGGATAAGTAATAACCTTTTCAAATAGTTTGGATGTAAGTGTCAAGGCATGTGTTAAATGTTCCTGTTTTGCAAGTATTACATTTGTACACTACTTAAGTCATGCCCAGGCGACTTTTGCTTGTAAAATATACCAATGATGGATCTGAGTTTAGAAAGTGATGTGGACTCAATAAACTCAGTGATTATTATTTGGGTGACCTAGTATTAACATTTTTATGTACTTTTGATATGTATTTATCCCCTAGCGTCCAGTTCTTTAAAAGCTATGTGTTAATTATTTAAGGTTGTTTTGATTTACTGAGTTTTTGTTCTTTGCTTTTTATTAGATTGATTATATATTTTGGATTACTAAAAGTCATAAGGTTCTGAGTTGGTTTGGTGTATAGTATCGGATAGTACACTCTATTCACTAACGCCATAGTAATTTTAGTTACGACTTGGTTTGTGGTTTTTGTTGTTTCCAAGTTAGTGAGGTATTTTAAATACTGATCTAGATTAGTTCAAAATTTATCTCAGATAATTGAATCAATGGTCAGTCGGGAACTAGGCTGTTTTATTTGTGTGGTGTTAATAAATAATATAAAAACATAAAAGTGTGCAATGTCAAGTGTATTTATAACTTCTGGATTAACAATGGCTTTCCAACACCATCGCTATCAGACATGCTAAGCGAAAACGCACAGAGCAGTAACTTAAATTTTAGAAGATTTTTTTTGAAGATTTCCAAAGCAGTTGTAGACGAAAAATCAACAGTTTTGAAACTCGGACCACGACCTAACAACCCGAAAACCAACCACACAATGCACCAACCTTTTTGGTTGATTTGTCAAAAAAAAATTACAATAAAATGTCCAGAACACTTGAGTTACGATATGGGTAGTTTGTGAAATTTATTATTTGAAAAACACTTTTCCAATCTGATTTCATTATGGTTAAGTTCTCGATACCCCCATATTGTATTTTTAAAGTTTTCATCTCAAATAATTAATGTTGAATCAATTTTGCTGTATAATGGTAGAATATTTATTTCATATAGTGTTTTTTTATTATTTATAATTGATATTATGTAAGGTTGATTATCTAACATCAGTATATAATAATTTCTCATATACTGATTCATAATTTGCTTTTTTATTGTAATTGCAACTCAGCCTGCGGACTCTTCGGGCGAATGAAATAGTCTTAAGGTCGTTGAGTGTGTCAACCGTTGGTAAAAGAGGATGAATTTGGCATTTAGATCAACACCTAACACATGGACAAAAAAATTATAAACTCTGTTTTTCAAAATTAAAGTAACTTTTAAAACCCAACTATCCCAGACGAGTAAAGCAAAAAACATAGAATGTCATATTACAATAATAGTCAACCCCACAGATTCTGGAAAGAGAGTACTAAATCGCAACCAAATAGAAGTAAACACAAAATTTAAAAATAAAACTATCCATTGAAACAAGGAGAAGTTATCGCACAAAATAAAAAACCTACAAACAGATATTTATTAATAACATAACAAAGTTTAAACAATAATGTATTGACCAATTTGATTTATGGCCTTATGCCATTTTTCTGGGAGTTGCATGATTCCGCGCTTGTAAAAGGACTGATCTTTACCAGCAAAGAACTGGGTCAGATGCTCTTTGATGGCCTCATCAGAATCAAAAAACCTACCATTTAAGTTATTTTGCAAAGAATGAAGCAAATGATAATCTAATGGGGCAAGGTCCGGTATGTGATATCGTATTGTCGGGATGGAACATCATGCCTTTGAGATTGACGAGTTTTGGTCGTTTCTCCGTGAGATATTTAAATCATCCAGTTGACGATAGTACACAACGGAATCGATAGCTTGGTTCCGCGGTATAAGCTCAAAAAGTACCACACATTTGTAGTCTCGCCATATTGAGAGCATAACTTTTTTTTGGTGAAGTCGGCTTTGGATGTTGTTTTGCTCGCTCTTTTCCTCTGTAGCACAATCAATGACGTTAAATATTGTAGTAAATAATCCATTTTTCATCGACGGTAACGAGGCGCTTCAAAAACGGGTCGATTTTGTTGCGATTGAGATGAATATCGGCGATATTAATGCGGTTAGTAAAATAGACTTCTTTAAGTTCATGCGAAACCCATATATCGAGCTTGCTGATAAATCCCAGCTTCCAGTTGAATGATGAAGACTCAGCGATGTCATGGGTGGTCGAACGTGGGTTTGCTTCAATCAGTGCCTTTATTTGATCGTCATCAACTTCAACGGGCTTTCCGCTGCAAAGACCACCATTGACGTCAAAATCACCAGAAAACCATCTCTGATACTAACGCTTTTTTAAAACATTGTCTCCGTAAACTTTACGCAATTTTTCGCAAGCCAGTTTTGTGTTCTTTCCTGCGTGAAAATAAAAAAGTACAATATACCGAAAACGCACAATTTGGTTTTCCATTTTCAACTTGATATAGGAACGCAACAAAACATAACCAAATCAAATATTTATTTGTTACTCCGTCGTTTAACAACAGATGTAAGTTATGGTTGAAATTGTCACATATAAATAAGAGTCAATTGCGAGAATTTTGGTTTACTTCTTTAATTTAAAGAAATCTGCAGCTAAGGCGCATCTATTGCTTGTAAAAGCATATGGTGAGGCTGCTTTAAGTGAAAGAAGTTGTCATGGGTGGTTTCATAAGTTTAAGAACGGTGAGTTTGACGTCGAAGGCAAAGAATTTAGCGGAAGGCCGAAAGTGTACGAACACCGGAATTGAAAGCATTATTGGAGGAAGATTCCTGCCAACGCAAAAAGAACTTGCACTTACATTAGGAGTGACTCAACAAGCAATTTGACATCGTTTAAAATCGTTGGGAATGATTCAAAAGCAAGGAATTTGAGTTCCATATGAATTGAAGCCAAAAAACGTTGAACGCCGATTTTGCACACGTGAAATGCTGCTCATGTGTGTATTAAATTAAACGAACCCATTACTGGGGCTCTCTAACGAACACAACTGATGAGATTTAACCGAGCACTCAAGAACAACGCGCACACTATTACTCCAGGCACGACAAAATTAGTCTCCTGCACAATATGCTCGTCCACATGTTGCGGCGCCGGTCAAAACTTACTTGAAAACACTCAATTGAGAAATCTTATGCCACCCGTCGTATTCAACAGACATTGCCCCTTCCAATTATCACTTATTCGGATCGATTGCATATGGCCTGTCTGAGCAGCACTTCACATCATATGAAGATACCAAAAACTGAGTCGATTCGTGGATAGCCTCAAAAGAAGAAGCGTTTTTCCGACGCGGTATCCGTATGCTGCCAGAAATATGGGAACAAATCTGGTGTGAACATCACACGACTTTCCTTATCCTATTATTTAGGTAATTCTGGCAAAAATCCTGGGCTTAGATTTTTTTTCGAGTTTCTATTTTACCAACTTTTACTTTAAATTCATGTTTATCTCGTGATAACAAATCATTTTTATTCTCATGAATTTTTTGTATCTTCAACCGTTTAGATTCGCGACCGCTTTGCGACAGATTTTGCGACCTTGCGACCAAACGGCTTGGCTGATTTTTACCCAGTTTCGCACTGCGTCCCCTATCTACAAGTAACTTGCATACCAAATTTCAAGTCTCTAGCTCTTACGGTTCTCGAAATATCCTGTTTACTCACACACACACACATATACACACACACACACCCCGCGCCCGCGCGCGCGATCCAATAGCCCAAACCAACTTTTTTTGTCCTGAGGCTATAATTCGTCCAGAAATGTGAAAAACTGGGTAGATCAAATTTTCGCCGATTACATTAGTGGCTAGCGATGGACAATAGTTTGAATAAAACATAAGGTTTCGTTCTTTCACAATAAATGCCCAATTTCTGATAAAAAAACGGCGGAGACATATATATATATATATATATAATATTCAAATATACGGTCTACATATCACCAACTCTAGCGTATTGTAGAAATAATAGCAGTGGGTTACAAAAATAAAAAAATTATGGATTGAAGACCTAAAATACATATTCTCGTGTCTGGGCAACAGAACGATTGCAATTAAGATTCACGCAAATGTATCATCAACAAGGCACATCAAAACAGGAGTTCCCCAAGATAGCTTCTTAGGTCCTTTATTATTTAATATCTTCACCAGTCATGGGCCTAACACAAAAGCAGACTTTGCATTATTTGCAGATGATATTGCATTATTGGTTAAAAACAACAACCTTCTAAATGCAATCATGCAACTACAACACGCGACAGATGAATTGACAAGGTGGTTCACAGGTTGGAATCTAACAATAAACGATGATATATGCACAGCGAAAATATTCACTCTCAGATAAATCAATGAACCACCGCCAATAATAATCATTAACAATCCAATTATATATGCACGCCACGGAAGCAGTCAAATACTTAGGTGTGTATCTGAATACTAGTCTTACTTGGAGGTTCTATGTAGTTAAAAAATTAAACAAAGGTTATGCAAGGCTAGCGCAGCTATATCCGCTTATCAACAGAAAATCATCCTTAAAACCTAAATGTGCAATGTTACTCTATAAACACTAATACGACCACTAGTACTTTAGGCCTGCGTAATCTGGGGGACACATCCAAAACGAACCTACAAAGAATCCAAGTATTACAAAACAAAATTTTTGTAATCTCAATACACTATGCAATTTGCGGAAGATAAAGTCTTATTATATCCTCCAAAAATTAAAAGAACAGTTCAAAAACCGGGGTTTGATAACCAACTTCTAAAACAAAATATATATGTGTATTGCATATAATCCATATACCGACAATAAGAAAGCTAAATATTGTAAATTTTTAAATACCTCGAAACGAATATCAACTTCACAGGTACGTGAGAAAATGATATGTTAGTGAGAATTGTAATAAGATAAATGGCCACAAAACCTATGTATGGAATCTTATGGAATGAAAAACTAAGTCAAAAAACAAAACTACACATTTTCATAGTATTAATAATATCATAGTCCTTTACGGAGCAAAATTGTGGATACATACTTGGATCATTACAGATAAAATAAGAACATTAGAACACGACTTTATGGCAAGATGCTTGAAAGCAACTAGCAGAGATAGAATTAAAACGAAAGACATCTGGATAAGGATCGAAATTGAACAATCAAGTACCAAAGCGTTAGATAATAGAGTACTGCAATGATAGGGACATGTAAGTTGCCAAATGTTCTCCGTGCTACAAAATAAAAAAAGGAAGCCTATTCTTGGGATCGGAAAACTCTATCAAATTTATAATGACAGAAAAAGTGTTAACGAATGACAATTAGGTAAACAAAGATTTGTGAAAACTCAAAAAAGTAAAAGTTTAAAGAAAAAGAAAGATTAGGATGTACTTGATAACTGAATATTTTAAGGAAATTGTTTTCGGGAAAATGAGTTTCGGATATGGAAACATTATCCACACAAATAAAGATATTGGCGGCTTTTGAATTCCATTTTAGTATACTTAACTTTATGCATGTTTAGTATCCATTTAACATTAATATCGCTTGTATCACAGAGACACACTTTGTTAGCACCGAAAAATTCAGGATTCCTGGATATCACGTATATCGGAAAGACCGAGAAGCTGTAAAAGCATCAGGCGGAGTTGCAATTATAATTAAAAAGAAATTCAGCCACCACCTCCTTCATATGGGTGTTCTTCAAAACATAGAAGCCATTTCTATGAAAATACACATGAAAACTAGTGGCTCTTTAACCCTTACATCTGCATACAAACCCCCAAATAAACGGCTTTTTGAAGACGAAATTGGTGAATTGTTCAGCAGCAACGAGCCCACGTTAGTTTTAGGAGACTTAAATGCAAAATATACCATATGGGGATGCCGTGCTAGTAATCCAGACGGGATGAAGTTGCATAACATTATGGCCAAACACAGTATATTAATATCAGCCCCTGACGACTACACTTACCATCCATACCGAACAGACCATCAACCTGACATCTTAGATGTTATACTGCATAAAAATGTCACTTATCGAGTGTATCAAACAGTGGCATCTAAAGTGGACTCTGATCATCTTCCTGTCATCATCAGCCTCCACAACACCCCTCAAATAATACCTCCACCGCCTAGCTTAGCGCATGGTAAAACTGGGACAATTTTCAGTCGACCCTTGATCAAAAACTCCGTTGAGTGGGACCACCTGAACTTCCCCCGGATATAGACAATGCCGTCCTACAATACACATCAGCCTTACAAGCAAGTATACAAGAAACAACCACTCCATGGAAGCAAAGGAAAGTTGCCGAGCATATTAGAACTCCAACTACATACTTAATCTAATTAAGCGAAAGAATAGATATAGAAGGGATTGGCAAAGACACCGATTACCATACCTTAAAACACTGTACAACCAACTATGTCACTTAGTAAAGAATGAACGTGACAGTCTAAGAATCCAAAGATACAATTCTTACTTTGAAGACACTAAACCCGGTGATCCATCTATGTGGTTAACTACCAAACGATTATTAAGACAACCGAGTATAATCTATCCTGTGATATCAAATAACGCCAGATACTCCTCCGATGATGAAAAAGCCAACTCATCTTGAACAGGCATTTACGCCCAAATTTGTAGAACAAGACGAACACTTCGAAAGGCAGGTAACAAGCGCAATCGCAAATATGCAGTTACAGGATAACCACGAAATAACTCCTACATCTGTCCAAGAAATTAAATCTTATATAACAATATTACCTAAGCGTAAGACCCCTGGCCAGATCTTATAACAAATGAAATGCTAAAGCACTTATCAAAAAAGGCTCTGACTTTCCGATAGCATGGAAAACTGCAAATGTGTTCCCCATCTATAAAGTACCGACCTATCAGTCTCCTGTCAAACCTGGCCAAGCTCTTAGAAAATGTGATACTTTCCAGATTACAAGATTATTTCCATCAAAATGATACTATTCCTCCTCTTCAAGTTGGCTTCCGAACCCATCACTCGACCTCTCACCAGCTTCTCAGAATAAGTGAATCAATTGAAAGAGGGTTTGAAAAGAAAGAATACACTGCGGTTGTATTTCTAGACTTGGAAAGAGCTTTCAACAAGGTCTGGCATGATGGACTTCTATATAAAATGGGGCTTTTAAACATTCCAAATTACCTAACCAAAATAATTCACTCATTTCTCACTAACAGATCTTTTGGAGTCCGGATCAGCTCAACCTTATCTAGTTCTAAACCTATTCCGGCCAGAGTACCCCAGGGTAGTATTCTGGGACCCACCTTATTCAACCTGTTCGTTCACGACGTACCTACAGATCTCAACTCAATGCTAGCCATGTATGCTGACGATACTGCAATTATTACACAGAGCCTCAGTCTTGATACAGCAATCGTACTCCTCCAAAACTCTATAAATACGTTATGTGCATGGTTTCAGAAATGGAAAATTAAAATAAATTCTGATAAATGTTAAACAAAAATTTTTACCCTCAAGAGATATGAGCAAATTACAAAAATAAAAATAAATAATAACGAAATGGATTGGAATCCAAAGGACTCAGCTGTTAAATATTTAGGCGTGCACTTAGACGCGAAACTGAACTGGGGGCTTCATAGCAATAAAAAACTCAACAGACTGGGTGCATTATACCCCCTTATAAACCGCAGATCTCACCTTAGACCTGAGTGTGCTGTACTTATTTACAAAGGAATCCTCAGACCAATTCTTACGTATGCATATCCAATATGGTGCAACACATCAAAGACTAACATGAAGAAACTACAAACAATCCAGAACAAAGTGCTCAGAATCGCCACTAACTGCCCTTGGTTTGTGCGTAATAATCAAGTTTACAATGAATTAAGTGTTCCATTAATTACAGAGTTCATTAATAAATCCACTGTAAAGTTTTTCCAAACTCTAACCTTGTGTTCAAGTGCTACCAAATTAAATCTAGACCAAAAAAAGATTCACAGGCGTCTTAAGCGCAAACTACCACAGGACTTAATTTAAATGTGGTATATAAACCCAACTCAATGTCAAATTAAGATAGAAATGTAATTTATCAGTTAATCCCCACTGGATTAAACCTCAATGTATGTAGTTTAGTTTTTATTTAATTGTACTATAACAACCAAGCCGTGTATTGCATTGTATATTGCAGAGCCAGCTATAATAAAATTTAAAAAAAAATATCCATTTAGAAGGTAAAAAAGAATAGTTGCAATAATAATTTTAATTTGTGGAAGGTAGTGAAAAAGTGAGTGGATAATTATAGTGTATTAATACGAGTAGTATTAAGTAATGGAGTGTTGATTGGTTTGGCTTGTGTCTATTTATTTGGATTCCTAGCTCCGTGCATTCACTGTTTGTGTTTGCCTTAAGGGGGGGAGTCCCATTTAAAATATTAAAAAAAAAATTTTTATTGCATAAATTGAAAGCTATATTTGTGTAGAATAAGTGGCTGAAAGGGCAATTCGATATGGGAAGCATTTTAACCACTACAGCCTATTGTACGAACCTGCGTCCCGAGCGCTCACAGGCTCACAGGTATAAAGGGAAATCTGAAAATGGTTTTTTGTAAAGCTTAATTTTTCAAATCTGCTAGCGCAATTGTTTTCAGCTAGTGGGAAAACCTTAAATTTCCTAGTTTTGCGCTCATTCGACGGACAAAACAGATTTTTTTCAGTCAAAATGGTCGCAAAAACTTTAAAGGCATTTTTCTTGTTTTATACTTTTTTGTCACTCTAACGTAAATTCCGGTTGAACGGTTTCACCTATTCACTTTGGGCTGAAACGTCGAAAAACTAGACAAAAATTTATTAGAGCTTTTACCTATCTTCAGAAAAATAGTGTCATAATTACTATTTTTCATAGCGGATCAAACACCGAAAAATAGGGCCAAAAATGAGTCGCTAACTTCAAATGGCCGCCATTTTGTTAAATTTTAGCTTATTTTGTTGAAATTATGTATAAGCTCCATGGAATTTAATGTAGTTTATCAGCCTTTTTCCGTTTTTGTTTAAGATGACAACGAGCGGCCCGGGAACTGTTGCAGTGGGACGATGTTTGGTGCGCAGCGATCAAGACAAGCCGCCGTTTAGGTCACATTTTGTAAAAATGTTTGTCTGATAAAAAACTTTTTTATAGTAAAAAATTTGCTACTATAACGTCAAAACCGCAAGTTCCTACAAGTTTTACTTTTCCCGAAAAAAAATTCCAAAGTTTACTTATTTTTTTGGCTGCTAAACGGGACTTCTCCCTTAATAACTAAGTTAATTTTTTAAAACTGGTTTTGTTAATTTAATATGGCGTCTGCACAATTAACATATTGAGATGGTTTTTAGTAGTTTTGGTGCATTAATTATGAAAGCGATTATAGACACTCTTGGCGCATCTGGGATTAAAATATTTGTTTACTACTCTCTCATACTCTATTTTATTTACTAACTTATTCTTAATATGTTAATATTGTAAAATGTAGCAAATCGTTAGATACCATTTTCTTAATATCCGATATTAGTGCCTTATGGTTAGTAGCATTGGGGAGATAGAGGTAGAACTTTTAGCTTAGATTCTATTACATTTGCTGTGTTATTTGTTTTGACTGCTGAGTTATTAAACAGAAATTACGGCGGCAAATAATATTTATTTTCCTCCAGAAAAAGTAATGGAGACCACATGTAATGTTTTGCACTTTGTTAGCTGGCGGTGATAATGCGTCGCACTTACGCCATTCAGGATTTTATTTTCTACTGATTGAAATTTA
This sequence comes from Sinelater perroti, assembly GCA_036346155.1. Lineage (NCBI taxonomy): Eukaryota > Metazoa > Arthropoda > Insecta > Coleoptera > Elateridae > Sinelater > Sinelater perroti. The sequence continues at coordinate 13,647,938 of JARFIY010000359.1, read as the reverse complement.
TATCAGCGTCGCTCGTAGCGATTAGATTAATACTTACAGTTTGTCGTTTTTCTCTGCCCATTCATAACATAGGAATCAGTGTAAACCTTGAAATGAATCAGCTACAATTTTCTATTACAATTAATATTTACATCTTAATGCCTAAAAAATCAACGGTTGCAGGAAAAGTTTATGTATCGTATGCTCAATATAAACCTTGCGTACAGAATGTATGTATATTAAAATTTAAGCTATAGTGATCAATTAAGTTTTGTCTATGGTATTTCATTTTTGGTATAAATATCGGAATTTTTAAATACCTAAAATACTGTGCAACTAAAAAATAAATAAATAATTACATTCCAACTGTTGATGACATATTTTTAATATCTTTTTTTAGATGAAGGTTTAAACATATCACTACATTTAGAAACATAATCTGCTATTTTGCGTCTTATTATAAAACTATATATAACTAAAGTTAATACTAGTAATTCCTCCAATCCACTGCTGACTATATAAGAAAAATTTCTACTTCTTAAAATTTATTTTACACCTCTAAATGTTATCTATGTACTGATTAACGAGGTTGTGTAAATTATCGTTCTATGTTTTTTTTTATATTAAAATTTTGTTTTTCGTAAGTCCACGGAAAGATTTGTGCAAAAAAGTTAGTTATCATACAGCTTCAAGGCGATAATATGATAAAAATGTTTAATTAAAAATTATTGTTGCAAAAAATATAATTAATTTAACTAAGCACTTATGGTCTTTAAAGGCAAATGGAAATTTTTATTGCTCAGATAGATACAAAAAAACAGGTTTGCACATTTATTCCTGGAACTATGGTACTGCATCAGATGGAGGAAATGAAAGAACTTAGTGTTTACTCAGATTATTTAAAAATATATTTTAAAGGTGATATTTTATGGCATAAATTTTTGGGCTACTTCTTATCTACTTGGAAATTTTACGTTTAGTATCTTAATTTGGCAAACCACAACCAAAGTTGCTACCAGCTGTCATTTAATAAATATGCCTTTTAAGAACGTTTTATGGAAATAGACGTTCTTTTGTGAACACTAAATGTGCTCTTTGCGAAACCATTGGTCCACATAATCGTTCTTTTGTACTTGCTGTTCGTCGAAACGTTAAAAAAATTAAAAGCGATTTTGCTCTTTGCGATGCAAAAATACCAACAAGACGTCGAAATGCAAGAAATATATAGGTGCCGTAAGAGATAGTGTTGCAAAGGCTCCAACTTATTGAGTCTTTGTTGTGCTCAAGAATTAGGGCTTAGAAGAAGGACAACTTGCCGTATTTTGCAAAAATGTTTAGGTTTACACCTGTATAATATTGTGTGGACCCACAAAAACCGAACTCAATAGATCATCGTAAGCACTGTGACATTGCTGGTTGGGATTTAGAGCAAAGCTTTGGCTATAAAATCATCTTCTCAAATAAAGCTCATTTATGGTTTAGTGCGTATGTTAACAAACAAAATTGCTGTTTTTTAGACTAAAAACAATCCAGAAAACATGGTTTATAGCATGGTAGAAGATGCAGTAACAGTAGCTAGTAAACGGTACCTAGTAATGTTAACAGATTTTTTGTGGTCAACTTTTGATAAAATTAAATTGGAAGACATGTGGTTCTAACAAGTATATGCCACATGTAATACTGCTAATGCCACTGTTAACGTATTGCAAGAAAAGTTTAGTAAAAGCATAATTTTAAGAAATGTAACTGTTAGTTGGTTTTAAAGAAGTTGTGGTTTAACTACTTTGTATTACTTTTTGAGGAATGATTTTAAATTTATATTCTATGCAAACAAACTCTTGATGCATTAGGATTGAACATCGACCGCTGCATTCGCGACATCAAACCGGAGTTATTGCACAAAGCTAGCAAAAATCGGGTTCATCGAATTTGCTCGTGTGCAACAAGTCAAGGTGAACACTTAAGTGCAGCATTATACAAAATATACTCTAATAAGCTATGCTTTAAAATAACATAAATAGGTTAATTGTAGTTGAAATAGTTTCTATTTTATTTTATTTTAAATAATATCGTTCTTATTAAAAACCTTTTACAATGTGCACGCCCTCTAAGGCGAAATTACCCTAAATGGGGCGGATAAAGAAAAAGTTTTAGAATAATTTTGAAAATAGCTGATCGCAGGATGTAGAGTTATAATATACAGACTTTAATTCAAATATATGAGACTCGTATTTTATTGTTTTCAGATTGTTAATACGCAAAAAACCAATGCAAGGTCTAAATTTTTAGTTTTTATAATAGGCCTCGTAAAGGTTTAGGATATTAATTGTGGGGTTTGAACTCTTTAAAAATTAAGAGTCCAATTTATTTTATTCTCAAAATTTATCTCATAAGATGAGGAAGTAAGGTTGCAATATCAAGACCCAAAAATTCAAGAAATGTAGTATATCAGTGGATAGAGAAATAAATATGACATATATGAGGCGCATTCATAAAGTAAGGGCCGTTTGGTCACAGAAAAATGTACTCATAAGAAACAAATTTTATTGTCATATTTAGTTAGGTACAATCTTACTTTACTTCTACATAATCGCCGTTCACTTCTAAGCATTTTTCGTACCGCTGCACCAGCTTCTTTAACCTCTGCATAGAAGCTTGCCGCCTGAGAGTTGAACCAGTTGACAACGGCGTTTTGAGTCCGTCTTCGGTTTCAAAACGTTGTCCACCCAGCCACCGTTTAAAATGCAAGAAGAGGAAGTAGTCGCTAGGTGCAAGGTCGGACTGTACGGTGGGTGGTCAAAGTTCCCAACGAAAATCTTGAATTTTCTCAATGGTTTTGGCAGCAGTGTGAGGACGCGCGTTATCGTGGAGGAGGATTATGCCAGATGACAGTTTCCGCGGCGTTTGTTTTGATCGCACGTCTCAAGTGTTTGAGCGTTTCGCAGTACACGTCAGCTGTAATTGTTGTCCCACGTTCCATGAAATCAACCAAAAGAACACCGTCTTTGTCCCAAAAACTGTAGCCATCAATTTTCGACTTGTGTACTGAGTTTGTTTAAACTTTTCGGTTTTGGTGAGGATGAGTGTCGCCACTGCATCGATTGCAGTTTTGTTTCTGGGTTGGCGTAGGATACCCACGTCTCGTCCCCAGTAACAACGTGAGAAAACAAATCATCTCCATTTTGTTGATAACGGGCCAAAACTTTCGTCCACTAGACATTCTTTGCTTTTTGGTGGTCGGTGAGCATTTTGGTACCCACCTTGCACACAATTTGCTGTATGCGAGGTTTTCTGTGACAATATTGTAAACAGTAGTGCGTCCAAGTTGAGGAAATTTGTCAGCCAGGCCACTAATCGTCAATCGACGATCAGATCGCAGTGCTTGGTCCACTTGTGAAACGATTTCATCAGTCTGGATACTGGGCCTGCCACTCCGCTCTTCGTCATGGACATTTGTTCGGCCATTTGTAAAATAACGGCACCATTGTCTAACCTTTCCTTCACTCATAACTGTAGGTCCGTAAACCAGGCATAACTCCCGATGAATTTCAGCAGCCGACGATCCTTTTGCACATAAGAAACGAATCACAGAACGCACTTCACACTTGGCGGGATCAACGATTTTCGCGGCCATTGTTCTTTGCATTCACTGACAACAATACAATTTCAGAATCAAAACAAATGACGCTGTAGCTTCGCAATGAGTGAGTAGATGGCGCTGCAGTGGTAAAACTGTGCTTCGAAGCGCCACTATTTATATACATGCAAACGGCCCTTACTTTATGAATGCGCCTCGTATGTCTGGAAATCAGTTGTTAAGGTGCTTGTAGTAACGGTGGGGTATAATTGTATTAAAACTAAAAATCATGCCTTAAATCAATAGTTTGTATTGCTTAGTCTATTCTTCGAAACTGAAAACGTCCCTGAAGAGAGAAAAATTGGTCTAAGCTATTGACATTCAGATAGTTAAATCATTTGATACATAAGTTAATAGTAAATGTAAAGAGCTGTAAGATAGATTGCTGCCTAGCGAATGACAACCCTTGCCAAATAGAATGAAGACCATAGTAGTAGATACAAAAGGAGAACAGGATAGGGTAGAGAAGAAAAAGACAAGTAAAGTAAGAAAAAAAGAGGAAAAAGAGAAAACAAAAGGTGTCTACCTCGACTTCGTGCACACGAGCCAATTTGATAAACCCGATGACTGTGCAATAACTCGGGTTTAATGCCACAAATTCCGCGTTAGATGTTCAACATTAATGTTTCAAGTGTTTGTGGTTTGTTTATATAGACTATATACTTCAAATAACTCTTCAAAAATTAATCTAAAAGAGTTAACTTGTTTGAGGCCAACCAACAGTTGCATTACATAACATCTATTTACCAAACTTTTCTTGCAATACGTTAATAGCGGCATTAACAGTGTTACATGTGGCACCGTCTTGTTAGAACCACATGTCCTCCAAACTACTTATAAATTTTGACAAAAATCTGTTAATCAATCTTATTTACCAATCACTGTGACTGCATGTTTCACCTTGTTTTGAAACAAGAATGGTCCTATGATTTACCAGGCCATAAACCGCACCGTACAGTGACCTTTTGTAGATAAAAGAGTTTCTCGTGAATTCTTTCTAGAAAATTTGTTCAGACCAAAAAGGACAATTTTGTTTGTTCGCGTATCCACTTAACCAGAAATGAGCTTCATCTGATAATTTTGATCCGCTTTAAGTTGCTCTAAAGACCAAGTAGCGATGTCATGGCGCTTATTTGACATATGTACATACCATCGCCACTTACTTATTTGTTCAATAACTTTTTGATCTTAATTTATATACTACAGAAAAATTAATATTCTTTTGCTTACACTAATAAATATTTTCAAAGTTAGAATAGAATAAATTATATATAACTACTATAAGCTAAGATTGATAATATTTTCTTTTTAATTTAAAAAAAAAACAAAATAAAATTTTAAATGCTATTAGTTTGAAAATTTCATTTGTAACAATTTGCAGTTTAACTTTAAACGCAATAAAATTGCTAAATGTAGACTAAAACTGTATAATTTGAATGTGTTCTATTTCAATTTTATATATATTAAAAATTTATAAATAATATCGCCATGCATTATAAATTTTGAAGGTATTTTGTAATAATGCATCTATATGGTGCATTTAATTAATTTATATATGTTTGCATGTTAGGTAATACGCAGTGGTTTTTAATCACATACAAGCAATAATTAAAATCGGTCGTGCTAGTTATATCATAATAAAATTTATTTAGTTAACATGACATCAGTCGTAGAATTTTTGGCCTTCTTTCTCGAAACAAGTATTCGTTAAGTTTCGATGGCAGCCCAGACAGCATTAACAGTAAATGCAGTTCCGATAGATGCAGCCGCCCTAAACTTGCAAGTAAAATTGCTCGTCGCATTCTGCAGCGAGATTTACGATTTCATTCCCACAAGACACGAGAGAATTAGAGCTGAAACGGTGCGATCGAACCAGCCGACAATGTTTTTAAATGAACTCAATTCCGTTTTTAAAGGAATGCGAGTATTTTGAATAATGCATTTCTAAAACGAACCCGTATTTATTTAAGCGACGCATCTAAAAAGCGATTTGGTTGCGTCTACATATTTGATCGTAAGAGTCTTATTTAAAATTCAAAGTCCATAGTAGAATAGTCTTGAGAAAAAAGTTTACTTTAAAAGACACAGAATAATATTATCGTTTTTTTATGCTTCAGGCAACTAGCACACACTTGCAAGTATCTAAGATATTGGAACATTTCTTATAATAAGATCAAATATATACAAAAATATATATATATATATATATATATATATATATATATATATATATATATATATATATATATATATATATATATATATATATATATATATATATATAATATATATATAATATAATATATATATATATATATATATATATATATATATATATATATATATATAATATATATATATATATATATATATATATATATATATATATATATATATATATTATATATATATATATATATATTATTTCATACCTTCCTACATACAGTGTAAGTATGTATTTACAAAATTAAAACTAAACTATATTCTTGACATAATATTTAAAACTAAAATTATTCTTGATTTCTACTGTACTACTAATCTGGTCCACTCCTTTTTGTTCTGTGCCATTACCTTCGTTTTGCCATGTTATTCCTTTCTGAAAAGTTTTTCTTCTATTGTTCTTTCCATGTTTTCTGGTCTTCCTCTTGTTCTACTAGTACCTACTTTCGATTCCCATATTTTCTTAACCTGTCTATCTTTGTCCATTCTAAGTAGATGTCCTAACTATTGTAGCTGTCGTGTTTCTATTTTTTTTCCAGTGGTTCTACTTTAAGTTCTTCTCGAATTATTTGATTTCGTATTTTATCTCTTCTGGTTACTCCCAGTACTTTCCTCAGATATTTCATTTCCATACTTTGTAGTTTACTTTCCTGTCTCTTCGTTGTTACCCTCGATTCCCCCCCAAATGTCAATGTCGGTAGATAAATTGTTTTATATATGGTGAGTTTTGTTTTCCTAGAAATCTCTTTGTTGTTCAAGAATGTCTTTCCTAGTGCGTAGTACAACTTGGCAGTGTTTTCTATTCGTTTGTTTAGTTCAGCTTTGTGTCCTCCTTTGCTGTCTATAGTAACTCCTAAATATGTGAAACTTTTGACTTGTTCTCATTTATTGTTGTTGATTTTTATGTTTGTCTGTTCTTCTTGTTTACCAATTGCCATGACCTTAGTTTTGCCTATGTTAATTTTCATGTTGTAGTCCTCTAACGTTTCTTTCCATATTTCCAGATTGTATTGTAGGTCCCTCTCCTTTGGTGCGAATATCACAACGTCATCAGCAAACGCACATTCCGAGATGTTTATTCGTTGCATGTTTCTGTATCCTACACATAATTTCGCTACTTTTGACCTACATGCGTTAATAATGTCGTCCATGAGTAGTATGAACAGCAGAGGGCTTAGTACACCACCTTGTCTTAGGCCATTGCTTGTTATGAACTCTTCCGATTGTGAGTATCTAGTTCTTACATAGTTCCTGCAGTTTTGGTACATGCTTTTGGTGGCATTAAGCAATTGTTTTCCTACACCCCTTCTAATTAGGCTCTTCCAGATCTTTTTTCTTGGTGCGCGGTCAAAAGCTTTTTCTAAATCAATGAAGGCTAGGTAAACTTTTCTGTCTTGTTTTAGTGTTCTTTCTATTACTTCTTTTAAGCTAAATGTGTGGTCTTGTATACTATGTCCCTTTCTGAATCCGCTTTGAGAGACTATTAGTTGTCTTGCTAGGACTTTTCTTAGTTTCTGTTCTAAAATTCTTTCATAAACCTTGCATGCTATGCTCAACAGTGTTATTCCTCGGTAGTTATGACAGCTAAGTCTATCTCCTTTTTTGTACAGTGGTAATATGATTCCCACTTCCCACTCTTTTGGTATTCTACCGGTTCTCCAAGCCTCTTTGCAAATGTCTAAGAATATTTGTGCTCCATATTTTCCCATAGTTTTCAGCATTTCTGCCTCTACTCCGCCGTGTCCAGGTGTTTTCCCATTCTTAACGTTTTTTATTGCTTCACATAGTTCCTTCATTGTGGGTTCTTCATCCGTTATTACTTCCATTCTTTCTGCTCTTTGTTCTCCTTCTTCATCTTCTCTTGAATTTTGTGTTACCGTTTCATCTACTGTTAGAATTTCTTGGAAGTGTTCTTTCCATATCTTTATCACTTCATTTTCTTCGGTTATTAGTTTACCTCTTTTATTCTTGACTTGGTTTAGTATTATTTTCTTCTCTGTTCTACAATTTTTGAGCACCCTATAAAATAGCTTCTGGTTTTCTTTGCTGTTATGTTCCATTCTGTGTCCGAACTTCTCCCATGACTTTTCTTTAGCTGTCTTTATTATTTCTTTAACTTTCTTCCTTTGTTCCTTGTATTCTTGGTATGCTTCTTCAGTTTTCTTATTTAAATAATTTTCCATTTCCGTTTCTTTATTTTAATTTCGTTTTTAATATCTTCATTCCACCAATCTGTTTGTTTATTTTGGTTATTTATTTTGGCTACCCACATACTGCCTTTGCCGCAGATTTCAAAATTCTTTTAAATATTTCCCATTTATTGTCTATGTCTTCGTGTAGAAATCTTTCGTCCAGTTTTCGACTTCTTTCTGTATTAGTTCTTGGTATTTTGTCTGATATTGTTCTTCCTTGAGCATGTAAGTCTTAATCTTTTCATAAACTTTTTTCTTTTGCAAGTTTTCCTTCTCTTTTGTTTGTTTTCTGTCCATGTGTCTTATTTTTCCTACTAACAGGTAGTGATCGCTGTAAATTTCGGGACCTCTTCTTACCCTAACGTCTTGAATCATATTCCTTTTGGCCTTTTCTATCAGGATGTAGTCAATTATTGATTTTTCGTCTCTACTTTTAACTTCCCTGGTGTACTGATGTATTTTCTTATGTTCGTAAAACGTATTTGTGACGATGAATTGGTTCTCTCTGCAAAAGTCGAGTATTCTTTCTTGTTCTCCAAATTTGCCTAGTGATTCTTCCGTTGACTTATTTTTTACTCCTACTCTTCCGTTAAAATCACCTACTGTGATTACTGTCCCTTTACTTTCTTCTGTGAGTGATGTTAGTTCGTTCCAAAATTGGTCCTTATTGTTTGCATTATCGTCTTCGTTTGGGCCGTAGACTGCTATTATTGTTATTTTGTGTTGGTCTTCCCCTATTTCTAATCTTTCATTTATGCATGTCCAATTACAAATTCTTTTTGCCCATTTCTGATTGAAAATGCATGCTACACCTCCTTTTGCTCTCTGATTTTCTTGGACTCCACTGTATATCATAATATAATTATCTTCTAATTGAATCATTCCTTGGCCTTTCTTTTTGTCTCAGTTGCTACTATTATTTCTATCTCAATTTGTCTCAGTTCATTTACTAGCTCCTTCTCTTTCCCACTAATTCCTCTTACATTCCATGTTGCCAAATTCCATGTTTCATGCTTGTTTTCAAATTTCTTTTTAGGTTCTCTTGTTTTTGTGTCTTTTTGGTGTTTGGGTTGTTTCCTATTCAAATGCCATTTCATTGCCTGGTCGTCGTCTTTATATTTGTCATGCAATCCAAAATCTGTAATCAGTTTTTTGAGTCGCCGTTGGTTATTTCTCTTGCTTTTCTTAACTCTTTCTTTGTCTCTTCCCATCTCCACTCTATTCCATCTATATACAGCCAAAAGCAAATATTTACGATACTTATATTCTTACTAAAATAATACATTTTCAGTCAGTTTTTGCTAACCACGTTACATTTTCATATTATATAATCTTGTAAATAATGATTTTACAGATAACCTTAACTGGTCAATTTCGAAAACCTTACACCGTTGTAAATTATTGGTTAAAAGGAGGCTTCAAATTTATTTATTTATTAGCATAGCTGCAATATCAAATAGGTTTTGTGGTGTTTGTGAACTCAAAACTCACTTTGGGGTAAGCTCTCCATTACTAACCACTCATCATATTTTATAGTAATGTAATGCTGCTGCGCCGCGGATATAATGCCTTCCAGGAATACAGCCGCCGTTTGCACACATGCGAGGACTCGAACGTTCCAAGCGTTTTATGCTGACGCTTCAAGACGTTTTCGAGTCCCTTCTGGTAGACCCAAATAGATATAAATGTAAGGCAGCGGGGCGGCCGCAAGAATTTAATTCGAGTGGCTACAGCAAAGTGAAGCGCGGGTGCAACCTAAATTATGTTATAGACACGCATAGTGTAATTTTACGTTATTAATTGTATGTGTTGTATACTTAGAGTATTAAATAATTTTGAACGTATGTAAAATAAATAAATAATTTAAGCAAATTTACGTTTGTAATTTATTACTGTAAAGAGCAGAAACGCTGCAGTATTGTTGGAAACTATATGTTCTTAGTTGCCAGGTATAAAGTTTTTTTAAGATCTATTATAAGATTTTTATTTATTTATTTATGACATCAAATTATCCGATTTCTAATAAACTATTTTTAATGATTACACTATACATAATTTCCTATTTTTTTGCAAAATTTTTGTTATAACTGACTCCTATAGAGCTAGACTGGTAAAACTGTAACGATGTAGTAGTTTCAAACTAAAGAATTCCGATCTAATATATTTAAATAGATAAAATATGTTCTTCTTTTTGAAAATTCAAATTATCTTTTTGTCTCTTATTTCGTCCTCATTGAACGTTATCATTGGCTATTCTTACTTGGCTAAATTAATCCATTTCGATATATTTTAGCTCCACTCTTTCTTGCAATTTTTCGGATGTTGTCCTTATATTGTCACATCGGGTTTGCACAATCAATGTTTTTTGTAGTTTTCCTTAGTCGCCTCAGTGCCGCAGTTTCAAGTATTTGTTGGATTTTTAATGTACTCACGCGTGCTTCTCATGCGTATGTAAGCACAGGTCACACCACTACTTTATAAATTCGCCCCTTCGTTTCTCTTTTTAGATAATTAGTTTTCCAAATTCAGCTGTTTAAACATCTAGATAATTTTAAAGCTTTATTTGCCTGCTTTGATGTCTCTCTTTTTAGTATTTTCGTACGCTCAAATAAATAAAGCTGTTAACTTAATTATTTATTCTTGCAATTTTAATTTGCTACGCAAGTGCTCTTTACTAATTATAAGAAAATTCCTTTTTGATACAAATTCTTAAAAAATGAAACAGTGCCCTTTGTAAATTGTTTTCATTATTTACAACTAATGCCGCATATGTTCACTATGCAAAAATATATAAAGTAGCCTAATAATTAAGAAAATCCAGCTGTAAAATTTATAATAGATGTTTTATAAAATATAATTTATTTATGATATGGATATCAACTGATATTATATCTTTCTCGATAAACACACAAGCGCATATAAAATGATCAAATTAGTTTATTTAATAAGTAAAAAATTAAACAGGAATAATTTTACATTAGCAGCTTACGTGCAAAATTGCAGAAACAATAAAATAAATAAAGAACAAGCAATAACTAAAAACATTTTCAAAAAATAAAAAATTCAATTAGGAGTTTAGGTAGCGACAAAAGTAATAAAATTGCTAAAAAGACATAACAGTTAAACTTATGAAGAACAAACAAAATATAGAGATAAACTAAGATTAACAAAGAAAGAAAATAATAGATTAAAAAACAAATATATTTGACTAAGTATATATTAAAAGAAATTAAAAAGCAATCTAATAATTAAAGTGGCAACATTCAAACAAAAGAAGAAATTGCAAATAAATATTATATATTAAAAAAAATGTTTAATAAAACAATGAGCATAAAATTACAGAACAATAAAAATTTTGTATAATTTTTTTTTTAAATTTATTAATGCTACAATCTAGTCTTAGACTAATAAGTAACTTATTTCTAATCCTACTTTACTAAAAATCTTAGTTACTAAGAGTCACCCATTGCTGTCTTCTTAGCCAAGTCTAACTTCTAAAGCACTTTTTCACGCGCTGAACACAATTCTCTGCTTTAACACTAACAATTTACTGCACTACACTAACTCATGGGGTTTAATCCTCTTGAGTCTTCTTAACTGATTTGCATTATCCAGTAACTGGATGGCCTCGATGTTTCCATGTTGTAGAAGTCGTTCTTCATGACTCCTTGCATATTTTTGGATCTTTTTTTCCACATATTCTACATCAAAGTCTCTATGGAGATCTTCATTCCTAATATACCAAGGCGCATTAACTATATTTCTTAAAACCTTATTTTGGAACGTTTGTAGAGTCTTGATATTTGTTTTTGCGGTACAACCCCAAAGCTGTGATCCATATGTCCACATGGGTTTTAAGATTTGCTTATACAACAGTAGTTTATTGTGTATTGACATAGTTAAGTTTGATTTTCCACTTCTTGGTCGATTTCTGGAACTTATTGATGGCATTTTGAAGTTTGGTGGTTGTTTTTGTGTTATTTTCTCCAACTGTTAATATGGCAGTATCATCCGCAAAAGCTGCCACATTGTCATTTTCTGATTCCGGGATATCACTCGTGTATAGAAGGTAGAGTACCAGGCCCAGGACACTGCCTTGCGGTACTCCAGCTTTAATTTCTTTGAGTTCAGAATAGTCGTCCTCTTGCTTGATTCTATAGAATCTATTTGTTAGATAGGATTTTAATATATCCGAATATTGTTTAGGTAGGATAGATTTTAATTTCCACTGCAAGCCTTCGTGCGAAACCTTATCAAAGGCTTGCGCGACATCCAAGAAGACTGCAGAGCATACTTTTTTTTCTTCTAGTGCTTTTTCTATGATATTAGTAATTCTATGGACCTGGTCCACCGTTGAATGCCCACATCTGAACCCAAACTGGTGGTCTGGGATCAGTTTCCTTCTCTTTATAATCAGCTGCATTCTCTTGAGTAGCAATTTCTCGAATAATTTAGATATGACCGGTAATAATGATATCGGTCTATAGGAGGACGCTATATGTGGGGGCTTACCTGGTTTTGGTACCATAACTATTTCCGCTACCTTCCACAATGCGGGTACATAGTTGAGTCTAATTGCTGCATTAATTAGATGGGTCAACTTTACGATCGTTTTCCTTGGTAATTTCCTCAGGATTTCGCCTGTGATTAAGTCGTATCCTGGGGCCTTGTTAGGGTTTATGTTGTTTTTAATTTGTTTAATAACTTCTCCTGTCGTCACCGGTGTTATATTTTCTTCGTCCAATAGGATAGTTTCTTCCATTACTTCTTCTTCTTGCAGGTCGTAAGGTTGGACAGTGCTCTCCAGATGAGCAGCAAAACATTCCGCTTTTTGCTCGTTGCTCCTAGCCCAACTTCCATCTTCTTTTTTGATGGGTGGTATCTGCGAAATAGGTCTCTTTAGCCTTTTTGTTGATTTCCATAAGGAATGATCTGTACTGGGATCATTGGTCAAGTTAGACAAATAGTTAGCAATAGATTCCTCTTTTAGCTCTTTAATTTCTCTTGTCAGCTGTTGTGTTAGATTATTTAATATAGTTTTGTCTTGTCGGGTTCTGGTTTGAAACCACTTTCGTCTTGCTTTTCTTTTTTCAGTTACTAGTTTCTTTATTTCTTCTAGGTAACAGCAACCTCTTAGCCGTCTTTTAATATCTGGGGTGCACACCTAAGCGCTTGTCTGGATATCTTTATTGAATTTTTCTAATTCATCATCCAATTCTTCTTCGTTTCTACGGGGCACGTCTAATTTTATTTTGTTGTCAAGTATTTGCTTAAAGCTGGTCCAGTCTGTGTATTTGTTAACTAATGTAGGATTATTTACTTTCTGTATTATATTTTCACTCAAAGTTAAAGTTATAGCTGAATGATCAGATAATAAGTCGTGACATTCATCTATCTGCATGTAGTTGGGTGACATATTTTTGACTATAAAGAAGTCAATCAGGTCAGGTACCTTGTTAGGGTCCGAGGGCCAGTATGTCGGCTTTCCCATAGATATAAATATGCTTCCATATTCGCTGGTTGCTTTTAGCAGTTCCCTACCCTTGGTGATAATTGTAGTCTCCTCCTATAATAAATCTTGTACCTAGGTAGTTAAACAGGTCATTGTATTCATCTTTATGTATGGTAAGTCTAGGCGGGCAGTAAATTCTTGCTACTGTTAACGAATATCTGCTCGTTTTCATTTTAACTGCAGTCACCTGCATTTTTTCTATGACATATTTCGGTTCTTCATAATGTTGTATATTTTTTTAATTATCACTGCACTTCCCCCTTTAGCATCATTATCAGGATGTATTGCATGATAAATTCTATATTCATTAACCTTAGCAAAAGAGTATTTAGTGAAATGGGTCTCTGAGATGAGTGCTATATCTATATTTTCTGTCTCTAATACTAACTGGAGCTCCTGTAGGTGTTTAAGGAGTCCATTAGTGTTCCAAGTAAGGAGTTTAATAAAATGGCCCATTTGAATTAGTTTTAGGTATAGCTTCCTTGGCGCTAAATTCAAGTCTTTTCAGTCGTTCATCTAATGCGGTAATAATAGTTTCTTGTTTGTCTAATTTGGCTAAGATAGTTTGGAGAGTTTGCTCTATATTGTTATTTTGCTGGTCATTCGTCTACATAATTCGTTTTTTTTGCCGTAACACTTGCACACGTTAGGTCTTTACTAACTAGGTAACTAGGTACGGCAATATTTCCTTTATTATCTTTTATCTGTTTTTCTTCTGTTATTTTGTTAAATGCATTAGGCGTTTTTTCTCCATAGCTTTATTTTTAATTTTTTGTAACTCAATGGCTACTTTACACCCGCGATAATTTGCTGGGTGTTCTTCACCACAACGTATACATTTTGGTTTAGCTGTTTTCGGTTTAGGGCAATCTTTTGTGTGGTGTTTACCTACACATTTGACGCATCTCGCTTTTTTATTACAATATCTTTGCGTATGGCCCTAAGCCTGACACTTCTTACATTGCGGTATTAATTTAGAAGTTTTATAGGGTTGGATCTCCACCTTACATTGCTGTATATGCTTAATCGCCTGAATCTTATTTATGTCTTCGTTATGATCAAAGGTCTATATGAACATATCAAGAGGTTTTTTTGTTTTCCATTTTATTTTGCTGACAGCATTTAAAGCTTTGAATCCTCTGTTTTCTAATTTTTCAATTATACTATCTGTTTGACAGGAACATGGTATGTATTTGGCTATTACCTTGATTAGTCTTTTCCTTTTATCTTCATATGTATTCCATGAATATGTAGTTTTCTCTTTTAATAGTCTTGTTACATTACGATAAGTATCATCATTTACCGTATTGACTTTAATATTTACTTTATTAACTATTTTTGTATTAAATTTGTCTTTTTGTATTTGTTCCGTAAGGAGTTCTAGAAACTTATTGTATTCTTTAACTTCTTCCACGATTATTGGAGGTGGGGGTTGTACCTTTTTAACTTTAGTTTTATCTTCATTTGTAAAGCATTGAGAAGTAGGCGGTGTAAAGGAGGTATTCATTTTTTTCCTCTTATTTTGTCTACTTTTAGTCCTTATCCATTCAGTTTCCTTAGCTAGTTCTTCTTCGTCGGTGGAGTACTGTACTTGCTTAAGTGGAGTTGATTCTACTTTTGTAATAGTACTCACTTGTCCGCTTAATTGTATTACTTGTAATTCAAGTTTACTAATATTTGACTACAATTGTGCTATCATATTGTTTAATTGTATATTTACATTGTTAGTTTTCTGCCACTCTGTATATAATAATTGTTCATTTTGTGAATGTTTAAAGTTTTCCTGAAACAATTCATTATTTTGTTGCATTAAAAATGCTTCATTTAATGTAGTCGGTTGCATTCCATTAGCCATTGCTGTAATATTTTGATATTTTAAGTTGCATTTTCTATTTAGATCCCGATATCACGACCACGGCAAAAATTATTTATGAAGGTAAATTTTAAGCCGGACCTGTATTTCAAGGTTTATAATTGATTCGCTTTAGTGCCTTCAAGCAGAGCAGACGTGCGTGTCGAGCTATACCTGTGATATTGCAGCAGCGGAGCCGCAGCCTCGCTTAAGGTCAGGCGAATTATTTATTTAATAATTTAATTTTTGCTGTTTTAAGATAAGCCTGAATAAAACCTACAAATTTATTTACTATTAATTCCACGCTTGAATTTCAACGAGTAAAGTCGTGTACGGGCTGCTCTTTGAGATAAATAAGTGTAAGAGATAAATAGTAAGGTCAACTCCACAACTTTATTTTAATAAACCATTTATCTATAGCTTATTGTGTTTATAACTTAAAGTTACACAAAATAATTTCCAAACAACATACAAGCAGCAAGTAAATTATATTTACTTAACAATGTATCAGCCACCGAACTACGTGCAATATGCACCTCCACATACAATTTTAGACCCTCATGGACACCCACTTCCACCCATTTCAAATACACAAATGCCAACAAATTCTTCCTTTTCTCAACCACTTCCCATACAAGTACCGGCAAAAAATACAACCTTATCCAGCAGTCAACCAATAAACAACAACTTTTCAAACCTAAATATAATGCAGCCGCAAACTGCACAGTATTCTCAGTCACAAAATGCCACAGACTCATGGCAATTTCCCACCAAAAAATGAAGTAGATCTCATGAGGATCAAGATGCTACTTCTTCAAAGAAGGATTATTGGCTCGGTCTTAGTAATAGATTTGTCCCACTTGCAGGTGAAAACATGGAACAAAATGCATAAATCACTGAACCCAAACCACCACCGATCTTAATCTCGGGGTTGAAAATATTCAGCCATTAATTACCTTGCTCAATGAACTGACTAAATATAAATACACGTTAAAGCACTATATTATAATCAAGTTAAGGTACATCCCTATGAAAGTGCGATATATACTGTGCTAGTAAAAGCACTTGCAGCTAAAAACACCGAATTTCACACATATAAGCCTAGACAAGAAAGAACTTTTCGTGTAGTACTGAAGAATTTGCACCCAACCACTAAGTACAAGACATTAAAACAAATTTGCAATAGAAAGACACGAAATAACAAACGTTTGGAATGTGAAGCAAAGAGGATCAAAAATTCCATTACCACTACATTTCTTAGACCTAGTACCTAAAGATAATAACAAGGACATTTACAAAATAGATTTGCTACTGAACACCAAAGTTCATTTTGAAGCACCGCATGCCAAACGTCAAATTCCACAAAGTTTGCGTTGTCAAAAATTTGGACATACAAAAAATTATTGTCAAAATAAACCATGTTGTGTTAAATGTGCTTCAAACCACTTAACTAGCGATTGTCTTAGAAAGGTTAAAGATGACAATGTCAAGTGCGTAAATTGCAATGAAAACCACCCGGCAAACTATAGAGGTTGTATAGTTCACAAACAAATCCAACAAAAATGGTACCCACCACTACGACCACGCCATATTGAGCAGAGAACTGTTCAACCGGGCATTACGTTTGGCTAAATAACTCAAGAACATATCAGAACTCCACAAAATCAGCCAGAAGTACCATTACCAAAAAACGAAATAGACGATTTAAAGCAAATGATGAAAACCCTCATGGATCAAATGAGTACACTTATAAACCTCATGTCAATGATTGCTAATAAAAACAAATAATGGAACAACAGTTAAAAATAGCACTCTGGAACGCCAACGGCCTGTGCCAATATACACAGGAAATCAAATTATTTATACTAACCAATAACTTAGACATTCTGCTCATCTCTGAAACTCACTTTACCAATAGAACTCACATAAAAATATCAAATTATAACATATATAAAACAAACCACCCAGATGAAACGGCGTATGGAGGGTCAGCAGTTATAATCAGAAAAAATCTAAAACACTACGAAGGAGCTGAATACAGACACAACAATATCTAAGCCACCAACATCAGTCTTCTAAATACCTTAGGAGAACTAACAATCTCTGCTATATATTGCCCTCCAAGGCATAACAACAAATATGAGCATTACCTCGAATATTTTCGGACCCTGGTAAATCGATTTCTGATCGGAGGAGACTTTAATGCGAAAAACACAATATGGGGATCCAGGCTCACAACTAACAAAGGGCGAGAACTATTCAAAGTTATGTCCGCTTATAATATGACTTATCTATCAACATTTCAGCCAACATACTGGCCATCCGACACCCATAAGTTACCCGATCTTGTCGACTTATGCCTAATCAAAGGTCTTAACTCCAAAAAATTTGATGTTAAGTCCTGCTTAGATTTAACGTCGGACCACACTCCAGTCCTAGTAAACATGAATACACAAATATTGGGCAAACTGAAGAAACCATCTCTTTGTAGCGAACGGACAGACTGGGATTATTTCAAAGAAAAACTGGACGAACAAATAACTCTTGAACTGCCTTTGAAAACTCACCTCGACATAGAAAAAGCTGTGGCAGACATCACACAAGCAATACAAAGTGCAGCGTGGCAAGCGACCCCAGACATAAACGAAGAACGAATTCGAGAAGAACCCCCAGTACTATTACAGCAAAAAATGTCCGAGAAACGAAAAGCTCGTAAACGATGGCAGATTACGAGAGCCCCGGCAGACAGACGACGGTATAATACCCTAGCAAAAGACCTCAAAAAATTACTGTGTAGGATACGCAATGATTCCATAAAAAATTATCTTAAAGAACTAACACCAACAAACGCAACCGATTACTCTTTGTGGCGACTCACTCGTAAACTAAAGTACCAACAACATCTTCTACCTCCAATACGAACTAATCATAACACATGGGGAAGAACGGATCAGGAAAAGGCCACTATTTTTGCCGAACACCTTGCCTCAGTTTTTCAACCATATCCATCTCAGTTAACTGCTGCTGAAGAAGAAGACTTTCTGAACCAGTTCGATGCTCCCTTTCAGATGTCTCTGCCTGTTCCTAAAGTTTCATATAGTGAGGCTGAAGCAATCATACACCACGAGGTTAGCACTAAAAAGACCCGGGTATGATCTCATTACTGGTGAAATTATTAAAAAGCTATCCGAAAAATGTATTAAACTATTGGTACAAATATTTAAGTCTCAGACTTGAGTACTTCCCATTTCATTGGAAATCAGCTCAAGTCATAACGATTCTTAAGCCTGGTAAAAATCCAAATGAAATGACGTCCTACCGATCAATAAGTCTTCTTCCAGTCCTCTCTAAAGTACTCGAAACCTCATATTTAAACGACTGACCGACATCATAGAAGAACATGAACTTATACCCCCACAACAGTTTGGCTTTAGAGCACAACACGGAACTACGGAACAAGTCCATCGAATAAATAGGCAAATCCGTACTAATATGGAAGACTGCCGGTACTGCTCGGCAGCCTTTGTTAATATAAGCCAGGCATTTGATAAAATTTGCACCTCGGACCGAAATACAAACTTAAGCTCTTGCTCCCACATCCGTACTACTCACTCCTAGCATCCTACCTTTCTGACAGAACATTTCAAGCAAAGTATCAAGAAGCCTACACAGATCTTTATCCTGTGCAATCAGGAGTTCCTCAAGGAAGTATTTTAATTCCACACTTTAATCACTGTACACAGCAGACCTACCTCAAACAAATTATACAATCACGGCTACATAAGCAGATAACACGACTCTTTTAGCATCACATCAGGACCCTATTTCTGCATCTAGAAATCTGCAAAACCATCTGAATCTATTTGAAAACTGGTTAAAAAAATGGAGAATGGAAGCTAATGCAACTAAATCTGCTCATATCACCTTCACCCTTCGCAAAGAAACCTGCCCTGCAGTTACACTTAATGGAACTCCCATACCCCAAAATGATGTAGTCAAATACTTCGGATTACATTTAGATCGAAGATTAACTTGGCGTACTCACATTTTAACTAAGAGAAAACTAATGGGTTCTAAATTTCATCAAATGTACTGGATGCTTGGAAGGAAATCGAACTTATCCATCTAAAATAAACTCTTATTGTAAAAAATTATCCTAAAACCCATTTGGACATACGGGATCCCTATTTGGGGCTTTGCCTGCACCTCAAATATAGATATTCTCCAGCGCTTCCAAAATAAAGTCCTTAGATCTATTGTCAACGCCCCATGGTACGTGCCAAATGCCTTACTCCATGCTGACTTAGAACTGCCTACAGTTCGTGAAGAAATCACTCGACTCAGCACTAATTATAGAAAGAAGCTGACCTTTCATCCCAATGAGCTAGCAAACAACATGTTGCAAGAAGAAGACGAGCCAAGACGACTTAAACGATTCAAAACTTCTGATCTTCCCACCAGATTTTAGTCACTTGCCTAGAACTAAATTGCCATATCTCTAAAATACCACAGGGGATGTCCACTGGGACATTACTCTACATGACATGTTATTCCTAGAATAGTCTTAAATTAAGCACACATCAATTGTATTTATAGTCTCCAGCGAGACTGATTGCACAAATAAAAGGGGATAAAAAAGGCCTATAATTTAAACGACACGATAAGGGGCCGACCCGGATCAACTCCGCGAAGGTCGTCGGCCGATTCTTGCCGTCTACTTCGTTAATTCTTTAATCTTGCTAACACCGTCCCGCGCTAGTCGCAAATTTACCTGAATACTGGTCTGCGCGTTGTTTACACTTATGCACGGTCAGCTTTTGTATAATGAAAAAGCAAGCACAAGGCACATAATTAAAATAACACAAAATTGTATAAAATGTGATGTTCTTACAAAATAAAGATTAAGAATATAAAAAAGTAAAGTAAAAAACAAACAAAAAAGGCAATTTTCATAGATTAATTTAAAAAGTTAATCTTAATAAATTAAAAAGGAACATGAAATGATATATAAAATACAATATTTCTACACTAGGGTAAACACGAATATAGGGTCTTAGAATAGATCTAAACAACGTAACTTATTTATCTGCGGGAGAACTAACGTATTGGCCTACGGATAGAGACAAACTCCCGGATCTTCTTGACTTCGCTATCGCTAAAGGCATCTTAAACACTTATTTTGATATTCAGTTAAGTCTAGATCTGTGTTCTGATCATACAAATGTAATACTAACCTTTATTACAAACATTATATACCTCGATTATGTACAAAAGATACTGAGTGGTAGCTGTTGTAAGACCTAATAAATAAAGAAATTAGATTAGACCATCGTATAAAAGATTAACTTAAAATCAAAGTGTTTCAACATCTAATAAACGTAATTCATACCGCAGCATGGAAATCCACAATCACACGAAACAAGCCCACCCAGAAAAATGATAATATTCTTTTTCATATTAAATAATTAATTATTTAAAAAAGAAGAGCACATATAAAATAGCAAAATACAAGAAATCCTCACAATAAAACTCTACAGGATAACACACCTTCAAACACTACATCATCAACTTATCTCCTAAAGATCATTTGTTATGGAAAGCAACAAACAAAGTCTAAAAGCCAATAATACAAATCCCACCCATAAAAAAACCTGATTGTAATTGGGTCAGGCAGAAGACAACAAGGCCAGTGCATTTGCAGAGCATCTATGAACAGTATTTACCCCAGTTTCAGATAACGGTCATTAAGATGACAAAATCGGAAATTATATCAATGCTTCCTGCGAGTTATCGTTACCTATTCCATCCATTTCACTAACAGTTTGCCAACAAATCAACAAGACCAATTCGTATAGGGCTCCTGGACACGAGCTTATGGTTGGAAAGGTGGTGAAACATTTACCACCAGACGCATTTGTGCTAGTAACAACAACATGCAGTTGCATCCTACGCCTGTGCTACTTTCCCATTCAGTGAAAATTCGCACAAATAACTATGATTGGAAAACCAGGCGAACCTCTCACCAAACTTACATTCTTTAGTTCGGTAAGTCTGCTACCTCTCATGGCAAATCCTTACTTGATAGAAGACTTAAACGACAGTAGCCAGAAGATCTAATACAATAGGGAAAAAATAGAGAACCGCTAAGGGATGGTCCCAATGCATGTCACAAATCATATATAATATTTACTCATTTGTATGTACATAGCTAGAATAAATTGTAAAATAAAGAGTCTTACAAACAAAATATTAGACTAGGTACTCATAAGTGCAAGAACTCTAATAGTAAGAATAAAATATAGTATCCTATTTATCAGATGACAACCGTATAATAAAAAATGTTTATGTTTTTATGAAACACTAGATCTAAAAAAATAAATTAAATGTCAGTCATATGACTTATACGTTGATTATGAATAGAATAAAAAGCAAATAAAAAATTCTGATTTTTCAGGGCAGTATTAAAATACAAAAACGGAATAATGTTCAACTTTGTAGCACCCAACATTAAAAGTTTTAATAAGATTAGTAACTATTTAAGTCATAAAAAAGTTTGTATATTATTTTGTAATGAGAATAAATGTACTAAGAAAAATAAAAGTACAGAATAAGCCTTAATTACATTAAAAGTTAAACAAAAATTAAAATAAAAAATATATGTCAGCAGTGATAAATAGTGATAAAACACTAATGAAAAATTAAAAGATGGGCAAAACCTAAAATATTTATAATAGTCATATATCAAATTATGAAAAAAATAAAATATGTTAAATTACTAGAGTATAAGTTAGAACTACGTAATGTCTCGTGGGGCAGTAACAAAGTAGTACTTAAACTGTAAACCTAATTTTGCTAACTATTAACTTTTGTTACATTAGGCATCGTCAAATCTAATTTATTATTTAATTGTCAAAGAGAAATTTAATTTTACAGCATTCCTTTTTTAATTTATCGACCTCATTTTATGCCTCTTTTCAAATTCAAAGTTAACGCTAAAAGAAGAATTTTAAAATTAACAGTGCACTGATGCACACCGCAACAGTTAGAGAGGAAGAGAGGAAGCGAGGAAGCGAGAGACCAAACGTGCGAAAAAGAAAACATGATGAAAATATACAACTACAAATTAGTGTCAAAGCTACACATTAAAAATACATGTAATAAAAAAGTTACTAAAAGTAAAAAGAATACTTTAAAACAATTTGTAGGCTTGTTAAAACAATTATATATATTATATAAAATTTTTAAAAAATAATAGGAATGAATAAGGTAAAATAATATTTATTAAACTAAGTCAAAACTTAAATAAATTAAAAGGAAATACAAATATAATAATAAAAAATACATTTAAAAATGTTAACAGACACATTGTAACAAGTAACGTACACCACAAAGATTAGAAAAAATAATACAAAAAAACAAAAACGAGCGTTAAATATACAAACGACTATGAAAATAGTACAAATTATTTCATATATGACTAAATAAATAAAAAATATTGTACACTTCTTGAACACACCCAATAAAAATTTGAGGCATAAACAAACATTAATAACATATTTACATTTGTTTATATACATTAGGGTGTCCGTTATTTCCCAAATGGCGAATTTTTTTGAGAGGGCTAGTTAAAGGTCTTCTTTTCATGGTAAATGAAAAACTCATTGGTAACCGTATTTTCGCGTGCCTCCAGGCAACTTAAATTTCCCATTTGATTAACATGGGAAAATCTTCTTTAAATGCCCAAATTTTTTTTACAAATTGTAGGTCTTCATATATGTATTATATAAATCATAACAAAAAATTTTGTTTAAAAATTTTTTAATACTCAGAGTTGTATAGCTTCTGAACTCAGATAACATAAGTATAAACTACAGTAGCAACTATAAAATATAGAAATACCTTCAGTGAAATTATTTGCTAAGTGATATTTACTTGCTCACCCTAACATTTGTATTTCAATGTTTGTGTAAAATTATTAACAGTTTTGTATAGTAATAATATTCTTTCCGTGTAGAGATTTGAGAATAGAATTGGAGACAGCTTTCTGACACTAGACTGGTTCTTTAAATAGGGCATTGGATCATTGAGTCGGCATACCAATTTTGGAAAGAAAATAAAAAAATACAAATAAGTCTCCACCGTTTGACTAAAGATGGGCCCACCAGTAAATTATCGTTGATATTGTCAGATGTAAAACGTCATACCATAAGGTTGGACATCTGGCAACAGCATAACCTTAAAATATTAGTACTTTTGTACCAGCATCACATAATTTTTTTCGCACGAAAATGTCGAGTCTTAACCGAATAAGCGTCATTTGCGGAATCTTTTAATTTACTTCTTTAATTTGAAGAAATCTGCAGCTGAGGCGCAAGGATTGCTTGTAGAATCATATGGTGAGGCTGCTTTAATTGAGAGAAATTATGAGTGGTTTCATAAGTTTAAGAACGGTGAGTTTGACATCGAAGACAAAGAACGTGGCGGAAGGCCGAAAGTGTACAAAAACGCGGAATTGAAGCATTATTGGAGGAAGATTCCTGCCAAAAGCAAGAAAAACTTGCACTTACATTAGGAGTGACTCAACAAGCAATTATACGTCATTTAAAATGGTTGGGAATGATTCAAAAGCAAGGGAATTGGGTTCCATATGAACTGAAGCCAAGAAACGTTGAACGCTGATTTTGCACATGTGAAATGCTGCTTGCCAAGCATAAATGAAGGGGTTTTTTGAATCGTATAGTCACTGGTAATGAAAAATGGATCTACTGCGGTAACACAAAAAGGGGGAAATTATGGGGATCACGTAGTCATGCTTCAACATCGACAGCCAAGCCGAATATTCATGGAAAAACTCATGTTGTGTATTTAGTGGGATCAGCTTGGTGTCGTGTATTATTAGTAGCTCGAACCAAACGAAACCATTATTGGGGCTGTTTACCAAACACAATTGATGAGACTGAACCGAGCACTCAAGGAAAACGCGCCCACTACTACTGCAGACACGACAAAATTATTCTCCTGCATGATAATGCTTGTCGACATGTTGCGGCGCAGATCAAAAGCTACTTGAAAACACTCAATTGAAAAGTCCTACTTCGCCCGCCGTATTCACCGGACATTGCCACTTCCGATTATCACTTGTTCCGATCGATGGCACATGGCCTGTCTGAGCAGCATTTCACATTATATGAAGATACCAAAAATTGGGTCGATTCGTGGATAGCCTCAAAAGATGAAGCGTTTTTCCGACTCTGTATCCGTATTCCGCCAGATGGATGGTAAATTATTGGTGGTTAGCGATGGGAAATACTTTGAATAAAACATAAGGTTCCGTTCTTTCACAATTAATGCCAAATTTTTGATAAAAACGGTGGAGATTCATTTGTAACCCCTTTATGTATAGATAAAAATCCAAATAGGTATCAGCCGGACGAATTGAATTGACGACGATCAAAGCTAAGGAAAAAAAACATGAATATCAAAATATGGGGTGCGAGGTATGAATAAGAAAATGTAAGAAATTACAATAGAATCAGGAGAGATACATGAACATACTAATACTAAAAAAAAACAAAAGATAGAGCAAAATAAAACGACGAGGTCCCTATATACATTTATAGAACAAACTGTCCAAATAAGCAAGGTAAAAAGATAAGTGCTAAGTATGCTAAAAAGAAAGTAATAAAATACGCGATAAATTGGAAAGGAATAATACATATAGTAATAAAAATGAATATAAAATTATATGGATGTAAAATAAAGCACACTAAAAGAAGATGAATTCTATAGAAAATTAAGGAGATGTCAGGGAAAAAGTAGTGAGTAAGAGAATCATATTAAGAGATTTAAACAGCACAAATAGAAAAAATTATGATAAAATAGTAGGACCGCATACCCTAATAGACAGAAATTTGTAGGCTTATGTAAAAACTTATAACGGAAAATTAACAATAGCTTTTATGATCATAAAAATACACACTTGTACTTAGCATAAATCTAGAAAACATAGTTCATAATGGAGTATATAATAACTCAACAATTCTCTCAATTGAGAGTTCAAGGCGTACGAGGTTATAAAGGATTAGCGAACAAATTAGCTAATTTTAAGATAATGTTCCCACTCAAAACTGCAAATGAAAACAAAGAAAAAAGTTTCAAAGATAAAAGTGGACGTTATTTAGATAAAAAAGAGAAAATATAAAAATACAATAAGATAGATACATGATAGTTAAGGAATTATACAAACACGTAACAAAATTTATATGCGAAGCGGCAAAAGAATCAATAACATATAGGAAAAATAAAAACTATAGAAATAGATTAAGGGATAATGACAAAATAGCAAAATTAAATACGATATAATAACAGCTCTACCTAAAATAGCTTAATGGAAACAAATGACAATGTAAAAATAAATACAAAAACCAACAAAGGTAAGCGGTAGAGAAAAACAAAATACGAGATAAATTGCAAAGAATTGGAAAGATATATGAGGACAAAAATTCGGAAGAACGTAGCTATTTCTGAAAAGCCTCAGAATTTAAAAAGCAAATCGAAATAACTTATTATTATCTGTAAAGTAATAGAATTGTACGCCACTTTGAATCCTCTACAAAATAGATGTCAAATGCCCGAATTTGATTTTAAGTATTTATCAAAATGCAATTTTAATAATTGAAACATACGCGAAAGCAAACAAAATAGGAATAAAAAAGGAGTAAGACGAGGAGATACTATCTAGCCTAAATTATTTATTCTATGTTTGGCGGATTTAAAAACTTTAACTGAGATAAAAATAAATTAACGTAGAGCTCCTATTCTCAGTAGAACATTTCGCAGACTTACAGAACATGACAGATTTAGAACAAACGTCATGAAAGTAGTACTAAAAATTAACATTGAAAATACAAAAATTACAAAAAATGAAAATATAGATACTAAAAAACAGATTAAACCAAGTGACAAGGTTATCGAAAAAGTTGGTAGCTGTATATATTTAGGCCAAGGAATTAGCTTAATAAAGTCTAATAAATAAAAAGAGATAAACAGAGAAGTTAAATTAAGTTGGGCAGCATTTAGTAACTTTTTTAATTTAGAAGTTTTCAAGCGTAAAATAAATCAAAAATTAAAAACCAAATCGTTTGACCAGAATATCCTACCTGTACTGACTTATGATGCAGAAAGTCAGACATTTACAAGAAAAGACAAAAAAATAAGTAAAGCACAAAAAGCTATAGAAAGGTAAATGATAAGAGAGTAACAAAAATTGAAAACGTAGTGGAAAGGATATTAAAGCAAAAATGACATTAGGTAGGTGGACAGACGACAGATGGATGAAAAAGGTAATGCAGTTAAAACCTGGATAAGAAAAAAGATTTAAAGCAAAATCCCTCTAAGATAGTCAGACGACATTAAAAGAGGGGTTAAATTTAACTGGATACAGAATCCGCAAAATAGATTAGAATGGCATTTATTTGGAAGAGCCTACATCCAAAATGGATTGATGTCAAGCGATGATGATTTCACCTGGAGAATAAGTTACACTTTCAAGTAGAGAAAGAAACATAAATACAAGACGAATATATAAACATAACAGGAGGAGAAATAAGAAAAAAAATTAAAACATTTTGACAAAGTTAATAAAACAAGGCGTTAATAAGCTCTTAAAATAAATAGGAAGACTAATCATTAAAATAATAAAATAAAAACAAGCCACAAGAGCTCTAAATTCAATATTATGGAATAGAAACATAAGTAGAAAAAGAAGAAATAAATACATAATAATATAACAACACAGAGCGGAGTTATGGCAATTAATCGAAAAAAAAGAGTTAAGAACATTGGAACTCGATTACTGGAAGCGGTCAGGAATAATATCAAAATTAGATAAAATTTTAAACTATACAATAAATAACATAAGAAGGATAGTACAAACACATTCAAAAGATGGGCGAGACGCGCATTTTAAAAAAGTTATGGAATGGAGGAAAAAATAGTGTAAGAAAAGGAACTTAAACCTCTTCAAAGACCCCAGTGAGTGTATTGTGCAATTTATAGATATTTTTAAAACGAGTATATAATGAGGGGGAACTTAGTTTTCTAGTGCCAAGTCTAGATTCAAATCTATCAAATAATTAGCGCTCTAGGACACTTCAATCTGTGGATGCTGCTTATTGATCGTTCCCTGGTTTCATTATTACGGTAATCTTAATTGTTATAAGTATTTATTATATTACTTTCTGGTAACTACTTTATCATTATTATATGCTGATTTGTTAGTAGCAGATACTTTTTTTGATGTTTAGAAACATATCCTTTTTTAACATTTTTTATTGTGATGCCATATTCTGATATTAACATACATAGTGATTTGTTTTATTCTATCATTACGTTGAAGACATAGTCAGCTTGATTTTGTGTAAGTGTTAGAAATATTTTACTTTTAGATTTACACTAGTAAAATACTCTCGGAGTAAATTTTTTACAGTTTGTTCCAACTTAACATTTGAAATAAAAATTGCTTTAACTCCAACACTTTTTTATTTGTTCACATTATTTCAATTTATTTCTTTACGTAATTTAAGTGTAAGTTTGGAAAACTTGAAATTTCTTAAGGGCTCGGGTGATTTTAATAACTATAATATTTCCAATATTATAAATAATACCAACAATACAAATGCTTAATGAGACAAAAACTGCTTTCACTCAAAACAAAACGGTTAAACCAAAAATGTTTAAAACTTACTTAATATATAAATCGTGAAAACTACTTTATTATTAAATTTTGTTGTTGCCCATTTTCTATCGCTGTGAAATTGATGTTGTGTTGACTTCAGCTAGCAGCAACGATAACAAAAACTGGGGAGTATACGTTTAGTTTTCAGGAAATTGCTGTCCTTTAACAGAGCGAAATTTATGTTTTGCGAGCCTCTGCTTCTCTGCGCAGGAAGTGCTTCGATAAACTCACACTCCTCCAAAAGGCAAGCCAGATACCAGGTAATTTACTTACACTTAGCCTAGCCGATTAGAGAGCTTAGTTCTGCGCTCGTTTGCTTGAAAATACGGATGATACTTTTTAACTTAGCTAGTGATCACAGGCGCATCAGCAGCTGTCTGAGTTATATGCATTTACATTTAGTTAACATTCCTTTCACCTTCCGGAAAATGAATATAAAGCAGGGTACAAAAGGGTAAGGTACTTCATTACAAAAAGGAATACATAAGCAGTTCCGTGTCATGGAATAGCAATATAAATGCAAACGGACAAAGGAGCTGTATTTTATTCTCTTTCGGATATAAATGGCGCGAAGAATAATTTGGTAACACTTACACTTTTTAAAATGGCTTACAATGTAAGTATGTATGTATATATATGTTGTATGATAACAAAAGCTTTTGAACATAATTTTTTCCATAATGAATGTTTTGAAAAACGTTCCTTACTGCCGTATTTCTGGTATTTAATTACATTATATAGTTACGATACAATTTTTGCTTGGCTGCAGTTTCTCGGTTCTCCTTTTTAACTATATTTTCTGTTTTTTGTACAATGATTTAATAGCTTCTACCAAGTTATTTGCAATACCACTACTCTGTAGAACATTTCATATATTTTGTGTCATCAACTTGTCGAAAGCCTTTTCTAGGTCAACAAAGCATATGTATACTTCTTTATTGTAAGGATTTCTTTATTACATTTCTAATTGTAAATATGTGGTCGTGGATAGAGTGTCCAGGTCTAAATCCGCTTTGTGTCTAATGCAGTTTATCTTCTACACGTTTTGTTAATCTTTTTTCTAAGATCATCTCGTACATTTTACAGACTAAGTAAAGCAATGATACTCCACGGTAATTAAAGCATTCTATATAATTTCCTTTTTTGAATATTGGAACTATTACCGAAGTTTTCCAGTCTTTGGGTACTGTTAATGTCATCCTTGTTTCATTAACAATTCTGTATAGTATCACCATTCCATCTTCTAAAATGTATTTGCTCTAATTCTGCTTTTATACCATCTACTTCTAGTGCTTTTCTATTCTTCATTTAACCTACCGCTTTCTCTACTTCTTTAAATTGTATATTGTCTCTTCTTTCATCTGGAATTAATGCCCTATCCTGCGCTCCTGTGTCTGTTTTTTTTCCATTAATATCAACTCTATCCAACATATCTTAAATGTACTGTTTCCATCTGCCCATAACTTTATTATCTTCGGTAATTATCTTTTCCTGTTTATGCATAATTTGTCTCAACCCATTTTTCCTTCCTTTGTTTATCATATTCTTAAGAACTCTATGAAATAGCTTCAGTTCGATTTGCTGTTTTTTTCCATCTTGTTCCCAAAGACTTACCATTCCTTGGCTTTTGCTATTTTAACCTTTCTTTTTGACATTCGTCTCGCTGTATTATAGTTTTTATAAGCTTCTTCATTTACCTGTTTTAAGTAAATTCTCCACGCTGTCTTTTTCATCTTAATTATGTTTTTAGTTTCTTTGCTCCACCAACTTTTTCCCCTTTTAGATCTTCCTGCTGTTTATAACCCGCGAGCTTTAGTACCAGCCTTGTATATAATTTCTTTGGATTTCTCCCATTTTTCCTCTATTGTCATATTTTAAAATTTATCTGCTGCATCTTGTATCTCCTTCGATATTTATTCTACATACACCTCTCTCATCTACTGTTCTTGTAGTTTATATATTTTAATAGTTTTTATTTCATTTTTATTAAGTTCAAGTGCTACCCTCTTATACTTTTTTTCCTCGTTATTTTTCATTCTTACTGCTAGCAGGTAGTGATTTGTCAATAATTCGGCACCCCTATATACTCTTACATCCTCTATGATTCTTCTGTTTCTTTTCTCTGTAATAACATAGTCTATAATTAATATTTCGTACCTTCCTGGTTCTTACCTAGTGTATTTGTTGCTAGAAGGAGCTTTGTATCATCAGTCTGTTTTAAATTTCCAATTTACATTTCTTAATTTTTTGGATTAGTTCCTTTTCCTTTTGATTTATACTCCTGATGGTTCATGCTTCTATTCTATGTTATTTACTCTTATTTTTTTTCCATTTTCATTGCGTCTGTCTTTTTTCCTTTTCCCGTTTTATAAATTTTTCTTCTAATCGTTTTTTGGTGTTTCTTGGACTAGTTTACTTTGCTCTTTGTCGCTTATCAACTTCTAGTATTCCACATTAACTGTTTTTTCTTTTGGTAATTCTTCTTTAACTGGTTTCCTTATTATTGCTTCTATATTTCTTTTATTTAATGTCAGATCGTCGTTTATATACATTTTCCCTCCGGATTTTCGAAGCTTGCTTTTGTTGTTCATTACCATACGCTTATCTCCTGTACTATTTAATTCTACCAAACAAGTATTTTCTTCCAGTTTTCTTGCAGTTTCTACTTTCAATGTTATACCCAATTCCCTTTCTATAAACTCTTTTATTTCTTCCTATAACATTTTTGGGTTAGTTGATTCTATTTTTATCCCTTGGATAACTATGTATCTTCTCTTTTTTTCTAGTGTTTATATTCTCTCATTTGCTACCCCCACTTCCTGTTTTAATTCATCAATTTCGTTCATAGCCTTTTTCATTGGTGTACGTTAGTTCTTTTATCTCCTTTTTAAAATCTTTTTATTCATCCCTTAGTTTTTTAATATCTTCTTCTAATACTCTTGTTTTGTCATTATTATTGTGTTGTTCTTCTTTAATTTATTTTATGTCACCCGCCAGATCATTAAATCTATCATTTCTGTCATTTGATTTTTTATATTGTCCTTGGAATCTAACCCTTTCGCCGGTGTCCTTTTTAAATAATTTATCTATATCTTCTTTCTTCCTTTTCCTCTCGTGTGTAAAGTACTCGTCCGAGTCCATTCTCTATATTGTAAATTTTATATTTATACGGCCCCCTCTACTATCTTGTATGTTAAGTTACCTATCCCAAAGTCGGCTAAATGAGTATTATCGAGTCTTGAAATTTATGTATTTGCTTTTATCTGTTATTGCATGAAATTCTGTTTGTTATTGCTAGTTTTCATAACATTAAATATGTTAATTGTGGGGATTATTTACTCACAGCTTTAAGTATTATATACTTTCTCTTCCCCTTGTAGTGGCTCTCCGATCAATATTTCTATTTTTTATAATTTATCTACTTGGTATGGTCCAAATTTGAACTTATTTATCGGAGTAAAATAAAATGGAATCTCACTGTCCTAAAAATCTTATCAATTAGTTTTTTATATAAAACCTATAATTTTCCGATGCTTCTCTTTGTATTAGTCTGTCTGATTGATTAGTCTGTTAGTTTGGTTAGTTAATCATGTCCTAGCGTTGGCTCATTCGGGCCAAGCTTAGTCAATAATTTAAGTAAGCGCGTACTAACTGTATACATATGTAAGTTATATGTAGCAGTGTAAAGGGCTAGGCTCTCGATCGAGAGTAATGAATAAGTATGGAAGGACCGTAACTTTAGTGACCGCCTTTAAAAAAAAAACAATATTTTTCTAATATATGGTCATTTCTCAGCAAACTTGAATTGCACCACACAACAAAAATGCACGTACTTCTCTTAAAGCTATAACAGGGCAGTTTTATTGTAGTTATTACTTGATAGTTTCTTAATTATTCTGCATGGAACTCAGCTTTCAGATTTTTAAGAGGGTTGCATTTCTACCTACCGTGTGAAATGACGACTCAGGAGATTGGGCAAAAGCTTGGCCTTTTCTATAATACCATCTCGACGTTTCTTTAAGGTCCTACAACGTACGCGCCGCCATCACGAAAGAAGTTGACAGAACGCTATGGGAGGTTTTGAGCTCGACATTTTGCACAAACTAATGCCTTATTATCGAGAGTGATTGAAGATCTTGCCCATGAGTAAATATACAAAATATCGTGCCTTAAAAACCAACCCAGACATTGAACCCCAGATGCTGAAGAAAGCGCCACGACTTACTGATGACAAGACCAAGCTAAAGGAATCGTGGCAAAAATATATGGACAGAAATTGAAAATTTGTAAGTAATCTTTGTTTTGGATTGCATTGGTGTATTTTTTTTATTACTATTTAGTAACATCTATCATAAATTTATGCACTGATTTGAGGTATTTCAAAAGATATAATTTTGCTGGGAACTTGAAGGTCTCTACTACTTGTTCTTTTATGTTATCAATGTTGTTTTGGTCACTTTTATTAATCTCTTGATATATTCATCTTTAACTCTTTTTAGTTTTTGGTGTTTTACAAATTTTGTTTCGTTTATGTAATTGTCGTCTTTCGTGTTTTTTTTATTTATATTTATTGTAGATCTAGCCATTCTGCTACTTCTTACATAAAAGTAGTTTAATAAGTTGACATATATAACTATCTTTCTATTATTTGTCATAAAATAGTCTATTTCGTCTGTTGCACTATTAGAGGATCTCCATGCCCACTTACTATTCATACTTTTTTTGAGAAAGGAACTCATCATAAGTAGTTTATATTTTTCCATAAACTTTAGAAGTTTTTTCCTTGTTTGTTTCTCTTTCTATATCCGTGTTTCCCTATATATATTTTGTCGTGTTCTTGTAGTTTTCGCAATTTTGTATTAAAGGCTCCTATTAGAATTTAAAATTTGCATTTTTGGTTTATCTAAAACTTGTCTTATCCCGTTGTAAAACATATCTATTTCTTCATTTGTATGACTGCTAGTATGTGCATAAATCTGTACTGCCTTAACTTTTATATTGTTGTTAATTCTTATTATATATGTTGTCCTATCTTACAGAGGGTTTTGTATTTTCCTATATATAATGATATATTTTTGTTTAATATAAATTCTACTTTACTATAGTTTCTTTTATACATTATATGGATTTCAGGATTATATATATTTTTTGTAGTTCGCTTAATCTAACTGTCTTAAATTATTTTTGACAGTTTTTAACTTGCATATGTGGATCTACTTCAGGAAAGTGATCCTAACTACGTTAATCTTGATTCTCTCCCACTTTCTAACATTTAGAGGAATCAAGTCCAAAGCTCCTATTTCTAACCTATATATTTAATCCTATCTACACCTTCCCCTCCCCGCTCCAACCGACAATTGGCTATCATTGAGTGGTAACACCTGAAAATCTTTATGGTTATGCAACGAAACATAAGATTTTCAGTCCTCAGCATTCCCGACAGCTGTTGGATAGCTAAAAGAAAAGAAGATGCTAAGAATCACTGGGTTAGACCTAGCGACAAATGCGGATAGAAACAGAGAAATTAGAGGAATATCAAATGACAAAATATATAAAATTTTATATTGCTATCGTCTATTAACTATGAAATATCAGCCACTACCTTATCTGATCTAACCATTTTACCACATTTAGCATTCTTATTGAAAGAAGTGTCCATATACCCTATATAAACTCTTCCTTTTGTAATTACCTGTTATTTTTTTGTTTGTTTTTTGTATTTATATTAAATTTTTTATATTCACTTTATTTATTCTCTTTCAGCAGATTTTTCTGTTAACAATTTCTCTTTTATACGTTTTATTTTGCTTTTGGTGATATTATCAGTTTTTCGACATTTGTCATTGTATCTATTCTTTTATTCTTTCAGTCATGTTTAAAAGTAAATTTTTACCTAGCACTTCTTTCCCATTATCAACTAATATTTTCTGTATATTTTTTCAGTCAGTGTCTATATCATTCTCTTAATGTATTAAAATTAAAAGTATTTTGGCAGTACTTAAATAAAGCAAATAACATAAATAAAAGTTTTTTTTTCTTAGTAAAAGTAAATAGATTCTTATTTTCATTTATTTATGTATTAGTTTCGCTAAAATTTCTGTTTTTTGAATACCTACATAGTCAAACCATTCATTTAGAAAATTATTGACTATTCATTGTTGCATTAAAAGTAATTTTCATTAATAGAAAACAAATAATATAGATTGTAGAGAGGCGATTATTTGTTGCTCCAACGTTTTTAACGGTCAAGCCATTTGATCTCAATAGATAGTTTCGAGGTAATGTAATTACATATACTAAAGAATAAATATGTATAGTATCATTTCTTGTGGTACGGTGAGTGATAACCGCAAGTCGGTCCCGCCTACGCGAGCGCAGGTTTTTAAGAATATTGCAGAGAGCGTTTAGTTTCAAGTGATTAATGAAGCCACAGGTGGACACTTTAAGATAGACAGAAGCACACATAATAAAGTGTAAACACCAGCTGATAAGCACAGCGAGCAGCGGCCTCGGGACAGCACAAGAGCGGCAATTTCAAATTTCAAGGTACAGCGCGATCACGGTAAGTGAACTTGCGAACACAAAGGAGTGCAAATTTCGAAGCACAGCGCGATCACGAGACGGGTGCAGGTTTATAAAGAAAAAGTCAGTGCGACGAGTACGGGAGTGCGGTACGGAGTGAGATAACAGAGTGTCGGCCATTTGTACCGGCAACGAGCCAAGTGAATTCCGGCACATATACAGACGGGCGACCGATAACGAGCGATTAACAGAGCAGAGCAGCGCGTACGGCAAGTGAAGTACGTCACGTAAAACGACCGGAACAAATCGTCCAGTACCGGATCACTAAGAGAGTACCTACAAAAAAGGAAAAGAGAAATAGAAGCCAATCAAGAGGAAAAGCCAGCACAAGAAGATACACCAAGCTAAAACGCAACAAAGGAATGCTGAGGACCCCTCCCAAGAAACAAGAAGAACAAAGCACAAACATGGATAAAATTGAACTATTACTCGCGAGCATAAACACATAGCTAGCGGAAATCAAAGTGGATGTTAAAAGCACGAAAGAAGACATTAAAACCATAAATACCCAATTGAACTTTTATGGAGAAGAAATTCGCATGATGAAAGAAGGACAATCTAAACGAGAAGCTGAATGGGAGCAGGAAAGGACGGCATTAAGAAATGAGATAAAGACACTGAATTTAAAAATGGAAGGGCAGGAAAAGAGACATAGAAGAAATAACTTAGTGATTAAAGGAGCCAACTTTGGGGATCACAACCTAACGCAACAGGTCACAAACTTCCTACAGAGTGAGATGGGAATTAAAACCGGGATAGAAGAAGCATACAAAGTTGAGAAAGCGAAAGCCAATACAGTAATTGTCAAATGCAAAAATTTCGAGCAAAAACTGGAAATCCTAAAACAAAACCGAAACTACCCCCAAGTATACATTGATAGCGACCTTACGCAAAATGAACAAAAATACAAGCAGCCATACGGAACGTGGCAAGAGAGGAAAGAAATAAAGGAAGAAAACCCAAGTAGGCTATCGAAAGCTAACAGTGGACGGAGTGAAATTCAAATGTTCGGATGAAAAGGAGGCAGTCTGACACAAGAAGACACGCCAAAAACTAACCAAGGAGGATCCGGACGGAAACATGGAGACGAAAATGGGCACGAACAAGGACAATGCAAAAGGAAATATGAATTGATCAAAATAGGGACTTGGAACGTTAAGAGTATGACTGGGAAAGAAGTAGAACTAGTGAGAGAAT
The DNA here is from genome assembly GCA_036346155.1 of Sinelater perroti. Taxonomy (NCBI): domain Eukaryota; kingdom Metazoa; phylum Arthropoda; class Insecta; order Coleoptera; family Elateridae; genus Sinelater; species Sinelater perroti. The sequence continues at coordinate 13,612,031 of JARFIY010000359.1, read as the reverse complement.
TTAAAGATACCAAACTGAAAATATTGGGAATAACAGAAACTAAAAAGAAAGGACATGGATCTACAGAAACGGAAGAGGGAAATATCCTAATATATAGCGGCGTAAACAAAGATGATAGAGCGAAAGCAGGAATAGCATGCCTAATTGCAGAAGAATGGAAAGAGACGATGAAGAGTTGGGAATGCTACTCAGAAAGAATACTAAAAATAGAGCTGGAAATAGCAATCGAAGAAGAAAAATTGCTCAATATAATAGTAGTATACGCACCGAACGAGGACGCGAAAAAAGAGAGTAAAGAAAAATTTTATGAGGAACTGCAAGAGGCCTGGGACTCCACAAGAGGCACGAGTATATTAATAGGAGACTTCAATGCGAGAGTGGGGAATAACAGCAAAAAATATGCAGACGTAATTGGCAAAGAAGGGGAAGATACGCTGAATGACAACGGAAGAAGACTCCTAGAGTTTTGCATCGGAAACAACCTGATTATCACTAACACCATATTTACACACACAGCAATTCACAAGTTCACTAGAAGAATGATCAGCAGGAACGAAGAATCAATAATAGACTACATAATTGTACCAGAGAACATTAGGAAACTCATAAGAGATACCAGAGTACGGAGGAAACCGGAAATAGACAGTGACCACCACCTTTTAGTATCAGAAATTAAAATGAACCACAACACTAAACAATCAGAAACGGTAGAACGGACAAGCACAAAAGCAGAAAAAATCAAGATACATAAACTAAGGGAGCCAGGATACATACAAAAATACCAAGAGCTTATCAAACAGGAAATAGGCAAAGACAAAGGAGAAGAAGGCGGAAACATAGAACAAATGTGGGAAAAATTCAAGAGAGTGGTGCTAACAGCAGCAGAAAAGAGTTGCGGAAAAAACAGGATTAAGCCCAAAAAAAACAGACAGCATGCTGGACATCAGAGGTAAAAAACGAGATAAGAAAGAAAAAAGAACTGTGGTCAAGATATCTAATCACCAACCAGCAAACAGACCTAGAACTATACAAACAGCAAAGGAACATAGCAAAACAGACCGTAAGAGATGCCAAAAATCAAGCATGGAAGAAATTTGGCGAGACCATGGAGAATAACTACAGAAACAACCAAAAACTGTTCTACAAGGTAATGAAATCCTTCAGGAAAGAAAATAAAAACCCCCTGCCGCAAATAGAGGACAACAATGGGAAGGTCATCACAAACTCTACGGAAATTATAGACAGATGGAGACAATACTTTATGGTGTTACTAGAGGGTACAGAAACAGATGAAAATAGAGAAGAAAACACGAGAAGCGAAGAAATTAGGTCAGAAGCGAACCGTGACAATAGTCGGACGGAAGCCCAAAAAGACCCAATAACAGAATTAGAGCTGCGGGAAGCAATAAACAGACTGAAACTCGGGAAATCAAGCGGGCACGATGGAATCTACCCAGAAATGATAAGAACAATGGGAGAAGACGGGCTAAAATTGTTACTTAACATCATGAACAAAGTGTGGCAGGACAAGAAGATCCCGGAAGACTGGCAAACAGCTGTTATCCTGCCCATATTCAAGTAGGGTGACAGTAAAAAAATGTGGAAATTATAGAGGAATATCTCTACTCAGCGTACCTAGAAAGCTATATGAAAGGATGCTAGAAAACAGGCTGAGGAAACAAGTGGAACACCAACTTGAGGAATCGCAATGCGGTTTCAGGCCCGGACGAGGGACAAGTGATCTAATATTCAGCCTCAGGCAACTGACACAGAGAGCCATAGAATATGATCAAAGGATCTATTGTTGCTTTATAGACCTAATCAAGGCATTCGACCGCATACATACAGAAGAAATATGGAAGGTACTAAGAAACAGGAATGTAAGCGATGAATTAATAAGAAGCATACAGAGCCTTTACAAAACCAGCCGGAATTATATAAGATCGAACAACAAAAAATCGGGAACGTTCCTAACTAGATTAGGAGTCACACAAGAAGGAACCTTAAGCCCGCTATTATTCATACTAGTGTTAGACGATATCATCAAGGAAGTTAAAGGACAAGTTAAGAAATTCCATGCAGGATACTATAAGTTGAAACCCATATATATAACAGAAATGGCCTACGCGGACGACATGTTAATAATTGCAAACAATGAGCAGGACCTCCAACACAACATACACATATGGGACGAAGCACTGAGAGAAAGAAACATGGAGATCAACGCAGAAAAATCAAAGACAATGGTTATCGCAAGGCAACAAGAAGACATCACAACAGAAGTAAAGAACGCCATATTAGAACAGGTAGAAAGCTTCAAGTACCTTGGAACAAGAATCGCAGCCGATGGGAAGCTAGAGTATGAGCTCAACAACAGAATCAAGTCAACAAACAGACTACATTGGGCGCTTTATAAAGACCTTATGAACAAAAAAGAAATCTCTAAAGAAGTTAAAAGCAAGTTTATGAAGCAGTATACATACCCACCCTCACGTATGGTAGTGAGGCATGGACACTAAGCGATAGACAGTATAACCGCCTTCAAGCAGTAGAAATGAAAGTGCTGAGGAAAATTAGAGGAGTAACAAAGCTAGACAGATACGGAAATGATAAAATCAGACAAGACCTGGAAACCAAATCATTGCGCCAACACATAGAAGAAAACAAACTAAGATGGTTCGGACACCTAATCAGGATGGAGGAGCAAAATACAACCGAAATAATATGGAACTGCAAAACACAGGCAAAAAGACCAAGAGGCAGACCCAGAAATAAGTGGAACAACACAATAGGGAAAAGCCCACAGGATAGAGGGAAGAGTTGGACAGAAGCAGTAGAACTGGCTAAGGTCCGGAAAGTATGGAGAAACTTCGTCAGAAGACGCCCAACCCAAGACGGAACACCTCGACACCAATAATGGTACAAGAGGACAGGATTAAGTAAGTAAGTAAGTATCATTTTTTGTAAGTTGACAACTTGTTGTTTAATAATCACAAAAGCTAAGTTAAGTTGGTTTTTATTTTCCTATGGGCCACCCAAAGACCTTCCAACAAAGCAAGTAGCTAGCATACCGCCTATTTAAGATTATGCGATACTCAATATATGTTGTAAATTAAGAGTACAATATGTTATAAGGAATAAAGACCATTCATAAATTCTACATTATATTTACAATTACTTTTACAACATACGTTGCTACATGTTTTAATAATATAATTCTTGAACTGTGCAGATTATAATAAATAAAGTTATATTTTGAAAATAAATCTTAATAACCCCTTTATCGGCAGCACAATAAATTATTGCAAAAAGTGTTTGGACCAATATTTAAGGTAACTACAATCTAATAAAAGAAACAAAGCGCCCCACTAAATGAAGATTACCCGCATCTGGAACATTTGCATAATTTAACCATTTTGGGTGTAACAAACTGCCGAAATCAAAAGAAAACGGCATTAAAATTAAACGAAGTTTAAAGGAAGAATAATATCCCGGATCGTGTTGTTAGCATCCTACAAGAGCGTCTACTAGAATTTCAATTCCTAAGATTGCCTTTTGCCTATAGCGTTAAGCCTAATCTCTAATTAAGTATTGGCATCACGTGTCCTTTAATTTGCATCCCCGGCTGTGTTTCGTGCAACAAAGTTTAATTAAGCAACAAAAATATCAATTACAGCATTTTTACTCGAAATGAAGATATTTGTATTCAATAAAGAACTCGCCAAGCTTGTTTTACTTTTAAACGAAAATAAGCGAAAGTGTGTATTTTATGGGTATTTGGTAATTACTATTAACTCTTAATTCAAATAAACATAAAGATTATGTTAAATCTGTCTATATATAGTTTTATAGCTAATAAGCCTTCAATCCAAATGACCTTCGTTTAAAAAAAAAGTTTTGTTGAAATGATTTTGATTCAATAATCAGTTGTCAGTAGTTTTCTCTTTTTTAATTGTAAATAAATATTTTATTGTATTTGAATAAATATAGTATAGAATATTCTGAAAATGATTTAATACTAGATTGGAAAGTAAACTGATTAAATGAAATTCTATATTTAAATTCTTATTTTTTTTAATTGCCTAGTCATGGTGAAAGTTTTTGAAATCGTAACATTGTATCTAGAACTTTGTATGTACCTTCAAAAGATAAAAATAAACATAAAATACCAACCAATAATATAAAAAAATAACATTTTTAAACTCTATACATAAATTTCTGTTCTAAATATTTACAGAATCGCCAATATAAATTCGAAAAATGAATAAAACAGACATTAAAATACAAGAATAATTAAATTTATTTACATCAAACTTATCCTAATTGAAATAAATGGTATAATCATATTATTTAACGTTACTTCCATCTAGTACATCTAAAACATGCTCGAATCTGAAATCTTTTTAAATATTACGGTTTTTTGATTAAAAATAGACAAAAAATGCATAAATGATAATCCTTGAGTCTTTACACATTTAAAGGTATGGAACATGGTTTTTTATTGCAAATTAGAAAGCGGAACGCTGTTTTTTTTCGGTTTTCTTAAATATCTCGTGAAATAAGCACCCAATCGACTCAAGTATACTTATCAAATTTGTTGTAAAGAAAATTTTCTACAAGGCTAGACTACTGAAAAAATTCGCAAAATTTGTTTATTATTGCAAAATTAGCAAATGTGGTGAAGAACATAAAATTTTTTCGAATGCCAATAACTAAAGTAATTGTTATTGAAATTTGATGAAATTTTTGGAAATTTGGGTGCCTAAAAAGTATGCGCATCTTGTATATCAAAATGCAAATTTCCAAAATTGAAAATTTGAGGTACTGCCGTTTCGCAAAAAAAAATTGAGATAAAACTAATTGGAATCGGTTCAGTTTCATAATATATTCGAATTTACCAAAATTCAGATTTTTTAAAAAACAAATAAATTTTTTATTTACAAAAAACGGAAAAATTTCTGTTGCTAGAAATATCTCCGCGAATTTTGCGTTTAGAGTTTTGCAACCAAGTGCATTGAATTGCGCTTAAAAAACACAAATTTAAAAAAAGTATCTACGCGCTCGGCTTACGTAGACTCTTAATTGAAAATTAGATTACTAGGCTTAGAAAACGCCTATAAAAATGTTTTTTAACAACTTGTCTTTTTTCTGAAATTTACGATAGTGTAAGCGAAATTTCAATAAAATTGCTGCCAGCTTTAATAATCAGCAGCGGCGGCGGCACGCCACGACTTCACAGAGCCCCCTTCTCTCTTAGACTTTTGCGCGTTCATTAATCGATATTTTTACAATGAAGCATGAATCAAAATGAATCGAAAAAAAATTGTACATATAAATAAATCATTCTAGTTACATCATGCCAAGCATCGAGTAAAAATATTGATTAAAAGGCTTGTTATCGATGAAAACCTAAAAGTAGCGTATCTCCGCTTCTATGGGTCGTAGAAATTTTTTTTTTAAATTGTTTTTTTAAATTCGTTTTGTTTTGCGAAACTGCAGCACTTCAAACTTTCAACTTTGGAAATTTACAATAGGCCGCCATTTTGAAATACAAGAATTACATACTTTTTTGCACTCTAAGGGTTACTTATCTTTTCCCAATTTGCATCTAATTTCAATTACTTTAGTTATTGGCTTTCAAAAATTTTTTGTTCTTTACCTTTACTGCTAATTTTTGTAATAATAAATAAATTTTGCGAATTTTCGCAAGTCTATCATTGTAGCAAATTTTCTTAGCAACAAATTTGATAAGTAGACCTAGAGTCGATTAGAAGCTTATTTCACGAGATATTTAAGAAAATTGAAAAAATAACAGGGTTCCGCTTTCTATTATTAATAAAAAACCATGTTCCGGACCTTCAAATGTGTAAAGACTCTGTTATTATTTATGTATCTTTTTACCTATTTTTTAGCAAAAAAACGTAACGGTTAAAAGGATTTCAGATTGAAAGTCGAATTCTCCCGGACTAATCGGCGGTCACGACATTTTCGAGTTGCGAGCTAGATCTACTGCAGGTCAACACAACTTTCACATGTGTTATTACCTCCATGATAGGGGCCTCCAAACTATCCTTGGTGTTATAATACCTCCGGTGATTTTTCTTTGACGACTACGCACATATAGTAGTCAACGGGATTGCAAGAGAAGAACCAGTAGTAATACAAACTGTTATATAACCATTTCTGGTCTTCTTTTTCTTGCAGTTGGGAGCGATATCTTACTGGTGCACGTATTCCTCCTCTATACAGGGCTTGGTAACTGTTTCCAACACGTCACTTTTAGGCCATGATATCCCCTTCGCTGTTCACAAGTCTCAGCACCACCACAGAGGGAGAAACCTTTGTATACATAATGGTAATTACTTCATAGACATCTTGGTAGATTTGGCAATTTATTGCCTGTCCTGAACAAGTTCTTTTTATTTAAATAGAATCTCAGGAAGCTAACTCTGTCGTGCTAGATATCGTTCAACATTGCTTTTAACTACCTGTTCATCTTATAGTTCTCAATAAACAGTTGGCAGTTCCTTAGGATAAAAGATTAATGTACTGCTAGACTGACCATCGACTTTGCCAAGCCCATTTCTTTTGTTAGGTTAGTCATGCTTCGCCCAAAATTCTTGTCAGATTTCTATTTAAAGTTGTAGACGAATTCATCATTTTTTGCTATCAAATCGCTTGCTGTGTGTTTTCTTATCAATCGTTACCCCCCTCCTGGTGGTTGAATTTTCTGTATTTTTTTACTACGTGGTAAACTATTTTTATAGTTAAGCACGCATTAACTTTTGTCGGCAATTATCCGGCTTCAAGATATTTGAGTATAACTGTTTAAAACGTATTCTCAGCTTTTTTTGTTGACAAGTTGATTATATAAAGGCAACTAGTTGTTGCCTAATAGCAAATCGTAGATACATGCATATAAGACCGCCTTTTGGCTATCCCGCTGTGCAACCTAAAGGAATCCGGATTTACTTTGTCACCTTTGTGTAATATGACCTTTAACTATCTATTTTATAAAAAACTAACCGTATTTAAAATCATCTACTAAATTAAAGAGGAATTGTTTAGTAACAATTAAAGAATAAAAAAGTTTTACCAAAAGCACTTAAAAATTTGGGTGGGCATCTTCTTCAATTTGAAATAAACTAAACTTCTTTTTCTTCAGCCTTTCATGTAATCCACTTCTGGATTTTAGCCTCCCTTTTAATTTTACATTTGCTTTTTTTTCTTTGCTAATTTCTGCCATTTTTTAGCCACTTCTACTATATCGTCCGCCCATCGTTTTATGAGGTCTTCCTACACTTTGTTTTGTAGTCATGGATCTCCAGTTAATTATAATATTCGTTAATTTGTTGTGACTAATTATCTTTATTACATTTTTGACCCCAGTTCTTTTTTTCATTTCTAATTTTATCTCTGAGACTTACCTCCATTTATCTTAATTTATTCGCCAAGTTATTTGTCAATGTCATGGCTTCTAATCGATGAGTTAATACCGGTGTGATATATTTGTTATATTCACCTTGATTTTCCTTTCCAAGTTTAATTGTGTGTCTCAGATATATATAATCTGTAACATTTTCTATCTATTTTCCGTTTATTAGTATTTGTTCTTGATCTGAGCTGCGTTTACTTTTAGTCCGACTTTCTCCGACTGTACCACCAATTCCTCTATCATATTCTGTAGTTCTTCTAGGTCATTTGCAATACGAATCTATATTAATCTCTCGATTATTCCATTGTAGATTTTAAAAACATCTTCCGTTGCGAGGTTAAACAGCTTAGGTGAGATCGGATCTCCCTGCCTTACTCTTCTTATCATTTTCAATTTATCCCTGGAGACATCTTCTCTTATTTTGATTCTTAAGGTAGCGTTGTTGTAAATATTTTTAATTAAATTGGTGTAACGGGAATCTATTCTGGCGTTGTTTATTGCGTTTATTATTGCCATTATTTCTTTAAAATCAAAACTAAACAAATATCTAGAAAAGAAAGCGTTTAATAAAATAACCACTAAAAAGTGAGTAAACGTGATACCTAAAGAGCAGAATGTTTCAAGTCTTAAATAAAATATAATCTTCAATAATAAAAAATACTTTGAATAGATCAAAATGGAACTGGCTGTCATAATTATCTCTTTGAATATATATACTTTTATTATTAGATACCAAAAATATATTATAAGAAATAATATGTTTGTTTAAAAGGCTAAATAAATTAATGACTAAAATAAAAATAAAACAGAAAAGTTCCTATTGATAAACACCATGACAATTTGCTACAATTCAATTATGATTCTATACCAACGGAAAAACGCTATTAGCAAATGTTAGGTCAAATTGTGGCAACTCTCTTTTCTATTTTTCCGAAGAAGACAAGTGAAATGTTAATTTATAACAAAAAAAAAGTTATACAGAGAAATATACGAAAGTAAATAGACGATCGTTATGGCGATGGATAATCCAGTCATCAATATTTTGTGACCAAAATGCATTTTTTTCACTTTATATTTTTACAAAAATTTGGAATCTTGTAGTTCAAGTTGAATAATAGTATAAGGTAAGCCACTAATAATTTTAACTTAACAATGTCAATTTTTGAAAAATAACATGTTATCAATTTTTTACTCAAACGATTTTCACACTTGCAAGATGGCCTTTTTACTTAATATTTTTCATTTGTTACTTTTAGAACGTTTAAAACTTAAAAAATTACACGTTTAAAAATACTATAATGATGTTTATAAAAAAAATTTATAGAGAAATTACCAAGCTGATAATCTATCGTCGATAAAAACGAAAATTATATTTAAATCTGCAGAAATAGCCACTAGGAGGCAGTATACAAAAAGATGTACATGAACATTATAATTAAGTAGAACACAGCAGTACGCCTTTTTAATATGACCAACCAACAAAACACAAGACTCGTCTGCATTAATATTACACTTTATTAATCAATACTTTTACCATTGTTTCTTATTACCTCAAATACACGGTGGCCCAATGGGCACGTTAGATAAGATTTTTATTTTAAATTGGGTCCCTAACCCTCCGACCACAAACCCGCCGATAAAAATTTCTTTCTCTAGCGCTTTGAATTTAAAAATTGTGAAATTTAACATTATGTGGTTTTGACTGGCTCATTGGGTAATACCTATAGTGTCCAAAAATAGTAGCTACCAAACTTCAACAATGAAGGTTTTATATTCTATTGTGTATGTTCTCATTGTACATAAAATCTAGGAAAAGAAAAGTAACTTTTTTTTGAAATCTAACTAAACTCTAATAATAGTAAATACAAAATAAACTTTTAGAAGAGCATAATTAATTGCAAACTTTGTCTGATTTTACAAAATTTTTGATCAATCTATCGATTGAAGTTTTGAGATAATTATCACTCGGAGGAAAGCGATGGAAACTTGAGAACATTTATGTGTTATTCTTAAAACTAGCTTTGTTACATGCGGAATGAATATTTTTGAAAGATATTTGTCTTTTAAGTATTCAAGAAACTGTATTTATCTTTTCAAGTCAATATTGTCGAAACAATTATGAGATCACAAAATCACTCCTCTTTTACGTATATCATGATAATAATAGGAAAACGCCTTTGGTCCATCTAAACTAAATATTTGTTATCACTCTCGCTTTAGACCAATTTTTCATGGGCAAATTGGAGACGTGCAATGCAACGCCTTTAAAGCAAACCATTAAATTTTTCGACGTTTTAGTAGCATTCAACTTTTGAACAGTTTTTACTAATGCATTATTTGCAATTTATTCTGCTGTTACCGACGAATTATATGCTTTACGTAGTATAACTCAACTTTCTCTCTCATCTCTCATCTTTAATGAAATTGCCCAACACAACTTGGTGTGTTATTTTTCTTTCGGCAATATTTTTGCATAAAAACTATAAAAACTGATCGTGCAAAAACGAGACAATATTTTTATAAATACATATTGTTTACTTTACTACATAATCTCCTTCTTCTTCTTCTATGCCATTGTGTCCCATTTATGTTGAGTTCGGCTATTCTGGTCCTGTTTCGCCATTCTAGGTGTATTTGAGTCATCTCAGATTTTAAACCTTTCGTCTTCATATTTTTTTTAATGGTCTCAATCCAGGTCATTGTCGGGGGTTTCCTTTTTGGCTGTTGTATTTCCATGACTGTTCTAGTCATATGGTTTCTGATATTTTATCTACTATATTTGCAACTTTAAATGTCCCCCGGATATATCCGTTTCAAACCCTATCTTCATTAGTTACTCCCCCCGACCATCGCAGCATCTTTATTTCCGCCACGTGGAACGTCTGTTCACCTGTATTGTGCATTGCCCAGCACTCTGATCCGTATAATAAAGCTGTTAGAGAGCAGATAGAGATCTCCATTTAAGCCACCCTGTTGTTATATGGTTTTTTAAGTCTTCACACGTTGTAGCGGTTGATATTACTACTGCTCCAAGATATTTGAAATGGTTTACTGTGACGAGATACAGCGAGCGCGTTCCGTTACTTTGACCAAAAAAGTTACAATACATATATTCTGTTTTGGTTCAGTCCAAGTTGTTGGCTTCTAAAGTTCAGCCGTGACGTAGTTTATAACAAGATTAAACAGCAAAGGACTCAAAATAAACCCTTGGTGCACCCCAACTTTTACTTCAAAATTTTTACCGTTACCTGCCGGGCTTACAACTCTGGTTTTGATATTGTCATACATATCTTGGAGAATGTGGATGTAATATTCTGGTACTAGTTGTGCGCTAAGAGCTTGCCATATAAGTTGTCTTGGTATTCGTTCAAAAGCTTTTTCAAGGTCTATGAAAACGAAATGCAGGTCTTTCTAAGAGCTTTTCCATTAAAATTTTGATTGTATGAATGGCATCTATTGTTTCAATCCCACTTGTAAATCTACATTGGTTAGGTGTAGTATTAGTCAATTTATTTATTCTTTTAGCTATTACACTTTAGAATGTTTTTAAAACATGGGAAATGAGTTTAATGGCGAGGTAATTGCCTAAGATCTACGTTACCTTCATTTTTGTAGAACGAAGTAAGATCACCGAGTCGTCAGGTGTCCGGCATTCTCCTTCCCTTCAGAATAAAGTTTAAGAGGTTGGTGTCTCTCACTCCTTTTTGGAGTCCTGAAGGTATTTGATTAAGCCCAGTAACTTTGAAAGTTTTTGGCTAGCTTTATTGCACTTTTCACCTCTTCTGGTGTTATCTTCTCTGGGAGCCTTGGACAGATGATAGGCAAGGGAATGGCTCTTGAGGAAACTCTTCATTCAAAATATTTTTATAATATTTGTACCACATTTCTTTTATGTCGTCATCAGAGGTAAAAAATGCGCCCGTTGTGTTTTTTATATATTTATTATGTTTAATATCGTTAGATTGGTTATTCTTGAATTTGGCAACTTTAAAAATTTTCTTATCAGTTTTTGCCTACGTAAGTCTATTGTAGAAGCTTTCATTAGCTATAGATTTTGCTTTTGTGGCAGACTTTCGTGCAGCTTTTTTAACTTCTTTATATTTTAAGTGATCCTCTACCGTTTTTTATTCCTTTCATGTTTTAAATATTGTTTTCATTTCACCAAGTTGTAATTTAACTTCTTCATTCTACCAGGTTGGATCTTTACAGTCTTTGAAACTTCCTCGCACAAATCTGTTACACATAATGTAATCTATTTGGGTGGCTGATGCACCTCTTTTATATGTAATAAGATGTTTATCTTTTTTCTTAAAGTACGTGTTAATAATTGGCATATCAAAGATGTTAGTTATTTGCAGGATATGCTCTTCTTGGCTATTTAGACACCCATATCCGTAGTTTCCACGGATTGTTGAATAGCGACCGACGTGACCGTTTAGATCTCCGGCTATATTCTTATTTTTGAATAACGGTATACTTTGTAGGACATCTTGTAAATTTTCACAAGAGTTTTTTTTACATGTATGCATCCAGATTGCGGGGCGTATGTAGATATTATATTTAAGCAGGGTTGTTTGTCAAGTGCAAGTTTAACAGACATTATCCTATCACTTTGTCTTTTCAAGAATATAATTTTTTGTTTACATTTTTCGTCTAAGACTATTCCTACGACATTGTGGGAATTTTCTGAACCGTGGTACAGTAGTTGGTAATCCATACCGACATCCCTGGGCTTAGACTCTTCCCATTTTAGTTCCTATAAGCAACATATGTTGATATTACGTCTGTGGAGCACTTCTGCAAATTATTGTCTGCGTCCAGTCAAAGAACTAATGTTCCATGTAGCTACGGATACCGTTTCGTCTACAATCGTCGATTGTAAAGGATGCCCTAGCTTTTTGAGCACCTTGATTCCAATAACCCTTGCTTGAGGGGGATACCTTAACACTTTGAGCACCTTCATTCCGGTGACCGATGCCCTAGCCTTTATATCTCTTTTCCTTATTTGTGCTTTTATTAGACAAGAAGGAAATATGTTCGGCTATGTGTGTTTTACGGCCGGTTGCCACCTCACGCCAAGGCTGTAATTTTTCAGAAAGACTTTGAACGCCGCCGTTGACTTATTTAAAGTTTCTCCGCCGCTATTCCATCCGTGTGCTCTAGCCTAAGACTACAGCTCTGTTCACGGCCTTTCTTCATCGTATGGTTGAGAAGTCTGTGCCAGGGGTTTGATGACATAAGATATACTAAAATTAAGCAAGAATATTTTTGAAAGAATCTCAGATAGTTTTAATATAGCTGAATCTAAAAATAAAATAAAAACCAAATAGATAAGCTTTTTAATTTTTTTCTTTAAAGCATTTTTGCATATTTTAAATGAATCTAGAGCCTTAAAGAAACCCAAATACGCAATGTTGATATGGCAAAGTTTAAGTATCTGAAATAAAAAAAATGTTAATATTTACAAATATTTTTTTATTGACATTAATAACTGGTGAAAATAAATTATAAACAAATTTTCTATTTGCCTTTTAAGATCAATACACTTATCAAAATTTATTAATTTTAAATAAGCAATGATAAAGTTTTATAGAAAAAAATTTTTACAGCTTTTACTACATCAACCCTAATTTTAATTTATTGATATACCTACTTGTGCTCACATAAATACTGTACAGAATCAAACCTACTCTTACCTTACACAGCATAGAGATATCTGTGACACTAACATGTTGCCGCAATTGGCAAATCTTAAGTTGTAAATTACATTGCGTTTCTTTTTATGTTTGGTTATTTACCAATGGAGTGGGGTGACAAAAAAACCTGAAGTTGTTTAAGATCTGAAACACCACGCTCAATTTAGACTGTTCAGGCAGTCAACGCAATAAGTGCCCAAATTAAATAAAATTATCTAGGTAAGTAGAAGATTATGTCTCCAGACATGCAAATTTTTAAAACTCTAATATCCTCATATTATTATCCAAGACCTAGAACTAGCTGCTTTCAAAAGACACATGGATCATCTGCTGATAGATACATTAAAGTCAGATAGAAAAAAAGCAAGGAGGTTGTTGACTGAGTATGTGCATGTTTACGGATCATTTTTTACAATGGACAAATCTTTTAACAAATAAAATGATAGAATATAGACTAAGCCGTCATGAAAAGTATCTCAACTAGTGTCAAGAGTGTATAGAGGCCATCATCCAGCAGATGTAATGGTTCGGTGGAGAGTGCTATGATGGAATAGCTGATATTCATTTTTTTGAAAAGAGAGTTAACACTTCGGCCACTGTGTGTCAACAGAATGTCTAGTAAAATGTAGTAAGACCTTGAAATCGTACGCCTTTCATATTTCAGCAAAACTTCTCGCTTGCCCATCAAACATGGTCAACTCAACCCTGGCTGAACAAAAATATGCCTTATTTTCTAACCGTAGAACATTGGTTTCTTGGTAGCCCAGATCTCAATCCATTATATAAATGGACAGTTTAAAAAGATATAGTTTGCTCAAAAAGGCGCTCTAATAGTGATTCTTTGAAGTGAGTCCTGACGAATGCAGTCAATAATTTTCCAATGGATATAATGGGTGCTGCCATAGACAAGTGGTCCGGACGTCTTAATCCTTATGTAGATACTAAGAGTAGCTGTTTTGAATAAATCCTTTATAATTATATTTAACAATAGCTACAAATATTATGCAAAAAGAGTTAATAATTTTTGTTGTTGTTCTAAATAGTGTGCAACAATATTTATGGGCATTCTATGTGTTTTGACTTATGCTCCTAAAATAATAAATAAACTATGAAAAGGTAGAAGGTATTTTAATGCCATTATTATAATAAATCCATATACTTATACTTCAGTTTTAGTAAACATTTAGTAAACAAAATAGATATTAAAGAATGAGTCGTTATTGCATTTATTGAATGGACTACAATTTACTAATTTATTTTTAACATTTTTCGTTTTAGGGATTTTGGGGTGTTTTATCTTATTTATATATAAACAAAAATTATAACTACAGCCAGTCATAAGTAATATACATAGTGTTCTTTTCAACTATTTAAAATTTTTAAAAAATAATTTTCTCTAATATAATTAAAGGAAAATATACAGGACTATTCTAACCAAGCCAAAAAATTTAAAAAAAATTAATCTTAAATTTATTGATATAAGGAAATGGGGATCTAAAATGTGAAAATTTTGGAATTAGCTAATTTTTCGCTTTAATACTAATCGATCAATCATAAACTGTAACATACAAATAATTAAATGCTGATTTTGCTTATTTTTATGTGTTAGGAAGCCTATCGCACAAAATATTTAAATTAATTGTAATTGGATTAATTGATTAACATCAGCGTAATTTTTTAAAGAAATAATTTGGACCAAAAAACATTAGTTAAATATATGTTAGACGTTTATTTACTGCTTGCTTGATTTTACTTCCGTCACTGGGCGAGGTAAGTTGCTGCGTTTTGAGAGTAATAAAAATCAATCCTGCTCACTGAACACATTAAAGGCCCCGATCGTCAACTTGAAGAACAAAAGGTGCATTCGCTTAGAAAAGAAATATTGTGTTACAAACAATTGTTGTTGTTCATCGGACAACGTGGAAAACGAAATTAACAAGTCGTTAAGTTCTTCAATAATGTTATATTGGCACAAATATTAATTCAAATAATCCTTTTAAAATTGGATAAGCTGCTGCCTCCCAATGTCTTAATGAATGTCATTAAAACCTAAAAATGTTTTGCAAGTGAGAATTTGATCTCGATCAGTTTTAGCACAAATTTAATTAAACTTAAATAGCATACTCGGTTAAAAAGTCGAAAATCAACCACTTATATTCACGTTGAGAAGTCTAGCCCACACCGAACTTTAGCTTATTATGTTCGTTGCTTATAAGGTAACATATCTAGTCAACATGATGAAAATCGCAACTTTTAAAAGCTAGGTTATTAAATCAAATGAGGCTGGACGCACTACAAGCTTTAATGCAGAAATCCAGTTTTTTTAATTTTAACTATGTGAAATTTTTCTATTTTTGGTCATATATAAAACACAAATAATTTGGTTTCAGTATCCGTTTTAATTCTGTTTTCAAAAAATAAATAAAATTCCTACTATCTAAATAATATCATCTTTGATTTTTTGTTACTCCGGGATATCGGTTACGCAACACCCCCAAATTAACAAACTTTCTTCGCCTTAGTGCATCTCTTGCCAGATTTACCCTTATTGCTAAATACGAGACGTACGCTCTCTTGTAACTGAAAGTCTATATAGTTGATACTGTGCAATCGGTAGAAGCTATAAAACTACACGAGTTTAATTTGGATAAAAATCTGTAGTAAATGATTGGAAATAGATAAAGATAGATATACGAGCTGAACGCCTTCTCGTTGTAATCGAAGTAAAACGTGTATATCTCCAGCATAAAATCTACTATAAAATCGATACTAGTACTATTGTGTGTTGTCCACATATGTATGCTTTTAATAATTTGGTATTTGGGTTTAAATCGCCATTTATATTGGGGCACCAAGATCTTATACAAACAGATTCTAAAGATTAACAAAATTTCAAATTTGTGCTTTTCAAATTAATGTACAATTTTGGTAATAGTTTCGCATGTGAACAAATTCAGTGCTTATTTTTTATATTTAATTAGTATGCATATTTTGTAGAAACTTTTCATATAACTAAAAGTCTTTTGCTGCTCAGTGAAGTAATATTTAAAATTTGTTCAGTTTTGACAGTATACAAAAATAGGAGAAAATAAAATGAAACATTACTTTTTAAGGTATTTTTAAGTAAAAAAGTACAGACTTTTACTACATCAAAATATTATCAGAATATTAGCTTTCTAAACGCGGTAAATGTGAAATATAATTTCTATTATAATCATAAGCTTTTTCACTTTTACACAAGACGTAAGTGTAATTAACTCATAGCAATTTTTTTTTGTAATTTCTTACTCAATTAATTATAAAGGCAATATTATTTATTGTCATTGCTATTTAAAAATATAGAAACTCATTAATTAATGAGACAGTTAGTAGAATGTTAGGTAAACAAGCCGACTTAGCTAATTTGTCTTTGAACCTTTGTAGGTACAGTTCGCTTGCAATATGGATTAAAATGCAACGCAATGTCAGTTAATAATACGCAATAACAATTTTTTGCTAAACTCTACAAATCAGCAACCACAACATTTTCTATGATACCAAAAGCACGTAGGAAGGGTGTTTTATCAAACACTCAATTATTCGGGTGGTACAAAGTGTTTACAGTAAAAAAAAAAGAAGATGTCGAGGGTGACCAAGGCGCAGAACGCTCATTAACGTCACAAATCAGACAATATGGTTAAGATGAAAACGGTTCTGGACTTAGACCGACATCTGAGTATTAGATTGAGAGCAGATGAAGTGAGACTTTCAAAATCCATTGTGCATGTAATCGTCATGATAAAATTGCAGATGCGTAAAGTTTGTACTAAATTCATTTCCACAGTTTTGACCCGTGTTTAAATATCTTGTGAGCTCAAATCTAGCTTAAAAGGGCACCACTTTTGGACTACTGTGACAAGTGCTGTCAAAGATATTCCAGTTCAAAACTTACGAGCGATCTACAACGTATTTCAACGGATGCTTAAGAATGTTATGTTGAAAAATATTACGGACGTAAAGAGAAATTCAAATTAAATTGTATTTTTTCCGAATGAAACACAAAACATAGGAAAATTTAAATTTTATTGCTATCAATGTAAATTGCAAATTTAGTAGTTATGAGTGAAATATCATTTATAACAAATTCTCTTTATAAATCAATTAATAAACGGCCGTTCCCATAAATGGAGCTCTATTTTAGTAATTACACATTTAATATTACCTTTTAGCTCCGGAATTGTAGCAGGCTTATTGGTATACACTTTTTTCTTCAAGTAGCTTCAGAAGATAAAGTCTAGTTGGGTTAGATTGCAAAATTGTGGTAAACAATCTATGTCACTCATCTGCGAGATAAAACAATCAAAAAAATGTATTTAAAATAAAGTGAGTGTTTCACGTGCTGACACTGACATATAGCTTTAGTTGTTTAAACCGCATGTCATTCCATTTCAAATAGATGGTTCCATAAAGAAACCTAACATTTCCCGATAACGTACATTATTGACAGTAAAAGCCTTGCCAAAGTCGTTTTTAAAAAAGTATGTGTCAATAATTCCTCCAGGTCACAAAACAGTACATTTGTGTGGATGAGTTGATTTTTACTGAATAGTTTTTAAATTTTTACTAGTTCAAATGCAGTTATTTCGATTCAAAAAGCCATTTAAAGAAAAATAGGCTTTGTCTCAATATAATTTTTTTTGTAAAAAAACAACAACTGCTTTTTACTAAAATTCTGTTTACAATTGTATGGTACTCCTGGTAGCGCCATGATGACTTTAACGTGTATTTAGACACCAACTGTACTTTCAATGTTCACAAAACGCAAACGCAACTTAAATATCATATTAAAAAGAAGAAAAATATTATAATATATGAAAATAAGTTTTTAGAACTAACTTATTTACTCAAAAAATTCTTGTCTATACAATTTGCAACTCAAAAATTAGCATATCACTGCTTTTCCTAAAATACAAGTTAAATAATGTGAAGTTAATATCTAATAAAAATTAATTTTATAGTAATTTAAATAAAATATTTAACTTAATTTAATATGTAATACAATAGCGCATTACAAATGTAATATGCTTAATAAGAACACATAGATAGACATAACGGCGTTACAGAAAACTAAACAACCAGGCACAGAAATGGTCGATGTAAAGAATATGGTATATTTTAAAAATGTAGGAAAAGTAGGGTGTTAGGGACAGATTTGATAGTTGTAAGTAGATACAAGGAAAATATTATGGCATTCAATCCTATCACAGGCATATTATGTTCCATACGCAAAAAAAGAAAGAAAAAAAGGGAAAAGGAGCAAGGACAAGGACATTTTCTACAAACAACTAGTTAAAGAAGGTTGTCGAAATACGAAATAAAAATAGTTATGGAAGATTGTAACGCAAATATAGGAAAGGAGGACATGTATACAGCGACAGTAGGTAAGCACAACAAGCACAAGGAAACGAAAAAAAATGGTCAACATCCAATAAGTTTTGCGATAGAAGAACTAGAAATATGTATGCGGAGGAAAGTAACAAAAAAAACTGATCAACATGAAGACTAAACACAAATAAGGCAAATATGGGGCAAACAGCAGATGTAATAATAAAAGCAAACAAGAATGGTTCGACGAGGAATGTGTGAAACTAACAAAAAGTAAAAGAAAGTTAAAACAACATATGCTAACAGATAGGAGCGTAGACACTGCCCAGAAGTCAAAGAAATAAGGCGAGAGCTTAACAGAACGTGCAGAAGAAAAAAGTGGCAAAGTAATAAAAAAAATTAAAAAGAATAAAAGAAACATTTCAAAACAAAGAGATAAGTTCGTTTTACCAGGAAGTCAAAAAGGAACAGGTAAAGAATATCAGAGCAGCATCAGTTACATTAAGGCAAAGGAAGGTACACTGATATACGAGCAAGAAAAGGTAATAAAAAGATGAAGAAGTCATTTCAGAGCTGCTACATGGGCAACAATGATAGAGAAAAGCATAGCTATTAAAGAAAACCTAATAACAGTAGAAGCGCCAATGAAGAAAAAAGTACACTGAGGGGGCTGAAAAATAACAAGGAGCCAGGAGAAAGTGACATAGCAGCAGAAATGTTAAAAGCAGATGAAGATTTGTTACAAAAGGCAATATATGACTTCATCAATAAAGTATGGAAAGAAGAAACAATGACCAAAGACTAATCAAAAGCAATATTGCGCCCAATTTATAAAAAAGATCACAAGCAGATATGTGAAAGCTATAGAGTTATTGCTCTTCTGGATAATTGTTACAAGATACTATCCAAGGCAATAAAAAACAGACTAAAGAATTATTTCGAAACAATACTGCGGGAGTACCAATCAGGATTTAGAAGCAATAAATCAAAAACGAATCAAATTTTCCCCTTAAAAGGAATCCAGACCACATGTTACAAACACAAAGTAATACTACACGCTCTATTTATAGATTTTAAGCAGACCTACGATAGGATAGATAGAGAAAAAAATGTACCAAGCACTGAGTGATTTAGGAATACCTGCAAAATGAGCTAGACTAGTAAAAATGACACTTAACAAGCTAAAAATAAGATAACGTGGAAAGGAAATAAATTAGAAGAATTTGAGGTAGATAGTGGTCCACTATCTATAAAGCTCTTCAACCTAGTTTTAGAAAAAATTATAAGAAAAACTGGCATAAAAACACAAGAAACTATTTTCAACAATGAAAACCAGAGTTTTTTGCAGACGATCTAACACTAGTAACTAAAGCAAAAAAGTAACGATCAGGATAATTAAGAATTTAGTCAGAAGCAAGAAAGTTTGGACTGGAAATAAACCAAAATAAAACAAAATACATGATAATGAAGATACACAAGGAAATTCAGAAGAATGCTTCAGATGAATCTCACACGCAGGAGAAAAACGCAAATATGAGAGGGTTAACAAGTTCTTGTACCTGGGAGTAATAATCGAAGACAAAGGGAAAGAACAGATAGAACTGAGAGCTAAAATAATCAAAGGAAACAAAAAATAAAAGTGAGGATCTACAAAACTGTGACATATGGCTGCGTAATATGAGTATTAAAAAAGGAGGACGAAAAAATACTAATGAGATGGGAACGGGGGATGTTGAGAAATATATACGGAAAAGTACAAAAGCAGGATGGTTAGAGAAAAATTACAAACAGAGAAATAGAAATAGTGTATAACAAACCTACAATAAACATCTATATAAGAGTAGACACGTAGAGAGGATGCCCAGGAAAAGAGTGCCAAAAAAAGGGTTAAAACAAACACCAATTGGAGGAAGGAGGAAAGGGAGGCCAATGATAAGATGATATAATTGTGTTAAAAGACATTAGAAGTAGTAGTGTAAGAGATTGGAAAGAGAAAGCCTTGAATAGAGAAGAGTGGAAAAAGATTGTCAAAGATTATGTTAAAATAACACATGTATTATAGATATCACTTAGTGAATGGTATGTAATATACATAACTTTTGTAAATGTAAACTCAAACGACCTAGCCGTGCAAGGCCTGTTGCCCAAACAAATAAATAATATTAAACGTAATTGAAAGTGGATTGGTTTAATTTTACTTAAATTAGTAAAATATAAAATTATTTATAACAGTTGGGTTCTCCTTCATTTTCATATATTTCATAATATTTTTCTTTACAAAAAAAAATATTTAAATTATGTTGACTATTATAGAAGTGATTTCAGTTTTTTAGAATTTATTAGTACATCTCAACTGATTACATAAATACGAGGGCAATTCTAAAATAAATGTTCGCTTTATCAATGACAGATACGCATAGATACAAATGTTTATTATACACATTAGGAACCTACAACAGTATCTTAATGTTCATAACGTCATACAAAGTTTGAGATTCATTCTACAAAAAAAAAATGTTTGCCTAATAATAAAACCATCCTTCAACAGCATCTTGAAACGCAGTGTCAACATAAAAGCGGTGCAATACAACCCACTGTATCATGTATTTAACGAATCTTTTTGTTAATTTCCTACAAAAGTTTTGCCCTGTTTGCTAGCCTCAGTGCTCCGGCGCGAACATTGTTTTTCTCGCGGCTTGTTCACTCTCGCGCAATGGTTGACAGCAATCTCTCCAACCTTGCTTTCCATGCACTTCAGCATCATTAGCAATGATTTGGCACCGTCATTGAAAACGGTTGCTGAAATCCAGGCACAGATTTCCAGGACGTTTTTACCAACGTAGGCGTGCTTGGGAGCCAGTTGCCAGAGGCATGAGTTATAACACTCATTGTTGTTCTGGTTATTTTTTCCCAAGCACCTTTGAAGAAGTTTTAGATCACTCAGTGAAGTGTAGACCTCCTTCACGAAATCGTGAACTTCTGGATCTAGGGGTGGTGGGTGTTCAAATTCCAGTCCATTCGCCGTGTGCTGCATCCACTTACACCATTCTACATTGCAGTTGGTCAAAATTTTATGGTAAAATCCAGCCCAAATTTCTTTGTACATTTCGTCCAATGAATATAGGTGCCGTTAGATGGCAAGGGCATAAAAAGTCGACATTTCTCGGATTATTTTATCTGTAAAATTAGGGACCGAATCCTTGGACTCAGGTGTTTTTTTGGGGGCACTTTTGGGTGGCTTGCATCCGGGTTTTTTGGTGAGTTTTGTGACCTTACGTTTTCGACGTTTTTTCTTTACTGAAGTTCCATCAGATTGGCTGTCGTTTTCTTGTCCTGCATTTTCAGTATCGTTCTCGGTGTTTTCAGCAACTTCTTCCGGTAGTTCTTCTACTGCTTCCTTCTCGGCTTCCTTGGCGGCTTTTTTCTCAACTTCTCTTTGCACTTTTTTTTCACTATCAATTTTTTCTTGGCTTCTTTCAGGGGCTTGTACATTCGTTTCACTACATGAAGTACGCACTCCAGTCTGGCTGCCCATCGCCAATGTACTCGCCATAACGTACATCATGCATCATGCATCATGGTCCAGAGATCGTTCAAACAGTTCGATTACGCCATCCACCTCCATTTTCCCTGCACTTCCGCTATGATTGGCCGAACAATCTTCAGCATGCTCATCGTACCAAAGCTCAACATCTTCTTTACTCAACTTCTTCAGCATCTTTTTACAAACCAAGCAAAAACTACTCTTTGCTATCAAATCAAGTACTTTTCCGTTGTATTTACCAATCAAAGTAATGACCCCAAGTAAAGAAGTATAGCCACGTTTAGACCACATTCCGTCCCCCGACACTGACCGAATGGCTTCCGGTTTTCCATTCTTTTTGTTCTCTTCTTGTTCACTTTGCGCGGCCTTATGGATTGAGGCATTGAAAACCGTTTCGCTTGCAATACCTATGTGCTTCAATATGTCGTAATACGTGCTATTCGCCATGACCGCACATATGTCCACCAGCCCGCAGAAGACATTGATACCCTGGATACCCACGCCAAGTACCCGCATGACAAACACAAATTTTCGATTTATTTCAAATGTTTTCAAACGCGTTTTTTTGTCAGCATAATCACAAATCACATGCAATTGGAAACCAAGTACAAACATTGGTGATTTTTGAAAGTGCACATCACCATCGCATTTTTTACACTTAACCAGATCAGTTAATGGTCCGAAAATCGAATTGAAAGCCAAAAACACGTACAAAACTGAAGGATGCGAGGATACCGAGCAGCTTTCATCCATCCGAATTTTCTTGGCTAATGCACCTGTTACACCCAGGTTCGCTTCACTTTCTTTGAGTGCAGCTTTGGTTGCAGTGTGTTGATTGCCGTGAAAATGCTTTTTCGGCTTCCTGGTATGCCAAGCACGCTTTTTTGGAACGTTAAACATTAAAAAAAAATTTCACGGAAAAAATCATAACCAACGTCGCGAGCCGAAAAGTACTTCTGAAGGTGACGAAAAACAAATCCGACACGCGTGCCGACGTCTCAATATGATTTTTTTTTTAATAATACTGTGTAAGTAAGCAAGACTCCCTCATTATTGTGTTGTAATGTTATACAGTTACAAATACAATATAAATACCTTCTAAGCTCGCGGAAATCGCCATAATAGTTATTATATATATAACGTTAATACCCAAAAACCATTTTTTTTCGTAACATTTTAGGACAGTATTCAGAACATTATAAGAATATTTTATTTTTTTTTTAAATCGATTTTTTTTCCAAACCAGAATGTCCCATTAAAGAAAAGAACTATAAAAACTTATATTTGTAAACTATGTTTTAGAAAACACGCCAATCAATGCTTATTTTTGCAAAAAAAAACTTATATTGAGAGATAAAGAGAGGAATCATTAGCCTGTATATTTTTGCTATTGTCAATGGCTAATGTTATCAGAAAATACTAAAAAACTTTTATTCAAAGCAACTAACAATTTTAACATGAATGCTTTGTGATTTCAAAAATAGAGAGCTACATGATTACTTCAATCAACTTTTCTAGATATGTTAACTCGAAGAGAAGTGACATCATTTGGTAGCTACGGTCTTGCAATCTAACCTCATTAGATATTCCTCCTGGGACTATTTGAAAAGTATTTGTGTTAACAAGCCTGCTATGATTTCCGGGGGAAAAGAGAACTTCAGACGTGCAAGTTGCTTAAAGAGAGCTGCATTTATGAGAGCGCATTATAAAAATTTTATTAAAAACGCTAGTCAAGGGAGTTGTGAAGGGCATTTGGTCGACATCATATTTCATACGTAATTGTTAAATCTTACTTTACACTGATATCAACAGAATTCTGATTGTTTCAATACTATGTGCTTTATTGAAAAAACCTTCCTAAACATCAATTTGGATTACACAATTATTTCTCATTGCTTGCCTTTACAATTTTTTAAATGTTCAGATTATTACTCTTTCATATATATAGGAATGATGTAAATAAAATTAAAGAAAATTGTTGTTTAAATAAATATAATATTAAAAGCAGTGATTAAGTGTTATAATATATGGTGTAAATTAATATTTTATCAGAAATATGATAATTGCCACAAATACAAAGTGTTTATGTTTTTTTGAACACGTATTCCATTAACTGGTTTGAAGTTCTAAGGTCTTCTAATTTTGTTCTGAAAAAGTACTTGCCCAAGAAAGTTGAAACTTCTGTTACTTCTCAACGTGATCTTCATGTAGACGAACACATTTTTTTACAAGTTCGTCGCCATGATACCATGGCTGCTGAGAACATTTTTTATAGGTGTGTTTTACCCATTGGAAAATTGCTAATGCAACAGCTGCTCGACTGAAAAATAAGAGCCGAACGAAAGTGTGCTTTATGGTCGGAAATTCATGAGTCTTAAGGCATTGCCACTCGCGCAGCTTTGTGTTCGTCGGTCAACATTTGTGGGACTTACTTACCTTCAGGTCATCATGCAAAATGGGCTCCACAGATACTACGGAAGAGCCAAGTTTAAAGGCGCCTAATCGACGGTCTTTCATAATAACTTGTTCCAGTTTTGGTTCGGCTGGTTCATGGCCAAGGCTGCTTCGGATCATTATCACACAACTTTCGACCTTCTTTAAACTTTCGCACCCATGAAAGCACATTTTTGATATCCATAAGGCCTTCACCCTATGCCTGACTCAGTTCTAAATTTTGATGGGCATTTTATTCAAAAAGAGAAACCGGATGATTACACGTTGTTCTCGAACACTAAACGACACTATATGAAGTATACAAAACAACATTCACTGTAATAGCGGTAATTCGATCTGTATACATTACATGGTGCTGCCATTTATACTACAAGTTTACAAATATTTTCCGCGTACTTCAAATTTAACCGCATCTTTCTATTTATTCTCACTGCTGAGAAAAAATGGAAAACCTTAGAACTTGAACATACCTCGTAGTAATCGCAAATAATTAAAAAATTTTCTATATTTATTCGACAATTTGCCTTTGATGTGTATAATGATTTAAATGTGCAAATAAATTTTCATATTTTTTGAACATGCAGTATTAAAGTCTATAAAAAATAAATTAGTAAAGATATGCTTAACAATTTAAAAGTTTTTCCCAGTACCTTTTCTAAAAATTTGCTCTATAAACCTGAAAATATTAAATTCCATTTTTTTGTAAGATGCTAGTTGTCATTATAAATTAAATTTATAGATATCCACGTACAACAAAAATATATCTAGAAGAGTAACTAAAATTCTTATAAATATTATTATATAAATATTGATTTGACAATAAAGAAATAACTAAATAAGTAGTCCTGAATGTTGGTGATACTAAAATTACAAAATCGCTAACGAATTTTTTTATCCAGATATTATTTTTATTTAAGAGTTTGCATATTTATAATCTACTTAAGAACAAGAACGTAACAAATAAATTTTGTTATTGTACGCATTGTGAGTTAATAAGAGATCCATCAGAATTTTATTCTCACTGATTGGTCCTAATCATTTCAGAGTATTAAGTCTTTTGATTTAATCTTTTTGGTATCATGAGATTGTTATATAGGTGTATCATGTCCTACGAGAGTGAACTGGTGGTGTCTGATTTGATGTTTACTATGGCATATTAACAATTAAACAAAGCATTTTGTACTGTTGAACCCTATACGTACCAATTAGCCAGAGTATGAATTTATAGAAAGCCCCTTGTCGTTAGTAGATTCATGACCAAGTGTTTAACCTCTGACTTTACTGTGATACAAGCACTGTTAACCACAACAGGTGAGCAAACACTGCTCTTATTTGTAAATGTGACCTATGCAGATTCCACTTATCAAACCATTCTTGGAAAAGTTTAAGATGATATTAAATATATTCAGATGCTAGTTCTGGATTATTATGGATAGACAATACAGCCGGTCGTCAGTAAATATTTAAATGCCGGTTTTATTTTATTTGCCGCATAAATCAAGTACTAGACTGTCTATTTCGGCTTTAATTAGAAGGTAATTAGAAATTACATTATTAATCTTAACTTGGATACTTTTATTACTTGCGTATGATTTCGGAATCATATATTTTGACCTGGAGAAGCATTTTTTATTTTAAATAGTAAACAGTGTGCCAGATTTCGTCGAAAGCTTGATTGATGTTCAAAAAGGCCGATTTACAGTATTACTAAAGTCTTCAGTATTTTAGTGATAATTCTATGTCCCTCCTGTATCGTCGAATGATTTTTGCGAGAGCCAAATTGACGTAATGGGATTATATGGCATAAGTCAACTGGGTCTTCAATTATTCGAAAATATTTGACAACAATGGAAGGAGGTTTATTGGGTTTTAAGATAACATTTCTGCAGGGACGATTATAATTGGGACAAATTTTCTCTGCAACGATCAAAAGCATAAATGTAGCATACTATTATTGATGGTAGTGATAAGTACCAAAGTTTTCTTAGTATGCCCCAGTTATAAGGTTGCAACAACAGTTATAAGGTGTTTTATGAACAATTGTGTGTAATATTTCTTGTCCTACTTTTGCAGATGAAATTGGTCCTAGTGTTAGAGTCAGTTGTCCTTCGTCGTTTCTGTTGAGGCTGAGGTGAGATGAAAAAATTGACAAAATGTTTAGCAAACACGTTTACCCTATTAATATCTGCTCTAGCTCATGTTCCGTAGATTTTTCTAATTTGATAAATTGGAATAGCTCACCATATTGAACAATCATCCGTCGATAAGTTGGTGAGATAGTTTTTGAAGGTTTTATTTTTTGGATTACGTAAAGTTGTTTGAAATTGAGCTCGTCCTATCCTATCTATGACAAGTTTCCTCTCATACTTTACGTGTTTGTCTCTTTGATGTAATGGGGTATATTTAGAGTTGCAGTGTTAGTGGATGAATCAGGTGTGGCCTCCCAAGATGTATTCTGTAGGTTGTAGCCGAGTCACACATTGAGTTGCCACATTAAGCTCCCGGGATTCCTTGATTCAGATTTTTAAATTGCTCAACTAGCAGTTCGATAAATAGTTCTCAATTCGTATGTTGGGATCGGAGTCTAAACGGATTTTCTTTAGTTATTATTGTAGAGCTTAATACTAATATAAAAGAATGAATGATCAGATTCTAGCTCTTTATATGAGTCAATGTTGAGGTAATTAGTAGATACTTTTTTAGTTATTGCAAAATCGAGCAGGTGAGGGATTTTTTGGTACGTAGGGGAATTTTTTTAATATAATGAAGATTTAAGTTGTGGGTCGCTCGTAAGTAGTTACGTCCTATTATATCGCCACCGATGACAAATTTATGACCAAGGAGTTAAAACAATTCTGAGCATTCTTTAGTACTCATGGAATATTGTGAGGGAGTGTTAGCCAGATGTAATTGATATGATAATTTACGACTGCATAATCCGTTTTATCAGTACATAAAATTTTTGAATAGCTTTAAATTTTTGCTGCGATTTAGTCAGTGTAAATACAATATTTGATTAGTGAATGTGGTTTGGGTACAGTGACTGCTCTCGAAAAAATTTACATACAATTAAATTGAATACAGTGCAATTACATATTGTTCTGGTTCTACTTCTGAAAGCTCCTTCACTGACATTCCTAAATTTAAACTCTCACAAAAAAAGACATATGCCATTCTCAATTTCATTAATGATCGGACTACATAATTACATGTGATTTATATAGGCAGGAAAAGAAGCAATAATACTACTTTTTTATGTAATTTAATTAACAATCAAAAATACAGAGTATTCTAGAAACTAATTTGCTATCTTACAATCTAAGTATTAACAATTAGACTTAGATAAGGCATGATGAGATCGCACCCAACGATAGGATCTTTTCCATTTTATAGGTCAGCTGGCCACTGTCTTTTGATTCTTTTTGCAGGGTCTTCCAATAGGGGTTGCATTAGAGGATTTGTATGTATTTCTAACTTTTTACGGTGGCGACACTTCTCTCGAGGATGACTTCTTGTACAGTTGGTCATTGTGGATCATTTCATTGCTTATATACCATGGGGCGTCAACTATGATCCTTAGTATTTTGGATTGACATTTTTGAATTATTGCGAGATTCGTTTTACTGGCACATACATCCCCATATTTCCACCCCATATGGGTTTAATAATTGATTTGTATAACAATAGCTTATTATCAATAGATAGTGGGGACCTTCTTTCCATCAACCAGTTCATCTCTCTCTGTTTTAAGTCCAGCTGCTTTCTCTTTTGTTGATATGCACTCTCAATTTAATTTAGTATCCAAGTGTAGCCCTAGATATTTTACTGTTGTAGTTTGTGGTATTTCTATGTTGTTAAGAAAATGGGCGGGCATGGGTCTCTACGTAGGGTAAGTATTAGTTGTGCAGATTTCGTTTCTTTTATTTTTACATTACACCTTTTATGTTAAACCAGTGCTCTAGACTATACAGATATTCTTGGATTAGAGTGTATGCTCGAACAACTTCATTGTGGCTAGCCGTGATGATAGTGTTATCAGCGAATGTACCTATTGTGACATTTGGTAAAACTGGAATATTTGAGGTAAATAAGAGATAAAGTAGAGGACCCAGCACGCTACCTGAGGTACTCCAGATTTAATTGGAAGGAAAGCGGAAACTTCCTGTCTTACTTTGTTCTGAATTGTCGATTATTTAGATAAGATTTAAGTATGTTGAAGAATGCTGGTAGATGAGTTTTGATTTTATATAGTAGACCCTGGTGCCACACCCTGGCTTACATCTAGGAATACTGATATACAGTATTCCTTATTGTTAAAACTAGACAGGATTGTTTGTGTTACGCGATGGCATTGTTGTATGATAGAATGGACCTGCCTAAATCGGAATTGGTAATTGGAAATCCATTCAGTATCAATTCTTTTAAGAACCAGTTTTTCTAATAATTTTAAAATTGCCGTCAAGAGACTTATGGGCCGATAAGATTTTACACTAATGGAATCTTTACCGGGTTTCAGGATTAGGATTATCTCTGCGGTCTTTGGTGCTTCGGGCCATTACTCAATACCGAGAATTGCATTGAAGATATAAGTCAGAAGTACTATACCTTTTTTGGTAGTTTTATTAGCATTTTTGCTGCTATTATATCCATACCTGGTGATTTCTTGCATTCAAGAACTTTATTTCATCTTTTACCTCTTTAGGTGTAACGGAATTAATAGATTGAGTTATTGGCATTGGTGACTCTAAGAATGTGATCATTCCTTCATCCAGGTTGTTTTCATGAGGTTGGAATATATCAGCAAAATATGTTGCAAATAATTATGGTTAATTCTTACCACTTTTTACCCATTGTTCCTGTGATAGTTGCTCAATTTTTAAATGAGGAATACTTATTATAGGTTTGTTTGTTGTTTTTATCTATTTCCATATAGAATTATCATATCGATTCAAATTTGATAGGTAAGTTTTGAGCTTTAAGTTTTGATTTAAACTTGTTGCTAAGTCTGTTTAGAATAGTTTTGTCTGCTGGGGCATGTGTTCTTTGTCATTTGGCTCCTGCTTTTCGTTTTTCACTAACTAATATCTTAATTTCGAGAGAAATATTTAGGGTGTCCTTTTTATGTGTTATGTTAGGAGTAGCTTGTTGGGCTACTTCTTGAATGATGATGATTAGATCAGTTGTGCCTTCCTCAATATCATTTGGATTTGCAAGTTTTAGATTGAGATTTATTGTGTCTATCAGTCTGTGTCTATATTTGTCCCAGTCTGTTTTTGTATTATGTAGCCTAGGTGCAGGTTGTATGTATATTGTGCATGTGCTGTAGGTAGATATTACCGGTGAGTGGTCCGATGATAGATCATATCTAGGTGTGATGTCCATGTAAGTTGAAGAAGTACCATTGGAGACGAAAAAGTCTAGTAGATCTGTCAATTTATTTATGTCTGCTGGCCAGTATAATACTACTTAGCATTTAATAATGTTATGTTTTCTTAAAAAAATCTTTCGCATTTTCTTTTCTATTTACATAAGTTCCTATAGAATTTAAAATTTCAGTAATCATTACATCACATTTTTATAAACGGCTTAATGTGTCGTATATAACTTACAAGAACATTGTATGTACTAACTTTTCCGTGTGTATGAAACTGTTTTGACCGAGAGTTAGCAGGCGTGTTTGATTGGGGTCAGAAGTTTCCACATGCCGGAAGTTATTTGTTGTAGGCCGATTGCGTGTACGAGTCGATATTTACCAACGGAGAAACTCGATCCGTTTGTAAACCTCGAACACAACCTGCTAAAGAACCCACATTAGGAAAGACGTTTCCGATCGGCCCTGCATCGAAAATTGGGGTAACTTGTTCTTTTTGCCGCCCACACCCTTCTTTCCTCTTCTTTGATCCCCCCTGATTACAGCCCCGGGGGAACCGATTCCTGTAGCAGAGCGTCTACTTCCACGGTGAGTCTCCAGCCTTTTGACTTTTTGATTGGAATTCCTTTTTTTGGAAGTTACAAATACAATACAGTCCGCTTAAACCTGATCAACTGCCAAAAGAAGTTGCAGGAAGTGCTGGAACAAAATACTTCACTGATGGACATTAAAAATGTAGGGGATTTTTATGTAAATGATGCACTTTAGACTGTCACATAATAAGTTCATTAAAGTTCGCTCCTATTACATCCGTAGATATGGAGCGATATTTCTCATACAAAAATATTTTAACAGACAAGAGAACAAATCTGACTCATCAAAATTTAGAAAAATTGTTAATACGTACTTGAGAATCTGTTAATATATATAAAAACTACATTCTGTACATAGCGTAAATTATATATATTAAAATTTTAAATATATGTGCAAAAATTATTTATACCTTTTTCGTGTTTTAATTTTATCTAATTAACTTTTTATTGTGCCTTTTCCAGTTGTTTTATTTTACCTAAATTTTAGTCTTTATTAATGATGTCTGTTTAAGTTTCACTAAAATGAACGTGTAAAGCGGTGTAAATTACGAATTAAGAGCTCCGGGTATTTTCGCATTCTCCCCCAGTTCCATCTTTGGAGCCGCAGACACAACAACAAATAGAAGAGTAGCGGAACCCGCCGAAAATTAGAAATATAATCCACCTCGCGGTGCCAATATATCATCGCGGCGTTAGATTGGCTAGGGTTGGCGTGCACGATGCATGGCTGGATGAAATGTGGCGTTAAGGGATCGCCGGTGTTTGAAGGAGAAAATGCGTTGGAAGCAATCACAGCTTTACTTGCCACTTATCTGACTGCGCACTCCTCTTTCTCTGGGCGTCTGCTATGAGTTATTTCCGCTAATATCGATGGCGAGCTTCGTCCGTTTCTTTGCGGTTAATGAAGTTTTGGGAATGGGAGAAACATGAGGCCACGGAAATTTAATTAAAGTCGAGAACGACACAGCCCCTTAAAGCACTGCACATTTAGTTAGCTAAATTAAATCTGGTCCCTATCAAGGCGATAAAGTTTGACGGCGCGTTACATCTCAATGACAGCTATTCAGATGTGCAGGTGCCTTGCTTAGTACATAAAACCGCTGTAGTGTTTCAAAGCATTGTGGAGTTTTAATATCTTTAATTATAATTTCTAACTAAATTTCAGGCTAAAGAAGTTGCAACGCAAAGTTAATTTTATGTACAATTAAATAATCTAAAAGCACACCAATTTGTATGTTAGCAATAAATAGTTTGAATCCATTATTTATCACAATACTTGGTATACAAAATAGCTATATATTTTTTGACTATATTGAGTACTTTGTGCAAATAGCTTAAATGCTTTTTAAGTATTTTATATAAAAATAAATATGCAATAACACCAAAATTTTATGCCCAATGCCATAAACTGATTTATTAAACATTGCTACGAACTTTAAAACTAATTACATAAAATAATTAACATGTTAAAAAATTGTTACTTTACATTTGAGAAATTTACATGTGTTTGCAATTTTTGCACACTGTAGTTTTAGAAATACTTTTTGAGATAGGATTTAATACACTATTTTCTTATTTTTTTTAAATATTAATTAATACCACGCAATAAATTATGTAATTTAACTTTAATATACAAGCTCCGTGTAGTGTTTTGGTACCTGTACCAAACAAAACTTATTTAAGACATTACTATAGATAGTTTATATAAAAATGTAATAAAATGGTCTTTATTTAACTCATTTAGTTTGTATTAGAAGTACGACCCTGCCTTTACATGTGCTACCACATGGTAAATCACGATGCTAATAAAAGTTTAATTAAACGCGATACTGTTTAAATACGTGCAAGTATTGTGCAAACAACACAGGACACGGAGGTTTCATTCCTATATAAATCGAAAACTGTAAGTAATTCACAAGTTTGTTTTCGGAATACCGAACGCATAGTGCAGCCGCAGCCGCAGCCGCGGCCATGCGGCAATGCAGCTGATAGCAGCTCCTAGTTCAGGCTCGAACTAAAAATAAAGTTAAATCTTTAGACAATCGTACTAGTGCACCGAGCAAACAGATGGAACGCGTGATATCGTTGACCTACGGTCAATGCATGATAGTGCAAACAGTGATAAACAATCTGTTTTAAAAAGGGATAATAAAAATGTTTCCTTCGGGGAACGTTGTCGGGCATGTAAACAATGTGCAACCAACAAACTTTATACAGGGCGATTTATCACAAAATATGCAACAATTTTCACAAATGCCAGTGTATCAACCACAAATGTCTCAGTTACAAACGATTCCTATCCCGCCTTCACAAATGCAAATCCATCCATCAATGTATCAGTCGCAGCAATACCTAGGTCAGTCAACAAATAATCATTACACATTTGCATTTCCCCCAAATCAAGAACAATATAGACAAACAATACAGCAGCCACACAGCTCACATCAAATCTTACGTATGGTTTCAACAAGTGATGAAGAAACGGAGAATATTACGTGTAATAAAGAGAATCCATTGCAAGTGGTTAAAAGTGTAAAAAGAAGCAAAATTTATATTGAAAAAATGCAACAGAAGGAATTAATTTAGATAACAGATACAGTTCTCTCAACAACACTGGCGAAGATGAGAAAATACAGAAGAAATTAAGGAAGAACTGAATAATAAAGAACATAAAGTAAGAAATATCATGAATGTCAAACACAGACAAACTAAGGAACCCCTAAACATGTTTTTCATAGATTTGGAACCGGCTGGAAATAATAAGAAAGTTTATGAAATATAAAATCTAGAAAACTATATGGTACTAATAGAACTACCAAGAAAAGGTAAGAACATTCCTCAATGTACGGTCACACCAAGATATACTGTAACAGACCGTATGTATGAGTAAAATGTGGAGGTCCTCATAATACTACAAGTTGTAGTAAAACCAAAGATTCTCCAGCAAAATGTGCCCTGTGCGGTGGGTCACACCCAGCAAATTATAGAGGTTGTGAATATTATCGTAACCTATACAAAACTAGCAACTACAAACAAAGCAGGCTTTCCCAATCATCGCAAAAAACAATTACATGTCCAACCCCATTTTTCTGGCCAGAGACCGACATAGCACAAGTCACAAAAGTCAAGACGCTTTATTATCAGAAAATGAAAGTCCCAATACGTCCTAAATAAATTTAGAAATTTAAAAGCATGTTTAGTCAATTAATACAACAAAACAACATGGTAATGAAATGCTTACAATGCTAATTAATAAGATTAAGTAATGGCTAAATTTCTTAGAATTGCTTTTGGAACGCCAATGGCTAGCTCAACGCAAAGAAGAATTAGAAATATTCCCAACAATATCTAATAGATGTACTACTTATCAGTGAAACACACTTCACCACTAGAACATATTTTAAAATACCCACTCCATCTCTACCATACTACATTCCTGTAACTCTGCCCATGCTAGAACGGCAATTCTAATCAAATCATCAATTAGCCACTATAAACTTCAAAAATTTGAAAAATCCTATCTACGAGCAACTAGCATTAAAATACAATTACTTCCATACGATCTAACACTCACCGCAGTATACTGTCCTCGTCATAACCTGAAAGAAGAACACTTCCAAGACTTTTTGGTACACTAGGTAACACAATCATAGCAGGAGGAGACTTTAATAGTATAAACACCTTATGGGGTTTCGAAACTACTACAAGTAAAGGAAGAGAACTATTAAAGGTACTGAATAACAAGAATTATTCATTTTTATCAACCGGAACCCCCACATATTGGCCCACTGATCCGAACAAAGTTTCAGATCTCCTCCACTTTTTTGTGACTAGCGGCATTTCGACACTTTACACACAAGTAGTACCCAATTACGACTTATCTTCTGACCACACACCTATCATAGTGACGGTTAGTTCAACGGTTATAAATATAAAACGTGTACCAAAATTGCGCACAACAAAAACAAAGTGGGATATATATATATATATATATATATATATATATAGGAACGAGATATTAGCAAAAATTAATTTGAAAACAAGATTAAAAACACCTACTGAACTAGAAGAAGGAGTCACCAAGTTAATCTCAACTACACAACAAGCTGCCAAACAAGCTACACCAAATTTATACTTACAAAGAACCGTTGATAATATACCGCTTGAAATTAAAAAACTTATTTCCTTAAAAAGAAAAGCCAAAAAGATATGGCAACAAAGTCATACCTTAGCAGATAAAACGCATTATAATCACTTAAGCAATAAACTCAAACTAAAACTAAGAGAACTTGGAGATAACAGTTTCTTAGATTATATCACTAACCTTAGTAGACATGACAATAGCGTTTGGAAACCAATTAAAAGCTCAAGAAAACCGATTACAGCAATACCACAAATACGTTTTGAATCCCTATTCGTCGGGCCATGAGCCAAATCCAATCAAGAAAAAACAGACCTCTTTGCAGAACACTTGGCAACAGTATTTACTCCAAATAACGATACACCAGACAGAGATGTTCTGAATTTCCTAAACAACAGCACCCTAGATCCATCTGAGCACAGTATACACCTATTCACTCCTACAGAGAAGTACAGAAAGAAACATCTTTCTTAATCAACAAAAAAGCTCCAGGAATAGACCAAGTTACTCCCAGGATGCTCAAAGAACTTCCCAAGAAAGGACTAGTTATGTTAACATATATATTTAATGCTGTACTCAGACTTCACTACCGGCCACAAGGACTAAAATTATCAGAGATAATTTTAATACCAAAACCCGGAAAAAACCCAAACAATGTAACTTCGTATAGACTGATAAGTTTGCTATCAACCATATCAAAATATATTACACCTCTGCAAGATGTAATTTCAGACCATCAATTTGGGTTTCGAGCAGAGCACTCTACTACACAACAGTGTCATCGGATAGCTAACACTATTCAAGAATCTCTGGACAATAAAAAATTTTGTACAAAAGCATTCCTCGATGTTAGTCAGGCCTTTGACAGGATCTGGCATGCAGGTCTGTTATACAAAATCAAACGCATCCTACCGAAGCCTTACTATATATTGATAAAATCATACTTTGAAAACAGAAAATTTAGAACAAGAGTAAATGGAGAAAATTCTATCTTCTACCCAATTAAAGCAGGTGTTTCCCAAGGTAGCGTCCTTGGAACCTTCCTGTATCTGATATACACATTCGATCTTCCCACAACCACTAGCACAATCACAGGAACATTTGCCGACGACGACGGCTGTAAATGCCAATCCCCTAATAGCATCTGCACGCCTACAAGTCCACCTTAATCTACTTCAACAATGGCTAGATAAATGGAAGGTTAAAATTAACGAAACAAAGTCTCCACAAATAACTTTCACCTTACGGAAACAACAATGTCCACAAGTCACCATCAACAATATACAGCTCCCGGTATCAACAAGTGTAAAATACCTTGTAATTTACCTAGATTCGAAACTTACATGGAAGGAACACATACGGAAGAAAAGGAAACAAATGGAGTTGCGTTTTAAAGAAATATATTGGCTTTTTGGAAGAAGATCTAAAGTGTCACTAGAGAATAAAATTCTATTATATAAAGTTGTGATCAAGCCGATGTGGACATTTGGCATCGAGCACTGCTATAATCCAAAGATTGCAATCTAAAATCATCAGAGCAATGGTTGGTGCACCACGGTATGTGAGTAACCAAACGCTCCATCAAGACGAATACCATTCATCACGGACGTCATTCAAGATAGACGTAATAAACACCACAGCAGACTAACAACTCACACAAATCCCCTCATACAACCGCTATTGCTGAATCGGAGCAACACACGACTAAAACGACACTGGCCAATAGATCTGAAGTAAGGTAGCAGGGGTCTGATTACTGAAGAAGACCTCATGAGAACACTAGCAAATTCAGTATAATAAATGAATTCTAAGTTAGCCAAGTAGCTTAGAGAGCATGTAATTTCTGATTGCTGTTTTTATTAATAATAAAAAATGTATTAGTGAAGTATAATGTAATGTATTCTTATAAACAAAGTCATTAAAGTAAAATAAATGAACAATTCTAATCAAAGTGTTCCTTTATGAATATGTTCTAAACAGAAGTTCAATAACTTTTCTATTTCTATTTATTAAAATTAGTTACTGGAGAGGCAGGCGTGTAAATAGCCGCTCTCGTGGATGCGGTGTTGGATACGATACCGATGCGGCTCGTAAGGACCAACAAATGGAGAGGCAGGCGTGTAAATAGCCGCTCTCGTGATGCGGTGTGAAACGTAGTACGGCCCGTATGGAAGGTCAGCCGATAAGGCCAAATCGTCCCTTAAACGGCCGTCGCGTAAGCGGATGGGGGCGGCTACCGATATCCACCAACGAATATTGCCAAATCGCTCACCTGAATCGGCTTCGGCTTCGGCTTCGTCGGCGATTCCCAGCTGGCCGCCTCTGCGTTGCGGATCGGGTTTGCGGGTAGCGAATGTTCTTGCGGGGTGAAGACACGACCGAAATTGGTCGCGCTGCGGATGGCGAGTTTCTTGCGGGTTGAGACACGACCAAGTTGGCCGAGCTGCGATGCGTGAATGTTGCGGTGTTAAACACGACCAAATTGGCCGAGTTGCGGGACGTGAATGTTGCCGGGCTTCGCGCCTGGCTGGCGGCAGGTCTTTGCGGGCAATTTGCATTCGCCAGCACCTTTCATCAAAGGTGCCGCCGACGGCGTTGCAGACTTGTCGGCTGAAAGCCCATATGCCGTTTTGTGTGCGATGGCAAAAGGGCAGACATCACAGCCGCCAGCATGCCGCCGCGATATAAGCGGTTCAAGGGCGAAAAGGCCGCCACACCATACTCCCGCCTTGAAAGGTCCTGAGCTTTCAAAAATTATTACCTTATCAAGGAGCTATTAACAGCGGTTTGAAACAATATTGTCATTAAATTCCTGAAATTAACTATTATATTTCAGGTGCGTTAAATTGCGGTTAGATTTATATCGTAACAAACTATATATAAATGCCCTATTAATACACTATCTATATATACATGAGTCAGCTAGAATATTGTTTATTGGGTTGGCAAAGGATATAGCTTGGTGACAGGACGTTTGTATGTACCTGACCCGGTTTTACTGAAGCTACGCGAATTACACCATCCGATCCGGGAAAAGTCTCTGTTATAACGCCTAGTGGCCAAGTTAAAGGAGGTACATTATCTTGACCCAAGAGAACAACAGTCCCGATCTCTATTGGGCGATCGGGTGATCCCACTTCTGCCGAACTTGAGCGTGTGCAAGTATTCAACTCGCCATTTTTCCAATAAGACAATACAAGCTGATCTAAAAGCCTTTTGCGGTTTGTCAAGTTCAAGCTTTCTCTGTCAATTCAGAAGAAGGTAAATATCTTGTATTTTAGCAATACGATTGCTGACAAAATAGACCACCTATGTGGCGATGAGTGGATCCACGAAAGCGCTATTGTAGAATCCGAGAAGGCGTAAACACCTGTAATAGGTACACGAGCGGAAAGTTTATCGCGGACCACGCGAACAAGCTTGGACAACAGCAAAGCGGCGACAAGTTCTAATCGAGCTAGCGTTGTTATTTTAACTGGAGAAACCTTTGACTTTGCACATAAAAGCCGGACGGTGATATTACCTTCAGGATCAGTGATGTGTAAATAAACACAACAACCGTAACCACTGAAGCTCGCGTCACAAAAGGCTACGATGTTCACTACAGCTTTTCCTACAATGCCAATATGGCGCGGAATTTTTAGAGTGCGGAAAAATCGCGTGAAAAAGCTGAAAAGCGACTGATGATGGATTCCGGAGGAACCTCATCCCAGTCTATTTTAGCTAGCCATAGTTCCTTAATAAGAATTTTGGCGTACAGCACAACTGGAGCTACAACGCCAAGTACGTCGAATAAGCGGGCAACTAGCGATAGAATCGTGCGCTTTGTGCATTTATCTTCTACAGCGATTGTTGTTAAAGAAAAGTAATCGTCAGCAGGATCCCAGGTTAAACCAAGGATTTTAAAATTGTAAATATCGTTACCCATGCCAGAAAAATTTACTGGTGAGCGGTGAGACTCGGGAAGAACCTCCAATAAAGCGGGTGAATTAGTGGCCCATTTGACAAGGTCGAAAGAGCCTAATTTAAATAAATCGATTAATTCGCGAGACAATCGCATGCAGTCTGTTCATCGGGAACCGAATTGACATAATCATCCATGTAAAACTGAGTTTCTACCAGTTTAGAAGCCTCAGGAAGCGGTCACTATGCTCGCACGCTAAGTTGCGTAACGTACGCATAGCTAGGTAAGGGCTAGGCTTTAGCCCGAAGGGTACGCGGTCAAAATTGTAAGTGCGAATAGGTTCGTTCCTACTGAAACGAAATAAAATTCGTAAGTATTTACGATGGTGCTCGTTTACTCCGATGCGCAAAAACATTTGTTTTATATCAGCGGTCATTGCTATTGGGAATGTACGAAAGTCGAGTAACAACGAGAACAAGTCGGCCTGCAAATTAGGTCCGACATGCAAAATGTCATTAAGTGACAGCCCTGAGTGCGTTTTAGCACTAGCGTCTAAAACGATACGGATGCTGTCCTTATCTGGTCTGACAACGGCGTGATGCGGTATGTAGTAACCCTCCTCTGTCAATTCAGAGTCAGGCACCTGGGACAAATACCCTGCGTTATATAATCGGCGATAGTTTTATTATAATTTTCGCGTAGGGTTGGCACGCAATCGAATTTACGCTCGAGCGCAAGTAGACGACGGTGAGCCAGAGCGCGTGAATTACCCAGCTCCGAGGGGTTTCGAGAAAAGGGTAAATCAACAAAATATCTGCCGTCTTTAAATAAAATCGAAGAGTTAAAGTTATTTTCGCAATCTAATTCATCTGGACTAATAAAACGTTGAGATGGAATTTCCTCTAACTCAAAGAACTTCCGTAAACTTGACTCAATGTCAACGTTAGCAAGCGCGGTAAACGAAGATGTACTATGTAGGCAGGTTGCATCATAATGACATGCAATATCTCCCATAAGTACGTAACCAAAGCTGGTTAATATAGCGGGTGGTGCGCGATTACCAGAATCGACCCTATCTCCCAAATAAATATAAGGAAACAGTTGAGCACCAAGCACAACGTCAATTTCTCCCGGTACATTCCAGGATAAATCGGCAAGCGGTAAATTATTTAAATATGACATATCTTCATTTAATGTAATGAAGTTTGCGGGAAGTTTGTCTGTAATACAGTCAACTACTAAAGCACGAATGTAATATTTGTTGTTAGGATTAATTCGCGATTCTATTGCGAAATTAATAAAACCGTGTACAGGTCGCGAGGTCATACCAACACCTTGTAAAGATGAATTGCGTAATTTAATTATGGGAATGTTCAAGCGTTTACAACAATCCATAGTAATTAAGTTATTTTGCGACCCGTTGTCTATTAAACACCTGACGACGAGCGTATTTCCGTTTTACCATGTGCATAGATCTGTGCGGTCGATAACAATATAGCCGAACTCGAAGCCGCCGCACTAAGCGAAACAGAAGACGTGTGAGGTTGCGTTGCTGAATGCGCTGACTCAGCTATTATGGGCGCACGGTTACCTGCTTGCGGTCCAGCCGCCACAGACGGCTTATTCGGCGATCATTCTTTAAGTTCGAAAATGCAGTAAAGAATGATGCTGTTTTTACAAATTTTACAAACGTTCCGTGATTTACATTTAGTTAACGAGTGAGATAGACTTAAACAGTTTATACAGCCGCGTTTCGCTTTAATTAACTCTAAACGCGCTTGCGGTGATTTCATATTTTTAAATTCAAGGCAGCGAAACAGCTGGTGTTCTCTGTCGCATAGCGGGCAACGCGTATTAAAATCTGTTCACTCGACACAAACGACTTGCAGGCACCTTGTGCGCCACGGCCAAGGCTGTGATAAGGTAAACTGGAATTTGCGCGCGGCTTGGTCTGCGAATTATTAACATGCGAGCCCTCGAGTACTTTGACATAATCTTGCGTAAATGAAATAAATTGTTTACAGGAGGGTAATTCCATTCCGCTCACCCTATTTTCGAATTGTTGAAGCGTTTGGGGATCAAGTTTTCTTAAACCACAATGTAACAAGACAAAATCTAATAGGTCGGGAATGTCTAACTGTTTTAATGCGGCGATGGACGCGGAATATTTTCTATATATGTATTCAAACTAACAGCATTACCGACGCATCCTTTGATGTCCAGAA
Organism: Sinelater perroti; assembly: GCA_036346155.1. NCBI lineage: Eukaryota > Metazoa > Arthropoda > Insecta > Coleoptera > Elateridae > Sinelater > Sinelater perroti. The sequence continues at coordinate 13,571,304 of JARFIY010000359.1, read as the reverse complement.
TGTTATTTAGATAATGACTGCCTAAACTACGTTTATCTTGATACTTTTAACAAGACTATCCCATATAATATTATAAGTATCCCTGTAGGAATAATACCTGCGGTTAATTTTAAAGCGTCATGAGTTAATTTACTAATCAAATACTGCACACGCTGCGCGTCAGTCAAATTTGTATTTAAATGCACATTGCTACGAAATATTTCGTAAAATATTGGCCAGCTCTCAGTCTTGCCATCGAAAGAAGGTAGTTCAATTGGCGGTAATTTTACGATACCTCTTTTTTGATCTAATGTAAATGTTTTGCTGTTTGACAATATAAGGTTGCGTTTATATTTAATACTCGAATATAAATCTTCAATAGAATTTAAACATGAGTAGTCTGGAGGAGTCTGATCAATTTCAAACTGCAAATTGTTAATTTCTTCAATTATTGTTTCAAACCTGCTGTATAATTCACTAATAGCTTCAGTTTGCGATAAAAATAATTCGTTTGAGCGTAATTCATAATTTGAAATATTAGTTGACGTATTGTATAACCGATTAAATCGTTCGAAAATCGCCTCTTTTTTGGCAGTTAACTGAACTAATTTTAATTCAAGCTTATCCATTATAAGGGAACTTTACTTGAATAAAGCGTAATAAATTGTATCTGATACCGATCCGGCTCGAAGGACCAAAATGGAGAGGCAGGCGTGTAAATAGCCGCTCTCGTGGATGCGGTGTTGGATACGATACCGATGCGGCTCGTAAGGACCAAAAATGGAGAGGCAGGCGTGCAAATAGCCGCTCTCGTGATGCGGTGTGAAACGTAGTACGGCCCGTATGGAAGGTCAGCCGATAAGGCCAAATCGTCCCTTAAACGGCCGTCGCGTAAGCGGATGGGGGCGGCTACCGATATCCACCAACGAATATTGCCAAATCGCTCACCTGAATCGGCTTCGGCTTCGGCTTCGTCGGCGATTCCCAGTGGCCCTCTGCGTTGCGGATCGGGTTTGCGGGTAGCGAATGTTCTTGCGGGGTGAAACGACCGAATTGGTCGCGCTGCGGATGGCGAGTTACTTGCGGGTTGAGACACGACCAATTGGTCGCGCTGATGATGGCGAGTTGCGGTTGAGCCGACCAAGTTGGCCGAGCTGCGATGCGTGAATGATGCGGTGTTAAACACGACCAAGTGGCCGAGTTGCGGACGTGAATGTTGCGGTGTTAAACACGACCAAGCTGGCCGATTGCGGGACGTGAATGTTGCCGGGCTTCGCGCCTGGCGGCAGGTCTTTGCGGGCAATTTGCATTCGCCAGCACCTTTCCTATCAAAAGGTGCCGCCGACGGCGTATGCAGACTTGTCGGCCGTGCAAAAGCCCATATGCCGTTTTGTGTGCGATGGCAAAACGGGCAGACATCACAGCCGTCAGCATGCCGCCGCGAGATAAGCGGTTCAAGGGCGAAAAGGCCGCCACACCAGTTACATTGTTTTAAATTAATGATTCTTTGCCATTTAAGTTTTACTCACTTTAACTATCGGAAACATTTGAACTTTTGGTTACTGTTATTCGGTCCTATGTTTGCAGTAATCTTACGGTTAGTTCGTTTGTAAATTTATATTTAGTGGAGAATTAGTATCTTACATTGTCTCACTTATCAAATATCCTTAAAGCACAATGCCGAGGTTCCGGTCTCCGGTCCCCGGTCGTGTGAGAAGCATTGGTTGCCAGAGTAACGCGGTCGGGGCCACGCGGAAATACACGAACGATCGTTGCTATATATTTTGTAATGTCAACATAACGTCAACGCCCATTACGGCGATGCACCAGAGTGAGACGAAATTAGTGACTGGCACAATAGTTGGAGGGCAGCAATAGTGACTATTGCTACAGAAAGTTCGTAACACTTGCATTCTCTATAGTAGCCAAGCGTAGCTGGCTGGATTTTCTACTTGTTTACTATAAGGTGTTTTCAATCTGTGCCATTGTTTACGCAGTCTCTTTTGTTCTTCAATTTCTTGTTTGATTGATAAGGGGTACTCGTTAATTGGTGATTTTTCTAGTGTCTCTGGAGTTGCGTTTCAACCCGCCTTTTGTATAGCATCATTAAAAAACTTAATGGTATATTTGATATCTTTTAGTTTTAAGAGAAATCGATATGGTCAATTTTTCCTCTACCAGACATCTAAACATATCCCAGTTAGTATGTTTGTTGCTTAAGCGAGGCAGACTATCCTTGTATAGTGGGCTATCGGATAGTGTGATTAATACCGGGGAGTGGTCGGATGATAGATCAACGCTTGATTTTGCTACAGCTAGTTCTGGAATGATACCTTTAGTGATGCAGAAATCTATTAGATCGGGTATTTTATCTCTGTCTGAAGGGCAATACGTGCGCTTGCTAGATAGGTGCTTTAAGTTGTTGCTTACCAATGCTTTGAGTAGTTTACGCTCCTTGGGGTTTATGAGACTAGGTCTCCAGTCTGTATTTTTGGCATTGTAATCCCCTCCTGCAGCAAAGCGTTGTCCAAGAGTGTTAAAAAAGGCTTGAAATGGTTCTTGCTTAACCGTGTGACTTGGAGGTAAGTACACTGCCATACAAGTTAGTGGTCCGATGGAATCCGAAATTGACACACCCGTTGCTTTTAGATAATTTTTCGTATAGCTATCTGATAGTGGTTAATAGAATTTTTAATTATTATAGCACTTCTACCATCAAGAGTTCCTGCTAGATGGTTTGTATGATAGTCGAATACTTGGAAAATTTCAAGCAACTCTTTTCGGTAAAGGGTGTCTCAGAGATTAACATTAAAATAATTGCTTTAAATTCGTCAACATGGTGTAATATGCTATTGACATTCCATAATACAAGTTGTAGGAGATTACCTATTATTTGAGTTTGCAGTATACTAAGGTAAGTGGGTTTAACATAGTTCCTATTTGTTGAAACAGATTTTTTATCATATCCTTCAGTTCTCTATGTGATTGGATTGTTGTTGAGGTGGAATTTAGTTTTGTATTTGTATTAGATTGGTAGGGAGTGCAATTACTGGTTTGATTCACTAGTTACCTGAGCATATGATAATTTTGGCTGGGTTTGTTGATAGTGTTTGACTTATGCAGGGGGAATGTATTGTATAGGTCCTAATGGTGGATATTTTTTGCATCTTTATATACCATGCAGCTCTTATAATTAGTAGAGTCATTCCCTTGACACAACATACATTAAACGTCCCGTGATTTTTCCTTTCGTGTACATTGATCTGACGCATAACCGCCTATACATTTTACGCATCTTGGCTTTAAATGACAGAAATTTTTGGTATCTCCGACAACGTGGACATTGGGCATTTATCTTTTGTGTCTAGGGGAGTCGAATTTTATTTTGCATTGTTGGAGGTATTCAACATTAAATATATTTTTGTTGTTGGAGGCTGATTTCAATTTCCCACAGAACATTGAAAGAGACACTTTGGTTATATGTTGTTTTATATTCCAGATGATAGTTACCGTATGTCCCTGTTTTTCAATTTCGGCTTTAATTTCCTCTGTGTTGATGGGGTAATGCATGTTTTTTATAACCGCTTTGTAATTTCGTTCTTCTTTTAGTTTATGTGTCGAACTGTGTCTGTTTTTCCTCTATGACTTTTATGATTGTAGTATAATATTGTGAAGATTTAGGTAGCTCTTTTACCTGTTTATTAGCGAGGGCTTTAATTTCATATTACTGTTTTGCGATATGTCTAAAAGTTGTATTATAGGTGCAATTCGTGCTTTGTTGTTGATCTGCAATGGACTTAGCCAGTATTTATTATCTTCTGCATGTTTGGTTTTTATTTCCGCTTCATCTTGCGATCTGCCTCTTTTGTGCGAAACTTTAGTCCGGTTATCATGCTGGCCTATGTAAGGTGGGAAAGCAGGGGCTTAGGTTTGATGTTGAAATTGTAAATAGGATTGGGAATTACATATTTGTTGTAGTTCAATTATGAAGTTATCTAATATTTGTTGCAACTGAGTGTTAATCATCTGAGTGTGGTCATATGTTATCATTGGCGTTGGTAGTACCATTGGAGTTTGCATCTCTCCCGGTTGTGGGAAGAAAGCCAAATCGCTTTTTAGCAGGTGAGTTTTATTGCTGGAATTATTAATATTCGTACACTTATAATGATAAAGCGGCCGTAGCCGCGTTATCGAAATAGCACTTGACCTCCTTAAATAACAGGTAGAGCGTTTCGGACATTTATATAGGGTGACGCGGAGCCAACTGACAATTTTCAACTAGTCATATATTATATAAAGAAACAGGGAAAAATGCGACTAAGTATGTCATTTATTTACCACCGATTACAAGGTTATTTTTTAAAAACTACATTAGGCAGATGGCCTCCGTTTGCATCAATGCATTGCTGCATTGTTGTCGTACCCGCGTCTCCGTAGGTCCATATCAATTACTGCAACTTTGTCACCAATGAGTTCTTGAATACTTATAATATGCCTCATAATATGCTTCAAAAACCCCCACAGGAAAAGTCTGGTATTTGTTTAAGTTTTATGAACTAAGATCATCTCTAAGTGATAACTTTTGTTTATCTACGGACAGTTTATTTGCGTGTAATAGATTTACTTCGTGCTCCATGTAAGTCTTAGCGTCAACTAGAGATAGTTGATTCAAAGTTGTCTTATATGCAGGGGCTGTACCGCAGTTCTAAAAATATTATTATCTTTTGTCGAGGAACTTATTTCAAGTCATTTTCCAACAACTTCAAGTTCTACAATATTAATACATGTACGTCCATTATAATCAACATGTAGAGCAAAACACATCCTTCATATGATGTAACCTATCTAATAATCAGTATCAGTAACCTATTATACAGATTTTACATCAGATTATTATGACAGAATAAACAACAGTAACATAAAAAAGAAGAAAATAAATATTTTTGAATATAAAGGTCGTCTTGTAAGACCAAAAATAACTTCGAAAACACAAAAAAATTAAGGATTACTAATAAATTTCAAACCCTACCCATTTGTGTAAACAATCTCTAACTATAAAAGTAACAAAAACACCATCCATTTGTATTTTTAATCTTTTAAATTTAGACGCCTAACAGGTAAACTAATGCATTTATTAAGAACAGCTATGCTCTGAACATAGTATGAAGATATCAAGTTAAAATAATACCGTCAAGTGCAGACACCATAGAACCGTAGTCAAAGATCGAAAGGTATAATTCCACACATACTAATTTTACAAAAAGCGCAATTTTAGATTAGTGATCAAAACTATTCATTACTTTAAGGACATAACTGAATTAAAGGAAAAAATAGGAGCTAAAGGCATTTACAACGTAAAACATCGCTTTTAAGAAAGTTTTATCTATGTTTCTTGTTGATTTCGCTCCTAGCAAATTCGATAAGAAACTATACAAAGTCAAATTCTTACTACATCGAAAAGTAACCATAAAACCACTCCGCCAAAAAATAGAAGTGCCACAGTACAACAACTATCATATTGTACATGACAACTAAGGTGCGTAAAATGTAGAAATTCCTATTCTACGAAAAGTTGTGTCATGTCTAAAAACATTTTAACCAAATGTGCAATTTGCAGCGAAGCTCATCCGGTGAATTATAAATGATACAAGGTCTACCAAAAAATATGAAACCACAATTTTCCGCCACTGCGACAAAAAAAGGGCAAAATTAAAATTTGTGATAACTTACACACAAAAAACTATAGAACCAACTTAATCACAATCTATAAAAAATACCACACAAATAGCTGTACTTGTATATATTATAATTCAAAGTTTTATCAGATATTACGAATTGGATTAATACCAACATAAATATATATATAAGCAAAGAGTTGCGAATGAAGACGGGCTTGATTCAATTACAATTATATCTTCCTACTGTGCTCCTAGGTATTGAAATAGAAAAGATCAATTCAACCATTTTTCAAAACGCTAGGAAATTAGTTTATTATTGATAGTGACTACAATGCGTAACACCAACAGTGAGATTTCAGGATAACACTCACTAAAAGGACAGAGTTGTTAATATTTATGAATAAGTATAACTACGCTTACAACTCTACAGAGCAGCCTGCCCAATAGCCGACTGGGAGGCGTAAGATGCTTGCTTGTTTTTTACGTTACAAAACTACGTCAAGGGAAAAAATCTTGTGGTTAATAATTTGATTATACGTCTGTATTAGTCTTATTAAATTCACAAGTCCAATAACAAGAAAGACCACCTAGCATATAAAATAAAGATACAAATCGCTATTAAAGCAATATAGGCATAGATTCTCCCAATCTATTTGAGCCTACTGCCATTTTCGGTTCACTTGCCGCAGGAAAATGTTAACGAAAATAATGGTCTCATTTGCGCCCAACATTGACATTAGTCATTAGTTGTTAAACAAGGTTTTATATATAGAATAAAGTGCGTGACGAAAACAAGTCAACATTTTGCTTATACCGGTAAATGTGTAAACAATGATGCAAATATTAGATAGTGGTTCTTTAGCTGCCGATGAAGTTAAAAAGTGCATCGTGAATGCTAAGAAGAGAACAAGGGAAGAAGAAGATTTTTGCCAATGTCCAAGATTTACAAGAAAGAAATAAACGGTTTATTCAATCGAGGTTTAGATCTTCTGACTGAAATTCCTGCATTTTCCTCGGTAAAATCAACTTCAAATAGAATATGGAACAACGTACGAGGCGTGATACAAAACCCTGCAAGAGCTCAAGATGTTCATTTTCCAAAACATATTGAAGGTAGAAGATGGGTCAACCTTTCTTTTCGCCAATGATACGGAAGAATACAGAGTTCTTATTTTTTCAAGTCAAGAAGTTAAAGAGGCATTATCAAAAGACAGACTTTTTTATTGATGGACACATTCAAAAGCTGCAGTAAGCAATTTTACCCGGTTTATACCATTCATGTTGACCTTGGGAGTACTTTTGGGGAAACCAACACAATTCAAGTTATATACGCTTTGCTTCCAAATAAAATACAGGATGCATACACCAGATTATTTTTCATATTAAAAATTGAAGCCTTATGGAATCCAATCGTTGCGAAAATTGATTTCGAACAAGCTTTTATCTCTGCCTTGAAGCGTGTGTTTCTTGACGTTGAAATTTCTGGCTGTAATTTCCATTACAATTGATCCTTGTGGCGAAAAGTTCAAAATCTGGGACTTGCAACAAAATTCACAGAAAATGATGACATACGGTTGCACATATGTATGTGTGCTGCATTGACATATTTGTCATTAAATTATATTGACGATGGATGGCTATACATAATGGAAAACGTCCCTGAAAATGATAAATTGACGGCGTTTTACGATTACTTTGTAGATCACTGGTTGAAAAATAACACAACTGCTACGGCCACAGACATAGAGCTAATAATGCCCTTGAAGGATGGAACAACAGCTTGAACCAACTCTTGAAACTAAATCCAAATATTTTTGAATTCCTAAAGATTTTGAAGAAGGAAGCAGAATATATAGACTATATTTACGATAGGAAATGCTTGAACTTGGAAGGCAAAAGAAAAAAAAACACGTAAGATTGGACGAAAGAATAGAGAAGTCGTTTGCGGAATTTGAAAATACAGGCGATTTAGGAAAATGTTTACGCATATTATCCTATATACAAAAACTTATAATATAATAAACCTGCAAAGCTTGCAATGCATAGCGAAGTGGCAAAGCAGTCTCCCAAATTTGAGAACCCTCTAGTTGACCTTTAACCAATCAGTTTCAAAATCACTAGCAAACAAGCCTTTTTGGTCACCTGTGGATTGGTGAAAACAGAATTTGGAAATTCCCAGCCGTTCTCGAGTTTTCGCTCGGACGGACGGACAACATGAAGTTAGTAAGTGACTCTGCTTCGCTTCACCACTTAATAATATAATCTGTACCTCTCCTACCGTTAGGTGTAGAGAAATACAAAAACTTAATTAAATATATATTACTCGACTATGCATGTATGTATATATTGTGAATACTAATCTAAAATGCCAAAAACAAAAAATATAAAAAAATAAAAAGATTTGATAAGAATCAGCTTTGCTGTTTTGCAACTTTTACGAAAATTTACCACTAGAAAACACAAAAATCAATCCTCAATAAATACAAAAACTAAGGTACCTATAAAAACATATTGAAACTAGGGGAACTCAGCGTAAAATTATAAAATTTTGTGTAGTTAGTTGTAATGACTAAGGCGCAAATGAGACCATTATTTTTGTTGACATTTTTTTGAGGGGCTAGTGAGCCGAAAATGGCGCTCACAAACTGTATTTACAAATTAATTATTTCTTTTCACATAACAGAAGATTAAATTAATTTTAAAAATATAAGAGGTTATTATTTATTGGGATTCTTTGACAATAACTACAATAATAAAAATGTTGATTTAGCTTGCATAAGCAACGAATTGGATATTTTCGATTGCTTTTATCACCAATGACATGTTTTGATTTATTTTTACATATTTCGGCTTCTCTTTCGTTTCTTAAAGTTTTCTAAATTATTACATAATTTAGTTTTGCAATCATATGGTAAATTTCTACAGCACTCGTATTTAAAATACCTTTATAGGTGTATATATTTTAAATAAAATTAATTACAAGCACAAAACAACTTACTGAATAACAATTATCCAGCGACACAGTTTAGTATGTATCTGTTTGATGTTCCAAAAGAATTTTTTGTAATATATATATATATATATATATATATATATATATATATATATATATATATATATATATATATTATTATTATTATTATTATTATTATTAGGGATTAGAGTATACAATTTAAAATTTAGTAAGAGGCATCTTAACAATTGCTCATTCTTCTTTATCACCGATTGTTAGATTGTATAAAACTTATGTAAGGTAAAGTGTCACATAAAATTTAAGCATATTAATATTTAATATAAAATTGATTATTGTTAACACAATAGTATTACCCCTAATGTCATTAAGTCATTTAATCTACAATAAGAAGCTATTAAATCGCTTCTACCACCATGTTTCAGGCTACAGTGGCTCTCCTTAACATACTAATTGTTAATTTTTTATTATTCTTAAGAAATTATGTAAAAGCATTTTCGTATGTGATATAGATATACAAAAGCACAGAGACAAAAATGCAACCGAAGTTATAATTAGATAGTAGATCTACAAAAATAATTGTCAGTAAAAATTTCTTATAACTAAGTAATTCTACACATAGTTTTGTAAGATCCAATATTTTTATAAATAAATATGCTTTAAATTCTTATCAACTCTTATATTTTTAAATTTTGTATAATAGAAGTTATATGCGGAAAATAATTAGACTGGTTTTCTTGGTCAAAGCAGAAAGGTCGGTGGTATTTTCGAGCCTGATAATTTATGGGGGATGTTAAATACGCGTTCTGGTTTAGCTAATTTACCTTTGAGCTTTTATAGTGTGCGAATCACTTGGGAGGTTGTTTGAAAGTCGTGTCAAAAGTTAAAATGCAACACAGTGTTGATCAGTGATGCAAAGTTTTGCTTTCAACCCAAAAAATCCGCAAGCGTGACAGTAAGATACAAAATACCCACAGAGAAGAAAGCTTCATCAAGACCACAAGAGTTTACATAACACAAAGCGTTCAGAGAAGGAAGTAAGGATCTCGAAGCTAAGCAACCATCGCAAGGCAACTATTAATGTTTTACATTTTGGACAATGACTAAAGTGACACTGGTTTTGGACTTTAACTGGCACTTGCGTGTTAAATTGATAGCAAATAAAGTAAGACTTTTAAAATCCTTGGTTCATAAAATGATCACGACAGAGATCTTTATGCTAAATTGGTTCTTAATGTTTCAACCCACAAACAGGAGAAAAACGATGTGTTGATTAATTCTGCGCTTTTGGGCTGTAGCAAAAGTGAGCCTAATTTTTGTACAAGTAATAATTAGTAATGAAATGTGACTTTTTAAGTATGGCCCAGAAACAAAAAGACTTTAAGACTAAATAAAGCTCAAATAAGAAAATCAAAGGTTAAAGCACTTTCTTCTCTTGTCTTTTTTGACTGTAAAAAGCTTGCCCATTAAGAGTTTTTATGGTCCGGACAGACAATCAACACTTCACTTTACCCGAAAGACAAACAAACTAAGCACCTGAGTTCTTTACCATAACAATGCACCGAGTCATGTGTTGCTGCTAGTGAAAGAGTTTCTGGAGAAACAAACCATGACAACGCTACTTCAATCTGTTACAGCCTGAACCTAACCCCAGCCGATTTATTTCTGTTTTATCAACTTATATTCAGCTTGACAGTAAACCATTTTGGAACTATAAACATATATAGACAGCTCTAACAGTTGTTCTAAAAGAGATTGCAATTTACGATTTCCAGTCAAGGTATGACGTGTGCAAAACCTCTAACAACTGTGCATTCATGCTCAACGATGCCACTTTTAAGAATATTTAGTGTACATAAACATATCTTCAATTTCGGGCCTATTTTATATATATATATATATATATATATATATATATATATATATATATATAGAAAAGGATCTTCACAGCTGACGCTGTCTTCCTTCACTCAACCGTTTCTTCCAATCCTTTTTGTCTTCCCAATCTCCGTCTGCTAGCCCTCTTCTTTCCATGGCTTCGTCCACCTCATCTCTGAAAGATCTTCGGGGTCTTCCTCTCTTTCGTTTTCCTGGAGGACTCCACTCTGTTATTTTCTTTATCCATCGATTATTGTCCGTCCTTCTAACATGGCCGTACCATATTAATTTCTTTTCCTCGATGTAAGTCAGTGTGTCTTTTTCTACATTCATTCTCCTCTCTATTTCTGTATTTCTAATTCTGTCCAGTCGTGTCACCTGGCAGCACCTTCTCCAAAATTCCATTTCTGTGGCTTTTATTTTTCCTCTATTTTTCTTATTAATTATCCAGTTTTCTGCCCCATATGTCATAATACTTTGATAATTGTGTTATATATTCTGTGTTTTGTATTTTTTGTAATGTGTGTGTTCCATAGAATGGGATGTAGTTGCCTGATACTTATTCTAGTTTGTCCTAACCTGTTCTTTATTTCTTCTTCTGTAGATGTATTTTTTGATATAGTAAAGCCTAGGTATTTGAACTTATTTTTCCCTCTTATTTCTACATTGTCGTCTATTTCTAAGTTTTTTACCTCTTCTTCTGTAATCGCTAAATATTCTGTCTTGTCGAAGTTTATTTCCATACCGGCCTTAGTGTACTCGTCTTTTAGTTTTCGTAGCATATAACTCAGGTCCTCTTCATCTTGGGCTATTATCACTCGATCATCTGCGTAGCTTAGTGTATAAAGATGTTCATTGCGCACTGGTATCCCCATTCCCTCACATTTCCTTTTCCAATTCTTTAAGGTATCTTCTAAGAATATCTTGAATAGAGTTGGAGATGTGCAGCATCCTTGTAGGAGCCCTTTTGTTGTCTTAAAGTAATTACTGATCGTCTGCCCCACTTTCACTGCCACTTGGTTGTTTCCATAAAGTTGCTGTATTGCCCTGATTAGACTTTTGTTGATTCCTATATTACTCATCGCATCCCACAGTTATTTTCTGGGAACCGAGTCGTACGCTTTTCTGAGGTCTATGAAGGCCAAGTGAATGTCCCTGTTTTTCGCTCTTTTCTTCGCTATAAGTTGTTGGATAGTATATATGTTGTCTATACAGGATTTTCCGGCTGTGAATCCTGTTTGGTCTTCTCCTATTTTTCCATGAATATTGTCTTCTATTTTGTTTTTTACTATTTTTGCATAAATTCTTCCCATTAGAGAGATCACACTAATGCCTCTATAGTTGTCACATATTCTGCGATTACCTTTTTTAAATATCGACGTTATATACGCTTTTACGCATTTAGTGCTTTACGAAACATATGTTGCATCATGCGTAGTAATTTCGGGGTTCCATACTTTACCATTTCGGGTACTATTCCTCCCGGTCCTCCTGATTTTCTATTTTTTAATGATTGTGTGGCCTTTTTGACTTCTCCAATTGTTATTTCTACTTCTTCGTGTTCTATTTGGTCATTTTGTTTATTTTCTATCGCTTGTCCTTTAAACTCTTCTCTATTTTCTGTTAGCGGGTCCTGGTAGTATTGCTTCCATTTTTCTTGTTGTATGAACGGTATTTATGCCTTTTCTTTTGAATTTGTTCTTAACGTTTTTAGTATTCGCCATGCTTCTGAACTCTTTGTTCCCCCTATGTATTGGTCAATGTTTGTGCACATGGTTTTCCACTGATCATTCTTTTCTCTTGTTACTAATCGTTTTACCTCTTTGTTCTTCTCTTTGTACTTTTGTTGATCTTCTTGCGTTTTGGTGCTTAGCCACCTATTATATTGTTCTTTCTTTTCCTGGATACTTTTTAGCGTATTTTCACCAAGGATTATCTTGTGATTATTGTTCTTTTTTATTCTGACTCCCCGTACCTCCCAAGCTGTTTCTTTTATACTAGTTTTTATATGTTCGTACATGTCTGTTATATTATCAAATGTGAATTCATTTAGTTTCTGATCCAATTTTCTTTGGTAGAGTTCTCTTATTTTTTCGTCTTGTAGCTGGTCGACTTGGTAGTGCTGATCCTCTATTTTTTCCTGTGTTTGTTTGTAGGTTATTGTTGTTTTCCTATACCAAGGGAATTCCATCTTTGCAATTAATAATTTGTGGTCTGTGCCACATTCCGCCCTTCTTTTAACTCGTACATCTTTTATTTTTATTTTGGTGTTGATTCTTACTATGATGTAATCGATAATTAATTTCAGATTTCTTGCCATCCGTTCCCAAGTATATTTGTGGATCATTTTATGCCGTTGAAACCCATTCGTTATTCGGAGGTTATTTATTTCACATAATTCTATAATTCTCTCTCCATTATCATTTGTAACTTCCTCTCCGAATGGTCCTATTGTCTTGTTGTTAGCTTCCTTGCCTGTTCTACCATTAAGGTCACCTGCTACTATAATTTCTTGGGAGTCTCTTATTTTCTGGATTTCCTCCCCTAGCGTTTCCATATAGCCCTTTTTTTCATTTTGAGTGCTATCGTCAGTTGGTCCATATACGCCGAGAATTGCTATCTCTCTGTTCCATATATTTCTATTTGTACTTTGATGATTCTCTCGCTTATTGGTTCCCAGGATTTGATTCTCTCTGCCAGTTTCTTTCTTATTATCATTCCTACTCCAGCTTGAGCTCGTTTTTCTTTGTTGACTCCACTCCAGCAATGAAAAACGTCTTGGATAATTTCCGTTCCGTTTCCCTTCTTCTTTGTTTCGCTGGTAATTAGTATATCTATTTTCATTTTCTTCAATTCTTCTATGACTTCCAGATCTTTATTGTTCCATCCCTGTACGTTCCATGTTCCTACTGTGATCTCTCGTTTGTTCTTCTTTCCGTTTCGGTTGAGGTTAAGATATGGGTTCAATAACGTTGACGCAGAACTGCCCCCCCCCGTAACCGATGGGGCTCCCTTCACTGCAGGTGTGGATTGCCACCCGGGGAAATTTTACTTTAAGTTTCCTTTTCATTCTGCTTTCGTCTGAGCCCTTTTTTTGTTTTACGTGTGTTAGGCTGCTTACACCTAGCGCCACAACTCCTAAAGTTGAAGTTACTGAGGATATCATTTCCTATATCGTCGATTTAGGGTTATTTCGCCAATGTTCGGTCGTCATAGCCTCGTTTGTTTTGAACAGACTTCACCGACTCGAAGGTGAGGTTGACATTTGAGTAGGCTAGGCCATGTATTGCGCTTCACTACCCCATTAGAAGTCTTATATATATATATATATATATATATATATATATATATATATATATATATATATATATATATATATATGTAAAATACATTTCAAAATACGCACATTTGCATACACTTATGAATAAATAACACGTAAACAAATACAATAAAATTTAAATTATTAACATTACAGAAGGTGTGGTGAATAATAAACTATAATTAAGTAGTCGTATGTTGGTAATTCAGTCATTTAAATATAATATGCAGAAACAACAGAAAAAGACAGAATATTTTATTAATTTCTAGAAACAAACGTTTTTATTATAAAGTTGTAAAACATAAACATACATACGTAAAATAGGTTACATAAGCAAATGATTTAATGAAAATAAATAATTTGCCTTATATACTGTTCCAAATTAATTAAAAAACTAAAACTATTATATATTTTTGCAAACTACATTCATGATTTATTGATTCTAAATACATAAGATTCATTTAGAATGGATACCTTTACCTTTATACATGCTTTGAGGCGTGTGAGTCTATCGTCCATGATAGTACAGTGTATACTATTGGAAAATTATTTATTACAGGAGTTAGGGCTCGCTCCTAAAAATCAGTACTAGGATGTCCTATTTCAGCGTACCATGCCCTCTAAAGCTAGGATTTCAAGTAGCCTGCATTTAAAAAATAAGGCAATCTATTGCCTAGAGAAATTTGAGATGACTTTGCTTTATGAGCTGGTGCAAGTCTTACTAGAAGGTCGAGAGCTCACTTTAGAAAAACTTATGATTTAGAAGTTTTACCATACTTTTGAAAACATTTTGTTGGTACACGATGACTAAAGTTTTGTTTGTTTCATCACAAAATAAATATTAATTACTTCATCGTAACAGACGTCCAACCAGGTCATTACAGACCGTTAGATAAGTTTCTTTAAACCTTCGGTTCTAATTGGAACGATTTTTTAAATTACATAGCGGTTATTTGTTGAGGAATTTTATTCGTATACATTTTTTTTTAGTTTTTATTAAAGCATCTGTCAATAAATGTTCCATATGCTAACTTGCCCTATGTATTATTTGCTAATGTAAGGTATTTGTCAAAACAATCCTTTATTACAGAAAGGATATCGTTAATTCGAGAACTAACAGTTTTAGTACCTTTTTAATCTAAACTACAAGTATTTTTCCAGATATTTGACAACTCTTAATATCTCCAGTCTTATTAAACAATTTTGTAGTCCGATAAACATACATACGGATAATATAAATAGTATTTTCTGTTCCATGCTTATGTAACACTACTGCAATATAGTTCGTTTTACTATCTCACCCTATCTTTAAATAATAAATTTATTTTAACAAAAACATAATACTATTTTAAATTTAACAATTAATATGTTAGTATCACATATACTTAGATACTGCATAGAAAATAAGTAATATAATAATAACAGTATCTATATAAGTATATATATATTATTAGGTACTACTAGAATAAAAATACCAAAAGATCTATTTGATAAAAAATAAAATAATAAATAAAAGGCAAACAAAGAAGTAATAAGAATTATTAAGGAACAGTTCAGAAAAAATGAGATGTGCCCTGTACGATTAGAAATAAACAGATACAAAAACCAACAAAGAAGGGTAAAGAATATGGCTATAAAGAAATAAAATGGAACATAGAAGAAAAAATTTAAAGAAAGTCCTATAGGAGAAAGAAGTTTCAAAGAAGAATGGCAATTTCCGTATATCGATGTGAAAGAAGAAGAAACAAGGAACCGTAGAAACAGAAGAAGACGGTACAGATTTCGAACAAGAAAAAAATTGTCAAAGTTAATGAAACACGACAGAAACAAACTCTTTAAATTAAGAAAAAGGGCCTATAGAAAGAAAAGTGGAGAAATAAAGAGATATGGAAAAATTAGGAATTGAAAGGCGATAGATATCTAAAAACCAGAAAAGGAAGAAGCAATTTTAATTGAAATTAAAAATATTTAAATAAATTGTAGACTTATATATATTTAGTTTCCGTTTAATTAAACAAAAGTTGAGTTATTATACTTTAATATATAATAATAATAAAATTTATAATATAAAGGTTTATCTTAGCAAAGATTTATTGGATCAATTTCTCGCAGCGCAGCAGGGTAGCCGCGTAATAGCTATTAAAACTCAACTCTTCAATAGGCCGTAAATGGTAACACTCTTTCAATACACCCTGAAAACGCACCCCAGGGACATGTAACTATCTGACCTGAATGAAAGCGAGGCGATATATTTTTATGGCGCATATCTACACACCTAATCGGAGAGAAGTGAATGCGCTCGAAGCCTTTCAGCTTTGAGTCTCATATTGCTGATACGTTGATAAATTTCCTTTTTCAGTGTTATTTTTAGATGCACCGTTTCTAAGGTGTGCGGATGCGCGACGAAAAGCCCTAACGGGCGCCTTTTTGCTGGAACTTCCAGCCCGGCCCCAGACACCACAAAACGATTTTCTTGTGCAGCAAACTCCTCTCTTATTAATAAAATGAAAGCTTCCGCCTAGGCATTAGCTACAGCTGTTGCCCGTGTTGTCCCGCTGCTATCATTTCAAATTGTTTTTTTGTAAAGAGCTTGCTCGAATTTGGCGTCCCGAACGGTACTTTATATTTCTCATACGTGAACGGCAAATTTCATTGTAAATTAAACAATAATTGTATTGTTACGACCAGAAACTTGGCGCGGCTCAAACTTTACTTAAAAACTCGTAAAACTTCGCTGCGGTGCTTTGGATTTAAGTTCAGAGGACTGAATATTGTTCTTTCCCGGCAGCTAACATGTGGAAGTGTGTTGCAGCAGGTCACTAGTTAGGCATTTAATTATTAAAACGTTTTATTGACTTTGTTCTATCGAAGTTTCCTTAGCTTTTCCAGATAACCTAGTTCGAAACTTTAACTGGAGTATTTAAAATCCACATTATTATTGATGTTAAAATATAATAGTAACATCAGTACATAGTATATAATTGCAAACAATACATAAAAATTAAAATTATTTTTATTAAGTCTTTGATTCAAAACTCAAATTAAGGCCAAGGAAGATATAGAAAAAAAAAGTAGATTAGTACTGAGGTAATTTTTGTTTAATAAGTATTATTTATTCTTAGAATCATAATTAACTTACCACATTATTTTATTAACATTCTGTATGAATTACTAATTATCTCGAACGTTGAAATGTGTTTTTAATAGCGCATTTTAGCTTCTTTAAATAATAACACGTTATAAAGTACATGATCGGTGCATTTTGAAGAATATAATAGCGTGGATTGTTAACATAAATATAGGAAAAATTATTAATTGTTACCGCAGGTAGCTCCTTTACTGCTACAAACGAACGAGTTATGTTATTCTATAATAGCATAGCTTCAACGGTTTTTTCGACTTGGACGCAGGATGACATTGGAAGCAGTAGCGCGCGACATTTTGTTAGATCCTCCCATTTTAGATTATTAGTAGATCTTGGAAGTAATCCAAAACAAGTAGTTTGGGCGTGCGTTGTTATATTGTCCTTATGCTGTTCGTATTTCCGAAGTGGGCGGGAAGCAGGAACATTTACTGGTTGCTGAAATGGAACGAATAGTTATAAAACCGAGGCATGTACCACTTGATAAACAGTTGAAAATTCCACATGGGTTATTATAATCTCGTAAACTGTTTATTAGCTTCATTAAATGAATGTCAAGTAATGAGTATTTTTATAAACTTTTTAAACGTTCTTGTAAAACTCGGCGGTAATTTGCAAATAGGGATTAATTTCACGAACCAAATTCTTATTAAGAGTGATGCTTTAAAATGCCGAGTCTTTATGAGGGAAGTGTGTTTTAAATGTTACGAACGTAGGACCTTGTCTAATGATGTGCAATAACAGAATCTAAGGAAAACCTGGCCAGTAGAATATTGGATTCGAAGTCGTATAATATAGAGGTGTCAAATTCTGTTTAAGATTAAGATAATAAGGTATTTGTCACTCCTAAAAAAATTAACATTATTATCGCACGACAAGACGCGAGGGAGGCTAGTATTTATACAATTTTGTAGTACAGAAAAAACGAGACGATCAAAGTCATAGACAAGCTTTGAAACATTTATAGCAATACTGGAGTTTTAAAACGACCAGCCGGTTTCAGATTGGTAGTTCGGTATTTTTTATTATAGATTAATAGTATTGACCGGTTATTTTTCTGTACATTTTGCTTGGGCTAATATTAAAAAGAAATCCATTATTTTTGCATGAAAGGTTTTAATTAACCTACTTAGAATGAACCGATTTAGGTCACATATGCCGTTTTGTTCGATAACTTGTTGCCATTTTGAAGGTCATTACATTATGCATCTCTCATAGAAGCCTTTGTCCCTATTGGGAAAAACTGGGACAGTCGATTTTCACAAGCCTCTCTTGAGGCGAATTTTTCACCAGCAAAATAGTTCACTCTAGACAGGAACAAGTGGTAATCACTTGGTGCCAGGTCCGGACTATAAGGTGGATGGATAAGAACCTCCCAACCATGCTCCTGGAGCTTCTATCGAGTCGCTATCGATGTGTGTGGCCTGGCGTTGTCTTGATGAAACACAAATCCTGTTCTAGTGGCCAAAGTCGGCCGCTTCTGGGCGATTACTTCCTTCAGACGGTCTAATTGTTCACAGTACAGATTAGAATTAAGAGTTTGGCCGTAGGGGAGCAGCTTATAGTATATGATTCATGGCCAATCCCACCAAACACACAACAAAACCTTCCTGGCCGTCAATCCTGGGTTGGCCACTGTTTGCGCTGGCCCTTCGATCACGACCGTTTTCGCTTGAAGTTGTTGTAAGTGATCCACTTTTTATCGCCAGTCACCATTCACTTCAGAAAAGGGTCGACTTTGTTGCGATTCACAGATGGAAATTCGGTCCATGAGGGTTTTTTTGCGTTAGCTCGTGTGGCACCCATACATCCAGCTTTTTTGTGTCCATATGGCTCCAAACGGTTTTTTGTGTAATGTGTAGCTCCTGGGCAATAGAAACAGTGCTTATATGACGGTTGGGCTAGGCCATTTCCATGATTTTATCCACATTTTCTACAATTGGCCTTCCAGAGCGTGGTGCATCTTTGACATCGAAATTACCAGAACGGAACCGACGAAACCAAAACTGCGCTTGATTGGTATAAACACTATTCACATTTTCAGCCGCCTGGCTTGCGTTTTTACCTTTATCGAAGAAAAACTGTAAAATATAGCGTATTTTCTCTTTGATGGTGTCCATCTTTGACGTGAGCTCAAACAAAACTGAGTCAACCATTCACAAAACTGCCAAATAAGTTTTTTTAGTACGAAATGTCAGATTTCTAACGCCATCTAGTATAAACCGATCTGACTTTTAGAGCGCGAGATACAATTTATTAGAGCCATCTATTGGAAAAATAATGGATTTCTTTTTACTAGACCTATTATATTTGAAACCATAGACTGTTGTAGTTCATCAGTGTCACTTTCCAAAAAGTAATATTAAGCTGATTGTCATTATACAGCTACGATTAGGTCACCATACGACATTAACTAAATTAGCGGATTCTGATTATTAAAGTGCTGAAGTAATAGTAATACCAGGCATAATATTTAGAAAAAGTATTTTTCAATGATTTCATTTGATTGTAACTGAAAAGTGCAAATGGTCATGCAATTTGTAGATAAACGCATATATTCCACTTAAGAGGATAGTAATATTAGTCTTGATAACAATCTTAGTGCCAATAAAATACCAACAAAACTTGTATCTAACAAAACTAACGCTGGTGGTTTACACTCCGTAGTGGTGTAGTTTTCTGGCAACGGTACCAATAAAGAAGGCATTCTTTCGTACTCTCCCATTAGAGTATTTACAGTCAGATGACATAAGCATTAGCAATACTCTTTATGGTGACGGATATATGTTTCGAGTAGAACCCTGTTCCAAGCAATCAGTTTGAGTATGTCTATTAAGAACAACTTTCAAATTAGGCAGATGTTCTTTAGAGTTCGAATTAATCACATTTAGGTCATAAAGTTAGAGAAAATAATCTTATCCACTTTAGCACAAGATCTCTTATTTAACATAAAAAATTCCAGAAATGCTTTTTAATCTAAAAGATCAATAAAGACTTAAAGTTGTAATATATCCAATTTTATCTCCATCGCGTTCTCTCGTGATAATTTTAGGGGCGATAAGCGAATTTCAAATGAAGGGTACTTTTAATTGCAGTTTTCGTATTAGAATGCAGTAGATTACCTACTTTAGAAATAGAAAAATAATGTGGTAATAGCGTTGAGTTTGAGAAAACCAACACACCTTTAAGGTGACTTTTCGTGTTTAGGTCTATGACTACAGAAGCATCATAAATAATTCGCGTTCTTCAAGTATTCTTGTTCAAACAAAGTGCTTATATTTACTTTCGCAAAACCTGCCATTAAAATCAGAAGTCTTCTCTGAGAATTGGTAATTAGAGTATCATGAGTTAGGTTGATCATGTACTTAGTATTTCTTGGTTTGTTATTTGAGCAAAAATATTTCAAGATTATTCTCTAGATGTTTATTCACACGATTACGTTCCATCATATTTAGAAATAACTTTATTCGTTTTGATGTTCGTTGTCCTGGGTTCTTTCAATTGGTGGGTACTATTACCCCTCCAGAGTCCAAAATAGGACTGCCTAAAGTATCGGTGCGAGATTTTGAGATTGCTCTACACGCCTGGGGTAATATATTTTGTAAATTGGACTTGTCATTTTTATTTCGGGTTTTTAGCTATAACCTGCCATGCTGACCAGGCGGATTGTCGAGTGGGTAAGGGATTTGGGTTGGATCAGGTGTAAGATAAGTCTGGGTTTTAGGGTTAGGGCATGATTCTCCTTTAAGTTTTGGGTAAAAAAAAAAATGGGTTGCGCGGGCAAGGTCGCTTGCTTGTAGTAACTACTTGCTGGGGACGTATAACTCCAGACATACTATAATAATAGCAACTTTTGACGAAAAATATTCCGCTGGTCATTCCTAACTTTCTTTCGATGTTTTTTATATTTGTCTTTGAAACGACTAAAGTTTTTATAGTAGGCACAACGCACCTTTTTTCCTTATTGCACTTTTTCTTAACTACCAGTAGCCAATTTAAAAATTTGATCTACAACAACGCACTGCGTTAAAAGTTCAATAATATTGTTAACGAACCGATAACTTCATCAATACAAGAAGCCATATACATTATCAATCTACACTGAGTTCAATATAAAATAGCAAAAATTTGCATAGTTTGTGCTTTTTAAAAAATACATTAATGTATACTATTAACACAGACATAAGTAAAATCATTAACTACCACCGCAAATACCATCTATACTACTGTCAATGAACTGAATGCATTATTTTATAAGAGATTAATTTAACGTCTTAATTGGCTTGGGTGCAAGATAATATTTTAATAATTTATAATATTATTATATATAATGCGTCACGTTCATTTAACAATGTACAATCGTTTTCTTTCCAAAAAGAGTAAGTAAAAATAAGCACTTGGTATTAATAAAAATATTTATTCTTATAATATGGCAATGCGAAAAACAGAGTCAACTTAAAAAGACAGTTGTATTGAAAAAATTATTTAGTTAATTCATTTTTTGTAAAAATATTGGAAGCACGATGCAAATATAAGGTTTTGTTTAAAAAATTAGGGCTAAAAATTTAAACTAAAAATTAAATAATACAGTTTATACCTAAGATTGTTACATAAAAGTCGCCAGTAGGCGAGCGGTGTAAGGGTTTGGATTTCACTTCTTTCGTGGGTACTTGTAGTGTTAAATATTTAAGTAAGAACTATGTTTAAATATGTGAATCAATAGAAATAATAGTGATATTGCAGCTGCTTAATGCAAAATAAAAAAAAAACCTTAAAATATAAAAGCAGTAGATCCATACATCTTTATGATTCAGATTATTATACTCCGTTATAAAAAATATCCACACAAATATAATACAAAAAATCTGAGTGATGATATATTGAAAATATCATGTGTGTAACATAGTCTAACTAAATATTTAAAATAAATCTATAAATTTTCTTTAGTGCTAACGTCCTGATTTTCAAATTAATTTTTATATCATTCATTTTCACTCGGATCTTTAGTACCTTTAGTAGGATTAGTACCACTACAAATATTTGCAACATCAAAACTATAATTGTTTTTCTATGTAGTATTGAATGGCATGTGTCATCACGTTTGAAAAAACTCCCAACACTGAAAGTTATGGTCATAACTGTTACTGAATATTGAGTTTGATTTATACAATAGTTTTTTCTTTTCAGATTTTGTTTGTCTGCTTCCAAAAGCACCCTAGTCCCAAAGGCTTACTCTACTTACTCAAATAATTACTCACACCCAATTTTTAATTCTTGTTCCCTGTACTTAAAATGTAGAAGTCTCTCGATAAAAGTAAAATAAAGGCCTATAATTCAATATGTGATTACATCGGTCAATCACATTTGCACATAATACTTAAATGTTTCTGGTTCCTTACTATAAAGTCTAAGATCACCATATTTTTTAATTTTTCACAGGTGTATTTTAACAGTCATGTGTCCTGTTAGGAAAACCATAACAGTTCCAAGATGCTCCCCACTTAAGAATAGTAGTTCTTCTTGGTTGATCGGTTTATAATGTGCTAGTCTACTAATTCAAGGGATTTTATGATAAACAAAAACCTACTGCCCAAAGTGTTGACTTTGTGCTTAGGTCATCCATGAGCTTTAAAAGTTTTATTTTTTGTAAATATGAGAAATAAAAAAATTTAAAAAATAATTGTGGTAACCAACTGTGTATTATTAGATATATTCCATTTATTAAAAATTCACTAATAGTACCGAAAGTTGTTAGTTGTTTAATAGTATTATGACAATGTAAAATAATATATAAAACAAAAAATAAACACTATTAGTCATACATATAATTTCTGTATACAATTTTTACAAATTTAAAAACTAGTTCAAATAGCTTTGATTAATTGTATGTATCAAGCATATTCAAACGGAACCAGTTCAAAATGTGTATGATCTAGAAAGAAAAACCAAAAGGCAAGCAAACAAAAACACAAATAATTGTAAAGGCTTACTATATACATTACTTTTCAGACAAGAGGTCATTAAGGTGGTTTAATAAGAATTTTGTTGTTCTGGTGGATGGTGAATTCCGTTTGTGAAGAAAGATTCAGTTGCTTAATCCAGAGCCCTCAACTGATTTGCTCTTTTTAGACATTTCCCTAATGATTTAAAAGAAAAAAGTCACGCAGTGTAATACTTCGGTTGTATAAAAGATCCATCGCTTTCACAAAAAAAATGCACCCAATTAGTCATCTTTTTTACTTACTTTCTTCCGTACACAGAGGCCAATTTCTGATATATTTACTAACTTGTATCCTTCAGTCATTAAAAATTCAGGTACTACTTACTAATCGTATGTGGATGGATTTTGAAATACCACAATTATTTTCATCGCAATAAACCGAAAAATTTGAGACCACTATGTTATACACAAAATACAATTTGACACACGCGTTCCAAAACTTAAATATCAATTCGGCATATCTCGTATTCTACATGGTTAAATATATTAAAAATTACTTGATTATAGTAAGAAATTTGTAAAATATTACAGTATTCGAGATCAAAAAATGACATTGAAATCCATAAATATTGTTTTAGAAAAACGTAACTCATTATAACATAAGAGCTGAGAAACGTCCTCCCAAAAAAACTATCAATAATATGCATCTGTTATTAAGGAGAAAATAGATAAATAGATGGTAATTTTATTTCTAATTATTTATTTATATCTGTTTTAGTTGGAGAGTATACTAAGCTCACTAGAATTTTTTTTATAAGCCAGACCGAGAATTGCCAGATATTTATGTCATTTTATTAATAAAAATAAAAATATAACTGAAGAAGCAAAATAATATAAAATATAAAATATAAAATATAAAAAATTTATTATCTATTTCTATATGTGTAGAGTTATCGGAAAAAAATAAACAATATGAAAGCTTTGAATATATAATGCACTACTATTTAATAGCATATAAACACGCCATTAAAAGACAAAAGCAAAAGGCTAATACTGTCAAAAATGTTAAATACAGCTAAAAATAAGACAAAATGTCAAGCATTACAAAAGTAAAAACTTTACAAACGTAATGATTGGAGCACAAAGTGGGTATACATGTAACGAGGCAAATCATTAGAACAGTAAAAACGTATCGCTAAGTGGTCTTCGACCCGTGAGATATCAAGTGACCGTAAGATAGCCGGTGTACTTCGAGTTATTATTACCAGCTTTATCCGTACCTATATTCGAAGGTCTACATGCTTTAAATTCTTTGTGCAACGGACAATTGCATATTCAAAAATTACTGGTATCCAACTGCTCCAACAAACTTAAATAAACGTAATGGCCAAAACAACTTTATGTTACTGCACAAATATCAAACCTATTATCGTATCCACCATCAACCAGCATTTCCGAAAATCAGTGGCAAACGGCCACACATAACGTTAAATTAAGGGGGCTCACTGAAACACAAACCGAATCAGAAAAGCAAAAGTACTGGTTAGGAAATCAAATACAAACAAGTAAGTTACATGACATCCTTCATGAAGAAGAAATTTATTTGAGCAATCAAAATGAATAAGAAACAAAGAAACCAAAATCACCTCCCATACATACAGTAGGGGTGAAAATATCAAATCACTCTTAAAACTACTCGACAAGCTATCAGATAAGAAATATATAATAAAATTATTAAGCAATAATCAAATAAAAGTACAACCCTTAGAGAATGTAATATATACCACTGTTATTAAAGCATTGATTAACAAGAAGTCTAAATTCTGTAGCTATAAACCTAAGCAGGAAAACCTTTTCAGTAGTATTAAAAAATATACATCCCACCACAAATATAGCTGACGTCAAACTCAGATTATAGGAACAAAGTCATCAAGTCATAAAAGTATGGAATATAAAACAACGTAAAACTAAAACAGAGCTTTCCCTGTTCTTTATTTTGTCTTAAACCAAAAAACACCAGCAATAAAATTTATAACATCAAATTACAGTTTGAAGCCCGACACATCAGAAAAGAGATCCCTTAATACATGCGGGGCGAGAGATACGGGCATACAAAAAATTATTGCGGTAGCACTCTGCGCTGTGTTAAATGCGCAGCCAATCATACAACCCAAGATGACAAATCCAAATTGCAACAATAACCATCTGGCAAATTATCGAGGTTGCGTAATACACAAACAAATACAACTAAAACTATGCCCAAAATTACGAAAAAAACTTATTCTTACTAGATTTGTTCAAACAGAAACAACTTATGCTCAAGCAACTAAACAAAGCACGCAACCCCCACAACCCAACAATAACACACATACCATCAGTACATTGACAACATCACAACCCTCTAGCGATTTATTTAAATCAAAAAACACAATAAACAAACTTATGGAGCAAATGGGTCATTACTTATACCAACAATGCTAATTACTAAATTAACACGGCTCAGTTATTAAAAATTAAAATACAAAACGCCAATGGTTTGCGCTAACATACCCAAGAACTCCAACTATTGATAAAAATGCATAATATTGATGTAATCCTTATGTCAGCAGCACATTTTACATATCAAAGTCACCTAAAAATATCTAATTATATCTATCACACCAAACAACAGAATGAAAACGCTCATGCTGACACTGCAGTACTTATCAAGCAAAACATCAAACAATATAAACAAGCCGAATACAATTACAAAAACATACAAGGCACTAGCATTACTCTTCATGATTACATAGGCAAGCTTACACTTGCATCAATTTATTGTCCCCTGAAACATAACATTCGATCATGTATTTAAAGCACTAGGAAGTTTATAATTAGAGAAGATTGCAATACTAAGAACATTATATGAGATTCCAGAATAATAACAATAAAGTAAGACAGTTACTAGATGCCATGAAAACCACTAATTTTGACATAAAATTCTCCAGACACGTGCATTTATTAGCCAAATAACTCACATAGGTTACCAAATCTCTTAGAATTCTGTGTCAATAAAGGCGTCCATTGCGAGCAATGCAAAGGCAAATGCTAAATATAAAGTTGAAAGATAGAATAAGAAATGAGAGTATAAGGGAAAAAACAAAAGTAATAGACGTCAAGAGACATGTAGCAACATTGAAATGGAGATGGCCAGGCCACACCATGAGGCAAAAAGATGAACGATGGAACAAGGAAATACAGGAATGGAGACCATGGACGGGCAGAAGGAGTGTGGGCCGCCCACAAACCAGATGGAAAGATGACATAAAATTAATAGCAGGATTAACATGGATAAAGACAGCTCAAGACAGAGACAAATGGAGATTTAAAGGGGAGGCCTATGTCCAACATTGGATAGATACAGGCTTATAAAGAAGAAGAAGAAAGAAAGGCGTCAACATACAAAAATTAAAATCGTGCTTAAAACTCAGCTTTAATCATTCACCTGTTATATTATCCATGTACGGCTAAATACTCGAGAAACCAAAGGATCCGTTTCTTTACAGCAGAGGATTCGACCGGGCCCTGTTTCATAGTATTCTAAACGAACTTATTGACCAAAACCTCTCATTAAAAACTCAAACAGACATCGAATTAACACTCAAAGCATTCAACTAGCAGCCTGTCAGTCAACATCTAAACAAGACGAAATGCAAATTAAAGAGGTAATACCAATAAATGATAAAAATCTAATATTTAAAAATCTGGTCTGAACATCACACGACTTTCCTTATCCTATAATTTGGGTAATTCTGGCAAAAATCTTGGGCTTTAATTTTTTTTCGAGTTCCTATTTTACCAAATTTTACTTTAAATTCATGTTTATCTCGTGCTAACAAATCATTTTTATTCTCATGAAACTTGGCTAGGAAAATAAAAAATTAAAGCAAATACATATAAATCCATACATGTCCTCTTCACTCTGAAAAAAGTAACTGCCCTCCAGTAACGCTCAACTATCAGCAGATACCTCAAGTGAATGAAGTGAAATACCTTGGTTTTCAACTAGATAAAAGGATGACATGTAGAACATACAGATTTAGCTAACGCGAACAATTCGGATTCAAATTCAGAACAATGTATTGGATGCTTGTAAGACACTCTCCAATGACGCTTTAAAGTAAACTACTCATATATAAAACCATATTGGACCTACAGAATAGAGCTATGCGGCACAGCTAATAACTCTAATTTAGAAATCCTCCAAAGGTTCCAAAACAAAGCGATTTGAGTTATAGTTGACGCGCTATGGTATGTACTTAAAGTACTAATTTACAGTGACTTAAAAGTTACGTTAATGCGTGACGAAATTCAAAATGCACCTCAACGACCTGGCAACCACGTTGTTAGACCACATAGATAAAAACAGACAATTGAAGAGGTTCAAACTATAGTAACAGATTCACCTAATAAGACTTTACTATATTTCCTTATTTATTTAAATAACCAAATATTTATACCACATAGTTATTATGTGTAATAATGATATATTGTATTATTTGATTAATTGAAGTTAATAAGAAAAATCTGGTGTGAACATCACACGACTTTCCTTATCCTATTATTATATATTATACCGGGTCCATCGTCTCGGCTAATACGTTATATTTTTTATTTATAAGTAAGTCATTTTAGATCCGCCATTTTGAATTTTCGAAAAAATAATATCAAATTCATAATCAGCGACCTTGAAATCCCTTATATATTATTTTTTGTTTCAATTACACTAATTTTTTATTTATGTCCACTTTTTTTGGGATCGGCCCACTGTGCGACCCTATAATTACAATTTAAAAAGTAAGACACAAAGTTTCTGACTGTAAAACATTTTAATATAAGCTTATGGATTCAAAAGTACATAAAGAAATAAAGATTATACCGGACAAATACGAAACGACAAAATTCGATTTGCTAAAAATATATATAATATTAATCGATAAGTTATTTATTAAAATTGTAAGTGTAGCAAAAACACACACATGGATTTATATCATAATCTTGTAACAACACGAACTTACATTAACAGCATCTGCATGTTTTCAGTTCTTCCTTGTATTTTTTAATTAAAGGGTGTGTCCGTTTTTGCTAGTTGATGAAACATCCCCTGGGTAGACAAACTATTTTCCAATGGAGCGCGTTGTGCAAAGCAGTAGAATGGAAAATATGTTTCTAAAAAACGGCTTTTGAAACAAACTTTATTTACCAACGTTTAAATACAATTCTAAATGGCACATTTGACTTTTAACGAGAGGACTGACAGGGAGGATTTTCCGTTCAATTTATATGAACAGTGCAGCCCGCAAACTATGTCTGCAAACAGTTGAGTTTAGTGCACGATAACTTTCACAAAATTTTAACGAGGTTGAGTTACGCGGGTAAAATAATTTATGTTATATGTGCATTACACTTAACAAGTAACGATTTATATTTGTACTTTCACCTTTTTTATAAATTTGTTGTTTTTGTTACATTTTTTGTTTTTAATAATTTTTTGTCTTTATTGAATTATAAAAAAGATATAGAAGTTTTACCTTTATAAGTGTTGTAAAAAGTTGGTTTTACGTAGATAGTCTAATATAAGTATCTTATTTGGCATACTCATAGAAGGATGAGATAGAAGTTCTGACACTAACTCGCTAGATAATAAAAAAATATATAAAACTAAAATTCGTAGATTAACTTTTGTGTACATTGGGTGGTGACTCAAGTCGTTACAGTAAACCCTCCAACAACGCGGTGCAGAAATTGTGACATCCCTCTCTTGTAACGTGGTAACTTTCCATATAATGCGATAAGAATTAATTCAATTATAGCAAGGTTGATTGTATTACACTTTTACAGTTGAAATAAATGGGAAAATCTCCTTATTTTCTCTATAAATACAGCATTGCTGGTTTTTTATTAACACTTTTAATACACGATTTGTTTTAAATGATTGCAGACGTAAAATTAGTGGTTAATAAAACGCATTTTTCTCGCTTAATTTTTTATCACTATTACATAATTTTATATATAATACAATAACCCTTAAATAAAAATAATTTAAAAACATGCAAACAATGTATTTATTGCCTCTTGTATCTACATAATCTTATTTCTTAGCCATATTTATCGTAACATGATGCTCTAAGAATACAGTTTTCATATATGTAATGTAAAACGTATGTATGTGTACATACGTACATACTCACTTTCGAGTTTACCTTAACATGGTTTTCATATAACGCAATACAAGTTAACCATGTTAATTTTACTTTCTTCTCTTCAGAGTTTTAACGACTTCCATTCGTTTATATATTCTTTTTACTACTTCTTCATTCGTGATTCTATCTATCCAAGCAATTCTGAGCAGTTTTCGGTAAACCCACATTTTAAAAGCTTTCAGGCGCTTTAGTAATACTTCTATTACTGTTCAGCTTTCTGCACATAATACAGTACTGTCTTAGGAGCTTTATCACATTTTGCCACTCTAATTGCTCTTTCTAGTTCGTCTTTTATAATTTCTGGTTCCGTTTTTACATCCTTCACATTATATACTGTGTTTCTATCATCATTAAATAACTTCAAAATGTATTATTGCCATAATGCTAATTAATAGTGTTCTTCTGTTCTAATCGTTCCTTCATTATTTCTTAAACATTTGCTGATTATCTTTGTTTTTAGTTTCGAAATCTCTTTTAGTTTGTTTATACTCATTGTTTATTGTGCCATTTTTCCTTTGTATTTCCTATTTTTTTATCATTTTTTTGTGAATTCTATTGCACATTATTTGATTTTAATTTTTGTATTTTCTTCTCTCAACCATGAGATCTAAAATATCTTCTATCACTCATTTTTGTTTTTTAACGTGTCTCCTTTCTTTGAATATTGTTTCCTGTGTATTAAGGCCTATGTTTTCTATTCGTTTCACTTGTGTTTTTATATCTTCTTCTTTGTCATTTTGATTGTCGAGATATCTTCTATTTATTGTGTAGCGTTTTTGCATACTTCCGGATTCCTTAATTTTTCTCTATTTAATTTTGATATTCTCCTTGGTTTATTAACTTTCATGCGTGAGTGCGTGCGTGTGTGCGCGCGGTTGTGTAGTTGTGTGTGTTCTCATTTAACCCGAGATAGGAAAGTCACAAGGTCATATGCATAACTTGCATTGCTTTCGAAAGTTTCCTTTCCGGATTTTACATCCATCTCGTTATATATTTTCTTGAATCATAGTCTATGTTTGGTTTCCAACTGACCAAGATACAATAAAAATTAAAAATGGTAAATTTGAATTACTGTAAGGGTGAGATTCAGTTAAGGATTGAGTGAGCGCAGGTCCAATCAATAAAACACAAAGGGTTAGGCGAAAGTTACCACTTGCCTAGGCATAAAACCCCTCGCGGTTAGAGAGGAAAGCCGGGGAACAGTAGGATTTATTGGTAGTTGTAACACTTAAACTAAATACAAACTTATACAGAAGGAACAATAGTAAACGGCGATACAAATTAATGGTGTCGCAACGCCGCTAGAAGCGCGAATGCAATCACGTAAGCCGAAAGGTACCTTTTTGCACGCAACCAGAGCTCTCTACCTGGACATGTGTGTGCGCCGTACCGTCTATCCCGTACGGTCACCGAACCCCACTGGGGGATAAACAACGAAACGGTCTCAGCTGCTGCGGGCTCGGAAGCGCTCGGGCAACCGCAGCCTACTGTGGAAGGGCCACGGCATACCGTACTTCCTTCCCCAAGGCATACACACACCGCCCTTACAACACAATAGGACGCATACGCAACAAACGAGCCGAATCCGCACTGAGCTGTGTCCTTGTCACACAGGTTCGGGCAACACAGGGCTGCCGCAAAGCTCTACGCCGCAGAAGGGCCACGGCACTCCGTGACTCCTTCCCCAAGGCACGCACACTGCCCTTACAACACAAGAAGACATATACCTCAATCATCGCGATTCCACACTGACCTGGACGCCTGGAAGGCTCAACCGACACAAGTCAAGTCTCTGCGCTGAATGTGGCGCGGCGCCACACGCGAGCGCGCGCATCCAAAAGTCGATAAAGCCCCACGGTAGCCGCATCCGAGAGAGGGAGCCAGCGCCTCCGATACAGCGGCGGCGCCAAGTTAAGTTTCTTATTTAAAGGCGCACAGGCGCCCAGTAATAAAGCCCGAATAGTCTAATTTGAACCAACAATAAACTATGATCTGTTGGTATATGTGCTCCAAGGTATGACCGAATAATATTCCTAAATTTTTTATTTTTAGTTATGTAATCAGTTTGATTTCGAACAATCCTTTTCTGTGAATTTGCTGTATCTATCGGTAATTTGTAGTATGTGCTGGTGATTACCAATTTCTTATCTATGCAAAATTGTGCAAGTAAGTCTCCTCTTTCATTTCTTGTACGGTTTTTTGTATTTGTCCTGCTTCGTGCATGCTTTGAATGTTTTATGTACCTATTTTGTGTATGTTTAATTTTTCTTCAATTTTGATAGAAGCTGATCGGAAGATTCTTAGCACCCCTGCCCCATTTAAGGGGTGCTCGTACTCGGAACCGTTATATTTGTCAGCCATATCATGATTGTCCTGGAGATAATAGTGGGCTGGTTTCTCCTTACCTTCCTCGCCGCAGTACGGAAACCTTTCTACTGATTCAGTTCTGCCTTCTAGTATTCAATGCCGACCTTTCCGAAGTCCTGCTTCTCAGCTACAACTTGATTTTGGTGAATCTGCTGCCATTCACTAAGCTGGTTTTATTTGCCCTGGGTATTTCATTTCTCCAGTACCACCCATATCTAGGAGGCCTTTCTCTATCTACCACCCTGAAAAGCACCCAACGGGGGAGGGCAGCAATCCCACACGGGATATTGACTAATAATAATTAGATATAAAAAGAAAAATAAAAAAAGCAAATTCAATGTGTATAATCATCCTCGCCTCTTTAAAAAGCAATCTTACGGTAACGGCATTGTATAGACATTACATACCATTTAATACTATTCGACTAGGATTCATTTCTAAGATTGGATTCGGCCGCTGGCCTCGTAGATGAGTGGATGTGTCTGTGACGCGCGTGTTATCTATGCATGCACTCGAATGCCAGTGACCCGCATTAATCAGTGAGTTTATTTTATTTATTTTAAATATGTTTCCGTTTCAACCACAAATGCCTATTGCTCAACAACAAATTCCAATTTCTCAACATCATTTATTATATCAAAACCAGCCATTAACGTCCTACACTAATCCTCCTACGCAACAATTATTATCAAGCCAAACATATGTTCCATATGTATCTTATCCTACTAATATTCCACAACCCATGCACTGTCCGCCACAAAATCCTAATAACCAGCATTCAGCACCTGAAATGACCGCAACAAACGATGACCAACCCCAAACGAGCTCTCATGAGTGGCAAGTAATGAAAAAGAAAAAGATGCTCACGCTCCCTGATAATAACCTCGAATTACAAAGCCAAATCATCGATAACAACAGATTTAATTTATTAAATGACATACACGAAGATAACGTAATGGAAACAACTAGAGACGAACCACAAGCTGCAGTTAAGAAACCCCTCCAGTATATATACACGGAGTAGAAAATTATAACGCAATGATTACAAATCTGACAAAAGTATTAGAAACTGAACAATACAACTCAAAAACACTAGCAAACAACGTCGTCAAGATAAATACTAATAACCCTGAAACATATCGAAAACTTGTGAGACATCTTGATGACGAGAAAATTATTTTTCATACTTATCAGATTCAAGAAGAAAGGGCATATAGAGTTGTAATCAGAAACCTTCACCCAACAGTCGATACCGCGTTGATAAAAGAAGAATTGAAAGAGAAAGGACATACTGTACGCAATTTAATGAATATAAGACACAGGGTAGACAAAACACCACACAACAAAGGGATATACGAACTTAGATCTCTATTTAATATGATAATTACAGTTGAGCCACCAAGGAAAAAAACCAATATCATCCAGTGTACTCGTTGTCAAGCATACGGACACAGTAAAACTTACTGCAGCAAACCATTCGCGTGGGTAAAGTGTGGTGGTAACCACAATACCCTGACGTGTACAAAGCCAAAAGACACTCCTGCTACATGTGCATTGTGCAATGGAGCCCACCCAGCAAACTATAAAGGATGCTCTATCTACCAACAACTTCAGTTAAAAAGAGGAAACAACACCGCCAACCCTAGGATGCAAGCACCACAAGCTCTAAAGGCGGCCACAATTCAACCAAACACATATAGGGCAAACAGGTTTCCAACTAGCTATGCCGCAGCCGTGGCTGGACAACAAAATTTCATAACAACGTCAGACTCATACAACACTCAAAATCAAAATCAAAACAGCAATGACATCTCCCTGTCTCAGTTCCTTTCCAAATTTGAAACCATGTTTAGTCAGTTAATGCAACAAAATACTATGATGCTCAACCTACTCACTAGCCTGATAACCAAAATCTCCCAATAATGGATACCCTAAGAATAGCCGTATGGAACGCAAACGGACTTCTACAACGCCGTTTAGAAGTAGAAGCGTTTCTAAACACCCAAAAAATCGACTTGCTCTTGGTATCTGAAGCACACTTTACTAATTACAACTACCTCAATATCCACAACTACAGAACTTATTATACCTGTCATCCCGACAACACAGCTTACGCTGGAACGGCAATTATAATCAGCAGCAAATTATCACACTACGAAATGGAGAAATTTGAAACATATCATATACAAGCCACAAATGTCAAAATTAAAGACCACGTTGGAGACATAACAGTATCATCAGTATATTGCCCTCCGCGGCATTCAATAACGCAGAACCAGTTCGAAGACTTCTTCAGGACGCTAGGAGACCGGTTCATAGCAGGTGGTGATTTTAACTCTAAACACCCCTTATGGGGTTCCAGATTAATTAACCCAAAGGGAAGGCAACTATATAAAACCATCTTAAATAATCATTATAATGCAGTAGCCACAGGTAAACCCACATATTGGCCAACCGATCTGAATAAACTGCCGGATGCATTAGATTTCCTTATTACAAAAAATCTCTCGCCCAACTACATCGATGTTGCTGACTGCTACGATCTAAACTCGGATCACTCTGCTATAATATGCACGTTGCGTAGCTGCATAATCAACAAACCTGCAAGGCCCAGCCTACACAACAGTCTTACGGATTGGGACATATTTCGACAATATATTGATGAACATCTATCGATCCCAGCAGTACTTAACACTTCAAATGAAATTGAAACGGCAATAGAACGACTAACACAAACCTTACAATATGCTTCTTGGGCAGCTACGCCCATAAAACTACAACATAAATGTAACAAAAACACTAACAACTACTCCTTAGAAATTAGACAAAAGATCAGCGACAAACGAAAAGCAAGACGGATCTGGCAACAAACAAGACACCCAAGAGACAAAAATAAACTAAACACTCTCACCACACAACTAAAAAGATTAATCAAGGAACAGAAAAACGAAACGTTCAATGATTACGTGCGAAACTTATCCCCAGTCAACACCATGACTACTCCTTATGGCGCGCAACTAGGAATTTGAAAAGCCTATTATCCCTATCCCTCCTATTCGTAAAATGATGGCTCTTGGGCCCGATGTGACAAAGATAAAGCGGTGGTATTCGGCGAACACTTAGCTGCAACCTTTCAACCGCACGAATCAGACAGAACTCCACAAGATGATTACGAAATTCTCGAATTCCTCAAATCACCACTCCAACTCCATTTACCCATTCGACACTGTACACCCAACGAAGTCCAAACAGAAGTTAAATGTTTAAAACTGGCAAAGCACCGGGATATGACCTAATTACGTCCGAATTACTCCGTCAACTGCCAAAAAGGGATAGCAGCTATAACACGTATATATAATGCCATCTTAAGAACTCAGTACTTCCCAATCCAATGGAAATTTGCCGAAGTAATTGTCATTCAAAAGCCAGGAAAACCAGCTCAATTACCAGCTTCTTATAGACCGATTTCGCTGTTACCACTCCTCTCTAAGCTCTTTGAGCGAATTCTACTAAGAAGACTTGAACCTATTATAGAAGAACTGCATTTAGTTCCGGAACATCAATTCGGTTTCCGCAGAAAATACTCAACATTGGAACAAGTCCATAGGATAGTGGATAAGGTAGAAAAAGACTTCGAGGAAAAACGGTTATGCCTAGCAGCATTCTTAGACGTGGGCCAAGCTTTTGATCGAGTTTGGCACCCTGGCCTCCTATATAAGATCAAGCAAACGCAACCGCAACGGTACTATCTGCTCTTCAAGTCGTATCTAGAAAACAGATACTTTCGGGTCAAAATCAATGACAGCCACTCGCCAATCTACCCAGTCGAGGCAGGTGTACGACAAGGTAGCGTACTGGGACCGACATTATACCAGTTGTTTACGGCAGACCTTCCTGTTACCGACAATGTTTTAATTGCTACGTTTGCGGACGACACGGCTGTATTATCTTCACACAGAGATCCACTTCAGGCATCAATATACCTGTAAAATGCGCTGGAAGCTTTAGAAAACTGGATAAAGACCTGGCGTATCAAAATCAATGAAAACAAATCGGCTTCAGTGGTCTTCACCCTCCGCAAGGTTGTTCCACCTCCTATAATCTTCAGCGGCACTAACATACCACACAAAGAAGATATCAAATATCTCGGTATCCATCTCGATAGCAAACTAAACTGGAAAAAACATATACAGACTAAGCGAAAAGAATTAGATATCCGCGTGAAGAAGATGTTCTGGCTCCTCGGACGAAAATCCCAGCTCAGTTTAACAAACAAGGTGTTTTTATATAAAACCATGTTAGTACCGATTTGGACGTATGGGATCCAGTTTTGGGGATCTGCTAAGTCATCGAACATCGAGATATTACAGAGATTTCAAAGCAAAACACTTCGCGCAATAGCAAACGCCGAATGGTATGTGAACAACCGCACATTACATAACGATCTAAAGATCCGATGGATTAAAGATGTCATCAAAGCTTGCTGCATCAGATACAACGATCGTATTAGTGATCACCCTAGTGTTCTAGTGACAGACTTATTAAATAATGCAAACGCAGTTAGACGCCTGAAACGGACAAAGTTTAGTGACCTAACAAATTAGTAATAAGACTTGTATACCTTGTAAGGACAGGAGGTCACTCTTGGTGTTCCTCCCCACATGCTATGTACATTAACTCATTTGCTTGTTAGTCTAGTTAGACTAGTTGTAAATATGCAGTAAATAAATAATTTAAAAAAATAAAAAGAAAATTTCTAAGATTGTTGCTGTTGAATCTACCGTAGTATTTTTTATCGATGTCATTAGTAACCCTATATGTTTGTTTGCTTCTGTAAGGTATTGCTATCTTTAAAACTTATAAAAGATAGGTAAAAAATTTCATACCAATTTTTTCACATTAGCTAATTTGTTAAATTCTCATTTGAATAATGTTACAGAATCTCTGAATTTTCTCTTTTTTCTCTAGGTAATTTTTTTTTAATTTTCCGTAGAACAATGTCACGTTGGGCTTTCGTACTTTTAAAATGTGTGACAATATTTTATCAACCACTAACAAGCTGTCAACTATTCATAATTATAAGACATCAAGAAGAATAAATTTTAAAAAATCGAAACAAAACATCATCGCTTAATGCAATGATACAGTCGGGTATAAATTTATATCTGTAATGCATTACCACTTTGTACCTAACGAGGGGTTTCCCGCAAAAAGATATTTTTTGCATCTTAGGATGGCAATTTTTTACCCGTTTTTCCTCAAATTTTTGCAAAGTGGGAACGTGGAACAATTTACGTACAAGTGGTAACAATGGAATAAGTCGGTGTGGTGACCTTAAGAAAGTAAGATATACAAAACTATCCTGAAGATAGGTAACCACATGTACACTCAAAGTTCAGCCACGCCTCATTTCATATCAGCTGTTTTATATTTAATTTTAGTTTCGTGCGAGCAGTGCAATGGTGCGGACATTACGTGTACGCTCCGTTATCAGTGCAACGCAGCTAACCACAAAGCTATCTAATAGCCTACATTCCTCATTCCTCAGGACCCAGCGAACGAATCCTCGAGTGCTGCCAGGAGTGCGAACCTTAGGGCGGCGATCAGGGCTTCGGCGGCTCCTGCGAGCCGGGCCTCCGACCAGCAACCGGGGTCTTCTCTCGGTGGGGGCATCTTCAGGCCGGTCATCCTGGAGGGCTGCGGGACACGGAAGCCCTACTGGCAGCTGCTGCAGTTGTTTTGGCCCGCTACATGATCCTCAAGAAGAACCCTTGCTTTCAAAGGCCTCAACTCGTCATTTGTTGTTGTTTGGCTTTGCAAGTGTAAGGCTGTGTACAGCCGCAGCCGGAGTCCGACGTTAAGATAAACGGTGACAAACAGTAAGATTACATTTTATTTTACATTATATTTTATATTTCGTATTCAACTTCAATTCAGCGCTCGTATGATTATTAAATAAGTATCTGGGGCCACTAGGGTCTTCCAGTACCAAAACCAATTCACAACGGCGGCAGTTGCCCAACAATTCATCCCAATGCAAACCGATCAAGTTCAACCATCGCAATTTACCCAACAAAACTACCAATAAACTCAAATTCCAAATATAAACAACACATACACGCAGTTTCCCGCTATGAATACACGACAATTCCATTACACCGCATCGTATTCGTCTCAAATTGCCTCTCAATACCATCAAGGTCCGCTAACAACTGATGATTCAGACTGGCAACAAGTTAATAGAAAACGTGGCCGCCAAGACATCACAGATAAACAAGCAGAACAAAATAAGCAATCCAAATCCGCATGCTACTGGCTAAATCCTACAAATCGCTTCGACCCCCTTGCTGATGAGGTTAATCCACAAGAAGAAGCTCCCTGCAATTTAAAACAAAACGTACCGAACCCTCCCCGATATTCATCTAGGGTGTTAAAACTACCGAACCGTTAATTAAATACTTGGAAACCATAGCTAAAGGGGAATATACACTAAAGGCTCTACCTAACGACGAAATAAAAATTCAACCAAATACATCGGAAAAATACACAAAAATAACTAAAGGATTAGCAGAAAAGCAAACAGAATTCCATACCTACAAAATTAAGGAGGAGCGACGCTTTCGAGTATTCCTAAGGAACCTACATCAGTCAACTAGTACGGACGGAATTAAAAAAGAACTAGAAACACTTGGACACAAAGTAGTCAATATATGGAATGTTAAACAAGCCGTCAAAAAAAAGAACTGCCCCTTTTTGCGGTAGAACTAAAACCGGGTGACAACAATAAAGACATACAAAGTAGATAGACTTATGCACTCTGTGGTTAAATTTGAGTCACCATGCGTCAAACGAACAATACCACAATGCTCCAGGTGTCAGAAACATGGACACAAAAAAAATGCAACAGAACTCCTCGCTGTGTTAAGTGCACTGGCTCACATAAAACTTCGGAATGTGAACACAAAGACAGATATCCCAACGTTACATGTGTAAACTGCAATGGGAATCATCCTGCAAATTATAGGGGATGCCCAGCGTACAAGGAACTACAAGAAAGAATGTTTCCTCCGCTAAGAGCGAAAACTCTCCCAAGCACAAGATACTATTAACCAGGTCTCACCCATGCACAAGTATTAACAAACAACCCATCCAAAAAACTCGACACCAAAATACCGAAACGACAAACCAGACAAACGATATGACAGAATTAAAACTAATGCTGAAACAACTAATCGAACAGATGAGCACTATGTTAAACCTGTTAACCATGTTCGTCACTAAAACACATAATGGATAATATTTTTAAAATAGCGATATGGAACGGCAACGGGCTATTACACCACAAAGAAGAACTCACAACCTTCATCACAAATCACTGTATAGACATCGTTTTAATCGCAGAATCACACTTTACAGAACGAAGCTACTTCAACATTCGAAGATATGACGTGTATGCAACACAACACCCAGACGGCACCGCCCATGCTGGTACAGCAATAATAATACGAAGTTCAATCAAGCATCATAAACTACTAAAATACAGTCAACCACAACTACAAGCTACAACAATAGTAATTCAAAATTGGCTAGGTCCAATTACAGTATCAACAGCCTATTGTCCACCACGACATAACAATAAGCAGGAAACATACGAGCACTACTTCCATACACTAGGCCCTAGATTCATCTCGGGTGGAGACTTTAACGCCAAACACGAACACTGGAGTTCTAGACTAAGTACCAACAAAGGAAGAGAAATGGTGAAAGCAGTAAACAACTTAGGGTTACGACCTCTGTTCACAGATAAGCCTACCTACTGGGCATCTGACCTCAGAAAACCCGAACTTACTAAAAGCAAATTCCTGTCTCGACCTCTCGACGGACCATTCCCTAGTAATAGTGACATCAGGCGCAAACGTAAAGGTCAATGTCAGATCACCATCTCTCACCAATAAAGCCACAAACTGGAATCTCTTCCAAGAACTAGTCAATAAATCCTTGCAAATGCAAATACGTTTAAAAACAGTAAAAGACCTTGAAGAAGCAACAGAACATTTCAATCAGGTTGTCCAAGATGCGGCCCGTCAGGCTACACCAGAACTCATTCAGCACATCCAATCGGAAAATTGTCCTATCATAGTGAAGAAGAAAGTCGCAGAGAAACGCAGACTAAGAAGAATCTGGCACACAACAAGACATCCAAACGATAAAAGAGCGCTCAATCATGCTACCTCTGAACTCAAAGACCTTCTGTGCAACATTAAAAATCAACACGTACAAAACTACCTGAAACACTTATCTCCAACAGAAACAAATGATTGTTCTTACATTATTACACTTAAAACATCCGAAACAACACAAAGCACCAATTTGCGCCAAAAACAATATCTGGGCAAAAAGTGACCGAGAAAAGGTGGAAACCTTCGCAAAACATCTAGAAAAAGTTTTCGAACCATTCCCGCAGATAGTAAACAACGAAGAAGAAGTCCACAGGTCTTTAGAAACGCCGTACCAGATGAGCCTGCCGATTAAAAAGTTCAACGCCTACCAGGTAGAGACTACTATACTTAAAAAAGTGAACTCCAATAAAGCTCCAGGTCAAGATCTAATCACTGTAAAAATACTAAAAGAACTACCAGATAAGGGATATCAGTTCATAACTTATCTATTCAACTCAGTCTTAAGACTACGGCATTTTCCTGACCAATGGAAGAATGCTACAGTTATTTTAATACAAAAGCCAGATAAACCTAGTGACCAACCTGCGTCCTACATACCCATCAGTCTTCTACCGGTGTTATCCAAGGTTTTTGAGAAAATGCTCCTAGCTCCTAGAATATCTATATCCTATTCTTCTAGACAAACATGTCATACCCGATTACCAATTTGGCTTCAGAAAAAACCATGCTACAATAAAGCAGATACATAGGGTAGTGAATAAAATCTCCAAGGACTTCGAAGAGCGAAGATACTACGCTGCGGTGTTCCTCGACATTACGCAGGCCTTTGACAAGCTCTGGCACCAAGGGTTGCTATACAAAGTTAAAGAAACTCTACCCACGGATTACTACGAAATATTCAAATCATATCTGACTAATAGGCATTTCTCCGTCAAATATGGCAGCGAAATAACACCCCTCCATCCTATCACATCAGGGGTACCCCAAGGCAGCGTTCTGGGTCCCATTTTGTACTTGATATTTACGCGAGACCTCCCAATACCTACAGGAAATATGGTTGCTACCTTTGCCGATGACACGGTTATCCTTACATTGCACACAGATCTAAATCAAGCATCCCAAAAGCTTCAAGCTCACCTAGATAAAATACAAAATTGGTGTAATAAGTGGCGCATAAAAATAAATGAGAGCAAATCGGTCCAGGTAACCTTCACACTTATAAGAGGCAACTGTCCGCCGGTGCAGCAAAACAACCACCTGATCCCTCAAGCAGATAGCGCTAAATACCTGGGCATCCACCTAGACAGGAAACTAACCTGGAGACCACATATATGGGAAAAAAGTAAACAACTAGGCCTTAAGCTATAAAAAATGTATTGGCTAATCGGGCGTAAATCGCAACTTTCTCTGGAAAGCAAAATACTTCTCTATGAAGCCATGATTAAACTCATATGGTGTTATGGAATTCAGTTATGGAGCACTGCTAAAACTTCAAATATTAAAATACTCCGAAGATTTCAATCCAAAGTGTTAAGATCATTAGTTAATGCACCGTGGTACATTCCCAACGAAACCATAAGACGCGATCTTGGAGTTTCAACGGTTAACCAAGAAATACAAAAGTTTAGTGCGCGCTATTACGATCGTATCAGTGATCACCCAAACATTTTAGTGGAGTGCTTACTAGACAATGACGACGAAGTGCAACCACGTTTAAAAATAGTGTAATAATAAATTTAAAAAAAATATTTAATTTTATATTTATATATAATACATGCA
This sequence comes from Sinelater perroti, assembly GCA_036346155.1. Lineage (NCBI taxonomy): Eukaryota > Metazoa > Arthropoda > Insecta > Coleoptera > Elateridae > Sinelater > Sinelater perroti. The sequence goes on along the minus strand of JARFIY010000359.1, from coordinate 13,529,828 downwards.
TCAGTGCTAATGATTAAGTGCTACTTGCTAACGTAAACATGATACACTGCATTACTTATTCACTTGTGTTGAAAATGATGTAACTATGTAACAATATAGAATCAAGATATTTTTAATTTATTAGTAAAATTTCAATTTATTTTCAGTGAAATAATTAGTAATTGTTGACAAATTATGAGATGAATTGGGCATTATCCAGTGACAGTGCTTCAGATAATACAATTAATGGCTGGTAAAGTTTATACATACAATGTACCTATAGCAACAACCAAAAATTACATGCAACAACAAAGATTCTTATCCAAAGTATTTGACAACATCGCCAAAGTTACTAAGAATTGTTATCATAAAGATAATTAAAGTCTAACTTAGTTTATAAAAGTGTATAAAAGTAACCCAAATATTGTAGGGTGGCTGGCAAACCAATATAACTTTCAAAAAGTAAAAGCAATTTGAAATATTGAAATCAAATTTATGAATTAAATTACATTAAAATTGCCATCAAAAAGGGAAATAGCATTATATTTTAAAAGATTTTGAATAAATTATATGTAAAAGCACTTAAAAATATAAGAGTTTCAATAAATTTTAAAACTAAAAAATTTACAATAAAACATCGAAGACTGGAGAAGACCCCATTTAGAAGGTTACGTTGAATATCAACCAAATCTATGTGGTAAAAACAAAGAACCAGACAGACTTGATAAAAAAATAACCCGAACGGCGGAAATTATGGCGTCCTCTGCTTTGCAGGCCTTTAAAAAAATATCAAAAGGGACGATTTGATGACTAGGCGCGCTACAACATCGGGAATCCGTTTTAGCTGTAATAATAGACAAAACCCTCCATATCTACACAGAGCAACTATATATATATATATATATATATATATATATATATATATATATATATATATATATATATATATATATATATATATATATATATATATATATATATATATATATATATATATATATATATATATATATATATATATATATATATATATATATATATATATATATATATATATATATATATATATATATATATATATATATATATATATATATATATATATATATATATAAATAGAGAGAGAGAGAGAGAGAGAGAGAGAGAGAGAATAGAAATATTCAAATGTAAGTTTAGCACAGTAACACAATTTATCAACAGTTGTTCAGATGCTAAAGCACCCTGTGGAAATAAGTACCCAAAAACGTTGTTTCTTGAAAAAAACAAATTACTACTCTGGCCTCGACAACAAAATAAAAAATTACTAATGATTTGAGAAAAGCGTTAAAGCTTATCTACGCAAGTATAATTTTGATAATCTTTAGGACATCAGGCAATTCAGAAGATGTTAAAGATTGTTTAAGTAAACTTTTAGCAAACCAAAAAAGAAGCAGCTACCTTGTATAAATACTTGATGACATAGCTGTGATTTAAAACCGCAGGGAAAATATATCAGGCTTTAAAACCCACAATTTTATCGAAAAATTTAAATTTAAAATATCTCCCAGCGCAATGGAGACAGATGTGCCCTGTCTCACAATTAACATTTTAATATACAAGAAAAACTAGGCAACGTTAAATCCTGCATGTTTATCAGAAAGGAACTTATGCTTTAAAACTAAAAAAGTTAATACACTTGCAATACTCTATTAGCCCTAAACTAATGTATGTAAATAAACAAAAATAAATTTCGGATACTAAAAAACTAAGGCATAACTAAAAAATAATTCAATAAAATTACTAGACAACAGTTTAAGCTAAAAACGGCTACCATAATCTATGTATTATGAATGCAACGATTGTTTTCAGACAAAAAGCAGTTTCTGCATGTATAATTAAGGAACTGTAACAGTTCTATACATTATATTCGATTGCACTATAAAGAATTTTTTTATTTAAGCGCACTACCAGCACTGTAGCCTCCAGTGACTTATTGTGCCTACTAAAATGCAACTTTAAATGCTAGGAGGCCTTATATACCCATGAGTTTCTAGCGATATAGAAAAATATTTGCTCCTATGAAGACATTTACTTTACTTTGTAACTTATGATTATGATACGATCTTAACATAAAAGTATGTCACATTAATGAGCTATTTTGTTTTGAGAAAAATTAAATAGTTTATATTTTTGACAGCAAGGAATATTTTGCCCATTAAAACTACTATAACATAGTTAAGACGTTTAAGGGAGTCAAGGTTAAACCGAGCTAAAAAGCATCAAGTCTAGGCAACAGTAATACAATAGACCAATCCAAATTCAAAGTATATGGTTACAAACGTATTGTTATTGTTCGTTGAATGCCTAAAGAGAAGATGATCTTTGAATGTATAGTACCATCTATCAAGCATAAGGGTGGCCCAGTTATGCTGCTGCAGCAGCTGGTAAAATAGTAAAAATTGACAGTATACTTAAGAAGGGGCAGTGTGGCGCTATTTTAGAAAAACATATTATTTCTTTGAAACGTCTAATAATTCGAAAACTGATTACATTAAAATGACCTCAAAGATTAATCTAAACCTTTGTTATGCTACATACCGAAAAAAGGGGCAAGGTCCTAAAAATCATAATGTTGTCTTTAAAATTACACAAACATAATGCCATTGAGCTTTTTAAGATAAGCTTGATTTAGAAATACGAAGACAGTGTCCAACATTATAAATTTTTTTATGGAAGACAGTTGAAATAGAAAGGAACGCTTTAGGATCTGAAGAAACAACAAACACAAATAATAGATGGATTTATAAAACATTTTGTGAAATGTAAAACAAATACAGGAAGCTCTTTTTAGGTAGAAGTGTATTTAATTCTTTTTTGCTATATATGAACCAGAGGAATTTATTATTATTACTTTTATACTCGTATTTCATAAGATAATTATTTAACCTATTTTTATTATACAATTTTATCATTGTATATGCTTTTAAGAATATATAATACTAGTCTGAAATTTTATAACCGTAATGTACTTCTGAAAAAAACTTTTCAGAGAAGATATGATAAAAAAAGTTAGTCACTTGTCTAATATGGCGACTATTTTTATTAATAAAACTAATTAGTAAATGGTAGCACAAGTTCTAAGTTTAAAGAGCTGGTTCTCTTAAATCCCCACTTCAATTACGTCTCAGAATAAAGCAAAATACTAGTTAAATTTGAAAGTGAAATAAAATATTTTTTACTAAATAATTAGTTTTTGGTTTTAAAAAAGAGATAATTTAATCAAGCCATTAAATAAATGTACAAAAATCTAATTTACTACAAGCATAATGTCAATAAAAACTATCGAGCACTGTGATAAAATTTTAATATTTCTTTTTTAAAATTCAATTGCATGCTTTAATATCACTGCTAACAGCTAAGAAACTAAAATTCAAAACATTAGCATTCTGCACACGCACGGCCTCGTGCATATACGTAAGCAACAGTTGGTTGATATGATAATAGTCTTATTAAATATAATTGCATAGCACTGTTGCAAACTCCATCTGCTTTAATGGAAAATTCTCTTTATCCAGCCCTGCTTATAGTATACCGACATGTCCCAATTGGATTTCTTTAAACTGCTACACTGGGTAACATTTAAGAGAAAATTTTATTTGTATGCTTAAAATATAGAAGTTATTATTGCTATAAAATGTATATAAAAATATTTTACGTCCATTTACTAAAAAAATTATGTTAATATTTTGGAAAATAATATTTAAAAATAATGCGTTGTTGTAATCTAGTGAATGCTAAAGGAAAAGAAAAATAGAAAATATGAGATATGTTATAAAAATACAAAATTCTTAAAACGTAATAAAATTTAGGAGATGGTGAAAAATATTTTAGAACTGCAAAAAAACCTATTTGGATATTATTGTTTTAAAATTAACAGCCGATGCAAAAGCTAATTATATTATAAAAGTATGTTCAATAACAAAGCTCTGTTAATTAATTGGATAAGAGTGAGGCAAATAAATTACTGTAATAAATAAAACATCAACATTCAAAAACATTTAAACAATACAATCCATAAAACTATTTTGTGCAATTTTAAAATCCTTGGACTATTTGTAATCAATATTATTTCAATTATTTAAATTTAAATTGTTTTTAGAGAATTTTTAATTTCCATAAATAAAAGGGTCTCTAACCAAAAATATAAAAAAATGCATATTTAAAACAGTTTGTATTTAGGCACTTCAATTATAATAGAAGACAAGAAGGTAGATTAAAGAACTCTGAGTCGAAAAACATGTAGTACAGCGCATACAAAGGATATTATAACAAAAATTGTTTAAACTTAAAAAAATTAAATTAAATAATTTTATTATAATTTATATCTGAACTGTTGCAATTTAAGCCTTAGGTAAAGAGCTAAGAAAACTTACCATAAATTACTTTTTCATCTACACAAAAATAATTTATAAAAAAAGTGTGGTATAGTAGGTTGGCGAATAAGTTCGTTCAGTTTTATTTATTATTTTGTTTTACAACGATTTGCTTGCTGTTTGGCAAAATGTTAGTATTTATTAGAAAGATCTTTTTCTGCTCTACAAAAATGTGTTATTTGTTTTTTTTTTGAATAATTTAATTTTTCATCTCTTTTCAGGCACAGAAATGGAATATCCAGGAGGCAAAAATCAGCATTTTCGACACCTGCTTTTCTTCGCTTTTCATCGAGGACAAAAAGCTGCCGAACCCGCTCGGGACATATGCAGTGTGTACGGAAAAGATATAGGCGAGCGTGCAGCACCAAAATGGTTTGCGAAATTCAAAAATGGCGACTTTGACCTGGATGATACGCCCCGTAGTAGAAGTCCTTCTGAATCGCCAAGCAAGTCGCGAATTGACAGAAAAAATGAACTGCGATCAGCAGACCATACTCAACCATCTTCATTCAATAGGATTTGCCGAAAAATTGGGAGCTTGGGTGCCTCACGACCTTACAGAAAACAACAAATAAAACCGCCTTCAAATTGCTTCACAACATCTGGCCCGCCATCGAGCAACACGTGGGCACAAACAACGTTTCTTGTATCGAATTGTCACGGGAGATGAGAAATGGTGGCTATATGTCAATATGAAGCAAAGAAAGAAGTGGGTGGCTCCAGGAGAAAGTCAGAAGCCGAGAGTAAAGCAGGATCTCCACCCAAAGAAGACTATGATCTGCGTATGGTGGGACTGGGAGGGCATGGAGCACTGGGAAATGCTCAAAAAGAACGCCAAGATCAACAAGGAGCTCTACATTGCCCAGCTATTCGACTGAAAAGGCCGGATAGACAAGGCCAAGTCATCCTGCTCCACGATAACGCCAGGCCCCACGTTGCACAAGTCGTCTAAGCCGCCTTTCAAGAGCTCAAATGGGAGGTTCTTTAGCATCCACCGTACTCTCCGGACCTTGCGTCAACATATTACTATCTTTTCCGCTCCCTTTCGAACCATATGAGGGCGTTACCTTCAACAACGAACGGGACCTCAAAAATTGGCTCAACAACTTCTTCGACACCAGACCAGGCGATTTTTGGCGGAACGGTATCAACAAACTGGTCGAGAAGTGGGAACAGGTCGTAAACAGTAACGGAGAATACATTATTGACTAATCTATAGTTAAAATTATTGTTTTTTTTTTGTTTAAATAAAACTGTTAAATAAAACCAAACGAACTTATTCGCCAACCCATTAGAATTGTTCGTATTTCAAACTAATTTTTCACTGGTATATAAATTTATTCTCTGAACCAGTAGGAAAAGAGTTGGCTTTGATATGTCGACTACCAATATTTAAAAAAACGTATTTATTTAAAACAGTATTTAGAAACAGATATTTTATATCTACCATACAGATGACATATTTTTGATATATTACTAAAGTGTTTTAAATTATACTTTACATACGTATAGAACAGTGTTTTTCAACCTTCTTGAATACGCGACCCCTTTACAAGTTAAAAAATTTTAGCTCACCCCCCCGGGCTATAATAAAACTATGTCAGTGATTTTAATGACTACGTATTTAATTTTCTTTTTCTTGAGACTTATAAACACTTGTCTTTTTCTTTTACCCGCGACCTCTCAAGGTTTGCGACTCCCCTGGTGGTCGCGACCCCAATTTGAAAAATACTGGTACAAAACAATACTTCTGAAGATTGAGTAGTAAATTTGCTTTTTCCTTTTTTTTATAAACTTCTGTCCTATAAAATATAGTTTAAAACATCTATTACTCTTCTATCTTTGATAATTCTAGTTTCAATCTTTTTTTATTTTCTTCCTAAGTTAATTATTTTAGTTTCAAGATAAGTGTATTTGCTATAATTTTTTGGTCTGACTGTCGTTTAAAATAAAGTTTTATAAAAATCTCCCTAAGCACTTTTAGTTTGTTTTACTAAAATTTACTCTTAAACCCCAGTTTTTGTATTCTTCTAATAATTTCCCAATTACGTATTCCAAATCTTCTTTATTTTGAGCTACTACAATTTGCTCGTCAGCAGAGTGGAAGGTGTACAAGTGTACGTTACCGGTTAGTGGGACTTCTATACTATGATATTTGTTTCTCCAGTGCTGCAATGAGTGGTTTAAATATACATTAAATAAAATAGGAAATAAAGAACAACCTTGTCGGAGATCTTTTGTTATTTGAAATGATCCAGCGTATTTCAATTATCAATTATCTATGGATAAAGATATAATTATTTTTCGTATCTCTAACATTAAAGTAGTTTTGGCGTAGTTATTATAATTTTGAAAACTGTTTGGTTTTTTCTGAAAGTAAAATAAAAATAACTGATAATATCACATCTTGAAAGTCCCGGAAAGCTATAATCTTCTCAATATAAAACATGGCTATAAATATCAATGTTCGGGCCAATCTCTAATTGCCTTTATTTTAATTTTTAAATTAGAGCGGCCGTATTTTGGATCCCCTTGTATATCTAATTTTGAACGGCCGCGAATTTGCATGAGCACGTGGAGCGCTGATATATAGGCCGCAGGCCGGGCTTGGCCTTTTGTTATGTTCGAGCTTGGCGTCTTGCTACGTTCGCTCTTGGCCTTTGCTATGCCTAGCTTTGTTTTTGAATTTAGTTTTGTGATAGTTTAAATTTTCTGTATGCCGAGAGCATTTTTGACCGAGAGTTCGCCAACGTGTTTAATTGGCAGCAGAAGTTTTCGTTTCTGCGAGGCTTTTTTTAAAAGCTAATTTTGTGGCGAAATTCGATAATTTGCCGACTAGATTAACCTCTTCCTGTAAGTCTTTTTGTTTCCCGATTGCATTTCGGGGTTGAAATTTTTGGTGGTAAAACTTGGTCCATTTTTTTTCTTTGCTCTGGCTCGGCAAGGAACGACCAAGGAATCTTTGCACCAGGGCAGACGCTACCGTTCGGCTCCACTGTGAAGATTGGGGTAACTTGTCCTATCTTTTTCCCCACACCCTCATACTCTTTTCCTGTAACCCCCGACCAACAGCACAGGAACCAATTTCTACGGGAAAGCGCCGTTTCCACAGGTTATTGTTTTTTAGCTTTAGTATTTGTTCAAATTTAAAATTAGTATACAGTCCACATTTTTTTTAATAAAAAACATTTTGTATTGAGTGACAAGGAGTAGTTGTTTTTAACTTATTATTTGTTTATGCATGTTATTTTCATTGAACAAACTATATAGTAAAAAACAAAAATTTCTTATAGAGCAATATTCAGTAGAAGAATCCACATAAATTGTTAAAGTGTTTCTCGAAATTAATTCTGTGATTTTAACCCAATGTGGTTTTTGTAGAAAACCTTAATGGAGCCACATCTACATGTTTTCAAAGTAATTTTATAGAATAGCCAATGTACGGATAGGGTCCTAATGGGGCGCTAATAAAACTGTGTCATCTGCATATCTAGCTGTAGCTACGTGGTTATGGCGTGGAATATCAACTGTGAAAATAAGGTACAGAGTAACCCTTGAGCTTTTAGTATGGGTGCCCATCCCATTAGTATTAACCACCCCAATACTTTAGATAATAAAGGCAGCAGAGTTATTAGTAGCTTTATGAGCAGATTTGCCCAATTTTAGAATAAAAATTAATTAGCCCAATTTCTATTGACCTATAAAATAATGTAACCTTATAGCAGCGTTGAATATTTCTCTGATAACGATTAGAATTTTGGTAGTAGTAAGCTCAGACATTGGCGCTTTTGTATTGTTTAATTTTATAATGAAACTTATTAGTTCTGCAAGTGAAAAATACTATACGAGTAGATTTATCTATCCTCTCCTACTCAATTCCTACTCTCACATTCACGCGGTGAACCCTGTCAACCTGAGCAACCCTACTGGAGATCTGGTATCCAACCCGGGTGGAAGGTAGGGTCAGGATCGAATGAGAGAGGGACAAATGGTCCTCCGAAAAGGGGGTTAGGCAGGGGTTAACTACCCCTGGGGAAAAATCCCTTCCCGGAAAAAAGCCCTAGTTAAAAACACTGAACATGAGCCTCGGACTGGACGGACTAATGGCAAACGGCAAAAGCGACGAAAAAAAGGACATTCTACTAAGAACATGGAACGCACTAAGTCTATACAGGCCAGGAGCACTACAGCAACTGGCAAAGGAAATAACTAAGTACAAATTAGACATCACGGCAGTTCAAGAAACAAGATGGCCCAATACTGGAGATATTATACATGGGAAATACACGCTACTGTACAGCGGAAAAGAAGATGGACGCCATGAAAGTGGACCAGGCTTTGTGATTAGTAATAGAATAAAACAGCAACTTCATCAATTTAAGGCAATATCACACAGATTATGCGCAATTAGAATTAAAGAGAAACTGTATAATATAACTATAATAAACGTATACGCGCCAACAGAAGCGGTAGAAGAAGAAGAAAAACAGGAATTCTACGAAGCTCTGGAAGAAACCATCGATAGCACCCCAAAGAAAGGCATCCTCATAGTACTGGGCGACCTCAATGCACAAATAGGAAGAGAAGAAGCATATAAATCAACAATTGGGAACCATAGCCTACACCGAAAAAGTAACGATAATGGATTAAAACTGATTGAACTAGCGGCAAGCAGGGGTTTAATAATAAGCAGTACTACCTTCCCGCATAAGACTGTACATAAGGGAACCTGGAAATCAAACGATGGAGTAACGGTGAACCAAATCGATCACGTACTAATCAACCTTACAAACCGCACTAATATAGTAGACGTGAGAACAATGAGAGGCGCCGATTGTGACAGCGATCATTTCCTAGTACAACTAAGATTACGAGAAAAGATATCAAATATCAAACGTCAAAACACAACCATCAAAACAAAGAAATACAATTTAGATAGGCTGAGGGACCCAGAAACCGAAGAAAGATACCAAAGAACACTAACGGGGAGAATAGAAGAAGAACTGGCAAGCGAAACGGAAACAGAAGAAGAAAACAGCGACAAACAATGGGATGTTATAAAGAAAGCGATTAACAAAACGGCTGAAAAAATCGTGGGTACAAAACAATTACAAACACACGAATGGTTTGACGATGAGTGCAGACAAGCTATAGAAGATAGGAAGAAAGCGCGCATGCGAATGCTTCAACAAAATACAAAACAAGTCAACACAAACTTCGAAGAAACCAGGAAACTAGCCAAAACAATCATAAGAAGGAAAAAGCGAGAATTAATAAACCAAAAACTATCGCAAATAAAGGAAAAGATGGTAGAAAACGAAATAAGGAAAGCACACCAACAAATAAGGTACTTTAGAAGAGGTTTCCAACCTAGTATAAACATGTATAAAAATAATGATTAACAAGGACGATATTGCCGAAAGATGGAGGGAATACTTCGCTAATTTACTGAACACAGACAATGAAGAAGAAGAAGAAAATGAACAAGAAAGCGAAAACATAGAGGTACATAGAGACGAAAGTGAAGAAATACAAGAGCCGGAACCCACATACGACGAAATTAGGAACACTATCCGCAAAATGAAGATGCATAAAGCACCAGGGGAAGACAACATACCAACAGAACTACTCAAATCCGGAGGTCAGGAGTTATGGAGAAAGATACATGAGCTAATCCGAATAATATGGAAGAACGAGAAGATACCGGGTGCATGGAATATAGGAATCATATGTCCCATACATAAGAAAGGGGACAAGACTGTATGCTCCAACTACAGAGGAATCTGCCTCCTCAACATAACATACAAAATCCTGTCACACATACTACTGGGTAGGCTGAAGCCACATGTGGAGAGCAAACTGGAAAATTATCAAGCCGGCTTCAGAAAGGCGAACTCAACAACAGACCAAATCTTCATACTGAGACAAATAATGGAAAAAGCAAGAGAGTTCGGAATCGATATACGTAGCATCTTTGTAGATTACATACAAGCGTATGACAGGGTGAGACATAGAGCAGTAAAACAAGCCCTAGAGACCTTCGGCATACCACAGAAACTAAAAGGACTAATAATAATGACTATTAAGGATGCACAATATAAGATAAAGGTAGGAGGACAGAAAACACAGGCCATCAGTAGCAATGTCAGATTGAGACAAGGAGACGCATGATATCGCCGTACAAAAAACCCTACATGGAATGATCATCTATTTAGGAATCAGAATCAGATATTGGCCTATGCTGATGATATAGCCATAATCAGCACTAACGAAAGGGACGTAACCCAAACGTATAGAACTCTAAAAGACAACTCGTAAGAGATTGGACTCACAATAAATACAGAAAAAACAAAGTACTTACGAATATCAAGACAAATTGAATAGCCAGAACAAGTAACTACAACTACAGGAATAGACAGAGTCACTAAATTTAAATACTGGGTACAGTGATCAATGAACAAATGATATAACTGACGAGATAAAACCCGAATCTTGACAACTAACAGGGCCTATTTTAGCATGAATGATATTTTCAAACAGAATATACCAAGAAAATAAAAGTACGATAAGAGCAAAATAAGACCAATAGTAAAAGGAGCGAGGGCACGTTGTTAAATAGAGAAACGGAAGATATTCGGGAAAAACAGAGAATTTTTGGACCATTATAAGGGTAAATGCGTATGACAATGAGAATAGCATCAATAGCCCTAACGAACCTGGAACCCAAAACTAAAAGAACTCAATGATAGACATGGAGCAATGATAAGCAGGAAAAAAATACACAGAAAATAACAAGAGACTATATCGCTAAAAAAATAGAAGAACATGTAGAACAGATAAGAATTGCCAGGAGAAAGCAAATAGCAAAGAAGGGAGTAACGAAACGAAGAATAAAGACGAGAAGAGATGAACAATGAAACGAAAACAGAGTATTGAATGAAGAAATTGAAGAGAAAATAAACAAGAAAGAAGAGACTAATTAAAAGGAAAGAGAAGACAAAAGATATAGAGAGAGAAAACCCGACGAAGTAAAGAGCATTGCAAGGAATGAGAGTAAAAAGAGAAGAATTGAAGAATTAAGAAAGAGGAGAAGAGCGAGAAAAGAGAGAAATAGGACCAATATAAGAAGAAGAGTAAGAAGAGACGTAGAAAAAGAAGGAGAGGAAGGATAAAGAGATAAGAGGAAAATTATGAGAAGAATGACCAGACAGAAGGAGGGAGAAGGAGACGACAAGTTAAGAATAGAGAGCCAATAAGAAGACGAAGAGAAAGGAGTTGAGGAAGAGAGGAGGAAAGAAGAGAGAGAGAGAGAGAGAGAGAGAGAGAGAGAGAGAGAGAGAGAGAGAGAGAGAGAGAGAGAGAGAGAGAGAGAGAGAGAGAGAGAGAGAGAGAGAGAGAGAGAGAGAGAGAGAGAGAGAGAGAGAGAGAGAGAGAGAGAGAGAGAGAGAGAGAGAGAGAGAGAGAGAGAGAGAGAGAGAGAGAGAGAGAGAGAGAGAGAGAGAGAGAGAGAGAGAGAGAGAGAGAGAGAGAGAGAGAGAGAGAGAGAGAGAGAGTAGATTTATCTGTAAAGAAGTCTGTAGGTAGTTTAAAATCTCACTTTCTTCTTCGAGTATAGCAGCAGAAGAGTGCGATTTGAAATATAGTTAATGAAGAGTCAGTGAACAATTTGACTATTCATCATATGTTCTTAACATCTTGAGTTTGGTTGGCTATTTTTTTCTTAAATTGATGCAATATGAGTAGCTTACATCTTTCAGGTTTTGTTTGTATGTGCTACGTGGTTATCGATTTTCTTGTATTTTTAAGAGCGCAACTACTTTACTTCTATTTAGTTGTATTTGTTGACATATTTTGGATTTCTTATAATTAATAATGCAATGTGTTGTCTCAGTGTATACTTGGCGAAAATATTTTGTTTTCTTCACATTTAACTTGTACTTAAGGCTTATTGTTAATAAGCAAATTTTCTTATTTTTATAATCCTAACATCTTGTGCAATGAATAAATGTGGTTTTCCTTCTCGGTGATTCTACGGCTATCTGTTGGTAGTTTAAATATTTTATTTTGTATGCTTATTTACTGTTCAGAGTAAATTGAAAATCAACAAACAACATAGTTAAATTACTTTTGTTGCTCTTTGTTTGACATTGATGACGTTACGCACAGGCAGTTGGGCTTATTTAATTTATCTTTGATTTTATCATTGTTTACAAAATGATACAAATTTATAAATAGTATTTTATAAGCCCTTATATGTTTTGCTTGATATAACTTTTCGTGCCTAAGATGAGAAATTATCTCTTTATAGCGATTGGGAGTATTGGTTTATTTTAATTATACTAATTGTTACTACCTTTGTGTTATATTGTTCTCTTTCCATAATTTTAATTAGATTTTCAACCATTTTAGCACAACTAGTAACGCCATATATAAATATGGGTAGAAAATTAGTTATTTTATTAGCAGTGCTTTCACTATGTGCTTGAATTGTTTTGTTTATATTTGTGCTAGTCAGCAATCTGAATTTTGGTTTGATTTATATTATCTTGTTATTGTGAATGTGTAGTCTTTTTGATTCTTTGCTATAAAAGTTTTCTTGGACTCCTAGTGAAATTTTTTGATAATTATATGTTTATTTGCAATGGATAGTTGAAAGTTAGAGTGTCAGAGAAGTGCTGTTATGTAATGTAATAAATAAAATTTAGTTGCCAGTACTAAAGTACTATTTTGCGCAAATGATGGTGAGTAAGACAGAAACTTTTTTGTCTCATTGCCTTGTATATTCTGCATAAACAGCATTTGTTACGATGATTAATATATAGTGAGTTTAATATTTCTCAAGTTTAAATTTAAATGAAATGTATTTAACAATGTTTATTCAATTGTGTAAATTATAAAACATTCCAAAACGACACTAGGATGTATGTTAAATCTCGCCTCTATTAAAATCTAACAGCCCTGCTTGCGTTTTATTATTAACTAATATGTAATGTACGCTATACTAACCCAAAAGTTTTGTACCTGAAACTTAGAATCGTAAAGGGCCTACAAGTTAACGGCTTACTTGTAATGTTTACCAAACAAGTGTACATAATCTCAAATCCCTTATTCAGCATAACGTTGTGTAGTCTTATACATTGATTATTAATATATTGGCAAAATGATATAACTGTAATTAATTTCTAAATAAAACTGAAATATATAATTATGTGTTGTAGCATTGAAAATTTCTTTGTTAAGCCATTTATTTTACAAATATTTCTATTATAAAGAAATTACCATAAAAATCTCTACAACTCAAGGATTTTGTTAAATGTTTAAATTAGTTACATGCGAATTTTACAAATAAAATCAAACCATAAATAATTTATTTTATGATCTTTAGAAAAATATATGTTTAATAAATTGTAATATAAACATTTTTAAACTTAGCGAAAATCAGCATATAAATCAGTACACTACAAAAGTAATACAAACCTTCATATTAAAGTAATAACAATTGTAACATTCAACTAATTTTCAGTGAAGGTAACACCGTGAATATAAAGGTAACATTGTCGAGAGTATTAGGATTTATTTATATAGTATATTAAGTTTCAGACTCTGATTTACTTAAGCCTAAATCAGCAGCTAGAATGTGAGCTTGCGAGAAGTGAGTAGACCCGAATAAGGTTTCCAACACGGATGCTCACGAACGCCAATAAACAATCGGTTATAAATGAAAAGGAAGTCCCGTGTACAAGATATTGGAAATAGTGTGTATAAGGGAAGAAAAATAGGAAAATATTCGAGTACAAATATAAAACTTACTAAAATTTGGAAATCATTTTGAAACAGAATTTTTTATGCCATTCAAATTCGAGAAAATTTAAAATTAAAATAGATTATAAAATAATTCTCCCATTGCTTAGAAACCTCGTCAGTATGTAGTTAATAGAAAGTAATATTCAATTGGTAATAAAGTAGATAAATAAGTAAAATAAGAAAATTCTAATTTAAAAAGGAGAATAAATAGAAAACTTAACAGACTACTAATTATCAGTTATTTATTTAATCGCATGCGAGCAGTGAAGCGCTGCGGACACTAGGTGTACGCTCCGCTATCGTTGCAAAACAGCGAGAACTGCAGTTTCACAGGGCTAAGCAAAGACTTCTTCAAGTACTTCCAGGAATGCGCCCGCACGGAGGACGAACTCTGCGGCGGTGATCAGGGCTTCAACGGAGCCAGCGGAGGCGATCAGGGCTTCAGCGGTGCAGCAACCAAGACCTTCACCCAGCGAGGGCATCTGTAGTGCTTCTACGGGTAACAGTACTCGTCGTTACAGCTTAAATAGTACGCGTTTAATTTTTAGAATTGCTCGTTTGAGTTTCGTAGTGTAAACACGTACCGAGAACGGCTCTGCGAGTGCAATACAAGTGTTATCACGGACCCGCAAATAAAAATCACAATCGCGGCCAACAAACTTAAAACTAGTTTGACAGTGTACTTTATTCAATCAGTTATAAACAGGTTTAGGAAATATTAACGCCATGAATAATTCTCAATATTATCAACAAACCAATATGCAATGGCAACCAACAACAAACGTTGCCATCGCACCTAAACTAATACCTCAAACATCATCATTCCAACAAATACCTACCAATTACTCTCTCCCGCCAGCCCAATCACAAATGCAATTTAATTATACAAATACTCCAAACCCAAATCAGCAATTGCAAATAATGAAGAAGAAATCCTAAAAACCAACAAGAATGACTGGCAACTCATACGTGGTTATAAAAGGAAAAAGGTCACGAAACAACTTAATAATACGAATATAACCGAAACCAATAATCGTTATCAAGTACTAACTTATGCAACAGACACGTCTAATACGGAAAACACTGCTACTACAAATTTACCAAAACCTCCACCAATCTTTATACACGGAGTACAAGACTACAACAAAATGATACAGCGAATTCAGGAGATAGTAAAGGATGAACAATACTGTACAAAAAATTTAGCTATCAATGTTGTGAAAATTAGCAGTGGAACACCAGAAACATACAGGAAACTCGTCAGAAACTTTAAAGAAAACAACATATACCACCACACGTACCAACTGAAAGAGGAACGAGCGTATAGAGTTGTAATAAAATATCTCCATCACTCAACTGATATAGAAAACATAAAAGAGAACTACTTGAGTTGGGCCACGAAGTTCGAAATATAATAAATGCACGGCACAGAACGACCAAGGAGCAACTTAATCTATTCTTCGTGGACTTGGAAGCAGCAGCAAACAATAAAGAAGTCTACAAAATAAAAGGACTTCAAAACAAAATTATAGAAATAGAACCTCCACGAACAAACAAAACAATAAAATTCAATGTACAAGGTGCCAACAATATGGACATTCCAAAACATATTGTAACAAACCTTTTGTCTGCGTCAAATGCGGCGAAACCCACAATACCACAACATGCACGAAAACCAAGGCCACTCCGACAAAATGTGCGTTATGCGGCGGGGATCACCCAGCCAATTATAAAGGCTGCGAGCACTATCATAGATTAATAAGAGGAAATAATAGAAACAACGTTCATGGATCATCTATTCCACCAATTGCCACGAGAGCACATACTCAAAATTTAAAACCTACACCATACTCACAACACAAAACTTACGCCGAAATGGCAGCCAACAATACAAACAATGTAGACAGTACAACTAGCGTACTAACAAAATTCCTAGAGGAATTTAAAAACCTATTCAATTAGCTAATACAACAGAACAGCATGGTACTCAATATGATTACTATGCTTGTAAATAAAGTGAAATAAATTTTAAAAAATGGCTAAGTTTCTTAGGATTGTCCATTAGAATGCCAACGGCCTTCCGAGCCACAAATTGGAAACAAAACTATTTTTAGAACATAATTTAATCTTCCTAATCAGCGAAACGCACTTCACTACTAGAAGCTATTTCAACATTTCCAAATACAAACTATATCACACAAACTATCCAGATGGTACTGCCCATGGCGGTTCGGCAAAACTCGTGAAAGAAAACATAGACCACTATGAACTTCCAAAATACGAAGAAAATCACATACAAGCAACATTTATAAAAAGACAAACCCTTCCATACGAAATAACGATTACTGCAGTTTATTGCCCACCCAGACATCAACTAAAAAAAGAACATTTCGAAATATTGTTCAAAACGCTTGGACCAAAATTTATAGCTGGTGGCGACTACAATTGTAGTAACACTCTATGGGGTGCAAGGCTTACGACTACTAAAGGTCGCAAATTAGCTAAGGTCATTCAGAAAGAAAACTATTCATTTTATCTACTGGAACACCAACTTACTGGCCGTCTGACCCAAGCAAAACACCAGATCTGCTAGACTTCTTTGTAACCAATGGCATTTCACAAGCATATACAGAAGTAATTCCGAGCTACGATCTCACCTCAGGCCATAGTCCTATAATAGTAACTATAAGCGGTGATAACCAGAAAAACAACCCCCAGACTTCACAATTCCAAAACAATCTGGGATATGTATAGTCAAATAATACACGACAACATAAGCCTAACTGGACGACTACAAACACCAAAAGATATTGATAATGAGACGGAGAATTTCATCCACATACTTCAAGACGCTGCCAAACTTTCTACTCCACGAATTGAACCCCACCGAATAGTAATTAATATACCATGCGAAATTAAAAAACTAGTAGCAGAGAAATGCAGATCTAGATTTACCTGACAACGAAATCACACGCCGGATAGCCGGAGAAAATACAATCAGATAAGTAGTAAATTGAAAACGAAGCTTCAGGAAATGAGAAATAATTCATTCGAAAAATTTGTGTCCAGGCAAGACAATTTGATCTGGAAACCTATTAAAAATAGGAGTAAACCCAAACTAGCAATACCACCTATTTGTGAAAATTCCACTCCACCGGGTCCATGGGCCAAAAGCGACAAAGACAAAGCTGCCTTATTTGCGAAGCACTTATCAAAAGTATTTACTCCTCACAACAATGATCAAGTTCCAGAGGTAAAGCAAGAACTAGCCTTACCTATTCCTACACATGAACACCTAAGACTCTTTACTCTAAAAGAAATTGAGAACGAAATTCTAAAACTAAACGAAAAAAGGCACCAGGTATTGGCTTAATCGCAGCCAAGATGATTAAAGAACTTCCACGGAAAGGACTAGTTAAACTAATGTATATATTCAACTCTATATTAAGACGAGACTACTGGCTCAAAAATTTGAAAACTGCCCAGATAATAATGATACCGAAACCCGGAAAAAATCCGATGGACGTTACATCATACAGTCCTATTAGCCTATTGCCAATTCTATCAAAGCTCCTCGAAAAGCTTATACTTAAGAGAATCTAACAAGACTTAAATCCAGATGACTGGATTCCAGACCACCAATTCGGGTTTAGACATGCCCACTCCACAGTACAACAATGTCATCGGTTAGTGCACAAAATTTCTTAGACGTAAGTCAAGCCTTCGATAAGGTTTGGCACCCAGGTCTACTCTACAAAATCAAAAGCACCCTTCCAATTCAGTACTTTTCCATGCTTAAATCGTATTTACAGCAACGAGACTTTGAAACTAAAATAAATGGGGAAACCTCCGACCGATATTATGTATAATCAGGAGTACCTCAAGGCAGTATCCTCGGCCCCCTTCTCTATGTGATTTATACAACTGACATACCTCTTTCTCGAAATACAACTATGGGCACTTTTGCAGACGATACTGAAATATTGGCAACAGAGAATGATCCAATAACTGGTGCATCAAAACTTCAGCAGCACTTGAACCTCATAGAGGATTGGCTGTTAAAATGGAAAATAAAAGTCAATGCATCAAAATCGGTACACATAACCTTTACACTCAGGAAAGGGAATTGTTCAAACGTGAACCTTAATCACGTCAACATACCACAACAGGAAGTAGTGAAATACTTGGGGCTCCATCTGGATTCGAAATTAAACTTGAAACAACACATAACAAAGAAAAGGAAACAAATTGAATTGAAAATGAAGGACTTTAGTTGGCTAATAGGTCGTAATTCACACCTATGAACTGACAATAAATTACTTATATATAAAGCCGACATGAAACTCATATGGAATCAAACTTTGGGGATGCGCGAGCAAGTACAAGACAGTTATAATCCAACGAATCCAGTCCAAATACTTCGTACCATAGTAGATGCACCCTGGTATGTCACCAACCACACATTACACACAGACCTCAATATTCCATACATAAAAACACAGTTATCCAAAAACGAGCCACCTCACACCACGGAAAGCTTGAAGCTCATGTCAATGAACTACTACGACATCTTCTACAACCGATAGGAACATTAGGAAGATTTTGGCGACAGGACCTTCTATGAATCCGAGGCGAAGTCACTGGATGATGATGAACCTCTTCATGCCATTCTCTTGGACAATATAAATAACATTGTACATAACATCAAATTAGCTTATAGAATGTATTTCCTGATTGCTAATAAAGTTTAATAAAAAAAAGTTATTTATTTGCTGATATTTCATAAAACCTTAGTTAATGAATCAAAAAACTAATTGACAATCAAAAAAATAATCCTTTAGATAACAACAAAAATTTCAACAATTTTAAAAAACAAACAAAACTTAAATTATTTTTATTATTATTATTAAAAATATTTAACTTTAAACGCGCCATCTTTACATAATTGGTGAAACTTGTTATTAAGTTAAAAATTAGATATTTAAAGCTTTTTACAACTCTAGAAGTTACAAATAAAAAATAATTACCACGCATTTTATCCTTTAGTCGAGAAAACAAAAAATTGTTAAGAGGTAAAGGGTTAGGACCATATGGCAGATAATTTACTTTTTTTAATGTAGTAGCCTCTAAAAACGAAATTACTGCTAGGGCACTGTAGGTAAACTTTTTTTTAAATATACATAGCAGACTTATTATTGTGTACCATTCTGCTCTAACAAAATAGTTATTTTTAAACCCCATTGAGATATGTTCTTATTATTTTCCCAACACTGAGTGCAGATTAAAAATTGTTAAAAACATTTATGGCAATTTAGATTCACATACACATATCCGATTTTTATCATAAGTAATAATGTAAACTTCTTTTAAGCTACATTTATCACATTTATTAGAAGTGTTCTTACATTATTCTATATTCTATATGTTATGCCATTCTTACTTCTATTACATTACAAGCTATCCACCGATAATCAATTTTCCTTACACACAACACGTTTGTTTGTTGCACTTATGCCAATGGTCAAAGTATTTCTATTAATTCTACATATGACCCGATTGTCATTTTAAATAATTCTTTGTACAGTATGTTTATTTCTGTAACTGCCAACAGTAGCCTACTTTTGTAAAAATTATTGTAAATATATCCTTTTTCAAATTTAAATTTATTACCAGTTCCAAGAAGTCCTTTAAAGAGGTGCTCTATTAACAAAATGTAGCACGAAATTTTGTAATGCATTCTTTTCTATTTAAAAACTTTTACTATTGTGTTACATCTTTAGAGTAGTTTATTTCTGCACATTTTACTTTAAAATTAGCTTTTTTAATAGTGTTTACTTATCAAAACTAAAATTAAAATTTCTATGTAGTCAATAACAACCATCTGTTTTAATTTAGATTTTATTCTTGTGGTGCACCTAATTCATCAGCTCGCAGAAATATTTAGTACTGCGTTTGTATAAACAATAGGATGTAACATGTACTACTTGTATAGAATGAAGTTTATACAATGTACATTCACAAAGTTTGCATTGTAGTTAATTTCTATTTGGTTATTTTGTAAACTATGGTGCTGGTACATAAAAATTATCTTTTGCAACAAAAAAAAAACTAAGATAACATAAATTTATTATGTGGTTTGACATAATCTGTATCTGATACTTTAAATGTTTTTACACGTTTAGTGTTACTTTTTAATGTAATATTTTTTAAAAATGATTTTTACTTTTTTATTGGCTTGTGCATGTAAAAAAGAATTTGTTTTTTAAGAACATATTAGCCTAACATATGACAAGGGTGGTCTCTGTGGGCTCACGGTTAAGAGTTTGCTCTGCTCTTCGCGACCCGACTCAGGTGAATTCGAGTCTCACTCAATCCATTGGTGCATAGGACGTCCTAATATTAAATTAGTTGAGTGCATATTGATAGGCACAATAAGCCCTTGAGGCTGTACCGGTAAGTACGCTCTAATGAAAAAAACTATGTAACAACCTTTTAAACTACTTCATAGCTTTTGGTAGAATAATTTAAAGTTCTATAACCTTACATAATTATTTAATGACGGTATTTTGTCTTGATAACAGTTTTTTTTTCGGAGTTTCTTGACCAATTCACTTTAAACTATAAAAGCGTGGATGTTTTTGTCAATTCTGGTATCGATTAGGCTAAAAAACCTTTCAAAAGTTGTTATTTAATGAGCAACGTAAAAAAACAAAGAAATGTACTCGGAAACAATTTTTAACAATCTTTTATAGATTATTTTTCTAGGCTTAAATTAGTGAGAAATAATATCTTCAGCTGTACTACAAAAGCAAAATTTTTAGTATCATTTTGTCCGCTAGAATCGGTTATCATCAATTGATTTTGTCAAAAATTGCTTTCTTAATATAATCTAATAGCCTACAGAAAAGTGTTCAGTTCTGTACACAAACCCTAGTTAAAACTATTTTTTCTTCAAATTGGTACTTAAAACTTAGGTTTACACTATTTTATCTTTCCGGAATTGCTTAACATACTTTATAGCCGTATACCGTAGGTTCAGATCGATTTAGAGATCTAGTTAAAGTCTAGTAAATCAATATATTAATCTCCAGAAGTAACTATGATTTGCGGCCTAGAAGCCAATACATTTTTTAATACACTTCACTCAATTGTTTGTGTCTTATCTGCCTTTTTTACGCTATCTGCTTATGAAATTTACTAATTGTTTGGTAAAGTGGTTCCCAAAGTGGGTTCTACAAATCACCGAGAGTCCTTGTTACCGTTGAGGGGGTTTGTAGCAAATTAAATTAATTCCGGGGGGGGGGCAAAAGGTTTAATAAAAAATAAAATAAACGTGGCCCATTCCATTATTATACAAGTTAAAAT
Organism: Sinelater perroti; assembly: GCA_036346155.1. Classification (NCBI taxonomy): domain Eukaryota; kingdom Metazoa; phylum Arthropoda; class Insecta; order Coleoptera; family Elateridae; genus Sinelater; species Sinelater perroti. Next base: position 13,508,268 of record JARFIY010000359.1, on the reverse strand, counting down.
AAATAGCAATAAACAAGTTGGTGCATAAAATACAAGTAATGACAACCATCGCGCAGTGAGAGTTGGGCTGACTGTGACCGTCTATTTATATATCTAAGCAGGGGTAAACAGTAACGGAATTTTTGCGCTACATGCAATAACCTGTCTAAAACATGGCACTATAAAAAAATGCATCTAATTTAGTACTATTTTGCAAGTAATGTGAAGTTCATGCAACAAATTTTTCTAGTAAGAAGAAAAGTAAAATTATTTTTTGTATTGTTAGGAAGATAGCATACGTTACGCAATTATTTTTGAATATAATTGATCTTCTTGTATATTAAATTGATTTAAACCAAAGTTATACTTTTGTTAAAGTTAATTGACATTATAGTTGTATTATATAATATTTAGCCAAACATAAATAATCTCATATCATTCAATCAGATTCTCCCATCTCATTGAAAAGAAAATATGTTTTTGTATTGTAAAAATTTATAATTTCAATAAATACTACTTTAAATATTAAAATATTTATTTGTATTTTATTTTTACGACACTTTCTACTATTCAAGACATAAATTTGTAGTTTTTTTGTTATACAGTTATGTAGTATTATTTCACTTGGAGGTTTATGACTAGGTTTTTGCTATAAGAATGGGTTCACATAATACTTTTTTTTAATAGTATCCTATTTTATTTGCAATCTGTAGAATATCTACATTTAACAAATTATGTGACAAACTGTACATGTTAAAGAGTACTCACTAGCCATCTTCCTATCATAAGTAGGTTTTCTAGACCTAGTATGACTTTAGGATATTGTACTTAAAGACTAAACCGTAATCTAAAACTAAAACTAACTTATGTAAATCAAAATCTATTTGGTAATTTATTGAACAGGTATAGTAAAAGTCTCTTATTGTTTCTTGGCTTATTCATAAGTTTTGTTGCCAAATCGTTTGGTAGACGCTGAGTCTCGTTTTTTTTTGCTGAAATTTCCTGTTTCTTTCTTGATCGTTGGTATTTGAAAATCACCTCGGATAACAGAATTTGGTACGTACCACAGTGTATCCACAATCATACAAAGCATCTTGTATTGAAAGCGTTCAAGAATTTCTATCTTGGATTTGGAAGCGGTGTCCCAGAGTTGGATTCCATAAGACCAGATCGGCTTAATTATGGCTTTATAGGCAAAAAGTTTGTTATTGACGGTAAGTTTTGAGTTACGCCAAGTAACCAGTACATTTTGGTGAGAGTCAAACCTAACTGTTTCTCTTGCGCTAGATGAGTCTCATATCTAGATGTAGCCCGTATTTCCCTTCTTCATGCTGAGGAATTTGTGTGTAATTTAGGTAAACAGGAGGGCAAGTTTCTTGTCGCGTGGTGAACGTTATATGTACTGATTTGGTTTCATTGACCTTTATGCTTCCATCTTTTTAACCATGAGTGTATTGAATTTAGAGTGGTTTACAGAATTTGTGTGGCGGTATTGGGATTATTATGGACAGCTAAGACAGCGGTATCATCTGCAAACGTTGCACTTAGGACTTTTGGTGCAGTTGGAATATCGGCTGTGTATAACAGGTACAGAAGAGGACTAAGTACACTACTTGGGGTACTCCGGCATTTATTTTATACAGTTTACTGAGCTCAGTGCCAACTTTAACTAGGAAATGACGGTTTTGCAGGGCGCGGCGATATCGCAGGTAAAATTGGCCCATACATGTCCACTAATTTACAATGCACTGACCGAACTCATAATAAATTTGGGAACCACCGGTTTAGTAAGATGGGTGGGCAGGTATTTCTTCCGGTTGTAAAAATGACTTATGACGTCAGTAGACATTGCAGTAATTGTACTTTTTTGGAAAATCAGCAGTATACAAAAGATACAATATTGGCTTCAATAGGCTTCCCTACAAAAGTTTGAAGTTAAGAGCAAGTAATTTTTGATTATTTCCAAACTTAATAAGGAACTGACTGTTGGCAAGATATAATTCGAGAAGTCGGTAACAGTCTGGGAGAAGTTAACTCTTGATTTTAAAAACAAGCCAACATGCTATACCTTGTCAAAAGCTTGTGTTACATCTATAAATACAGCTAAGTATTACCTTTTTGTCTCAAAATCATTAACAATCTTTTAAATTTGTTTAAGACTAAATGGCTTTGTTTAGTGGCAACATGTTGTAGATGAATTCTAAAGTGGTGATCAGGAATTAGCTTACTGTTCAGTTATATACATGTAAGTCCATTTAGTAACATTTTCTCAAATATTTTGGATAATACTGGAAGCTAACTAAAAGAATTGTACGGCTTCAAATTTTCTTTAGGTATCCAAGATTTAGGACTACTGTAATGATAGAGATGTTTTTTTACAGTGGGAATAGCGTTGAATAGATAAATAATATGCCTGTAATTTTTATTTGAAAATTCCTTTAACAGTTTTCCACTAATCAGATTATATCCAGGCTCTTTTAGAGAATTTAAGGTTCTAAGAATTTGCATTTTTTTCTGAGATTCTGTGAACTGCTTTAATGGTAAGCTTATCCGGAAGGGCGCTTTAAGAAACAATTTTATTTTGTTTTCTCTTTGACTGACGTTTCAAATGCGAAGAGATGCTGCATCTTGCTATGATCTTTTTAGCTTTTTAGATTGGTTTTTGACACCACAACGGAGCTTTTTAGGCTCAGAAGTGATTTGACTTAATTGTTGCTCGCGTTATACAATTTTTACGTGTGGAGTCCTGCGACTCGCCGACGTGTTGGTGGAATCCCTCGCCCATCAGGGATATGGGCTAGTTTGACTGGCCTACAGCTCCTCGACGCCGCTTCTGCCGCCACAGTTGCTGTTTTGCAAGAACAAGCGTTCCAGTTGGTTTTTCGCCATCGCAACAGTGCTAAGATTACTACATTTATTTTGCGTTTTGTGCTAGATCATTTGTCATTTGACTTTGGAAGTATAACTTGTGCTCCAAATGCATGTGTGACGATTAAAATTATTTTCTGTTTATCATCGACTGAGCTTGCCTATCACTACAGTAGGTAATACAAATAAACATAGGCTTTCTATCAAAATCATAACTTGCTCAACAATTTTTACCTATGTAACTTAATTAAAATTATCAGATGCAATACGTGCAAAACTATCCGTATGCTCCAATAAATAATCCACAATCGAATGTTACTATAAATGATATTCTACAAACTCCGATAACAAGCGCGGCTCATCGAAATAATTCATTCTTATATTAGCCTGTTACCACAAAACGCCTGTATACATATACAATGTTAGAGCAATCAAAGCGCTAATGTTTCTGCTGTAATCTATAGGAAAAAATAATTAGAATTTAAATTTTTTTAATGAAGTAATAATACTACCAAGAACCTCTGGAAAATATACTCATATTATTAAAGCTCTAACAAAAAGAAATACAGAATTTTACATCTACCAGTTTTAGGGTAGTTTTGAGAAATGTACACCCATCCGCTAACATAAAAGAATTAAAAGAAGGACTAAAAACTGACGGATGGTTGGTTACTAATATTGCAAATAATAAAGAAAGAAGCATAGAAGTTGCCTTAACAGTGTTCTTTGTAGAATTGAAAACAGCCGAAACACAACAAAGAAATTTTAACATTCAAAAGTAAAACGCGCACTACTTCAATTTGAAGAATGCCAAAGATTCAGACATACTAAAAATTTTTGTAAGAGAATCCCTCGTTGTGTTAAATGCACCGACTATTATTTAACTGCCCAAGCAACAAGGAAAGCAACCGGCGATATGAACCTAATACGACACTGGCCCAATCAGCATCTGTAAATAAATCAAGTGAGTTATCTAAATTTAAAAACATGTTAAAAACCTTAATGCAACAAATAGGCAATATAGTAACTCTTACGTCTACCGACCTTTCTAAACTAAATAATGCATCAGTATCTTAAATTAGCAATATAGAACTCTAATAAATCAGCACAACACAAGAACGAGCTTACACCCTTCCTGTCAAATCACTGCATAAATATTGTGCGAATATCTGAATCTAATTATACAAACTGAACTTACCTAAAATCCCAAAATGTGCGATATACCCAACGTACCATACAGAGGACGCAGCTCATGCTGAAACTGCTATCATTGTCAAAACGTAATCCAGCACTACAAACATTTAAAGTATAACTCGGAACGTCTTCAACCCACTACCATCGCAATCGAAGATTGAAAAAGACATTTAATGATCTTAGCAGCTATGTGGCCGCCCAACCATGACAATAAATAAAACACAGCAAATATTATTTCAAATACAAAGACTACAATACAAAACATGTTTAATGGGGTTTGCGACATACTATTACTAAAGGTAGGAAACTGTTACAAAAATTTAAAAAAAAAAAATTTTTAAATAGCTCTCAATTTGTGTGTTTCTTATAAAAAGTAGGCATGTTTCCAGGGTTACTTACTATTATCGACTCTGTTTTTAGATAATTTGCATTGTTTTTTACAATAAAAAATTAAATAAATAGGCTAATATTGGATTTGTAAGGTAATATGCAGGCTCTCCAGTGAAAAGAACCAGTATTATTTATTAATTTTACTAATTATTTGCCTTTAATCAAGCTGATTCTGTAAATACCATTGTTAGCATTAGTTTCCTCTTACTGCAACTCTGACTTCCAGAATATTGTTGTTTGTTATTCTGTGGAAAGATGCAGTACCCCACCAAAACTGTTATTGATCTATTTTAATCGTCAACTAAGATTTTCATTGTTTGGGAACACGTTTGTTTATATTCCAGAAGATCGTAGTACTTAAATGAGTTTAATAATTACTGCTGTAGCAGCATATGTTCCACCACTACGATGTTGACTTGCATAAAATGTATATCTTAGAATTCTGAAATGAGTTAATCTGTGGATTGCGATTCAGCAATAAGCATAATGTTTATATATATTTCATCTCTATGTTGTATCAGCCCATTGGCGTTTCATTTAGACAGTCTAATGTGATGGGTCATTATTGGTTCTTACGACATTTGTTAGTAAGTTTAGAGCAATTTCCATTTGCTACGTTAGTTTTTTCGCTATCTTCTTCAATTCATTTAAGCCCTCCGATAGGTCATTTTATTGAGTTTTTTTGTGGTTGGAAATTACTGGTGGGTTACCTCTTGCGACCTAGACATGTGTGAGATTTGGTTATATTTGTCGTTCTGGGTAGTAACTTAAGTCGCTTCTTTTCTAATGTCAAGTATATCTTTGTTGGATTTCCTTGTATACAGTACATCCCCTATAGTTTAGTTGGTGATTTTCGATGCAATTCAGACACCTTAAGTTTATTATTTTTATCTTTACGTTGACAGTTAGATATCGCATGATTTCCAGTTAATTTAACAGATATTGGAATTCTACACTAAATTCTTTTGTATGGCCAAAGTGCTAATGTCTAGCATGAAGCACTTGACGTTCACGGTGAGGTGGTTCAAGTTTTACTAGTGAGTAACTTAGTCTGTCAATATTATATATGTTCTTGTTACATACTATCAATTGATTTTAATTCGACAAATAATCTTTATTTGACCTTGCAAATATTGGTATCCATATTTTTTATAAATATCCTTTAGTTGTTGTTTACTAATGGTCGAGTATAAATTTCTAATGTTTTATTTGGTAAGTGTAAAACTCTGTATTTTTATTTTCTAATACTTTAATTAGAATTATATTTTTTCTGATGTTTTTGGTAGAATTTGAACCTTGGCATTATGCACTATTTTAATTTTATATTTGTTTAATTGGGATAACTGGCGAATGTAGTTGCTCATAAGCACCACCATTTTTACAAGATTAGTTTAGAATAGATGAATTGTTGCATTATATATGAATTATTATTCATAAATTCTTATAAATATTGACCTCGTGTTGGAATACATTACGTATGGTTTTAAATTGCTTGCATCGGACAATACTGCTAATTTCAATTTACTGGTAGGGCAAGTGTATATCAGCAGGCCTTTCTGTTTTTGGAATTAAAATTAAAATTGAAATATAAACTTACGATGAAAAATACAATGCGTAATGTCTTGGTTAATACATTGCTTTTTGATCGAAGACTACAATTCATCTCACTAGACTTTAGATGACACTCGGACACAACCTTACAATCATCAACAGGCAATCGGTTCACGGCACACGTCTGCCCGCTTCAAAATGCAAGCACAGAATTGCTTTTACTTTAAAATTAAATTTAGCTTTAAAATTTACATCCCACTCAGATTCAATGAATTTTGATATTTTTGTATATTTTCATAAATTTATAAGCTTGATCTTTTTGGAGAAGGAAAGTAAGATACTTTTCCTCGCAGTTGAAAATCGAGATTGCTATTAAAGTTTAAAAAGTTGGAATACAAGCCATCTGTGTGACATAAAAGAAATTACAGAACACTGAAGAAAAAATGAAAGACTTGCGTTTAATTTTTTTTTAATCTATAATGCCCTCGGGTAAGTAATTTACTGTCAGATATTCTATTTTGACGAAAATAACAATCTATTAAATAAAAATATGGAAGTTGTAAGGGAAGAATATATAGTTGACCGATTCCAAGCATACATCAGTATTTCACAACTGTGTACCAATCTTGAGATGTACAATAATGAGTGCATACAGAGACGACCGATACCACTCCTAAAAAGAAATTATTTCAGTAGTGATATTTTCTTTAACTGCTACAAAATAATACAACGCTGTTTTTTACTAAAAATATTTGATAAGTGTTTTTTTTATGTTAGATAGTATTATGTATACAATATTGCATAATATATTATACATATATTCTTTAACCAGTTCTTTGTAATACACTTACTATAGTGTGACCCAAAAGAAAAGCAAGATTCAAATTATGCTTAATGACATTTTGCAGTAGACATGTTGCGGTTGGCTAATATGAAGCGCCATTCGACGGAGGAGCGACTGATGTTGGTTAAAATTTATTACAAGCACGAAATATGTTTTTTCCGAAACTATGTGCAAATTACATGTCACTTTCGGAAATAGAAATGTACCAAATAAAACAGCTATAAAAAGACTAATTCAAAAATTTGAACAAACAAGTATGTTTGTAGCCGGCAACAAGAAAACAGGTTGACCTCATATTGGTCTTGACTGACAAGGAATGTCATGGAGTTGTTCTGCTCCGATCGTTATCAATTTGGTATACAGTATGATATGACTGAAGGATGAATACATGTTATTGCTTTTTGCTGTGTGACTCAAAACTTTAGAGATATGAAGTATGAAAGTTTACTGCTTAACAATAATGCATATGAGATATCATTAGTGTTAACTGCAAAACAGTGTTGAACACAAAGATAAATTTGACAACGAGCACATCTGATGAAGAATAATGCATTGCGTCGTTCGCCCTCGATGTCCTTCTGACAATTTTCGAAGATTCTTGGGAAACAAACAGTGGCAGGAGTTTCAAATCGGGGAGGTCTCTCTCGTGTGTATCCTGCCTTAAAGAAAAATATTTGATCATGTCTACAAAACATTCTGCTTGAAATTGATGCACTGTTAACGAGTGGAGCTTCAATATGTTGTCCCTTTTTGAGAGACGAAGACCAACACGTTCAACTCGAATGCGATCTTGGAACTTCTTCACAAAATGTTTGAATTGGCGATTGAAAAAAAGATCCAGAGGTTGAATCAACCGGGTTGCCTTTGGAGGAATGACTTTCATGACAAAAATGGTGTTGGCATTATTCTTCATCAGATATGCTCGTTGTCAAATGTATCTTTGTGTTCAACATTTTTTTGCAGTTAACACTAATGATATCATCTCTCATATGCATTATTGATAAGCGGTAAATTTTCATACTTCATATCTAAAGTTTTGAGTCACACAGCAAAAAGCAATAACATGTATTCATCCTTCAGTCATGTCAAACTGTACACCAAATTTGATAACGATCGGAGCAGAACAACTCCATGACATTCCTTGTGAGTGTCTAAAAACCTTAGTGAGTCGTCAGTCACAGCAATGTGAACATTTTAAAAAGTATTATGCAGCGGATTTTAACCAAAGATTTGCATCTGCCCTATTCAAAATTTAGCTAATCCATGAACTAAAGTCAGTCGGCGACTTATCTCCAAAAACAGCGTAGTGAACTAACCACTCTAGGGATTCGTAAAGATCAAAGTTTATGCTACAAAAATTTAAAAAAATTCTGAAGAAAAGCAAAAATTCGAATAGTTACCAACGAATTGAGTCACAGTTATGCAAAAAATGATCAAGAATTTTATCAGGAAAATTCTAGAATGTTATATGAGCTGCGAAGGACAGCTGCTAAATATCATATTTTTAATTTTTAAGCAATATTTTATCCTTTAAAATAATGCTATAACATTGTTAACTAATAAATAAATAATTTTTTTAAATTAACCTTGCATTTTTTTGAGACACTTGTTATAATTGTGTCATCCTTGATTTTGTTAATTTATTATATTTGTATTCTATTATTATTACAAAGCAAATGAAGCTTGCTTTATGATAAGTAAAAATTTGTGAACGATAGATTATTACATAAGCTATTACAAATTTTTATCTGTTAAAAGAATTATTGGCAAATGGTGAATAAATGAAATATGTAAACAGTGAAATTTTGAGCCGACTACCTCTTGAAGGCTCTCCGCAAATATATCGGTATCGTTCGCATATCCAATATTATTTATAACTTTTCCGTTTATTCTAATCTCTCCTGTGTGCTCCCATAAAGCCTTTTGAAACACACGCACCAGATATCTATTAAATGAGACAGGTGACAGAACGCACCCTTGTCTTAACCCTCTTTTTATTGAGCATTATTTTGTTTGCTCATTGTCTCTAAATACAGTGGCAGTTTGGTTCCTGTACAAGTTTTCGATTAACCTACTATCTTTTCCATCTAGTCCCATTTCTAGTAATGCTTCGATTAACTTTGAATGTTAAACCCTATCAAAGGTCTTTTCAAAATCTATGAATCCAATGTACACAGTTTTTTGAAACTCTTGGCATTTGTATAATATGTTCATTCTAAATAGAGCATCTCTTTTTCCAAGTCAGCTTCTGAATTCAAATTGTAAACTTTCCATAGAGGATCTACATTTCCTTGATATTCTGTTTTGTATAATTCTAAGAATAAGCTTGAGTACATGACTCATTAAGCTGATTAAGCGAAAGTCACTACATGATGTTACATTATTGTTTTAGGCAGCGGAATGAAGATGGATTTGGTCTAAATGTTAGGCATTTTTCCACTTTCATATATATGATTAAAAAATTTAGTTAGCACGTTTATATTACTTTCATCAAACAATTTAATAATCTCAATAAGTATTTCGTCAGGTCCAACCGCCTTGCCCGATTTTGCTGTTTGTAATACATATTCAACTTCAAACTGCATTATTTCTAGTCCTTCTATGTTTTCTTATTTTTAATATCCATTTCTGTTTGGTTGCTGTCGAAAAGATTAATTATACAGTTTTCCCATTTTCTGAAAAAATTGTTTTTGTCAAGTATTAAATTTCCCTATTTCTTTCTGAGAGTGCATGGAATTCTTCGTTTTTAATTGCCGGTTACTTCTTTTAATTATTTTATGTACATTAAGCTTGTCAAATTTTCTTTGTTACTGTTTTAATTCTCTACACTTTCTTCTAACCACTTTTCACCTGCTTGTTTTGTACTTTTTTTTATTTCTTTCTGAATCTGTCAATATTTGAAATATATTTTCTCCTTTCTTCTATTAATTTTAATATATCATCAAGTCATCCACTGCTGTGGTTTAATTGTTCTTTTTTTACCTAAACTTTTTGTTATTTTTTATTACCACTACATTTTTGTAATTTATGTTTCTCTATCGCGATCTTTAAAGTGCATTCACAGCTCTCTTAAAATATTTAATTGTAATAAATTTTGTTTAGATAATCATCTTCATAATAAAGAGAATATTGTAAACAAGGACTTGTATATTTACTTGCGTAGACACAATAATTATTTCTTAACTCAATATCATCATACTCATTTTTAAGTTAAATGTGCAAAAACAAATCGTGAAGAAATAGACAGGCTTCTTCTAATACATCCAGTTAGTAATATTTCTAATTTCAGTACCTCTTGTATATTTAGTATCGCTATAAAAACTACAGCCGATTTTTGGTTTTGTCAATTTCTAAATAATTCTTTGATTTACGTACCGTTTCTAACATAACAGTGTTCTTTCTATCTTCAGTCAACTCAGATTGTGGCAACAGAATTTTCCGCACCCCTAAATAAGATACATTTCAATTATAGTCTAGTATTTTAATGGATCTCCCAACATAACTTAAATAGATTGAAAAACTTTGACTAATATTTTGGCAACCATAAATGTTTCTTAATTCGGTATTATGTACGTGTTAATCCACTTGACACAATAATGCACCGTAATGCTATTATTTCTTAAAAAGAATGGACTGTCAATGCGAATTATTATTTTTTTTGTTAGGTATAAGTCATCTCATCATGCAGAAAACGTAGAACTGACAATATTCGCCTTTCCAATACCATCAACTGATACCTTAATTCATTGCCACTAACATTTATCAAAACGCTTTCCGGAAAATCACATTCCAAACTCAAAGAATTGTACTCTTTCATATCATCTTACAGGTATTAATAAATTTGGTGGTTGATTTTTTTACGTAGCAGTCTTTCTCTTTATGTTTCTAAACGAGCAGCAGGTTAAGTTCCTACAATTGCAGTCATTCATGTGACAACCACTAATGATTAACTACCATAACCCTCCGTGATTTGTGCTAAATCGTTATCATCTAGTTGCGAAAAACAACTGTGACTTTTCAGCAATATGGATTTTACCTTTAATTTCTGTAATTTGTAAGTTAGATTCTATTTTTAATTGATTATATTTGTCTTTTATTGCTCTTATTTATATATTTATTTGTACCTATGAAGACCTTTAGTTTTTCTGTTATCTATTTGGTACGTTTAATTAATTTATTTACTACATTATTTTAAACTTTTTTGAATTTTTTGGCTATTTTTTAAATCGGTTTTATTCTATAATTCTACACTTTTGTTCTTTTAGTATATTTATATTCCTTTTCTGTGGTGTTTTCTGTATTGAGCCATAACCTTGTATAATATTAATTATAAACATATTATTGTCATCCACGAATTTGACAGTATTAAATTTGAACACTTCTTTATTTAATTGGTCTATAATTATTATTCCTTGCTATTTGTTTTACATTCTACACCAAAGTCGAATAATATGCAGTTATTTTTTAATTGTTTGTCCACCTTATCCTTTTCTCTTAACCTTAATTATTTAAATATTATTGTTATTAATTTTTTATTTATTATTCTATATATCTTTTCTGTATGCGATTAACATCCTCGTCTATATTTGTTTTAATATTATTTATTTTTTTTTGCTCTGTTCTTATTATATATTCCTAACATTTTTCCTTTTTTATTATAATCGGTTTCCTTTGGTACAATCGCGTTTTCTTGGCAGTTTAGCTTTTTTGCATTAGAATTTTTCTGCAGGTGCTTCCTCAGTTGTTCTGATTTCTTGATTTGCTTTGTTTTAGTTCTTCTAATTTGTAACAATCGCTATTTACCCGAAGTTTATTGCAGGTTACTTTTGAACTAAATCTTCTGTCTCGCGCCTTTCGTGTGCTTAATTGATATTATTACCTGGATCTTTTCGGTAGTCATCATTAAAACATTCTTTCTACAAAGTTTGTTTTTCAGTCTTTATAAGACCTAATAGTTTATATTTTTCAGAAAAAATTTTAAATATTTAAATAGTATTTGTTAAAAAGACGCTATAATTGCAAACTCCACATTTATGCGTCATTATTTTAAAATTTATTACAACTACTTCAAAGTTAGAGAAAATATAAATTATACTGTTGAAGGCAATAAATTGTATTTATAAAGCGTGACAAAGAGCACTATCGTAAACAACAACAAATTATGTCACGGCTAGTTTTTACCATAGAACATAAATTTTAGATTTACTTTAACTATGATAGTAAAGGTAATACACTTTAATAAATTACATCAACATTAATTAATAAACTATAACTATAATTTGAAAAAATAAAAGATAGCATAGAACAGTATATACTTGTTTATAATATTTATTACAAACCAAAAATTTATTAAACTCAGAAAGTATACATATACTCTTTAATGCAATATATACTTCTCATTGTAGCAGTTAACTTACCATAAATAACTATTTGTAGATACAAATATATCCTTGTATGTAGAAACGTAGTAATTGTAATCAGAATTTTAATTACTTTTACCGAGTTTAATTTGTGTGACATTTATTGTACAATATAGCACAAATAAACTCAAATTTACTATTTTATAATAAAATTAGCTTGTAAAAATTTAACATGAAAATATTTTAGAAATGCTTTAAATTAATCCTAGTAGCGGAGCTTCAGCAGTTTGTTATCTATTGTAACACACTCATCCATAACCTATTTTTGTGCATTAACTTCTAAGGAATTTTTTCCCGGTTTCAAGTCGCTTTCAGTGAAATCCGCTAAGTTAATGTTTCGGCCGCCAGCGACATAGGGGACGAAAAAACGTTATTATGTGAAAGTTTCCGGATATTGAAAGTTAACGCACAAAGGGGCTGAGATAAGTTTCCCTATGATACTTATTTTTGGCACGATATCAGCAATAAGCATCTAAGCGACTTCACATAACCGTAAGGGAAAACGTTTGCCGCAACAATAAAAACGGAACACATTTATAAGCGTTAAGGAAAAACTCTAAGTGAGCTTAAATTAGTTTGTTCTTTCTATTAATATAGAGCACAGTTGACCACTCTCAGATAACGAGCTCGTTAGAAGTATAGACGTAACACAAGATTATAGTAAAATTAAGCCGCTTAAATGTTTGAACTGAGCTACTATTAAAGGTTGTGTTTGCTTTTATTTGAGGAATTTTCATGTTTTAGTACGATGTTTTAAGACAAATGGTCGACTACACTTACAGTTTGATTAGTTGTTATATTTTTGATTTAAGAGATTTTTAAAATGTTACAGATAATTCAAAAGTTTACAGTATTTTATTAATCTTAATATTTATAAAATAGGTTTTAACTGAGTTAATGTTATGCTATTTTAATTGGATTTCTTTAAAGTAAAAATTTGATGAGCTAAACTTTGATTTGGAACGTAAATATAGATTTTTAATAATTTAATATAATTCAATATGTTTTTTACAATATTTAATTATTGACATTTACAGCATTTATAAAAAAAATTTAAAAACAAAAAAGCTTTACAAGTATTTAATATTTTAATTTCCCTATATAGCTGAAAATGACTGCGTAGGTGGTGTTTGTCATTAGTAGACTTTTAGAACTATATAACAATTTATTTTTATTTGCTTATTCTTTCTTATTCTTCTTGGAATAAGCTTGAAACTTGTTTATTTACCCAATTGCGTCCCCGTCTTTAATTTTCTTAGGAAATAAAGATTCACGATTGTATCCACAGCTTCAGTTGTCTGTCGGGTATTTCACTATATTTGGTATGTCACGTTTTTGTCGAATTACCGCATTTGGGATTTTTTTTCTTAGGGTGTGTAAAGTTGCTCCTTTAGAACCTTCATTAATTTGTTCTTAGCATGGTTTTTTTTTTGTGGTATCAGCTCTGTTTTGGCAGTAAATATCATTATGTGTCGTACACAAGTTTTGTAAATACCTTGTACTGCTTTGCTTTTGAATGTGTTTATTGTTCTATACAGTGTACTTTAATGCTGCAGATATTCTTGTAGCTTTAATCATTTGATGTCTTACTCCTAACCCTATCTTGATGCGCTATTAGATTTATTCCTAGATACCGAAATGACATGACTTGTTCAATTGTAGTATTGTTTACGGCAAATTTACAGCGGATTGGATATTTTGAAATTAGCATAGTCTTTGTTTTGTGTGTTGATGTTTCCATGTTGTTTTGTAGCGGTCAAATAGAAATTCTGTAATAATATTTGTAATTTCACCTTCGTTTTAGATATTATTACTGCATAGTCCAAGTAAGCAAAATGTTTTATTATTCTTTACTAGTTTTATATCCTTGCCCGGTCGTTTTGAAACTATCAATAACTTTATCCATCACAAGACTGAACAGCAGTGGCCTTAGAAAGTTACCCTGTCGTATTTCTGTAGCCACTGGTATGTCTTTTATAAGCTGTTGTTTATTAACAATTTTGTCATCGTGTTTTTGTTCAGTTCTTGTCTAACAAGTCACATATATTTTTCTTTCAGAATGGTAATGACATCTGCAAGTCTAATTCGGTCGCAGCCTTTGGTGAAATCCATAAAACATGTAAACGTTTATTTGCTAAATTCTATGGCCCCTTCTATGACTTGTAATGTAAATATAGTATCTGTGACTTCTGAATCCCTGCTGCTTTTCATTAATTGTGATATATTTTAAGATTATGTCTACCATAGTACAAGTTAACAATTTTATAGTGGAATTTAGGAGTTTTATACTTTTATACTTATTTGGTTATTTTTTGTCAAGTTTTATAGATATAGGGACGGTTATAGTCTTTTCCATTGTGGGAACAGTTCCTGTATCTATTATTTGGTTTTTGAACAACATAGTCACTTGATTACATAGATCTTCACTGCTTTATTTAAGCAGTTCATTTGGTATTTTAGCTTTCTTACCAGCTCTATGTCTAATGATATCTCTATTAGAGTTCTTGCGTTTTTGGTCATCGTATTTCTTTTAAGGGTTATACTGTTTTCATTATGTAGATTTCAAGTATCGTATTTATGTATTCTCATATTTGATTTCTTTTTTTTTAGAACTCCCTATATTTTCCTTAGGGCACCATATAAATCGTGTTCCATATTCGTAGTGAATCTGGCTTAGTAATTACTTTCAGTTTTCTAATCTTATTGTTCATTTCGTATCTAATTATTTTAGACCTGTTATACTCTTCAAGAGTTTTGTTGTTCATATATTTTAAATATGCGTCCCGTTTTTGTTTAGCTAGTTGTTTCACTTACACCCTAAATTATAGCGTAGTATTTTCCCCTACAATCCGGTTTGCCGTCTCTTCCCTAGCGTTTTCTCTGCGGCATTATGTATATTACTTCTAATTTTTTGCCAGCTTACTTCAACATCATCTTCAGGTTTTATACTTTTGGACAAATTCTGTAGAACTAAAAGTATTAAAACTACACGAAATATATACTACATGCAATACACAAAAGTGTTATAGAAAACAATTACTATTAATAAACATGTAGCAAAAACAAGATAACTTTAAAACTTATATTTAGCACAATGCGTCGATGAACATAATACATAATTAATAATTAATACATAATTGGGCAGACAAACTGGTAATTATGTAGGTTTAATAAATGTAAGTAATTTACAAAGGTTATTATTAATGCAAAAAATATTAGGAGAAAAAAGTTAAGAACAAAACTAAAAACATATATACGTTTATTATAGAAGATGAATAACAAAATACCTTTAACTTTCCCGTTTAAAATAAAATAACAAAGAAAATGAAAGCAAACATATGATGTAAAACAAGCTTAAATAGCTTTTACATTTCGCAATTACATTTTGTTGATGCATGTAATCTTATTAAGTTCGAGCTTCTAATTGAGGAAATCCGAGTATTTTGATATTCAAACTTTGTTAATCTACACGTTGAGTTAATAAATCTTTCGTTGAATTTTATAACGGAAATGAGCAATTAAAGGTTAACCCAATTTATGGTATATTTAATGATATTTAACCGTGTCATAAACAAACTGCAAAATAATAGTTATAACAATTATACGAACGATTGCTGTGCAAATGAAACAGATATTTACCATATAAGGTATTGTTTAGATTTTTTAAGAAAACCAACTTGCTTTAATTATTTTAAAACTAAGTACGAAAGCATGTAACAGAGGCAGTCAATGTGGTCGTCTTTGGGCTAATGACATCAACAGAAATACAAAAAGTAACAATCAGAGGAAGAAAACGACACAAAGGCTAACATTTTTACTATTTCGCTATTAAACTTTATTTCAAATTCACGTTTAATTAAGCGTTTAGTAAGAATTCTTTTGATTTTATAAAGGCATTATGACATGCTAAGTTAGGATGCCCATATCAAAAGCCTGGCTCACATCTACGAATACGGCAGAGCCGTATTATTGGTTTTCCATCGCTTGGTTAATAAACCTGCAAAGCTTGCAACGCATAGCGAAGTGGTGAAGCACTAACACTGACCTTTCACCAATCAGTTTCAAAATCACTAGCAAACAAGCCTTTTTGGTCACCTGTGGATTGGTGAAAACAGAATTTGAAAAATTCCCAGCCGTTCTCGAGTTATTGTTCGGACGGACAGACAGACAACATGAAGTTAGTAAGTGACTCCGCTTCGCTTCGCCATTTAATAATATTTGCAATGTAGTGGCACTGCTGCACAGTATAGTAAGATTGGCGAAACCTGAATTGATGGCCTGGGATCCAGTAGTGTTGCCTTATGTCCTTGTTAATTCATTTCAATAGAAGTTTTTTACAAGTTTTGAAATTGTTGGTAGCAAACCTGGTTGGTAGTATGCCACATCCGTGGGATTTTTTCCTAGCTTAGGTATCATTATTGTTTGGGCTATTTAATGATTTGGATCAATTATTGAGTTTTCGAATAGCAATGTATTAGTTTCACAAGTAGTTTTTTAGCATTCTTGCTGTTATTAATTAATACCCGGCGCTTTTTTAAGTTTAAAATTTTAATTTCTGTTAGAATAATTTCAAGTTTTCTTGTACTAAGAAGGGAGTAGCTAGTTTGAATTCTACTTATTAAACTTATTGCTTTATGGAAATAAAACTTTTAAAAATCATCTTCTTATACCTTTTATGGGTTTTTAGATGACAGTTATCTTGTCTGGCAAGATTAGATATTTGTGTTTTAAAAAAGTCATTTCTCATTTAATTTAATTTTGATTTTAACGTATAATTTCGCTGGTTATATTTTGTTTTGCTATATGGTAATTGTAGTTTTACTGATAGATTTATAGCTTCTTATATTACACGGTGATAGGTACCCCAATTTGTTTTACAGTTTAGAAGCACTTATATTGGCTATTACTGAGCAATGGTCTGAAGATAAGTGTTTAAAGATGTTTGGTGATACATCCTTATATGTGGAGAAAATTTTATTGAAATTTTGCAGAATCGGTGAACCAGTATGTTAGGGTGTCAGTCGATAGAAAAGAGTAGTTTTCGCCGATAACTTTGGCTAATTCTCTACCTTTGGTTTGCTGTTATAAACGCCTCCTGCTAAAAACTTTGGTCCCAGTATTTGAAAGAATTATTCAGAATGTTATTTTTTAAATTATAACAGAGAGAACAGTATACAGCCGTAATAGTTAGGTTATATGGAAGATTTTTAATATTATAGATGCTGCTTAAATAGTGCTTAACTGTATCTTTGATAAGTATTGCTACACCTCCATGTATAGTACCATCCGGGTAATTCATATAGTGTAATTGGTATTTTAGTATATTAAAATAACTTCTGTACGTCAGATGTGTCTCACTAATTAGGGGTATATTAATTAAATTTTGATTGAAATATAATCGTATTTCTTCTTTATGAATTGAAAGGCCATTGGCATTACATTAGACTATTTTTAAAAGCTTAACTATTTTTAATTTATTTTATTAATTAGCATTGTTAGCATGTTGAGTGTCATGCTGTTCTATTGAAGTAACTGATTGAGTAAATTGTTGAGTTTGTTAATAAATTTAGTTAGTACAGTGAGTGTGTTATTGTGCTGGTTAGTGGTTCATCTGACTACATCTGTATAACTTTCTTATTGAGAAATGGAGATGCGTTGTATGTTTTATACATGCATTTTTATTGATTTATTTTCTTAAATTAGCCTATGCCAATGCTTACATCCTTTACAGCTGGCTCTATGGCTTCCTCCACATAAGCACATTATTCTTGGATTTTTTTAGTCTTTTTGTAGTCTTTAGTGTTGTCTGCGCTTCCACATTTAACGCGTACATAAGGTTTATTGCAGCCTTTCAGTAGTCATATTGTTGGCATCTCATGCAATGGATTATTTTGTTTTATGCTGTTCTGTAGGGTTCTATTTGTATAATTATCTTTTGTAACCATGTTATTTTGTATATTAATTTGTTGTTTTCTACTGGCCCTAAATCTACAAAAAAGATTAAACATATCCTTAGTGGTTCTGTATTGTGCATCAATTATATTTCGGACCTTGTAGCCTAGTTAAAGTAATTTCTCTTTGATATTATTAATGTTCATAGAATTTTTAGCTAGCATATGTAATGGAATATATTTTTTTCCTTAAATTTTCTAACTAATTTACCATGTGTGTCTGGAGTTTAATAGTTGACTTTTACGACATTATTTGCAAAACTTTTGTGTAGTATTGCTCACCTTCGACTATGTCTCTGATTTGTTTTGTCATTTTGTCGTAGTTTATTACGCCGTGTACAAATATTGGTGGAGATTGTTGTAATATTTGTGTCATTGTTTGTTTGTTATAATTTGATCGTTACTAATAGTGCGTTTTTTACCTTTTATTTTTGCTATTTGTTTGATTTACTTTTTTATTTGATCTCAGTCTTTGTAGGTGCTGTCCTCGGTTTACTGCATTTATGTCATTATTATTATATTGTATGTAGCTGTTGTTGTTGTTGGGGTGGACTTATAAAATAATTACTATAAATTTGTTGCTTGGGTGCAGGTTAAACTAATGGATTTAAAATAGTGTAATTATTCGTAATCGGTTGCCATTGCATATTTACTTGTTAATAAATTTGATACCCATTCATATTGTTACTTGTTCCAGAGCAATTACCGTTTTATTACGTTCTGTTAGTTTTTAGTTATGCCTCAGTATTTACAAACATATATTCATTTACGAATGTTTGATAAAACTTGCAAGTGCGTGATACCAAAATCGTAGAGTCGATTTCCGATACGTCTTTACACATTGAAACTCAGACAAGTAATTTTTTATAATATATGGGAAAAACGTGAACCTGTTTTAAAAATCCACATTTTCTATTTATAAAGACAGAATAACATTAAGTGAAAGCAACATATGTTCTGATCGGTTGTTATACAGTTTTATAGTCACTCCACAATCACCATTAACAAAATTTCACTAAGTGCACAACATCAATTGAGTTCCAACCAATTACACTTGTGACTGAGTTTTGGTTTATTTTCTAGAACAAACCGTTAATTTACATTTTATTATATTAAACGACTTATTTAATAAACTATCCTCTTCAAAATTATCAAAACATCAGCCACAAACTTCGATACTTTTCGGAGCTTATTCATTAGTAAAAATCTTGCAGTACAAATTTAAAATTATTCTTCTCTTTTCCAAGTACAGTAAATAATTTTTAAGTTACAACTTTACATAACAGCACGTCGAATTATATTATATGTTAATTATACACTGCCCGCTTTTATTTTTAATGAATGTATTTTATAGCACTAGCGAGGCATTAATGCCGGCATGTGCCACATTTAAAGGTACGTATTTTTTTCATTGTTCGAATCATGAATTTCTTGAGTTTAGAAAAATTTATATATAAGTATTCTCTATACCGGTGGTCGCCAAACTTCTCAATGTGTTGAGCTACTTTAATAATTTTGGGATAAACAGTGAGCTACCTAGTCGTAAGCGACGTAAGCCAACTTAAATGAAATAATGCACAGTTGTATTTGAAATACATGCATTTATTTTACTAATTAACCAATGCATGCTAATAATAAACTAATAACAGAATAACTAATATTACTAATACATACTACATAACTACATCCATACCTACCAATCATAGGTGTTTGAAGTTTATTGAGAAGACTGACACTTAGATTCACACAAATAGGTTAAACTAAATTTTTTTATTGAACGTAACTATACAATCTGTCAGTATTTGACATTCAATAAGTAATTTAACACATATATAATTACATCCTTAACATGTACATATAGCTTGTTGGAAATAGTCCAATAACAATTTCCCTAGAGTAACTGGATAGTAGTTTGACATACATATACATATACACACGCACACATTAGTTAAGCAAAGCGATATGGCCGCTGCGATGGCTTAAACCTCTTCAGTCTAGGTTCGTCCTCCTCGCTTTCCAGTAGATGCTCTACTAGCGTGTTTGGATGGCCGGCGAGCCGGTCGTGGTAACGGGTACTGAATCTTCGTATTTCTTCATCTATTGTGGGAATGTCAAGGTCACGGCGTATGACCCCGTTTGGTATATACTATGGAGCATTGACTATTGAACGTAGTACTTTGGCTTGGAATCTTCTAAAAATGTCTATGTTGGAGTTACTGGCCGTTTCTCACAACTGTATTCCATATGACCAAACGGGTTTAAGTATGGCTTTATACAATAGTATTTTGTTTTTCAAAGATAATTGGGATTTGCGACCAATAAGCCAATACATTTTGCTGAACAAAGTCCCCAATTGTTTACGTTTTAGCCATATGTGCTTTTTCCAAGTAAGGCGTCTATCTAAATGGATCTCTAAATATTTGGCGCTTTCTGCCACAGGGACTTGTTGATTATTAAGCCAGACAGGAGGACATGTATCTCTTCTTGTACTAAAGGTTACATGAACAGATTTCGTCTCGTTGATTTTGATACGCCATTTTGTAAACCATAGCTGTAATGTGTTCAGGTGGCTTTGAAGAATACGCGATGCTATTTGTGGGTCAGAGTGAGAGGCTAGGATGGCGGTATCGTCCGCAAATGTAGCTGTCAGAGTGTCTCTTGTTGTAGGCAGGTCTGCAGTAAATAGTAGGTACAGTAGAGCATTTAACGCGCTTCCTTGAGGGACACCAGCTCTTATAGGAAATAAATTTGTGTAAGGTTCGCCATATTTGACCATAAAGTATCTGTCGGCAAGGTAAGATTTGATAATTTCTAAGATGTTTGAAGGCAATGCACGCTTGATTTTATGTAATAAACCGATATGCCAAACTCTATCAAATGCTTACGAAACATCAACAAACACGGCTGAGCAATATATCTTGTCTTCATAATCGTCAAGAATTTTATCTATAACCCTGTGAATTTACTCAATTGCGGCATGGTGTTGTCTAAACCCAAATTGATGGTTAAGAATTAATTTTTTGGTTAAAAGTAACGGTGTTATTCTCTTCAACAGTAATTTTTCAAAAATCTTAGACATCTTTGGAAGCAAACTGATTGATCGATATGATAAAGCGTTTTCTTGGGGTTTGCCGGTTTGGGAATTAAGATAATGGTAGCAACTTTCCATTGTGGTGGAAAGAAACGCAATCTTAGCATGGCGTTGAATAGAGGCGCTTTACAAGGATTTAGATTAAAAGTAATTTCGAGTTTGACTTCATATATGAAAAATTGTTTTATTGGAATGCTCAACTGGAAAGGAGATTCAAGAAATTGCTGTATTTCATTCTCTTCTACGTTCGAATTCCAGATGGATATGGTCTATATACTTGGGCTAGGTGATTTGTAAAAACTACCGCTCTATCTGAGTCACTTCGGGCCCAAGTTCCATTGACGGCTCGAAGAGGCGATTTGTGTTGCTGTGGTTGCTTCAGCTTCTTGGTTGCTTTCCAGATAGAATATTCGTTGGCTTCAGTTGGTGACAATTGCTTCAGATAGTTCGTATCGATTGGTTTCTGATGTCGGAAAGTAGCTTTTTAAGATCAGAAGCAGCTTAATTTAAATTTAGTTTGTCATTTGGGTACCTTGTTGTTTGCCATCGCCTGCGTAGTTTCGCTTTCCAGCGATTTTTTGTTTAACAATTACAGGACAAGCAGTATTCGGAATATACAATGTATTGCCGGGAGTGGCTTGCCAGGCAGCTTTCTGAACGAGATTAGTAAAATGCTCTGTAGCTAAAATTAAATCATTTTCTGATTTTAAAGGAACGTCTAGCGATAATGTGTCATCTTCTATTTCTCAGAATAAGTCCCAGTTTGCGGTTTTATTTATTGCTCAGAGTAAGAGCTTTCCCGTTAATGACTACATGTGACCCTAGCGTAATTATAATAGGCGAGTGGTCAGCTGATAGATCTAGGCAAGATTCTACCTTCAAGTTGTTTGGGCTAATTCCTTTGAATACGCAGAAATCAAGCAGATCTGGTAGTTTCGATGGGTCTGACGACCAATATGTTGGTTCACCAGTAGATAGGTGTCGCATGCCATTACTATTAATTGCCTTCAGTAACTCGCGGCCTTTAGTTAGTGTTAACCTGGATCCCCACGCCATGTGTTTGGCGTTAAAGTCTCCAGCTGATAAAAACTTAGTGCCCAGGGTACTGAAGTAATGTTCATAGTGACCTTGTTTGTTATTATGGCGAGGTGGACAATAAACTGTTATATAACAAATGACCCCGTCCAATCTGTTACTATTACGCTTGTAGCTTGAAGGTGGTCTTTATATTTTTGTAGTTCATAGTGCTTGATACTACTTTTAATGATAATTGCTGTGGCAGCATGGGCTCCTCCATCCGGTTGTTGTGTTACATACAGTATATAACTTGGGATTCTGATAAAACTTCTGTCTGTGAAATGTGCTTCTGACACCAACATGATGTCTATGCATTGGTTTAAAAAAAAGGATAACAATTCATCTTCGTGTTGTGACAGCCCGTTGGCGTTCCATTGAGCTATTTGACCCATTACCAATTTTGAAGACAATGGTTGTTAGGAGATTTAACATTGTCCCCATTTATTCCATTAAAGTTTTCATCATTTTTTTAGCTCACTCATATCGTCAGTCTGGTTGTTTACTTGCTGCTACTGCTGTAACTGCAAAGCGCCATTGGAGTTACTGTTCTTCAGAACTTGGGCATGAGTAAGATTTGGACGAACATATTGTCCAATATGTTGAGTACCTACTGCAGGTTGTTGACTCTGGGTGCGGGAAACATTTTTTCTTGAAGCTATTTGTAAACGAGACAACCTCCATAATTGGCTGGGTGATTCCCACTGCAATTAACGCATTTTACGCCTTGCTTCTTTCCTTTCTCTTGCAATTAGAGGTTAAGTGGTTGCTGGCGCACTTCACGCATCTTGGGCTCCTGCTACAAAAATTTCTCGTGTGGCTAAACCTCTCACAATTAGCACATTGAGGGGTTTGGCGTTTTGGGTGAGGCGGTTCAATTTTGATCACTGATCGAGCTAGTTTTGTAATATTGTATATATCTTTGTTATTATTAGCCGGCTTCAGTTCAAGGAAGAACAGAGGCAGTTCTTTCTTTGTGACTCGTTGTGTAACGTTCCAGATGTTGATCGCTGCGTGACCGTGAGTTAACAGTTCTTCCTTTAGTTCTTCTACATTAGTAGTTGGGCGTACATTCCTAAGTACCACTCTGAAGGAACGCTCTTGTTTCCTTTGATATGTGTGAAATTCCGTATTTTTTCCGTTAGGGCTTTAATTATGGATATGTATTTCTCAGAGGTTTTTGGTAGGATTTTCACTTCTTCATTATGTAACACTTTCAGCTCATATTCATTTTTAGCTACTATTTCGAGTAGACGAACTAGTGGTTCAGTTATTCTTACCCTGACACAAAATCGGTGGAGGTTTGGAAACTGTTTTCGAGGCATTTTGGGTTTCTACTTTTTCTGCATTGTCGCCTCTTAGTGGATCAAATCTGTTTTTGGGATTCAGCCAGTATTCTGCCGCTTCTAGTTGTTTATTCTGTTGAGCGGACTTTTCAACAAACTCTTTCCGAGTACGCTTTATATTTTCTACCAATATCCATGGCTCTTGGCTTAATTGTTGTGTTTAAGGCTGTTGATGTATAATGTTGTTTTGTCAAGATGGATTTGTAGCCACAGGGTTAATGCTTGAGAGTTGTACAATATCATTCATTGAATACGACGCTATTTACTGGCTGCTGCATTAGCTGATATTTGGGTGGAACATGTTGCGGTTGATAAATTTGTTCAACTTGCGTAGCGCAAGACTGGTATCCTGAGTTTGGTGTTGTGGTAGGCGAATAATAATAGGCCATAGTGGCTTTATAATAAGGATGTACTCAACCCACGAACGTCCACTCTGCCTCGATGCACTGGGCTAACGGCGGCAGGAACAACGGCTAGAACGGCGGCAGGAACAACGGCTAGAACGACCGCAGGAACGACGGCAGGCGCGACGGCAGAAACTGCAGCAGGAACGGCGACAGGAACGGCGTCAGGAATGGGGGCAAAGGGCCGCAAGCCAGCCGAACTAGGTCATATCGGCGGGGCCCCGCCAATATGTTGGCGGAAATTGTAAGTATACACAATATATACAAAAAATAAGAAATAAAAATAGTTTATTCCACTTAATCACTGTTTTAACAGCGCTTAAGATTCACTGTGCGATTACGGTAACACGCTACGTGCACGGTATGTGCTCGGCTTGAGCGCTCGGACCGCACTTTGCCTTCTTTTCAAGGCAACACAACATAGAGCATAGAACTTTACTTACTATAGGTCAGATATATTTTGCACTTTCGACTAACGATTTTAAGACTAAATCAGTTTGAAATGCAATCACTTCTATTTCTGTTGCAGCGATGTCTTCGCTAAAGTTGGATATCAATTTCCATGAAAGATGAAACAATAAATTGCGACACTAAAGCCATTTCGTTGAAACTATTTCTACATGATATTTACTGTCAAGGTTCCAATGGATTTTGAGATATATTTTCTGAACAGAATAGGAATAATGCTTACTGGTTGATTAGGTTGTTCCCAAAACTGGAGCTTTTGAATATTGCTTTCTGACATCAGATATTATTTCGAAATTCTGCTTAGCTGCAAATTGATTTTAGGTTTTGTAATGCCCAAAACTCAAGCTTTAATCATGATTGAATTTTACATCAGATATTAATCGGTTCATCGCCAGTTCTTTGAATCTACTGAAATTAAAGTTTATCATGTCCTTTCTAAATGTCCATCAAAACCAAAATCTCTATGAGTCAATTATTGATTATTTTATTTAAATTATCTTCTTTGTAACGCTTGAGCTCTAATCTTGTTTACAATTTTTACTACCAATATTCATAACATTATTTAGTTTTAGAAAATTTCTACATAATGCTTACTGATGGATAATGCAGTGGTAACAAAGAAATTGCGGAAAACTTTCATCTTTATGACATAACGTTACCAGACCCTTATCACAACCCACCATAGCTGGAGCGCCATCGGTTGTCTAACCTACCATTTTCGAAATTGGAATTTTCTTAGAAAAAATAATATTTTTGAAATGAGAAAACAGCTCCTGCCCAGTAGTATATCCTTTCAGTGGAATAAACTTTAAAAGATCTTTTATCATAAAATCACTAAAAACTATCCTGACGAACATAGCCATTCGGAAGGTGTCAACCACATCTGCTGATTCATCCAGTTGCAGTGAAATATGAATACAGTTATCTAAGTCAGTTTAATTGTAAAAAAATCATTGCTCATTACTTCCACTCGTCTCATCACTGTATTAGCAGAAAGTTGCATAGATTTTATAGCTGGCGCTATCTCGTCTTTATTTCTAAAGTTGGCAAATAACGAATCTGGAGCTTCTAAAACGCCTGTTTTATTATTTCCCGTTTTCATTAGGTTTCTTTTTTTGTGCAATTATCTGGGACACACGGTATGATGCATCATTTAAAGCCTTATTTTTGTCGACTGTTTTTAAAAATAGCAACTGCTGTTCAACGAATTGGTTTTTAATTGTTTCAGTTTTTCTTTCTGGTGGCAGAATGTGATGGGAATGATTTTTTAAAATTCGAATGTACAGTTTTTTGATGCCTCTCAATATTTCCTTTTTAGAGACTTAAATATTACATAGCAAACATACATTTTCACTTTTAACTTCTGTAAAGAAGTATTGTTCTTCCCATTCCAAATGGAAATTGTATGTCTTCACCTTCTTACTACTGCTTGCCATAATATTTTTTATTGTTTTCTATTTCTCTCCAACTGCTAGACGTTAATTATGCGCCGTTCAGTTTTAAACTTAGTGCAATGTCGCCGCGCAATGCGTATTTATCCCATTAAAGCAACCCAGATCGTTCTCGTATACTACAGCGCTGGTCGGTTCTAGCCAGATTGCTCGCCGCACTGTTGTCGCTACTTGTGTTTATTATGAGATTTTGCAAAACTTACAGAAGCTTCTATGATTTTTACACCTTTGTATTTTTAAAATTTAAACATGTAGTGAGCTACTAGAATTGCCTTTGCGAGCTACCGGAGCTCGCGATCGATGGGTTGGCTACCACTGCTCTGTGCTTTAGTTTGACCTCAATTTACAGCCAAGAGGCTTCAGCAGAACACATCAAACCAGAGCTCTATAAATCTCGCTATATTTGTAGAACCAGTGTCTGTCTTCGAATAACGTCTATAATAAAGTATTAACAAGCTGTTCAAGAATAATTTAAATATACTATAGTATTCGGTGTTAATTTGTGTTTTAGGTATATCATAAATGTGAATTTTTGTAGCATTTTGCGCTTACTCAACTCTTCAGCTGACTCAATTTTTTTAGGTTTTAGGTCTCTATTGCGTTTTATATTTATTGGCTTGCTTTGTGTGATTTTTAGTTAAACTTTATAATTGTGTTGGTTTAGTGGATTATCGCCAAACAGAATTTCAGAAAATCATGTCACACTAAATTTAGTCTTTAATAATAGTTCTTTGAGAAAATGAATTCAGCTTCGACTGTAATCGACCTAAAATATATATTTGCTTACAAGACAACAACGTAAATTGCACGGCAGGAGTTACATCTGGCGCATTCTCATACCGCTTAGGCTTTTGTGCGATACGGGGCCTGCAGTTTTTTTCTGTCATTGATAAAAAGTTTCTATGTATTAAAAAAAAACAAAATTTTTAGTTAGAGCCCGACTTTTCGTTATATTAAATATTTTAATTGCGTTCAGTCCACATTCTTATGACAGTTTGATTGTAATTTGGTTTTAAGCTTATCGTGACAGTTTTAGGATTGCTTATAAAATGTTACCTACTTTTTAGAATAGAAACATTTCTAAAGCAACTGAACTGATATAAGGATCCTGTAAAAAAAATTTAAACAGTCACGGGACTTTCAGCAAAACTAGGTTGTTGGATTGTTTTGAATAACTTAAAATATGGCTTTAGAATTTATTACACTAAGCGTTGCCGAGAAAACTTGATCTTGAACTCTATGGTAGCTATCTTTGAAGAATTATAATCATACTTTTATCATATCGGAAGTAAAAAGTCATTTCCATTAGCATTGGAAATGTGATTTGAGCTTCTGTCACTTTATGACCGAGTTGCAATTCACATAGTAAATGTTCAAATGAATTTACAATAGATAAGTTACAATGCATTTAATTACAACTGTTACATTGTTGTAACCAAATATATATATTTCCTGAAGTGTTATAGACAAAATTGTCATTTATTGTTTGCTCTATGAAAAATAGCGATGGTAACTATAAATAAAAATAAGTGACTACTATCTCTATTTTTATTTTAAGCAACAGATAATAATAACCTTTTGCGCTGTGAGTACATTTGTATTACTTTTAAATTTTGTCTAATTTAACTGTAGATTTATTTTAATTTTGACGACTTTTATTTTTAATTTTACAGAGCAAAAGAAAGGAAAATGAATATTTTTTCTTCCAAGTGTATATTTTTATATTAATTTAAAAAGAAAGATTAATTACTTAAATCGTAATATGTTGCTGAAATAGATTTGTACGATATTTGTTTTATTAAATAAAATTAATCTTTTAAATAACACACACCCGTCAAATTATCTTTCACTTGAATATTAAAGTACACATATAAATTGTAAAGTTCGTAAAAGGCAATAACTAACAGATGATTTATTTTTTAAGACATCATTTTTAAAACCCCTAATAAGTTACGCATAAAAAATATTTTTTAGCAGCACTTTAATTTTAACTTAAAAATTAATAAAATTATGAATAAAATTGAAACCAAAAAGCAATGGTCACTATGAAGCCACACAAAAACAATTCCGTATAAATTTATCCGTAAGTCTAGTTGTTTGTAAAGATGGTGTGATCATATGGTAATTTGGAAATAAATAGCTCATTAAAACAGTTTCAATTTTAAGTACAGTAGTACATGTGTTTGTAATTTTATTATCTGCTTCATAACTCACATTAAAACATTATTATTTTATGTAAAAAGAAAACTTGTGCAGAATACTATAAAGAGCTCCTGTATTTATTAAAAAAATAGGTAAAAAAGATAAACGACAACATGATTTTTAAAGTGTTTGTGGTCATCGAAACTGCTTTAGTTATGTTGTATTTTTAAGTTACTAATTGTCATTTAAAATGATTTTATTTATTTAAATAATTTAAATTTACGTACTTAAAAAGATAATGTGGTACTGGTAGAGAACAGTTCTACTTCAGGAGTATGAATTAGTTCCAACGAGCCTTCTTTTTTAATTCTAATAGGAGATTATGTTCTTTAGCCTTCGTCTCACCTTCTATACTTTATCTTACTCTATATCTTATCTAACTCGTCATTTCACTCTTAACAAGCGTGGTGTTTAGATTTTAATCTTTATACTGCAGAGAACGTTCTGATTTTTCAAAAGTCTGTTTTACTCTGATCAAGACAGTGACCAAAACATAAAGCAAACAATAATATAGGATGAGATATAGATGGTCTATCCGAAATATGAC
This sequence comes from Sinelater perroti, assembly GCA_036346155.1. Taxonomy (NCBI): domain Eukaryota; kingdom Metazoa; phylum Arthropoda; class Insecta; order Coleoptera; family Elateridae; genus Sinelater; species Sinelater perroti. The sequence continues at coordinate 13,479,488 of JARFIY010000359.1, read as the reverse complement.
CTAGAATATATAAATATAAAATATATATATATATATATATATATTATAATATATTATGATATATATATATATATATATTTCGGATAGACCATCTATATTCTATATATATATATATATATATATATATATATATATATATATATATATATATATATACATAGAATTGGAGAGTAAAAGTCAGCAAGGAGTCGGTTTGATTGACTCAAAACATAATTCGTTTTAAAAGTTTAAATTAAACAGAGTCGCCTAAGCAACGATAAAATTTATTTTAAAATATTTAATTAAAGCAGCACAATGTTATGCCTTAATAAAAGAACTCCAATATCAAGACTTAGATTTTTTGATATTATAGCTAAAAATGTGTTTAACTAAACCGGTCATTATACTCGAATTATTGAAAAATTAAAACTCCTAATTGAGTCCAAAATAAAAACATAATGCGGAATAATTAGGCCAATATAATTAGAACGCAAAAACTTAAAAAGATTTGTTATTTGAATTTATAAACTGTCAGAAGTTATACGCAACAATAGCAATGAAAATTTACTATTACAAACACATGGTAAACACTTAACATTAACAGCTCACAGATTTTTAAGAACTAGCATAAAATAAAAAAAACAAAATTGACAACAAAATGCAAAATCTTGTCCATAACGGGAAGAACTAAAACATTACAAAAATATTATAAAATAAAAAATATCAGCGGCAAGATAGTAATTTAAATGAAATAACTTTCATTTCTGCTACAACACCAGCAGAAGTAACGAAAGTAGCAAAAAAATCAAAGAAATAAACAAATTGCTGTTCACCAAAACGGCAAAGAAAAGTCTTAAGAACTAGAAATTGATTAATATAACTAATTTGTTTTTGCAAATTTATAAATTATTTTAAAAATTATAACTATTCTGCTAACTAAAAAATTAGGCGAGACTCATTAAACATATAGATTTAAAAGAGGCTGTAGCAAGCGTGTTTATTAAAAATAACGATACTATTAAAGCAAGAGACTGCATACAACAGTAAGCAACATATATATTTTTATAAAGCTTTTGCTACCATAGAGCAATAGACCACACAAAACTTACTAAACAAAACAAAAATACGCTATTTGTAACATTTATTAACCAAATTTGTGAAGACACCAAACTCATTTCTACAGAAAAAAGCATAAGACAGACAGAAGATATGAAGATAATTTTAACCAGTGGCACCGGGAGCGAGGGTATCCCAATAAACGTCAAATATGCTGACGACATTATACTTATCTGTGGCAATCTCAGATAATAACAAAAAAGAAGAAATCAAAATAAGTCTAAACATAAACCTTTAAAGAACTAAAACAACGTGCACAGATAATCCTATTATACAATGCAAAATTAAAACATTTGAGTGTATTTTAAAACTACTTTTTAGTACTATATCTTTTTGCACAATTATTGTCATCAGGCCCAAATAATAAAACATGCCACATCCAATGTCCGCACTGGTCAAGGACCTATTATCCTCTACTCCAAGCTTGCTCAGCTGCACAAGCCACTACAGTCTTTAAGATGCTTTGATAAAATTTTTCAATTGCTATTTAGTCCTTTTTTGTGTAATTTTATAATAATAACTTCATTTATGTTAGATCACATTTTGAAAGAGATATATAAACCAATAATAAAAATTGACATAACGCAAAATATAAAGATAATATTTAATTTTGCTAAAATTTGTAAAAAAACTGAAATCTTCATTACATCTTTGAAATGTACAAATTAAAAGAATAATTCAGCAGCTGCAAAAATATGATCACCCGTTTACCGCGTCGAGCCAAACAGCCTAACTTTACAACCAATCATCTAAAGCTTCATAAAACGGTGCAAAGCCTACTTGTATGTAATAGACAAGCACACAATATTTCAGGCTGATTTTTACAACCAGATATTATGAATGTATTTGTGCAGTTTTAAAAGAGTAGAGATTTAGTGCATACACCAGAACCAGATTTAGAAAATAACTAATTTCAAAATCTGAATTACGTAATGTTAATTTGTAAGTTTACATTTACATCGCAATGCAGTGGTTCCCATACAGAAATAACATTAACAATACAAAGCTAATTTACATTTAGCTCGTAACGCAAGCATTTCTTATTTACAGAATGCGAGCAGGATAGAATATAATTACTATGATAAAGGGAATGGAATTATATATTCCCATAATTTAAAAATTCTGATTTGGTTGAATAATGCACGCATAATCAGAAAATTCTTGCAAGAACGAACAAGTAAATTTTAAAATATAATTACTGTAAATAAAGATGTTGACACATTTTCAGGTGTTTAATACTTATATACATTATTTGACAAGTTTGTATCATCAAAAACGACTGTTATCAAATAAAACCGACAAGATCTGTTTTAAAGACATACCCTCAGATAAACCACCAAACATTGTTGAAAATAACAATAAATTATTGCGAACATACTATTAGAAATTCGAAGATTAATACACCCATAATTATTAGCGCCCGACAATTTTTGGGGTCGCGGTGGTTCAGCAGGCTCAAGCAATTGCCTCTGTTCTCTAGCCGGCGCGCGCGAGTTTGAGTCTCTCTCAGCCCATGGGTGTGTGTGAATATCCTAGCATTTAAGTGCATGTTAGTGGACACAATAATCCCTTGAGGCTGCAGTGCCTGTAAGTGCGCAAAAAAACCGACAATTTAATATTCTCTATAACCATTTAAAAGCAAGCTATATTTCAGCTCACTGAATATTCTGACTTAATTTCTATATCTATTATTAGGTTGGTAAAAATATGCGTTTTCATTACTTTAAACTTTGATGCTCAATTTTGGGAAAAACTTTTATTTAACTATAGTTATGTAACATACCATTTTAAGGAACAAAGTTCGCTTTACTTATTTATGCAAATTATTTTGTGTTGACTTGTTTTTGGTGTTTTTAGGATGTCCAAATAATGATGGAAAGTGAGCAAATTTAAGCAATTTTATTGTACAAGTTTAAATTGAGACGTAAAGCAGCAGAAAGGGCTTGCAATATTAACCAAGCATTTAGCCAGGGGCCATCAATAAACGTACAGCTCCACATTGTTTCCAGAAGTTTCGTAAAGAGAATTGAAGCCTTAAAGATAAGAAAGATCATAAACGTTTTTCAGCAATTAGAGATAATAGTTTTAGGGTCATTATTGAAGCAGGCCTACGCAAAACAACGCGAGAGACTGAAGAAGAACTTAACGTTGACCATTCAACAGTTGTTTGACATTTGCATCAAATAAAAAAATCAATAAAGCTTGACAAATAGGTGCTCCACAATCTGAACAAAAATAAAATTCTTAACGACACGAATTCTGCTCTGCGCTCCTTTTTTACTACAAAAATTACCTATTTCTTGATCGCATTATACCATGCGACAAGAAATGGATTCTATATGACAACCAACTGCGTTCAGACCAGGGGTTGGACAGAGATAAAGCACCAAAGCACTTCTACAAACCGAAGCTGCATCAAAAGACGGTAATAATTACTGCATGGTGGTCGGCACGTAAAAGTCTTTACTACAATTTTATTCACTGACGAAACCATCAGATCAGAGAAGTAGTGCCAGGAAATCGACAAAGTGCGCTAAAACTGCAACATTTATGGCCAGCATTGATCAATTGAAAAAAGCCAATTCTTCTCTACGATAATATCTCAGCAATTACTCCTTACATATTGACATATTCAAAAATTACACAAAACTAAAAGCAAAACAATACTTTCATATATATGTAAAAATGTTTTAAATAAAAGTATTTACTACTACTATACTACAGCATAATTATTTGTGGCGTAAAACTTAAGTAAAATTATTTTTAGCATATTATTGACGTACAATATTCAACACTTGTTTCAAACGACTGTCATATCCAAATGTTGATAAGAATCAAGGTTGAAGCTCAAAAATCCATATTAACATTTGCATATGGGTTGTACTTTTTTATTTTCTCTGTTGTAACAATAATTATTGTTTCTATTAATCATAAAGTATTTTTTGCAGTATTTTCCTTGAGTCACTATATTATTCATAAAAAATAAAGAAAATAAACTTTTCATAAAAAATCGTTTCACTATTGTACTATAACGAAATGTATAAGATCTACTATCCAATATATAGATCTATAGAATAAATTTATATAGTTTTTTTTGTTTAGTATTTGCAATTTATACTATCAGTACAAAAAGCAAATGTGATATGTATGTAGAATTCTTAAAAGCTCTACATGTCTTAACTATTTCCTAAATAATTCATGTTATAACTACTTTAAAATATATCAGATAAGTCCAGAGGTTTATTTCTATTTAAGCGTTGAATGTTCATACAATTATCAAGGAGGTTAATGGCTAAGGTATTACTGTGATGTTCCAACTCGGTTAGGTATTTTTCACTACACATTTTAATTGTCTGTTGCACTAAGGCAACTTTCAAATCACTAAAATGTCATTGTTTCTAATAAAATAGGGAGCGTCACACATAGCTCGTAGCACTTTTGTCTGAAATCGTTCTATAATTGCGATATTAGAGTTCGCTGCTGTGCCCCACGCTGAATACCGTACGACCAAATTGATTTAAATGTGCCAATAGTTTCTTTGTAGGAGTAGTTTAGACTTTCTGCCGAGCAGCCAGTAGTGTTTACTAAATTTAGCACCAAGCTGTTTTCTCTTACTCATATCCCTTTTCCCAGTAAGACTTTTATCTAAATGCATCCCCAGATATATGACCTCTGTGACATGTGGTAGTGATGTATTATTTATATATACGTCCGGTGTTGTTCATTTGCATTTAGTAAACATGTGAAGAGATTTTGCTTTAGGGTTCTTGATTCTCCATTTTGCTCTATTTGTCATTACTATGTAAATGAGTTTGCAGCATTGCAACAGCTGTTTTTGGATCTGCAAAGGTAGCTGTAAGTACTTGTTTGTCGGTAGGCATATCAGCAATATAAAGTTTATATAAAAGAGATCCCAGTACACTCCCCTGTGGTACGCCTCATTTGATAGGATAGAGTTCGGTGAGGTGTTGGCCATACTTCATTTGAAAGAACCGTTCTTCTAGATATGCTTTCAATATAACATAAGAAGAGTGTGGGAAAGTACTTTTTAATTTAAAGAGAAGTCCATCATGCCATACCTTATGAAATGCCTGTGTGTCGTCGAGAAAGGCCGCTGTGCAATAACATTTTTCTTTGAAGAATTGATTGGCATAATCAACTACTCTAAAAACTTGTATTGACGAATGTTCTTTTCTAAAATACAACTGATGCTCAGGTATTAAACTGGTATTTTCAACAGCTGACGTAAGTCGTCTAGCAATAAGTTTTTCAAGAAGTTTACCTAGCATAGACAGCAAACTAATTGGTCGATAAGAAGTTACTTAGTTAGGCGGTTTGCTTGGTTTTGTTATCACTATAAGCTGAGCCACCTTCATAGTTATTTTTATGAGAAAATTATTATAAAAGGTAGCCCAACTTGAATGCCAAAATTTAAATCCTGTCCTCTATTTGTTTTGCTGTCTATAACTTTAATAGCTTGACAGATGCCAGCTACGATTCTTTCGATTAGTAAATATGAAGCACTACGAAAAAGTATCGCTATCGTAATAGTGCGGTTAAGGTGCGGGTTGTGGCGCGGACGGACCCGGGTTTATTTCTGAAGCTCTCTGATGACTCGGGTGGCTTACTCAGCCACTAAAAATAATTGAATACCTACGTTCACTTCGAACAAAGGGTAATAATGGTGATCGTCTAAGGTACGGTGCCACATCGCCCCGCATCAGAGATGGTGCCTGACGATCGGGTACAGTAAAATGAAGTTAGTAAAAGTGCCGCTCCAAAACCAAAAACTTCGGCTCAATATAATACACAACTAAATATTTCGAAAAGCTCCTTTCAACTAATGACTTACATCTTCATGCGTACTAAAGCGCTTAAGCTATCTAGCTATTCTTACCGTCAACAATTTGTCAATTGACTTTTAAAGTATAATAAAGTAAATTTTTAGTTTACTAGAAAATTTGTGTTTGTAAACAAGCAAAATTGTGTGTTTGATGTTCCTAATATTCTCACGTAAACCATGAAAAGCAAAAATTTCGAGTCCCTGTTTGGTTAAATTTTAAGCAGACAGCGTGATAGGCTCCATACCCCTTCAAACATGATAATAAAGAATCTGTAACTGCGAATGGCGATTGTCAACGTTATATGATAACCCAGCTTTTTGGCACCAATGTAAGTCTGAAGTAAACGTGGTTTTAGCAGAGTAATACCGCCTGCTTGAATAAGAGTCGTTTTACTGCATCAAAAATTTGTTACTCAAGTAATTCTACGAAATGCCGACATAAACTGACCAGCAAGATTTTATGATTTAACACTCTTTAATTTCTTTTTCTGCAGTTATTTAAAACCCTAAGTCTACGCGAGTAACCTAGAAATAGCTGACGAGTTTAAGAACGACATACGACGTGTTATTGATTAAATTGATCAGAACAAGTACAAAAGTGTAATCGAACATCTTGTGATAAACCAAAATTTTCTATCGAAGCCCAAGTGACTATTTGCCAAACGTAATTTTCTATATTTAATAGAAGATTTTGAACTGTAATACTACAAATTTAATTGCAAAATTTACTTAAAAATAAATCCAGCGTTCAATTGAATTACTTTTTCCTTCTTAAATTTAAGTAATGGCTAGACATGTTAACTTTTCTCAGTATACTGCGTGATTCATGACAACACTAGTAGCAGAAGAAATATTACATCTATTTCTATATTGACGTTGGTAAGACCCAAAAAAGCAATAACATACCTTAAAATTCGTAGTTAATCTGATTTTTCACAGAATATTGAAAAGTATCTACTCCTATCACTTTTTTCTAAATTTGAAATTGATGATCAATTAGAACCATACATTAATGTTATACGAGCTAATAATATGAGTACATCTGACCGGTAGAGAATGACACCCATTGGTGGAAATCCTCATATTGAGATATATTTTGTGACAAACTAATTACAGTACGAACTTCAGGAACATAATATATATATATATATATATATATATATATATATATATATATATATATATATATAAGTACATCATTTTTATATGTGATATAAGAATTGTATTTACGCTACTACGCTAATTATTTACAAAATTTAAGTATCTTGTCTTAATATACTTGAACTATTATTTTAAATAGATTATTTTAAATAGATATTATATTAAATAGATATAAAGATTAACCTGTGTCTTGTTGATTAAACAAAGATGTAGAAAAAGCATTTAATAAAAACGAGGTCTGGCAGCGGCCCCCCGGAGAGCTTGTCCAACTCCGACATGCTTGAGCCCCTTCGCATAGTAGTTTTTAAAAATAAATAAAAACACGACTAAAAAGCTCTGTTTGACATAATTGGCGTACGCCGTTGCCATGACAACGCATTTACGTATACCCAGTTAGAGTTGAACTTTGACCTTTGACCTTTGACCTGTGTGACAGCAGCACTCATAATTTTTTTTATATATTTAATTAAGCATTTGAAAATGACTTTTTTTTACTCATAAGACGAATATGTATAATTTCGCTGTAAAATTATTAAATGGCACCTTTAACAGAACATATGAAACAACAAATTTACTTTTTTAAGTGTAGCCTTCTTGCACTCCGGGTACTGCTTTCTATGGTCTTCGACACATTGAAAAAGAAATTGGATCTGCTCTTAATTCACAATTAGGAATCTATTAAATTCTTCCATAAATTTCACCGCTCTTTCGACTGTATTATTAACTGAGGTTACAGAATGTTTCTTGTGACTGCAAATAAGAATCGTCTCTATTCCAAAGATCTGGACTGAGATTCAGAAATCAGAAAGAAAAGTCGACATTCAATTTCTTTAACAAATTTAAACTTTTGTGAGATATAAAGTCGTCTATCGTTTCTTCTGAAAAAAGTTTAATAAAAATATTCTTACTAAATAAAATAGATATTACTAAAATGAAACTCTTACCTAATAGAAGGAAAACTTCATAAAAATGATTAATTCAATTTTTTTATATAGAGATTTTTCTGTTTAAAATTCTCTGCGATGCGCTTTTTGAATGCAATATACACATGTTTATCATAAATTCCTAGAATCATTGACTCTTCATTTAAATACCAAAGGTGGTTGCAAAATTTCTTCTTAACGAAATGCTTTGACTTATGTTTTCATGTTTCTTTAAATCTTTTAAAAACATTAAATCCTTAAATGGAGCTCCGACTGCTCATAAACTCTCTAACCATGCTTTTACACCGTCACAAGAAACAAACACATATTATTCAGACCGTTTACTTCAGACTCTTTCAAAGCCAATTGCAGTTCAAATAAAAATATTTTAAAGGAATTATTTTCCTTTGCCTCTATTGCACATGATGTACAACCGCCGGTGGCCTAATTTTGATAATCGAGTCTGAATTCCTATCAATAAAAACTATACATAGTTCAACGCGTTCCTGATAATCGTGCTTCAATTTTTCAGTGCATTAAACAGATAATTCTGCATTACTAGATATTTTGCTCTTACTACATATTTCATTTAAGTATTTTTACCCGTCTATACAATTTTTCAAATTATTCAATTTTTCTCTGATAGTTTTAAAGAAAACAACATCAGGACCACTAGTCACTTGAGGTAACTTATGTTTGAAAACACTTCATAGCACTACTTCGTACATGTGTTACCGATTTGAAAAATATGTCATTGGTCGGCCTACATACTGCTCGAGAAATGTAATTATACCGTTGATATGACCAGAGTTAGAACTAGTTGTGTCAGAACAGAGAATTTGAACCTTATCTTTCAATCCCCGATTTTTTAGAACATTCCAGATAGCCATAGCTTGTTTCTTCCATGAAGAATTTTCTTTAGCAACACAATGAACGGACACAATAATAGGCTTACTTTCTTTAAATAATTTTTTAATCTTAGTAGCCTTCTTCTTACGAAAATCTTTCCAATATCTTCTGACCGTATTTAGATTGATTACCAGTTTATCTATGTTGTGCCCTAAAGACCTTAGAATAAAAATTTCCTCTGAATAGTGTGGCATCCATCGAGTATAGCCATTAATTTGGGAGTTGAAGAACATTTCTTCCCACGTACATTTTTCAAATCTAAACTTATCTGCATAGCTATGTTTTTTCAAGAAACGTTTGAGTAATGTTTGATGAAAGGTCAGGTTGATCAGAAATAGCCTCAATACCTGACAATTCTTCTGATAAATCCATCCAATTGCCAGCGATCTCCGAATTACAGTAAGCCTTGGCATGTCTGTTTTTATGTTTTTTGACTCTCAATAATGTCCTTTCTTTACCTTTTGCAAGCTTTTCTTCAAATTTTACAATTTCTAAAGCATTACCGTGAGCAATGTCAAATATATTATTTAAATCTAATATAAACTTACGTTTATGTTCTTTCTGCGTGTACATCTTTATAATGTTTTCTACACAATGAGGTGTCGCGGCTCTTGTAGGAATCCTTGCCTCCTCCGAAAAAATGATGCATTCGTGCACTAGTTAGCACTTTAACTTACAAAAGTTTAACTTCCCGTAAATTATAAAATAGCACCAATAGTACTTGCCGGTTAAATGGAGGTTTGCTTCCGATAATTTGGTGACACACAGTGCCAATTAAATAAACATTTCGATGACCACTTCTCAAATTTGAAGCCATAATTGCACTTGTAATTGACTCTGACAGCGACTACAGCAGATTGAGGACGAGAGGCAGGCAAAGGATAGAGCGCGACACAAACAACATACAAAGCGCTGTCTGCACCGAGGATCTTCTCATTTCTAGCGCGATGAGGCACGTAATCCTATTTTCCAATTTGAACAAATGAGGGGAGGGGGTATGTGAACTGAAATTCAAACATCAATAATTAAGGGCTACCCTAATATTAATATATATATATATATATATATATATATATATATATATATATATATACACATATGGGACAAAAAATATTGGAAGCACTTGTGACAGTTCTTAAGTCGTGATTCAAAAGAAGATCTTCTAAACCGTTCGTGAAAGCATTCGCGTCTATATGGGGTTGGTCCAATTTTAGCGCTTAACACAGCTTAAATTCTGGACGGAATAAAGCCATAGAAGTCCTGAATAGTGGTGAGCGGAATTTGAAATCATCCTTCATGCAGCACAACTTTTAGCTCAGGTAAAGTCGAAGCACATGAAAATCGACGCCAAATCCTGTTTTTCAAAACAGCCCACAGAGACTCGATGTTACTTAAGACTAGAGACTAGGCGCACCGGGAAAGATGATAAACCTCGTCAGCATGCTTTTGAAATAACTTTTGAATGAAACGGTGCCATATAAAATTTGGGCTATCAAGTGAACCTGGTTGTATATTATATATTCTATACACTGCTACTATGACCCAATAATGTAATGTAATAAGAGGGGTTGCCGAATACGATAATATCGCACCTCAGACCATAATAGAGCTGTCACTATGTTTAATAGTCGGGCGGAAACGGTCGACATCGTTGCTTCAGAAAATGTTTGCTACACAAACACGCGTCCAGTTGAGAAAAAGAGAGTAAAGGGCGACTTGTACAACCAAGCGATATATTGCAAGCCCCCCAAGGTCCAATTTTTGTTGGATTTACATTACGCTATCGTGTCTGTTATTAGGGGCTTGGCAATAGCAACGAGCCTATGGGTACCAATTTTAAGTAGTTCCCGCATGACTGTTTTGGATGACACCGGAGTGTTTAAGTGCTGATTTAGTTTTGTAGTCACTTTCTCGGTCGTTGTTTTATTCTGCGACGTTATAATACGCTTTAAGACCCGGCGGTTCCTATTCTGCAGATTTGTTTTTCGACCACCACTATGATTCGCCCACTCTGTTTTACCGTGCACTGAGTGTGCAGTTGTGATTTTCCAGATCGTGACTTATATTATACTACATAACGTCGCTAGTTGCTCATATATAGTCTAGTTAGACGGGCACCAACAATTAGACCTCTTAGCAACCCCGTCAGGTCGAGCATACTAATCAATCTCCACATCTACACAGCATCTGCAACTACACTACCTCACTATTAGTTTACAGTCCATACTACCTGGAACAAACAAGAGACAGTTGATATACGCAGTGCCTATTGTTACCAGGCACAGTGAAAATATGTCACATAGACAAATTTTTTCATTTTTGTTGTCCAATACCTGCACATTTATACATAATTTACATAAAGAAAAATATTTTGTAACTTTTTTCTATTTGCAGACGACCTGCTAGTCATGGCAGATTTAGAGAGTTCACCGAAAATTTTAAAAATCGCAGCTATCCTACGCTTATACAGAGTACAGCGCTGAAATCCAGACAAATCAATTTTTATTAAATTAAAATTCTATTTGACAAAGAAAAATTACAAAGTATTCCTTTACAAGTTAGTTGTATGACCTGTCCTCCATCCTTAGTCTGAAACGCTCGTACGCTCTCTGTAAAGCAGCGCTGTCTATATCGGCAAATGTTGCTTCGATAACGGTGCCTAAAGATGCCAGATTAGGGTGTCTGGACTTATTAGTAACTTTTTTGACTACGCTTCAATCATAATAGTCGAAAGAGTTCAAATCAGGGCTATTTGGGGAACAGAATTCTTTAGATCAGGACATGTCCACATTACCCGACAACTAGTTTTGGACTTTTGCTTTGATCTGGCAACTTCAGAGAGCATTCTGACGTATTTGTATTCTACGTAGGCCCTTCTTTAATATTCGGCGCATGATTCGCTTATTGGCACCCAACACTGACGCTAATTTCGTTAATGATTGCCTCAGGTCTCTCAAAATCAACACCTGAACCCTTTTTACGACTGCCTAAATCCTTGTCACGTTCTCTCTCTCTCTCTCTCTCTCTCTCTCTCTCTCTCTCTCTCTCTCTCTCTCTCTCTCTCTCTCTCTCTCTCTCTCTCTCTCTCTCTCTCTCTCTCTCTCTCTCTCTCATGACTCGTTCGCAACGGGTTAACGAAACTTTTCCGAACTATTATATGTAACTTGGCTACTATAGAGAATGCAAGTGTTACGAACTTTCTAGAGCAATCGTTACTATTGCTGCCCTCCAATGATTGTGCCAGTCACGAATTCCGTCTCACTCTGGTGCATCGCCGTAATGGGCGTTGACGTTATGTTGACATTACGAAATATATAGCAAAGTCGTTCGTGTATTTTCGCGTGGCCCCGAACGCGTTATTCTGGCAACCAATGCTTCTCACACGGCCGGAGACCGGGAACCGGGGAACTTCGCGTTGTGCTTTAAAGACATTTGATTTGATTCGATTCGCAACAATGTCGTACACAATTGATTTCGAGTGCCCGAAAATGATTTTAGTCGTGAAACATCTAGCGCGAAGGCTTTCAATAATCGCTGCTCTTTTACAACCAAACACAGTTTGCATCAGTTCGTCCATTTTAAAGTTATGACTGTTTCCTAAATACTTGTGGCTTTCACAAACGCCAACAATGACATATTATGCAGTATTGTACAGTGAAATATTCAAATTTAAATTTCTTCAAATTTAAGCGATGTACGCTATATATATTGTAGCAAATTCTAAACTACTGCTAAAGTCTGCGAACTCAAAATTGTGACATCAGAAATAAAATATTTACGATCAACTGCTGGTAGACGTGATGAAAAGAGAAATCAAGATATATGGAAATAGCTTAACATATTTAATATTATAAACAAAATAGTATAGGCAATAAGGAAAAAAACAAAAGAAACGCAAAGCATAGACAAAACCGAGAAAGAGATGGAAAGTGAAAAATGGTAGTGAGCATTAGAGGGAAAAAAAATTAAAATTAAATATAAAAAATAACAACAATAATATAATATAAGCCAAAATGACTAGCACAATTTGATTTACAATAAAAATTGTGTTATAAAGTTTTATATTTAATTCTAACCATATGCAAAACAATTGAAAAATTAATTACTCGGACACTTTTAAACGAAACGTTATGACAATTTTATGAGAGATACTTGAAAATTTATATTTTCAAATTAAATAAACGAAACTCGTAAAGTCATTTAATTACCACTTTATTTATAACAATTTAATAAACAGTTGAATTTTTAATAATGTTCTCGTGCTTCGATTCTTCTTATTTTAGACGCAAAATATTCCTTGGACCTTCAGATTTAAGAATCCGCAAGAAAATTTGACTCCCTGACACTCGTTTGTTTACAAACATAGATAGGAAAAAAACGCAAACCTTCTGCCGCACTGCCGCGTTAAGACGCAGCTTGCCTCTGGCTGCAGATCGTGTCTTGTATGCAGCCTAGCAGTTCTCGCTTAGCATGTCGTAGTAGACTTATCGTTTTTTAGTTCACAAATGTACTAGTCGCATGTGAAGAGTTTTTCAGAACAGTTTGATATGCACGATGGGACGTATCAATGAGTGTTGTAATCCTTTGAAAAAAGCAAAGCACAATCACGTGTGATCGAATTTAATACTCTTACAGAAGAAACGAAACGCTAAGTTTAAGAAATTTATTAATTTGTACATGTGTAAACCATGTGAAAAAGCAGTTTATAAGTTCAGTGAAAGTGAAGTGAATTTAATATCGAAAAAAAAGTAGTGAGAACGAAAAAGTCTAAAACCGTTGATGCGGATGTTTGTGACGAGGAAATAGTAAGCGACCCGGAGGATTTTTCTAACGCTGATGATGCAATTCTTGATCCGAATTTTGAAGTTGATGATGAACGAAAGAACCTGACGCAGATTAAGAAAATTAACGAAATTTTGAGCGAACTCGGCGAACCACCGATAACAAAATGTCACTCAGATCAACTTACTAAAATGGATAAACAATCTATGAAGGCAGCAATAAATAATTTGATTGATGGACGTACCGCAAGTACTGCTGCTTCTGAAGATCCGAATCAGGCCTACGTGAATGCTATCAAGGAAGCTCTTTCAAAAGAAGAAACTCGATCCGGAAAAATTAAAGTGCTGACCAATTTACCGGCTGATTGGAGTACGAAAAAAATTCGTCGAGAATTCAATGTTTTACGTCGTATGGTCTCTCGAGCTAAAGTTTTGGCAGCAAATTCTGGATTTGCTTTAGAACCTTCGAAGAAAAAAGGAAAGAAACTTTCAGAATCAACACAAGAGAACGTAGTGAATTTCTTTCTTTCAGATGATATTAGTCGCGTAATGCCTGGCATGAAAGATTGTGTTTCCGTTGTCAAAGATGGCAAAAAATTCGAGTTCAAAAAAGACTAGTATTATTTAATCTGAAAAATCTCCATGAACAATATCTAGAAAATTTTCCGGATGCTAAGATAAGTCTCGCAAGATTTCAAAAACGTAAACCACCTGAATGCATCGCAAAGCGGTACTCACAACGTTTGTGTTTGTAAGATACATCACAAGATTAGACTGAAGTTATTCGGATTGAAAAAAGAATTAAAAAAACATGAAATTTCTTTCGTTGAAAAATGTGATGACTTGATAAAAGTTTCAGTATGTGAAATTTTAACGCCTGCTTGCTTTTTATCGACTTGCCGCGTTTGTCCAGGTATAAAAGTTTTTATTGACCGTATAGAAAAATAACTAAATGACAATTATATTGAAAAAATAGCCTACACCCAATGGACTAATACTGACAGGTATAGAACTTTTAATTTTCTCCTCATTTCATGTATGTTTGTTGAATTTGTAAGTATCACGATGAAATTTTTATTTCACATGTGAAATTATCGAACAAGTCGTGAGTAGTAAGGAATTTCTCGAATCTTTGAAAAAAGATTGGCTAAATCTTTTGAAGCATGATTTCTTAGCAAAGTCACAAGCTGCTTATTTTAATAAGAAGAAATAATCGGTACGTAATGGTGAATTCGTTGTTTGTTTAGATTTTGCTGAAAACTATACGTGCTACGTACAAAATGCAATATAATCGCACCACTGGGCAAGCAACCAAGTAACTTTGCATCCGTACGTGATATACTTCCGTAAAGATGGGAAAGTTCAGCATATAAATTATGTTTTGATATAGGAAAAAGTTACACACGATGCCAATTCGGTTCATTTGTTTAATACAAAGCTAGTCGAATTTTTAATAAAAGAGTATGGAGTAGAAAATGTTAAAAAGCTATTTTATTTGTTTGACGAGCAGGGTCATAGCACAAAAATAAGTACAATCTGATTTGTCATCGTAGTGATTTTGGAGTCGATTCAGAGTGGGTGCATGCGTAAAAAGACACGCGTATCAAGCGAGCTTGCATCGTGTCAACGACAAATACATAACGAACGCATTATAGTTCAAAAAAATAAGTTTCAGCTACTGCTCACAGTCGGATCATGATTCAAATGAAAGTCGATTAGCCCAACGTTTTGCAGATGCTAAAACTGTCAAGAATACGCGACAGTTTCACAATTTTTATCCTGTAGATTCAGATAATATAGCTTGTAAAATATATTCCGAAGATAAAAAAGTTACAATCACCCGAGTAACTAAAAAGACATGAATTTATTCCTCTGTGTTTGTAGAATCGCTCGAGCGTACAGTAAACTTGCATCAATAGAAATTGATGCTGAGTTACAGAATAAATCGGGGAGTCAAATTTTCTTGCGGATTCTTAAAGCTGAAGGTTCAAGGAATATTTTGCGTCCAAAATCAGAAGAATCGAAGGATGAGAACATTATTAAAATTTCAATTGTTTATTAAATTGTTATAAATAAAGTGGTAATTAAATGAAATTACGAGATTTGTTTATTTCATTTGAAAATATAAATTTTCAAGTATCTCTCATAAAATTTTAATAACGTTTCGTTTAAAAGTACCCGAGTAATTAATTTTTCAATTACAAATGATTAAAATATTCAAACATCCGTATAAACAATAAAAATTGAAATTTCGCAAAATCCTTTGGAGGTATTTTTAGTGTTGATATAAGCATACATTTGACCCATCTTTTATAAAAATCGAAGACCTACTGG
Organism: Sinelater perroti; assembly: GCA_036346155.1. Lineage (NCBI taxonomy): Eukaryota > Metazoa > Arthropoda > Insecta > Coleoptera > Elateridae > Sinelater > Sinelater perroti. The sequence continues at coordinate 13,463,442 of JARFIY010000359.1, read as the reverse complement.
TTTTTAGGAGTGCTCACTTGATGTGTTTTGTCTCTTATTTTAAGTTTCTGCAATACAAATTCTAAACGCGTCGCCTTATAAATCATATTTTTTTATATTTTATTTTAGTTTAATTTATAAGCAAAAAATATGTGCATCAAGAAATACTTTATTATGCATAGGCATCCTTCGAACAGACCAACGTGCATGTAACTTTCACTGCTCCTTTCGAGCAGCGGCTACTGACAGCAGCTGCAACTGTAGGTGCGAATTATCCGAACGTGCTAATTAAACCAGTTCAATATCCTAATGCCTCCATCAAACCGCATGCATTACCGATTATGTGCGCAATCATTGATGCGGTGCAACCCAAATGGTGTAATTAATATTCCATAACCAATATGCGGGCGCAGTGCTAATTAAGAATTAAACTTCTCCAGATAGCGACAGAGGCACCGCATGTAGATTAATCTCGCCCATCACATGAAAGAGTCGGCAACGGAGACGCATGGCGGTGCGATCTGCTTTCCGAGTCCTCTGAGGATGTATTCCCCTAGATATTCAAGCCGTCTGCGATATTTACGTCGCATAAAATTTGTATTCAAAAGCCAAACACTAGATATTGAGAATGAGTTTGCATTGTCGATGCAGACACACTCAATAGTACAATGTGATCTACATAGGAGACACCGTGATCTTGCGAACACATAAGAATTGCATTAGTACAGAAAAAGTTTAATTTTAAGGGAGACGAAGCAAACAGATTTTATGCAGTGCTGCATCTCTATTGTAATGTAATTTTAACAACGCTAAGATTACCACTTTAACTTCTAACTTTCACGGTTGGGAATAGGTTCGAGATAAGACTTTAGAAACCTGAATATAGTTAACAAACGTTATAGCAACATAAACATAATAGTTATTGCTCCTATTACAAGAATCTTATTACCTGCATGTTTTATTGAAAATTAGATTAGGAAATCAGAAAACGCATTAAATAAATTACTAAGCATGTTATTTTCAAAAAATGGTAGTTTTATAATCATACAATAAATTTGTTAATATTCTTATAAATATTTTGTTTGTATTATTATTAGTTATTGTACATGTCTATATATGTCATATGTGCCTATGTATAATAAAGCACATACTTTTTGCTTATAAATTAAACTAAAATAAAATACGAAAAAATATAATTGGTAAGGCGACGCGTTTAGAATTTGTATTGCAGAAACTTGAAATAAGTTTATTAAACTACGTGGCACTTCTTACCTCTTAGATATGTAACAAAAGAGTTTTGTGTATGGTTAGAATTAAATGTAAAACTTTATAACACAATTTTTGTTCTAAAGTTTACTTTCTATATTATTTGAAAATTGCACTTTTCTTAATAATTTTGAACTTCATGACTAGCGTCAATAACGGGTGTCCCAGAATTAACGCAAGATTTAAATTTGCCGCCATTTATGCAGTAAATGCAGCTGACAGTTTAGGGTTAGTAAAAATGGAGCGTTACACGATAGAACAACGTGTCTTCATTATTGAACAATATTTCAAAAATAATGAAAGCTTGGCGGCCGCTGTTCGAAAATTTCATACAAAATATGGTCGAAACAGTGTTTTAATTTCGTCAACTGTGAAGAGATTAATTGAAAAATTCCGAGAGACAGGATCCGTTGGAGACGCCAAACACACTGGTCGTCCAAAAACAAGCCGTTCAAATGTCAACATCGAAGCAGTGCGTGAGAGTGTCGGTGACAATCCAGGAACCTCAATTCGGCGTCGTGGACAAGAATTGCAAATTTCAAGAAGCTCTCTACAGCGTATACTCACTAAAGATCTGTGTCTCCATGCTTACAAAATTCAATTAACACAACTGAAGCCTAATGACCATGCACGGCGGAGAGAGTTTGTTGAACGGATTATTGGGCATCAACAAATGGATGCTGATTTTTCTAGCAAAATCATCCTAAGCGACGAAGCACATTTTCACCTTGATGGGTTTGTTAATTGCCAAAATTGCCGCTTTTGGGGTTCTGAGAACCCACATGTGATTGTCGAAAAACAAATGCATCCACAACGTGTCACTGTTTGGTGTGGATTTTGGGCTGGAGGCATAATTGGACCATACTTTTTTGAAAATGAGGCTGGCCAAGCAGTGACTGTTACTGGTGCTCGATATCGCGACATGATAACACAGTTCCTTTTGCCGATGTGGCCAATATGTGGTTTCAACAAGACGGTGCCACATGCCGTGCAGCCCGTGAAACACTCCAATTACTGTATGAGACATTTCCAGGTCGTGTACTCTCTCGTTTCGGTGATCAGAATTGGCCCCCTAGATCGTGTGATTTAACACCATTAGATTTATTTTTATGGGGTTATTTAAAATCACAGGTCTATGTCAACAAGCCCACAACCACGCGTGCATTAAAGGAGGAGATTCAACGTTGCATCAACGAAATTCAGCCACATTCATGCAGAATGGTCATGGAAAATTTCGACAAACGAGTGCGTATGTGTATGCAAAGACGTGGAGGCCACTTGCCCGATGTGTTATTCCATAAATAATCCTATCTTATGTACTTTATGATTCAATAAAAAGACTAAAAACTGTATTTTCTATTTAATTCAAATCTTGCGTTAATTTTGGGACACCTTTTATTATTTGTAGGACACTCCACAAAACTTTAGAATTTTTGGATTTTCGTGAATACTAAGTTACAAATTGTGTTAGTCATTTTCGCTTGTTGTTATTATTTTATATTTAATTTTTAATCTTTTTATTCTTCTTCGTCATGCTTTCCATCTTTCTCGGTCTTGTCTGTGCTTCGTGTTTTTTTGCTCTTTTCATTATTGCCTATAATGTTTTGTCTATAATATTATATTAATTATGTTAAACTCTTTCGTTATATCTTAATTTCTCTTTTTATCATTTCTGCTATATCCAGCAGTTGATCGTAATAATCTTATTTCTGATGTCACAATTCTGCGTTTGCAGGCTTTAACAGTAGTCTAGAATTTGCTACCATAACATAGACTACAATGCTTAAATTAGGACACATTTAAATTTGAATATCCCGGCATATAATACTACGTGACAGATCGTTATTGGCATTTGTGAAAGCCACAAGTATTTAGCAAACAGGCATAACCTAAAAATGGAAAAGCAATACAGAGAGCCTGCGAACGCTTCAGGCTAAGGATGGAGGATCGTTCACACAACTAACTTGTAAAGGGATACCTTGTAATTTTTTTGTTAAATAAAATTTTAATATAAAAAAACGTTTAATTTGTCTGGATTTAAGCGTCTACCCTGTATAAAGCTTAGGATAGCTGTGGTTTTGTAAAATTTGTAGTGAATTTTCTAAATCCGCTACGACCAGCCGTCGTCAACAAATAAGAAAAATTTGCGAAATATTTTTCTTTATTTAAATTTTGTATGTATATACAAGTATTACACAAAATAATGAAAACATTTGTCAAAAATTGGACATCCTTCACAGTACCTGATAACAATGGACGCTGCGTAAATCAACGGTTCTTGTTTGTTGCAGGTAGTATGAACTGTGAACTAACAGAATCAGGCAATGTAGTTGTAGACGATTTTTAGATTGACCAGTGTGTCTGACCTGACGGAGTTTTACAGAGGTTTAATTATTGGTGCTCTTCTAGCTGGAGCAGCTATGAGCACAACAACAAAGTTATATTGTGTAACACAATGCACAGCCTTAGATGTTATGAGTGTATATACAATTCACACTAAAACATGAGAAGCAAAGCATAATACCAATCAACCGACAAAGCTGCAGGATACGGACCGCCGGGCCTTGAAGCGTATTGTGACATCGCAATAGAAGACAACAGCCGAGAAAGTGACTACATAACTTAATTAGCACCTAAACACTCCAGTTTCATCCACAACAGTGGGGTGGAACTGCTTAAAATGGGAATCCATGGACGTGTTCTATTACCAAGCCCCTAATAACAGATACGAATGCTCAAAGACGACGTGCATAGTACAAAGTCTACAAAAACTGAACTTTGAAGAACTAGCAATATATCGTTTGGCCAGACGAGTCACGCTTTACCCTTTTCCCACTTGGTGGCAGCGCTATTATGATCTGGAGCACGATATTATGTTATTCAGCAGCCAAACACAATCTGCTCGTAACAGCAGTGTATAGAAAACTAGGTTCACTTATTAGTTCAAACCTTATTTTCAGATGAGAATGCGTCGTTCAGGACGATAATTCCCCCATTAACACCGTTGGACTTATTCAAGAGTGGTTCCAAGAGCATGCTGATGAGTTTATCATTTTTTAGCGCGCCAATTCCTTAGTACTAGATGAATATCATCAAGTCTCTGTGGGCTGTTTTGAAAAACAGGTTTTGGCGTCAATTTTGCTGTATGAAGAATGACTTCAAATTTTACTCATTAATATGCAGGTCTTATATTGGTCTATTCCATTCAGAATTCAAGCTGTATTACGCGCTAAAGGTGAACCAATCCCGTATTAATATAAGATGTTCCGATACATACGAAGGCTTTCACGGGCGGTTTTTTATATTTGAATATGTGATTCATAATTCATAACGCTGCTTGATCTTCTCTACATTATTGGGCGAGAGTTTCGAGATTTAAACAGGCTTTTGATATATCGGCCTCTCTATCTTTCAGTTTTAACTTGCTTATACCAAACGTAGCTTTCAGACAACATTATCATAAAAGTTATGATTTAGTGGTATACTATTCGGTACACACATTTTATGCTAGTCTTTTGTTTTAATAATTATTTACTTCCATTTATTTATCTACAGAGATCCAAACAAATTATAAATTCATTGTTACAAGTTATAACAAAAGCATTTTTGTCGATACCGTTTATTTTATCTCGCAATGTTAATATTGACTTATAGCCTGAAAACGTTGAGTATTCGAATCGTTCAGCAGTACTATTTTATATCAAATCCAGCTTTATAAAGCTACAAGTATATCAAAAACCATTTTCATAACAATGCTATTAAACAAATAAATTAAACTCAAGTGCCTTTAATAAAATTTTATTATTAATATTAGTAACAATATTAAACTTAATAAGTTACGACAAAAACAGTTGATTAAAATCTTACAATTAAATGTAATAATAATCAAGCAAAAGTAATGAATTATTAGAAACATTGATTTTATGTTAGTATACAGGTCCGTCGAGAAAGAGGGACAGTGGTTCCTATGGGCCTAGGCACGCTACAATATATTATTATTTAGATTAATAGTGTTTATATTTTTTAGAGAATTTTCCAAAAGTCTGTAATTCGATTCTAACATATGTAAATTTAAAGATATCAACACACAGTTATATTCTTTTTCCTTAGATTGTTGTAGAAGAAAAATTTTAAGTTCATAATCAGAGTGAAATACGTGGCCTGTTCCAAAAATACTGAGTTACATAATTAAAAATTAAAAATTACAATTACAATAGCAAAAAAATTATACAATTAAAAAAATGTGCATAGCCGCAATACATTTTAAAATAAGCACCTCGGCACCTTAGACACTTCTTCGAAAGTAGAAAACTAAGAAACTCCTACTAAAACAATTAGCTTAACCCACATTTTATCTTCGTTAATATTTTTTCTGTGGAAATTTAATTTATGGAACAAATCAATTGCAGCATTATACTTCTCCTTCTCCAGTAACAGTGGCTGAGGAATATATCTTGCAGTGATACGTTTTATGCTAAAATTTTGTCATAATTTTAGATAATTTAGTTTTTAAATTCTGAGCTCAATTTTTAGTTTTTGGGTAGTCAATAGTTCACACACGTTTAACATCCTATCCATCTCTGAATCGTTTGTTTTATGCCTTTATTCATGCTGCATCATTGAAGAATTTTTGAAATCAATAGAATAATGTTCATGACCGATGTTCAAGCTCTTCCAACAAAATTTGATACAAATATCCTACTCGACTTTCTCACACACAACATATGTGGTCACTGGCATCTAACTCCTAATTAACACTGCCACTAAAGTCATCCTCATTAATACGTACGCATTACAATCCATTCTCATAGTCTAGCAAGTTATGTTACAGTCATCAAAATAATTTTTATTATATTAAGGTTGGCTGAACATCGTTTGTTGACTTGTGCATGTGCACACTGGATAGCAAAAAGTGACAACAATTTAAATTGGTTTGATGTATGAGTTGCACTACCTAAAGAAAGTGACTTTGGTTTTTAATTTAATAGTATGTAATAAGCGTTTTACTGATAATCATAAAAATTGTTCCTAGACCAGGTATTCTCTTTTGATGCATGTAATTTAGTTCTAAATATAAACAATAAGATGAGAGCAAATGAGTAAATAATCTAATCTCAGACTAACAAAAATATAAAGGCTCAATATACATTAAATTTTAAGACATTCCTCAAAATGTGGCTTTTATTTGAACCATAACTTTATTTAAACTTAATATTACATAATATAAGTTAAAACATAAAGTATTATTAAAATACAACAATGTTAATTATATTTTAAATTCAGTATGTCTAGATGAAATAAAAGTATTATAAATTTATTATTTGAAAAGAAATTGTAACAACATATTATTAATAATAGTTGATAAAAATTAATTCGAAATAACAAAATCTGTTCAGTCTATTATATCAATTTTCAAAACGTGCTTTAGTTATATAACCCAAGTGATATCATTAATTCAGTCAAATGAGATATGAAATATATTTCTTATTTATTATTTGAAAACAATTTGTAACAACATTTAGATATTAATAAAAGTTTGTATTGTTTGATGTATCCGTTTCAGTTAGGCATGATAAACATTTAGAAATAATTACATTTATATTAACATGTGTTTATATCTATATTGTATTTATAGTTATTTACACCATAACAACTGTGAACGTGACGAGCTTTCTATTTAGATTTTCATAAAACAGAATTTCACTGTCACTTTTAATATATCGGTATAGAGCGCGTCATGCTACAAAACACCGATGAATACAAAATTCGCCTACAAGGCGAAATTAGAAGCGCCACACACGACGGAGGCCTGTACAGGACACATTCAAACTTTGTGCACTCCTGCTCCTACATAATTCAAGCACACCTACTTCGTATATTATCTAGTGTAACCCAATTAGTTTTGCACAACCCATGCCATGAATTTTGAAATGACCATTGCGGTTCATTCATTTTCATCTATTCACCGAGTTGATTATTTATGCAAGGCAAATTTGCCACTTTGGAGGTGTTTGGATCGTTGAACCTTCACACTAGTTGCATGCATTTGATGGATTCTTTAGTCGCCCATTTACTTGAATATTGGATTACCATATTATAATAGTAATAATAATAATTATATATTATATATATACATATATATATATATATATATATATATATATATATATACATATACATATACATATACATATACATATACATATACATATAACTAGCGGACCCGACAGACGTTGTCTTGCAGGATATTTCAAGCGATTATAAACGAAAATAAACGAAATCCTATGAACGTAACTTATATCTGAATATAATACGCTCAATATTTATGTAATTGCGATACATATAATATCAAAACACAGCGTACAAAACAATTAAATGCATTGAGTGAATACATACACAAAATGAATGAAATGAATGAATAAATGAATGAATGAATGCATACACAAAAAGTCATTCAAGTCGATCCAGCCGTTTAGTTGCAGTATAGATAAATAACCTAGATACCGACTGCAGCGTCATCGGCCGGGCTGATTTGTTAATCTAAACCATCCAGGGCGCCACCCAAACGCATACAAAAAATTCATTCAAATTGGTCCAGCCGTTTAGAAGGAGTTCAGTGACATACACACGTACAGTTGAATTATATATATAAAGATATACAACAATGCGTTTTTCGGAAAGTTTGTGTTTATTTTAAATAGATAGCATGGAGATATTTTAATATGGCAGGGTTATAGAAGACGCACGATTTGTGTACACATACTTAAAGGCAGCATTTAAAAGCATCTTTAGAAAAAAAGTCCCTTCCAATAAATTGATTTGTGTCATTTTTATACTCTCTTGAACGTAGGAGAAAGCAAAGTGCACTTAAACACTTAATTCTTTTCTATTACCAGAAACGCAAAAGTGCCACACAAGTAAAAAAAATATATACTGTTTACGAAAAAATTCTTTTGTTGAATGAACTATTTTAAAACAATTCACTATATTTAGAGCTGATGATTTTGACTTTAAAACCAACAATGCTCGGGTAAGCCCTCTACCACTAACGATAAGCAAGTCAAGCCATTGATCGAGAATAACCTGCGATACACGACATAAGATTTAGCAAAGGTATTAAAAATATTGGAAACCTCCGTCTAAGAGATTTAGTTTTTTTTTATGTATTTATTAGTTAATTACAATCTGTCAATTACATCTGACAATAAGTAATTATGTTGATCGTATTGAGCAGTGTTGGAGAAGTCGCCCAATGACAACCCTCCTGCGGTTACTTAATTAATTTGATTGTTACACTACATGTAAGTTAATTAAGACACTTAATGTAACTTAAATAGCACTAAAATCTATGCGGTAGATCGAGCGGGTTAAGTCTTTTGAGTCTTTGCGTTTGAGCACTGTTGTCTAGTAGATTAACTGCCAAAGGATTAGGATGCACTTTAACTTATTTAGTACTTTACACTAAATTTTTAATTTCTTCCTTGACGGTGGCCACTTCTAAATCGTTTCGGATTTCAATGTTTGGGATGTAGTATGGGGCATTAGTTATTAGACGTAAGACTTTGGATTGGTACCTCTTCAATATGTCAATGTTAGATCTAGAGGCAGTGCCCCATAACTGGATCCCGTATGTCCAAACTGGTTTCAATGCTACCTTGTATATAAGAAGTTTATTTTTAAGCGATAATTGAGAGTTTCTACCTAACAACCAGTAGTATTTATTTAGTTTCAGTCCCAACTGCACTCTCTTCTTCCATATATGAGTACGCCATGTAAGCCCTTTATCCAAGTGTATCCCTAAATATTTAACTCTATCTGCCTGTGGTAGTGGTTGACCGTTCATATTTACTTCTGGGGAGTGCCCTCTACATTTTGTGAAAGTCACATGTACTGATTTATTCTCGTTCACCTTGATAAGCCATCTTTGGAGCCACTGCTGTATTTTATCTAAATGCGTCTGTAGTTGTTGGGCAGCAACTGTTGGATTTGGGTGCATTGATAGAATGTCCGTGTCGTCTGCATACGTCGCTGTTATAGCGCTATTATCAGTGGGTAAATCGGCTGTGAAGATGAGGTATAAGACAGGCCCCAATACGCTGCCTTGCGGAACACCGGCTTTTATTTGCATCAATTCTGTTAGTTCATCCTGGTATTTAACCTGGAAGTATCTTTCCTGTAAGTACGATTTCAGGATAGTAAAGATTAGATGGGATAACTTCAGCTTAAGCTTGAATAGTAGACCTTCGTGCCAGACCTTGTCGAAGGCCTCGCTCTACGATCTGCATCTGGATGTTGGGTATCGTATATAATGTAATCCGGAATTTTGCTATTAGTAGTACGTCAATGCTGTTATATTTTAGAAATACTTCTACTTCCTGTTTGTGGCTTTCTAATCCGTTGGCGTTCCAGAGCGCAATTTTAAATAGTTGAGCCATTGTTTTTACCGATTTTGGATACCAGGCATTTGATAGTCTCCCTCAGTTCTTTTATTTCAGATGTTAGTTCCGAAATCATTTTTTGTTGTGCTTCGATTGTGCTTTGTAAATATGATATAAAGTAATTTTCGTTGAGTGTAGGATTGTTGTTTGTGGCAGTTCTATAACTACATTGCGGGGTTACATTTATCAAACGTGGTGCTTGATTTGTGGATATTGTCTGTTCATGGAGATTTCCGACTTGTTGTTTTCTGGTGCAGGTTTTTGGGTTTGTTCTGCATTGTTGATATTTGCTAAGGGACGTGTTTTTGGATTCCGTTTGTCGTACTTGTGGTAGTTTTCCTTGTTGTAGGGGATGTCTTCTATTTAGGATTTCGATGTAGACTTTACAACCTTTGTAATTTGCAGGTGGTTTCCAAAGTACGCATTTGGGAGGTTTGCCATCACTGCGGTTTTAGGCATGTTCTATAGTCGTGCTCCTGCATTTTACGCATCGATACGGACGGGAACAGTTGTTTCTGGTATGACCGTAGCATTGACAACGTTTGCATTGTATTTGTGTTCTTTATGGGTGGTTCAAACTTTACTACTGCATTTAACAAAAGGTCTAAGTTATAGATCTCTTTGTTGTTGTCTTTCTGTGCCAGGTCTATGAAGAACAGATTTTTGGCATTTTGGTTTCGCGATTATGTACATTCATAACTGACTTGACTTCGTGTCCTCTTTTTGCAATGCAAGTTTAATGTCTTCTACTGGGGTGGTGTGGTGTGGTTCCTTATTACCACCCTGAAGTGTTTATCTTCCGGAGGGTGAACGTATGTCTAATGACCTTGTTATCATCTAGAACTTTTTTAATTTTTTTGTAGTTTTCTATGGTACGGACTTGTAGTTTTACCTTGTCACTACTTATCATTTGATAATAGTATTCCTTCTTATCTATCTTTTGTTCGACAAGTTGAAGTAGTGGTGAAATTGCCTTGACAAATTGTAAGATAAAAGGCGGAGGTAGGTCAGCTTTTTTTGATTTCACATTACCGTTGTTTGTGGTATTTTGGGTTTCTTCCTCTATTCCCTTGTTTAAAACGTCGAATCTATTGGTTATCGTTGTGCTTTGTGTGTAACTTTGTTTTGACTTCGTTTGGCGAGTGGGTGAGCTGTCTCCGCTTCTTTTCCTTTTCGTTTTTCTTGATTTGACCTCCTGAAATTCATTGGGTTGAAATCCCTTTCCCTCTTCTGTCCTCTGTTGCGGGTTTTCATCAGCTTCTTCATATTCCGAGTATTTTGTGTTAATTGATGGAGGCGGTAGAGGTGTTATTGTCCCATTCGGGTGTCCGTTTGTTGCTTGTGTTGGTGGATTTCTTTGATTGCTGTTCATTATTGGGCATGCCATTTGACTTTGACCCATTAACGGCGGTTGGTATTGTTGAGGGTGCCACTGCGGGAGTCATTGCATTTGTGTAGTCTGAGGCCACTGCGGTTGTTGGTTTGAGTGCCATTGGGGTATTGAACTAGGCTGGGTCATAAGATCATTGTTGTAAGTTATAATATTTGGTATAAAGCTGATATTTGGAGAGGATGTGTTGGAACACAGCTGACACAACACAACATAGAAACTTAAAGTAGTTAAAGTCGTGAATTTTCCAATATCACCAAAAGTGAAATTATAAACTACACAATAGCAGTGTTTTGGTGCCTCAATCAAAACGTTTATTCAAGTTACAACCAAATTTAACTTACTTATAAATTATAACCTCTCGATCCACCAAGTTATCAAAGAGCGGGAAGGCCAGCTGAACTCTGATAAGAGATAACAGCACATTTTGCTGTGTGCTAAACCTCATAAATAAATATATTTATATTTTTATTCAATTTTAAGAAATTAAAACAGCACCATGCAAGGAAGTAGCGATGGATGCTTGTATTACGGCCAACAAAACTTCAATCAGCACTACGTGCCAGTTAGCTCTAGCACTGACAGCTTTATACCAAGAGATTTAGTAAAACTTGGTTAAGTTTGCTCGAAAATAATATAATTTCCATATGTGACGTGCTGTACAAACGCAACGATAACGCAGTTAGTGAGGGGTGATAAAAAATTGATTATTTACAATAATATTGAGTGAAATTGACCACCATTAGCTACCGCCAAAGCTTTACGTCTGGTGAGATTAAAGAGAAGTTCCATATTACGAGCTCTAACCAAACAACTAGCATACAAATTAAAATAAGTGGTTTGTACTTGGGCGAATTCATAGCGATTCATAAAAAACGTCCAGCATTAGCTAATAAGAAGGGCGTAGTATTTTATCGGGATAATGTTAGAAGTTATATCTAATTGACTACCCCATAAAAATTATTGGACCTGCGCTATGATATGTTTCCTCTCTCACTATATTATTTGGGGGCTGTATGAGGGAATCAAGCAAACCAAATGCGTATGCCAATCTACTGGCAAACCAACGTATTGGCTAATAGATAGCAATAAGACTTCCGATCTAATTGACTTTCTCATTCTATAGGAAATTTCTACAAATTACATCAGTATTGAAGACAATTATGACCTGTCATCAAACCACTCTTCAATTATCTTGACAATAAGCGAAACAATTATAACCAAATTGCTACCACCGCCACTGATAAATAAATAAGCAGACTGGGATGATTTCAGAATAGAAGTAAAAAACATATTAAACTAAATGTATGACTAAGATCAATTGAGTTTTTATTCTTAATATAATATAATATAGTAATACCCTAACGATATGACCGAAAATGAAACAAAAAATTTAATAATGTTGAAAATTATATACAAGTATTAAATGACTTATATAATAATTATTATTGACTAAAATTGCCTTTATTGTCTTTTATTAACTTTTGGTTACAGTAACTGTTTCAATAAGAGATTTAAGTGGATTTAGTGATGCTTGATCGCTTTCTTCTGCATTACTTATGAGTGTACAATTTGAAATTTAATAATAAGAATTTATAATTTAAATATGCATTTTTGATTAGCGCTTTTGAACTGCTGCTATGTTTGTTTTAGAATTATAACCCCGTACTTCTACTTATAAGTCCAAGTAAGTCTTTTATTAGCTAACTTAGTTCCCATATCTTTATGGCTATATGTTCTTTTTATACCAGTTTATTACATAGGTCTACACTAAATCTAGGATGTTTTTCCAAAATAAATGTGATATTGACCAAATGTCTCACGACTCTGCTGATAAGCGACCATTCTTTTAGCAGAGTTTTATAATACTCCCATAAATGCACCTCTATTTTACTAGTTGTTAACAGATGTTTCCTTTTCGTCCTGCAATCGTAACAAATTTATTGAAACAAACCTCTTGCTTTAAATAGCCTCAGATAAAAATCTAATGGTTTTACTTCGCAAGACCGCCAATCTACGTCACCCCTTTGCAAGGTAACATTACCCAGATATTTGGTTTGAAGTAAATTAATTATTTTACATATGACATGTAACTCATGCTTGTTAAAACCGCATGTCATTCAAGTTTAAATCTTTAGTTTTATTTTAAAAAAGCTTGCTTAGCACCTCCCGATAGCGTACATCGCTGACAGTAATAACTATGGCAACTTCATTCTTAAAAAATACTAACCAGTGATTTCTGCGGCTCACAATGTACATAAACAGCGCATTTTTGTGGATGCATTTGTTTGTCGTAAATAACCAATTAATTTTTACTACCCTATATGCAACACATTATGCCGTCCAAACGATGGTCTCTTTCGCCTGTTTTTATAATAAACTTGAATGATATTGGTATCTTGCTACATAGTATATGACTTTCCCGTGGGTTTAAGAAAATGTACAAATAAAAACTTCCAAAGTTCAGAGAACACAAAGAACGTGGAATTCAAATTTTAAATCGATCGCCCTAGATTTTATTGTTTCTGTTTATAATATCAGCACATTATTTTTTACTATCGGACAGGACTGTTTTCTGAGTGTAAATGTTATATATACTGATTTGTTCTCCTTCATTTTAATTTTCTATTTATTTAAACAATATTAAGGTGGCAGTATTGTACGTTAATATTCCTATTGTATTTTGTGTCATTGGTAAGCCCAACGTGTACAGAAGGTAAGATAAAATTCCGAGCACACTATCTTAAAGCAATTCTAAATTAATTAAAGATAATCTGATGTTTGTTCAGTTACTTTGATTTGAAATATTCTCTTACTATATGTGACTTTAGTAAATTAAAACAGATCAGGAAGTATTTGTAAAAGGTGTCCCAAAATTAACGCAAGATTTGAATTAAATAGAAAATACAGTTTTTAGTCTATTGATTGTAATTTTTTTATTGAATCATAAAGTACATAGGATAGGGTTATTTATGGAATAACACATCGGGCAAATGGCCCCCACGGCTTTGCATACACATACGCACTCGTTTGTCGAAATTTTTCATGACCATTCTGCGTAAATGTGGCTGAATTTCGTTGATGCAACGTTGAATCTCCTCCTTTAATGCACGCGTAGTTGTGGGCTTGTTGACATAGACCTGTGATTTTAAATAACCCCATAACAAGAAATCTAATGGTGTTAAATCACACGATCTAGGGGGCCAATTCTGATCACCGAAACGAGAGACTACACGACCTGGAAATGTCTCATACAGTAATTGGAGTGTTTCACGGGCTGTATGGCATGTGGCACCGTCTTGTTGAAACCACATATTGGCCACATCAATATCATCCAATTTCGGCAAAAAGAACTGTGTTATCATGTCGCGATATCGAGCACCAGTAGCAGTCACTGCTTGACCAGCCTCATTTTCAAAAAAGTATGGTCCAGTTATGCCTCCAGCCCAAAATCCACACCAAACAGTGACACGTTGTGGATGCATTTGTTTTTCGACAATCACATGTGGGTTCTCAGAACCCCAAAAGCGCCAATTTTGGCGATTAACAAACCCATCAAGGTGAAAATGTGCTTCGTCGCTTAGGATGATTTTGCTCGAAAAATCAGCATCCATTTGTTGATGCTCAATAATCCATTCAACAAACTCTCTTCGCTGTGCATGGTCATTAGGCTTCAGTTGTTGTGTTAATTAAATTTTGTAAGCATGGAGACACAGATCTTTAGTGAGTATATGCTGTAGAGAGCTTCTTGAAATTTGCAATTCATGTCCACGATGCCGAATTGAGGTTCCTGGATTGCCACCGACACTCTCACACACACTGCTTCGATGTTGACATTTGAACGGCTTGTTTTTGGACGACCAGAGTGTTTGGCGTCTCCAACGGATCCTGTCTCTCGGAATTTTTCAATTAATCTCCTCACAGTTGACGAAATTAAAACACTGTTTCGACCATATTTTGTATGAAATTTTCGAACAGCGGCCGCCAAGCTTTCATTATTTTTGAAATATTGTTCAATAATGAAGACACGTTGTTCTATCGTGTAACGGTCCATTTTTACTAACCCTAAACTGTCAGCTGTCGATTTATTTTTGTTTTAGGGTTGTCAATACTTTACTGCATAAATGGCGGCAAATTTAAATCTTGCGTTAATTCTGGGACACCCTTTATTGACGCTAGTCATGAAATTCAAAATTATTAAGAAAAGTGCAATTTTCAAATAATATAGAAATTAAACTTTAGAACAAAAATTGTGTTATAAAGTTTTACATTTAATTCTAACCATACACAAACTCTTTTGTTACATATCTAAGAGGTAACAAGTGCCACGTAGTGAAAATGTGCTTCGTCGCTTAGGATGATTTTGCTCGAAAAATCAGCATCCATTTGTTGATCCTCAATAATCCATTCAACAAACTCTTTCGTTGTGCATGGTCATTAGGCTTCAGTTGTTGTGTTAATTGAATTTTGTAAGCATGGAGACCAAGCTTTCATTATTTTTGAAATATTGTTCAATAATGAAGACACGTTGTTCCATTTTTACTAACCCTAAACTGTCAGCTGTCGATTTGTTTTTGTTTTAGGGTTGTCAACACTTTACTGCATAAATGGCGGCAAATTTAAATCTTGCGTTAATTCTGGGACACCCTTTATAATTTTAAAAATTAACCAGAAACGCTACACTCTGTCAAAAGCTTAACCAATGCCAAGAAAGACATCAGAATAGTATTGTTTATGTTTTAATGTTTTGCTTATAACTTGCGTGACTTGATGAACAGGCTCCACTGTGAAGTGATCGTAGAGAAACCAAAATTGATGATCCGGAATCTAATTTTGGAACCAAAGATTTTTATTAATTATACAAACTAATAGTTCTAACAGTTAGAATGTTACTGGGAGTAATCTTATAGTCTTTTTCCAAGCCTTAGTATTTAAGTATTACATCTATAATTATAATATTTGTACATAAAAAGAAGAGAAAACGCTCACGTTTAAAATCTAGGCTTACAAGCTTTGTTTTAAACGTCCACGTGGTAGTATTGACCTAATTTGGAAAATAGCGACGGTACAACAGAAAACGTTTTTTGATCTTGAATTGCGAGGAATGTATCAGTTAGTACAGTGAAACTTGCATTTAGAATGCACTAAAAATGGAAACTGCCAGATCACCAGAATATTTAAAGTTACAGGTTCTGTAAATACGAAAGACCAGACATTTTTGGCGAAACAGTGAACGGACCCTTTTTTCAGTGAAAAGATTGTGATGCATACAGCCTACTTACATTAGATATGTTATAGTTATGACTGTTTCATCAACTGACAGAAAATTCCAACAACTTTATATTTCAACGAAATATGAATATTTGTATGGAATTGGTAAGGCGAAGTGCGTGACTATTTAAATAAGAAACTTCTTTACCATTGTATTGGGCGATGTACAAAAGGGGATTTGGTATTGTTTAGCTGCCGCACCAGGTCTCCCGATTTTAAGGATATTAGAATGATCTTTGAGACCACGTTACTGCTGCTGTAATAAGCATCAATGAAGACATACTACAGACCTTGTCTCATTTAGATGTGCGTTGTTTTATGCTAAGAGCTCATATCGAACAGCTAATTTTATATTTAATCTGTACTTGAGATATATTGGTAATTTCATGCAATGCAACCGAAATATTTGCGAACTGTAAATCAGTTCCAACAAGTAATACAAATCTTGGAATCATTTTACAAAACTTCAAATTTATTCAAACATTATACAAGACTGGTTAAAATAATGTATAGTAAAAGTGATTTTTATACCCAGAGAACAACAAATTTATCGATTCTTGTACTCAAAAAGGAAATTATTCAAAATTGTATAAAAATAACAAGTTAATATTGGAGCTGCCTAAAAAAATAAATTAAAAAAGACATATTGCTTAAATGATAAAAATGTTTTTCTCTTTCTATGTAATAATCATTTTCTTTCTTCTTCTCTTCTCCTAAGCCCAATTAATTATGTAATTAATTAAATCCATTTTTGGATGTAGGCCTTCCCTAACTCCTTCCACCTATCACGATTTTGTGCGATTTGGATCCAATTTAGTCCAGCTGTACGTTTAAAATCATCATACCAACGCATAGGTGGTCGTCCTCTTCCTCTCTTATGCTCGTACGGTCTCCATTCAATTATTTTACGGTTCCATCTATTTTTGTCACTCCATTTTAATTGGGCAATTTTAATACCAATGTCTGTCACTTTTGTAATTGATCTTATTCTGTCATTCCTAACTTTATCTCTCCTTGTTATATTTAACATTGCTCTCTCCATTCCCTTTGTGCTATTCTCATTGATTCTATGTTGCTTTTGTTGTTGCCCAATTCTCTACTCCATATGTCATGGCCGGTAAAATACATTGTTCGAATACTTTTGTTTTCAGGCGTTGATCTATTTTGTGTTTTCAAAATGAAGGATAGTCTTCCAAATGCGATCCATCCACTTTTATTCGTCTTTTATTTCCTTCTTTTCACTGCTTCGTCCTAGTTCTATTCTTTGGCCTAGGTATATATATTCTTCTACTCGTTCAATTTGAGAATCGTCAATTCTAATTTCTACATCTGGACCAGGGTGCATTACTTTTGTTTTTCTTAAATTCATTTTTAATCCTATTTTGTTTGACTCTATTTAGATCAATGATCATTTCTTTCAAGTCTTCTAAATTTTCCGCGAGTAGTATGATATCATCAGCACAGCGTAGGTTAGTAAGCCGCTCTCCGTTTACATTTATTCCTTTATCTGGCCATTCTATCTTCTTGAACACGTCCTCCAGTGTTAGGGTAAAGAGTTTCGGCGACAGTGTATCACCCTGTCTCACTCCTCTTGCAAGTGGTACTGGGTTAGTTTTCGCGTGTAATGTATATGTTGATGTGACTCCCTCGTTTAGTTGTTGTATGAGTTGTATGTATCTTTGATCTATTCGACTGTTTGCTAATGCTCTATATATTGCCCAGTGTTAAATTGTATCAAACGCCTTTTCATAATCTATAAAGGCCATGCATACGGGGAATCCATATTCGTTTGATTTTTCGATGATTATTTTTATTGTTAATAGGTGGTCTCTAGTGCTGTACTCCTTCCTGAGTTCCGCCTGTTCCCGGGGTTGATACTCATCCAGCTTTCTTCCTAGTCTGTTGGTAATAATCTTTGTTAGCAGTTTGTACAAATGTGACAATAAACTGATGGGTCTATAATTTTCAAGTTTTGTGTTTTCTCCTTTTTTGTATAATAATATGACGTTTGAGTTTTTCCAGGTTTTGGGTATTTGAGTTGTTTTTAAGCATGTATTTAATAATTTTGCTATTTTTGATATTAAATTATTCCCAGCCTCTCTGATCATATCTATTGATATTTCGTCACCTCCTGTAGCTTTATTAAATTTGAATTCTCTCATAGTGCTCTTCACTTCTTCTATGGTTATATCGGGTTGTTCTTCGGATCCCACGTTTTGGATCTTTCTAGTTCTAATAGCGTTGTCTTCTATTTCTTGATGTATCTTTGGATTCATATAATTCGGTGTAAAATTCTTCTATAATTTTTTGAATTTCATCTCTGTCGTGGATTATTATACCATCTTTGTTACGTAATGCGTACGTTTCTTTCTTTCTCATTTTTTGTTGAAGTATTTTCATTCCTTGGTTTTTCTTTATTACTTCATTAATTTGTTGTTCTTGTATTTGTCTTCTATGTACTCTTATCTGTTTTCTTATTTGTTTATTCACTTGCTTAAATTCTTCTGTTATTCTTTTATTTTCCTTTGCTAGTCATCTGCGTTTTTCCATTAGACTCTTGATATCTGCATTAATAATATCTCTGTTCTTTTTGCGTGGTATAATTCTCCGTAGTTCTTTTATCGAAGTGTTAATTATTGTAGTTATTTTATTATTTACTTCAACTATTGTGAGTATTTTGTCATCAATATCATCATTAGCTAACTGTTTGTTTATTATTTCTCTATACGCCTCTCCTTTCTTTTTATTTCTTCTGCTGTCAGTTTAATTGATTTTTCCCGATTAATTGTTTTCTTTCTGTTCTTTTATTAATAGTCAGTACAGCTCTTACCAGTCCGTGGTCATTCCCGTATTAAATAGGTTTAGTACGGTAACGTCATTTATTTTTTTTTTTGTTTGTCAAAATATAATCTATTTCGTTTTTTGTATTTCCGGATGGTGATATCCAGGTCCATTTTCGACTGGGTCTTTTTTTAAAGAAGGAATTCATAGCATATAGTTTATGCTCGATCATGAAATTCATTAGCATGTCTCCTCTTTCATTTCTTTGGTCTATTCCAAAATTACCCATGTATTCTTCATCGGGTTCTTGTTTTTTGCCTAATTTGGCATTAAAGTCCCCCATAACGATGGTCCAACCTGAGGGATCCGTTTGCATAGCTATTTTTAGATGTTCGTAGAACAATTCCATCTCTTCGTCCGTGTGGGAGGAAGTAGGGGCGTATACCTGTATAACTTTGATCTTTATTGTTGCCGTAATTTTTAGAATTATATAAGCAACTCTTTCTGATACTGATTTAAAGGTTTTTATATATGGTGTCCATTTTTTGTTAACGAACAGTCCAATTCCTGCCGTGGTTCCATTTATTCCGCCTTTGTGTATTAGCGTGTTTCCTGACTTGAGCTTAATCCATTCTTCTCCTTTTCTTCGGATTTCACTTATTCCAACAATATCCCAATTGATTTTAGTTAGTTCCTCTTCCATCTCTATAATCATATCATCCGTTCTGAGTGTACGAGCATTGTACGTTGCAATCCATAGTTTGCTTATCTGTATTGATTTGTGGTTACATTTCAAAGTCGAAATCTTGCCCCCCCCCCCAGAATCCTTGGGGCAGCCTGACGCATAAGGGTTAGATTGTGAGCTGTTCGATCTACTAACCTGGGGTAATTTCGTTCTAGAGTTCGACATTATCATTATCATTAGGGAGTAATTGGCAGTAAAACGCCACGCTTGCCAGGCGTCTTGGCGAGTTGGGTAGGATATGGGTAAGATTGAATGTGGTGTGGTTATGATTACAAGGTTAGGACATGATTTCCCTCGGTATTGGGAGTTGAGGGAGAACCAAGGCTCACGTAGGCAGGGTCGCTTCCCTGAGACAGACCTATCTCTACCGGGGTCGTAGAGAGTGTCTATCCTCTACCTAATCATTTTATTTACAAAATTATTATTAAAGCTACGTATGTGGGAATATTGTTTGAGTAAATCTAGATTAAACGCAATATAAAAAACCCAATTAAAAATATTGCGATAAATGCATCGTAATACATAAACAATGTTCCGCATCATTCCAAAGATCTTATTTGTATTAGCAAAACTTTATTGGCATGCGATTGAACCAATACCAATGCAATCGCACTCGCATCCAGGCGATTCTTGGAAAATCCTAAGTTAACGCCTTGTCCCTTTACACCAATAGTCATTAATGAACTGTTTAACATGTATGATAAAGCATTCTTAAGAAATACTTATATTAAATAAAAATATGGGGTTTTGGAAATATCAGTTATGTAAATTAACAAACTAGCACGTGATAATTCTCTAATTTAAGCAGTTGCATAAGGTCTTTATTGATTGCAGTTGTAAGCCATAAATAAGTAACAATGCGACGTTTGTAGCGCATTCGTATTGTGGCTTGAAAACGCTCCAAAACGGGTAAAAACTAAGCAGCTACCGGGGCATAATACAGGCTTAAGGGGGTATTATAGTCTAGATACCCGTTTTCAAGGTGATTTTTGGGAATTAATTGTACAAAAACGGTTAACTCTACTGATCTCAAGTTTTGTGCTCATATTTACTCATATTCAAAGTAACGTCTAAAAATTTTTATATCGCTTTTTATAGCAAACTGTGTGAGATATATATAAACACAGGTGATGTCGCGAAATTTCGTTTCTATCGGGCGTGGTGATTGCCGCCGTCCTCGTGATCTGAAATAAACGATTCTCTTTTTGTTGTATTCTGTAAACATGTGGTTATCGTTCGAACCTCTAATAAATAATTTGAAAAAAACTAACAAAATGTCGGCGTTTGAAAGAAAATATTCCGATTTTTACTGGAAAATTTCGCTTATCACGGTCCCAAAAATAGTAATTGTAAACAGATATAAAAGTTGGAGGTTACAACGATAGTCGAACATATGCACTGTATGTGTAAAAAATTAAAAATCGATCGGTCCAGTAGTTTGTGAGAAAAATACAAGCCCGAGTTGAAAATGTCGTTTCGAGAAAAACGCATTTAAAGTTTTCTTCTACTGACTCTGGATTTCTTCGTATTGCCAAGCCGTGGTACGTACTTAATTCATTTATAATAGCATCTGTCAGTTTCCCCGTTCCTTTCCATCGATGCTTTTGTTGTTTTTTTTTACATTGTCTCTTACCCATACGCATTCTTTTTTTTACGACATAATTTTTACTATATACCATAGCCTCCGAAACAGATTTAAATCTAAAGCTTTATACCTCGGTCAATTTGACGAATTTCATTGTAATATTTTACGGACAAATTCTCAAGACTCAAAACTAAAAAATATCAAATAAAAAAAATCAATTTTTTGGATCGACTAGACTATAATTACCCCCTTAATGACTTAAAGTGGCTTAAGTTAAAACAAGTGTAGGAAATGAGTGTAAAGATATTCTCATATTACTGAACATGTAGCAGAGGGAAAACTTAATTTGAATCCATCGACTGTTGGTCAGATTAAAAGAAAAAGATTAGAAATGAAGTTGTACAAAAAATTACTTATTCAAAATATTTAGAAAAACAAAAATTAAACGTCGAGAGAAATCGTACAAATTTAATTCGATAATAACTCAACAGTCAGAATCTAGTCTAATTATAAACGATAAAACTCATGTCCCCTAGGTCCTTGTGATGTACCCCAACACGGTTTTTGCACCATAAATCAGGAAAACTATGTCCTATTCTCGTATAAAATTAAACATAAAGCCAAGTTATCTAAGAGATTTCTACTTTGATAAGCCGTCAATCAGAACGCTAAAATAACGTCTCCTTTATTACTATATCAACCATGATTGCAAAAGTATATTTAAAAATGCCTTATTGAAAGGTTGTTTCTATTTATTGAGCAATCCCAGAACTACAAAAACCTTTCAATTATCTGGAAATTATTCGACATAGGACCATTTTTCTTCATTTTACTTCAGCGTAAAATTTCCTGAAGAATAATTTTCATAAAATTTTCGAAATTGAAAGAAGAATATGTCAAAGATCAAAATCGAGCAGCAATTTCTAAGGCGATTTAACATTATAAAGAAAACATTTTAAAATTTTCTTTAAATTACTTCATAAAATCGCAATGTCAATTTGAATAATTAAGTCGAATATCTCGAAAATATTACGAGATAGAAACTATCTGATTTCGATTTATGAAATCAGCGTAAACTTTCTGATAAAATCCATTTTAAATTATTAAAAATCCATGACATTTAACATTGCTGATCAACAGACCTAAGAATATTTCAGTAATGAACTTTTTAAGTTCGTTGAAAATGCCTTATTAAAAGGTTGTCTATTTATTGAGAAAAACTACAAAAAACAGTGTTTTGTTTTTTTAAATGGACCATCCTGTCGTTACTTATCAACAGATGTGCCTGAAGCTTATTTTCATAAAATTTTTCAAAATATGTCAAAGATCAAAATCAGCAGCATTTCTAAGGCGATTTAAAACAATATAAAGGAAAACATTTTTAAAAATTTGCTTTTAAATTAGTTTTTGCTGTAACGAATAAGGTACTAAATACTTAAAATGTTACAATGTTACTATCTGTCGTTTATGTTTAGTGTACTCTGAAAATACATCATATAAAAATATGACATTTAACATTGCTTTGTCAAAACCTAAAAATTTTATTCTTTTTTTATTTCCAAAAATTAGCAATCAGAATATAAACATTCTATAAGCTAACGAGCTAACACAGGGCATTAATAATAAATGTTCTTTTAATCTATGAAGAAAACTCATCCAACGAGAAGTTCTCGTAGTTGTGAGCTGAGGTCGATTATTCAATATCTTTTCAGTCTTCTCTTTCTGTGGATTGCAAACCAATTGTGATCTCTGTTACTGCGGTCTTAGATGACCTCAAAAATAAATGAAATGCAGAGATCGGTATAGATCGTTTGATTGGAGATTTACTAGTTCACGAAAAATTTTGGACTGAAATCGTTCAAGAATAACTGTGTAGGATGTGCGACCTTTGTCCGAGGTAGTCAGTAAAATCTCAGATCAACTTGCTTCTTCTTTATAAAGCAAGTCTTTAGACGAGTTGATCATCGAGATGTAGTCCTAATTAGCGAACTGCAATAACGGCATTATTTATAGATACTAGTGGACAATGACCTTTTCTTAAAGTGATAGTTACTTGCCTTGATTTGGAGTTATTAATTGTAATTTTTCACCTAGTAGCCCAGTCTTGTAGAACAATCAGATGATTTTGTAGGTATAAATACGCTATTTCAGAATTTTCATACCTAGCAAAATTGCTGTATTGTCGGCAAGGGTTTTGATTGGGGTAGTTGGTATAGTAGATACACCTGCAGTGTACAATAGATAAAATATAGAGCCCAATACACTTTCTTGTAGTACTCCAGATTTTATTAGAAGAAATCGGTGGCTTCACCACTAATTTTGGTTTGAAACTGACGATGGCTTAAATAGGACTCTTTGAAGTATGATGGCAGTCAGAAAAAGCTTGATCTTGTATAGAAGGCTAGCTTGCCGAAAGTTTCACCTATATTCAGTGAAGTGTTTATTTCTTGGACGATACAGTAGCACTGTTGAGTCGTAGAGTGATAGCTCCGGAATCCGAACTGGTGATCAGGAATTTCATCTAGGAGTGATCTAATTATGTAGAGAAGGAGCTTTTCTAGTAATTTGAGAGATGATAGTACACTTATGGGTTGACACGATGAAACGTTATTTGGATCTTTACCAAGCTTGGGAATCACAATTATTTCCGCAAACTTTAGCTGCTGAGGCCAGTGCTGTAATCATAAGACGACGTTAAAGATGTATGTGAGCATCATCATACATTTTTTTGAGTTCTTTTAACATTTTTGATGTAATTTTATCGGTATTAGGTGATTTTTTGTTATTTAAGCAAATGATTGTATGTTTGAGTTCTTTAGGGGTAAATAGGCTGATAGGATCTGTTGTAGGTAAAGGACTGTCGAGAAAGTCTTAGATGTCTTAGAGTGGTACGTTATTGTTAGGTGTAAACACTTCAGTGAAGTGGTGGGAAAAAAGATCAGCCTTTTCTTTATTGCTTTGTGACCGTGGGCCAGATATGAAGTTGAGTTTACGAAGTAGTGAACTTAGCTGAAGTGCTTTACGTGCTGCTTTGACCGGTCGCTATATTGAGTTATAGTAGCGATTAAAATTATGTGTATTCTTGAAATGATCTGTAGTGCGCTTCTTTCAATTGGGATTTAAGTTTATTGATGAGCTGATTATATGTCGTTTTATCGTCTGGAGCGTGACTTCAAAGCCATTTTACTCGGGCCTTCTTTTGTCAGCAATTATTTATTTATATCTAATGAAAGATTTATGATTTTGGTTTGGATCTCTAGGTGAGGTGTAGATTTATGGGTTGCGTGTATGAGGATAGCTGTGAAATTACTCACAGCTTCGTCTAACTTAGCAGGGGTAGTAAGCTTTACTTTGAGCTTTATGATCTTACTGATTACGTTTCAATGCTCATTTCAGTCAGTTTTTGAGTTATGCAATTTAGTTTTGTAGAATCACGAAGAATTTATCGAAGGTTTTTTGTTTCAGGTTATAT
Organism: Sinelater perroti; assembly: GCA_036346155.1. NCBI lineage: Eukaryota > Metazoa > Arthropoda > Insecta > Coleoptera > Elateridae > Sinelater > Sinelater perroti. Next base: position 13,438,515 of record JARFIY010000359.1, on the reverse strand, counting down.
TCAGGTTATATCATAGGGTAATGTCTTAATCTTAATTGATGTGACTTGAAAATAGTTTTTTGAATACCTCAGTAGTTTATAGTGATCTACTGTATTCTTTATTAATATTGCACTTTTTCCATGAGCGGTTAGTATAATAAAATCTACATCCAGGCATATTAAAGTATTATCTCTCGGTGAGAAAAGTTTCGCTGATTAATAGGATGTTGATATAGTTATGCTGAAGAAAAATTTTTATTTCTTTTATATGTTAGGTAATGCCATTGGTATTTCATAACGCTATTCGGAAGAACTTCGTCACTATTTTTTTTCTACTAACATGGCTAGCATTTGTAAAACCATATTGTTCTGTTGAAAAGTTTATTAAACCTGGTTTTTAAGTCTTCTAAAAATTTATTAAACAGCTGGTTGATGTTGTTTTTACTGTTGTTGTATAATTATGATGCATTGTTTGTACTGTTATTAATTAAATTGGTGTAATTGTATTTATGGAGTGAAAAAAGTTGATGGGGCTGCTGGTGGCTGAATAATTAAAGTTAAGGAAGGAGTGGCAGGTTGTAGATTGGGAATATTTTTAGTGTTATTGTTGTTTTTGTATAATTTATGACTGTAAGCGCAACTTCTATAGTTTGCTGGGTGTAATCTCCTACACAAAGCACATATGGCTGGTATCTCTTAATTTTTCACTACATTTATCACACACAGTACGTATTAGTATGTCCATACAGTTGACATCGTATTCACTGGATTACATTTTTTTGTTTCCTGGAAGGTTCAATGTGCATAACACAATGAGGTAGTCAATGTTAATGTTAAAAATACCTTTATTGTTCATATTCAACGGCGTTTTATTCTTTCTATTTAGTACAGTGACAATATTTCTAATTTTGTATTCCAGGGTTGCAAGTTCTTTGTGATGTCTTGAGTGTCTATTGAATGGTGGAGGTTTACAACTCTGTAGGGCCTTTTCCCTTTTACCTGGTACGTATGATGGATATGTTATATTATTTCATAAATTTATAGTTTTCGGTACGAATCTGGTGTATTACAATTTATTTTTACGGTATCATTGGTCATAGTTTTAATGGTGTACTGATCTACCTCGATAACTTCAACAAACTTTTTGGTTATTTTTGAGTCGTTAGCTACTTTATATACAAAGATCGGGGGAGGTCTTGGGTTGTTGTTCTTAGGTCAGTTTTCAATTGCGGTTTGTTTTGTTGGGGCAGTTAAGCAGCTGTATCTATTAGACAATAGAATGTTCTCTTTTTTTTTAATTTATTTAACCAGATCAGCAACGTCGTGCTATACATGGTTCTGTTAACTATTGATTACATGTAACACTATTGTCGCGTAGGGATTGCCTATTGGCTTACCCATTCACTGTTTAGTTTTATTGTTGTATTATTTTGGTTTTGTCACTACTCTACACTTCATTATCACTACTATCATCGGTTGAAAGGAGATCTTGCGTCAGTTTACGTTTCAAGCGTTGATGTATGTGTCTCATTCCTAGTGCGTAATGGGCTGCTCCTGCACAGTTGTTTAAATTTTTAAAGAAGGTTGCCGCTAATTTTTTAATGTGTTCTTCTATGGTTGGGATATTTAGTTCAGCGTGTAGTTGGTGGTTCCTTATATACCATGGAGAATTTGTGGCTATTCGAAGAATCTTATTTTGTAGTGTTTGTATTTTGCGGATGTGAGTCGGTGAAGCAGATCCCCATACACAGCATGCATACATTACCACTGGTCTAATTATTGATTTATAGATTAGCATTGTACAGTCTATGTGTAGAGAACTTTTCTGTTTATCAGTGGGTATAGTAGGGCTAATCTAGTGTATCTTTCATTCAATTTGTGGTTGATATGGAAACCCCAGCTTAGTCGTTGGTCTAAGTATACTCCTAGATACTTAACTGGGCTATTTTGCGTGTTCCATGGAATTTCTTCGTTATTTATTTGAATGTTGGGTATATCTCTGAGGCGTCGTAAGGTAAACACTTGGGCTTGACATTTGGTTGAGTTAAGGTTTATGTGCCATTTTCCCATCCAGCTTGATATTGTATTTAGGCTGGATTGTAGTTCATTTGATGCTTCCAATAGTTCGTTGCTCTGGGTAAGTAGCGCAGTATCATCTGCGTACATAGCAATGGCTGCATTGTCTATTTGAGGTATATCATGGACGTAGATATTAAATAGTGTTGGGCCCAATATGGATCCCTGTGGGACGCCAGCATGGATAGGTCTAACTGTTGAGTATGTGGAATTGATTCTAACGGAGAAGGTGCGGTGTGTGAGAAATGATCGAATAATATGTATCAAGTAATCTGGCGCTGTAGTTTATAAAGTAGACCTTCTATCGAGACCCTGTCGAAAGCCTTAGCTATATCCAGGAATGCTGCTGTAGTATAAGCTTTATTTTCGTAGCCTTTTTCTATGTATTCCACAATTCGTTGTAGCTGATGGGTCGTTGAGTGTTTGGATCTAAATCCAAATTGGAATGGAGGGAGTATGTTAAGCAAGTGTAGGTTTTTAAGTAAGCGTCTGTTCATTATTTTTTCTAACAATTTGGATAAAGTTGAGAGCAGGCTAATTGGTCGATAGCTCGTTGGAGAGTGTCGATTTTACCCAGATTTGTGAAATACAAGTATGGTTGCATGCCTCCAGGTAGCAGGGAAATAACCAAGTCGCATGCAGGCATTGAAAACTGTGGCTAAGTAGGCATGTATTTTAGTTGTGAAGTTTTTAATTATTATGTTTGGTATGAGGTCGCTTCCTGGGGCATTTTTCACTTTAAGTTTTTTAGCAAATCTTTTAACCTCTCTGGGCGATGTTGGTTTGAATTCACCACTTGTATTTGATTCGTATTGTTGGAGACATTGTCTTACTTTTTCATCAAAAGCATTATCATTATTTGGTGCTGGAGTAAACACATGGTCCGCAAATACATTGCAGATTTCTTCATCTGTTATAAAGGTTGTGTTTCTATCTATTAATGGTTCAATTATCTGGGGCTGTCGAAGTATTTTCTTTGTAACCTGCCACATTGTAGGGTCATTAGGTTGTAACTCCTGTATGTAGCGTTGGTATGTGTTAAATCTGTATTCATCTAGTTCTGTTTTTACTCTGCATATTAGTTTATTTAATTGCATTTTATATTGCTGCTGTCGAGTATTTTGCCAAAGTCTTCGAATTATATGCTTTTCTTTTATTAATTGTAAAATTTCCATTGGTGGGTGCTGGTAGTTATTTGGTCTTCTTGTGTTAGTGCTGATTGTCGCTGCCTTAATGGATTCTTTTGTTGCTTGTAGGAGGTTGTTTATTACTTCATCAATTTGTTGTGGATTTGGCTAGGACATTTGATGTGGTCGCTCAATAGGTTTTGGAAGGTTTGCCAATCCACCTTACCATTGATGAGTTTCGGTAATGGGACTTCTTGTGTAGTATTGAAAGACATTACAACTGGCAGGTGATCGGAATCCAATTCTGTCATTACATTTTGATAGATTGGTCTTGTAACATTCTTAAGTAGCACAATATCTAGTATATCTGGAAGTCGATCTGTCTTGTATGGGTAGTACGTGTACTGACCCACTGCTACTTGAATTGTATGTATTGTGCTGTAGTTGTTTAACCTTGTTCCATTCGGGTTGGTAGTTCTGCAGCCCCAAAAGGTGTTCTTGCAGTTAAAGTCTCCAATAGCCATTATTGGTTGATTGTCATTAAAAATAGATTGAAGATCATTTTCATCCAGTCTCCGATTTGGTTGTTTGTATATGCATGCTATTTTTATCTTGGAGTTATTTCCAGTTGTAGCTATGACAGTAACTGCTTCTAGGCTATTGAGGTCATCTAGATATATTTCTCGGATTTCCAGTTTACGTTTTGCTATAATTGCTACCTTTCCCGAAGCTATCATACCTGTTCGATCATTCCTGTAAATGTTATAACCTGTGATTTTAAAGTTTTCTGTGTTAATAAGGTGTGTTTCTGATACGCAGGCTATATCTATTTTGTGTCGTGCTAAAAAAGCAATAAACATTCTGCGCTGTCTTTTGATGCTATCAGCATTCCAGTTCATTAAAGTAAAATTATTAAATGTAATTTGTGTTGATATAGAATTGCTTTGTTTATAAGTCGCCATTTGTAGCGCCTGAGAGTAGTGGTACGATAAGTGGTAAAAGTTTATGTAAATGGAGTTTGAGTATATCTAAAATCGCATTAATAATCGTTGTTATGAGGTCTGTTGAATTTTCTGGGTTTTTAGGGAAGTTAGTGTTTTGTTGCTGAGTTACTCTCGAGTAACTCGTTCTCTACAAATGCTGGTTTCATGTTGGTTCTTGGTTGTCGTGTTGGTGCGTTATGTGTCATTTGTCTGCTTTGTGTTTGCTTAAAATGATCACAGCCTCTGTAATTTGCGGGGTGATCTCCTCCGCAATTTACGCATTTGGGTTTTTCATTTCGTCTTTTGGGACAGTCTGTATATATGTGTAATCCTAAACATTTAACGCATCGTGGTTCTAATTTGCAATAGTTGCGTGTGTGTCCGTATCGTTGACAGCGCTTGTATTGTGGTATGTCCTGAGATCTTTTTCTGTGCTCAACTGATACTATGCAATTCATAAATCTGGTGAGATTAAATATTTCGTTGATGTTATCTGTTTTCTCGAATTCGACGGCACAAATTGGGATCGGTATTTTGTCTTTATTGTACAGCCTGGTGACTTTTGTGATTGGGTATTTAAGTGTTGGTAAATCCTCCTCGCTCAGTGAGTGGGGAATGCTACACATCACGACTGATAATTGTTTAACTTGGGCTTCGGGATCACAAAATGTGTGATATTTTAAGTTATTTTTTATCATAGAAGCTTGTAAGTTTTCGGTAATCATCTGTGCTAGTTAGGTTTATTCTAAGGAATTTTCCCTTGTATGCGGTGGTAAAATCTGTTGTTAGTTTTTTAATATCTTCTATTACTTTTTGAAAGTTGTCACCTTTGTGTAAGTAGATTGGGGGGAATTTTCTCCTTATAGTGTTGCATTACACCTTTTGTAAATTAATTTCGCGCTGTTTGTATTTGGCGGGATCTAATATTTGTTGGCTTCGATTAATGTGCTGTGTTCAAACATATATCTTTGCTGCTATCGCGTTTATTAGTGTTAGACATATTTTTAATTAGTCCTGGAACCCTTCCGACGGGCCCTATATAGCTTAAGGAACTTAGTTATTAATTTTAAGTAGAACAACTGGTATTGCGAGAATAATTCTCTGGAAAATACTATGTTAAATTATCGCTCGAAGTTCACTGGCCGCACCGATAATACGTCTGGTTCCCATCACAGTTAACTCGCGATTCATCGACTTGCCAGTGCCGTAGAAGCACTATAGATGCCCTCGCTGGGTGAAGGCCCTGGTTGCTGGCCGGAGAGACCCGGTCCGCTGGTTCAGTTGAAGTCCTGATCGCCGCCGTTGGCTCTGCTGGCTTCGTTGTAGTCCTGATTATCGCCTCAGAGTTTGTCCTCCATGTGGGCGCACTCCTGGAAGCACTTGAAGATGTTCTCTAATACAGGTACATTATTTGAAAAGGTTTTTCTTTTTTAACGCTTCTATATACTTGCCAAGGATATGCATTGCGTGTATTTTCAATTTCTTTGTCACTGATTGATTACATTTTTTTAACTGTACGCTAGTGTCAGGGTGCTGAAATTAATCAAATAACTGTTGTAAAGTTTGCTTTTGCATATAGGTTTGAGATTGCTGTCGGTTAGCATTGCACAAAGCCGGATGCCGCTGCAATCTGCGACATACAGTGTTTGTCCGGAAAACAACGCAATTAATTTCGTAAAAAAAGTATTTAAGATATCATTACAAACGTTCAAAATTCTTCAAAGCCAGCGACTTTTTCATGCACGATACGTATCCTGGAAGGCGTCGATGGGACTTTGTTTAGAACCTTTGTCATGTCGATTTCAATCGCTTCAATGGTTCCAGGGCCCACTTGGTCCTCGGGAACAAAAAGAAGTCTGCCGGAGCCAGGTCAGTACTGTAGGGGGGCGGGACGTTCGTCACTAGAGATTCTTGTGGCCGGCAGTCAACAACTTGAGGACCAACTTGACACATTTTCAGAATGTGCAAATTGTCGGAAATAATGTCGTGCACAATAGTTGTCGGAATATGAGAGACTCTGCTATCACTCGAACTCATTCAACGATCGGTATTTAAAAGATCACGAACACGAAACACATTTTTGTTACATTTGTTGGTTGACGGCCGTCCAGAGCGGGGGTCATCCTCCACCTCGTCCCGGCCATTTTAAACAACCTCAAACACTTTGAAACTTGAGAATATAAGAAAGCAGATTCTCTGTAGGCTGGCTAAATCATTTGGTGGGTTTCCGCGAGGCTTTTGTTCAGTTTAGCCCAGAACTTGATCGTATAACGTTGTTCGATAGTTTCCTCTATTGCGCGTCGTGGCACAGGTATTAAGTGCAGGAGACGCCAATCATAGCATATGGGCTTGAAAGCCTTTTGAAGCTAAGAGTCTTTTACACCTAACCCAACTAGTGCGAACGCTGCGACCAAAAGGAGCGTTCAGACAATTGCATTACTTTCCGGACTAACTCGTTATTATTAAAAAAATCTATAGCGGTTTCCCGTAGGAAACATTTTGACAAAAATAATAGTTAAGTATTTAGCTAATACTAAATCAATCAGTTAAACTGCCTAATTAATATTAATTAAAAAAAATTAATAGTAAACCCACAAATAAACAAATATGCCGCTGCGCTGTCGCAAGAATAATTGGCTCGCGCATGTTCACTCTACGATGCACTAACGAAAAAAAATTATGGAAATAAACATTTCTTATGAGCATTCAATATGCACTTTGGGATCACATAATAAATTTAGTGTGCTTTCTATTCTTCAATTTTACTCTCTACGGTGCTAAAACACCAACATGGCATAAAATACAAGAAGTGAAGAAAATATAGTTTTTCTAAAAGTTAATGTTACATATATTCAAATTTATCAATTATTGGTCGTATTTAAGAGTTGCAGACATCAAAAACAACAGTTTGATGTATTTCGAAAAAAAATTTACATTATCACCCTCACATGTCACACTGTTGGTTTTACTATTGACTTATAACAAGAAAAATTTTAAAAATCGATAATTACAAAAAATACAACTGTTAACTGGCTTCAAGGAAATTGTAATATAATCCTTTTGATTTCTTTTTATGAGATTATTTGAAATAAATGATTTTTGTAAGCAAACCACAAACATTTCTTCCATTAAAATTAAACATAGAACAGTGTATTCATAAAATAAGCCCATTTAAATTATTGTTATTCAGAGCATAACGTAATAGATTGTGCTTCAAAATAAAAAAGAAATCTTATTTATTTCAACTACTTTTTGTTTTATTTCATTTAACGTAATAAGGTTTTTATTAAATAACCCTTTATAATTGTTAATGTACTCAAGTTAATAAAAAGAAATTTAACTCATTAGTATTTATAAAATAATAGACACCGATATTAAAAGAAAAATGCATCAAGAATAAAGTAATATATTTTATATAAACAAAAATTTGTGTCATTTTACTATATGCTATACTTTTATTCACACAGCATTTGTAATAGAAGGAATCTAATGACTGCTCTATTGACAATGTAAATAATATTTCTTTAAACTTTAATTTGTTTCTTGTTGTACCAATCTTGATTCAAATATTTGATTTAATATTTAAAGGCGCAACTATTTTGTTATTTGTTTTATTAGTATACTTCTAACCATAAAAATTTACAAACACTTAAACTGACCTATTTGAATAAAAACTTACATTCTTAAAATGTATGTTATATATAACACGCGTAATGACGTATTGTACTACTTACAGCGAACTTGTAAAACTTACGTAGCGAAGCTTATGAATCAAGCCTTTTCGCCACACCGCTACTTTGTAAGAGCGCGCCGGCGAAACCGACATCACCATAGTAATGTAAGTCAAAAACAACGGCTCCATTTGCACGGGCGGATTTCTAGGGGAACAAATCTTGGAGCACCACTTAGACGCTACAAGGGTGCTACAAATGATTTTAACGTTGGTTAGATTTGCTGAGCTATTGTATTCTCGGCAATTGTCTAACGGTGTCCCCGAGCAACTGGACTGAGCATCTCGGCTTTCAAGATAACAGAATGTATGCTTATCTGAAGAAAACATAATCGTGCTCGCGCCGAATTACGAAAAGCTTTTTCTGCGCGCGTTCCGAGGCATAGTGGGGTGACATAAAATGGAATAATAAACACCGGGTAGGAGAGCCCCACAAAAGCTAAGTGTTTTAGATGTAAAAACAGAACGCCGGGAAAACGCTTATAAGGGGAGTGGAGGAGTAACATTAAGTTGGATAATCTGCAATAAGTTCGTTTAAACAATTACTTTTAAAAATGCATGATATTTTAGCTACAATTTTCAAAAATGTTGCATTGAATAAATTGTAAATTAAAAAATAAAAGAGTTAATTTTACATAAACCAAAATGCTGGATTGTTATTTTTTAATTAATGCTTTTATTTACTTTGTATTACGTGGATTTATTAAGGTAACAACTTAATTTTCTTTAAACATTGTATTTTGCTAAAATTGTTGCCAACTGTATCCCAAATTGACTATTAATCTTAATAAGTAAGTAATTATACAATAATGTAATAAGTTCTAATTTTACAATAAGCAGCAGATATAATAAAGACAAAACGTTTTTTATTACTTTATAAATTGCCATACATTTATCTCACGTATGCGTCTTTAATCATCCACAATATGCTACGTAATACCATAAATAATGAGTGTACATCAAGATAAATATATGTGGAAATTTCTAGTTTGTTTACTTCTGAACTAAAAAAAATTGAGTTTTATTTTTAGTTAAAAACGAGGTCTGGCAGCAGCCCCCCGGAGAGGTTGTCCAACTCCGACATGCTTGAGCCCCTTCGCATAGTAGTTTTTAAAAATAAATAAAAACACGATTAAAAAGCTCTATTTGACATAATAGACGTACGCCGTTGCCATGACAACGCATTTACGTAAACCTAGTTAGAGTTGAACTTTGACCTTTGACCTGTGTGACAGCACTCATAATTTTTTTTTTATATATATAAGTGCTTTATTACCCGCTCTCAAACGAAAATTTTCTATCGCTTGAAGTTCCGGAAATATATTACCTCGGTTGCGCCTGCCGCCGGGCCGAATTTGTCCTTCGGAGGCGCTCGGGTCGGCACGGAAAGGCACGAACGATTTGACCTTTGACGTGTGTGACAGCAGCAGCAGCAGCAGCAGCACTCATAATTTTTTTTATATATATAATTATAACACAATTAATCCAAATACCAAAATTTCAATCCTTTATTTGTACGCAGTAAAATATTTAAAATACAAGTATGAATCAAATGTAAACTGAAATTTCTTTTCTACGGAAAAGAGTGTGGTTTCTGAACGTTGTAGGAACAGATAAAGATTTTCTCAATAGCATATCTTGCACTACCCTCTTCTTTCATTGGTATCACAATGTCATGGTAAGATGTATTCTTCTTCATTAAGCACTAAATTATTATCCAGTTTTTCAAACTAAAGACCCAAAATTACAAAAAAATTTAAAAAGTTTAGGGACCATACCCTAAGAACACTCAAGTATATGTGAGGCGTAAACAATTTTTGAAAACCGACGAATAGTGAATGGGGAGAATAATTCATGTTGTTAGCTGCTTTTTAGAGCATGACCCCTAATTAACGGTTACTGAAATTAATTTTAAAGTTGAAATAAGCTACAGCAGTAGAATTACAGAAGATTATCATAACATCCGCCATCGTACCGCTGCCCCAAGAAATTAAATATTTATGTTTTTTTGTTTTAAGTTTATTGCCAGATCAACAAATGACAGTTTGTTATACATAGCATTGATAACTAACAACATTAACTAAATTATAATAGAATGAGACTAATTAGCAGTCTTATAAGTATGTAAAAACAATAACGACTAAGAATAATTAACTATAACAATAATGATTGACCATAACAATAATTGTCATTTAATTGTGTTTGCGATTATTTTGAATGATATCTTGCGGTAATCTGCGTTTCAGTCTAGTGTGGATATTTGTTTAAAACAGTTGGTAGTGTACCGCACCACTACACGCACTTGAGTTAGTAATAAAGTTGTTAACACATTTTTTAATAAACTCTTCCACGTATAATACGCTTAGCTCTTGATGTAACTGTGTGTTTTGTATGTACCATGGTGAGTTAACTGAACTTCTCAACACCTTGTTTTAAAATTTTTGCAATTTTTGTATGTTGCTTTTGGAAGTATTACACCACACAGAAGATGCGTATAGTGCCAGGGGTCGTAGCAGACTTTTGTATGCACACTCAATTTTTAGTGTTAAATTCCTATTTATAAAGGGATATAATTTTTTACTTTCCTTATCCTATAATAAGGAAAGAAGCTTGGCCGCTAGGAGGGAGCACGCAGGCGATAATGGCGAAGGCTGTGCGGCAGAGCTCGCACGGTTACCTTCAGTGACGTAGCAAAATTTTAAGTACGAGACAATTATTGCCTTGTACTGTTTATTTTAATCAGCTTTCTAGTGTTGGACTCGCGCCTCGTCCTTTTTTAAAATAACAAGTTCCGGGACGAGAGCAGCGCAGGGCTATATATATATATATATATATATATATATATATATATATATATATATATATATATAAAATAGGATAAGGAAAGTCGTGTGTCTGGTTCACACCAGATTTTTAACTCTAGTATAGCTTTGCGTTAATGTATGATTAATGTGGTATTTCCAACTTAACCGAGTATCGAGGTAAACTCTTAAGTATTTAACTGTAGAGTCATTTGGGTTTCAAGGTATTATACAATTGTTGATATGTACGTTAGGAGAGTTATTAAATTCTTTGCAAGGTAAATATTTTAACTTGGCATTTATCAGCGTTAATTTGCATATTCCATTGTTTGAAGCAGAAGAACAGGCTATTTGTTGCATGTTATAATGCTATCACTGCATTTTCCAGTATGGCCGCTTGAGTTAAAATGGGTGTGTCATCGCCAAATGTTGGCAGCGTTGCTGTAATTTCAGGTATATCTGAGCTGTATATGTTAAATAGAATTGGTCCTAGTATGCTGCCTTGTGGAATGCCAGCAAAAAAGTTTTTGATTTTAGACAATGTTGAGTTAACCCTAATTGCAAAAGTTTAATTTTCCAAGAAGGATAAGATTAGTAGGCATGCTTATGTTTAGAAGTTTCTTTTTAAGACCTTCGGTCCACACTTTACCGAATCCTATGCGGTTTCTAAAAAGATTTCTGTGATATGTAGTTTACTTTCGAAGCTCCGTTCGATAAGTATACTAATTCTCTGTAGTTGATGACAGATTGAGTGACCTTATCGAAAGCCAAATTGAAATGTGGGTAATATGTTGAGGTTTTCAATCTTTTCTGTATGACCTTTTCTAATAATATGGATAGTAAAGTTAACAGACTTATCGGTCTGTAGTTGTTTACTTTTCCTTGTCTTTTCCTGGTTTTGCAAATATGATTATTTGTGCATGTTTTTATGATTGTGGAAAATAACCCTGTCTTAAACCAAGCATTATAAGTGGTGCTTAAGTAGGCAAGTGCTTTATCTGTTAGGTATTGGAGGATGTTGTTTGCGATGGGGTCATGGCCGGGAACTTTATTTTTAAGTAGTTTATCTAGTATACTGTTAAGTTCATAGAGTGAGGTTGGTTTTATGCGACCTGGTATAGGTAAGTTTCTTTCAACGTCGTGGGTTACTTGCATAAGATGAGTTGGTGTACAGATAGTTGCTGGAGTGAAGGCCTTTTCAAGGTATGAAGCAAAAACGGCAGCTTTTTTAGCGTTGTAACTATACTTTTCGTTGTCAGATTCTATAGTTAGCGTAGTAATTTCTTCTCTTTGGTGTAATATGTTTCTGTTCTTCCGTAACCCTATGTCTTTTGGACTAAGATCAGCTATCTGTTGCTTGTAATCATTTATTCTTATGTTTTGAGACCGCTTTGACAAATATTTCGGTTCCGGTCGCTAAACTTTTGCCGCTATTCATTTTCATATGAATATAATTCACTGTCATTCGTTTCAATAAAATGTCGTTAAACCCTATAGTTTAGTTTGATGCATAGGGTCCGCTCTGCTTTACCCGTAAAGCAAATTTTTGTTTGTTATATTTATGGTCCATTGAGAAGTAGCAGTAATAGAGTATTTGTAATAAATAATTTGATTTCACTTAGATAAGGTGTTATTAAGTCTATGATGAGTTATGTCATATTGTCGCGTATTGTTAGTCTATTAGCTGAAGTGATTGTATTGTTAATTGGATTTAATTCGCTCATGAGTCTTTCTGAAATGTCTGCGTGTTATTTATACTGACATATCTTCTATGGAGAGCACTGGTGGTAGTTGGTTGGGTTTTAGTTCGTTGCTTTAATAGCTCTATGTGGTGTGGGTATCCACGATAGTTTGCATTGTGGTTTCCTCGACAGTTTGCGCATGTTGATTATTAGATTTTTTGCAGTTTGTGTGTAGGTAGCTGCCAGTACATTTAACGTATGATGATTTCAATGAGAAGTAATTTTTTGCATGCCCATTGTTAACAGTGGCATTATGGTATGTTTTTTGTTTTTTGTTTTGGCTTTTATTGTTACTATTGAGAGGTACATTATGGTTAACGACTAATGCGTTTGGCTTGTTCATTTTTAGTTAAATCTACTGCGCAAACTAGCAGTGATTTTTTGTCTTTAGTATATAAGGGACTTACTTTTATTATTGGCAAGATTTTAATTAGTTTTTCTTTTACTTCCCGGTCGGTAAGGAAAAGTGGAACATACTTAATAACCACTGATATCGGTTTGTCGTTTAGGTTATGATAAGTATAATACTGTATTTCGTTTGTAGTGAAGTGTTTTGTTAGTGTTTGATAATCTTCGTTTTTGGTTAAATTAATACGGAGTGTAGTTTTTGTATATCTTCTATCAATGCTTTAATGTTCACTGTATTATGCAGGTATATTGGTGGTACTTTAACTTGTCCTGTGTTTCATTGTTTTTTTTTGCGATCTATTATTATCCGATAAATGTATGGTTGGTATGGCTGTTTCCAGCTGTGGCGGTAGGATAGTATTTGTTGCTAGTTAAAAGATCTTGGGCGGTCCATGCATATTGTTTCTGCACCTCATTGATGGGCGGTAATAATTTATCACATTTTCGTTTATTTTGCAATTGATAATCTGTTTTTAAATCATGGATGGCAATTGTTAACAGTATTTAATAAAAATAAGTAAAATAAAATAACTTACTCTTTGCTGCGATAAGCGTTAATGTCAAGCGTATCGTACTGTTATCGGGGCGCAAGCAAGGCGTCCGCACCGATTCACTGCTCACACTCGACTCAAATATTTATTCTAGATTATACACCTTCTCTATAGTCTGGGCTTATCGCTCTGCGATTATTATTAGTTGAGACTAGAAAAAAAATTACTTGTTAGACGAGATTTGATGAAATAAATCACTTTTTTAAAAAGTAGTAGAATCAAAAATACATAAAACAAAATAAAGAAATAAGAATATAGAAAAAAAGAAATGATTTAAACAAAGCATTCTGAAAGCATCTGAAGAAAGCTTCCATATAACAAATGTAACTTATAAAAATATACAGAAAACTACTTGTAAGCAGAAAAAATAAAAAGTGAAGCATGATAAAAATGGTACAGAAAATACATTTATACACCAAAACAAAAAATATTACGAAAAATACAAAAATAAAAGAAAGTGAGCTAAACATGACACAAAAAGAGCAAAACAGGAGTGGATAAAATTTAGAAACAAGGTGAACAATAAATTAAAAAAAAAACAGAAGCTGCCTTATGATTTACTAAAACAGCTAAGGAGAAAGCAATCCAGCACGTTAAAAAACTTCAAAAGACAAACATATAAAACTACTAATAAAGAAATAACACATAATGGAAAAATGTAGGCAGTTCTTTAACGAGCGATAAAGAAAAAATAAAAATAGCGAAACTAAATAATACAACGATAAATAAAGATACAAAAGGTAAAGCTAAAAAAGGGCTACAGAGAAACATGGGAGAAATAAGACGGGAAAGCATTAAGATTAATGAACATTGTAAAAAAAAATAGCATTAATAGATTGGCAGATGAGGGGTGATAGTGTTATTACAGAAAAAGCTGCACAAGAAGAATTACAGATGGATAAATTTACTAGGCGTATTAGACAAGATATAAGCAAAAATAAAAGAAAAGGAGCAATGAGATTTAAAAAAACAAGAAAACTACAGCAAAATATATTTATAATCAGATATAGACAATATAGGCAAAAATGCAATAATAAAAAGAAAAAAATTTACTTATGCTAAAAAAGCCTGAAAAGGCATTCAATAGCGGCAGCAGAACACATATTTAAAGGGTATTAGAAAACAGACGCATCAATAAAACAAAGCTAGAAATAGATAAAAAAATTATATAACAAGAAAACAAGTGTTGAGTCCAATACTATTCACACTAACTGTAGAAGTAGTAAAAAAAGCAAAAAATATATAATGTAGTAAGACAGAAAATGGAAATGGTATGAAAAAAGGAAAGCAGGAAAAAATAAAGGAAAGATAAATACAATGCTCGCAGCAGTAGATTAAGTAAGTCAAAACATCGCAATACAAAAGAAAGAAAGTCTAACAAGTAAGCAAATTTGGATATTATTAACAATGAAAAGATGGGATAAGTAAATAAAGGAACTTACAACCATTGAAGCAAAAACTTTTAATGCGACAAAAAACATGTAAATACTAAAGCAAAGTCGAAGTTGTAAAAAAAGTAGTATATCTAACGAGTCACGGAAGTGAACGTAAACGACTACAAGTGATAACAAACACAAAAATTAGGTTTTCTAAAAAAAATCTAAGAAAAACAGGACAAGACAAGATTAGAAACATAAGGAATAGTTAAAAAACAAAGAAAATAAAAGAAATGCTACAAGAAACACACAAGATTGTATGTGTGTATGTATCACACTGAATTAATTGACTACCTTTTTACGGTAGATATCTGTAAGTTTCTTCTATTGCATTGGTTGCGTAGTATGGGCGTTAGTTATTTAACATAGGACTTTCGATTAGAACCTTTGTAATTCCAATATTAGAGTTTCAGATTTATAGCTATCAACCGGTTTTAATATTTATAGAGAAGCACATTGTCTAATGTTAATTGAGACTTTTTCGATTAACTCAGACGCTATAGCTTAGCATCGACTGCTAACCCGCATCCACACAGACATAGTCACTCAGTTAAACTAAGTAATAAACTTCTTAAAATATTTTTTATATTCAACTCCATTCGTACAATTGTTATAAATTATAACGGTGATCAAGGCACATAACTTCATAAGATGATAAAATATATGTGCTACTTGGTTGTGTTTAGCTTTCATAACGTAATACACTATATGCTTTAATAAACTATATTATATGCTTTTATATTACAGGAAATAAGGTAACTCCACAGGCCAGTGTTACATGCTTCGCGCGGGGAAACATTAAGAATGTTCATAGAACAGAAAATCAAATGAAACTACAGTCAAGAAATGACAATCCCCGGGTGGTAATCCACACCTCAAATAGAAGGAGCCCCAACGGATGCGGAAGGGTCAATTCTGTTTTCAACAAAAACGCGCGACAGAAAAAGAGACGAGAATGGAAGAAGAAAAAATAAGGGTTGGAACATGAAACATTAAATCTTGGTTTTAATAAGAACAGAAAATAATCATGAAATTATGAAGAGCTAAAATGGACATATGTACTATATCCGAGACAAAAAAAAGGAAAGAGCATCGTGCCATACCAAAGCTACACAGTAATCTACAATGGAGTCTAGAAGTCAGAACAAGCCAAAGAATAAGTAAGTATACTCATTAAAAAAAAAATATAATGACGCTGTCGTAGACTATAAATTTATATCATCGAGAATACTCGCATTAAAACTGAAGCTAAACAACAATAAATTACATATTATAAGTGTATATGTTCCTGAAGAATGTAAACCTAAAAACGACAAAGAATGAAATGCCCGTACAGGAAATAAATCCCAGCGGTAAAGCAAAGATTTAACAAAAATATATGCAAAAACAATGGAGATATCCTCACGCATATCCTTTTGCATAGAAAATAACTTAAGAATAGACAGCGACTTCTTTGAGCATAAGATGCAATACAAATAAACTTGGAAATACATGAGAGAACAACGCTCAGTAATAGACTACATCATATGAAAGAAACAAATAGATATGTCACAAGTACTATTTAATGATAGAACATTGAATTCCACAAACATTGGCAGTGATCACAAACTACTATTAGACAAGATGAGAATGAGAATACGTAGATCCAAATTCAAACAACCTATCTACAAAGAAAAACTTAATATAGAATTTCAGGACGAAAGTATAAGATAATTATATAAACAAAGACTGAATGAGCATATTTATCAGAACAAAATAGTCTTAAATTAATCGCCAAACTCTCAATGGTCACAAATATAAAAGAATATAATAAAAGCATCGAAATAAGCATTAGGATCAAGAAAAGTAAACATAACACAACAATCAAAGCATAGAAACACTACGGTTTTGTGACGAAATAAAAACATTAGCAAAAAATAAAAGAAATGCATTTCTAAAATATAAGCAATACCAAACTATCGACGAATATTAACAATAAAACAGCAATAAAAAACAAAAACTAAAAAATATATACCAGGCAATTTGAAAGAGAACTGCATGGGAAACAAAAACAGGTAGAGAGTATATTAAGGAACCAAAGGAAAGAGATAAAATAATATGTACAAACGAATAAGATATCGGATGAAACGTAAGTAGAGTACTTTAGGACGTTATTCACAACAGTGAAGCTTATAATACAAGACATAATAGATGGCATACAGGTACTAGCAAATGTGGCTGAAGAAGAAGTAAACAAAGTAATTAGAACACTAAAAAAATAGGAAATCACCTAGAACCGACGGTATCACAAATGAATTAATAAAATATGAAAGAAACGCATTAGCAGAAAAATTAACAACATTAGTACAAAATGTATTTAATACATAAACAATACCAGATGAGTGGAAACTAACCATTACAATACCAATTTTTCAAAAAGACGAAAAATAAAATCTAACGACTATCGTTAGAATGAGTGCTTAAAAATCACAACGAAACTGATAGCTACAAAATTAGAAATAATTAAACTGGGATATGAGTAACAGGTCTTGTGCGGATGTAATATTTGTGATCGGACAGATAACAGAAAAAGCCTTAGAATACAACAAGCCAGCCTAGTTTTGCTTTGTCGACATACAGAAAGCGTTTGACAATTTACAACTCCAGAAAGTAATAAATATGCTGCAAGAAAATAACGTACCAAATGGACTGATTTCTCTCATACAGAATATATATAAAGACAACTGTACCCAAATAAAGAATGACAGTAGACTAATAGCAGAGAAAATTTACGTAACCAATGGAATTAGACAAGGGGACTCACTCAGCCTACTTTTATTTAACTTAGTGATGAACAAAATAATAAAAGCAACACTTCAGGGTTGCCCTCGCGGATGCAGAATGGGAAATCAGGAAATTAGGTTAATATGCTATGCGGACGACGCAACTCTTACTGCAAATAATAAAGATAACCTGTAGCGGCTATTATTCGAATTTAGTAAAGCATGTGAGAAGTTCGGACTAAAGTGTCGGAAAAGAAAACTAAAGCAATAACAATCAGTATAGAACCGCTATGTTGCAAAATCGAACTATCTGGATCTGTGGTAGAGCAACTAATGTCAATGTAGCCATAAAAATCACAAGTAACGGAATATTGACAGGAGAAGTTGAATATCAGGGCCAGAAAGCATCAGAAGTATCTACATGCCTAAATAATATCACATGGAGCAACAAAAGTCCATCATAAGGCCGATTATGAACTACGTAATAGAGACAAGGTAAAGATCAAACAAATACTGGAAACAACGGAGATGAGGACACTAAGAAAAATTATGGGCGTAAGTAAACTTAATCACATAAGAAACGAGGAAAGAAGACAAAGCTGCAAAGTTCAAAAAATCGACGAGTGGGGCAAAAGAAGATCAGAATAGAACAATAGAAGATACTAGTAAAGAAAGTTAGAGATCTACTGATTAGAGAGAGAAGACCACCGGGTAGACCGAGAAAGAGATAGAAGAATGTCCTAGAATAAAACAAACTTTAAGCCTTATAAAGAAGTAGAAGAAGAAGAGAGCAAAATAAGGTTAAGTAAAAATAAAGTTAAATTAGTATAATTATTTTCATTCTCCTCTATATGCTCGTCTATATTTGTACTATCAACATCGCCATCTGTCTCGATTTCCTGATAAGCTTCATCGTTAATGTCATCAATCTTTATATCACTTTTATCATCTTCATCGTTTATTTCAGAAGCCTCACTTTGTTGGTAAATACCTTTGTCGTATTTTGGTACGATATAAGATTCGAAAATTTTGATAATAGGGAATTAAATGTTGAACGTGTATATTATTACCTTGTGGATTTTCTGGCTGCAAAACAATATCTTTTACCATTTCCGGAGTTTAAGGATCTTCAAACCATTTAAACTTATACTCTTCAGCATCGGGTCTAATCCTGTTGAATTGTTTTGGTATACATTGGTCTAAATTCTCCATTTTCCTTGAATAGGGTAGAAAAATACACGTATCAAACGTTATCCATGTTTTATTAAATGACTTCATGTCATCAATCATGCCATAATTTTGTGTTAAAATGGGTAAACGCACCTCATTAATTTTTATAATATTTTTTATTCTATTTTTTTGATTTCATGCATCTCGAAATGAAATTTTTATTAATTTATCACATTAAATTGATGCTTCAATACTATCAAAACATTTGCCTTTGTACTATTTTATCAATGTAATTATTAATATTATAAAAAAATAATGATATGCTGTAAAAAATTGTTACTGTTATTATAAATAAGTTAATTTTTTTTAATTTTAAAAGTTAATATTGAAACCCGTTTGAGTTGACTGCTCCTAGATATTTGGTTTATAAGAAATTTAGACATTTAAAAAATAATAATGGAATACTGTAAAAAATTGTTGAGATGATTAAAAATGGCCTAGAATCAGTTTTTTCAAAAATATATTTTTGATAGATAATATCGACGTTTGTACATGTTTAAACCGTCTGCTATTGGATATTTCGTCTAGTCAATAGCTAAACATTATAAAAAA
Source organism: Sinelater perroti (assembly GCA_036346155.1). Classification (NCBI taxonomy): domain Eukaryota; kingdom Metazoa; phylum Arthropoda; class Insecta; order Coleoptera; family Elateridae; genus Sinelater; species Sinelater perroti. The sequence continues at coordinate 13,419,138 of JARFIY010000359.1, read as the reverse complement.
ACAATAGTATACTCCAAAAACTTAAATGTTTCTAACCGTTTTAAGGTATTTTGTATAAGTTGTAGAGTACGCCAATTATCTTGGTATATATTTTAAATTGTAAATCTGATTTCTAAACAAGTTTTAACTTGTAAAATTAGGTCCAAGTAATTATAAAAAATTACAACTTAACTAATTCGTAACACACACTTATAAACAGTATGCTTTGCGAAATTTTTAAACTTTATTATAAAATTAGTCTAAATTGTGCTTGACATACTCTTAAAAATTGGTTTTAGTTACAACGGTTTCTTAACACGTTCAAACGAGTATCCATTAGCTTTGCACTCGCGAACATAATATGCCAGTAACCTTATGGTGGACTTTGCGATTTTGTTTTATGTTACAAATATTCAGCAGCCTGTAAAAAGTTGTTTTGAAAAACTATTTTTCTTTACAAACTAAAACTCATTTTTAAGTATGACTCTTTATGATGCTCGTAATTTTTATTGTGAATTTCTATTGCTTAGGGCTGTAAGTACGTCCCCTAACAAGAGCATACTGTTAAAAGTTTGCCTTATTTTATTAAGTACTACTATCTACTGTCTTAACTTTATCATGATTTCTGTACTTTTGGGCAACGTACCTGTTAATAAACGAAGCTGCTATTCGAGAATCTTCAGCTAGGTGTAGCATAGACTTTATTAAAATGCTCTGCTAATTTTGATCTATGTACCAAACTCCCGTACACCGATAAGACGAGTTTACAAGGAATTGTTGTGTAATGAAGCCTGAATCAAGAACTGTTGGTTAGCGGTACACGACACTTATATAACACTTCATGCTACTCAGCGGCATATTCATATACTCAGCAATGCAAAAGTATGGAGTCAACATTTTGCAACTTCAACAAATGCATACCCATGACTAAGGTTACTAGTCAGGTAGCGTTAACCCTGCATTCACAAACTAATTCGTCGAACTGCTTTCAATCAAACTGCCACTAAAATGGTATGAATTCGTTACAAGCTGTTGCCAATAGTACGTTATCGAGCCCTTTGCATAATTAATTGTTCTCAGTCAGGTTCTCACTATAACTGGCCGTCTTCTGGCGATATGTTCGCTCACATATGATGAAGCATTTGCATCTTTACTCGAACTAGATACCGATACGAAATGGGAACTGATACAATCAGCATTAAGCAGCAGACAATTTTGGTGACTGTGGTACGCTACGAATGGGTAGAATTTATAATAATAAATACTTAAATAAGTATTTATTTTTATAACACAAGAATTGACAATAATCAACAAAATCTTAAAGGCAGCTTTACAGCAAAGCAATGTGAATACCTACCAGGTGTAGAATGACAGTTCTGTTCCTGTATTTTCTCTTCCAAGACTACCACTTGACGCATTTCCACTGCGATTATCACGCTCACGTTTTTAAATTAATCTGGGGATATCGAATAGCAGGCACGTACGCCCGTCTGCACCTCTAAACTCGGCGTCCTACACAAAGCTCTTTTATACGAATACGTAAGCCGCTCCTGAGTGGCATCACTGCGTTGTTGTTTAGTTTGCATTATTCAGTGACATGTATTTTTCAAAGTTCGCTCGCGCGCTCTCCCAGCTGCCTGAAAGTAACTTACTTTGAATAATTTAATTGCCACATATTTTTCATTCTGATGCGCTGAAATTAAGCTAATGCTGGCAAGACACTAGCTTGGGACCGAAACTGAAATGCGAGCAATTTATATATCTATTACTTGAGATGTCTATGATTAAATTTAGCAGGTAATTGTTACAAAGATATAATAGACAATTAGTAACTAGCCTTTATATTACTTTTTCAATGCTGATATAATATACTGAAATGATCCCAGACCCAATATAAACTTACTATTATTATTATTGGTTACCTTAGCGCCTTACAACAGAAACCCCTAATTAGGAATCCTTCTATTTCTATATTTAAGGAAGTTAAAGTGATTTCTATTTAACTAGATCAAATAAATACTAAGGTTAAGTTCTGTTTCATTTTCTGAATGTATGTCGTTTAACAGATAATTGTACGATTAATAGATTCTATCAAAAAAGCACCGGGAATTTCTAATTTAAAAAGCCCCTAATGATTTAAAAAATAATATTTTTCAGTAAATTGGTACCACTACCCTTAATTACTATGCCTAAAATTAGTGCGACTTGCCAACCAGTTTGTTTATAGCAGCTGGTTGAATCAATACACCTCAGTAGTGCGTCACGATTTTTACAACAAACGAAAATATTGAACAGAGTTTGCCTTAAATTTTGTGTTGCGAACGGAATTTCGTGTACCAACTAGCTAGAAATATTAAAAAAGGCTTACTGTGAAACATTTTTATAAAAATGCGGGCCTACGAGTGGTACAAAGCGTTCAAAAAGAGCCGAGGTCGTCTAAGACAACTCTCGTTCCGGATGACCGTCGACCTCTTCAAACGACGAAATCATCGAAAAAGTGAAGGAAATTATGCTGGATAATCGCTATTCCAGCTTAAAAGAGATAGCACGTAAGCTCAAGGTCCCGCACGAGTCCGTTCGTTTAATTTTAGTGAATAATGTGGGCATGAAATGCATGTGTAAAAGAGCTAAATTTTCTACAAAAACTGTTCCGAAAACAGGTCTCTTTAGCCTTGCTGGATCGCGTCAAATCTGATGAACGCATTATAACTGGTGATGAGACATGTATCTGTAAGCTTGACATGAAAACAAGTCAACAGGCATCAGAAGAACAAAATACGAACCAAAATCTAAAAAACCTGATCAAAGTCACTCAGAAATCAAAATAATGCTCATTGTTTTCTTTGATATTCATAGTTTGGTCAATCATGAATTTGTTCTGGAAGGACAGACGATCATAAAAAATACTATTTGACCGTTTGCGTAAGAAAATCTATCAAAAACAGTCATAATTATGGAAAAATTCGTGGATTTTACACAACGGTAATACATCATCGCATAGAGCAGCAATTGTGCTCACCACCTTTGACTCTGTCAGACTTCTTTTTATTCCCGAAACTAAAATTACTATCCGTGGTACCCGTTTTGAATCGATCGAGTCTATAAAACAACAAGAGCTGAAAACTATACAGAAAAGCGCCTATAAGCAGTTTCGAAGACTGGGAAAAACTCTGGGATATGTGTATTGCATCAAATGGGACCTACTTTAAGGACAAAAAATAAATATTGATGTTTAAGCGAAAATTACGTGTTTTATTTAATAATTCTCCATATTTTTTTGGCAGAATGTATATTTTCGTAAGGTTTTTATAATACAAATTTATAATTGTGTAAATGTGTACATCTTGCACGCAAAAGTTATTGGTACTACGTAGGGTAATCTAATTAAACTTTAAGATTTTAATTGTGAGCAGTTGGAACATCACATTTGAATATGTTCGCGCCAATCTCCAATTACTTTATTTTTAAATTAGGGGTATACACGCTTTAGTTTAGTTTCTGGCTCTTCGCTCTTTCGCTTGCTTCGTTTTGAATTTTAGCTGTGATAGTTTAAAAAGTGGGCAATCGGCTTTAAATTTCCCATGTCCGAGGCCGTTTTGACCAAGAACTCGCTGGCGTGTTTAATTGATGGCAAGAGTTTCTACATCCCGATGGCCGTTTGTTGAAGCCAATTTTATTCCGGGATTCGATGTCTAACCGACCAGATTTTCCTCTTCCCGGAGGTCGTTTTGTTGGCCGATTACATTTCGAGAGTTGAAATTTTACCGGCGAAAAGACTCGGTTCGGTTTCCTTGATCTGACCCGACGTGGAACCAAGGAAAACCTAGTCGCAAACTTTGAACACCAGCTGGAGAAGCCACACGAGGAAAGGCGCTTCCGATCGGCCCCACACCAAAGATTGGGGTAACTTGTCTTTTTTCCACTACACCCTTTTTTTCCCCTCCTTGATTCCCCAGGAGTTCAACACGGGGTGTCGAGTTCTGCAGCAGAGCGTTACAAAAGTGAATTTTCCATCTTTGTTTTTTTTTATTGAAGTTTCTTTGTTTAAAATTTTAAAATTACGATACAGTTTACTTTTTGACTGTAACAGTATAGTTGTACACAAACACGTGGAAAAATCTACCAAAGACTATCAGAAACACCGTGCATTTGTAAACTTGGTTTCAAAGAGTATATCAGTTAATGCTGATTTTTGCAAAACATTCATATAAAACGATAAAACCTATTTTTCTTTAAATGACCTTGTGCACTCTCAAAATTGTTGCAAATGGAATAGTAAAAATCCAAGTGTTGCTCACAAAAGTTTACTCTTTGGTGTGAATTGTAGATTGGAGAAATCATTAACCCGTACTTTTTTAAAGAAGTTAGCAACGCTGTTATCGTCAACGATGTATGTTGTGGAAAGATACTAAACAATAAAATTAACACTTTTAACATAAATTGCAAGTTATTTCAACAAAATCTCATACAACTTGTAAAACACTTATTTTATTTTAAACCAAATTTTCTGGTCACGTTATCTCGCAGAGGAGTGACATCGATCGCCTACCGCAGTCTCACGATCTAACCCATTAGACTTTTTTCTTTAAAACCATTTGAAGGAAAGCGTTCAGGTCAACAAACTTGCTATAATTCCAAGTCTAAAAAAACACTAGATATGTAATTGTTAATTTAAAGCTACATTTATGGGGAAGCATTGTGAAAAATTTTGTTAAAAAAGTGGTCGTATGTCAGCAAAGCCGTAGAGAGGATTTAGTCAATATTATATTTAATATTTAACTATTGAGTTTGTAATTCACAGTGATAGCAATAAAATTTGCATTGTTCCAATAATTTGTGATTTATTCAGAAATAACCATCCTACAATCCAATTTAGATCACCTTATTTGCAGCGTGCATCACCTGTTAACACCCGTTTGCTACAATGTAGTTTTCAAAATTATCCGCTATCACTATGTAACTTTTTTTCAGTCTGGTATGTATATATTTTCTTCAAAATTTATAATAATCTGTCCTAATATGTAGGATGAATGTTTTGACAAAATTTCCTGGTGGTATTAATAAAGAATTTTTGAATAGAAGGGTTACAAATTTCTTACACACCATTTAGTTTTGGTGATCCTACGCAGTACGTTACTTTGCAGAACTTATAAGTTAATTCTGATTGTAGCACACCAGATAAGCAATCCCTATGATATTGTAACAAATTTTCGAACGTGATTCTAGAATTCATAGAGTTTTAGCGGAAGATGGTACTCGTGGCCAAGTAGGACTTATCAAAACGACAGATGGTAGCTACTCGGAAACAGCAGAAACAAGTTTGGCCATACTATTGAGAAACACTTCTCTGGGTTAGTAAGAGTCTCATAATAAGAGAAAACTCCAAAGCCTCGAAAGACTTGGTATAAACTCACTCAAGAAAAGCAGCGGAAATAACTCGTCGACGAATAACGTCAAAATCAGATGAGCGTTAGAAAGTTTTTTTCCTTACAAATCGCCTGGCGTCGATAAAATCCTACCAGTTCTTCTACAAAAGCTTCGGTAATTTTTAATGCCGTTTTTAGTGAGGATCTTCAGGTATTGTATTGCCTGGAGGCTCGTCGCCTAAAGCATAACGTAAAGTAAGAATCGTATATACTCAAGGTAAGCAGAAGTGTAGATCTCTCACTAATCTCTTACAGACTTGTCAATTTTATGTCTTTTATGCAAAAGACTCTTGAGAAGCTGTTAGCTAACTATGTTAAAGACACAACCCTAAGGAGGTCTCCAATACGCATACCAAATATGGAAATTAGTAAACCTGGTAAGACTTTTGTCGAATGCTATGCAAGACAAGGAGCGTTCAGCAATGTTTCTACTGGCTTCCTAAACAAATCACTTAAAGCGAAAAGAATATCTGTCTTTCTATGCCAATGATTTGCAGAAATCCTAAAGAAAAGGATTATTATATCTACCCTAAACAATACAACTATTGAAGGAAGAACAACCATAGGTTGTTCCGATGGAGGAATTCTCACTCCGCTATTTTGGGTAGTTCTTATGGATGCACTTCTTAACAAGCTATCCGCAGAGAGCTTGTATTGCCTAAGATATGCAGATGATTTCGTAGTAGTCACGGGAGGTCGCTTTAGGCGTACTATTGTGGAAAGATATATATTACGAACAAATCAGCTCTCACCGGAACACTGGTAGTTTTGTTCAACAAAAAGTGTGTTAGAAAAGATAAATCCTATTGTATTGAATAGTACGAAAATCCTTTTTTTCCCAACGGCTAAATATTTTGAAGTAAGCTTCTATCACAAGCTCACATTTAGATATAATTACACAAAGAGTTAAACTAGCATTAGAAAGGTGCAAAAAATTATGTAGTAAGAGCTAGAAAATAAACCACAGGATGACTATGATATACACAATATTTGTAATATGTATGATAATCTGTGGCTCTGGGGAATGGCAAACGAAAATACTACAGGCAAAGGCGAAAGACGTTTAAAGGCATGCTTGACTTAGCGTTACAGGGGATATAAAAACAACGCCAACTGCTGCCCTAGAAGTGTTACTAACTTTGCCATCACTTTACATATTTATCCAAGGAGAAGCACGGGCAACTGCTTACAAACTCATGCAAAGACAAGCTTCATCCCCATGCATGTAGGAGAGCATCAGAAACTGAGGGAGGAGTTGGAGGCGAAGGACACGATGGGGATGTCCACCGACAGCCTGTCTCCCAGTCTCCGCAGATTTTATCTGGATGGCTCCAAAGCTGTATCTTTTCGGACAGCCAAGTAGCCTCACCTATGGTAAAGTCAAAGCTTGTTTGGGACTGCATAGGTACTTTGACAAACGAAAAATTAATTGCTAGATCCTTTCCTGGGCACTGGGAGATAGGAGCTTCAGGGGTAACAAGATGACAGACTTATTTGGCAAGGAAGGATCAGAAACAAAACCCATCGAACCCAAACCCTACTGCGGCATTAATTACTATGGTAATAACTTCAAAACTCTTAAGAACAGTATGGTTAAATAAAACCCCATTACTATTCATGATAATCTGGATGAAAGGATTCATAATAGTGAACCAAGTTTATCATTGCAGATTCCTAAGACTGGAGTAATAAGACGTGACATAGTTGGCCTAATGACAGGCCGCTCACCTTAGGAAGCATTTAATCTCCTAAGAGTAACAAATAGCAGCCTGTGTATATTTTGCTAAAAAAAAAGAAAGATTCTGAAGGCCACCTTTCGTGCTACCGTGAAGGCCTTACGAAGCTCAGATTTCTACAACTAGGCGAAGAAAAGTCAAAGCCAAAGAATTATATAAAAGAGCCCCTCTCTAGACTTCGGGGGCTATTCAAAAGCCTAGGCATAGTGAGGGAGCTCTAACAAATTAAAGTGCAAAAGGCTGTTGGGCCCACCTCATTCTATCTCGTAATTTGTGGTAGCCTTCTTACCTGTTGTTTTTCCCTAACAAAATTATATGAACGATAGATGTATAATATTTTGTTACTCTTCGTGGTTAAATAACTATTGTGACTCTTTGAGTAAGCCTGGTTATCGTGTTTATAAAAATTAAAACCCCATTATCTATGTTCAGCTGCGAGGTGAGATCACTTAGGCATTGAAACTGGGAATTAACTAATTACTTGAACAATGTTCAATCAGTTGGGCTATTTCTTAAATTTGGGAGTTTGAGGTAATAATGTACTGATTAGTTTAGAATAAAGATAATAGACATGTGGTCAAAGTCAAATTCCATGAAGGCAATGTGAGTTATTAGAAAACTCAGCTTTTTAAGTAGTTTTATATCAAGTATATCATTGATCAGTTCTGTAGGGACAATATGTACATTCATTTTGCGCAGAAATATGTAATGCCATTTGAAAGTTTTTCTTAGTAACGTTATGGTTGTTTACTCTACTGCCCCAGTTCGTGTTTTTGCAATTAAGATCGCCTACTATTAAATAAATCTTTAAAATAATTTTAATGTCGTTAACATTAAGTAAATTTGTAGATGGTTCGTATGAAAATACTGAGTAGTTATTTTGCATTGTTAATTTAGTTACCACAGCTTTCAAACGATGTAAGTCAGGTGAGTCAATTGGGTTTGCAATAATATTTTGTTTTATGATTATTGGAGTTTCCTATCTTTCTTTATTACATGATATTTGGGTATTGCACATTTTTCATTTTGTATCGGATAAGATTCAATAATACAAGCAATATCAATGGCATGCCTAGCCATAAATGACATGAAGGCTAACTGTTCTGATTTTCGACTATTAGAATTCCATATTTAGAAAGCTCTCCTTATCAATAGAATTCATATTTTTTTTATTTGAGCAAGATGTAATTAAGGATATAAAATTAATTTGATCTGATAGTGGTAATTATGATAGATTTCACTGTTGTTATAGAAAGTGAGTTACGATTATCTGTATTTTTGTTATAGACAGTAGTTGTGCTGAAATTAGTGTTAATTATTTACATCTGTTTTGGTGTAAATTATGTTAGGTCTACTGCTCCCGCTTATAAAGTCATTAGAATTGGAAAATTTAATTGTAGGACCGAACAATTTTTTGCTGGGGTTTCTAATGTAGAGATAATCCTTATAATTAACGGAATGTTTACCTCTACAGTTTACATATCGATGTTTATATTAGCCTACAAGTTTCTTACAGTCGGAGCAGTGGTAGCTTTTTGTGCATTTAACACAACGTTGATGTAGGTGATAACAATTATTAGGATGTATTATAAATTGGTAATTAGTGTATTGCGGGATGTCACTACTTCTACTTCGTAATTCAATAGTTCCTACATAATACACTTATTTACTTAGGTTGAAAATGCTCTTAATTTGTATAGTTCCTTCTAATTTAATGGTTAAAAAATGCAGTAGCAAGCCCTATTTATTATAGAATTTGATAAGATTTCTATAATCACTGATATCCGTTCAGTTGACTCTTAACTGAATGCCTCTGTATGTTGCGCTACTATATTTTTAAATGTCTTTTATTAATATTTTGATAGTTGTTTGGTATACATGTAGATGAAATCTTATGTCACTATCTTCAGACGACGTTAGGGGTAGTTTATTTGAGTTTTTATTTGGCGTTGGTATGATGTAGTATTCCATTTTTGCTCTGCGATAAGTGGTTCTGTCGGTTTATAAATCACAATTAGTATTTTTAATGTAAAACTAGGTATTTAATTTGTGCTCATTTTAAGGGATTTGAAAGTGTATGTTTAGATTTGGATTACATATCGACACGGATTTCACCGCAATCAATAGATTGCAGCACGATGAAACTTGATATTTGGTCACTTACTAGATTTTTGAGGTGAATAGTTTAGGACAATAATTAAAAAAATTAAAATGTACAATATTTAATATTTAACAGATTGCGAAAACATATTCCTGGCATTTGTAGTGCTTTCAATCTTTTGGTAGTGTCTATCTTCAGCTCTTAAAACCTTATAAAGCAGTGTGCCATATGCATGTATTCACAAGTTATATATATTTTTTGAGGATGACTTTATTTGATGTTAACAGCCATTTTACTTTACAGAAAGCTCTTTGTTCTTATTGAGTTCTAGAGTATATCACTGTTCTGCACATATTAAGCTGAAGTCTACCCAAATTTATTTATCACAAAATTTTAATTTGCTTGCTTCGGCCACAATGTTAATAACTATTGGCTACTATTTGCAAAGTGATAATTTAAATGTAGTAAACGTTTTTATTTGTAAAATGAAAACGATTAAAAAATGCGAATTTTATCAAACACCTTTCAGCTCCACTATAAGGGCATTTCACGAAAAACCATTTATAACATTAAAAGGACTGAAATAGTGGAGAATTAAAAAAATACAAAAATAATTGTTTGTGAAGCATCAAAAAGTAAAACAAAAAATCTTGAGGATAAAACTGTGGGTAAAATTGACCGACCTTATAGAAACCTAAAGAACAGGTTTAAAATATTATTGCACGAGTATATCATTGTCGTAACTGATCATCGACCACAAATTATGTCTTATTCTATATGATACTAATTGATCAAAAATGAATACTTACCACTATAATGAAAGATGGACATTTATCAAATAGCAGACAAAATTTTAGAAGAAAGTTCTTACGATGTTGGCAAACGATAAATGCGGCAAATCTACTGTTTTTATTACACCATCAGAACTCTGCATTACTAAAATATATACCAAAAGGAATATCTTTTCATTTATCACAAAATACTATAATTAAGGACCGTAAGCCAAAAGCATAATATATGTCTATAAACAACTGAAAATTTGTTACCTTAAATAAAATAAATATGTTCCAAATATGCCACAATCGCAATTGGTATCAACCGAAACAAAATACCCATTAAAATGCTTAAAAAGCAAATTAAAAAATTATAAACAACAAACAAAAATTTATCAATTTAAATCTGTCCACTTCAAGAACTTTATGATTTGAATTCTAATAAATGTGAAACAAGCTTCTAATTACGCACCTAATTTTATTTTTGCATAAAATTCAATACTGCCTGGCTGAAGATTATGCATATTTTTAGTTGATTCGCCTCAACAACGTTTTTTATATCAATTTCTAAATAATCCTTAATCAGATTATTCCAACAGATTTTGCAGCTTTATTTGAAACATTTTATTATAAACACAAACATTATGTATGTAATGTAACTAACAAAAATAGTACACACTTTTATAACGATACATTAATTTGAATACATATTAAAACACAATATCAAGTCTACTATAGTCAAAAGCTTCTTTAAAGATCTATCTTAAAATAAACTTGTCATTATCGCTTTTCTATTATTAGGGATGCTTGGGCATTGTTTACAATGTATTAGTTTCCGATATGCCTGTGTCAACAAGTCGTGGGAGAGTTAACCCACTAACATCATATACAGATAGTTTGTGCCTCTTAAAAATGTAACAGTAACAGTGACTACTAAAGCTTTGCTTCCTAATGTTGTAAATCGCCTCTCTACGCTGACTACTTAGTTTTTAACAACTTTTCAAACTTATTAAGCTTTTTGCAATTACGTGGCAAATGTCTACTTTTATTGCCAATTCTAATGTTTTACCCCCTTGTTATTGACTAATTTTATTGTGATACACATTTAAGCATGTTTTCTATATTTTTTTCATCTCTTTCTTTTATAGCGGTCTAATACAAAATGTACCATACGATGGTACATTTCGTATTGCAAGCATATTCGAGTGCAACGTCAAGCTTCTTTGTACAAGTTAAATGTATATACTGTTAACAGACTATTAGAAGTTTTGGCTTCAAATTTATTTACAATTGTCTGTATGGCTAATTTTTTGAAGAATCTGCTAGGTACAGTAAAATATTCCAGCCTTACATTCGCCCAATATTAAATTCGCATTTTTGCAAAGTTTTCCTAGATTACTAAATTGCGGTTTTTAACTTGTACACAACATACTTGTTCAAAATATCCATTGATCTATTTTGTGGTTGTCACAACACAAAGATGATCTTTTAAACCAACGCATAGACATCATGTTGGTGTCAGAAGCACATTTTACAGGCAGAAGTATTATCAGAATCCCAGGTTATATATTATATGTAACGCAACATCCGGATAGAGCAGCCCACGCTAGTAGAAAAATTATCATTACAAGTAGTATCACCCACTATGATCTACAAAAATATAAAGAAGACCGCCTTCAAGCTAGAAGCGTAATGGTAACAGACTGGAGGGAACCATTTGTAATCTCAGCAGTTTATTGTCCACGTCGCCACAAGAACAAACAAGATCATTATAAACTCTACTTTAGCACCCTTGTCATTAAGTTTTTATCAGCTGGATACTTTAACGCCAAGCGCATGGCGTGGGGATCCAGGTTACTGGATACTGGTTACTGAAGGCGATTAATAGTAATGGCATACGACACCTATCTACTGGTAAACACAACATACTGCCAGATCTGCTTGATTTTTGCGTATTCAAAGGAATTAGCCCAAACAACTTAAAGGTAGAATCTTGCCTAGATCTATCAACTAGGGTTACATGTAGTCATTAACGGGAAAGCTCTTACTCTGGGCAATAAAACCACAAACTGGGGCTTATTCCTAGAAATAGCAGATGACACATCATCGCTAGACATTCCTTTAAAATCAGAAAATTATTTCATTTTAGCTATAGAGCATTTTATTAATGTCGTTCAGCAAGCTGCCTGACAAGCCACTCCCGGCAATACATTGTATATTCCGAATACTGTTTGTCCTGGAATTGTTAAACAAAAAATCGTTGAAAGGCGGAAACTACGCAAGTGATGACAAACAACAAGGCACCCAAATGATAAACGTATCAGCATCAGAAACCATTCGATACAAAACTATCTGAAACAATTGTCACTAACGAAAGCCAGCGAATATTCTATCTGGAAAGCAACCAAAAAGTTGAAGCAACCGCAGCAACACAACTCGTCTTTTCGAGCCGACAATGGAACGTAAATAAAGTACTAGTTTTTGAAAATCACCTAGCCCAAGTATTTAGACCATTTCGATCTGCAATCTCGAACGTAGAAGAGAATGAAATACAGCAATCCTTAAATCTCCTTTCCAGTCGAGTTTTTAACATATCGACCAATCAGTTTGCTACCAGTGATGTCCAAATTATTTGAAAATTGCTATTAAAAAAATAACACCGTTACTCTTGACCAACAAATGAATTCCTAATTATCAATTTGGGTTTAGACAACACCATCTATCACAGAGTGATAGATAAAATTCTTGGTGATTTTGAAGACAAGAAATCAGCTGTGTTTATTGATGTTTCGCAAGCATTTGATAGTTTGGCAGAGCGGTTTGCTGCATAAAATCAAGCGTACATTGCCTTCAGACGTCTTTGAAATTATCAAATCTTACTTTGCCGACAGGCACTTCGTGGTCAAATATGACAAATACTGCACAAATTTATTTCCTAAGCGCTGGCGTCCTCCAAGGAAGCGTGTTAGGTCCTCCTATTTACTGTAAACCTACCAACAACAAGAGACACACTAACACTCAAATAACATCATCAATAACATCACACAAATAATATCGCGTATTCTTCAGAGCCACCTGAACACGTTACAGCTATGGGTTAGAAAATGGCGCATCAACATTAACAAAACTATCCACCTAACCATTCACTACAAGAAGAGATATCTGTCTTCCTGTCTGGCTTAATAATTAACAGATCCCTGTAGCAAAAAGTGCCAAATAGTTAGGGATCCATTTAGACAAAACGTAAATAATTGGAGACTTTGCTTAGCAAAATGTATTAGCTTATTGGACGCAAATCCCAATTATCCTTGAAAAACAAAGTACTATTGTAAAAAACCATACTTAAACCTATTTGGTCATATGGAATACAGTTTTGGGGAACGGCCAGTAACTCCAACATAGACATTTTGAGAATATTTAAAGCCAAAGTATTACGTTTACTAATCAATGCTCCATGGTATATACTAAACGGGATCATACGCTATGATTTTAACACTCCCACAAAAGGTGAAGAAATACGATGATTCAGTACTCGTTACCACGACCGACTCACCGCCTATTCAATCACACTGGTAGAGTATCTACTGGAAAGCAAAGAGGACGAACCTAGACTAAAGAGGTTTAACCCACTGCAGCTGCCATACCGCTTTGCGTGACGAATGCGTGTATGTATATATGTATGTGTATGTATATATGTATGTATGTGTTGGGCTCGACAAGTTGCAGAGTGTTGACGCAACCAGACTGATCAGATGAAAAGACCAGATCTTGGCATTTTTCTTGCTAAGAGCAATACCGACTAAAAACAACCTCTTTACCCCCGGCCTATATCCCCCATGGCACAGCCGTCAGGCATTACCTCATGGGGAGGCGTTAGCTGTTAACCTCTTCCTTTTATGCTGAGTCTCCCTAGGTCTCTGCTTTTACCATAATGTTGATATTGTCAGGATTCGGTGAGCTCCTTCTTCCTTTTTGCTCTTCTTGTTATACCCTTTTGCAATAGGAGAAAATCAGGAGCATCAGAAACTTTCATCGTTCATTTTTTGTTGCGTCTTCTTAAACTCGGTCCTCTTACGCTCTTCGCGGCGTAGGTCCTTTAGCACTTTAGTCGCAAAAATGGTCGTTTCTTCCAGATTGCGACGGTATACTTCGTACTTAGGGCGAGCGAAAAATACATGTTCCGAATTTTCCTCTAATCCGCTGCTAGCTGGACACTCCGAAGAATCCTCGTATTTGTAGAGGTATGTCCGGAAGCATCCGTGGCCCGACAGCATCCGTGTCAGACAGTAGTTGACTTGTCCAATTGGTGAGTCACTCAATTCCTAATATGTGAGAGATACGTCAACTTACAAGTCTACGTCCTACTCCCTGGGCAACAGGAACGTCGCTAACGGGAGCTATGGCTACAGGTCCACTTTGCCCGAGTGGTAGTACCTGTTACGGGCCTCTGTCCAGGGTTACGGACTAGGGGAATGAAACCCCGAATATAAACCACCCATGGAGAGCAGTTTAGGGAAAATGTTTACTGTGCAAGAGAGGGATACCCTAGTACCAGCGCCTTGTAAGAGTGAGCAAGCGGGCTCCCTGGCGTCGTCATCCAACGACCGCAGTGTTGCAGGGTTTGGTCACTCGGGCCCTGTAACATGCTACAAGTGACACAGACAACTGCCCGAGAACGCCATTGTTTAATCCCGTCTACTGGGAGCGGAGATCAATGACCTGGCTACTGAAACATCCAACACTAGATGTGACCAGGTGCCCGAAAGTTTTGGCAAACTAAAAAAGGAGATTGAAGCTTTGGTAAGTTTCATTATGGAGAAGAAATACCTTCATGGTGATCTTAAAAAGATGGCAAAATCAACACTGAGGGCACTCAAAGAATACGAGAAAGTACGAGTCAACGGGTTATCAGTGCGGTGCATCAGTGAGGAAAGGACGACACAAACATCGCCTATTTCTCGGAAGGAAAATAATATAAAGGGACCTGAAAAGTGCAAAAAAAACCATCGCCGATTGCTATCGCAACAAAGAAGGCGGAAAAAGTGAGAAGAGTGCGTCAAGAAACGATAAATCGTCGAATACCGTCACCAAAGATTGGAAAACGCTAACGAAAAAGAAAAAGAAGAGGAGACCCGAGAGGATACGATGGCCACGAACGCTGCCCAATGCGCTTCTTATAAGCGCTAAACCAAACAAGTCTTACGCGGACATCCTCAAGAAGGTCAAGGAAGGAATGTCTGATAATAGAACGGCCTCAGGTCAACTGTTAATTGTGTGTGTGTGTGTTTCTCTAAAATTTCTTTACAATTTTTGATGTAATTCTAAAGTTTTACATTGCTTGGTTATTCTTTATTTTAGAACTTCACAATGTTCCCGATTTCTATGTTCTCATTTTAATTCTTTTTTCGTATTCTGTATCAACGCTTATGGATCCGTAATTTTGAACAGATTTGTATTTGAATTCTCATTCGTTCTTCTAATTATACTATGCAAATAAGTTTGTTTCATGGTGATTTATTTAAATAATGTTTTAAGTTGCATTTAACTCCATTTCTGACACTCTCTGTGCTTGTAAATAATTCAATTGTATGGATTTGATTAGTTATTTTTTCTTGATAATTATTAACCATATACACACATTATTTATCTTTACAATTTATTGGCACTTAATTAATGCACGAATACCATTATAAAGTGGCGAAGCGAATCAGTCACTTACTAACTTCGTCTGTCCGTCCGTCCGAGCAATAACTCGAGAACGGCTGGGAATTTCCTAATTCTGTTTTCATCAATAGACAGGTAACCAAAAAGGCTTGTTTGCTAGTGATGTTGAAACTGATTGATCAAAGGTCCACTAAAGGGTTCTCAAATTTGGGAGACTGCTTCGCCACTTCGCTATGCGTTGCAAGCTTTGCAGGTTTATCAATTATTTGTTGTAGGATAGCCGTTTCTCGGCGGACTTGAATCACAACATGAACTATATCTAACCTCATCTGCTTTCTTTACTATATTTTGATTATTTGTACCTTGCAGCTACGTTACGAACAGACTATCAAAACTTCTCTTCTTGACCAGCCTTAAACTATCAAAATGTATTTGAAATTTAATCCGTAATTCTGCCGTTGCAGCCTGATTTCTTGAGCTCAATTACTACAATTTAATGTTTGAATTGATTTTTTCCACATTTTAAACTATATATGGGTTTCTTTATAAACCAACGTGCTATCTAGTAATTCTCTGCCATTTACTTGGTATAGTAAATAAATGTTAGAATACATTTCTTCCTATAAATATGAGTTAATAATCCTTGCACACAGCTTAACTAATAAAATATTAGTCATGTATAATTAAAAATCTTCTTTATTTGAAACACCTGCGTCTTTACTTTTAAATTTTATCTTACTTCTTTACGGTGCTGTTATATAATTATAATAACTATAAATTCTCTAATGTTATACCTCGTTGTAGGGAAAAACCAATTGAACTAGGAACATCATAAACGACAAGAGCAGAAAAATAAGATCAAATTGATTAGTATTTAGCAAAATGCCGCATCATGTTAATATAGTGAACGATCTATTGATGAGATAATTTCTACAACAAGTTAAAGTAACTTTTTAATAGATTCCTTTGATAGGCTTAAATTAGGCCAATCTATTTAATTAAAGAAACAATTTTGTTAAAAACTCATAAAAATATAAATATGTTATAAACATCAAATTATGCAACATGTAAAATACTATAATCTTCAACACTAAATGAAGGTTATACCAAAGTTAATTATTAGAAAGTCAGTGGTTAAAATTGTACACACATAATATTGAAAGACAAAGAAAAAATATAATTCAAAAACTAAAAAATTATTATATTTTTCAATATACCTAGGCAATATAAACTGTTATTTATTAATATTAAATCTGTGTATTGCCACATATATGATAAAACAAGTTATGGTTCTCTAGTGCCTCAGAAAACGCACACAAGTGGAAATAAAGTACCGTGAGACTTGTTCTTGTCTTCAGATTAATGTCCGCGACCAAAGCCACGTCATTAATCACCTGCTCCTGAAATATTAAGCTATATTTTAGTAACACAATGTACCATATAAAAAAGCTATTAATAACCTTTGCGAGCGAGTAATTCTCTCCCTCGTCTAAAAAACGGAGTTATTAATATTAATTTGGAGAGATTGCGGCGCGGAAATTAACTTCCATTTTCATTGGACCAGTACATAAATATTGGAGTGAAATTTGCAATAAAAATCCGGCATGCGATGGGTTTCAAAGCAACACCCTAAGTTAATTTGTTAACTCATAAAGCATTTCGACGGGGTCAGCGCGGATTTTTTGTACCTCCTATATCCTGCTATCTTTTTCCGCTCCTTCCTTCCGATTTTTACCGTCATCAGGAATACATTAGGATGTATCCTTATCAACGTTTTTTAAGACGTATATCCAGAACCTTTGTACTCTTTATCTGGGCTCAATGGTATCGCAAAGAAGCTCGAGATCGATAGTGAAATACAGCCGTTTATGTTCGCCAACAAAGTCCACCTTCGGAACTCTTGAAGCGGAGATTCTACAATATCCGACCAACAAAAAGCTTAAGAGCCTTACAAGGAATAACACTCAAACAATACAAAAGTATTATAATATTGGCCGCTTTATTTGCGCCTACAATTAAAATAAATAAAACATTCCAATCGCACATGCATTTGAAAGCAAAATACTAATGAATAACTTTAGACTTTTGATTGACTGCGAAATAAAAAAGTTTCGCATCAATTTTCATGTTAGTTTTTAGATGTCAAAGGATGTTTCGTGATTAATGGGCAACTTCCCGGTAAAACCAGCCAGCTGAAATTGCTCAGTTAATCGGAGCAATCATTCATAATTTTACATAAACTGGAGCAAAATTTAAAGCTGATAACTGGTGCCATTTTTCATGAACCATTGAGAGGTAGCCTTTTGCGCTGAAATTTAAGATTTAATTGAGAGTCACTGCGTCGCAGTTGTAGTTCAAGTAAAAACTTTCTTTAAAAATAATACAAAACTAACAACATAAGCTGTTCAAATATTATAGAACCTTTTTCTATTTAGAAAGTCAACGATTTAAAAATAAAGCATTTGTATTGAGTGAGCTCCGAAGTGTTAGTGATAACAAAATTAACTTTAGGAAAATGAACAAAATAGAAACTTAAGATAATAGGTAGTTCCTATAGGAAAACAAAAAAAAGTTTGTATAAACATATATCAAAAAGTGTGAAACCATTTTTAAAAAAAGACAAATACGTACGTTAGTTTATTTACTGGTATTTGTCAATATTTGTAAGTTTCAATTATGCTGAACATTATAATGCTTTAAATATCAGTTTTGACCTTAAAAACAAAATTTAAAAAATCAACAGGAAAACTAGACAGATAAAAGAAAAACCAATTAAATAACAAATATTATTAAAACTAATGACCATATTTCTTGTAAATACACAAACATACTTAAAACCATTTGATATTAATTTATTAGGTGGCACAATAAGTCGCAATGTCATTTTGCTTCAAGATAATGGTAAGCCTCACACTACACGTCTGACCAGAACAAGTCGAACGTTCTAGACTGGAAGCGCGAACTTGGAATAATGTTGTTGAATAATTATAATTACTTTTGATCAATAAACTTGTTGGTTTTTGACTTATGTGCAAAACTTATTTTGCTATTAGTGGCTTAGTCTCTCTTAAGTTAATAATTAATTAATTAACGTATTAGGTTAGCTTAGATTGATTCTGCAACGCTACTACAACGTATCCTTATTTTTAAGAAAGAACTTCGGGCTGAAAATGTGTTAAATATATGGGTAAAAATTGTAAATTTTTAAGAGTATCTACGACAACATATTAAGTCGGCTAGGAGTACCTTTAAATGTATTATCAGAAAAATATTGATAAAGTAAAGTAACAACCTATTCCCAAATTATTCTCTTAACAACTATGTATAAGATATATCAATGTAACAATTGAAACTTGTCAGAATTATCTGGCACATAAGAAGGTGCACGCAGAACGACAAACAAAGTTGATGGACTCTTTAATAAATAAATCATTTACATGCCATTTAAACTAATTTTTATAATTGCAAAGATTAACAAAGAATTGATAATGAAAACAACAAAAGAATCCCCGAGCAATGAGAAAATTTATAGTTAAATTGAGACAAGGTATATCGAGAACATAAATAGAAAAAAAATCAAGAAGAGCAGATAAAAAATGATAAAGGCACAATAAGAATCATCTGAAAAAAATATTAATAATAATTACCAAACACAGGAGATATAGTACAATTACAAGCATATATCATGAATTGTATAAACTACGCTTGATTAAGTATAGCATCCAACAAAAGTTCCCTGGCACTTTTTCGTCCTCGTTTTCTCAGACATACAAAGCTGAAATATGAATATATGATTATTCAGTTATCGATGACAATATACCTCAATGAACTTCAATTTTGGAAAGAGCTGTGTTCCGCATTTTTAAACCAACGGTCATAAAAAAATTTTCCATGTCTACACAATACTCCCACGTAAAAGAGAAATGTTTGTTCTACAAGTTTCTAAACTTGGATTATTTCTGGGATTTTTTCCAGGCTCCAGCAGGAGCTCAAAATTGAAGAAAATTTTTGCGGTACCGTACATAACCGTGGTAAAGAAAGGTTTTCAGCATCCATGTTCGTGCATGTAGTGTTCTTAGATGCCATAGAGGTCCTGTGAAGGATTTAGCTCAAATCCTAAAAATCTGCAAAAACTGGTTTTTACGTCATCAATCTCCGAGCAGTCGTAGACGTTGAGTTGTGGGGAATAACTCTAATTTTAGTGTAGAACTGGAATCCTTCAACACACAACATCTTACAATTAGAAATAAGATGGAGCAAAATAAAACATAAAATTTTATTTTTCTTACCTTCATTTCGTTTAGAACGTTGTTTCATTGTTCTACCACTGTTGATACGTTTGAGCTTTTTATCTTAGCTATGCCAAACAAGGGAAATGCGCGGGGGGTTTTGGTGAATGTAAGTCTTTCAAAGACATCAAGAGCAATTGAACGCTTATAAATGCTTCAATGTGTTGCAAAAAATTATGCGGCAACAAGAGCTGTTCGAGATTTCAGTTTGATTGTTTTTCCAGTTTTTAAGCAATGATTCTTAAATCGTTTTTCAGAGTTTCTATCCCGAATCATTGTAAACAATTAGTTACATGTCGATACTACTCATAACAACGTAGAAATCCAAGAAAATAAAAAGCTGTAGTAGTATTTGAAACTTTAGTATCGCGTTGGCGCTTTCTAAATTGCTGGATGCCTTCCAATTCCTCGAAAAACCTGTGCGACACCAATATCCCTTACACAATTGTCTCTGGCGACATGCCTGAGAAGATGAAGTCGTTGAAAGGGTATCACTGGTGGCACAATAGTGTAAGATAGTTTCTAGGGTGGTGCGTGTCGAAGGATTCCATTTCTGCACTCAGATTTAAGCTATCTGCAAGACTCAACGTCTGCGGCTGCTTGGAGATTAATGAAAACAAATTTTTACAGATTTTCAGGAGTTGAGCCAAATCCTTCACAGAGCCTTTTTGGCATCTGAAAACACTTCACTGCACGAACATCGCTGCTGAAAACATTTTTATACCACGGTTATGTACGGCACCGCAAAAATTTTCTTCTACTTTGAGCTCCTTCTGGAACCTGAAAAAATCCCAGATATAATCCAAGTTGAGAAAATTGTAAAACAAACATTTCTCTTTCACGTGAAAGTATTGATTAGACATGGAAAAATTTTATGTAACCGTGGGGTAAAAATGCAGGAACACAGGTTTTTTCCAAGTTGAATTTTTTAAATTTCTTGAAAATCAGCTGGAAATGGATAAAATCAGTTGAGGTATGTTAATGACTCATATTTCAGCTTTGTACAACGTCTGAAAGCCTAGAAATACGAAGACGAGAAATTGTCCGTAAACTTTTGTTTGATACTGTATATCAAGCTTTAAGAATATAAGAATCTAAAAGTGAGGTTAAAAATTAAAAAACGTCAAAAAACGATTTAGTAATAAGAAATACTATAAAACATGTAGGTAAAGGAAATAAATATATAAGACCAAAATATTATCTACAAAATATAACTAGGTAAATATAAAATAAAATAATAAAATAGCGCAATAAACACTTGCAAAATTATAATGAAACTATTTTGCTAAAAAAAGAAGTCTTACAATAGATATCTCCTATACAGCAAAAAAAAATTGTAAATTTAGACTTAACAGAAAAGAATAATCACGATAATAGAGATTCTTGCTAGTGTCTTCAAGCAGACCGAACGTGCGTGCCAAGCTATACCTGAGTTATCACGACGGCGGAGCCGCAGCCGTAGCCTTGGTTAAGGTCAGGCAAATTTATATATTTATTAATTTAATTTCGAAAACTCGTGTATATTTTTAAACATTTTCATAATATTTAAAAAAGAATCCTATTACGCTGCATGCGAACGATATACACTCGGGATCGGGAACATGTTCCCTTCCACGAGTAACGCAGGACCTGGGACCTCACAATTTAACACTCACGCCAATAATGGATTCGGACAAAATGGTAATTACTATAATCAGCCTATTGTGCTGTCATCAAACATACCAGGACAATCGTTTGTAAATTCCACTAATGTACCCCAACCGATCCCCAGCAAATCAAGCACCTTTACTAGGATTCAATCAACAGCCAAGTCAAATAGCACCTTCATTTACACCAACTTATAATCAATTTCCACCTGTACTATCAGCACGGCAGATTAGTGCAAATTATGATAATTCTGTTAGCAGCAATATAAACTATAAAACCACAGAAGATAACTTAGCATGTGATGATGAAGCAATGAACTACAATGAAACACAAAATCAAACCAAACACGCCTGGCAAATAATAACCAAAAGAAAAAGAGCAAAACGACAAAATTCTTCTGAAATTGATGTCCAAATAGAAACTGCTAATCAGTTCTCACTTCTTTCTGAAAGCAATAACAACACGTCTAATACTTCAATTCCTCCAAAAAGAGAACAGAAACCTCCACCAATCTTTATATAAGGGATCTCAAATTACAAAGACATGATCGATAACTTAGCACAAGTAGTTGAAGAAGAAACTTACACTACCAAAACGTTAGCAAACAATACTGTTAAAATAAATCCCAACACTTCTGAAGCCTATAAAAAACTCATCCGTCACGTTCGTGAAGAAGAAATTGTGCACCATTCATATCAGTTAAAACAAGATAGAGCATACCGTGTTGTCATAAGAGGCATCCACCCTTCTATTCCCCTACCAGAAATTACACAAGAAGTCGAGAAAAAGAACACAAAGTTCGTAATATTACAAATGTCAGGCATCAGGTTACTAAAGAGCCCTTACCTCTATTCTTTGTAGATCTCGAGCCACAAAACAATAATAAAGACATCTTTAAATTAGAATTTCTATATCATTCTAAAATTCGAGTAGAAGCGCCAAGAAATAAAGGTGGGATCGTATAATGCACAAGATACCAAGACTATGGACACACGAAAACCTCTTGTAGGAAACCGTTTAAGTGTGTTAAATGCGAAGGACCACATAACACTTCTAGTTGCAGCAAATCTAAAAATACACCAGCAACATGTGCTCTATGTCAGAAAAATTATCCAGCGAACTACAAAGCCTGTAAAGTTTATCAAGACTTAATAAACAGAAACCATCACCTAAAACCAACCAGGCCCAGTCCTTTGTCACAAAATATTACAACTAATACTCCACTACATCCAACAACCCCAACCCCTACTTATGCCCAAATGACCGCAGTACAACCTAACATCCCATCTAACAACACCGAAACAGGCCTAACTAGCAAATTTACTATATTACTTAATGATTTTAAGAATATGTTCAATCAATTACTCAACCAGATCAGTATGATTCTAACCATGCTGACAACAGTTATCAATAAATTAACTCAATAATGGCCCCTGCACTTAGAATTGCAGAATGGAACGCCAATGGCTTATCAAACCATATTCAAGAACTTACGCTATTTCTTAACATAAATAAAATTGATATCCTCCTAATTGCTGAAAGTCATTCAACACAAAGTACAACCCTTAAAATACCATACTATTCCATTTACTATGCTAACCATCCTGATGATGCGGCTCATGCAGGGTCTGCAATCATAATCAGATCTTCAATAAAACATCACGTACTCCAACCATACATACACAAAATTCAAAGTGCCATCATAAAAGTAGATACTTTCCCCCGACCTATTACAATTGCTTCAGTATATTGTCCACCACGTTATTCTATAACATGCGATGTATACCTCGAGTTCTTCCAACGACTCGGCTCACACTTCTTAGTTGCCGGAGACTGGAATACTAAAAATACAGCCTGGGAATCTAGGCTAATTACTCCTAAAGGCAGAACATTATTGAGAGTTTTAGAACTAAATAATTTCAACTATTTGTTGACTGGAGAGCCAACTTATTGGCCGACCGATCGAAATAAAATCCCTGTTAGACTTTGCCATGACTAAGAGAATCTCAGACCTACATAGTGATATTTAATCCAATTTAGATCTGTACTCTGTAATAATAACTCTAAGAACCAGTATTATATGAAAAAAGCCACAACAGAGACTGTCTTCCAAAAAGACTGATTGGAACCTATTCCGTCAACATGTCAACGATAATATATCACTAAATATCCGCTTAAAAGATAAGGAGAACATAGATGAATCTGTGCAATACCTAACTACGTTAATACAAAGCGCTTCCTGGACCTCCATTCCAGAACCCCATGGTCTCACCCGCAACAATCAGAACATTCCGCTTCATATTAGAGAATTGGTCATCGCAAAGCGCAGAGCTCGGCGCAGGTGGCAGACTACCAGGAATCCACTTGACAAAACTTATTTAAATCGAATAACGCACAATCTCCACAATGCTATCCAAGAAACAAGAAACGAATCGTTCGAACACTACATCGTCAATCTATCTACTGATGATCACACCCTGTGGAACGCGACAAAAAAATTCAAAAGACCCATAGTATCTATTCCACCTCTACGAAAAGCTGATGGGAGCTGGGCGCGGACAAATATTGAAAAATCTAACAGATTCACAGAACACCTTGCTAGTGTATTTTTTGCTCCTGATATCCTCAACGATGATGAAGATGATGTCGAAATACAAACATTCTTAAACGCCCCTTGTCAGATGTCTCTTCTACCCAAGCCTATTTCACCTGCACAAGTCAAAAAATAAATAAGTCTCTTAAATCCTCATAAAGCTCCTGGATATGATCTCATTACAGGTGAAGTACTGAAAAGCTGCCCTAGAAAAGCTATTGTATTACTCACAACCATATATAACAGCATACTACGCCTGTGCTACTATCCGATACTATGGAAATATGCAATAATAAACATGATACTGAAGCCAGGAAAACCTCCAACTGATGCCACTTCCTATAGGCCAATAAGCCTCCTTCCTGTAATGTCCAAAATTTTCGAAAAACTTATTCTCACCAGAATTGCAAACGTAACACATATAGATGCCTTAATCCCTAACCACCAATTCGGCTTCAGACCCAATCACTCCACTATCCAACAGTGCCATAGAATCGTTAATAAAATCAAAGAAAGCTTAGAAGCAATACAAATGTGTACATCAGCATTTTTAGACGTAAAACAGGCGTTTGAGAGGGTGTGGAATGCAGGCTTACTTTTCAAACTTAAACAACACTTACCAAATCAATTGTTTCTCATCCTTAAGTCATACATGTCCAATCGTTACTTCCAAGTTAAATTCGAAGACTCATTATCTGATTACCAGACTATCTACTCTGGTGTACCCCGAGGAAGTGTTCTGGGACCTTTCTTGTACTTACTATTTACCGTCAGCGAGGATACACTACTAGCAACGTTCGCTGATGATACAGCCATCCTTTCTACAGATCTCGATCCGATACGAGCTTCTGCAAAATTGCAAGCTTATCTTGATCAACTCCAAATTTGGTTTATGCACTGGAAAATTAATCTAAACGTTGATAAGTCGTGTCAAGTCACGTTCACAACACGAAGAACAGAATGTGTTCTGGGACCTTTCTTGTACTTACTGTTTACCGCTGATATACCAGCCAGCGAGGATACACTACTAGCAACGTTCGCTGATGATACAGCCATCCTTTCTACAGATCTCGATCCGATACGAGCTTCTGCAAAATTGCAAGCTTATCTTGATTAACTCCAAATTTGGCTTACGCCAAATTACGGAAAATTAATCTAAACGTTGATAAGTCGTGTCAAATCACGTTCACAACACGAAGAACAGAATGTCCTCCTCTTACCTTCAATAACACTCCCATTCCTGTCAAAGGAGAAGTTAAATACCACGGCCTTCATCTTAACGCAAAACTGACTTGGAGAACACACATTAAGGCGAAAAGACGTCAATTAGATTTAGAAGTGAGGAACATGTCTTGGTTACTAAATCGTAGATCTCAGTTCTCACTACAGAACAAACTCCCCATATACGAAAAAAAAATTCTTAGGCCTATTTGGACATATGGTGTTGAATTATGGGGCTGCAGCAAACCGTCTAATATAAAAATTTTACAAACCTTTCAATCTAAAACCCTCAGAATGTTACTAAATGCACCTTGGTGTGTCTCCAACAACACCATACAAGACGACCTCAAAATACCGTTTATACACGACGTCATCAGTGCTTACTCTGTTAAACATAAAAATCGAAGCATAACCCATAGCAACGAGCTAATCAGTGAACTGTTCAGACAACCAATGGAAAATAGAAGACCTAACAGAACATGGCCAGAAGACCTAACTAGGTGAATCCAGAGAGCCGTCAATGGATGGCCCCTCACTCAAGTGAACTTCTTTCAACCCATTTACTTATTACTTTATTAAATAGATTGTAAATTTGCCTTAATCCAATAAAAAAAACGATAATAGAAGAACCCTTTTCAGAAAGCTACAATTAATGAAAATGACTATATGCAACAAAATATCTAGCGTTCCAACGATTTAATGTTAGAGTTCAACAAAGAGATACATTCATTAACATTATTTAATATTGTGGTAGTGGGAAATGTATAAAAGTGCACTACATAAGAACACTGATAAGCAAGGAAAAGCAAATAATCTTGATCATAGTAATTTTCACAAAATCACATGTAAAAATAGAAGTTACGTTTACAGCAAATTTAGTAAGATTTAAAGAGAAAAACAAAACTAACATACACAACTTGTTAGATCAAAAGCATAAAAATAAACATATACAATTACAAGCAGTAATGATCGCAACATAACAATACGAACATGCTGTATCATACTAAGAAAAGTGTACTAAAAAATTAGGACTTTATTAAAAACAAAATAAAACAGCTAATAAAACTTAAATGGAACAGTTTTAGGGCCAGTTGATAAAAGCCAATTGCAACACTAAAGTAAAATCAATCATGAAATTTAAAAAAAAAATAAGAACATAGTGCAACATATAAAAACACAGAGTTTAATATGGCTCGGACACATAGGAAAGAAGAAAAGAAAATTTAATAGAAATATCAGTTAGTAATTGGGGTCTAAAAAAAGCTAAAACAAAATACAAAGGAAAATAAGAAGATAAAGTATTAAAAAATTAAAGTAAAAATGCAAATAAAGAAAGGAAAACAATGAGTTACAGAAAAGCGTAGTAAAATCCGTAAAAGTTATAAAATTTATGTGGAGAAAAGTCTTCTTTAATACATGGATTTCCAAAACTTCAGAAGAAAATAATATATTCCTACAGGATATTAAACCTTACGAATAAATGAATTGATTACATTAAAAAATTTAATTGACAATGATGTCAATTTAAGGGAACTATTCCATCTGCCATTTAATTATAAGAGATACTTAAATTTTTTAAAGATTTAGATTTTATCAATTTAGCTGAATATTTTATAGTTTTTACTAGAAAATCTAGCCAGCTACACTTGGCTGCTGTAGAGAATGCAAGTGTTACGAACTTTCTGTAGTTTCGTTACTATTCTGCAGCTATTTCTTCCGGTGTTCTTTGAGAACGTCGCAGTCACCTTGCTTGGTTTACTTCAACTTCCTCCGGAGTTCTTTCGGCACATGTACGTCGCCCCGCTTCATTTATTGCTGTCCTTTCATCCGCAGTCTGCTCACTTCTTCTCATGTAATTTCTGTGGTGCTCAACTGTTTGTACCCGTTTCATACCAAACAATGTTTATTTTCAAAAAAGAACAGAAAAACTGAAACAGTAGAATTTAATTTAAGTTTTTAAAATTGCAGTGTGCTTTGAAGATACGGCGATCGCGTATATTTCGGCGTGGCCCCGAACGCGTTACTCTGGCAACCAATGCTTTTCACACGGCCGCGCAAGTGTAACGAACCAACACATCCTCATCGCCTTTTATAAGAGATATGATAATACCAAAAAAAAAACTTATAGAATAATAATATTTTAAAGTTGCAATAGTAGAGTTTTTATTTTATTCGGATAATGACAGTTAAAATACTCATTATTTCGAGAAAGTGTTGGTTTGACTTTTAGAGATTAAATTATTAAATTAAAAAAAATAAATTATTAAAACTCGAGTGGTCAAGTGTATAGGATAGTAATAATCATGCTCAACTGTATAGAGTAAGTTTATTTTTATAACGCAATAGAAGCCGTCCAAGTTTTATTGTTGTTCGAGTCCGTTTGTTTATATTTATTCTGACCCATTTCCATTTTGCTTTTGTAGTTGTCCCCAGAAAATCCTCCATTTCTATTTCACGCCTAATTTATTTATTTGTCTTTAAGAGTGATACCAAATACTACTCTTTTTATGTGTCGTTAAGTTACTTGTAGTTTATGAATAGTATTTTGCGTTAAGGCCCAAATTTTCGTACAGTTTGTTAATACAGAGATAACACACTGCTCCAATACTGTAATTTTTATGCGAGATGTAAATTTCTTATTTATGCGCTTCTTCACACGCGGTCCATGCTAAACGTATACGACGGTTTAAATCGACATAATGAATTCCTTTGTATAATCGTATAGTTTGTCTTATATTTATATATAATTTATCTTCTAACTAGGAGCCTCAATCTATCTATTCCTAAAGAAAATCTATGGGTCTTTGAAAAATCTTTTATGTGCCTTGTACTATTTGTATAATTAAAAGTAAGAGTTTAGCAAAACGTTGTTTTAAGGGAGATACATTGGACCGAAAAAAGTTTGTTGGTTTAAAGGTGACTGACATTGCCAAGTAATTAAAAGTATCTATATAATATGTACCATGCCCGGTGTAAATCACATACAGGTCGTCTCTGAATCGAGTAGGGGTTGACACATACTGTGTGTGTGAAGCCGGATGGAGGACCTCGACTTCAACATGGCGCGTCCCCGGGTGGCGGATAGGGGAAGGCTCTACAGATATGTAGAGAAGGTGCAGAATGCACCCGCAGACCAAACGAGGAGTAACTTCTGACCTATAGAAGGCGGTTACAAAACAGCGTCTGTACTCCAAAGGAGCAGCTGAACATAATCCTGGCAGAAGGTATAAAATGCATACACCAAGATGCCTGGCCAGCAAGGTGTATTAGGCTAGATTCCTCCAACATCATGACAATAAGACGTAGAAGAAGAGGGCCCTCAGTCCCCAGCCGTCTCCAAACTCCTGCCCAAGGCAGCGGGTAGAGCAGGGAGGAGATAGAGGTGCTAAGAATCCCTGGGTTCGGATAGGCTGCCACAAGACGAAAAAGAAAAAGCCTTATTTGTATGCACATATAATACAAGATCACTATTAGGAGAAGTTAGACTAACAGAGTTAGAAGAACAGTTAAAAGAAATAAAATGGGACATAATTGGAATAAGTGAAATAAGAAGGAAAGGAGAACAATGTTTGAAACTTAAATCGTGACACATACTATTCTATAAAGGACACGAAGACATAAGTCAAGGAGGCGTAGGGTTCCTTATAAACAAGAAAATAATAGGAATAGTAACACATTTTAAGGCGATTAGTCCTCGAATAATATAAATAATACTAAAGATATCGGAGAAGTGCAACTTAAAAATAATACAAGTGTACGCACCCACTAGCGATCATGAGGACGAAGAGGTAGAACAACTTTATGAGGAAATAAATAGCTGTATTGCTGAAAACCATAAAAAACACTTACTAATAATAGGGGATTTCAACGCCAAGTTAGGACCAAAACAAGAAGAAGGAGAAGAATATATAGGAGACTACGGGATAGGAGTACGAAATGAAAGGGGGGATATGTTAATAAATTATATGGGACAACAGCAAATTTATGCAATGAATACCTTCTTTAAGAAGAAATTACAAAATAAATGGACGTGGATTAGTCCGGATGGACAAACCAAGAACGAAATAGATTTTATTTTATCCTCACACAAAAACATAGTGCAAGACGTATCGGTAGTGAAAAAAATAAATACCGGAAGTGATCGTAGGTTAATAAGAAGTAAGATTGTTATCAATAACAAAAACGATAGATATAAAGCTATACAGAAATCTAAAAACTGGACAGAGGGAAAACATATAGTAGCAAACAAGGAAATATACGAAAACGAATTAAACAAAAATTAAAAAAGTAAATATAGTAGCGAAGACAACTTAGAAGAAAGAAATAAGAAAATAACAACGGCACTTAAAGAAGCCTCGTCTAGAATAAAAATATCAAAACCAAGAGACAGCAAAATAAGCGATAATACAAAGAAGCTAATGGAAGAAAGAAGAAATTGGTAATCAACCGGGAAGAAAATATAGAGCCTCTAAAAGAAATAAGCAAAGAAATAAGAAGAGAGATGAAAAAGATTTAAAAGCATGGCATGAACTAAAAATTGAAGAAGCACTGATTAATGGAGGAAAAACAAAACAATGGCAGAAAGAAAGAAGACTGGGGGATACAATCATGACATCGCTAAGAGACGCAAATGGAGCCTTAATTATAGACCAAAACAAAATAACCCAAAAAACGGAACAGTTCTACAAATGTCTATATAGCACAAAAACTGATACAAATATAAAAGATATAGAAAGGAAAATACTAAATGTAAATTCAGAAGACATTCCTGATATTGAAATATACGAAATAGAAAAAGCTTTAAGACAGACAAAAAGAAATAAGGCACCAGGCGAAGATGAGATACTCCCAGAAATGCTAAAAGAAGGGGGACAACCATATTACAAGAACTAAAAGTACTATTAAACCAATGCCTGCAAGAAGGGAAAATACCTAAAGAATGGGATAACGCAGTTGTAATATTACTATTCAAAAAAGGCGACAAACATAGATTGGAAAATTATAGACCAATCAGTCTATTACCACAAATGTATAAATTGCTGACAAAGATCATTACGAATACAAAACAACAAATAACAAATTAGACAACTACCAACCACCAGAACAAGCAGGATTTCGTAGCGGCTATAGTACCCAAGACCATCTACAAGTTATGCGAAATTTAATAGAAAAATCAAAAGAATATAACTTGCCATTATGTCTTGCCTTCATAGATTTTGAAAAGGCATTCGATTCGGTTGAACACTGGGCCATAATACAATCTCTACAGAACAGCCGCGTAGATTACAGATACACGGAATTAATAAAATATATATATACAAACGCTACCTGTACAATCAAATTGCAAAGTACTACCAATCCGATAAATGTAGAACGAGGAGTAAGACAGGAGACACTATCTCTCCAAAATTATTTACCCTATGTTTAGAAGA
Source organism: Sinelater perroti (assembly GCA_036346155.1). Lineage (NCBI taxonomy): Eukaryota > Metazoa > Arthropoda > Insecta > Coleoptera > Elateridae > Sinelater > Sinelater perroti. The sequence goes on along the minus strand of JARFIY010000359.1, from coordinate 13,388,277 downwards.
TGTGTTTAAAAATGCGCTTGGGAAAATAAAGGAATAAGAGTAGATGGGAAAAGATTGAACCATCTACGATTTGCTGATGACGTCGTGCTCATATCGGACAATGTAGAAGAATTAGAAGAAATGATAACAGACCTAAACGAAAAGGCCAAAGACATAGGATTAAAAATGAACAGAGGAAAACTAAAATAATGATAAACGATCTAGTAGATGAGATAGTTGATATACAGATTGACGGGAAACTTTAGAACAAGTAGGAAGTTATATATACCTTGGACAATACATCTCACTACAATCGGATAATCAAACAAAAGAAATAGAAAGGCGAATAAAACTTGGTTGGGCCGCATTCGGTAGATGGAAAGAAATATTTAAAAGTAACATAGACCAAACACTAAAGACTAAGTTATACAACCAGAATATACTCCCTGTTTTAACCTACGCAGCAGAGACATGGACGTTAACGATAAAAAAATATACAAAAACTGAGGGTAGCGCAGAGAGGAATGGAGCGGGCAATGCTGGGAATCATTCTAAGAGATAGGATGACAAATATATGGATTCGAAATAAAACAAAAGTGAAAGATGTAATAGAACATATATTTAAAGGGAAATGGCAGTGGGCCGGACATATTGCCAGACTAGAAGATAAAAGATGGACGAAGAGCATGCTGCAGTGGAGACCAAGAATAGGCAAAAGGCATAGAGGCAGCCCCCCCCCCCTCAGGTGGACCGACGACATCAAAAGAGTAGCAGATTACAATTGGATGCAGAAGGCGAAAAACAGGGACCAATGGAAGATGCTTGGAGAGGCCTACGTCCAACAAAGGACTGAATTGGGCAGATGATGATGATGATGATATAATATGTAAGTGTTGGCTATCTTCTGTTATATTTAGGCATTGAGGTTTTTTTTATTTCAATTGTCTTAGAAATAATTCTACTGGTAGAAATAATAACAAGATTATCGTCGTATGGTCGTATCAACTCCGAATCCAACTGCTGCCTGCTCATTGCTGTTGATAAAAGATTACCAAACATGTTTAAACATTGCATTATGTTTAAATGAATAAGTACCAGTTGCTCCAAAATCTAAAATAACGTTTGATAGTATAACAACACGTATCAAAAATTTATCTTTTATTTGACTTGTTTAACACCTAGTTAGATTTCTGTTTAGATTATTGATCATCTGTTTGTGATTTTTAACTTATAAGCATTTAAAAAATCAACAACTACTTATGGTAAATAGTTACAATATATGTGTACCGCAGCTGAGTACATTAATTAGAGTTCTACGTCCTTAAATGATGTATACCTTTTAAAAATAAAAATAAAACAAGTACCTCTTAGAATAGTGTTTTCGAAATCATTCATAAAGAAATCAAAGTTGATAAATAATAATTTTTGTTCATATAATATATGGCCAAAATTAATAATATCCGCGATTCAGGATTCCTGTTTACATATTTTGTAATTAAAATTGTAGGCAAAATCGCTCCTTCCGTATCAGTTACAATAATGCTTTTAAAACTATAAAAAGATAAATTTTATCTTTAACAATTTAAAGAATGTAAGAAAAATATGTGTAGGTAGTTATTAATTTTCGTGTAACTTACAATTTTAAAGTATTTGTAATACCTTTTTATTTATTTTATTTTTAATGGTTTCATTTGAAGTTTGCTTTATTTTGCCTTTTTTACAAAAACGTCTAATAATCTGTTGAGACCAATTTAAATTAATATATTAAAAGATTTCTAACATATTTGAGTATATATAAATAGTAAAAATTTCGGTAAAAATATACTAAAATACAAGGGACATGCTACTAAAAATAAGAAAAATCGAAGCATGCAAGGAAATTTTAAAAAGTTAAAGGAAAAAGTCTTTAAAAATTCAGTTTAAAAAATAAAGAACAACGGTAATTGAGAAACTCATTAGACAGCAAAACAAATTTATTTATTTTTTCTTCTATGTTTATTAATAGTCAGAGTTGCAGGTCGTGTAGCCGCTCAAAAACGATTTCTGCAATAAAAAAATAAACTCAGTCCTAAAAAAAAAATCTAAAACTCAAAATGAGAATGGTTGTAATAGCGTAATATAGACGGACGACTCCACATTTATGATGTTCATTTGTAACAAAAGGTTATATATTTGCAGTATATTTAAAAAATAAAACTAACCGTTAGCTGGGGTGAAATACACCCCAGTCTGACAGCTATTTCACAGCAAAAAAGTGTGGCAGTCAACGGCTAAACTTGATAAAAGTCATACTTAGTATTAGAACTGCATGAAAACTGCTAAAGTTGGGCAATGAATTATAAAGAATTGCAAAGAAAATTACTGCAAAAGTCATACAAAGAGCACAGGAACAATACGTTTCACCTCAACGGCAGCTATAAAAGCAAGCCTGAGTCTTCCTATATTAAATATCTATGTGAAGGAGGTGGCACTAAAGTCAGTTCTAAGACTGTAGGCAAAGGGACTTTAAAACGACAAAGGAGTAGGGGTAAGACACCATCGGATTCTAAGGAGGGCCGTACAATGGATTTCCTTTTTGCAAGCAAAAGTGGATTCTCTTTCACACATCTATAAATTTAGGAAGCTTTTTAGAATCTTCTAATTGCTAAAGAGGCAACCGAATCAAATATAACCATCTTTACAAATGGGTCTAAAACAAATGAGGATACGGGATCAGGTATCGTTTCAGATGATTTAAACCTTAAAAAAAACATAGCATTAGGAAAACTAACCACAATCTTTCAAGTGGAAATATTGGCTATAATGCAAGGTGCAAATGTAACTCTTAAAAGGAGCATTAAGAACAAAACAGGCAGAATTGCTAGCGATAACAGAGCTGCTTTACTGGCATTGCACAGCTGCAAAGTTGTATTTGGAATAATCCTCCAGTGTCGGACTACTCTTGATCAAGTTATGACAAATAATGTCTTGAAACTCGTTTGGGTTAAAGGGAATGCTGACTTATATGGTAATGAGCGTGCAGATAATATGGCAAGGTAGGGCTAGAAACAATCATTCTGTGGTCTTGATCCAGCACTCTTACTATCATCAGCTGCGCTCTGCACACTATTAAATCAAGAAACCCACAATTGACATTGTATTAGATGGGTCAATATAAAGATATGCCAACGTGTAAGGTTGGTTATTGAAAATTCAAGGACGAAGATGGCAAAGATATGCAAAGAGTTGGCCAGAGGCAAATTGCAACTTATAGTAGGAACATTATCAGGACACGGAAAACTAAAGAAACATATATACAGAATGAGCCTCGTAGAGGACTCATTCTGCCGATGATGCAATCTAGAGGACGAGACGACAGAGCACGTCCTTCACGAATATCCTACACTTGCTCCAATTAGAGGATCCATGTTGAAGTAGTTCTAGCCTAGCATGGTCAGCATCAACGCTACCCCTCTTACAGACACCTTTAAGTTCATCCAAAGGATTAGGTGGCTTGATTGGTGGGAGAGGCAACGGAGGAGGTAGGCCTAAGAGCGCGTGACTTTGGTTACCCTCCACTTTATATCCAAAATCCAGAATCCATGCAGAGTTGTTCTAGAAAAACTTTATACCCTTATAAGACTGAATTTACTAGAGTTAATTTTACCCTTTAGCAAGATGACGTTCATAAGCATATGGCACAGATTGTTAAGAAATTTTTAAAACAATGAGAAAATTATGAAACTCCAAGAATAACGATATGGCCATCGCAAAGTCCCTGTGACTATTTGAACAAGATATAATTTAAATCTATAAATAAATTATAAATATTTTTTTTCAACAAAAAAATTCTGAATTATAAAATTTTAGGAAAAATTATTTCATAGTTAATAAACAAGATTTTACAGAACCACAGAAATCTGCTGTATATTGATTTAATGGTTTATTTATTATTAAATAACTATTAAGTAAATTGTAACAAATTTTTATGTTTTTAATAGGGCAATTATTTTTACTTCTAAAAGGTAGTATACTATAATTACTAGAAAATCCAACCAGCTTGGCTGCTATAAAGAATGCATGTGTTAGGAACATTCTGTAGCAATCGTTACTATTCTGCAGCTATTTCTTCCGGTGTTCTTTGAAAACATCGCAGTCGTCTTGCTTAATTTTCTACTTCAACTTTCTCCGGAGTTCTTGGGGCACGTATACTACGTCGCCCCGCTTCATTTATTGCTGCTCTTTCAACCGCAGTCTGGTCACTTCATCGTTTCTCATGTAATTTTTGCGGTGCTCAGTTGTTTGTATCCGCTTATTTGCAAAAAAAAGAACAGAAAAACTAAAACAATAGGATAAATAATTGAAAGTATTTGGGAGTATAAATATACAAATGAGCCCACTTTCGTGTTAAGGTTTCTCTAGCAAAATTCGACTTTCGGGAGTGACATTATCGAAGACTTTAAATCTAGTATATGACAGCCATCTAGACTCCTACCTGGTAAAAAAATGGCCAAAGTTTTAAAAAAAATTTCTAGATTTCGGAAACGGCAAGAGATAGCGGGATGTGGTTTTCGGCATTTGTTAGCTGTTTTAAAGCATTTTTAAAATAAAACTTTTAAGTACGGTATTGCAATATTAATTTCGAAATTTAGCAGATATGTTGAAATACACATTATATTGAAAAATGATCCTATTGTTTTATTTGAACAATGAATAAAAATATATAAATATCTTTAACTGCTACACTAATTGTATCACCAGCGCCGGTTGAGGAGTGGGCTGCGGTGCTGACTAACTCGGGTTTATTCCAGGAGCTTTCTGACGCATGGAGAACCTCAGTCACTAAAAATAATTAAATATCTGCGTTTACTTCGAAAAGGGATAATAGATAATAGATAATAATATGAGAGCCTTAATCTCTCAATTCGCTTCCACACAAGGCGTTAGAGTCTTACCATTATTACTATACTAATTGTGCTCATTAACAATAGGTCAAATTTTATTTACTAAATAGCTGAACATCTTTATACTACATGAGTGTATGGAAATATTTTTTTTGTTGGGTTTTGTTTCACTGGGTTCGCGGAGAGAGGAGCAAAGCTCATAACCACGACGCCACGGCTGCAGTTCTTGAAACATCATAGATATACAAAAATACAATGTCATTTTTTACAACATTTTTGACTTAAAAGACATGATTCCAAAAAACAAATAGTTTTTAATCTTACATTTATAAAATAAAGATGGTTGTAATGCTAATCAGTTGCTCGCAAGGGTTTCGACTAAATGCCCCTTTTGGTGATTTAAACATATAATAACAGGACAATGAGTCTCATTTTTTATTGAGTTTGAGAGCAAGTATTGTGTTTATTTCAACAATACGCGAATTTTATTTGGTGTGGCGAATATTTCCCCACTCACGCTGCGTCGATAATATTTATTTTCAACTTCTTTTTGTCTTTCCAAAAAATGTTTATGCCACCCGTACACTTGAGTTTTCTTAAGGGCGATATATCCGAACTTCGGTTTTTAGTTTTTAAAAACATCTAACAGTTTAGGGATTCCCTTATGAGAACTTTGATAATAATTCGTTGCTTAATATACAAGAGTGCCTTTTGCTTAGATATGGTGATACTATCTAAAAAAGCGGTATGTAAAGTACCTACAACTCTTAGAAGCCGAGTGCTTTTCTCTCTTCTTCACAGAGTTTCAAAAATAAATTTACGTGTATATTTGATTCACTCACGTAAATTCGATAGTAGAGTTTTTAAATAGACAGTACTTTTAAGCTTGTAAGTAACTAATTCTAAGAGTTCTACAAGTTTTTAGCATTTTATAAAAACTTAGTCTATATGCCTCATAAAAGTGTGTTTCAAATCAAACATTATTTCAAAATCCCGATTGCTTTATGTACTGATTAAGTAGTCTACAGGTTAGTCTAAAAATGATAAAGAAATGTATATGATTAAATAAAAAAGCATCGGGATTTTGAATTATTTGTAAAGATATACATACAAATTTTAATTACAACATAGAATTTAAAATATCTTAATACAAATGCCATAAAATTTTGCTATAAAAATGTGTTAAACTATCTCAGTGTAAATTAAGTTTAGAGGTTATCCAGGTAAGAGTAGATTATGTTTACATATTATTCTATTTTATAAGGCTTCTATATCTCTAAAAACAAAATGTTTGTGATACTGCATAAGAATGCATGAATGACTTACAAAGATGACATTTCATATCCAAATTTTATTCTAAACTGCTATTTATGCTTATTTAAAAGTAGGAATCAAAATATAGAAAACAAAAACTGAGCTAATAAAGGAGCATCTGAAGAATAAATTTGAAAAATAAAACTAAACTCTCGCAAATGTTTTGCTTATTTGACTACCAATAAGAATATGTTATTAGTTGGCTTTAATGTAATATTATAACCATGTTCAATATACTTTTAATAACATTTTATCAAAAACTTATTATATGTACCTCTTCCACTATTTTGCTAAATGTTTATGACAATTAATAAAGTTAAAAATTGAAGAAAATCTATCTTTGGAAAATTGTTAAATTTCTCTTCTCTTTTCTTGAATAATTCAAAATAGCTATTTACTTCAAAGTAATCATGGTAAGCTATAACCATGCAATATTGGAGACACATTGAAGTATAAAAAATCGATCACAAATATACGTAACAGCACCGTTACCAACTTGAGACATACTCTCTATTCTGTAGATTTATTCCGCACTTGTATTTGGAAGCGCGCGGATGTGCATGTATACTTTGAGATATCAGCATTCGAGGCGTTTGAAGCTGCTTGAGTTGTTTAAGGTCAGACTGCACTCGTAATATTGATATTTATTTTATGCTTCCGTTTTGGTTTGAAAATATAAAGGCATACTATTTTGTTCTGTTATCTGTCAAGCCAAAAGTAAGGGGTGATAATTATAAATATTATAAATTATAACGTTTCATTATATATATATATATATATATATATATATATATATATATATATATATATATATATATATATATATATATATATATATATATATATATATATATATTGAGAAAATGTGCTCGAGCAACCGACGCAACCACAATATTTATTTTCACTGTTCCTTTTTTCAACAAAACTATACGGCACCTCAAAACTTTATAAACCCACAGCGACAAACGTATTTGCTACAGCATAATTTCCAAAATTTACTATTTACAATAACGCAACCGCCTCCTACAACAAACATAGTTTTATCAAAATTCTTATTGGAATCACACTCACTTACCATAGCAACAGTGAACGCATCCATTGTTGTGAAAGATCTACCGACTAAACCATTTTATAAAATCAATAATTAGAACTGCTCTTCTCGATAAGCAATTATATTTTTAGTAAGAAGACAATCTAAAAAATTATTTTTATTAACCAAAAATTAACCAGAACTATAACTAAAAACAGCAAAAATTACTTATTAAGTGCGAAGTTATATTTACAACAATCGACATAAATGCTGCATTGTTGCTATCGTTTATAGAACAAAGCTAAATGATAACAAAAATTTAATAATTTTGAAATGAGTGAATTTACATTGTTGGCCGTTAATTATTGTCCAAACTGGCAATGTGGATTGATTGATTGTTATTGGGCTTAATCGTAGGTTACGATCCCACACAGCATTTCGAATCTGTGGTTTTTGTGCGCCCCCTTTCCTAAATTAAGGAAGATTTATGCCTTCAACTAATTTTATGATGTTCTTTATGAGGTTCTCGTGATTGGCTAAATTGTCACGGAGATTTACCCTAAAGAGTTCCTGCCTTTTGCAGTATAGTGCTGGACAGTCAAAGATTATGTGTGAGGACGTTTCTTCCTCTACTTCACAGAGGAAGACTTTACAGAGGAAGATGCTCACAACCGAGACATGTGGCGTTTGAGAACCGGAAAGCCGCACAGGGCGGTATAAACCGGAATATATATGTATATATATTGTTGGCAAATGAGAATGCAACCATATTTATTATAAGTTGGCAACACCTATATTCAATTAGGCTCTCTGTCTCTATCTATGATTGACTTGTACGCTTTTAACCTATTAGTAATAGTTAGTAATACACGTTCGTTGCATCTTTCAAGTAAATCGTTTATTTATTTCCACCTAAATATCAACATGGTAGCAGAGCGTAGTTGATTGGTACTTATGGAAACAGAAGAAAAAGTAAACGCAGTAAAACTAAGAAAACCGGCCGGCGTGTTTTTGTCCGTCATACATTTTGAGGTTAATCGGGGCGGTGTGCTCGGTCAGAAATCACGTGTAAATCATAATTACGCAAAGAAAATGTCGAATTCAGGTTACAATCCATTTCATATCGACAGACTAGTTGGAAGAGATAACTATGCCAGTTGGAAGTTTGCAGTCCAGGCATATTTCGAACTCGACGATTTATGGAGTTGTGTCACCGGTACCAATACAAACCAAAGTAAAGAGACCAAGGCGAAATCTAAGTTGATTTTATTACTGGATCCTATCATTTACGTACATGTTCAGAATGCAACTACTTGTAAAGAAGTCTGGGAGAGTTTGGAACAGGTTTTTGATGACAGCGGGTTGTACAGGAGAGTAGCCTTGTTGAGGGACCTGATAACAACTACATTGGATTCTTCTCGAAGCGTAGATGATTATGTGAATAAAATAATGTCGACCGCCCACAAGCTCAGGAATATTAAGTTTGACATTGATGATGAATGGCTCGGTACACTGATGTTAGCCGGCCTCCCTGAAGCTTATAAGCCCATGATCATGGGACTGGAGAGCTCTGGCATCAAGATAAGTGCTGATTCTATTAAATCTAAACTCCTGCAGGAAGTTCAATGCTCTGATAATTTAGCATTCTTCACAAGGAAAAAGGTCTACAAAGGACCGCGATGTTATAATTGTAACAAGCATGGACACTTTGCTAAGAATTGTCGCGCTCCGAAAAAGAAAAATGTAGAAAATACAGAAGGAAATAAAGGTTTTGTTGCACCTTTTTCAGCATCTCCTCAGACAATGAATCCGGACCTGTGGTATGTGGACTCGGGTGTCTCCATGCACATGACATATAGACGTGACTGGATGTATGATGTTACAAGTCCACCGATACCCACCATAACTGTTGCCAGTAAGACACCGCTACCTGTGGAAAGTATGGGAAAGGTCAATTTATTGCTAAGTGGTAATAAAGAAAGCAAAATTCAGGTAACACAAGTTTTATACATACCTAAACTTGCTGCAAACCTCCTGTCAGTCAGTGCTATGGTGAAAAATGGCTGTAATGTAAATTATGAAGGTTGTGATATCTATGATAAAAATGGAAAGCTCCTGTGTTCGGCCACACTAGTAAACGATTTATATTTGTTAAACATACACAGAGAGGTATTTTCTAACCTGTCTTGTTCAGATAACTTAAATTGGTTTGACGCATGGGACACCTGAATTTTTCAGATGTTAACAAGCTGCCGAAGTGTGCTGAGGGAGTTCAGCCATTCTCAGACAAAAATAAAGGTTCTATTACTTGTACTACCTGTCTCTCGGGGAAACAAACCAGATTGCCCTTTAACAACATTGGTTCAAGACCTTCACAACCCTTGCAGCTGGTCCACACCGATTTATGTGGACCAATGGAGCAAGAATCTTTGGGAGGTATGAAATATTTTATTACTTTTATCGATGATTACACAAGACGAGTTCATGTCTATTTTTTGAAAAATAAATTGAATATTGCGGAAGTTTTCAAAGATTACAAAAACAAAGTAGAGAATGAACATGAGAGAAAAATAAAGGTAATTCGTTCTGATAATGGAAAAGAATACTGCAATAGAAAATTTGAAAATTTCTTGAACAAACATGGGATTGAACATCAAACAAGTGCTCCGTACTCACCCCAGCAGAATGGTCTTGCTGAACGGATGAACAGGACTCTGGTGGAAAGAGCAAAATGTATGTTGTTTGATGCTCAGCTTGAAAACAGTTCTGGGCAGAGCCCTTGCAACGGCAGCATATATAATTAACAGATCACCTACAAAATCAATTAATGGTAAAACTCCTATGGAGATGTGGACTGGTAAGAAACCCAACTTGTCTAATTTAAAAGTATTTGGCTGTGAAGTAATGACACAAGTTCCAAAAGAAAAACGCCAAAAATGGGACCCCAAATCCAGAAAGTTGCTGTTTGTTGGTTATTGTGAATCTACCAAAGGCTACCGAATACTTGATCCAGATACCAATAAAATCATAAAAAGTAAAGATGTAGTATTTCTAGAAAATATGGAAAAATACGATAATAATATATACTTACCTTGTACATCCAACAGCAGCAGTCCAGTGATACAGCCACTCGAAGAAACATGTAAGGAAGAATTAGAGAACAACACAGACCATTTTACTGGTGAGTCAAGCGAGGACTACCAGTCTGGCGAGAATGACAATTCAGCTTACATACCAGAGCAATCGATTGATCTCGAGTCACCAATAAGAAACATAAATTTACGTCCACGGAGAACTGTTCAGTATGCAGAAACAGATGACCATGATGTAAGTTACTTCTGTCCAATACTTAATTTAAATGATCCACTTGCAGCAGACGAAGCATTATCATCATCTCATGCTGACCAATGGAAAAAGGCTATGCAAGAAGAGTATGACTCTCTGATCAAAAACAAAACTTGGTCACTGGTTGATGCACCATCTGGGAAAAGAGTTTTACCATGTAAATGGGTCTATAAAACTAAAACAAATGAAAAAGGTGAGATTATCCGATTTAAAGCAAGATTGGTCATCAAAGGATGTACTCAGAGAAAAGGAAGTGACTATGATGAGACATATGCTCCTGTTGTAAGATATACATCTGTTCGATTCTTACTTTCACTGGCTGCGAAGTATGATTTAGAAATGTTTCAGATGGATGCCATAAGTACTTTTCTTCAGGGTGGCATAGATACTGAGATATACATATCACAACCAGAATACTACAAAGAAAATGATCAAGTATGTATTTTACATAAATCAATTTATGGACTCAAACAGGCTAGCCGGCAGTGGAATCTTAAATTGAACAATGTTTTATTAAAAATTGGCTTACGGAGATCACAAGTGGATCCCTGTAATTATTATTTAGTAAATGAGTCTGCAACTATATTCATTGCAGTGTGGGTGGATGATCTTTTGATATTTACAAATAATAAGGATAAAACAACAGAGATTAAAAACAATTTAAAAGGAGAATGCAGTATGAAAGACCTAGGTGAAATGAAGAATTGTATCGGCATAAACATAAATAGGAACCGAGAGGCAGGTATGATTATGTTAGATCAAGAAAAATACATAAACCTAGTATTGGACCGCTTTAATATGTCTGAATGCAAACCAGTTTGTACCCCGATAGAGGTGAATGCAAAATTTGAGAAAAATCCTGAAGATGGGAACAAAAATATCCCATACAGGGAAGCGGTGGGATGTCTGATATATCTGGCACATGTCACGAGACCTGATATCACCTATGCAGTTAACAAGTTGAGTCAGTACTGTAATAGTCCAGGAAATCAACACTGGCTTGGAATAAAAAGGATTATGAGGTATCTTCAAGGAACCAGGAACCTAAAGCTATGCTATGTCAAAGATGACTCAAAGGAAATAACTGGATATTGTGATGCTGACTGGGAGAGCGACCCAGTGGATAGACGATCGTGCACGGGTTATACTTTTCTGTTTCAGAATGCTTGTTTATCTTGGAATTCGTGTAAACAGCAAACCGTGGCACTCTCTACGGCGGAGGCTGAATACATGGCGATGGCGGCGGCAACCCAGGAGGCCTTGTGGCTGCGGCAGCTGATGGCCGAGCTCGGTCAAGGTGGAGACGGCGCCCTACTCATCCACTGTGACAATCAAAGTGCAATAAGACTGGCATCAACAGACTGTTATAAACCAAAAACTAAACATATGGATTACATTTTCTTAGGGAAAACATTGTTAATTCTAAAGTTAAATTTAAATTTGTAAATGGTTGCAACATGGTAGCTGATAACTTGACTAAAGGTACTACCTTTGAAAAACATATGTTCTGTATCAGTAAAATGGGTCTGCGTTCTGTGGGGAGTGTTGGCAAATGAGAACGCAACCATATTTATTATAAGTTGGCAACACCTATATTCAATTAGGCTCTCTGTCTCTATCTACGATTGACTTGTATGCTTTTAACCTATAAGTTAGTAATACACGTTCGTTGCATCTTTCAAATAAGTCGTTTATTTATTTCCACCTAAATATCAACACACACACATATATATATATATATATATATATATATATATATATATATATATATACATATACATATCACCTCTGTTTACTACTATTCTATGGAGGTGCTTTTCAGGTGGCAGTGTCCTACTACCCGTCTTATCTGAGTACGTCCTAAGTCATCACTTAGCCTACTGAAAGGTGTCCCAATTAGTTCCTTCCCTAGTCTTTGCCTTTGCGTGGGATCCCAGCGAGATGAGTGTTGTTCTTGCATCCACTCTTTTATCTCCGATCGTATGCTACATTTGGGTATGCCTAGAACAGGTTCCGCTCCTGTAAAAGGAGTGTTAGCACCGCTTTTTGTGAGTGCATCTGCCCTTTTGTTTCCTTTCACTCCAGCTAGGGTGACCAGATGGGTTAGGCAGTCTTTTACGAGCTTGGAGTTGATATGAGTTGACTCCAGTGCTTCAAGGGCTGCTTGGCTGTCAGTTAGGATACTAATGCGCTGTTGAGTGTATCCACATCTAACATTCTCTATTATGCATTGCGTTATCGCAAATATTTCAGCTTAAGACATTGTGGCGTACCTGCTAAGAGTAAGCTAAGGTTAACCTTTGGTTTTATGCCATGTATACCCGGCCCTGTTCCTTAGGCAGTGCGAGATCCTTCTGTATACCAGACTATCCCACTTATGATAGGTTGCCTTTTGCCCAGTCATGATCGTAAATCACATTGAAAGATTTTTCAAATGAGTATACCGGTAGGATATGGTCAGTACCCATGCTTAGGATGGTATTTCCTTTGACCACTTCCTGTATCTGTTTATGCCCACACCGGCGGATTTCATTCCGTGTGCTGCAATCCAAGCTTCTCCCTTTAGATAAATATCTAATGGGATGATATTTAGGAGTGCTTTCATGGATGCTGTAGGAGTACTGCTCATGATTCCGCAGATACACAAGCAAGCTAGTCTTTGTATTCTAGTTAGCTTAATGACTGCCATTTTTTGTTCAAGTTTTGATCACCATATTAATGTGCCAAACAATAATATGGATCTTACAATTGTGGTGAAAAGACACATTACCATTTTTGGTTTTAGTCTCCATGTTCTCCCAAACATACGCCTGCCTGCAATAAGTGCTAGTTTGGCTTTGCTGGTAACTTTTTTCCAGGTGAGCATTCCAGGTTAGTTTTGCATCTACGGTGATGCCCAAATATTTAACTTGTTGGAACACCTGTATACTTTCACCGAAAATTGTAAGGTTATAAAACTGCCTTACTTTTCTTTTTCTCGTGAAATGTATTAATGAGTTCTTTTTAGGGTTTACTTTGAGATATTACCTTTTACACCATCTTTGTGTTATATCTAATGCTCTTTGCATTAGCTTTCCAATGATGTTTGTATTCTTGTCCCTAATAAGTATGTCAATATCATCCGCCTAACCTTGGATACTTTATCATTGTGTAATACTAGGAGCTTGTTTACCACTAGATTCCACATAAGGGGGGAAAGAACTCTCCCTTGCGGACAGCCTCTTGTAGTATGAATCTTGAGAGATTCCTCTTCCAAGTGGCGATGTGGATAGTGTTGATAATTTGAAAATATACTGACTTTTTTGTGGTATCGTAGGCTTTTATAATGTATAAAATGTTTATAAAAAATATGAAATAGTTTGTTTTATCAAAGGCAGTTTAGCAAATGCTTTTTATACATCTAACCGTGAATAGTTAATCTGACATTTTCTCTGAAATTTTTTTATTGGCAAAAAATTATAAATAAATAAAAATTTGCACAAGGCACTAATTAGACGTAGTTAAGCTACTATAATACTGATTTTCTGAGTTCTACATAATCTCATTTAATTTATATGTATTCCAATGTCATTAATATATAGAGTATACGATATTATCATTACTAAATGTTAATATTTTATACAACCTTTTCAACTTTATATAAATATATAAAAAAATTGAATAATTGAAAGAACACGTAGACTCTTTCTGTTAGGACTGTTAAAACAAACATACAAAGCAAAAGAGAACATGATATACCACGCGAAGTTTAATATTTCTTGTTTTATAAGAACCCAAGTTTAACAAAGTTTTTCATTTAAAGAAATGTACGTTCTTATTATAATTAGTACTTAAAATTCAAAGCTTTATATATGATCATGTTATATTAAGCTATAAAGGACGTAGAGTTTTCTGAAGTTTATCCTACGCTAGTTTGCTTAAATAAATAATGTAATCATATCTATATAGTTTCCATTTTACATTATCATTATATAAATAATAGAGTGACATGATATCAGCGTAACGCTCGACTGAAAAACACATAAAAAATAATATCAAAACTTTTTAACCTACCCTTGTATTTTTCTTTTACGTGAAGAAAATGCTGACAGGCCAGTAGATTTATAAAAGAATATAATATGAACGTAAACAGCTTAGAGAAAGGTTCTTAAAGGGTATATTTATAAATATTTTCTAGAAAGTTGCAACCAAGCCAAACTTAATTAATTGACGTGCTCCAAATCTGTAATCTAATACAAATGTAATAACTACATCATTAACCATTAATTTTCTGGCTAATTTTGCACTTACTAAAATTACAATTAATTATTCTAAATATTCCACCAACAATACTTTTTGTTAAAAAGTTAAATAATAGTAATTTGCATGGTATTTTTTATTATTACCACAAGCAAGGCAATGCCGTCATCTTTGCAAGTTTAATTAAATTATTCTTAGATCATTATCATTACGTTGCCTAACAATTTCTACGTGTTCGCCTCGTCTCTTTTATCTACTTGTATGCAGGAAATGGATTTAGAAACATAAAAATATTATAGAGATGTGTCTCCTTATTTAAGTTTAACGTATTTTTTATGATAATGTAAAACAAACTGCTGCCTTTATTGCCCTTATTGTGTTTTTTGTTTTTACTACCTTTTTTATTGTTTCTAACATAAAGTTTTACTTATAAAATTCTCATATATCCTTGTCAAATTTTGCAGTTTAGTAAATAAATAAAAGAATTATATTAATAAAAAAATAATGCCTTATTTTGTGTATTAGTTATTATCACTTTCAAATAAAGATTTAAACATTTCTATTTTGTAAAGAGAGTTATAAAAAATACATTACTGTATTGCCTAATCAATATTTATACAAACAATTGTCATACCACGTAAACTTTGTAAAATACTTTGATAATTTTATTACACTACTCTGATAAAACAAAGTAATCGAGTATAATATAAAATGCATAACACAAAACACATCACTAATTAAGTTCATCTTTATATTTAAAAAAATATGTAAGACTAAAGACATATTTTATGCTCTTGTATGTTCCTAAAAAAGATCTTGAGGGCTCCATACTATCAGACTCATTTAACTTAATGTACTTTTGTAGTTTCAAAGTATTGGAACATCAATCAGGAACATTTGAAACCAAAAAAAAGAATTCCAGTTTTGCTAAATGCATTTACTGTCATTTCTATCAATTTTACGATTAATATTCTATACGACCCGATCAGAATAAATGTAGCTACTTTTGAGTCTTTTAAGAGTAGTACTTAGTAATATCATAAAATTAATAGTAGTAGCTGAGCACGATAAATACAGTGTGACAGGAAGGATAACTGGTGTATTACTACCTCGTTAGTTAGATAAAACTGAATAAGGCTCTTTTTATATAATAGCACTACATAGCGAAAATTTTACTTAAAAAACAATCAGCAAAGTATAATACATGGTTAACCCATACAGACAAAATTTAATTTGCATCAGTTCAACTGTTCGGACTTAAAAAAATATTCCTAGATGTAGTTGTTCCTTTTAGAATTAGAATTACAGCCTAACATAGTAAAAAGTTATTTTCTACGCAGAGAACGTAAGTTTGTACCAAACAGATAAAATATTAAGGAAAACACTACGCACAAAATGGCAACACACGCCAAAAGAGAAAATTTTCATTCTTTGTTTTATCAGACCACCTTATCTTATGAAATGTCCTCTTAATACATAAATTTTTTGTTATTCAAAAATATAAATATTATTAAGTATTGTTTTAAAGAAATTTGAAAATGAACGGTTTATTGTAATTCATTATAAAGCATTTCCTTCTTATGTAAAGTGCTTGATAATTAAGCACAGTTAAAGTAACTTGATAAACAAAACAGAGCTGTGTAATCTATGTATCAGGCACAAAGAAATTAATCACAAAGTAACAATTATGCAAAACAAAAAAATTGAGAAAAAACAAAAAAACAACTATGATTAAATAACTTAAAATACGGTGAGCGGCAGGTCAGTTGTGCACTCTCCAGACGCAAGTAACGGCGGGTTCAACCCAGGGGTGGGTTTTCCTTGGCCAGATGTACTGGGGCACCACGGACGGGGCGGAACGTACAAAAGGCAGCGACAGCGTGCAAGCATAGCGCAATATAGCACCTGGGTCGGCTGGCTGGCGGCTCCGTCGCTCACGAGGGTTCGAATCAGACTGCCGGGCGGCGGTAAAAATCCCGTTTAGTTGTGACTAGGGTGGGTAGCAGACAATCAAGGTTACAGGTAGAGATGGGATTCGGAACAAGGGGATTTAGAGATGAGCACCAAACATAAAGTTATGTGTTAATAATATTATATAAAATAATATCTTTTGTATTAGTAATTATTAATATAATGCTACAAAAATTTTAATTTACAGATAACCACCAGCATGTACAAGATTTTGCTTAATAAATAAAACAAAGAACACATTTTGCATTAAATCGGCTGTGACGTATCCATAATATAAAATGTATTCAGTAAATTTTTTTGTTAAAGTTATATAAAAAATATTATATATATTTTTTCATTAACAAATTTAAATCAAAAATTTCAAACAAATTTAAAATTTTATAACACCTAGTAATCTTTAATTAAACTAATGAAAAATTAAAACAAATCAAATTTTTTAAAAAAATACCAGAAAAACCTTCATAAAATTTAACAGCTTCCTTCAATCAAAAAAGATTTACGTTTTACTGTTTATATATATGCTAAGAAGCGACAAATATAGATTATTGCAAAAGATATAAATTTGTAAGTTTGAAAGAAACAGAAGACCCGACCGAAGACAACACCTATGACTAAAAAACATCAGGCGTTGGTGCAACATACCTGACGTAGAAACTATAGTCAGAAGAGCACAAGACAGTATTTTATATATTTGCTTACACGCTGGAAGACGCATGGTATTTTAAGAAGAAAAATAAACTTCTCAAACTACACTTATATATGTCGATGTAATATTTTTTGCTTTTAATAGGCAAATTATTCATTTGATAATTGCCGGCGAGGTCGCGCGGTTCAGCGCGGGTTGCGGTGCGGACCGTCTCAATAAAAATAATTGAGTACCTTTGTTCATTTCGAACAAGGTGTAATAATGGCGGTCGTCTAAAGCCCGGTGCTTGCGACATTGCCTCGCAACATAGATAGTGCGCGACGACCGGACACAGCGGGCGAACATATGAGAGTCTTAACTTTTTCAGTTCGCAAACCGTGTTCCTACGCGGGGCGTTAAAGTCTAATCACCATATTATTTATTTAATATTTTGAAGAAGATGCCAAATCAAAACTATAAATGTGATAAAGTAACAATTTGATTTCATCGAGTTTCTCCAATAACTGCCACACTTTTTATTTGTATATAGTCTGACGTTATATATCTGCAACAAGATTCGTTTTCAGTCGATCGTAACGGGACATCATCAATCCACGAAAGCTGTTCACAATAAAATTCAACGTCGACACCCTAACCTTCAGAAAACAACTGAAGTACCCCTTTGTAATTTCACCAGACTCAAAACATATCTATGGTTTCAAAACTCTTACGTCTTACAACAGGTTTTACAGCTTGCCGTTAGTTTCCATTTGCTTGATATGTTTGGATTATGGTAAAAGACCCTATGATTTTGAAGGTTGTTAAACAACTGTCTGCACATGTTAAGAAGGTGTTTATTCTGCTCTTACATTAAGGAGTAAAACATTTCTTTGCTTGTTTTGTTGACTTGGTTTAATTTATGCAAGTGAAGGCTTATTTTCTTCATCGAGATGATAGTTTAACCTTTAACTACGGCTGTCGTCAATAGACGACGGAGCGAAATTTTCGTGTGATACGGGTGTCGTCAATAAGCGATTTGATGAATTATACAGAGAACGGGCGTCGCTTTTTGACTTTTATTTATTTTATCTATATTTTCTCGATGAAGCATTTGCGTTTGGTGTTTATTTTCGTTCTTGCGGTATCAGAACCATACTAAATACCAATTTGTATTTGTTTACATTTATTACAGTCATTTGGTAGTTTTACCCGGAAAGTTTACTGGGAGTTTTGAAAATGGGTAATTTTATAGATTTCGATGTGATCTTTGCGAATTTCAACTTTGCCACATCGTATTTTTGTCGCTCACGCCGCCATATTGAAAAAATGACCCATAAAAGCAGTTTTTTTGACAATATCGCCTTTCCGACTCATTTCACGATAAAAACATTTATATACAAAATGAAACTAGGGAAAATTTCCTTTTTTCCGTAAAATTTTTTCCGTAATAGTTTTGGCGTACGAGCGCCGCAAATTGAAAATACGATGTATATCATCGACGGAGGATAGTTATTACACCTAGCCATTTAGCATCGCTGTCATCGTTTTCATCCATTTGCAGTCAATACCTTACCTATGTTCTATCGAACTATACCTATATCCAATGCCATTATCCCAACTGTGTCACAAAATAAATTCCTGTGCAATGATGCAAACAAGAACAGAAGACAGAATTTGAAGCTGAGAACTTCATAATCAAACAAGTCACGAAAGATGCAGATTCGCTAATAATCAATGCCGCAATAAGTATTTCATCGGCATTTGATTTCAAAATAGTTGTCGGCGAAGATGATATACATCGTACTTTTACTTTGCGGCACTCGTACGGCAAAACTATTGATTTTACGGAAAAAAAGGTTATGACATAAATTGTAGGAATTTTCCTCTAGTTTCATTTTGCATATAAATGTTTTTATCGTGAAATGAGTCGGAAAGGCAATATTGTCAAAAAAACTGCTTTTATGGGCCATTTTTCCAATATGGCGGCATGAGCGGCAAAAATACGAGGTGGCAAAGTTGAAATTCGGAAAGATCACATCGAAATCTATAAAATTACCCGGTAAACTGTCCAGGTAACCCCCTTTTTAGTAGTATTTCCGACAGCGCACACGAAATGTCAGTTTGGCAGTATTATTTGAAGTGTCGAGTTGTTATTGCACTAAAAATATTTTTTATTTGCCTCATTTTAATATCAAAAATGTATTTACCGTCAACATCTCGGAGTACGCGCTGTTCAAAGCGTCCGAGGACCGAATTGACTGATAATGGCATTTATAGTGATGAAGAAGAAAGTCTTTCACTTACAGACCTGGATAGTGCAAGTGAGTTTAGTGAAACGGACAATGACTCAATTAGTGACAGTAACGAAGAGACTGTTACAGGAGGTTTACATTGGCAAAATTGCGATATTTTTGATCTCACAATATACAGTTTTGACGATGAAAATTGTGGCATCTTGGAGGCGTTTGAAATAGAAAATGAAGATAACGAGTACGACTACTTTGTAAAGTATTTTGATGAGGATATGATGACGACAATTGTAAATGAAACTAATAGATACCATGAGTACAGTGCCGTAGAAGATCCGGTCTCAAAAAGAAAACTATGGGTGCTCACCAATGTACATGAAATGTATAGCTTTTTAGCAATAATTTTATCGATGCCGCACATAAAAAAACATAAAATTTCGGATTATTGGTCAACAGATCCAATTATTGCTACTAATTTTATTAGCAAGTATATGACAAGAGACAGATTCACGCAACTGTTGCGTTATATACATTTCGCTGATAATAATAACCCTCCGCCCCCGGACCACAATGACAAATTGTGGAAAATTCGAACTATAGTTGAAGAATGGAATAGAAGATGTTCAACATTTTTCAAGCCTTTTCAAAAACTTGTAAAAGGCAGGCTACATTTCAAGCAATTTATTTCATCCAAGAGACATCGATTCGGAATTAAAATTTTTGTGTTGTGTGATTGTGAGACGGGGATTGTTATAAAGTTCTTAGTGTACACCGGATCTGAAATTGACATTCCTCGAAATGATCCGTTGGGTGTTTCAGGTGCAGTAATAAAAAAACCAATGGTGAACTTTGAACTAAAAGGGCATCTATTATACACAGATAACTGGTATACTAGTCCCAAACTTGCAATTTACTTGGACTAGCAGAACACCGGTTTTTGTGGCACAATAAAAAAAATCGAAAACATGTTCCAAAATGTTTACATAGGGTGAACCGTGGAATGTGTGAACGCAAAAAGCGCAGAAATGTGTTGGCTCTTAGGTGGAGAGACAGACGTGATGTGCTAATGCTTTCGACATTTCATCAAGGAGTGATGAAAAATAGCAGAAAATTGGACCTTCGAACTGGCGAACATATCTGGAAACCGGACTGTGTGATAGATTACATTCAAAACATGCGCATGATTGATAAATGTGACATGCAATTAGCCACAGTAGAGTGTGTCCGAAAATCAATAAAGTGGTACAAAAAACTATTTTGTCACCTGATTGATGTTGCCATGCTAAATGCGTATATGTTCCTCGTAAAAACAGGAAAATCTTCAGTAGACTTGAACATCTTTATAAGAAAAGTTGTGCAACAAATTTTAGAAAAGCACGGAACTCTAACTGCTGCTAAACCGGGAAGAGTATGGAAGCTATAGATCGCTTAGCTGCAGTGAATTTCATGGAAAGACATTACCCCGCAAATGTTCCACCTACTGGAAGTGGACTAAAGGGGCAAAGAATTTGCCATGTATGTTCTAATACTGACCGAGGTGAAAAAAAGCGAAAGTATGTTACAACTCGGTGCGCTGAATGTAAAGTAGGACTTTGTATCGGTGAAGGTTACAAAGTGTATCACACCAAAAAATCTTTTTATGTAATAAAACTGTTACATAAATTGATTTCAATTTGCTATTGTGTAATTATAACTTTATTTAGATACGAGTTTTAGTGTGCTTACTTATATGGATATTTTGTAAAATAAAATTTTGTTATATATTTATTTCTGACAAAACATGTATATTTTCATATTTCTTACATTTCTATAGCTCCCACTATAATTTGTAGGTCGTAAACTAAATAAAGAAATCTTCTCTAAACGTTTCGACGGACATGAGAGTCATCTTCAGGAGAAATCCAGAAAACATGTTTTCCATGTATATAATTATATTATTTTTTATTGTACTGTGTGTAATTTGTCGCAATATATGAGAATGGAGGGAAAGTGAGAATAGAAGGTGAAGATAGCAAAAGCAAGAGAGATCTATATACGCATAGTTTGAATGTTGTACTCAAAATTATATTTTTTTACTTTTGCCCGCCATGTAACAAACCCCTATTTATAAAAAAGGGTGTTCATATTGCAATAAATAAATATATATATATATATATATATATATATATATATATATATATATATATATGTACCAAGGGGACCCAGATAACAAAGTTGGAGAGACTAAGTTTCTAAGCAAAGCATTTTTTTATATAATGTGGAACTGTAACTATATCAAAAGGGAGAGGTAATTACCCCTTTTAGCCCCACCAATTTTGTCATTCTTATGTAAATAAATAATCACATATAGATAAAAAATGAAAGAAGAGGCATTTGTAGAACTTTTCTTTTGCGTTCAGACAGACAAATTTGTGAATACACACCAGTAGCTCAATCGTTAAAGTAAAACTTCTCGATTTACTACCTAGATCAAGGCCTCATTTGAAAAATAGTGTCTCCAATAATAATTTTAAGTCGTGTGACCTCATATTGCATTTTTCCCTTAAACCTTTCGAATTTTCTGAACTGTATTAATAGTGCTGTACCTGGTACTATAAAATAACGTTGAATTTTTCTAGTTTAAGAATAGAAATGTTTATTTTTATAAGTTTGTAATTTAAGAAATAAAATTTATTATAACAGAATATACCTAATTTAGAAAGTGCATTCTTTAATACTATGTGTAACTTACTAAATATGTCAATTGCTTCAACAATTTATTAGGAATTAAAGTTAGATGCTGATAACAAAAAATCTTTTACACCATTCTCTTAATAGCGCAGAGTAATTATTTTATCGCACGTATTCATCGTTCTATGTGTATCTGCTCACAAAAAAAGTTTTGTAAACTAGCATCACATATAAAATTAGAAATTTTATTTTAGAAAAAACATTTAATTTACAAAGTTATGAAATTATTATAAAAGGCATTAAATGTGGAATATAATGTTTGACAAATGTCCTCCACAGCTTATTTGACATTCTCAAATTCTTCTGATAAAGCTCTAGATCACTTGTTTGAATAATTATGGCTAAATTTTATAGAAAACTTAAAATTTTGCTTTTAATTTAGGAGTCGTTCTTCTTTTTGTACCACAAACTTTGCCCTTCACAAATTCTCAGAAGAAAAATCGCACGGTGTGAGGTTGTAAGAATTTGGTGACCAGTTCACTTCACTGTTTTAGAGATAAGTCGCGAATTTAATTTTTTCTCCAAATATTGGATTGTTTGACGCGTCATATCACAGATGACGTCGTTCTGCTAGAATCACAAGTTATTCAAATCCATGCATAACTGTCACCATTGATACACCGTTCATGATCTCATTAAAAAAAAAAAACGTCTCTCACTTTACTATCATAGAATCCACACCAAACTGGTACTCTTTAGGTATGCATGGGCGATTTGTAAATAACAACAATTTTGCTTATTCACATAGCAACTAAGATGAAAATGCGCCTCATTGCTAAAGATGATCTTGTTTGTAAAATAGCCGTCGACTTCTTAATTCTCTAGCATCCAATCAACAAATACCCGGAGTTTATAATTGTTATCTGGCTTTCGTTCTTGGGTTAGTTAATTATATAACTTAAATAGATTCAATTTCCGGTCCTTTATTAAAATATTTTGCATGGTACTTATTTCAAAAGCAGTTGCAGCGACCAACCGAGGTTCCTAGACGTTCCGTCATACTGTCGTACGCAATAATAATGTTTTTGACTGACCTGTCAGTTGTTTAACTGGTGTATTTCTCTTTCTAAAAATGCCACATGATTTGATCATCGTTTTGGCGAAATTCAATTAGAACAATCGCCACTAATTCCTCTGTCTAGTAGCGCCCATATTAACTAACCACAACGTGTTCACTATAAAATGTCGCCAAACAAAACGCAAAATATCGCATAATTTAAATCCTACGATTCTTTTGGGATGCTCTATATATAATACTGTCGTATGCAACAAAACAAAGAAATTACAGCTCTTTGGATATCTTGCCTAATATGTACAGAAACTGAAAGAACTGGAAAATTGCATACTTAAGTGATTAACAGTTAACAAGACGTTATAATGTAGGCTTATACAATAATTTTTTTTAATGGCAAAGTTTCTGAGCCTGATACATTTTAAGTTTTTTAATTCGAATAGTTTTATAAACATTTATTTGAATATTAACATACTTGTAATTGGTATACAACTTTTGGACTAAAATTGTTCATGTCATCCAATTGATAGTAACGCGTATTTAAATATTCCTATTATTCAAATACAAATACGTTATTGTTACCTATAATAAAAGTAGTAACATGTTACACATCTTACACAGCTATGCAATTTTGGAAAAAAGTATTTAACGTCTAATCGCAAAAGATATTTGTTCCCTACCCCCTTTCAATCACTTAATTTAAAACCTTTAAATTTCTTTTTATGGGAGCCTTTCAAAAGTTGCGTGTATTCGCAGAATTTACAAACTGTAGAAGACTTGAAGCAATGCATGAGATGTTATGTCCACCAACCACACATAAGGGGCATTCGATATAAATGAAAACACACAACTGACTTAGAACAAAGGTGGGAGCTTTTAACACCTACTTATTATAAATAGGTAATATAAGCCAACATACGTTTCATATTTCTCCTCCAGGTCGTCAGTCTAACGATTGGTTTGTTGCAGCTTTGCATATTTGTTATTCTAAAGTATTGTTTTTCATTTATACGTAACTGCCACTGACCGAGTTTGTTATTAATTACTTAATATATTTTAGGCATTGTCTTCCTCTTGGAGTTTATCCAGATATTTTTCTTTCTATTATAATTTTTAGCAGTTTCTTCTCATTATGTGTCCTATCGTTTGCATTCGTCATTTCTTTATGTAACTCCAAATGTTTCGTTTTTCTTGAATTGTTCTTAGTGCTTCTTTGCGTCTGTAAGATCTTAAATATTCTTCTGTAGCACATGTCAAAAGATTGTAATTTCTTTTGTCTGCTTTTCCATGATTCGCAACCATATAGTGCTAGGCTTCATAAGTACGTTTTTGTAAATTGTTTTCTGGTATCTATTGTTAGGCCTTTAGATGTAAATACTAGTTTCTCCTTGTGGAAGCCTTTTAGCCATATTTATCTTATTATTTATTTCTTTTGTACATTTTCCAACTTGTGTAATTGTACTCCCTAGCTATTTGAATTCACTCACAACTTTACTGTCTTCCCATTAATGTAGATATTATCCATCTTTTGATTTTTCTTGAGCATTTAATCACTTTTGTCTTATTTTTCTTTAGCTTAATGTTTTAGCTGTCTTGGCTCTTTTTGGTTTGACGAATGTGAATGTATATACCTGAAGTCTGCGTGTCTTTAAATTCATTGAATGGCCTTGTCTTATTCTTGCTTCTTTATCACCATTGTACTGTATTATTACAATTTGATTTTTTTATAAATTGTAAATGATCTTTCTATTGTTTATGCTAATGTCAATTTCCAGTAACATGTTAAAAAAATTTTATAAAGGTCGAAAAAACTCCAAAAAGTGGATTTTTAACATTTTTTTATATACAAGGAAATTGATAAAAATTTCTTCATGATTTTTCCCTTAAAATCGAATGGCGTAATATTTTGGAAAAAGCAATAAACAAAAAAATTTTTAAACAAGTTTTTTAGAAACAATTAAAAATAAAACTAAAAAAACACGTAAACCTTATTTTTTAGCTATGTTATAATTCTAATAGTTAATTTGGCGCTCTCTGTACTGTGCTGGCAATGGCATTTAATGGGTTAAGGCAAAAATGAATGTAACACAATGTAATTTACTTAGATCAATTTCTTTTAAAAAACACGTTCGGACGTATTTTTTCCCGTAGAATCAGAATCTGCAATAAAAAAATAGGTTTCTATTTAAAAACAAATTTAGATATCACAGGGCCGTACCAGGATGGCGGGCCCGGTATCGGACTACATAATTAGATGGCCCCCTTTGAACCCAACAACTTTTATTAAGGTCACTTGTCGATTGATAGCTCCCTGAGGAGATATTTGCGTGCGACTTTTAAAATGGGACATCCAGTATAATAATAATATACATACATATACACACATGCACAAAAACGAATATAAGTTAACATAAAAAAACGTTTTAAAAATCTCATCAAACTTTTTATTATTTAAATTAATTATAAGCAAAATATAACACAATATAAAATAACTGTAAAAGTGACCGTTGTCTAGTGTAAACGACCAAATGTTACTTTTTATTTCTATTAGTAAAACCTATAAAAAAATAGATCCAATATTTCTGCATAAAAAACAAGACAATATATAGATATATTAATTTATTTATCTCTTTTGAGTGTTTTTCTTTAAGATTATTAAAGTAATTTAGTCTATCACATCTGTATCGTAAGAAGTTCATACAGTTGATGGATGCAACCGCCGTTTTATTTGGTCCTACAATTGAGTTCTGAACACAATACGTAATATTTCAAACACAAAAGGTAACTCAAATATAACTATACATAACAATCTGAATAAACATTTATTTTAATATATGTACGCATCTATTTGTTGAAATTATATTGCATTGAAAATTTTATATTAACTTTTTTAACGATTAATGCTTTATAACCACCCACACGTTTATGTCTGCCCAAGATTTGATTATATAGTTTCTTAGGCATGAGATCTGGAAGAAGTAGTGATATTACGTGTAAAATAGACATAAATATGTTTTCTAACATTTAGATCTGAAATGTCTAACTTACACGGTGCAAAAGTACCACGTCGTCCACAAAGGATACATTATCAACAATTTTTAAGCTATATGAAGAGAATAGGGTAGCAGATAGGTACTCCTATGCGATCCCGGTATGGAACAGACCTATTACAGGGACGCGACCCTGCCTTATGCGAGCAATGATTTGCCCCTACCTCCACTTCTGGGGGAAAATCATTTCCTACTCTTTACCTACTACCCATCTCCCCTACCTACCCCATCCCTTACCAAACTCGCCAACACGCAATGGCAAGCGTGGCGTTTTAATGCCAAATACCTCTCATTCTCTTTAATTATGGTAATGTCAGTATCCAAAACAAAATTACCCCAGGTGGGTAGAGCTCAGAGCTCAGAATCCCACACTGATCTTTCAGTTTGTCCCAAGGATTCTGGGGGGGACAAGACACTGATACATAAGAAGAAATGTTCACTCCTGGTAGCCACCTATAACTGCAGATCCCTACTAGATGATTCACAACTATACGATCTGGAAAATGAACCAAGTAAAATTAATTGGGACGTATTGGGACTTGCAGAAGTAAGGAGAAAAGGAGAAAGCTATATCACTCTACCATCAGGAAATGCACTAATATATAGCGGCCATGAAAGCGACAGTCAAAGAGGAGTAGGTTTCCTTGTTAAGAAATCAATAATACCAAATATTATTAGCTTCAAATGAATATCTGAACGAGTAGCGTATATGATCATAGAAACATCAAAGAACTACCTCATAAAAATAATGCAAGTTTAGGCACCTACTTCGGCATATACTGACGAGGATGTTGAAATATTATACGAGAACATTATAAATGCGAGGAAAGAGGGAATGTCTAATCTTGATATAGTCATGGGCGACTTCAATGCGATTATAGGACATATAAAGAGGAGGAAGAATACATCGGAAAATATGGATTGGGCGAAAGAAACCCAAGAGGAAATATGCTAGCAGCTTTCTTGGCAGATCAAAATTGTACGCCATGAACACCTTTTCAGTAAAAAGCCCAGCGCAAGTGGACGTGGATAAGCCCAAATGGGCAGACCAAGAATGAAATTGACTATATACTCTCATCCAAAAGTTAAGCATAAACGATGTCAAAGTCTTAAATTCATTTAACACGGGATGCGACCATCGGCTAGTAAGGGCAAAGGTTACTGTTCAAAAGTTTAACAGATATAAATATAGATATAAAAGAACGATAAATGCCCAGACACTCAAACAAAACAGGGAAACCTATCAAAAGTACATACGACAATCATTGCTATTAAAGGAATATAATGACAACAATCTAAACCAAATATCTCGTGATCTGATACTAGCATTAACAGAAGCGTCGGAAAAAATCACAAAGACGACATGCCAAAAGATAAATAAAATTACTCAACAAACAAAACAAAAAATAGAAGAAAGAAGAGAGTTATATACTTCCCATAATGACATACGGCGCTCAAACATGGACATTAACGAAACAAGTAGAAACAAAACTGGAAGTCACTCAGCGAGCAATGGAAAGAGCAATGATTGGAATTACAATACGAGACAAAAAGAAATAAATGGATAAGAGATAGAACTGGGGTCGCAGATGTAGTGGAAAGAGTGACGAAATTGAAATGGGAATATGCAGGACATACAGCTCGGATCAAAGACAATAGGTGGAACGTTAAAATCCTCCAATGGAGACCATGGACAGGCCATAGACAGCGTGGCAGGCCAATAATGAGATGGCAAGACGACATTAAGAGGGTAGCAAGACTGCCATGGATGAGAGTCGCACAGAATCGCGCTACATGGAAGAATTTGAGGGAGACCTATGCTCAATACTGGGCGCCATGAGGGTTAAAGAAGAAGAAGAGAAGAGAATGTTTTTTATGAGAAAATAGTCAAACTATTGAGCACAATAGCAGTACTGTGACGTAATTATAGAACCAGTGCGTCAAATAAGGTACTCATTTGCAAAATCCGGGGTTTGGAGCAGTACGCAGGTCAACCAACCGGAACATTGTCTTCTTCGAAGACTTACGACTGGATACCATAACACGATTTGGTCGACAATGATGGACCGTTACACGATATAAATTGTCTACTTCCTTTGACGTCAATTACGTCCTTTCTTGTGACAACCGCTGACTTTTCTTCACTAGCAGCAGAGATTACAGTAAGCAACGGAAAGGCGTCTGTAAACATATTAAAATAGTATTTTTTATGAACCCATATTTTGTTTAAACCGAAATGACGGTTGGATACTCATACGCGCGGAAAAGGGAGTACAAATGGGCATTTATACTAAAAATAAAATGCTAATTGTGAATCTCGTGGTTATCAATTATAATGGCAGGTCACCTATAGTCAGAGTTAGAAACAATATTACCAGCCAAACCTACATCGACACGGTTTTGCAACCCGTAGTACTTCCCTTTTCTTCAGAGAATGCTCTAGGCAAATTTTCAACAAGAGGACACTCAGCTACATATAACATGTAACACACTAAACTTTTTTCAACAAAACATAGTGAAAACTTACCCGATCGAAAATATCTGGAATATCATTGCATGAAGGATACAATTGTATCCATAACCTTCAAGAAACCTAACTAAATTAAGAAAACGTATCAATAATGAATGAGATGCAGACCACCTAAGCACCATTTGTTCATTGATTGATTCGATTTCAAAAAAAAAATAGTGGTAGTTACAAGAATCTGGGGTAGGTTCACAAATTATTGAATAAATATAAATATTTATAGGCAAATGTTTTGTAAATTTAATCATTTATTTATGTTATACTATTAAATAAAATTGCAAAGTTTCAGTTGTTAATTTACTTTTCTTTTTGAAGTTCTAATTTTATGAAGCAGCAATGTATTTTAAAAGAAAGATCTAACAGCATCTAACGCCCGGTGTCAACAATCAATACATAAGTGCCATAATAACTACTCATTGCTATTTGGGCCTAAAGATAAGGAAAATATTTTAGCTTTATCGAAACCTAGAACAGCGTTAAACAACTACACTATATAAACTTTACAGATCTGCTATAACTGTTAACTAAATCAAGAAGTTAAAAATTCCACTATTATCCTTGGATAAAATAGACTACAACTGTTATAGCAGTCGTATAACTTTATGGCTACATTTTTAAGCAACTTTTACTGCTTCTATGCGTGGTTAACACCTGGAAAGAGGCGTCGATGTTGTTAAACTTATTGCTTAGAAAGCAGCACTTTACTTTGCTATACTACTACCTATAACTCACAAAATTTGTATAAATAGCTTAATTTTTCATATGGCATTTTGTTAATGGTTTGAATAATTTATTTAACATAAATTAACAATTCCAAATAAATACTTTGAAAACATTTCTATTATCTGAAAAAAGTGCTGGAAACTATTTGTCAACTACGTCTTTAAAGAATAACTAAAATTTGTATGCAATTTATTTAAACAATGTCTTTTTACATTGATTCTAGCTATTTAATCACTCTAAAAATAGTTTTTTTCTAAAAAATAAAATTACTTTAAAAAGATTCATGTCTGAAACATTTTACGTTGTTGACATTTTTTACGTTTCTTTTTTACAAAAAAAAACTGTTTTATAATAAAATAATTTGTGCATAAATACTATTAACTAAAATCGATAAGCTGCTTTCACTTCTATGCATTTTGAACAAAGCATAAATTTTAAATTAGTTATATATTTCTTAATTCCTTTAATAACCAAAAATGCGTCTCTCGTTCATATTTTATTATTATTCCCATTTATGGTACAATCTGCCCCTTATTTAAATAATGAGTACTTTATATGTAACAGACTCATTAATTAAAAAAATTAAAAATTACAACACATGTCAAACAAAAAACGCCTCAATAGATATTCCTAATTAAATCAGTTATTTACCGATAATAATTATTTTTTCACTCATTACTTAAAATCGATTGTTATACTAATTACGCAGTCTAGAACTCAAGGTCGACCCGTATAAAGGGTTTTATCCTGGGTGTTACTGTTTCTTGATGTAACAAGTTATACACTGATTCTTTAACTGTCTTTGTGCAGCATTTTGTTTGGTACATACAAGGAAGCGCCTGCTACTGCATGAAGCACTTTGTTTTAAAGTTGTTCCACAATTTCATTATTGGTTAAACTGGCCGCTCTCCGAAATGGCATGCCGTAGGATTTTATTATGACTTTATTTATATAAATGCAACCAATACATTTTTTTTATTATCAACTTTGCATATTTACAATCTACTCCTTATGGGAGTAATAAGTAAATGTTATAATTTTAATTACATGCCATGAGGGGGATTCGGCCAGTGCCTTAGGCCCATATTTATTTTTACTAGTATTAATTAATAATCGTGAGGAGGTAGGTCCTGTGGCCATTTTCTTTTTAGCCTCATGGTGACGGTAGGTTGGACGGACAGTTGTTCCACGAGTTGATTAGTATGCTCTGCCAATTTTTTGGGGTACGACTTAGCCAGTCTTTTGATCTCTTCCGCTACATAAGGAATTCCAAGGTCATTGTGGAAAGTTTCATTTGAGATATACCACGGAGCATCGGTTATGGTTTTAAGGATTTTTGATTGGCATCTCTGTAGTATCTTGGTATGTGATGCCTTGGTACAACCCCACAGCTGGATTCCATATGACCAGATGGGCTTTAAAATTATTTTATATAGGAGTATTTTATTTTGTAAGGTGAGCTGAGATCGTCTCCCCAACAGCCAGTTTATCTGTTTCATTTTTAGGTCTGTTTCTTTTCTTTTTTTTTTTAGTATGTGTGTTCCAGAGTAATTTCTGGTCTAGGTGCAAGCCAAGATATTTTATTTCAGTTTTCTGAGGTATGGGGGTGTTTTTGAATAATACGGGTGGGCACACATTGTCTGTTGGTAAACGTAACATGAGTAGATTTATCGCTGATCGTTATTCTCCATTTGTCGAACTTGGTGTTGAGATGATTTTGTAGATATGCTATAGCTGTTTCCGGATTTTCGCTGCTTGAGAGAATAGCCGCATCGTCGGCAAACGTTGCAATTAATATGTTATTTGTGAGGGGAGTATTAGAGGTATACAATAAGTACAGCAGAGGTCCTAACACGCTGCCTTGCGGCACCCTAGAAATAATCTTGTGATAAGTAGACACAATGCTATTGATCTTGACTTGAAAAGTCCTGTCGCCAAGGTATGAGTTTAATAACAAGTATAATTGACTTGGGAAGTGGAGCTTAATTTTGTATAACAGACCTGCGTGCCATACCCTTATCCAAAAATACAGCTGAGCAAATTCGTTTTGTTTCGAGGCTCTCCATTATTTTAATGGTAAGTTTGATGAATTGTCGAGTGTTATTGGTGGAATCCGAACTGGTAATTTGGTATTATGTGCTCTAGTTCTACGTCACTATGGATTCTCTTGAGGAGTAGTCGTTCGAAAACCCTGGATGTCAGGGTAAAAGACTGATTGGACGGCGGGAAGAGTGTTGTGAAGGAGGTTTTCCAGGTTTCTCTATTGCAATAATATGGGCAAACTTCCACTGGGTTGGGAAATGGCATAGTCTGAGCATACTGTTAAAGATTGTGGTGAGGAGTATTATGGCTTTTTTAGGAAGATTTTAAAGGACTTCTCCCACTATCAGATCGTATCCTGTGGCTTTGCGGGTATTGGTGGATAATATTTGTCGTCGTACTTCTCTTGGTGAGAATGGGTTGATTGGTAGCAACAATTGGCATGGAGCCTCCAGAAATGAATTAATTTCATAATCGTTGGTATTCAGTTGGGATTGTGGTGTCGTGAATATGTTAGCGAAATGTTCAGCAAATGTTTCGGCCTTGTCTTCCTCTGGTCCAAGTGTCGTCCGGTTTCTTGATGGGAGGTATGGTGGCAATTGGTCGTTTGAATTTTTTGGTTGCTTTCCACAACGTGCGATTCTATTAACACGTTGTGTAGTTGATGTGTAAGTCTGTTGAGTAAGGTTTTGTCGTACCTATCTCTCGTTCTTTGCCATTTTTTTCGTGCTTTCCGTATCTGGGCAACATGGTCTCGAATGTGGAGAGGAATGGTGTGTATTTGTTGATTACCCATTGAGTTGGGCGTGGCTCGCCAAGCAGCATTTTGTATCATTGTCGTCAAGTATTCGGTTGCTTCATCAAGGTTTTTGTGTTTTTAGCATTCCAGTCGCCTCTTATGATGAATTTTGTATCGAATGTTTGCAGAAACTCCTCGTACTCTTCCGTAGAGATAGAGTATCTTGGAGGACTGTAAACTGCTGCTATTATCAGTGGAGAAGAGAAAGCATGCACCTTTATGCTTGTACTTTGAATTTTATTGGTCTGTAAGACACCCATTCGTGATGATTGATTGTATTTTTGATTACAACTGCTGTCCCATTGTGCGCTGCACCATCGGGGTTCTTGTTGTTACGTGGGTTTCTGAAGTTAGCAATATATAAATATTTTGTAATTGCAAGAATGAGATTAATTTTGGGATGTGGTTAGAAATGCCATTAGTATTCCAGACGGCGATGCGCAACGAAGTCGCCATTTTTATGTTAGTTTATTAATAACTGTTGTGAGCATGTTTAAGACCATGCTGTACTGACCAATTAGTTGGGAGAACATCGATTTAAATTCATTAAGAAAGTTAGCAAGGATTTTGTTTAAAGAAGATGCTTGTGGTTGTCAGTTCTTGCTGCTGTTATTTATGAGTAGGATAGTTTATTTTGCAAAGAATTTGTAGTGTTGTTGTGAATATGGTTTCGAAGTGGGGGGAATTCACTTTTATTTGGTATCTGTTGTGGACGCCTTATATTGGAAGTTCCTCTGAATGGGGCATTGCTGGCTCTCTCTAAGTCTTCGTACACTGAGCATTCCTTATAGTTAGCTGGTGATTCCCGCTACAAAGAGCACTGGAGTACTTTGAGGTTTCTTACAGGTGGAAGTTTCGTGGTCGCCACCACATTTAACACATGCAAAGGGTTTGTTGCAATAACTCTTTGTATGGCAACGAAGGCACTGCGGTATTGTATTCTTCTTTCTAGGCGGCTCGATTATGACTTTGATATTATCGATATGTTTTACGTCGAATACGGTTATATTGTTATTTTTAGCTTTTAAGTCTACCATAAGTGATGGTAGTAGTTGCTTAGTTAGTCTGTGACAAATGTTAATGATATTGCAAACTTCTGTCCTAATTTACCTAGTTCTTTTTTAATGACCTCCGTTGAAATAGTATAATGAAGATTTCGTATAACCACTCTATATGACCTTTCCTCCTTAAGTTGGTAGGTGCGGTGTATTACGTTTTCGTTCTTAAGATGCGTTTTGAGTTTTCTGTAGGAATCTGGCGTGTTGGTGTTGATTTTGATCGTGTAATTCAATAACGCTGTTGTGTAATATTGTTCTTTTTCTAGTAATGCATTTATATTTGTCATCATTTTTTTGTAGTTATTTACCCGTAACTATAAAATGGTGATGGTTTTGTGATTTTAGGTTGCTGAATACTGGATGTTTGGTTCAGGTTTGCACTGCTGCTTGGAATTTGTGAGAGTACCTCGAATCCATTGGAAGTAGTTATAGGAGTAGTTTGTTGATTTGTTGAATGTGGTTACGAGTTGTTTCTTTTTCGTTTTTTGACTGTTTGTCATGCGTGTTTGGGTTTTTGTAAGGTTGATTCTATGTTTTTATCATCCATGATTGCTGAATTAGGTTCATCATTTTCCAATGGGTTTTTGTTTGAGGTTAGGTTGTTGGATTTAGTGCGGGTAACAAAATTAGGTACATATTGGTATGGATCAGCATTATTTGGCTGTAGTGGCACGGATGTGTGGGAGTTCATTGTATAGGAGGGGGGTATTGGTTGTCCATAAGGCGCAAATGGGAATTACGAATTTGGTTGGCTACCGTATTGGTTAGATTGTTGATTTCCCTTATAATTAGGGAGATTGAATGCGAATCCGTAATTCTCGGGAGCGGGTTGCATTAACGGGTCTGGGGTATTAATTGTTAATTTTTAATATTTTTATATACACAGAGTTAATAGATTAATATAATCAATAATGTGTTTGTACATACGATTTACTAGCTGCAATAAGTATATTTATCGCTTATCAATTGAGCGGCACTGAATTTAGTTGACCTGCACTTGGCACTTTCGAAGATAGCATACTGTAGTCAATGTGCGCAACACTCTAAAGTCAAATGGGAACTACCAATACATTTATTTAACTTTAAAACCTAATTGTTTTTGTTTTCTGAACGTTTATTTATACTACATTAAACGTTTATCTAGGTAGGTACTAGATATTTTGTATCTTTTCTTGAAGCTATGGATGGCTGTTTGTTACAGAAAGGCAAGTATATTTTCAAGCTAAAAATAATATGCAACATTTTTGTACCATTAACTTTAGTTCTCCACTTTCTGGTTTAATATTGAAACTGATTCAAGCTAATTTATATGTTTCTAAAGGTAACACCGGGTTAATGTGTGATGTGTCATTTATATATATAGTAGTTGTAGTTAGTCAAGTTATTAAAAGATCCGCAGTGTATGTTAAATACAAAATGATCCAAGAATGCTTCCTTGAACTATCCCTGATTTAATTCTCTAAGTTTAAAAAGAAGTATATTTGCAAGTGTAATGTTTTAAAATAAAGCATATTTAGTAAAATAGCTGAAGTTTTAACTTGCAACATAAACCATCGTACCATATTTTATCAAAAGCTTGGATTATATCCGGAAAATAATACAAAACTAGAAATGTTTCTTACGATGCTATTCCGTATTTGCTTTTCTCATATATTTGCTTAATAATGCCGTACCCATTTCGACAGCCAAACAGTTATCTGCTAATGTTCAAGGTTTTTCGAATAGCTTAGATAAGGCCGGTAAAATGCTAATGGATTGATAGAACAATACTTTTCTAGGATATTTTCCTGTTTTTTTTTTATTATTACTATCTACGCTACCTTTTACTGACTTCGATACTGCTATGTTCTTAATATTAGATGAAATAATGGAGTAAGAACTTTGACATCTATTGAAAATTTCCTATGGTAACTTATTCATCATTAGATGGAAAGATTTTATTTAAATGTAATTTTTTAAGTTTATCTTTTTTTAGGAGAAACCATCTGATAAAGTATCTCTGTGTTTCGCTTTCTGCATCTGGCGTAGTTTTGGAACTCATGACTGAAGATTTTAATAAGATAATCAGCAAATGCAGTTGCTTGCTCTTAATTACTTCTGGTCCAGCTATAGTTCCAATTTCAAATTGACGTTTCTTTATTTTCTTTGTTGCTTTCCTTACAGAATAATTGGTAACTTCTGAACGAGACTAGCCAACCAGATCATCTGGTAAAGCGCGCTATGAAATTTTAAAACCTGGACTGAGAATTAGGTGCGGTTGCAGTATTGGACCGGGATGGTGAAGTAAACGCGCACGTAAAGAACTCACAATTGCGACTAACTAATATAACACGTCACATTAACAATTGTGTGCTTTTGGAGGTGTTGCACCATACGAGAGATGCATATAACGCTAGGGGTCTTATTAGGCTATTGTACAGTAGTACTGTGCATTTTATTTTTATCGTTAATTTACAATTTATTAATGGATACAGCTGTCTTAGTTTGGTATGACATTGCATTAGCTTGTAGTTGACATGGTATTTCCAGTTGAGCCGTGTGTCAAGATAAACTCCTAGCGGAATCTCTAGGTTCCAAGGTATTGTGCTGTTGATGAATACAGTTGGGGATTGTTGATTTGTCGCATCGTGAATATCTTGGCTTGGCAATTGTCGGTATTGATTCTCAAATTTCATTGCTTGAGCTAGGAAGAAAGTGTGTTTGTTATTTGTTGTAATTCCGTCACAGCCTGCTTGAATTTGGGTGCTTGAGTAAAGATGGCCGTGTCGGTAAATGTGGCTAGAATACCGTTAGTCTCTGGAATATCTGACATGTATATGTTAATAGAATAGGTTCAAGAAACTGCCTTGGAAAACGCTTGCGTGGATGTTTTTGGTTTTTTGGACTTTATGTATGACTTACGATAGTCTTGAATAGATTTATTTTATATCTGTTACAAGACACTTTTAATATTTTTTTTGCTAATTTTGAAATATCCAATTATTATTTTAGTTCAAGTAATTTCTGCAATTTGTGGCTTTTCGCTCTTCGGATATTTTTTGTTCGATTAATATTACAGGATGTACGGAATGTTTTTTATTTGGTGTTATAAGCTAATAGTAAGCAGCAGTTTCGACAATTAGGTGTTCTGTTGCTGTATTTCTTTTTAAGTGAGGTTTTTAATAGAATACCTAGAGTAATTAGCACGCCTATTTTATTGTGATAAACTTTTCATTTAGTCTTTTTACTATATCTAAAATTCTCATAAATACTATTACAAAATCAAACGTTTTCTTGCTTTACACAGCTTAGAGATATCTGCTTTTCTTGTCAGATTTCGTTATTTACCAATGCAGTAGGGTGGCAAAAAACGTATCGGTGTCATAGCATTGGATAAGTGTAGAACTGACAAAAGTGTAATCTCAACGCCATTAACCTCTAGCTATTAGTTGTATATTTGTGTAACGGGTTATAAAATTGTTTAATGAAACTGAAGGCTCCGAGAATCGTCCAAGATCTGGAAAACCACGTTTAATTTGGACTGTTCGGGTAGTAAATATTAAATTAAGCGAAATCTTTTTGGTACGCAGAAGATTATGTCTCGGAAAATGCGCATTTTCAAAACTTTAATGTCTTATTATTATTTAGCAAGACCTAGTACGGCATTTGCTGATAGATGCTTTAAAGAAAGGTAGGAGAGAAAAAGCAAAACATTGTTGACTGAGCATGCGCATGATGGCCACAAAAAAAATTGGTTTACTAATGAAAAAGATTTGACAATGGAGAAATCTTTTAACGAACTAAGTGGCAGGATATACGTCAGGTTGTCCAAAGAAGTATTCGAGCTAAGTTCAGAGAAGCTATCATCCATCATTCAGCAGTTGTAATAATTTAGTGGGGAGTGTGTTATGACGGCATAATTGTCATTAATTTTGTGAAAAGGCAGTCAAAACTTCAGCCCGTGTATCAAGATAATGTTTTGTATGGTATAGTAAAACCTCTTAATCACACTTATTCAAGGTAAGCCTTGAATCTTTCAGCAAAACTTTGCACCTATCCACAAAGAATGGTGAATTCAAACTTAGCTGAACAAAAATGTGCCTTATTCTCTAACGGTAGAGGATTGGCCTTCTGGTAGTCCAGATCTCAATAGATTAAATTACAAATTATGGGCAGATTTAGAAATTGCACTTTTCTCAAAAAGATACCCTAACATTAATCGTTTAAAGCGAACCCTGACGGCTGCAGTTAGTACTTTTCCGATTGATGTGGTGCATGCTGTCATGGACGAGTGGCCCAGGCGTCTTAAAGCTTGTGTAGAGGCTAAGGGTGACCATATTGAATAAATCTGTTGTAATTATACTTACTAATAACTATTTAATAAATCTTGTAAATATAATGCACAAACAGTTAATCGTTTTATTGTGTCGTTCTAATCAGTGTGTAAGAATATTTATGGGTGTGCTGTATGTAACAATGGTTATTTTGATTTTTACATGTTTGTGCATAGTTATGATTATTGGAATATAAGCAGACGTTAAACTAAGACAGAGGCATTAGGAGATACAAAAACGAGTAGATCTAATTAATCAATACGAGAGTTAGCCCGTCAATATGTAAAATGTAAAAAATAATGTAAAAAATGTTTTTTTCTATAGTGGCTAATAAAGGGCGACTCTTAATTGTTTTGAGTTTTACGCTCCACTGTGTATTTTTTTTTTAAGTTTATTTGCAGATTAACAATCAGAACCATTTTACTTAATAAACATATAATAAGGTCCTATGAGCTAATGAGATGACGATAGTGACGTGAGGGGAGTCTATCCATCGATGTTATCCCGTTAGTTTCTTCTTAGATCAATGGGCCACGTTTTTTGTAGTCGTCTAGGAAGTGGATCATGTTGCAGGCTGGATGCCAGGACATTGGGATGAATTTGAAGTCGCAGGAAATGGTTGTTGCTTCTTTTAGTACGTTCTTCTACTACTGTTGACATTTTCAGGTCGGTATGCAGGGTGTCGTTGCTAACATACCAGGGAGCATTGGCTAATATTCTCAGTGTTTTGGATTGCATGCGTTGGATTATGTTTACGTTTGACTTGCAGGAGCATCCCCACAGCTCGATGCCATAGGTCCAGATAGGTTTAATTATTATTTTATAAAGTAGAATCTTATTTTCTAAAGATAGACACGATTTCCTACCAAGTGACCAGTACATTTTTTAAGTCGTATATCAACTTCCTTTCGTTTCTTTAATATATGCGGTTTCCACGTGAGTCTTTTGTCTAAATGAAGGCCCAGGTAGCGGGCTTCATTTGCTTGAGGAATTGCTATATTATTTAGATGCACCGGCGGCATTCAAGCGATTTATGGTAAAATTTACCTGGGTGCATTTGGCTTCGTTCACTTGGATTCTCCATTTGTTTAGCCAGGTTTGTAAGAGGGACAGATGATGTTGCAAGTTTAAGGAGGCTGTTTGAGGATTGGTATGATGAGAGAAGGACTGTATCGTCAGCGAAGCTGCTTATAGTTGTAGCTACTGTTGTAGGTATGTCCGCCGTGTACAATGTATATAGAAGAGGTCCAAGAACGCTGCCTTGTGGTACTCCGGAGTTGATTGAATGAATGGCATTATCTGGAACTGTCGATTTGATAAACAGGATTTTATAAGTAAATAATATTCACTTGGAAGGTGTAATTTGAGTTTATATAAGAGCCCCTTATGCCATACTTTATCGAACGCCTGTTGTATATCAACAAAAACTGCTGGACAGTAAGATTTAGAGTCCAGTGCTGTGTTGATCATATTTACGACGCGATGACATTGCTGAATGGTAGAGTGATACTTTCTGAACCCAAACTGGTGGTACGGGATGCAGTTTTCCAATATGTCTGTTTCATGTATTCTCCTGACTAAAAGTTTTTCTAACAGTTTAGAAACTTGGGGCAGTAAGCTTATTGGACAGTAAGATGTAATTTCCTCAGCAGGTTTATCTGGTTTTGGTATGAGAATTATCTGTGCGAATTTAAGTGGTAACGGCCAATAATTGAGACGTAAGATAGAATTGAAAAGGTTCCTTAGAAACACCAGACCGACTCTAGATAATTCAGCAAGCACTTTGCCCGATATTAGTTCGCACCCTGGTGCTTTTTTATTGTTAAGATGTTGAATTTCTTCTTCCAGCTCTGCACAGGTGAATCTCTTGATAGGTAGCGACAGTAGCAATGGTATGTCCAAGAAGCTGTTTACTGTATCATCAGGATCATCTGAGTAGGGCGTAAAAACATTAGCAAAGTGTCGTGCAAATAAGTCTGCCTTTTCCTGATCTGTTCTAGCCCACTCGTTATTTGGTTTTCTTAGTGGAGGATTTGTTTGTTGTGGCCGTTTGTTTGCTTTGGCGATTTTCCAAATACTATTATCTGTTCTTGATAATGTAGTTAGATAATGGTTAAAAGTTTCCTGCCTTATCATGTGTAGTTGGTTCTTTAAGGTATTTGCTAATCTATTATACACTGTTTTGTCAGCTGGATGTTGTGTTCTATGCCATCTAGCTCTCACTCTTCGCTTCTGTCGAACTAATTAAAGTATGTCATTAGGAATATTTATATCTTTTGGAACGCTGTTTGTGATCGTAGGTGTGAATTTCCATGCTTCATTTTGCAGAGTAGTGATAAAGTGATCAGTAGCTTGTTCTAATTCCTGGGGAGTTTTTAAACTAATATTTGATTGTAGGGTTTCTTGGGGAATGGCTCTGTATGAGTCCCAATCTGTTTTATTGTTATAAAGTGATGGTCTTGGTGATTTTTTAATTATCGTTGTACTGATTGTAGCGATAACTGGTGTATGATCTGAAGATAAATCAAGATTGCTGATAATATCCGTGTAGTTAGAAGAAATTCCATTTGTGACAAAAACGTCCAGCAAATCAGGTATGTTATTATGGTCCGTGGGCCAATATGTTGGCTTCCAGATGATAGGTATCCACATTTTTCTTCTCGTAAGAGGTTATATAGTGCCCTACCCCTAGTGGTAATTAGCCGAAATCCCCAGTAGGTGTGCTTACAGTTGAAGTCTCCACTGCATATGAATGTACTGCCAAGTGATTGGAAAAACGGCTTGAGGTCCTCCTTGGTAATATTATGTCTTGGTGGACAATAGACAGCAGATATGATAATTGGGTTTGGTAATTTACAAACTTGATTTGTTGTTGCTTGTAGGCATGGATCCTTATATTTTTGTAGTTCATAATGAACTATTGAGCTCTTTATGAGTAGCGTTGTTCCTCCGTGGGCGGTACCATCTGGATGTATTTATTCTGTTTAATAAATTATTTGTCGGTATGTTATTTAGTTGCATTGATGTAAAAGTATAATTAGTTTGTGTATTCATTTGAGACTGTAAATTTGGGATTTGCACATTTGGCACATATGTCAAGTTCTTTTATAAATAAGGAGTATTGATAATAGGAAATTGGGGATTTACCTGGCTATCCATCGGGGCGAAGCTATTATGTGATTGAGATGCTAGCTGCTGTGTTAATTGCGTTGACGGAATATAGAAATTATTATTGCTGTTGCATGCCATTTTAGTAGCATGTGGATTCATATAACTATTTTACGAAATGTGAGTTTATAATTATTATACTTCACTCAGATTAAACCAGCGCATTACTGACCTAAGGTCAGCGATAACCGCGGTACACACTTTCACTATTATCGCTCAGCACACGTCTTTATGGTATGAAAGTCAAACGCGGACTCTGTGTATTTTTGACATTAAAATCACTGCTTACTAAAAATCTCTCGCCAAGAGATTTTCAGAAATGAACGAAATTCTCCTGCTTGTTATTGTGTTTAAGTGTCTTAAGTCTTTTGCCAAAATCACTATTGCGCCAATAAAATCTTTTATGATAACACTAATAGGTTAAATATTCATTAGCTTGTGTTCATCTTGGCAATGATGTTAATGTTTTCCCCCATGATCACTTCATTGTCTACGCGTGTGTTTTTATCATGATGAATGGTACGATCAGCTTTCTTACGCGACAAATTGTTTTTTGTTGCTTTTTGACTATGGGATTTGTGTAATATATGACTGACTTATATTAATGGATACATCCATTACGTGTTGTCTCTTAAATATATGTTAGTTCCTACTGTACTGTATTTACAGTTATCTATCTTTTGGGTATGATTTTGTTAAAGCTGTTTATGTATAATGCAACTTCAATAATTTGGCTAAATGTGACT
The DNA here is from genome assembly GCA_036346155.1 of Sinelater perroti. Lineage (NCBI taxonomy): Eukaryota > Metazoa > Arthropoda > Insecta > Coleoptera > Elateridae > Sinelater > Sinelater perroti. The sequence goes on along the minus strand of JARFIY010000359.1, from coordinate 13,346,476 downwards.
CTGCAATTAACACGTAGAACGCCACCGTCTTTTGTCTTTCTCGTTAATTGGATGATTAGTTACTTATTTTACACAACGTGGTCGATTTTTACAATAATTTAGATATAATAATATATAATCTTATATCCAAGACGTTGATATTTCATACATTGGGAAATGATTCTTTTAACAAATAGTTTAAGTACGACGTTAATACACGGAAGTAGTTTAACTTTATATATTCTTCAGTTTCATAACTATAAAACATAAAGGCAGAAATTTCGTAGCTTTTGTGTTTTACATTTCGTATATTTATGACTAATCGGTATATATTACACTGTTTCATAATAATATTCAAATCCACTGATGGGATGTATTTTGTTAAGTAAAATCTTCTATCCTATTTAGTATAGATAAGTTCTTTGGTGATATATTAGTGTGTTTTAATCCATCAAACGCTTTCGTATTGGCTTATTCGTTATTAATAGTTTTTACGATAAATTTTGTCTTTGGCTTAATAGTTCAATTAATTAGTTTATATTTTTAACTTATTATCTAAATATAGGTTAAATTAATATAAATATAGTTGGTTTATTTTTTTATTCGCATATTTGATATATATTTTTTATTTAAAACTACATCTAATCTATTGGTGGTTGTGACCGAGGTACTGACCCAATAATCATTCATCGATGCTTGTGTTTCTTTTTCTTCCAATGCCTTCCCACTAAATTACGTTGGTGATAATCGCAGAAAAATATTTTCTGTTTTCAACGTGCAAGCTAGCCCATTCTGTTCCTCATCCATGATGTTTATGGTCTTCCTGAGCTGCGTGTACCTTCTATTCATCTCTTTGGTATTAGTTGTGGCAATTCGTATTTGTTATCGCACAGTATGTGATCTAGATAAGCTGTTGTCCACTTTATGACAATTAAGATTAATTCACGGTCTCTTTGAATTCTGCGTAAACGTCATTGTTGGTTATTCTATCTATCCATGAAAGTTTCATTTCAAATGCCTCCAATTGCCTCATGGTATTTACTTTTAGTGTCCACAGCTCAATTTCATACAAAAAAATCTGGTGTGAACATCACACGACTTTCCTTATCCTATTATTTGTATCTTCATCCGTTTAGATTCGCGACCGCTTTGCAACCGATTTTGCCACCTTGCGACCAAAAGTTTCACACTGCGTCCCCTACCTACAAGTAACTTGCATATCAAATTTAAAGTCTCTAGCTCTTACGGTTCTCGAGATATCCTGTTTACTGACAGATCGATGGACAGACAGACAGACAGACAGACAGACAGACAGACACACACACACACACACACACACACACACACACACACACACGTGTGGTGTCCTGAGGCTATATTTCGTCCAGAAATGTGAAAAACTGGGTAGGTCAAATTTCCGCCGATTACATTACTTTCCTTATTATAGGATAAGGAAAGTAAAAACAGCGTACATATAACACTTCATTATGCGATATCTAACTTCCAGATTCACTATACCATTACAAAAAAAATTGCTTCATGCTCTGAAAGATTGTTTTAGTATGTTCTATTCTAGATTTTATTTTTATCTCAGAATTAATATTGTCTGTTATCCAGCTGCCTAATTACTTATATTTCTTAACTTGCTGCAAGGTTTGTCTATTTATGTTTACATTTGCTTAAATATCAGACTGATTCGAGAACACCATTACTTTGGTTTTTTTATTTTAATGTTTATACCATATTTCTCTCCTCTAACGACTTTATTCAGCAGTTGTTGCAGATTTTCCTCGCTATTATTAATTATCACTGTATCATCAGCGTATCTTAAGTTGTTTACAATTTCACCATTTATTTTGAAACCTTGATAAGCCCCTTTCAGTGCCTTAGAAAATATCTCTTTAGGGTACAAATTAAACAGAAGTGAAGAAAAAACACATTCCTGTATTACTCCTCTCTTTATATCGACTTGTTCAGTGAGCCTCGCTTCTGTTTTCACTACTGTTTCAGGTACAGCTTTTTGATAATGTTAATATCATTTTCATCTAAACCTTTTTTCATAAGGCATCTTATAAATATTTTTTTTATCTTTATCGAGTGCTTCTTTTATAATTTAAAAAACATGCTTATATGTCTTTTTATTGGGATTTGCACTTTTGCACGAATACATTAGAACTAAATAATGCTTCTCTGGTGCGAAAACCATTACGAAAGCCAACCTGCTAGTATGTGATATCTCTCGCATTTTTTATATATCCTGACATGTATTACTTTAAAAAATATTTTTGCTACATGGAGCATTAAGCTTATGAATTTGTAGTCGGCACAGGTTTTGTGGGTAGTAGACATTAAATTTATCTAATTTTCTGGTAATCAAACAGTTTTGTATATTCTATTAAAGAGTATCATCAATAAAATCCCTGCATTCAAGTGTCTTTGACTGTTAATTTTTTCAGATTTGTAGATATTTAGTAGTATATTATGCCTGTCTAAGAACAATTTATTATTACTGAAGAATACGTTCTCAATGAATTAGTGAATATATTAGTGAATGAATTAGAATAAAGTAGTTATGTGACTATATGGAAAAGCCTCTTTTATGGAATAGGTGCAAAAATTAAAAAAAAAACGATGCAAATATATAGGTCTAATAATATATCTATTCATCTGAAACATATTGTTCTATTGCAGGGCTTCTAATTGCTGACCGTGAGTGTTACGTAAGCCTCACGATACACAAACCCACTACAAGTTATTATAAAATGAAAAAGGTATTAATTATATTAAGTCATCTTTAGAGAGAATATTTGTAGTTACATAACATATTTATTGTAATACAGCATTATATTACATTAACATCCATAAGTCTTCACCATGGGAATGACGTATTACACCATCTCATGAACTCTCGTCTCATAACTCTCCATTGACGTCCATAGCCTCTTCCATCGACTCGTGACTCCTCCCCATTGAATCCCATTGCTTCTCCATCGACTCCCCATAGCCTCATCATTGACTTCCATTAAAAACAACGGCTTTAACTAATAAATATCAAACATTTATTATAGCGCTGATGAGATGATTATATTTACAAATATACAAGATAATGAACATTTTCTTCGCCAAGGTTTGCTGGTGTCGGGTCGCATGTGGTTCGATAGAGCAGTTTCAATCCTCATCCGTTGAATCATCCAGGTCGGTATCGATATCAGAATTATCCAGCGCTGCCGGATCCTCGGGAACGGATCGCTGAATCGCAGGGTTAGCGGCGGGACGGAGAGGCTTGGGTTGATGAGAAGTGCGCAGTACACCTCGTTTAAGGTTTCAATCGTTTTGTCCGCAGGAACAACGTAGTGCTCGCCAGTCATCCGATGGGGGTCAATCTGAACAACCAAATGGTCCGGATCCGATGCTCTCGACAGAGCTGTGTAGAGCTGCCCATGGCTGAACACAGGACTTAGCAGAAATATACCGGCACGATCAACAGTCTGTCCCTGCGCTTTATTGATGGTCATCTCAAACGCAAGGATGAGCGGAAGTTGCCTTCTCACAAAAGGAACGCAGCAGTCCTCTTCGTTGGTGGACATGTCGATGCGAGGGATGGCTACGAGTTGATCGCTATTCGCCAGCGGTCCTGTCAGAACTTGGACCATAACGAAGTCGGGGTGCATTTGTCGAATAACAATTCGAGTTCCGTTGTTCAGGCCGATAGCAGAATTGAGATTTCGGCAGATGATACAGACAGTGCCGACCTTCAAAATGAGCATGTGAGGCGGCATCCCATTTGGAGTGAGTGAGTTCAAGAGGTCTTCGCCCAATACTTCGCTCATGCCTCGTAGGCGTTTGTCTTCTTCATTGCGGGCATTCGCACCTTCTTCTCTCTGGTCGCCTTCCTGATCGTTGTTGTTCTCGGACTGTTGCCGAACATGAGTTACCGCGAAACCGTCGATGTCCTTATCGAAGCTGTAGAAGGAGACCCTCGCCAGAGCCATACTCGCCGGCAGTGAGGAATGAGGACGGCAAACAAAGGCCGAGGTGGCTGAATGCGGAAATCGTTCAGGAGGTTGTTTTCCTGAAACAGCGAGCCGCACCGAGGCATGCGGCACACCGTTCGATAGCCCCTGCCGCCGTGCATATAGCTGAGTTTTTCTTGGAGATCCGCCTCAAGCCGCGCGCGCCAGTGGGCAAAACGTGTTTTTTTCGCATTTTTTTCGCACTTCCACTCACTCGCCCCCCGAAAGCGCGGCGGCTCTGTTGCGCACTCGCCGCGACGCTCACTTTAAGCCCACAACCGTCGCCGTACGCTGACCCAGTCGCAACTTCGTTATTATTTTATTAAGTGTAAAAAATAAACCAATATGTAAATGATGCATATTTGTAAGCAATATTAATCAAGTATTTAATCGACAAAACTTGAAAATTATGCGCATGTAAATATTTTATATAATAAAAATTGCTTTTGTGCAAGCCTTTATCTCGATATCGCCTATAGGTAAACAGAGTTTTAAGTGAAAATGTCCAAAGTATTAGGCTCGTAAGAAAAAAAGCATAAAAAATTAGGTTTCAAAGCGGCAACGCTTTGAAGAAGCTTGTTTACAGTAAGTTCTACAACATCAAAATTAACAGGAGAAGGTTGGGCAAATTTTCTGTTATCAACCAAGTCTAACTTTGAGGTAAGGTTAATAAGGCACTTTACTGTAATATTCTATTTTTAAATTATCGTAATAAACCTATTACATGTTTAATTTTATTACTTTTTTAGGTAGCGTTACTTACGTGACGCGACAAGTAAGTGAAGATTACCTTCACCAGTGTGCAGTGCTTACAATCAAACATGGTGGCGACATTATAGTTATCTAGCGTTGCATGGTGGTCGATAGCGTGAGATGGTTGTTTCCGAAGAACACTGAATAACATATTTCTGTGGTAGAAACAGTTTTGTCCCCAGTTTATACAAAAATATTTAGTGACATAAACATACACAACATCAATTTTTAGCAAAATAGTGTGCTCTGTTGCAAATCTGGAAACAAGAAGCAGTAGTTTAAAGAAAATAAAATGTAGTTGTTAGAATAACCAGTTTAATCACTAGACCTAAATCCCATTGAGTATTTCTAGGGCACGCTAAAGCAGAAGATAGGAAAGCATAACGTTACATTAGACAACGTCCCAAAGAAATTCTACAGAAACAATGGAAGAATGAAGAATCTGGGAAACTAGTTAACAGTTTGCCGAAAAAATAGCTGCAGTTATTAAACCTCAAAATGGACAAAAAACAAATCAAATACCTAACAACAATCGTTAAGTACTACTTAAGGTGTACTTTTTCTAATACGCACAAATAAATTTTAGAGTGTAATTTCTATTTGATATATGATATATGATAAAGATATATGTTACAATGTTACAATTTGTAGTACTATGTTTACCCTAGAGAACGTTTCAAGAAATATTCCAATAAGATATTATTTTGCGACACCTATCACAAAATATACTAAGCTTTTTTTAATAAATTAAAATATAAAATGTAGTACGGCAACCGTGTTCATTTAGAATAGATGCTATCCGTATATGATTTGACACGATGTTTTGAAGAATGTAAATAACAGCATATCAATGTTTTGTAAATTTATTTATTTCTTTGTTATTAAGTCTATAAATTTGTATACGTTAATTTCTAGTCCTAACCCTTTACAAATGTTTTGGTTGACCACAGCATCTTTCAATCCAAAGACTGGCTGAGCCTGATCTTCATTCAACTTTAATTTGTTGGCATTGACATTGACTTTAAATTTATTGAAGACTTTATGAAGTGAAATTTTTATCGTGATCCAAAAAATTGGAGCCGTCAATAAATTGCCAGATAGAAGCTTCGATATATAATTAATACTATTAATAATCCTAAACTGCATTTGATTATTTGTATAAAGTATAGGTACAACCTTCATAACCATTTTCTCTACAAAAAGCACCAGCTAATTGAAAATTGTTAGTACCATACCTTTGGAAGTTCATTTTTGATCTTCCAGCTACCGATAGTATCGCATTGGGAACGTTCGCAAATTATACGGTGATCCTTAACAAAAAATATTTTAGATAAACCTTGTCAGATATTTACTTAAATGCAAAAAAACTGTCAAGCTACTTGTAGTAATTATTAAAAAACCTCAGCTAATTTGTTTTATTTCCAAAAAAAAAGGTAATGTTACCCAATTGAATGTCACTCTAAAACGGTTTATTAGCTTTATGGCCACCAAATAAGCTGAATTTTATTATAGGTGAAAATAATTTGTCATGACGTTGATAAAATATGCACAAAAATGAGATATTTTCGTCTTATAAAGCTTAATTTCAACTAAAAAATTATAATGCTTAAAAAAGTAGAATTAAAACTTCATTGTCCTACTTTCCAGCAAATGAAAATTGTCTGCAGTTAAAGTAGAACACACTCACATGCTTTTACAAATGTTATTTAAAATTAAAAAGAACATCCTTTGGGAACACAAAAGGTAAGTGTGCGCGAAATTTAATTAAAAAATTTGCAGCGCAGCAGAAAGTTGGAAAAATCAAGGAATTAAAACACAAATTACCCGGAATTAAGTAGCTTTTGCTCTTCGTTAAAAAGACACATTGTTGTGGCAACATTTTAAGTCCCATTTGTTCGCTTACACGAACTGCGAAGTTGCTAGAACCCGGGCCGTAACAATCCAGAAGATTAATTGCTCAGAAGTTGACCACTAATTACAATTCCTCCGGCGCAGCTCCTTTGAGCAATGAACGCCGCAGCGCACTGCCTGCGCCTAGCCGCCGCACTTTTCGCCGTTTCCAATGAATTTTAATACCCGTCAATGTAAGCAGGGCCGGATTACAAATGCGCATTGTGATCAACGTTTTTGCAGCGCAATTCGGTTGCATATGAATAAAGCAGCGTGGGCCTAACAATTCTTTGTACTCGCACACGTGTAATTAAAGCCGCATATATTTTTTATTGTTCAATGCAGTCATTTCTGCCTTGCCGAGCGGTGGTGTTGCGAGCTAGAATGTAAAACCAAATGGAACTAATTCTGTGCACATTTACATGGAGGAAAACTCAGCAACAAATCCCTTATTGGGATAGCATTGCAAAACTTTGGAGTTAGTATTGGAAATTAAAGTGAAATATTGTGGATTCGCTTCCTACCTACATATAACCTACTCAACCAAGTGCATATTAAAATTACACTTAAACGAACCTATTAGCCAAACTACATAAAACTTTGGTAATGACCGAGAACGCTGTTCTGGAGCAGAAGTAGTTTTACTTCTTAGAACATAAACCGGAAGTACGAAGGCATATCCTTATGTAATTTAACATCAAAGAAAATGTTAATACAATTACATTCTTTGTAATCCTTCAGATCTTAATGATGATTGTAGAGAAAAAATCAGTTGCCATTGACGCACTCCTTTATTGGCATTACCTAGATTACCTAAAATAAGTAAACTACTTAAACAACCTTATCCATTACTATTACTTCTACTTGTATATATACTGCAAAATCTATTTAAAAAACTGTTTACGTAGAATTACAATTAGCACAGTACTTCAGCTTCTGTCAAATTTTACATATATTCAACATGTTTCAATTATTATACACTCAAGGGTATTGTGCAACATTTGTTGTACTTGATTTTGATTGCATATTGAAAATTAAGTTTTTTTGATATTTTATTAGTCGACAATTTAACAAACTTGACAAGTATTCGTGTAGTAGTTAAGCTTTAAATCAGAATTTAAGATAAAATTGTCAAAAAGTTGGTGTTGTAAAATAACTAATTATTCATAAAAGACATTTCTGTAACACCTGCGCATTTACAATCTACGTATTACACGAATAATAAGTAAATATGATGTAGTTTTATATGATATAAGAGGGGTTCAGCTAGTTCCACCGTTCTTCTCACAAAATTTCACATTAGTCTTGTTTAAGTTTCAAAGGTATATAAGTCTTGTGGCCATGGTTGATTGATTGGATTCTATAGATCCATATAGGTTTTAACATTACTTATATAAGAGTAATTTGTTTGATAAGAAAAATTAAGTTCGACTCCAATCAGCCGGTTCATTTGTTTAACTTTGATATCTATTTGTTTTCTTTACAGGGTGCGGCGCTTAAATCCAGACAAATTAAACATTTTTTTTAATAAATTTTTTTGGCAAAAAATTATAGTTACAAAAAAACCTTTTGCGTATCAGTTGTGTGACGGAATAAAATTATTCGATGTAACCTCCCTCAGCCCCAATGACCGCCTCCATCGTTAACTTGAAGAACCTGTCCATATTGGCAAATGTTGCTTCTATATCGGTGCGTAAAGATGCCACATTAGAATGTCTAGACTTGTTAGTAACCCCTTCTACTACGCTCAAAACATAGTAGTCGAAGTAGCTCGAATTAGGACAGAATTATTTAGACCAGAACATGCCTACGTTACCCCACATCAAGTTTTGGACTAAATGGCTCGTATGTCGTATGTCAGTGCACTCTTCTGCTGATATACATATCGCCTCCCCACTTGGATCCACGGTTTTACATTCGTCAGAACACGTACATAAACTTCTTTCGTAGCAGTTTCCTACTTCTGAAAGACACCTAGCACCTGAACACTAGCCGAAAATATTGTTTTAGCAACAACCGAGACATTCTCGCAATTGTGGGAAAACTAGCGGTCATTCCTCCTTTTCATCAAACAAATTATTCGTGTTTTTCCCAGTTATCTGGAACTAATCGATTTTTGGCCGACCCCGATCTTTTAAACTGAAAGCCTCAAAGCAAGTCAAATCGTTCAACAGTATAAGAGAAGTGTGAAAAAGTTTGCGCTGACTTTTTTACGAGAGTCAGACTCCAATTTCTTGAGTTATGAACACTATAGGATATATATTTGGGTAAAATCATCACAGTCTTGGCGTTAGTTTCGCTTAGTTCTTGGCATTTTTCGATGGCATTTGCCAATTTTGCCAAAATCAAGAATTGGAAAGTACTGCATAAGTCTACCAATGTATAGTATCTTCCCGAAGAAACAGTAGACGCAAGTGGGTCTGCCTAATCAGTTAAATTGATGTTTTTGTGCCGTACCTGACCAAAAAGAAGTACAGAACTATGAAAGGAATGCGTTAACTTTGCCAAAGTACATCAAACTGTTAAAGATAGATAGCACAAATTTTGCATAAAACTGACCTGCTTTAGTTTTAGCCATTGTGTTTTTGATTGACTTCTACGACTACTGCCACAAAAATAAAAAGTCTTAATGACAAAAATTGAATTTTACCATCTTTTTGGCACAATTTTGCAAAACTGCCTAATATGGCATATCAGCCAAACCTTAATACCTACCAAAAGCCAACAAAAAATCAAGCGGATAATTCGTTCAAAAACTGTTCTCAAAAAACACGATTGTTATAGATTTCTCTTAACTACTGTATATGTATAAAAGTTTAATAAAAATATAGAAGTATGTGATGTAGTTTGATGGTATACCTTTAAATTTATGTGATATCTGCCTACTAATAAATATTTGTTTTGCTTTCTGAGTTTGTCATCTTAATATCAGCTTCTCCCTCGGAGGTTGCTGATCAGCATAGCGATTTTCATTTTTAAAAGAAATCTGTACAGATGAAAGTCCGAACCAATCACGTATGTTGCGCAACCAGGACATCCTTTGTTGTCCGACACTTCTTTGGCCAATTATTTCGCATGATAAAACGCAAAATTCCAATATTTTGCATTGAGTGAAGTGTGGCCAAAGAATTCTAACCTTCTTTTCTTAGTGGTGAATAGAACCTCCAAACCTTTGTTAATTCTTTCTAAAATCTATTGGTTTGTAATGCGGTCCCTCCAGCATACGTCTATATACACAGAGCTCAAAATATTTTATTCTCTTTGTGATTTCTTTGTTCAAAGTTTATCTTTCAAGACCGTACAATAGTACTGGGAACACATAGCATCAGACAATTCTTTCTTTTAAGGCCAGTAAAAGATTCTGAGCTGTTAGTAGTTTTTGTCAATTTAATGAATATTTGTCTGGGTTGCTCAATTCTTAACAATATTTTAGTCTTATGTGTGATGTTTTGATTAATTATAGTGCCGAGGTACTTGAAATCCTAAATTTTCCACCATTCTATTACCAATGGTTAGATTGCCTGCATTGTTATTTCTTTTTTGAATGTACCATAATTTTCGTTTTATTAATATTGATAGGTAGCCCATATTCTTTGCTAACAGTTGTTACTTTATTTACCAGTCTCTGCAGATTTTTCAGACTACCCGGAATCAGGAAAGTGTCATCAGCGTACATAATGTTGTTAATTGGATTGCCATTTATTATCACACCTGGTAATTAATTCAATGTTTCTCGAAATATGAATTTCAAATAGATGTTTAACAGCATTGGAGAAAGGAAACAACCCTGTCTAACTCCTTTTTGGATGCTGATTTCATCTGTCATGTTGTAATCATATTTTACTTTGGCATTCTGTTCTCAATAAAGTCTATTTATTATCTGTATATCGTGATATTCAGTGTTAATACTTTGTAGTATATTTAGAAGTTTTTTATGCTTTACATTATCGAAAGACTTGCTGTAGTAAATGTATCTAGACATTGAAAGCAAAAATAGCCTCTCTGGTACCCATCTCTTTACGAAGTCCAAACTATGTATATGATGTCTCTGCTTCGCATTTACTGTGGATTCTAATATGTATGATCCTTAAAAGCTTTCAAAACATGATTCATTGGACTTATAACTTTGTGTTCATCGCACTTAGTTGTTTAAGGTTGTTTTGGTATGGGAACAGAAGTATATAGGAGCTATTCCTGAGGAATCTGCCCTGTTCTATAGAAGTCATTGAACAATTCTACTATAACAATAATTGCTTATTCGTCCAACAATTTCAAGACTTCGCAGTCTATCTGGTCTAACTCTACTACTTTCCCGGATTTTACCATCTTTATGGCATGTCCCACTTCTTCCCGTGTAAATTTTCGGTGCGTCTTCTTATTTGATAGCATTATACTGATCTGGTTTTTGGTTTTGAAATAATTTGGTTATGTAATGTTCTATATTGGCCATCCTTTAATGTACTCGTTTGTCTAAGTTTTGTATTACCGTTAACTTCTTTTATCTTTTTGTGCAAGTTAAAACTGTCATGTTTTTTTCTCCAACTCCTCGATCTTTGTTTCCAAATTCCTTTTGCTAGTCTTATTTTGCGTTTGATTGTATTTTGAATCACTTTATATTAAATGATGTCTTTATTTTTGTATTTCCTTCTTTTGTCCATTAATGTCAAAATTTTTCTTTCTATCATAACAGTGAAAATCAAAGAAAATCTAACGACATTATACAATGTCACAGATTACAAAGATTCGGCCATTCAAAGCACCAAGATGCGTTAAAGATATTTTAGAACACCTATATAATGCACGTAAAAAAATCCTCTGATCCTCCTAAATGCGCAAACTGTGAAGAAGATCTTCCAGCTAGTTACAGGGCGAGCACCACCTAAAACTGCTCAATCGACGCGCGTTATAAAAAAAAACCAACGGACACTACCCACTCATTCAAGAGTAATCCCGAATATGACATACAGCCAAGCAGCACAATCTAATTGCACCCAAAAGAACCAAAACCCTAAATTATCTTGCCAATCTCCACAGCTTTTCAGTATCGACACAATCTTAGAATTTTTTATAAAACTAATTTTTTCTTTCCTACCACAAATTACATCCTTTATAATAACACACTTATTACCCACTATTATCAATGGATAATCAACTCCTAACAATACAGAAATTAACAGTCCTAAACTGCAATTCCTATGGAATAAAATCACAAAGATGATCTTTTTTTATTTCTAACAAGGTATAATACGGATATCGCATGCGTCGCCAAAACCCATCTATCTGAAGAGTAAATATTTAAAATTAGCGGATTTATCGAAATGACAGACATGAAGGATTAGCATGGAGAGGAGTTGCCATTTTGTTCAAATAGAAGTTAGAGTATACTAACCCCAATAAAAACGATGACTCTTACCATAAACTACAACAAGTTTAAATTTATTAAAATCACAATGACCTACAGACAACCTAACAAACGTCTTTCAGAAGCAGACATACAAAATATATTTAAGACCACCTTTGGTTATAAATGGCCTAAATAACAAGTGTCGACTTTGTGGTTGCCGAGCTGATAACCCCAACGGTAACAATCTGTGAGCTACAAAATATTAGTTTGAAATACACGCACTAGATGAATACACCTATTATCTCTATAGACATGACTATCAACCTGACATCCTTGACATAGTTATATCTAAAAATCTGCATATTCCAATTCAACAAACTACAATATCAGAACTAAACTCAGATCATTTTCCTGTACTAATAACATTTGCAACTATTACACCATCTTTTAGACCCTCACTCCCATGTCTGATAAAGAGACATGTTAACTGGAAACTTTTTCAGAAGATCCTAAACTTGCAAATTAGAAATTCTACCCAAATACACTGCACTAAACAAATTGATTTAGTAATTCTAACTTTTACAGATGCTTTAGAGGACTCTGTAGAAAATGCAACTAAAGCTAAAGATAAAAAAATTATTAATAAAACAAAAGAGCCAAGGACGTAGGCAATGGCAAATAATTAAGAACTTTCGTATTTTAAATGAGCCCAAACAAACTAACACGCCTAATCAAGCGAGAATTAAACAAATTTAGAATATTCATTTATAAAAAAAATATTGAACAAATACAACCAAATAGCATCACGCTATGGTAAGTAACCAAGAACATGAATAGACTACAAGAAGAAATACCAACAATTAAAACCACTAACACTAAGTACACATCTGATAAAGACAAATATAACTTGTTTGCTGAACACTTTAAAACCACGTTTATGCCCACTATTCCTGATGAAAATAGGCCTCATACAACCCTAACAGTCTCATACATCAAAAATTATATGCCATCTGAAGTGAGAAATTATATGCGCTCACTGCTTCTTAAAACAGCACTAGGACACGATCTAATACCCAACGTGATTCTGAAAAAAATAACGGAGAAGTTGATAGCCTACTTGGTTACGCTTTTTAACGCCTGTCTGAGAATAGATTATTTTTTTTACATTCTGGAAGCATGCACACATTCTCATATTTCTTAAGCCCTATAAGCCTTTTTCCTACCATATCCAAACTATTAGAACGACTTATTCACAAGTGTAGGAATGAAGTACTGGATAAAGATCAGTTTGTATTCCCACAAGAATATTCGGCAGTTCAGCAACCCCATAGGATTGTAGAAATCATAGAACATGGCTTCGAAAGCATGAAATATACTGTTGTCGCTTTCTTAGACATTACCAAAGCATTTGATAAAGTTTTGCTAAAAGACCTAAAACATGAATTACCTCACTTACCAATTCCGAAGCAGCTATCGCCTTTTTCTTCATGGAGAACGCAATGTCCGTTACCAAACACAATAACGCAGGAGTTCCATAACGTAGTGTTCTTGAACCTACACTCTTCAATATATACATGTACGATATTCCCAAATTAGAGGAAAGCAAAACTGCACTATTTGCTAATATATCGCTATTTTTATCCAAAATGAAAACCTTCACGCAACTATTGAAAGTCTACACATCATAATTAACACACTTAATAAATGGTTTAACAAATGGTGCTTCACTCTCAGCCCAACTAAATGTACAACTAAAATTTTCGCACTCAAAAGAATACAGGAACATCACAATATTCGCATACACGATAAACTAATTCTCTGGACTTCTAAAACTGAAGCTGTGAAATATCTAGATATTGATTTGGACACCAGACTAACTAGGAGTTATCAGATTAAGATGAATCTTAACCAAGGATATAATCGACTAAGGTTGCTGTATCCATTAATTAAAAAAACTGCCCCATTAAGAAATGGATGTACTTTACTACTATACAAATCGCTTCTTCGATCAGTTGTAACGTAAGCTTGCCAAGTGTAGAGTACGACATCCAAAACTAACTACAAAAAACTACAGATATTTCAAAATAACATCCTACGCATCTCAATGCTCAATTGTATACACGTACTCAACAAATCCGCCACGAATTGGGAACAAAAAAAAACACATAACTAAACTTCACACAAGCAATGGTAGTATTATGAAAGAACGGGATATGAAAAATATCCACACCCGTCTCAAGCGGAGATTACCTCCAGACATACCAAACTCTGAAGACGACGGCAGTACTGAGTGAACAGTAATTAATTTAAGGGACTCATAGTCTCAAATGACATTCTAGTTACGTTTTAAAATATACTCCCAAAACTATGTGTAACATTTGTTAAGTGTTGAGCTGATTATCGAATAATAATAAAAAGTTCAATTATATTAAAAGTAATCAGAAAACATTACTTTTACAGATACCTTTAAAAACTGAAACAGATATATATTTACCTAATTAATACCTAAATGAAAATATACAACTAGTATCAAAAATGCCGCAAAGTCATCAGTTAAACAAGGAGAAACAAATTCTTAAAGATATTCTATACAAAACAGCAGAGATGAGAAAGTTTAGAAAATAAGATAACAAAAATTGGAAAAATTACTAGACAAGAAAAAACAAATCAATTCACAGACTCTGTTAGTCTTAAAAAATTGTGACTACTCTGTTTAGAATGCGGCACGTGATAAAGCAACCTCAAGCCAAAATACCTCCAACACACAAACCAGACTGCAACTAGCCCAGAAGAGACAGTGGAAAGATTAAAATATTCGCTGAACAAATATCCAGTCTTCACTCTACATTCTCTTAAAAATCTATATGTTAGTTTTTAGAAGCGCTAATATAGATGTCAAAGGTGATTAAAGTGTGCTTTTCTAAAGAGGTACTTTACATTAACAATAAAAACTCAGACTCGAGTAATGTTCGAGATATGATCAATTAATCTATCAGTTATAAGAAAGCTTACAATTTGAGGGATAGCTGCCATAACAACGATTTTTTATGCTGTATTGAGAATAATTTATTATTCACTTTAGTAGAAGCTAGCCCATAGAACCCCCATTCTGAAACCGAGGAAACCTCTGCAAAGTGGAACTATGGAGACCTATCAGTATTTTACTAATAATTTTAAAAATATTTGAGAAACTCATACTAAAAGAACTGCCACCAATAATAATAAAAAATAACTTAATAAATCAACAATTTTCAACAGAAAAGTACGACAGATCGAATTCACAAAATCGTAGCTACCATTCAACACAACTTACAACAGCAGCAACTCCGCACCGCTACATCCATCAATATATCGCAGGCTTTCGATAAGGTAGTTGGTATGACTGTTTAAATTATAAAATTAAATTGATCCTGCCTTATCGTTTTGTTTATCTTTTGAAATCGTACCCGACAGATAGCTCATAGCAAGTTAAAGAACCATATAAAAAGTCAAGCCTGCATGCAATTAAAGCTGAACTTCCTCAGGGAAATGTCGTAAGATCACTGTTGTACGCCTTGTACACTTCAGATATTTTAGAATATACTAAAGCTCTTTTAGCAACTTCCGCAGATGATACTGCTATTTTAACCTCACACGAAAGTGCACAAGTATTATAAGAACACCTGAATGATATACAAGTTTGGCTAAAAATGACGTATCTGACACAACAAGAGCGAATCCGCTTACTCAACGGTCGTTTAAAAACAAAGTACTCGTATACAAAGTAGTCATAATACCAATATGAACACATAACGGTGTTATTATAGGCACAGCAAGTACACCTAACATTTAAATCTTGAAAAGGTACCAGTCACTGATCACTAATGGCATGTATGTAATTGCATAACTCAAAAAGATTTCACTATGGATTTTGTTAAAAAAGTGCGAAGTACCTCAAACATTTAGGAATTATCCAAACTTTTTTGCTACAAACATACTGGATAACAACAGCAACATAACAAGATTACGAAAAACAAACTTATTGTATATACCTTATAGATTTGCTAATCAATTCTAAAGTTGTCACAGTGCCAGTGTTAGTGCATTCATAAATATGTGTTGCACACACAAATCACTCTCAACTATTTTCTATTTAATTAGCTTTAGCATATGGTACACTGTTAAAAGACAACGGCCTACACTTGTCAAATTTTTTGTTACACTAATTATTAAATGTTCCAATTAGAGCGGATTGCAATCTTATTTATAAATGATTTGTGGTTTTAATTGTTTCAAACGCTCTGTTTTCTTCTTGGATAATAAAGAGTATTATATTATAACTACAAATTTAAAGAGAAACTTGAACATCGCATATTTTAAAATACTAAATCGGACACAACGGTAGGATGGTAGATTTTAATTTAAAAAACTTTGCAATAGACAGTAATTTCGTTATGTTGATTAATTCGTTCTTTTAAAAATCATTTAAATTCGGCAGGAGATATAAATTCAAATTTCCACCGTTTAAATATTCAACGGCGACCTGTTTTTCCAAATTTCTATTTAAAGTTAATTGCCCACAGAAGAGCACACAAACAACCTCATCGTTACTGCCAGAAAGCATTTGTTATGCTAACTGTGCCAATTTCTTAAATAATGTACGTCCAATCTAGTTTTGGAATTAGCCGCAGCTGTTAGCATGCGCCCGAATTATGCTGGCATACAAATGCGCGAACACGGCCTAAAATACGTTTTTTAAAGCAGGGCCATTGATTAATCATTGAAGTTATAGTTAGACAACTGGCATTGAATTTTAATAATTATTTTATTAGCTAACTCAATTATTTTTTTATTACATTACACGTCGTACAACAATTGTAAGTTTATTTTTAAAAACTAAATCTTGCTCTAAACAATATTTAACTATATATTTCATACAAAATTAAAATATAAGTGCAATTAGCATTATTTAGTATTTAACAGTTTTTTATTTTGTACCTTTTAAACACAGTCATTTAATAATATTTTAACAACGTTGAAATTATTTGTATTAATAAACTAATAGATGGGTTTGTATAAAAATTCTCGCCGTGACATACGTGTTTACATTACTCCGATATTAACGTCTAAATTAGGCTTCATCGAGTGAGTGTAAATACGTGAAAGTGCGCAAAAAGCAAGGGCATTGCACTAGGAAGCAATTGCGTACCAGAACGAAAAGTAAAACATCCAGTAGTAAGTACACTAAAGCCTTTGAATAACATTTTTGAGATTAAGGAAAAAGGATGAAAATTGCATGAAATACGTTTAGTAGTAATAATAAATGATAACAAAGACAAACACCAGGTCCAAGGCTCATGCCGAAGTCTAGAAGATAGATATCACTTTCACCACTCAAGTGAGAAATAAAACGGCGTGCATGTATTAAATAGTGCGGTTATCATAATCTATTTGACAATTTAAAGGCTATCGTAATAAATCTAAGGGCGAAAAATAAACAAAGGAATAGATAAAAATAAAAAAAGTAGAAATAAACCCAATTTCAAGTGGAAGGCCTCTTTGAAAATATGAGGATAGCTAACAAATTCGATACCAAAGTAAGGAAGACGATTACAAGCATATAGATAACACAAAAACATAAAACAAACAGTAAACTGTGGATCGATAAAATCTAGGCTTACGACGGAACTACTAGGAGTTGTCATTTTGTGCAATTAATAGTTGAGTAAAACAAATTAAATAGTTGAATGCAAAGAGGAGAAGGTATGTTTAGAGAACTAAAGGGGAGTGTAACTTAAATAGATACAAAATTAGACTCTTTTGGCTGAAATAAAGCAGATGAAAGAAGAAAATTAGAAACATAAAGGAAAAATAGAAAGTTAGGAGGAAAGAATAAATTACTTAAAGATGGAGATAAGAAAGAAAAATATAATAGTAAAGAGAGTAGTAGAAGAAGAAAATAAAAATAAGAGTGGAATAATAGGAAAACTCGGAACAATCATGCAAAAAGTAAGAAGTAATATCAGTATAAATGCGGAATTGGAAAATACAGTGGAGAAATAAAAGACCAATACTGGTTAAATTAGTTAAAAAATCCACAAAAACTTCTTATTATTATTATTACAAGGTTTTACCACTCTTTATTTAGAGTTCTGCTGACATTCTTTTGTGGAGGGTCAGTATACTGTTTTTCTTCGTATCTTGCGCTTATAGATTGTTGTGTGTTTTTGCTTTCTTAACAATCTCCCTTCCTTCCTTCCTGTCCTGTACCTTCGTTCCCCAACCTGCTATTCCTAGCAGTTTAATATCCTCCATTATTTTATCTATCCATGGTGAACTCGGTCTACCTCTCTGTTTTTTCTCGTGTAGTTTCAATCTTGTTATTCTTCTATGTATTAATCTTTCGTCTTTTCGGTATATATGTCCGAGCCATCGTATTATTTGTGCTTTTTATTTTCACTATATCTTCATATTTCAGTTTTTCTTTATTTCAAAATTTTTAATTTTCTATGCTCAATTTCTAATATGGCCCATAAATTCTTCTTACAATTTTCCTTTCAAATATTTTTAATTTTTCTTGGTCTCTTTTATTTAATAATAATTTGCCACTGGTCGCATTACTACTTTATAAATTCTCATTTTTGTGTCTACTTATATTTTTATTTTGCATCAGCGTTTTATATCTAAAGTATGGTCCTACTACCTGCCTGAATTTTTTACGCTATTTCTAAACTTCAGTTGCTCCTGTTATTTACCATTACACCTAAGTATCCTATTTTTCCTATTCTTCTTTCCTTTTTATTAATTTCACAACGTCCTCTACTTATCTTCATAGATTTAGTCTTGCTTTCATTAATTTCTAGTCCTCACATTTTTGCCTTTTTCTCTATTTTTAATATTATTTCTACTAGATCTCTTTCAGTTATTTATATTATAAGGTAATATGAGAGAAAGTCGGAACAATCACACAAAAAATAGGAGGTAATATTAATATAAATGAGGAACTGAACAAAGTAAGAAGAATCTGAAAATACGGTGGAGGAGGAAAAGACCAATACTGGTTAAATTAGTTAAAGAATCCACAAGAACTATAATTTTAAAAAACGCAAAAAGTTTTAAAAAACGGACATATGGATTGGTGAAGATTACCCCAAAAAGGTACAAGCTAAAAGGAGGAAATTGATAACACTTATGAAAAAGGCTAGAGATAAAGGACGCAAGGCGCACGTAAGATACAATAAATTAGTAGTAAATAATAAAAACGAGCGAGAACAAGAAGGTGAAATAGATAGACAAGACAAGAAAGGGGAGTACCAGATTAAAAAAGGATTGCAAATGAAAGATTATCAGAAGGAGGAAGCTTTAGAGAACAAATTAGAAAAATAACTAAAAAGGAGAAAAGACAGAACTAGAAAAAGATAAATGAATAACGTGGAGATAGACCTGAAAATGAGGATTAGAAACTGGAGGGAAACAGTAGCAAATAGAAAAGCTTGGGGAAAAATCATTACAGAATGCCCAAAAATTACAAAGACTAAAATTTGTTTGGTAAGTCAGGAGAAGAAAATCTTTAAGTCTGTTTTGTGGCAAAAGATTGCATTTCACTTCCTTTTATACAGTTTTGTGTGCAGATTACGGTGTAGTGCTTGGTTTTTCACGTACCACAGTGTTTTTGACTAAGACCGTTGCGGTAGTCCAATTCTGAAGTACTGAGTGTGCGCCATAGCTGTATATCGTATATCAGTACCAGTTTCAAAATTACTTCGTAAATTAGCAGTTTGTTATTCAGAGTGAGTTTCATATTTTTTCCGAATAACACTTTACGCTTGGTGAAAATGTTTTTCTTCCGTATTATTTCACTTCTTCTTATTGAGGCAGCTACACATTGTTTAAAGTTACAAGCAAACATATGTCTTTTCTGAAAATGAAGGAAACATGGGCATTCGTCTTAACGCACCATTTGCTTGTCTAGTTTCTTAATGGATTTAAAGCGGCTTGAAGATTTTACGATGCAGTCACTGCGCTTTCGCACTAATGTAGCAGTGTCATCCTCAAACGACCCCATTGTAATTTAACGTGTGGTGAGTTAGATAATAGGACTCAGCACACTTTCTTGAAGAACCCTAGTGTTTATGTCATACAAGTATATTAATTCGTCTTGAATCTTGATTTAAAAATATATGTCTGACAAGTGGGATTTGAGTATCTAATTGTATACTGAAGGTTCTGCTTGATCTTTAAAATCAACCAGATATTTCAGAATTTTTAAAAGGCCTGGCTTATGTTGAGAAAAGCTGTAAAACAGTATTGATTAGTTTAAAATGTTTGGTTAATTTTATTCTCGATTCTGTGTATTTGTTCAATGATAGCATGCTTATCTCTGAAGTAGTGGTGTTAGTCTTTTTAATAGAACCTTATCAAACATATTTGATGCACCAAACGAATGGGACGGTATGATCTTTCTTCTTTAAGTGGTTTTCCTGGCTTCAATATAGAAATAATTTGAACTACCTTCTATTGTGATGAGAATATTTCTCAGATTATTTTTTAGTACCTTACTCTAATAAAATCATATTCTGGAGTTTTGTTCGATTTTGTATTCCTTATTGTGAATTCAATTTGCTTTATTTAAATTTTTTTTATTGGTAGGCTTAAATACAGTGGGTTGTACTGTATATTTTAATTAAAAAACATTCTAAGTTTACTAGTATGTATATCGATTATTACAAAACAATTTCACATGTAATATAACGTTTTTATGTAATTTCTTATCAATTAAGTTGAGACAATAGCAAAGTGTAACAACCTTTTAGTAGTAAAACCATACCTATCGCAAATAGGAAAAATCTAAATAACGTGTGCATAAGATTTCTGTGCACTGCCATGAAAAAAGTGCAGTGTATAGACACATAATAGACAAGAAATTAGTCGTAAACCACTTCTACACTTTCAAAGAGTAATACTATGGTATACCGTGTAAGTTGGCGCTATTAGATCACTTTTAATGGTGCCAGTAAGAAGTCGTATTAAGAACCAAAATGAAACAGTTTTACAAAAACAAATAAAACATAATTCAATCAATGTAACTCTATATGTTACACATATTATTTAATATATGCAGATTTATTGTTTTCTTAAGAACTCATTGAAGACCTGGACCACCAGAGACAGTCTTAAAGGATTTTCTAAAAATCTTTTCAAAATTCAAAGAGATCGGTTTAATTATTTATCAACCCAGAGAAATGTGAATTATTTTTTCCGAATGAAGAGATCCCGTCAATTTCTTCGCAATTTAATAATCTTTCCTCGGGGATTAAGATAATTAAAGATCTCCACTTGCTCGGTTCACCATTAGTCGACAGTGCTTTTACAAAATGTTTTGTCAAAAAGAGGGAGGAACTTGACAGACTATTCCATCCCCTTCAAGATATGAACTGCCACATTCACTCAGACGAGATCCTGGTTGCTGATTATACCGAAGCAGGGGAATTATGGTTGAATCAGGATCATTTTTCACCAACAATCAAATCCTCACAAACAAATTTTAAAGATCACAGGAAAATTAATTTCCAAAATCCAAATTTTAAAACAAAAATCATACTATCTGAAAAACCAGAATAAAACAAATGGTTTAACGTACTCCCTTCTAGAAGCATTAGAACCCTATTGAATGACAACTTCTTTTGTATTTCCGTCGCACTCCGTATTGGTACTGATATATGTTATCCCCATCAACGCGTCTACAGTGAAACTGTGAAATAGAATGGTATTCATGGTCTAAGCTGCTCAAAAAGTGGTGGACGTCATTTCCGAGGCTAAGATCTGAAAAATATCATCTGTTGAGCCCTAAAATCTGCAAAGATCCCATCAGTCCTGGAACCAACTGGCCTTTATAAAGACGATGGAAGAGGTCAGTTGGAATGATTTTAATTCCTTGGGAAAAGGGCCAACTTCTTGTTTGGGACTCTACTTGTGTTGATACTCTTTCTCCTTCCTATTCTGAGATTAGCTCTAAAGCGGCTGGTTTAGTGCCAACAAGAGCAGCTTTGAAAAAGATTAATAAATACAGAGAAGTTGTGAAGAATAACCACATTTTTATAGCTTTTGCAGTGGAAACTCTAGATCCTTGGTATAAGAAAGCCGTTGATTTTATTGACGCATTAGGATTGAGAATTTGGACAGTGACTGGAAAACCTAAATCTACCATATATCTGAAACAAAGGATTAGCATCGCCATCCAGAGAAAAAATGCAGCTTCAGTCATGAATACATTCCCATTTCAACAATCAATAGATGAAATTTTTTATATTTTATAATTCGAGTGTTTATTTTAATTCATTATTAATTATGTTATCAAATCTTTGAGTAAAATATTCGATAGTAAAGTTTTTTTATTGAAGACCTGTTATATATTAATGTGATCAAATATTATTTTTCTACGGCCATAAAACGTGCCCATGTATTTTGAGCTTGGGCTTCGTAGATAATTTAAGTAAAGAAAATACCTTCGCAATTAATTCATCAAGCTTATAAAATACAGAAAACTTATAGCCAGTATTAACAAATCACGCACCCTAGCTAACAACTTAATCATTTCTTAATAATAGAGAATGAAATATTCAATACAACAAAAATATCAAAATTAAAATAATTTATGTTTATTCCTTATTTTATTTTATAATTAATAATTTTCTTTCAAAAATTAAAATTATGCAAAGCATATAAACTTACTTACATAAAACAAAAGCGCCCTGGATATTAATAAAAAGGAATATCAGGTATTGCAAATTATTTTTATATATTTATTAAATTTAGGAGAATTTACATATAAACAATTTTATAGTTAAAAAGAGTTAATCTCTTCCTTATACGAAACTCTCTTATTGAGGCGTATCTTGCAGTTAAATATAAAACCTAAATAAATTCCTTAAAACTACATTCATGCAAAAGCCATTAACCATTTTAAATGCACTGAAGAACAAAACTTTCCGCGCACTTCTCGCAGTATGCAACACACTAAGTGTAATTGATGAGTATGTTGACTTGCCAGCTAAATTTATCGCTTATACGCCCGGGAATCTGCTCATATAGGACAATTTAATTAGTAACAGCTAATAATTTGACGAACACGACACAAATTTAGTGGTTGTGAACTAATGAAAACTCCAGCTAGATTCGAGTTGACTGCAGGTAAACGAATTTAATAGCAAAACATAACAATGTGCTTGGAAATGATTTTGTTTAATTTAGGTAAAATATATTTTATTTCTGTTTTATATTAAATTTTTTGCATTATTTTCAATTAATTTGAAATGATAATTATTATAATAAAAAAAAAATTCTTTGCTAATAAATATATAAATTGCCTTGATATATGTATTACCTGTATAGATTTTTTTTTTTATTGAAACAGTACATCAGCAATCAGAATTACAAGAGATTCTATGAGCTAATTTGTTATTAAAGTTGATTGGCTTGATGAGGTTGGCACCCATTGGTGCTTCCTCGCAGTTTCCTAATCCTATTGATTGAGGATGATGGATTCACACTGGAGGATTCACGTTAGTTTGTAGGTCCCAAGGCCATTTCCGCTTTAATCGCCGAAAGTTTGGTTGTAACGTAAGTGGTTGTATAAGGTCGTTTGGATGATATGTAAGTCAATCATAGTGTCTGGTTGCCCGTTCCGTAATTACATCACGCACGTATGGTGTGTTGGAGTCGGTATGTAGGGTGAGATTTGTCACGTACCATGGAGCATCCATAAGAGTTCTTATTGTCTTGGATTGGAATCTCTGGATTATGTCTACGTTAGAATAGCTAGAGCAGCCCCACAGCTCACATCCATATGTCCAAATAGGACGTAAGATGGTTTTATATATAAGGAGTTTACTCTCGGTTGCTAAAGGTGATTTCCGACCTATTAGCCAGTACATTTTTTTAACTTTCAGATCCATGGCTTTGCGCTTCTTCTTTATGTGTTGTTTCCAAGTTAGCCTTTTGTCCCAGTGTAATCCCAGGTACGTCACTTCTTCAGATTGTGGTACATCAATGTTGTTTATGGTAACAGGAGGGAATATTCCCCTTCGCATTGTAAATGTTATTTGAACTTACTTATTTTCATTCACCTTAATTCGCCATTTGTCTAGCCATTCTTCTATTAAATGTATGTGTTCCTGCAGTAATCTTGTAGCAGCTAAAGGGTCTTCATTGCACGCGAGGATGGCAGTATCATCTGCGAACGTTCCTATTTCTGTGTACGGTGTTATTGGTATATCAGCAGTGAAAAGTAAGTATAGGACTGGGTCCAAAACGCTGCCTTGGGGAACCCCAGCGGTAATTGGCTGTAGTGTCGAGATTTTGTTTCCGAATTTTACTAGGAAATAGCGGTTTGAAAAGTAGGATTGGAAAAGGAGATAATATTGGTGCGGAAATAATGCTTTTATTTTAACCAGTAACCCTTTGTGCCACACCTTATCAAAGGCTTGTCGGACGTCCAGGAATACTGCCGTGCAGTACTTCTTACTTTCAAAGGCTTTCTGAATTACGTTAGACGTGCGGTGGCACTGTTGAATAGTAGAATGATCTAGTCTGAATCCAAATTGGTGCTTTGGGATCCAATCATCCAGTGGTGTGTCTTTGTTTAACCGACTTAATATCAGCTTTTCTAGGAGTTTGGCAATTATTGATAACAGGCTAATTGGGCGATAAGATTGCACTTCATTTGGCGGCTTACCAGGTTTCAATATTACTATAATTTACGCCATCTTTAGTTGCGGCGGCCAGTAGGTTAAGCGCAGAATTGCGTTAAATAATGCTAGTAGTTGTCTTTCCCCAGTTTCTGGTAGCTGTTTAAGGATAGGGCCAGTTATGAGGTCGTAGCCTGGTGCTTTTTTGTTGCTCAAGAATTTTATCTCCTGACGTAATTCACCGATTTAAAGATCCCGTATTGGGAATGAAAGTTGTAGTGGGGCTTCGAGGAAGGTGTCTACTTCTATATCTATTGTTTCAGAGTTAGGTCTAAATACTTCTGCCAGATATTGTGCGAATAGGTCAGCTTTTTCTTGGTCAGATCTGGTCCACGTGCCGTCTGTGTTACGTAGCGGCGGTATATGTACCTGTGGCCTCTTGAATCCCTTTGTGGCTTTCCATATACTGTAGTCGTCCTTGGAAAGAGAAGTTACATATTGTTGAAATGTGTCGTTTTTTACTTCGTTCAGTTTTCGTTTCAGTTTATTAGTAATTCGATTGTACTTTGTTTTGTCGTTTCTACTATGTGTTCGTTGCCAGACTGCCCTAGCTTTCCTTTTTTCCTTAACCAGCTCCATCACTTCTCTTGGGAAGTTTTGTGAGCTGGGTTTTTGCTTTTCCATGCACGGTGTAGCATACCATGCTGCCTCTTGTGTAGTAGTTATAAATTTGTTGATTTCACTGTCCAACTCTTCAGTCGTTTTTAGGCTTATATTAAGATCAAAATGTTGATCCATATACTCTTTAAAGGCGTCCCAATCTGTGCGTCTGTTACATAACATTGGTTTGGCTTCTTTTCTAATTACTGTAGCACTAATAGTAAGTATGACAGGTGTGTGATCAGATGATAGATGATAACTGGATGTTATGTCTACGTAGTTAGATGAAACTCCTTTAGCAACAAAGAAATCTAACAAATCCGGAATTTTGCCAAGGTCCGTTGGCCAGTACGTAGGGCTACCTGTTGAGAAATATGTATAATTATTATCAGTTATGAGTTTATTAAGTTCTCTGCCTTTTGTGGTTATTAGTCTACTGCCCCATCTGGTATGCTTCGCATTAAAGTCTCCGCCAGTTATAAATCCTGACCCTAAGGAGTCATAGAATGGCTGTAGCATGAGTTTGGTTATTTGGTGCAGAGGGGGGCAATATGTTGCCGCTATTGTAATTGGATTTGGTAGTTTATTTACTTCAATCACTGTGGCCTGTAAGAAATTTTCTTCAAATTTTGGTAGTTCGTGATGTGTTATTGATTCACGAATGATAATGGCAGTACCTCCATGTGCCGTACCATCCGGATGTTCGGTGTGGTAAATAAGATAGTGCGGTATTTTTATGTGGGTTCTTACAGTAAAATGGGTTTCTGATATAAGGAGGATATCAATGTTGTTTATACTGAGGAAGATTTCCATTTCTTGTTTTTTTGATTGGAGGCCGTTGGCGTTCCAGAGTGCAATTTTAAGGAATTTGGCCATTATCGAACTAATTTATTTATGACCGTCGTAAGCATGTTCAAAATAATGCTATTTTGTTGTATTAGTTGATTGAACATACCTTTGAATTCTTCTAAGAACTGTGTGAGTGTTAGGTCTTGAGGTGATTGAGGTTTATTTGTGTTTGTTTGTTCACAGTTAGTATTTGGCATTTTCCAGTAGTTCTTCACTGGCAAGGGAGAAAAATTTTGTGGATTTGTCTTGTAAGAGGCATGTGTGTTTTTTTGTGTTTGGGTGTTCGGTTTTATTTTGTTTTGTAGCTCTTGGTAGATTGAACAGCCCTTGTAGTTTGCGGGATGTGCACCATTGCAGAATGCACAAGTAGCAGGGGTTTCCCTTGTTTTTTGCATGTAATAGAATTGTGCGGTCCGCCACATTTAACGCAGGCGTATGGCCTATTACAATATGACTTTGTATGGTTATAGTTTTGGCATCTCGTGCACTGGACCAGGTTCATATTTCTGTGGGGCGGTTCAACAGAAATTTTTAAGTTTTGTAAGTAATTTATGCTATATATGTCTTTGTTATTGGTGGCTGGCTCCAAATCTACAAAGAATAGTGGTAATTCTTCTTTAGTTTTCTTATGTTTTATGTTAGTAATTTTTCTAACCTTGTGATTATGAGTAGCTAGTTCAGCTGTAATATCATATACTGGAATTGTAGGATGTATGTGCCGTAGGACCACTCTGTATGCACGATCCTGCTTGATTTGGTAAGTGTGGTGAATGACACTGTTTTCCTGGAAATGTCTGACGAGTTTTCTGTACACATCCGGGGAATGCACATTAAATTTGACTACGTTATCAGCCATACTGTTGGTGGTGTACTGTTCCTGTTCCATAATATCCTTCAAGCTGTTTATCATTTCCTGATAATTGTTAACTCCATATACGTAGATTGGAGGGGGTTTGGGTATTTTATTTGAGTTTTTGTTGGCACCGTTATCTTGATTATTGTTTGTTACGTCTGTAACTTCTGGTAAAATTGAGTATTTGTTAGTTTGTGTTAGATTAAATGATTGTGGCGGATTTTGGTGTGTTTTGAAATTTCCTTCTTTTTCTTTTTAGGTTATTAACTTGTTGCCAAGCATTTTTTTTGTCTGCAATGTTTTCTTCTTCCTCTGCGTCGCTAATAATAATTTCCATTGGTTTTTGTGTCGTGATTTGTTGATGCAATGGTTGGACTTGAGGCGGCATTACAATTTGAGACATTGAAGAGTGACCATATTGATAAGGTTGGAATGTTTGTATTTGTGGCGACATTGAGTAGCTATTGGGCATTTGCTGGCATTGCTCAGGTGTTATTTGTTGTGGGTTGTTATTTGGGATAAATGGGTATTGTTGGTAAAAGGATGCGTTTTGTTGCGTTATTGTTGGGTTGAATTGATGCGTGGGGTTGTAGCCATTGCCAAATGGCAACATGCTATTAGTTTTACTTACATGCATGCACTGAATTATGTAGTAAACAATACAAAAATGAAAACAGTTTATTCCAATTAATGCACTGGTTTATCACTGCTCGAGGTTCACTGTACGATAGCGATAACATGCAGCGCGCACGACTTAGGCATGTGCTCGGCTTGAGCGCTCGAACCGTACTACCTTTATAGATGAAACTAGTCATTGCTATTACAGTAATCACTTCTTTAATATTTTATTATCAATTTCGTACAAGATTTGTGTCTGCCAATTTTCCTTTTATATTTTTATATATTGTACACATATATTTTACTTTTCGTTTTAAAAATACTAAAATAATTCTATCAGACTGCAGCTATAATATGAAACTTAATTAGTGTATAAAATATGACACTCTCTGCAACATTAGGTAGACTAAAGTTATACTTGATTGGAAGATTACTATAAAATTGCTGTCTCAAACTGATACACACTGCAAACTCAAAAGTTTAACACTTTAAAGTTCTAAGGTTGGTATAATTATTACATGAGTGAATTGTGTGAGAAAAAAGTTAAATTACCTCTTTAAAAGCTACAATATGTTGGTCATTACTAAGGTCTAAAGAGCATGGAAAAATCGTGCAGAACAGCCCTAGACAGTCTCCTTGGTTTTGTCAAATACTCTCTTCATTTGATTAAATCAGTGAGCATGATTATTGCTTAGTTAACAGTGTTTTAACTTTTTGAATTATCTTCAAATAATACATAAAAGATTTAAGTTTTCTCTAACTAAACATCCTCTTAGATTTTGGGCCACTTTCCTATGTAAAACAAAATAAGCTTACTTTGCTATCTACACATGGAGACAAACATTTGGTTTATTTAATTTACCTGTAATAACAACAATGGCCTAACGTTTACGCGAAATAATACTATCTATGAAATACTCAATATTTAATTTCCAAAGAGTTGATTGGACCGTAACGCTCCTTATAAAAAAACAAGAGATGTTTTTAAGTCATGGTATATTATTATGGTTAGGACATCATATTTACTTTTTAACTTTTTATTTTACTTTACTTAATTCTACAATTGAATCCTTAATACATTTTGAAAAGTTGTAGCTTGGAAAAAAACACGTATTTATATTTCGGTTAGCACACAAACAGCATATTTAATCATACATAACTTTGTCGTTTTCTTGCAAGTTAATCGGTGCAATTAACAAAAATTACAAATTGTTAATTTACTGGGCAATAGTTAATTTTCAAAATAGTATACGAAGTGCGAGATAACTACAAGGACAAAAATTTTGCACAGCTATTCTCTTATTTCAAAAACAATACCAACCAAACTATAACAATTTATCGGTCTCAAGATAACACAACAACAACTAGTTCTTGAATCGATCTCCATTTGCACGGATAACAGCAAAGTCTCTTGGAAACGGTATCGACAGTAACACACAGGTACTTGATGGAGAGTTTAAAAGAGATTATAGTGTGGCGACCTTTTTGCCCTTGAACCACCTGTGTATCGTGGCGGTGTGCTGGTGACTTTGATATCTGCCGCCACGTTTTAGTATCGCATATGGGCTTTTGCTCAGCCGGCGAGTCTGCATACGCTGTCGGCGTCACCCTTTGAGACGCAAAGTGCTGTCGAATTAAGATTTCCCTCGTATGATCCGCCGCCAAGCCACGCATATTCGACCCGCAACGCGGCCAATGCGGTCGTGTTTAACCAACCCGCAAGAGATACTCGAACCCCAAACCGGCCAGTGCGGTCATGTTTATTTTACCCACATTTAACCACCCCGCAAGACTTTCGCATCGCATCCCCGCCAGTGCGGTCGTGTTCCAGGCACGAAGACATCGCAACACGGTGGCCACCGTGAAACCAACGCTGCCGAAGCCGAAGCCGATTACAGGTGAGCGATTTGGCAATTACTCGTCGGTTGATACCGATAGCCGCCCCCATCCGTTTTCGCGCCGGCCGTTTAAGGGACGATTTGGGCCTCGTCGTTTTACTTTTCAAAACAGGCCGTACAGTTCCCCACACCGCACCACGAGAGCACGGCTATTTACACATTTGCCTCTCCAAATTGCTTCAGATATTCCACAGATAAGTGATAAGAAGTGCAGACCTTCCCCTCCAACTTTGCCTAAACAAAAAAGTTTTTTGGACTTCAGTCGGGGAAACAAAGGGGCCACTGCTTGGAAGCGATGAAGTCGTGGGTGTGAGTGCGCAACCAATCTTGGTGTGCTTTCCGGAAACTCCATCCTGATGCTAAATCTAATGGTGAGATTCAAAGTGTTTGGGAGCCCAATCGAGGCAGATGAGGGCTACAGGATGTCCTTCTTGTACACTTTCTCATTGGTTTTGACGATCTGATCGATGAAAAGAAGAGAGAGTTTTTTTCTATCAGCCGTGATGTCTCTGAAAACCACGACGTAGGCAAGATAAGAGTAGCGCTGAAGGTTCATCCTTAGGCGATTGGGCAAGTATCCTGATGTGTTGACTGTTTGTCACCGCCTGAACAGTGAAAATTTTTTCGTCTGTCCAGACGATGACGTGCCAGCGTACCGGATGGAATCCAGTCAGCAAATCCTAAGCCAATTTTTTTGCTAGTTGCTTTCTGCTTGTCAGTCAACCGCTGGTCTTTGAAAATATGGTAGGGGTGAAGCCCCAGGTGTGATTTGACAATAGATTGAACGGTAAAACGGTTGAGGGTTTCTCTCGATTTTCCCTCAGATGGCTTTGACAACGACCGACGTGGAAACAGTGAATCATCGGCCCCGACAAGATATGTCCTTGTGCGTCTTTAGCTTCTTGTATCGTTTGATGTAGTCGTGGATAGTTGGTCGCAGAGCACCGAAGACTTGAACAGTTTGAGAATCGCTGGTCTCCATTTACTAAGCCATTACCTGAAAAAACAAGAAAAAAATAAAAACAAGGTAAAACGTAGAGAAAATACGACGAAAACTCCTATTACATTATTATTACCAATCGATAATATTTACTGAAACGTGCATGAACATGTTCTCCTGGTAATTATCTTACCCTGCAATACTTACAAACAATCTTAGAATGCTTTGCCACTTTTCGTCACTTTATAAGTAATATGACATCCAAGCGGTCTGATAACTTTAATTGTGAACATTTTGTCATTTACTCTGATCATTTTGGCAAAAAAAGGATTAGATTTAATCTAGAAAATAAATTGCTGGGGCTCTTAGACACATGTCAAGAGATAGTTTTGTTCTAATATTGTGATTTGATTCCCGAAAAATTTCTAGAGAGTAAAGGCCGAAATTTAAAATGATTGCTTATGTTAATTTAAATAAGTCATCTTATTGCTGTTAAGTCCAATATTAGATAGCTCAACCATAAAATTCAACCGATTAGACATAATTCATATTATATATATATATATATATATATATATATATATATATATATATATATATATAATTATAGAAATGACTTCAACTGAACCCACAGATAGAGCAAATTTTATTCGAAAATTCTAAACATTTGGCGAATATATACATATTTTATATTATGACGAGTACGAACAAAAATAATGAAATCTTTGTGTTCTTTAACAGAAAGATAAGTCAAGATTTAGATAGAGCAACATAGAATTATTATCCAATGCCGAGGGCATTTCTACACCACCCACAAGAGTTTCAAATGTCTAGTAATGCGATGCTTCGCTTGCAATAGCTTGTAATGTTATTACTAAATAACTTACATATAATTGTAATAGGCTACATATAGTTCTTTGAAATGGATAGAATTGAATCAAATTAAAAAAAAATTATAGTAAAATCATTTGTCAAATTTCTGTGTGAACTGTGTTGCAATAGTAATCGATTTCAGTGAAGCAACAAAATAAATATTCGCGACCATCATGGGTTTTCAAGGACTATTACGAACAAATAATGTTCGTTTATCAAAAATTTAATTAATAACTTTTAATAATGTATGTAAAATTGTTAGATTTGTAGAATTCTTTAAGTCGATAGTCCACGATAATCACAATATATTGGGTATTCTAAAAGTACAATATCTAGTCAAGTTTAAAGGGAGAATCAATTCCCACAAGGCAAGTCAGAATTGAAAGAAAAAAATTGTCTATTATTTAGGAGTTATCAAAGAATGTTTTGATAGCAAAGGAGATATAATATAAAAACATAAGGATACTGATAATAATCCTAATATTTTAAAAGAATCTGTAAGAGAATTAAGAAAACTACTTAATGTTATCTAAACTCATTTATGTGCCTTAAAACATTATGCGAACCCATTGATACATAGAATACATTATTTATTTATACAGAATAATTGAAAATTTATATAAATACACTCACTTGAAGGGTCCAAAATGCCAAAAATTCTAAGATTTCTATAAAAAAATAGAAATCGTTACAAATCATTGCGATTAACATTAACAATATTGAAAACTACTTGTTCACATTAAACAAATTGAAAAATCACACCAATAAAGACAAACCAACAGCAGTTCAGAAATCTCATACATGTATATAGTTCCTAGAAATGAAAGTCATTGAACGCATTAATAAAATAAAGGAGATTAATTTCTGTTTCATTGATTTGTATAAGAAACTCTAAAATAATGAATGTTATAAAAATGCGCTAAAAAATTAGACAAAAAATATCACTGAGGATAGGGAGTTCAGCACTGCATATAGCAATAAGTATCTTAAGGTTGACTTAACATCACCTAATGACATAAGTGCACTAACCACATTTTATCGAAGTAATTCAATTCAGTTTCACACTTTTCGTAATCCCAACGAAAAACCACTTTATGTAGTTATAAAAAATGTGCCAGTTTCCCTTTCTGAAGCAGAAATCAAAGAGAAACTCCTAACCAAGAAATTGCCAAAGGTAAGCGTCACCCGACTTTTAAACAAAAAGAAACGCACAAAACCAATCTGCGCAGTTATTCTAACTGCAAACAAAACCACCAAAGAATTTTGAAATAAAAACAATTCTTCATTCGATCAGTGGAAGTACAAAGAAAATCTAGTGACATTCCATAATGTTACAGATGCCAAAGATTTGGCTATACAAAAAAAAACTAAATGCGGTAAATGTAATTTACAGCACGCATATAAGGCATATGAAAAAAATTCTCCGATCCCCCTAAATGCGTAAACTGTGGAGGAGACCACTCAGCTAGTTACAGAGGCTCCCACAACCTAGACCTGCTTAATCAACGCGCGCCGTTAAGAAACCACTTGACACTATCTAATCATTTAAGAGTAACCCCAAATATAATATACAGCCAAGCAGCACAATCTAATTGTCATCAAAAGAACCAAAGCCCTGAATCATCTTTCCAACCTCCTCAGTCTTTCAATATCGACACAATCTTAAAATCTCTTATGAAACAAATCATTCTTTTAATGCCGCAAATTAAATCCTTTATAATAACACACTTACTACCCACTATTATCACTGGATAATCAACTACCAACAATAGAGAAATTAAAAATCCTAAACGAAAATTCCAACGGAATAAGATCACAAAGAACGATCATTATTTTATTTCTAGCAAGGTATAATGTGAATATCGCATGCGTCTCCAAAATCCATCTAAAAGACAAATATTTAAAATTAGCGGCTACCGGATTTATCGAAATGACAGACACGAAGGATTAGCATGGGGAGGAGTTGCCGTTTTCATCAAACAAAAATTATAGCATACTAGCCCAATAAAGTTATTATAGACCACCTGGAAACAATTACCATTACCATAAACTCCAGCAACTTTAAATATATTCAAATCACAATAGCCTACAGGCAACCTAACAGGTCACTTGCGGTAAGGATTAACAACGCGATATCCACTACTAAACACATTAACGCAGGAGTTTCAAAATATATATATATACATATATATATATATAAAACTAAAACGAGATTTATCACAAATAATGGTCTCTGGTAGCCTGGACGGTGGATTTCGGCGTGCTCTTCGTTTACGGCTTCAACCCGGGGGTGGG
Source organism: Sinelater perroti (assembly GCA_036346155.1). NCBI lineage: Eukaryota > Metazoa > Arthropoda > Insecta > Coleoptera > Elateridae > Sinelater > Sinelater perroti. The sequence continues at coordinate 13,312,846 of JARFIY010000359.1, read as the reverse complement.
TTTTCCTTGGCCAAATGTACTGGGGCACCACGGACAGTGAGGCAGTGACAGCGTGCAAGCACAGAACAATAGAGCTCGTGGGTTGGCTGGCTCTGCTTTGTCGCTCACGAGGGTTCGAATCGGAATGCCGGACGGCTGTAAAAGTCTCGCTTAGTTGCGACTAGGGTGGGTACCGTACGATCAACGTTACAGGTAGAGATGGGATTCGGGACAAGGGGGTGTAGAGATGAGCACCAAGCATACCGCCCACCAAAATTATCTGTGAGGTAATTTTCTTAAAACAACAGAAAGTAAAATAAACTAAAATAACTGAGGGAATTATATCCAAGACTTGCTGCGGCGTCGGGAAGGGACACAGTTTGACTAGGGGTCGCTTGACACACCCATTGGTCGTACGCATAGTGGCAACACAAGCAATGCCGTCCCGACTAGGATGTAATAAAGGTTTAGCCTGCAAAACACGGACTGCTGGCATATTTCCCAAGAGAAGTTGTACCGGATGGGAATTAACTTTAAAGCAACGAATGCATTTTGCCAAATAACTTCGAACAACCTGACGTAGTGAGGGTACCCAAAACATTTGCCTTACTAAAGTAGCAGGTGGTGTTTACATCAGATTGCAAGTTTTTCTCATGGACATTTTTGATTACAATAAGCTCGGTTAGTTTATGTTTACGGGGGAGTAGTGCGGGATATTTTGTGTCGTACGACAGGTTGGCTTCCTGAAGACGTCCGCCCACCCTCAACACACCGTTTTGGTCCATGAAAGGAGCTAATCTTTCTAAGGATTTGACACACGGTAAACTGTTGCGTAGTTTATCTAATTCTTGGCGATAGACCTTGGCTTGAACCATTTTTATTATCATTAATAAGACACAGAATAATTCTAACTCACTGAAGGCGCCCGTTTGAGGAGGGTTCCTTTTACGACAGATATTGCAAAATCTAAAACAGAATACTAAGATTACCTGAATCTTTCGTAACGATGAGAATTGAGTCAACAAATTGTCAATTACCGAAGTTTCGGTTTAGGCAACGAATGGCACGATTCGTTTTTTAGACGCTAAATCGTGTAGGCACATTGATAAGGTATTTCCTAGTGCCCATAAATCGGAAGGATCCATTAACCATGAGGGACCCGCCCACCATAAGGAACAGGGTGCGAAATCTTGAGATCACTAAGTAGCGGGGGAAGTAATTACTTGACCATTTACGGAGTTCAAAACAACCCCTTTTTAATAAATCGGTTAATTGTTGTTTCAGCGTCTCGACTTCACCTAAAGTATCCGCGCCAGTCGCGATGTCGTCTACGTACAAATCAGAACGCAAACATTGTGAGGCAAGAGGGAACTGATCGTGCTCTTCATCGGCTAATTGAAGAACACTTCTAATTGCCAGGAATGGTGATGTGGAAACTCCATACGTGACAGTATTGAGTACACAACTGCTGATTTGTTCTGAATCCAAAAATCTCCAGCGAATCAACTGAAATCGGCGATCTTCCTCGTGCATTACTATATGCCTATGCATTTGACGGATGTCACAAGTAAAAGCAAAGAGATTCCAATCGTAATTGAAGAAGAATGATGGAAATATCGTTATTTTACTTAAAAGGTAACCGAACACCAAAAAGACCAGAAGGCAGGCGAAAATACGTTTTGAAAAACCAATTTTCCTTATCTATTTCCCAAAAGCGTTTCAAAAGACTATCACAATTTTCCATGAGAGCTAAAAAGGAGTGTTTGATTGGCTGATCTTGTGCTACTGACGTTGAACCTATCAATAACCAACCAAAAGTAGTAATAATGGCCGCGGGAGATCCATTCACGGACATAAATATCTGCGCCCAGCAATAGGTCTATGGGCCCGGAAATAGCACAATCTAGGTCGGCTAACTGTAGATCTCGCAGGTGAGGCCACTCAGAAGGATTTATATTGTATGTGGGTAAGGGCGAGCTTCTAGATCTAGGAGGCAGTTGGTACCGATTGGCCTAGTTATACAGGAAGTAGGGAGTCTTTGACAGGTACTTGACCTAAGCCACGCACGACTGTGGTAGAGGACAAGCGGGGGAGCTTCAAACGTGTACAACAGTCTTTACTAATAAAGCTGGATAGTGATCTAGTATCAACATTTTGTAAGAGCCTGAATGATCCCGAATTTCTACCGTCGCTGTAGACAATAGTACGTTCGTGGATTGACCGTTAGTTGAATTAATGCTAGCGCAAGCATTGGTCGTATTGGTGACAGTAGCAGTTGAGGGCGCCGTCGTTTGAGGGGGTTAAGCGGCTCACTGCAATTTATCGGCTTGAGATGGAGCAAGGTATGATGTTTTTGATTGCAATACTGGCAGGAATATTTGGATCTACACTGTGGCACGCTATGCATGCTTTGTAGACAGTTAAAACACAAACGAAGACGCTTAGCGGTAGCAAAACGAATTACACTGGTAAATGCTGTGTGATGCTTTACAAAATCCACAACATGAATCACAATCGACAGGAGAGGTAGTAGCTACGGTTTGGGTGACAAAGATTTTAGTTTGTCGCATCGAACGGTTTCGCGATTCAAAATTTGCTTTATTTACTCTGCCGGCAATACTGGCACTAGGGGGGTTTGATCCTTCTTTCGATTCAAACGAGACCGGACTTGGAGCAGTGAATATTTGCTCAAAAATGACGATGATATTAAAATATTTGTTATCTATCTGTTTGCGTTTTGTGTCAAGGTCAACAAGCTCTTCTTCGTTTGCTTGGCTCATTAATTTCACGAGTGTTGCATTGAAATCAGCATATAAGCCGTCGAGCATCTTGAATTCCAATATGAACAGCGTTTGCACCGATCCATTAATTGTGGCAGCTTCCGCAAGCTCAGACAGTTCTAGCTATTAGCGTTTTGGCAGCAATTAATTCGCCTTTGTTAGACGTGGCAATTTTCAAAAATTGACAAAGAATTAATTCTAACAAAAGAGAATTTCCACAGGTAAAACTCGGGCACAATACAAAACACAAAAGGGTCAAAACGTAGGTAACAAATTAGGGTTGTGAAGAGTCGACCTTGGACACAAAACAGCAAGGCTAACGCAATATTTCGGGCCGCAGCAACACAGGCAAAACTAGCGAATGATATTTACGCAGCTCGTTCTTAATTTTATTCCTTTTTGTTTAATGCAAAATGATCTAATATTCCCGGACTAATTCGATCCGGCTCGAAGGACCAAAATAATGTTTGATAATTAAACACGGTTAAAGGAATTCAATGAACAAAACAAAACAGAGCTGTGTAAACTGTATGTATTGGGCAAACTAAATTAATAACAAAGTAACAATTAATAAAAACAAAGAAATTGAGAAAAAACAAAAAACAATACAACTATGCTTGAATAACTTCAAATATGGTGGGCGGCAGGTCAGTTGTGCACTCTCCAGACTGCGGAAAAACAGTGCTATTGGGAACAAATGCTCGACGGAACAACTAAAACGAGACTTACCACAAATAATGGTCTCTGGTAGTCTGGACGGCGAATTTCGGCGTGCTCTTCGTTGGCGGCTTCAACACGGGGGGTGGGTTTTCCTTGGCCAAATGGCACCACGGACGGGGCGGAACAAAAGGCAGCGACAGCGTGCAAGCACAGCGCAATAGAGCACCTGGGTCGGCTGGCTCTGCTTCGTCGATCACGAGGGTTCGAATCGGAATGCCGGGCGGCTGTAAAAATCACGCTTAGTTGCGACTAGGGTGGGTAGCGTACGATCAAGGTTACAGGTAGAGATGGGATTCGGGACAAGGGGTGTAGAGATGAGCACCAAACAATATGTGTATATATATATATATATATATATATATATATATATATATATATATATATATATATATGGGTAATTCTTCGGGAAATTTTTAACGCACTTTTATAGGTCGATCCCTAGTGCAAATAAAAGCTTGAAGCCTCAACTTTATGATGCCGTGTGGCGCTTTTTAGGTCAACACGATATACATGATCAAAAATCGGAAATAAAACTGGAAGTCGGAAAAAAAATTGACAAAGTAAAAAAATAATTGAAAACAACGTAAAAAAATACACAAAAAATGTCCCTTGTATTTTTTTTCACAAAAAATGTCCCTTGTATTTTTTTTCGTAGAGTGAGTGGATTGGCTGAAAATTTTCCCGAAAAATTACATGCATATAATATGCCTCAATTCTCAAAAATCAAATCGGATCGGTTTAAAAATTATTTTGGCGATTCTTCGAATACCCTCATGTTTAAATTAAATTAAATAAGTTTATTGTTCCGAATTTACAAGAATTACGATCGTATATACTTCATTCATTTACGAAAACAAAAATTATCTATAGATCATACAAAATATTGGAGTTTAAAGTAAAGATATTTTCATCTCAAAACATATTTCTGTAACATCTTTTAAAAATTTTTTCATGACTAATTTTGAGCCCTTGACTGTAAACGAATGATGTGTCAAAATTCTGGAAACAGGTTTAACAATTTTGAATCTTGCGTTTAGTCTTCTAGGCATTCGATTGTGGTCAACTAAAGTGTAGCGAAAATTTCAATTCTTTCGAAGAATCCTTTTGCCCATGCAAAAAGCGAATCTTGATTCGATATAGGTGCAGTCGGCTTTGCTAGAAGACCAGCACGGTATGCTTTGTGCTTGAATGTTGCACCAAGACCGTCGCAAACACATTTTCCATGTGCTGTGGCGGTGAAGTGCCACTCAGCTTCCAATTTAAAGTCTTTTTTATGATGCATTAAATTTGACATTTGAAATTTATTTTTGAAGTGCCATTTTGCACTATCGGTAGACTATTTTCTTAATCTTCGGAAATGTTTTTTTTAATATAAGGGATCAGTTGTTGTGTAGTATATACGGTCGAGGTGTTGTGCTTCAAACTATCGAAAATAAATATATAATTTTTAGTTCATTATTTTCCTTATAAGGAAAAATAGTCTTAAAAATTGTTGACTGATTATTGTTAAAGTGGAATGACTGTGAGGAATTATGAACAACGTATGCAAAATTTTCACCAAAATCAAACTGGTCAAGTACCTCATTTTCTTTTAGATTTTGTATTTTTTCTTTAATAAATGCAGCTTGTTGTTTTGCAATAAATGAATGGGCCATGAGATCGCTTACCTATTCTTCAACAGTGCTTGTGATCGTCTTCAATGTGGCACGATCGGTCGAGGTCCAAAATCCGTACTTTATTTCTATTATATTTGCTTAAACCAAAACATCTGAAAGATATTCGGACAATTCTGAAGCTCCAGAGCATTTTTGACACTTGACAAAATAACATATTGATCTAGCATTCTCACAAATTAACAGGTTTACAAAGTCTTTATAATCGTTTAGAACGTATTTCGAATAGTTCATTATGTTCTTCCAATTTGTGGCCTCAATCATAATTCTAACGTTTTCATGTTTTGTGCAGACGCAGACGGAATGCGTACCTTTTTTACCCATTAAAATACAATTTACCGTGCGTAATTTGGCGAAAAAAGAAAAACTAAGTTTGTAAATGGGCTCAGAATGTGAAGATTTAAATGTCGCGTACAAACCTTTAAGGTCACGAAGCAATAATGTCATCATTATAAAAATTTTGAACTTTAATTTTAACTTTTTCACTTAATCTTGTATCGGCGGACTTGCAAACCATTTCCAAAACTCTGAAGTTTGCTTTGTGATTCTTAATCTTTACCGCCAAATAATGAGAAGTTTTAAATTTGCTTGAAAATTTTCTAGTACTCCAATTTTTTAGAAGAAAGGTTAAGATCATAAATCTTAGAGGATCGTTTGCTTCAAGAGATTGGAATTTTGATTTTAAACTTTCAAAAATTTCTTGCAGGTCTTCCACGGGCACCGAAATGTTATTATTAAAATCTTCAATATCCATGTTGTTACCTTTCTGAGTGAGGATATTTACAACTGCAAAAATTGCGTCCACGGAATTTTCGAATATTTCGTTGTGACTATTCTGAATTTCTTTTGTAGCGTGACCTTAAGTGCAAACAAAAATGTTGAATCAAAGTTTTTGATAAAAAGTTGGTTTTTTACCGTCAAGGTGACAAGAAGAATCGCTCATGCGTCTGCATTTCCCACAAATTTTACTATCTTTTGACAGTTCTGAAAATTGTACTATTAATGATTTCCTCAAATTTCTCAGATATTTTTCCAATATGTCCTCGAATTTTGTGTGGATTAACACGTCTGTCTGTTCAGTTTTTTTATGTTATTTAACTTTCTTTGTTTTTACACTTTCGTTGAAGACGATTGTACTTTTTGCTCGGCATTTTGTTTTATTTAGTAGATTGATCAAACATTTTCCATACAGCATTTTGTACACATAATAATATAGTCGCCTAATATGTACACAGTGAAGTTTATATATTAAACAGAACTTGAACATTTGCTAATTATTATTACGGTACGTCAACAAAATGGTGTCTTTACCATAAACATTGATTATTGAAAATAATTGAACAGCAGTGAATGCCACCTTCAAAAATTTGAGTGGTCGATCTTACATTGCATTACAACAAAAAAAATTAAACTTTAAAGTTCAATTTTTTTAAACGTGAAATTTTTAGTTTTTTTTTGCGAATAACAGAATTTTTTTCTTAGTTATTATTAAAAAATTGAATTTGTTGCCCGTTATTAAAAAAGTTAAAAAAGTGGGTAGCTGGGGGTGTTCGAAGAATCGCCAAAATAAATTTTCAACCGATCCGACTTGATTTTTGAGAATTGAGTACATATTATATGCACGCAATTTTTCGGAAAAATGTGAAATCCATTCAAACCGGTTTTACATTTATTTTGGTGATTCTTTGAGTGAAATCAAACAACTTTTGTTTTTATCAATTTTTTATAAACCTCTTCTTTCGTCCGGAAAAAAGGTTCAAAGTTCAAAACATAGGAAAACTTAACCTTGAAGCCAATCCACTCACTCTACGAAAAAAATACAGGGGAAATTTTTTGGATATTTTTTTACGTAGAAAACGATGTCCTAAAGTAAAATTTAAAATAACGTTGTTTTCAATTATTTTTTTTATTTTGTCAAATTTTTTCCGACTTCCAGTCTTATTTCCGGTTGTTGATCATGTATATCGAGTTGAACTAAAAAGCGCCACTCGGCGTCATAAAGTTGAGGCTTCAAGCTTTCATTTGCACTAGGGATCGACCTACAAAAGTGCGTTAACGAATGGGTAGGTGGGGTTGTTCGATTTCCCGGAGAATCACCCATATATATATATATATATGGTTGATTTTCCGGAAAATATATATATATATATATATATATATATATATATATATATATATATATATATAATGACGTCTTGCTAATTTCCGATTCTGATTATTTTCATGTTGCGCTTATCAGAATTTGTAATTACAGAACTGGTTAAATTGCTTATGTATTTTAACAATATCGTGTATGAATACCTTACTATTAACACATGTCCCGATCTTGACTAAAATTACGAGGGTCATTCAATAATTAAAGAGACAAATTGGAGTTGGGAAAAGACTGTTGGTAGTACAAGTTTTATACATTTAGAATTTTAAGTTGGCCTCACTGGGATGAATTCTAATCAGCTGATTGATCTGTTTATAACCTTAAAATTAAGTTAAACGATGTCGGGTCTTCTTGAAAATTCCACATTGGTTGAACAACGTTATGTGATTCGTTTTTTGATTGCTGAAGGTGAAACACCAACTAATGTATACTCTAGAATGATTAAAGTGTATGGTGAAAATTTTATAAACCGTGGAAATTTTTACAAGTGGGTAGAACAGTTCCAAAGTGGTCGAGAATCAGTGTCTGACGAACACCGTTTTGGCCGGCCTATTGAAGTTAAACTTCCTCACTTGAAACTCTAATTGATGACATTATTTTTAACAGCCAATACTACTCAGATATGCTTTTGAAGAAGGTGAAGCCAGCCATGAGAGAGAAATTTGTGGGAAATTGGCTCCGACACCAAAACAAAGAGTTGCTTGCAGCCGGTATAAAAAAGCTAGTAACCCGTTGGGACAAGTGCATAAATGTTGATGGGGATTATGTTGAAAAGTAGGAAAGTCTTATTTTGCAGAAACAAACAGTTTTATCTCTAGGTCAGTTTGTCTCTTTAAGTATTGAATGACCCTCGTATAATTGACTGGCATCGTTATTCATTTTTCAATTAGCATACGGAGAATTACCCTAATTAGATGCTTCTTATAAATAATACCATTTTGGATGTCGGTATCTTTCTTGTTAGCGGATTCCCCAAATAGTATAATTTTTGTGTCTCTGAGTAACCGAAAAGTATGATGAGTCGTCTTTGCGTCTCATTTTAATGACTTCTGTTTTAACACTCTTACTATCGCTATTTGTCATATACTTTAAAGCATAATGAGTAACGATTTGAAAAGTTATTCAATGTGTTATAATACATTCCCAAAAACATTACCAACAAGACAGCTCTAAATTACAAATTGCCAAACAGATGATTGGGAAATAAAAAATAAATAATTTCTTCAATCACTACCACCCCTCTTTTGTTCACCAGGGTCTCGTTTACTACAAGGTTGGTACTTTAATGCCATTTTGGGAAATCTACTTATATTTAGTGCTACCAATATTCAGTTAACTTGTTCGTACTGACATTTAGTTTGAAATTTAAATTTATTTAAGCTGACAATCAACTTAACAGTAGAAATTTTGGTGTCGGTGTACAGTACTTTAGAAACTACTGTAGGTTTTAACTATATAACCAGTCTTTCCACTTTGACTAAGTATTGCACCATACTTTCGCCCAGTGTGTACTAGAACATGTAAAATTTCTAGACCAACATTGTCATACTTACCACATGACTTAGTCTGATCACTAACAAATACAAGTTTGAAGTTTTCTTGTTCTTCTCCTTATAGATTACTTTTTTGTTAGTAGTCATGTTTTTTCCGTTCAGATTGTTCGACTAATTACGCATACGTAATTGGTATTTCTGAACATAAACAAATTAGTTACGTCAGTAATCTCGAAACACCCCCAACTTTTGATGTGTTCAATATTGTCATCATTTACCACTTGCACTTCACATTCTGATGTCTTCTAAGCCTTCACTAATTTTTCCTTGTAATCAATATATTTGTAATTCTTGTTCTGCTATCATATGTAATAGTTGTAAATTAATCAATAGTGTATATTAGATTAATTCATTAAGTGATTAAAACTAATTGCCAAACATATAGTTTAGACATAGCAATTCGCTAGCGTTTACAGGTAGAACACTCCATAATTAGCTATTTTCAATCATAAAAAAATGAAAAAGTAAAAATAATTTAATCTTTTCTCATTACATACGTAATAAGGGAAGAACAAAAATGTTGATTTGTTGAATTTATCTAACGCTCACTTTGGTAGAACTCTTCACTATAAAAATAATTGAAAACTCCTTGTTAGAAAAAAAATGTCCACTTACTACTTATTTTACATTTTCTATTTAGTGTTTTATTTATAATTAACTATTTCATAATAAATAATATTACTACGGAGAACCAAAAATTGTAATACTATCGTGTTATTATTGACAAAAATTAAAAAATATCTGTAGTTCAAGCAAAATACTTATACATAATGATAAAACGCAATCAGCAATTAATTAATTAGCTATTGCGTCTTTTAAAAATTACATTTATTGTAATGAAAAAATTGCGTAATTTCAGTATTTATGATCAAATAGCAGAAATACTTGTATATATTAAAATTAAAATGCTTTGCAAAAGAAGTTTTGCAGAAAAGTTAACGCCAATTACGGACTCAACTAGTGTAATATATATGTAAATTGATCCCCAGGAATTTAAAATTGTATACTACAACTCTTTACTGTTTACTGTTGCTGTCGCTATTCCCCAGTGCCTGTAAAGAGACTGAGATGTTATTCAGCAATCTCGATTTTTTGCCTGAAGTTTACATATTTTAACTCTGAAAACATACAAATGTGCCTCCACATTAGCTAACGCTTTCAGTTTGCTTTTTATTTCATAGTCTCTAAAGGCTTTTTATGTTTCACATATTTTTAAACATAAAAAGAGTATAGCGAGTTTATTTAATTTTGTTTTGTTTTTTCCTTAATGACATATTATTCAAGTGTTGAAAAAACAGTTTTTTAACAAAATATTATATTATAAATTACCTAAAAATGTAACTACGCACTTAGCGTCATTTTATGACTAATGTATAAACTTAGCATAGATTTTATATAGTTGGGATACACAAAATAACTACATTATATAAATTAGTGTTGACATAGATAAAAACAAAGCTATCTTACACTTTGGGGTAAAATAGGAGGCATATATATAGGGTAATTAAACTTTTTTCAAATGTTATTGCTATTTGTCTAAAATATAGACTTAGCGGTTATGTATGAAATATGATGTCGTTCAAATACCTTTCACAACTGTGCAGACATACGACTATTCTTTAAGCGAAGTTTTTTATAATGTTTTCTCATAAATACGACTTTATTTTAGCAATTACACATCTAATATTTTTTCTTAGCACTGCAATTGTAGCAAATTTGTTAATATAAATCTTTGCCTACAAATATCCACAGAGAAAAACGTCTAATGAGATTAGATCGCAAAACCGCGGTACCAATCAATGTCATCCCTCTGCCAAATAACATGATAAGGAAATTTGATTTTCATGTAAAGTAAGTGTTTTACATATCGTGTAGCATATGGCTCCATCTTGTTTGAACTACATCACATTCAAGTTTAAATCATTAACTTTATTAAGAAAAAGTTAAACATGTCCCGTTAGCGTCCACTATTGGTGGATTTTTCTTTAACACAATACTCATTATATTATGTGTGCACAATTTTAAATACCTACTTACAGGTTTATTTAGTTTTTGGATTGTGTAATTAATGATTTTGTAAATATTATTTATTATTTTCATAAAACTTTACAATCTGTTACATTAATAACATTCAGTAAATAGATAACAATAAAATGTGACATGGATGTTCCAATGAAAACACTCGTTCCTAACATAATTAAATGTAACTAATAATTTTTAATAGGTAAATTATGATTATTAATTACAAATAATATGGATATATATATATATATATATATGTGTGTGTGTGTGTGTGTGTGTGTGTGTGTGTGTGTGTGTGTGTGTGTGTGTGTGTGTGTGTGTGTGTGTGTGTGTGTGTGTGTGTGTGTGTGTGTGGTGGTGTGTGTGTGTGTGTGTGTGGTGTATGTGTGTGTGTGTGTGTGTGTGTGTGTGTGTGGTGTGGTGTGTGTGTGTGTGTGTGTGTGTGTGGTGTGTGTGTGTGGTGGTTGTGTGTGTGTGTGTGTGTGTGTGTGTGTGTGTGTGTGTGTGTGTGTGTGTGTGTGGTGTGTGTGGTGTGTTTGTGTGTGTGTGTGTGTGTGTGTGTGTGTGTGTGTGTGTGTGTGTGTGTGTGTGTGTGTGTGTGTGTGTGTGTGTGTGTGTGTGTGTGTGTGTGTGTGTGTGTGTGTGTGTGTGTGTGTGTGTGTGTGTGTGTGTGTGTGTGTAACCACACAAGAATATAATTAATTAAATCCAGCTGGAAAGTCTAATGAATCAAATTATTTTATGCTTTGAGTGTTTATCCTCTGTACTAAATTTGCTGCCAGTGACCTTGAAATCTGTCTTGATATTTTATGCTGCCTTTTTACTTCTTCTCTCATGATTGGCACAGAAATGTGTTGTTGAATTAGCCAGTTTGAAACATACCAAGCCGCCTTAACGATTACTCTTAAGACCTTATTTTGGAATCTTTATAGTATTTCCAAATTTACATTAGCTAACCCCATAATTGGATGCTGTACATCCAAATAGGTTTAACTATGCATTTGTAGAGTAATAGCTTATTTTCTATCGTTAGTTGAGAGTTTCTGACGATTAACCAATATAATAGGTGTATAAAAAAGTTCTCAGCTTTAGATTTCAAATCACGCAAATCACCGTTTACATGTAACGTATAAGTCCGCCCTCTTGCGGTTTTAAAGCAATGACATTTGGTCTTTCGAAACATCATACGATTTGGCGTTTGATGCACATAACCTCAATAATCAGCTGTGTTCACGATGGCAATCACAAAAAAGCATATTCGATTTTCTATCCACTTCGCGTTTCATTTTAAGGAAAACGCCGTTGAAGCCACCGAAATGATTTGTGCGGCACATGGTGAGAATGCTGTGAGTCATGCAACGTGCAAAAAGCGGTGCCAAAGATTTCGCGGAGGAGAGTGTAGTCTTGAAGATCAACCACGCGGTGGACGCCCTCAAACATTTGACACGGATGCGCTGCAGACGCGTTAGGCTGGGAACTTCTCCCACATGCGGCGTATAGCCCAGACATGGCTCCTTCCGATTATCATTTATTCCGGTCGTTACAGCATGACTTGGCTGATACGCACTTCAAAACAGAAGAAGAAGTCCGAAAACGCATCGATAACTTTATCGTCTCCAAGCCGGTGAGCTTCTATCACCAGGGAATTCGCAAGCTACTCGAAAGATGGCAAAAGGTCGTCGATGTCAACGGAGAATACTTTGATACTTAAGCTTTTCTTGTTTGTTTTTAAATAAACCTTTAATTTTGCAGAAAAAAGCTGAGAACTTATTTATAAACCTATTAATTGTAAAATTTTAATCCTAATTGTAGCTTTTTTTTCCAGATGTGGGTTTTCCAAGTAACTTGTCGGTCTAAATGCATTCCTATGCAATTAAGGTTATCCTTTTAAGAAACTGCTTTACAGTTTCCATTCGTAACCTAAATGTGACATAAACTAATTTATTTTTGTTTCCTTAGCCTCAGATCCTCAGCCAGTCTTTTCTCTTCTATAAGGTTATTTAAAGTATTTGAAAAGCTGTGTATAGATCGTCATGCAAAGCTAACACTACAGTATTATCAGCGTAAATAGCTACCATTATTTGACTTATGGATAGGATTGTATTGGGTATATCGGGACAGTCGTTCTTGATATTTGACTAAAAAGGATCTTTCTTCAATTTTAAGATGTTACTGGAAAATCCAGCCAGCTACGCTTGGCTACTATAGAGAATGCAAGTGTTACGAACTTTCTGTAGCAATCGTTACTATCACTCCCCTCCAAAGATTGTGCCAGTCACGAATTCCATCTCATTCTGGTGCATCGCCGTAATGAGCGTCGACGTTATGTTGACGTTACGAAATATATAGCAACGATCGTTCGTGTATTTCCGCGTGGCCCCGAACGCGTTACTCTGGCAACCAATGCTTCTCACACGGCCGGAGACCGGGGACCTCCGCATTGTGCGCCATTTGATGGTAATCAGGAAGTTTCTTTTTGATTTTGTAATGCAGTCCTGTATACTACACTTTATCCAACGCTTGACTGACATCTAAAAAGACTGCAGAGCAGTATTTTTTAAGATGTAGGTTATGATTAATTTTTGTGGTTATCCTGTGTTCTTGTTCTACGGTAGCGTGTTTTTCCCTAATATCAAACTGGTGATCTGGCGTCAGGTTTTTATCCTCCATTTTTCATTCTTTATAAAATTAGTTTCTCTAGTACTTTGGTTATAAGTGGAAGAAGACTGATAGACCCATACGATGTGGTTTTGGGATTAGAATTACGTGCGCTAATTTTCATTGTTGTGGAAAGCAACTTAGCCTCAGGTTGACATTAAATATATAAGTTATAATTTTACACCTTTTTACAGGTAGTTCTTTCAGTATTTTGACAGTGATTAAATTGTACCCGGGGGCTTTAGTTACCTTTATATAACCTTTTTAACTTTATTGATTTCTTTAACTTTAAACGGTTTGAAGATCTGTGTCGGTGCGACATTTCTTTCGACAAATTTGTGAATTTGCATTTCTTGTTCTGAACTGCACGTCTAAGTAAATGGTTGAAATAATTGTGCTAAGTAGTCTACAAATGCTGCTACCTGTTCACTGGTACCTCTCACTCAAGTCCCATTTGCTAGTCTGATATGTGGAATTCTTGCCCGTAACCGTTTTAACTTCTGGCTTTTCATAACGAGCAATTTATATTGCCTGTTTTTTTAATTGTTTAATAAATGTTTAAACTTCTGGGTTGTCCTGTTGAGCTTAATTAATACGTGAAAAATTATAATCGGCCCTACATCAATTATTTATCAAATTAGTAATAATGACTCTAAATAAAACAGCAAAGTAAGAATAAATGGAAGTATGTCAAGAGAATTTATAGATTAGAATGGATTACGGCAAGGAGATCCTACATCGGCAACATTATTTAATTTAGCACTGGAATTAATTATGAGAAAAGCACAATTTACCATCGAACACACCAATGCCTCGCCTTTGCCAATGATCTAACCATACTAATAACAACAAAAGAATACTTACAAAAACTACTAATAACAGCGTATGACATTGGGTTAGAAATTAATGACGAAAAAACAAAATATTTGGTTTAGAATAAAACAGCTTAATTGTAAAAATAAATAATGACACAAAATATGAGTTTGAACAAGTGGAGAACTTTATTTATTTAGAAACAACAATATCAAGAAAACCAGGTACCAGTAAAGAATTGAAAACGAGAATTACTGCGAATACAAAAAGCGCAGAAGCATTAAAAAATATATTATTGGTAAAATGTTCTCAAGAAAACTAAAACTAAGAGTGTACAAAACGATTGTGAGACCCATGTTTCATACGCGAGTGAAGTGTGGACACTGAGAAAACGAGATCAGCTAATATTACAAGTGTTTGAAAGAAAAATCTTAAGGAAAGTGTACGGTGGAAACAACGTTGAAAAACACTGGGAAAGACAAACAAATCACGAACTATAGGAATTATACGGCGAACCTAACATTATTGGAATAGTAAAAGTACAACCAATTAGATGGCTGGGATATTTAACCAGAATGAACAACAAAAGGGTGCGTTACAAAATATAGAAAGCGGATATAGGAGGAACAAGACGCAAGTGAAGAAAGAAGTCTAAGGTGATCTAAAACAACTGAATATTAGCGAATGGAAAGATAGAACTACTTTATATATATACTTGTCATTATAATATAGTATAATATAACGATTATTAGTAAACAAGTTGATAATTATTGATGCAACGTAACGAATGTCGCAGATTTATAACTAAAAATAAATATGGCTTTGAAAAATAACGAAAATTTCTGTTTATTAAATAATAAAATAATTGGATTTCTAAAAAATTGCCTTAAGTTAAAATCAGGTAACCCTTGATATTATGTTAATAGGTTTTGATCTGTGTATTGAATATATTAAGAAGATATTTCAGAATACAATCGGAAGTAAGTACATATATTATTTGCTTCCATTTCTGCTCAAAATATAATACGGCTTCGTCTTTGTCTATGTCAACATTCACTCATACAATGCATTTCCCTTTATGCTTATGAAATGCGTCATACTCTTTTTTAAAAGCAGATTGTAGTTTATAGATTTCCTGTTCCTTGCATTTTGTTTTTTTTTTTGTTTAAGATTTCCTATATATAACCTGTTTTGTGACAGAAAATTTATAATTTATCACTTTTTTATAAGCTTTATCAACAGTATTTACGTTTCCTTTCTATAAAATGTTCTTTAGATTATTAAATAATTTAAAATAAGATAAACCACCACCACTAATTTATATATGGTTAGCATAATTTTGTTAATTCTGGACGCTTTGCTCTTTTAAGCTTTCTCAGCAACAAATTTCAAGTACTATCCGAAATGGATGACAAACCTGCAATAGCCGTACAGAATTAAAGAATCCAAATCTCGGCAGTTTTTATTTTTGATGTGGTAAACACTAAATCCCTTTATATATTAAATAATACTACCACAAAATATTTTCCTATGATGATTATAAACAGACACTAAGTTAAAATCATACTAAAAATAGCAAAGAATTGCGGAGCCCTAATTAACAGATTAAATAGAGTAAAAGTTTCGTATTAATTACATTAAGTACATACCATCTGAAAAAAGAACAAAAATTTAGAGTAGTGACTATATGTTTATATGTATTATTCAACTGATGTGGATAATCAAAAACATACACAGAGAAATACGGGCATACCGTAACGAGCATATTTGTACAATGTTAAACAAAGAGTCACAAAACTGTCTTTATTTATGTATTTTATTGTTTGAACCCTAAACGAATCAAATAAAAACATCTATGTAATAAAATACTTGCAGCAAACCAAAGTAACATTCAAATCATTCCGACGAAAAAAAGAAGATTTTTAATGTGCAAAACGCCAACGCTACAGATATACAAAAAATCCTATACCGTTAGGCTAAGCGTGTTAAATGTAACAATGCACACATAACAAAATTCCGTACAAAACCGAAAATTATCTCGCCTAAGTGCATCATTTGCAACAAAGCTTATCCATAGAATTACAAAAATTGTAAGAAATAAAAAGAAACGCAAAGTGGAAAGTTTTCACCGTTACGTTTCAAACAAACAAGGCAAACCCAATTAGAAGCGTTACAAGATTTTTATCTGCTCCGCCAACAGAAAACCTCTCAATAGACACAACTTATGAGAACCAATATAAACAGGCTAAAAAACTGATGCTTTAATTAGATGAACATACGAAGAATGATGGTGTAGACCATTGATTCCCAAAGTGGTCCAAGTGGACACCCAGGGGTCCACGGGAGACTGAACGGGGGTCACAATTCGTAAGCGGGGGTCCACGAAAATTTATCTGGTTACGGTAGTGAAGAACTAAAATGTTGGCTTGAGTTCACCTATCAGTGTAGGTAGATAATATTTTAAGAAGCTCAGCGACTGTTACTTGTAAAAACTTGCATATTCCATATTCAGTACAACGTGTCGAGACTTGCAAAGCGCTGCCGCTGCCACCATCCGCAATGCTTGTTCAGACGTGCAAAGGGACCAAGTACGACTTGTGGTGTGTGTGCTTGCAATCTTGCATGAACAGGTTTGATTCTTCACCAATATAAATACGATTGCCACGGATAAACGTTATTCATTTGTTTCCCGAATTTCGAAAAGAAAAGTAAAGTGAATCGATGTTAGTGTTTGCCACTGTCGGAAAAGTAAGTACTTACCTGCCTATTTGTTATACGTACTTTTATTTTATTTATTATTTATCTATTTATTTTACAATTTATTGTACACGTAAGTAAACAAAAAATGGACAAATTATAAAAAAATATGTATGTACAAAAGGTGAGGCTTATCCCTAAAAGAAATCTCTTCCAACCCACCTGCGATAGGAGATATATTTATGTTGTAATAACTATATTTGTAATGTTTGCGTGTAGTAGGTACGTATTAAAAATTAAATACTGAACAGAGCCACTATTAGATACTTCCATAAAAGAACAGAAAACCGAGAAAGGTTGAACTTCTTGTCCCTACTTTATTAGTATTTTTTTTTTATTACCCGACTGTATGGTGGTTCACTAATAATTAAATATATTTTCATAAATTGTACGTGTCTTTATATACTACATATTCGTAACGTGCATCAAAGTAATAAATAAATAATTAAAATCGCGAAGTTTTGATATCAAAATATTATTTACAAGTATTTTCTATCGAATTTACAGAAATATATCGAAATATAATTAATGAAAAAATGTTTTACATTACATTAAAATCGGTTCAGCCGTTTTCATAAAACTCAATTATTGATCTTAGCGATTTATTGCTTTTAATAATTAGAATCAGTTTGCCGTCGATATTTTGTTTATTTCATTGCAATAATCAATTAATCCTGTTAAAATAGCCATATCCTGTTAAGTAAGACCGCCTTAAGATTACTACACAAAGTTTTTTTTTTATTTACAGGTAGGTAACTGACACGAAACATGGCTGAATCTAAGAAGAAATGTCGACAGTACAGTGTTGATTATTTAAAATTTGGTTTTCTTTCATCAAAGGCAGACAAGCGATTGCCCATATGCCTTTTATGCAACAAATTTTTGGGAAATGACTCTATGAAACCATCGAAGCTCGAAGATCATCTAAGAAGGTGTCATCTTGAAAAATAGGTAAAGATTTGAAATATTTTCAGACATTGAAGGAAAAATATGAAAAGAGACCCACCGTGCACAGTATGTTCGCTTCAACGTCGGAAAGTAGCGATTATGGCTTGCGGGCATCTTACAATATCTCATTACTTATAGCGAAATCTGGAAAATCACACACCATTGGAGAACAGTTAATTTTACCCGCTGTTGAAGAGGTTTTAAAAACTGTTCTGCACAAATCTCCATTTGACATACTCAAAAGAATTCCTTTGAGTAACAACTCTGTACAAAAACGTATTGATGAAATGAGCTCTGATATTGAAAGTTTCTTGTGTAATTATCTGCAAACAACTCATTTTTCTATTCAACTGGACGAGTCAACTTTACCTGGTAATGAAGCATATGGCATATGTTCGATTTGTTATGTACGAAGAAATTCATGAAGAGCTACTATTCGCGAAAACTTTGGAGACGAACACTAAAGGCGAAACAATATTTAATGTCCTGAGTGATTTTTTTAAGGAAAAATCGATTCCATTCACAAACGTTATTTCGGTGGCAACAGACGGAGCTCCTGCCATGGCCGGCGATGTCGTGCGTTTATAAGCCATCTTAAAAAAATTCTATCAGAGGTAACTGCAATTCACTGTGTCATCCACCGACAACAACTAGTAGCGAAAAATTTGAGCGCTAAATTGCACCCACCGCTTCAATTTGTGATTAATGCAGTTAACAAAATAAGAAGCAATGCATCGAATACGCGTTTATTTGCACAATTGTGCGATGAAAATGATGAAGACTTCCAACGATTGCTCTTACATACTGAAGTACGCTGGTTGTCAAAAGGTGCATGTTTAACAAGATTTTTCTCACTTTTTGAATCAGTTTTAGAGTGTCTGGAAAGTAAAGATCCAGATTTAAAAGAAAACCTGATCAATTTGAAAGCAGACATCGCGTATTTGACAGATTTGGACAAAAAATTTAATGACATTAACTTACAATTACAAGGGACAGCCTCAATTTAATAAAAACAAAGGGTGTAATTTCAGCTTTTCTTGGAAAATTGAAATTTATGGAGCAAAATAATAGTCGGCGCGAATTTTCCCAGTTTTAAAACTTGTCACAGGTAGAATGCCTTGATGAGGATATTCATACATACGTTCAACATTTAATTGCCTTGCATGATGACTTTAAAATCAGATTTGAAGATATTCTGACGATGGAAATACCACCATGGATCATAAATCCACTTGATGAAACGGAAGTGGAGAATGTGATATTATAAGAGGAGCTACTCGAGCTTAGCAGTAATGAGGAACTGAAGGTGAAATTTAAAAGAGGGTATCAAACATTTTGGCTGCAGGCAGAAATACCTGAAAAATATCCTGGACCGTGGGGAATTGCGAGAAAGCTTTTAATAGCGTTTCCCTCGTCATATCTTGTCGAGAAAAGTTTTAGTATCATTACAAACCTTTTAACAAAAAAAAGGAGCAGATTGAATATCACGGAACGGGGAGATTTGCGGTTATTCCTAACAAAACTGAAGCCAAATCAAGTTCAAAAACTAGTTAACAAACTTATATGCTATTGACTCTGAGGTGCCCCAAGGAAGCGTATTCAGCTCTATTTTTTATCTCTTGTATTATTCAGATATAGTTACTACACAACAAACCACAATAACTATATTTGCGGACAATATAGCTATATTAGCTCTATTATACAAAAATCCAGCAAGTGCATCTGATTATCTTTAAGCTACATTAAATTTATTAATAGACCGAATACAAAATGGCAGATCAAAGCGAACGAAACAAAATATACTTTTACTTTCATATCCACCTGCTGCTACCCAAAATCAGAAGATGTGAAATATCTAGGTATCTGTTTAGATAAGAAGATAATGTAGAAGAAAAACATTTCAACCGAGTGAAAACAACTAGATTTAAAATTTATAAAATTTTAGTATTTAATTGGAAAGAAGTCAAAACTCACATTAAAGAACAAACTTTTAATCTATAAAGTAACACTGAAACCCATATGAACGTATGGTATTTAACTCACATTTGAAAATTCTTCAGCAGTTTCAATCCAAAAGTCTATGGTACATCACCAACCCTCCATAGTTCGTAAAGAATGAAACTCAATATTGTGATATCTACTTTGAGAGTGTAATTAAGAGAGAGTCGCTTACAGAAGAGATATCTTTATAAATATATCATTAATCAAGGCAGACAATTTATTATCCAACAATTTTATATAAATAAACATTCTTTTGCAAAACCTATGGTCCACATAATCGCCCTTCTGTGCTTGCTATTCATTGATGTGAAAATACTAACAACCCGTCTAAGTGTAAGAAATGTAGAGAACATTGCTGCTGTAAGAGCTCCAAATTTATCGATTTATCGTCGTGCTTAAAAATTAGGGCTTAGAATAACAACTTGGCGTATTTTACAAAAAAATTGGTTTATACACGCATAAGATTGTGTTAATCCAAGAACTAAAGCCACTAGATCAGATAAGCGCAGTGACTTTGATGATTGGACTTTAGAGTAACTTGAAACGCATCATAATTTTGAAAAAAAATAATCTTCTCAGATGAAGAACATTTGTAGTTAAGTGGATATGTTAACAAACAAAATTGTAGTTTTGGTGTAAAAACAATCTACAAAAGATTTATTAGAAACCCTTGCATTTGCAAAAGATCACTGTATGCTGTGGTTCATGGCATGATGGCATCGTCAGAGCATTCTTTTTCCAAAACCAGGTAGGAGATGCAGTTACAATGACTGGTGAGCGGTACCGATTAATGTTAACAAATTTTTCGTGGCCAAATTTAGAGAAAATTGATTTGGAGGACATGTGGTTCTAACAAAACGGTGCCACGTGTCACAATGCTAACGCCACTATTGACATATTGCAATGAAAGTTTCGTGAAAGGATAATTTCAAGAAATGCAACTGTTAGTTGGGAGGGGTTATTTGGCTTTTATAGTCTATGCAAACAAACCACAAACCCTTGATACATTAAGATTGAACATAGAACTCTTGCATTCGTGACATTACACCCAAGTTATTGCACAAAGTTATAGACAATTGGGTTCATCAAATTTTCTCGTGAACACGAAGTGGAGTGGATACTTAAATGAGGTGTTATTCAAAACATAATGTAATCGACTATGTTTTAAAATAATATAAAAAAATAGGTTGTATCTGAAATAGCTCTTATTTTATTTTATTTTGAAATCATATCGTTCTTATTGAAAAAATTTTTATTTCCTTAAAAACTTGTCACAGTTTTTCTGTTATTAACCTTTTAATTTTTTCAAGCATCTTTTTGCAATTAATGAAATAAAATTGATTATTATATATATATAGTAATTTGTGTACATACACATAATCAACTGTTAATCTAGACCATTCTTCATAAAAAAACTTTGTATAATATAAATAACATTTATCTTATTTTTAATAAAT
Organism: Sinelater perroti; assembly: GCA_036346155.1. NCBI lineage: Eukaryota > Metazoa > Arthropoda > Insecta > Coleoptera > Elateridae > Sinelater > Sinelater perroti. Next base: position 13,291,330 of record JARFIY010000359.1, on the reverse strand, counting down.
ATATTTCTTAGTAGTTGTTTTGACATTAATAATGTAATTTTTATTTACAAACATGTTTTTTAACGTTTATGGGATGGTACAAAATTATTTAAAATTAGATCATTTACTTTCACAGCTTTAGTCAGCCTGATAATGCAAAATAACTCAACCACATATTCTAACAGCACATTATTTTCACAAACATACAAAATTCTTTGCCCAACTGGATAAAATGAACTTAAAACGGTTTTGTACCGAGCGACAATAAAACTTAATCCATCACTACAACCACCCCAACCAAAAGCGGCAAATAATAATCGGCGAAGAAAACTCAATTAAGGAATCAAGCAGGAATTTTGGGTTATCTTTTCAAGGGGCCTACAGTAATGTCCGTAATTAGCGTCCCGGAAAATTCACTAACAATAATCACAGCCTGCTCGGTGAAACTCGGCAAACAAAGCCCCGTCCCGGCCTTTCCAGAAGGCCGCCGCTTTTATTAAGACGCAACGGGAGAATAATGTCCGAATTCTTGCTGGCTCGTTCCGCAGATTGATGTCTTCGCAAATTATTAGCGACCCCAACGAGTGCTCTTAAATGAAAGCGGCGTAATTAGGCAGATTAATATTCAACGACGGAATCAAGATCTATCTCGAGATGCCTACGCAAGACTCGAAGGATTTATTCTTTAGGTAACCCAATTTAGATCACTCTTGTGTGACAGCCTTCATTAGAAAGTCGTTGAAATATCTAGCGGTGATATATAAGGTATGTTTCGGAAATAACAAGAGTGGATTTTTAAGAATTCTAATTATTTACATTACACTGGATCAAACCTATACCGGAAAATGCATCAAAAGAATGAAGCTTTCTTTCAAAATCTAGAATAATAGTACTTTGCTATGACTGGAAGGAGACTGACAGGCCTATATGACGTAGTTTCTTCCGGCTTCCTTCCTGGTTTTGAGATTAGAATTACATGCGCTAATTTTCATTGTTGTGGGAAGCAATTTATCCTCAGAATGGCATTATATATATATGTTATAATTTTCACACCTTTTCTGGTAGTTTTTTCGGTGTTTTGGCAATGATTAAATTGTACCCGGGGCTTTGTTTACTTTTTGTCTTTTTATGACTTTTTCAACATCCTTGACTTCAAAATGTTTAATGGTCTGTGTCGGTAAGACATTTTTTTCACTAAAGTATTTAATATTTAAGTATTATAATTATTTACATTAGAATGAATTAAACCTGTACCGGAAAATGTATAAAAAGTGAAGCTTTCTTTCAAAACGTATAATAACATGAATAACAATTCTTCTACTCTCGATAGCATATTTGTAGAAATTTTGTCTGTTGATTATGATTTATTTTTCTAAAATAAAATAAAATAAGGCAAATACTCAGATAAGATCAAATCTAAACTGCATAGAAAACATTGAAGTACTAACAACATAGTCCTAAGAATTCCTAAATATAAAACTTTAGAGTTGTAATTTATACTACTTGTGAATAACTCTTCGGTTACAAAAAATTATTATAATAGACTAAAATCATTGTTCTACAAAATTGTATTAATAAATAAAACGACATAATTAAAAATGTACTATAATTATTGAAAAGTTCTAAGTTAAATAATCAATATTGAGACGATTTAATGAGAAAAATAAAATTGTATTTTTCAGTTAAGTTTTTAAGACCACTATGAGTTATAAAATATTTTTATTTTAGTTGGTGACGCAAAAACGATGCATATTTTTAAAATGGATTATAATTGGACAAGAAGGGTTTTTCTTCTATCGCACACTGCTTGTGGGTAGTTCAGAACCTTAATTTTAGTGACCACAGCTCAGTGAAACTTAGAGTATTGCTTATTTACCTTCGATCATTGTTTTAGAAATAACTATTTTTTCCATTGACAGTTCAATATTGCGCCTAAAGCACGAATTCTGTTCATAATGCAATACTCCAAATTATTTATGAAAAGGAAATCAACCAGCCTTTCCCGTACGACCCGGGCTCGAGAAATGTTGAGAGAACGAGAAGGTAGATTCTTCAGAGTCGTACTCTAACTATGAGTCTGTCTCGTCGCTCGCTACAACGCATCCTACACATCGAGTTAAATTTTTCCATCCATGTATAATCACGATAATTCAAAAGTTTCCCCAATGTGGCTATGTCCAACATAAACTTAAAATTATTATTTCTAATGAATTAACAGTAATGGTGGGTGATGAGGTACATTTCTATTTAAATTGTTATGTCAGTAAGCAAAAGTGTCAATGGTTGGAGCAGAAAACTCACAAGAATTACACCAGAAATCTTTCATAGCGCTAAAGTTACAACTTGGTGCGGTCATTTCGCTTTTTTAAGGAGAAGATATTATAGTAACAGTGACCTCAGAGCACTATCTCAACATGCTGCGCACTTTTTACGTCCACAACTTTTCGATTATGGACCAACCTGGTTTGATTAAAATGGAGCCAGTTGCTCGACAAATATTTTCCCAACGCGTAATTTTACGTTTCGCTAATGTCCCTTGCCCTCAAGGTCACTAGATTTGTCTATCTCTGATTCTTTTCTTTCAAATCAAAATTTTCGTACAATAGACTGTTTCAGAAAAAAATGTTAAATGCAATGCAGAACTTTGAAGAGAGGCTCTAAATGTATGTTTATCAAAAAGGATATCATCTTTTCGATAAGAACCTTCATTAAATAATCAATGTATAGTTATAAAAACTGCATTTATTAGAGATCTTTTTGGTGTTAATAAAAAGTTTTATAGTAAAAATCAACAAAGTTATGATTTAAAAAACATAAATTTTTATGCTACTCTGTATATCCAGCTATTCTACCAACATATCAGAATACCTCTTGTCACACCCATATGCTATTTTGATACATTTTTCTTAAATTTTAATCTACTTATAGCACCATTGATAAGATTTTAGGCCACCATATATAATCATACTTTGCTTAGATATCTTGATAAATATTTTAAATATCATCCCAATTCAATTCGGTGAGTTTTTTTTCAAGTTTTAAATTTCATTACATAGGAAGTTGTTTAAGTTGAGATAAATATAAATAAAGACATTATATATCATGCTTTGAGAAGTGAATAACAGAAGAAAAGCAATTTAAAATTTACAAAAATCAGGTTAAATTATCATTTGGGTATATAAAATAAATTAGTCATCTATTTCGACAAATTGGAAATAAAATATATATGCTACTATGTCGATTATCAGAGACTTATACCATAAATCATTTAACATGAGGTATGTTAATGGTATGAAAATGTTTTACAATTTTACAAACTTGCTATCAAACCCGATTTTTTGAAATAATTTTGCTACCAATAAAAATGCATAGTTTGGGCAGGAATAAGTTTTTTTATTAGGAAATGTAAAAAAATCTGGTAAGTAGTGTTGCATCTAATTGTAGCGTCACGATGCGCTCGGCATACCTCGTCAGCCATTTTAATTTTTGTGTATATTAGTAATGTATGTTAATATTTGTTACTTATTCTCACTTGCTTAAAAAAAGTAGTCATGCCGACCGCACTTTCTAAAATAATTTACAAACCTACATCTACTAAGCAATTTTAGCATTTTGGCATTCTCAAACAAATCAGAAACCAAGGGGGCTTTATTGAAATACCGTACATAAAGCATCCAATAAAACGATACAGAATAAAAAAAATAACGTATTGGTGTATTATAACAAAACACCGACTCACACAGAAATCAAAGTTGTCTGAAATCATATGTCAACGTACTGCGAAAAACATAAAAATTTATGCGTACCATATATCTGATGTCTATAAATTGAAGAAGCTTAGTTAGTTGCAAAAATGACATACAGACAATAATTTCAGACACAACTTCGGAAAAATACGAGACGTTAATTCTGAGTTTCTGTATCTAAACAAACAAAAATTCCTATGAGACACATAAAGAACTCTCTCATTTAGAGAATATTGGTATTTGAGATGTCCTTGTAACGTATAATTAATGCCATTTTTTTAAAGCTAGCATCATACAATCAAATTCTAAAAATTAGTTATCGTTTAGCATGTATTTCTGTTTCGCAAAACATGCACATGATATAAGCTACAGCAACTGATTCCAGAATTATATAACAATATAGCAATGTCTATGAAAAACTTCAAATATATCCTAAATTTTCTGTTCTAATCTAATAAGAGTAAATGAAAAAAAAATCAATTACTGCATACTTGAATAAACGATTTTCAAAAAATCCGTGCTTTTTGAACGTGCTAAAATATTTACAAAATCATGAACAAAAATACTGCAGTTGTGTACTACATTCGTTCAATCGTCTATAAAAAACCATTAAAGGGTTCAACATTAGTTTCTTATAATGGCTCGACCTGCAAACTAAAAGATTAAGGCTCTGATATGTTCGCCTCTCTGCTGGGACGTTACAGACCATCTCTGATGTGGGGAGATGTGGTAAGCATCGCACCTTAGACGACCGCCATTATTACCCTTTTAAAATAAACAAGGCGTCAGAGAGTTCCGAGAATGAACCCGAGTCGTCCACATCGCAGCCACATGCCTCAACCAAGCGGTTACACTAGTGCTTATTAACATCATACACTCACACAAAATGACAAAATTATGAAATGAAAATTTGTTAAAGGCCACTGTAGCGACGAACAAAATAAGCATATTTTGGGAGCCTTTTTAGCGGGACGATAAAATAAATCAAAATTCTGAAAATGTTCCTTTATTATACAAGTCATAAGCTGTGAAAATTAATTTTTCCAAAGTAATATAAAAGGAAATGGCGGCTGTACATCTATTTGTTTTTTAAGGATGTACGGCCGGACCAACTGCTCCTGCAATTTTTAATTTACGTTGGCTAAAAAATGTTTTTTTGATTATACATGTGAGTAGCTATAGAAGCATGTAAGATTTTTTTAAATACATCGATTTTTGCAAAAATGGCGTGGTTTAAAAAAATTTTAAATTTTCAATAAAAATCGCTTAAAAATTATTTATAAAAAACTATGCAAAATATCGAAAAATCTTACGTACTTACATGGAGAATGTAATTGTTAATATACAAATTAAAATTTCAAGTCAATCGGTAAAGATTTGTTGGAGTTATGAGTCCACCCGACTTGAAAAATGTAGTTTGGAGAAAAACGCGTTTAAAGTTGCCGGTACTGGAAAATCATTAATAAATTTTTGGTTTCTTACCGGAAGTTTTTTACCCTTTTTTTCGCTGTAAATTACTTTTTCACTCGTTTCGCAAATGAAAGTAAATACTGACAAGTGATAAAAAACATTATTATACACAAACTTATATAAAATAAAACAGAGACAAACACGTTGCGTGCGTTAGCAGAGGATTGAGAGAGACTGCGGCAAAATTCAATATAGAAGCACTTAGACATTTTTCCCGCCTTCATCCTTTGAGTATGTCATTTTTAAGCAAAAAAAAAATTTTTTTTTGAAATTTATACAGTGGCCTAACCCCTTAAATAGTTGTGTGTCCTTTTTTATTTTGCGGCAAACAGAAAATTAACAATAACAAACTAGTACTGGGCATACGTAATAAAAATAGACTATTATTATTTTTATTAATATAACGCGTGTCCTAAAAGGAGCGGATAATTTAACTTTGGAAAAAACATTTCATCTATCTATTTGATAGAGTTATAACATTATTTTAAAGAGTAAAAACCATTGCCATTAAATGTAGAATATAATATTTTACAAATGTCCTCTACAGCTCATTTTATACTCTCAAATTTTTCCGAAAAAAATTTTAATTACTTTTTTGCATAACTGTAACTCAGTTTTGTTAATAACTTTTCAAATTTTTCTTTTAATTCAGAAACTGTTCCTATTTCCGTTGCATAAACTTTGGTCACAATATCTTGGTGACAAGGTTACTTTGCTGTTTTGAAAGATAAATTGCCTATTATATTATTGCTCCAACAACTGGATTGTTTTACGTGTCGTGTGGCAGGTGACGCCGTCCTGTTGGCATCACAAATCACCCAAATCCATGTCGTCCAAGTGATGTCTCAAAAACAACGATCATCTCACGATAACGTTCACTATTGATAGTCAATGGATATCCTGCCCCATTTTTAAAAAAGAACGGCTCTATCACTCCTGTGAGTATAAAATCTACAACAAACTGTTACTTTTTCGGTATGCATAGATTGTTCTTGAATAGCCCGAGGAATTTCTATGCTCCGTGACAATTTTGTATATTGATTTTTCTAAAGTACATTTATAGTATTTTTTCTTAAAATAACCGTCAATATTTATACTTGTACCAACTCCTGCAGCACAAAAGATTTCTCACGTCATAACTGAGCCAACGCTACAGTTTTCTTTGGATGCTCGGCAAGCAACAATACAAAGTTTGGAAACAAATACTTTTAAAGTTTTTTACAGTTTAAATTTGTCCGTTCTTAACATTGATGTTCAACCCCCATATTCTTTTTCTTGATTCTTCTTAACTCACTCTTTTCTTTATTTATCTTAGAAAGAAAAGGTTTTTTAATTGCAACATGTTTATGAAGACCATATTGTAACTGGCGTCACAACACTATAAGAATTTTTTAATTTTTATTTATTTCACCTCAAATTTCTAACATCGTCACGCATTTACTTTACTTGCCTACGGTTGCTACTTTTCAAATTTTAACAGAACTTGTAATTTTAGACCTTATATACCTTTCAAAAAAGCTAAAAAATCCGTTTTTCTGTAACACCCTTTGCATAACTCCTTTGGATATTTCTAAGTGTTATTAAAATTTCCCTTTTTACTGATTCATACTTATTAACAAATGTTTATTTTGTTTCAAGACGGTCGTTCACTCATTACTTTGGTAACTACGTTCTTGCTATGTCAAGCCGAAGTACTCACCAAAAACTCATTTGTAATGAGTCATCATAGCATGCTAATTTTTGACTTCCTCTGTACTAGAGACTCTCTTTTTAGATACGTATCTAGAACTTTCAATTGGCGACATATTTTTAACTTTTTAAAAACCTAATTGTAAGCTTTTAAATATATTTAAAAATATATGTACTACTAGGCGGCTCGGGTCGCTTTCGGCTTCTCTTCTCCGTCTAGCCCTGCGGGATACATTTTCATTTAAGAAAGTGCACCCCTTAATAACATGAACCCGCAACTAATAAATTTCCTGAAACACGGATTTTCTAATTTTAACTACAGATTATTCCTTCCAAATATCTTTAATAAATGTATAGATAGAGAATATCTCTCTCTTTAGAGAAATTAAATTACGATAAAAGTCAAGAGATAATCTGTCACGTCTTAGAAAGTTGCAACAAACCCAGATACTGCCATCTATTTTTTTACGTGAATAGGGGCAAAAATTTAGCAGCCGGAACCGAAAACTTTGCGGCCACTTCCGGTCAAACCGGTCTCGATAATTTCCGATCAGGCTGATTTTTGGCGTCTGGACTTGACTTATGGTCCTTAGTTGAATACTGAAAACGTTATGCCTCTATCTATCACAGATCAAAAATTATAAGGCGTGACAGATGTCAGAAATGACCGACAGAGAAGCTTACCTTTTAACCCTCAGTTTAGCCCCTGTAGAGGGTCGGATTAAAAATTTTTGAAACACGGATCCTTTCAATTTGGCCGGTTATCATTCCTACCAAGTTTCACGTTCTTAACTCGCGCCGTTTCAAAAAAGCCTAAAAGTTTGGGCCTCCTTGAAGGACGAATTTCGACAAATCCTTTCTTAGTACTCCCTACGTCATACAGAGAATAGAACCTTAAAGTTTTAAGGCTCTAGGTTCGGCGGTTTAGGCTGGGCGTTGATGAATCAGTCAGTCAGTCAGTCAGTGAGTGAGGGCTTTCTCTTTTATACGTATAGGTAATTTTATAATTTTTTGAATCATTATTTAATTAAAATTTTACCATAATGTTTGAGTTTCATTAGTAAATAGCACTAGTTTTAAACCTTATGGTGGCAGCGTGTATATGTTTACACTACCTAAAATTTTGACATTTAAATAGGTTATCATGTTAGCTATGTGGTAGAAATATTAAATTTGGTGTTTGACAAATATTTGTATACTATACAATTTATATGTATCTGGTTAAAAGCCATTATAATAAATAATTACATATTATAAAAACATAATTTTAGTAAGTTTTCTGTTTGCAATGTATAGGCATATATCTTTTCTATACAATGAACAACTTTCGTTCATATCAAAATTGAAACATTGCGTTTATTTTAATTAATTATACAAACACATATCTAGGCCATAGATAAATGAACTTGCAGTAAAAATTAGCAAACACCAAATTTTATAATCTTTGTTAGCAACAAATAGATGAAACATTTTAAATAAATAAAAATTTACTTAACTAGAATTTTTAAATTTGAATTCAAATGGCTTAAATTTATAAAACGAAACCGCAACAAGTCATCACTTTAAAATCAGTTTATATATTTATTGCTTATTAGCCATCTTAAATAATAAGAAAAAATTATTTATAATTGAATTTTCTAAGAATTTATTTCCATCCTTAGTTTGGACTATAATATATATATATATATATATATATATATATATATATATATATATATATATATATATATATATATATATATATATATATATACTAAAAATTTAGTGAAATAAGTATTTAAATATTTTTATTAGAATTATAGTAATCGTAGCAAAATGTTAATTTGACAGAAAGAATTGGAAACTAGAATTAATGAAAATTGTAGTTACTCTACTGCAATAGGTAAAACAACAATGTATTCCTCTTTTATTGCTTATATTATTGTAGAATCATACATATCAGGGCTTTAAAATGTTTTACTGTTATAGCACTTAAATTTTATATTTCGATCATAAAGTTAAAATTGAAAAATTCTTCAATTTTACTGTTACCTGAAATGCAGCAATTTTACTATTCCTTTCGAAGATAGTCATTGTGTTTGTTGGTTTATAAGAAAATGAGGTTCTGTGAGCGAATTGCAACAATAAGTATTAAATTTTATTCATGATTGATTAATGTAACTATTTGTTTATTAGAAAACTTCTACTTTATCTAAAATTATAATTTATTTGGTTGATTAACAAATATACCTAAACTAAAGCATGTAACATTTACAAGGCAAAACTAGATAATAGTTTGCTTGTTGACTACAAACAGCTTCTCGAATTATCTCATCAAACACAGCGACCATCGGATAATTGAAGCAGGTATTTACTTAAAGTAAATACAATAGGGTCAAGCTCAATTAAGAGAACACCCAATATTTTGTCCGTTTAACTAAGACGTGCTTCGTCATAAGAAACAACAATTTTGAAACACTTTTCTCTTTGTAAGTACGCAAAATAAGACTAAATAAATGATTATTTAGCTTTTTTGCTTTTAAATTATTTTAGAATTATTCAAAAGTAACTATTAGATCACTACTTATGCGTAAGTTGTAATTCTAAGATAAACAAAGAAAATTGACGTGCTATACATTTTTAGTACTAAACACATTAAACTGACCAAAATTCATAGATAATTGTTTTGTGTAATCTTGTGATAATAAAATAATGTGTAAAGATGATGTGAAATTTCGTGAAATAACAGAACAAATGTGCACAAGGAGAAGCGTTGCTAATGATCTGCGATACTGGTGAAATAGAAAAATGTTTATAAATAAAAAAAAAATTCTTTCACCATCTCTAACTAAATACTAACGTTTCCAAATTTTGATTTAAAAGCAATTGTAGTAATTTGAATTAAAAGTAAAAGTGAATAACTATTCAAAACCATGTTTTTAAATTTTAAATAATTATTTGGCTGAAGAAGCCCTAGGGGTCAATAGACTTCTTTTATTAAAAAACCGATTTTTTTAAACTAAATTTTGCTACTACATTATTAAAGTCAAAATTTGGTTCTCCGAATTGTTCTTTAATTTCCGTTCTCTGTCACACAGCATCGTTTTTCATTACAAGCGTACGTATTCACCTTGGTCAACGTCGCTAATTCTATGATAAATGACTATTTAATGCAACTTTTCGAGATTTAGACACACTAATGTCGCCTCGCATAGCTTTAGACAGAATGATAAAGCATGCTATCATTCTATTATACTCGTTTATATAAAAATCAACTGGGATTTAACTATTTGCATAGTAACAGTTCATGTGTCCATTCTTTAAATTTATTTTTCATTCAATCTTTCCCTTAAATTAATTCTCTTTTATTTTACTTACGGTTTCGTTTAAATTTCGTTTAATTAAAGATGTATTTATATACAATTTATAATATTCAAAATAACATCTTGTCGGTAATTCTGATATGCGTCATAGCTCGCCTGCAAATTATATTAGAATCTCTTTTAAGATACATTTTTAACAGTCTCAAAATGCTGTCTTTTTAAGTAGTATTTTAACTTGCGAAAAACCGGCACACGATTCTGCTTCTACATTCCCCATTAAATGTCATGCCCAAAAACTTCGCCCTCGACTATTTTGTTTTGATGAAGAAAATTAGTCTTGGTCCTTTCTGAACATACCTGTATATAAAAAGTAGCTATCTCTTACTGTAATAGGTATATAGAACTCTACTGTATTAATAATTGTCATTAATCAATCAAATAATACCACTATAAAATAAATTAAAATAAAAAAATAACTAAGGTTCAAAACTAAACTCAAAAGAACGTTTAACAAGCAAAACAAATCCAAAATTAAAAAAATATATATCTAGAGTTTTTAAAAACACTCTTTAATCTTAGAAGATAGCAACAATGATGAAGCTAAAAGTATGTAAGTGTAACTCAGAAAATTTAAAAAAAATAATTTATTACAATTTTTTTTTTGTTTATTATTCAATCTGTTACAAAATTAACAATAAGCATTTATGTGGATTGACAACATTGACTTGAATAGAGATATGCTCCAATGAACAATAATCTCTATATGAAAATTAATTTAAATTTGTTTGTAAACTTAACTAAACTCTAAAATAGGATATTTATCGGTCATGAACTAAATCGAGTGGCGTTTTACGCTTAAGTCTCTTTGTCTGTTCACTGTTATCAAGCAAATTTACTGCCAGTACATTTGGATGATTTTCCAATCGTTGAATGTATTTAACACTGCACTGCATAATCGTTTCACTTACTGTCAGCACTTGCAGATCATTGTAGATGTCTTTATTTGTTACAAACCATGGGGCGTCTACAAGAGCACGCAGCACTTTAGACTGGAATCTCTCGATGATGGCGATGTTCCCCAAAGCTGTAGCCCATATGTCCATACTGGCCTGAAGATGACATTGTATGCAAGTAATTTGTTTTGAAGTGTAAGTTGAGACTGTCGTCCCAGCAACCATTAATGGTTTCGGAATTTAGTACCTAGTTGTTTGCGTTTTTTCCAAATATGTGTACGCCAGGTCAATCCCTTGTCTAAGTGTATACCGAGGTATTTTACACTGTCTGTGGTAGGTATAAACTGATTTCCTATTTTTACTTGTGGCGAATCGCCTCGGCATTTAGTGAAGACAATGTGGTTGGACTTAGCCTCGTTTATTTTAATCCTCCACTTCTGGGTCCATTTATGGATTTCATTAATACTATTTTGTAGTATGTTGCTTGCTTCAATTGGACTTTTATGTACAGCTAATATGGCAGTATCGTCTGCGAATGTGGTTGTGAGCGCTTCGTTATTGGTTGGAAGATCAGCAGTGAATAAGAGGTACAATAAAGGACCCAGTATACTACCTTGTGGCACGCCAGACATTATTGGGTGCAGTGTTGTTATTTGACTTTCATATCTAACTCGGAAGTACCTCTCAGTTAGATATGATTTAAGGAGGATGTAGAATTTTTCTGGAAGTATCTTTCTAAGCTTATAGAGAAGTCCCTGGTGCCATACCCGATCGAAAGCCTGGCTAATGTCCAAGAATACTGCAGCACAATAATTTTTATTTTCCAACGTCTTATTAATGGTATCGACTACACGATGCACCTGTTCAATTGTAGAATGTTGCTGTCTAAACCCGAATTGGTGATCAGGTATCAGGTTTCTCTCTGCGACTATCTTATTTAACCTTTTGGCTAACAGCTTTTCAACAATTTTAGATAAGACTGGCAACATACTAATCGGCCTATAAGACGAAGGCTCCTGTGGTGGTTTGCCGGGTTTTTTAATTAATATTATTTCTGCTGTCTTCCATTGGGCTGGGAAATGTTGTAATCTGAAAACAGCGTTTATGAGCTGTGTTAGCATAATTATACCCTTGCGAGGAAGTTCCTTAATTAATTTACCCGTTATCGAGTCGTAACCGGGGCCTTCTTAGGATTCAGATCGTGCAGAATTACATCCTTTACTTCTTTTCGTGTTGCTAAAGGTACAGGTTCGCTATGTTGTTCAGGCTCTTCTAGGAATCTTTGAATTTCGTTATCATCGACGTCGTCAATCTTTGGTAATGGTTTAAATACGTTTTCTAGATACCCGGCAAAAGTTTCAGCCTTTTTCTTGTCTGTTTTCGCCCAGCCGTTGTTTGGTATTCTGATGGGTGGTATATGTTCTCTTGGTTGTTTTAATTTTTTTGTTGCTTTCCATAGAGCATATTCAGTGTCAACTGTTGGTGTTAGCCTTTCCAAGTATTCTTGGAATGATCTGTTCTTGAGTTCTTTTAACAACTCCTTCAATTGTCTTGCAGCACGATTCAAATTTGTTTTATCTTGTGGGTGTCTTGATAATTGTCAAATCTGTCGAAGTCGTCTTTTTTCTAGTATTTTTTGGCGGATGTGTATTGGACAATCAACTGTTTTTGATTTAGATTTATTTTGCACCGGTGTTGCTTCCCATGTAGATTCTTGTATTAGAGAGGTAAAGTTTTGTACTTCTGTTTCCAACTCTTCTGTTGTTTTGAGCGAGACTCTTAGGTTTGTTTTGTCGTTAATTAGTTCTTTAAAGTAACCCCAATATGTTTTACGGTTGTAAAGTTGTATCTTCTGCTCTTTTTCTTTTATACCTGAATAGATGGTTGCAACCACTGGAGAGTGATCAGATGCTAAGTCATCACTTGGTTCAATGTCTAGGGATCCTGGAGTAAACCCTTTAGTGACAAAGAAGTCCAGGCAATCTGGTAGTTTGTTGGGGTCCGTCGGCCAATATGTTGGTTTATACGAGGAAAGATGGTTCAGATGGAGTTCGTTAATTACTGCGTGTAGTATTTTACCTCTCCCGGGGGCTGATAGTCTGGATCCCCAGCTGACATGCTTCGCATTATAGTCACCACCCGCTAGAAATCTATGTCCGAGCTGAGTGAAGTAATTTATAAAGATTTGTTTATCTGCAGGGTAGTTTGGAGGGCAATAGGCTGCAGATACGGTTATAGGACCTAGCCAGTCTTCTAAAACAATGCTTGCTACCTGGAGACACGCTTCTTCGATTTTGTCTAACACATGGTGTTTTATACCGTTTCTTATGATAATTGCTGCACCCGCACTGGCTCGTCGTTCTGTATCCGGGTGTGCTGCATTGTATATTATATAGTGTGGAATATAAGTGAATATAAGCAAAATATCGATCTTATTGAAAGTTAAGAATAATTCTACTTCATGTTTGTGGTTCGTGATGCCATTAGCGTTCCACAGAGCAATTTTGAATAATTGAGCCATTATTTTTTGGATTTGGGAGCATGCTTCATCTCCTCTCGGAGCTGTCTGATTTCTTGTGTTAGTTGTAGTAAAGATTGTTGTTGTTTTTCTATTTGCTGCTGTAGATGTATATTTTGTTGCAGTAGGTACGCATTTTGTTGTTGTAAAAGGGTTATAATATTATTATCCGGGTTTTGTTGGCAAAATTCCGGATATTGGTTTTGTTTTGTAACTGCTTGATCAGCATACTACACACTTGGTTTGGTTTGTGGGGTTTGTATATTTTGTGGAGCCATTATTTCTGAATGTGGTGGTGGTGGCGGTAACACACTTTGTGTATTTGCTCGATTTAGTGCTATTCCATTTCGTGTTGGAAATCTTTTGTTTATTATTTCTAAATATACTTCGCATCCTTTGAAATTTTCGGGGTGTGCTCCTTTACAAAGCGCGCATTTTGCAGGTTTGCCATCTGCCTTCTTTTTGTTGCATGTCCGATAATCATGTGGTCCTGCACATTTGACACAACGAAATTGCTGGGTACACTGATTTCTGGTATGGCCATATGCCTGACATCTTTTGCATTGAACGATGGTTTGTTTTTTGTTTGGGGTTTCAAAACACACAACTGCATTTAATATTTTATTTTGTAGATTTCACCATTATTCACTTTTTTCTCGATATCTATGAAAAATAAGTTTTTTGGTGTTTCCTTTACTCTGTCTAAAACTGTCATTATTTGTTTGACAGTATGTCCTTGTTCTTTCAGTGCTTCTATAATTTCGTCGTGTGGTTTCGATGTAGGTTTCTTAACACTACTCTGTAGCACTTTTCCTCTGGTAGTTTATATGTGTGTCTACTTATGTTGTTGGTATCCAGCACAGTTTTGAGATTTTTGTAGTTTTCAATTGTATCTGTTTGTATTTTCATTTTGTCATCCGATAAAAGTTGATATGAAAACTTAGTGGTAGACGTTTTAACTATTTCTAACAAATTTTGAACGTTTTGTTTACTCCATATAAAATAAATGGTGGTATTTTTGAATTTTACTTTATTGCCTTGTATATTTGTTTCAAGGTCTTTGTTTTTCTGTTAGATCGCTAAGTGGTTGGAACAGGTTTTTGTTTGTATACTACCTGTATTTGTTTTTTGTTTACCCCCGCGGTTTTCATTTTGCGGACTGTCTTTATTCCTTTTGCGTTTTGTACATCGAGATTCTATCTTTTGAAAATCGTTTGGTTCAAAAGGTTCGTCCTCTGAATCGTCGCATGTATTTTTACTATTTTGTGGTGTTGGTGTGTTATTTTGATTGTTTACTACTTGAGACCGAAATATTTGTAAGCTCGGGTAGAATGCTGGTTTTGTTGTTATTGTGTTGGAATTTTGAGTGTTTTGTATTGCTTGGCTGTATGTCAGTGAATTTGGTTGACTATTATACTGTGGAAGTGGCAACCTTGTAAATACTGTTGGGGCTGTTGAGGATAATACATATTTTGCGTTACAGGAGCAATGTAATAAGGCGCCTGTTGTAATTGTGATGAAAGCATATTTTGGTCATAATTTGTTGCATTTGTTAATGGCTGTAAATGCTGGAAGTATTGCACGCTAGCGGCACTCGGCACGTAGGCCATCGTTCGTACGCGCAGCACGCATTTACGACGAAAACTTCGATGTCGCGGTCACGCTTATCACTGCACTTGATACTGTTAATCTGTTATAGAAGAACGCACAACCTTACGCTTTGAAACCAAAACCACTACAGTATTCATTATAGGTTAGGAGATTTTAAACTTTATTGATTGAAGGAGATAAACTTTCTAATTTGCGCTTACTAAGCGCTTGATAATTAGTAGTAAATAGTAATATAGGCCTGACCTTAATCTACAATTATTGAATAAATTAAAATTCCATTCTTTATAGCTTTTTTAAAATATATATATATATATATTTATATATATATATACATAAAATAATAAATATAGAATAAGCTTCATCGTACGTCCAAAACTCAGTCAAAAAACATTGTCATTTCTTAGAAATTCTCAAAACCTTCCCCATACCTCAAATCAATTAAATTAGAAGGAATCTGAAATCTGAATGTATGGTCAATATATATATATATATATATATATATATATATATATATATATATATATATATATATATATATATATATATATATATATATATATACATTCCAGATTAGAATAAAAGTCGCTTCTTATCTGAAGTTCTTCTAATTTATTTGTTGTGGTGAATTACTTCACATATTCGGTTTATTTTCTCTTCTTTTCCTCAATTACATGTATTGTTTTGCCTTATTTATGACCAAGTTCAATTCCTGACTGTTCCCAATTGTTCCTCACCAGTTATTGATTCTCAAATGTCTCATCTCTTCATACAGTTAATTTTCTCATCGAATTTTTGGCCTTCCTTAAGGTCTTCCCTTCATCTCCAGTTCATTACCTTCTTTATTATTTCGTGTGCTTCTTTTCTTCAGATGTGTCCAAACCATTTTAGTTATCTGTGCCTTTATAAACTGTACTATGTCTGCTTCTTTCACTAGTTGTCTTATCTCGTGGTTCATCAGGGATCTGATTTCCCCATGCTCCTTCTTTGGTCCTAAGATTTTTCTTAATATTTTTTTGCCAACACTCTTGGTCTCCGTTTAACAAACACATAGTTTCTGTCGCGTATATTATTACTGGTCTTATTGCTGATTTATATATTTTGAGTTTTGTTTTTTGCTGAGGTTATTATTTTTAAATAGTTTTTGATACTTCCAATATGCCCGGTTACCCGCTTGAATACGTTCTATAATTTTAGCACTTCTGTTATTTTTAGCTCTGACGATGACACCCAGACATTTGAAGTGGTATACTTTCTTAAAACATGGTTTCCTGTTTTTATGTCTTTTATGTTTATTGTTTCTCTTCTTGTACATATCATATATTCTGTCTTTTTTCCGGTTATCCTCAGTCCTCTTTTATTTGCCTCTATTTGTAATGTGATTAGTATTTCATCTAGCGTTTTCCTGTCTCTGGTTATTAATGCGTGATTATCTACATATGCTATTATGTGGTCTGAGCTCTGTGGTAGGCTTTTGTTTATTCCTGTTGCTTTTATTACTCCTTCTAGTGCAATGTTGGATAATGTTGTTGACAAGGCGCTCTCTTGTCTCACTCCTTTCTTTATTTTAATGCATTGTGTTGTTTCTTCCTGGGTTAATATTTTTGCCTATGTGTTCTCCATAGTTATTTCAACCAATTTAATCAATCTTTATCAGTATTACTGTTCTTTCCATTTATTTTATTAATACTTCTCTATAGATACTGTTGAACGATTGTTGAAAGTCAATAAACGGTATATATATATCTATGTCGTGTTTCTAGAATTTTTCAATTGTTTGTGTTAGCACATATATGGCATCTATATTGATTTGTTTTTCTGAAATCCTTGTTGACATTGTCCCAATTTTCCTTATGCATATATGTTCAACCTGTTTCTTAAACTAGACGTTAAAATCTTGTATGCAGTGTTTAATAACATGATGCTTCTGTAGTTATTAATGTTAGTTGTATTTTCTTTTTTGAAGATTGGAGCTAGCAAACCTTATTTCCAATTATTTGGCATAGATTTTTCTTTCTATATTTTTGTTATTAAATTATACATGTGTGTTAACAATACTTTGCCCTCCATTTTTTATTAGTTCATTTCTAATTTTGTCAGGGTCTGAAGCTTTATTTGACTTTAGTTGTTTTACTACATTTATACAATTATAAATTTATAAGGTACTTCTTCATGGTCTTTTGTCTCTACTAGGTCTTTTTTTTTTATTTAACAGACATGATCCATCTGATTTTCTTCTGTTCTCTCGGATATCATCCAGGTTATCTTATGTTATTTTTTACGTTTGTGTTTGGTACTTACTATGTACGTATTTGTCAGTGAAGCTAAATTGCATAATATTGAACCATTGTTATTTGTAATGTTGAGTACTGATTCTTTTCCGGTAACATTTTTATTATATTCTTCCTTCCCTATTTTCACATTTAAGTCTCCAATAATCATCAAATTATTATTCATAGGTACTTCTTCGCAAACATCTTTATTTTTTATAAAATTGTTGTTTGTTTCATCTTCCGTTTCTTCCGTGGGTTAAATTAGATTATTTTTATATTCTTATAAGACGTATTCATCCGTTTGCCGCTCTAAACTGAATTGTTAAGTTTTTCCCCTATCATAAACGCCACTTCGTTTCTTTCTCGTTTATTTTCGCTGGAATAGTAAAGCGTGAAGTCTTTCTTGTGGATTCTTTCTTGTTGTTTCTATCTTATTTCTTGCAGTGCCAATATATCAATTTGGTACCTTTCCATCTCTTGGGCTACTTTATTCATTTTACCTACTGATAACTACCCATACTAACTGTACACTAAATAATCTGTTCAAATTCACCGAGTTGTGAAATAATTTTTTAACAAATTTTCAACATCAAAACCCTAATTCTAAACAAATATTCAAAAAAAAAATTTTACGATTAACAATATAGCCGACTTCATTTGCCCGGCTAGGGATTATTACTTCCATAATTCCTAAGAAGTTTACAAAATACGTTGAAGTGACTGCAGTAGAATTAACATAGGTTAAACCTACTAAACAAATATCAAGCCGCATATACTAACACTTTTTGACTTTATAGAAAGATGCTAATGCTTCAAATTGCCTAAAATAATAAAAAACTGCCTTTAGAAATTAATTTCTCTAAACCTAAAATACGCCCACCCATTTCAAAATCTCACTAGCAAAATTATTCGTAAAATAATTTAAATAGAAGAACACCCTCAAACCTTACTACCCGAAACGTTTGACTATTATTTTAAAACTATTAATTGTCCCATACCATCAGAATTTTCTCAACGCAGTGCATACTTGCCAAAACATGTTCCTGCTAAACTTTACTTCTGTTTCAAAAAATGACGAAGTGGAACACTTAGTAGGCCTATCTTTCCATGACTCATAGTTCTCATTGAGAAATAAATAGATTGAGATCCTGAGTACTCTAATGAAGTATTATAAGCTCTCTTAGTAATGTGATTAAAGTGGATGTCGAGAATTTTCTAAAAATTGACTTTAAAACTTTAGGACAATAAGATAAGATCAAACGTAAGGTTCAAAAACTTCTTAATTTGCCATTTTTTCAATTTGAGCTTTATTTTTAATATAATTTAATAAAAAGCCTATTTTTTGTAGTTGAAATATCTCACTTAATTTATATTTTACGGATAATATTTATATTGTGTTTACAATTTTTATAAGAAACAATTAATTTCAAAATGTTTCAGTTAACATTTTCAAAGTTTGATATCGTATAAAATGTTCGATTTATTTTCGAAAATAAATATTTTTGTATTTCTTATTTTATATCTGCAACTTTTATTTTTATGGAATTTTTTGGTAATTCGTCACTCCTAAAAACTTAAAAAAATATATATTTTGCTACGAAATGATGAATTAAAATTCTATTTAAATTTAATTTAAATGAGTTTTTATTCTTCTTTTCCGTTATTTTATGAGAATTTTATTTTTGCTATAAAAATTGTTTTACATTATGGATTGTTAGAAAAACGATGTTACTCAATTTTTGAGTTAATATAAATACGAGAAAATCTCCAAGAGACAAAAAATTATAAATAAAAATGTAGTAAAAAAGTATCATACCAACTTTCTTTTATCAATTTTGTGAATGCTTGTATGTCTATATTGGATAAATTATTTTAACTATTATTATTCTATATGGACAAAGTTACACTAAATGTGCTGATAAAAAGCGGATTTATATATATATAATTATATATATATATATATATATATATATATATATATATATATATATATATATATTCTCCTTCTGCAATGCCGTCTCTATTTAAAGGTTGATGTAACTCGCAGCTCGAAAACGTTGTTCGGCGTTCATTTCAGTCCATATTCTTATATTTCAAAGCCAAATAATTTTGTTGGCTTTGATTTCCTGCGTTACACTTAGCTGTCTATACAATTCCATTAATTTATTGGCCGTTTTTCTTATCCATTAGTTTTTGACCTTCTTCCATCTAAAGATCCTCGTTAGATTTTTCTCTCGCACGTTTCTAGTTGCGTTATAATTTGCGCTATTAGAGTCCACATCTCACTCCTATACGTTAACACTGGACGTATTATTTTCGTATTAGATGCAGTTTCACCCGTCTAAACACTACGTTTAATCTAGACAATTTTAAAAAATCTGCACATTTATTTGTTTTAATTAAACATCCCTAAATAGTTAAATTTATATTCTCTGCCTTTTAAAATTTTAATTTTTAAGCTTACACTACCACCTCTCCTCTCCACATTCAAACATTTTACTTCCAATGTATTTAGTTTTTTCTTCATTAAAAGACTATCAGATCGTTCTTGAGCTTTTTTCCAGCTTTAATAGTAATTTTTGTAGCCTTTTCGTTCTTGTGATCAATATCAAATCATCCACGTATGCTACATACTGATGTGTGTGATTAAATATGATGCCTTCAGTATAAATTTTGGTAGCACCAATTCAAGGATACGGCTAAATAATAGTGTCGATAAAGGGTTACTTTGACGTAGGTTAACCTTACACACTTCAAACTGGTTTCCGTGAAATCTTGCCTTCTCGTTAGAGTCTACCAGAGCCATTCTTATTAACCTTATGAGCTTCGCTGGTATTCTAAGTATTTTTATGACTCATATAATTTGTTTAATGAGTCATATGTTTGTTTACAATCAATAAAAAATTTGTGCAACGGTAAATTGTGGTCGTAAACTGTTAGCTATTATTTGTTTTATTAGAAAGATTTGGTCGTTACCTGGTCTATACCTCCAAAATCCACATTAGGAATTACCTGTTTTTCCCTCTACTTTACTTTACTTTTGCATTTAATTTATTTTTGAGTGCTGTGCACACCTCTAGTTGCAACTAAACGGAATTTTTACCGCCGCCCAACATTCCCATTCGAACCCCCGTGAGCGACGGAGCCGCCAGCCAGCCAACCCAAGTGCTGCATTGTGTGTTGCTTGTGCGCTGTCGATTGCCGTTTGTACGTTTCGCCCCGTCCGCGGTGCCCCAGTACATGTAGCCAATGAAAACCCACCCCCGGGTTGAAGCCGCCAACGAAGAGCACGCCGACATCCGCCGCCCAGACTGCCAAAGACCATTACTTGCGTCTGGAGTCAGAGTTGTATTATTTTTTCCGTTTTTTCTCAATTTCTTTGTTTTGCTTAGATCATTGTTACTCTGTTATTACTTTAGTTTTGTCCAATATATAGTTTACACAGCTCCGTTTTGTTTTATATCCTGTTTTGTTTATTGTGTTACTTAACTGTGGTTAATTATCAAACATTCTTTTGATCTTTCGAGCCGGATCGAATTAGATCGGGAAAGCCAGATCATTTAAACAAAAAGGAATAAAATTAAGAACGAACAGTGTAAATTCGTTCGCTGGTTTTGCCTGCGTTGCTGCGGCCCGAAATATTGCGTTTGCCTTGCTGTTTTGTGTCCAAGGTTGACCCTTCGCACCCTAATTTTACCTGCCTCAACCCCTCATATTTTATATTTGGAAATCCGCTTTTGTTAGAATTAATTCTTTGTTAATTTCTGTTGAAAATGGCTTCGTCTAACAAACGTGAATTAATTGTCCGAGCTTGCGGAAGCTGCCACAACTGACGCATCAGTGCAAATGTTGTTTAAATTGAAATACAAGATGCTCGACGGCTTATATGCTGATTTCAATACAACACTCGTGAAATTAATGAGCCAAGCAAGTGAAGAAGAGCTTGTTCACTTGGACACAATACACAAACAGATAGATAACCACTATTTTAATATCAACATTTTGAGCAAATATTCCCTGGTTCAAGTCCGGTCTCGTCGGGATCGAAAGTCAGCCACCATTTCAGTCCAAAACATCATACCTTGCTCCATCTCAAGCCGATAAATCGCAGCGAGCCGTTTAATCCCCCTCAAACCACGGTGCTCTTAACTGCCACTGTCACCAATACAACCAATGCTTGCGCTAGCATTAATTCAACCAACGGTCGATCCACGACCGTACTATTGTCTACCGCGATGGTAGAAATTCGGGATCATTCAGGCTCTTACAAAAGGGTAAGAGCTCTGGTTCATACTGGAGCACAATTCAGCTTCATCAATAAAGACTGTTTTACGCGTTTGAAGTTCCCGCGATTGTCCTCTACCACAGTCGTGCGTGGTTTAGGTCAAGTACCTGTCAGAGACTCTCACAGCTCTACCTCCTGTATAATTAGACCAATCGATACCAACTGCCCCCTGGATCTAAAAGTTATCGTTTTGTCTACAATTTGCTCGCCCCTACCCACGCACAATATAAACCCTTTTCACCTGCGGGGTCTACAGTTGGCCGACCCAGATTGGGCTATTTCCGGCCCATAGACTTACTACTGGGCGCAGATGTTTATGCTTCGATATTGAGAGATGGTGCCATTCCATCGGTAAATGGATCTCCCGTGGCCATTGATACTACCTTCGGTTGGCTATTGATAGGTTCAACGTAAGTAGTGCAAGACCAGACAATAAAACACTCCTTTCTAGCGCTCATGGAAAATTGCGACAGTCTTTTTAAACGCTTTTGGGAAATAGGGGGGTGCCCAATGTTGCAGCCAAATCCCCAGAAGATGAGCTAATGGAAAATTGGTTTTGGTGTTCGGTTACCTTTTAAAAAAAATAAAACCATTGAAATGGCGGACAGACATCTTAAATGCCTAGAGCGATGGCTTCACCGAGAACCAGTTCTTCGCACAATGTACAATTCATTTATGGCCGAGTACATCTCTTCTGGACGTAAGTCCCTAATTAGAAAAACCCCGTCTTTTTCTTCTGATTGTTTTTACATACCACACCATTGCGTTCTGAAAGAACAATCCGACGGCCCTAAGATCAGAGTCGTCTTTGACGCATCGGCGAAAGACCCTACCGGGATGAGAATGAACGATACCATTTTCGTCGGTCCAAAGCTGCAGAACAATATTTCCATCATTCTTCTTCGATTTCTAGGGCATCTCTTTGCTTTTATCTGTGACATCCGTCAAATGTATAGGCAGATAGTAATGCACGAGGAAGATTGCCGATTTCAATTCATTCGTTAGTTATGAACTCAATACTGTCACGTATGGAGTTTCCACATCACCATTCCTGGCAATTAGAAGTGTTCTTCAATTAGCCGATGAAGAGAACGATCAGTTCTGTCTTGCCTCACAATGTCTGCGTACTGATTTGTACGTAGACGACATCTCGGTTGGCGCAGATACTTTAGGCTAAGTCGAGACGTTGAAACAACTATTAACCGATTTATTAAAAAGGGGTTGTTTTGAGCTCCGTAAATGGTCAAGTAATTACCCCGCTACTGAGTGATTTGCCTCCCGAACATTGCCTCGATAGTACCATCGCCTTTGGTTCGGATCCTGTTTCTATAAAGGTCTTAGGTTTGCAATGGCTGTCCTCGTCAGATGCATTTTCAGTCACGCCGCTTAACAAATCCTGTTGTAACCGAACAATTTGTCCGATCTAGCAAGAATTTATGATCCACTTGGCTTTCTAGCTCCTGTGACGTTTTTTGCCAAACGATTAATGCAGTATTTTTGTACCTTGGGTCTTGGTTGGGATAATCAGGTACCTGCAGACGTCATTACGAATTGGGAAAATTTTAAAGCATCCGTGCTCCTATAAGTCATGTATTGTATTCGATGAAGTCATTGCTTGGAGTGATTCTACCGTTGTCCTTTCGTGGATCTGTTCTTCGCCTCACCAGTGAAACACTTTTGTGTCTAATAGAGTCACGCATATACAAGAAAGAGTACCACCCAATTCGTGGAAGCACGTTCGCTCCCATGACAACCCTGATGACCCCGCATCCCGGGGTTTATTGCCTCAAGATCTCGCACTCTGTTCCTTATGGTCACTAGGAAATACCTTATCAACGTACCTACACGATTTAGCGTCTGAAAAACGAATCGTGCTATTCGTTGCCCAAACCGAAACTTCGGTAATTGACAACTTGCTGAGTCAATTCTCATCGTTACGAAAGATTCAAGGGATCGTAGCGTTCTGTTTTAGATTTTTCAATATCTGTCGTAAAAGGAACCCTCCTCAAACGGGCGCCTTGAGTGAGTTAGAATTATTCAATGCCTTA
Source organism: Sinelater perroti (assembly GCA_036346155.1). NCBI lineage: Eukaryota > Metazoa > Arthropoda > Insecta > Coleoptera > Elateridae > Sinelater > Sinelater perroti. The sequence goes on along the minus strand of JARFIY010000359.1, from coordinate 13,267,459 downwards.
TTGATGATAATAAAAATGGTTCAAGTCAAGTTCTATCGCCAAGAATTAGATAAACTGCGCAAAAATTTGCCATGTGCCAAATTCTTACAAAGATTAGCTCCTTTCTGGGACCAAAATGATGCGTTGAGGGTGGGCGGACGACACAAAATATCCAGCTTTACTCCCCCATAAATATAAGCTAACAGAGCTTATAGTCAAAAATTCCCATAAGAAAAACTTGCATTCTGGTGTGAACACCACCTGCTATTTAGTAACCCAAAAGTTTTTGGTATCCTCAATACTTCAGATTGTTCGAAGTTATTTGACAAAATGCATTCGTTGCTTGAAAGTTAATCTCCATCCGGTACAACCTCCAATGGGAAATTTGCCAGCAGTCCGTGTTTCACAGGCGAAACCCTTTAGTTGCGTGGGCGTTATTTATGGAGGACCGTTGCCCGTAGTCATTTCAAACGACGAGGAATTAGACCATAGAAGGCCTACATATGCCTATTTATATGTCTTAGCACCAAAACGGTGCACATTGAGGTAGCCTCTGATGCGAGCACAAAAACCTTCCTCGCTGCATTAAGGCATTTTATTGCCAGACGATGTCGCTGTTCCAAACTCTACAGTGCTATTGGTGCTAACCGCGGGTTGATAGAAATGATGCGTTCGGCGGTGGAGGCCGAAGCTATTGAATGGCATTTCAATCCTCCTGCGACCCCACATTTCGGTGGCTTATACAAGAGCGGAATCAAGTCGACAAAGTCACATATTTCACGTGTCATCGAAACCCAAAATTTAACATATGAGAAACTTTGTACCATTACCACACAAATAGATGCCGTGCTCAATTCGCGATCATTATGCGCTATAAGTTTGGATTCTCAAAATATGTCGGTTTTGACGCCCAGTAATTTTCTAACATTAGATTTTTTAACATCCTCTCCTTATTCCGATTTGTCTAAAGTGAAATTGTCACACTTATCGCAATGGCAACTCATTCAAAGACTTCAGCAGGATTTCTGGAAATGCTGGAAAGACGAATATCTTCACACGTGTTTTCAGCGCGGAAAATGGGCGACGGCAAAGATCTTCAACTCCATTGACATAGGTACTTTGGTACTAATCAAGGACAAGCTATGCCCACCCCTAAAATGGCGCTTAGGAAGAATTTCCGAGTTACATCCTGGCCGGGACGGCATTGCTCATGTTGCCACTGTGCGCACGACCAATGGATGTGTCAAGCGACCCCTAGTTAAACTGTATCCCTTACCGGCGTCGCAGTAATCTTGATTAAGTCTTATGTATAATTCCCTCAGTTATTTTTAGTTTATTTAACTTTCTGTTCCTTAAAGAAAATTACCTTATTGATAATTTTGGTGGGCGGTATATTTGGTGCACATCTCTAAACCCCCTTGTCCCGAATCCCATCTTTACCTGCAACCTTGAGTCTGTCCGCTAACCCACCCTAGTTACAACTAAACGGGATTTTTACCGCCGCCAAACATTCACATTCGAACCCCCCGTGAGTGACGGAGCCGCCAGCCAGCCAACCCAGGTGCTGATTGTGCGTTGCTTGCGCGCTGTCGATTGCCTTTTGTATGTTTCTCCCCGTCCGTAGTGCCCCAGTACATTTAACCAATGAAAACCCACCCCAGGGTTGAAGCTGCCAACGAAGAGCATGCCGACATCCGTCGCCCAGGTTGCCAGAGACCGTTACGTACGGTAAGTCTCGTATTAGTTGTCTCGTCGTGCATTTGTTCCCAACAGCACTTTTTTCCCGCAGTCTGGAGAGTGCACAACTGACCTGCCGCCCACCGTGTTTGGAGTTATTTAGTCATAGTTGTATTGTTTTTTTTTTTTCAATTTATTTGTTTTGCTTAATTCATTGTTACTTTGTGATTAATTTCTTTGTGCCCAATATATAGTTTACACAGCTCTGTTTTGTTTTATTTCCTGTTTTGTTCATTGAGTTACTTTTAACTGTACTTAATTATGAAACAAGTGCATTAGCCAGCTCTTTACACTACATCCAACAAAGCTATGCCTCTATAATTCTGACATTGTGTTCTGTCTCATTTTTTGTAAATTAGGCATAACAGCGCTTCCAACCAAACCACAGGCATTATTTTTTTATCCCAGATTTCTTTAATAAGATTATATAGTTCTTTTGCTGAATTTCTTCCCTTGTTTCTTGTAATTCGAAAACCATACTGTTTTTGTGCACTTTATTATTATTTAATTTGCTAATGATCTTTTTAATATTGTTTTTACTTGGTGCTTTCGTTAGGTTGTTATTTTTATGGCTTTCTTAATCCGTGCTAATTAATTTTTGTAATTTCCTTCTAAAGTTAGCATTTCCTCTACTTTATTTCCATTTTCATTAAGCATTTATTAAGGTATTCTAACCACCCATCTACAATTTCGTTTCTTCCTCCTGTAAGATTATTTTTTTATCTCTAAAATACAGCTTTGCTTTCGTAGCCTCTCTTGCATCGTTCACCCAGATCTTAAACTAATAATCTCATAGCATAATATTTTTATTGCTTTACATTTTTATAAGTAAAAACAAAAGTTGCAAACGTCGATTTGAGTTGAATTTTTTAAATTTTTTTTCTTCTTCTGTTCTTATATGGGTTTCGCCAATTGAAGCGCAAGGAAGTAAATGCCTATTGACACTACAGTAATAAGTGTATAATCAAGTAGGGTATTTTATTTTAAACATTTGTATGAAAAATGATATCAGTCAAATATTAGCCACGACTAGCTTTACAAACGTCGATATGATGGTTGAAATTTTTGATAAGATTTTCACATAGAGTTGCTTCAATGGCATTTATCTCAACAATTATGTTGTTCTTAAGGTTTTGGATGTTGGCTGGTTTATTCACGTAGACTTTATTTTTCAGATATCTCCACAAAAAGTTTAATTTATAAAATTTATCTTGAGACAACATTTGAACAAACTCTCTCTTCCCAACTACTGTCCACTTTAAAGTCCATGTCAATTACTTACTATAAGATGTTCAACTACAAATAAAAATGATTTGAATTTTAGTGGAGTACCTTATTATTCCATTTAAAAACAGATGAAAACAATAAACATGGTTAATGCGTTTCTAAGAAGTTAATTAAAAAATGGTAATTTTTCTTATTTAGAATGCCAAAGTAATAATGCTGACAGGTTATTGAAAACAGACTTCTTCAATTGCTTATAAAATACTTTTTCCAAAAAAAAGCAATCGTTTATGGTTATGTTAAAATTTTTCTAAAAAGGAAAATTAAAAAATCATGGTTGTAGAAAATTATTTAAAGATGTCTTAAAACAGATTTATAAGTAAAGTTGATAAAACATTGGACAAGTTTTAAGCCTCAGTAAGATTGTATTAAAATAAATCAAAATTATTGTTTTTGTTGTTGCCCAAAAATGTTTAATCTGATTTTATTGAAGTCATCAAAACAAATTCTTATTTAAAAAACTTCAACAAATTGCGTAAAACATTTGCTGTAGTGTATTTAAATTGTTTCAGAAATGCTTAATATGCGTCGCAACCTTAGTATTTCTTGAGAGCAGCAATTTCCTCTTTTATTTTAACCAACAGCCATCCGACCGTTTTAATTTACGATTGCCATTTAAACCTCCATCAATATAATGTAACCCCATTTTCTTCTGAGCCTTCGCATTCATTCCGGGCAGCCTAAAAAGCATATCCAATTATACCTGCATTTTACTTTGCACCGCATACGTACTCTGCTCGTAATAGCGAAACTGCTTCTTGCATAAATTTAAACAAACATGCCTTCATGTTACGTGCTTAAGGTATTAATAGAATTACGGGCCGTTCTGTGCAACGAGCTCTAGTCAATACATTTAACGTTTTATGCACCTGTTCGTTTCGGAGCCGTATGCAACTAGCTAATTTCTTGCAGGTTTTATTATAATGTGGCTTTGATGGGAGCTGCAAATTTTCATGTCTACTTGTGCAATTTGCACTTATTAAAGAGCCATTGAAATTATAAACTAATTATTTTCTTAGGCGCAAGTGCTACCGTTGATTTTTGTAACAATAAAATACACAACTTTAGTTTATAAACGGCAATGCTGCTAATACCCACTAAGGCAGATGAACCTTTAATTTCTCTAATCAATAATTGTTTGCAAAGTGTTTACTTTACTTTAAAAAACGGTTTTCTAAAATATCCTTTTAAGCTTGTGATATTTTAATCCGGCAGTTATTTTGATAAATTATTTTTTATATTTTAATTTAATCTAGCAATATATAGCATTCGCGAGTTAATTTCGGCCTTCCTGCCAAAACCGCCGTCCTAGCAGACAGAAGAGAAATTTCGACGGTGCCCGCAATAACTTTGTTTGCGCGTCACCTAATTCCGTCTCGCTCTGACACATTGATGAAATATGCGATGACGTCATGTTGCCATCACAAATATATAGCAAAAATCGTTCGTGGACGTTCCGAAGGACAAATTCCGGTCCGGCGGCAGGCGCGGCCGAGGTATTATATTTCCGGAACCGCAAGCGATAGAAAATTTTCGTTTGAGAGCGGGTAATAAAGCACTTATATATAAAAAAAATTATGAGTGCTGTCACACAGGTCAAAGTTCAACTCTAACTGGGTATACGAAATGCGTTGTCATGGCAACGGCGTATATATATATTATGTCAAACAGAGCTTTTTAATAGTGTTTTTATTTTTAAAAACTACTATGCGAAGGGGCTCAAGCATGTCGGAGTTGGACAAGCTCTCCGGGGGGCGGCTGCCAGACCTCGTTATAATAAATTAAATTTTTACTTGGCGACTTTTCAGTCTATAATTTTTTGTGTGGTTGGTAACTAATATTTTTTAATGCATAATTATATACGGTTGGTAGCTAAATATTAAAATGACATCTACAATGTCAGACAAACATTTACACTTAAAATTTTTCTTGCCAGAATCACTGGTGAAAACATTATAACTTTTTAACCTTTGAGCGCCCGAGGATGACACTTAGTTTTTCGGATTCTACTCTTCAATCTGAGTCGAATGACACTAGTCTGAGGTCTCTACGATGTATGCACCAAAAGTTTAACGATATACAATAATAACTAGTTAATTAGTTAATAAACAGAGTAGTAAATTGAGAATACTTCCGAACCAACCTTGATGACCAGCTGAAATGCCCAACCAGCCTAAGAAATAATGAAGACATAGACAACGCAATATCAAAATTAACATCCAATAACCAACAGCGTGCACGAGGCAACACTAGCCTCCAAAACTAATAAAAAACATAACCACCAATATCTATTAATTGAAATTACAGAACTAATTAAACAAAAAGTCAAGTTAGGCGAGAATGGCAGAGAAGCAAAAATCCGGAACAAAACGCCTACTCAATAAACTAACGCATAGCCTAAAATGCGAATTGGATGAGCTGAGAATCAACACATATCAAAAATATATTGAAAATCTTCAACCAGGCGACATCGGAATGTGGAGAGCTACCAAGCGCATACTAAAACAACGCGAGGAAATTCTAACTCTAAGTGTAGAAAATACAACACGAACTACCGACGAAAAAAATCAGCAGCCTTTGCAGCTCATTATGAAAAACTATTCACTCCAATAACTACTTGTGCTATAAACCACACAACATACATAATTAACCATATTGAAACTAATCTACCAGTGATAACTGAACCGATAATTCCCATTAGTCCTCAAGAAATTAAAACTATAATTAACAGTCTTCCAAAGAGAAAAACCCCTGGACATGATCTGATAACTAACTTAGTTCTAACTCAGCTCACCAATAAATCCTTAGCCTACCTTGCAACAATTTGCAACGCATATCTCCGACAGGAATATTTTCCAAAAGCATGGAAGCATGCCCATATACTGGTATTTCCCAAGCCGAGAGAAGATAAAAAGATGATTAACAGCTATAGGCCAATAAGCTTGTTGACTTCACTCAAAGGTTCTAGAAAAGATCATCCACTCCCACTTAATGAATGAAATAACGCCACTTAACATACTACCACCATCCCAGTTTGGCTTCAGGAAAATATATTCAACGCAACATTAACTACAACGCATTTTCAAAAAAATAGAAGGATTCGAAAACAAAAGCTATACTGTAGCAATATTTCTCGACGTAGCCCAGGCCTTAGATAAAGTCTGGTTAGAAGGCTTAAAAAGCAAGATACTCAAGATAGGAATAACTAACCACCTAAAAGCAATAGTCTTCTCTTTCCTCACAAACCGAACTTTTGCTGTACGCATAAACTCCATAATTTCAGATACAGAGTTCATTCAAGCAGGCATACCTCAGGGTAGTGTTGGGGCCGCTCTTATTTAATATTTTTACATTAGATATCCCTACCACAGAGGCAACCTTAGTGACCTTCGCGGATTATACTGCAATCCTGGCACAACACACCGACCTCACCCAAGCCATAGAGAAACTGCAAAGTGCAATACATCAAGTATGCTAATGGTATAACAGATGGAACATCCAAATTAATCCCACGAAATGCCAAGCAAAAATATCCTCCCTAGGAAGAATCAGAAACCCTCCCAACATAGCAATCAATAACAACATCGTTCCTTGGAGTCCAACTGATGCTGCCGTTAAGTATCTGGGAGTACTACTAGATACACTTACTTGTACATGTAAATCTCAAAATAAACCAAGGTTATGCAAGACTGGCGCAACTGTATCCCCTCATTAACAAGAAATCGTCGCTTAAGTCTAAATGTACCATCATGATGTACAAATCATTAATAATGCATTAGTGCTTCGCAGTGAACGCACCGTGGTACATCCGGAATGAGCAACTCCACTATAAACTAGACACACCTGCAGTGTAAAGTTACATCAGTGCGAGTGCCAAAAAATTCTTCAAAACCGTACATGAATGCGACAGCGCTGTTCATTACAATATAGGCAGATAAAATACCCATCACAGACTAAAACGTAAGCTACCACAAGATTTATACCTATCTGAACCTGACAGTGATTAACCATGTCCAATTGTCAAACTAATTTGTAAGGGAATTACCTACTCCTATAAATTATACATTATATATGTATATATATATATATATATATATATATATATATATATATATATATATATATAAGAATAACATTGTAATTTATTGTTGAACTGGCAAATAAACATATTAAAAAAAAATGTTCTTTAAAGGCTGGATTTCGGGTAATTTGCCGCAATTATTGAGTCGTGTATTTTTCCTTTAGCAGTTGCAGTATGTGTAGTGGTGAAGTCTGATCTTGATATGGTAGACAAATGTGAGTTTGACTACTTGTTAACGTGGCCATTTCCTTGAACGTTTAAATCTTATTGTTTATTTTTTCTTGAGTATTTAAATTCGTTGGATAGGTTAACTGTTGTTTCACAATAGTTCTAAAGTTGACCCGTTCTATTGGTTCTCCAATTAGCCTAGAAAGCTTAGAATAGTTATAGGACGAACAGTTGCAGGTAGATATAACGGGGAGATGATCGGAATTAAATTCATTAAGTACAGTTTAAGTTATTGGTAGATTAACTTTTTTATGTAGAATGATATTCAAGATGTCTGGTTATTAATTACGCCTGTACAGTATACTCTGTAACATCAGCTTTTATAACACCCAATCGGGCGATGAAGTCATTTAGTTACACCCCGTTTAGGTTAACAACTTTCAAGGATGTGATTGATTCATTGTAGCTTAATCGGCTATTGGGTAGTTTGTAAGTTAAGTAACAGATTTTAGGTAATGGACATTATTATATATGTGCTTAGATTATCTTTTCTATAAATATGATATCTAGGAATTGTAAATTTTTCGTTCATAATAAGGTGAGTAGATATAAAGAAAGATTAAAGATAGATATCCTAGGAATGAGTAAAATAAAGTGGAAAGACCAGGGTGACTTTTAGAGCGGTAACTACCAAATAATACACTAAGGTGACAATAATGGAATTACCGGAGTGGGGATAATACTAGCTAAAGAATGGGGACTAAAAGTAGAAAGTTATCTAACGTAAAACGATAGAACCATTTTTGTAAATTTGGAAGCAGAACCGAAAGACATAGCTTTAACACAGGTATACATGCCAACAACGGGGTACAGCGACGATGAAGTAGAACAAGTTTACGAACAACTTGAGGAACTAATGCAATATGTAGATGACAAGGATTGTTTAATTATATTGGGTGACTGGAATGCTGTAGTGGGCGAAGACAGCAAAAAATATGGATTTGAAGAGAGGAAGACTAGAGGGCAAAGACTGGTAGAAATTCTGTATAGAAAAGCAACTAATTATTATAAATACAATGTTCCAACAATTGCTAAGACGTAGATATACATGGATAAAGCTGAAAGATACTGCTGGGACATAAACAGCGATCATAACGTAGTAATAATGAATTTTAATATAAAACATAAACGATGTTTTAACCCTAAAACAAAAAATAATAGTTGGTAACGAACGCATTAAAAATTGAAGAAACAAGAAAGAAATACCAAAGGGAAGTAGACAAGAATCTTAAAGAAAAAAGAGAAGGTATAACAGAACAAAAGTAGAACAACATAAAACAGTTGTAATAACTGCTACCAAAAGGACTCTAGGACAACTTTACAAAGTACCAAAAAAAAACGTAGATTAACTACTACATAATAGACTTAATGAAGAAAATAAGAAAGCATAGGCAACACAAAGGCAAAACGAAATATAACGAAATAAAAAACCAAGTAAATAGAGAAGTTAAAAAAGCAAAGGAAGACTGGCTGAAAGGTTACTGCACAGAAATTAAAGAAAATTTTAACATATGAAATCACAAAACCTTATTAAGAAACAGTTTGAAAGATTTAAAGTCAGAAATTGTAAGCTAAAAACAAGTGAATGAAAGTATATTTTAGAAAGCGAAAAACAATGTAAACATTAGAAACAATATGTCAAAGAGCTCCACGGATGACACGCCAATGTTAGAAAATAAAGAAAAAGTAACAGAAGAATAATTAGGCCCTAATGTAACAAGAAAAGGATTTGAAGATTTCCCGAAGAAACTGAAACCAGGAAAAGCGTATGAAGCTGATGTCATTCCAATACAGTTGATACACGCATTTTTGTATGTCCTATTAGGTGGCAGTTGATGCATTGTGGTATTTCGTTGCTTGTTCGTCATGGTTCCACAGTTACCACACAATAATGTATTTACTTTGCCCAGATTGATTATATTGTTAAAGTTTTCCGTTTTTTCTAATTCTAGTGTATTGATCGGCATTGGTGTTTTTTTACGATTAACTAATCGTGTTATTTTAGTTACTGAGTACTTAGTCGTATTAGTTCAACCATTGTTTCTTTTTCAATTATTGAAATGGGGACAGTTCATATTATCGCTAAGATGCTCAAGTTTTCGGGATTTCTGTAGGTATAACGGTTGACTTTTTTTATCGTTGTAAAAATTTTGTCAGTTTCTGAAATTGTCAATATTATTTAGATAAATCTTTAATATATTTTCCTTTTAATTAGTGGAGAAGTCTTCAGTGATCGTTTTCTCGATACCTGCGATTATATTTTAAAAATTAGTGCCATTAGGAATGAATATAGATGGAATTTTTGTTTTTCGCTAGTACTATTTGATATTTGTGGTTAAGGGTTGTTTTCATTTGTTGATTGTAATACATAAAATTTGTGTTGTGAGGTTAGATAATGTTTTTGAATAAATATTTTTTATTATGGTCAGGTTCGGGAGGCAACGTTTTTTAGACTGATCGAGTTGTTGAAATCTACTTCTCGATAATCCATACTACTGGAATTATAATTTTTTTTTCTTTTATAAATTAAGTTAGCGAACTTAAGTTGGAATTTATTTACTTCACTCATATTTAGAACGTCTTTGTGTACTGAGAAATTGTTTGGTTATCAGTGGTGTTCAGCGCTATAATCGAATATCGATTGCAGCACTTCCCTGCTTTCGCTTGTCCCGCAATTTATTTGTTGTTACAATTGATCTTAATTTAAATAGAAATAAATTTTAAAATAGTTTATGGTATGTTAAGTTACTCACTTTCAGCGGAAGAAACTCAAAACACAACCGTACTCAACCTAACCGCGCGTGGAGCTGAAAAGTAAGTGAGAGAAGTATAATTTTAAATGGCATTGTATGTTTGCAATTTATTTATCTATACATTTGAACAGTAAACAAAGACGACTGATATGAAATTTGGCGTGCCGCGCTCTGAGCGCTTAAATGACACGAGAGGTCCTTGCGTTCGTGCACGCACGTCAGGGCCGCTTTAGCTCCTTACAGAATGGCTTGGCGGCCACGGCTCTCAGACCGCAAAAAGCGCGTCTACCATAGTCATTGGGTTTGATTCTGTCAAGTGAAGTTTCGATTGTAAATACCCGTTCATAATAAACGTAAGCCCCCTATAAAAGATACGTATAATGCACGTAAGATTTATGTAAACATTTGAAAGTTGCGCATGCTCAATCAAAGTACCGGCAGCAATGTCCTTCCAGGCATTTTGCATAATTATGTTGCCTTTGCACCTGTTACCCTTTTATGGTGTAAGAACAGATGGATATTTACTAAATTAATTAATAGTTTCCTATCAGTTGTAAAAACAAAGCCATAATGTCGACAATACTAAAGTCAGGTTATTCAATTTCAGAATCAACACAAACATTCTATTACTGCAGCCAACATTTATCTAGAGAAAAATTAAAAATTACTGCAAATTAAACCAGACGCTTAAAAAGGTTTAAACCATCGGACCTTCAAACGAGATTTGATTAAACTATATCAATGTAAAATAATTTAAATATTATAGAATATCATTACTTAAGTTTGCTTAACTAACCCTATAATGTATATGAGTTTAAGTTAGTGTTAATTACTTAATAATCTACTACGGAGAATCTCCATTGGAAATTTTTATAAATGAGAAAATACTAAATTTCCAAAATAACTGTAACCTAAAAGTTGCCAAATTTCACTTTTCGAATTTCCATCGCATCTTTTATTCTGCATCATTCACCGGTAATAAGATTGTTGTGCGAAAATGGTGCTCGAATCGCTACACATTTTAACGAAGTTAACAGTTGTTCAGCAGACGTGCGCAAAATATGAACTGCTGCCATGACCACTTCCAAACAATGTCGGCTCTAACAAAATTAAGTCAAGAGAGGTGTATTTCAGAATCTAATTTGAATCTGTCTCTCTGAAGCATTCGCCCTCACTCATTCCGCCGCGCGATATGTGCACACTCTTTGCCGGCAAGTATGTTAGCGAGGAGCTTTGTTTAGCAACAATTAAGACGTCTCGTAGAGATGGATTGGAGCACGCTAATGGATGGAAGTTTTGATGAAAAGAGCAAAACAACTCTTAAGTGTTACGCGAAGCTTAATAATTAAAGCTCCGCTGTTTCAAGTAGGGTTTCTTTATAAAACACGTTTGTATCATATTAATGTTAGTAAAACATTATTACATTGTGTATGACAATTCTTTTACTTCTTATTATAGTTCATCTCCTTACAAGGATTAGCGACCATCAAAACTATCTCAACTTTCGATACTGCTGCTTGGAATAGGGATCCTGTTCTTTTCCCAAACACAATATGTATGACAATATAATTTTAAATGTTCCTAAAGCATGGAATTCAAAATTAATATTATTTAAAAAAATTTTGTTTATTTACAGAATTATTATTATGCTAATAATAGTGCCCCTATTATGTATATTTATTAATATTTAAGTTTTGAATTTTATTTTAATTAAGTTGTACTACAACGAAAAATAAATTCTTAAAAGTGTTAAAGATGCTGGATTAATTAAAACTATCGCACACTACCTTGATATGTAATTAAATTACTTTAGATAATGGCATTATTCCAACAGTGACATTTATTAGTAATATTATATGTTTACTTCTTTACATAATTCTTAAAGGAAATATTTGAGTTCATTAATTATGTATCATACTAAACATTAAAAGATTATCAAAGCATAGCTTTATTATAGAATTTTGCATAAGTTCTTTTTAGCGCAAAAATATTGCTTACAAATTGTTGTTTATGTCCAATATTAATGCATAATAATGATGACAAATGTATGTCATACGAAGGACATCTTTGAGGAAGCGAGACACATCTTGATGCTTTGGATATTTTAACAACAACCATTTAAAGAAAACTTGCTTTATCAAGTATTTTAAGTTATTCTTATGTTAGATTTAATTAAATTTAATTTTACAGTTTCATATTTTACAAAATTTTACCATGCTTTATTGAGCAAATCATTATTATCTAATAATTTTAGTAAACAAGTTTTTTGCAAATTATTTGCTATCTGATCTTTGTATAAAAATTTTTATTGAAAAGAGTTACAAACGTAATAATAATTTTATTTTGAACAAAGCGAAATATTATAAATTATAGTTATATTTAAACATCTTTAACTCTGCGTTAATGGTCATATGAAATTAATTTTACCTCAGTTCACCAAGCTACTATAACAATACAGACTATTTCTTTAATATAACATTCATGCGACTAGTTTGCTAGAAATTATAATCAAATCCTATATTTTGCCAAAGTTTCGGATCGACCTTTGTACTATTCGATTCTTTTTTTCATTTCTACTCTTTAATTGAGTAATAAGTAAATGGTAGAATATTACATGTTATGTGGGGGGATATAGCCAGCGCTATTCTCCCGAATAATTGATGTTATGGTTGTGGAACTAGTGGAATGAGGTCTTGGCCAATTTCGCTGGAGTCGTGCGGACCAATCTATGCAGGTGGGTTGGACAGCTGATCGATGAGGTTGTTTTCATGATGCAACCTAGAGCTGGTGGTGATAGGTGGTGGACGTCATGCTGGATTTCATATGCAACAGTTGAGATGTTCAGATCTGTGTGAGAGGGTAGTCGTTCCGAATTGTGACCGAAAGCGCAGTTGAGTAATCAAGTGTTCGGCCAGAATGTGTGTAGATGTGGACCGCTGTAATATTTTGAGTGTGAGATAACCTTGTGCAGGCCTCCAAAGTGTACCCATAGGTCCTATAGTTTTAATACGGATCTTGTATAGAACGGAGTTTGTTGTGTGAACTGGAGAAAGTCCTGCAGTTTATAGCTAGTTTTAGGAAGTGGGCCCAGCAACCATACATTTTCTTGAGTTTTAGATCGAGTTGTTTTCTTTTGCTTTAATATGGGTGCTCCAAGTGAGTTTTGCGTCCAGATACAGCCCTAAATATTTTACTTCAGTTTTCAGGGGGATATCATTGAATCTGGCTTGTGGACAGATTACTCGTCTGGCGGTAAAAGTTATTTGGGCGGATTTTTCAGTATTAATTGATACCCTTTAATGATTGATCCAGTCCTGTAGTAGGTCCAGGTGGTACTGAAGGCGATCAATTGCAACCTGCGATATTTCACTAGCAGCTAGGATAGCCGTGTCGTCCACGAATCTGGCAATCACTGTGTCGTTTGTAGTTAGCAGATCGGAAGTGTAAAGTAGGTAAAGGAGTGGCCCCAGTACACTGCCTTGCGGGATTCCTGATGTAATGTGGTAGTAGTCAGAGACAGTGTTGTTGATTTTGGCTTGAAACAGCCGGTCAGCAAGGTATAATTTGAATAACAAATAGAGCTGGCTTGGAAAGTGAAGTTTAATTTTGTCCCTGGTGCCATATCTTATCGAACGCCTGCTTTATGTCTAGGAGTGCAGTCGTACAGACCTTTTTGGTTTCAAGACACTCCATTATTTGAGTGACGATTCTGTACTATTCGAATGAGCTAGGCAGTTTTGACGTATACTTGTCTAGAGGATGCAGCTATGGTATCGCTTGTAAGTTATATCGGGGAAACGCGTGGTTGCGTTTATATTTATGTAAAATAAAACACTTGAAGCTATAATCAGTAATAATAACAATTTAGCGAATCAAAACCATCAGCTATCAATACCAAAACTAACAAACGAGTATTATTGAATACTCAATCGAAATACCATGTCTTACTACAATCAAATCACATTTGCGCAAAATACCCATCAATTGGTGTTTATGGAAATAGATAAAAATTAACTATATTTTTCCTAAAATACACAATAAATATTGCATTTTAAGAATTAAAATAGCTACTAGTTAAAAGCAGAAAATGCAAGTTTAAAAGAAATAAAACTAAACGTCAAATGCTACAAATCACTATGATGCCTTAGCCACGATACTTCAGATAACAATCTTTGTATAGTTTTAGTCAACAACGTACCTAAATCACTACGATTTTTTTCTGTAACATAAACGCTATTACGGCATTAAGTTTCTCTTTTAAACTGATAGTTATTAAAATATTAAATAATATAAGAATTAAAGATCTACAAAAACCTTTAGACAAATACACTTATATAATCAAAACAGAAAGAAAAACTAAATTTCATAATTATCAAAAAAAAATAGAAGACTTTTTTAACATTCACAATTTGAGATACACTTGCTGGTTGTTGTGTGTACTTTTCTTTATTCTTGTTTTCAGTTCTTTATATAAAGTCTACTTTACCTACTTCATCCATTTGATTTTGAATCTTCCTTTTTGCTTCTTTCTTTGTATTTTACGTTTCAGGACTTTTTGTGATACCACGTTTTTCAACCACGCAATAAGTTTCAGCCATCGGATTCTCTAGACTTTAATATTTATAGAGATGATATACCTCACTGTTTATTCTTCTTTCCCAAAGGTTACCGTTCTTCTTACTTCTGAACATTCTTTTAACATATGTCCTATCTTTCCTAATTGTTTTTACTTAAAGTCTATAATTTACTCGTATGTTATTACGGATAGTATGATAATTCTATATAGTTGCGTTTTAGTAGCTCTGGATGTTTTGTTTGTTTTAAATATATTTAAAGACCTTACATTATATCTTTTGACCAGGCGAGCATTTACTTCAGCACTGTCGATAATAATTGCAATTGGATAATCTAGATATCACATTCTCCACCTTCGCCTATTATTAATTCGTTGCACTGTACCTTCATATATATTATTTTGTCTCTTTTAATAAATAGTCTATATTGTTTTGCGCTTTTTTTAGAATTCTTTGATATTTTTAGAGCTGCTAATCAAAGACATATTGCGCTTTAGTTATTAGGGTCTGTTGCTTTCCCTTTTTTGTAAATCAGAATTATTATATTAAATTGCTATTCTTCTGGTATAGTTTGTTCTATCTATACATATTGTTATAGTTTATGTAGTCAATTATTTAATTTTTTTTCCATATTTTATTAATTTGGGAGTGATTTTATTACACTTTTGTTATTGTTATCAAATTAGTTCCGTTTTTCTTCTACTCTCTCATTCATATCTCTTATGGAATTTTCCTCTTCTTGTTGTTTTTTCTTAAACTTTGTTTCATAGAATACTTTCTAAGTCTTCAGGATTTTATTACCTTCAGTTTGTATTTTGTTGTTTTTATCCTTGATATTTCGGATTGCCTCTTCATATTTTCCTCTTAGTCCTTTTATAGTTTGCCAAGGTTTTCTTATTATGTTTAAAATTGTCTTCTAGTTTGTTTCCAAATTCCTGCCATGTAGTACGTTTGGCTTTTTGTAGATTGTTTTGCTTGGTCCCTTTTCCTTATATACTCTTTTCCATCTTCCTCTGTTTATGTTCTTATGTAGTTACTTCAAGCTGTTTTCTTTTCTTTTACTTTCGTTTTGAATTTGTCATTCCACTATTTTGTTTGGTTCTTACTACCTTTTGTATTGACTGTGTTCTTCCACATACTTCTTCTGCTGTGCTGAGGAGTACTTTTTTTAGGATTTCCCATCTTCTATTTAGGTCTCATTTTTGTGCCAATTGTTTTTCTTTTTCTTTTTTTGTTATTATTCTTTTTGTAACTATATCTTCGTATTGTTGTCTTATTTCAAGGTTTTTCAGTTGTTCAATATAGATCCGTTTATATTATCTTATTCTTTGTCCTTTTATATGGTTTCTATCAACAGTCTGATATTAATAGTCTATGATCTGTGTTTAATTCAGCTCCTCTAATGATCTTCACATCCATTCAAGTTAGAACTTATTTGTTAGAGTATACTACGTAGTTAATTTTGCTGTTTACATCTTTTGTTTTTGCTTCAAATGTAACTTGGTGGATTTTATTACGTTTGAATAAGGTATTTCCTAGAACTAATTTATTGTTACTACAAAATTCCATCATGCGATCTCCGTTGTCGTTTTTCGTCATTTTCGCAACAAGTTGTCTCATTGTTCCTAATCCTTGTGTAGCATCGTTTCCGATTTCAATTTCTTGTGATTATTATTTGATTAGTTGTTCCACGGACCTCGTCTAGGGTTGTTTGCAAAAATGCTTCCTTATCTTCGACAGGTGTATCTTCTGTAGGTGAGTATAGGTGAATAATTCCGATATTTCCCACTAATTCCGTTATTACATACATTAATATGGAGCTGATACTTTCCCCTGTGTGACTTTGCAGTTTATTCCTGGTGTCCTTATAATTCCCACACCCTCTTTCGCTCTTGCATTAAATGCTACTCCTGAGTATTTTAAGGAGTAGTTGTTATTTAGGGTTTTCTTCGCTTGTTCTTTTGTTTTAATTTCACTAAGGCCGATTATGTCTACCTTGTATTTCTCCATTTCTTCTATGACCCTTACTTCCTTTCCATTTATTGTTTTGACATTCCACTTGCTATTCATGTCCGTTTTTATTTGCCTAGTTAGAGTTTTTTATTCCAGTTCTTTCCGAGGCTATTACAATATTATTTAGGGTTGATATTTGATGGCTGGATGTTAGCACCACCGCTTTACCCTTCTTTTTTATAAACAAAAATTAAACAATGGACAAATTTCTTAAAGCTAATTACAAAATTTAAATGTTTCGATAGTTTAGATTTCTAAATATAAATATTCCCTTTAAAAGGGAAATACAAAAGATCCAATGGCTTATCGAAGAATAAGCGTCACGAGCACATTTAGTAAATTGTTCAAGTGCAGCCAAAATAAATTAGGAGAAGTAGTTGGTCAAAAAAATTAGGAAAACCAAAAAGGATTTACTCCTGGTCGCTTGTGTAGACAATCTTTTCGTATTCAAATAGCTATTAGATCGCCAGAGTAATCTAAGCGGTTGAGGCGCGGACTGCGATGCGGACGGACCCGGGATTCATTTCCGGAGCTTTCTGATGACTGGCAGGTGGCCTACTCAGTCACTTAAAATAATTGAGTATCTGCGCTCGTTGGAACAAGGAGTAATAATGGCGGTCGTCTAAGGCACGGTGTTTGCCACATCATCCTGCATCAGAATTGGTGAGCGACGACCGGGCAATACAGTCGGATATACGAGAGCTTTAACCACTCAGTTCGCATGCCGTATATATATATATATATATATATATATATATATATATATATATATATATATATATATATATATATATATATATATATAAGTGGCTACATGAAAGATGAGAGAAATTTGTTTAAAAAACTTTTATATCTTAAATATAACTACTGCTAAATATAAAACTTAATTAAACCTAAACTGATGTTTATAATATGTCAACTATAATATTCCAAAAGAAACCGCATATTTTTAATTACTTAGCAACTCTCTAATGAATTACCCCCCTAAAACCCTCAAACAACTTTCATTAATGTTTTATTAATAATTTTATTAAATATCTTACCAAAGAAAATAATTGCACCTGACATTAAAATTACGTTTTCGTGAGCTTTAATTAAGCCAACGATTGAGTAAATGAAGTTTTATTTCACTTCCAAACTTCTTTACAATAAATTGTATTACTCAAAAGATATTATAAGTAGTATAACCACTTTCTTTAAATATGTTTTGTTCAATTTCGGTTAAATTATAGTCTTTTTCTATAAAATATTTTAAAACCTTCCCATAAATTAAACTGCTACTGTTAAGCTTCTATAGTTTTCTCATCTATTTCATTGAACTTTTTTGTACAAGAATAATGCATATAATAATGAATTTATTTATGTAAATTAATGTTAATGTTAATTTTCCAAGACCAGATTTTATTAATTTTGCTTATATTCGGCATCGGCTTTAATGCCATTTTCAAGAGTTTAGCTCTTCACTCGGGGTCTTAATCTGCCTACTCCCCAAGCAGAGCTACGAGCCTTTGAGTAAGACTGACTTTTCGTGTGTCCTACTTAGTCTTTTATAGGGCTGGAAGTGAAAGTTTGTTTAGCGGGAGATGCGTTTGGTTGGGGAAAGTTTGTTGAATTAAGGGTATTGCGTAATTGGCGGTGCGGGGTAATAAAGGATTTCCATATGACGGTAAACGTTGGCTGTCATTTCTTGTGTTGAGGCACTGTGGGAGTTTTTCTATTTCAATTGTCTCACGTACTATTCTGCTGGTGAAATGAGAACTGGGGACAATGGCTTTAGCCCCAGAGAAATTAATTTTGTGGCCTGTTTCTTTGTTGTGTTTGGCAAGTACCGAACCATTATCGCCTTTCCGTGCGGCCAGAGAATGCTCATATATTCAACTAAATATTTGCCAATTTGTTTGACGTTTGGCAGTCTCCACAAGGTATTTCATACACTCCTTGGGATTTATTGGGCCAGTGACTCTTTGCTGAGCGAATAAGCCCAGATATTTGGTTATTGGTCGTAAAGACCGTGCGTATATTTTGCCGCATTAGTAAACGGGTAATTCTAGCGGTGATGCCTCTGATGTAAGGTAGGAATGCTTTTTGTGGGTCAGGAGGGTTTTGGGATTGAGAGTTAGTGTTTTTATATATATTTTTGATTATATTAGTTAAGGATTTGTTGGAATATCCATGTAGGGGTGGTGGTAATGGATTTTAATTTCTGTTTGGCGATTTTTCGTATCGGAAAGTCTGATGGATCTAGTGATGAGGGATTTTGCAACCGAATGAATTTGGGCAGGGTGGTGATGGTATTTGGCATTTAGGTAGCGGTTAGCGTGAGTAGGTTTTCTGTAGACAGTGTAATAAAAGCTGTCATTAGAAGGATTTCTTGTTATTAGAATAAGGGAGGGTAATTATTAATTCAGTTTTCATGGTAAATTTGATATTGGTGTGGATTTGGTTGAGGTGGGAAAGAACTTCTGGAAGGGTATCATGTCTATCAGGCCAAATAACAAAAGTGTCATCGACATGTCGTATCCAGCAGATAGGTTTAAGGTAAAAGAGGTGAGGGCTTTTGTTTCAAAATCGGCCATAAAAAGATTAGCAATTAGCAAAATTTATTTTGGAAGGTAAACTAAGTATTGGATAGGCAATGATTTATTAGAAAGATGATATTGTTATTTATATTATAGGTTGACTTTAATAACTGTAGAATATTAGGAATTGGGATATCTGTAAACAAGAAAACGACATAAAAGCTGACCATAATGTCACCTTTGCGTATAGGGAAGGTTTTCAGTATTTCTAGGAAATGATAGGAGATTTGAACGTAGGATGATGCCTGCTCTGTGAGAGGTTGGAGAGTCTTGGCAAGGTATTTAGCTAGGTTGTGGGTGGGAGAACCGCACTATAGGGCGTAAGCTGTATTTAGTACATTTGGTTGACCATCAATTTGGAATCCTGGAAATTTATAGTTGAAGTTTTTGGTATTGATATCTTGGTTAGTAAAGGGTTATTTCTTGAGGCTGGTATGGTTGGTTTTGGTAATTCGGATGTACGTAAGTTTGCATCTTGCCTGGTTTCATTTACCACATTTTCGGAAAGGGTGGAAATGGAGGATTCCTATATAGTTATATAGCTAAGTTGCTTATAGTGTAGCCAGAAAGCTTACGTACCGTCGTATTGGTCAGGGATGGTTGAGTATTGGGAAATTTACTTTGGCACAACTTGGAAAATTTGCGTTTTTGGGTGTCGGTTTTATTTTCAGATATGCACGACGCTTTGTCGTGTATAATCCTAGAGAAAGCATCCCAGATAATAGAATGAATTTTGGAGGAACTTAATTTATGGAAAAGGCCATAAAGTTTCAAATTGTTATTTGCGAGATTTTTACGGGTAGCATGGATGGAGTTTCTATGTAGAGGTGGCTCTGCTTTTTTAAAGATACGGGAGATGGTGGATGATTTCTGATGAACAAAGAAACAGGCCACAAAATTAATTTCTTTGAGGCGAAAGCCATTGCCCCCATTTACCATTTTACCAGCAGAATAGTACGAACCTCTAGTGGGTTGAAACCCAAGTTTTTTTAGAAAAACTATCACTCTCCTCTTTTCTTATTTTGACTTGGGACAGGCACAAGGTTTTACTATCGATTTATTAGTTAATTAAAAGCGTAATATTATATTTTAGTTAATTTACTTTTGATAAACCATAAGTAATAAATTATTTATCAAAAATAAATTAGTTACAATAAAATGTTTTTCTTAAAAATCATAAAATTGTATTTTTAGCAAATTCAGTTGTTTATATTGTTAAATAACAAGACAAATACATTAAATTATTTTTATTTATGTGCATTATATTCTTTCCATTTAATATACACCCAATTGAAATTCATGTACTGATGAAGTCTTATTTTTTTAACCCAAGTTGCAAATCAGGTCAATTTCTGCTAGCTATATTTTTACTGGGTTAATTGAAGTAGGTATATTCCTACTTCACTTTAGGGAAAAATTTGCATACTGCTGCAAAATGTCTGTTTGCTTTAATTTCTCAAGCATTTTAATAGATTCTGTTGGTGTTTTGTTCGATTTTACTACTACTTCATATTAAAGCATTTATCGATTTTTAAATTTTAAACGACTAATCTACCGAACAACTGAAAGTGTTAATATTTTTCACGTAAATCCAGATATATTTAAGGTCACTTATCAAACACAAACAATCCATTTTTACTGGTTTGTCTAAATAATAAAACAATTTTGCTATTTCATAACCAAACCTAGTATTTATTACTTACAGTGTCGATTGAAAATGAGACAATAACATGTAAAATAAAACAATTAAATATATATATATATATAGATTTCACTATTATTTATTAAATTTTATGAAATTACAGCCATTTTAATACGTAATTAACTATTAGCAGTCATAATTTAAATGTATAAGTCGTATGCCAATTAATTTAAATGTAATGACAAAATTATTTTAAAAAATACATAAAAATCAAAATAATTTTTATCCCTTTAATTTAATATTTTTTATGCCTACCTGTATTCTAAAAACAGCTTTCTGGCATTAATATCTGTATATTGCAAGGACATAGAGCTTCAAACTATATTACTTTTCTATTATTTTTTAACTGGGTCGATTTTAACAAATCAACTTTGATGTTTATAAAGCTTTTTTTAGCTTTTCTAATTGTGCGCATGTAATTATTCTTTCTTCTTTCCTGCAATTACATATAATCGATCCTAACCGAATCACAGAAAACCCACATCGTGATATTTCTAGCGCCATATTTTATTGTTACCAAATCATCATAGATGCTACTCTGTTAAACTATTCGCCTTTGATGGTTTACAATTATCTAAAATTTAAATTAGTTCACAAAAATTTAGCGCTTTCGATCTGAGCGCGTACTATCTAGTAATAGATTAGTGTTATATTCGGATGCAGAATTTTTTATTTAGCAACTGGTACATCAAGAGGCTATTAAAACCTACTATTGGGACTATCGTGGGATACATTAAGCTGCAAATTTTAAATCCAATCTTTACATATACAGGCAACATAATCTTAAAGATCAATAAGCAGGGAACTATTAACCAAGATAAAACTAAACAAAATAAGTAGCCTATAACATCTCCAATCCATGATTTTTCAAAATAATAGTCACTCATTCAGAAATGTACAATTATTAAGCAAAATAAATATTATTTCTATGGGCGGATTGAACTTGCAAACGACACCACAGATATAGCAATCACATTAACCCACCTTGCAAGGTACCGAAATGAGTAAAATGCACTAATACGAATTACTAGTACCAATGCACCACAACCCACAAAAACTAGTATGTGTAAACTATGGCGGCAAACAGCCTGCCAATTATCGAGGACGCAGTTATTATATGAACTCAAATTTATGAATCACCTATTTAACAAAAAAACAGTGTAAGAACAACACCCAACACCCCAAAAATATTTAATCAACTCCCAATACACTTTGCAAAAGCGTCATATATTACTAATTTAATATAAGCAGTTTTGAATACATTAACTCCTTACTGTGATCGAATCAAGTAATTTATCTATTTATTTTTTTTTGAATTTTCAATTGCACCTAATATATTTTTCACCGTGTCCAATCTCACAATTCCATAATTCAATATCACTGCTTTGACAAAGCAAAAAGCTTTTGTTACATTTGTAACAAAGCATAGATATAGATAACAATAATCATTATGCGCTCATTATCTACTTATCTATATGTAATAAGACACTAATAATCTTAAAATTGACGGTTGTTAATTTAGAAATTAAAATTAAGAATAATGTAAGGATTATTGCAGTTTGTAAACAATTAAATAAGCGAATATTAGAGGAATTCTCTTTAACAATATTTAACATCCGAATGCTAACATCAAAATTACAATTTTAAATTACTCTCTGAAATATCAATAAACGCAGTGGAAATAGATTGCAAATCTTTAATTCAGTTATCAGCACTAAATCAACCTACTACCCACACAGAACAGATCGCCAGCTTGACATATTGGATATTCATTACTCAAAGACTTCACAGCATCAATAACGTGAACCGTGCTAAAGAAACTTAAATGGGATCACCTTCTAGCACTATTCAGATTTAACAGTAATCCTGATAAAGATGCTTATCCCAAATGTCTATTTAAACGAAATTAAACAAAGAAATTGATATTAAATTGAAAAATTTAACGAGTTACACGACTTGTTCAGAAAGTATCGGAAATAATTTTTTCAACCAATTAGCAGTGCTAGAGAGTGGCGTGGTTTTCGGCAATATGGATGATGGGGGAGTCTTAGGTAAAGAATGCAACCCGGCTCAGTTGTGTTGATGACATGCCCCAAACTTGACATGCAGCATACGTTAGAGCAACGTTCTACGGTAAATTTTGTGTCAAACTAAAATCAGGCATCTAAACTGAACCTGATAAGAAAAACCTAACGGGGGAAGCCATATCAAAAACGAGTGACGGAGGGAAGCCGTGGAAAACCGCAAAGGACGTCCTTTAACAAGCCGAGTGATAAAAATGTGGTGAAATTGAAACAATTCTTGGACTCTGATCGTGTTTAAGTGTTGGATTGATAGTACAGGAGTTAAATTTACCAAAAACCGTAGTAGGAATTGTTGGCCAAGCATAACGTGGCAATTTTACCCCAACCGCAGTACAACCCAAACTTGATCCGGCTTAACTTATTCCCAAAACTCAAATCCAACCTGAAAAGAGCTCGTTTTGGTTGTGTGGAGAGGATCCAAATAGCCGTGACCAAGGCTATAAATAGCATTTCAGTTTCCGCATTCCAGGAAGCCTTCAAAGAGTGGCAGACACGTACAAATGCAGGAAAAACCATTTTAAACATTTTTAAAGAAATAATGCAATACTTGTGTTTTTATTGAATTATTCCAGACACTATTCGGACGAATCCTAAATAATTTAAACCACTACTATTAAACCTACATAGAAACTTCGTAGTTTACCTACTCATATATTAACCATTATTAAAAACAAAAATAGATTCCTGAATCAAACAAAACTAAACTTACATTTGATCACCATAGAATTAATAATTATATTATATTTTCCCTTTGAAAACTACAAAATAATTAATATGACAATCCGATAAAAGGCTATTAATAAGCAACTTCAGATTTCTACAGATATCATCAATAATCAAATATATGCATCAAATTGAGAAAAGTACAACATTTTTGCCACTGGCGCGAAACAAATGTTTAGAATACAAATCCCAAATTATAATATATAATTTGAACAAAAATTGTTGCAGTAATAATCCATAGTTTCAAAAAACATCCGGATTAATTGTACCTACTGAAATATAGTTAGTTATTGACAAGCTATTTTTTAAGAAATCACCTAAACACTATCTGATTGCTAATAGAGTTACCAAAATTTTCTTGCCATAGTCCTTCATTTTCTAATCGTCATTTACAAAGGCTGTTTAGAAATGAAATGCTTTCCAATATGGAAATATATTACCGTGCTCTTCCTACAAAACATTAAAAAAGCTATAAAAATTACCCAATTACCTGTTAATAAACTTACTCCCCATAATGTTCAATAATTTTTAAAAAAAAAAAAGATTCTTACCATCTTTCACCATTATTTAATATATAATTTCCAACTTCTAATTGGTTTCCATAAAAACATTAAAATCCACTAACTATCCTGTATTTTAAAAATAAATAACATGATGTTACAATCTTTCTCAATGTCACATAAGCGTTTGATGGAGTTTGGACCGATCAAATTTATAAGATGATGAAAGCTAATGTTCTGAACTATTTTCTGCACATCATTCAATATTTTCTGACAAAGCACATTTTTGCAGTAAGAATTAGTTCTTCTCTTTCATTAAAAAAATCTGTTACTGATAGGGTCTCACAAGGCTCTATATTAAGTCCTACACTATTTAATATACTCGTTTATGATTTAAATATGAAGGTCCTTTGTAAACCAGCAACCCACATCAATAAAAAGCTCAACTAAAGCAAGTCTAAGATTATGTATCTCAAAATAACTAAAAAAATCTCCACTAGGCACTAATGTGGATTATTGATTTGCCAATTAATGCTTAGACTATTTATTACCTGCGCCTGTCAAATATGGCTTCCAATTCGCAAATAACTAAACCACAGTATATTTAAAACAAAGTAATTTGCATAATCTTCATCCTGATTCGCATGCAATTCTCAATTACATCATGTGTAGGTATACCAACTATGAAAACTTATCAAGAACACGAGTGCATGAATTTATACAACCGAATTTGGTTTTAACTTATTTTCAAAAAAAGATGTATTTTTTGTAAATGTAGTCTCTTATTTTTGTTAGTTTGTTTACTGGGATTTTTTAACTCTTTAAGTTTAAATAATAAAAGTTTTCTTTATGGTGGTTTTAGAATCAAGAATTTCAGCTATTTGCAGATGCTTTTCAATTGTTTTTAAAACACTAAGAATTTATTTTTGTATTGTTGCTCAATATACCAATTATCACTGGCAATACTTATTCGAAGATTGAGGTTTATAAATAAAATATTTTTATTGTTGGTAGTGATCTAACTATTGTAAAATTAATGTAAATTTGGTCTCTTCAATTTTACCAAAGCAACAATTAGAAATTTTTTATTTCATCTAACATTTAATGAAATGCTTTTTTTATTAATTGCTATTCATTGCTTACAGTCAGTTAAGTAAGAGCGTATTCGGCATAATTAGCAGTTGGGGAAAGGTGTCGCCCTAATTCTTTCGTGAGTCGATAGAAAACTTTGTCCTCGATGCTTTGTTACAAAGATTCAGTGGGTACTGAATTATTGCTAAGAAACGCGCAAAAACCGCGTACGCTTCGCGCTACGGGCCGTGTTCCTCTATACGCCCACCCAAAAAGTTCCGAAAATGTCTCATGCAACGGCTGAGTACATGAACAAGTCGAAAACATTCGCCAGCAAGTGGGTGCAGCGATATAAGGAGACAAAAACGTCTGATGACTTGCCAGAACGTTTCTCGAAATACAAAGTGTTCCCTAAAGTCGAAAAACAGATAGTAAACTTGTTTTTGAGGAACCCGGGACTAACATTGCGTCAAGAAGCAGCAAAATTAAACAGAAATGAGTAAATATATTGTACTTAGCTATCCAAACCCATTTCTGTGCACATGATATCAAATGCCGTTGTTTATTAAAGAAACCTTTGCTAGGTGAAAATCATGTGATGAAGCAACTCGCTTGGGTAAAGGACGATATCGGCTGAGATTGGAGCAATGTAATTTTTACAGACGAAGCTTCTGTTTGGGGACATGTTACGTCCTACGAGCCTGGTCAACCTTAACTAAGAGGTTGGTGCAGTAGATCGTTAAATACCCAATAAAAATGCATCTTTGGGGCTGATTTTCAAAACTGGGTTTCGAAACGCCTGATTTGTTTACGTACAACTTAAATGCTCCGAAAATTCTCGAAATTTATAAGAAATATTTGTTACCGACTTCCAAAAGAAAATATGAAGGAATTATCAGGAAATATCAAAGAATTTCTTTTGCGAATTAACACTAACCTGTAGGTACAAACCAATCCAGCCATATAAATTGAACTATTAAACGTTATATTATCCAAAAATTTAAATTTACTTATTTAAATAACCGTGAAAAGCTCTGGATTAAAAACAATGCATGCAGAAGTTACATATTTTATTTGATAAAAGTGATATAGAGTGTTTTAATAAACGATCCTCTCCATAAAATGTAAAAAATGTATATAATAGATTGTGTCTTTTTTAAATAAATCGATAATTTTTGTATACAAATAAATTTTTGTGTTTATTAGATTATCAAAAATTTTTTTATATTAGAATTTTTGTTAATTAGTAATATTATTTTTGAAAACTCTTGTTTCTTAGCTAACAATCACAATGATGTTACTTTGAGGCACATGAAATAACTGTTCTAATATTCTCTAACACATCGATTATCAAAACACCCACTTGCGGTGCTCTGTAGTACCGTGTGGCACTACTATAATGACATGGACATTTAATTGAAGCATTACACTGTTATTGCGTTTTTAACGTCTAAAGGTTATGCCTTCATTGACATTCATCTACAAACAGGTACTGCATCTGACAATGCCTGTGCGAATGTCAATACAATTAGGCAATTGACAAGAAGTATGAGAAAAAATAAATCTAGCCGCAACAAATTTACATGATCAGGCTAGATATAATTAGAGTGTGTCACGAATAAACAGGATTAAATATGTATAAACAAACTGATATCTGCCTGATATCTTTTACAACAAAATAAAAAAACTTGTTCAGTGTTGGCGTGCGTGTATAAATAGGAAGGTTATTACATAAAAAATGATACTTTTATAAATAATATTACAGGTTTATAAGAAATACGTGGCTTATTTATTAATAGTTACTACAGAAACGAGACTTTTGAAACAGTCGTATATTTCTGATATACGTCCATTTCACATTCGCGAAGTAAACGCGTACATAGCGATACTTGGTGATAAGTAAGTGTGATAAGTTCCCGGCAGCAAGACCTGGATTGTGTGGTCAGTTTAATAAATTCTCCAAATTGATTTAATTTGTTTAACAAACTAAACAATCGTTTCAATGCAGACAAGTCAGGATCACAGGTGAATAAGAACAGCTACTTTCTCAATCAATGCCAAATTTTGTCGTGCCCTGCAATGTGTCTGCCCCTGACCTCCTGGACCTTTTTGTCATAAAAGAAATTTCACAAGACTACTTAAACATCACACCATGTTAAGTTTTAACCTCCAACCACAGCCCCATTATAGCTACAATAAACATCTTATACTAAATAAAACGAAGCCACTGTTTCCTACTAATATAATTACAAAATAAAATGAAACTATTTCAGAGACATTCTCGAAAACCAGGTAACTACTAATATCCCATTAAACAGTGCAAGCGATATAGAATATGCAGTAGGATCTCTAATCCAGTCTATATATATGGAAACTACCAGAGCAACTTCACAGTGATCACTACACACAAACAAATTACAACTGCTCAGTGGATATTAAAAGAAATATTGCCGAAAAACGGCGTCCGAAAAATATGTCAACAAAATAGAACACAGAGGACAGTAGAAACCTAAAGAAATTGATTAAGGAAATAAAAACAAATACATAGACGAATACTTGAACTGGTTTACTGCTTTCGAAGATACTGGATACTCTCTTTGGAAAGCTACTAATCGCTTCAACTGACCTCAACAGCAAGTTCCTCCAATTCGCAACAAAAATGGTCCATGGATAAAGCTGAAGTCTTCACAACTCTTTGTCAAAAATTTTTTCAACCATTACCACTTACCGATGAACAACGTGACGATGATGAAGTGGAAAACTATCTAACGGCTCCCTTCCAACTCTCTCCGCCTATCAAACCTTTCTCCTTTGCAGAAGTTGAGTCCATGATCCTTAGAAACACCCATTGTAAAAAATCACTAAGATATGACCTAGTTACTGGACGTATATTGAAAAAACTATCCCCCAATGTTATAAAAATGGTGACGACGATCTTTATCAGCATATTACGAACGGGTTTTTTCCGGTACAGTGGAAAGTCGCACAGGGAGTCCTTATCCCAAAACCTGTAAAACCGGCCAGCGAGCCTGCAGCATAACCGTCCTATCAGTTTATTACCACTCTTCTCCAAAATTTTCGAAAAACTTCTACTAAAACGGTTTTATCCCATCTTTGACAACGAAACTTGATTCCTGATCACCAGTTTGGGTTTAGATTTCGACACTCTACTGTTGAACAGGTACATAGAATAGTAGATACTATTAACGCAGCATTCGAACACAAAAACTACTGCTCAGCCGTTTTCCTTGATGTCAGCAAGCCTTTGACAAGGTCTGGTATAAAACTATTATTTAAACTAAAGCGGATCTTGCAACACCCACATTATTTGATCATTAAATTATATCTAGAAGAACGGTATTTTCAAGTCACGTTCGGAGAAGCAATTTCACATCTTTATCCCATCAAATCCGGAATTTCTCAATGAAGCGTTCTGGGACCAGTCCTGTACGTTCTATATGCAGCCGATATACCCACAAATCCCAATGCAATTACTAGAACATACATTGATTACACGACAATTCATGTAACACATCATGACTTTGTCATCGCTGCACTAATCTTGCAACAACACTTCAATGACGTTTGTGAATAGTTTACAAAATGGCGCTTTAAACTCAACTGTTCCAAAAGCGTGCAAATTACTTTTACTAAACGCCGTGGTACCATACCGGACATTAACATGGATGGCACTCCTTTCCCAAGCAGACTGTGTTAAGTATCTTGTGTGCACCTCAATAAAGGTCTAAATTGGAGAACACACATTTGGACAAAGAGAAACATCTCAACCTAAAACTAAGGAAATATTATTGGTTACTTGACCGCAACTCTAAGCTCTCACTTACCAACAAATTACTTGTCTACAAATGTGTGCTAAAACCAATTTGGAGCTACGGTATCTAGTTATGGATACGGCATCGCACTCTAATATAGAAATCCTGGAACGTTTCCAAGCTAAAACGCTCCGTATAATTACCAATGCACCCTACTTTGTTCCTAATAAAGAAATACTTAACGGCTTGAAAGTGCCATCAGTGAAAGAAGGGATAGTTCATGCAGTGTAAAATATCTTAGAGATTAGAAACACATCAGAATCCGTTAACGTTAAATTTACTCGACAATAGTACTGACGTGCGCAGACTAAAACGCGTTAAAGAGCTAGATCTTCCCACACGCTACTGATTTAACTTAGATAGTATTCAATGTAATTATTTATTAAGTTAATCACAACGAGGGACGTCACATGACGTTCTCACACGTTACTTCTAGTGTAATGTTACATTTCTGTATTTATCTTATTTGCTTATTGCTATTGTAGCAGATTGCACACAAATGTCAATAAAAAAATCTAATGTGCAAAAAGCTCTACTTTACTATCACAAATATACAAAAGCATGCTAATAGATTTTGAAGTTAACACTAAAAAGGCTACATCCATACTTAACTACTTGTGATTTAATTTAAATGCTTTGTTGTCTGTTATCCTTAACTTACATAATATTATATAAAATATTGTTGGCAATAGCACAGTTCCGGATATTAAAAACAACAAAAACAAAAATTTTATAACTTGGCAATTTAAATTCTTTACATGATAAATTATTTAACATATTTTTTATAATTAGAAAAAAATTGTTTGCATAAAATATCCGCTCTCACTGTTTGATCGTCCCGCACCATGTTCGATACGGAGCGACTTAGAAAGTGCCGCTCTTTAGACGACTCTTTAACATGTTGTTACCCCTTGTTGAAAATGAAGACAAATAGTCATTTATTGTTAATGAGTGAGCAAATATTTAATTACTGTAATTTTTAATATTCATTCCTATTTTAGTTTAGTTACCTTTTTGTTTAATTAAAGAGAATTACATAATAAAAGAATATGAAAATGCGCTGCTTAAAATCAATATAACAATTTCTCAGAATGCTAAATTAAGAGCCTAGCCTTAAAAATTTATTTGGACCGGGATAAAAATACATGCAACAAAAAGTCTTTTGTTTTCTTTTGAACTCAATCTTTCTTAATGTAGGTATATTAGTTTCGTGTAACATGTAGTGCTAAATTTAGTTAAGTCTACAATTATTCGTTTGATAAATAAAGCGCATACTTTAGTAGCAACTGGACAAAAGTCTGAATATTTTCAAATTATCTATTTAACTAAAAATATTAGTAGGTAAAAATGTAAAAGAAACTTGAAATGACATTAGACACAGAATTAAACTTATAAATTAAACACAAATTTGAAGATTATGTTCATCTAGTGTAGTTTTAAACTAGAGATCGCTAATATATTCAAATCTATTTTAATTTAAAGAAAGACTTTAAGTTTTAGTAACAAATCATAAGCAACGAAGCTCACCTCCAATATTTAGGCAATACAAAATTTTTAAGCTATTTTCGAATACCTTTTTCAATCAGATAGAGTGACCGTTTTGTATGAAATATAGGCGAAATACATAACTGGTCCTTTCATTTTTTAAATGTAGAAACCACAGCTCTTTCTACAAATAAAGAAGTCTATCAAATAACAATCGCTTTTTTGGTTTATTTATACTATTATTATAAAAAAAAAGGCCACTCCACCTGCCATCAACTACAGCGCATGATCGAAACAATCGAACGAGGATTTGAAAGCAAACAATACGTTACTGCCTTGTTTTTAGACATAGCTCAAGCATTCGATCGAGTGTGGACCGATGGCTTAAAATATAAAATAGTACGTCTTCAACTACCTGAGTACATAAAATCCATATTGTTCTCGTTCCTAGAAAATCGTACATATGCAATCAAGATACAGGCAAGCTTATCAACTACTAGAGCTATACATGCAGGGGTTCCACAAGGAGTATTCTAGGTCCCATTTTATTCAACATCTACATGCATGACTTTCCTGTTCCCAATGCAAACCTAGCAATGTTCGCAGATGACACGGTCGTTAACCAGAAATCAAAACTTAGAGCGAGCAATAGCCGACTTACAAACTGCCGCCAATACACTAAGCAGATGGTTCATGAAATGGAATCTATCAATTAATCATTCCAAGTGTACTACGAAAATATTCACACTTAGAATTATCAAAATCCAACGTTAATTACAATCAATGGACATACTATACAATGGAATGCCAAAGACGAGCCCGTGAAATATCTGGGTATCCATCTCGATACTCGGCTCACATGGAAATACCATATATTAAAAAAGCTGAACGAAGGCCATACGCGTTTAATCCAGCTCTATCCAATCATAAATAAAAGTCCACTATGAAAATCGAATGCATGACGCTCTTGTATAAATCTCTAATACGTCCATTGATACTGTACGGATGTGTGATATGGGCTAACACTTCCAAAACCAATCTCAACCGAATCCAGACGTTAGAAAATAAAATTCTTCGAACAACAGTCAACGCCCCGTGGTTCATTACAAATCAACAACTTCATCACGAATTAAACATGCTCACAATTCAAGAACATATTGCAAAACTGACTAAAACCTTCCATGACAACCTTACCAACTGCAATGGTGCCACCTTCTATGAACTAGGCCAAAGAAGTATTCATAGACGATTAAAACGAAAGTTACCCCAAGACATATACTTGAGTGATAGTGGTGATGAATAAGTGCGGACTAATCTCCAAATAACTATTTGATCAAAATACGTAAGTGATAGTCTTGATGTCTAAGTGCAATTAATTCTCAATTAACTATGTGATCAAATGGTAAATCCAAATGACTATTAACACAGCTATTTCAAGTGGTTATTAGGTACCATTCTGTTATTTCCCTTCGTTAAGTATTAATTGTCAAACATACCTTGTATAACAATGTATATTGTTGAGCAGGTAAAAGTTCTATTAAAAAAAAAAGAAAGAAAAAAAACTTTTTCTACAAGTTTGACCTGCCTATTACACACATACACAGAAGCTTATAGTAAATGTGGACCATCAGAAAAATAGGCGAATAGTGATTTTCATACTTCAGTTATAGTGATTTTGAAGTTTGTGGCAAGAAATAATTAGGATGACAAAAAACCGAAACACTACAGGAATTATTTAATTAATTAATTTTTATGTCAAACATAAAAACCAGTTAAACAAGCATTAAATATTATAATCTGAGGTTTCAAACCGTTCACAACCGCGAAAAATGTTTACAAGAGAGAAAAATAGCCGTATGCGAATTGAAGCAAATAGACATAGAAAAGCAAAAACCATGCACAAAATATTGCTTGATATGCAAAAAAAAGAGATTTTTCCATCATATTATTACTGGAGATGATAAGTGGATATATTTTGATAATTCTAAACGTAACAATTAATTTGCGATTCAATACAACCATCAACATCACGATCAAAACTAAATATTTATGGAAAATATGCAATTCTCTGTATTTGGTAAAACTAGAAGAACGTGCTATATTTTAAACTGTTAAAACTACATCATAATACCATTAATGACTTTTACCAACAATAATTAAATAATGTAAACTAAGCATTAAAGACCAAACATTCAGAATACGCCAAAAGGCATAACATAGTGGTCTTTCAACAAGACGACACATGTTAGGAAACAGTTCAAAACATGTTGAAGCATATAAATGGCTAAAGTAACATCTTTTTCCAATTATTTTAGAAATTACAGTTAATTTAATTAGTAAACGTTTATTTTGAACACTATATTTCCAGTTAAAGTATATAAATATATAAAAAAAACAATTATAAAAATACACAAATAAAACGTGTGGCCGGCGAAGAGATTGCTCTGTAAGCAATCCCAGAACGAACTTAAAAATTCGAAATCGAATATTTCGAAAATTATTGGACATAGAATTTTTTCGACTTCATTTTCGAATTCAGCGTAAAATTTCCTATAAGAATCCATTTTCAAATTTTAAAAAATCTCAAATTTTGTTACGGACCGACAGACAGACAGAATTCAGTAACGAACTTTTTAAGTTCGTTGAATACTCGAATGTTACTAAACGAAAAAAATAAAAAGTGTTATTTTAAGTTTATTGCAAAAACCGAAACATTTTAAAAAATATTAACTGTTTATATGTGTTTGCATTAACTACTTTATAGGAAAATTTGGTTTCTTAAGCTTGGTAAAATAAATCATCCCATTTCTAGCCCAGGAACTTAGCTCTTGGAATATTCTTTTAAATAGTTTGCACTGAGTAGCTCTACAGCTCCATTAGCTAACGCGCTGGTCAAGTTCCACAAGAAAATTCTCTTCCGATCCTGGCAGTCTGGAAACCTCTAGCCACGCTCCCAGTAGCGACTCCGTCTTCTCTTTGCGAGTCCTTGCGAGACGGAGATTAACAGCACGTGGGGTCAGTCAAAAGCCGATCTCAAAATTCAAACAATCTCGGACCAAGAAAGCTCGGGTGCAAACTTTGCTCATCGCAAACGGAACCTACAACGAATCAATATTTGCAGATTGGAATTAGGTCTCAATTGGCAACTTCGAGCGGGGCTTGTTCGCCGCATAATAACCATTGTTTAAGTGATGGTGGCGTTATTAAAATAATTAATTGTTGGCTCAGACGCGAGCTCAGAAGCTGTCTGGGTGCATTTGACGGCTCAGTAAGTTTAATTAGCGTATGTAAAATTTATTAATATACGTCAGCTCAACGATGCAGTCTTTCTGAAGTTCGGCTTCCACGTTTGTGGTAAACACATAGGACGCTTTTAGATCAGTTTGCGTTACATAATTTTCTCAATTAATCAATCTCAGTTTTAATGCTTCCTACTTTTGTAAACCGTGACAGCAACATACAGAAACACGTAATTATTTAGTTAAATTTACATAGTTATAAATGTATAGGTTTTAACTAGGCTATTTACTTTATTAATTTTAAAAGGGATTTGCAAACAACTTTTTAACAGTTTACTTTTAAATTCACAATAAAAAAGTTAGTCACTGATTCCTTAGCAAATTACAAGTACAAAGAATTAAAAAAAGTATTATTTATGTGCACTGCATATTTAACAATTATAAAAAAGTATCAGTTTAAACATAGTATATGTCAACATAGCTTTCACATTTTTTAAGTTGTCTAACATTTTTTAAATTCCTATAGAAAAATCTACCCATATATTTGTTCGTTATATTTCCTAAACTTTTATTAACTCGAGAATAGTTCATATTATAGCAAATATCAATTTTGCAAACTATATATATTGGACTCGAACATATAGATGTAATAATAATAATTTAACTAAACA
The DNA here is from genome assembly GCA_036346155.1 of Sinelater perroti. NCBI lineage: Eukaryota > Metazoa > Arthropoda > Insecta > Coleoptera > Elateridae > Sinelater > Sinelater perroti. The sequence goes on along the minus strand of JARFIY010000359.1, from coordinate 13,232,923 downwards.
GCTACATATTAATTGTAAAAAAGTAAAAAGCAAGAAATAAATTATTTTTAGTTACCTTGAACATAAATGCATATAAAATAATAGTAAAATAATTAATTCTAATGTGTCATATTAATTTTTGCTCCAAATAAGTAAATTATAATAAATATCAATGAAGTAAAATAATAAATAGACCATGTTAGGCAGATATTGTCCAAGAGATTGTAATAGGTGTGTAAATAGAAACGCGGTTTGGTCAAATTCAACTTTATTAAAAAGATACTTGTTACAAAGATCAACAATCGAAATATTCGCCATTACTATATATGTTTTTTTTCATTTATTGGGTGGATGATGAATGCTTTTGCTATAGAAACTTGGTGGTTTCGAAGCAAAATAGTCACCGAGACATTTTCTCACATTTTCAACTTTCGTGAAGTCTTTCAAATATGAATAAGTGGTAATCGGAAAGAACCAAGTCTAGAAAATATGCCGCATGCTGGGCAATTTTTCAGCCATCACTTTCCGACTTCTTTGACATGTAAATGGTCTTTTTCCTCCAGAACATAAATTAATTTGATCAAATGGGCTTGGTTACGTTTGCTGTATAGTTTGGGCCAGGTTCCAAAAGCTGGTAATAAATGACACTTTTCCAATTCCACTAGACACACGGTAACACTTTATTGGCATGAATATTTGTTTTTGAAACTGATATTGATGGCTGGTCTGGATTAATCCATGCTTTTCTGCGTTTAGAATTGTGGAATAAAATCCACGTTTTACCACCCGTAATGATTTTGTGGAAAAAATTGTTTTTTTGTGCCAAGAAAGAAAATTCATCCAGATGTCAACTCTTCGGTTTTTGTTTTCTACCACCAGTTTATGAGAAATTCATTTTTCTTCTTTTTGTATCTTTCCCATTGCATGCTATCGAAGTGATTGATAAGTAACACTAAAATTTAACATTCTTTGTCTTCAAATTTTTTTGCTACACCTGGAGGTGTGGATTGTCCTCAAGACTGAAATTTTTAACTCGAAATCTTGCAAACTGACTAAAACTTATATGTTATAAAAACAGCAATGACTAAGCTACATATATTCAAAATGGCGGGAGAATTAGTTGCGTTAAAATATGTTTTTAATGGAACTAATTTCAGTGCCGAGTTTCTACTTGCACACCTATTAAATGGCAAGTATTACTCTATAATTTTGGACTATACGTGTCACACGCAGACCAACTCGTTTTTATGGTACGCTATATTTGCTACCTACGAACAATTTTTAACGTTTATTCCTAACTTGGGCCACAAAGGTAAAGAGACAGTGAACGCTGTAATATTTACCGTAGATTTTATCAATCTTAATCAAAATAACTGTAAAGGCCAGAGCTACGACAAGGCTAGCAACATGTCGGAGTACTACAAAGGTTTTCAAGCTAGAATAAAAGAAGTAAATTTTTTAGACACTTTTTACAACTAGTTGTTCTTGCAGCAGCGAAAATCAGCAACTACTCATTTAAATTTTTTTTCTCAGAAAAACAAATCTGTAACTTCAATCAAAACATGGGATATTTTGCAGCCTCGTCTTAAAAAGCATACCTTATCTTTAAATACTTTGTCAGCAACGCCATGGGTGCCCGTACTGATGCTACTCAAGTACTATACAAATGATACCTGGAGATTTTTAATACTCTGGCACATAATATTTATGATAGTATAAAGCAAATGTTATATTGGAAAAACTTAATAGCTTTGACATGACATTGATGTATATTTTTGGAACAATATTCCTATAAAGCCTCATAGAGGTCATTACTCTATACAGTACATTAGAAAATTTTGCAGACGCTCTTTCAGACGAAGATGAGTTTGATTTAGTATGAAGTAGAACAATCTATACATAAGATTTCGGATTTCTATGAAAAAAAAACAGAAAGCGGTACAGGCAAAATTAGTCATGGGAAAGGTATGCTTTTGATAAAAGTTTTGTAAAAAATGTATGCATTTAGCATCATTTTTAAGAATAAATAATAGTATTAACAAATATGATGAGAAGCCAAACCAAAATAAATAGAACCACAGACTTTTAAAATTATTGAATCTATATTTCATTCTAAGAATTTTTAAATGCACTTAAGAACTATTCTTTTCAGCTCTTAACAGAGTAAAAAAACTTTTTGAGATTAACGTTGAAACAAGAGAAAAAGTGACGAACCTTGCACTTTTATTTATTACCAATGAGTTTCTACATATTTTTCTTTTGATGCCATAGTCCAGAAGTTTCCTAATTCTAAAGCCAGGAAAAGAAAGGTTTTTTTAATTTTAGATAAAATGGACAAGGTTTTATTTTCTCTCTTTAATATGTAAATGTATATAAACATTTTATTAGTGCATATACATTCTGTCAAAAACAGTACCAGGAATTGGTAATTTAAAAAGCCCCGGCTAATAAATAAAAAAAAACTTTTGCGTAAATTGGTAGCATTGGCATTAATTCTTATGCCTAAAGTGAGCGCAATATGTCAGTCAGTTTGATTACAGAAGCTGCTTAAATCAGTGCACCTCAGTGTCACAATTTTTACAATAAACAAAAATATTGAACAAACAGTTTGCCTTAAATTTTGTATTTCGAACGGAATTTCGTGTGCCGACTCGCTAAAAATATTAGAAAAGGCTTACGATGAATCAGCTTTATCAAAAACACGGGCTTACGACTGGCACAAAGCGTTCAAAAACAGCCGAGAGATCGTTGAACATAACTATCGTTCTTTTCAAATAACAAAAACATCGATAAAGTGAAGGACATTGTGCTCGATAATCGCTGTTCCAGCTTAAGAGAGATAATACGTGACCTCAAGATCTCTCACGAGTTGGTTCCTTTAATTTTTTAGTGGATCATTTGAGCATGGCAACGCCGCTCTTTAGACATGCTGGATCGCGTCAATTCTGATCCCACATTTATGGAATGCATCAACAGGCACTCCGTGATACTAGTTTTAAGTCGATCGAGTCCATAAAACTAAAGACTATACCGAAAAGTGCATATAAAAATGTTTTGAAGACGACAAAAACGCTGCCGTATGGGTATTGCATAAAATAGAACCTACTTTAAAGGAGTCAAACTAAATAAATATTGATGATTAAAGAAAAATTATGTACTTTATTTAATAATTGCCGATACTTTTTGTCAGAGTGTATGTAACAAAAATTGAAAAACTCAAATAAATGTTTTGTTTAAACAATTAACTTTTTTGTTATTTTTTAATAACATTCCAAGCATGTAAAAATGTGAGGAAAGGCTGGTTAAAAACTAATCAGTCTAGGACGTCAAAAATCTTAATTTTAGATTAAACTGGTTGTAATATTTGTATTTAGTGGTCTGGTATATCCCTACAATTCTACTTCACATATCCACATAGGCCTTATATTAGGTTTGTATAAAATGACTGAGACTGTCTGTCAAACATTCAAAGTGTTTGTTTAATTTTAATATGTATCTGATGTTCTTTAACTTTAATATGTTTTTCTTATTAAGCTTATGTAAAAAGTAAACTCCAAATACTTTGTTTATATTTTATGAATATATTATATAAAAATTTGTAAATACAAGTTATGTTTTGTGGCGGATATAATTTGTTTAAATTTTTTCGTGCCGAAGCTGGTTTGTAATTTTTCAAATGTGGCTTCTGAATGTCAGTCAAGCGACAGAATTGCTGCATAATCAACAAGACCAGCTACTATAGAATCCTCTGTTGGCTGGTAAATAATTCGTATAAAATAAGTACAAGTGCTATCTGAGCCACACCTTACTTTATCAGATAAAAAGTAAATGTATTACTAAATGTAAAACTTGAAAATATCTACTTTGTATGCACGCCTTCAGAAGAAAAGAAAGTAACCAACAGAAATTTCTCAGCTTGAAAACTGTATTCGTTCGAATTTTGAACTGTAAAGTCGTGCTCAGAGCTCTCTCGCTGTGAAAGCAAGTGCTAAGCGGATATCATTCCGCACGAGTGATAACCGACACGGCCGTAAATTGATGTGTAACAAGAATTAAATTTTCTAACAAATGCCACTAACACATGTAGCTAATAACGTAATGCTAATTCTGCAGAGTAAAGCACTACTTCAAAAAAATAGTGTAAGATCATACAATGAACAAGCATTATATGCTGTCCAAAGTATGAAAATGACTGTACAACTAATAATTTTATTGAAATGCAGAGACGATGTTCCCCTAAAAACACATACAAATTTGCAAATAGATTGGCACAAATTTCACCATCTCGAAAGGAAGAGTAGGTACAAAATTAATACTTCACTGATAAAGATGACAAAAAAACGAGTGAGTAAGGAGTAAATCTCGTAAAAATAGAGAAATGAATACTTCATCCCCCCACAAGAAAGCACAAAATTTCAGAACAAAGTAGTTACAAAGCACCAGAAAAATGCAACAAATACCAAAATTAATATACAAAATAAATAATACTACAGCGCAGTAACAAATAAACTAATGAGCAAACTATAAATAGCATTTGTATAAAAACAAACAGAACAAAACTATTTATTGAAGCAGTAATCAAACTGATAAATGAAACTAAACAGCTTCTAAATATGTTTGTACTAACCTTTAAACCTGATGGGGATGTTAATAAAATACATATTTGAAATAAGAGACATCATAGGTCAGAGTAGAAATTCTTTCAATTAAAAAATCGAATCTAGTGCTACAGTTTAAAAAAGGCCTCAACTACGAACATACACAAATGTATTTTACTAAAGAAGTAGTAGCAAAGTACACAAAACCTGAAAAAAGTACAGCCTAAATGTGTACAGTAGGGAAAAGAACACTGCTAACTACAAAAGATGCATGATAGCAAAATAAATGCAGCAAATGGAAAATTTGCAAATAAAACTCACTTTATCTCAGATATCTGAATCGACCATGCAAAAGCAAAACAAAACACCAATCTTCCCAAATATAAAATGTACCTACAGCCAGTCACTGCCAGACTAAAGGAAATAATAAGAAAATAAGCCAGCAAGCTTTATCATGTAATTTTATTGTTCAACAAATATTGGAAAAACTTAACAAATCCGGAAAACGTATTTACAAATTAGAATATCGTACTTACAAAGAAATTCCCAAAAATAGAAAAAACTAATCATCTTAGAACGATAGAATATAATGTCAATGGACTGCTGCAGCACCAACAGGAATTGCAAGTAGTATTTAACTTAAAAATAATCAAAGTATGTTTCATTGCTGAAACTTACTTCACCAAAAGTTATATATTAAATTTCTACCACACCAGTCAGTACAGTACAGTGATCGTAAAAGAATTCATTTTACACCATCAGAAAATGGGATACCGATCTAAAGAAATACAGGCCACATATATGTATGTCAAAACTGAAACTTATAAAAATATTATTGTAGCATTACATTACCTGGCAAGGCATGCTATTAAGAAACAACCATACATTGATTTTCTCTAAAGCTAATGATACAAGTTCATAGTGCGAGGTGACTAATGTAAAACACATACCAAAAAAATAAGAACTGTTACAAGCGTGTAAACAACTCAAGTGGGAAACATTGTCAATTGACAAACCAACCTACTGGGCTAATGATATGACCAAAATTTCTGACCTCGTAGACTTTTTTGTAGTCAGAAGCATTTTATCAACTTACTTGCATGGGATATAGATTAAAACCTTTTCCCCATACTTCTAACCTTAAATGATAATATCATTCAGAAAAAACTGTCTAGAAGATTTGTGAATAAACTGACTGGTAAAGCTTCGAAATCACTCTTGAAAATTTTATTGAACTATTGAGTTTTCTAAAATTAAAAAAACAATTAGATAATAAATTATAATTGTTTGTCAGAAACATTTAGTAAGTAGCATTAAAAAAACTTATAACACAAGGCAATAATTATCTGAAATAAATCAATTAGCTAATTACGGGGGAAAATGCCATCAGACCAGGCCACCTATAGATAAGACAGCTTTAAAGAATACTAGTTAGCAATTAAAACGTGAAATTAATGTATTAACATTATTCGATTGGTAAATAACCAACTGAACTTACTAACGAGAACAACACTAATTATTTTCTATGGAAAACTACCAAAAAATTATAAAGTTCTATACTTTGGAATCCACCATTCACAAAAGCTGATGCAAGTTACTTTCATTGCAAAAAGCATTCAGACTTGCAGATTATTTGGAGATAACCTTCCAGCAATATGGTGAAGGTGATCCCCAAGACGGAACTAATCAAAGCAAAAGTATATCGTCAGTAAGCCTATCTTACTAAAACTAGTTTATAAAAAAATTAAAGTTGTCATCAATAAAAAATAATTTCCTGGTTTTGGCCTAATTACTGGAGAAAATCTAAAGGAATTACTAATAAAAGCTGTTGTAAAGTTAACCTACACATCTTTTAGACTAAAATGTGTGCTTAAGATGTAGAAAGTCGTATAGGTCACGATAATCGCCAAACCAGAAAATCTTATAGATGCAAAGGTTTTTGCTGCTGGTGTTATAGTACATCGTGTAATTGGTTTTCGTGTTTTGTAGAAAATTTTTTTAAAAGATATCCACCGCAATTGTGGACGAAATATCAAGAGTTCCCGAACTCCGACCACGGTCTCAGAACCGAGATCCAACCACACGATGTACCAGAAGAACCTCTTCATAAAATTCCATTATACAAGCCTTTCCCTCTACTATCTGTTATCTAGAAACTCTATGAGAAACTATTGTAGAAAAAGTTAAAACTATTAATAGAAGAGAAGGTTTAATTCCTTTTTGCAAGCTTGATTTTAGGGAAAGTCAATTGACCATAGGATCACAGATATCATTAAGAAGTCACTTAAAGAAAAAGTTAGCTCTTGCATATTCTTTAATGGATCACAGGCTTTTGACAAAGTATGGCATGAAGGTTTGTTCTACATGCTGATTGAGTTACTACCACGTCAGTGCTCAGAACTTTTAAAATCATATTTATCATAAAAATATTTCAAAATAAAATAAAACCAGGCATATTCCAAATTAAAAAGAATTAAGGCAGGAGTACGCCAAGAGAGAGTACTAAGCCTAATATTATATCTGCTGTATACCAATGATATCCTTAATCTCGTTTGCTAATAACACTCCAATACCTATAGTTGGAAAAAACTAAAAAAATCAACCAGAAAACGTTGATACCTCTAGTGACCATATAAACACCTAAATTGGAGCAAGTCGAGACATGTCAACTTCATTAATAAATATAATCAATGGTGCTCAGATTCTCTATGCTAACTCAGAAAAATATCCCGCTATACTACTTGACTCTAGGCTTTGCTGAAAAATTCATGTAAGAAAAACGTGAAGAACTTGACGTTAGCTAAAAAAATGCATTGGTTACTTGAGCTAAACTCTAAGCTATCAACATGCATATATGCTCTTATATAAGCAGATACTGAAACCCGTGTAGACATATAGCATTCAACTTTGAGGTTGTGTCAGTAAAAGCATTGTATAAGTTATATAACGATTCCAAAATAAAGTGCTAAGAAATATCATCGATTCATTCTAGTTCTGACGATACAACGATATCCATCGAGATCTTGAAAAGGAAACTGTTGACAAGGCCATTCCCAGATTGGCCAGTAGCCATAAACAGATGCTCCCCCACCATATAAGTGCCGAGATTATGTAACTCCTTGACAATACAGAAACAGTTAGAAGACTCAGAAAGCTTGATTCTGTAAATGTGTTAGCACAAAGCAGAGTAATGTGCACATTTTTGTATACAATGTTAGTGTACCTGGTTTCAATCCTATTCTATTGACTAAGACCTTAGTTTTAAAATTCAAATACAGTAAATTAAATTAGACAAAAACTATGACTTCTTCAATTTAAAGTTACCTTTAAACGTAAAGGAGCGGAGAACATTTTACAATAACGTCAATCTCAAAACATCAGCATTTTATGCCTCAAGACAAAAAACAATATTTCAAAAAAAATGTTTAGGCCATTATTATTCAATTCTTGCATTTTCCAAAAAAATATTTTACCGAAAAAGGTAAAATTAGTTCATCAAACAAATCTAGATAACCATTGATTTAGATTTAGGTCTATAAGCTATTATCTTAGGATCAGCTCTTGCTTTTAATATAAACCAAAACATTAAAAGCAATTATAAGTTTAAAACCTAAGTATAAAAGAATAAACGAATACTATAACCATATTAAAACGCAAAGTGTTCAAAATTTTATAATATTATTAAATATAAAAAATACAAAGCACAAGAGAACACTTATTTTTATATTTAGTTCATTTACACAAACCTACTCAAATCTATAGCAATATTTTAGTGAAAAGTGATCATTTATTTTGCATCCTAAACTTTTATAAGCAAAGATAATTTGTGTCTTTTTTAGTTTTTTGTACTGATCAATTATTCACTTAAATTTATTTTTATAAATACATCTAGAAGAGCTTTATTTCTACAAAGTTCATAAACTTGGCTTTAGAATTGCGAACGAACCGTTTAGAATAGTTGCTGTTATTTCCTCCGTTTGCAATTTAAGTAGTTATAAAATTATTTTCAAGTATTATTGAGACAAAACACGTCAAGTGAGCACCCCTAAAAACCAGTAGGTCTTCGATTTTTATAAAAAAATGGGTCAAATGAATGCCTATATCAATACTAAAGTTACCTCCAAAGGATTTTGCGAAATTTCAATTTTTATTGTTTATACGGATATTTGAATATTTTAATCATTTTTAATTGAAAAATTAATTACTCGGATACTTTTAAACGAAACCGTTATGAAAATTTTATGAGAGATACTTGAAAATTTATATTTTCAATTTAATTACCATTTTATTTATAACAATTTAATAAACAATTGAATTTTTAATAATGTTCTCATGCTTCGATTCTTCTGATTTTGGACGCTAAATGTTCCTTGGACCTTCAGCTTTAAGAATCCGCAAGAAAATTTGACTCCCTGATACTCGTTCGTTTACAAACATAGATAGGAAAAAAACGCAAACCTTCTGCCGCGCTGCCGCGTCAAGACGCAACCTGCCCCTGCCTGTAGGTCGCGTCTTGTATGCAGCCTAGCAGTTCTCGCTTAGCATGTCGTAGTAGACTTATTGTTTTTTAGTTCACAAATGTACTAGTCGCATGTGAAGAGTTTTTTAGAACAGTTTGATATGCACGATGGGACGTATCAATGAGTGTTGTAATCCTTTGAAAAAAGCAAAGCACAATCACGTGCGATCGAATTTAATACTGATACAGAAGAAACGAAACGCTAAGTTTAAGAAATTTATTAATTTGTACATGTGTAAACCGTGTGAAAAAGCAGTTTATAAATTCAGTTAAAGTGAAGTGAATTTAATATCGAAAGAAAAAGTAGTGAGAACGAAAGAATCTAAAACCGTTGATGCGGATGTTTGTGACGAGGAAGTAGTAAGCGACCCGAAGGATTTTTCTAATGCTGATGATGCAATTCTTGATCCAAATTTTGAAGTTGATGATGAACGAAAGAACCTGACGCAGATTAAGAAAATCAACGTAATTTTGAGCGAACTCGGCGAACCACCGATAAAAAAACGTCACTCAGATCAACTTACTAAAATGGATAAACAATCTATGAAGGCAGCAATAAATAATTTGATTGATGGACGTACTGCAAGTACTGCTGCTTCTGGAGATCCGAATCAGGCCTACGTGAATGTTATCAAGGAAGCTCTTTCAAAAGAAGAAACTCGATCCGGAAAAATTAAAGTGCTGACCACTTTACCGGCTGATTGGAGTACGAAAAAAATCGTCGAGAATTCAATGTTTCACGTCGAATGGTCTCTCGAGCTAAAGTTTTGGCAGCAAATTCTGGATTTGCTTTAGAACCTTCGAAGAAAAAAGGAAAGGAACTTTCAGAATCAACACGAGAGAACGTAGTGAATTTCTTTCTTTCAGATGATATTAGTCGCGTAATGCCTGACATGAAAGATTGTGTTTCCTTTGTCAAAGATGGCAAAAAATTCGAGTTCAAAAAAAACTATTATTATTTAATCTGAAAAATCTCCATGAACAATATCTAGAAAAATTTTCGGAGGCTAAGATAGGTCTCGCAAGATTTCAAAAACGTAAACCACCTGAATGCATCGCAGCTGGTCAAAGCGGTACTCACAACGTTTGTGTTTGTAAGATACATCACAAGATTAGACTGAAGTTATTCGGATTGAAAAAAGAATTAAAAAAACATGAAATTTCTTTCGTTGAAAAATGTGATGACTTGATAAAAGTTTCAGTATGTGAAATTTCAACGCCTGCTTGCTTTTTATCGACTTGCCGCGTTTGTCCAGATATACAAGTTATTATTGACCGGATGGAAAAACAACTAAATGACAATTATATTGAAAAAATCGCCTACACCCAATGAACTAGTAAAGACAGGTATAGAACGTTTAATTTTCTCCTCATTTCATGTATGTTTGTCGAATTTTTAAGTATTACGATGAAATTTTTATTTTAGATGTGACATTACCGAACATGTCGTGAGTAGTAAGGAATTTCTCGAATCTTTGAAAAAAGATTGGCCAAATCTTTTGAAGCATGATTTCTTAGCCAACTCACAAGCTGCTTATTTTAATAAGAAGAAAGAATCGGTGTGTAATGGTGAATTCGTTGTTTGTTTAGATTTTGCTGAAAACTATACGTGCTACGTACAAAATGCAATACAATCGCACCACTGGGCAAGCAACCAACTAACTTTGCATCCGTACGTGATATACTTCCGTAAAGATGGAAAAGTGCAGCATATAAATCATGTTTTTATAACGGAAAAAGTTACACACGATGCCAATTCGGTTCATTTGTTTAATACAAAGCTAGTCGAATTTTTAATAAAAGAGTATGGAGTAGAAAATGTTAAAACTATTTTATTTTTCTGACGGAGCAGGGCCACAGTTCAAAAATAAGTACAATTTCATGAATCTGATTTGTCACCGTAGTAATTTTGGAGTCGATCCAGAGTAGAACTTCTTCGCAACGTCACACGGCAAAGGTGCGTGCGACGGTGTGGGTGGATGCGTAAAAAGACACGCGTATCAAGCGAGCTTGCAACGTGTCAACGACAAACACATAACCAGCGCGAGAACATTATACGAATGGGCCAGCAGTTTCTTCAAAAAATAAGTTTCAGCTTCTGCTCACAGTCGGATCATGATTCAAATGAATCGACAGTTTCACAATTTTTATCCTGTAGATTCAGATAATATAGCTTGTAAAATATATTCCGAAGATGAAAAAGTTACAATCACCGAGTAACTAAAAAGACGTGAATTTATTCCTCTGTGTTTGTAGAATCGCTCAAGGGTACAGTAAACTTGCATCAATAAAAATTGATGCTGAATTACAGAATAAATCGGGGAGTCAAATTTTCTTGCGGATTCTTAAAGCTGAAGGTCCAAGGAACATTTTGCGTCCAAAATCAGAAGAATCAAAGCATGAGAACATTATTAAGAATTCAATTGTTTATTAAATTGTTATAAATAAAGTGGTAATTAAATGAATTTACGAGTTTGTTTATTTCATTTGAAAATATAAATTTTCAAGTATCTCTCATAAAATTTTCATAACGTTTCGTTTAAAAATGCCCGAGTAATTAATTTTTCAATTAAAAATGATTAACAAATTCAAACATCCGTATAAACAATAAAAATTGAAATTTCGCAAAATCGTTTGGAGGTATCTTTAGTATTAATATAGGCGTTCATTTGACCCATTTTTTATAAAAATCGACGACCTACTGGTTTTTAGAGGTCATCACTTGACGTATTTTGTCTCATTATAAAACTAATAGGTGTTCCGGTTAGTTCTGATCAGTGACATTTATTCTAAATAAAAAGCTAGGTGTTAGTAATAATGTCTATAAATATCATGTCGATAGTTTTGATATTTTTGTATAACATATGACAGTTTTCCTTCTATTTTATTTAGTTATTCATTGTTTTACCTGTTAAAATATAGAATATTCTAAAGCGGATTTTCGACATTGACTACTTTCCATGTTTGATTTGAAAAAATCAGCTGCTGAAGCTTATTACTAATTTTTCTAATCTTATGGTGATAAAGCTTTATCACATCCTAACTGCATTTTTTAGCATCAACGTTTTAACATGGCGAAATGACAAGGAACGCTCAGGTTAGCCAAAAAAGTTTAAAGACACTCAATTGTAGACATTGTTAGATGAAAACCTGACTCAAACGCTTAAGTAACTTGCAGGTCATTATATGCGCTGGTAAATCAACTATTTTGGATTGTCTGCCTGCAATGAGAAAAACCCAGGTGAAAGTAAAATGAATAGCCACATAAATTATTGGAAGGTGCTATTACAAATCGTTTGAACAACGCGATTTCTTTCCTTACTAGGCATCGTAGAAAAGTATTTTGTTTCGTATTGTGATTGGGAATAAGAAATGGATATATTTTGATAATTCTAACCACAAAAAATCATTAGTAAACACTGAACAACATCTTCTTTAAACGTTAAAGCTCAATATCCATTGCCATGAGGTCATACTCTGTATCTAATGGGATCGGTAGGGCGTGACCGTTACAAACAACACTTACACAATTTGGAAGAGAACTTGCGCCAGGAGAGGCTTATAGTAGCTAGCAAATACCGAGAAGTGATTCTTTTGCATGATAACGCTCGGCCTCGTGTTATTTAGGTAGTAAAAAAAAACACTATTAAACCTTTAATAAAAAATCCTCTTACAACCTGCTGCTCTCCAGACCTGGCCTGATCAGATTACCATCGTTTCCGATCAATGCAAAACACAATAGCAGTCACGCACTTTTGTAATTTCGAATAAGTTTAAAAATAGGCCAACGTATGGATTGTCCCAAAAAACCGTCGTTGTTTCCGGAACTATGGAAAAGGCTCACAACTAATGATGAAAAATATTTTGCTTAATGTATCAATTTATTTTCTGTTACATAAAGGCATACCTGACCAAAAATATTAATGAGAACTAACCTATAGTAAAGTATGGCGTAGACTAGGTTTATAACTCAGAGCGCAGACTTTAGAAATTTTATCTGAAAATCTAATTTTTACTTTCCTTATCCTATAACAAGGAAAGTAATGTAATCAGAATTTGACTTACAGTTTTCACATTTCTGGACAATTATAGCCTCAGGACACCAAAAGTTGGTTTGGGCCATTGGTTCGTGTGTGTGTGTGTGTGTGTCTGTCTGTCAGTAAACAAGATATCTCGAGAACCGTAAGAGCTGAGACTTGAAATTTGGTATGCAAGTTACTTGTGTAGGGACGCAGTGGAAGCTTTGGTAAAATATCGGCCCCGTTTGGAAGGTCAGCATAATCGTCTCAAGCGGTCGCGAATCCTAAACGTTGAAGATACCAAATTTATAGAAATAGATATGATTTTTTATCAGATAACATGAATTTAAAATAAAAGTTGGTAAAATAGAACTTAAAAAATTGAAGCTCAGGATATTTAATATACCTTTTTAACAATGTCAGTGGAAATTTATATTGATAGATCAAATCAGACGATGAAAAATTACAATGAAATTTTTAATCCGAGGTCAAATCAATAGTTGTAGCCGATTAAAATTAATTTAACACGGACAATTACAGCGCTCGGAGAACTACCGGGCCAACTGCATGGGAGCTTTGAGCTTAGAGGCGTGCAGCAGCAAATAATGGCAGGTGTGCGGCCGAGCTCGCACGGTTACCTTCAGTGACGTGCAAAATTTTAAGTACAGTCAATTATTATCTTGTACTGTTTATTTTAATCAGCTTGAGTGTTGGACTATATCATATATATATATATATATATATATATATATATATATATATAGGAAAGTCGTGTGATGTTCACACCAGATTTTTTTTATATAGATGTATATTTATTAGCAATCAGAACTACTACATTCTATGGGCTAATTGTATATCAGAATTTCAGCTTAAAATTACGTGACGAGAGCTCTTCCAGTGGAGGACTCTCTTAATCCAAAAGAAAGTCTGCTGGCCAAAGTCTATGTAGTCGTCGTGGGTGTTCTCTTTCCAGTAATGGTTGAAGAAGGTTATTTGAGTGGGCTGCCAATCTATCGTGGTGGGTTCTACTTCGTAGCTTGATGACATCTTTGACATAGAGAATCCTCAGGTCGTCGTGTAGCGTTTGGTTTGAGACATACCACGGTGCTTTAGATATTATACGTAGCACTAGATTGGCTTCTTTGGAGCTGTAATGCTGTATTGGATTTGCTTGCGCAACCACAGATTTCTATTCCATACGTCCAAATTGGGATGATGATTGTTTTATATAGCAGTATTTTGTTTTCTAGGGAAAGTTTTGAGTTCTTCCCTAACAGCCAATAGAATTCTTTGATCTTCAAGTCAATCTGCTTCCGTTTTTTGGTAATGTGATCTTTCCATGTTAACCTAGTGTCCAGGTGGAATCCAAGATATTTGATAGATATAGCTCGAGGGAGTTCGACGTTATTGAGAAAAAGCGGAGGACAACGTTCATGTCTTAGAGTGAAGTCTATGTGCTGTGATTTGTTTTCGTTTATTTTAATTTTCCAGAGATGCAACCAAGCCTGGAGTACATTTAAGTGGATTTGTACTAGGTTAGATGCTATTGCTGGGTCTTCATGAGCTGCTAGTATGGCAGTGTCATCAGCAAAAGTACAGATAGTAGTTTCAGTGGTTGTTGGGATATCGGATATATATAGGTTGTAGAGGGTCGGTCCTAAGACGCTTCCCTGTGGTACACCTGCTTCTATGGAATGATAGTCTGATTTGGCATCTCCTACTTTGGTTCTAAATTTGCGGTCTGAAAGGTAGGATTTCAAAATGTCGAAATACTTTAGTGGGAGGGTTTCCTTGACTTTATATAAGAGACCTGTATGCCAGACTTTATCAAAGGCCTGGCCAACGTCCAGTAGAACTGAAGTACAATAATGTTTTTGTTCAAAAGCGTGATTAATAGCTTGGATTAATCTATGTGTTTGCTGAACTGTAGAATGTCCTGCTCGGAAACCAAATTGATTGGGAGGAAGCCAGGTATCTGGTGAAATATCGGAATTTAGTCTCTGTAGTAATAAGCATTCTAATACCTTGGAAATTGTAGGGAGCAAACTGGACGGTATGAGGTTACGTCATTTGGGTTCTTTCCTGGCTTACTTATTAAGATTATTTCTGCCGTTTTTAGCATTGGAGGCCAGTGCTGCAGTCTTAAAATGGCATTAGAAATGTAGGTAGTAAAGAGTATCCCTTTTTTCGGCAATTCCCTGAGCATTTTTGGCGTCACACCGTCTGTACCTGGTGCTTTTCGGATGTTAAGATGGTTAAGTTCGTTCTGAACTTCGTGCGGAGTGAAGGATTTAATTCGAAATGGGGATTGTGGAATGTTGGATAAACTTGTTACAATGTCATTAATTATATCTTGATTGTTGAGCTTAAAGACAAATGCGAGGTGATTTGCAAAAAGATCAGCCTTTTCTTGGTCGCTTCTCGCCCATTTAGCGTTGTGATCAGCAAGAGTTTTTATTGGAGCATTGTGTTCTTTTGGCTTTTTCTTGAATTTAATTGGTCTCCAGATAAAGTTGTCGAATCTATTTAGTCTTGTCACGTAGCCACTGAAGGATTGTTAACGGAGTTCTCTAAGTTACGCCTTTAATTGATTGCTAATTCGATTCAGTATATTTTTATCCACGGGTGCCTGGGTTGTGTGCCACCTAGACCGTGCCTTCCGTTTTTACCAATTAAATGTTTTATTTCAAGTGGTATTGATTTTGTGGTATTATCTATTGGCAAAGATGGAGTACTTTCCATAACTGAATGTTTAAGGGTACTTGTGAGGGCATCCAAAGCGTCTTCGACTTCGTTATGGGTTTTGAGGCTTGTTTTTAGATTAATCCGTTGTTCCACTTTATTTTTGTATTTATCCCAGTTGGTTTGTTATGAAGTTTAGGTGTAAAATTCTTAATAATTACGAAAGTACTAATAGTTGCAATTATCGGGGAATGGTCAGATGACAAATCATAACTAGGAAATACTTCCATGTACGGTGAGGAGATTCCGTTGGTGATGAAGAAGTCCAACAGATCAGGAGTTTTATTTGGATCACTGGGCCAGTATGTTGGTTTACCGGTGGACAGAAATAAGTAGTTTTTTTCCTGGATTAGATTAGCTAGCTCACGACCTTTGGTAGTTGTTAGCCGAGAGCCCCAGAGAGTATGTTTACTGTTGAAATCACCTCCAGCAATAAATTTGGAGCCGAGTGTGTTGAAGAAGTCCCTGAAGTGGTTGAGTTTCAAGTAGTGCCTAGGAGGGCAATATACTGCAGAAATTGTTATCTCGTAGGAGGACGTTTTGACTATGAGTGAAGTGGCTTGCAAATGATTTGTTTCATACTTTGGTAATATGTAGTGACTTATAATATTTTTTTATTAAAATTGCAGTACCTGCATATGCAGTGTTGTCCGGGTGGTTTGTATTATAGGTTAAATAGGATGGAATACGAAAGAAGGATCTGTCGGTAAAGTGCGTTTCGCTAACAAGTAGCATGTCGATTGAATTGTGATGTAGAAAAGTCTCTACAATTCGTACAAATTTAGCGAATTTTATTGATGAGCGTTGTAAGCATGGTAATAATTGAGCTGTTTTGTTGCATTAGCTGTTGGAACATATTTTTAAACTCATTTAGAAAAGTGCTGAGGGTAATTGTGTTTTCCTCTGGTGGTCTTTGGTGGTTTTGATTTCTTAGTATATTCGGAATACGTATTGGCCTGTTGTGCCTGAATTATCGGTTGTATTCTGTGTCGTGGGATAGGGTGTATCGGTGCTGGTAATTGTTGAATATTAAGTCTGTTGTTGGTATTATTGGGTTGTTTGAGGAGAGTATGATAGAATTCGCATCCGCTATATTTGGCAGGGTGGGGACCACCGCATAGTGCACATGTGGCAGGGGTGTTGTTCGGTTTTGTACAGCTTGTGGAATTATGGGCTGCTCCACATTTCACACAGTAGTAACGTCTGTTACAATATGTTTTAGTGTGACCGTATTGCTGACAATGTGTACACTGAGTAAGGCGCTTGGTTTTTCTGGGTGGCTCGACTTGTACTATTCGGTTCTGAATACCTCGTAAATTATATATTTCTTTATTGTTATCCGCTGGCTCGAGGTCTACAAAGAATAGGTTTAATGGTTCTTTAAACACTCTACTTCTTCCATTTAAAATATTCCTGACTTGATGTTCCTGATTGGCTAGCTCTTGCTTAATTTCATTTATGTCGGTTGTAAAGTATAGGTTTTTGATAACCACTCTGAAGGCACGGTGAACAATATTGGCATCTTTCATGTGGTGAATTAGTTTCCTGTAGGTTTCCGGAGTATGTCAGTTTATTTATATGGTGTTATCTGTTCAAGTTTTTGTGTTAAATTGTTCAGTTTCCGCAACTGTATTTCAATTTTTGATCATGTCACTGTAGTGTGTAACTCCGTATACAAATATCGGAGGAGGTTTTATGGTTGTATTGTTTACTTGTCTGGTAAGGGTGCTTCCCTCTTCTTCTTCATTTAGCTGGTTATATCTGTTTGTTAAAGGTATTTGCGTAGTTTCTTTGATAGGTTGGGATAGTTTTCTACGTTTAAGACGTTTAACGGTTTGCCATTTGTTAGTGTTGGTGGAATTATCGTTTACGACTTCTTGAATTTCTTCGTCACTAGTAGACGTCATTCGATAGAGAATTCTGTCCTTGTTGGTTAAAGATTGTGAGGTAGTTGCCATCAAATTGTTGTTGAGATTGGTGGGAGGATACTGATTTTGAGGTAAGTTAAAATTGTTACCTGTTGATAGCGGTTGGCTTACGAATTGAAGGTTGGTGGGAAGTGGAAGTTGCATTGGAGCACCCTGTGCATATTTGATGTTCGAATTATTAGGTTGTCCGTATGCAATGCTTGTTTGTTGATCTATTTCCATTTTTGTTGTTTGCTAGCGCTGTTTAATCACAGGTATGTGGCTGGGCCGAAGGCGCGGCGCGGATGTCACGGCACGTATAGCGCGGCGCGGTCACCGATACCGCGCGAGAAAATCGCAGGAAACACTCTGAAATTCGCACGTCTGCACTGCTTGAGCTACAAAACTCGAATGCGAAAATCTAAATAAGCAATATAAATTATCTGTAGGTATTGTTGGTGTATTAGATTTCGTAACAAAAGACGCCAAAAAATATTATCAAACAGAACATCTCTATTAAAGTCTAAGTACCCGTAGAGTTTCCCAAAAAATGTAGATATTAATAGTTTACCACCTAGTCCATGCAATAATATAATTCCATTCTTTTTGCAGAGTCAATTTTCATATACTTTTGATTTTTCTAAAAAGAAGATGTTTCTTATATATGTAGTTAAATATCTTTTCTTGCTTTAAAACAGTACCATGTAATTAATTCTTGTAGAATAAAGTATAGTTGAAATGCCATTAAATTTTATTCTTTGGGATTAAAAACGTAATAAAAAGTATGAAATGCCAACACATTTTAGTTATAATAAAAAATCAAGCTTTTGTTATCTATAAGTTTCAAAATATATGGCTATCATTTACGTATCAGTAACACAACCAGCTATTAATGAGCAGTTTACTCAGTTTAAATTGACTAAAAGAAAATTTCCTAACAAAAATATAAAAATTTTAATCAACTATATACTACATCTTCACTGTTTCGAAAAAAAAAGGATTCGGTAAAGAGATATTAACCACAATGTAATCGTTATATTCAATATTTATTACAGTCTGAAACATAAAATAAAAATTGCGGCAAAAATTATTATTTAAAAGAACTTTACATAGGATCTACGGTAAGCCATAAATAACGCAAGAGAAGACATTTTAATAATCAGAATAAAACTTCTCCGGTATTTTAGCATCAACAATTTTTAGGTAACGATCATTTTTCAAAATTCCTTAAAGAAAACTACATAAAATACGTACACCGCAACTTTAATAAAAATTCTACTGAATGCAAGATGATCTATTATTCCCTCTCGCCTTATGCTTGCACTACATCCTATATTGAGATAATAAATTTCTCCTTAATATTCACAATACACGCATCCCGTTTCGAGGTTCATAAAAACTTTAATTTTTAAATAGCGTGTTTTTAGTAATTTTAATTTATAATTGAATATCTAACTAAAACGTAATTTTAAAACCTGCATAGAATTTTAAAAATCTGAAACCTCAAAAATGTACTACTTATAACAAATTTAGTGTACCTAAAGTGGCATTTCTTAGTTATCATTAATTTTAAGTAAAAAATGCTACCTAACTACAGTCGTTATGATAGCCAATATAATTTAAACTACATTATTGAATTGCAGTTATCAGTTTTTTTTTTAGAAAAGTGTATCTTTATAACAATTTTTATTTGCGACATTATTTAATTGTATTACACCTTATAATTGACTAAAACATAGCGCCTAGCTGATGATGTAACGCGCGCAACAACCGCCCACACCGCAAATGTCCACTGTGCGTTGACACTACAGTAACGTAGTGGTACGTGACTCCTCTAGGGAGGCAGCGTTCATCTGGAGGTGTGGCCACGTAGTGGCAGCTGATGAGAGTACGCGGAGTCATTAATTTTTTCCCCAAAACCTCTGAATTGATCGGATTTCACCATCAGATCGCCTCCATATTTTTTCAGATATTCTTTTTAATAAAGAGACATGCGTGGATGAATATGGGTGAAGATCGGAAAAAAATGTACATTCTGCCCTAATGTTCATACCTTAAAAGTTTTAAACTAAGTTATCGAAAAGTAATAAAAATTTCTAAACTTTTAATGTGAGGTTCTATGGAAACAATGTGTTTTTGCTCTGTCTTAAAAACGTTAAGGAGAGGAAGGCTTACTGATATTTTATATTAAAGAACACTAAAGAACCTTTTTAACATGTATGACACATCTGTATATACAACGGAAAAACGGTCGTTTCGTCAAAAGAAAATAGTATTTTACAGTTTTTGGTCTATATCTCACAAAAGAAAAGTCATATTCACAAAAACTATACTTTTGTTTCAAATAAATCACTGATTTTCATTTTTCCAAATTTTTGGACATTTTTACCATTTCGAAATATTTTCTATAAATTAATAATAATTATATACAGCATGAATAATTTGAAACGTAGGCCATTGTAATGTTCATAAACTGTTTAATTTTAAAAAAATATGAAAATATAAACAAATATTGAAATATGGAAAACATATATTTAAATCCATAATTATTTTAAGTAATCCATAATAGATAAACATGTAATTATGTAAAAAAGAAAACAAATAAATAAAATATATAACAAAAGTCATTAAATTGTTTATAAAATGTAAAAATTTGTTTCATACTTTATCATAAGAGGCGGAAGGCTCTGCTATCATTATATCAGTTGACTCATGTTCATCATCATCATCACCGTTTTCATTGTTGACGAGCTCATAAAATACTT
Source organism: Sinelater perroti (assembly GCA_036346155.1). Taxonomy (NCBI): domain Eukaryota; kingdom Metazoa; phylum Arthropoda; class Insecta; order Coleoptera; family Elateridae; genus Sinelater; species Sinelater perroti. The sequence goes on along the minus strand of JARFIY010000359.1, from coordinate 13,212,394 downwards.
GATTAAGAAATGGTAAAGGGCAGGTTGTTCTTTGCACCTAGAAACCAAATAACCATTATAGTATGTGCACAAGAACCAAAAGTACGTGCACCATTTGCGCTTTGACGGTATTTTCCAACTATAGAATTTTGCGATGTTTTTGCCAAATCTATAAGAACGAAAAGATGATACTTTGTCTTATTTCTTGATTGGATAGCAGCATATGTAAGAATCGGGGCAGTTACATCAATTTCTAAAAAAGTGAAATCTTCAATTTTCAAGAAGGTTCCTTTAGCGACCTTTACAATAAACGACCCTTCATTATAAATGTGTTCAGCCCAATAATGTTTGAGCTGATACGTGCAACATGCAGTGTTTGTTTGCTTTCTGAAAGCTAAATTAAATCTTGAACAAAACAACGCTCCAGATTCTAGTACTACACGCACGAACGTGTCTAATCATACCTTCTTCTTCTTAAGGTGCCATCTCCCCACGGAGGTTGGCAATCATCCTGGCTATTCTCACTTTTGATGCGGCTGCTCTAAACAGATCTAATGATGTGCATTTGTACCATTTTCTTAGATTGTCCAGCCACGAAATTCTTCTTCTTCCCAATAATCTTTTGCCTTCGATTTTTCCTAGTATTATAATTTGCAGTATGTTGTATTTGGATCCTCTCATTATGTGGTCAAAGTATTCTAACTTTCTCTTCTGTATCTTGAAAACAACCTCTTTCTCTTTCCCCATCCTTTCAAGGACTTGGTCATTGGATATTCTGTCTCTCCATGATAAAGAGTATACGATAAATCCATAAGTCGAAAGCCTCAATTCTCTTAATATTATTTTTCTTTAAGGTCCATGCCTCTGCTCCATATAGTAATATGGAAAGAACATAGCACTGCACCATGCGAGTTCTTAATTTTAAATTTAAATTTTTATTAGTGAGGAATGATTTCATTCTTATGAATGCTGATCTTGCCATTTCTATCCGCTTATTTATTTCTACATTCTGGTCGTGTTCCTGATTTAATGTTGTACCTAAATATTGATATCTATTTACTCTTTCTATATGTTGGTTGTTAGTTATTATGGATTGTTGTTCGTTAAACATTGCTTTATTAATTACCATATATTTAGTTTTATTGAGATTTATTTTAAGGCCATATTGTTTGCTGACCATGTTAATATTTTTCATCATTAATTGTAAATCATTTACATTTGTAGCGATTATTACCGTATCATCGGCATAACGGATATTATTGAACACTTTTCATTCACTATTACGCTGGTTGTATCCTCTGAAAGGGCTTCTTGGAAAATTTGCTCAAAGTATAAATTAAATAACATGGGTGACAGAACGCACCCTTGTCTCACTCATTTACATATCTCAATTTCTTTTGATGTTTCCTGTTCTACTCGTATTGTTGCGTTCTGCCTCCAGTATAAATTTTCAATTAAGTTTATTGTGCGTTCCTCGATACCCGTTTGTTTTAGTATTGCTATTAGTTTTGTATTATTTACATTGTCGAACGCCTTTTCGTAGTCAATAAAACATAAATGTAGTTGAACATTAACGTCACGACATCTTTCTATTAAGACGTTGATAGCAAATAGATGATTGGGGTTACCATTCCTGAAGCAAAATTGAGTTTCCGATATCTTCCTCCAATTTTGTATACTCTATTGTGATTATTTTATCAGTATTTTAAGAGTACGGCTCATGAGGCTTATACTTCTATGTTCAGCACATTCTTTCGCATTTTCTTTCTTAGGCAACATTATGAATGTTGGGGTTAACCATTCTTGAGAATATTACCGTTTCATAAATTGTATTGAACAAATCTACCAGGCATCCAAATTGTCATCCTTTATTATTTTAATCAAATCAACTGGAAGTTCACCTGGGCCGACTGCCTTATACATTTACTGTTTTCAATAGCGTACTTCTTCTTCTGTTATTCCAATTTGGCATCGTTGGTGGAGTTCTTATAGTTCTTTCTTCATGGAATAATCTTGTATATATTCTTCCCATCTTTTATCTTTTCTTGCAGGCTAATATTAATTTACCATTTTTATCTCTTATCATGCTTTTATTCTTCTTTCTTCCTATTCCTGTAAGTTCCTTTATTTCTATGATGTTAAACGCATATTTTTCTTTTCTAGTTCGTTCTGTTTCGTTACTTTTTATTCATAATATTGCCTCTTTCCTTCTCTTATTTTATTTTTATTTGTTTGTGTATTCTTTATATTTCTCTATGTTTCGTCCTTTGTATTTCTTCTTTCTTCTATAATAGTCATTATTTCTTGAGTATCCATTGTTGTTTTGTTTATTTCGTTTGTATTTTAGTTTATCTTTTTCAGATGTGTAATATTGCTCCTTTATATTATTCCATTTCATGTTATGTCTGTTATATTTATTATTAACTTCTGTAATATTTTTCAGGTTATTTTCTATTTCTTTCGATAATTCTTCTTTGATTTTTGTCCTTTATCATTTTTGTATCTATTTTCTGGATGTGCATCTTCTTTTCAACTTTTATAAGTTATATTTACAGGTCTGAACAAATTATGTTGATTATGTCTGTTCCGGGATATGTCTTTACTGATGTACCAAATTTCCATAACTTCCCACTATATTGCCAACATTACTCTCCCACGTTGCCATTAAAATCACCCATGATTATGTTAACTTCTCTGTTTTTTGTTATTTTTAACACTTCGTTTAACTGTGAATAAAACTTTTCGATTTTGTCTTAACTTTTGTCCTTTATCGGAGCATACACTTGAATTAGATTTATATTGTTTGCGTCCGCTTTTAGTTGTATTAAGATAACTCTTTCTGAGTACTGAACTACGTTTATCACTGACCTTTGAATAGTATTTTTATTAGAAAAGCTACTCCATATTTATGATAGGGGTCATTCCCGCCTATATAGTACATATATCCATTTTTAATTGGTTGTTCTCCTATTCCTGGCCACTGAATATCATTGAGACCTAATATGTCTATATTCAGTTGTTCCATTTCATTTATGACATTTTGTAGTTTTCCATTGAAATAAGCTTGTAACATTCCACGTTGCAACTTTAATTAATCATACCTATGATTACGAATGCCCAGTTTGTATAACGGCCACCCGTATCTTTAATATCGGATACCCCTTGTATTTTAAAATTAAAGCAATTTTTAAAAAGTCTAACAATCGCAGAAATTAAATCTACAATTCGTGAAATTTAAGATTTTGTTAGAAGCAGCAAATATGTTTGTATATCTGTAAATGTACATTAGATAAAAAAAGGTGAATAAGAAAGTAAAGACAGTTTCTAAATAACAACTTTATTTCCCCTAATTCAGAACAAATTCACATGTCACTTTTCGTCATAGTCCCCCTCTACAGTGATGCCTCTCTGATATCGTTTAATGATCTTCTTCGTCCATCCAGAAAAGTAGTTTTTCGGTTACTCACTTGCCTAATCTCACCATACGGTATAAACTTGTGACTACGCAGTGAACGCTTTAAAGGGTTAAAGATATAGTAATAAGATAGCGTTAGATTAAGGAATCTAACATCTGGATATATTGGGTCCGTGTAGCATGCCGATGGGCGACTAGGTCGGCTTCGATTTATTACACTTGTGCTTCCCTGCTTATGACGTTCTATCTACTGCGTAAACATTCGGTGATAGATTTTCGCAGATTTAACCCTTTCTGTTTACCAAAAACGCGCTATGGGGAATTTTTCTGGATGGTAAAATCACTAAATAGAGTAATCATACTTCTACCCTCGTTGCTCTTTGTCATATAATTGAATTATGAAATGCTATACAAAGCTAGTTTATGAGCCAGTCCCAATCTTGTTGTTACAGCACTATTTAAAAATTATTATTAATAAATTACTTATTGCAAATAAAGGCAAATTATTTAAAAAGTTTGGCAATATATTAAAACAACGTTTATTAAAGATAATTAATTTTTAAAAAAATGCTGCAGTTAACATCGATTAAAATAACAAAGGATATTTCTATTTGTTACAAAAATTCAGTACTAGGATATTGATACTTCATTATTTCTAAATTATTAAAATAAAAATAGGTCTATTAAAAAATATTTCTTTTATGACAATGTTTTATACTTGTTTAATTAAATAATGAAATAAATATTTTTATCATAAAAGTGACCTTACTTTAATTTTTATTTTTTACATTACTTTTAAATTGATTTATAATATTTTTACAATCGATAATTGAAATATGTTTTTTTTAACGGTAAATTTCACTTGTTAAAACCACTAAATCAAAATTTTTACATTAAATTCTAAAATACATTGAAACATTTGCAATATTTTATTGTCAGTTGGATGCTGTATAGTGGTTTATTGCAAAATAGGAAATAAAGATTTCTAGAGATTCTTTTAGAAATATCCTTTGTGTAAGTATTCGTCTAAAATAGCAACTAGGTAAGTTTTCATCAGCTTCAAGAACAACAAAAAGTCTAAAAGTGCACAGCTCTGTATTTTTAGGCCGATGAAATGAAATCACAGAAAACGTTTTTTCGGTGGGCATTCGGAAGCTATAATAAAACTACAATAAAACTAGACTACAATAAAAAGCTCTAAAGAATATTGCATTGCGCCATTTGCTCACTTTTGTCAAATTACTCTTGAGTATTTCATTTCATCCTAATAACGAAACCAGTATGCCCAATTGGAATGAATATCTGTATGCAAGTGATTGCGTAGATAGGTCAATTTTTAAAGGCCGAATACAGATATAATATGTATAATTCCAAACGCAAGATATAATATTATCAAATATTATTAAGATTCAGATAATAAATATTATTTCAATAGATAAACTTACAATTTCAAATCTTATCAAATATACTAATTAGCAAAATAAAATGTGCTACACGTCAAATTTCAGTCTCTTCAAATATTCGATTAAAAAATAGAAATCAACCAAATAATTGAAATTAATTACGCATTTAGCTACATTGGCTATTCCTCATTTTCAATCGTTCGTAAATGAAGTATAAATAGGAAACTAGATAACAACAAATTCCATATCATTTAATTGCATACCAAAATTGTAAATAAGCATTTTTCTAGACGTATCGTGGCAATATAAATATGAATAAAAATTGCTTAATAATTTGTTGTTATTTAGATACAAATACAAACCAACAGTTACATTTCTCGAATTATTTTTTCTAACATCCGCTCGATTTCTTCACAGTTCTAAAAGCTTTTGAGAAATCTTTAACATGTGTCACCAGCAGTTGTGCACGCACATTTTCACGCTAAGATCTCAAAGTAAAATAAACACTAAGTGAAAGTTGATAACTCACCAACTAAATTTAAAAAAAAATAAGGGATTAGCATTTCTAAGTGCAATAATAAGAGAAACTGTTGGTGGCCTTCAAAAGAAGTAGCCGAACTTGCGCAGATGTCATAAAAAAGCAAAAGCACCATTTAACGCAATTTTGATTCTGTGGGGCTGCACTAATTCGTCACCTAAGAAACTTTTATGGGCACTCTTCTAGAAAAAGTATTGACAGAGCTGGGTAACAGAGATCCGTTCTAGATCTCGAATTTTGATAATTCGTCATTCCAGTTAGAAATGCTGATATTTTCAACTTAATCGTAATAGTCAAAGCCAGCTATGAAGAAGTTTGTTTCATCAACTATTTGATAATGAGGTAGAGTGTTATTAGTATTTTGTGTTAATAACAGTACCATAAATACCGCTAAATACATTGACATTTTAAATGATATACTTTTACCACTTTTACCTGCCTTCAATACTATTTTATTATTTTAATAGAGAATAATATCTCTTGTCGTCAAACGCATATAGCTACTGCATGTAAAGAAGAGCAATAAACTTAAATTTTACCGTGTCCGAGAGAGTCTTCCAACATAAACCCCGTTTAAAAAAATGCGGCTTGTTATTGAACAAAACATAACCAAAGACAACAAAAGCCTAGCGACAAAACTGGCAGCAGTTATAAAAAAATGTCAAAAGATGATTTAATCAATTCAAAACCCAAAAATTAAAATAATTATACCACAATAAAAGAAGTTGAGCAAGCACTAATTGTTTATCTTAGTTTAATATTTGAATACGTTTTATTAATACATTTAATTGTGTAAATTTTGTATCTGTCTAGTTTACCCTAATACTTTATTGTACTACTTTACTTTCTGGGCCAACCGCCCAGAGCTTTTCGATTAAATTCAACAAATGGAAATTTCACAGCCCTAATTTTATGCAGTACATATGAATTGTGCTACGTAAAGTTTAATATTTTGATCTAAATGATTTATTTGTTTTTAATTGCATGCAAGTTTGACTGATGCAATAACAGGTCAATGTATTATTACGTATTAAGTAAACAACTACAAAAATCACTCATGTGCTGTTCCAAAAAGGTAAAGATTTTGCTTACAGATAAACTTACTTTTTCCTTTACTGGTGCTCCATCTTTTTCGCCTTTTATTTCTTATAATTGATATATAATGATAAATCAATATCTAGCTTGCGGTAAAAGTTAGGTATGAAAATGTTTGTCCTTCTTTATAGTTGTAATATCCTTCCACAAGCTTCAAATTTTTGACCACAAATTAACAATTTTAGTATTTATTTAGTTTCAATCTTATGATAATAAAGACAATAATGGATTTTAATATAAGGGCTAATCCACAAGATACAAACAGCTAAGATAAGATTAGCGAATAAATAGTATTAAAATAAGTAGGCACAAATCTCAGCTGTGGCACGGATGACGGCACGGCTTTCGATAGATTGACCCGACCCCGCTCTTTGAGCGGCGCCGTAGCAAAATTAGTAATATTAAACAAAGCCGCACTAAGGAGAATTATTATAAGGCACAACTGAGGCCAAAACAGTAAAGATAGAATGTTGAAAACCGGCCTAAATATAATTACGGCAGAGAGTTAATGGAATAAGTATTCGAATTATCGAAAAGAACAATTAAAACGACGAAAAAACACTTAAGATAATGAGAATAAACTGGACCAAATACTTAAAGGGGTAAACAAAATTAAAGATAATTTAGCAGAATTTAGAAAAGAACAAAGCGTTTAAAGAAGGAATAAGAAATAAAGAAGAATATGAAGAACTAAAGAGAAAACAAAGAAACGAGGAAGGAATTAGATCAGTAATTAAACCGAAATCAAAAATTATAATTTTAATCAAAATTAGACAATTTGAATGATATAGAGAAGGAGGTTATGCATAATAAATGAAAACTAAATAACCTAAAAGAGGAACAAATAGAAAAAAGTTAAGTGGGTTTTAGCAAGATAGAAATAAAAAAAATGTGGAGTGTAGATTGAACAGATTAAGAATAATTTAGAAGATTTAAAAAACTAAAAAGCAATTCAAATTAGGTTGCATAAGATGCAACCATGCAATGATTAGGAAAACGATCAGGGAAAACAAAAATCAGGATAAAGAAGTAATGGATAGAATAGCAAATATAAACAAAATAAAAAAGCAAGGTAGAAATACAAACGAGAGATGAGGAATTGAAAACTTGCAACATGATACATTAGAGAAATAAATAGAAAGGAACAAGAATTACTACATAAATTCAATAAAGCTAATGTAAACATTTTAATTATAATATGAGCTAAGAAGAAAGGACAAGGAAAAAACGGGAAGGAGGACATGCATTGATATACTCAGCAGTGCTGAAAGAAAAACGAGCTGCAACAGGTGTAGCATGTGTAATCAGAGAAAAATATGCAAAGGACTTAAGAAAATGGGAAGGGCACACAGAGAGACGTCTTACAATAGGAATAGTAATAGAAGGCAAAATAGTGACAATTTTATTATTATATAGATCTAATAAAGATGCAAAGGTAGAAGAACAAAACAATTTTGGGAAGTAACGAATCAAATAACAGAGGCAGCTAACCGTAATATATATGTAACAAGAGATCTTAATGGACAAGTAGAGAATAAACAAATAAAAGATGGAATTTTAGAAAAATTTGGAAAAGAGAAAATAAGTAATAATAGAGTATTGCAAATTTAATAATATGATAGTTGCAAATGACTTTTTTAACATAAAAGTATTCAAATATACAAGATAAGAAATAAGCAAAAAAGACAATTCTATAATAGATTTCATAATTATAGGAAGAAAAAAGGAGAATAGTAAAAATGTACGCATAATGAGAGAGACAGAAAAAAATACGGACCATTACATGATGATGGCAAAACTAAAAATATTAAATATTAAAAGTAATAATAACATTAAATATTGAAAACTCATTGAATCAAACAAATTACGAATCAATTAAGAATCACAGACTAATAGAAGAAGAAATACCAACAAAATACAAATAAATCATAAAAAATAAAATAGATATTAAAAACGCAAAAGACACAAATAAATAAAAATCCTGGAAATACTTAAACGCAACATATTAGAAACAGCAAATAAGGCATGTAAAGTATTAAAAGTGAAAAAAAATAACAGATTTTATCTTATGGTCAAGAGACAAACCACGAAATAAAATAGAATAAGTACCTAACACATAGAACAGAAAAGAGCTAAAAGAACTATAAAGAACAAAGACTAATATATAAAATCAAAATGAAAGAAGAAAAACAAAAGAGTTGGTACAACTTCGGACAAAAACTAGAAGAAAACACTAAGGACAACCAAAAATTATTTTATAAAACATTGAAAAATTTAAGAGATTATCAAACAAAAATGTAGGGACAATTAAAAAATGAGAAATACTAACCAATGATATTGAAATTAGGGCAAGATAAAAAGAGTATTAATATCATTTATATTACTGAATCAACGAATGATCAACTAAAATTGAAAAAAAAATTCACTGAAGAGTGATAATGATAATCGCTTAAAAAAAGAAAAATACCAGGTTTATGATAAAATAACAGTTAAAATGCTACATCATATGGGACAGAAGGAAACAACAATTACTAAATGCATATAACGGAACATGGATGGAAGAAAAGATACCAGCAGATTGGCAGAGGAGGACAATATTGACTATATAACTGAAGACGTACAAGAATATAATAATTATAGTAGAATAACATACTAAGTACGGTTTTGAAGCTATATGGGAAACTGCTAAAACTAAACTAAAATTACAAATAGAAAAAGCGGTAAAAGTGTACATAATCATATATGTTGCTTAAACAAATAATAGAAAAAGTACTAATCAGTAAAGAAAAAGCTTATTTCACATTTGTTTTTCAGATGGGATAATTCGTAAAATAATATGGAACATTCTAGATACAACGGGAATTAACAAAAAATCAGTACAAGCTACTAAAACCATTTATAAGAACAACAAAAACAACAGAACAGATTAAAGAAAGAGGGAGTTTTAAGCCTACCCTGTACAATAAATTTTCTAATTAAAGAAAGCAGATGCCCTTGGAAATGAGAAATTTGCAACCGGTAACGATAGGAGAATATACATATGCCAATCATTTGCTTATAATGGCGAACATAAAAGATTGACTTTAAAATGATTATGATAGTAAAAGAACAAAACAAAATAAACATACAGATAAATGGAAATATCATTGAACAAGTGACCCACTTTGAATACCTAGGGACGACAATAGGAAGTAATGGGAATTAGGAACAAAACATCACAGAAATAACAAAAAAAAAATTATAAAAACGCTAAAAACAGATTCATCATCAAGAAAGAAATTTCGAATAAACTCAAATGATGGTGTATCAAACAGTCTTCATACCTATACTAACACACAAAAGCAAAACTTGGCTACCAGATAGAAAAACAAAAGAAAAAATACAGACAAGAGAGTTGAAATACCTGGGAACAGTGAAGAGCGTTAGAAGAAAATATAAGATAAGGAACACATAAATAAGCGAAAAACTGAAAGTAAAACCAATAATAGAATTCATAGGGAAAAGACAACTAGGATGATGGGGTCACTTGCAAAAAATGGAGGAAAACGATTGGTTAAAACTATATGGGAAGCCAATGTACCCATTAAAAGAGATAAAGGCAGACCGCAGACAATATGGAATAACACTACAGCAAAAATAATACAGAAAAACAGTAGCAGAAGGATAACTATTACAGAATAGAAAACAAGGGAAAAATATTGTAGAAAATAAATACAAGGGACCTTATCCCTACACCGGAAGGTAGACAGGAAGATCGATTAAATAAATAAATATATATAATGACCACATATTTCTAAACAGAACCAATAACACGTATCAATAGGTTCAAAATTTCATTTAAAATTGAGACACATGCCCATCGATTTCTTCTTTGAGCTTGTGGATTTTTTGATTTTCTACAGTAAACCTTTTATCTAATCCATGTCTTCGAAAAAGTTTCATATAAAGATAGGCCCCTATATCACAATATAGGTTCCTATATTTCAAAAGTCACCAAATAATTCAGTAACAGTTTCGCCGAAAAATAATTGTCTTAAAATACCCATTGTTTATCCCACACCATAATATAATTCCTGATCAGTTCAAATGGTATTGCATAGCAGACTGAGATGTGCAATTATGTCGATTAATCTAACTATTCATCCGTAGATCTACAGAAATTTGTTTATATTTACATTTAATGTAATTTAAAGTTGAGTTTGTGGAGCGAAAGCGGATAAACGCGAAATTGGCTGGTGGCAATAAAATACTCGAATACGGACTTTGTCACACCGACTTTTTCGTGAAGTGTAGCTAACTGAATCTGAAAGTGAAAATTATTAGCAATTTAATAAGAGTGAGCAGATAATTATAAATAAGGAGTGATTATAGGGCAGTGTAAATAGGAACAATCAAGAATACAAACGAAGAGTTTTTAACCCGAAGGCCAAACGTTCCCTGCCTTGCGCGGCCGGCAGACGGGAGATAACGCGACCCGGACGATAAGGAAAGTTTATTTACCAAACGTACAAAAATCTAAATTCAGATAAAATATTGACAAAAAGGGGATTATAAATGAGTTCAGGATCCAAAAGAGATAGAGATCTAAACAGTAGCGAAGAAAAAGAAGAGATCTTTAAGAAAAGTAAAATAGTAATTAGATCACCAACATTAAAAACAGAAAAAATAAAATTAAGTGAAAGAAAAATGGGAGATCTAAAAGAAATTAAAGACATGATTAAAATTATGAGAGATGAAGTTAAGAAAAGTATAGAAGAAAATCAGAAACTACAAGAGGAAATGGCAAAAAGGGAGATAAAATGGGAACCGGAGAAAAACCAACTCCAAAAAAGAATTGAACAACTGGAAGATAAGTTTGAAAAAATAGAAAAAGAAAAACGAAAGTGTAGGTTGATAATCAAGGGTGTAAAATTAGTAGAAAATCGAAAAGAAGAAGAAACAAAACAATTCCTCGCAGAAAAATTGGGAGTAGAAGTAGAAGTAAAGAATGTAGTAACACTGCAAGGAAATAAAGGTACAACTACAAGTCTGGTTGAAAGGAAAGACTGGGATAATAAACAGAAGGTCATGAAAAATAAATATAAACTGAGAGGATCCACCGTATACATAGACAATGATATGACGCCAAAAGAGAGAGGAATACAGGCCGAAATAAGAAAAATTGCAAAAGAAGAGAGAAGTAAAGGTAGAAGAACGAAAATCGGTTATAAGAAAATCATCATAGAAGGAGTGGAATGCGTCTGGGATGATGAGGAAAAAGGGGTTATAGAGAAATCAAAAAACTAATAACAAACAAGAACCAGGCCGAACTTATAAAGAAATATGCGATGGACATGGTCGACGATAAACAATATAAGATGAACAACAAAATGAAGAGCGTAGGAATAGACAAAAGTAAAGAGAAAGAAAAGGATAAGAGGAAAATAAGCAAAATGCAACAGGAAAAGTTGAGAATAGGAACATGGAATGTGAGGGGCATTAAAGACAAAGAAGAAGATTTAGTAGAAGAAATGATAGAACATCAAGTGAAAATCCTAGGAGTAACAGAAACCAAGAAGAAAGGAAAAGGTATGAAACGAATCCATAAAGGATACTGGCTATTTTGGTCAGGAGTGAAGGAAACGGAAGGAGCAAGATGTGGGGTAGGATTAATAATAAATCCAGACATGCTAAAAGAGATTATAAAGGAAGAATATATAAATGAACGGATTTTAAGATTAGAAATGGAGAATAGGAGAAGAAATATGGGGTGTGATAATGGCATACGGAGAAAACGAAGATGCTAGAAAAGAAGATAAAGATAAGTTCTTTGAGGAAGTACAAAGAGAAATAGATAATGGAGGAGAAAATGTAATTGTTATGGGAGACTTAAATGGACGAGTAGGAAAACAGAATACAGGTATAGAAAAATACTTAGGGAAAGAAGGAGAAACGACCAGAAATAATAACGGGGACAGAATCATAGAAATCAGCACAGAAAACAATTTAGTGATCGCAAACACAAAATTCAAACATAAGGATATACACAAATTCACAAGAGTAGTAGAAAGCAGGAACGAGAAGTCAATTATTGACTATTTCTTAATAAGTAAACCAAAATGGAAAAAGGTACAAGACGTCAAAGTAACAAGACAAGCAGAGATAGGAAGCGACCACTACTTGGTAAAATGGACCTAAAGAATAAAAAGAAGAAAAAGAAGATAAGAGGAGAAAGAAATCAGTGGAAACTATAAAAACATATAAATTAAAAGAAACAGAGAACCAAAAAAGATATAGGGAAATTATAACCAAAAAATTTAGAGCAAAAATAATACAAAAGGGGTAGAAGAAAAGTGGGAAAGATTTAAAGATACCATACTAAACGCTGCGAGAGAGAGTTGCGGGAAAAAGAAAATAGCTAATAAAAATATGAAGAAAACAGCATGTTGGAACGAAGATATAAAAGCAAAGATCAAAGAGAAAAGGCAGGCATGGAAGAGACACTTAAGTACAAAAAAAAACAGACGACTACGAAAAATATAAAGAAACAAGAACAGAAACGAAAGCGGCGGTGAGAAAAGCAAAAGAAGAATCATGGGTAAAATTTGGAGAAAAGATGACAGAAAACTTTCGGGAGAACCAAAAACTATTTTACGGAACCTTAAAACAACTTAGGAAGAAAAAGGAATGTAATATGATGAACATAAAGGGAAAGGACGGAAAAATAATAACAGAAGAAGATGAAATAATGGAAATATGGAAAGAACATTTCGAAGAACTAACAAAAGCAGAAAACAGTACAACAGATGAAAAGAAAGAACTACAAGAATACAAGAGAAAGAAATTAGGGAGGCCATAAAGAAAATTAAATTAGGAAAAGCAGCACGAAGAGACAAAATAACACCGGAAATGATAAAGTTTAAGGGAAATGAAGGAATAACTAAATATACAGAATTGCTAAATGAAATAATGAAGACAATGATAATACCAAAGGATTGGAATATAGGAATCATACTCCCCATACATAAGAAAGGTGACAAAAGAGAATATGGTAATTATAGAAGAATTACGTTAATAAGTGTCCCCGCGAAAATACTGGCCAGAATAATTGAGAAAAGAATAAGAGACAGAATAGAAAATACAATAGAAGGGACTCAATGTGGTTTTAGGAAGGGGAGAAGCACACAAGATTTAATATTCATCGTTAGACAAATCAGCGAAAAATTTATTAAAAAAGAAAGGGAAATACATATGTGCTTTATAGATTTAGAAAAAGCTTTTGACAGAATACAAAGAGAACAAATGTGGAAAGCACTAGAAAAAAGAGGAATAGAGGAAAGAACGATAGAAATAGTAAAAGCAATATACAGAAGTAATAAAAACGTAGTAAGGACTAACAATGAAGAGTCACAAGAGTTCGTAACAGAAATAGGAGTAAAGCAAGGATGCGTGCTGAGCCCCTTGGTGTTCTCAATAGTGCTAGACGAGGCGATGAAAAATGCAAAGAAAAAGATGAAGAAGATAAAATTGGGATACTGGCAAATGGAACAAACAGAAATAAACAAACTGATGTTCGCTGACGACATGACGATAATAGCCGACACAGAAAACTAAAAGTATGGTAGTGGCCAGAGATAACGTAACACACAAAATAAAAATACAAGAAAAACAAATTGAACAGGTAGAAAGTTTCAGATATCTAGGATCAATAATCGAGAACAACGGCAAAATAGATAAAGAAATTAATGATAGAATGGAGAAAACAGGGAGAATCTACAATACTCTGAAAACGAACTTTTTAGGAAAGAAATAAGTACCAAGAAAAATAAAAACAGAAGTAGTGAAAAAAGTGGTGATACCGTCAATAATGTATAGTAGTGAATCGTGGTCTTTGACAGAAAAACATAAAATAAGACTAAATGCAATGGAGATGCGGTTCCTAAGAAGGATACAAAATAAAACGAAAAGAGATAAAATTTGTTGTTTGGTCATGTGTGTCGTATGCCAAAAAACAGATTAGTGAAAAGAGTGTATGGATCGCGAGTGCCGGGTAAAAATCAAAGAGGAAGGCCAAGGAAAACCTGGGAAGAAGGAATAAGAGAGGCAACAGCAAACAAGGGAATAAACTGGGAAGGTATAAAACAAGTAGCCCAGGACAGAAAGAAAGAAAAATATACAGCAACATAACAAACTCTTCTCCCACCTGCCTTACACCTAACGGTAAAAAGGGCATAAGGATTAAGTAAGTAAGTAATTTAAAAGTGGGATATTTTTGGGGCGTATGTATGCATGTATTATTACGATACGTATGTAATAGTAAACAATTATTGTACCTTGGCCCGTTTTGTACACATTTATTAATCTAATAAATACCGTCATTATTAAAAACTTTATTTGTCTCCTTGTTAATAAAACAACCGTGTTTATTTAACTGTTATTTAAATATGCACGAGATAGTTAAAACTGTATTTAAACAACACAAACTTGTGCAACATTAAGTATATAAATCTTTCCGTTTGCACAAACAAAGTCAAAGTATAATAAAAAAAAAACAAACAGTAAACTAGCAATAATACATTAGTAAAACCTTTGATATGTTTTAAACGCACATCACAAACTGTATATAAAGCACAACAGTTCTCATATCCTTGGGCACACAACCAGAAAATAGTAGTAGTGAGAAATTTTATAGACCGAGAGGATGAATAGCTTTAGCGGCTCACCTGCTGCGGAGAATTGTAAGAGCAAGAACGCTCGTATTATTCTACGCATGTATGACAGAGGCATGCAAGGGCGAAGCGAAATTCAATTTATCCTATATTTTATATTTCCCTGCGAGAGTGGCTTGAATTCGGAACGATTTCGGCGAAATCCCGTCGTAGGTGTCTGGCTGAAGCAATGGCAGTCCGATATTAAGAGCAATTAAATGAATTCTGGAATAAATCGTTCTTTGTCATGATTAAACTGTACTTAAGTTACACTGGCCCGTTTTTGATCAAAGTATTCGTCGTTCTCTTACTTTAAAATGGAAACTAACGTTTAATAGATATTTGGAATTTTAATTCAACAAAAGCAACAAAGCTTTGGGTAAAATAAATTTTTATTTTTTTAATAAAGTTGTATTTCAGGTAATATATACTAAAATATTATTTTGGAAAAAACAAGGTATTCTAAGCCTTTGTTTTTATTTCCACGGCGTATTTTTACAGCGCTCTACATTTGAATTTAAAAACGTCGCTTTAAAAACAATTGGCATACTGACAATTTATTTTTATTCTAACTAACCGAGTCACATCCTAGCTTCTATAAAAAGAAAGGCATTTTTTGGGTTGCACATAGTATTTTCTTTTGCTAACACTAATTTAAATTTGACGGTAATATTCTGATCTAACAAGAAACATTAATTTAAATTACTTTAAGTGGTATATAGTACAATTGCCTGTTTATTTAAATTTTTAAACTAATAAGCACCTCAGTTCAAATTACGTACTACCACTATTTCCAAAAAAGCAGCACAATTAAAAAAATTGTTTAAAATTTCGTAACACGTCAACCAATGTACTTTAGTGTAATAAGGCAAATCTCTAAACACACGTGCGCAGATAAAAATAACTATTTTGTGGAACAACTTTTAAAGACTATACTTGGTGAATAGTACCATAAAATTTGAATTTTATACCTTTTGAGACCAAAGTTCGTAACCCTTATTAATAGTTATCAAAAATGTGACACTTTCATGTATCTGTAGCAAGCAGACATCTGAAAACACTACTGAACAATATGAAACAGTAAGCAATCCAAGACTATCTGAGTACATTGTCTCTTACGGAAGCAACGGATTATTCGCCCTGGAGAGCAACCAGGAAATTTAAGCAACCACAACAGTATACTTGTATTCTCCCATTTAGATGATAAAATGGTACCTGGACAAAAAGTGATCAAGAAAATGCAAATGTATTTACTAATCATCTAAGAGCAGCATTTACACCATATCCAGCTGAAATTACTCCAGAAGAAGAGAACTTTATCCATGAATATCTCGGCGCTCCGTTCCAAATGGAACTACCTGTTAAGGAAATACGAGCAAATAAAGTAAAACAAATCACACTAAATAAAATACCAAAATGATATTATCTAATGACTGGAGAAATCTTAAAACATCTGCCAGAAACCTGCGTGAAGCTAATCGCATACATCTTCAATGCTGTTTTAAAAAGAGGATTTTTTGCCATTGCAAAGTTGCACAGATAGTACCAATTCTAACATCTAAAAAACTACCTGAGAAAGCATCTTCTTACCGGCCCATCAGTCTCCTTCCTGTCATGTCTAAAGTGTTTGAGAAATTATTCCCAAAAAGATTAAACCCCCTCTTAGAAGATATAATACCAGAAGACCAATTAGATTTAGAGAGCAACACACCGCTGCAGAGCAAGTGTATGGATTAATTGACGAAATTCACCAAGATCAATAACAAAAAATACTGTTCTGTGACTTTTTTTTAGATAATACGCAAGAATTTGATAAGGTATGGCCCGAGGGGTTACTGTTCAAAATAAAAACAAATCTACCCTATACTTACTAAATAGTTTTACAATCATACCTGTCAAACAGACATTTTCTCGTAAAGGTAAAAGATGAATACACGTCACTTCATCCAATCAATTCAGGGATGCCTCGAGAAAGCGTGTTAGGACAAACGCTCTATCTGCTATATACTTCATTCCCTCCACAAATCTGACAGTAGCAGTCACATTTGCTGATAGTACAGATATTATGGCATCTTACAACAACCCAGACATAGCATTACGTTATCTTCAATTTCACTTAAATCAAATCAAAACCTGGTTCAAAAAGTGGCGCATTAGAGCAAATGAGACCAAATCAAGACATGTAACCTTCACTTTACGAAAAGAAACTTGTTCTGCAGTATATTTAAACAACCAACAGCTTCCACAAAAGATAGACATGAAATATCTAGTATCCATCTAGACCGACAACTTACACGGAAAAAACATATATGGGCCAAAAAAAACCAGCTAAATACTAAATTCCAAAATGTACTGGCTAATGAATTGCCGGTCACAATTATCCATAGAATACAAAGTTTACTATATAAAGCAGTACTTAAGCCAGTGTGGACCTATGGGCTACAACTGTGCGTGTTTGCTAATAAATCCAACTTAGTAGTACATTCCAATCAAATGAACTCATCCATCGAAATCTACAAATCTTACTAGTGCAAAGTAAATTATACTCCACCTCGTCCCGGCCATTTTTAAACAACACCCGAAAACTTGAGAATACGAGAGAGTAAAGTTCCTGTAGGCTGCCTGAATTATTTGGTGGGTTTCGGCGGGGCTTTTGTTTAGTTTATCACAGAACTTGATCGCGTAACGTTTTTGGATAGTTTTGTCCAATGCGCGTCGTGACACAAGTACTCACAACGGGTTCACAAAAATAGTAATCTTGACGCTCCTAGAGCTTATAGCACATTGAGCTTAAACGCGTTTGAAGCAAACCCACCCCACCCCACCTAACCCAACCGGTTCGAACGCGCTGCGACCAGCAGTAGCATTACTAGCAAATTGTATTACTTTCTGGACAAACTCTGTACATTATATTTGTTGCCATCTATATTACAAATTCAGAAACATTTCCTACATTTTTTAAAATTAACTTACTCTCACTGCTGAGAAATCAATTCGGAGGTCTTAGAAGTTGAACGCATCTCGTATTACTTGGAATGTACAAAATCAAATCTATTTTAAAACAAATTGCAGCAATACACGCTTTACAAATTATGATATCAAATGAATGTATAATATTTCTGTTCCTATACCTCAGATCATAAACACGATGGAACACGTGGAAAGTTAAGGCGAAATACAAGATGCAAAACAAATAATACACGTCGAATCTTAAAAAAAATTACTTTAACTGTAAACCCACATATCCTTAAAAAAAGACAATTCTTCAATAATTTCTTACAACATAGTATACAGCTAAAAAAATTACCCATAACAAGTAATATAAAGAAAAAGCTACACACAACATTAGGTGACACAAAGAATAAGAAAATAACAACTCTAATGTACAATGTCAAAACTTTACGTACAAAAGAAACTAGGAGTAAACCTGACTAAGACCAGGTGGAATATCCTAACAATCTCTGAAGGAAAGGATGAAGAAAAAAATGTTAAACTAAAATTTAATATTAGGCTTTATTATTAACAAAAGTTTAATAAATGATGCAATAAGAATAGGTAATATATTGAAAAGAGTTATAAGTGGAATAACAATCATCACTCAAAGATACAGTACAAAAATCACAAGTTTATGCACCTACTACCAACATTAAAAATGAGGAACTGTACTATAGATAACCCAAGAAATAAAACTCGCTATAATCTGATTATTGACTACTTTAATGCAAAAAAAAGAAATGAAGTCGGCATAGGTAAATTTGAATATAGAGATGTTAGGTAATTACCTAGAAAAACAACAGTTATATGTCATAAATACGTACTTAGGAAAAATTCAGAAATGAAATAGACTGGATTAATCCACATAAAAGTACTAAGAATGAGATTGATTATATAATATCATCAAAAAGAAAAGTTATAAAAGACTTATCGGTCATAATTTCGGTTTACAACATGACATTAATCCATTTAGTTGAATCAAGATGTAAATATTTTAATTTTAAACTTAAAGACTGTAAAGGCAAAATTAAACGAGATTAACAGAAGACAAAAAGTATATTAGAAAGAACAAAATAAACTGTGGTATAGTAAAGGAATAGAGTAAAAGTAGTAGAAATAAATATACAAAATATCGACATTATAGAAATAAAGAAAAAATAGTTAAAAATGGAGACCAAACTTTATAAAAGTATAGAAAAATCAAGAAAAACAAAATAAAATGATAAAGATTAGAAGAATTAATGTAACCACGATCCTAGGTTTCGCCCTAAAAGCTTTCAGATCGTATAGTAAAATTCCATAAAAGACGATATACGGTGTTATAATAATAAATTACTAAAAATTTCAAAATAGAACAAAGACGATATACGGTGTTATAATAATAAATTACTAAAAATTTTGTAGAAAATATATAACAAATTCAAGATAAAAACTTGAATAGATTTGTGATTTTTCTAGCCCTATCCGCTCAATTATGAAGATTCCTGGAAGAAATGGCTCAATTGTTAATTAAAACTTACAAAAAAAGTTCGATCGCTATTTTCTCGCAAAGTAAACAATCGGTCACCATAAAAAATAGCACATATTTAGATCATTGTGGGCATATTTACCAAGAATTTTCAGATCTCTAAACGCAATTTTGACTGTACGGACCCCCGCCATTGTGATCTACGGGAAAACATACGTAGAAATCATGAAAAATTTAGACTCCCCCAAAAAAACACATAGAACAAATCCCTGGCAACTGGACTAATGGTCGTTTACTTTCAGTTCCTGGGTTCCTGAATTTTGTACGGGTGCATGCTCAAGTCCCGACACAATATTCGTTAAGTTGAAATCTCTGAAAGGCCAAATTCTTGGGTGCGACGAGGAATTCACTGCCTCGGGTTATCCTGCACACTCTCATTTACTGCAGCAATGTTTTCTGCAGACCTCACGTTTAGACGACGTACGGGTGTTGTTTGATTGTTTACTAAACCAGTTAATTTAAATTTGTTCACAAAACAACCAATAGTCGACTCAACAGGACGATTGTGTGCACCGTATAAATCACGTAGCATACAGAATGTAGCTCGAACTAAAAACTCATTCTAATAGTAAAGCTTAATAATTTTCCTACGTTGCTCAACACTGTAACTTTCCATTATGGTTTGGCCAACATTAGTTACTATAATCTCCAAATTTCAGAGATGCAGCTTTACCAACATGGCCACTATACAGTATCAAAATTCAAGCGGCCCTATTGAAAAAAACCTTTATAATCTATACTCAAAGCATTTAAAAGAACAGTAAAATCATGGGATTTAACGTAGACCTGGACGAAACAGAAATATTACTTTCCACTCAATAGAAACTAAAGCGACAAGTAAAGATAAATAACAAAGTAATAGAATATGTAAAGGAATGTAAATAACTCAAGAGGATTATTAATAATAGCAAATAAATCAATCTGGGGAAATGAAAAAGGGTTTAAATTACCGTAGATAGCACTTGAAAAGTTCTGTTATATTTTTAAGAATAGAAAACCGCCAGCATATCAAAATGTAAAGGTATTCAATAACTGCGTAGTTCCAGTAATATAATGTGGTGCAGAAATTTTGGGGTTTACTAAAAGTATTATGTAAATGTTTCAAATTATCTAAAGGAGAACAAAAAAATCTTAAAAATTACATTGACAGTCAAAAAAGCCAATCAATGGATAAAAGATAAGACAAAGATACCACGCATTGCAACAGTTATAGCGGACAAAAAGTGAATAAGAACGGGACATTAGAATAGAGGAAACAATAAAAGAAAAAGTTAAAGGGCCTGAAAACTATAGTATGGTATACGAAAAGTTGTCATAAGTATTTTTTACAAAGATAAACATATTTAGAAAACCAGATTATTCCAAAATAAAGATAAATCATTGTCAGAAAACATAAGAATTTTATCACAATTATTTTAACATTTTTAAATAAGTTTTATTGATACTTGTGCTATTAAAACTCCTTTCAATTATATTAAGAATAATCCATAAATTATAAAAATACAAAACTCACAGCAATACAAAATAGGTAAACCCATATAAATGAGATATTGCTCTTACGTCGAAATTTCCTTGTATTTGAATAACCGATTTATATTCTGTCAATCATAAGATACACGCAGCTTTATCTTATACGCACCATAATCCGTAAATGCGCTGTCCCATTTACCTTTTACAAAAGTTCACACATAATTCGTATTGTTTTTTCTTTACCAGTAGGATATGCTCTATCAAAAAGTCGCGTCCGCTCGGTTAAAAACTGTTTATGTTACTGTGCATAATAAAGTCTATCATACTGCATATCTCGTGCTTTTGCACTAGTTCTAACAAAAACACTGCATCTACCGGAATGCTATTTAATGTTGTTAATAATATTAACATATTAAAATAAAGTATTCCGACTAAAGTACCGCTTTATCGTTGCCATTATAATCTTTTGAACTTAAATAAGATTTTCTAGATCAGTAATACTAATATTGTTATTTGTCTTGAACACTTAAAAACATATTTTTCTTTTAAAGCTCTTATTCTTTTATTTTAAAACATAAATATCACATCAACTTCTTTTATGACAAGTACTACGATTTTTAGATTGAAACATTAGAAACTTATTTTGCGTATATGTGTGTCTATATATATATATATATATATATATATATATATATATATATATATATATATATATACATATACGAGGGTGAATCAAATATAAACGAGACTTATTTTTTAAAAAATATTTTATTTGAACTGAAACCAATTAGAGCAGATTATTTTTCTACATAATCTCCTGATTTAGAAACACATTTTTCCCAACGTGTAACTAATTTTTAAATGCCTTCCTCGTAGAATGAAGTTGGTCGTGTTTCCAGCCAATTGCGAACACAGACCTCAACCTCCTCATCGCTGTCGAATCTATGCCTTCCCATGGCTTCCTTGAGAGGACCGAACAGGTGATAGTCGCAGGGCGATAGGTCAGGGGTGTAGGGAGGGTGTTCAACTGTGAACGATGCAATTTCTGCTCAGTTGTCAGAAGGCGAGGCACCCGCCTTGCGCACATCTTACGAAACCCTAGCTCCTCTGTGATAATCGAAAAAGTGCTGCCATAACTTATTCCAATCGCAGATGCAATCTCATCGATGGTCAGACGCCTGTCACCCTCAATAAATTGTTGAATGCGGACGATGTTTTCGTTGGTAATGCTGGTGCGAGATCGACGATCATGGCTCTCATTTTCAACATTCTCACGACCCTCCACGAACTTTTTGTGCTCTAGCTTGTGACAGTGTCTCTTCCTTGAACTGCGCAGTCAATCTCCTCAGGATTTCAGCCGGTTTTACACCTTCCGTGGCGATAAATTTAATGATAATACGCTGCGCAATTGACGACGGCACCTCCTGCTCAGACATTGTCACGACGGGTACTGACAGGAACGAACGAAATTGCCCGCCTGCTTCCCCCACTCCTGACATCCCTACCCAACACCTGACGAAACGAGAACTCTCGCGCGTTAATATTGCGCGCCCGATATCAAAAGTCGCGTTTATATTTGATTCACCCTCGTATATATATATATATATATATATATATATATATATATATATATATATCTGTGTATATATGTATAATAAATAAATAACAATTGAAATAAAAAAGTATTATACAAAAGAAATTCAAAAAGGAACCTCCGTTTGGTTATTAATGACAGATAGAGAAACTTTATTATTCACATCAGAAACCCACAACACCACATTACTTTTTTTATAATCGTCATATAAATTGAGGCACCTAACATAACTTCCTACGAGATTTGAAATTCCTTCTACAAAAAACTCTCCCACTTGGAAATGGAGCAATTCTGTAACAGTACCTTGAAGCACAGTATCATCATCAAAGCTGCAAAAGCAAGTCACTATTTCATGTGCACAGCAACCGTTTTTATCAATTTTTTGCGCAAGTTCATCGCTGACTGCAAATGGCCGGCCACCTTTTGTTTCATGATGCACATTAGTGCGTCTGTTTTTAAAAACCATTGATGTACGATACGTTCACTCATTACGTTTGGTCCGTAAAAATTACATAATTCACGGTAAATCTCAGCTGTCTAAAAGATTTTTTTTACATACAGAAATCGTATTGCTTCACGCCGTTCATATTTAGAGAAGATTTTCTATGGCAGTGTTCAATTTCACACAAATTTTATTGTAGACCTTATCGATCCTTAGAACAGTACCACAAACAACAGAGGCGAAAGGACGTAACCTTGTCGCACATATCGCTTGTAGTTTAGAAAGATTTCCTTTTGTATGCTATACTAAATACACATTCAGTCTTCTTTGATTAAAATTAATCCATATGTATTGTCTACGTAGGCAATCAAAAACCTTTTAGAAATTGGTAAACGTTAAGTAGAGAAGTGAGATAAATTCTAAGAATTCCTACATTATTATTTTGAGCCTGACTATATAATTTTAACGTGATATATTAGCTTTAAAACTGCACTGCTCTCTGCAATTTTTTTCAGTGCTAATAAAACTCTGTACATTATCATTCTATAGAATATCTTGTTGGCTACACTGAGCAAAGTAATTTCTCTTTACATACCTATAAATCTCTTTTCTTTGATACTTTTACAACCAGTCCCATTTTCCCGTCTTTTGGAAGCCTAACTAACACTAATAGAGTGTTATGTACTTACCGATGTTACAGACTACAATATAAATGAAAAGTTTTATAGTATGCTTAACCGAATGATGGTAAACTTACATAAAGAAGACATATTAATCATGAGTTATTTCAATTTTAGAATAGAATTAAATGAGGGTTTAAAAAAACATTATGGGAAACACGGGATTGGAAAAATAAATAAAATTGGCAATTACCTGTGTAACTTTGTAAATTATAAAACTTAAAAATATGAAGAAGGATCTTAAACATAAGGATATTCATAAACTAACCTAGATGTCAGATCGGAACACGGAAGGCCAGATTGATCATATCTGCATAAGCCAAAAATGGTCAAACTTACTACTGTCTAAGTGTACTAAAAGATATGCAGAAGCAGGAACAGAGCATTACCTATTGATGAGTAAACTGTTATTAAACCTTATAAATAAAAAACAAAAAAAAGAAAAAATATGCGTTATTTAAAATTAAATATTAATAAAACAAAGGACAAAGACTAAACAATTTATATGTGCATACGTGATAGTAAAAATTACATTAATTACAATGGTACAATAGAAGCGGTATAGCAACAATGCAAATATGTAATGCTAAATACGTGTGCTAGTGTTAGGAACTACTACCGTAAATAACAAAAAGACATGATAATACCTGAGACTTGATTGACGAAAGGAAACGGATTAATTTAGGAAAATTATCAACGGAATGCAGAGTTAAACTGCAAAAGAACAAAAAAATTTAAAAAAATAGCAAAGTTATTAAAAAGCACTTAGAACTAACAATAGAAAATATTTTGAGGATATAACCAACAAATCTCAAGCACCTCCAGACAGAAAAAGAAGTCATTTAGAAACATAAGATCCTAGCTGAAAGGAAACACACACACAATTGTAAAAAGCAAAGATGGTATCCTGTTGTGCATAAGTGAACAACAAATGCAGTGATGGCTAGAGCATTTTAAAGAAACCCTAAATACAAACCTACCAGATGAAGACTAGGTGCAGGATGACATACATCTAAAAATAGCGCTAAACATTAACGTAGATTCCCCCAGAGAGGAAGAAATTATAAAAAGCATTACAAAATTGAAGAATGGAAAAGCTGCAGGTGTAGACCAATTAAATTAAATATAATAAAAATTAACGTACAACATACGGCGGGTTTACTGAAGAAACCAATGGAAAAATCGGGATAGTAGAGCGATTTCCAAAAAAAACTCAATTATGGAGAGTTTAAAAAAATTTTAAGTTCCAGAATAAAACATACTATAAAACCAACAAACCAAGAAAAACACAAAAAGAGCATCGTGACTTGTCTTAGTGCAGAAACTAACTAAAGAACATTTAACAAATATAAGAATTGGTCTTAATTTACTCACATTTTATGTTACCTGGAAGTTTAATGAATCTTGTAAATAATTATTCAAAACAAATAGGCTACAATAACCTGGAATTTTCAATTCACACTGTGTTAGTAATACAGGGCAGCCCAAATTATATTATTAATTTTACAAAACAGTGAAAACGTAAACACTTTATTTTCTCTCATAAAATGGCCGACGACAAATGCGCATTGGTTAAATACACTTATTTCTTTGCTGCTTTAAAGTAATGCCCCATAGATGCACACTTTATGAAAACAAAAAAAGAAATTTATGACTATTATCAAAAATTCCGTGGAATAGTGCGTATTTCCTAACCGATGACATTTTTTTAACTCTTTGGGTATGTGTTAAAAATAAACGAAAACATTTTCTCTGAGAGGAAATAGTCCAAAGCTGTTAGATACGAAGGGTAGGATGAACAAATAAAATCACAGAGGATTGAAAAGCCATTCTATAGTAAAACCATACTTTGTATACCGTATGTGACATCAAACCATTCTGTTATAAACAAATATGGTCTAACATTATATATCACGCCAGACAAAATTTTCTAACAAGTCAAAATAGTTACTACATATCCAAAATTCTCAAAAAAATCAGGAGGCAATAATCCCGTTTTACATCTTCCTCTCTCAACTAAGATTTTTAATAAAGAAGACGAATATGGGTCTACCCATTAATAAAACCATTCGGACTTGCTTATTCTGACATCAACAGTTTAGTATATAAGCGACAGCAGTATGTCTGCTACTCCTACCCCTGTCAAATTTAAACTATTTAAAATTTGTTAAAATGGAACGTTAAATCTTTCAGTCAAGTTCAAAATTTTGTATCGCACATAAGTGAAAATTTTACCTTGATGCGCATGAACTCTGTGTTCTTTTAAATTTTAAGACTCTCCAGTCTGGTGGCTTATAGTTCACAATAATTTTTATTAATGTAGTGCAATGTCAAATAAATATTTGAAACCAAACAAAATTAAACTGTAAATGTTTAAATGATACCTCATATTTATATCTATTTGTTATTATATTTACAAAAACATTTAAAAAAATATAAAAAAGATCTTTCAAACAAATTTTATATTAATAGATTTTAATTTTCATATTACTAATAAAATTCGGACCATAGAATCTGTAATACATTGTTTTTCAGTAGAGAACCATGGATTTTTGTTTATGTTATCATCATGATAGATGTGTTTAATTACCTTCTTTATACTAAATAAAGTATATATTAAGTTTTAATAAACAATATGTTACTATTTTGCCTTATTAATACATATCAGTAGTATTTCAATTGTTTTGTTTTTCAAATTAATTAAATTCAGAAAATAAAACCTCACTAGAAATTAAAAAATGATAAAGTACGCATGATAATAAAATTCATGATTAAGATACATACAGAAATATTTATAAAACCCTGGTAAAACAAATGCACCATTATTATAAATATTAATTTTTTGTTAGCTTACGCCACAAGACATCTTAAACTAATTTCATTTTTAAAATCCTTAGATCAATTTTTCGTGGTAATACATATTGGAACTATGTGAAATACTTCGTATTTACATAGTGTTTTGTTTTGTAAATGTTTTTTAATGACAATTTGTTAACCATTTTTATTTTAACAAAAACTTTCAATAAATGTTCAAGCCAATTTATGTAATCAGCATTTAATGTTAAACATTTTTATAATGAAATAATTTGTTTTCTGTTTTTCTATTACGAAATACTTAGATTTTGAAGATTACTATTAATAGCGAAGCTTAAAAATCTATCTTTATTTAAATAAAAAATGTGCTAAAATCACAAGTCATGATTTTAACTTTTTCCTATTTTATAATAAAACTAGTGACACATACTAAAATCACCAGTATATCCTATATACCTATATACAATATAATTCCTGCTTGTATGTTGCCGACTTTTTAAATATAATAACAATTTCTTACCGCGTTGTTTTTATTGAGCAACAGGCAATTATTTTTTTCCAGCTACGACGGGCGCGTCTCGGGCTATAATTCAGAGCGCTCGGACGGCGCCAAGATTTAGTTTTATCTCCAAGCTCGGCATCCTCGTAAAAATGAGCCAGATTACTAAAGTGCAGGTAAGGTCACAATGGGCCAAAATCCGCATCCCCGGGAGAGCTATCTGTCGGCCACGCCGTTCATTTAATCCCCAGTCGTTAGTTCTAACGAGAGCTCTGACGCCTCTCAAAGTTCTTGCAATCCATTACTCTAAACCTGATAAATCTTTAAATCCCAAAATAGTAAACCGCCCCTAACAAAGCAAACCTACATGAATGCGTAATGGCTACCCTCCCTAAAGCGTTCCCTTCGTTAACAGTGGATGAAGCATGCGAAAAGTTCCATTGGATATCGACGAAAGAAAAACACCTGAGTCAAGACTTACCCGCGTGTGTAAATATTAGATACCTGGCCATTTCCAGCGAGTTAAAAAAATTATACATTAGTCGAAAAACGGCCGTGTAACGTAGACATCGCGATGAATTTTTGAACTGTTTAATCTGTAAGGGCCACAACGCGCCTAACCATATAATAGACACACGGATATACGGAAAATTTCCTAGCTTTTCTCGAGGCGCAACTTTCAACTCACTTTTATACATTGTTGGCTAGATCCATAAATTGCGAATATGGCTTTAATGTGTGACTCGCATGCGGTCTGAACGAGTCTCTGGAGCCGAGGATTTCGATAAATAATTGTTTATGTACATCCAGCAGTACATTCTTTATACGGGAAAACAAGAGCAAAATACTTCAAGAGCGCCAATATTGAAAATTATAGATGTGTAGGATTGAATACTTAAGCAGTAGTTGTAAGTTTCTATAATCTTACATCCATTACAGAATATAAAAAATTAAAGTTAATTATCTCATTATTTATATATATATATATATATATATATATATATATATATATATATATATATATATATATATATAGAAATGCTGTAATGATTAAATTAACAACTTTCAATTACGTTTTAAAAAGTGTAAATCTTAAGAAAGTTATTTTTTAAAATAGATAAGGTCCTCCGGGAAGCCTCTCCAGGTTTCCAGGTGGCTGATCGGGAAAAGCCTCTTAGATATGGGTGGTAGGAGGAAAATGAAATGCCTTCTGAAAACTAACAGGCACACAGGCAGGGTCTGAGTTAAAGATCGTCCATTAGAGGGTTATAAGGTTAGGACCGAAAATCCTAACACACAAAACTAAAAAGGAAAAAAGAGCTAAAAGCAGGATACAAACAATAAAATGATAAATAATCCCTGGATGGTAACCCACACCTCAGCTAGAGAGAGCCCCAGCGGATACGGGAAGGGGGTAGTTTTGCTTGAAGTTATCCAAAACCAGTTTAAAAAAAGCCCAGTACTAAAAACCGAAGAAAAGACAAGCTAAGCAAAGGGAAAAGATTATGAATATAGAAACGAGGAATATCAAATAAGATTTAAGAAGTTTTTACTGAAATTGCGTACACGAATATGGACATGATAACCCTGACAGAGACCAAAAAGAAAGGCATAGGAATAGGGAAAATAAGACAGCACATACATATATGGAGTAGATCCCTAAAGATTAAAGAGGGAAAAGAGGTGTTTCCATAGTTCTTAAAAAGAAATATAAAAATCAAATCAAAAGTTGGAAAAACATTAACGAGAAGATTATAAAGGTAAACCTTGATAGATATAAGTATAAAATGACGGTCGTAGCCATATATGCACCAAATGAAGATGACAACTGCAATAATATTGACGAGTTCTACGCCACATTGGACGAAGTACTCTGCGAAATAGCAAACACCAGACATATTATGTTCCTGGAAGATTTCAACGCCAGAACTGATCAAGAAAATGATAGTAATATAGTGAAAACGTTTGGAGAAAAGATCAAAAACAACAATGAAGAAAGATTAATAAATATATGTCAACAATACAATTTAAAGATCAACAACAGATTCTACAAGCATAAAAAGATACACAAATATACTTGGTATAAAGCAACTAGAAATAAAAATCAATAATAGACTATATAATAACTCGGTAGCACTTTACAGAGAAAGTGTTAGATGTCAAAGTTTAAAAAGGACTTACTTGTGTTTTTGCACAAAGAAAGATAAGATGCTACAAATAACACGCAAAATACCAAAGAACAAGCTAAGGGACCAAAATACAACATACAAAGATTAGAACATCTTAATACATTATATTTATATCAAAACAGATTAAACAATTACCTAAACCAAAACTTTGAAATCACAAATACTGAGATATATAAACATATTTAATAAATCTATCCAAAAAGTTGCGTTGGAAGCTCTAGAAGAAAAAATAAAAAAATAAAACTAAGGACTACTTATTTTATTTGAGACTAAACCTTTTCGCCAACCTTATTCAAATGTTTAAAAAGATAAATAGAAAATGCTGCTTAGCATATTAATCCTCTGATTGAAAAAAATAGATATTACTTACCCAACCATCTGGAACCCTCTGCTGAAGGCAAGGATAACTAAACCAAAGAACCACCCAAAATTAAAATTCCACTTATCTTTCTGCATGATCCAATTAATCACAAAGCAGTAATCAGCAACATAAAAACCCGCGCCAAAGCTGAATTCACAACATCTCTAAATTTCACAACTTAAAAATTACCCTAACAACCCAGGAAGATTATAGAGCCTTAGCTAAACATTACATAGAAAACAAAATAGAACACCATACATTACAAGATCCCAATAGCAGACCCCTTTCAGTAATAATTAAAAACGTTCCACCCTCATTAACTGAATCAGACATTCTTGAAGAACTCACATCTTATAAGCTACCAATTATACGGATCACCAGATTACTCAATAAAGATAAAGCACCGATGCCAGTCTGTGCAGTCCTTCTCACCGCAGATGAAAAAGCAAACGAAATATTTAACATTACCAAAATATTTCACTCAATAGTTACCGTAGAACCTCGAAGGCACAGTAACAAAACCCCTCAATGCCATAGATGCCAGCGCATTGGGCACACTAAAAATTACTGTTGTCTAGAACCACGATGTGTCAAATGGAAAGGCAATCACTTATATATACATTGCAATAAACCGCCCCAAGAGCCTCCCATACGTACAAACTACGGGGAAAATCACACAGCTAACTTTAGAGGCTGCAAATATTTCACAGAGTCAGTGAACTATCAAGACAAACGTCGTCAAAACGAACCTCGCAAAACAACAGGAACTCAGAACCACCATCCACCCGTAAACAACATGGAAAATTTTCCCAATCTTCCTCGTAATATACCACAAACTAACTAATCACCATGACAATCTAGAACAAACACCTCAATACCTGAAACGTCATCCTTACTTAATACTTTATTATCATCTCTCTTAAATCTAATCCAACCCTATATCGAACAAATTAAGCAATTCATTTTATCTAATTTTTTACCCTCTCTGTTTAATTGACCCTAAAATCAACACAATTTCTCAAATCAAAATCCTAAATTGGAACGCAAACGGCATCAAAACTCAACTAAATTTATTTAAGTCCTTTTTGTCAAGGCATTCCATTGATATAGCATGCGTCTCAGAAACGCACCTAAGTCGTGCAGAAAAACTCAACATAGCTGGATACCAAATCTACCGCACAGACAGAAATGCCAACATTGCATCAGGAGGGGTGGTCATCATTATTAAACGTAAAATTATACATCACGAACGTCATCTAATTAACACTGTAAATCTCGAAACAGTAGGAATCAAAATTAAAGCGCAAGACGGCACAATAGTAAACATCACGTGTCTATAAGCAACCCAACAAAAGACTGTTAGAACAAGACATTTCAGCAATCTTCACTACAAATGAACCTACCCTGCTCATTGGTGACCTAAACTCCAAGAATACCATCTGGGGATGTAGAACAACAAACCCCGCTGGTACCAAACTTTTCAATCTATCATCAACCTATGCTTTCCAAATAGAAGCTCCTGACGAACCCACTTACCACCCCTACAGAAATGATCACCTGCCCGACGTCTTAGACATTCTTGCTCGCAAAAACCAGTTACCAGTTATCATTTCATTTCTAATAACACCAGTAAAATTCACCCCAGAGCCTAGACTAATTAATGGAATAGTTAACAATCCTTCGGCGAGTATCTTGACAAACAACTCAAGTACCCTAACAATCTCCAGTCAACAACCCAAATAGAAGAAACAATTATACACATAACAAAAAGCATTACTGACAGTATCCATAAGGCTACCGAAGAGAGGGAAAATAGAAAACACACAACCGTTAACTTACCACCAAAATACATAACTGACCTAATCAAGCAAAAAAATTCACTGAGAAGAAAGTGGCAGAAAATCCGAAGTCCCATAACAAAAAACATCGTAAATAATTTATCTCACTGTATCAGAAACCAACTAGAAGAGTAACGAATTTACTCTTACCAAAAACACATCAGCAATCTTGAACCACAAGATCCAGGACTATGGAGAACAACCAAACGGATACTACGCCAACCTCACAAAATACCTCCAATCACCATGGACAATCAAATACTCAGTTCTGATGCAGAAAAAAGCGAAGCCTTTGCGGATCAACTCGAGAAAACATTCACTACTCACACCTATAAAGATCCGGTTTTCAATAACATAGTGACCAATTTTATTGAAACACACCAACCTATCCCGGAACTAATCTTTAAACCAACCTCACCCAAGGAACTTGTTTTAATTATCAAAACCCTATCAATCAAGAAATCGCCGGGAAATGTCGAAATACCCAATATCGTATTGAAAAAACTCACCAAGAAAGCATTAGCGTATTTGACAACGACATTTAACGGTTGTCTACGAATAGGTTACTTCCCAAACATATGGAAACATGCAATCATTCTTATGTTCCCTAAACCGGGGAAAGATAAGAAAGATATCAGGAGCTATAGACCCATTAGTTTATTATCTACTATTAGCTCAAGCTTTTGACCGCCTGTGGATCAACGGCCTAAAATATAAAATCTTACAACTTCAACTACCCAATTACATCAAATCCGTACTTTTTTCCTTTCTTGATAATCGCACGTACGCAGTCAAAATTCGCACGTCCTTATCTGCCATCAAAAACATACAAGCAGGGGTCCCTCAGGGCAGTATCTTAGGCCCAATTCTTTTCAATATCTACATGCGGGACCTCCCTACCATCAACGCTGACCTTGCATTATATGCAGGTGACACAGTCATAATAACCAAAGACGAAAGCCTAAAAATGGCTATCTCAAAACTGCAAAAAGCCAGCACTATCCTCAGTAGGTGGCAAAAGAAATGGAATCTATCCATCAATTATCACAAATGCGTCACAAAAATCTTCACATTAAGACGATTTAATGACCCATCAGAAATCACAATTAACGGACACTCCATTCAGTAGAACGCCACCGACAAACCCATTAAATACTTAGGTATGTATCT
Organism: Sinelater perroti; assembly: GCA_036346155.1. Lineage (NCBI taxonomy): Eukaryota > Metazoa > Arthropoda > Insecta > Coleoptera > Elateridae > Sinelater > Sinelater perroti. Next base: position 13,179,698 of record JARFIY010000359.1, on the reverse strand, counting down.
TGACACCAAGCTCACCTGGAAATACCATGTCCTCAAAAAATTAAACGAAGTGCACACGAGACTAATCCAACTCTACTCACTGCTAAACCGCAAGTCCACCTTGCTTACTCAATGTACCACTATCCTGTACAAATCACTGTTACGACCATTAATCCTCTGTGGGTGTGTCATATGGGGTAACACATCCAAAACGAATCTTCGCAGAATCCAACTATTCCAAAACAAAATCCTGAGAATCGCTGTCAACGCTCCCTGGTTCATCACAAACCAACAGCTACACTACGAACTGGGTATTTTCACAATTGAGCAGCATATAGGGAAACTTACTAAAACATTTCATGCCAATCTCACCAACTGCAGTGGTGCAGCTTACTACACACTGGGGCAACGCGGCATCCACGCAAGGCTAAAACGAAAACTACCCCAACATATATTTCTCAGAGACTATAGTGATGATAATTGACACAAGTGATCGATTCCAAACCTAGTGCTCTCATAGTGCAAAGTAAACAATAATAAAACTTTCTTACAGTCATACTCACCGCTTATGCTATTCAATATATAGTTCCTATTTTACTTTCGAATAGGAAAGACGTATCTTGCGGTTAAAAGTGCCAGTGTTGGCCGCGCGATAACCCGCGAAATCGGGCTTTATTTAATGCTACACATATTTGTAAATTTTAAATTTAACGCTTCGACTTAAATTAATCCTATATAACTGAACGAAGCCGCAGCAAAGAGGCCTTTATGGCCTACCACCAGCCTCCGGGAGGGGTGCACCCCCCCCAAATACCACCACTAATGCAACCATCAGTATTGACACCGAACCAAACCCAAATCTTCTACAGCCAATTCCATCAAACACCAGGTAATTTTCCACTTCAAACGCAACAAACTCAAACATTTTATCCCCAAATCTTTAATCAAACCCAACTAAACACTCATTCCAACGCACCCCCGCAGCCATCAGAAAATACTAATAACTGGACCACAGTTTCCTATAAAAAAATAGAAATCTAGATGAAGTGGCAATCAAAAATAAACACTCTAAAGAGAGCGAATATTGGCTTAGCCCACCCTCAACATTACATCGCTACTCCAATCTAAACATCGAAGGTGACGATGCACAACATGAATCAAACGCTGATAACACTAACGAGAAAATCTCGAAATCTCCCCCATTTTCGTAAATCGTGTACTAACTATTGCACCGCTAATACAACTTCTAGAAGAAAAAGCCAAACAATATGATGTTAAAGCTCTAATCAATAATCAAGTAAAAATTCAGCCCAAAACACCTGAATATTACAGAATAATAACAAAAGCTCTGACTGAAAAGGGAACGGAATTTCACACTTATAAACTAAAAGAAGAGAGAAATTATAAAGTGGTGCTAAAAAATCTACATCACTCCATCGACTATAAAGATATCAAAGGTGAAATTAAAAAATTAGGGCATGAAGTCACAAACATTTATAATATAAAACAATTTAAAACTAAATTGCCTCTCCCAATGTTTTATGTCGAGCTTAAACCAGCTCCTAACAATAAAAGCATTTTTGAGGTAGAATACTTGCAGCAATGCAAAATCAATTTTGAACTCCCAAGGGCAAAAAGAATTATTCCACAGTGTGTACGCTGTCAGCGTTACGGACACACAAGGAACTTCTACCAGCTACCCGCTAAATGTGTAAAATGTGCAGGCGATCACCTCACGAAACAATGTCAAAGAAAAGAAAAATCCCGCGATGTCCGCTGCGTCCTGTGTAAAGGAAACCATCCCACGAATTACAAAGGATGTACTATATACAGCTACAAAGTAAACATTTTCCAACCCTTCGACAAAACAGTACATACCACCCCCACAAATTAGACAATAGCAACAAATACAACCGGGACTATCGTATTCACAAATAGCTTCAGTACAACAACAAAACTCTGAACCTGCTGTAAATCTCCCACAAACAACAAATACTAGCCATCCAAACCAACAAGAAAACGACATACAAGAATTAAAAAACATAATGTTAAAGCTATCAGAACAAATAGGAACAGTATTAAACCTATTAACAGCAGTCCTTGGAAAAATTAAATAATGGACAGACACTTACAGCTTGCTCAATGGAACGCCAACGGCGTGTTACAGCACCTTGAAAAATTAAAACTATTTATTACTAGTCACAACATTGATGAGTTACTTATTTCGGAAACACATCTTACTGATCGGAGCTTTATGAAAATCCCAAATTATGCGGTCTATACCACGAACCATCCGACAGGAACAGCTCGTGGCGGGTCTGCTATAATAATCAGAAACAATCAAGCACCATCAACTAGAAAGCCACAGTAGCAATTTTCTCCAAGCAACAAGTGTGTCAATTGAGGATCACATAGAACCCCTCAACCTCTCGGCGGCGTATTTCCCCCCTAAACATGCTGTTAAAGAAGAACAATTTACAAACTATTTCAAAACCCTTGGACAACGATTCATTGCGGGCGCCGATTACAATGCCAAGCACACTGACTGGGGTTCCAGAATTACAACGACAAAGGGACGCAAACTAAAGAAAACTCTTGAACACAATAACTTGTGGCACCTATCCACGGGAGAACCCACATATTGGCTCACGGATCCAAACACATTTCCTGCTTTAGTGGACTTCTGCATAACAAAAAGAATTCATCCAAGTCATGCCAATATAAAATCCTGCTTCGAACTTTCCTCTGACCATTCCCCAATCCTGATCACCCTTACCACTAAACCCCTCAAAAAAGAAACAACCCCTAAATTAAGCAGTAACCGTACAAATTGGAACACCTTTCGGTATGTCGTAAATGTTGAACTAACCTCAAATATTCTACTGAAATCTCCCGAAAACATTGAGGCTGCAGTCAAATTATTCAATGATGTCATTCAGCGGGCATGTTGGAAGGCCACGCCAATTATACCCGATACAGTCACAATTCCTGATTGCCCCTCAATTATTAAACAAAAAATTATAGATAAAAGAAGACTTCGAAGAAACTGGCAACGGCTGCGTACACCTGAAAGCAAACTACTACTCAACAGAGCAACTCGAGAGCTACAAGATCTCCTTAATAAAAACAAAAGCGATTGCATCGAAACATTCCTTAAAGACTTATCACTCACGGAAGCGACGGATTATTCCCTGTGGAAGACAACAAAAAAACTGAAACAACTAAAAAGATTCTCTTCGCCCATCCGTAACCTAACGGGCAGCTGGGCAAGAAGCGATAAGGAGAAGGCAAACGTATCTGCTGTACACTTAACATCTGTGTTCCAGCCACATCCTTCAGAAAATCTCCCCCAAGAAGAAGACAACCTCACTCAAACACTGTTTCAACCGTACCAACTTGAACCGCCCATTAAAAAATTCAAAGCTGCTGAAGTTCATGAAGTCATTAGCACACTCAATCCTAAAAAGGCTCCGGGGTATGATTTAATAAATGGTAAAATACTCAAAGAGCTACCTGCCATCGGTACACAGTACTTAACTCAGTTATATAATGCAGTCCTTCAGTATGGTTATTTTCCATCCCAATGGAAAGTGACACAGATTATACTCATCGCAAAGCCTAATAAACCCCACAACGACCCAAAGTCCTATCGACCGATAAGCCTTCTGTCTATAGTAGCTAAAGTTTTCGAAAAGCTCTTAGTACAAAGACTAATCCCAATTATTGACTACAAAAAGCTACTACAATCCCACCAGTTTGGTTTCCGAAAGTTGAACTCAACAACTGAACAAATCCATCGGGTAGTTCAAACAATCAATCAAGCCTTTGAAGATAAGCACTACTGCTCTGCTGCGTTCCTAGATATATCACAGGCATTTGATAAAGTGTGGAATACGGGACTCCTATGCAAACTAAGAACACTCCTCCCCCTAAACTACTTCCTAATCCTGCAATCCTATCTCCTTACTAGGTACTTTCTGGTTAAATACGAAACTGCAACCACAAATCTTTTTCCGATCAACGCTGGTGTACCCCAAGGCAGTGTTCTCGGGCCACCGCTCTATCTCTTATACACAGCAGACCTCCCGACAATACCAGAAATCACAACAGCTACATTTGCGGATGACACCGCGGTTCTGGCTACTGACAGAGACCCAGTCGCAGCCTCACAAAAACTTCAAGCCAATTGACAAATGGTTAACAAGCTGGAGAATCAAAATAAACGAGTCTAAGTCAACTCAAGTAACCTTTACCCTGCGCAGAGATACGTGTCCCGCGGTTCAGATAAAGAACAATCCTTTACCGCAAAAAGAAGAAGTAAAGTACCTTGGGTTACATCTTGACAGAAAACTAACATGGCGCAAGCATATCTTCAGTAAGCGCAAGCAGCTGGGATTAATTTTAACCAAGATGTACTGGCTACTGGGACGTAAGTCGAAGTTATTATTAAGCAATAAACTCCTTTTATACAAGGTAATTCTCAAACCCGTATGGAGCTACGGGATTCAACTTTGGGGTACATCCGCCAACTCTAACTTAGAAATCCTAGAATGCTTCCAATCTAAAGTACTGCGCATGATTGTGAACTCGCCCTGGTTCGTGTCAAACACGGCTATCCGTAACGAAAGTCAGCCGTTTCAGTGCTAAATACAGTGACCGTCTTAGTGCACACCCCAACACATTAGTAATGGATCTTATAGTTCCCCAAAATCGCAACAGAAGACTCCAAAAATATATATCAAATGACTTGCCCACTAGATTCCCTACTTAATCAATGTTAAGTCTTGCGTTAATTTTATTTTAGTTTTAAGATTTAGTTTATAAGTTTACTTTTATACCCAAAAACTCAAAACTCATCTAGATGACAATTGTTACAGAAGCATCCTACTGGGGATGCTTCTACATGTCCAAATAATCTATCACAGAATTTACTAAATGCAACTTGTGCAGATTGTAAATAAATTGGGATTTCAGTAAAAAAAAATTCAATATTTATTATGTATTACATACTTTGCTATCAATGTCCTGTACAACAGTGTAAATTGTTGAGCAGACAAATTTTTAATAAAAAAAAAAACAAACGTTTTACTTGGGTAAGTAACAGGTAGTCTTATAAGTCTTATAACAGTTTTACAAATTTTTGTGCTTTTGGAAATTCATTTAGTTCTTAACACTGCTTTTCCTTTCACGAGTTCTTCTATTAATTTCTTATTATTTTTTATCTTTTGTTATTACCACACCAAAGTAATCAAATTATTCTACTCTTTTTAGTATTTGCTTCTTTTTATTTCTAATTCTATATTGCCCCTTTGTTTCTCGTAGATATTTAGATCTCTCTTCATGAATTTGCAATCCCATTTCTATCTATTAAAACAACGTCGTCTGCGTAACCCAAGCATTGATGAGACCTATTTAATGTGATTCCGTTCTATTTGTGCTTAACCTTTTAATTATTTATTCTAACACTACACTATATATTGTGATCGGTCGCTTCGCTTTAAACTGTTTCGTATGCTAAACTTTTGACAGATTGTTGTTAATTTTTACTATATTGCCGTATATTCTTGAAACCTATTTCCCATCAGTATGGCTAACTTCTTAAACGTTAGGCTTAATATAATTCTTTATCTTTATCTGATTCTCGATGTACTCTTTTTATCTTTCGACATGCTGTTGGATTCTCTTTTCATTTCCCGCGGTACTTAAAGATTTGCTTTAGTATTATTTTGTAGCCATCTCAATTTGACTCCTCTTTTTCTCTCCATAGTTGCCTGGCGTTTATTATTTAACCATGTCTCTTTTTTGACTATTTTTCTTGCCTACCACCTAATTTTGTTATTGTTTTTGCCAGATTCTCCCATTTTCCTTTTATTGGTTTTGTACTGCTTAGTCTTCTGCATTCTTGCTTAATTTTCTGGTAAACTTTTTGCTTGTTTTCACTTTGAATTAGGTCTTTCACATTGTGTTTATTTTGTTTTTGGATTGTTTTGTTAACTTATTTATTCAGTTTCTCTTTTTAATTTTATTTTAATAAGGTAGTGATATGTATTTATATCTCTTCTTCTTTAACTTTGTATATCTCAGATTAATATCCTTGTTGTTTATTAGTTTGGTTTTCAACATTACTTTCTGGGATCCATTAAGTCTATTTATGTATCTACTTATGCTGATACTATGTACTTACTGTTTAGTAGTTTACTCCAGCTGCAAAATCAATTGATCTTAAACCATTCTCGTTAATCTTTTTATGTGTATTGGGCCTGCCTATCCCTTGATGATATCTCTGTTTTCTTCCGACTTTTGCATTCTAGTCTCTTATTAATATTATTACTTCTTTTCATATACCTCGTAGTCCTATTCCACCCCATTTGTACCTTCTATCAAAGTATATACATTTACCACGTTTACTTTGTTCAAATTTCCTAATTGTAAAAAATAATTTTTCTTATATTGGTTGTAAATTTATTATATTTTGTTTCAGCTTTTCCAAGACTAGTGATTCTACCCTAACACTACTATAATTGTTTTCAGGGTTAAAAACTATAATTTTTTAAATCCATTTTAAGAACATCTTTGTGTAATTTCCTGTACAGCTAAAATTTCAATTATCTACCTATTTACTTTCGCTTCTAAATTTTTATATGCTTTTTCATAAAATATTCTTCTAGCGTTACATGTTTCTATCATTAATCTTTATTGGTTTTTTTTGCTTGACTTATTCCTAGGACTTCTATTCCATGCTTCTTCATCTCCCTTCTTACTTGTGTTGCATTGTCTACTTAGTTTGTTCTTATTTTTTGTTTATCATTGAATTTTTCACTTTTATTGTTTTTTGCCATCTATGCTATCTTGTAAGCGGTCTCTTTCGTATTAGTTTTTTGATAAGACACCCCTTATCAATCTTGTATTAAACACCATTTACTTCTAACTTATAGTATCTTACCCACATTCTTATTTCTTATTTCAAATTGAACTTTCATTGTAAGATCAATGTCTACGTAAATATTATTTGATAACTTTTGCCTTAACACTTCCATCTTGTATTCAAAATTTAAGCATTTCATAATTGTAGCGCGGTTCAATAATTTTCAACGAACTTAAAAAGTTCGTTACTGAATTCTATATGTCTGTCGGTCTGTCGGTCTGTCTGTCGCTGTCACAAAATTATGGATTTTTTAAAATTTTAAAATGGATTCTTATAGGAAATTTTACGTTGATTTCAAAATCGAAATCAAAAAGTTTCTATCTCGAATAGTTTTCGAGATATTCGACTTCGAATTTCGGGAAAATTTCGACATTGCGATTTTACGAGTAATTCTTAAAGAAAATTTTACACTGATTTCAATAATGAAATCGAAAAAATTCTATGTCGAATAGTTTTCGAGATATTCGACTTCGAATTTCGGGAAAATTTTCGACATTACGATTTTAAATGTGATTCTTATAGGAAATTTTACGCTGAATTCGAAAATGAAGAAAAAATTCTATGTCGAATAATTTTCCAGATATTCGATTTCGAATTTTCCCGAAATTCGAAATCGAAATCGAAAGGTTTTTTTAAGTTCGTTCTGGGATTGCTTACAGATCAATCTCTTCGCCGGCCCCATGTTTTTATTTACTTTCTTTTATTTACTTTAATTTTTATTTCAATCTCCATTTTTTACTAAACTCGGTCAACATTTGTTTGAAATTTGAATTTTCAAGCAGGTCTTTTCCAAATTTCAAACCTTTAAGTACTATATTATGCTCAATTCTTTTTATATTTTTTTAATTTGATTTCAAAGACGTTTTACAACTCTCATTTTTCCTTAGTCAACTTTTCGCTTTTTCTCCTATTATATTTTTACCTTTTTTAATTATATTTTTATTTCTGTGAATTCTGCCCTCAGGTCGAATAATTATTCGTTCACTTCGCTTTTTAATTGCTCCTTTACTTACCCAAAATCGTTTTCATCTCTTCTGTTCCTTCCCTTTTCAATTTCGCTAACTTTTGTGGGTGGTTACTGATATCTGTTCCATCTTTCAGCTCTCGAATTCTTCCGGATCTTTCGCTACTCGTTTTTATTTTATGAGACCTGATTCTTTTGGAATTTTTTTTCCTTGATTGTTTTATTCTTCTACTCATATGATATCGCGCTCTTGTTTCACTTTGGAGTTATTTACTGTAATTTACACCCACATGTGTCCCGAGCCGCAGATTTAGTTTTGGGTATTAGATCGTTTAAAGACCCCAAAACTTTTACTCACTTCACGCCACTAATCGGCAGACTGGCACTTTAAAATGCAGCAATCCGATTGTCTTACCTTGTCGCTTGCGTATTTGCATCATTTTTATTCGTGCGCCGTATGTAATTTTAGACCTAGTGGTATCAATTACTGAGTTAAAACAAAATTTTCGAAACTTTATTACACTTTATTCTTTTTAGTAGTTAGTCATGATCTTATGAATACTTCTTTTTCACTTTATATATTTACTTACATTCTTTTGCGCTTTACATTTTAAACTTTTACCTCACCACCCAGATGATCTTTATTAAAAAATCTACAGTTTCATAAAAAACCTCTTACAAAATTTATTTACTTTATCTCCTATAATTTTTATAAATAATTCCATTGTATGAGTTGAGATATTATCTTACTGTAACCATACTAAGTGACAATACCTAAATAGTTCTTGAAAAAAAGTTAACTAATATGTTTGCTTACGTTAAAGATGTTTCAATTAGATTATTGTCATTGTTCTCAATAAAGTACTTAAGTCATAAATATACTCAAGTAATTGACAGTATATTATAGGTACGATTTATGTAATAAGGGTAAGTTTTTAGCTGCTTATTAACAATAAGTCGAACGTGTTTTGAAAAAAATGCTATTACTTAGAAATAAGTCTTCAAAAATTATATTATCTGAAAACGACCACGAAAATTTAACTTATATATTACTTAAATTAAGAAATTAAATTTGTAATAACGTATAATAGTGATTAATTGAATTCTAAATATCTTAAAGTACTTCTTCTTTTTAATTCACCTTCTCCTGTCGAAGGTTGGTGATTCATCTGGCAATTATTGTTCTAGACACCGCTGCTATGAAACTTTCTGTTGAAGTACAACAAAACCATGTTCGTAGGTCCTTTAACCAGGAGTTTTGTGTCTTCCAACTAATCTTATGCATTGTATTTTTTCTTCTATTATTAGTTTGAGTATCTCATACTTCTCCCCTCTCATTATATGTCGCATATATTTCCTTTTTCTCTCTTTAATCTTGATTAGGAGTTCAAGTGGTTTCCGCATTCGAGCAAGCACTTCCTCATTTGTTATTCTTTGAACCCAAGATATTTTTAGTATGCATCTGTATAGATACATTTCAAATGCCTCTAGTTTTTTCTCGGTTATTGGATCCAGAGACCATCCTTTACACTCATAGAGAAGAACAGAAAATATGTAGCACCTAATCATGCACTCTGAGCACTAAGCTGAGTTCGCGCGTTGTAAAGAACTAGTTCATATTTATAAATGCTTTCCTTGCTTGCTCAATCCGGAATCTAATTTCCCTTCTTGGGTCGCACTGGCTATTAATACTTGTCCCCAGATATTTAATCATTTTCAATTGTTCTATAATATTGCCATTTATTATTAAATTAGCATCTATGTTCTCTTTTGCGAAGACAAGCAACTTAGTTTTTTTAGGTATATTCATATGGAGACCATGGTTTTCAATATATTGTACTATGCGGTCCCTCAGTAATTGCAATTCGCCTATATTGTCTGTTATTACTACGATGTTATCCGCATATCTATTGTTGTTTATTATAGCACCGTTTATTTTTATACCTTCCATGTCATTTAGAGCTTCTTTAAAAATAGCTTCAAGTAGATGTTAAACAACAGCGGCGACAAAACGCAACCTTGTCTAACTCCTTTCTTGATCACTGTAGGTTCTGATGTTTTGTTTTCAATTCTGATTTCTGCTGTTTGATGCCAGTAGAGTTGTGATATGATTTTGATCTCCTCTTCATCGATACAAGTTTTGTTAAGGATTTTTACGTTTGTCGTGTTTTACACAATCGAATGCTTTTTGATAATCTATGAAACAAGTTCATATCTCCGCATCTTTGTATTAGCACGTTTAGCGAAAAGAGTGCTTTGCGAGTACCATAATCATTTCTGAACCCAAACTGTGTTCTATCAACTTGGGCGTCGCATTTTTTATAAATGCGTGAGTGTATAATTCTCAGAAATATCTTGAGGACCTGTGACATCAGACTAATCGTTCGATATTCTTCTTCGGTATAGTTACAAATATTGATTTTAGCCAGTCGGAAGGTATAATAATTGTTCTACGAATAATATTAAATAACAAAGTTAGTATATCTAGTCCCTTACCCTCCTTATCAGCTATTAATTTAATTACCTCAGCGTGAATGTTATCCTGGCCAATCACCTTTTTGTGCTTTGATCGCGTGAATTACCCCACTTTTAGTGATTTCTGGTTCTTTTCATTTAGCTCGCTTTCCATATATTGCTTTCATCTATAGAGTTTCTCTGTTATCCCCATGATTATTTCATTATTATAGCCTTTCAGGATTGTTACATTTCTTGGAAAGCCACGCTTCCTTTGCTTTCCTACATTTTTTGCGAATGGTTCTATTCAGTTCTTTATATTTCACGATATTGTTTTGTTCCTTGTTCTTTTAGTCATAAGCTCAGTACATTTCTTTCATTTTCTCGCTTTTCCGTATCTGATTTCTTGTTTTTGTGACAGCTAATTTAACGTCTGTCCAGATTTGTTCTACTTGTATGGGATTTTAAAGTAACCACGTCTTTTAGCTTGTTCTCCAGCTTGTTTTCTATATCTTTTCTTACTTCATTATTTTTGAGTTTATCTAGATCAACAATCTTACGGGGTTTTGGTCTTTTATATTTTTAAAATGTCTCATCCTAAAATCCATCACTACTGGATTGTGGTCACTATTAATATCCGCATCCGGGTAAGTCTATGATTTTATATATTTTTTAAATTGTGGTGCGATCATGATTCCGAACAATTTTTTTCTGGCGTGTGTTGGGGCGAAGTCTACTTGTACAGTCTTCTTGGGTGTAGTTCGAAGAACGTGTTGGTTATTAAGAAATTGTTCTCTACACAAAATTGAGCATTTTTTGTTTTCATTCCAAAAGCTCTAATCAGTTCTCCATCAGCACCTTATCTTATTTTAGTATTTAAATCACCAAATATCATAGTTCCCTTTTTTTCGTTGGGCGCAAGGCCTCATTTACATGACTGTAAAATTCTTCCATTTCTATGTATGGTCTTTCACCTGTAGGTGCGTATATGTTAAGTACTACCTCTAATAATATTCATATTATTAGGACTTTTGCAATAAGCGCAACAATTTTAAAACTATTTATGCAAATTAAAGAAGATTACGAATATTACAGTTTATCATTTCTTACAATGTTGACATTGCCCTAAATTTATATTTTATTATGGTAGAAATAATAAATAAAAATTTTTACATATTTTTAATAATTAAACTCTATGAAATATTACTTACAACTTTTAATAATAGTGCTATATCGAAATAAGTACAGTAATATTATTTCTGTTTGCGAAACAATTTCGGTAACTGTGTTTCATCGGGAACTGTATAATGTTTACGGACCAAACGTGATGAGTGAAGGTGTTGTACTTGCCGCATGTTTAAAGAGGGTCATACTAACGTATGCTATGAGACAAGACAGCGACAAACTTGTGCAAGAAATTGTCAAAAAGTGTACTTGTACGGTGGTACCAGATCACGCTAAGACAAATTTTATCCACTTAGAACAACAATATATCAATATTTTTTTATGTAAAAAGCCGGATCTCCTTATTTTGTAATTACGCACGACTGAAACCAACACTGATTAAATAATTTTTTTTCTAATTAATTACTAGCAAGTAACATTGAATTATATAATATAAATACCCGTGCGGGGTTGCTAGATCCCCCATCGGGCGCCTCCCCAGGTGGCGGATAGGGGAATGCCTTCCAGATATGGATGGTACCGGAGAAATAAAATATCCGGGGTGGACCAAAACTGGCATGACGTAGGACAGCAGCTACGACATCACTGTGTTGTGACCATTGAAGAATGACTTCCTTAAAGGCCCAACAACAGAGACTTCTAGGCGACAATCACTTCAGATTAATCGGCTAGAAGACTGCGATGGGGAAGGCAACGGAAACCACCCCATTATGTTTTCCTAGTACAACTAACATGGCACAGACTCAAGATAATAGATTCGTTACTGATCATGGAGATCGGACTCCAAGATCCGGCAGGAGAGGACATCCTTCAAAAAGTAGGGCCTCTCAGGTCGTCAGCACGCGAAATCCCTACATTTTCAATAAAACACACCTGTCTTGAATACCTACAGACGAACTACTAAGATAGGTACATGGAATGTGAAAACCATGTACGAAGCTGGTAAAATACATAATGTCATCAAGGAAATGACAAGGCTATCCGTAGATATTCTGGGGATCAGTGAGATGCGATGGACTGAATCAGGACAATGCTTAATAAACGAACACAATATTTACTACTCAGGAAACACTAACGGTGAACATATACATGGAGTTGGCATTATCCTTAACAAGAAAATTAGCAGATATGTTACAAACTTTGTCCCAATCTCTGAGAGAATACTTCTAATTCAGATTAACACCTTCCCCATCAAAACCAATATAATCCAAATATACGCACCAACGGCTGACAAATCCGACGATATAATTGAAACATTTTATGATGATCTGAATAACGTCATGAAGAAAGTAAAAAAGAATGAACTGACATTAGTAATGGGCGACTTCAATGCCAAGATAGGCCAAGGAGGCTGTGGTGAAATCATAGGACCGTTTGGACTGGGAGAACGTAATGAACGAGGAAATCGATTAAGTATTTTTGCAATAGAACAACAACTAGTCATCACCAACACGTTCTTCAAGTTACCACCAAGACGCCTATACACTTGATCAATAAAAGATACAGAAATGCAATAACAGCAGTAAAGACATATCCAAGTGCGGATGCCAAATCTGACCATAACCCTCTTGTCGGCACGATAACACTCAAATTGAAGAAAGTTAAACAACAACAAGCGAAGAAATACGATTTGATGAAACTGAAGGATAAAGATATAAAACAAGAAATACAGCAACATATTAAAAGAAAAATCAAAGAAACAGATATAGCAGCCGACACAAAAGAGAAAATCCAGAAGCTTAAAGAGACAAATCAAGAAATTCTTGACATATATTTACGCCCAATGAGAGCGAAAAGAAGATGTGGATGACAGACGACATATTGAATATGATGGAGGAAAGACGGAAAAATAAGAACAAAGACAATACCAGATACACACAAATCGACAAAGAAATAAAGAAAAGATTAGAGACGCCAAAAACGCTTGGATGGAGGAAAAGTGCAAAGAGATTGAATCACTAGATGGTAAACATGACTCTTTCAATCTGCACAAAAAGTGAAAGAAGCAGCAGGATTACAACGACCAAAGAAAACCGGATGCTTACAAGATAATGAGGGCAATACAATATTAGATGTAAATGAAATAAAAACAGTTTGGAAAAATTATGTTGAGAAGACCTTCGAAGATAAGAGAAACAACGATACACTAAAAACAGGGACTCCATAGGTAACACAGGACCGGAAATTACTCAAGAAGAAGTGATAGCCGCAATAAAAGGAATAAAGGACGGAAAGGCGACGGGCCAGACAACTTCCACGCAGAAATTCTAAAAACATGGAGAACGATGAAATTAAATGGCTCACGGCCATGTTTAATAACATATACGAAACAGGAGTAATCCCACTTGAATGGCTTAAATCCACATTTATAACCCTACCGAAAAAACCGAATGCGAAAAAATGTAAAGACTATAGAATTATTAGTCTAATGAACCACCTTCTTAAAATAATGCTAAAAATAATACATAGGAGGACATACAAAAAATGCGAAGGGCAACTAACTCGCACACAATTTGGCTTTCGAGACTCATTAGGTACAAGAGACGCTCTTTTCGCCATTCAAGTCCTCATACAAAGATGCAGAGACGTGAACTGTGACGTGTATATGTGTTTTGTAGACTATCAAAAGGCTTTGGATCGAGTCAAACACGACGAGTTAATATCAATCTTAAAAACAATTGGTCTAGATGATAAAGATCTACGTATCATTAACAACATTTACTATAACCAATCAGCAACTATCAAGATAGATAACCAAATGACTGAGGAGATCAAAATAGAAAGAGGTGTGAGACAAGGCTGTGTGCTATCTCCGCTACTCTTTAACATCTACTCCGAACACATCATGAAAACAGCCTTAGAAGATACTGACGAGGGAATACTCATCAACGGAGAACGGCTGAACAACGTAAGATACGCAGACGATACAATTATACTGTCAGATAACCTAGAAGGCCTACAAGCCCTAATAACACGCGTAGCAGAATCAAGCCAAAAATATGGTCTAAACTTTAACATACAAAAAACTAAATACATGGTCATCAGCAAAAATCCAATACCACCGGGACGTCAACAACAGATAACACGAGTTGAGAAATACACATATCTAGGGACAAGTCTAAACGAACAATGGGATCACTAAACTGAAATAAAACAAAGAATTGAAAAAGCCAGGGCAGCGTTCATTAAAATGAACACAATATTCAAGAGCCACGACCTCTTAATACCAATAAAAATTCGTTTACTGAGATATTACGTATTCGCAGTACTCCTGTACGGGGTGGAATCTTGGACGCTGACCGAGGCTACTACCAAGAAGTTAAAGGCGTTCGAAATGTGGTGTTATAGACGCATCCTGAAAATCTCATGGGTCGACCGGATTACAAATAGAGAAGTACTGCGTAGAATGCAGAAAGACTGTAAAATAATCATCACTGTCAAAAAACGTAAAATGGAATACCTGGGGCACATAATGCGTAACGAACATCGATATGGCCTACTGCAACTCAACTTGCAGGGGAAAGTGTACGGAAAACGAGGCCCAGGACCTAGAAGAATATCATGGCTAACCTAAGGAACCTAAGGAAATGGTTCTCTTTAACAACAACTCAACTTTTCCGTACAGCAGCCAATAAAGCTACGATAGCCATGTTAATAGCCAACATCCGAAACGGATAGGCACTGCCAGAAGAAGAACATTGAATTTATGTTACGTAATTTCTTGTAGGTGTATTGGAACGAATACATTTATTATGGCATTTTAAATGTTATTTTTCATAACTCTGTATATTACATTTTATATAAATCTAGAAATAAACAAGTAGTGATATAAGTAATATCGAAACATAAAAAATACATAAATCTTACCTTTTCGATATTTATAAGATGGAGGTCGGTGCATTGTCTGAGCTGGGACAATTTATGAATGAAGGAGCCGAAGAAAAGTTGAAAACTTTGGACCTAGAAGTTTTTGTTGCTGAAAATAACGTAAAGTATTTGACTTATCGCGCGATCTGCATAATGATATTAATACAAACCGGAAAACGCCGAGGTAAACTTTCAAGTAAATCAACATGATTATAAAACTTTGCGGTTGTTTATGAACGAAATTATCTCAGCAATGCTTTTAGCGTAATTGTTCGCATCTATCTTTTAAACAATTTATTTGCGCCTCCACAAAAACAATTTTAGTGAGGTCCTGCTTGCAGTATAATAAATTTCGCTACATTCAACAAAAACGCTGTCTACCTGTAGCAGATTAGCGTTATGTAATTTTAAACTTAATTTGTTTGCAAGAGTAATTTACAGAGTATAAGGTTACGCACATTCTTTGGGTAGATTCACTAATACAAACTAAAATAAAAATTTTACTAAGCACCCCACACTGATATATAATTTTTATTTGCGAATACGTTCGTTAAAAGCAAATCTTACTCGTTAATCGTTATCTTTTTAGGGTACTTATGGATCACATTAAATGTTGTCTTTAATATATTCATAAGCATGATTATCCATTTAGGACTCGCACTTATAAAAATAAAACGACTGGGATTGAGGCAATGTTATTTTTTAATTACGTTTAATTACATTTTTGTTCATGTTTTCTTCTTGTAACATTTTTCTTTGTAATTATTTAATTATGCATTATATTCAATTTAAATTAAAATTAACAACAATAGTTTTTAAATATTTCTTTGTAATTTAACTATATTTCTAGTTACCTTGTATTTTTATTTCCTCAAATATAATTACCATAAATTTTATAACTAAGAACATGTTTTATTATTGTCGATACTTTATTTTAAATTTTTATTTATAAAAAAAATTTACATGCGTCACAATATTAAATCATTATTATAGCACATATATCAGCATCGTTCACAATAAACGAACACTTCCAGACACGAACACCAACTAAAGATCTACATTTTTATGTGTACAAAATTCAACTACTTGCTGACTTTTAAAAAATTGTGTACTTTAATGCTCAATGCAATCATAAAATCATTTCAAATGTAGTGTTATTTAAAATTTAAAACAAGTATTCAATTTAAGCTATATTTAATACAATTGTTGAGTATGTTTCATGTTTAATTGAAGCTGTTTAATATACTGTTAACTTTTAATTGATAAAACCCGCACATAATAATCAAATCATGCAGATTCATAAAAACTAAAGACAAGTACAGAAATAATGATAAAATCCAGCCTGATTTGTATACAAAAAAATATTTTCTTAATCTATACTAAGAATTTTTATATTTTTTATACATTTAAATTGCAAATCACGTAATATTTGTCACATTGAAATCTTTACAAAAGAATAAACATACTTTTTAAAAAAAAAATTCTCTGGGCAAAAATATAAAGACATAAATGTATTTGAAGACAGTACTTTATAGATCTAGTTATTATAATGTAAGAATGACGTCGAAATAAAAGAAAGGTTTTAGGTTGTTTATAATACTTTATCTATGAGCAGCTCTATCCACGCAAACCGGGCTAACAGCCGATAGGCACGCAATTACACCAGGGCTAAAAGTGTCCCTTGTTCCCAATAATGCTACCTCTATACCCCTCTTCTAGCTCAAACGGGACCGATGACCCACATTGTTTAGTCTGACTATCTGAGTACATCCGTTGTGCGAACAAGAAGCTCGTAAGTGCAATCGACCAAATGTGTGTTCCCTATCTCCTCGTTTAAGAAACCACTAAAAGTGCTTACAATAATATAGTACATTAGATAAAATCATAATTTTATTCTGGCAAAAAAATGTAGGCAAAAATGAAGCAAATTATGCGGAACTTTTGCATTGAAAAATAACTGCCACAAAGAAAATAAATGAAATGCTCTTCCTTCGTACGCAGTTAAATATCAGAAATATTTCTTTGTAAGAGTTGTTGAATTACTTCTCAACCTGTAAAGACAACTTTGCCCTAAGCAAGCAATGTAAGCAATAGTATCAGTTAGTAGATTCATACAATGGTGATGACTTGAAAGTAGGAACTACCAGGGAAGCAAAAAATTGGAGTAAAAGTACTCCCGATCTAGTGACAACCAATGTAAAAATACACGAACATAACAAAGGCATATATCTCTCTTACTTGCAAAAAAATAGAATCAAAGTACATTCAAAGACGCTTTAGCTATTCAAAAATTCTTCAAAAATTGATAAACTGAGCAATATGCATATAGGATTAAAACACGCATTACACGATAAATACTAAAAGGTGCTCTGCTGTATATCAAAATTTTAAAATTATAAGACTAAAAACATGTTCATATTCAAAAATAACCCCGATACAACACTAAAATATAATATATTATTGCTTTCAGGTTATAAAAGATAGATAAATATTTGTATAATAGAGAAGGCCCGTGTCGGGTCTTAGTTTCTTGGAGGAGGAACTTTAAATCGAGTAGGGGTTTCTCAACATTTTACAAAAAACAAATTCGGATGGGGGTGTCCTCAACCCCGACACAGCGCGTCCCAATGGCTGATAGGAAACGTCCTGCAGATATACAGGAGAGGTGCTAATAAGGCTTGCTAAATAAGCGCCCGTGGATCCACTGAGGACATAACATAGGGCAACAAAGAATGACTTCTCACCAGGCTTGACATCAAACACTTACAGGCAACAACCGGCTATGACACTGCGCGAGGAAGGCAACGGAAAACCACCTTGTATTTTCTCAGGAAAGTCTTTAACATGGTTGAGAATAATGAAGATATGGACCCTAGTCCCTGGCAGCGCTTAAATAGGCAGAGGGTGCTAAGAAACCCCGGGTCAACCATGAAAAAAGTAGCAACCTGGAATACACGTAGTCTTTTTGAAAGTGGTGAAACTCATAATACAATAAGGGAGATGAGAAGATTAAAGGTCGACCTCCATGCAATCAGTAAGATGAGGTGGTCGAATTCAGGAATCTGGCAAGTCAAAGGACATGCAATATATTACTCATGTAATGATAAACCCGATCGCGTTAATCATATTTTAAATTAATATGTATTTATTGTTTGCTTCAAGTTATGACCGCATTCCTTATTCGTATCCATTTTGTTGCTTGGGTCGTGTCGGTTCTTTGAGCCTTTTTTTTACGATAGACATGTTTTTAGCCTCATCTGCAACCATCTTTTTTACCCGGACTTGAGACTTGAGCTCCTCAATCCACCCGCCAGCTACCCCAAGCGAAGTTTATACCATTCGAGTACGGTTTTTATTGACAAATATTGATGCTTTTAGCATCATTTTAAATGTTTTAATAGGATTAATTTCTTTTTAAAAATTTGATGCAACTTCTATATTCAGCATTATTAGACATTTTTAAAATCGTAAAAGGCAAAAAATTAATGTAAATAAACTGCTGTAACATAAACAATTTGACATATCAAAATCAAATTAGGAGCGAATGTCACTAAAGATAGTGGCAACAAAAAAAAAGTTTTTTAAACTACATTATTTGCACAATTTTCAAATGAAAACATCATCTTAATTTTTAAATAGAATATTATATAGATAAAGTAAGAAACAAAAAAACATTAATTACTTTTTGTCTACAACTAAATAATTTTACATGTATATCATTATATTACATATAGTTCTACATTTAAGGTTGCATTTACATTTATAAAAACTACATATCTATGCAAGTTGTTCAAATTATGATAAATTTCAGTGAAATTTTTATAAAACATGTTTCATACGATTTCTAATTGAACTTCTTTCGCATGTTTTTAGAATTAATTAAAAACTGGATCTTTCCAACGGCACTAAGCAACGCATTCCAAGAACATAAAGACACATATTGAGAGATAAGTTCATTTTTCTTTAAAAGGTTACATAAATCGTCAAAATTATCGCATCTAGGGTAATACAAACCACATACTATTTAGGAAAAGCCAATATATTATTAAATCATTAAATAAATGTAGTTATTTTCAATATTGTGGGCTATTTGAAGATGCTCAACATGTGGTTTTAACAAAATAAAGCCACTTTTAACAAAGCACTTAAAACCAATTTTTTAATCATGTTATCTCGCAGAAAGGTGATATCAATTGGCCACCGCGGTTTTGTGATCTAACACCATTAGATTTTCTTTTTTTTATGACATTTTTTTTAAGGAAATGGTTTATATCAACATAGCTGTTATAATTCCAGAATTAAAAGAATTTGGCCGACATCATGTGATAAATGCAGCCTACAAGTTGCACTGAAATGGTCTATGTAGAGCCGTTAGAGCGTGATATTCTGGTTTGCTCAAATTAACATGGGATTAAAAATTTTAGCGTCAATTGTTATTTATTCTAAAGATTTCTCGAATAACACAAACATGCTTAATGATGTTCGTCGATCGTATTCACAATATGATCGTACGGCTCTATATGAATTAGAATACTACAGGGACATAGCAGCGATATGCCGCTTCATGTGAAAATGTTAAGACGACGTGTCAAGAGTTAATAACATAGCCAGTATTGCAAATAAAGAAATGATACATACTAGTGGTGGTATTAGTGTTTTATAGAGTAACATTGCACATTTAGGTTTTAATGATGATTGCCTGTTAAATAAGAGGTTATAACTGCACTAGTCTTGCATGACCTTTATTTTATTTCTCAACTACATGGAATCTCCAGGTGAGTCTAGTATCTAGATACACCCCTAAGTATTTGCTTGCTTCTTTAATGTGTATCCACATGCCTGGATTGCTGTTGATTGTTATTGGCGATGGTTTGTTGATTTGTCTAACGGTAAATATTTTCGCTGTGCATTTATTATCGTTTATCGTTAGGTTCCAGCGTTTGAACCACCTTTCCAATTCATCTGCCGCGTGTTGTAGTTGCATGATTGCATCTAGAAGATTTTTGACATGCAAATAATGCTAAGTATGCGTTTGTGTTAGGAATATCACTAGTGGCGATGTTAAATAATAAAGGACCTAAGATGCTCCCTTGGTTAACTCCTGCCATGATATGTGCCTTTTTGATAATACTATTGCATGAATTTTAATTGCAAACGTTCTGTTGTTTAGATATGAGAATAAAATAGCCTTCAAGTGTCCTGGGATAGTAAGATTAGTAAGCTTGTAGTTTAGACCTTCAATCCATACGTGATCAAGGGCTTGTACTAGATCCACAAAAAGTGTCGCTGTGTATTGCTTATATTCGTAGCCTATTTTTATTGTTTCTACAATAAGGTCGAGTTGGTGACATGTAGAATGTCTATTTTTAAACATAAACTTAAAGAATGGCAGTAGTTGCAATTTCTCGATTTCATTACTTAACTGATTATTGATTACTGTTACAAGTAATTTCGATAAGGTTGGTAATCGACTGATAGGTATGTAACTGGTGATAACTTTTTTGTGTTTTTCTGGTTTGGGAGAGAGAAGGATTAATGCATGCTTCCATTTGTTAGAAAAATAGCCCATTCTTAGACATGCGTTAAAGATTGTAGCTAAGTATGCTAATGCTTTCCGGAGAAGTTGTTTAAGGATTATGTTAGGTATTCCCTCTTCGCTTGGCGTTTTGCTTAGTGAAAGTGTTTTAATTGGTGTTAAAATTGGTTTTTATTATCTCGGATTAGTGGAAGGTATGCTTCTATATGCCTAACTACTATGTTTGTAAGGTATGGATCTTGATAATTACTAGAGGTAAATATTTTTTCAAAGTACTTCACATTTTTCTTCGCCAGTATTGTAAGTTGCATTGCATGAGGTTATTAAGGGATTTTCTTGCGTTTGTTGTAAAATTCTCCTTGTGATTTTCCATAGCCCCGAATCGCCTGGTTCAAAGGTGCTGATGTGCTTCTGATATATCCTGATTCTGTATTCATCTAATTCTCTTCTAATTTTATGTGATAATTTATTAGCCAAGTTTTTTGCTTCAGAATCTCTAGTGCGTTACCGCTCCCTATCCAGTTAAATTTTTTGCTTTATTAAGTTAATTATTTACAAGGAAATAATTTATAATTAAAAGGTTTCCGTTTTTTTTGAAGATATGTAACTGTTTTTACATTTTCTATTAGTTGTATAATTAGTTATTGTTCATCTATCTCTGGGGGTTAGCAACTTATTTGGATATTTAAGGATTTTATCTGGTAGCTCCTGGAAAAGGCTCCAATCTATTAGTCCGTTTATTATTCTTGGTTCATTAGGCCTTCGATAAGGTGCTATTATAAAAGATATTATTACCCGAAAATTGTCTGAGCAAACTTCTTGAAATTTTTTTGAACTAAAAGGTGTTTTTTAAGCCCGATAGAACTTACGAAAGGGTTAACGATTCGTGCAACTTATAGACGACTTCGTAATTTTTATGGCGCACATAATGGTCCATTTGAGCAAGCCATCCGTCGAACTGTGGATAGATTTCATACCACATACTCTTTAAATGATGCAATAACACCAACACATCGAAGAAATGTGCGTACTAAAGAGAATATCGCCGCTGTAAACAAAAGTGTGGAAGAAGATCCAAATTTATCGATTCGTCGTAGGTCGCAGAAATTATATACGTGGAAAATTTTGCGCAAAGATCTTGGCCTACACTCGTATAAGATCCAGCTGGATCCGACGTTTTATCGCAAAATTGTGTTAAGCGATAAGGCTCATTTTTGGCTTACCGGGTTTGTTAATAAACAAAACTGCCGCATATGGACTAAAACCAATCCACAACAGACTCGACTGACTCCATTACATCCAGATTTATGCACCGTTTGGTGCGGTTTACACGCTGGTAGCATCATCGGACCTTATTTCTTCAAAAATGAAGCCGGAGCTCGCATTACGGTCAATCGAGATCGTTACCGCACCATGATCAATGATTTTTTGTTTGAAAATATGGATGACATTGATCCGGGCGAGATGTGGTTTCAACAGGATGGCGCTACGTGCCATACGACGACCGCAACCATCGGACTTATTGAAATCATAATTTGGCGATAAGTTAATTTCCAAAAATGAACCTGTCAATTGGCCTCCAAGGTCGTGCGATTTGACACCTCTCGATTATTTCCTGTGGGGTCAGCCGCGGTGGCCATATGCCCGAAATCATTTTCAAATGTTAATGCCATGTATTGTAAGTGCTTAGATGAAGGACAAATACCAACCAGTTGGAATAATTCCGTAACAATACTGTTGTTCAAAAAACGCAACAAGAACATGCTAGATAACTATCGCCCAATATCACTATTGTCGCAGATATATAAGCTATTTACTAGAATAATAATCAACAGACTAAAAACAAACTGGAAGCTAACCAATCGATAGAACAAGCAGGTTTCAGGAAAAAATTTAGTACCAGTGACCATCTGCTAACGATTAGAACGCTTATTGAGAAAGCCACAGAACATAATCTAACGCTTTACTTAATATTCATAGACTATCAGAAGGCATTTGATAGTATTAAAACCTGGGCGGTAGAAAGAGCTCTGGACAACAATAGAATAGACTATAGTTATACACAGCTAATAAGATCGATCTATAATAATACGAAAATGACAATAGAAGCGCATGAAACAACGAAACTCATACCTATAAAACGAGGAGTACGCCAAGGCGATCCAATGAGTCCTAAACTATTTAATGCCTCATTGGAAGAGATCTTTAAAGAGATGGATTGGAATAAGACAGGAATAAACATAAACGGAGAGAGACTACATCACTTAAGATGTTAAGAGTGGGACTACAACTAAATGAAAAGAAAACAAAAGCCATGACAAATGACCATAACCCACTTGACATAAGGATAGGGAACAAAACAATTGACTATGTAGAAGAATATATATATATATATATATATATATATATATATATATATATATATATATAGGACAAGTGATACAATGCGGAAAATCTAATCAAACTGCAGAAATAGAAAGAAGGATTAGACTGGCATGGGCGGCATTTGGAAAACAACGAAACATCCTAACTAACAAACAAATTCCTCTAAGGCTAAGAATCAATGTATATAATCAATGCGTATTACCCGCTCTTACATACGCAGCACAAACCTGGACATTGACAAAGGGCATAATGGATAAATTAACCAAAACGCAGAGGGTAATGGAGCGTCAGATGTTACATATAAAGATAAAGAGAAAAGAGAAAAAACAAAAGTAATTGATGTAAAAGAACATACAGCAAGCCTAAAACGGAGATGGGCAGGACATACTCTGCGGCAATCTGACGACCGATGGAATAAGAAGATACAAGAATGGAAACCCTGGCTAGGAAAAAGATCAAGAGGTAGACCTCAGACCAGGTGGAAAGACGACCTAAAGCATACAGCCGGGCTCACGTGGGCAAGAAAGGCACAAAACCGAGAAGAATGGAAAATGAGAGGAGAGGCCTATATCCGACACTGGATGTAAAGAGGGCTAAGAAGAAGAAGAAGAATATTTACAAAAATTTTGGAAAATAGTGGTAAGAAAATTATAAGTCTATACAAAGTTGATTCTTCTAGCTTTTTTCTAGGTTTTGAAATGATGACTGTTTGTCCTACTTTCCAAAATAGTGAAAAGTGACTTAGTTTTATAACTGCGTTGAATATCCCGTTGAATATTCCGTTAGCTTTTGTAGTATTTTTCCCATAACTGAGTCTATACCTGGAATCTTTTTGGGATTTGTCTCGATTTTGATTGTGCATTGAACTTCTCCATATTTAATATTCTCCATTGGTAAATCCATTTAGTAGGGTGCTTGTAGATACTGTTTTACCTCGTTTTCTAAAGAATATCTAAAGATGACAAATCTCAAAAGCAGTATTTAGCTTAATTTTTATTTCTATTTCGGTTTTTCATTTTTTGTTAATTTACGTAGAAGAATTTGAGAAAATATCCAATGATTAGTTTACCCTTGCTTTCTTCTAAAGTACTTTAAATAGAATTCTTAATAATAACGCTAGTAGGAGCAACTATTTAAAAATTGTAAATATCTGTATATTTCGGCAAAATAAAATACACCAAATCGTATTAAATATAAACCGGTGCCACATAAGCCAAATAAAAAGTTCTGCCAACGAAAACGCTGTACAGTGAAAGTCACTTTGCATGTCAAATTTGTTTAGAAATTGTGTGTTTGTTGCACTGTTATTGTTTTCGCCAGCCACTCATTTGCATAATTTAGAGATAATTCGATTCTGTACGTGACGTTCCTGCACCAACTTCGATACGGAAAATTTTATGGCCGCTGTTGTTCCGCCGAGACGTAATTTATTGAAACCGATGCATTATTCAGGGCACCTCTCCATAAAGAATATGCAGACAGCAATCTGTCGGCGCGCTGTTTCTTTGTGGCACTCGGTTTTTTCTCCACACTTACCTTTGCGCTTATAATTGCGCCGCTCTCCTAGGTGCGCAGTTACGTAGCACCTGCCGCGGAGAATTACTTCCCCAAGTTTGCGTTTCATATAACTTCGAGCCGAGTTTTCCGGTGCCATCTTTTTGCTTATGTTTGTGTTTTGCAGTTAGTTACGTTAAAAGTTGCTGGAACTCGAAATTTAGTCACGATTTGGGACACAGCCGATATTTGCAGTGGCGAGGCGAATGTTGACCGCATCTAACTTTTAGAGCTCCGGTGCTCCACCGCAGTCGAGTCTTCAAAGGCTCTGCTACACTTTTTCGAAATCACCAATTTGAGCGAGCAATGTTTTGATTGCTGCTTCTTACGCAGCCTCGAATACAAAAATAGAACACCAGGAAAAGAAGGCTCCCTCCTTAAATAATGCAAAAACTAATGAGGCAGCTTTCCCTTCTCATCGGCATTTCGCGAAATGAACCCTAACAAGCAGCTGCACGGCACGGAAGATTTTTCTCGCTCGGGGCTAACACTTTCTCTTAATAATTGATAGTGCGAAATTGGGCCATCAATACGCCCATACCTATTGGCCGTCCATTATTTACAAAGTTTGTTTGCGCTCGAACTTTTATATCTGATCGCCTTCCCCCAGTCCGCTCAAAACAGACAGAGAAGAATGACCAATTTCGATGCAGAATTGCTAAACGGGCGTACGTTTAGTTACTTTCATTTTCCAATCTAATAACGCTAGTGATGAATTACCCTTTTTTCTAGATTCGTGGCGCCAGCACACAATTTCCCACTAACTAGCGGCGAATTCTTCTGACAACTTATTGTGTTCCGTAAAAAATTGCTTTAATTTTCTTTTCCGCGAAGGAACTGTCAGTAATCAACTCTATTTTATTTTTACTAGCAGCACAAAAAGTTTGCCTCTGTAGAAAAATGATTAGGTACATCAATTAAAAATGTGTTATAAAAGTAATTTTTTTAAATTTATTATTACACTACAATCTGTCTTTAGACAATCAGTAGTTGATATGACATATATGGTTAAAGAACATAATAAACATGAAGGAAGTGCATCCACTGATGACACTCCTCTATTACTCTTAAACTAGTTTATCCTATACACTATTGGAACTGTTGATTAACCGACACATTACTGCACGAATCTGACAATTAGGTCTGCGGGTTTGAATCTTTTTAAACGTGGTTGCACTTCGTCGTCATTGTTTAGTAAGCACTCCATTAAAATGTTTGGGTGATCACTGATACGATCGTAATAGCGCGCACTAAGCTTTTGTATCTCTTGGTTAACCGTTGCAACTCCAAGATCGCGTCTTATGGTTTCGTTGGAAATGTACCACGGTGCATTAACTAATGATCTTAACACTTTAGATTGAAATATTCGCAGTATTTCAATATTTGAAGTTTTAGCAGTGCCCCATAACTGAATTCCATAACACCATATGGGTTTAAGCATGGCTTTATAGAGAAGTATTTTGCTTTCCAGAGTAAGTTGCGATTTACGCCCGATTAGCCAATACATTTTTTATAGCTTAAGCCCTAGTTGTTTACGCTTTGCCCATATATGTGGTCTCCAGGTTAGTTTCCTGTCTAGGTGGATACCCAGGTATTTAGCGCTATCTGCTTGAGGGATCAGGTGGTTGTTTAGCTGCACCGGCGGACAGTTGCCTCTTCTGAGTGTGAAGGTTACCTGGACCGATTTGCTCTCATTTATTTTTATGCGCCACTTATTACACCAATTTTGTATTTTATCTAGGTGAGCTTGAAGCTTTTGGGATGCTTTATTTGGATCTGTGTGCGATGTAAGGATAACCGTGTCATCGGCAAAGGTAGCAACCATGTTTCCTGTAGATGTTGGGAGGTCTCGCGTAAATATCAAGTACAAAATGAGGCCCAGAACACTGCCTTGGGGTACTCCTGATGTGTTTGACGGAGAAATGCCTATTAGTTAGATATGATTTGAATATTTCGTAGTAATCTGTGGGTAGGGTTTCCTTAACTTTGTATAGCAGCCCTTGGTGCCAGACCTTATCAAAGGCCTGCGTAATGTCGAGGAACACCGCAGCGTAGTATCTTCGCTCTTCGAAGTCCTTGGAGATTTTATTCACTACCCTGTGTACCTGCTCTATTGTAGCACGGTTTTTTCTGAAGCCAAATTGGTGATCGGGTATGACATGTTTGTCTAGGAGAATCGGATATAACTTTTCTAGGAGCATTTTCTCAAAAACCTTGGATAACACCGGTAGAAGACTGATGGGTCTGTAGGACGCAGGTTGGTCACTAGGTTTATCTGGCTTTTGTATTAAAATAACTGTAACATTCTTCCATTGGTCAGGAAAATGCCGTAGTCTTAAGACTGAGTTGAATAGATAAGTTATGAACTGATATCTCTTATATGGTAGTTCTTTTAGTATTTTTCCAGTGATTAGATCTTGACCCGGAGCTTTATTGAAGCTCACTTTTTTAAGTATAGTAGTGTCTCTACCTGGTAGGCGTTGAACTTTTTAATCGGCAGGCTCATCTGGTACGGCGTTTCTAAAGATCTGTGGACTTCTTCTTCGTTGTTTACTATCTGCGGGAATGGTTCGAAAACTTTTTCTAGATGTTTTGCGGAGGTTTCCGCCTTTTCTCGGTCACTTTTTGCCCAGGTATTGTTTTTGGCGCGAATTGGTGCTTTGTGTTGTTTCGGATGTTTTAAGTGTTTTGTAGCTCGCCAGAGAGAATAATCATTTGTTTCTGTTGGAGATAAGTGTTTCAGGTAGTTTTGTACGTGTTGATTTTTAATGTTGCGCAGGTCTTTGAGTTCGGAGGTAGCATGATTGAGCGCTCTTTTATCGTTTGGATGTCTTGTTGTGTGCCAGATTCTTCTTAGTCTGCGTTTCTCTGCGACTTTCTTCTTCACTATGATAGGACAATTTTCCGATTGGATGTGCTGAACGAGTTCTGGTGTAGCCTGATGGGCCGCATCTTGGACAACCTGATTGAAATGTTCTGTTGCTTCTTCAAGGTCTTTTACTGTTTTTAAACGTATTTGCATCTGCAAGGATTCATTGACTAGTTCTTGGAAGAGATTCCAGTTTGTGGCTTTATTGGTGAGGGATGGTGATCTGACATTGATCTTTACGTTTGCGCCTAATGTCACTATTATTGGGGAATTTGTTTTTAGTAAGTTCGGGTTAATGTTTCTCACGAAACACAGATCTAGCAAATCAGGTTGTTTTCTGAGGTCAGATGGCCAATAGGTAGGCTCACCTGTGGACAGAGGTCGTAACCCTAAGTTGTTTACTGCTTTCATCATTTTTCTTCCTTTGGTGGTGCTTAGTCTAGAACCCCAGTATTCGTGTTTGGCGTTAAAGTCTCCACCCGAGATGAATCTAGGGCCTAGTGTATGGAAATAGTGCTCGTATATTTCCTGCTTATTGTTATGTCGTGGTGGACAATAGACTGCTGATACTGTAATTGGACCTAGCCAATCTTCAATTACTATTGTTGTAGCTTGTAGTTGACTGTATTTTAGTAGTTCATGATGCTTGATTGAACTTCGTATTATTATTGCTGTACCAGCATGGGCGGTGCCGTCTGGGTGTTGTGTTGCATACACGTCATACCTTGGAATGTTGAAGTAGCTTCGTTCTGTAAATTGTGATTCTGCGATTAAAACGATATCTATACAGTGATTTGTGATGAAGGTTGTGAGTTCTTCTTTGTGGTGTAATAGCCCGTTGGCGTTCCATATCGCTATTTTAAAAATGTTATCCATTATGTGTTTTAGTGACAAACATGGTTAACAGGTTTAACATAGTGCTCATCTGTTCCATTAGTTGTTTCATCATTAGTTTTAATTCTGTCATATCGTTTGTCTGGTTTGTCGTTTCGGTATTTTGGTGTTGAGTTTTTTGGATGATTTGTGGTGGGTTGTTTGTTAATACTTGTGCATGTGTGAGACCTGGCATTGTGGTATTGTTCGTTTGACGCGTGGTGACTCAAATTTAACCACAGAGTGCATAAGTCTGTCAACTTTGTATATCTCTTTATTGTTGTCACCCGGTTTTAGTTCTACCGCAAAAAGGGGTAGTTCTTTTTTGTGACGGCTTGTTTAACATGCCATATATTGACTACTTTGTGTCCAAGTGTTTCTAGTTCTTTTTTAATTCCGTCCGTACTAGTTCACTGATGTAGGTTCCCTAGGAATACTCGAAAGTTTCGCTCCTCCTTAATTTTGTAGTTATGGAATTCTGTTTGCTTTTCTGCTAATCCTTTAGTTATTTTTGTGTATTTTTCCGATGTATTTGGTTGAAATTTTATTTCGTCGTTAGGTAGAGCCTTTAGTGTATATTCCCCTTTAGCTATGGTTTCCAAATATTTAATTAACGGTTCGATAGTTTTAACACCCGAGATGAATATCGGGGGAAGTTTCAGTACGTTTTGTTTTGAATTGCAGGGAGCTTGTTCTTGTGGATTAACCTCATCAGCAAGGGGGTCGAAGCGATTTGTAGGATTTAGCCAGTAGCATGCGGATTTGGATTGCTTATTTTGTTCTGCTTGTTTATCTGTGATGTCTTGGCGGCCACGTTTTGAATTCTGAATTTTCAGTTGTTAGCGGACCTTGATGGTATTGAGAGGCAATTTTAGATGGATACGATGCGGTGTAATGGAATTGTCGTGTATTCATAGCGGGAAACTGCGTGTATGTGTTGTTTATATTTGGAATTTCAGTGTATTGGTAGTTTTGTTGGGTAAATTCCGATGGTTGAACTTGATCCGTTTGCAGTGGGATGAATTGTTGGGCAACTGGTGCCGTTGTGAATTGGTTTTGGTACTGGAAGGCCATAATGGCCCCAGATACTTATTTAAAAATAATACGAGCGCTGAATTGAAGTTGAATACGAAATATAAAATATAATGTAAAATAAAATGTAATCTTACTGTTTGTCATCGTTTATCTTAACGTCGGACTCCGGCTGCGGCTGTACACAGCCTTACACTTGCAAAGCCAAACGACAACAAATGACGAGTTGAAGCCTTTGGAAGCAAGGGTTCTTCTTGAGGATCATGTAGCGGGCCAAAACGACTGCAGCAGCTGCCAGTAGGGCTTCCGTGTCCCGCAGCCCTCCAGGATGACCGGTCTGAAGATGCCCTCGCCGAGAGAAGACCTCGGTTGCCGGTCGGAGGCCCGGCTCGCAGGAGCCGCCGAAGCCCTGATCGCCGCCCTAAGGTTCGCACTCCTGGCAGCACTCGAGTAACTTGCGTAAAAGTAATGAATCCATTTATGTAATAATTACATAACTTATGTATGAGATAAAATATTTACTAAATTTAATTTTTTTCTAAAGTTAGCCATAATTTTTTATTAATTTATTAATTTAAAAAGAAAGGCAAAAAACTACGTGAATCATAAATATGGTACTAAAAAACGTATCTTTCGTTATGGCTATGCACACAAGAAAATTTCTGTACTCTGCAGTACTATAATAAGGAATATAAAGTCCTCTGATAAAAATACATTCTGTTTCTTCCAACAAAGTTTAGACTGAGGACTAACAGCCGACCTAAATGCCTGATATCCTCTGTCTTCAAACATCCATTTAAAATATCCGTGTAATAGGAAAGTACAGGTTCCGGCAGGAAAGTATGGAAAAGACCGTCACACTTGTTTTCAAACCAATTTTAAAATTTATTATTTTCATATGTGATACATGTGATACAGTGATACGTTGCCATTTGAAGATATATAATGAAACGTAATTAGCTACAAAAAATTACATCGGTTAGCTACCGTCCGTTTTTGTTAAGGCATTCTTGTAAAGGGTTAACGAAATTGTCCATAATCGTTTGAAGCATGTCACGCGGAAACCTTTGAATTTCTCGCTTTATGGTTTCGGAAAGGGCTTCAACAATACAAGGTTTGTCTATGTAAACTGTAGCTTTTAGTAACTCCACAAAAGTGATCACAAGCTGGCAGTTCTGATAACCGAGCAAGCTACTCCAGATTCCCACGAAATTAATTCAGGCGTCCAGAAAAAGGATGTCTTAAAAAAAGTCATTGTTCCTCTTAATGTATAGCAAAAAAACATGCTAAAACCAAATTGTGTTTAGGTTAATGCGTCATCTTCTTAATTATGAAAAAAAAATAATCACGCAACATGACAAGGTAGCAATATGTGTTAACAGACACTTCTCATCCACACCAAATAGTTACTCCCCGATAAATAAAAATAGGCCATTATCAAAACAATATTGTGCCCCACAACTGTATCCTGTATGTCCATATTGGCTTCAGGATAACCTTGTTTAGTAGCAGCTTGTTTTCCATTGTTAATTGAGATTTTCTATCTGCTAACCCGTACATTTGCTTCCGTTTTTGTAAAGATATGCTTTTTTCAAGTTAGACGTCTGTTTATATGCATTCCGAGATAATTTACTTCATCTGCTTGTATTAGCTGTTGACCATTTAACATGACTGGGAAGCAAGTATTTCTATTTAGCGTGAATGTTACTTGTATTGATTTTGATTCCTCGACTTTTATTTTCCAGTTGGTTAACAATTTCTGTAGCATAGTTGGCTTTTCCTGAAGATATTGTGAGGCTACTGTTGAATTGTGATGTACTGCGAGTACTGCCGTATCAACTGCATAAGTAACAACTGTAGTATTGTGAATTACTGGAAGTTCAGCTGTATATAGGAGATACAGGATAAATCCCAAAACGCTCCATTGAGGAACTCCGGATTTAATTGAAAATAAGTCAGTATGTTCGTTCTGGTATTTAACAAGGAAGTCTTTAGAACAATAGCAAAACTATACGGGAGATATAATTTAACCTTATATAAGAGACCTTATGCCAGACCTTGTCAAAGGCCTAGCTGATATCCGAAAATGCCGACGAACAGTACTATTTTTCTTCGAAAGCGTTATTGATTATGTTAACTATGCGACGGATCTGCTCAATTGTACCATTCTGACTTCTAAACCCAAACTGATGATTAGGAATAAGCTTGTCATTCTCTAATACCGGTGTTAGTTGTTTTAAAAATATTATTTCAAAAACTTTTGAAAAAATAGGCAACATGATTTCCGCTACTTTTCATGAAGAAGAAAACTTTGCTGTATGGCTTTCAATCATTTAAGTGGTAATTCTTGTAACACTTTTCCACTGATCAAATCAAACCCTGGAGCTTCTTTGGGGTTAATGTGTTGTGAAATTGTGTTTTTAGTTTCACTAAGTTTAATGTTTTGGATTGGGATGTCCATTTGGTAAGGTGTATTAAGAAATTCCAGAATATTTTATTCGTATTGTGGTGCATCTATGTTATGTGGTTTGAAAACAGTTATTACGTGGTCTGCGAATACTGAGGCCTTTTGTTTGCTGCTTCTGGCCCATTGACCGTTCTGATTTTTAATTGGTGGAAAGGACACTTGGGGTTTTTTCAGTTTCCTGGTGGCTTTCCATACGGAATATTCGGTCGTATCCGTTGCAGTTAAGTTACTTAAATAATCCTGGATATATTTATTCTTTACTTGTGTCAATAGTTACTTCAATTCTTTTGCTGCCTTGAACTTCTTTTTATCGTTTTCAGCTCTTGTAATTTGCCATTTTTTTCT
Organism: Sinelater perroti; assembly: GCA_036346155.1. Taxonomy (NCBI): domain Eukaryota; kingdom Metazoa; phylum Arthropoda; class Insecta; order Coleoptera; family Elateridae; genus Sinelater; species Sinelater perroti. Next base: position 13,147,263 of record JARFIY010000359.1, on the reverse strand, counting down.
AAGCTTGCTTTGTTCTTGGATCTTTTGTTTAACTATCACAGGGCATTTGTTTTTGAGTTACGTGATTGTGCTCTGGTGTCGCAGTCCAAGCTGAATTCTGCACTGCTTTTGTGAAATTGATGACTGCCTAATCAAGTTCTTTTGGTGTTTTTAGGGGCAAATCTAAATTCATTAATCTAACGTTGTTTTGTACACTTCACAGTTAGTGTGCCTACCGTACAATGTCGGTTGTTTTTGTTTTTCTAATATTAAGGAACGTAATGTAATTATTATCGGTGAATCATCATACGAAAGGTCAAAGCAGGAATCCGCTTTGAGTCTCCTTATGTCGATTCCTTTAACAATTGCGTAATTTAATAAATCTAGATTTCTCCTTCTATCGGTGGGTCAGTAGGTAGGTTCTCTCTATAGTTAGATTGTTTGCACTCAAGGCCGCATATAGTTCTCTTCTCTTTGTTGTTGTAACGCGTGGTCTCCAATGTTGATGCTTCATACTTTTTCCTCTTGTTATTATGTTAAAGTGGACAGTAGATTTCTTATATATTTAGTGTTTCTATATTATCTTCAAGTGCTACCATTTTTACTTAAAGGTATTCTTTATCGTAACTCTAATAATAACTGCTGTAGTTTCATGTGCAGTACCATCAGGATGTCTAGTACTATATATGTAGTATCGTGGTATTGTAATGTGACTTTTTTGGGTGAAGTGCGTTTCTGATGGAGCACGATATTTACATTATGGTGTTGTAAGAGTAGTTTGATTTCTTGTACACGTTGGCACAAGCCATTAGCATTCCATATTTGTATTTTAATAAACCGAGCCATTACGAAATTTTGAGTAAAGTGAAAGAAGACTTATCATGGTCCCCATCTGACTAATGAACTCTCTCATCAAGTTTTTTAATTCATGTATATCATTGTCTTGCCCAGTGACCATAACTGGATTGCTTTGATTTTAGTTATTTATTTACTGTTGGTCATCTTGGGCACTTACTGCATAAGTTATGTTAGGCTGAGCATACTGGCTTTTAAAAGTTTTTGGTGTTATTACTTTATTACTTGACTGCGGATACAACATTTTGGTGTAGCTGTTTATGCACAATACAAACTTTGTAATTGGCAAGATGGTTTTCTTTACAGTTGATGCATTGTACCTTTTTACTTTTTGTTTTCATAGGACAGTCTGATGTGTGATGGTTCCCTATGCACTTTACGCAGCGTGAAGTTTTATTACAAATTTTTTTTTGCCATATTGTTGACACTGCATACACTGAGGCATGATCCGTTTTGCCTGTGGTGCTTCGAATGTCACAATTGAGTTCAATAATAATTTCACTTTGTAAATTTCCTTGCTGTTGTCCTTTTTAGATCGACAAAAAACATTGGTAAACGCACATTGGTAAGTTGTTGTTTAATGTTCCATACGTTATTCATGTCGTGTCCCAGAGCCTCTATACTTTGTTTTATTTCGTTGGTGTCTGTTGAGTAGTGTATATTTTTTAATACAACTCTAAAATTTTTGTCCTGTTTGGCTTTATAGGTGTGATATTGTGTAATTTTTTCGTTTATCAGTTTTATAATATTGGTGTACGTGTGGTTATCTTTCGGTTCTATTTTTACTTGTTCACTATTCAATGCTTTGTACTGGTACTTAGCTTTTGCTACCTTATTTAATTCTGCAATTAATAGATTTATATTTTCCACTTCGGCGATAAAAATTGGTGGAGGTTTTGGTTTTCATTTGTTTTCATGGTGTCGTCGTTTAAGAGTTTAGAAAATCTATTATTGCTTATCCAATACTTTGCACTTAAGTAAGTTTAACTTGTATGAGCTTCGTCTTCATCTATCGGTCTCCCTCGTTTTTTACTTTTAACAATGTGCCAGTCATCGGCATTTGATTTTGGTAATGATGGGAATTCCTATAGGAAGTGGTACATGGGTTGACTTGGTGTTTGTATGTTTGGTTGCTGTTGTTGGCTGTAGCTAAATACTGCTTGATATTGGGCTTGTTGCGTCATTGATTGTGAGTAACATATGTTATTAACAAGTGTGTGTTGTAGCGGTACATTTTGATTGTATATTGTAGGATTTAACTGCATAAACGATATATTGTTGGAATAAGGGTTATTGGCCATTTTGCCCGCACCGTGTTGATATGACCTTAGGGTCACACGTTAATCGTTTAACACTTGATATTTCGCAGAGCACTCACATGCAACTTTACTCCACGAAATTCAAATGGAAGTTTTTTTGAATTAAATTAATAAATGAAATTGGCTGACCTTAAGCAAGGATACGGCTCCGCCGTTGCGATAACACAGGTATAGCTCGGTACGCACGTTCGCATGAGCTCGAAATCCCAACAATATATAAGCATCCATCAAATTATCAAATTTTAAATATTCTGCAAATAAAATCTTTTTTGTAAACAATACACAACATTACTAGTTATTGGTGCAAGCATATTTTTTACACCATGTTAAGCAAGCTCTTCTGTAGCTTGATGTTAATAAAATCCATCTTACAGATTTACAAGTATCAAAACAATGTTCCTTTAATCGTCGAACGGAAGTTTTTCTAGAAATTGGCTACTGCAATATATTTACTTTTTTTTTAATTAGGAATTTGCCTGTTCAACAATTTACACTGTTATACAAGACATTGATAACTTACTAAGTAATACATAATATATATTGAATAGCATAAGCGGTGAGTATGACCGCAAGAAAGTTTTATTATTGTTTATTTTTTACTAGGTTTAGAATCGGTCACTTGTGTTAATTATCATCACTATAGTCACTGAGAAATAGATCTTGGGGTAGTTTTCGTTCTAGCCTTGCGTGGATGCCACGTTGTCCCAGTGAGTAGTAAGCTGCACCACTGCAGTTGGTGAGATTGGCATGAAATTTTTTAATAAGTTTCGCTTTATGTTGTTCAATTGTGGGGAAACCCAGCTCGTAGTGTAGCTGTTCATTTGTGATGAACCAGGGAGCGTTGACAGCAATTCTCAGGATTTTGTTTTGGAATACTTGGATTTTGCGAAAATTTGTTTTGGATGTGTTACCCCATATGACACACCCATAGAGGATTAATGGTTGTAACAGTGATTTGTACAGGATAGTGGTACAATGAGTAAGCAAGGTGGACTTTCGATTTAGTAGTGGGTAGAGTTGGATTAGTCTCGCGTGGCCTTCGTTTAATTTTTTGAGGACAAGGTATTTCTAGGTGAGCTTGGTGTCAAGATATATAACTAAGTATTTAATGGGTTTGTGGGTGGTGTTCCATTGAATGGAGTGTCCGTTAATAGTGATTTCTGGATGGTTATTAAATAGTCTTAATGTGAAGATTTTTGTGGCGCATTTGTCATAATTGATGGATAGGTTCCATTTCTTGAGCCACCTACTGAGGATAGTGCTGGCTTTTTGCAGTTTTGAGATAGCCATGTTTAGGCTTTCGTCTTTGGTTATTATGACTGTGTCATCTGCATATAATGCAAGGTCAGCGTTGATGGTCTCGCATGTAGATATTGAAAAGAATTGGGACTAAGATACTGTCCTGAGGGACCTCTGCTTGTATGTTTTTGATGGTAGATAAGGATGTGCGAATTTTGAGTGCGTAGTGCGATTATCAAGAAAGGAGAAAAGTACGGATTTGATGTAATTGGGTAGTTGAAGTTGTAAGATTTTATATTTTAGGCCGTTGATCCACAGGCGGTCAAAAGCTTGAGCTATGTCGATAAACAAAGTTACTGTGTATTGTTTGGATTCGTAACCTCTTTCAATTGTTTCCGTAACGCGCTGTAATTGATGGCAGGTGGAATGACCTTTTCTAAAGCCAAATTGATAAGCTGGTAGAATGTTCAGTCTAAGAACATCGTTGTTTAGTCGAAAATGGATTACTTTTTCTAGCAGTTTCGAAATAGTAGATAATAAACTAATGGGTCTATAGCTTCTGATATCTTTCTTATCTTTCCCCGGTTCAGGGAACATAAGAATGATTGCATGTTTCCATATGTTTGGAAAGTAACCTATTCGTAGACAAGCGTTAAATGTAGTTGTCAAATACGCTAATGCTTTCTTGGTGAGTTTTTTCAATACGATATTGGGTATTTTGTCATTGCTCGGCGATTTCTTGATTGATAGGGTTTTGATAATTAAAGCAAGTTCCTTGGGTGAGGTTAGTTTAAAGATTAGTTCCGGGATAGGCTGGTGTGTTTCAATAAAATTGGTCACTATGTTATTGAAAACCGGGTCTTTATAGGTGTGCTTTTTTCTGCATCAGAACTGAGTATTTGAATGTCCATGGTGATTGGAGGTATTTCGTGAGGTTGGCGTAGTATCCGTTTGGTTGTTCTCCATAGTCCTGGATCTTGTGGTTCAAGATTGCTGATGTGTGTTTGGTAAGAGTAAATTCGTTACTCTTCTAGTTGGTTTCTGATACGGTGAGATAAATTATTTACGATGTTTTTTGTTATGGGACTTCGGGTTTTCTGCCATTTTCTTCTCAGTGAATTTTTTCGCTTGATTAGGTCAGTTATGTGTTTTGGTGGTAAGTTAATGGTTGTGTGTTTTCTATTTTCCCTCACTTCGATAGCCTTATGGACGCTGTCAGTAATGCTTTTTGTTATATGAATAATTGTTTCATCTATATGGGTTGTTGATTGGAAATTGTTAGGGTACTTGAGTTGTTTGTCAAGATACTCGCCGAAGGATCCCCAGTTGACTATTCCATTAATTAGTCTAGGCTCTGGGGTGAATTTTGTTGGTGTTATTAGAAATGAAATGATAACTGGCAGGTGCTCAGAGTCTAGTTCGGGAAGCACTTGTTGTAATGCTTGTTTGTTAAAGTTTTTGCGAGCAAGAATGTCTGAGACGTCGGGCAGGTGATCATTTCTGTAGGGGTGGTAAGTGCGTTCGTCAGGGGCTTCTATTTGGAAAGCATAGGTTGATGACAGATTGAAAAGTTTGGTACCAGCGGGGTTTGTTGTTCTACATCCCCAGATGGTATTCTTGGAGTTTAGGTCACCAATGAGCAGGGTAGGTTCATTTGTAGTGAAGATTGCTGAAATGTGTTGTTCTAACAGTCTTTTGTTGGGTTGCTTATAGACACATGTGATGTTTATTATTGTGTCGTCTTGCGCTTTAATTTTGATTCCTACTGTTTCGAGATTTACAGTGTTAATTAGATGATATTCGTGATGTATAATTTTACGTTTAATAATGATGGCCGCCCCTCTTGATGCAATATTGGCATTTCTGTCTGTGCGGTAGATTTGGTATCCAGCTATGTTGAGTTTTTCTGCATGACTTAGGTGTGTTTCTGAGATGCATGCTATATCAATGGAATGCCTTGACAAAAAGGATTTAAATAAATTTAGTTGAGTTTTGATGGCGTTTGCATTCCAATTTAGGATTTTGATTTGAGAAATTGTGTTGATTTTAGGGTCCATTAAACAGAGAGGGTAGAAGATTAGATAAAATGAATTGCTTGATTTGTTCGATATAGGGTTGGATTAGATTTAAGAGAGATGATAATAAAGTATTAAGTAAGGATGACGTTTCAGGCATTGAGGTGTTTGTTCAAGATTGCCATGGTGATAAGTTAGTTTGTGGTATATTACGAGGAATATTGGGAAAATTTTTCATATTATTTATATTTTTCATATATATTTACTAAAATCGCTTACTATACCACAGTTGTCGTCTGTCAGTTACTTTTAAATAACAGTATTGTGCAGGCGTTATCTTTCATGGGCGTCTTCTACTATGTAATATATAAGATTTACAATTTCTTGAAACTTTAACTATAGCCTTAGAATAATAATTTGTAAAAGTTAAAGCTTCTGAGCTTATTGACTGACATTAACTTTAAATCCACTAATAATTTGATCTCAAAAACCGTCATCAAAGTGGGTGCAAAAACTTCTACACACTTGTACACACACAACATATACGTTCTTTTGATTTCTTATTAGATAATATGACTTTCACCCTGCTATTGACAAAGGCGTATTCTGTACTACTAACGCTACCATGCGTCTAGAGTCACTTTAGACAAAATACATAACTTTCAGTCAATTTTTCTCCCCCATTAACAATTAATGTTTATTATAATAATAAATATAGTTTGTGGTAACTATATTTCAACTTGTAGGAATTTGCAAAAGTTATTCATTTTAATAAAAATAAAAAATATTAAGTTTTTAAAGTGTTCTTAGTACTCGCTGTTAGACTTGTTATATTAGCTACAATGCTAAATTGTATATTTTTATGTCCGCGAATCATATTACGGTTTTCAATATTTTTCTGGCCTTTTTAAGGCACAATAACTATTAGTAAAATGTTAAAATTGGTTTACAGAATTTTGAAGTGCATTACCCCAAATATGAACCACTAAAAAACTTAAATTTTAGGCCCTTTTTGAATAATTGTGAACTAAACAAGTATCAAAATTAAATTAAACATAATTTTATAACAAACTTGCTGATTTTTACCATTTAATATAGCTTATTTGTGTTTTAAATTTCTTATATTCCCTCCTTAGAACTTAAAAATCAATTCTATTATTAAAATCAAGTTTGTAAATAGCTCAATATTAATATTATTTAATTTTTTATGTCTTAATTTATCACTAATTTTTATCATTCTATTAATTTATATAAATGTCTTGCTTAAATATTTTTAAATAATTTTTAATATATTTATTATTTTTGTATTTCTCTTTAATATATATCATTTGGTTTTAAAATTGTTTCTTCTTGTTTTAAATTTCTATAAAAGTTTTATATTCTTGTATACATGTAGTATTTTTAGGTTTTGTTTGTTTGACAATCATTTATTCACATTTTTCTTAAATTTTTTATAACATTTTATCTTTTGCTCCATTTCTCAGCTCATTGGTTTATATACTTTTCTGCTCTTTAATTTACGTCTCTTTCTGATAAGTTGTAATATTAATGTTCCTCTTTTACATTCATCATTAATACAACCTCTATCTTCAATGATATGTTCTCTTTTCAAATTTTGTTTTCGATGCTTCTCCTAAACATCAGAAATTTGTAATATTATATTATATAAATTAAAATTTTTATTTTACATCTTATGTTTTTAAATATCTCTAGTTTTTTATTTTTATTACATTATATATATATATATAAATTTCTGATTTAAACAACCCACTTACGTATTAATATATTTTTTCTAAATGGTGTATTTACAATTTTGGTAAGCTTTTTATTTACCAACTTAACAATATTTCTTTCCTACTTTCCTAAACTAAATTTGCAAATAATCCATCTGTATATGTCTTCTTTCATAATTTTTTTTGCCTGATTCTTTAATTGTTTCTTTTTATTTATTTTATGGTTGAATTTACTGTTGCTTTTTATATCTCATCAAATTCTAAAACAAATTTCATCCTTTCTTATTGATTTAGTCACAAAATCAACTTCATACCTTCTTCGTCGTCTTAATACCTTCTCCGTGATTAGAGGTTGCCAACAACTTGATTAAATTTATTTCTATCCTCCACTATTCGAAATAATTGCGGTGCACGAAGCCCCGTCTAGTTGCGTATATTGCAGAGCCATAACAGGCGATTTCCTCCTACTGCCCTTTTACCTTGCATTCTCCCTTTAAAATATTTTGCAGTAACTTGTATTTATCGTTCCGTAGAACATACCTGAAGTACGCAGTTTTTAGCATTTTGGTGGTTTTTATAAGTGGTTTCTAGTATCCAATTCTTCTTAATACTTCATCGTTTGTTGTTCGTGTTGTCTATATCTTTAATATCCGTTGATATACCCAAGGATAAACATAAATAGTTATTACACAAGATAGTTTTGTATTTAAAAAATGCACTTTTCGCTAGTTCTATTTTGACTTTGATGTCTTGATCTGGATCTAAGTCATCATTGATCCAACAGCCCAAGTATTAGAACTTTCTAACCTTTTCAATTACTTTTCCGTTTAGTTTTAATTGTGTTTTAATTGTTTGCTAACAATCATGTATTTAGTTTTCGTAGTGTTTATTTTCAGACCCATATTTTCACTCTCCTCATTTACTCTATTGACCAGGAATTGTAGATCTTCTAAATTTTCTACAAGTATTACTGAATCACCTGCGTACCTAATATTGTTTATGATTTCTCCACTTATTCCAATTCTTTCCTTTTTTTTCTCATAGTGCTTTCTGAAATATACGTTCAGAGTAAATGTTGAAAAGTACTACCGATAGAACGCTGTATCCTTTATGCGTACCGATATAGTAGCGTGTATAATATAGCGTGGTATATACTTTTCTTTTAATTATGTGCAAAAAAGAATAGTTTTCTTAATAATGTAGTGTTTTCATCATCGTTCTTTTAAATTGTTTATTTTTTCTTTGTGTTTTACTTACGAGAATAAGTTCATAAATTGTAATAAACAAGGTACCAAAAATAAATCATACCGAGCAGTCGAATTGAATTCAATTCAAAGCGCAATTGGCAACAGTGAGTCACTGAGCAGACGCTATTCCGCTCTCTCGCATCCGCTACGCTGTCTTGATCGAATATTAATTGTAAAAAAGTAATTACTGCACAGATTGACATCGGGGAAAGACCAGCACATTCCTTTTTTCATTAACTGCATTTAATATTATGGTTTTACAATTGTACAAAGCATGATTACCGATATAAACGCGAATAACCGTGTTTTCCAACCTAAGTTTTATTTTTCAAAAATACGCGGCCAAAATCGGTGGTTACTTTTTAGTCCATTCGAAAGTATGTATTTTTTCTTATTTATCATCAAGCAAAACCCTATTCAGCAATTATTTGATGAAAAAAATATAGGGCTCCTGGACTGTTTTGTAATGCGTTTATCAGTTTTCTTTCTCTACATTTTTGTAACAAAACACTTAAACTGAACAGTGCATCTCTTGATCCAAGTCCACTTGTAAAGCCAAACTGAGTATTTTCGATTATTATTTCGACTGGTATTTCATCTGACCCAGATACTTTGCCAATTTTGGCGATTCTTATTACATAATTTACCTCATCCTGTAAGAGTTCTGGTTCTTCTAGCATTTCGTCTACTTTAACAATATCTAACCTATTGTCTTCAAACAAATTTATAATGTATTCTTTCCAAATACTTTTCAAGTCTCTTTTGTCCACTCTTGTCTTTGTCTCTAAGTGTATATAAAATTTCTTTCTAGAATTGCCAATAACTTCCTTAACTTTTTGTGAATGTTAAATTCGTCAAATTTTCCTTGCAGTGCTTCCATTTCCTCATATTTCTCGCTTAACTATTTTCTTGGCTTCAGTTATTTTTCTCTTTATCTTTGTGTTTACTTCCTTATACTTTTGTTCATTTCTGTTCTTATGAACCCCTCGTTTGTCTATTAGTGCAAATATTTCTTCTGTCATCCATTTGCGATTTGGTTTGAATTCAGTTACACCTAGAATTTCCTTTTTACATTTAACTATTGTGCTCTCTGCGAGCTTCCATTAGGATTTGTTATCATTTTCAAAATTAATTTTTGATTATTCTTGATTAATTGCATTTCTTAACGTCTTGATTTCTCAGTTTCTCCATATTTATTCTTTCCATGCTTAAAGATCTTCGTCCCTTCTTTAAAGGGTCCCACCGGTTAAGATAGGCGAAATGCCCCCAGATTCGGAATTTCTAATGAACCTAATAATGTTTTATCTTGAGGTAAAAATTATACGCGGACATAGTTCATATGGTCCCAACCCCTTCCTCTCCTCCTAGGGTCAAAAGAGTTATTTTTGTTTTAATTTTTTTTCTATTGATGTGTTTAATGCAAAATTCTGAAAAAATTCATCAAGGTAGGTTATGAACAGATCTATCAGCAAACATTTTTTCAATGTCATCCAAGGTCATTTGGTATTTAAAAAAATAAAAACAAAATTTTGATTTTGAGCTAGAAAGCGTTGAGTTGCACGCAGTTTTTTCACTATTTTATAAAATCCATTAATTTTACCTCTAACAGGAACTTTTAACACATTTCGTGTGGTGCGCCACCCTAAAATCCAATTTTCGCATTTTTTCGATTTTTCGATTTTACAGGTAAGGGTTGATATTTAGCAAAGAAACTAATTGAAACTTTTTATAGCATTTATAAGACAAAAATTTCGTTTTTTAATTTTTCTAGCTCTAATATTAAAAAGTTATGATTAATTAAAATTTTTTCTACTTGATTTCGATATTTTCCAATGATAACGGCGCAGGTGGATATTTAGCAGAAAACTCATAAGACATGTTTTGTAGCATTTTTTAAGACGAAAATTTTAGTTTTATTTACATTTTTAGACTTAATACAAAAAAATTATGTGTAAATCTATTTATAAGTTTCTAAAAATTACATAGTTCTTAATTTGTGATTATAGTAAAGTGAATTATAATAATATATAATACATATGTAAACTACATTTTTAATCTTCATCACTGTTTTCATTAATCTCTGGTACAAAATTATCTATATCGAAAATATTGGACAGCATTTCGGCGGGACGTACTATTTTTGATAACCATCGGTCGTAAGAAAGATGATATATCAAACTAGCCACGTGAGAACAACATCTAACAGTGCGTAGTCCATTAGCACAAGTACAACAGTATTGTTGTATCGCATCGATACCTGCGCCTTCTTTGTTGTGTTTTACATAGCATTTGTATTCTTTCGATTTTTTATGACGTGATCTTACGTCAAACCTTACAATGCCTGGTTCCTCTTTAATGAATTTTAATATCAGTATTCCATCCTCTGTAATCATTTCTCCTAAGTAAGATAATGCTTGAGCGAGTTGGTATGAACCAGTAAATAAGACTTCAAGATATTCCAAAGTCCACTCAGGAAAATCCATAAGTTCTTCTGAAGTCGTACTTTGGAAAGGAACTGATTTTTTATTCAAGTTTTCTGCAGCAACTTTTTCAGCTAAATCGTTGACCTCTAGTAAAAGCTCTACGATTTCGGAAGAAATAACAAAAACCGCACCTTCGCTCAAATAACTCAATTACTACACGATATTGGTGATAATAAATTAATATTAATATGTGATGGAACCTATCTTCGACACGAAAAAAGCAGTAACAACATTTATCAAAAAAAGTCATATTCAGGACAAAAAAAGGCACCGTTGTGTTAGCCCTTTACAATTTGCACTTCAAATGGATATGTAGTTGATTTACCTGGACGATTTAACGCAAATATTAACGATGCTCAAATCTTAGAAAGCGTATTAAATAACCCAAATGGTATCAGCAAAATTCTTAAATCTGGAGATATTTTTATCTTGGATAGAGGTTTTCGAGATGTTGTGGACCATTTGAAAAATAAAGGATTTACGGTCCTCCCTCATGCCAGTTCTTAAAGGTAAAAGAAATCAACTAACTGCTAAAGAATCAAACTTTTCGAGATTTATCACTAAACTTCGTTGGGTAATCGAAGCGATTCACGGTATCTTGTGCCAAAAATACCGATTATTGCACAACCAATTTCGAAACAGCATGTTGCCGGTTACTGGGCTGTGGTGTCGAATTGCATGTTTTCTACAAAATCAATTCGGAAAACGACTTAACCTTACGGATAATAAGACAAATATTATAGTTAATAGAATGAAATTGACATACCTGGCGGTCAAAGATTTCGCTGAAAAGGTTGCTGCAGAAAACTTGAATAAAAAATCAGTTCCTTTCCAAAGTACAACTTCAGAAGAACGTATGGATTTTCCTGAATTGACTTTGGAAGATCTTGAAGTCTTATTTACTGGTTCATACCAACTCGCTCAAGCAATATCTTACTTAGGAGAAATGATTACAGAGGATGGAATACCGATATTAAAATTCATTAAAGAGGAACCAGGCATTGTAAAGTTTGACGTAAGATCACGTCATATAAAATCGAAAGAATACAAATGCTATGTAAAATACAACAAAGAAGGCGCAGGTATCGATGCGATACAACAATACTGTTGTACTTGTGCTAATGGACTACGCACTGTTAGATGTTGTTCTCACCTGGCTAGTTTGATATATCATCTTTCTTACGACCGATGGTTATCAAAAATAGTACGTCCCGCCGAAATGCTGTCCAATATTTTCGATATAGATAACTTTGTACCAGAGATTAATGGAAACAGTGATGAAGATTAAAAATGTAGTTTACATATGTATTATATATTATTATAATTCACTTTACTATAATCACAAATTAAGAACTAACTATGTAATTTTTAGAAACTTATAAATAGATTTACACATAATTTTTTTGTATTAAGTCTAAAAATGTAAATAAAACTAAAATTTTCGTCTTACAAAATGCTACAAAACATGTCTTATGAGTTTTCTGCTAAATATCCACCTGCGCCGTTATCATTGGAAAATATCGAAATCAAGTAGAAAAAATTTTTTAATTAATCATAACTTTTTTAATATTAGAGCTAGAAAAAAATTAAAAAAAACGAAATTTTTGTCTTATAAAATGCTATAAAAAAGTTTCAATTAGTTTCTTTGCTAAATATCAACCCTTACCTGTAAAATCGAAAAAATCGAAAAAAATGCGAAAAATTGGATTTTTAGGGGTGGCGCACCACACGAAATGTGTTAAAAGTTCCTGTTAGAGGTAAAATTAATGGATTTTTATAAAATAGTGAAAAAAACTGCGTGCAACTCAACGCTTTCTAGCTCAAAAATCAAAAATTTTGTTTTTTTATTTTTTTTTAAATACCAAATGACCTTGGATGACATTGAAAAAATGTTTGCTGATAGATCTGTTCATAACCTACCTTGATGAATTTTTTCAGAATTTTGCATTAAACATATCAATAGAAAAAAAATTAAAACAAAAAATAACCCTCTTTGACCCTAGGAGGGAGAGGGAAGGGGGTTGGGACCATATGAACTATGTCCGCGTATAATTTTTACCTCAAGATAAAACATTATTAGGTTCATTAGAAATTCCGAATCTGGGGGCATTTCGCCTATCTTAACCGGTGGGACCCTTTATATCCAATTTGACTATCAAATGTTTATGATCTGCGCCAGGATAACATTCTTCACGCCGTTTCTAAACCTTTTATTGATAGTTATAAAACCTATTTGATTTCTAGTTATTGTTTGCGGAGCATGTTTCAGCGACGTGCACGTGTATAATCTACGGTTTTGTAGTTTCAACCAAATATTTGTTATTATCATTTTTTTCTCTTGGCAGAAGTCGATGAGACGTTCTCCACGATCATTTTTGTCCCCAAACCATATTCAGCTACTATGTCTATTACCTTTTCTTTTCCCAGCTTTAAATTAAAATTTCCCATTATAATAATAATTTCATGTTCATTTATTATTTTCCCGAGATTATGTACTTTGTTGTAAAAGTATTCTATCTCGTCATTACCTTTATCTGCTGTGGGATCGTAAACTTGTACAATTCAGTTGTAGAAGTGCAGCTCGTTCCGAGTAAGATATGAATTTAATATAAGATTTTTTTTCATTGTTATTTCTTTCGGAATAGTAAGTCAACCTTTCGTGAACCTGCCCAACGCACTTCGCTCACGCCTAATATTTGCAGATTATTTCTGTTTAATTTTCTCATAGTGTTAGCTAGTTTTCGTGCTTGGTATAGTGTTTGAACATTCCATATTCCGATTCTTTTGATTAATGTGTTTGGTTTTTTTTTGTTTTAATTTTATTTCTCCGCTCGGAGATTCTTAGCACCCTTGTCACATTTAAGTGACGCCGGGTATTGATCATCATAGTGGTTTTGCTTGAAAATATTAGTACAATAGTTTTCCGTTGCTTTCTGTACCGCAGTACCAAACCCGTTTTAGTTGCTACAACTGCGTCTTTGGATCTCTGATATTAAGATTAATCCGAGGTTCTCCTTTTAACCCTAAGCTAGTACTCACAACACTGCTGCATATTGCCAGGTTTATCTTATCAGATTATCCTTGCTTAGTTTTGCCTGCAGATCAATGCTGTATCCCGAGTGTGGCACGTGTAGCCATAAGGAAGAATTGAGAATTCTGTGAGTTTTTACAAAATCACGTCTTAGATAAGACGTGTGACCGTTTGTATCAAACGATACTACCTCTACAGCATATCTCTGCACCCCACACCTTCTTACTTGGCGAATATTTGTAAAAAGTGAGGACTCTATGTGATTTTTGAAATGTGTCAATAAAGCCAGTTTATTTTTTTTATTATTATTAATATGTTACAATTTAAAATTATTTTATTTTAAGTTACCTTCAGGCTCACCTTAACAAAATTCAATTGTGGGCTAGTAAATGGCGAATCAAAGTGAATGAATCTAAGTCACAACACATCACATTCACTATGAGAAAAGATAACTGTTCTCCAGTAACTTTCAATGATCATCAACTACCACATACAGAGACAGTTAAATATTTGGGGCTGCATTTAGGTAGGAGACTGACCTGGAGAAATCATATATTCACCAAACGCAAGCAACTCGGACTTCAACTCCAAAAGTTATATTGGCTTATAGGCAGAAAATCCAAGTTATCATTAGAACATAAACTATTAATTTACAAAATAGTTCTCAAACCTATTTGGACCTCCTTGTGGGGTACTGCAGCTACCTCCAACTTAGCTATGCTTGATCGATTGCAAAGCAAGGTACTCAGAATGATCGTTGACGCGCCATGGTACGTCGCCAATAATGTGATTTTAAGTGACCTACAAATTCCCACAGTGAAAGGTGAAATTAAAAAGCTCAGTGAGAGATATAAAGACAGACCGTTCGCTCATCCCAACCCTTCTGTGCAGCACGTTATGGAATATAACAACGAACCCAAAAGACTCGAGCGTTTTAAACCATCTGATCTACGTACTAGATTCTAACTGTCATTGTATATTAATCTTTCACAACATTGAACTCCTCATTCTCATGAATATTCTATTAAAACATTGTAAGGGGAGTTTTCGCTGGAATTCTACCCCACATGTCTTATTCTACTCATTTACCTATATTTAGTCCTATAGAATACTTATAGCCTAATATTAATTGGCAGATTGTATAAATATTGGAGTTATAAAAAAAATATATTTTAAGTTTTACAGTATATCGGCCATTCCGCTCATATCATATGGTTTATTCTTATTCCATTAATAACTTTTTCTTATTACTTTCCAAATTCTTATTTTATTTTTTTCTTTCTTTGTTATTTAACTTTTTTATTTTATCAGTAAGGGTCTGATCACTGAATTATTTTTAATATTTCTAAATGTTTTACTCTTACCTCCAACTCATTTACTCTCTCTCTCTCTCTCTCTCTCTCTCTATATATATATATATATATATATATATATATATATATATATATATATATATATATATATCATATTTGGTCTTTCAAAATTTCTTTCTCCGATTTGTTTATTTTGTGCTATTCCTTTTTAGTATATTTATACGAATATATTAATAATATATGCCTCAGTTATTTTGCCGCGTTTCCTATTTTTTAATATAATAAGTATTTTATAGCAATATCTTTGCTTTACTTCTTGTATTGTGCTACTGCTGTCCTATTAGGTTAATGTTTACAAAGTAAAAGGATACAAAAGTACATCCATTGTATTAATTGTCAACCGCATCAAGTGCGACAAAGCGTTACAAATCTAACTACACTAGTCTACCATAATTCTCAATAAAAATAATATACAAAAAAACCAATATGCTTTTGCAATAAATTAAAAACTTAAAACTGTTCCAGTAACTAACCATCGTTTAACTAACATTAAGTTAGTACAAGACCTTGCAATAACACAGATGAATTACTCAAAGCAAACACATATGTAAATATTAGCTTTAGTACAAAAAAGGTCAACATTGAAAATATATAGATTGTAAAAAGCAAGAGTTATATATAGTTGCACTGTGGATTTCTATGTTTACTATAACCGTAAATTTAAGAATGTTATTTTTATACAAAATGAAAATTTGCATACAATTGTTTATACAATATCTACATATTTCAAAACTTGAACTTTTGGTACAATTACCTTTAACAAACTAGATATTTGTCATTTAAGAATGTCAGTATTCCTACTATAAATAACATAACTCTTAAAAAAAATAAAGATTAATATCTGTTGAGTATTTGCTCTGGGCGGCAGTGCCCCTCAATGCACACAAGGTAATATTGACGACAGACGTGCACAAGCATCTATGTACACTAATTTATGCAACGTATGTAGTTTTCACCTCTATCCGAATAAGTTGCTTTGCGTTCCAAATAAAGTTTTTTAACCGTTAGTTATTATATTTCATTGAACCAGTACCCACTTTTCAGTACTATCGCCCAGCTTAACTATAAAATACACCGTTTTAACTTATATAATTTTATATAAATTCTACCTACCATTTTGGAAAACATGTCGAAACCATTCTGCGTCTACTAGGTATCTCTGAAAAATCTTCCAGCGCAGCTTGAATAAACTAATTTGTATTTCCTAAAGTATTTCAGTAGTTTTTGATCTAATTTTGCGTTATATAAAATAAAACATGTTGATCATTTTTAGTTACGAAGATTTCAACGTATAATTATTATTTCTTTTGTACTTCTAATCATGTTATTTGAAGCATTGTTACATATTTCAAACTAAACCAACTAAAGACATATGAATTTGTTGTACTTCGTGGATATTATACATCAACTAAAATATTATATCAAAAAAGGGCAAAAAGCAAAAAAATTCTTATGTAAAAATGTTTAATAGAATTATTCAGAAAAAATACATAAAATAAAAGTTTAAATGTTTTTGTAGGTTCTTTTAAAATTTTACAAGGGCTGCTTGGGTGAATGTCGCATATCATATTTACTGTTATAATTATAATATACCTAGCATGTTACATAAATAGCACCCTAGCTGCGACACTCTATCTTGACGCGCATTGAAACTCCGGTTCTAAAGTCTATACAGTTCGATACCCGCTTCTTTAATGTTACACAATAGGGTTATCATAACTTTGCTACTAGAGGGGCCGATTTAAACTTCACGATGGTTATAAGGAAGTTCCCCTTCAAACTTTAAAGCTTTCTCGCGAGCATTCAATGATGTACTCACGTTTCATCTTCAATTACTGTCCATTCGAACGCCGCCTTTTATTTTAAATTATGGCCCTTCAAAGATCGGAAAGGCCGACCTAATCCTTGGCTGTTTTTGATGAAAATGTGGCAGCTATCGTATATTCTTTTGCAATCAATAAGTGTAAACACCCAAACGAGAGGTTTTAAAATAAAAGTTAAAAATTTCTATTTTCTATAAAATACTTGCTACAAAAACTAATTGTTTATTTAAAAATTATAGTAAGTGTTTTATGGCAATGTGACCTTTTTTATTTAGTTTATTAAAATAATTTAAAATAATGAAACACAAAACTATTACTAGTAGGTATAAGATGTTTAAAAAATACGAGTTCAGTTAGCCCCGCTGACTGCCATGACCTAATGCTTGTTCGGGGGCAACAACACAAATCACAAAGGATCGGATGATTTACATGAGCGGATTTTAATTAATGGTAGTCAATAACCTGGGGATAACGTACGGAGCCGAGACAGCAGCGTTACTGTCAAATTTCCTTGAACGTCCTTGAACCGATGTAAACAAATAGAGCTATGTTCGATAAAGTCTTGCGTGGCTCTTAATGCAGAAAAGCTATAATCAATAAATTCATGTCTATTTATTTTATTTCATTTTTATAATTTTCATATAAAATGCTTTATTACCCGCTCTCAAACGAAAATTTTCTATCGCTTGCGGTTCCGGAAATATAATACCTCGGCCGCGCCTGCCGCCGGTCCAGAATTTGTCCTTCGGAGGCGTTCGGGTCGGCACGAAAAGGCACGAACAATGTGTGACAGCAGCAGCACTCATAATTTTTTTTATATATATAACGAGGTCTGGCAGCGGACCCCCGGAGAGCTTGTCCAACTCCGATATGCTTGAGCCCCTTCGCATAGTAGTTTTTAAAAATAATAAAAACACGATTAAAAAGTTCTGTTTGACATAATTGGCGTACGCCGTTGCCATACAACGCATTTACGTATACCCAGTTAGAGTTGAACTTTGACCTTTGACCTGTGTGACAGCACTCATAATTTTTTTTATATATAAGTGATTTATTACCCGCTCTCAAACGAAAATTTTTTATCGCTTGCGGTTCCGGAAATATATTACCTCGGTCGCGCCTGCCGCCGGGCCGAAATTTGTCCTTCGGAGGCGCTCGGGTCTGCACGGAAAGGCACGAACGATTTGACCTTTGACCTGTGTGACAGCAGCAGCAGCACTCATAATTTTTTTTATATATATAACGAGGTCTGGCATCGGAACCTCCGGAGAGCTTGTCCAACTCCGATATGCTTGAGCCCTTCGCATAGTAGTTTTTAAAATATAATAAAACACGATTAAAAAGCTCTGTTTGACATAATTACGTACGCCGTTGCCATACAACGCATTTACGTATACCCAGTTAGAGTTGAACTTTGACCTTGACCTTTGACTGTGTACAGCACTCATAATTTTTTTTATATAAGTGCTTTATTACCCGCTCTCAAACGAAAATTTTCCATCGCTTGCGGTTCCGGAAATATATTACCTCGGTCGCGCCTGCCGCCGGACCGAAATTTGTCCTTCGGAGGCGCTCGGGTCGGCACGGAAAGGCACGAACGATTTGACCTTTGACCTGTGTGACAGCAGCAGCAGCACTCATAATTTTTTTTATATATATAATTATAAGAGGAAATAATTAATAGGAACTTACAAGTAGTAAAGCATTATACTTTGATTTTAGTAATTCTCCAAATATGATATATTAGTAATAGGTGTATAAATAAGTTCTCAGCTTTAGATTTCACAGGACGCAATTATATGTAACGTATTAGTCCGCCCTTTTGCGGTTTTAAAGCAATGACATTTGGTCTTTCGAAACATCATGCGATTTGGCATTTGATGCACATAACCTCAATAATCAGCTGTGTTCACGATGGCAATCACAAAAGAGCATATTCGATTTTCTATCCACTTCGCGTTTCATCTTAAGAAAAACGCTGCTGAAACCACCGAAATGAGTTGTGCTGCATATGGTGAAAATGCTGTAAGTCATGCAAAGTGCAAAAAGTGGTACCGAAGATTTCGCGGAGGAGAGTTTAGTCTTGAAGATCAGCCACGCGCTGGACGCCCTCAAACATTTGACACGGATGAGCTGCAGACGCGTTAGGCTGGGAACTTCTCCCACATGCGGCGTATAGCCCAGACATGGCCCCTTCCGATTATCATTTATGCCGGTCGTTACACCATCACTTGGCTAATACGCACTTCAAAACAGAAAAAGAAGTCCGAAAATACATCGATAACTTTATCGTCTTGAAGCCGGTGAGCTTCTATCACCAGGGAATTCGCAAACTACCCGAAAGATGGCAAAAGGTCATCGATGGCAAGGGAGAATGCTTTGATACTTGAGCTTTTTTGTTTGTTTTTAAATGAAACTTTAATTTTGCAGAAAAAAGCTGAGAACTTTGTAGTTTATAAGTAAATGCAACTTTGCACATATAGCTGCCGTACCATAATTATTTTATAGCTGATATTGTTTCATTAGTTACTCTAAACGGAAGATTCTAAGATGACTTTTAGAACAGAAAATTATAAAATTCATATAATGTAAATTATACTCAGTGGTGTTTTTGCGTCTAAAAACTATTTTATAATATTTTTTTATATAATAGGTCTAATAAAAAAAAAATCCATTATTTTTCCAATAGATAGCTTTAATATATTGTATCTCGCGCTCTAAGAGTTCGATCGGTTTACACTAGATGGTGTTATAAAGCTGACATTTTGTACTAAAAAAAAACTTATTTGACAGTTTTGTAAATGGTTGACTCAGTTTTGTTTGAGCTCACGTCAAAGGTGGACAAGAGAAAATACGCTATATTTTACAGTTTTTCTTAAATAAAGGTGGAAACGCAAGCCAGGCGGCTGGAAATATAAATATTGTTTATGGGTTCTGATACTGTAACAGCCAATCAAGCGCAGTTTTGGTTTCGTCGATTCCGTTCCCGTAATTTCGATATCAAAGGTGCACCACGCTCTGGAAGGCTAATTGTCGAAAATGTGGATACAATCATGAAAATGACCGAGTCCGACAGTCATATAAGCACTGTTTCTATTGCCCAGGAGCTAAACATTGCACAAAAAACCGTTTGTAACCATTTGAAAAAGGCTGGATACAAAAAGAAGCTGAATGTATAGGTGCCACATGAGTTAACGCAAAAAAACTTCATGAACCGAATCTCCATCTGTAAATCGCTACTGAATCGCAACAAAGTCGACCCATTTCTGAAGCGAAAACGGTCGTGGTCGAAGCGTGGTGAGACAGCGCAAACGGTGACCAAGTAAGGATCGACGGCCAGGAAGGTTTTGCTGTGTGTTTGGTGTTATTGGCAAGGAATCATATACTATAACCTGCTCCCCTACGGCTAAACTCTTAATTCCAACCTGTACTGTGAACAATTAGGCCGTCTGAAGGAAGCAATCGCCCAGAAGCGGCGGACTTTGGCCACTAGGATAAGAATTGTGTTTCATCAAGACAACACCAGGCCACACACATCGATAGCGACTCGCCAGAAGCTCCAGGAGCTTGGTTAGGAGGTTCTTGTGCATCTACCTTAGAGTCCAGACCTGACACCAAGTGATTACCACCTGTTCCTGTCCATGGCGAACTATTTTGCTGGTGAAAAATTCGCCTCAAGAGAGGCTTGTGAAAATCGACTGTCCCAATTTTTGCCAATAGCGGCAAGGGCTTCTATGAGAGATGCATAATGGAATTACCTTCAAAATGGCAATATGTTCTCGAACAGAACGGCGCATATTTGACCTAAATCGGTTCATTCTAAGTATGTTAAATAAAACCTTCAATTTCATGCAAAAATAATGGATTTCTTTTTACTAGACCTATCATATTTTTTTTGAATGTGGGGACGGTATAACGAATATTCCTCACATATTGTGTTTATTTACTACAGACTTAAAAAGTTCGTTACCGAATTCTATGTCTATCTGTCGGTCTGTCGGTCCGTCGCAAAATTTGAGATTTTTTAAAATTTCAAAATGGATTCTTATAGGAAACTTTACGCTGATTTCGAATTCGAAATTAAAAAATTTCTATCTCGAATAATTTTCGAGATATTCGACTTCGAATTTCGGGAAAATTTTCGACATTACGATTTTAAATGTGATTCTTTTAGAAAATTTTACGCTAAATTCGAAAATGAAGTTGAAAAAATTCTATGTCGAATAATTTTCGAGATATTTGATTTCGAATTTTCCCGAAATTCGAAATCGAAATCAAAAGGTCTTTTTAAGTTCGTTCTGGTATTGCTTACAGAGCAATCTCTTCGCCGGTTTTTATATTATTTACAACAAGAGTTTATTATGGCCACGAGAGTACTGAGGTCTCGGCCGGCAGTTAGATCGTGTCCGTGGCGTCAGCGTACGCTAAGGGTTGGTTCTTGCGTTCCGGCAGTGAGCCGAACGGTGTTCGCAGAACGCGCTGCAAACGTTCTTCAGTCGGTGACGCCGGGTAGGCTCGCCACTGTAGTACTTCTTCGGAGGTGTCGATCGGACAATGTTGGTGCTGGTCCTTCTAGGGGGCATAGGCCACGGTCACGTAGTTGCCGGAAGTGGCTCACGATTCGGCAAGATCCTATGCCTATCGGCAAGCGCTGTTCAATAAGGGCCAAGGCTTTTAGATAGCTGCAAGTCCAGTTTGAAGGCTTTCAAGTAGCGACAGCGTGATTAGGCAGGTTTACACCCCCAATTGGGGTGTAGGGGTCACCGAGGGTTAGTACCTCTAGTTCTGAGATTGTCGAACTTTAGAGTCATTTCAGGGCATTGGTCCTCCGGCGATCCCAACTCTCACTTATGGCTCCAAGTGCCACACCCTGGTAACTGTGTCGACACACAGGCGAAACTAAGTGAGGGGTCACAGAAAGCAACTTCCACATATTGGATTTAATGGTTTTAGTGATAATGAAAGTGAGCAGCAGCGCTTTCATAACTACATAAGAAATATCAGTACTGCTTCATAGTAGACATCAATGGGCGACGACAAAAATATGTCACCATCGGCCACTGAACTGTGATGTGTAAGGCAAGGGGAAACCAACACATTAATTCCCAAGAACAATCATCAAACATCATGACAGACAAAATCAAGAATGGCCCCGAGTACCGGCGCCTCTTCAATGAGGCAGGGGTGCGAAGAATCTCCGGGTCTGTGATGGTGAACAAGGACACCAACAAACTGAAAATGCTTAGGAAATCAAATACTATTAGAATTGGTACCTGGAATGTCAGAAGCGCTTTTGAGGGGGATCCATAATATTGTTCAAGAAACAACTAGACTAAAGGTAAACAGAACGCAAAAACGTTACAATATTAGATTACGATGATAAGAATCTTATCAAAAATATAACATAATATTAAAGTTTTAGCTGATATAAAACTCCAAATTTTACGCTTATTAACTCAAACATGATCGAAGATTTCGAGAAGTCTTTAGAAATACACATGCATCTACTAATTTAGATAAACTGAAAGAAGATTTAAAAATAATTGGATATGTAATCACGAATATTGCATCATGAAACTAAAATCATCCAAAAATAATAAAATGTGTGCAACATAAGCAAATTATGTGAAATTATAACCACCTAATATAAAGTGCGAAATCCCCTATTCGCAAAAAATGCGTTAAGTGTACTGGAAACTATCTAACTGCCAATGTAAATAAACAAATCTTGATTGATAAAGAAGCTTTTCTGTGATAATACTCTTGAGTTCGTCGATGGACGGGGGTTTGTTCCTATAAACCCTAACCTTAAAATGACCCAATAAGAAGAAATCACACGGGTTTAAACCTCCACGGCACAATAATAAACTAAAGAATTGCGAACGTTACTTTCGAATCTTGAATAACAAGTTATTTCTTACGTAAATTACAATGCAAAACATACACAACGATTAATCACACTCAAAGAAACTATAACGAACTGCACTACTATTTACAAGTGAATCTGCGCATTGGCCGCCGAACTCAGCAAAAGTTCCCGATTTACTCGACTGTTGTATTATAAAAAGCTTTATTTAAAATTATTTTCAAACTGTATATTGTTTTGACTCACTGTAAAGCGCTTGTCGATCATCTTGGCCATAGAAATGAAACTGCTACTCGAAGAGAAATGTTTCAGTTTCTACAACAAACACACAAACTGCAATCTTTGTAGAGAAATGGTCAAATGAATATTTAACCTCTCAAACCATCCAGCAGAATGCATAAATAAGCGACATCATCTCATATCGATTATCCCATTATAATGACGAACAAAATTGTCAAAAATGACGTATAAAATAAAAGGCTACCAAACATCTGATAATAAACTAAGACTCAGCCGTATAACAGTGGAACTGAAACATTTTTACGATATTAAAAATAAATTGATGCAAAATTACCTACAATACTTGTCTCCAAGGAAACCTACAGAATACTCTTTTTAAAGAACAACAAAACCAAGGCAACTATAAAAACATAAAGCCTTTCTGTACCTTTTAAATATACGTGAACGAGAAATTATAAAGAAAACTGCCTTTCTTTTGCCAGTAAGTTGAAAACAGTTTTCACACTAATTCTAGAGCTACTCTAGAAGAAAGAAAAGGAATTTAGCGTTACCTAGAAATACAATTTTAACTGTATCTGCCAATCAAAAAATTCAAAATTGACCAAGTCAAGATCACCGTTGTGACAGGACTAAATCCGCAAAAAATTACTATACCTACTCATTACAGCTAATCTCACTACCGCGTTTGCAAACTAGTACTTTCATCTCACTCTAAACCGAAATATGGCAAATCACCATCATCAGGAACATTTGCAAAATCCTAGTTTAATGATGTAGAAAGTTCAATGAAGAAAATCGGTTCATGTAACTTTTACTCTAAGAAGAAGTACATGCCCTCACTTTTTGCTTAATATCACACCAGTACCTTAAGCGTTAAGTATCTGGGATTACACTTGAAGCGACACTTGACCTAGAGAAAACACATTTTTATGAAAAGAAAACAGTTCGGTTTTCGCACACAAAAAAGTATTGACTTTGAGGTAAAAAGTCTCAACGGTCTATAGGAAATAGAATACTGCTCTATAAAGTCATCGTTATGGCAATTTGAAGTTGCGGCATTCAGGCAACTCCAACATTGACATCTTAAGACAATTTCAATCAATGCTTTGTTACAAGTTATTTAACATGACTTAGGCATTCCCTTAATTGCAGTCTATCCAAACACTCCTAGAAAAAAACGATACCCAGCCTTGACTTAAAAAATAGACTTTTCGCCTTACCAAACCACATTGAGTGACAATACATAATGAGTACAATCTTAGCACTACAAGATATTTCAGTTTTATAAATGGGAATTTACATTAATTAATATTGTACATATGCATCTTACATATATAAATTTTAGTACTGTCAAAATACCCACTGAATATCATCAAGAGACAGATTAAGAGACTAAATAAATAAATTTAAAAAATATATCAGACTTGTAAAATAAAGCATTTGTTTGTGTATTATTCCATATTTAACAGAAGCACTATTATTATTTATTTTTGCACCTCTTCATATAAAAGATACTTTTCGTTCTCTTCTTACTTCTAAATCGTCCACTAGCGGACCATACAGCAACACTTTTAAGTGCTCAATCTATCTGTTTAATATTTATTTTTTATTTGAAAGTTGCTACTTTGTTGTTCTAAATAACTTTTAAGTAAACTACATGTGAATTTTACACGCTCTTCATAAAGTGTATAAATGTATTTTTCATTATTTTGAAAAATTAGAAAATTAACCATTTTGTCAGACTAATATATATATATATATATATTTGTTTTTCTTAATTGTTGAATACTTTGAGCATAATACGGAAAAAGCATTTTACTATAACGACCTGTCTGTAAATAAATCTAAAAATTAGTCACATAAATGTTAGTCATAAAAACCGATAATTCCATCCACGTCTACAATTGACGAAAACATCGAATACGTGCGTGAAAAACGAGTAACTAATGAAGTGTCAAACCGTCTGAATACAGAATCATTCAAATTAGCTTTTTAAGGTAGGTTCTAAAATGGCACAAGCACAAATCTTTAAAAAATGTGCATGACTTGCTTTATTAGTAAAAAGATTGTCTTTTCAGTTAAAAATAGATAGATCCGCCATCACAAACGGGGCAATAAAACGTAAAATATAAAAATGAAACTTCACAAACTTATATCAATACAAATTCCAAAGCAAAAAATCAACAATAAAATTAAAGTTTGTGGTTTTTGGAGAACTACAAAACTATCTATTTTAGCATTTAAAAAAAAAGCTTAATAATAACTACTATTTAAAAACTTTTAGAAACGTGGATATATATTATTTCATCAACTTTTGTATAGTCTTCACAATATTACCTGATCAAAACAGTTAAAAATTCATTTAAGAAACATCTATTAATCTTTACCTAAAAACAGTAAGATACAGTGCATAACTAAGTAGTTAGATGCTTAGGAGATTTTTTTGTTTAGCAATAAAAAAAATTATATGATTATAAAACAAGTACGTTGAAATATACTAAAAAATAATATTAATGAGTGTTTCTATTAATATTGAAATAAAAAGCTTTGAGTTGATCTTTAAGTTATATTAAAAAAAAAATTAAGAAGAATATTGTTACCAGGTCGGACCTGGGTGGTGAGAAATCGGGCGCCGGGACGCTACAACCGGCAACGCGTAGGGCACGGAAGGCTAAAAAAACAAAGCGTTGGCTCCAACTTACGAATTAGAATTATATTTACAACCTTACAAAACTTAACCTACCTTACGCTAACCTATTAATCTTAGCTAACTTAACCTACTTAGCTAATGTACAAGAACTTAATCTACGACTTAATGTACGCGCTGGAACGGACAGAGAGCTCCAGAGGCGGTAGCGCAGCTGGGCAGCGTGCAGCAGGGCCAAGCAGCGGGGTCGATGGCGGAGCCGGAAAGCGAACAGCAGGTCCGGGCAGCAGGTACGGGCAGCGAGCTGCAGGTCCGGGAGGCGAGCTGCAAAAGAAACCAAAAGGGACTCACCTGATGACTCTTGATGATTTCTTCTTAAGAGGCTGGCGACTGAAAGCGAGTGCTTCAGTGACTTAGGTTTTAAGGGCTCAGCTTGTGTCCCACTCTGCTGGTGGGGTGCAGAGTTTCAGGGTGCAAGCGCGCTGAGCCCGCTGGGGAATGCAGGGCTTGTCCAGGATTGGTAGACGCCGGGGGCGCCTCTGCGCTGATTGTAAAATGCGCCGGCGCCCTTGCCCTGGTTGGTAAATACCGTGGCGGCTATGGTCGGTGGCGTTCGGGTCGACTCGGAACCGCTTGACACGACGCAGCGCGGTAGGTCAACTAGCCGATGTTGCACACGGCGTCACAAAACCTGACTCAGGTAACATTTCTTTTGGGATTATACATTCCAGAGAAGGGCCCTTGCGTTGCCCGAAAAATTCCGGGCCAGATAACATCAGCCCTGGCGAAATCGGGGCCAGGTAACAATATCTATGTTCAAAATCAGAAAGAAGAATGAAAATACTTTCATTAATTAAACGTAAGCAAAGGCATTTGGTTATTTAAGAAAAAAAATTAATACTATTTAGTTCAAAATGTTTCAAAACAACCCATTAGAACGTTGAAAATGTTTCCTGACAATTAAAATGACCTTTTTTAAAGTTACATTTAATTTTTTTATTAACCAACTACAAATACAAAACAGAAAGAATAAATTTAAAAAACTTAAGACATTAAAAAATACAGGCTTTAATATAACAATAAATCCAAACTAATTGCATTACTCTAATTGTAAGCATTATGTTGAAATATTTAAAGAAAAATTAAAATAAAGTGAAAATATTAACAATTTAAAAATTATTTCCTTCTTAAACAGTATTATTTGTACAATAACTACATAAAAGGTATTTTAAATAAAACTATTTCTGCTACTAAGGTAATTCTGCCTTGAAAAACGAATAACTAATTAATTTAAACAAATCACACTGCAAACGAACTTCTTTACCTATTTACTAACTTATATTATTTTTGCACTTATAAAGCAAATCAATGTTTGTTGATTAATGGTGCATGATAAGCTTTTCTATCATTATAAATATTATTTTTATCTCAAATCGTCTCTCAGAATGATAAAGATTTAATTTTATATTAAGCCTATTTGTAACCGTCAGTGTTTTGTTGGTCCTATTATTAATCTACACTAACTCTCGACTTTCTATTTTGTTGACCTTTTTTATTCCATTTTTATGAGTGTTTTAGAAAAACAAACTGAAGTTATATTTGTACTTCTATCTTTCTTGTTATTTATAAAAATGTATCGCCAATTTGTAAAAAATTTGATATCTTTGTAAAGTTTTTTTTTGTAAATTTTCAGTAACAACTGCATTAAAACTTTCAATTTTTTCAAGAGTGATAATTTTTAATTAAGCATTATATTATTAACTATTCTGCAGGGTAGACAAGAAGATAACCGACTGCTTAACTGTTCAGACTAAGTTTGAAATTTTATTGTTTTTGTACAGGTATAGTACTGTACGATAAACGATGCTAGAAGTGGCCGCCCATCCACATCCCTGCCTCCGGAGAACCTGGCAACAGTGCATAAAATATTTACCCGCAGCCCCCAAAACTCGGTACGTCAGACAGTTCGTAAAAGTGGACAAGGGACTCATTGCACACAGTGTTGCTAAAAAGAATTGAATTTCTGCCCGTAGAAATCCCATTAAGTGCAGGAAAGAAAACCTGAAGATTGTGACAGCAAAATGGAATATGGGGGGACTAATGCTGAGTTGGCATGAAAGTTGGCTTGAATAGTTTGAAAACATCCCTTGGATTGGCGAGGCCGTATCGCATGTCAAAGCGTTTGTCAATCGTCATAACTGCTGTTACTGGGCATCACGTGATAGTAATCTCGAAATGTCGTTTGAGATTATGCAAACTCAATCAAAAATAGTGTGGTGCAGAATGACGGCAACAAGATTCATTTGACCGTATTTTATGCGTGACCGCTACGTTCAGATGCTTAAAGATCATCTGTGGCTTACAATATCTAGCTGAGGTAACATTGACGACCTTATTTTCATGCAGGATAGTGCACCACTTCATTTTGCTCTTCCCGCGAACATGTGGTTAAACCAACATTTTCTAGAACAATGGTTCGGATGATGCAGATCTCACAAATGGCCTCTAAAAGTCCAGATCTCACTCCATATAATTTTAACTTGTGGGACTACACAACAAAGGAGGTGTACAGAGAAGAGCTTCTCAGACTGTAGGACTTACAAGCACAGAATTTAAAGAGTTTTCAGCAATATCCCAAAAGGACTTTTGAAAAGACTATCTATTTTATTTCAGTCGTTTGAGGAAACCGATTAACGCCACTGGTGCCTACGTTAACAATTAAAGATTTGCTTTTATTTTCCTACGTAATAAAGTGCAATTTGTTTCAATAATTTTTTATTGTATAAATAGAGTGAAATTTACACATAATAACAAACACAAAGTCAAGAACTAGATAAGAAGATTTGCTTTATGCGCATCATGTACGATTAGAAAATTAACAAGAAATATCTAAAAAATACATTTCAATAAAAATATGACCTTTAAAGCTACACATAATTTGTAGTCTAAAGAATATATTTTTTTAAATAAAGCACACTGGTGCTCAACCAAACCTGAGTTTGTTTCATTTTGAAGGTTTAAAGTTCACATTAGGAAAACATGTGACACAGTGATCAAACTTTTAGTTCCTTTTTCTCGAATACATGGTAGGTCATTCTATTATAGCAGTTTTTTCAACAAACAATTATAGATGCTGGATAATAGTTCCTCTGAACTCTTGATACTAAGACGCTTTTGTATACGACGTAACATACACTGTAATATTTTGTTTGTTAATAATTTTTTTACTGTAGTGACTTTTACATTTGCAAACAAAATTTTTCTCTGGTTATCATGCACAAAATCAATCAATAATATTTTTATTATTTTTTCTACCTTTCTTTAAAACATCTGCCAATAACTATCTCATATGTCTCTTACAAACAGCTAGTTCTAGTTTTTTTTTTTTTGATAATATGAAACGTTCAGCTTTTTCCTAGAACACGATTTTAACAGCATCTGATGGGTTTCGAAACGTCCATCTAAGGTAATACTTAAAAAATATTTTACAGCTTTTTAAACATTTTATTAAATGAACAATAGCAGCAAAAACGGTGAACACTATGAATATGACAGCTTTTAAATATTTTTTTAAAACCAGATTCCTTATCAAAATCTCCAGGAGACGAAATATTTTTTGAGCCATAAATAACAATATGAAAATTTAATAATACTTTTAAGCAACAATTGTTTGTTGAATTTTTTAACTAATGTAAAATATGACGTTTGAACAATATCAGTTTAGTTATGCTATGATTATTATAATATAGGTCAACTACGTTGATATAATTAGCTTTGGCAAGGTATATCTCCTTATTCTATCACATTTTTATTTTCTTTATTTTCAGAAGATATACAAATGTACGTAAAGAAAACGAAGTGATAGATAGCATGGTTCCAAAAAGTGTAGCAGTAATAAGCCTAAATTGTTCCTCTATATCTCCGCGAACTACTAAAGAGCTTCAGAAATACCGAAAAACGCAATAGTTTTTAAACAAAAATAAAATCAACAAATTAGAAAATGAAAACAAAAAATGAGTTAAAATAAATAACTTATTGTGCTTATGTAACGCATAAAAATCTTTTAGACCGTTTGCGAGGTGTGAAGGTGGAAATAATAGAAATTCTGTAACTGCAGCACTATCGATTTAAAAAAATTAGAGCACTGAATATCTAAATGCATTTGGTGGTGTAACCTTACAGAACTAATAATTCCACGATCAATGTTTAAGAAAGAAATCTTGCAACGATACTTTTTTGATCGACTTCATAAATTTTAACGTATGCAGATCAGCAAATTATTAGCTACAGACCTCACTCGCATTTTTTCTTTGATATTAATGGAAATACATTTAGAGATATTTGCAGTTGGATAAAAAAACGTAGGAAATAACCTATCAACCAATTTCATTGTCAAGTGATTGCTTCTTTAGATCAATTACGCTAAAAATTACTCCAAAAGAGATAAAACGAAAAAATTATTATAAATTAATTTCAATTCAAAAATAGTGTGTAGGAAAACAAAATAAGGGACACAACTAGTAAATAACAAAACCCAGAATATATGCAACAAAAATATGCAGAAGAAGCACATCAAAAAAAAGTAGTCAGCAACACAGATTAATAATAATTAATAAAGACAAAGATTAAAACCACAAAATGCATCTAAACAAGAAAGCCGCATTGGCAATAACCGACAAGAATACTTTTAGTGACATTAAATAACATAATTGATACCAGTCAAAAAGGAATTATACGAGTATACAAATTTTAGGAAGACTTTCTCTAAAAAATTTTACTGTAGTTTTTTTTTCATACCTCCTAGACCTTAAAACCACACACAGAAAAATTAAAATAAATAATTATACTACAACGTAGACATCAGTAACGTTAACCAGCTCCCTCAAACGATCAGGATAGAAATGCACAGCCTTCTAAAGGAAGTTGTTTGAAATATTGCTGAGAACCTTTTAATCTGTGTCTTCAACTCCTGAGATTTGCGAGATTTTTTTTGTACACATTCTCCTTTGCATAATCATATGAATAAGAACAACGTACCATAAGATTTGCACCTGTTGGAGGCCATTTTTGAAGCCAATGTCCTAAAAAATGTTGGTCTAACCAGGCACTTACAAAATGTAGTGGTGTGTTATCCTGTATAAAAATAACGTCAGCAATGTTATCACAGGCAGATACTAAACATGTAATGTTAAAGAATTTGAATGTAACGATCTATAATTATAGTGTCACGTACAACATATGGGTATGTATTGTATCTCGCAGTCGATGCTACAAGTTATAAGCCAATTCCCAGGGTATTAGCTACCAATTGCATAATGGTAGAAGCAAACAATGACCTGTCGTTAGACGATTCGCTAGTCATAATAAACTTAAGTACCTCTACTATCAAAAAAGAACTCTACCCCAAACTAGAAACAACATAAACAAACTGGGAACTTTTTCAACAATACCTAAAAAATAACACAAATCTTAAACTACCAATAAAGAACCCCGATGATTTAGAAGCAGCGACTTATCATCTTACTAACATAATCCAAAAGGCCGCCTGGAAATCAACCCTTAACGAAATAAATCATGAGAAACCTACTGCTTGTATACCTCTAATAATTAAAGATCTGATTGCAGAAAAATGGAGAGCCAGAGGCAAGTTGCAGAGAACACACAATCCTGCTGACAAAACTATCTACAATCGTTTAACACGTAAACTTGATAACCTGTTAAGGGAGATACAAATTGATAATTTTACTGGGTATTTAACAAACCTGAAACAAGAGGACCATTCAATCTAGAGAGCCACGAAGAACTTTTAAAGACCTCAAGTACCCAAACGGCCTATCAGGAGAGCAGATGAAACATGGGTAAGATCTAACCTAGATAAAGCAGCCACCTTTGCAGAGCATTTATCCAAAGTTTTCATTCCCTTTGAAGCAACGATAGCCTATGGAGACAACAAAATGGAAGCTTTTCTAGGCATCCCGTGTTAAATATCACTTCCAATAAATTCGTTTTCTCCTGCCGAAGTTATATTTGAAATTCAAAAGCTGAACCAATTTAAAGCACCAGGTCATGATTTAATTAATGGAAAAATACTAAATATGCTGTCCAAAAAAACTATACTACTACTAACCACAATTTTCAATAGGATGCTAATTGTAAGTCTCTCCTATTACCTGATCACTTGGAAGTATGCACATATATTAATGATACCTAAACCCGTAAAGGAACCAGAAAGTGTGACTTCGTATTGACCAATAAGTTTCTTGCCCATAATGAGCAAATTATTTAAGAAACTGCTTCTTAAAAGACTTCGCCAAGATACAGACATACTTCAACACCTACCACAACACCAATTCTGATTTAGAGAGCGTCACTCAACCACACATCAAACGCACAGAATAGTAAATGAAATCCCATCTTCCCTAGAAGAAAAGAAGTATTGTTCCGCTGTGTTCCTGACCTTTGACAAGGTGTGGCACACAGGACTGCTATTTAAACTACTATTATTTGCTTATTAAGTCCTACCTAACAGACCGTTATTATTCTGTCAACTGTTATAACAAACTAGCCTCGTATCACTTCATCAAATCCGGTGTTCCGCAGGGTAGCGCCTTGGGCCCTTTCCTCTGCCTTGTCTATACTGCTGATCTGCCAGAAACACTTTGACTGCTGCCTTTGCTGATGACACGGAAATACTTTTTACTCATGAAAATGCGGATACTGCAACTTCCAACCTTCAACAGCACGTGCTTAAATAAATGGCGAATAAAGTTAATCAA
Organism: Sinelater perroti; assembly: GCA_036346155.1. Classification (NCBI taxonomy): domain Eukaryota; kingdom Metazoa; phylum Arthropoda; class Insecta; order Coleoptera; family Elateridae; genus Sinelater; species Sinelater perroti. The sequence continues at coordinate 13,114,637 of JARFIY010000359.1, read as the reverse complement.
AGTCAGCCCAAGTAACATTTACTATGAAAACTAGTGTTTTCCCGCCTGTTAACATTAACAATACCCCACTACCTGTAAAAACCGATATGAAATATTTGGAACTGCATCTTGATCGGCGGCTCACGTGGAACAAACGCATACAAACTAAGCCCAAACAATTTAACCTGAAATACCATAAAAATGTACTGACTCCTCGGTAGAAAGTCAAAGCTATCGATCTGAAACAAACTGTTGCTCTACAAAACGATGCTAAAACCAATTTGGACATTTGGAATACAACTTTGGAGGTGTGCCAAACCCACGAGAATAAAAACACTGCTACAGTTTCAATCAAAAACACTTCGCGCAATTGTTGACGCGTCCTGGTTTGTAACCAATCAATCCATAAAAACCTACACGTCCCACTCGTTGTCGATGAAATTAAAAGATTTGCGATGAAATTACCACCAGAAGTTAGATGGACACAGCAATTTATTAATTTATCAGCTTTCCACATATCATTCACTAGTATGACGACTGAAGAAAACATGGCCTGAAGATCTCATCAACCTGCCGTAAATGGATCTCATAGAGAGTATCATCAACGAATGATTTCTCCTATCACTATCTCCCCTATCATCACATTTACTGAATAGTTTTGTTAAGTAGATTGTAAATAACGTTATTGCAAATTAAAAAAACTACATATGTTTCATATGGTTATTCATTAAATTCTGATTAAATTTACATCAAATCATTAGATTACGAAATCTACTCTTGAAAGCTTTATCGTTTTTTTTATGTGTAGAAATATATTTCTACTAACAGTAATGCAATTGGAATAGTTACTGGAATATACAGATATTCTCAAAATTAGTGCTTTTGTGCTATATGTTTAGATTTATAAATAAGCCAACAAAATTTTGTAGCTTACTCTTAGCATACATTAGTAACAGATATATTTACAGGAAGTTTAGAATTTCAACAAAAACTAAAAGAAATTAAAAGTTAGATATTATTTATTCTAATTTTTAATATAATAGCAAATATGGTAATCTATAACTAGCACACTAAATTGTTGCTCACCTCTAAAAGAGTGAAGTCAATGACAGAATAAAAGTTAATAATTTTGTGTCATATTCTTAATCAGTGTGTTCGATTACCCCTATTCATAAGTTTTAATGTTGAAAGTAATACAAGGTGCTGAAGTGCAACGATTAATTATAATTTTGCATACCTAGTTTATTGTGAGAAACGGGCTGGTATAAACATAATTTAAATATTTTACTCTCATTGTATGACAGGGAAAAATAGGCGATTATTTAAAAGTCTAGATATTGTCTCCATTTTATTAACAATAATGTTGTTGTTCAGATCTAGTATGAAAGCAACGCAAAGGATATGAGAAACACTTTATCATCAGTGTACAATAACTAATACAAGGGAAAGGCGATAAATTATGTGGGAGGTTAAAGCAAGGACAAGCTATCTATGTTTTTAACAATAGCAAACACGTTTTCTAGTTTAATGTTCTGTATAACTCCCAGTGCATTGTACGCTTCCCTATTTATACGCATGTTTGGCTTCAGCTTTATTGCGATATGTTATATTATTTCCCAAGCGCAAACGATTAAACTGACACGTGTGCTCCTGAGAACTTGGTGAGTAAAACTCAGTAATTATCGATATTTTAATCTGTTTTTGAAAATTATAAGCGTTATTTAAAGACACCTAAGTATTCTTATTTGATTATTAAACCTTGCTTTCTTTTTTCTGTCTCTTAGGTGTTATAATAAAAATAAATACACTTAATCCTTATTTATTATTATATATTTTACTCCTGCATGGGTCTACAACGTTTCAAAAGGCAATAAAGCAAAAAAAAGAAATTAGAATAATATAAAACACTCTTCGATAAAATATAGACAGACGACTATTGCTTTGTTCAGGCAAGCACAATAGTAAGATTGTATCAGTTTTTAAGGTACTAGAAGTTTCCCACTAAAAGATGTTTTTGGAGTTCTAAGCTGACAATTTTTCACCCTCCTTCCCTCAAATTTTTGCAATGTGAGAACGTATATATTTTATGTGGATCGGTTTTTTCCCTGGATCGGAAACGTGAAACAATTTAACTTACCGGACCTTCATAACGGACGTAAGCATAAGTGACCCATAAAAAATAGTTGAATCAATGCAAATATTTATGCACTCGTTCATAATGCATTTTCGTAATTATTACGTTTTATGTTCAAACGTAAAAATACCTAAAGTTGAAATCGGTTCAACTTTACGTATTTCTTACATTCATTTGCAGTAATTTTTAATTTTTTCCTACATTAATATTGGTAGCAGTAACAGAATGTTTGTTTTGATTCTGAAATTGCACAACCCAACTCGTGTTGTCGACATTTTAGATTCGTTTTTACAACGAATAAGGAACAATTAATGAATTAGTAAATATACATATGTTCCTACACAATAAAAGGGATAACAGGTACAAAGGCAACATAATTATGCAAAATGTCTGGAAGGGCATTGGTGCCGCTACTGTGTTTGAGCATGCGCAACTTTTAAATGTTTACATAAGACTTACCTGCTTTATACGTATTTCTTGTGGGCGGTTTATGCTTTACGTATTTCTTATGGGTGGCTTATGCTTGCGCCCATTATAAATTGGTGCTTACAATCGAAACTTAGCTCGGCGTAAGCAAACCAAATAGCTCTATAGCCGCGGCCTCCCGGCCATTCAGTAAGGAGCGAGAGTGGCCCTGACGTGCATGCACGAATGCACGGACCTCCTCGTGTAAATTAAACGCTCAGAACACGGCACACCAAATTTCATAACAGTCGTCTTTGTTTACTTTCCGTTCAAATGTATAAACTGTCTTTGTTTACTATACACGGACCTCCTCGTGTAAATCAAGGCCCGAGAACCACGCCACATTTTTTTGTTTACTTTCTGTTTAAATGTATAGATAAAAGATATAATTTAAAAATGTATTATATTGTATCAATTTTGTGCGTAATAGTAGTGAATAAAATATTTAAATTTATTTAAAACTTTTTATTCAATTTATTTATAGAAATTAAATTATCTACTCTATAAAACACAAAAATGTAACTCACATTGCAACTCCTCCTACAGTTATGGGCCGATTTCAAAGGTCAATATTTCATTCGAACCGGTTTGTTGCCAAACCTCGCATAAAGGTTTTAGTTTTTCGATTTAGGTCATGGTTAACCTGTTATAGGTCGAAACATAAATTATTATTAAGTAATTTGACAGTTTGCGCTAGCTGTTAATTCTTATGGTTTGTAGCCGCATGCGGCACAACTTTAATTTATGTGGCCCGTCTGTAAAGTGGGCTTTTTTTACTAGTGTTATATACTTATGTATACTAATACAGGTATTTGCAAATATAAAATCACACTTTTTAATTCTACTTATCTACAGCGCAAATTATTTTGCACTCTGTTGTGTGCTATTTATACATCCAGTATTTGTTCTCAAGTCATTCTTTCTAAAATACTCCCACACTGTTCTAGCACGTTTACGAGTACTGCAGGGGTCTCAATAGCAGCATTTTACACATCAAAGATGCCGTATTTCGTTTGTTGTTCGACCGCGATGGCACGGTGGCAAAGAAAGAGGCAGTGAACTTCTCAATGTGATAGTGCCTTTGCGGCGGCGTTTATAAATTCGTAGCAATATGCAAAACCGTGGAAAATTCGTACATATCAAGAAAGAACAAAATATAAAACTGAAAAAGACTCTCCGAATAATTTTTTACGAAAAGTTACAACTCAGATAAAATCTTTTATAAGAGCTAATTAAGTGGTAACAAATCTAGTAGTCAATGCATCAAAACCTTTTGCTGATGTGTTTGCTAAACAATATATGGAAAGCATGGCGGATATAGTTTGCCTTGATAAAGAATAAAGCATTGCTAAAATCAGTTTGCCTAGCCAGACTACAGCTAGATAAATTTAATAACTTGAAAAACTTATCAAAAGGTAATCGAAAACTAAAGTTAGTAATTCTAAATTTTATGGTTAGACAACAAATTAAAGTTCTGAAGACATTTTTATTAAAAATACTAATAACGAATGTAACCTTCCTAAAAATTGTTTCTTGAATACCATTAAAAAACTAAATAAAATCGTTAAATAAGTTTTTTTATCCATTTAACAAAAAAATTGATATAGTTACTGATGATACTAACTCCGTCAGTGCCTGTCCGAAGACAAGATGAAAAAGGAGGAGAGAAAGGAGTAATAACCTCTCATAAAGGCAAGGTTTAGCTGACCCAGCTGTTAGCACTCTATAAGAGCTCTTACTCAGAATCATGAAGAACATAACCAATTAGAAAACTAAATACAGATATGATTAACAGTAATAAAAAGTATAAATATTCTATTATTTTTGGAGTACCAAAAAAGCATGCAGCTAAAATAACAGTAGCAATGTGACTAAACAAAAAGAAAAAAAACAATAAAATTGGAAACTATAAATGAAAACATAATTAAAATACATATTAATATCATAGGAAGAATAATGTAAATTTTTAAATATGTACACTAAATAAAAGGAATATTTTATCAAAACTTACAAGCGGCTCCAGACGAAATCAGAGAAATTACTTTATTGATATAGCCATATATAGAAATAAACTAATGAACTTATATGCACAGAACATAGCAAATGATTTATTTGTACATAAACACAGATATCCAATAAGAAGATTAAACCCAATTATAGATTACATTATGGTAGAACAAGACTTTACTATCAAGTTAATGGATGTCAGAGTATTTAGAGAAGCGGAGTGCTAATCAAATCATCGTCTATTTAATCAAAAATATTTTTTTAAGATAAACAACAAATCTCAACTAAAAACAACAACTAGAAAAACGGAAAAACATGAAAAATTGATATTTGCAAATATAAATTCAAAAACTTTAAGGAATAGAGTATTGCATATATTTATAAACAAAGATTAGATCAAAAATTACAGTCATATTAGCATAATTAAGCATATTAAAAAGTCGCTGCATTAAGTAACAAATAAAGTTGTTTTAAAAATATGTGGTGGGCTAAAAAAATACAATTAAAAGTAAAAGAGAGAGCACGACAGCCGCGACGTAAAGGCTTCGGCCTGCCAGACTAACACGCGGCGGGCCCTGGGTTCGACTCCCAGGTCAAAATAACGGCAAACATCGAGTGCTCTCCGGCCATCATACAAACACCTTTGGCGGTCGTAAAGTACATTCTCCTTCTTCTAACGGGTCAGACTAGCCAACTGCCCGGGGTACGCCCAACATGGCTCATAGTACTACACGAAATGTGTAGTTAGAAACAGGCTAATAGCCTATATAAGAGTAGAAGAAGAAGAAGAAGAAGAAGAAAAGTAAAAGAAAAAAGACCCGCATCTAAAATAGTTAAGTATTAAATCAGTTAAGCACAGTAAAGAGTATATAAAAACACAACAGAAGTGAGAGAACTAGTTGCAGAAGAAAACAGAAAAACTTGTAATAGAAAATGCAGCAAAATACAAATGCTGCTGGTATTATTTAATCGCCTATAGGAGACAGTGCTACGAAAACTTATAGAAGAGTAATACAAACACAATTAATTTAAACAACAAAGCAGATTTCTAGCAAGACAACTATATATAGACAACCTCTTTATTGTTAAACAAATCATCACCAAAGTTAATACAAAAAGAGATATACACTTACTACACCAGTCAACACAATTTTTGTGACTCGATTATCCTTATGTATGACTGATTTAGTTTGCCCTAAACTAAAGGAAAATCAATGGTATAATGATTTTGACTTGCTTTTGTGGTTAGAGCTTTTATTTTTAAAGCTTGTATACTTTTTTCAAATTTTTTGCCTAAAATTTGCTTCGAACAACCAATAAGAGTTTTCTACAGCTTAGGAGGCCAGAGAAAGCTCCTTTACAGTAGAAAAGTCATAATAGAATTGTCACTTTTTTCGTGAAACAAAAACTTTTAGGCTATCTTAAAGTGCGAATGAATGGGTAGAATACATTTTAATTGACAGTAAATAATGTACTCTAACTATAGATTATTGCGATAAAAAAAACGTTGTTACGACGTGTTAGCAGGACTAAACTGCTTTATTAAGCGCAAAAGCATAATTCCTGGACAATTGAACAGTGGCAAAACGCATTATGGGCCGACGAATTAAATTTTCAGTCAGAAACGATCTAAGACTGGAAAGCTGAATCAAGACTGTCAAGCACGTAAATGGTTCTGTTTTAGTGTGGGGGTGCTTCTCCTTGGCTGGTGTAGGGGACTTAGTAATAGTAGATGGTATTGTGAGGAAAGAACATTATAAAAAAATTAACGGAAAACGCCAAACCATGTGGATTGCGATTAATCGGGAAGGATACAAGACAACGATTCTAAATATACTTTGTAAGGACTATCTAGCAAATTCTCCTAGTCTATACCGCAACTCCATAAAATTGCTGTGGGGTGAGCTGTACCAACTCTAAAAGTTATCTTTGGGGGTTTCTTAAAGATGCCGGGAGAGACTCACCACTCTATAAATTAAAAAATTTAATAGATGGAATGTCAAATCAAATGGTAAAATCAATACTAATTGCAAGGGCGGTTGTTTGATGAAACAAATGTTTAACGTTTAGGTTAATTTTTTCAAGTGTTCGTTGTTATTCTTGTTTGTTTATTACGTATTTTATAATAATATATTATATAATACTTCCATGAGCGGTAATGTTTGTATGATACATAGCCATCTAGAATAAATACACGTTATTTTGGTTTTTATAGTCTTGGGAGACTCCCTCGAGTCTTCTAGGCAGGAAAGAACTTTTATTGGTTATCTGAAGCAAACTTTGTGTAAAAAATCTAAAAAACATAAAAGCACAAAAAATAAATGCCAGAACCATTATACCATTAATTTTCCTTTATTTTATGACAAAAGATACCAGTCATACAGTCAGAATCGAGTCAGAAACAAAAAGTAAAAATTTTATTACCCAGTGGTATTTAAAGAGTTGAGTACGAGCAGCGTTACAGCGAGGCGTTGCCTAGCCTGCCTGATATCTATGCGACACGCTTGACCTTAAAGCTGTCTTCAGCAAACATTGTAAGTAAATTTTATTTTACTTATTTTCAATAAAATCAATACAATCTCCGTAAATGAATTAATGGATTGTCAAGCGCATAACAAGCGCAAAATAGATAATTTAACACCACTTGCTAAAGGAGTTCAAAAACGATATACATGGACCACTCAAAACTTTTTAACCAGTAATACATTCTACATCTACTAGTCAATTTATAAAATAAATTAACTAACGGAGAATCTTCCAGACGTGGTCTATGAAACACAGTCACAGCCAGAAGCTCATAATACACCAACCATCAAAGTCCCACCTATCTGCTTACCAAGTACCGTAAATCATAAAGCCTTAATAGAAAACTTACAAAAACTAGCAACTGAAACATTACTCATTAATTTAACAAAAGATAAAGATTTTTGAAAACTAACCAAATATCTTACTGAATATCAAATTCAACATCATACTTACCAAAATCCAAATGACAAACCAATTTCTGAAGTGTAATTAAGAATGTTCCACTTTCTCTGTCAGGCGAAAAAACCAAAATTGAAGTAGCTAGTCAGGTAGCGGTGATAAAGATAACACGATTGTACACCAGAGATAGAAAACTTCTACCCGTCTGTGTACTGGAACTAACCAATAACGAGCAAGCAAAGCGAATATACCCACTCAAAGAAATTTTTCATTCCGTAGTTACTGTTGAAGCTAGAAGGAAACCCAACAATATACCACAGTGCTACGGATGTCAGCAGTATGGCCATAGTAAAAATTACTGCAGATTAAAACCAGTTTGTGTTAAATGTGCTGGTGGCCATTTATATTCCGATTATAAAAAAACATCAAACGAACCACCAAGATGTACCAACTATGGAGGCAATTATAGTGCAAATTATCGTGGCTGTGCTCACCACATTGCACTGCTAAAACAACGGACACGACCCCAATCTAAAAACTCATACATATACCACACAGACATTTGCAGACAAACTCAAAAACGGACTAACCCAGAGCAACAATGCTACCACCTCATTCACTACTTCAGCACTACCCAACAATCTCATTCAAACTCTCCTTGACCTTATTACGCCTTAGCTTAGGCAAATTAAAACATTTATTATTAACACTTTCCTACCAATGCTTATCAATGGACCATAACCAAAAAAGAACAACAAAATTTAATTATCCTTAACTGAAATGCAAATGGCATCAAAAATCCTAGCAAGATACAACGTGGACATCGCCTGTACATCAGAAACGCACCTTCAAGAAACCATAAACTTTCGTATCTCAGGTTATCATGTCTATCGTAAGGATCGAAACTCCAGAATAGCAGCCGGTAGAGTAGCGATAATTATTAAAACCAAATATGAGCACATCAAACTTCCTGAAATCGCTAATTTAAACCTTGAACTGACCTCAATAAACTCGATGATCAGAGCAGCGTAATAACAGCTTGTGTCTGCAGGCAACTAAACAAAAATTATCGAAGAAGAAATCAAAATAATTTTTGACACAACCAAACCAATACTAGTTATAGGTGATGTAAATTCTAAAAATACCCTGTGGGGATGCAGAGTCGCAAATCCTGAAGGTATTAAACTGGAAAATCTTGCCATAGCTAACACCTTCCAAATTCTGGCACCTGATGACTATATCTACTACCCGTACTGAAAAGACCACCAGCGGGACGTACTCGATATTGTTCTCCAAAAAACTTTAATAAAGCTATCTTTCAAAGTGTCACACCTAGAGTAAACTCTAATCATCTCCCAGTACTGGTGTCATTTCCCAATAGATTAACCATTAAACAACCTACCCCAAAATTAATTAACGGCCAAATGGATTGAAACGTCTTTGAAGGCCAGCCCAATAGCCAACTCCACTGCCCAACAAGACTTGAAACAGCTAAAGACATTGATGCGGCTGTGGATCACATGACATCAACAATTGAAGAAAGTGTTAAATTAGCCTGTTCTATTCCTAGACGAACCCAATCCGATGGACTACAATCTCCAACTTAAAACAAGACAAAACAATCTAACGCATCAAATCAAAAGAGAACTTGAAAACTTACGAATCAATTCATACCAAAAACACATAGCTGACTTCAGTCCAAGAGATCGGGGACTCTGGAAAACAACTAGAAGAATTCTAAATCAAAAAGAAAAATTTCCTACGCTATCATCTGAAACTGATAATGGTCTTTACACTTCAAACGCAGAAAAAGCAGCTGCCTTTGCTGATTATCTTGAAAACAAATTCACTCCTGCAATCACTTGCACACTCACTCACCACACACAAGTCATAAACGATATTGAACGAAGAGTGCCAATCCCAGACGATATTTACCCTGCTTCGCCTAATGAACTCAAAAATATCATAGACAAACTTCCCGAAAAGAAATCTCCTGGTCACGACTTGATTACCAATATAATTCTTAAACACCTTACACTGATGGCTATAGCTTATCTATGTTCTACCTACAATGCCTGCATAAGGCTAGGTTACTTTACACAGTCCTGGAAAGCACATATTCTGATATTTAGAAAACCAGAAAAAAACAAAAACAAAATAAACAGTTACAGACCTATAAGTCTGTTGACGTCACTTTCAAAAATACTTAAAAAAATTGTTTAGAACACATTGAAAATCTCGACATATTACCAAAATTTCAATTTGGCTTCAGAAAATGCCATCTAACAAGTCATCAACTGCAAGGACTACAAAGAATCAGCGAACTTATTGAACTTGGATTTCAAAATAAATATTACACTGCAGCAATTTTTCTCGATGTAGCACAGGCATTTGACAAGGTATGGGTTGAAACTCTAAAAAAAGATCCTAGACATTGATATGCATACATATTTCTTTTCTAGACAATAAAACCTTTGTAGTTAAAGTTAACACAACACTATCTGAAACCAAAATGTGTCGTGCTGGAGTCCCACAAGGCAGCATCCTGAGCCCAGTGCTTTTCAATATACATACTTCTGACATGCCTAAGCTTAACTCAACAACAGCTACCTTTGCGGATGACACAGCTGTGTTTACCCAAGCTGACAATCTTAACGAAGTAATTATAAAGCTACAGAATGCAATTAACAAGCTATGTCTTGGTTCAAACTCTGGAACATCATCATAAACCCCGACAAATACCAAGAGAAAATCTTTACCTTGCGAAGACTCAACAATCCTGTTTGTATATGTATTGACAATAACGTAATACCCTGGTATCCGAATAATGGTGTAATAAAATACCTAAGGATATATCTCGATACCCGTCTAAGCTGAAAATACCACATTAACCAGAAACTTACCCAAAGCTACACTAGATTAAGGCTATTATACCCACTAATCAATCGCAAATCTAGCCTCAAAATTGAATGCACAACGCTACTCTATACAACCTTACTACGACCACTAATATTATATGCATCGTCATTGTGGTGCAACACTTCAAAAGCAAACATACTAAAAATCCAATGCTTTCAAAATGAAGTGTTAAGAATTGCCGTGAACGCACCGTAGTACATACGTAACACTCGGCTACATGAAGAGTTAGGCATCCTACCCGTCGATCAGTTTATTAAAAAATGTGCGGAAAAGTTCATCTTAAACTCAAGTGCATCTAATGGCGCGGTTCATTATGAACTCTTTAAAATAAACATTCATACCAGGCTTTAACGCAAATTACCCCAGGATATTGTACTAACAAATTCAATTGACGATTAAGCTAATACCCACATTTAACCTCATTGTGACCATTATTTTGTTACTCAAGTTATAGTCTAATCTTATTATATTCTGTTTATTTTATCCAAGCTATGCATAACAAAATTATTTGTTGATCTGGCAGTAAATAAAAAATTAAAAAGAATTCTTTCAAAAAGCTTACGATAGCATACCTATTTCAATAGAAATCGAAAGAATAAACAAAAATATAAATAACACCAACCAAACTGTAAAAGAATTATATGAAGGACAATGAAGATTAAGAAAAGGCAATATTTAATAAAAGGGTTCACAGAAGATCTTTGATTTTTAACTTTTGTTCCTAACACTGACCATATAAGTGAAGAGATGACAAATGCCATAATGTCGAAAGTAAATTTTATAGGTCTTGATATAAATAACTGTAGAGAACAGAGATATAATAATGCCAGCAGCATGTCTGGGTGCTACAAAGGTCTTCAGGCTAAAATAAAAAAAATAATTTTTTTGGCCACATCTCTGGCGCGGGTTCTTCTTTACCAACTACTTGGCTCTGCAGCTGAGGCGAGCAACAAGTATTCTATTAAATTATATTAAATTATACTTTAAAACAACAAATTAAAACTTTTCCAGTTCTTTAACCTAAAGATGAAACAGCTTGCAGTCTCATTTTAAAAAAGCCTACTTATCTTTAAAAACTTTGTCGACATCCCGATGGAGTAAGTGCCCGTGCTGATGCCAGTTATCCATTATAAAAATTGTACTAGGAGGTTATTGGTGCTCTGACACAGATTATTCATAATAGTGATTAGACTAAGAACACAGTACGAAGTAAATGTGATGTTAAAAGACTTGAAATTACATTAATTATATGTATCTGGAATAATATTCTTCTGAAGTCTGGGCTTCAAGGAGAAAGTACAGACACAACAAAAATCATTACTCTCATATGTGCACCCACTGTGCCCGGTCGTCGCTCACCATCTCTGATGCGGGAAGATGTGGCAAGCACCGCGTCTTAGAAGACCGCCATTATTACCCCTGCGTTCGAAATGACCTGAGTAGGCATCCGCCAGGCATCGGAGAGCTCGGGAGTAAACCACTGGACCACACTAGCAACAGAGGATACTTTAAAAGCTTTTATAAAGAGTTTTCGAAACGAAAGTGAGTTTCCAAGGCTAGAAAACAAAGCAAAATTGATATTACAAGAAAGAAAAGCCAAAAGTTTCTTTTGGTTAAACCAAAGATAGAAATTAAGTATTTTCTAAACGACAGTCTTTTCTAATAGAAACGTACGACATATTTGATTATCTGAAGCTGAATTTAAAACGAAAAAAACAATCTATACAAAAATACGTTAGGATTTCGGATTTCTATAGAATATCACTCAAATTAAGAATCAACAATGAGGCAATGGGCAAATGATTTATTGGAAAAGGATGCTTCCGATTTCGATAAAACATTCTCTGAGGAATGTAATCTATCTTTCAGTAGCATTTTAAAGAATTAATAAAATTATTGAGAAATAAAATAAAGCAAACCAAAACACAATTAGTACCACAAAATCTCCTAGCATTATTGATGTCTTGGGACGTAGAATCTATTTTTCCTAATACTCTCATCGTTATGAAAGTATTATAAAGTATGGCAGATACTAACTGCACTAAAAAACCATCTTTTTTAACTCTTAAGAGATCAAAGTACCTTTACACTGTATGGTAGGAAAGGTCTTGATAATATATATATATATATATATATATATATATATATATATATATATATATATATATATAAGAGATCAAAGTTAAAATAAGAAAAATGACAAGATTTGAACTTTTCTTCATTGTGATTTTCTATAGTCGTTCTTTTGACGACAAAGTCCATTGGTTTACAGTTTCCAAAGCCATGAAAAGAAATATCTTTTATATAAAAATTTTTAGATGAAATAGATATTTGTTTTTATTTTGTCTCGTTGATGTGTGAATTTGTGTGAACATTTTATGGAAGTTGTGTTTGTAAAAACATTTAAAAACCCAAAAAAATGTTTTCATAAACAATCAACACCTTTGTAATTTTTGATAACAACCCAAACATACGAAAATTTGAGGAAAGGTGGGTAAAAAATTGTTAACCTAGGGCGCCATAAACCTCAATCAAAATCTGTTCATACTGCCTTGTTTACTTTTATCTGTATAATAATGTTATTAGAAAAAAAATTTGAATATGTCTTACTTGAATATGTGCATTTTCTAAATTGGTAACTAAAAATCTAGAAATCGCAAACGAAGACTATAATTAAACATAATATTCGTTTTAAACGACAGTTGTACTTCTTATAATGTGAATAACGTGCCAGTAAAAGGATTATAGACGGGTCTTTTTTTTGGCATCAACTATCGTTAGTGATAAATTATTTTTCTTGGTGTTTTTATTCTTAGGTTTTTTTCTTTTTTCTAATCAGTTTGCACAAAAAGGGAGCAAGGCAAAAAAATCTTTAACTCTCAATAAGTCGTTACTAATCCAACATCACGACCAAATTGCTATGATCCATCGCAAACCGCCGTCTTTTTCCTATCAAAATTCATCCCCTACTCCGTGGTAGTATCTATGGAGAGCCTCCCGAACTACCACCTCCCACGGGCACTACGAAAAAGAAGCGCGCTTTATCGACCGCGGCGAAGTGCGCGCGCACCAACGCGAACCGGCACAAGCGGACGCCTGTTTTCCGCCGTGAATTTGCGAGTGGGTGTTCGGTCTTGCTTAAATGGCCGAGAAATACGACTCGAACGGCGACTACGGCAGCTACCGGGCGATTTCAAGCGCAAAGGCTCGTCGGAGAAGATGAACAACAAGGACGGCGACAATGAGGAGCACGAGAACCCGGCGGCCGCGAAGGTCAACGAATACATCCGCGAGCTGCTCGCTGAGAAGCTGCTGCTGGACCAGAACAAGCTCCCCAATGCAGCCCGCCTCCTGGAGCAAGGTATGTAGCTGTACCTCCGAAGAGGGTTTTGGGCTGTACGAGTACGCCAGTATGGTCATTGTTGATTTATGCTGCCATCTTGTTTATTGAACGGTGCCAAGCGTCGCATCTGCACGTTGGGCGCCTGCTGTTAACCGAGTATACCGACAAGAGTAAAATTAAAGCGTGTCAATAAGAAATCTTAAACAATCATCAGTTTAAAATGATGCCCAAAAAATTAATCTTTAAAATCATTGTAATTATAGTTATATATAGCATAAAACAAATGCAATGTGTTACTAGACAACCAGATTGTCTTGTTAGTTGATTAGTAGTTTATTGCACTTCATTTGTTAAAACCTGCTCTATGGATAGGCAACCCATCGGTTTCATTACTTAATTTATAATACAGGAAAATATCAGTACAATATTGTGTAATAAATTTGGAATGAATTTAACTGCAAGACAAAATTATTCACAATCTAAATACAGTCGATCCTCCTTAACAGGGTTAATTCGTTCCCGTGTTATGAAAAACTTAGAAATAATACAAATAAGGGAATGCATTTTATATTTCCTTAAGACTGAATAATGATGTAATAGGGAAGATATCTTTCAATCTATACAATTGAACAGAAAGTTAACAAAGCAATGTGGCATGGCCTGATCTCTTGATTTACATGAAGAGATCCGTACGTTTGTGCACACACGTTAGGCGGCCACCGATGAGTTATCAGACTACTGCTTTTGATTGTTATACATTAGATATGAAAGGCATCTTTACATTTAAACAAAAAGTAAACAAAGACAACTAATATGAATTGTGGCGTGGTTGAGCGCTGATCGTACATTTGATTGCCTATCCCACTGTTATGATTTGTAAATAAATTGTTCCATTGTCCCTTGCAAACATTTGAGGGAAATCAGATGAATAATTGTCAGCCTAGGCGGGCAACCACTCGTAACATATATTTCCATGCATAAAAATATGTTTATTTTAAAGTTTTTAATAATTTTAAGATACATCAAAATTAAAATAAATCAAAAATAAAATTAACAAAAATTGAAAACTTAGTATGTAAGGCCAAGCCCTACAAATTCACTAATAACAAAAACAAATTAATTTGTGTCATTGCAGTCGTCTAAAATCACTGTCCATCTCTTTTTCTTTTAATAGGCTAAAAGTCTTCATCAGATGTTGTATTTACATTTTTAAGTCTGATTGAAATCATTGTAAACATCTATATGTTCTTTATAATTTGCTAAAAAAAATTGTTAAACAGCTAAACAGCTTCGTAGTTCTTTTCTAATCTTTTTTCCAAGTCAAATCTCCTTTTGGACATCATTTATTAAATTTGGAATCGATTCATCGGTTATGCTTTCGAAGTTTCATTTGAGGTGGACTTGTCTATAAGTCCCATTAACTCCACTTCACTTCTGTTCCTGAAATAATTCTTCCACATCTTGAATATTCATGTCTGCAAGTTCTTCGCCTTCAAAACGTGAAGCAGCGTTTACTGTTCTATATATATTCTGTTATAAATCTGATCTGCGGTATACTCTCTTCTGTCTATAACCGCCCGTAGTGCCAGTATAAATTTATGGGTAGCTTTGTTAAGACTGCTCTTCCTGAAATTTGATACTGTGTAGTGAAATTATTTTGTTTTGCTTTTTGAACCCACTTTTACTCGCAGTAAATGGCCGATTTTGTTTTCTGAAGAATAATGTCCAATTTTTTTCATGTTTGTAAATCGCGACAGCTTCATGTCTAATTATCTTTCCACTTTTAGAGATGTTTTTGTGTACACAATGCTCATTCCAAATTATAAGATCATTTTCCATTTTAATCATACCAACACCTCGTGCTAGGACAAACATTGGGCACTTAACACTTCTTCTAATTTAATAATTTTCCAATGGATGAGTGTTTTTCCATTTTTTAATCGATTTAAGATTTTAATTTTCTTTTCCAGCAGAATGAACTGTCCTTTTAATTGTTTTTTCTTGGTTTCGTCAGGCATTATAACAATCTAGGATCTAAAAAATATTCCCACTTAAATATTTGAATTTTGTAATAACTTAAAGAAGACCTACGTAAAATACTACTGCCATTGAATTGCGATAGTAATAAAATTAAGCGATTCGGAAATATTCTTATCGGGCACTATGAAAACACTTGGAAAGTACGCCTGCATTTATGAACAAGAAAACCCAACTGAATAAGTTTTCAGATAAAATGCACAACTATTTTATTACGTTACATACTATACACGTGAATTCTCTGTTTGGCATTTCGTACAATATAAACGAGGGATTCTCTCCCATTGGTTCATGTGATTACGTAATGCTTAATTGTGATGTGTTTGTAACGAGTTATGATTTTTTAACTAGTAGATGCTGCTGATTTTTAAAGGAATCTTATAGGATTTTATTATTATATTACGAACGGGATTTTACAAGTCTTGCTGATTGGAACGTACGTGCACGACGACTATGATTGGCCTACAGTACGTTTGCAATCCGGTAATTCAATTTCAGTCACTTATCCGAAGTGCTCGAGTAATTTACAAATAAATGGACAGTCGCATTGTTGAGGGCCGTGGCAAATCGACTAAATCTGAGTCAATCAGCTGTGTCGAGAGTGCGGCGTCGGTACCGGGAAACCGATGGTTACGTCCGCCGGCAAGGAGGCGGCCGTAGACGCGTGACAATGGAGAGAGGCGATATCTCTCAGAAATCGACATATAACTGGCCTTGACCTTAAGCAAGAGCTGAGCGCGGTCAGAGGTGTGGTCGCCAGCGCTTGGACATTGAGGAGACTGAAGGCAGCCAAGCTGACTTCAAAAAAAAGGCAGCTACAAGACTGGAATTTGCTCATTTCGATTGGAACCTCCGCCATTGGAGTCTGACATTATTCACCGACGAGTTCATTACTGTATTTACGGGGAGGTTTTCGTTCAATGACCAAAAAATAGGCAAAGTTTGGCAATTTATTTGGAGACAATGAAAAAAAATTACGATGGATCTGTTTGGGGATTATGATTGATGGTATATTTAACTTTTTTTTTCATATTTTTTCTTTACAAAGAAAAATGGCGTGTTTCTGTGAGCTTTTCCGAAAGAGATGTCCCGACTGCGTGCACTGCAGCGCCTCAAGACTGGTCTGAAATTAAAAATTGAATAGGCCAGTCAAATCTACACAAAATCTAACTAGAGTTTTAAGAACACTTTTATATGTATTATTTTTATATTTGTTCAATTAGCGCCACAAATTCATGTTTATATGGGTTCGCTAAACACAAAGTTCAATTCTGACTAAACCTTAGATAAAAGTGTTTTTGTAACTTATGTTTATTGCGCAATTCCAGGGCCATACATTAGTCCTTCCTCTTAATTCGTATTGTTCCTGGAGATCATATAAACAGCTGATTTTGCTGCGCTGGATATCCTGTGTTAGGCAGCGTGCACACATTTTTCGGCAAATTTTTTTGCTTCGAGCCCAACAGCAATTCCCAGCGTGTTCATTATTTTCAGCAATGACGAGTATCCTTCGTTGAAAACATTTGTAGCAACAGAACTAACGATTTCAATAGTTTTATAGGAGCAGTGCAGATCTTTCGGAGCCAGTCTCCAAACACATGCGTTGAAACTTTCATTATAGTTTTGAGTATTCCCCCTAATGCATCGTTGCAACAGATCATCTACAGAAAGTGCCTCATATACGAGTTTAATGGCATATTGAACATTTTTTTGAAGAAGAGGGTCATGTTTAAATGATGCCAATTTGTTTTTCACTTCCGTCACATACCACTTTTCTTCCGAGTCCCTTGGTCTCTTTTTTGCACATGAGCCACACATTCTTTTTTACGCAGAATAATGTCATTGTATTGATCCAATTTAAGGAGAACTTTAAATGTTTTAGCGTTAACGTCACCGATGTAATTGGCATATTTTACACCAAGTAAATTCTCGGAATACAAAAACATTTCATTCATCGCGTCGACCTCCATTGTGCCTACGCTACCATAGTCATTTGCATTGCAGCTTTCTTCATGAGACTCCAGCCATTCGTCATATTCTGGTGTTCCTTTTTTTTGATTATCAATTAGCACAACATTGACAAAATGACGATTTTACAACGAAGTCCAAAACTTTGCCGGTATACTTCTCAGTCAACGTCGCGATACCAAAAAGAGATGAAAAGCCTCGCTTCTTTCAAGAACCGTCTCTTAAAACACTTAGCTGCAGTGATTCATTAACGTTGTCAGCATTCAGCTTGATTTCCTCGTCCACAGCCTTTCTCTGAATTAGTTTAAATATTGATTTTGCGGCACTTCGAAGTATATGGAGAAAATTATAATATATATTATTACTGAAACTGCATGACATGTCCATCAGCCCGCAAAATGATTTCATACTTTGTAATCCGACTCCTAACTTGCCCATAGCGAACATGAAACGCCGGTTCACTTCACAAGCATTGCTGATATTGGGGCTCGAATTCACATAACGCGTTTCGCACGAACCCTTTACCACCAGTTTGAAAGCACCACCTACTTCAGCTGTACGACTAAATGTCACCTCTCTACGGGATAACACGACCAGGAAAATTGGTTTGTAGTAAATTGTTTTACATGCTGTGTGATACGTGGTTCCATCTTATTGAAACTACATGTCATTTAAGTTAGTTATATTGAAAAAAATTGTTTAGCAAATTCCGATTACATACACCATTGACAAAAACAGCGTTACCAGGTTCATCCTTAAAAAAGTACGTACTAATTATTCCTCCAACCAAACAGTGCATTTTTGTGGATGCATTGATTTATAATGAATAACACTTGGATTTTCACTACCCCAGATGTGAAAATTTTGCCATTTGACAAAACTATTTAAAGAAATGGCCTTCATCGCTCAATATGAGTTTCGTGCAAAAATCAGCATTAAGTAGTCTATTCACTAAAACCCAGTTAACAAATGTAGAACGTTTCTGGTGGTCTTTGGCCTTTTGGTGACAAATATTTAGATACCAACAGTACAAATGCAGACGTACAATTTTCACCGAACGCAAACAGTACGTAATTCAAATACTAAAGAACAATTTGGATTGCCCCATACAAATATTGAAATAGTTGAGAAAAGCAAAATAATTTTAAATTAGTTATCAAAATCTAAACCGACTGTCTCTTATTACTTATTTTCAGTGTTCTCCGACATAAGATGTTAGTAACAAGATATGCAGAGGATCTTGGGAGGGGGTGCATTCTCTGAGTGATAACGAACTTTGTTACTGCTTCGAGTGCGTCAAGATAGTAAACAATTAACCTTTTTCCATTCTAATCGTTTACAGTGACAGTAACTCAGAAGTCATTGCCTATCGAGACATTTAAAGTCCTTAATTCAGTTGCACAGCATTTTTGTCGCTGCCTTGGCCATCTGTGCTTGCTGGACATTCCGCAATGACCTTGAAACCCTAATTACTTTTTAATCAAGTTTCTGGCTCGGATGTTGAGTTTCAGAGTAAACTTTGATTTTTCCATCTAGCTTCCTATTAGCCGGCCTACATTTAGGACCTGATTCTGATGCTTTTTGTGTACTCAACCGTTCTTTTAAATTTCCGAATATCATCGATCACCGCAAAAGGGACATATTCCAGCTCGCTGACTATGTATTTGTGGACATTTTTTACGACGTATTAATTCTGTCATAACTTTTAATAATTTTGCACTTTAAACTTTTACTTGATTGTTTCGAAAGAATATGTGGTGACAGATAACTATGTAACTTTAAATCTGTCAGGAATTTTAATGTCGAGATGTTTTCATATAAGATCTTATTGTCTTTTTACCGGGCATTCTATTTAATTAAAGTGCTTTTGTAACCTAATTTGTTACTTTTTTACTTCAATATATTCGTATATATGTTTGTCT
The DNA here is from genome assembly GCA_036346155.1 of Sinelater perroti. Taxonomy (NCBI): domain Eukaryota; kingdom Metazoa; phylum Arthropoda; class Insecta; order Coleoptera; family Elateridae; genus Sinelater; species Sinelater perroti. The sequence goes on along the minus strand of JARFIY010000359.1, from coordinate 13,094,938 downwards.
GAATTTTTTGAACATAATCAAATTTAATATTATTCCTTTTGCACAAACCGCCTGGGGAATTAATGGAAAGGCGATTGGGCCAAAAGAAATCGGCATTTTGACAAAAAAATAAAAATTGTGAGCTTTTCAGATTTGCAGCAACAATTTTTTGAATTGGGAATATCACTTACTCTAAATTTTATTAAGTTCTCGCTTGACTTTTATATCGTAAAGACGTATTAATTGACGTTCCAGTTCACAAAAGTTCAAGTGATAACGCGTATAAGAATCATTAAGTTAAGTGAATGCGGCTTATCTGTACCGCGGAGGCTTTGCAGACAGCGCTATCGGATAGCAGCTGTTCAATTTCCAACTCGTGTAAGTTTAAACACATACAATAACCTTTTAAATTTAATAATTTAAATACGTTACCGAACTCTGTTTCGGCAAATTATACAATGTAGTGACCAAAATATGTATTCACCACAATCGCAACCTGCGCCATTCCCATTCACCATGCAACAGCCGGTGTTTGGTAATCAACAATCATCACAAAACTCTGGATTTCTGCAATTCGCACCAAATAATTTCTGTGCACCACTAGTTCAACATCCAAGTCATACATCGGCATTTCCACCACTAATTAACACACCGTCATTCGTACCAGTAAATAGCCAAAATTATAATCCTCAAAGAACTGCCAATACACAATCAACACTTGTTGATGATTCCAACGAGGACATAACAGATAATCAACATGATTGGCAACAAGTTAGAAAACGCAATCGAATTACACGTACATCAGAGATAAATTTAATAATAGATAATCCGACTCCACCCCAAAAGATGTACAATGTGTTAGCCGACATTAATACCAACGATACAACGCAAACATCAGGTGTAAACGAAGAAAAGAAAATTTCTAAATCTCCCCCAATATTTATATATGGCGTAACAAACTATGGTAACATGATTAAAAACCTAACAAAAGTAATAGAAACAGAGCAATAATACCATTAAAATCAACACAAACACTCCTGACTCATACAGAAAACTAATAACGCATTTCAGAGACGAAGGGATCATACACCACACCTATCAGCTAAAGGAAGACAGTGCCTACAGAGTGGTACTTAGAAACATTCATCATACGACAGATATGAATGAAATCAAAAGTGAATTTCAGAAGGAAAGACATATTGTACGTAATATCATAAATGTCCGAGATCGAGTAACAAAAACGCCACTACCTTTGTTTTTTGTAGATCTTGAACCTGCAGAAAACAACAAAAAAGTGTATGAGATAAAACACATTAACCATCAAATGATAACAGTCGAACCGCCACATAAACAAATTCAATCATCCAGTGCACGAGGTGCCAATCTTATGGTCACAATAAAAGCTACTGCAATAAACCCTACTTGTGTGTTAAGTGTGGAGAAGAGCACAGCACTACCATCTGCAAAAAAAAAGAGAAAAGCTTCCGCCAAGTGTGCACTGTGTCAAGGACCACAGCCAGCAAACTACAAGGGATGCCAGATTTATCAACAACTTCTACTAAGCAGAGGAAAGACAGCAACCCCATTAGGACCACAAAACACAAAAAAGCCTAATGTACCGATCATTGCTCAACGTATATATTCTGCAAATGTGAATGGTCCAAGCTTCTCACAAATTACGTCCAGTCATTACAACAATATTCAAATCCAAAATACCAACAGTAACAATATCTCACTAACTCAATTCTTGTCTAAGTTTGAATCAATGTTCAATCAACTAATGAACCAAAACAGCATGATGATAAATCTGCTTACCACGCTAGTTACTAAAAACCAATAATGGATTCCCTCCGAGTAGCCTCCTGGAATGCAAATGGGCTAGCACATCGTCTTCTAGTCGAACTATTTTTAAAAGAGCATTTTACGGAAAGGACCTACTTCAACATCCATAATTATACTACATACCACACCAACCATCCCGATGGAACAGCTCACGCTGGCTCGGCAATTATTATAAACAACAAAATATCTCACATCGTCATGGATGCCTTTGTAATTGATTATATACAAGACACTATAATCAACGTCCAAAGTCCTAGTGGTCCACTAATAGTTGCTTCGATATACAGCCCGCCTAGGCACTCTGTCAAACAAAACCAGTATGAAACATTCTTCAACAATCTAGGTAACAAGTTCTTAACTGTCGGTGACTTCAACGCCAAAAATTCAATCTGGGGCTCGAGGTTAACAACAACCAAAGGACGCGATTTACACAAAGCCGCACTGGCTAACAACTACGACTACATATACATCGGGAAGCCCAGATACTGGCCGGCTGACCGACATAAAGTACCTGATGCCGTAGATTTCTTTGTTACCAAAGGATTATCTCCAAGATACTGTAAAGCAGAAACGTCATTGGACCTTCTTTCATATCATTCGGCTATAATAGTTACAATTAGCACTTCTATTATTACAAAGCGAAAAAGCCTTCCCTTTACAACCATCACACGAACTGGGATCTATTCAGAGAGTACGTAACGAAGAATACAACAATTAAAGCTTCATTGAAAACAGAAGAGGAAATTGACAATGCAGTAGACCAGCTAACTAAAAACATTCAGAATGCAGCCTACTACTCAACGCCGACTGTCCACAAAAATTCAGAAGTTATCGAAAATTATCCATTTTACATTAAAACTAAAATCGAGGATAAAAGAAGTGACAGGCGAATCTGGCAGCAAACGAGAAATCCTATAGACAAAAATAGCTTAAATAGGCTAACAAGAGAGTTAAAAACAGCCCTAAGGGAGTAGAAAAACGAATACGTTAGCACTTTATCTTCTTCAGCAGATAGCAACCACACGCTTTGGAAGGCAACGAAGAATTTAAAAAAATGTTTATACTCCTATTCCACCAATAAGAAAAGTAGACGGCTCTTGGGCAAGAACAGAAGCTGAGAAAGCAACACGTTTTGCAGAACACCTATCTACGATATTTCAATCGCATCCCATAGCTGCTACCCCAGAAGAGGAACAGGAGATTGAAGACTACCTGCAAGCTCCTTTATAATTAAACCTCCCAATACAGTCTTTTACCCCTGAAGAAATTATAACTGAAATCCATCATCTAAATAACAAGAAAACGCCCGGGTATGACTTAATTACTGCTAAACTACCGAAAGAACTGCCACATAAAGCTATAATGTGCATACTACAAATGTTCAATGAAGGCTTGAAGGTTGCAGTACTTCCCACTGTTATGGAAATTCGGCCAAATAATGCTAATATTGAAACCGAGCAAACCTGCACATGAGGTTACCTCATATAGGCCGATAACGCTCCTACCAATACTGTCAAAAGTATTAGAGAGATTAATACTAAAGAGAATGGCAACCATAATTGAAGAAGAAGAAATTATCCCCCGACGTCAATTTAGGTTTCGCCAACAACACTCTGCATTAGAACAGATACACCGAGTCGTAGATGTAATCGAAAAGGACTTTGAAGAACAAAGATACTGTGTTGCGGTATTCCTTGATGTCAGCCAGGTTTTTGGCCGCGTCTGGCATCTCGGCCTATTATACAAAATTAAACGGTCGTTTCCACACCAATACTTTCTTCTCTTTAAAGCATACTTAAGTGAGAGGTATTACCAAGTAAAGTACGGGAACAGCCAGTCAGGACTCTATCCAATAATGGCAGGAGTTCTTCAGGGCAGTGTTTTGGAACCAACCCTATACCAGATATTTACAGCTGATCTACCATGCAATGACAACACAATGATGGCCACATACGCGGACGATACGTTATTAGTTTTTCACCAAGATCCACTACAAGCGTCGACAATTCTACAAAGTAGTCTCGACATAATACAAAAATGCTTGTACAGGTGGCGTATACAAAGTAATGAAATCAATCTACAACTATTATTACATTTACGACGAAACACAACTCTGCTCCTCCGGTTACACTAAATGGTATACAAATCCCCATCCAACAGGAAGTAAAATATTTTGGTTTGACCCTCGACAAGCGATTAACATGAAAACCCCATATTACAAAAAAGAGAAGGCACCTGGATGCTTTGGTGAAAAAGATCTACTGGCTTCTAGGGAAAAAATCCAAGTTGTCGATAGAAAATAAAGTGTTAGTGTACAAGACAGTTTTAGTTCCGGTGTGGGCGTACGGCATACATCTATGGGGCAGTGCTAAAACACCAAACATTGCTATTGTGCAAAGATTCCAGAGCAAAAGTCTTCGTGTAATGACCAACGCTAAATGGTTCATTAGTAACAAAACACTTCATGACGACCTAAAAGTTCCGTGAATCAGAGATGAGGTTAAAAAACGAACAGTCACCTATGTCAATCGAATAAGAACTCACCCCAATGTGTTAGTGCTAAATTTACTAGACATTAGTAATACCACTCGTAGATTAAAAATATTTAAAACGCTAGACCTTACTAACTAGTACTCGTTATATTAGTATATTTAGGAACTCGCCAATGGGCGACACTCCCTCCACACGTCAGTATTTTAGTTTAGTTTAGTAATTAAGTATTACATCAAATTTGGTCGTTAGCGTTCGGGCTAGTTGTAAATTAAGCATATAAAATAAACAAAAAAAGTATTAAAAAAAGGTATACCTTGTTTATCAACCTTTACTTTGTGTACACGAGCAAATTCGATGAACCCAATTTTCGATGACTTTTTGCAATAACTCGGGTCTAATATCACGAATGCAGCGTTCGATGTTCAATCCTAATGCGTCGAGGGTTTGTGGTTTGTTTGCATAGACAATAGATTTCAAATAACCCCACAAAAAGTAATCTAAAGAAGTTAAATCAACTTCTTGGAAGCTAACAGTTCCATTTCTCGAAATTATCCTTTCACAAACGTTTCTTGCGATACGTCAATAACGGCACTAGCAGTGTGCAGTTATTGTAATTGCATCTCCTATCTCATTTTGGAAAACGAATGGTCCAATGATGCCACCATGCCATAAACCACACTATACAATGACATTTTACGGATGCAAGAGCTTCTAGTGAATCTCTTGTGGATTGTTTTCACACGAAAAACGACAATTTTGTTTGTTAACATATCCAATTAACCAAATATGAGTTTCATCTGAAAAGATAAATTTTTGCCCAAAATTATGATGCGTTTCAAGTTGTTCTAAAGCCCAAGCAGCAGTCACGGCACGTATGATGGTCCAGTGGCTTCAGTTCTTTGGTCAACACATTCTTATACGGGTGTAAATCCAAATAATTTCACAAAATACGCCAAGTTATGATTCTTCTAAGCCTCAATTCTTGAACGACGAGGAATCGATAAATTTGGAGGCTTTGCAACGCTATCTCTTACAGCAGCATTGTTCTCTCCATTTCTTACATTTAAAAACGTCTGTAGTATTTTCGCATCGTGAAGAGTAAAATTCTTTTCATATTTTTCTAGGGTTCAACGAATAGCAAGCACAGAAGGGCGATTTGTAGACAATAGATTTCGCGAAGAACACGTTAAACGTTCACAAAAGAACGTTTATTTTAATAAAATATTTGAACAATAAGCAAACGTTCTTGAACATATGAGAACAGATGGTAAATCCTAGGGAACTAAGTCGAACAATTGAGATGGACGTGTGTCTCAAGATGGCCAATTGGAAGAATCTTTTCCTACACCCAAAATAACTCCGCATCTTTGTAGTGGATTCAACTTTCCTCCATTATTATAAAAAAATCTTAAGATCTTGTGAATAATCCACTGATGTTTTGGAGTGCACTAAGTTTTCTTATGAATTTAATTCTCTTTGTGAACAATAAAGGGAATTTGCTTAGTGGGTAAGCTCATCTGTCAGCTAAAACCATATCATGAACTTTGTCGATGATCTCGACATGGCAGCTATTTTTAGATAGTTGCTTCCATACTTCATCTGTCGTTTTTAAATTCATTTACCTAAAATTAAACGATTTGATAGAAAGGACATATATTATCCAATATATTGATTTTCTTCGTTAATTTTCCTTCCAAGAAATAAGAAGTGAATCATAAACCCGAATTTCATTTTTATCTATTTAGCTCTATCGCTCAATACATTTTATTCAACAACTAATTAGTATCAGAATTATTTGTACCCACAGAATATTCATCTACAGGGTGCATACGATATTTGAGGACATATTGATATTAAAATTGATTTATTTTTTACAAAATTTGTTATAATTTTACATAACCGTTAATTGACTCTTAGACTATGTAATTATTCAATAAAATCCCCATTAGCGGCAATAACGGACTCAATTCGAGATCGGAAACGACTGCATGTCCAAATCAAATGCTCTTTGTTCATGTTGATCATTGTGGTTGCTATAGCATCCTTCAGCGATGAAATAGTGTTATGGGGATGTTTATTGATCTTTCGCTCAACTACGCCGCGTATGTAATAATCAAGGGGATTTAGGTCTGGGGAGCTAGGTAGCCATAAGTTTGGTGTGATGTGAACATAAAAATTTTCGGCCATTCAATCTTGTGTCGACATGGCATTGTGTGAAGGAACAGTCTTGCTGGAAGATGTATGGTCTGTAAACACGTATACTATCAATCTAGGGTTTCACAATCGTTTCTAAAACCTCGATGTAGGCGGCAGTATTCACCCGAAGCCCCTGCTGAAAGAAGTGAGGTGGCATAACATGTCCTTCATTGCTCACAACTGTTAAAACCATGACAGTTGCGGGAAACTTAGGGTGCATAACACGGGGAACCTCTGTAGGATTTGAGCACAACCACCTGTCACTTCTCGGACTGGTTTTTTGGTCTTGGTCAAAATTTTTCCGTCAGGAAAATAACATGTTAGGAACTTCAGAGTGCTTGAGCTTGTTCAAGAGACGTTTTCCCCGAATAAGGCTCTGATTCCGATTTTGTGCCGACATAACGTAGGACTTATAGCGGAGATTTTCGTGGACAACTCAACGGACTCTCAGAGATATTAAGGTCCCTCGCAATGGCCCTCATGGACTTTGAAGGGCTTTCGTCAATGATCTCTTGCACTTGTTGGACAAATTGTGTATTTTTAGTAGTGTCCGAACGTTCCTCATGTCTTTTGCATTTTGCAACAGTTTCCACATCGCCAGCTGATGCTTCCAATTCACGACGAACCTTATGTACGAATAAACCTGCAAAGCTTGCAACGCATAGCGAAATGGCGAAGCAATCTCCGAAATTTGAGAACCCTCTAGTTTGTAGGTTTAAAAGCAAATTCATGGGATGATCAAAATGCAATTAGTGTTCAAAGACGAGTTGAATGATATGCTACATGTCCTATGTTGCTATTTCGAAAATTTGAAATCGTAAAGGTCACTAACGCTGACCTTTGACCAATCAGTTTCAAAATCACCAGCAAACAAGCCTTTGGTCACCTGTCGATTGGTGAAAACAGAATTTGGAAATTCCCAGCCGTTCTCGAGTTTTTGCTTGGACGGACGGACAGACAGGCGGACAACATGAAGTTTAGTAAGTGACTCCGCTTCGCTTCGCCACTTAATAGTAGGGCGCAGTTGAGAAAATTGGAGATTTCTAAGTCGGCGTGTTTCGCGCTTATAGCGACGATAACTGCATGTCTCTTCATTTCTTGCGTTACTTTATAGTCCTCCAATGATGATCCAAAAAAAAATAATATTTACAATCTGTTAGACGCAAACAATAAGTAAATGTGGTGTCTTTTTCCTTAAACTTAAGTACATAATAAGACTTGCCTAAAACAATCCAGTGATAGTTCTATTTTATAGAAATTATTTTCCTAATTGTGTAATTTAAAGCCAATACATTATTCTCATGCGACAAGTTAATCAAACCTAGTGGACAGGTCCATGGGTTTGAATCTCTTTAAGTCTCTAGTGTCATTATTGTGTGATAGTTCGATGGCTAGTTCATTTGGGTGCACTGTGAGTCTACTTTCATATTTAACACTGTAATTTTTGATTACCTCACGCACTGACTCCATGTTTAGGTCCGTATGTATTACATAGTTTTAGAGGATTTTATTTTCTGTTTTCAGTTGTGATTTTCTGCCCAATGTCCAGTACATCTGCTTGAATTTAATACCGAGGTGTTTTCTTTTTGTGAATATGTGTTTGCGCCATGTCAAGCGTCGGTCCAGGTGCATACCCAGATATTTCACGTTTTCAGTTTGGGGGATTGGAGCATTATTAAGTATTACCGGTGGGCATGTACCTCTTCTCAACGTAAACGTAAGATGCGATGATTTAGAGTTGTTAACTTGGATTTTCCACTTTCTCATCCAATCTTCGATTTGTGTTAGGTTGTACTGCAGTTTTTCAGTTGCGACTATCGGGTTACTGTCCGAAACTAGTATTGCTGTATCATCGGCGAATGTGGCTGTAGTAGTTACGTTAGTTGTGGGTAGGTCGGCTGTATACATCGTGTACAGTATTGGGCCAAGCACACTACCTTGAGGTACTCCAGAAGCAGCGGGGTATAGATCTGATGTTTCTTCATTCTGCTTGACCAGAAACCATCTGCCTTCTAGATACGATGTGAGGATTTCATAATAGGGATGTGGTAATGTCTTTTTCAGTTTATATCGTAGTCCCTGGTGCCACACTTTATCAAACGCTTGTTTGATGTCCAAGAACACAGCAGAGCGGTACTTTTTCTGTTCAAAATCATTGTTTATTTTTTTAACAATTCTATGTTGGGTATGAGTTTTTTTTCTTCCAGTACTAGCTTAAGTCTTTGTAGCAGTAACTTTTCAAATATCTTTGATAGCACTGGTAACAACCTTATGAGCCGATACGATTCTGCACTGCTTATGTTTTTCCCCGGTTTTGGAATTAATATTATTTCTGCTATTTTCCATTGGTTAGGGAAGTATTTCAGTCTCATTATGGCATTAAATATGAATGTTAGTGCTTTTAGAAATTTTGGTGTTGTTTGTTGCAAAACTTTGCCAGTAATTAAGTCCCATCCTGGCGCTTTTTTGGATTTATTTCCTTTAGTATGGTTCTTTCAACTTCCAGAAATGTAAATTTCTTAATTAGCAATTCCATTTGGAAGGGCTCTTCTAGAAAACTACTGATTTCTCTCTCGTTTTGACTTACTTGTGAGGGAAAGAAGTAAAAACTTTTTCAAGGTATTTCCCAAAGGCAATAGCTTTTTCCTTGTCATTTCGTGTCCATTTTCCGTTTTCATCTTTCACGGGTGGCGCTGCTTGCTGCGTTCTTTTCATTTTTCGGGTAGCCTTCCAAAAGGAGTAGTCTGAGGCTTCCGTCGCTGTGAGGTTAGAGAGGTATTTTTGGATATTTTGGTTTTTAATATCCAGTAATAGTTGTTTCAGGTTTTGTGTAGCTTTATTAAACTTTCTTTTATCTTCAGGTGATCGTGTTAATTGCCATCGTTTGCGTAATTTGGGTTTCTCTGCAATTTTTTCCTTTACTATTACTGGACATTCTTCTTGAATTGTAGTTTCATGTACGTCAGGGGTTGCTTTCCAGGCAGCGTCTTGTACAGCTTTTGTTATATCATTAACTGCTTTGTCTATATCTTTTTTAGTTTTTAACAATGTGTTCAAGTCGCCCAATTCGTCTATCCTTAGTTTGAATAAATCCCAGTCAGTATTCCTCGAATATAGCGTTGCTTGTTTTTGTTTCTGTTGGATTCGTGAGTACATGGTAATTACGACAGCTGAATGGTCAGAGGAGAGATCGATTGATGATTGAGTTTTGCATTGTTTAGTGTCGATTCCCTTTGTTAGTGCAAAATCCATAGCATCAGGTATCTTCCGAGGGTCTGTTGGCCAGTTGTAGGCTCACCCGTTGCAAGACATTGTATATTAGCATTCTTTATTGCAGCTAGTAGTTCCCTGCCTTCTGTGTTATTAAGCCTTGATCCCCACAGTGCGCTTTTGGCGTTAAAATCACCTCCGGCAAGAAATCTATTTCTTAGGGTTTTAAGGTATTGTTCATGGTGATGTTGTTTGTTTGTTGTTATGCCTAGGCGGGCAGTATAGAGCAGATATAACCATGGAACCTATGTGGTCTACTATGGCGATGCTTGTAGCTTATAAGTAGTCATATTGATACTGTTCTAGGTCATAGTGCTTAATGTTTTGCCGAATGATCACTGCTGTTCCCCCATGAGCTTTTCCGCTAGGGTACATTGTCAAGTAAATACAATATAGGTATTTTAATGTAGGTTTTATTTGAAACGTGTGCTTCCGATATTAATATGACATCGATTTTATTTAGTTTTAAAAAGTGGGAGATTTCCTGCACATGTTGGGACAAACCGTTGACATTCCATATTGCTACTCTTATTAACTCAGCCATTAAGCTAGTTTACTGACGACGGTGGTTAACAGGTTTAGCATCATGCTCATTTGTTCCATTAATTTCTTCATCATCGCTTGAAGTTCAGAGAATTCGTTTATTGGTTATGGTATGTTATCTGTGGTTCTTCTAGTAGTGTTATTATTAGAGCTTGGATTTTGTGGTTGGCTGGATGCTTGTTGAGCAAAGGTTATTCCTGGTTGAACAAATCTAGTTGGGGTCAGGTTGGTCTTCTGCCTCTGCGTCGGGTAGAGCTTCTGCTGCATTTGTTTGTAAACCCAGCATCCTTTGTAGTTGGCAGGGTGATTGCCATTGCAATTTACGCATCTCACTTTGTCGTTCGTTTCTTTCATTTCACAGACTTGTTGCGTGGCTTCCTAGACATTTGACGCATGCCATTGCAATTTACGCATCTCACTTTGTCGTTCGTTTCTTTCATTTCACAGACTTGTTGCGTGGCTTCCTAGACATTTGACGCATGCCATTGCAATTTACGCATCTCACTTTGTCGTTCGTTTCTTTCATTTCACAGACTTGTTGCGTGGCTTCCTAGACATTTGACGCATCGATGCGGTTGATAACAATAGTTTTTGGTGTGGCCGTATCTCTGGCATTTAACACATTGTGGAATCTCTCGTTTCGCATGTGGTGCTTCAAATTGTACCACACAGTTTTGTAATAGTTTAACGTCGTATATTTCCTTGTTGTTTTCCTTTGTTAGTAGATCCATAAAAAACATAGGTAGAGGATCGTTCTTTACTCGGTGTTTGATGTTCCATATATTGATTACCTGATGGCCAAGTTTCCCTAGTTCTTCTTTTAACAACTCCAAGTCTGATGATGGGTGGTAATTTTTAAGAACAACTCAAAAATGTCTGTCCTGTTTGTGTCTATACGTGTGGAACTCAGTGTTACGTTCTTTTAAGGCTTTTAAATAAAAATAAAGAATTTCTTCTACAATTGTATTTTATGCATCTGAATTTAAACAGAAATTTCTTCAAATAATGCTTACATGAAACAATTAACACTGACAAAAACATACTAAAATTTATGTTCTTATTCATTTTTATTCTTTTATATAATTGGCATTTATTATTGCGTAGTATTTTTTGTAGACATGCAAGCATAGGTCATGAACATAAATATAAAGAATTAAATAGATCCATCAGTTAATCCATTGTTGGGTTATTACACTATATTGTATATAATAATGAATTCTGTTAGAACCGTAAGTCGGCCTAAAAAGTTCTGACAATTGATTTTGTTCACCTTTTCGTAATAATTCCATTCTGACACGCAACCTTCTAAAATAACTACAATGCCATGACACATTGAAGTGATACACATAGGGGCAACCGCCTAAATATATATAAGTGCGTGCGTGCTGCATGTCTGTGTAACTCGAAACCCACAAGCATTCACCAGACTTCAAATCAGTACGCAGTTTGCAAAACGCTGGATCCCTATTGTTGCTGCGTAATTCACTGTAATCTGCATTTGCATAACAATCGTCGATCGAGCAAAAAAGCTTTGCAACCTCTGCTATCGCTTTGATCTCCAGTTATCATTCATTCGCGAGAAAATCATAAACGCGCCATTCAAACACATCTGCAGTTCAAAGCAGCGGGAACAATTAGGGGAATGGGGACAAATTATTCTTCCTTTATATTCTGAGCACTTTCTCATTTTTTACGATTCAGCGAGCCGTTTTCAAATGTCCTTTTTAACTGTGAGATTTATTCGACTTCGCTATTTAAAATGTATTACGCGAGCTCAATGAAACGCCCTTTAGTGCGCTGTAAAATCTAAGAATCGGGCTGCGCGTTTCTAAGTCTCCATCTCGTTTCGACTTGTTTGTACTTTTATTGACGATCAAAATTCTGACGTGTGCTGTAAATCACGGCGCGGATTAGCACGTCCCGGCATTTTATCGGAGTAATACACGTCTGGAAAATAAATCCAATTCTTGGCATACTATGTTAGCTACCGAACGCCAAGAATTGATATTGGTTTATTGTCGAACTCTTAAAATGATTGTTTTTTAAGGGCTGCATTGAACTTCTAGAGGACTAGACGTATTTTGTGTAAGTGTGCCTTGATTCCCATGAAAAATATACATTCAAACTTACCCGTCAAATCTCCAGATTTAAATTAAAAAAATAAAATCAGAAAAGTCGGTAGAGCCTTCCAGGCAATTTGACCGAACTGCGCGGTTCACGCTAGAAAAATAATGTAAATTACATCTACATTCTTAGTTTTCACGATTGAACTATTTGGTGGCTTTCATCCAGTTAGCTAATTTTTAATTTGATACTTATTTTTTTTTTTCTAGATATTAAGAAAGTAGACTTATATAGAATCATTTTAGAAGGCATTGTTTGAGAAAAGAAATTGTTATCCCCTTTATGAATAATTTTAAAGATATATTAGTTTGAAATAAAAGTGCAAATTAAATTATCTATCATTTTGTGTTTAGTGAAATTTTGGAATTGAAACAATATAATGATAATGGAAAGGCAATAAAAAATATTCATCGTTCTTTAATAGATTTTATGATTTTGTGACTTTTTTTACGGACTTCTTGAATATCAATTTATTCAGTAGTTTTTATTGCCCATTCTTTGTCTTAATACTTCTTTATTCTGAATTTATGAAAAATTGCTTGCCTTTAGCTTCCTACAGTTAGTTAATCCACAAATCGCCGAAACAATTTTCTACCGCCGTCAATCTTATTGAAATCTGCTAGTGAAGAAGCTATAATGGCACAAACACTGCAGGATTGCACCGTCGACATCGAAAGCCTTTCCGAGTCCAATAAAATAACAGATTTATGCTTTATCGCCGATGACAAAGTAACTTTCTATTGTTACACAAGCCTGAAATGGTTTCAGTGGAGCGGACCCTGTTCTTTGTTTCGCAGGGTCGCTTGGTGGGAAACCGAACGTTATCAGTTTTTTTACCTTTGACCCTATCGATCACCGGCGCCAGTAAAACGAATAGTTCTGTTGAAAAATAATACTGCAACTAAGTTCGGCATTGCCGTTGACAGTGACGTCCACCCTATTAGTCGATGAAAACGGAATGAACTTCATTGTCTGAATTTTAACAGCTTCGCTCGCATAAAGCTTTTAACTTGAAAACGGAGGCATCCGGAGGAATAAAATATTCGACTTCAACAAAATCCCGTCAACCCTTGTCATCTGTCTAATCAATCTTGTAACTACTGTCGCTTTAATTAAAACGCCCTGTTGCATATTACTAATTGCCATGTCTGTCACATGACAGGTTGTACATCTTAATGTATTTTAAATGTTCATGTGAAGACTTTAAATTGAAAATGTGTCTATTGTTATGCATAACTTTCCTTTACTGAAATTATGGAACCTTTAAAAATAAATCGATTACTTTGTAAGTCTATATACAGATACATGGACAGTCTGAAAAAGTTTCTACCATATCTACCATATATATACCTACCATAGAAACAAATATTTTTTCTGTCAAATTCAATTTTATTTTCAAACATAGTCTCCTTTTAAATCGATACACTTTTTTCGACTATGCTGCAACTTCTTTAAGTTGCTCAAATAGTAGTTAGCGTTTAGCTTTGCGAAATAGGCGTCTGCGATTGCGGTAACCCTGTTTGATGAAAATCTCTGTCCTTCGAGACAAATTTTGAGTTTAGAAAACAGGAAATACTCGTTGGGTAAAAGGATTTGGTTAATATGCTGAGTAGACAATCAATTCAAACTGCATTTCTAATGAATTGTGGCCATGACGACCACCGAAGTGTGAGCTGGTGCGTTACTTTAATGGAAGATCACTTTATTCCGTTCAAAATAACGTTTTCCACAGTTTCTGCGTTCAATTGATCTATTAACGATGCGTAGTACGACCCCGTTATTGTTTTCCCTTTTTCTAAGTAGTCGGTGAACATAATTTCCTAATTATCTCCCCCAAAAAAAAACAGTCGCCATCACCTTCCCAACCGATGAAACCTTCTACGCCTTTTTTGGAGCAGGGCCACCCTTTGCAGTCCACTGTTTTGACTGTTCCTTTGTCTCAGAAGTCTAATGGTGGGCCCAAGTTTCATTGACGCAAAATATCTGACTCCTTTCCCAGAAACCGCTTGAGTAGAGCCTTGGAAATGTTCATTCGAATGAATTTTTGGTTTAAAGTGAGCAAACATGGGACCCAATGCGCGAACGTCTTTCTCTTGCCAAATTCTTCAATCAGTATATAACAAACGCATTATTTGATATGGCCACAACCTTTACTATCTCTAACCTTGATTTGACGGTCGAATGGTACCATTTGGTACTTTTTCGATGTTATCGATGGAGGTAGCACTTGTTGAACGTTCCGAACGCTTATCATCAGCCAAGCTGAACGACCACGTTTAAATTCAGTTGCTCATCTTTTTACGATGGCAAATGATGAGTCAAAATCTCCGTAAATGGTGTTTAACTATTGACAAATCCATATAATTTTTAGGAAGTACTAACCTTCAAATGATACGAGTCAAAATTTCAAGACAATCTGACGTTTAGTTCACAAATTCCAGTTGTTTTAGTGACGCTACTTTTGTAAGTTTCAAAATAATGGAAAAATCTGATTTTCATGTGTTGATAAAGCATTGCTTTTTAATGGGGAAAAATACCGTTCAAGTAACGCAATGGCTTGACAAGTGTTATTCAGACTCTGCTCTATGGAGGTAAATGGTAGAGAAGTGATTTGCTGATTTTAAACGCGACCGTACAAACACCGATGTGCCCAAATTTAGCAGTTGTTCCAGAAAACAAAAAATTCCACAACATAGTTTTGTCCAATCGTAAATTGAGATAGCTGACACCTTAAAGATATCAAAAGGCAGTGTATTCACCATTTTGCATGAACATTTATCCGTAAGAAAGCTCTGTTCGAAGTGGGTGTCGCGTTTGCTCACAATCAAAAACAATAACGCGTCGACGATTCAGAGCGATGTTTGGAGCTGTTTTAGCGCAATAAAAAGAGTTTTTTCATGCGGTATATGACAATGGATGAAACATGGATCCATCGCTACACTCCAGTGTGAAATCCACGGTCTGCTGAGTGAACAGCAAAGAGCGAAAACCGCCCAAAGCGACCAAAAACACAAATGTCAGCTAGTAAGGTTTAGGCCTCCGCATTTTGGAATGTGCACGGTATTTTATTCATTGATTACCTTGAGAAATGAAGAACCATCAGTAGCGAATATTAAATGAGTGAGTTTGAAGGAAGGAATTGTGAAAAAACGATCCCAAATGAAGAAAAAAGTGCTCTTTCACCAAGACAACACACAGTGTCACAAACCGATCGCAACAATGGCAAAATTTTACGAATCTCACTTTGAATTGCTTCCCCGTCCAGTGTATTCTCCGGATATAGCTTCCAGTGACTACTATCTGTTTGCAAACCTAAAAAGAATGATCCAGGGAAAGAAATTTGTTTCCAATGAAGAAGTGATTGCCGAAACTGAAGGCCAAAAATAAATCGTTCTACAAAAAAGACATCAAAATGTTCGAGAAGTGTTGGAATGAATGTATCATTCTTGAAGGAGACCATCTTAATGAACAACGTCTAATTTTGCCTAACAGTTGTTTTATTAGTCATCCTGCGAACTTATTAAGTGATATGTTAATTACGCCACGGTATTCGATTTTCCTATTTTTACAAAGCACCGACCGGCTGATACAAAGAAATGTCAAACAACAACTAAGCGTCCAAAATGGTTGAAAATTTTATAGGTATCTTTCAAAGCATGTACAATTGTAGTAGCAGAACGGTTTTGAGTAGAGCAATCTTCATGTTGAGGTTCAAAACTTTTCAGAGTGCCCATGTATGCCAGTACAAATGTAATGTAAAAGGAAATCTCATATGCTAAGACTAATTTAATTACCGGTCATACAATTAGTAATTATATCAAATAATACTAGACCTGATTTTCTCCGTAAATTCCATCATACACTGAATAAAATATGAGTTTTAGATAATTTTGTTTTCCTCGTAACTTGAGAGGAATACAATACAAGAAACAGTAACTTCAAAACATAGGTTACTATTAATATACGTTAATATGGATCACAATAAAAAATACAGTTTGTTTGGGCGTGCCGATAGCAAACATACGGAATGCTTGACGTTTTACTTGGAAAGCCATACTCCCTCTGAGAGTGCAAAGTTTCAACATCATCATTAATTCTTAATACGATAAAAAAGATATTTGAAGCAGAATATACGTAGATTTGAATTGAATATTTGAAAAAAATTATTTCTCAATGCATAAGTAGTTCTTAGATGATATGAAGATATTTTATATGCCGTAAGCTAGGCTTTTTAACGGTCTTATCTACTTTAGCGTTTTCCCATATTTTTCCAATACGAAGAAGGACCAATAATTCTATCACGACTGGTTCGTTAAAGATTTAAATCTTTCAGAAAATTTTATTTTTAGGGCAGAGAATATGAATGTGATATAAATTTAAAAATAGTGACTATTTCTCTAACCGGGATGATTTAAGACGAATTTTTGGCTCTAAGGTAGTGAATAAGAACAATCAAATTCATCTGAATTTGATTAACTTTTCTAAGTTATTGTATAATAGAAAAATATATAGATATACTTTTAGTATTACACAAGGTGAGTCCAAATTTATGAAGAGAAAACACGGAAACAAAACATTGCTACTGAAGAAGCTTTTGGGCACATAACAAACCACGATTAATTGTAACAAAATAAATAATTATCTACAAAAATATTAAATATGTAAAAGTAATTAATAAAAATGCTATGGAATCATTCGTTAATAATATGGACAAAAATGGAAACAAAATGGCTAAAAATTTTGCATACTAATTTTTAATTTTCAACCATTTGATAAAAAGCAAGCGTTAAACTAAACAACCATTTTGTTCTCTTGATAAAGTAGACCTTTTCACTTACTTTATTCCCTGAAACTATCTCCAAGGAAAATGGGCATCGTGAGTCACTATCAATGATGGCGATTCAAAACTAGGAACTATAGCCTCCAGGAATTATTTGTCTTATGTAATTTCATTTTTATGTATTGTAATAACACGTTAACTACCTAACCGAGTATAATATTCTGTAAATGTTGATATGACTAGGTAGTAAAAAAGAATTGTTTTTTGTAGCATTCACAAAGATTTGTAACTTCTGCTCCCTTTATATTGTATTGTTTGTGTATGCGACAGCTTATTTTCGTTGAATTCTGTTATAAATTTTCTTCAAATGTTAATTTTTATTTTATAAACTGAAAAGAACTATAAACAATTTATTATGGACTAATACTTAAAAAGATTTTTCTATAACAGTTGGGTGGTTTTGATAGGAAATTTAGCGAAATACTCTAAATGGAATAGTATTTTTGCATTTTCGAATAGTGATATAAAGTTTCATGAAAAGTGTGCTAATAGGCATAGTACTCAAATGAAAACATTGTGCGTATTCTTGCTGATGTAAGATGTCATTCAAAAACTTCAACAAAGAGACGTGCAGCGCAGTGGAACTGACAGAACTTTAATACGAATTCCACACATGAATTTTTATATGTAGCCATATAAAAATGAAACTGTAAGTAAAATGCTATCCGATCCATAAAAAAACAAACTATCATAGATTTCATAAAAGTACTACTAAATTTCTGGGATGTGACAGCAGCAGACTTCTTATGGAACTGTCTGAAAAGTAAACTTTACATCAATAGTTTAAGAATTGCTGGTATCTTGAAAGTCAATATCCATTCAATAATTCTAAGTCACTGCTAAAATGCCACATAAAATCATCATCAACGCCCAAAGAAGTTCAAAATCTTTTTTATATAGACCAGTGTAATTGTAATTTACCTGATGAAGGATTTTTTCAATAATTTCTCAAATTTTTTATTTCATAATCCTCTAATGTTCTAAACACAGAAATTTAATTTTGTCACAGCATACAGTTGAATAACTTAAGCTGTTTATTCCAAATTAAAGGCAAAAGTGCTTACCTTTTTATTTTAAAACTGTTTAAAAATGAATCTAGTTTACATTGTCTTAAGATTATATTTTAATATTTCTTTGTCGAGAAACATTTTTGCTTTAAAAACCTGCAACAAATAAATATATCCTAAGTTACGCATACGTATTTACCAATTAGAGAAAAGTTCTGTAGATTGAGAATGCAACCTCAATAATCTATTTTAATCCACACACGTAACAGCACATAACATTTGAGCAGATTGCAAAGACTCTAAAAATCACCAAGGAGAGGTGGCACAAAGACGGTGTTCTTCACCCATATTTACAAGGAGTTAAATTAGAGAACCATCCATTGACACGTAATTTTGTCTTCTGCGTCCATCTCCATCTTTATGGCAAATTTCAATCGAGATGAAAATATGGTTATTACTATCTTCATTCAATTGTGGCGTTTGCAAGTTTTTCTTTCATCATATTCAGTGACAGTTGGCCCTTCAAATAAGAACGGTGCATATACCCTCTCTTTGGAAATAATGCAGAAGGCATTAATCTTAACTGTCTCATAAATGTTTGTGATGATGCGAAGATTTTCGGTCCTCCAAATCTGCACATTGTGCTTCACATTAAAGCAGGGCGAGTCAATTTCAGAACTTTTGCATTTCATTGCAGAAATGCAGGCGTCAACTGAAGTTTGTAAAGGTTGCACTTTAGTTTCACCCTACTATTGATTGGCAGATGCCAGAATGTTAACTTACACGTGTAGCGGATTTGTGGAAGATCTAATGCATCCTACGCTTCCCTACCACAATTCACAATTTCTTCTGTTAATCTTTGACCACTAGTTGATTATGTTGAAAACAAGAGTTACTTTCTGGAATTCTGTCGTTGCATTGTGATAATGGGCGAGGTTCTTACATATTCCACAATACAAAACGAGTGCCCACGCTTGCTAAACGCTATATTTGCTAACGCAAACTACAATTCTACGCATGACCGTCCTTTAAAAATACTCGAAGAGCTTCTTTCTCGATTACTTATTTTTTAAATTTTTCGCGGACTTCCGAATAACGCTGTAGCATCGCATCTTTCCTTCTCTTTCAGAATAATCAATAACGAAATTTCCATCTCTATTTGAAATACTAATCTAGTTTTTTTTTTTAATGGTCTGAGGTGTAAAATATACTGGTCTTTTTATATATGCATCATATTAAAATAAGATTTCAAATATTTGAATTTTGATTTTTATGATATATCCAGTGTCGCACGGGCATATAAAATTATACTTCAATATAGACTTTGAAGGTCTTAATTCTGACTTTATGAAGTAAGACACTTATCGTACCAAGACATACAGACATAACTCAAGCTTCCAGGGGTCGTATGCTGGAACTACCATATTTTTGAGAAATTTGTTAGCATATTTGCTGTAATGACTTTTCAATGCGACAAAAGAAATTAATGCATAATGCTACATTTTCACTGATCTCATTCTCACAATAGTTGAAATTGCTTAAAATTCGTTGTATGAAAAACAATTGATTGATAAAAATAAACCCTTCTGAAAGCAAAATTAGAAAAACGTGTGCATTGATGCGACATGTAATATAAATATTTAATCTTAACTCCACTTGAATGGGCGTAAAGTACGAGAAAAAAAATTGAATAACGATGCTTCCAAAATTTAGCACATTCGAATTATCAATAAGAATAACGTGTTGCAGCTAAAATGAACAAACGCAAAAAATAGGTGCCGCATTAAGTAAATTATTTTTTAAAAAAATACATTTATATTGAAGGTTATAAAACGAATCTAATCGAAATCGTAAAATGCAACATTTGAAAAGCCTGGTTCAGTATAAAACAAAGGCATTCTTTAAATAACTGGCTACAAAGCAAACTGAATAGTTTAGAGCAACACTTTGTGTTCCAGATACTGCTGTATATTATTTTTGAAAGCAGGAAATTGACGCAATCATTCACTGAAGTAAATCAATATTGAATTCAATTTGCGACTTTGACATACTGCATATGCAAATAAACTATAAACAAATCTGAGAAACTGCATATTGATATTTCCCCACTTCAACTCTTCTGAACTCTTCATGTTTTTTAACAACGTTTTAATGATAATTTGCAGGATTTTTCGGCGAACCTTGTCTTTCAATTGATGTCGTATCCGCAAATTGGGGTGGCGGCGTTGTATCACCATTGTTTTAGATGATTCGCCCTGAAAATATTTCTCAGAAATCTGCTCTCATTTCGGCTGCTACATGGTGTGTTATGCAATCTTGGTGAAATCACCAAATTCATCTGTTAAGAAAAGACAATAGAAAAATATTTAAAAAATTTATTTTCTATTTTCTATGTATGAATGTCAATTTAACGAATTTACAAAAAAAAAGTTTAAATTGGATTCAAATATCGCGCGCTATTATCGACCATAAAGTCGTTTCTCCAAAGTAAAATTAACACTTTTTATTTGTTCAAATTGTTGCCAAATTTTTTTAAAATGAGCTAGGAATACGCATTTTTAACTTCCTTATAAGTTCATGTATCTAGTTTTCAAAAATTCAAAGTTTTCCCCGAAAGACCCAAAATTGGACCCAGAAGAGGCCCAAACACGTTACATTATCTCGGCCGGATCTCAACCAAAATAGGTCTGCTTGGGCTCAAAATTTTCGTCATAAAAACTTTTACTAGCTCTGATAATTTCTTTTTTTTTTTTACATGTATCCTAACCTAAAATTTTCAATTTTTTCAAGGTTAGGAAATTTCACCATGGCGCCAAATTGGCGGACCAAAATGCTTGAGTTTGGAAACCAAGGTATCAAAATCTGTCGAATGCTTTTGGTTTTGGGTCAAAAAATTCAAAATTTGGCTTGTAATCGCAATTTTACGGTTTTTTGAAAATGGCCGATTCTAGCACCCCCTTGTGAGATATCTCAAACATTCAAAAGGACATAAAAATAGATAGAAAATACTACTGTTCTTAGCATTTAAAATTTTTTAAACTTAATACTCAGGTCACGATAATTTTTTTATTTTAAAAAAAACGTCTAAAATGGGCCTACAGCTAGCTGGCCCAAGAAATGTTTTTCTAGCTGGTCTCAATCGACGCGTTTTAATAATACCTACAATTTTTATAATGGGTACTTACTTCATATAAGCCATAGTTTTCCTGTAAAACCCGAAAAACCGAAAAAACGGCTTTTTGGGCCTTAAAAATGTCCATATTTTGGAGCGCAGTGGCCCAAGACAAATATGACTATCAGATTCGTCATCGACATAAAAAACAGGAATCCACTTTAAAATACCACTCCCTCCCAAAAAAAAAACATTTTTAATCATTTCAGCGACTGGACTAAGAGTTCTTTGCCATATGTTGTACAGAGAGCACGTTGAGCCAAAACCATCAAAAATATTTTTAACTATTTCAGTGCTTTCTTGTGTTCACATCAGCCCGTAAAATGTGTTTATGATTCTTTACAGTTCGTGCAACGATAACTACAAATACCGGGTTAGTTGCTGACAAATCTTATCGTAACATTTCGGCATATATTGACATCAGTTAATTATGACAGTCTATTTTTTGTCCCTTAAGGCCAAATATTGTGGTAAATTAAATTCTTAGAACTGCCGCCGTGCGTCATGGTTAAGAACTTTCTTCAACTCCTTCATCTGCTAACCCGACGTGACCGATTTCCAGTCTCTAGAAACTCATGAGTGTATGTGACGTTCTAGTTTGTAAGTAGTATAAGTTGCATGCTAATAGCCACAAGCCCCTGAGGCTGTAGTACCAGCAAGTACGCCCCAACGGAAAAAAATTGAATTCGTCGTTTTTGTAAGCATTAATTTTATATTTGTAAAAACATTCTAAAAAGATTAAATTAGTAATAATAATAGTAAAAGCGATAAAAGTACAGCAACTGAATCTCTTCTCGTTTGTCATACCGTGCACAATGACACAAATTCCTGTTTCTCGATGTTAATGCAAAAAATGTATAGAGCATTATTTTTACTTATCAAATCAGAAGTAATAATTGCCAGTGTTTTATTTTTATATATATCGAGCAAGGCAATAAAAATATTAAAATTAGTTTACACGTGGGAAAAATATTTTTAAAACATTGTGCTATGTTTTTTTTTTAAATTTAGTTATATTCGAAAAATTATAGTGTTTGTTTCATTATCTAATGAAACATCTAACTTACCGTGTGTATTGAAGAAAACATAACGACATATTACTTTATGTTCAGTAACAGGGACGTTAATGTTGATTATTCCAAAATACAATGTATACTTGGAAGTGAGCAGATTTTCGGTGTTGAGTGAGGCCACATATACACGACTTCCTCCAGTGTGCTACGACCGTTACCCAACTGTTCTTATTGCTACTCTTTTTTCGCCGTTCCGTCAATTTTAAAATTCAATATACAAATAGATCTCGATACGAAAAGTGCTACAATAAATCGTGGTAATATATACCAAAAATTATGACCGAATAGCTGTTCCCATATAGCTCAATATGAAATTGAGTGTTTCCGAGGAACTACATCGCTCCAATAATTGGCAAAAGAATCCAATCAATGATTTTTTATTTTGCAGAAATGTACGCAACGCATTAAACAACCACAATCCAAAAGTGCATTAACTAAAATGATAAAATGAATTAAATCAGAAAGTACGCATGAATATTTAAACTTTGTAAATAAATTAAGGATTCAGGAAAATAGTGGAAATATCAATTAAGAAACACCAAAAAGTTTAAAGAGCAGTTACCGAGGAAAAACGTGGGTGAAACGATAGTTGAACGAGAAACTCCTTACATGCACGTAAATTGGATAATTGGATACATAAAACAAAAAAAAAAGTAATTCTGCATTTAATAAGTGAATATACTTTTTCTATAATTGAAAATTATTGCTTTTCCTTTAGGAAGTACAACGCCTATTATTCTATTACAGAAACCAAAAAAAAAAAAATTCAATAAAGCCAGAGCTATGTTAGCCGCAAAATAAATGTAATTATGACATAATTATAAAGATATTTGATAATAAGCACAGTTTATTAATAAATAAAGAATCATTACCATTATTATTGGTTATATGTCATACTTTAGGTGATTGATTACACGTTGGCAAACAGAAAATGAAAATAATATTACAACTAACGCAAGCGATCAGTAATTGTTAGAATCGGAGCACTCTATGCCCCTTAACACTCCCAGACAGGTTACTTCTGTAACATCAAAGACCAAGTCTATTAATGCATTCCTTGGCAATTCCTTGGTCAGGAGATCGACCAACTTGTCCCTCGCCGCGATATATTGAAGCGAAATGACTCCTTCTGCCTATACTTTTCTAACGAACTGCCGTTGAATATCCATATGCTTAATTTTTTTGTGGAACTTTGGGTTTGGAACCAATCGCGCAGCGCTCTGGTTGTTACAATACAATGGTGTCAGGCCCATATCTTTAATCAATCTTTTCTACTATGCCGCGTCCTTCGATGCCCCACATGCGGCTGGCGCGTTAAGTATAGGATATCGCAGTGTTTTTCCTTACAGTGAGGGACAGGTTGTTGGTTCAAATATTTCAATATGTTCTTCGTTTCACGACCCTAAGTTTTTTAAAAATCAATTAACAATTCTGATTCTAAACGATATATTTTTTCGTGATGCTGTGGCTGAGAAGAGAACTCCAACGGCTTGTCTGTAAAGTATATTTTTCATATCTTTCTTCTCTTCTTCTGTCGTTTTCGAGTCTTTTTTTAGCTATTGTTATAGTTGTCTATTTGGGCGCATTCGAAAATGTTTTAACAAATTATAAATATAATGAGTTTGAAATACCATTAGTTTCTTCCGCTGGAGTTTTATCTGAAGTCCTACATAACAATTGTTCAGTCTATTTCACGCTTAAAATGTTGTTTCTTCTAAATCTGAAGTGACCATCACACACTTTGTTCCATCAGTTCATCATCCACATATAAACACAATAATATGATTTTACCAGTAGACGTACACACATGGATCAGCATCTGATTGGGTAAGTGAATCCACGTGATAAATATAATATTATTTTGAAATCCATATATGTTTTTTCTTCGAGTTCTCTGTGAGAAAAGATAGTTTTCACCAGATATAACACCACATCCATCCATGTCTCAAGCGCTAACAGTGTTCTGACTGAGTCGTCTCCACGTTCAATTGATACGTCCATCTTTCTTTTTAGTTTGAACAATCACTTGCATGACACTAGTCTTCTTGTTGGTAGCAAATCGACTCTCACGTTTTGTTGACTTTGTGAGATTTTATCTCCGCTTTCATCGCTTTTCGCCCACATCGGATACTATAGCACAAAAGAAATTATTCTCGTGATATGGTGTTTTATTTCAGATTATATGGACACTCAACAGTTAAAAGACGCGCTCGTGACTACGTTTCTTCTTTGTTAGTTCTTCATTGGTATTTCAGTCTTCCCTTTCTTCAACAGTTTCTTGGGATTCTTCGCTCGCATCTTTATTGTTATCTTATTCAAAATACCAAGATTTATCAACGCACGCGCTTAACAATTGATTTCTATTCATTAATAATGTCATCTCACAAACGAATCCCAAAGTCGGTAAGACAAATAAATGTTTCGCTGACTTCGCATCCCGTTTTGCTTCAGCATTATCACTAACAAGCCATCCAAACCCACAAAGATGTTTCGCCGAATGTTTAGTGTCATTCCACATTTCCTCTAGCATTAACTTTGGAAGTTCTTTCAAAATTGTGTTCAACGTATAAGTCACACAGCTGGTGGCTTCGGCCCAACGGTCTTTTGAAAGGCCACGCACATATATCCAAATTTTCCCCATCTACTAGGTTTTGGTTTTTGTGCTCTACGGACCCGTTCAATTGTGGCGTAAAAACAACACAACCTTGTTCAGATTTTTATTCACATATTCGAGACCATTTTTAGTTATGAGTGCGCGAAACTTTTGGACCTGTTTCCTTTTTTAATTTAACGATATAATCGTTAACGCGAGCTGCCACCTTCCCGAGTGTTGGTTTTGAAGAAGTACACTATTAGATGTCAACTGCAGTCGTGTTTTAATCTGTCATTGCACAAGTGGTTCTCCGGGTTTAGTTCCAAAACGGACAGTCTTCAAATTTGAAATCAACGATTTTAACTTCGGTAAACTATTGGCGATGCTGACTTCATTTTATTCATCGAAATGTGACCAAGTCTTCTATGCTATAGCTTTGCATTGTCATCGTGGGCTACGTTTGTAAAACTACTAATCGCTTTTATTTGCATATAGTATAGGTTTGCGCTTCTTATCGGACGCATCTTCAGTTGATCTCGCGTTTCAGGTCAATTGTCTTCTTCGTTAAGGTGGCGACAAGACCATGACCGCACGCAGGCTCCACAGAAAACGGGTTTTTGTTTATTCATAGTATATAGAAGACGTCCATCATGGCCAATTTTATAACGCCGTTCGATGACGCAGAATTCGTTTGTATCGTTCCTTTGCTGCGCGCGACCAATGTTTCTCCATTACCGAACCTAACTAATTACTTCCGCTTGTAATGTGTGCGCTGGCGCCGATATCGGCTAAACACTGATTTAAGTGTTAACTTGGTAGCCATACCTTTGTCTTCATCTTCTTATCCGTTTTTGGTGCTGGCGAATTTTTTCATTATCTTCAACTTTCGACACATACGATTTGTGTTCAAGTTCATAACAATTAAAATATTTGAATTTATCACTGAACGTCCTCATCTTTAGAATTGCCAACGCAATGCGTCTCGCTCTCTACACCAACAATGAATCTGAGCTCATGCTTTGTTGAAGTAACGATAAGTTTCTGGCTTCTGATCGCACGTTGGTAACAGTGTCACTTGGATGGCAAATAGCTAATCATTTTTAGTATTCTTACTTCTTCTATGCTGATGCCGACTAACTTAATTTGCACAACCAGTCCTTCCATTCTGGTCATCAATGGCTTTCAAACATCGCGAACTCGGAAACAGTAACAGTGCGAACTCCTTTTTGTTCTTCTCTTTGTCTACTTTTTCAAACTCTTCGGGCACTTGGTCCACATATCATTTACGAAGCTGAACCAACATAACGTTGAAAACTTACCGACTTGACCACTACAACTAGGTACAGTTCCAACTACTTGTTTGGATTTCTACGACTGCTTCAGCAACCACGCTCTATAGCCATGTAATTGTGGATCAAACACTGGTGTAATTGCCAAGATGTTTGATAATCAGCACAGTTTATTCATGTTAATTAAGGAATAATTACAATTATAGGTTATATATGTCATATTTTAGGCGATTATTACACCCTGGCAGACGAAAAATGGAAGTGATATCACAACTAAGGCAAGCGCTTAGTAACTGTCATAGTAAGGGCACTTTATGTCCTTATTTTTAGCAATAAATTTGTGTCCGATAGTATGAGCGAATTGATAAGGTTTTG
The DNA here is from genome assembly GCA_036346155.1 of Sinelater perroti. Classification (NCBI taxonomy): domain Eukaryota; kingdom Metazoa; phylum Arthropoda; class Insecta; order Coleoptera; family Elateridae; genus Sinelater; species Sinelater perroti. The sequence continues at coordinate 13,068,142 of JARFIY010000359.1, read as the reverse complement.
GAAGACGAAAATTTATTACGCAAGATTACTTCATCGAAGAAACATCGATTGTAGAATCATGGCAAAATCCAAATTTCGTCAATGTTTATTTAACGCGATATATTTCATCTAAGAATTCCGAAATAGGCCATCTGCGCTCCAACTACTGCTTTTAAATTACTGTTTTAAAATTACTGCTTCCGAAACATTCATAAATGTATTTAGTTGAAGTGGGCGCAAGCTATCAAATTGAGCTACATTTATCTTTTAAATTCGCTTCTGCAATAGCATTAGTTGAAAAAAATTTAAATTACTATTGATTCTTCTTTAGCAATGTTGTTTTTCTGGTATTTTTCGTACGATTTTATAGATTCTTGAAAAATATAAATAATACATCACACGTCATTTATTTAGTATAATCATATTTTTCCTTTGTACAATTGCAATTGCACAAAATCACCATAGATATCAACCACTTAACTCAGTGATGATTTTTTTTGTCTTCCTGATTTGTCGCTGGTAGGTGGCTCTTCATCATCGTTGTCGTTTGATGCTTTTAATTAATAAATTCAACAATTCAGTTCTTATGGTTCTAATTTTCGTCACAATATATTAAATTGTTGGCAAAAATCGCCCACTAAACTTGTTAAGCATACATAATAAATTGTTTACAAGTAACTATTGTTCCCTATTGTTGACTTTATTTTAGAATTTGAACAGTGCGAATATGGCAATTGTAATAAATTACCTAACATTTAAAAATTACTTCGTGACGAGCGTGCCTCATAAAAGCATTCTTTGTTTCATCAGCCCTAAATGCAGCTCCCTATACAAAGGATAATAAGATCATTACACCACGCTCTTACAGCAATAGTCACGTAGACGTCCACACGAATAGAATCCTTTTCGGGCGTGCTGCATAGCGTGCAGCGGAGCAAAATGCAAATTTCCGCGCCTCAACGCGCGCGTCGCGCCGGCCGCGTTTGAAAGGATGCAATTAATACGAGAAGAGTATTAAAACGATAAATTAGAAATGCACAATTTGGCTCGGTAATGCTAGTTGAGTCCGGGTCTATGATGCTGTTTATGCTGTGACATACGGCCTCGCTGAGCCCGTTTAATTAAACACACCTCATAACTTATGTATTATTAATCGCGCTGCAGCAGCGAAGCAACTATGCCGAATAAAATATTAAAGCCGTTAGCCAACGAGATGCTGTTTTATGTACAATGCAATTCTCCGCTTAATGTGTTTTGACATGCAGCTCCGCGAGTTTACGTCCACCTGTAATGCGCGTTGCCGTAAATTTTATGATGTCGCACCGAGTTAAGCTATCAACTCCCAAGAACAAATCCTGCACTTAAATTGTATGCGCGACACTTTGAAGTAAATACTAGCCGGTGTTAATTTTACCAAGAGTATTTTTTTTATTTGCGTGGCAGTTAACGTCACAGCATATTATGGTTATATTGCTGTATCAGATAGTTATTGGGATGGTTTTAATTGTATCTTGGAACACCTATTGTTTTAAAATTACATGTCATATTTTAAAAATAATACCGATCATATTTCGCCAATGGTTGTCATGTTTAAAAGTTGATTTTCCTATACTAATACATTATGAGATCAATGAAAGATCGTTGAATTGTAATAAATTGGTGAGGGTGTATTCGTTGTAGTATAATCAGTACAAACAGACATACGCAATGTGAGAGAAAGGCAAGTATTTTTTGTTTGGCTGTTACTTAAAGTAATATTATTTTTATTGTGCACAATAGAGGAAAAGCTGAAAGTAAATTGGGATGTGACACCAAATTTTGTGCAACGATTTAGGGAAACGGAAACATAACTCAGCAAGCATAGCTCTGTTCGACAAGGACCTCGCTACGGGTTCAGTTGGGAAAGGGCTAGGTACACTCTAGGACATAAATATTATAATCAAAAGGCTCGGTGCAAAAACCGGTCAACTCCACTTCTCAAACAGTGGGTTTTTAGTGCATAAAGAATTTAGATTTTACCAATTTTATAACGCAATACTCAATTTCTTTACTTTTAAGCTTCACTAGGCAACTTCTTACCCAGATAAGTAATATTTTTAAAGCAAAAATGGAAAATCGATAACAAACATCACACTTGGTATATTTAATATATTTATTTCACTTATGAATATAAACTAAACCGAGCTTGTAGCTCTGAAAAGAGCAGATTTTAACTGTGTTTATAACACATTGATTTTCACCAGATTGTACACAATCTGAACACAACGAGAAACAGGCAGCAAGTGATTTCCGACAGTAGGAGGCATGCTCGTCTACTGTTCTTGTTGTACTGTAATGCAAGAATAGCCCCTCGCAGATTGACAAAGGAAGAAAGAAAAAACCAGACAAACAACTGTTAGAAAGGGCCAGAATTGGTCCCGTATTTGTGTTAACATTGCAGAAGATGAAAGTTGATGTTACCAGTGTGACCTTTAAACGAACCAAAGCGCCGAATGGCGAAGTCATGCTTCACCAGCCTCCAAAAAGTAAAGCAACAGCTTTTATAAACGAAAACAATATTAATAGCGTACTATGAATGTCTGCCTAAACGACAAAAGATAAACCAAAACTGATAATGTGCTAAAACGTTTGTGTCAAGCAATTTGGCATCCTGACTTGCGAGCATCTGGATAGTGGTTCGTATTGCACAATGCAAGATCCATTGTTTTGACGAAACATATCCCTATTTTACCACATTTCTCATATTCACCTAACATGTCGCCGTGTAATTTTTCTCCCACCAAAGGGGAAGCGTCATGAAGATATTGCAACAATCGAAACGGCTAGTAGCATGCTTAGAAACATTCTAAATGAAGCTTCTCTGCTTACTTCCATGACTTTCAAAAACGGCGGGAGCTGTGCATAGATAGCCAAGGCCACTCATTTGAAAAACCTATATCATTAGTTGACAAGTTGAAAGTTTCCCAAACCACTCCATATCTTTTACAAATGTTAAATGATGATGCCTCACGTTCAATTATTGTAGCAAATGATATCCAAAGATTTCGTGCTTGTTAAAGTTTATATTGTCTAAAATTTCTTGTATATAAATAATTTCTCATGTTTTAAGCTTGTAAACCAAAACTGAATTGGACATATTTTATTTCTTCAATTCGATTATACCTATGTTTACGAAAACAAAAGAGTCAATTCGAGGTTTTTGTAAAAGTTACCAACATACAATGTTCGTTTTTTATTAAATAGACCGCTTATTAGTTTTGCTTCTCCTAAGATTTAAAAGATTTCTGTTCGAATTAAACTTAATGGCAAATAGTATGATTGTATTCTTTAACTAGTAAAAATAACTTCTTAGTTTAATTTAAATAATCCATATCTTTTCGGTGTTTCGATGGTCTGCTACATCTGTATCATTCTAGCAAATACATAGATTCCTCTGTCTTAAATTCTATAAATGGAGCGTGATTTAAATGTGTTGTCATTCTCTTTTAGTAAAGTAGTTTATGGTTAAGAGATTTTAAAAACTGACAACGAATCAAGCATGACTTGATAGCCCTGTTCGGTTTGATGAAACATCTATAATAAAAAAAGTTAGTTGGTAGAAAATAAATATTGTTTTAAATATAATAAACACTTAAGGGGGTATTATAGTCTAGATACCCGCTTTGAAGGTGATTTTTGGGAATTAATTGTACAAAAACGGTTAAACCTACTGATCTCAAGTTTTGTGTGCATATTTATTCGTATTTAAAGTAACATCTAAAATTGTTATATCGCTTTTTATAGCAAACTATGCCAGATATATATAAACACACAGGTCATGTCGCGAAATTTCGTTTCTATCGGGCGTGCTGATTGCCGCCGTCCTCGTCATCTGAAATAAACGATTTTTTTTATTTATAATTTGAAAAAAAAACTGGCAAAATGGTGGCGCTTGAAAGAAAATATTCCGATTTTTACTAAAAAATTTCACTTATCACGTTCCGAAAAAATAGCAATTGGAAACAGATATAAAAGTTGAAGGTTCCAACGATAGCCGAACATGTGCGCTATAGGTGTAAAAAATTAGAATTCGATTGGCCCAGTAGTTTGTGAGAAAAATACACGCCCGAGTTGAAAAATCGTTTCGAGAAAAACGCATTTAAAGTTTTCTTCTACTGACTGGATTTCTTGGTATTGCCAAGCCGTTATACGCACTTAATTAATTTATAATAGCATCTGTCAAATTCCTTTGTTGTTTTTTTTAGCATACATTTTTGTACGTAGCTAACGCATTCTTTTTTTTCAAGGACATAATTTTCACCATATGCCATAGCCTCTGAAACAAATTTAAATCTGAACCTTTATATCTTGGCCCATTTGACGAATTTCATTATAATATTTTACAGACACATTTTCAAAACCCCAAACTCTAAGAAAGTGCAAAATAAAAAAAATCGAAATTTTGGATCGGCTAGACTATAATACCCCCTTAAATGTGCGTGCAAGCACATATTTTTCCAGTTCTAACCCTTAATCATTTCTTCTTAAATTGTCCTACTCTCTTTGTGTTCTCCAGTGTTCCCTGCGTTAACTATTTCGGTGTTCTGTCCTGTCCTAGCCTTTTTATATATAGCTGAGTCATCTTATTCTTTGTGCCTATATGATTTGCAATCTACGTCTCAAAAGTGATTATAGGTCGTAACACTATCTTATATATCCTAAACTTATCACTACGTGACATCACTATTCACAGTATTATATACTTCAAGCTCATTTCATCTCCATCTCTGATTTCTCCAATGCTGATATCGCCATGAGAGCTAAATCTTCGATATATGCTAGACACTGTTGGCTTTGATTACCGCTCCTTTGGTTATAATGCTACTACTTCTTATCTTTTTCATCAGGTTGAACAAGATGGGTAAAATTGAGTCACTTCGTCTCACACATCTTCTCAACTAGAAACTTTCCGATATTTCTCCATTGCATATTCATATAAGTGAAGAGAATAACTTAAAATTCTGCAAACAAAACGAATAAATAAATGTAAAATGAATATATGGCCCTATAAATGAAATACTCGGATAACAAAAAATATATACTTAATTCGAAATACAGAATTCAAAACCAAAGATACATCAACTATCAACTAAGCTCATAGGGATTCTAAATCCTACATTTGATTAAATCAAATCTAAAAACATCAAAATATAAGTATCCACCCTTAGCCAAGTACTTGCGTCTGTTTACGGAGAACCTGATCGGCTGCTCGAAAAAAACTTTGGCCCCATTTGTAATTCATTTTTTACACAATTGTAGTCTTTGAAATAAACTTTATTGTAATATTTCTTTACGATCATATTTGAACTATAAAAATTCTGCCCAGTACACCAATATTGCTAAAAACTATTGTGTGGGCCTGAAAATTCTAAAATCTGGTTTACTAGAGAATCGAAATTTTTGCCATAATATTTCAAGCCATTAACACAAACAAATTTTATATAACTTTCTATACTTTGCCAAACTTTGGTGATTCTCACAGTTTGTATGAATAAAAATTGAGGATTATTTAAAGACCAGATTTCATTTTAAACGCTAGTATTCGTGTTTGATGTACCTTAAAAACTTAATTTACGTTTGATTCTTTTCTTCATCATAATTTTCCTCAAAAAACAAAACCCCTCGTTCACCGTAACTGACTACCAAATAATTTCAAATTTTTTTGCTACATAACAATTAGTAGCAATTATTATATAAATTCAAGATATATGTTATTTGGGTACAATTTTTTGAACTTTTTTAGAAACACAATCTAGTATCAATTTCACAAATCCTCTCTGCATGCTATGAGTGTCATGAAAGCTGCTTTTTCCTCTTCATCAAGTGCTTTCCTGGTTCTAATCTGTATCCTTCCATCACTAATCTCTCTACTTGCAAATTATTGAACTCTACACATTTTGTGATGATTTAAGTGACTTAGATATTGCATCTTTTTGGAATGTTTCCTGTAACGTATTACCTTTAACGCGTGTACAGAGCTATTATCCTGTGCCATGCTAATTCGTGCTCTTCGCCTCTTCAGATATTTGATCTACCATGTTGCATTTAGTTGCCCTTTATTTTCAACAAATTTTGCATGACATCAGATAACATCCAACTCTATTATATGTTTATAGATCACTTTTTCCATTATATAAAATTGTTGTACGTTATTCTTGATCATCTGCCAAATATATGTAATTGATTTATAAAAAATACATTTTATCGGTAAAAATTAGACTGGCCCAGGCGATAGCTTTTATTTAATTGCTAGTACAAACAAAATAAAAAAATTATCTATCAACGAACTTCTGACATAAACGATTCCTTCATCTACTTCCGCTTTATTTGGACCTTTCTTTTTGCAGTTTCTAGGTAGACCTATTAAGACTACTAGTAGTGGTAATAAAATATATAATATTGGTTCGCCGAAAAGATATAATAGTAAATCATTTAATTTGCGTAGGCGTATTGTCTTTCAAATGCAAGTATTTAATTACGGCACGGTATATGGTTTTTTCCATTTTTACAAATGTACCAACATCAACAGATATAAACGATTGTCAAACAACAAATGCCTAAAATTTTGACAGGTATCTTTCAAAGGATGTATGTACGATTGTAGTAGCAGAATGAGTTTTGACGAGTAGGGCCATTTTTATGTTGAGGCTTAAAACTTTTCAGACTACCCACCTACTAGCAACCTTACATATAATTTAAGAAATTAACATCATAATAAATTTATATTTTTTAATCTCTCATTGATAGGCTTTAATTTTATTAAAACATTTCCAATAAATTTTGAAACAAACGAATAATTAATTTAAATTCATGTTCATCCATGGAGACGTTAAAATTTTTATTCTCATAAATGGCAGCATTTTCACGTTGAAGTTCGAAGCTAATGCACTGGGATAGATAAAAACAAGAACGTAATTCACCAGTGATAATTCGTAGACATAATGTCATTTAGTAAAGTAATAGCATTGTCACACCAAGGACTGAAAGTCTCAACAGCAAAATAAATGGATAACCTTGATCAATGATGATTTTGTACTATATTCATCTTAGCAACTAATTCGGCAACTGAGCCAGTTTTTTTTTTTTTTTTTTTAAGAAATGCCCAAGTGTAAAGGGGCCTTTGTGTCACTACATATGAAATCCCGAACCAAAACTTTTTTTATTCTATGGCACTAAAGTAATTTCGTCTGGACGCTTTCCATCATTGCGACACAAACCATTAGGTTCCAAGCAAGAAGGTGTACCAGTACAAGAAATTGCACGCTTTAAAACTACATTAATTTCCCTTTGTTTATAGTGCCTTATTACGCTCTTTTACAATGGAACCGTGATAATAGAAACTATCAACTTCTGCTCTTCAAATGCATTTATGAGGAAAGCAGATGTTTAATCCAATGCGAAGACCAATAGCAATCCTAAATGAGTTCTCATCAAGAAATGTACTTTGTACGTTGAGCCAAGGGGATGATTCATGACAATTAATGGATTCAAAACGGATCCTCTGTTGATCACTTCCAAAATTAATTAAATCAATTATTTGTTTCATGGTGATATTATCCCAATCCTTTTGAAGAGTGGGGCATTCTGGAACTGGTTCTCCATTTAACTCCTCTCACATTTTTAAAACATCCTAAAAACTAGCCAAGTCTTGGGAAAAGGTGGTACTGAATTGAAAAGAGCTAGAATCGAGTTTAAAGAAGAAAAAAAGGCGGATAAAGAAAAATCCATTGTCCTTGTTCCTAGACCTCCATAACGAACGGGTAACGATGCTTGTAGCCATTGACCATTGCTAAAAGAAACATTAAGAAGAAATTCTAATCTAGATTATTCACGGTATCTAGGAGCCCCGAGACTTCGAAGGCAGGAGTAATACGAGTAGACAATGCTGAAGAAACTAATATCCAAAGTGAGATTTGATGGCAAAATTGCGCTTGTTCAATTAGACCCCCAAGTAAAAAAAGGCCTTCGCTGATTTGTTATTGCTGGTGAGATAAAGTTAATTCGATTACTGTAGATGGGTCAACCTCACCAAGAAAAAACGGCTCACATTTGTTTGGGTTGATGATAAGTCCCAAAGACTAATGATGTTTTTTAATGTAAAAGAAATCATATTGGGGTCTCCTGCTATTTTCCATCATCCATATATCACGCATTCATCTTCGATTTAAGATTCGTGAATGTAGGATAAATACATAAGCTAAAGAGTAGAGTTCCGGAAGGATCACCTTGTTGTACACCAGTTTTCTAATCAACAGATTGCGAGACATGAATAGGTAAGGAATCTTGACCATAATATTGCAGGAAAAAGGAAAGTGATGGAATTTTATCCTTAATAGTTTCCAATATATTCACACGTTCAAGAGTATTAAAGGCGTTTTTGACGTCTACTTTAAGAATAGCTTTCTAATTCCCTAAATAACGGGTAGTGTAATTTCTTAGAAAATGTACAACGAGGTCTTAAATAACCGCCCATGTCGGAGTAAATTGATTTACAAGCAATCTCGAGACCAATCTTCTAAAGAAAGGCCCTACTGCAATCGCTCGAACTCCACCATCCTTCTTAGAAAGGGAACACAGAGATGCTCTATACAAGATAGAGATTATTCACACAAAAGCGCATAAATCCATAAAATATTGAAGCGTGAATCGGTCTTAATCCTCCTGCAGATCCCCTTTCAAAAGATTTGATTGCCAAGATAACGTCATCATCAGTAACCGTCAAAGGAATAAAGCTGAAATCAGTAAAGTATTTCTTCAGGGGGGATGTTTTTCGAGTAATTTTATATAGGTAGACGAATCTTCTGAGGCTAACTCTTCGGAAGAGGAAGGGTCTGAATGGCTCCGGAAATTATCTCCATCAGACACCTTACTTTCGACACGTCTCGGGATGCTGAGAATAGAGTTAATTTTTTCTGATAACGATGGAAAAGTCTTCTGATTTGCCGGAATAAAATGTAAACATTAGTAGAGATCGCCAAGATTTTGAGTCATTTTTGTCCACGGAGTCATTTAACAGTTTAGCAAGCGTGTAAGCTGTGACAATTCGGGCTTTTTTAGGGATTCTCTTAAGAACTCGAATTTCTTTTTAGATTTGCAAGGTACACTGCAAAGGAATAATGTGATTCCGAATTTGAAATATTAGTTTGGGTTGCAAGATCCCTGTGCATTCTTAAGAGGTCTCTCATAGAGTCTGAAGATTCTGGTTCTTGGGTGACTCCATTGGCCACACAAGTTTGGCAAAACCAGGAAAAAATTTTCCAACTTACAACGTCAATATTTAGTTAAGGGCACGTATTCAGCATAACACCAATGAGAACACTAATTGCAGAATATAGCCAGTGGAGTGGAAGTTCCATCAAGGCGATCGCAAGGGCAGAAGACAGTATTCTACATTTTCTTTCCGCCATTCTTAATTTATTAAATATATAAAATTTTCAGACGACAGCTGTCATTGTTTTTGAAATATATTAATATAATAAAAGTGCAAAATACGATTTTGGAAACAAAAGTAAAATTATAATTAATGGAAACTGATCTCTACATACAAAATAATATTGTAGGGATATTTTTAAGAAATTGTGCTTTTTTTGTAACTCATATAATATTAAACTAACTGAAATCCCTATTAAGTTTTGTCTGGTGTTTCCGCTTTATACCTACAGTACGAAATAAAGTAAAACGGCTTATAACGTTACTTCTCTAAATAATATATAAAACCCGATATTAAACAATAGAAGTAATAAATTGGTAAAAGTTATTTCAGGTGACAGATGAAGAGAAATTTTGCTTTTTGGATTTGTTGTGGTGGGTTCAAATAATATTCAATAATTAATTCTTTTAATATATTTTTTAATCCATGAAAATGATATAATCAGTAAAAGTATTAGCCATTTGGTAATAAATTTCTCTTAATTGAACTTCAGTTTCAATTAAAAAAAATGGTATGTAGTTTTTTTATGTGTCACAAACTGCTAAAGGTTCTAAAGCTTTTTTTTAATCTACATGGGCATTCCGCATAACAGTAGCAGCTTTTAAAAATCGTTTCAAACTCTATTCGTTTCAACAAAAAAAAAAAAACCATTACGCTTGAAAACAAATTCGCACTTCCATTACGCTGGAACGCGGCAGAAAATTGAAGTCGCTTTGCGAAACCGATTCCAGCGAATACCCAAGTTTTGGACTAATTTCCATTATCGAAAAAGCAGCGGAGCCGATGCAGATCCAGACACGAAGGGGACAGTGATGAATGCTAAAGTGTATCTCGGATGGCGTCGTACATCACCTGTAGGCAACGTTGAGTGGCGCCGCTATGAATATTCGGGGGAGCATCTGCTCCTTTAATGGAATATTCTGAAAAATATTTAGAGGACATGAGCTTCCAGATAATTTGTTTTAATGATTCACCGACCACAAATGTGAACGTTAATAGCTAAACATAGGCGAAATTATTCGATAATTTCAGTAGCATGAGTTTTGATGGCGCATTTCAATTTCAGCAGCTTCCCGTATAATAACACAAGTTACTTGTACCTTTGTAGTGGTAACTGTGATTTTAATTCGACTTTTGAAAGAGAATGCCTGCTAATTAAGTTCCATGTAATATTGCATCAAAACGAAGTTATGTTACTGTTCTAGCAAACGCTAATGTTACGTGAAGTTGCTAAGGTGCTTTGGTAGAATAAATTATTATTAAAGAAAAGTAACTTGTCCTTAATCCCCATTAGTAAAATAATATAGGCATGCATTATTACTATAATTGTAGTGTTTTTATTGTTCTGAACAAAACGGAAGAGTTAGCACGATTTATTGAAAAAGTGTGGCGAAGAGAATTATTGCTTTTTATAATTAATTCATTTAAATTATCGTCTAGTCATAACTGCTAATTCTAAGAAAACGCACGAAAAGATAAATTATCCTCGTACAGGGTCTTGACTTCTGCGAGCTTTGTGCAACAGGATCCCGTCTTGGCCTTCTGGCAAGACCTTCGGTGCCCAGTTAAGTGGTTCGCACAGTAATTATTTTCGAACATTAATTTCGCCCTCTTGCCCGTAACTCTGGTCTTCCTGCCTGCGGCGCAATCCCACGGGCGCCGGCGAGCCCCAGGCGGTTTTAATTAGGATCGTTGCGGCGGCAATTTGCCCAAAAACGAGTTCCTTAACGGTTCTTTTTCTTCCAGTGCCGCTTCTAATAAATTGCGCCAAAGTGGATGGCGGATTAATAGACTAATTTCTTATCCCGTCAAATCTACAAGTTGCTCTTTCGCGGCCGTTCATCTGTGAAAAGCTTCGCCGATCGGGTGAAAAATGGCGGGCATTATCGCGAAAATCACGCGGATGAGATTGCTAGTGCAGATTGATACACATGGGGTGAAAGTGGAAGTCGATAGAAAAATGTTACACATTTATACTCGTCGGATCTGACCTTGCAAAAAGTTTTGCTTTACAATAGGAATATTAAAAAGGAAAAAATAACAATAGGTCATACAATGAATAGAAGTAGAGTTCCGAAACGTGCAGGATTTCAGCATTGAGAACATACGAAATGATAACTAACAATTTTCGAAATTTTTATTTTGATGCTTCTTTAATTAAAAGCTATGTCTCCTAGTTATCGCGACCATAAACAGTTTTATTATATGTATGTAACGGGTGGGGCAGCAGCAGACGATTTTGAAATGACTGAATAAACGTATTCAATATTTCACAAATTTATTGTAACTACATTAAATACTTATATAAAATATCCATAATTTAATTTTGAAAATTACTTCTGAAAGATGACGTCCATTTAAACGCAAGCATTGTTTTAATCGAATTTGAACCACTTCACCTTTAATCCGTTGTTTGAGGGTCTCGAAATGTTCTTAGTGGTTGAGCCTGTTAAACTCTGCTCTTCAAATAACCCCAAAGAAACAAGTCATGCTGTTGGGTTTGGCGAACAAGATGCTACGCAATATTTGGAAATACCGTCTTGTTCAAAAAATGTTTCCTCACTTTCATCGTACTGAGCCAATTGTAAGATAAAAAAATTCCAACATATATGCATACTTCTCCGAAGTTACAAACGCAGCATTTCCAAGAGCATCCTTGAAAAAGTAGGACCTTACGATCGCCGATGAAGACAACGCACCACATGGTAACTTTCCCGGAATGGAGAAGTTGCTGATGGAGTTGTTGACGGTGTACGTCATTCCACTATCTGAAGTTTTGTTTATAGACTCATCCATAAGTTGTTTACGATGTCCTCATCTTGATCAACCAAATTCCAAAAACTCTTCACAGAAACTTCTTCGCGTGGCATAATTTGCTTCATTGATATATTGAACGATTTGAGTGGCGGTGCTATGCGGCTTAGTCTTCCAGGCTTTTTTTGTCATTGGCGAAGTCTTTTCAAAGTTCTGATGGGCCGACGACACTGGCTGATTTCGTTGAATGACGAAATGGACACGGAAATTTCGTAAGTCACCATTTTGATAAAGTACTTTAAGAGCGTATACTCGTTGACTGATCCACCGCTCATTGACTTATATATTCTTTTTTTGTTGTTTTTGGTAATGTGTTTGTCCTCTAGAATTGTGTTCAGCTGTCTTATGCAATTTCTCGTTTGTCCTACTCCGGCCTTTATTTCTTCCTCTGATGTACCATTGCTCATTATTATACTCCCTAAGTATTTAAATGTGTTCGTTCCATTCATTGTTATACCGTCTTCTATTTCTAGGTTTTCTTCTCTTGTTAAGTCTTCCAGGTTCATCTCCAGACCTGCTTTCGAATATTCCTCTGTTAGTTTTCTAATCATATAACTTAGGTCTTTCTCACCTTGCGCTATGACCACCTGGTCATTCGCAAAACTTAGTGTGTATAAGTAGTCTTCTTTCACTGGGACTCTCATTCTTTCGCGCTTTTGTTAACATTTCTTTAAAGTTTGTTCCACGTATATTTTAAAGAGTGTTGGGGATGTAGCGCATCCCTGCAGGAGGCCTTTGAATGTTTGAAATTTATTGCTGAGTTTGTTTCCATTTTTACAGCTACGATGTTGTGTTTATAGAGGTCCTGTACTGCTTTAATTAGACCGGTATTTCAAATACAAGTGATTTAAATGTTTGAAAAGAACGAAAGAAATATGAAATTTATCACCGAATAGTTTTTGATGTTTATGGAAGCTTTAGCTTTGTCCGACAACATTTATCAAGGTGTTTTTTCCCGAAAAATCTCGTAATTTTCCGTTACAATATCATTTTGGCTTTTTTTATTGTGTATTAGCTTTTTTGTCACTCCCCACTCCTTTAGCGCAACTTTCTCATCAAAGATATGAAAAGTAAGGGAAGAAGACATTTAAGCAGACTAATAAAAACGATTGACAAAATTTCGCAGATAAATTGGTTACCAAAGCAACGCGTTACATAAGCTTATTCTTAATAATCTAAAGAATCACACCTTTTCACAAAAAAAGTGGATTTGATTGTTCTGAAACTGTTTCTGTTCACTCCCACTTGTAATAAATATTTTCATAACGAAAGTCTATAAAAAATTAATTGCTCTTTGGTGCGTGATTACTCTTATACTTGAGTGTATGGGCTAGTGATAGTGATGGGGTTCTGTTATTGACGGTTTATACTACATCAAACATATCTTAATGCATTAGTACAGCTCTTATGACATGCGTGTGCATTTTATTTACCTTATTTTTTTTATTTTCTTATAACAAAATAGTTCTTTGTTTATAAATTTGCAACTTATTACGTATAATAAAATAATCAATTGAAAGCATCACCTACAAAGTATTCCTGGAAGTGTCACGTCGTGGATCGTGTGTCGAAATCGTCGTAACTCAAACGCATGATTTATTTTCCCGCTTCCTCTGCGGATTGCTACCGACGCCATTGACGAATGTTGAGCCGCATTTCGGATGGGTGTTTAAGGAACTGAGCCCTCCAATGCTTTATAATCTGCCATCGCAGAGGTCCAGAACTAACTGTTAACTCCTTTGAGACTGACGGAGCTCACCGCAAACGTTAATAATGGCTTAGTAAACGGTTCTAATAATTCACGTGGATTAGCGGGATTTCTATTCAAGTCGAAAAGGAAGTTTTGGGTATGCTTGTTAGAATACTATCGAACTTCCATCCACATGATAGCTTATTAGTAAATACCACAGCTATTACACTATTTTTTAATGTGCATTTCGATGTTGCAAAAACAAAGAAATGGGCTCCTCTAATGTCAAGGTATTTACTTATATTTCCCGTTATAGTGCTGACGAAATTTCATTCCTATTTTTCAATGGATCGCTGATTTACGGTTTATTATTGATTGTCATATTTCATACTTTTTCTCTCAAAGCAGCAAACGTCTGCCTCCATTTTATATATTTTCAGTTTGTCATCAAATAAATTGTCTAATCTGCATTTATGTTACCTTTTGTGTATCCTGTTTACTTTATCTACAACATTGCTTTTTTCTAATTTTTATATTTTGTATATTATTCCCTTACTACAGCGATAGATAAGCTACGTGCCTTCCTTGTACTACTCCCAATTTTATTTCCTATTTTTTCTTTATTTACCATATCAATTTCTTTGTTGTATTTATTATTCTAATATTTTTTTATAAATTACGGTAGATCCAAGTATTTTTCTTTCTCGTGTAATACGAAGTATTTGTTAACGTTTATTGATAACTCGTCCTGCAGAGTTTTTTTTTTTCTTTAGAGCTTGCTAAATTTGTCCATCATTCTGAATCTTGGTTCTTAATTAGATTTCTTTATTTCTTTACAGTTTTTAATGTTATATATACTACAAACAGCTATGGACGCAAATCTTGTTTGACCTTTTTATTCATTGTAGTCTTAAAATAGCTGCCTGTATTCTAAAGGACCTGTAACTTTTTTTAATTTTTAAGAAGCTTCCTTACTCTGTTTGACTGCTGCCTTTGATTTGTTCTGCTTTCATATTTTAAAATTTTGTTGCTCTATTTCTCTTTTAATTTTATCAACATTTTGTTGATGTTTCTTTACGGTAACTTCGTATTGTGTTTCTTTAAAATACCTATTTTATTTAATTTTTTTATTTTGTTTATTTCTGTAACGCAGTAGCCCATATAGAGAATGTTTCTTTCACTATCCACCTAGCAATGGACTTTGAGTCCAAGCAGGATTTAACCCGGTACGCCGTATTTTGGAAAATCTGGAAATAGGTTCGCCGTCAATGTGAAAATTCTTCGGGAGTGTATGTTTTCAAAACGTCGATAGTTCGTGATTTGTTATGGTAAACTCTACCTTTCAGTATCTCTATAGCAAATAATAATAATAATAAAAAGAGAGTCTGGTCCACTGAGCGCAGAGACCATGCGGTCGGTGAAACATTACTCGATTAAGCCTATGCTAGCGTGTGACAAGATGTAGCTCCATCCTACTGGAAATATCAAATGGAAACTTCTTATTCGTCCAATTAATTTACATGGGTGATGGAAGATTTCCATACATGCAGTTGTTACGATGGGATTGGAAAGACCAGTTACGCAACGACAAAACATCCTATACCAAACACAATTATTCTATGAATAAAAGAGTTCTTCGCGTATTTCGGGAATTTGTACTTACTTAAATACAGGAATTTGGATAACGTATCCCGACAGATGAAATCGTGCCTCGTTCTATAACCTGAAATCACTTTTTATCAGGCTTTTATTTTTTTTTTATTTTTTTTTGGATGGGAGTACATATATGTAACAACATATGAAACTTCGCGTTATTTCACTACACCTTAGTAAATGCTTCTGGATCTTGATTTCTATAAAAATCGACGCCAATAGTTGGTTTTTCATATACTAAATCGTAATGCGTAATGCTTTAATTTCTTTCGTCAATAATGTTCAAATGGTGCATCGTGTGGTTGGTTCTCGAGTTTGCCGTGGTCGGAGTTTGAAACTTGACGTTTCGCCCACAACTGCGGCGAACATCCTCAGAAGAAAATCTTTTAAAAATCAAGTGACTGTCCCGTGCGTTAGTATCACCGGATTGGTTGCTAACATAATCAGGTTAGCTGCTGACGTCGATCGGTTTGTTGCAGGTAACATTTCCGCATTTTCTGACGCCACTCGCACTTTCACCGTAATGCGGTCTGTTTTTGCCCTTAAGGCCATAAACTAAGATTTAGGTAGATTGAATCCGGCGTCCCTGTTCAAATTACTTTTATATTTATAAATCCTCACCTCTGTATAATCTGGGTAATAGTTCCTACAATTAGATAAAACTTGTGTTTACCCGAATTCTATCTCGTGATCAGGATCTTCCAAAGCATGTTCAGCAACTGCTGATTTTTTGGGTTAATTAAGGCGTAAATGACGTTTGTCTTTCTTTATCCTAGTGTAGTCCCAATATAGACCAATATAGACACATGAACAAGGTATGCAGTATACTCCTGATGTATCCTGTAGCTTTCTAATATCCTTAGATGGTCGAAGCAAATCCCATATCTTGGTAATAGTAGTATAGATGGTTTCCAGCTTGGGTTTATTGAGAATTTTGCTATTCAGTCCGTAACCTTGTTGATATAAGGTAAAAAATCTTTGTCTACCGTGACCGATTTTGTTTGTTTTTTTGCATGCACATTTGTTAGGTTTAGTTGCTGTTTATCTCCGTCCTCGAATACCCATTCCCTTGTAAAGTCTATTCAAAATATTTCAATATCTTATCCATAAACTGTGGTTGACATATATATTACGCTCGATCTACCAATGTTTTTACAACCGTTCTTTTTTAACTTGGATGGTGATTCGACTGCTTGTGAAAGTATCAGCCCGTATGCCTTGGTTTTCTGTACACTGTGTGTTGTATATGTCCATTCTCCGATCTCAACACCTGTACGTCTAAGAAAGCAACCCTATCGTTTGATTCCAGGTTTATGATAAACTATATGCTGGATGTATATAATTCAAGTGTTTAAGACATTGTGGTATCGCGTATTTTAATGGTGCTATTTTGATGGCAATCTCTTCGAATTTCTTCGTATAGTAATAGGCCATTACAGGGCTAAGTGGGCTACCCATTGCTACTCTGTCTTTTTGTTCGTAATATACACGCCCTGCCAAATAAATTAACTGGGTGTAAGGCACTATTGAAGTAGCTGTAAGATATCGATAGGAAAAATTTTCTTCAGGTGGTCCAAGGTATCTTGAGTCGGCATTTTGGTAAAAAGAGATGTTTTGAAGGTGGTTTGCAAAATGTGCAGAGTCTTTGATGTCACTGCTGGTATGTCCGATGGGTCGCAGTGGTACATCGTCCTTTTGTATTTTGGGTGTCCCTATATTCTTGGAGACGGCTCATCTGATCTTAATAGAACCATCTTCCAAATTTTATACTTTTTCGATGTTTTTTCCTTCTTTTATTTGAAATATACATTATGAGCTATTGGGCAATTACCTAATATTTAGACCAATCACACTCATTACTCGTTATAGCTTTCCACCTTTTCTCTTTGCTTTCGACGAGGTTTCCTACTTAATCATTTAGCAAAGTTTGTCATATCTTCTTAATTTGAGATAACAGCTGTTTCGCCATATACACTGGCTTTCCTTTAAGCTTCGTTTTCATGTACTCTTACTACATATTTTTAACGGAATTAGCATCTAGGAATATTGGGGTTATTCCATCCTAGTCAGGTTTTATTGTTGTTTCCGCGCATTGTACAGTTTGATGCGATGTTTAGGGTAATTATCTTATAGCACCCAACTTGTTTTGTCAGGACTAAAATTTTTATTATCAAATTTCCACAAGCAATACTGGTGGATGGTGCATATTTTCTCGATATTTGAATTGTCCGTAAACAGAAAGAGAACCAAAACCACATTTACAGAAGCGTCCCGAAACGTACTTTTGCATGGTATTTTACTGTGCGCGGATGACTCCCATTACTCTTCGCTAAGAATCTCGATCTAAATTCTCTTCTGTCCGTACCTATCTTTTTTTCAAGTGCTTTTCTTATACTAGGTTTTTTTAAAGTTGATCGAAAAAATTTTTCACGCAGACGCTATGAAATCATATTTAGAAATATCTGAATTCCTTTCTTGACGAGTTTCATTTTGGCACAACGCGTTGAAAAACCTGGCTTGTCTTCAAACAATCGCAAAATCGCTTTCTCCTTCTTTGTTGTTGAAATGCGGGCTATTCTCCTTTCCGGCAGATCGTCTACATTCCCCCCAACCTCCGAATATCGGCTTTTTAATGAATACATCGGAATTACGCATATATTTTGCAGTCGCTTTGTACGTCAGTATCGTTCCTTTCGGATGATTCATTAAAAACTGCTTCGTATCGCTTCGGGAATTTTGCACTCATTGTAAAAATAACGAACTCACCAACAACACAATATGCCGGAAAGCTATGTACTCCGCAGAAAAGAAGGATATAAAGATTCGAACGAATTAACATAAATGGCGCCGCAGTGCCACCTATCAATTGACGACGGCCGCTTTCTTGTGATACGGGCTGTACTATCTGACACCATTTTATGTCCTAAAAACTTTTCTTTAACAAAATGCGAATATTTAATTTAAAAGACGAGAATCTTAATCTTTTTAGATGTGAATCCAAACTAATTAGATAAATAATTAAACATATAAGGAGCTTATTTACTCGAAAAAATCTTTGTTAGTTTATATTTAAAAAAGGTGAAATTATAGAAAAACTATTTTGATTCTGTTTGGTCATTAAATGTAAATCATAAAACTTGCAGTCTATGCAACGTTTAGAAGCAATCCAACCATACAAAATAATAAATACTCACATACAATAATGACTAATAAAAATAAACCTCTGACTAATAATTTGCTTAAATTTAGATACAAGAAAATTAATCTGATAACTGTTAAACTGTGACTGGTACAAAGTTCTATCCTTTGTCGAAACATTCTTAGATTTTATTTTAAGGAAATACATCAAATTTAATCTCGCAAGTGAACAGCCAGTTTCTAAACTATTACGATTTGTAAAGAATTCTTCACTTCCTACTAAATGTTCCGAAAATGAAACTGAAATTATAACCACATTATCTTGCTTGATTTTTAGAATGTATATAGTCACAATTTGGTTCAATGAAGGATAATAATGAGGTTCTCTAAGGACCCGTATTAAAGATGGTGTGCAACGAATTATCTATCAACTTTAAAATAGATGTTTGAATCTTCTGGGCTGTATCCGAATAGAGTTATACAGTGCAATGGCACGTTATTTAAATGTCTGCACATCGGAAAATAGTTCGGTATACCCAATGCTTTTTAAGTAACCCCATAGGTAAAAATCAAGAGAGTTTGAGTTCGCTAATCAAGGATATTATGCAACAGGGCCACTTCATCCCGGGAAGTGGTAAACTTGAACTTGAAGTGAGCTGAAACTCCCATCATGCATTAACCACATAACTTATCATATTGCCAATGGTACATCTTTAAGCTTCCATGGAGATCTGCCTGATCCACAGATGACTATTATATAGGTTGACTGTCATCCCTACCAAAGTGTTTAATCTGATAAAAGTGCTGGCAGAATGTCCATAATGGTAGTGAGCAAAACAGGGATAGCAAGGGTACTTTTATAGAATAGTCAACATACTCGCTTGACATTCATCATGCTGACAGATGATTTTTCTAGAGTTTGTATTAGAGTTATCTTCAATGTTTTCTAATTTGCATGACCCGGTCGTTCTTCATACTTACTTATACTATCAAATTGGCCTTGTCTCACACACACGATGAAATACAAACGTGATTCGGTTACTGTCTGTGAGGGTAGATTTTCTGATATCGACCTCCCACCCAATTGTGTAAATCATCTCTGCTTTTTCTTGATATAAATAACAGGCCCCATAAAATATATTCATATAGTTAATGTTATGAAGTCCAAGACATTTTAAATATATGTACCTTTACGGCTTCGCCAGAATTTCAACTGTAAAATAAAAATTATTGTAAAGTGAACCAATTTTGAAAAGAAATTTGTTTTTGAAAGTTTTCATGGAATATTTGTCAAATTTTGAAAGAATCGCCTTTATGTATCATACTTCCTAATTATAAAACTTTTACATTATTTTGCCCATACAATGTTTTATTAACTTCTTTCTCAAAAATTACATGATGAGAATAATCTATTTCAAACTAGTTAAACGTTTATTCTCGATGTGTTTTGTCTTCCTATTCTTCAGTCTTACTGCAATGGAGTTATTGAAATTTCTCCCAGAAGTTTATTACTTTCTTTGATTTGCAAGTACTAAAATGAACGAACTGACAGCAACAATGAAGGATCCTTTTTCAAAGCTGCTTCTTCCACTGACTTCAAGTTTTTCACCATGTGTAAATATGCCATTAACGTGTAGCTCACTTTTATATTATTTTTTACAACTTACTGTATAGAAAGTTCTCCGATATTTATATTATCATTTTTTCCTTGAACATCTTACCACTCTTAGTAGTAACTTTGTGAAACTATGAATTCTTAAAATAAAGAAAAAACACATTCATGAAATGGTCATAGTCATTATAATTCATTATTAAAGTCTAAAATGATATGTGAAGGATTAGAAACACTTAAAAAAGATAAGATTTTTAAAAACACATAATCACTTCTCACTGTAGTGGACTGTAACTCAAAATAGTATGCAGATGTATCCAAGCTCCTCTAGGTACTTAAAAAAAAACGATTGTTGAGGTAGTTCTATTTTTCAATTAAGCGCGCTCCCAGATTGATGATAAACTAAAGAATATTACGGTTCACTGAATGTTTCAATGAAATTTTTTTCCTCTAACTTATACCGCTATAATCGTCCGAAATTTAATTTTATGGAGTAATGAATTACAGCCTAGCATTTGATGAAACATAAATTCAGCTAATGTTAATAAATTCAGAAACAAATGTTTACATCAACAAGCACTTTTATTCAGTGAGGTTTAATAAAAACCAAGCAAGAACAAAATTTTACATACTTTAGGATGAACTGCAAACTATTATATGCCAGACAGAGCTATTCAATATCAATTCTTGCACTTATTTATGATCCATTACATATTTAAAGACATTTTTCAATATGTTCGAAATTTAGCAAGGAACCTAAATTTTTAATGGATAAAATTTATTTCCATGTTTTTGACCTAGTTATATATACAAATATATCAAAGTAGTGTTGAAACTGAAATCCATTTTTAATAATACTAAAATGTTTCTGATGGTGAAACCCAGTTTAGTAAATTATACTTTGCATCGCCTTTTGAAGAGAAACATATTGGTTTGAGAAAAAGACTAAAATCAATTATGACATAGATCAATAACTAAAAATTTTCAAAATTTGAAAAGAAGAAAATATGGATAGTAATCTTGAAAATTAATAGACCAATAACTGAAAAAATATTTGTTGTAACTTTCAGTAATTCTAATGCAAATATGCTTTAAATGAACTTTCTTTCGTAAATAATTGTAAGGCTCAGGCACCCCGCGAGGGAGCTCGATCTACGAAGTGAGAGGTTAAGGTTCTCATATCGTTGCCCTCACTCGTATCTTTGATACGAGACGATATGGCAAGCACCTCGCCTTAGACAATCCTTTGTTTGAAATAAACGCAATTATTTTTAGTAACTGAGTAGGCCACTCGCCAAGCATCTGAGTTCCAGAAAAGAACCCGCCAGTATCCGAGTCCGTTCGCGTCGCAGTCACGCACCTCAACCGCGCGGCCACGCTGGCGCTTTTCTTTCATAGTTTTATTTTATTAGATGTGATGTACCTAAAGATGAAAGCTTTAGATATACATCAAGATTTTTCTGTGAAAATCTTCTGTTAAACTGTGAGTCTATGTTTGAAAGAAAATTCATTTGTTACACGATGGTTCTAATGAATTTTGTTGCTGTTTTTGGATGTCCAGGAGGTATCAAGTCGTCACCCCAAACGTTCGTAGTCTGTAACAGACTCTAGACCATGTAACATCACTTTTATTTTCTCTTAAATTACATTTATAGTGTCATAATGACACCCTTTCAGTTTTATTTAGGAGAAGTCAAACGAATAAAAAGATTGTGAGGAATTGCCTTGCCATATTGAAAAGATCTGAAGTCAAACTTTTTAAAGTTAAATTTTTATATTACCTCCATAACTGATTCCATTTGTTAGATTTATCCACGTAAACGTAGAATTATTGTTAATATTTCCAGACGTCTTTGCTGGTGGCTAGTTACGCACTCTTGATTGGCCTTAAATTGCGCGTGTTCTGAAAAATTTATATATCCAGCAGATTCACCATTAATTTCCGGAATTTCGACTGTAGATTTTTCATGCTTTACACAAAATGTGATACAGGTACTTTCTCTCATTTGTCGGCCTTTTTAATGATCGTAGAGCACTTTTAACACACCAATTAACCCCATGTGCAAATTAAATAAATATGAATGGTATACTTCTAAATTTGACATGCTTACGCTTTGCAATAAATGATAGATGCATTTTTATTCTAACAATGAAAAATATACAAGGAGAATGTTTTGAATACTTTTTCATTTCTTTAAAATTGCGTACTATAGACATTTTACTAGCATAGATATGTTATATAATAAAGTTCTGGTGTACCATGTAAATTTCACATGAAGTGAAAACCATGTATCACCATGCTAAAAGTAGCGAGTTATTAGGTCCAATAAAAAGTAGTGTGAAAAAGACGAGGTACTAGTTAATGGCGTCAATAACATATAAGTCATTAACCGTCCTCACAGCCTTGAGGACAAAGGCAAAGAAATTTAACTTTACGATGTTAGTTTATTCTTACTTACTATTGTCTTTTATTTATTTACAGAAGTGGCAAAAGTACAAAATATAGGAAAAGTGCCCATCAGAGAACAAAAATACGTGGACATTTATCGAGAGAAACCTATGAAGGTATCCGTAAAAGTTCTAGTGCCAGTACGAGAGCATCCCAAGGTAAAACAATGCTTGCTACAATACAGACTAATTTAACTAATCAAATTTGCAGTTCAATTTTGTGGGAAAACTGCTGGGGCCCAAAGGAAACTCCATGAAGAGGCTTCAAGAAGACACCATGTGCAAAATGGCCGTACTGGGCCGCGGCTCTATGAAAGATCGCCAGAAGGAGGAGGAACTGAGGCAGTCCTTGGACCCAAAGTACGCTCATCTTACCGACGACTTGCACGTGGAGATATCGGCGCTGGGCCCCCCAGCCGAAGCTCACGCGCGCATCGCTTTCGCGCTGGCTGAAGTGCGCAAGTATTTAATACCCGACAACAACGACAACATCAGGCAAGAGCAAATGAGGGAGATGGAGATCATCACGGCCTCTGACCCATCAGCCAAAGAAGCCATGCCCCAGAAGCGGTCCGCAATGATGCGAGGAGGCGGGGGAGGTGGCGGAGGAGGTAAGATTTCTCTCATAGTTAGTTCGATCTACTTCTACAATATTAAAAATCGCCATTTAATATTGTAGTTGCTGCTCCTCCTCGTCCGCCGGCACCAATGCGGACGGCAACTCGTGCTCCGGTCACAAGCACGCCGCGAGTTATGCCCGCAAAAACTAAGATCATGTCAATTCTAGATCGTGCTCGCATAGCTATGGAAGAAAGCTATACCGGAGGCTATGAGGAACCGTACGAGCCGAACGAGCCCTCATACAATTCATATCCTGTTTCCCATGCTCGCTCTGGCTATGCTAGTCACCATTACGACTCTGCCGATTATGATGGCGACTACTACCGGGAAAGCGCAGCTGCTTCTTATGGAGGTAGGTCATCACGATGATTTTTATGGCTGTTAAAGTATAGGGCATAAGAAATGCATGCTAAATAATTTAACTTAATAGTTCGCGCTTATGTTCAAAGTAAACTGAATAATTTTAAAACGACTGCGGATGATAATCTTAAATGTGTGCTTAAACTTTTGAAAGCTTTGATGGTTATGTTTGGGAATACTGTTTAAATACTTATTCAAAAAACAATATAACACTAAACTGAACAAACTGTAATACCTAGTGGATTAAATTCAAAGAATATTTTTAAGCTATGCACTGCTGTTCCACAGGAGATTTTTCATAATATAATAGCCAGAGTTTGTATTTTCGCTAGTAAATGCAGAGCAGAGCACACCATCTATTGTGGCCTGTATGTACCTGCCCGTAAGCAGATTTCTGTATATTTCAACCGGCGGTTTATATTTTTATAACGTATTAATAATAAACAACAGATTAAAAGGTGCCGGTTTGATAACGAGATTCTAGTAATAACAGTATCTTATAAGGTGGCGATTATGTAGCATAGCCTTTAAAAAATCTAAAATATATAAAAATGTCTAATCTATTTAACGAACTTTATGCTTCACTTGTAATGATGAAAGTAAATTCAGCTAATGTTAAAACGAGGTTATAACAATTTAATTCCCAAGTTTTGATTTGTAGAACCAGACAAATTTAAGCTTAAGTCACCATTACCACACAATAAAGTAGATACGCATTCCTACTTTTTACTTTCCTTATCCTATAATAAGGAGCGCTTATTCGCTAGGAGGGAGCACGCAGGCGATAATGAGGAAGGCCGTGCGGCCGAGCTCGCACGGTTACCTTCAGTGACGTAGCAGTCAATTATTGTCTTGTACTTTTTATTTTAATCAGCTTTAGAGTGTTGGACTCGCGCCTTGTCCTTTTTTAAAATAGCAAGTTCCGGGACGAGAGCAGCGCAGAGCCGAGACGATGGACCCGGTATAATATATAATAATAGGATAAGGAAAGTCGTGTGATGTTCACACCAAATTTTTTATGGTTTGCATACCTGATATTTTCCAGTAACGTTCTTCAATTCAGATCTATTCTTCAAATTGTAACCGTGATTCATAATAAATTCAACTTAGTAACAAATGTGCAATTTAAGATTAACCGAATGCTTTGTTTTAAGTTGTTTTCCTCTTCCAGTACTCTTAGAACTTGTTGAACCTCTCTAAAACAACCCATTTGCGATTACTTTGGAATTTCCTATTCATATTCTTTACCATTGATTATGATTTAGGTGTTGATGTCATCTTTTAAACTCTCAAAATTATAAGGGTAAATATTAAAGAAATATTAGTTGGTAAGAACATTCTCATCAAGCATAGGTCTTAGCAATTAGAGGTCTGTAACAACTAGCCCTGACCAGAATGTGTGGCTAAATCTGTAATGTCACAAATCTACAGAAAATTATAAATTCTTCATTTTACAAAGACACTGCATCAGTTATATTACTACTTCAACATTGTAAACAGCTCTGCAATATTTTGTAGACAGCTTAATCTGAAAGTGTTCAAGCTCAGACCTTTCACTGGCCAATTCAATTCATCCACTCCCATGTCTTCTAATCACTTGGTTATAGCCTTTTCTTTTGTAGACAGATGCATTATTATACTTACGATAAAATGAGCCGATTCTAATTTATAATGTGGAGAACATATTTTCTCCATATTTCACGGTGTTAATATGATCTTGCATTTATCACTTCATAGTATTATTTCATTGTTTTGTGAACAATCCAATAACTGAACAAATGACAACATTCCATGCAGCGATTTTAGTCTTATGGGCTACAGCTGAACTCTTGAATTTGAACAGATTACTTACATTACCACGCATCAGTTTCTAATTGCTCTACTTTGTTTAATATAAGCCTAAGCTAAATAGTACATCAAAAACAATGTGTAGTTAGTTACTGTTGGTTCCTAAAGGTGTTTTCTGTGTGTATTTCTCCCTTCTTGACTTTGAAGGAAAATATTGTCAAAAATTGCTCATTAACGGTTAAATCTTCTGCTAGACTACGAGACTTTTGCAAACATTCTGTATGTCTCTAAAATACTGCCAATTTATCATTTTTGGTCATTCTTCAATTAACACAACAGATCTACAAAACAGTCGGTCTTCTTTCTTCATCTCAATTCTTCTACATTCTAGCATATATTACTTAAATACCAATCAGCATAGATTTTATCAGTGTCATGAAATATGAGGATGTTTTAAGAACTCTCGTTTCCAAGTCAATAGGTCTGATAACATTATTTTGAGACGCATCAAATAAGTATCATAACATCTAAAAGTATTTCCCTGCAGTATCGGGTAGTCCTACTACAGTAACCAAAGTGACAAGTGACACAGACATTCAGTTGAAGTAACGTGCTGTTATGAATTTCTAATGGCTGAGGGTTATATATCCTTTGACATTCATCAACAAAGGGGTGCTGTCTATGACAACATGTGTAGATGTCAGTACTGTTGGGCAAGAAGTGTGAAAGGGAAAAATCCCGCCACCACAAGTATGCATAATCAATCTTTAATGTGATCGGCCCTTGATAATCACAAATGAACAATACTTGGAATTTCCACCATATCATTCACGTTTTACTTGACTGCGGGAAAGTGTGTGCATATTGCCTCCTGAAATGAAACATAATTGAAAGAATATGTACCAACAATTTTTAATTAATATGAACAAGAAGTTAATGTCTTTCCCTAGAAAGGGCATTTTAAGCTTACACAAAATATATAACTTAATTGTATACCTCACTTGTTAATAAAATTATCACAAAGGACACAAGACTTTTCAAAACATTCTTGCATTTGTATTTATAACGGTCTCTTTCAGAGCATAGTTTGAATTAAAATACTCTACAAATTTTTACTTTTTTCCACATACTTGGAAGTCAGAAATTTTATGTTTATTGTTAAGTTTTTATTCAGATACACAGTAACATGTACTAGAATAGTTTTAACCAAAAACTAGCAACTGGAACGTCCAGAATAGTCATAGATTTCACATTCGCTTGCTCTTCTCTTGTTCTAGTTAAAATACACATTGTTCAGCAACATTATCAAATTCTGGGAAATAATCAAAATTGTCATTTTCTAAGTGCACATATCACCATCAGTTGAACTATCATAATTATCTAAAATATACACAGAAAAACCCTTACAAACAAGAAACATATCATAAAATAAATATATAAATTTAGTAGCAATAAGTAGTAAAACATATCTTAACAATATTGAGTGTCTATATTCACTCCTTTACAATACTAAGCCTTCAGGTATTACTAATTTCAATTTCAATAAAACTGTGCATGAAACATATCATAGAAAGTATATAAATATATATATATATATATACTTTTACTTGCTTTTTTAATAGCCCAGGGTATGTTTGTACCTCTGTGTACAAAGAGAAGGTTAGAACAATGTCCTAACGTAGATTTTGCGACAATTTTTTTTGCCTCAGCTTTGCAAACCGTAGTATTTTTCATTTACTATTTAAAAAAAAAAAATCTGAAACATTGCTGTGAAAATATAGCAACTTAAAGAATAAATCTAAATAAAAAACAAAAGATAAATTAGAAAAAGTCACAAAAAGTCAGAATTAAGTTATTGATATATACATTTTAATACCAAACAGATAGACAGACGATTTTGACAATCATCACAAGCTGTATCACTAACAAACAGCTGCTGGGTGCAACCCTATGGAGCAATGCACCTTCAGTAGCTTAATTAAGTGAGCTAGCATAGTTGAACGTGGTTGTAATGTGGTTACTAAATCATCCATAAATGGTACGCGAACTTATCAAAAGTAGTTGCATTTTGCAATTTATTTATGTCTAAATAAATATAAATTTGTGATTGCAGGTATATGCTTAGCCTTAGAATAAACCGCAAAAGAGAGTGAGTTCGAACCACATGAATGAATCAAAATGAAAAGACCATTATAAAAAATAATTAAGAAAACAATATTCATCAAGAGCATTTGTTTGATACGATGTAATTTTAATATTTGGAAATTAATTTCGTTCAGAATCTTCAGTAAGTAAATTCTATATGCCACATGTTTCCCTTTGAATGTTGCTTGCCAGTGATCTGTGTGAATTTTTTTACGAATTTTGACATGGTTAAAATGCTCATTATCTTTGACGAATGTTTTCATTTAATGACATTAAATTACTTTTAAACTTTGCAAGATATAGCTTCTTACAATATGCAAATTACCAGCATAAATAAGGTGATATGTCATCTCCAATAAATTAATCATGAAAATGTTTAATAAATATGCTATACTGTGGCTCTTGATTACATGACCTACTCATCTAAAAATACAATAAATCATCTATTGGTTGATATGGTGCAAACAATCCATAGACGACTATCGTATCTTGTTACAACTTCATCAGCCACTGCACAGTTTATATAGTTTTGCAAGTTCAAGATTTGATCGGTAAACAGTTTACCTAACAGAAATTCATCGGTTCATATCAGCCAATAGTTTAATTTGCTACAAGTCTCAAAATAATTCAATTATGTTCAAAAACAAGAATATAGGCTTTAGAAGAGCCTGTAATTACTTATTTACTTATTTTTTTCTAACCAATAAAGCATACAGTCATAGTTGGTCTATATGGGTCACTTGGAAAAAACTTTACTTCAAACAAGCGTTTAAATTGCTTAACATAATCGGTTTAAAAAGAGGTCTTTGAAGTAAATGTCAAATATTATTCCACTAATAAGACTAAAATATGTTCACAGAACTGGTCGTCTTATGTACTCTGATTTCTTGACAGTAGTTTAGCATTTTCACTCAAAGTAATTATTTTCATATTCTTATATAAAAGAATCTAATCTTAATGAATTAAATTGAATCAAACTTGAATGTTATTTAAATTTTCTTGTAATTAAATATCAACTTAGGCTAAAGTAGACATGTTAACAGTTACATTTAAAGCAAGCCTAGCCATACTGCGACTATTGTATGGCAAGTCTAAACTTGCACATCTAACAAATTAATTTTAATGTTTAATCACTTACAATATTGCAATTTTTGTCTTACCAACTCTTTTATTTTTTCTTGGCACCACTAAAAGAGGAAATGGAACAGCAGTGTAGAAATAGAAATAAAGAACTCCAACTTTTACTTATTGCAGACAATACTTTGCATAACCATTAGTAACTTCGACGTGATAATATTCTATTAAGAATTTCAAATATCTTAAACTAATAATACATGAGCTTTCATAATTTTGAGCATGATGTGCTCAGATTTAATCATTTCTGCACTAGTTAACTTTAAACTGTTGTGCACAGACCCATCTTCTCATCGTTGGAAACCATATAAAACGAGCAGTTCAACAACGCGTCACGGTGATACCAATCGTTACCGGTCTTCACCCTACACTCGCCCTTCTAAATAAAGCATAACATTTTAAACGTATCACATAACCGAGTCCAGCTATCCATTGCTTTTAAATAACTATACATGTGTTTGCCAACTCTGTAATCATTAATGGTGTGAAGAACTATGTAAAAGTGTAAATGGTTGCAACCCAGCAACAGCATTTATGTGTATTTGGACATACAGCTTAACCCTAAATGTTAGTGATTACTTAAAACCATATAGAATGTAGGTTTTGCTTGTTCTTGTAATGTGTGCTCCTTTAAAATACTCCTGTGTATTTTGTCAGTAGCAAACCACTTTTTTGAAATTGTAAGTTGAGGATTACTTATATTGAATAGTTTTAAATAAGTATGACTGCCTATTTACATAATTAAAGCATTTTTTAAGTCATATTGAACATTTACCGATGTTATAGTCAAATAAACAGATGATATATGGTCTGTAATTAAAAGATATGAATGGAAGCAAACCCTTTTGGAAAAGATTAAACTCTACTTTTTAGTACAGGTAAACTATTTAAAAATCAACCGACATTAGATTAACTATGAGTTTCTTAAAGACCCGGCTCTCAATATTATAATCCTTAACTGTAACGAATTAACATAGACGCAAATGAGCTATTCTTTAAGCCATATTTAATTTTCTTAAAACAATCGTAATACATCTCTTATAGAATGGCTCTTAAATGTTTTATAGATTAAGTAAATACAAAAACCATTTGTGAAAATGTAGTATAATTGTATTAATCAAATAAAATAATAATAAAAACATTCAGGCACGTAATTTAAGTTTTCCCTTAAATATTTTAAAGAATGTAAAAATTATAACAAATCTGCTAAAGACTGCTGTTGTCACATTGAGATAATAATTGGATTTATTCTGCCTTCCTTCAGATTTCAGTACAGAATTTAAAAGGGCGTTGTTGATCGGATATAAAGTTTTCTAATTTTCTAAGTGTTGTAAGGTCGAGGATAAATCGGATGTCAAAAGCTGCATATCGTTGCAGATGTTTGATCAGCAAGCGGCGAAAAGTAAGTGGCAACTTAATAGCACTTCTGTAAAAGCGTAGTTACGTAAACTGTTAATACTGAAATAATCACTAAAATCGCATGCGTGGATTTATTAACATTAAAAGCTGCTAATTTTCTTTACTATATTACCATTTCCCTTTAATTTTACAGTGACTTGAGTAATTTTGTTTATTTTCAAATGTATCCTTACTGTAAAGTGTCGTTTCAAGGAGATTAAACGACTTTTTATTTTTCAGGGGCAAACGCCAACCGCTAGAGGATTAAGGAATCTTAAAGGATATTGTGATTCTATGGCTGTGATACTGTGTAAAATAAAGGTCATGGTTTTTAACTGTTGTTTTATTATTCATACTGTAATA
Organism: Sinelater perroti; assembly: GCA_036346155.1. Lineage (NCBI taxonomy): Eukaryota > Metazoa > Arthropoda > Insecta > Coleoptera > Elateridae > Sinelater > Sinelater perroti. The sequence goes on along the minus strand of JARFIY010000359.1, from coordinate 13,037,530 downwards.
CTTATTTCATACATACAAAAATCGTTTTTGTAAATAAAGTACTTATAAGTGCTAACACATTAGTTTATCTCATTATATGATAAAATCTAGAAGGTTTAATGATTCTTAAAAAGATTGTACAAATTTGTTCTAGACGTAATATAACAAATGTATTAAATTTACTACTTGAGAAATCTATGTATAACAAACTTGTAAACTGCACAACAGGTTTCAAAAATATGACAAAGATAAATATCACTGCAAAAAAATATTTGTCATTTCTTTGTCCCCTGCTTTCTTCCTGATGATAAGTGAGTGAAACAAAAGTTTTTTGTATATGTGTGCATGCTCACACTGTAACAGCTTTAAAAGGTATGCTCTAAAAGATACTTTAAAAATCAGAAGTACACTCTAATTGAATTGAATTTTAGCAAAAGAAGTGATTTTTTTAATATAAGGAAAATTAATGTTACTTTATTTCTGCAACACGCGTCAACACCTAAAATCATTACTATTTTAAGCAGAATAAACATTTCAAACAATCTGGTGACTTTCCAGCAGATTTACATTGACAAACGCAACAATACATTTACCAAAGATTTATAGAATCTAGAATGATCTTAGAAATTATTATTATAATGTACCTTTTATTGATTTTTTTAAATAAAACTAATAAAATAAAACTGCAAGCAGTAACATACGTAAATCGTACAATCGTAGGCTAAACTGAGTGATTTTAAACAGCGCATTATCATCCAGCGCTATTGTTGCAACAAGTCTGTTTGTAAATTATCAACTTTACTGCAGGTACCTAAAACTATAAGCAATCTCGTAAAATGAAAACGTTTGGGATATAAAATAGCCACAAAACGTAGTGGTATGCCATATACTTGATTGTAGTCGTTGAACTCTGAATAGAAGAGTCATGAAATATCAGATGTCTTTGGTAGTGATGATAACTCATAATTTCCAAAACGATTCTGGCGTCATTGCTAATACTAAGTCAGAAGCCTGAGTTTTTATGATCGTGCCATTATTCACAAGCCCAATAAATATGAACATTATCAAACATCTGGGTTGACTGTATTGTACCACCAATCAAGTTCGGTGATAAAGGCATCATAGTTTGAGGCTATTTTTGTGATTCAATTTGTATCCCTTAGTTCCTGAAACCGGAAGAATGAATGGTGAAATATACCTTGATATTCTTGACAACTGCTTCCATCTCTCTAGCAACAGTTTGGGGAAGAACCTCTCCTCTACCAATAGAAAAACCGTTCTATTCACACAGGCTATTCTGCTATGGTTTGAAAATATGTGTATTAAAAAACTTGACTTTCGCAGACCCCCACTCTGGGAAGAATTGGAATGCAGATTAGGTGGCAGGCCAAATCGCCCAGTAGATGGACTAATTTTAGCTGTCTGGGAGGAATGGAAGGCAATCCTATGGGCATACATCAAAAGCTAGAAAAGTCTTCCCCAGATGAGTGCAGGCTACCATTGACACTAAAGGTGAACCAAAATTCTATTAATATACGCTACATGAGTCTGTGTAGCACTTTCTTTCTGGCCTTACGTTGTCTGTTAGAAATCACATGCACTTAAAAACAACACTCCACTATAAATACTGATATATATAAATCTTTTTTTGTGCATTTTTTGATAATACCTCGCAACCATTTATTACTTGGATTAGAAAAGATATTGTATATTTGTGAGCTCTTGTAAATTGGATCAATTTAAATTATTTCACACTTTTTACAAAGTTCAAACTAAATACAAGTTTCTCTAGGGAAACTAAATAAGGTGTGTTGTAATACGTTTCACCTAATTTTTTAATTATTTCACTTCACTATCCTACTTTTTTGTTTTTTACTTTCTAAAATGCAATTTTTACTGGAACACAACGTGGTCTTTATAACAATTATCTTCACTTCATCTCAACACACCATTTTGAATAAACATTTTCATAAATTTTATTTTACTTATGTTACTGGTTTTAAGCGCCTATTCATAAGAGCCTAATCATCAGGTTAAATCAAGCATGGGTGTGAATTTCTTAACTTATTATGTTCTATCAATTTTGCACAACTGAGTAATGCCTTCTAAAACTACTTGTTTGCTATAGTAAATGCTTTTGCTAGACCATCATGGTAACCATAGTTTTAAGGGATGAAAACTCATGCAGTCCAACTACTGTTTACTTTATGACTGTCATACAAAATCCACTTTCATGCATGTCACAAACTGATGTGAAAAAGGTTCCTTATTCTGTTGGAACAGCAAGGGAAAAGTCACCTCTAGTCTGTGCATCTCCTGTTCAGTTCATTCTTATCAAACTCTTCGGTCATATTTTTAATTTTTCTAATACTATAAGGATGTCGATTTATGACTACTTTGGATACACTGATGCTCCACGAAGCACTGAACAATAATCTATGAATTTCAACTTCTGTTCAAAGTTTATCTTAATTAATGCTAGGATTTGGTTGCCTATAGAATTTATTTTTGATACCAATTTTGTTAATTTGCTACAGAAATCCTTGCCCAATACTCAATTAATTTCTTTTACTACTGCTAATGCAATTAATAATCTTTTGAATTGAAAAAAATTATTGGAATAACTGTGTGTGTTGAATACTTGCCCAACCATGAACAGTACAAGTTTTGGATTAATACATTCTTCTTACTGAGTACACCTTTAATATAAATACAGTGGCCTTTCCTTTGAAATCTGATACTGCCCGATTTTATTCTACTTAGATTTTGATTCCATAGGTTTAAATTTTTTAAATTGAACTAAATATTTCAACTGATTCGTTCTACCAACCATAATATTTGATTTGTTCAAACAAAAATAGTCAAAAAACAAATCAGCTGTAATGCTCGCTGTGATAATGTATCAAAATCGTCACTATTCCAAAAAAAATCTAACTGACTTTTTACACTCCTCTGTAACCTAGAAATATGATATTCTGCTAAGATATGTGTTGAAATCAAAAGTTGAAAAAATCTAAATCTGCAAAATTAAATATAAAGAATCTTACAGTCAACCTTTCAGAATAACCTAAAAACGTAGAAATTTTATTAGTCTGCTATCGTTTTTAGAAACAATGTACAAAATAAATTGCTAGGTAGGAAGCTCTTAGCATAACATATAATTTTTTTGGCTTAATATTCTTTTTAAATCAAAATTGACTTTAAAATCAGACGAGGCAGTTGGACTATAATTGAAATATATCAACGAAGTCATGAGCTAGTTTTGTTCAGTTTTATTAAAATATGTTTGCTTAATTTTTTACTGTAGTTAATATTTGTCAAAGAAATTTAAGCACTACAATTAAACCACAAAATAAAAACTGACGATGACAAAACTATTAGAATAGGATTTTTCATAAAACAGAAATTGGCCAATATTTGTTTTAGAGTGGAGTATACTGTAAAACTTACTTTAGTTTATTCCTAACACGTGATGTAATGGACAGAATTTCGTTAAAAATACAATATTAACATATGAAGATAAAAAGTTGTAAAGGAAACACTTTATTACATGCAATAGATAAAAATATTTATAATTTCAACCAAAAATTATAAGGACTAAGTCATTGATATTATTTAGTAAAACATTCATTTGCTTCTCCATTTATATTACCTACTTAAACGAAATTCACGGAAAAATTAAAAATAAGACTGATTTTAATTTGTCGAAATATACAATGAACTTTTAAAATGTGGAGCTGAGGCGCTTGAAAATGAATTGTTGCAATTCCTGCAAAAGATATTTCAGAAACAGAAGATACCTAAAACTTGGAAAAATAGCATAATTATACAAAAATTCAAAAAGGACGATCGCCAGATACCAGATAATTACCGTGGAATTACACTACTAGACACCTCACGTAAGCTAACAAGAATTATAAAAGAAGAATAGAAACCACCGTAACTCTCACAGACGAACAAGGTTTTTGAAGAGGAAGATCCTGTACTGACACCCATCTTAATAGCACAACAATTAGTGGAAAAAATCATTGGAATCAATAAACCAGCGTTTATGTATATGATAGACCTGCAGAAGACTTTTGACACAATACTATTAAGATATGTTACAAATATTGAAACAAAGACAAATAACAAATGAAATCACAAAATTAGTCGAAAACGTATATACCGATAGAGTAACAATTAAGGCAAATGGAAAGTTTTTGGGACCTATAGAAGCCATAGCTGGAATCCGACAAGGGACTCGCTAAGTGATGGACGAGGTAATAACGAGGTGAAAGCATTAAAAAGATACAAGAAACAGGACAAATACAACCATTTGGATGCTATGCTGATGATGCTGACTTAGTAGCAAAAAGCGAAGACCAGCTGCAACGATTACTAATGAAGACTGTGGAGATGTGTAAAAGATATAATATGAAGATATCAGCGCAAAAAACTAAATGTACATATAAGAGAATGTATAAGCAGAGCCTGTAAGATTTAAATTACGAATTCAAGACGAAATTTTAGAATATATCCTTCAATTATCTAGGACTTAATATAATCAGCTATTAACACACAATGCAGAAATAATAAAAAACTAGACAAATTATAAAAACAGCTGAGATGAAGTCTCCGAGAAGATAGTAGGAAAAACACGAAAAGATAAAATGAGAAGCGAGGAAATGAGGATTATGGTTAGAAGGATAGAGTGGAATATCCACATTCAAAGAATGAATGGAGACTGATTAGTCCGGATAGCCGGAGATAAATTGCCGATACGAAAACAATCACCTGGAAGACCAGCAAGACGGTGAAAAGAGTCACTGTAATACAGGAGTAATCCTATAATAAAGAAGACCAAATAATTTATTGTACTCGACAATTATTTTAATTGAATAACAATTTGTAATGGCACGATTCAGGAATACGAATATTCGGTTTACAATCGGGATTTGCTGAGAAAATATTCCATTAGTTTCAACATTTGTACCATTTGAATGAAATGCATCATAGAATAAGTCTGACTTGTAATATTTTCCAACAAAATTGAACTTGCAAGAAACATCAATTTGTTACATTTAATGGAAGAAAAGAATTAGCTCACATGTTTAATTCAGCACAGTGAAAAATTAACGAAATTTATTACGAGGGCTATTTTTTTTCAAGGTCCCATTGGCCGGTAAATGAAAATCACAGTCAGAATCAAGAAAATTTTATATGCAACAATGTGATACAACATTAAGCTAATTTTCGACGTAATCGCCGTTCCGATTCATACATTTGTCATAGCAAGGTACCAATTTTCCAATACCTTCATCATAGAAAGCAGCCGCCTGTGTTTTTAGCCAATTCTGTACGCTGGTCTGTGGCGAAAGTTTGTCTTCCTAGCCAGCGTTTCATGTGGACAAAAAGATAAAATCTGAGAGAGCCAAGTCAGAACTGTATGGTGGGTGATCAAAAATTTCCCATCCAAAACGCTGCAGGAGGATCGTTGTTGCAACTGCAGTGTGCGGCCGCGCATTGTCATGAATAAGGACAATGCCTGCCGACAACATTCCTATTCTCTTGTTCTGAATTGCCCTTCGAAGACGTTGAAGAGCTTTGCTTTACGAAGCTGTAGTGATGGTTGTGCCACGTAGCATTAATTACACCAAGAGAACACCTTTACAGTCCCAAAACACTGTAACCATACACTTTCTGGTGGAGAACGTGCGCTTGAACTTCACTGGTTTACGACTCGGGGAGTGTGAATGCATCCACTGTGTATTGCACTTTCGTTTCTTCAGTTTCGTAATGGACCCATGTCTCATCTCCTGTGACAATTTTGTCCAAAAACTCGTCTCCGTCGTAATGGTAGCGCTGGAGGAAGTTTAATGTGGCGCCCATTGGCTGAGTTTTGTGATGGTCAGACAGCATCTTGGGAAGCCATCTCGCGCGGTACTCGAGTCTTTTACTCACAATAGTATAGAGAGCTGACCGTGAAATTTCCGGAAACAAATCACTCAACCCAGATTTCCGCGAATCGCCTGATCCACACGCTGAACAAGATCATCGGTTGGCACTGGCTTCCTTCCCTGGCCGTCTGCATCATGAACATCTGTGAGTCCAGCATCAAAGTTCCTGCACCATTTCTTCACTTTACTGTCACTCATGAACGTTTCTCCGTACACTTTACTCATTCATCTACGAATTTCAGCTGCATTGCTTCCTTCAGCATGCAGAAATCGAATGACTGAACGCAATTCACATTTGGCTGGAGACTCTATTTTTCGAAGCATGTTTATGTGCTCCCTACGTACTCAGAAATGACAACCGCGAATCTACACGTTCCCCGGGCCAACTACAGACACAGCGCAAGACGTCTGCGCACAGACCTAGCGGATTTTCCCCGAAGCTTTCCTTTAGCGACCAATCAGACCTTGAAAAAAATAGCCCTCGTAATTTAGTAAAACGGTGAACATTTTCTCAGCTATTTACTTGACATGTTTGAACGGATTTTGGGTAGTTCTACAACTAAAATAGAATTCGCCAAAAAAGAATTTACCAGTTGTAATATTAAATCTAATTAGATTTCGCAATGTAAGATGTTTAAAAATATGTTATAAAATTGTATATATTGGAGCCATGACCCGGACATTGTAGCGTGCAATTTTGTCCGTAAAAGTTTACCAAACACACATTATCTAATAAATCTGTACGCATAATATCCTAAGCTCAAATATGTACTTAGATCGTCGCCTATGTCGCACAAAGTTCTCATCTAATCTCTCTTCCAAGACATCACTCTTAATAAACCTGCAAAGCTTGCAACGCATAGCGAAGTGGCGAAGCAGTCTCCCAAATTTGAGAACCCTCTAGTCTAGCTGACCTTTGACCAACCAGTTTCAAAATCACTAGCAAACAAGCCTTTTTGGTCACCTGTCGATTGGTGAAAACAGAATTTGGAAATTCCCAGCCGTTCTCGAGTTTTTGCTCGGACGGACGGACAACATGAAGTTAGTAAGTGACTCCGCTTCGCTTCGCCACTTAATAAAATAAAAGCATTTTTTATAGTTTGGATTTCCAAACCATCCTGATTTGGTTTGTCTATACTAAATGTAAGATCGCGTTTTGATAAATGGGGCATTTCACATCAACTCTCCTAGCGTGGCGCACGAGCGCCAAAACACACTTTTCAACTCATGACTGCAGCATTGTAATGCACTTAAAAAAAGAATAAGACATAGAATCGATGTATTTTTTTCTCAGCTGTCCGGTAGTGTAATCGGTTTTTCAAAAAAATGTCAACTTAACCTTGAAAAAACAAAATGTGTTTTTGTCTCAAAGAAGAGCATTTTTAATATGTTTTTAAATAGCACCAATCGAAGGAGCAGAATTTTTTACATCGGTATAGGAATTTTCAGAATACTGGAGAGTTGACGTGAAACGCCCCAAATCTTTGTTATATTTTGGATACTTCTAAAACATATTGGGTTCAAAATTACTTGGCTTATATTTATATCTCGAGAACCATAAAAGCTAGAGACTTGAAATTTGGCATGCAAGTTACTTGTAGACAGGGGACGCAGTGCGAAGCTTTTGGTAAAAATCGGCCGAGCCGTTTGGTCACAAGGTCGCAAAATCGTTCGCGAATCTAAACGGTTGAAGATACAAAAAATTTATGAGAATAAAAATGATTTGTTATCATGAAATAAACATGAATTTAAAATAAAAGTTGGTAAAATAGGAACTCGAAAAAAAATTGAAGCTCAGGATTTTTAATATACCGGGTGTTCATAAAATGTTTCACGAAATTTATATTACCGGATAGATCAGACCGAGACGAATAAAAAATTACAATGAAATTTTTTGATCCGAAGTAAAATAAATAAGTTATAGCCGATTAAAAATTAATTAAACGGACCAATCACAGCGCTTGGCCGCTAGGAGGGAGCACGGAGGCGATAATGGGCAAGGCCGCGCGGCCGGGCTCGCACGGTTACCTTCAGTGACGTAGCAAAATTTTAAGTACCAGTTAATTATTGTCTTGTACTTTTTATTTTAATCAGCTTTCGAGTGTTGGACTCGCGCCTCGTCCTTTTTTAAATTAACAAATTTTTAGACGAGAGTAGCGCAGAGTCCAGACTATGGACGCGGTATAATATATAATAACAAGAGAAGGAAAGTCGTGTGATGTTCACACCAGATTTTTCTTAAATAATCTAAGAATCTTCAAACTTGCCATAATTCTTCCATTGTTACATTTATAATAACAAGCCAGTTTAGATTAGTTATTCAATTAGAACTAGTTTCAGATAGGAGCTGTGTTTGTTCTCCACAATCTCTGATGGCCCTACCGAGATCCTAGTTATGATAGCAATCATTTGCAGATTTACGTTTAGCTGCATTGTGAAACAGACTGTGAATCCGGAAACGGCAACCATTTCAGAGACTTCATCATCTGTTAAAATTTAAAAAAAATAACACCACTTCTTTGAACACGCTCTTATATCTTATTGTTAAATCAACATTACTTTATTGCATGACATCAAAGAACGAAAGTAAGGAAGATCCTCCAGTTAGAACGTTAGATTACCTGCTTTAATTTCTTGCTGTAGAAGTGAAAACTCACTAAATATGGTTTTGGTCATGTCAGGATACAATCAGAAGCCAGAGTTAACAGTAGCAAGTCAAAGGGAATTCCTAATCAAGTTCCACGTCCTATGCTACTTTTACTTCATTAATTTCTTCTATGGCTCAATTTGTTTTATCTTCCAATGTTCCGGAAATTTTTTCTTCTGGACCACCTGTTTTATTTATATTCGAGTTCAGCTCTTCTATGTTTGAGTTAAAACCTCTTTAACCCATTCAGCATGGCGATGACATCAAACAGTCCGCTCGCAATTTTGAAATACGAATTTTCTAGACCCTCACCAGTGTCCAGCAAGTCGGAGCTGTAATGAGGCTTTATTTCCGATAATTTCTAACTTTTTCGTCCAGTTCAGGTTTGAGGTCGGCAACTTTAAGGTTAAAAAGCGTCGCTTTCTTCGCGGTGATGTTTCACTTTATTTTATTTATTTTAATGTATTTACTACTCACGTTACAAACCCAAAAGCCTCACATCTGACAAGAATCCGCTCTCCACAGTGGTGGCGCAAATTTGCTTAAACTACTTATTTGTTTTACTTACAGTCAATTAGAATTATTTAATACTATTTATGAATAGAACACAGAATTAATAACGCTAAATTACATTATATTTATCTGTAACACTTTTTGTATTATTTGAAGTCTACCAGAAGGTCCTGGAAATTCCTGGAATATTTGCATCGCACATATACACGCGACGGCTGGATTATACCCGTCGCTCGTGCGTGACGTCTAGGTAGCGCTACGAGGGGACGTTTGAAAATCTGTTACAATATATACACACTTATATATGAGCGTACGCGCACGTGTATTCTCAAATAGCCCTGTTAAGCATAATTGAATGATTATCAAGCCTACTGTTATTAAAAAAATAACTCAAACAAGGAAGTAGAAAAATAGTGCTTTTCTAAAGACACGTTTAAAGCAGATGTTTTTAAAAACAGCGCAATTTTTAAATCTTGATCTGAATTAGGATTTTTGGATTATAAAAAATGAACCATTTCATTAAAGTTTAATAAAAAATAACCTTCATAAAAATTTCATTGTTATAAACAGCCTAAAAATCATAAATAATAAAGTAGTTTTAAGGAATAAGAAATTTTTGTTTCAGAAAACCACCCAAAAACTAATTTCCATGTACAAAATGTATCCTTAATTTTAATTTACTCTTGTCACCTCAAAATTTGGTTATTTTGGGATATACTAGTTTCTTAAAAAAAATAAAACTTTTTAATTTGAAAGAAAAGTCGTAGTTCAACTTTTTTTTATATTAGTACAACCTTCAGTGGCATTTGCTTCTAATTGTAGTTTAATATGTCAAGCAGTTTACTTGAACTTTTTTGCTTTTTTCGATTTTTTAAATTACCTAATATTGTTGTACAAAGAAGTGACGATAAATTTTATATTAAAAATGAAATTAATGTTACTAAAACGTTTAAAATGGCCCAAAAAACATTGGGTGATCAATCTTTATCGATAAAAACCGTATTTCAGTGGCATCAGTTGCACATAGAAAGTCGTGAATTTGTTGAATCTTGTCCATCATGTCCAAATATGGAAAAACTGAGAACAAAATAATGTGAAATCATCATTCGCTTGTAAGAGAGCTTGGCATATCAATAAGTTCAGCAGATGCAATTTTAAGTGATGTTTTGGACTTGAAACATTTATCTGCAAATAGTTAATTGTAAATTTTCCGCCAATACTTTAACAAATATTGCTCTACAAGCACGGTATTCTCCAAATATGTCACCATGCGACTTTTTCCTGTTCATTTGACTTAGTTGAATCTATAAAACCAAAATCAAAGGAGGTTCTGATAGAAATTCTATCCAAAAAGTAAATATGAAAAACGTTTCCAAAATTGGATTAAACGTTGGGCTGTGTGTATCGCAACGGAAAGGAATTACTTTAAAGTAAATTTTGGTAAGTAAATAAATATTATGTTTTTAAAATCTCTAATATTGTTGAACAAAGAAATTGCATTAAATATGGTGTTGAAATAAAAGTAATGCCACTGAAATGTTTAAAATGGCGCAGGAAGCATTCGGTGATCAATCTTGATATAGAAAATCTATATTCCATAGTCGATTAATGAAACCCACTTCGAGGAACTGAATCGATAAAACCAAATTGAAGGAGGTGCTGACGGATCATTCTAAAAGTGAATGTGAGTGTTTCCAAGATTGGATTAAACGTTTGTCTGATGTGTATGGCAACAGGAGGGGATTACCTTAAAACAGACAAAATAAATTTGAACGAATAAATATTTTTAAGACTTAAGGTATAGTTCGAAGGTAACACCATCAAGAAGACTTAAATATACGTAAGGCATGATTTGAGAGGGACAGGAGCAATAAATATTGAAAATCACTGATATCGCCCAAGGACCAACGTAATTGAGGATGGTCGCGATTAACGGTTGTTGAAGTTATTGTTGATGTAATATACAGTAGTGCCCAGACAATCGCGACGATGCCCAGACCCATACAGCTGCCAAAAACTGACAAAGTTTGATCATTTATTGTGCACTATACTGAAACATTGTTCCTACAGTCCGGATTCATTTGTTTGGACTACTAAAATGAGGACATATATTTAACAACAATATTACTGTTGAAACGTTCGTGTGATTGGTTGCTGTACAAGCGATAGTGAATCAAAAAACTACCTCTTCCTTAAGAAAATTAATTTTAGAAACAGAAATTTTTTGTTTGGTGAAATCACCATAGGTCTTGTATTTATTAGGCCGGTTTATAAAAGACATTATTTCATCGAGTTTTTAAAAATCTGATTTAAACGAGCTTTTCTTCAGGGTAGTTTTTAGAGCTGGCATTTTTTAAATAAATATAGGCTTACTGATCATTCAGTTCTGCTTATAAACGTCATTTTAAAAATCTGTTTTATAACCTGGCACTTTTCTAACTACTAGAAGCAATTATCGCATTTATTTTTAGTTACACTTCAATATTAATAATTACAATAACAAGATGATTTTGTTCTGCCCATCTGACTATCCTCTGTTTATAGTGTCTACACATACTTCGCAAACAAAGGCAAAAACAGCTAAACCGTACCCATAGAACAATAGAGTGTAAGCTTCAATGAAATGTGCTAGTTTGAGCTTTACCACACCTTCCGTTTCTTCCAAAACTGGCGGGCCTCCCTCGTTCACCACATCCTTCCACCATTTATTTACCAGCCGTTTTTCAATGCACTCTTGCGTCCAGTAAACTGAGGGGCGATTTGATGGACTCTATTTTCTCATGTAGAAAGTACCGAATATTGTAAGATTTAGTTCCATTTGAGACTTTTCGCGTGGATGTGCCTGGGCCGAAAAGACAGATAGTGTTTATTTCGCGCGAAGCGACCCTGTACAACATATGAAAGGACGTTTTGTTCACTATTTTTATTCTTGACAGCAAATGCTCGTGACCCTGGAAGTAATATCCAAGATGAACCATGTGCTCTAGTTCCTAATTAAGATGAACTTCAGTGTCGTAGCTTTGAATTGCAGCAGAGTAGCTCAACATGATGTCTGAATCAGGGAGAGCGAAAATACTCCCCAGTTTTCCTAGGTACACCGTATCGACGATCAAGCAATACAATAACAAAGCCGTATAAAAAATTCTTGCAGCATTACTGTTTGGAATATACGAAGCCCTAATTGCCACACAACTGCAAAAAAGTCGAGAAGAAATCTTTGAAAGCTACTTCGGCTGCCCGTATAATATTTTGGAGTTTTAATAATAAAACTTAACAAAACAAGTCCTCACATTGGGGATGAAAATACAATCAATAACTTTCTGTAGACTTTTAGTTTTTTCGGTTTTCTGGTGCAGCGAAAGATGTAATCTTGATAAAATACTGGTGCAAATTCAACAGGAGCTGTTTGTGAACTGTTCATGAACAGGTGTCCTAAAGCAACATCCGCTGATGCATCTACCAGAGAATTAGTTATCATTGTATAAGTCCCATTATTATAAAGCTCTGATGCATACGGTTCTTCTTTTTCTTCAAAAATAACGTTCACATTGGCAATCTTCAAAAAGGTCTTCATCACGGCATTAAAAACGCCTGGGTTTTTAGTTTTGTTTGGGTTCGACACATAAGCATCTTGTTTTACCCAAGCCACAATTAAATCACAATTGGAAAAATCCTGTAAAGGCATTATTCCTGGAAATATTGTCTTGATATTGGGTAGGAAGTTTCCTTTATGACATGAGTTGACTTTAATCAATTTACATCAATTCCACATCTAATTTTAGTGTTGTATGGTTTCAATGAATAAAATGTTATGGTACTTTCATCCTCTGCGCCTATAATAAAATTAATAATTCCATATTTTATAAAAAAATTAATTATTTTATTCGTGGTGTTAGAAATCGTCGTTCATTAGAAATCATTATTAAATCTTTCCTTATATTGTTGAAATATTTGAAAAGATTTTTCAATGATACAGTTTCTTCAAACGACTTTACGTAAATTATATAACTGCATTCTTTAAAATATGACCCAGCTAAATTGATGATGCTCCCACCAAAAATATTCTTTATGAAGTTTAGATTGGTCGTACTGGGATTGGACAAATATATTTAAATACATTTTCTATGCACACATCATTTGGGTTATTATTAATCATTGAGAATTCGTATAACGCGGCCATATTTGTTGAAAATATAGTCAAAATTACTAGTACCATTATTGACCTTTGTTAAAACAGCGACACTTACAAGACACTTAATGTGATAATCAAGCTTACGTTATACTGCACAGCAAATAGTGTTACTATTTCATTTGTCATATAAATAGCTGTAATTTTCATTTTCTTACCCCTGTAATGACGTTTTAACTGCGACTTCTTTTTCAGAACAGATTTAATTCGATACATTAGCATTATTATCAATTCATCATTTATTACTAATGTTAATAACATTTGAAGTGGCCATGCAAGATGTCTAAATATAAACGTCCAAGTGATGCAAGATATAAACAGATCGCGCTTTAAGAGAATTATCCAGAGCAAAAATTTGTCAAGTGAATCATTTTATTTGTGTTTACAATACTGGCACACAGTACAATTTTGCCACAATCCATCGTTTATAAATTTAAGTAAATCGTAAGTCTATGTACAATCTTCAACACTTTGTAAGTAGTAGACAAACTAAATCAGTATGATAAAAAGCTAAACTTTAAGGAATAGTTTTTAAATAATTTCTTGGACGAGAAACTGGTACGTATTTGAACTAGGAACTAATTAAGATATGCAATATTTTTTTACAAGGACTGTGACTCATATTTATCAATTACTACAAATAAAAATATCCCGTAAAATCTTTGAGAAATGAAAGTTTTTTATGAGTTTTAATTAATTAATTAATTAATTATAAAACACCTTTCTTAATATATATTGAGTGTACAAATAAGTTTCTGCCGTTTTTTTATAAACAATTAAGAATTTATTGTAAAAAAAAGGTACAAATAATGTCATTCAAAATATTGCCCATCGCTTTCTACTACTTTTGACCATCTTTCGGGCAGCAAGTGGATACCCCGTCTAAAAAATTGCTCGTCTTTTGAGGCGATCCACGAATCGACCCATTTCTTCAATTCCTCGTAAGAAGTGAAGTGCTGCTCAGCCAGACCATGAGTCATCGACCGGAATAGGTGGTAATCTGAAGGAGCAATGTCTGGTGAATACGGCGGGTGGGGTAGGACGTCCCAATTCAGTCCTTCCAACGTTTCCTTTACGCTTTTGCAACGTGTGGCCGAGCGTTGTCATGCTGAAAAATGACTTTATCATGCCTTTTGGCATACTGTGGACGTTTAATCTTCAATGCTCGGCTCAATTGCATCAGTTGTTGTTGGTAACGTTCCCCGGTGACGGTTTGATTAGGTTGGAGTAGTTCGTAATAGATTACTTCAAGCTGATCCCACCAAATCCACAGCATTAGCTTCTTGCCATGAATGTTTGACTTGGCCATCGAAGTAGAGGCATGCCCGGGCTTACCCATGACTTCTACGCTTTGGGTTGTCGTAGTGGATCCATTTTCGTCTCCGTCACGATTCGATGCAGAAATCCTTTGCGATTTTGCCTTTTGAGCAATTGTTCGCAAGCGAACAAGCGACGCTCGACGTCTCTTGGCTTCAGTTCGTAAGGAACCCAATTTCCTTGGTTTTGAACCATACTCAGGGCCTTGAGACGTTGTGAAATAGCTTGCTGAGTCACTCCTAACTCTTGTGCAAGTTCTTCTTGCGTTTGGCACGGATCTTTCTCCAGTAAAGATTCCAATTCTGTGTCATCATACACTTTGGGCCTTCCACTACGTGTTTTGTCCTCCACGTCAAAATCACCACTTTTAAATTTCTGGAACCACTCCCGACAACTTCTCTCACTCAAATTAACATTACCGTATGCTTCTACGAGTAGCTTATGCGCCTCAGCTGCAGATTTCTTTAAATTAAAAAAGTAAATTAGCAATTCCCGCAAGTGACGCTTATTTGGCTCAAAACTTGACATCTTAATGCGATGAAAACTAAGTGATGCTAGCAAAAAGTCAGAGGTATTAAAAGGTTATACTGTTGCCAGATGTCAACATATACTATACGACATTTTACAGCTGACAATTTCGATGTTATCTTATCGGTGGTGCCATCTTTTGAAAACGGCGGAAACTTATTTGTACACCCATATAAACAGATATTCAAGATTAAAGATAGACTGCAGCTAGCCTACCATTACCTATTTGCTCTGTTTCACTAATTATAGAAGTATATAAATGTTTTAATGCTAAATATAACTATAATCACTTCTACCATTGAGAAACTAATAATACGCCAATTTTTCATTAAGAATTAACGTTTTTTATGTGATCTCCACTCTTTAGCAATTTGTTTTTAATTTTTCTAACATTCATGTTAATATAGCCCTAATAACAGAGACAAAAAATAAACTAAAAGGCATCTAAGATCTAGAAAAATACAAGCTAATATACAGCGTAGTAAAACAAGACATGAGAGCCACAGCTGGTATGACAGTTATGATAAATAAAAATTGGAAAAGAAAATAAAATTACACGAATTAATAAACGAAACAATCACAAGCATAAGATGCGGAATGGAACAAGGATATTTGACCATTGTATGTGCGTATGCCCCAGAAGAAGAAAAAAGAGAAGAAATCTCACTATTTTTCGAACAGTTACAACAATATTTTAATCAAATAAACAAGAATGATTACATCATAATTAGTGAAAATCTTAACGGTCGTATCGATAGAAAGAAATTTGAAAATATCATTGGAACAAATGGCGAAAACCACCTTAACTAAAATGGAAAAATGCTCAGAGATTTTGCCTGCTACAACAACATAAGAACTATGAATAGCTTCTTTAAATATAAACCAGCTGACACATACACCTGGGAAGCAAGAGGCTAAAAATCGATAATCGGCTACTTTTTAGCAAATAAAAAAAAACTATCACAATATTTAATGGCACACGAGTATATAAAGGAATAAATGTACTACTTCTTAGACGCAAAACGGGTAAAAAATAAAAAACGAACGAATTGCTCCAAGAAGAGTCGGTTAGAACACTTTATCAAAGAACGCTAACGGAACATAATAGACAATTCCCAGAATCTGACAACGTAGAAGACGAATAGACAAATATAAAAAATATAATTGAAAAGCAGCAACAGAAGCCCCTGGAAAACGAAACACAAAATATAATAATAAATAAAGATACCCTTGTCAGAAGAACATAATGCAGTTGAAGATAAAAACAAGGCATACCACCTATGGCTACAAAATAGAACAGAAAGAAACAAAACAGAATATAACCAAATGATGCAAATTGTAAAAACCTAAACCGCCAAGCACAGCAAAATAGATGGGATACCTTCATATCAAGAATATAGAACGATGTACATGGACGACAACAGATGACGTATAAAATTATAAGACATCTGAACAGCGAAGTAAAAGACACAGCACAAATAAAAGTAATAATACCTACCGAATGGTTAAAGTATTATAAAAACCTATGCTTCCTAGAAGAACTGACAGAAGAGGACCAAGAAGAAGAAAACGGAAAATATCCAATAGAAACTGAAGAACTAAATGACGCGCTGCTATGCACTAAGAATAGAAAAGCCTGCGGACTAGATGGAATTAACAGCGAACTTATTAAATATGCTTCGTAAGAATTAAAGTCAAGATACGTTTGCTTAATCAATATGTGCTGGACCAACCACTCTATCTGTCATGAATGGAAATGTGGCGATGATCAAACCATTTTTTAAGAAAGGATCGAAATGCGAAAACAACCGAGGAATAAGCCTATTAAACACTTCATATAAAATATATACAACAGTATTACCCAAACAACACAGTAATATTACAAGAGCACACAGGATTCAGAAAAGGGATATTCTGTACTGACATATATTTACTACAAAACAAATAATAGAGAAACATCAAAAATTCAACAAAAAACACACATGATGTTCGTAGACTACATCAAAGTTTTCGACAAAATCTACCGCAAAAACTTTGGGAAATAATGAACAGACGAGGCATATCCATGCATCTAATTAAAGCCATTAAAACATATGCGCATACAGAAATAATAATACATTACGATAGAAACAATTCCCGAAACACAAATGTTGGACTAAGACAGAGATGCAACCTGGCCCCAATTCTGGTGCATCGAGTGGTTGGTTCTTGGGTTATAAGGCCGTGGTCAAACCAACCACACGCAGCACCATAACACCGACCGTGAAAGCCTTCGCATCAGTTTGTCCCCAAATCTATTAAAGTTCTACTACTGTGTACAAATATAACCCGGAATTTTGTTATAATTTATAAAATCCTTATTTATTCTTAAAAATCTATTTCATCGCCTTCGAATTAATCCCCCTCGGCTGCAATTCACTTATGCCAGCGAATTTTCCACTCATCAAAACACTTTGAAAAGTCCTGTTTCGGTATGGCCTTCAGCACCTTCTTCGATTCGCCTTGAATCTCTTCTATCGTGTTAAAACGGTGTCCCCGGAGCGGTCTTTTCATATTTCTGAATAGCCAGAAGTCACATGGAGCTAAATCAGGCAAATACGGCGGTTGCGGAACGATATGGGTGGAATTTTTAGCGAAATGGTCATGAAAAATTGAGGGTTTTTGGAACCAAACGAGATTTGGCTTTTTTGAGGCACAAAACTTCCTTCAAAATGGTGTTGACTGATCCATTTCAAAATGCCAACGATGTCGGCAAGCTCTCTAGTTGTCAATCGACGATTTTGGAGTACCAATTCCTTAATTTTCGCGACGTGCTGTTCGTCAGTTGATGTTCTTGGACGTCTTTGATGTGGTTTGTCTTCAACGCCTTCACGACCCTCTTTGAACATGTTATGCCGTTCGTATACTTGTGTTTTAGACATAGCCTGTTCACCAAAGGCTTTTTGTAACATTCTGAGCGTTTCCGTAGCAGAAATATCATTTCTAACAGAAAATTTAATCGAACTTGTTGAATATTTTCTGACATGGTAAAAATCGAAAAAGTTAATTTTGGTTGTTTACGAAAACGAGCGTCACTCTTCAACTAATTAAGATATTAACCTAAAATTTGACACAGATGTCAGTAGCAATCCTACCAACTTAAAACTAAAAAGTTTTGTGCCCACGAAATGCCCGCGCAGTTTAAATTAAAAATTCCGAGTTATATTTGTACACAGTAGTATATTGACGATGCTGTGAAGCAGTTGGTTGATAATATAGAAACTTATAGGCATAATCTAAATAAAACAATATGTTGCCACATTTCTATTCGCAGATGATCAGGTTGAGTTGCAGATTTAGAAAATTCACTTTAACTAGCCTCTTATAAACTGCAACAAATAATGGAAACACGTAACTTAAAAATATCCACCGATAAAACGAAAGTTATGGCTTTTTGCGGTAATGAACCGGTCCGATCAAAGTTAGTTCTAGATAAAATAAATCGAAATAAAATATTTGAACAGGTGAACTGTTTCAAATTCCTGGACTGTTCATTATCTTTCTTGGGAGAGGACGACATCAAAAAAAAAAATTAAAATAGCACAATAAAAAAAACGAAGTACGGAAAAACGACAGACTACCCAAAATATACTATAGATATAGAGCAAACGGAAGACGTAGCTGGAAAAACCGAAAAAGCGATGGAAGAAGTAACTGTAAAAATACAGAATCGCAATGTCGCAACGAATTATGTCCAAAGCATGATGGAGAAGAAGAAAAAGAAGAACATTTATGTATGACTATTTATAAAACAAACTTTAACATGTCCTGAACCGACCGGTTGGTTAAAGCTGAATAAGAACGAAAAATCCTCGAAACACCTTTACTGACAATATGAAAAACTTTTTACAACCTTTTATAGGGTGGCCTAAATTGATCAATAAGATTTTAATTACGCACAGTTTGCATTCTATAAACGTTAGAAGTCAACCAAAGACCACTAGACACATGCATCTGGGGTAGAGAAAACACGAAAAATCAATGTTTCAAAAAAATACATTGCGTGGTGTGCATTGCGGGCTGGGTAACCTATAGCTTTTATGTACACATATATATATATATATATATATATATATATATATATATATATATATATATATATATATATATATAGTATACTTATACAAGCGTACTCTTCTTAAAACGAAAAAAGAATTCGTTTGTCAAGACTGATGAAATTTATGTTTTTAATAAGAAGTAAGTGGTAAAACTCTTGCCCAAATCCGGCCCTACAAAAAGGAGCTCTTGTTTGCTTTGTTTCCCTTTTGGTTTTTCCAGATATGGTTTATCTGTGCCTTAAGTAAGTTTAATAATTAAACGTTGTGCCGATCTACTGTTTTATTTACTAAATCCGAAAGGTAGGTTTTATGTTCAATAGGAATCAACGGTATTTATATCAAATTAGGTTAGCTGGTAGAAATAGTAAGTACCTCGGATAGCACAAATCTACACTTTTGTACCATACGCTATAATCGAGAAAGCTGGTGCACCGTCCCCACAAAGGCGGTGCAAGGTACCCACCCGGATGATCGCCAAAGGCAATTGTTGACAAAACGTTCAATAATTCAATGAGTTTAAAAGAACCCAGCTAAAGTTCAATAATGCATCTGACTGAAACCCTAAAAAGAGAGACCCTACCTTCAAAAGCAAAAGTTTTATGACATTAAAAAAAGTGGGGCAACGTGTCCTATAATTATTTTGACTAACTAACCTATGTAATGTAGAGAATTTTATGTTCAATTTTCCTTAATTTTTGAAGTAACATAAGGCTTTTTCGCACGTGTAGATTTTAGAGCCTAAATAGGCGGAGATATCTCATTAGTGGGCGAGACTTATTTAACGATGCACATAACTAAAAAAAAAATTCAATATTTCTTAAATCGACATCAATAGTTACGTTTATTGCTTACTAATGTACCTAAACGTTGCTTTTTCTAATGTTTGCCTGTAGAAATCAATAAAAAAGCGTTTACAGCTGAAGGAAATAATTATAGATGGCATTGTAAACAGCGCTCTCTTAAACAGTAATCAAGTAACCTTAGGAGAAGTGAAGGGTGCTTTAAAGTTGACGGTAATATTTTGAAAACTTACTTAGACTGTGCCACAGTATTTGCGTATTTTTAATTAACAAAATAATCAATTAAGTTGTGTTTTCTTAATAATTTTGGTAAGGCTTTTTAAAAAGTTCTATTTCTACAGTTTTTGAAATGGGTTACTCCACAAAAAATTAATAGTTTCTAGGAAAAACAACCTTTAAATATACATAAGTAATTATTAAATAAATTGGCATAAATCAAACAAAAAAAATCGTTATTCTTTATTTAATTCACGTTTATAATTAGAATTTTGGCGTAATAAGATGAAAGCCTGTAGTATTGGTTTCAGCTATTTGCCTATCTTTCTATTAACAGTTTTCTTTTTTTCTACTATAGAGCCTATAACTCTATCTTATTGCATCACTTTAGGTGAAAACCACTTTTTAATACCTTTCTTGAAAATGATAATTCTTTCAGACAAATGCAAAAATTAGCACCTCATATTTTTTAAAAACTTACCTAATGCGTACATTTCAGTTTTTGAGTGGAAAACACGTTTATATTATTTTCTTACATATAATAATAGGTCTAGTAAAAAGAAATCCATTATTTTTGCATGAAATTGAAGGTTTTATTTAACATACTTAGAATTAACCGATTTAGGTCAAATATGCGCCGTTCTGTTCGAGAACTTATTGTCATTTTGAAAGTAATTCCATTACGCCTCTCTTATAGAAGTCCTACTGGCAAAAAAACTGGGACAGTCGATTTTCATAAGCCTCTCTTGGGGTGAATTTTTCACCAGCAAAATAGTTCGCCATGGACAGGAACAGGTGGTAATCACTTGGTGCCAGGTTTGGACTACAAGGTGAATGCATAAGAACCTCCCAACCAAGCTCCCGGAGCTTCTGGCGAGTCGCTATCGATGTGTGTGACCTAGCGTTGTCTTGATGAAACACAATTCCTGTCCTAGTGGCCAAAGTTGGCCGCTTCTGGGCGATTGCTTTCTTCAGACGGTCCAATTGTTTACAGTACAGATTCGAATTAAGAGTTTTACCGTAGCGGAGCAGCTCATAGTATATGATTCCTTGCCAATTCCACCAAACACACAGCAAAACCTTCTTGCCCGTCAATCCTGGCTTGGCCACCGTTTGCGCCGGCTCACCGCGCTTCGACCACGACCGTTTTCGCTCGACGTTGTCGTAAGTGATCCACTTTTCATCGTCAGTCACCATCCGCTTCAGAAATGGGTTGACCTTGTTGCGATTCACAGATGGAGATTCGGTCCATGAGGTTTTTTTTCGCGTTAACTCGTGTGGCACCCATACATCCAGCTTCTTTTTGTATTCAGCCTTTTCCAAATGGTTTCAAACGGTTTTTTGTGCAATTTTAGCTCCTGGGCAATAGAAACAGTGTTTATATAACTACCAGACTTAGCGATTTCCATGGTTTTATCCACATTTTTTGACATTTCAATCTTTGACATCGAAATTACCGGAACGGAATCGACTAAACCAAAACTGCGCTTGATTGGCTGTTACAGTATCAGAACCAAAACACTATTCACATTTTCAGTCGTCTGGCTTGCGTTTTCATCTTTATCAAAGAAAAACTGTAAAATATAGCGTATTTCCTCCTTGCTGGTGTCCGTCTTTGACATGAGCTCAAACAAAACCGAGTCAACCATTCACGAAACTGTCAAATAAGTTTTTTTAGTACGAAATGTCGGCTTTCTCACGCCACCTAGTGTAAACCGATCGGTCTTTTAGAGCGCAAGATACAATTTATTAAAGCCATCTATTGGAAAAATAATGGATTTATTTTTACTAGATCTATTATAATTTATACAATTACTCTCTGAAATGTTATCCAATGCTAAGATTTATATCCTGTATAATTTAAACAATTTATTATACTTACTAGGTTAATCACATATTTAATATAATTTTAGTGATTGACAAATTATATGTGTAAATATGTAAATAAAGAAACTGATATTATGCTAAGAATACACTTCGGTAAAAAAATACTCTGGAGATGGCATAACTAATAGAAAATTAATATTAAAATTTGCTTTGTTTGCTATCACCAAGAAATCTTAATTTCTATAAACCTGTCTAATTTTGTAATTCTGTTGGTTTACCCTGTATATTAAGTATGCTATTAAATTTAGATTCAATTTTTCCCCTAGGAACAGCGCGCTTGCGCAATTATTAGCGGTAAAGTGGCCTTTGGAAAAATAACCTATAAGTGCTATTTACTTTTAATGTCACTATAAAAGCACCAAAAATGAACAGCGGAGACGAATCCAATGATGTATCCGTGCTAAACGTTAAGGAGTATCTAAAAGGTATTTGCCAATGTATCTGTGACGACTTCCACGCCTTTCTGAAATCGTTCTCTTTTTTGTTTGTATACACACAGAAGCAGGATTTTGCGACGAGACACTCAACGAAAGCGAAATGCGGGAGATTTATCAGGTCGTAAAGAATTCGCGAAGCACTGCTTCGGCGGAGGACGAGCAGCGCAGGATCATGGAACAGACTGAGGCCAACTGCAGCATGCTAGATGAGTTGCGCAGGGAAAGCACGCCAGTGCATGCCAGCGGGATTGACGCGGCGAACGATTGCAGCGATGTGTCTAGCAGTACCGTTGTTAATGAAGGGAAGGTCAATGCCGCAAAAGAGAAACCATTTACACCCAAAACTTGGTCACTACAAAAAAAGCAGTTGAAGTTGGCATTCGATGTTGAAGAGCAGATTTCTTCGACTACCATACCTACAAAGCACTGTTTGAGTAATGAGGATTCAGAAATGATTTGGAACGAAACTGATAAGGTTGATGTTTTTAATTGTGCCCCAACCACACATAAACCTCTACAGCGTATACATATAACTCCCAAGTATAATCCACCATTTTACTGTAATCCTCAGATGGCTGACATAGAAGAGCAACAAAAGGCTCAGATGATTTACAGTTATCATTTTGTGTTACACCGCAAGTTAGACAAATATCAACGACAGTCCATATATGGTGCTCCATGGGGCAGACCGATTCAACCCACATTTCGTTTTAATGGTAGCTTAACTAGAAAACTTGAGATAGGTATGGATCAAGAAGTTTTGCAACAAGAAAATGATATAAGGGAATATTTTGAATCGTTAAGAGACAATTCAGATGAAGAATTTGAGACGTACATATCAAAAGCGGGACGGTCAACGAAACGTAAGCTATATACAGAAGATGAAGATGATCTGGATGGTTCTGAAGAGTGGAAGAAAAAGACGAAATCATCTGCCAGCTCCACTGATTCAAAGAAGAATAAAGTGAAGAAAAGAGTAGCTAGTTTGTCAAATGAAGAGATTATGAAACGGTCAAAACTGTTTTCTGATGGCAATACTCCATCTTCTCGTTCTAATAAGATATTTGATAAGTTGGCAGAGGAGGAGAGCAAGAAGCATGAACTCGATAAAAAGATGGAGAAATTTACTGAGTCTTTGGCTCGCTCAAGTGATGAAGAAAAAACTGATGCTAAGGATGTTGCAGAGCTGATTCATGCTGAGGAACCTTTTATTAGACGGAGAGTTGTTCCTCCGTCACAGGCAACCAAGCCAGGTAATTATTGAAAACAATTCTTATATTGTTTTTACAAAATATTATTGTGTTGCATACATTGCAGGTTGAAATAATTGGTAACATTATTTTATTCAAATTTAATACTATCAAATGAAATTTTGATTTATTTGATTAACTCTTTGAGGCTGACTATCATTACATTTTTGTAAAATTATTTTTTTAATATTAAACAAGTATAAAGCTACACATTGAAGAGGATTATATTTTGTCTTATCATAAATACTCTTATAAATGCAGATCATACACAACTGATTGAGAAGACTACTCATCATGTGGTAAAACAATGGGCTGATATTCTATATTGAGCTACTGGAGACAATGAGTGATTATAAAAAAAAAATGTGCAGCAGTTATAGAAATTTTTACAGTTCTTCAAAACCAAAATCAGCAGAATGTTCATATACCAACTCTTAGTAGGTTTGTTGAATTTATGCCATTGATAAAAGTTTTTTATGCAGCAGGGACTCATAGTAATGAAATCTTTGCAGGAACCAAATGATGGTTCAAGAGCTTAACAGTTGCTAAGCTGTGACCCAAGTTTGAGAACTGGCTGCTAAAATACAGGTTACTTCCTCAAATTAAAACTAAATCTTCACAGGGTATTAAAAATAAAACGTCTTTTTAGTGTTTCACATATAATAAATATAAGTAGCTTGTTTTTGCAAAAAGATAATTAAATTGAAGATTCTTTAACCGTAGAAGTGACCTATTTATCTGATTTTCTTCAAGTGTGATACAAGTGTTCTGTATCAATATGACCGGACTTTATTTCTGTATAAAGGAAATGAAATATGTATGCAAATATACCAAAACACTGTGTTAGAATCTTTAAACAACATCTTATGCTGAATACTAGAGCTATCAGAAGATCGTTAGCAGTTCACAAAAGCAAAGACTAGTTTTATGTAAATGTGCTGGACACTTTATTTCTCCAATAAACAGTCTAGCAATTCTAGAAACCCATTAGATTACAAGTTATAACGATGCTTGAAAACATGCTTTGAAAAGCGAGATATTCACTTTTTAGTTTTAAAATGCTTTCTGGTGGAAGGTAGTGGCAAATGTTTAATTAGATTTTTTGTTTAAAATATATAACAACTCAGATAAAGTGGAAATGGGCCTAATATTTCATAAATGTCTTTGTAACAGAATTTATTTATTTGTAATACTATATATTTTCTTTATCTCAACATTCTTACACTTGTTAAAATTATCATTATGATAATTTAAAAATTAAGAAATGAAGTAATTTTGCTACATAAAGAAACAAGTGGTGGCATTTGTAATAAAAAACTCTTTTTCTTATTTTAGGAAGAGGAAAATCCACTCGTGGACGAGGAAGGAAAAATGCTCCCACTGCTAGAAGTAAGACCCAAGAAACTCAACATGATAACTCCTCACTCGAAAGCTCTCAGGAGTCTCAAAAGTATGATTCGTTGGAGGTTTCGACATCGTCTCAGACCGATAACCTCAGAAAAAAAGATAGGTGTCCAATGTGTAACGAGGAGTTTTTCCAACATGAACTTATGGTAAGTATTGTGTATTAACACAAAGACAGTAGTAGTAATTATGAATACATTCACTGAACCAATAAATTGGCAACTTTACTCGCCATTACTATCACCAATTTTAGTCCATTATCATATTTGTTTGTTAATTTTGTGTTTGTTTTTAATTGTATGCATTAGTGTCGCTAAAGTATTATGTTTTTTTAATTGAAGTTTTTTTTGGGGAGTTGAAATATTTAAACACCTTGTCTGTTACTTTTTGCAAGATCTATTTATATTTCCTCAGGACCATGCCCCTGCCTGCGTGGACAGACACACTGAAAAAAAGCCAACCACCAGATCCATGAGCTTTTCCGATAAGCGCATTGCTTGTGAAAACTGCGACCAAGTGTTACCTCTCGATACAGAGTATGAAGTTCATGTAAAGCAATGTTTGGCACAAAAGCTAGAAATGGATAAGTTTGCTACATAATATTGCTCATTATGGGATGTTTCCTAAATGCTTGAGAGTGTTTTTGCAGGTTGTAAATGTAATTGATACATTACTATATCTAATGGTAAATGATGTACAGTTGAAACAAATGCGTGGTTTGAGTGCCTCCTTTAAGCTAATATTAAGTAATAAATATAGAACGTATGTTGCTGGTGCTCCTGTATGGCACATTCTGTAACTATAAAATTTCATAACACTAAGGGTGTAAAAATAGTGTAATATAGTGCTGTTACAGCAAAATCTCCCCATAAAGATTTTGGCGTTTTTAATGCACAGAAATAAGCAATATGTAATATTCCAAACAGATTCTCTGCATTTCATTTTTAAATGAAGCATAATGTATTTACATGTGTAACTGTATATAAATATATATTTTTTATGAAGTAAAATTCTAAAATAAAACTGCACACTTAAGGTTTTGTGTATTATTTGGTATTAATACACAGAAAAGGACGAATGGGAAATGCTAAATATAGTTCAAATCGCATTAAAGTGTGATGTTTTCTAAAAACTATTATGTCCAAAATCGTTGATAGAATCAATGACAGTGTTTTATAAGAATCCAGTTAATTTTTTGTAACTAGGAACGAACTGTACATAAAAGTCAAACAGCAGTCTAAACAATGGACAAAGCAAATCTTCAAGAAACGTGATGTCAGTTTTTTTTAGGACGCAAAAATAATTGTTCTAGTTGATTTGAATAAGGCACTTTATTTTTGACGAATACTATAAAAAACTTATTGAAGAGAATGAAGGTACCGATTGTAGAATAATGTCCTGAAGAGACAAGAATTGATGCGAAGACACATCAGTGTTTAAAACCATGTTACTGAGCAAAATTTGTCTCAGTTTCAAATTCTTTCGCGTTTCTTCTATATAAATAGCTGAAGCAAAGCATAAATGAGTTCTATAAGGATCTTAAAGTAACCCACTATTGTGAAGTAATTTGTAAACTCTAGAAGTGTCGGTCATATGCGTTGAATTTCAAGGAGTCTGTTGTAAAATAAAGTACTGCTCAAATTGTTATCTTTAATATCAAATAAAGTTGTTTCATCACACTACTCGTGTACAAATATGTGGAGACAAATTTGAATGCTGCCTTGTACATTATATTCCAATGCTAAGGTAGGTCTATAATAAATAAATATTTTTAATATTGACTGTATTTATAACTTATTTTATTGTTAACTAGACTGTGTCTACACGATAGCTCACATTTTTACTTTAACTGTCTTCCTTACTAATCCTTTCCACGTTTTTTCTGCATTTTCAATCCTTTCAATCCAATTAATAGCAGTTCTAAATTTAAGTCTCCTTTATTTGCAGTTTTTCTATGGAAATCTGTAATCGTTAGTGGAGCCCTCAGCAGATCCAGAAGTTCGTTATCAAAGGATATCTAAAATAAAAAGTTAATGTTCTCATGAATTTGAGTCTGTCCAGCCTTTCCTTATTAGTGTTATTTTTTAAAGTGGCGACTTCACTGATGCTGACGTTTAAAACTCCTTTCACTTGCATTACTCTTACCTTTTGCAATGTCGTTATGTAAATTAGGTGGTCATTTTCACATTTTTCTTATGTAAGCTTTCCATCTTGTGACCTGTTTCTACTTTATAACTAGTGTTTTCTTTTGCATTCACATTGAAATCAGGAAATAACCAACTAAAATTTTTTTTTGCTTAAATAAATTTACTTTTAACAAAATATATTTTGAACTTCAGTCTAATAAAGTCACAGATCCCTGAAAAATATTAACATATAGATAAATAGACAAAATGATATTAATATAAATCATGGTAATTAATCAGAAGTGAGGAAAGGCATTGTAATGGTTATTTTGCAGAAAATAACTTGAATCTTTGATCTGCAACAAGATATAATGATACTGGTTTAACTTTTTCTAATACAATTGTGCTTAAGGGTAGGTACAAACTCAGTCAAAATATTCGGTGCGTGTTGGATTAAATCGCGCCTTACTTTAATTTTGTTATTTAAACCATACTATGATTTATTTTGAGAACTAAAACTTGACTTTATTATAAAAATTGTATAAATACATGTACTTACCAATTTAAACAAAATTAATATGGGAATGACACTACGTGACCGTTTTGGGAAATTAACCATCACGTCTTGCATCCAGTACAATAATCAATTATTCTTCTGAGCAC
The DNA here is from genome assembly GCA_036346155.1 of Sinelater perroti. Taxonomy (NCBI): domain Eukaryota; kingdom Metazoa; phylum Arthropoda; class Insecta; order Coleoptera; family Elateridae; genus Sinelater; species Sinelater perroti. The sequence goes on along the minus strand of JARFIY010000359.1, from coordinate 13,009,538 downwards.
AGACTCAATGTGAAAACCAAGTGGAACTAACCACCATATCTCTGCTGTTTGCAAAATCTATGACCATTTCTCCATTTTCGTTTACAAATATACGGTGGTTAGTTCCACTTGGTTTCCACATTGAGACATCTACAAAACAACATGGATATCGCCGGATGGGGAAACTGCTAACCAGATAGACCATATATCTATACATTTGAACATAAAGTAAACAAAGACATGTGGCGTGCCGTAGGCTCTTGATTTACATATGAACGTGCGTTCTAAACAAAGACAGCCGATACATTTGAACGAAAAGTAAACAAAGACGGTGTGCCGCGCTCTGAGCGCTTAATTTTCGCGAGGAGGCCCGTCCATGCACGTTGGGGCCGCTCTTACTTCTTGCCGAATGGTCGAGCGGCCGCTGCATTGCAGTACGCAAAAAGCACGTCTGCGACGGCCATTTGATTTGCTTTCGCCGAACGGAGGTTGGATTAAGCGCACATTCACCATGGACGTAAGCATAAACACCCCATAAAAATACCAATATATATATATATATATATATATATATATATATATATATATATATATATATATATATATATGCCTCATCCAAATAAATTTACATTTACATTTGAGATTTTCTTTACAACGATATACACAACGCCACTTATTCAATCAATTGGACAGAAAAGTGGGAAATATAATTAAAAAAAAATACTACCTAAGACACCAAGAAATCCAAAGATATTATATTACTAAAAAAAAGTTGTCACTATAAATATAAAGGATTAAATCTAACTTCTAATTTTCTGCGGTTTGTTTCTATCTGAAAATCAGCTCAATAAAGCTAGTCTAGAATATCTAATCATTTTTAAAAGATTTAAAGTTGGTTTTATAGCTAAATACTCCTAATAAAACTTTAATTTTAATTTCCTACGGATAAGTTCAATTTTTTTTTGTATTAGCATTATCTAAGTTACCTCACTTCATATTTTTGACTTTTTTTCGTGCACTTACCAGCACCGCAGCCTCAAGGACATATTATGCCTGCTAGCATGACTTAACTAACTTAATTCTATGACCCGTAGGTTGATCAAGGTCGAATTCGGCTGTGCCGGGTTCGCGAACAGAGGAACAATGCTGATAACCACGAATGCAACTTTGCTTTCTAGGTGGTGCTCGTATACTAGCAATAAGTACAAAAATAATCCATAAATTTAGATTTTCAACGACAGTCATAAAACGCATTAAGAATACATCAAAGTTATATTAGAAGAGCAGTTTCTTGTTTTTCTGTTGGTTACAAGTTACTTATCTTACAAATTTATGCATACTTTTGTATAATGTCAACAATAAAGCTGTAATCTGTTAAAAGTGCTATTTTTTATTATCGCTGACAAAATCAACAATAAAACGCTAATAATTGAAAACCGGTTTGACGCCACTGGTTAGGACCATAGTCTACTTTGTACGTATAACGGAAGCTATGCTATCCACAAAAGATGTGTAGAGGTGTTTTAATTAAATTTAGAATTAATTAGTGTACCAGAGTAACCAGCGTTTATATTTATTTATTGTTAAATTTTCTAGTTACGATCTAATAGGTATCTCGTAAAGAGTATTATATGTTATTGGGATGGTTAAATTATTTGGGGAAAATAAAAATTCTAATAAAATTACGAAACCTATATCTACTAATTTTCCTTCTGCAAATATATTTTGGCGTTAAATTCGTCTAAAACAACGATTATTTAAATAAAATACCATTTATCGTTAAAGCAAAAGCATAACTACCGTTTAATTATAATAGGTGTACAACTTTGCTTTCGCCGTTTTCCAACAGATGGCTTTAGGCGATAAGTGGTGGTGGAAATAAACAGATATAGTCATACAATAAACCTGGGCATTTGTCAACATAACCTCATCGAAACATTAGTCGATTTGTGTCCGTATCGTAAAGTTATTCTCAATTGAAAATGTCAGTTTACGAGCCAAATTCTCGTCATTTGCGGGAGGTTTTAATTTTCTGCTTCAATATGAAGAAATCTGCTGTTAAGGCTCATCGAATGCTCTCAAATATTTATAGCGAGACCGCTATTAGTTCAAGAACGGTGATTTTGACATTGAAGACTGGCATGGCGGTGGAAGAGAGAAGGTTTTCAAAGATGCAGAATTGGAGGCATTACTTCATGAAAACTCGTTACAAACGCAAGAACAATTGGCAGGATGATTAGGAGTGACTGAACAAGCCATTTCAAAACGCTTCATAGTCATGGTAATGATTCAGGAACATGGAAATTGGGTGCCACATGAATTGAGGCCGAGAGATTTTGAACGGCGTTTGTTTGCTTGTGAACAGCTGCTTGAAAGGCAAAGACGGACGGGGTTTCTGTATCACATTGTGAATGGGAACGAAAAATGGGTTTATTACGATAACTCTAAGCGCAGAAAATCATGGGACTTCCCGGCCATGTTTCCCCGTCAACGGCCAAACCACATATTCACAGCTCTTAGGTCATGCTCTGTATTTGGTGGGACCAGCTCGGTGTAGTGTATTATGAGCTGCTAAAACTGTCTGAAACAATCACAGGCGATCTATATCGAAAATAGTTAATGCGTTTAAGCCGAGAATTGAAACAAAAACGGCCGGATTACTACGAGAGAAACGGTAAAGTGATTTTGCAGCATGACAATGCTTGACCCCATGTCGCAAAGTAGGTTAAAACATACTTGGAAACTTTGACATTGCTCTCTCTGACTATCACTTATTTCGATCAATAGCACACGGCCTGGCTGACCAGCACTTATATTCTTATGAAGAAGTCAAAAACTGGATCGATACGTGGATCGACTCAAAAGATGGAAGAAAATGGTGGCCAGCGATAGACAATATTTTAAATCGTAAATGTATAACCAGTTTTTTGACTAAATTTTTGCCGTTATTCAGTTTCATTTGAATATAATTCACTGTCATTCGTTTCAATCAAATTTCGTTAAACCCTATAGTTTAGTTACATACAAAGGGTCCGCTCTGCTTTACCTGTAACGCAAATTTTCGCTAGTTTATTCTTTTTCTTCTTCTCCGTCATGCTTTGGATATGATCCATTGCTCACTGCCATTTTTACATATCTTTCTCGGTCTTGTCTGTGCTTTGTGTTCCTTTGCTCTTTTTATTATTGCCTATACTCTTTAGTTTTGTCCATAATATTAAATATGTTAAGCTCTTTTGTTATACCTCGATCTCTTTTCATCACTTCTACTGTATCCAGCAACTGATTGTAAAAATCTTATTTTTGATGTCACAATTCTACGTTCGCAGACTTTTGCAATAGTCCAGAATTTGCTGCCATATATAGGGTATCGCGCTTAAATTCAGACAAATTTAAATTTGAATATCCCGCCATATAATACTGCGTGATAGGCTGTTATTGCCGTTTTTGAAAGCCACAAGCTCTTAGGAAACAGTCATAATCTCAAAATAGACGAGGTGATGCAAACAGTTTTGGAGTACAACAAAAGAGCAGCGATTATCGAAAGTCTTCGCGCTAGATGTTTAGCGACTGAAATAATTCCGTTTTTCGGGTACCCGAGATCATTTGCGTACGACATTGTTGTGAATTACATATAATGCTTGTGAGAAGTCTAAGGAAGGTTCCTCTAACCCATCGCCAAAGACTCATTCAAGAGAATGCAGGGATTCCGGCAGTCGTAGAAAGGACTCAGGTGTTGATTTCGGAAGACCCGGGGCAATCATTAAGGAAGTTGGGGTCAGTGTTGAGTGTCAGTGACCGAACTATGCGCCCGATTGCAGGGGAGGGCCTACGTACAATAAAGATACGTCAAATACTCTCTTAGGTTGCCAGATCAAAGCGGTAGTCTTTTGACTATTATGTTTGAACTATAGTCGAAATGTGGTCTCTTTACGCACCGTTATCTAAGCAACATTTGCTGATATGGACAGTGCTGCTTCACAGAGAGCGTGTGAACGCTTCAAGCTATGAATGGAGAACAGGTAAGAGAAATAACATGTGAAGGGGTGCTTTACCTGTAAAGCAAATTTTCACTTGTTTAGTTTAAAGTTTGCAATTTTGATTGAAGACCGCGTTAAAGTGATTAAAGAATACAACAAAAATGGTGAAAAACCCCAAAAAACACTTATCGAGCTCCCCGCGATTATTTTGGTCATTACAACCGTCCAAATGAGACCACCATCGGTCGTTTGGTACGAAAATTTGAGGGCACTGGTTTTGTTGATGAAATGCCAAAGAATAGATGACCGAGAAGTGTTTACACACCGGCAAATATCACTGCTGTAAAGGAGGGTCTGAAAGAGGATCCAAAACTCTCAATAGCTCATTAATCGCGAGAATTGGGCATTTCGGAGACCAGTTTACGCCGTATTATGCGCAAAGATTTGAATTTACACGCTCACAAAATCCAATTAATTTAAGAACTCAAGCCAATTGACCATTTCAACCGACGTGTGTTTGTACATTTGAACCGAATTTTTTATCAAAAATCATCTTTAGTAATGAGGCGCATTTCATGTTGAATGGGACGGCGAACAAGCAAAACTGTCGCTTTTAGGTCAACATGAATCCAAGGGATTGTCAAGAACAACCAATGCATTCTCAAAAAGTGACTGTTTGGTGTGCTCTGTGGTCAAAAGGTGTCATTGCATCATTTTTTTTCGAAAATGATGCTGGAAATGCGATTACTGTGAATTCTAAGCGATACCAAGGCACGATTAATGACTATTTCTAACCGAAACTTAATCAAACTGATATACACGTGCGAATATCGAATTATTGCAGTCGAAGTTCGGTAAACGTTTAATTCTGAGAAATGGAAATTTCAATTGGCCTGTTCGTTCGTGCCATTTGATAGCTTTAGACTTTTTGCGAGGATATCTGAAAAGTAAAGTCTACGTTAATAAACCAGCCATCATCCAAGACATCAAGAACAACATAATTGCAGAGGTAAATTCCATTGAAGCGACTCTATGTGAAAATGTCATCGAAAGAGTGATTTTTTAAAATAATTAGTTGCGGCACTTTCTCAACGTAATAATTAGCAGAAAAATCGTACGAATCGAATGAAAATGTTTTGGACAAAATCCGATTGTAGGATCATTGCGGAAAAAATTCAAAAAGGTGCGAAAAAAAGGTTTTTTGAATTTTAGACACGAAAAAAAACATTGAGTAAAAAACAAAAAATACAACGTTATAGCGCTTGAAAAGACGTATAAAATTGTTTTTGGATCATTAAAATCGGTTGATAACTTTATGCACAAAAAAATAAAAACCGCGAAAAAAAGCGATTTTTCGATGTTCAATTACTCAGTTTGAAATTATTCTAGAAATGTCTTCCGGGGCTTAAATTATAGGATTTTCCAACACCTTTTTAAAATAAAAAATTTGTCAAAAAATATTCATAAGTTTTCGCGCAAATTTCGAAAAAGTAAAAACAGCTACTTTAGTAAAACGACCCCTATTTACACAATAATTGTCGTAGAGCAATTTTGCAAAAAGCTGCGTGTTCTTGAAGACTTCCTCTACAACCATATCAAATTTGAAGTCGATTCGATAATAATAAGTACCTCAAAAGCGCGTCTGAAAAACGTGCAATTTTAGAACGGCCGCGTGGACGCACGAGCGAAGGAGAAGTGGCGCGGTGGTGGGGAACTCTCTCCGCGGTGGAACGGGCGCCCGGAAAGCGATCGCGCGCGTTCAAATTTGAGAAGCCGGAAAAAATTGAGATTTCTCGGGAACTACTGAACGAAAATTGATGTTTTTTTTTAACTGGGGTAGCGCACTAAAATATTAATAATGAGCGGAGTGCTTATTTGACATAAGGGATGGTTATGTGCCTATTAATGAAGTTTGTTTACAAAACATTTTTTAATGCTGTTCTCACTTAGGGGATATTTACACATGTTCACATAGTTAACAACATTGGAATGAAGGTAAATAAAAAATTAACAACATAAATATCGTTTAAACAATGTGTACTTTCATATTGCAAACGTCCAATATTAACAAAACATTAAAAAATACAGCGACACAAAATGACTTAACGAAAATATACGCAAACGCAACAAATACATTATCTTTAATAAAAAAAAAATATTGGGAATACGTTACATTATAATGATGATGAATAATTATCTTTATGCCCTATAATTTGAGCCCCGGAAGACATTTCTAGGATAATTACAAACTGAGTAATTGAACATCGAAAAATCGCTTTTTTTCGCGGTTTTTATTTTTTTGTGCAAAAAGTCATCAACCGATTTTAATGATCCAAAAACAATTTTATACGTCTTTTCAAGCGCTATAACGTTATATTTTTTGTTTTTTACTCAATGTTTTTTTTCGTGTCTAAAATTCAAAAAACCTTTTTTTCGCACCTTTTTGAATTTTTTTCGCAATGATGCTACAATAGGATTTTGTCCAAAACATGTGCATTCAATTCAGACGATGTTTTTCCTTATAAAACCGTTGAGAAAGTGCCGCAACTAATTATTTTAAAAAATAATCTACGCCGCCTGGACTAAAGTGCCATTTTTATTGTTACTGGTTTTTCGACTTTGCCAGCTAATTTGAATTTAATGGCTAAAATGCAAGGTAGCTAATTTCGCCCCAGTTGTTATTCGAGTTTTCATTAATGTTATCGATGTTCGATTGGAATAAGTGACTTAGCGATTTTGCTACAGCTCGGTGTTTGTAAAACTCGTTTTTGTGATCTAAACTAATAATTGAAACTCAAATTGGAACTGTATAGATAAAATTCCGACAACATTTCGGGAAATAGCACCTGAGATATTTTATTACAGTCGCGGATATTTTTCCGAAGTCTGGCGGAGCTTATTCGTTACTTATATATTTTGTTTGTGTCCAAATAGATTTACTGTGACTTAGGTGTTCTATTCAAAAAATGTATAACAGACATTTGCTATCCACTTATAATTGTTTATTACAATTACTACTTATCTGAATTTGCACTTGAAATGACGCGGGTCGACGTTTTAAACACATTCGGTATTGTTCTCATTGTATATTAAACCGTGCTACTTTATGTTTATTTAAATGTAGAACACAACCTCCTTCTGTTCTGCATTATAAGTTGTTTGGCGAAATGGCATTCAAGAGCATTAGTTGGATGATTCATTTTTGTTTGATTTATTGCAATTATAATTTTGTTGTTAGTGTTAAATTAAAGACCTAAATGGGGTGTGGCATGTTAAAGATGTTAAAGAAAGTAAGTTTCTATTTAACATGATTTTATGTTCATTAATAATGTCAACTTTCAGAATATAATTTGCTGGGAAATGTGCCGGGTGGAATTTACAGCGATTTGATGAGGAGCGACATAATCGACGATGTATTTTACGGGTTTAATGATGTGAAAACTCGGTGGGTTTCCAAAACCGACTGGATTTATTACAAAAACTTTTCAGGTGTGTTTTCATAGTTTTTTGTGCGAATCGCTGCAGTTGTTCATCATTTCAGTAAATCCTGACTTGCTAAGTCATGATAATATTAACTTAGTGTTGGATGGTGTCGACACGTTTACAGAAATACTGATTAACGGTCATGAAGTGGGCAGAACAATAAATATGTTTGTGAGGTACATTTTCGACGTTAGACGTTATCTGAAGGTCAGTGCGGCAATAACTTCACTTTATCTATTGTGTTGTTACTTCGCTTTTAAAAACAATTTCGAAAACTTCTGTTGAAAGTCCGTTGATCCATTCGAAATATTCTAGCGCGGCGACAACTTTATTGAGGTAAGATTTAGATCGGCGGTAAATAAGGCAAAAGAGCTCTTTGACAAACAAGCAAAGGATTATCCGATTGTGCCGTTATGTGTTCCCGAGGAATATAATGGGGAATGCCATGCAAATCATGCACGGAAAGTGCAAGCATCTTTTGCCTGGGACTGGGGGCCCGCAATTCCGTCTATGGGGATATGGTGAGTATAACTTTTGATTGCTACTAGCAACCCTTTCGGTGCTATTTTAATGAAACTACTTTTATTGTGAAATATTTTGAGCGGTTTTGTTAATGGTAATTTTAAAATTTTCTTAGTTGTGTAAACAATTAGATTGTATAAACACACAATTACTTTTAATAGATTACAGTAAGAAAAAATAGTTTATTATGTCTTTCAGTACTCAAAACATAACTTCTCCAAAAGCAAATGTATAACACAATTACATTTTATTGAAATAAATTCTAAATAAACACTAAATTATTATAATTATATTAATAATAATAATAATTATTATTATTACTATTACTAATATTATTACTATTACTATCATTATTATTATAAACACATTTAATAATTGAAATAGTAACTGTTCTAATGCAAGAACATAAGTGATCCCGTTTTCAAGGGGGATTAGCCATTATTTTCTCATTTTTGTCTCTTGGTGATTGGTGTGTTGATGGTCTATTCTTCTGCATTATTTTCTATTTCCTATTTGGTTCCTCCACTGTTTCATGTTTAATCTTACAAAGTCGTCTTCTATTTGTTCTTTCTACTTGCATTTCGGTCTTTTTTTTAGGTCTGTTATACATTGGACTCCAATCTGTGATACAATAGTTCTTAAAGTTGTCTTCTTCTTACGTCTGTATATGTGCCCATACCATTTATTTCTCATCGCCTTTATGACTCTTATTATATTTTCTTTACCCAGTATCTCATCAGTTTCATGATTTATAAACTGCCTCTACTCATTTACTTCATTCACTTACTTTTTTTTATTCTGTTATTGTTCTTATGATTTTCCTTTCTAGTATTTTAGCCTTTCCTTCTTCTTTTTCAATCATTGTTATTGTTTCTGTTGCGTTTCTGTACGTAATTACTGGCCTTATCATTATCTTGTAAATCCTAATTCGGGTCTTTTTGCTTAACTTCTTACTTTTTAACATTTGTTTGTTACAGTAAAATAACATATTCCCTTTTATTATCTTCTCGTTTATGTTATACTTTTTGTTTTTCCTATGTACTGTTATTCCACTTCTTTAAATGTATGCTTTCTAGATCTTTCATGAATTGCTCTCACTTTAGTTAGCAAACGCCTACTTGAAATTTATGGAGATAATGTGAATATCTATTATTATATTCATATATTCTGTTATTTATTGCAGTATGTGGATTGTATCAACCATTGAACTTCCTTTTTTGAAGCAATTCTGATAATCACCTGTAGTCTTTTTGTATTCGTTTTCTTATTACGGCCGACAGCACTTTATATGTCACTTTGAGGAGTGAAATGCCCCTATAATTCTTGGAATCTGCCATATTACCTTTCTTTGATATCAGAATTATGATGCCCGGTTTCCATTCTTATGGTATCGGCTGCTCTCTCCATATTCTTAGGATTGTGTTAAAGATTCGTTTGTGCAGTTCGTCCCTACCTTTTTTTATTAACTCCATTGTTATCTTGTCATTTTGTTGCATTCTTTTCTTCTTAGTATGTTGGTTTCTTTGTGTTCTCCACTTCTTCGTCTTCTTCTTCTGTCTTTATATTATTCTCCTCTTCCTCTTCCTTATATAGTTTTTTAAAATGTTTCTTTCAGGATTCTTTTTTGATCGTGATCATTGCTTTCTTGTGTTTTTTACTTTTTTATATATTTGTACAACGGTTTAGTATTATTGCCTCTGCACTCTTTTTCTATTTTTTTTAATTATTTTTCTATTTACTGTTTTTTTTGTTTACATAGTTCTATGGTTTCTCTTCTATTTTCTCTATAGGCATTTATGTGTTCTTTAAGTGTCTTTAGCCATCTCGCTTTCATTTTGTTTTTTACTTCTATTGCTCTTATACATTCATGGTCAAACCATTCTTTATTTTGTTGCGTTAGCCCATATCCTATTGTTTTCTCTGCTGCTTTACTTATACTATCTTTGATATTTTTTCAGTGTTCTTCTATGCACGCATCTTCTCTTTCTTGCACTCTATTTCTGATGACTAATTTGTATTTATTTTTTATTTTATTTTGTTTATAGCGTTCTTATATCCCATTTTATCACTGTTTTTGTTTTGTGTTGTAAGCTCTTTAAATTTATTTCGCGTTTGGTTATTAATAATATGTGAATTGAATCAATGTAAGCTCTTCCACATGATCTTGCACCTTTTGTCACCGTGGTGTCTCTTCTTTTTACTAAAACATGATCTATTTGGTTGCCTATCCTTAAACCTAGATACATCTATGTAATCTTATGATTCTTTTTGTGCATAAACTTCGTACTTCTTAAGCACACATCTATCGCTGCTGTAAATGCACAACCTTTCTCCATTATTGTTTGACTCTTCATGTACTGTGTATACGCCCGTTACTTATCTGTAGCTTTCCTCTTTCCCGACTTTGAAATCTTCTATTATCATCACTATGTCCTCCTTAGGTATCGTTTTATTTTCTCTAGTTTCTCAGAGAACGCTTTCCTTTCGTCTTCTTTTTCCTTTTTTGATGGAGAGTATATATTTATTATTGATACGTTCCTCTGTTTAATTTATAGTTTTAGGTAAGATGTTCTCCATTCTTTAGCCTTAGATTGTAGTATTTTGTCTTTTATTTTCTTGCGTACTATAATGCTGTTCTTCCCCGTTCTTGCCTTTTTCCCCCAGCTACCAAATTTTATATTTCTCTTTGTTTGTTTTCCTTCACCTTCACCTTACTTTCTGTAGTGCTGTTACATCTATTTGATATGTCTTCCGGCTTTAACAAGGTTTTCATATTCCTCTTCGTACTGTGCTTCTATTAATTTTCTTTCTTTATATATATATATATATATATATATATATATATATATATATATATATATATATCGTATCATTTTCTTTGCTTTAGTTGCCATCATTTATTTATTCTATCAGTTTTTTGTTGCTTTTGATTACACTAATTTTTTCTCTTCAGTCTCAGACCATACATATTTAGCTCCATCCATTTATAATTTGTGGTATCCGACTCGTGTATTCTTCCATCTATCTCTTTTGTTCTTCTTTGGTGAGGTCACTAACAATGTAAACGTTGGTTGCTAATTTCTGCTTCTTCTTTAGTATTTCTACCTTTTTTCAAAGTTATTACACTTCACTACTATAATCTTTGCTTCCAACTTTCCTATTTTGTTAGCTACTTTTATTTTAACTGTCATTCCCATCTCTTTTTGTGCAAACTCAGCAACCTCTTGTTTCAATTCTTGTTTCGCATACTCTTTGCCAGTAAACTCATTTCCTTTAATTGCAATATAATTTTCCCTCTCTTATTTTTCTACCTTATAAGTTGCTATTCTTATTTTCGAGCCCCCCTTTTTCCTTTTGCCGGATTTTTGCTTTTTCCTCCCATTCCGCTTTTACTCTTTTCAGTTCTTTTTTCACCTCTGCAAATTATGTTTTCAGATCTGTCAGTTATCTGTTAAATCCACTTTTCAACTCCTTCTTTACTTCATCCAGTTTTTTAATAATTGCTTCTATTTTTTCTAATTCCTTTTCTTCCGTTTAGTTTTTTTTTGGTTGACCCCTCTGCTACTTATTTCTGCGGAATTCTGCGTATTTTTTGCACTTTTTAAAACGCTTTTATTTTCTCCTGCTCCTACTTTTCAAAGTCTTCTGTATCTCTTTTTTGTTTTATTAATTTCTTTACTCTTGGTACACTGTCCGCCTTGTTTGCTGAGGCTTATCGGTTTTTTTTCTGTTCATATAGTTTTTATTTGCAACTTCCGGCACTATACATTTGCAGTCATCCGTTATTTATGCAACGAAATATACTGGTTTTTTATTTATAGGAAACTTTGAAATTTGCGCGTGTTTTTATTCTTCACTCGTGTGCAACTTTAAAATTTTGCAGTCGTTTTTCTAATTTTTAACCATTGGCAATTTGTTTACTTTGTTCCGATTTTGTGCGTTATCTTTTCGCGAGCACCGAATGTCGTAATTATCATGAGAGACCTAAATTCCATGGTCGGTGACAATAATATCTCTATGTGCTCTCTATAACACATACGCATAAGGGAAATCACGGGTTAGAACTAATGAACAACAATGCCCAATGCTAACAAACTTCCCAAGCACTCACAATCTAGTGATTGTGGAATACATTTTTTCGCAAAAATACATTTATAATATTACATGCGTTTCACCAGATTTTAATAGCTAAAAAATAAAGGAAATCACTAACAAAAGTTGTTAACGAAAGAGGTGCAGATGTAGGCAGTGTTCATCACTTTCTAACAAACTTAAAGTCGAACTGGTGGCAATTACAAAAGATCAAGTACAAGCTGGAAAAAATGTAAACGCGACTGAGAACGAGAAAGTTCAAACAAACCTTAAGAACAAACATAGAATTCAATTAGCCGGAGGAGTGGAAATAAGCAGCAAAATCTCTGAAATTAACAGCTAAACAATACGGGGAAAGAAAGAGAAAAAGCAATTTATATCGAAAGATACGTAGGATTTTATAATGAAGGAGAGAGGTTTATAGCAGATAAAAACATGACTAATGATAAAAGAGATTAAAAAAATATATGTTGCTTTACAACTATTTGAGTGAAACTATCAAAAATCCCCAAGAAAGAATAAAGGAATATGGATCAACACGCTCACATCACAAGCTGAAAACGCTATAAGAATATATAACATAAGATTATATAGTACAATTATGTAACTCAGCAGCAAACAGCAAAACAAACCCATATAAACAGGATGAAGGACAAAAAAACTAATTTTGCCGCCAGAGCCACAAATAAAACATAGATTAAAACATTCTGAAGAAATTCTAGGCATGAATGATAATTAGGAATAAAATGAGAAAAATGAGGATGACAAAATTACAAATAAAAAACCTACCAATTAACTATAATCCGTTCAGCGAATACATATAGTAATAAAACTGTCAAAAATTCCCGCTCATTATAAAGAATTATCCGTTGTTGGCAGGTTTAAAAAAGTGCGGGTATTTCAGTAGTCCGGTACACACTGGCCCATTTTTAGCCACTCGTGTGTTAGTCCTGAGGCTAACTTCTTGCGGTTAGAAGTGGCGATTTAATTTGTAGCTCACTATTAACGATAGCGTGTATTGTAAAAGTGAGTTGTTAAATTTTGATTAATCTGTTTAACGCAAAGGGGTAAATATAAAATATTATAAATGCTAGATTGTATACCTGGCTTCAGCGCACATCTTTCTGCGTTTCAGGGGCGGTTCAGAGGTGTGTCATGGTGATTTATTACTATATGTATTCGCTGAATGTATAATAGCATACTCGCCAAAAAGAAATCCAAGGGGCAACACGTGAATTCAAAAATAACAGAGCCTTCAGCCCCGATAATCTGCCCAGTACTTTACTCCCGTAAAGAACTCATAAAATGGTCAAATTGTATAAACAGCATAAGATTACTGAATTTGATTTATAAGATATTAGTTCATTTACTTCCAAACAGAAAACGCCAGCACGCCCACGCGGTTCTCACGCGTAGCTGCGGTATGGACAATTTTGAATTGATTCTTGGGTCTTCGGTGTCTGACCGGCGGCCTACAATCATTGAAAATAATTGAGTACCTGCATTTATTTTGAAAAAAGGATAATAATTCTGCCAAAGTTTGCTACATTGCCCAGTATCAAAGATGGTACAAGTCGAACCTATAAGAATTTTGACCTCTCCGTTGGTAGAGAAGTACACCACATATTGTGTTACAACCTCACTATTATTATTATCATCATCATTTATTATTACTATTTCCAAAAGTAATTACGCGTGGTCTCAATTTGTCTACTTTCCAATGAAAACTATGAGTCAAAGAAAAAGATTGGCTTTTCGTGTGCTCTACTTGACTATAGAAACACATGAAAGTTTGTGTCGGGAATGTACTGGGCTGGGGAAACTTTGTGTGTTGTAATGGGTTACGTAAGTAATGACAGGCGGTAACTAACACGGTCCTGTTAAACTTGTTTGTACTACTGTACGGGTTTGAAACGTGGAAAATAAGAAAAGCTATAACACCTAAACTTTAAGTGTTTGCTAATATATACCTCCGAGGAATATTAGATATTTATAATAAAAAGCCGCAACGCAAATTTCCATAGTTAGATCTAACCTTCACATTTTTTTCGAGTTTTGGGAATATGGTAGAAATGTAGCTGCAGGGGTCCACCGGAACCAGCAAAACTTTCAGTGGTCTATGAGAAAAAAAAGTTTGGGAGCCTCTGCTCTAAGCTAACAATTTTTCATCCACCTTTACTTAAATTTTTGTATGTTTAGAATATTATCAAAAAAATTATAAAGAGGTTGCTTAGACAAAACATTATTTTTTTCAATTTTTGTTATCTACATACGCTTCAATACAAAGTTTACATTCAATCACGCGCCAATGAGAAAAAATAAAAATAAATATACATTTTATTTAAAAATTTTTATTTAAAAACATTGCCTTTCTTGGCTTTAAAATTAGCACACATCTGAACTACATTATCAAAAGAAAGACTTTGTAGAAACTCACTCTCAATACATAGAAGTACGTCATTTTTCTTATTTTATTGTTGATTTCCAAATGTTTTTTACTCTCTTAAGAGCCAAAAACAATCGTTCTTCAGTGCAGTTAGTAATTGAGTTATTTAAAAAATTCTATCAACGGTAGCAGTACTGGAAAAAGTAGACTCTTTGTTCTATGACTTCACTAGTGTTAGGAATCTTTGTGCTTCTAATTGTGTTTTTGGCTTGGTATTCTTATCTTCTTTGTCAATACTTTTATTAATTCTTAAAAATGCTGATAAATACACACATTCCCCAGGGAATATTTTATAAAATCTGAAGCATACTTTTCCATTAGCTGATTTTCTCTCTACTGTATTCTGTAAATCTCCATTTAAGCAATTTCCTATAGAAATCCGAAATCTTTATGTATTTCTGTATATATTGTTCTTTTTCATATTAAGTTGAGCTTTAGGGAATCAGTTACAGCATAATATATTTCTATAATGTGACTGCCGTCGAGACAACTGGTAATTTCCATTTTTATTTTTTTCAAAACTAATTTTAGCTTTCTTTCTTGCAATATTTGTTTTGTAGACGTCAGTTTTACGCACTAATTTGGCTTTGTTTTCTAGCCTTGAAAACTCGTCTGTGTTTCGAAGATTGTTTATAAAAACTTCTGAACTACTGTATAGAGTAATGGCCTTTGTTGTGTCTTACTACTTACTTTTTGAAGCCTTTAACTTATTTTTCGAGATTACATAAGAACATTCAAGATTCTTAAGTTTTTCCGATATTACATTTGCTTCATACTATACACGCTTAGTTTGATCACTATCATGAGTAATGTATGCCAGGATATCAAGAACCTCCTGGTAAGATTTGCATAATGCTTAACTGGCATCGGCAAGAACATTACATCAAATTGCGACACGGTTCTAAGGATAAGGAGTCCTTTTTAAGGTGAGACTGCAAGCTATCCTACCTTTTGGTTAAAGAACTAAAAAAGTTATAAATTACTTGTTTTAAAGAGAATAACTCAATAGAGTATTTGTTTCTCACCGCAGTTGCAGAGCCAACTAGTTGTAAAGAATAGCCCGCGTAAGGGATGTATGTGGCCAGAAAATTTATTTTTTTTATTCTAGGCTGAAGACGTTTGTAGTGCCCAAACTTGTTGCTGGCATTGTTGTAGATCTGTTCTTTACAGTTGTTTTAATCAAGATCTAGAAAATGTAAAATCGATATTGCAGCATTCATATTCATATCTTGTTACCTTTATGACCGCAGTTAAAAATAAATGTCAAAAATCGTTTAACAGGAGTCCCGATAGGTCTTATATAGCGTACCATAAAAGCTAGTTAGTCTATATGTGATACATTTGGCATTTATTCCACTATTATGAAATAATACTTTGGATTTGCAATTTTTTGAACAAATCTTTGCCTTCAGTAGGACCGTTAACTGTATAACGAATTAATTGACAGTTGTACTTGTATGAGGAAACACCTCTTCCCTTTTTTTAAATTTTGCTACATGTTTGGTAACGAAAGGATCCGGTTTTGAAATCAGTTTTACATAGCCAAGAAAGTTACAATTTCTTACAGAGCCTAATATTTCATTATTGCCATAAATTGGCGGCCCATGGACAGCTAAGAACATTTTACCTATACAAAACTTTTCCTATTGCTATTTTATAATTCTCTCTTTGTGAAATTCGACTTTTGAAATGTGCTCTTTGTGTTTAGAGTTCTTGTGATGGTCGTTTATTATATAGTTATTCCAATCCTCAAACCTCTCAGTTGCTATAAACATCGTTTCACCATAGAATTCGAACGGTCGGTTGATTTTGAATAAACCAATAAAATTCCTTTTTGTGGGTTCTCCATTTATTAACTTTTTATAAAACAACTGATTAGTACATCTTTTTTGAGAAGCATACTATCTTTTAGATTTTTTAAAAATCAGTCATCGTGTTGCTGAATGCCATTGCAGGCCATCAACGCACATCAATGCACCACAATACCGGACTATCGAATGATATCTATCAAATACTCTTTGGAAGTATTTTTAGGGGTCCTTGAATTCAAAACCTCTTGCAGCTGTACATTTGATGCACTACAATTTGTGATTGAAGTCACCAAGGTCGATGGCAATGATTGTGACTGCTGCGCACTACGTAAAAAAGCGAGTTTTAGTATTTTCTTTATCACAGCATCCTTCAGTTTAAGACACGTTTTGGAACGTTTTCCGAATTCTGCTCTACTTATTTTTTGTTTTAACATATCTCTACCATCTTTGCCACTCATTGTTCGGTATTTATAATAAATGAAATGTAAGTTGAACGACAATTTATTTAAAACTAAACTTTATTTACCGAGGATGCACTGCTACACAATAATTATAATAATAATATAATATAATAATATTAACGCAAAGATTAACAGTTACTATAACAACACTCATTTATTTGCACCATTGTTGACTGTATGACTTCTCCTATTCGATTGGCGCGAATGCCCGTTTACTCTGCTGTGTAAACAAACGCGTGGTTCTAGAACGAATCAGAAGGCTCTGCAATTGGAACTCAAGGACGCCTCTAGAAATGACGTGGGCGGTGATCAATACTTCCGGAAAGTTCCCGAACAATTTATTCGTGATATGTTATTTCTGTTACAATATAAAAAATTTAAAAAAAAATTTATACGTAGATTACTGATAAATGTGCGATATCAAAATTTAATTTAATTAACCTTATATCCAATTAAAAAAAATGATCAAAAAATTTGAAGATATTATAAAGAGAGTGTGTTGCCAGCGTAGTCCAGTGGACCCGGCTTCCATTCCCAAAGCTCTCTAATGCCTGACGGGTGGCCTAATCAGTCATCTAAGGCACTGTGTGCCACATTTCCGCACATCAGAGATGGTGCACGACGACCAGAGAGAAAAAAGAGAGAGATAGAGAGAGAGAGGGAGAGAACATATGAAAGCATTAACATCTCAGTTCACAGGCCGTGCTCCCACGTAAGGCGTTAGAGCCTTACCATTACTATCCTTATAAAGAGAGCCACGACAGTATAATGAATATTATGATTTTTCTAATTTTCTTCAACTACAAGTATCAAATCGTCAATTACTGAAAAGAATTGCCCGTACGTTTTATCAGCGAGCATGTTTTACATATTTTATTAAAAGAAGTCCTATCAATCTCCATACCATTTATTGATTGCAAAATTTTCAAATATATTACAAATATAAATACAAAATTTGGCTACACTGATATTTTTCGCGTTCAAAACGGATTATAAGCTAAATTTTATATGTAGTCATGTACCACGAAGCTTACGTGTTTTATCAATTAACCAAGGAATGTATTACACAAGCGCACTTGATTGTAGTACTGCAATGGTAAAATCTTAAAATTTAACTTACTTCCTGGTTATTTCGCGTATGTTGACCTAAGTTGGCAAGAACAAATTAAAAAAAAATCATTGTAAAACCTATAACTATAAAAAATTGATAAGCGGTTAAAGTAACAAAAAGAAAACACTGACGGGAATCATTGCATTATTATAAAATAAAATGCATATTATGTATTATTTTACTTTGGTAAGATCTTTTATTTGTTACAGGAAAAGAGTATACCTAGAAGCTTATACGACTTCCCTTTTACGAGATGTTGCCGTTAATACATCATTGGATTCTAAAACCAAGCAATGGAGCATCATGGTTTCTGTGTACTTAGCAGAAAACTTAAAAAAGGACACTATTATTGGAAATTTTACTGTAACAATTAGAACTGACAGAAAAGAAGAAATGTTTCACTTTAATCATACAATAGTGCAAAAGAATAAAGGTGGAGACTACATAGCGAGATTACAACTGAGTGTAAACGAGGTATGTGTTTTTAATTTAACTCTATAAACTCTAAAAAAATAAAAGTAGTGTTCGAGGCTTTTAAGTTTGTTTAAAAATATGTTTAATTAGCACGGAATGTATTTCAAGTAATTCTTTTTCTTCGATGTTGTTTTGGTGATAATAAATTTTTAGGAAATTTCTGTGAATTTTAATCAACGTTTATAACTTTTTATTCATTAATGTTTTAGTCGGTGTTTTGACTGCTTATTATTGTCAAAAAATTATATTAGAACTTCAAGGATAGTATGGTATCCGTCTCGTGGCTATTACAAGCAGCTTTGGTGGTTTTTTAGTTATAAAATATTTTTTGTCAGCACTGTTAGCACTGCGGTTGCAAAGGATTTGTTGGGTCTGCTAATTTACAACTAAACTTTAATTTACAACCTCATAAAATTCATGGGAAAGGAGGGCGCCAACCCACTGGGCTTCAGCGCGTGGTCGAGGATTAAGTCCTCAAACTATTCCCCTATCGCCTGCTCAAAATTATTTTAGTTCCTTAGCAGATTGTCTAGTTCTTTACATGATAGCGTAAAATACGTAAAAAGCAAGTTGTAGACAAATTATTGCTTGGTTATTTTTAATTGGCTTCACTGAGGTTTCGTAATTGTACAGCGCATTGGGTCGGATTTCAGACAGATTCGATACTGCTGTGCAAATTTGCTTTTTTGCTAAACATTATTATACAATATTTTTCCTTACGTTTATTACTTTAGATCTGTGGTTCTCAACGCGGAGCGTACGCTTCATAGGAGGGGGGGGGTCAGTTTAATTTTTGAGGACCATTTGAGAATTATTTATTAACAGTTAATGGAATTTAGACGTCTCTCTCGTGAATTAGAGTTCACTTTTTTTGGATAATCAGAATTATATGTTACGGAAAGGAATCAGGATTTTAAAGATGCTTAGGTGGGGTATGGCTAAAAAAGGTTGGAAACCACTGATTTAGATAGATCTTTAGTAACTTCGCCTGTTCATTTTAATAGTGACGTTAAATGATCAATTTATGTCCTATTGAATAAACAAATACAATATAATTATGCAGCTTTTGGTTTGTTCTAAGATATCTACCATCTTACTTCTGCAAACTTTTTATTATTACAAAAAATATAAATTAGCAAATTTAGTTAGAGGTGACAGATTCAAAAATTTTCTATGAATGGCAGAAGAATCGATAGCAGTTTTCCATTTTGTAGATACAGTAGCCCTAGTAGCTCTTTGCAGACAATAATATTAGCAACTTAGTACTTTTTAAACCTTTAAGAGCTACTGCGTTTTCTTCTTATTTTCTTTGCACCACTAAATTTAATTTATGGCAATTTTAGTTAGGGTTTACCGATAAGCTTTGGATTAACACTTCGCTGTAGAAAATGATTGATTTTACCATTGAAAACCTTGTTATCAATGTCTAATGCCATTCTAATTCTTCAATAGGCTTTCTTGTAGATTTTGTAGCAAAAACTTCTATTTAATGTATTCTGTAGTTCGTTATAATTTTTTAACTGTTTTTTTAAATTTTATTAAGTAAACTTAGTTAACAATAGAATTACATGTCTATAAGTGATATTTGCTATATCTCTCAAACAATCTTATATATTTTAGCAATCTGGTTTAAAAAACTAACAAATCCTCAGTTTGAATCTCCGAAGAGTTCGAAATTTTTCATGTCACCAATGGTGTAATGTCGCTTATGTAAAAAAAAATTGCTAGGAAGTGAATAAGATATCATGCAAGCATTTACGCATAAATTTTAATTTAAAAATTTGCTGATTTTCTTATACTCACTGCCTATGGTATTTAACACGTCTTTATTAATTTAAACAGTACAGATAATGTAAACAATTGTTTTAGAGTGACGTACAACTATGGTGGCCAAACGGTTACGGAGAAGCCAAGCTATATCCCCTAGATTTGCGCTTTCTCAGTTTGAACGGCGAAGACGTCGACAGAAAAACATTAAAAATTGGATTTCGGACTGTTAAACTCGTCGAGAACAAAATTAGTAAAAGCAAACACAGCATATCTATTCTTTGATTTAACTTTGTTTATTTTTAGGATCCGGCAGGAGCTTTTTCTTCTTAGTAAATGGCGTGCAAGTGTTTGCTAAAGGATCAAACAGCATTCCCATCAATATCTTACCGGAACTTTCTCACAACGAGAGCACAATCAGGTTTCTGCTGCAATCGGCCAAAGATGTACACATGAACATGATCCGGGTGTGGGGAGGGGGCAGCTACGAAGCGGACACCTTCTATGAAATTGCTGATGAGATGGGCATAATGATTTGGCAGGATTTCATGTTTGCGTGCGCCATGTACCCTGCAGATGAAGAATTTTTAAAGTATGATCGCAAGATGTTGGTGATAAAAAAATTTAAATTTACTTAATTTAGGAATGTGAAGGAAGAAGTGAAACACCAAGTTAGAAGGTTGCAATATCATCCCAGTATAGTCCTTTGGGCAGGCAACAACGAAAATGAAGCAGCTTTGCGTCAAAATTGGTAATAGCGCAAAACACTTTCGTAAAAATATAACAAATTTAACTTTATTAATAGGTATGGGACAAAACACAACTTTTCGTTATACAAAGAAGACTATATAAAACTATATGTTGATACAATTGCAAAGGAACTTCCTTTGCATGATAATTCAAGACAATATTTAGTTTCAAGTCCAACTAATGGAATCAGATCAATAGAAGAAGGTTATGTAGCAGAAAACCCACAGAGTCACTTCTATGGAGATGGTATAATCCGTAGCAAAATATAATTTAATTTTATTAGCGAATTATTTCAGTGCACTTTTATAATTACGAAAATGATAGTTGGAGCAGCGCTACACTTCCTATAAATCGGTTTGCATCAGAATATGGCCAGCAATCACTACCCAGTATGGACACGTTGCTTACTGCTACAGACAGTGCAGAAGATCTCGTAATAGGGTCACAGTTTTTTAAAAGCCGCCAACATCTTCCGGGAGGTTTCAACAAAATGCTGTTACTTATGGATTATCAGTTATGCTTACCTTGTAAAAATAATGAAAACTACTATAAAGCAGTCATTTATTATAGTCAGGTAGTATTTATAGTGGAAAGTTATGACTATCAAAATAACTCAATTTAGTGATTTCAGATAATGCAAGCTATGGCTATAAAAGTACAAACTGAATTCTACAGACAGTGGCGCAGTCAAATAAACAGTGATGGTGAGGGACTCACAATGGGGGCGTTGTACTGGCAGTTGAATGACGTGTGGGTTGCACCAACTTGGTCGAGCATAGGTAATTAATAAAAAGAAAAAAGAAAAATAGTGGTGTCTTTGTAGATTTTCAGCAAAACTGGAAAATGCTGCATTACTATGCCAAGAGGTTTTTTGCTCCCATTATAATAACAGCCAATTTAACAAACGATGGAGAACTTGATATCTACACGGTGTCTGATGTATTGGAAGAGATTTCTGACGCTGTTGCTAATATTAGAGTATACAATTGGAATTCGTTTGTGGCTGTTCATAATGATTCTTTTAAAATCAATATCGTAAGTAAAGCATTGTTACAATTAAGTGTATTCAAAAAATTATTTAAAAAAACTACTCAAACTAGTAATATTAAGATGGCTTCTTCTGTAAGTGATCCCTAAAGTTCGGAACAGGACTTCCACAACCATAAACGTCAGATTTATAATTTTAATAAGGAATTTGCCTTGGATTTTTAAGATTGGTTTTACAATCAGACTTTTAATTATTTCGCATAGGAAGTGATATTTAAATGGTTAATGGTAACAGAAACAACTACACACACCACTAACGGCTCTCTTTCCTTATTTGCTCTCTAGTTCCATTGTACTAATAATTTAACTGTTTTATGGTACGTCTTGGGAGTTACCTGATTAATCATCTAGATGTGCAAATAATTGTTTAACTAGTAATATTCTCGCACGCTGTTTGAGAAGTTGCAGAAGCGAGTTGTTAAAATTGCGAACGTATTATTGTTGTCCGATTTCGAAACAATTTATCAGGTTACCTCACTCGCTTCGAGTTCTATCATTGTCGAAATTTTTATAGTGATCGATTTCGTAGTAAAAGCGCTACAGATGCAACAGACTGACGGAGATTGTCGCATTCACCCAGTGTACCAGTGTACAATGATTAAAAAAGAGAAGGATTAAATTTGTAAATTATATAATTCTGCATTTATCGCTTTTTAAAAACGGTCTCCATTTCGATTAGGCTAAAATGAATGAGTATGACCTCAGTTTGAATCTACTCTATGAAATTTTTATTTGATATATTAGTTTCTCTGTCGAATACAACCAAAGTCAAAATAGCGATCAACTTAGATAACTAAACATAGTATGTGATTAAAATGTTACCTTATGCATGTAAAAATTTCTTGTTTATCTACAATGGGACAAAATGTTCAAATATTTTATGAAGGTTATTATTCACTTATCTTTATAAATACATAAGAATTGCCTTACGAAAATTTTAAGGTGGCATTGGGGTCAATTTTAAATGATAAAAGCTGTCAAAAGTTATAATAACGGAACTGAGCAGCTAATAATTTTGGTGTACACTAAGGGCCAAACTTAGAAACAGTACTTAAACTATTTTCATTATCACCTCAAATTCGAGTTTAAACATACATTATAAATGACCTAAGAATTAAAAATTTATTCACAGCTACCACCTTATTTGGAGGTCTTGGAAGCAACCAGAGAAAGTTTCATACAGGATACTGCTCACCACATCTGTCACAATCGTTTGGGTTGCTGCAATATTTTCATTTCAGTGGCATTTTCTCACGGTGAAAAAAATCACATGGTGACAGGTGATTGTGGAGGATACGGTAAAGCTTGGATATGATATTTGACCGGATATTCATAGAGTGATAAGCAGTATGGGGACTTGCATTGTCGTACAATAAAAACTATTGCCCATATGCTCACAAATTAGGCCGGCGCCGCTGAATTGATTGATGCAAACGTCTCAGTACGCCAATGTAAAGGTAGTACAAATAAGTCTCCGCTAGTAAGTTACGGTTGAAATTATCAGATGTAAAACGTCATTTCGTAAGGTTGGACATCTGGCAAAATCATAGCCTTAAAATATTAGCGATTTTGTATCAGTATCACATAGTTTTTTCGTGGAAAAATGTCGAATTTTGAGCCGAATAAGCGTCATTTGCGGGAACTTTGATTTATTTTCTTAATTTGAAGAAATCTGTAGCTGAGGCGCATCGATTGCTTATAGAAGCATATGGCGAGGCTGCTTTAAGTGAGAGAAGTTGTCGTGAGTGGTTTCATAAGTTTAAGAACAGTAAGTTTGACGTCGAAGACATTGGAATGCCGATAGCGTACGAAGACGCGGAATTGAAAGCATAATTGGAGAAAGATTCCTGCCAAACGCAAGAAGAATTCACACTTACATTAGAAGTGACTCCAACAAGCAATTTTACATCATTTGAAATTGTTGGGAATGATTCAAAAGGAAGGAAATTCGGTTCCGTATGAACTGAAGCCGAGAAACGTTGAACGCCGATTTTGCACATGTGAAATGCTACTTGTCAAGCAAAAACGAAAGGGTTTTTTGCATCGTATAGTCACTGGTGATGAAAAATGAATAAACTACGATAACCCAAAGAAAAGAAAATTATGGGGACCACGTGGCCATGCTTCAACATCGACAGCCAAGCCGAATATTTATGGAAAAAAAATTTATGTTGTGTACTTGGTGGGATCAGCTTGGTGTCGTATATTATGAGTTGTTCAAACCGAACGAAAACGTTACTGGGGATTTCTATCGAACACAATTGATAAGATTGGGCCGAGTACTCAAGGAAAAACGCGCCCGCTAGTACTCCAGTACACGACAAAATTATTCTCCTGCATGATAATGCTCGTCCACATGTTGCGGCGGCGGTCAAAACCTTGGAAGCACTCAATTGGGAAGTCCTACTCCACCCGCCGTATTCACCAGACATTGCCCCTTCCGATTATCGCTTGTTCCGATCGGTGGCACATGGCCTGTCTGAGCAACACTTCACATTATATGAAGATACCAAAAATTGGGTCGATTCGTAAATAGCCTCAAAAGATGAAGCTTTTTTCCGGCGCGGTATCCGTATGCTGCCAGAAATATGAGAAAAGTAGTGGCTAGCGATGTACAATACTTTGAATAAAACATAATGTTCAGTTCTTTCACAATAAATGCCCAATTTTTGATAAAAAACGCCGGAGACTTATTTGTACTCCCTTTATAAGTTTTGGTTTGTCCCTTAACAAACAGCAAAATAACAAAAATGCGGTCAACAGTGTCTTTGTTTTCGAAAGCTGTCGCTTCACTTTTTTAAAGGGTTGCGAACCATAACCTCACCATTAGGGACTTTCTCACTTTGTTTAAGGTTCATACTGATAACTCAAACTTCCATCTCTGAAAGTAATGTTTAACACAAATGTCGATTCTATCTCTTTCTAACTATTCAGTACCAATTGTTTGTCTGGTTTCTTTTTATTTTTGTGTCAATATGTGAAGTACTATTTTGCATTAAATTTCCGTTTTTCTAGATTGTTGCTTAAAATTCTGTTATATACATCCTTACCCGTTTTTAGTTTTTCTGATATAATGCGTATATTAACATAGCGGTATGTGATACTGATGGCCAGTCGATTGGAAGTCTTCCACCGAATCTCTGCCTTCCCAAAACTCTTTGTGTCATTCAAAGACATGGTTTTTCGATAATGCTCCATCACCATATGCTTGCGTGTTTCATCAGCGATTTTTCCTAACTCAATGCAGAATTATATATTAACTCTCTGCTTGGAATCCGTATCCATCACGACACTCGGGTAACTTCCAACTAAATATGCTAGCAAGTTGAAGTGGGTTGCTGAACATAGCCCCGCCACTTACTGAGTTCAGATAAAAACAGTTACGAGGTCATGTTTATTCAGAATACATATTAAGTGACTGAGTAACACCCATTTTTTGTGCTTAAATATCATAAGTAAATAATTAAAAAATCAGCTCTGGAACTGTTCTGACAAAGATTGTATATAACCCACTTATTTTGTGATATTTACCGTTGCTATTATTATTCTTATAACATCCGTTTACTTAGACATATGGCTGGAATTGTGAACCATCGTTTAGTAATTGACAGGTTTTAAAACTATATCAAAGCAAGTAATAGATTTCGTACTAAAAATTAAAAAATATATTATAAACATATGCCAAACAAATGCAAAACAAATAATAATGCATAGAAAACTATAAGTAAGATGCTTTAGTCGTTCCCTTAAATATTTATCAGATATATTTGAAATTTTACATGATGAGATATGTGTATTTGCCGACTCTTTTAAACGTTTTGCTATCTAATCTTAGTTGTCAGCTAGGAACGTTGTTCTTGCTTATGACCCTATATTTAGTTTTTTCGATGTTGATATCCAGCCCATATGGGTGGCTACTATCTGTTAATCTATTTATTGGTTGTTTCAGATCTTGCATATTATAAGTAAATATTACTGTGTCATCAGCGTATCTAATGTTATTTAAGCGCTGTCCGTTTTCAAGTATTACTTCTAGTGAATTTTTCAAGGCTTCTCTAAATATATGTTCTGAATAAATGTTGAATAGCAGTGACAACAATACACATCCTTGTCTTACTTCACGCAAAATCTTAACCGCCTCAGTCTGGTCTCCTTCTACTTTTACACTGGCTGTCTGATACCAATATAAGTTTACTATTATCCTTAAGTCTTTGTCATCTATATTCTCATTTTTCAGAATTTCTATCAGTTTGTGATGGATCCTATCAAACGCTTTTCTTTAATCTACAAAACAGACATGGACCTCACAGTTTATATCTCTGCATCTCTAGAATAGAACATACACTGAATAAATCTTCTCTTGTACCGACTGCGTTTCTAAATCCAAATTGCGTGAGCGCCTATCTGTTCTTTGCACGTTCTGTAAATTCTTCTGTGTATGATTTTTAAAAATATTTTTAAAAGGTGACTCATAAGGCTTATTGTTCTATATTTCTTCATTTTTTGGTTCCCGACTTTTTTGATACAGTTATGAACTCTGACTTAAGCTATTGCTCTGGAATAGAACCCGTGTTGTATATAAGATTGAGTATTTTAGTTAACCATTTTATTCTCTCGCTGTCCATTAGTTTTAAGAGATCGGCTTGGAAATTATCTCGATCTAGAGCCTTGCCATCTTTCATTTGTTTTATTATAGTTCTTACTTCTGTAACTAAGATATTTGGTCCAGTTTTTGCTTCTATTTCAGATGGTTCTGGTCTTTCATCTTGAAAAAGTTGTTCAATATATAGTTTTCAGGTGTTCTTGATTTCTTCCTTGTGAATTACTATCTTTCTTTCATTGTTTATAATTTTATTTGATGTTTTTGTTTTATATTGTCCAATAGTTTGCTTTATTTTTCAGTGTAGATTGAAGTTTCTGTTTCTTTACATTTCTCTTTGATGTCTTTTTCTTTCGCTTTCCGTATCTTTTGTCTTATAGTTTTCTGTACCCTATTATATTGTTCCATATCTACGTTCTTACGGTTTTGTTTTGTTTTACCTTTCTTCAACATTTTTTTAAAATTTTTTCCATTGTATCGTTTAATCGCTTTATTTCATCTTCTATATTAGTGGTATCGATAACTCATGCTCTATTTGTGTTTTTACATTTTGCTTTTTTATTTTTCGGATGTCACATCGTGGGTTAATATTCTTCTTTTTTACTTGTTTCATTCTAACATTTGTTTTCCCTACTACCGGGTTATGGTCAGATTGAATATTTGTTCCAGGATACGTTTTTACAGACGTGAAGCTGTTTCTGTATCTTTGATTTATAAGGATGTAGTCTATTTGATTTCTAGAAATTGTGTCTGAGGTGTTTGCTGGTGATCCCCAGATATATAGCTTTCTTGGTGGGAGTTAAAAGAAGGTATTTCGTACTGTAAGCTGATGTTCTGCTGCAAAGATACGTAGTTTTCTCTCCTTTCATTTTTTTCACCTAGCCCATGTGCTCCAGTATGTTTTCCAGTTTTTCCTTTGCCCACTTTCGCATTGAAGTCTCCCATTATTATTGCAAGGTTTTTTTAGGGAATTTATTTAATATTTCTGATGTCTGGGAGTAAAATTGTTCTACTTTCTCGTCAGTATAGTCATCAGTCGGGGCATATATTTGGATGATGTTTACTCGGACTTACTTGGTATTTGGAGTAACAATATTCTCTTCGATGTAGGTTCAAAGTTTGTTACATATCTTGCAATATTTCTTAATACAATCACTCCTACTCTGTGCTGATATTCTCTGTTGGTTTTTCCCGAGTAGTGTACTTAATAATTGTTGATGTTTAATTATCCTGAGTCTCGCCATCTCATTTCGCTTACTCCTATAAGTTTGACATTCATTCTTTTCATTCCTTCTATTGAATTATGTATTTTTCCTGCTTGTACCATTGTGTTTACGCACAGGTGCATATCTTAATAGGTGTTTTACTTTTGGATGTCAGTTTCCATTTCTCAGCTCTTTTCAATGCATCCCCCTCCCCGAAGATTCGATTGGGGGAATTGAAATTCCGGAATTTTTTGTGTTGATACTAGCCATTTTGATATACTAATGTTGTCATTTCCCGTTGCATTCAACATCTTATGCCGTTGACCTATATCATGGCTCGTCCGCCTTTTATTGCGAGTTCGCACACTAAGGGCAAGAGATTGCCTGCTCGTGCACTCTATTATACATAGACTATTGGAAGGTTGCAGGGAGCCATTTATCCCGGCGCCCATTCGGCTGCTAGTTTTGGTCCGCCCTGGGTATTTTATTTTCCCAGTACCCACCATATCCGGTGGACTTTTAACAATAGGACTAGCAACCCTACACGGAAATCTGAAAATAGTAGTGATAATTAAAAGCAATGCATTAAAATGCCTTGGTGTAAAAATCCTAATATATCTTTTTCTCTTTCAGAAGATTAATTAATCTTCTTGATTGATTTGACCCCACACTGTTTGCTTTCATCTTTTTCTATTTTTAGCAAGGCTTTTAAGTTTAAGTTTAAGTTTTCTA
The DNA here is from genome assembly GCA_036346155.1 of Sinelater perroti. NCBI lineage: Eukaryota > Metazoa > Arthropoda > Insecta > Coleoptera > Elateridae > Sinelater > Sinelater perroti. Next base: position 12,981,081 of record JARFIY010000359.1, on the reverse strand, counting down.
TGATTTGAGATTATATTATAGTCTATTGTAGTAGTCAACTGCTTCTTCTTTTTTGTGCTATTTATAATTCTCTTATAGTTATATCTCTTACCCAACATCTTTCTATAGCACCAGATTTGGAAAGCTTCAATTCCCTTCCTTTCACTATTGAAGATCGTCCATCTATCACACCCTACTATAATCTACACTTTTGTCTATTTAGTTTATTTGATGTTAGTAATTTTTTCTTCTGAGAAACTAGATTTTGGCATGAAGTCTTCAGATAATTTTAGTCTTCTATTTTTTTTAATATATTTGCCAGTTATATCTATCAAAAATTTGCAAAACTACGTTTTTAGTTTAATCTATCAATTTTAAAATTAAATAAAAGACTTCATTCTAAAATAGAAAATTGTCTTTTGACTATTTAATAGGTTCTATTAAAAATAATGCAAGAAGAATCGTTTGATTAAGTTACTGTTGTTAGTAATTTTTTTATTTAAAAAATCTACAGAAGAATCTTCTTTCCGATTTTTTAGTAATCTCTCTTTATGTCTTTTATTAGTCTTTTACTCAACTTTTTGATATATTAGCGAGAGGTCATGTACAACGAACATTAAACGCTTTTTTACCTAAACATAAAACACTAATGTATTGTTTACGTTAAGGGTAGTTTCTTGCATAATCTACAAATCAATATTTCTGTTAAAGACACCACTACAATTTTCACAAAAAGATAATGCATATTATAACCTCCTCCAGATTTTTTGTTCTAATTTTACCTACGTTAAACTACAGTGAGTTTTCAGCTTTCATTTTATCCAATTTATGAAAGTTATAGAGCTTTTTTCTAAAAAACAAACTACATTTGGTCACAGTAAGTTATTGAAATAAGATGAATATTGTTTCGTTTGAATTTAATATGAAATTGGAACAAGGGCTATGAATATGAAATTTGAATTACAAAAATATGTTATATTATACTTAATGGCTATCACTTTCAATAGTCTTGGAATTATTATAAATACACTCAACTGGGAAAATGCAGTTTCGCCAGCTATGATAACGACTTTCGCAGAAGATTAATAAAATCTGTATCAACATTAAATTTTATCTTTATTTATAGAAAGTATGTACATATAAACAGACTTTTTGTTTTTAATCCTGTAAACTCTAAATGTTTTGTTGTGTCTGATAGTGAAGACTTTGACTATTCTCTTCGATTGTACTATGTTTTTTAGGCAACTTAATTTGATACATTTCGACCTTTGTTAGAAAATTATATCGATTACAAGAAAAAGTTGCTCAACTTTCTCTAATTTCTCCATCGTAAAACTGATCAACTCAAGAATAAAATTTGCAGTAGACAAATTAAAAGCGATTTACCAAACGGTTTCCTTTATTTTCCAAATGAAAAATAAGAGTAAATAATAAATGCAACAAATAATCAAATATGTGAACAATTATTGCCAAAAATATATAATCATTACAAGAGACACAAAAGTACGTATGAGATGCCAATAAAATCATTTAAATATATTTACAGGAAATAAAAACAAAAATAAAATTTTTTATTTAAACAAGGCAAAACATATAGAAATGCAAGAGAAGGATATACATATAAAAGACAAACATTGAAACCTACATTAAAACAAATCGTAATAAAAATATGTAGAGAGCAATGTATAAAAAAATATATATAAATCTTCAATGAAATGTTCAAGCCAAAAGGTGTGAAAAAGATATTTATGGAAAAAACTATTTAGAAAACAAATAATGTGGAAAAATAGGACAAAAATTGTAATATTTTAACACGCAACTTTTTTCAGCTTGCCAACGGCTCAAATAAAATCAAATCTCTCAGAATAGAAGAGTATTTGTCACAAATCAACGGCAAACCTTGTGGATTAAATCCCCACAACAACTGTTTCTTTTACTTCACCCTTGACCGTCAACATGGCGAAACCATCGCACCTGATAACTTCATTTTTCCTGTTCCTCTCAAACAAGCAACACTTCCAAAACCAACCATTACGGTAATCTCCTTAAATTTCGATTGACGGAATACTGACGCAACATTATTGTAGATATCTCATGTTAATGAAACAGAGGTGCCAAAGGAATATGTGATAGTAATTGAAACCGATGCCATCTCTTTGTTTGTATGGCTCGAAGCTAAGGGAATACGGGGGAAGTTCTCGGACAATGGCTTTTTGCAAGTCACTGCAACAAAAACTGTGAAGTTCTATTCTGAGAAGTCCGTCCAGCTGGATGATTTAAAAGGATCACTATCTGTGTTACACCTTATGATGTACTTCGAGTGCAGTGCAAATAATTTTAAAAAGTGTTAAATTGTGTACAAATTCAATTGATGAACATTAATATGTTTTTAGTTTAAATACAGTTATTTTGTAACTAGCTGTAGTTTAATGGGCAGTTTATTTATTTACAAACGTGATAATATGGCAGATAACTTCGTTTCGAGTTCAAAGTTCGACCTATTTGGCTGTTTGTAATGCAGTGCAAGTGCTAAATTAGCCATAATTGGCCAATTTATTACGAAACATGTTAGCGCTGCTTTCAGTTTTATTTTGCTTTTTTCAACATGGGACACCTCTTCTTAGTCAAGATTTGGGTGGCACTTGGAATGTCAGAAACGTCAAAATGGGTATGTAAATCAGAATATTTATTTAGTTGCATTCATAAAGCGCGGATGTGCAGGTTATAATCTTCCGGCTATCAGTACCCGGCGGAATCTACACCGATTTGATGAGGAATGGCGTAATAGGGGATGTTTTTTATAAGTTTAACGACATAGAAACGCGGTGGGTTTCAAAAATGGATTGGAATTATTGGACAACTTTTGATGGTGAGTATTACGGGCTAAAAAATGTTGCAGTGATCAGTAAACTTTCTTTGTACTGTTGCTACAATGATCCTTAGTGTGAGTAAACTTAAAGGCTAATTTTGCCACATTTTGTATCTTCTAACGTAATGATTTACAAAGCGCGGAAGCTATCCCTTATGGAGTTGCCTTAAAGAACTGTGGCGGAGGGGATTGCAAGATGATTTCCAAAATAAAACAAAATTCCCCACTAAGTTATTTATTATTAATGGAATTAAGAAACAGAGAAACTGCAAATTAAAAAATAATATGACGCACGTGCCTATTTCCAGAACCTCCTGCAATCCGTGCTCTATATTTAATATTGATATAATTTTAGGCATTTATACATATAAAATAAAAGCCTATTGCATACGGTCTGTCCGTCCGTCGCTTTTTTCAGCTTTTTAATAACACGCGCTTATATTGTTCTTTAATTAATAGCAATATAGATATGCAATGAGTTACAATTCTTTAATAATGATTTACATTGTTCCACGTTTCCGATCCAGGGAAAATTTTATATGCATAAAAGCCCGAGATATCTGTGGAACATTATTCCATGTTCCCACCTTGTTTAATTCGAGGTGGTTTCTTACTTTACTTTCAATAGCAGGCATAGACGAGAAACTATCATAAATATAATGTTACAAATGTGACTAAAACTCTTGATAGCTGCACTCGCTATCTCGGGATATTCTTACATCCCTTTGGTGCAAAACTGATCTGGGTTCTGGGAAAAACAGGTGTCCATCAGATTTCAGCATTTTATCTTTTTGGTGAAATCTCAGCATGTTGAAAAAAATTGTGTAGTTCTGTATCCATTTGTAATTGTCATAACGGTTTTGAGTTTCTTTGAAGAAATAGTCACAAAGATATTTTAAATTGTTTTAAACTGTTTTGCATGCTTACAAAAACATGCTCAAAATATATTATTATATTTATATAAGTCTTCTATAAGTACTTGTATGCACTGTAGTGATTCAAGCGTTTTTCCAATTGAAATCAACCATAAATCAATTTTTTATAAACCTGTTATTTTTATTTGTGTCTGCTATTACATTAACATCGCGGCTTTACAAACTACAATTCAAAATATTTTAGTGTTTGAAAAACTCAGCAAAAAAGCTAGTCTAAGAAGCCGAAGAGACTTTGAAAATAAATTTTCATCTTTTTTGATTTCTTACCTTACAAGTACTCTCTTCTCCTAGACCTTCACATTTTTTTCTAAAAATACGAGTTTTTAACTCCTTTGATACAAGTTTACAACATTAATGACACCTTTCAAAGCATAGTCTTCCAGATGTAAAAAATAATAGACCCGTTTAGCATTTGGTTTTTCTTTTTATAACTAGACGATGTGCTATCATAACCTTAGCACCATAGCGCATAGCAATCGATTTCGTTCAGTCAGTATCGTACTCAATACTTTTTATAAAAAAAGTCAAATAAATATTTTTCGTTTGTATTGACCTCTAATGGCATATTGAATAAACTGGGCACGGTTAGAAATATTTGTTGATTGGCCACATATAGTGATAAGTACATACATTTCTTACAATTTATATTTGAATATATTGTATCATATCACTTCTTTGATAAGAGAAGTAGAGATCTAATTACTATTTCTGCCTTACGTTTTTATTTCTAATAAACACGAGTGCTTTATTACCCGCTCTCAAACGAAAATTTTCTATCGCTTGCGGTTCCGGAAATATAATATGTAAGCCAGAATTTGTCATTCAGGCGTTCGTCGACGAAGCACGAACAATTTTGTATATATGGACTTTGACCTGTGTGACAGCAGCAGCAGCAGCACTCATAATTTTTTATATATATAATTCTGTTTTCTAGGCGTTTCCATATGGCTTTTCTTTTAATAGAATCAAATACATTCCTTACATTGATAAAGCATAGGAAGACTTTCCTGTGTTTCTTTAATAACTTTTTGCCACTTGTTATAAGGTAAAGATCTGGTCTTGCTATATACAGGTCTAATACTACTTTGAGTATCTTGAAGTTGCAACTCTATTGAATTTTTTAACTTTTTTCTAATTTGTCTTCATACATTTTGACAACAACATATAATAAATATATAACTCGATAGTTTCACTGATTTTTTGTATTCCGTTTCTTATATATTGGCAGTAGTATAGCTTTTTATAATAATAATAATAATAAGGCTTTCCATTCTATAAGAATATAGCCACTTCTTTCCGAAGTTTACTAATCCATTTCGTGGGTGGATTAGTCCCCTTTTTCTTCTACGCTTAACTTCTTATAGTTTCTGGTGTGTTTTCGCTTTTCTACTATTCTTCTCCATTCTACTCTATTACTTGTTTTCTTCTTCCAGTCCTTGACATCCATCTTTTTAAGTCTTCAGTAACTTCATCGCACCACCTCATCTTTGGTCTCCCCCTTGGTCTATTTGTCTCAGGTTTCCATGTTGTTATTTCTTTAACTATGCTTTGATCTCTTTTTCTCATTATGTGTCCCATCCATCTAATCCTCTGTGCTGCCATCACTTTCACTATATCCTCTCCTTTCAATATTTCCCTAAGTTCGTGATTCATATATTGTCGTTTTATCCCGTCTCCTATGTTTTTGAGTCCTGTTATCGACCTTAACACTTTCCTCTCGAAGATTCTTAACTTTTCTTTTTCTGTCTGTGTAGGACACATTACTTCTGCAGCATACAACACTATTGGCCTAATGAGTGTTTTATAGATTGTTATTTTCGTTTGCAACTTTAGCTTTTTAGATTTTAGCATTTCCCGATTAGCATAGAAAGCTCTGTATCCTTTTGTATTCTTTCCTGTATTTCTTCTTTTCTCTCGTTGTTTTGTGTTATTTGAGTTCCCAGATAGTTGAATGCCTTTACTTTTTCAATTTGATAGTTTTCAAACTTGACTGTTGCCCTTGTATCATTTTTTCCTCTCTTGCATTGCATGTATTTCGTTTTGCTTTCATTTATTTCAAGCCCTATCTCCTTTGATTCTTTGCATAGCTTCTTCACTATTTCCGTTAGCTTTTTTGGTGTTCTTGAGATAATAACTACGTCATCAGCATATGCTAAAATTTGTGCTTCCTTGTTTTTTATGCACCCTTGTACGTTTACTTTTCTTATTGCCTCTTCAATCATCAGGTTAAACAAAGTTGCCGACAGTGCATCTCACTCCTTTATTGATTTTGAATGTTTCCGTATGTCCGTCTTCTGTTTTCACTTTAGCTTTGGAATTTCTCATTGTCATTTTTATGCAGCTTCTCAGTTTTCTCAGGATCCCCATATTCCTTAATACTTGTATTAATTTCCCTCTCTTGATATTATCAAAGGCCTGTCTGTAATCGATAAATACCATATGGATTTCTATATCGTATTCGTAACATTTCTGTAGTATTTGGAACATTACGTGTAGTGCATCGATGGTAGATCTCCCTGGCCTAAATCCCATTTGATAGTCCCTAGTTCTTTTCTGCATAACTCTTCAGCTTACCCTGTATTATTGAGGTGAATACTTTGTAAGTCGTGTTTAATAGAGTTATTCCTCTGTGGTTGTTGCACTGTTGGAGGTCTCCTTTTTTTGGTATAGTTATAATTATCCCCATTTCCCATTCCGTCGGCATCTTTTCCTTTCTCCATATCTCCCTTATCAGACTGTGTATTTTTCCTTGTAGTTTTCACCACCATATTTCAGCAGCTCTCCATTTATTTCATCGCTTCCTGGCGTCTTTCCGTTTTTGATTTTTTTTATCGCTTCCATAGTTTCCTCTAGGGTTGGTTCTTCTACTGTTTCTTCTTCTTCTTCTTCAACTGTCTGTCCTCCTTCTTTTTCCTGTTCGTCCTGGTAACTTTCTTCTTTTACTTCATATAGCAATTTTTGGAAATGCTCCCTCCATATATCTTTTATCTTGTTTATATCATATTCAATTTTACCTGCTTCATTCCTGAGTCCTCTGTTTTTACATGTGTTCCTCTTGTTTTGCCTCTTCATTTGTTTATAAAACTCTTTTGTATTGTTATTTTTGTAATTACCCTCTATTTCTTCCATCTTTTTCTGCACCCATTCATTTCTTTTTTGTCTACATGTCATCTGTGCTTCCCTTTTACATTCTTTATAATGATCCATGTCTTCTTCTTTTTTAGTTCTTATCCACTTATTCCTGGCTTTATTTTTCTCATTTATCTTTTCTTGACACTCATCGTCATACCACTCTTTTTTATCTTGTTTTCCTTGTACCCGATAGTTTTGTTACACGTTTTTAAGATTATATCCTTAATTTGTTTCCATTCATTTTCTATATCCGTATTCCCTTTGAGGTTTTCTACCTCTTTGTTTGTTTCCTTTATATATTCCTTTCTTCCGTTTTCGGTATATAACTTCTCTATGTTCCATCTCTTACATACTTTGCTCCTTTGGTTATTTCGATATTCCTGTTTTACTTTTGCAATAACTAGGTAATGATCGGTGTCTGCATTCGCACCCCTATATGTTCTAACATCTGATATTATGCTACTTTGTTTCTTCTTTATTAGGACATGGTCTATCTGCGTTCCTTTTGTTGCTCCTGGTGGCATCCATGTTTCTTTATGTATTCTTTTATGTTTGTACTTAGTACTACTAATAACCATATTTGTTTTTGCCGCGAAATTACAGATTTTGCTTCCGTTGTCGTTTGTTCTTTCATGGATGGTGTATTTTCCTGCTACTTCTTTTATGTAGTTTTCTTTCCCCCTAGTATTATCAGTATGTCCTGTTTCGGTGTTTTTTCGTATTCTGCTTCTAAGTCGCTGTAGAATTTGTCTTTTTCCTCCTGATCATCTGCTTCTGTGGGTGCGTAGGCGCATATTACAGATACATTTACGACTTTTCCTTCCACTCTTACACTGCATATTCTTTCATTAATCGGTTTGAATGCTATGATTTTTAGTTTTCTATCTATTATAAATGCTGTTCCTTTGTGCCCTCGTTTTTCCCCGGAATATAACAATTTAAAATCTTTCTTATTTATTTCCCCTTGTCCTTCCCATTTTATCTCCTGCAGTGCGGCTATGCTCACTCTATATTTTATTAGTTCCCTGGCTATCTCCATCATTTTACCCGGTGTTAGCATCGTTTTTATATTCCATGTTGCTATTCTAAACACTTTACTTTTAATTTCCTTTTTATTAATATTTTTATTGTTATTGATTGTGTTTTGTTTTACTTCTTTTCGATTTTCACTCGTGTCCGTTTCCATTGCCTTGTTCGTTTTTATTTTCCAATTTTCCTGGTTTTCATCAGTTTTTGGATTAGCATTACTTCTTTCACGCCCTTTGTCTTCTTTTACATATTTTATGCTTCTTTCATTTTTATCACATTGGTATACCTGGTTGTTTATTATTATTTTCTGATAGCCAATTTTTACTTTATTTCCGATCCTTTTTTCTTCTTTAGCTGCTTCTATTATTTCGCCTTGAATCATTCTTTCAGTTTTCGTTAAATCATTTTCTATATAGATTTTTTTCCCTGCTAGTTTATTTTTACTTCTCATTATCATCCTTTTTTGTTCGAACGATTCAATTCGTGCTACTACGCATTTTCTTTCAGGAATTTTTCCTACTTTATAGGCTTCGATTACCTTCGCTTGCACTTTTATTTCATTATACAAAAACTGTTCTATCTTTTCTTCAATTTTCACCTCATCTACTTTCAGCCCTTTTATTATAATGTTGTTTTTCTCTTGTTTTGGTCTTGTTTTCGATTATTTCTTCCACTTTTTCAATTCTATTCATTAACTGTTGTTTTTCCTGTTCCCATTTGACCTCTTTTTCTTTTAATTGCTTTACTTCATCTTTTAATTTCTTTAACTCGTCTTTATTTTTTGGAATTCCTCTTTCATCTCTTTTCTCATTTCTTTAATCTCTTGTAATATTAGTTCCTCATTACTTTTAGTCTTCGTCTTCGGTGAACGCATGGTTTTTACTTTTGTAAATATCTCCTGCTCATCTTCGTCGCTTCCGTACTGCCTTCTTCTTTTATTGCTTTCATCCGTTGTTTCTGATTCGCTCATTTTCCTGTGCTTGTTCTTCCCTTTCTTCCTTTTTCTGTGCTTTTAATGTTCCACCCGTTCGCGTCGAGTCAGCGTTCCAGTCTACCCGTCGAAAACCTGACTCGTATCGGCGTTTCGCTTCTATATTTACTGCTGTTTATTTAATACCGCACACCACTCTTTCACTTAAGTTAATGAGTTCATTAATTTTTTGACACTATTTTATCACATATATCAGTTCGCACTACTTTTTTTTATTTGATATCGGTTCTGACTGAATTCTGTTAATACGCTCCTGTTCGTTGTTTATTACCGCGCTTGACCGTGAGCAACCAGCTGTGGTCTTATCTGTCACTTTGCGCTTTCTTTATCGCCGCGCCGTTTCCGAAATTTCGGTTTATTAATTCTTATTTTCTAGTCCTACCTTCAATTTACTGCTTTTTCGCTTCCTGCCCACTTGTTATATTTCATTTACACATCACATTAAATTATTATTCACTGATTTCTCGTAAATTTGATTTTATTTTGTACCACTTATCTGCAGCTTGTTTGTTGTTGCCTGCCAGGACCGGACCCCCAGTGTAGCTTTTTATTTTTTTAAAATATTTTTAGTGTTCTAGGCTATAGTATTTCTATATCTTCTAAGTATTTTAACAACTCGGATGCTAGTTCGTTAGTTTGTTAGTTTTATTTTGCCTATATTTCTTAAACTTTGTTTTCTGTCGAAATCTCTCAATTGCTTACTTTGGCATTATTAAAATCGCTTTTCTCAAAGGTTAACAGCTCTTCAAAGTATTCTTTTCGGTGGGTTAGTATATCTTTATCTTCAATTAATATGTCATGCTTTTTCTTTTAGTTGTTTTAATCTTACTACTTTCTCGTTTCTAAACGAATTTAATGTCTTGCAGAATACTTTTTTGTTTTGTTTATAGATTCTCTCCAATTCTTTTTATCGTCAATTACAGTTTCTTTTGATTTCGCGCTATAGGCCTTATGTACTTCATGTATCTCTTTATTCATCTTTACCAGGTAGTTCTAAAGTTTTTCGTTATACTAAATTTTGTATTCTTGTGGGTTTTACTTATGCGCCATAATTATTTTGCTGTTTAGAATAGTATTGCTTCAAATTTTTCCATCTCTTGTTAATATACTATAATTTTTATTATATTTAATCTTTAAGAATTCATCATTTGTTTTTCTCTATACCGTTTTCTGATTATATTGGTTCTTAATCTTTTGGTTTTCTTCTTGTTGTTCTTTTGTATCAATGTATAACCGATTATTAATTTTTCGCTATTGACACCTTTTCTTTATCTAACGATGAATTTTAATCGCAAATGGAGAAAACGAATGATTGCACGCTGTTCTTGTAATGGAAAAGTCTCGATTTTAACTATCAAAAACAGTCCTCATTCTCGCCGCTGCCGCTAGTCTTGTGTGCCGTGCAGTGCTGCCATCTCTGTCACGCGTTCACAAAGAGTGCTAGCGTACTTTGTTTCCAGTCCTGAGAAAAAAATTCGGAGGTGGTATAACTTGAATGCACTTCGCAGTGATTACTGGTGTAAAAGTGGCTTACTCCTTGTGAGAGAAGTTAAGCTTCCTTTAAAAAAACATCACAGACTTGTCTTTTTGTCTGCATCTTTATTATTATTTAAATGTTTAAATGGTTAAGAGGGCCCAATTTTCCCTTCAAATCGCCCTGAAGGTCGTTCTAGTTACGTGTATGTTTGAAGATGGCGCAATTGGTTTTGTATTTGTATTTTTGATTCGAAAAACTTAGTCTTAGTCGGGACGCACTCCCATCACTTGTACCTTACCATTTCAGCCCTTTGCGAATAGATGGCGCAAATAATGGGCAACCGATGAAAATGCTTGATAGAATAAATTTATTTATAGTCCAGGCGAGGTAGCAAAAATGAGTGATTTTTAAAATAATTAGTTGCGGCACTTTCTCAACGTAATAATTACGAGAAAAATCGTACGAATCGAATGAAAATGTTTTGGACAAAATCCGATTGTAGGATCATTGCGAAAAAATTCAAAAGGTGCGAAAAAAGGTTTTTCGGCTTTTAGACACGAAAAAAACATTGAGTAAAAACAAAAATATAACGTTATAGCGCTTGAAAAGACGAATAAAATTATTTTGGATCATTAAAATCGGTTGATAACTTTTTCCACAAAAAATAAAAACCGCGAAAAAGCGATTTTCGATGTTCAATTACTCACTTTGTAATTATCCTAGAAATGTCTTCCGGGGCTCAAATTATAGGGTTTTCCAACACCTTTTTAAAATTAAATATTTGTCAATAAATATTCATAAGTTTTCGCGCAAATTTCGAAAAAGTAAAAACAGCTACTTTAGTAAAACGACCCCTATTTACTTGTCGAAAACAATGTGTAGAGCGCCCGTCCGAAAGCGCAAGCGAGCGCCGCCAACGCGGCCCACCGAAATTATCCCTGCGAACGCTCGGAACAAAGCGCGGCGCGAGTATACTATATATATACAGCCAGAACACTGCCAGCGAACGCTCGCGCTCACCACAGCCGAGTGCTTACAGGCAAATCAAGGTGTACTTTCGCTCACCATAGCCAAGTCATCCCCGAAAGAGACACCAGGAAACGCTCGCGATTACCACAGCCGAGTTCCCCGGTCAAACGGGCCGTTATCACAGCCAGGGAAAAAAGGCACTCCCAATGTCCACTAGGGAATTACCATCGAAGGCCCTCCGGAACGCGCTGAGAAAAGCTCTCCGCCGCTCGCCACTACCGAAGCCTGTATCACCGCTTCCGCGGTTTCTCGATTAAAGACTCGCCGGAAACGCCCACCGGCGAAGGCAAGGTCCCCGGAAAGCGCTCCGATTTCCTTCGACCAAGAAGCAGCGTCTATTCTTCTAGGCCTGATCTCGCCTGATAGGTGCAACCTTAGACGTGGTGGCAAGTTTGGCAGACGTCACCATGGTAACCGTATCATCAACAGAACACGAGGTACGTAGCGCAAGTCGGGATGATGCCATCAAGACGATAATCAACTAGGTAGCGCAACTAAAACCCCAAATAAATAACCGTTCTCACGAAAAAAAAGATGGGATAGACCACAGAGACGCAACCGTTCACGATCCAGAAACACTAAACACGACATCTGTTAGTACCATTACCGCTGGGGCGACAAAGCACAAGAATCCTCATTGCCATGCAAGGCAGCCAAGAACTAGGGAAACGAGACGAGCAGTCGACACGCTGGGAAGCAATCGCCGCCTATACATAACTGATAAGAAATCGAGGACCGAATTCCTCGTGGATACCGGTGCCGACGTGTGCGTTTTCCCAAGAACCTTGTATCGTGAAAAACAAACGCCGTCCGCCTACAAGCTATACGCAGCTAACGGATTAGCAATCGAGACATAAGGAATGACGACCCTGGACCTCGATCTCGGTCTCAGACGAAGCTTCCCTTGAGGTTCATAATCGCCGATGTCCAAAACTAATCATCGGAGCCGATTTCTTATCATTTTATGGACTATTGGTGGACATGCGCAGTCAACGAATATTCGACAAATGCACAACTCTGACGACGACGGAACGCCAAGCGGACGTTGCCGGCCAAATCAACATCAACGAACCATCCATTTACGGCACCCTACTCCAGGAATTTTCAGATATCACTTGACCAGCTAGAGTTCTAACAGATTCCCGACACAACACCCTGCACCACATCCTAACGACGGAAGGGCAGTCGGTTGGGTCCCGACCCAGGCGTCTTGCCCCAGACAAACTCAAAACAGCCAAGGACGAGTTCTGCCTAATGATACAGCAAGGCATCGCACGACCTTCCAAAAGCCCGTGGTCATCGCCGCTTCATCTAGTACCCAAGAAGAACACAAAGTGGAGACCATGCGGCAACTATCGCGCACTAAAGACTCGCCCAGTGCCAGATAAATACCCGGTTCCACACGTGGAGGACTTCTCACAGCAACTTCATGGCAAAATATTTTCAACAATCGACCTGGTGAGCTTACCACCAGATCCTCGTAGCAGAGGAGGACGTACCGAAGACGCCATAACAACACCCTTCGGGTTGTTCGAGTTTCCTGCAGGAGTTTCGGACTTAGGAACACAGCCCAAAATCGATCGATTTCGTCACTTTCGCTAAAGCGAAACGTTAGCCAAACTTATTTGTTGTTGATTTATTTTATTTTTAGTAACCCTTTGTGGTGTAAAATAAATATGATGCTAAATTATTCAACTAAAAGACCTTCACGTGGTGAAGGCCTTATGTCAATTGAGGAATATGAAAAGATCATCAACTATCCACTAGAAATTGAAGTAGAACCAAAGCCAACATTACCCATCAGTGGCTATCGTATTGTGGAGCTTAGTTATGTCTTAGAGTGGGCAGTAACTCTACAATATGAGCATTCAAAATCATGTACTCTAGGAAAACTGAATATCAAAGAAGAAAGGCGCAGAACTTTGGGTTTAGTCAGCCAAGTGGTTTTGAATGTACGATGTGTTCAAAACAATTCAAATTTGCGACAGAAAATCCAAACAAGCCACCCATTTTAAATAAAGCAGCTGTTTGGGGTGTTATGGCAACTGGAAGTTGTTATAGTCATCTTGATGAACAACTTAGCTGTATGGATATTCCCAATATGTCAGAAAAATGTTTTATAATATTGAAAATGAACTGGGGAAGTAAGTAATCCATAGTTTTAGCGTTTTAGCCTGATTGTTAATTATAATAATATGCAGGAATGGAAAAAGTGTCTCTGGAAATCGATGATCGCAGCTGGTGAAAAGAGGAGAATATGCCATATCAATTGGAAGTCTTAGTGAAGATAATATCCCGTGCATAACAGTATATATTGATGCATCTTGGAGCAAGAGATCTTATGGCAATAATTATAATGCTCTTTCGGGGATGGTTGGCATAATTGGACGACACACTGGGGAGTTACTGTTTGTAGCTGTTAGAAACAGATACTGTTCAATTTGTGCTCTTGCTGCTAACAAGAATGGTCCTCCAAAATCTCATCACTGCCATAAAAACTGGACGCATTCAGCTCCTGCAATGGAGGCAGATATGGCTGTGGAGGGTTTTAGGATAAGTGAAGAAATGCATGGTGTCCGATACACCAAATTCGTGAGTGATGGAGATTCCTCAGTTTTCGCTAAGTTGAAAGAAAATGTTCCATATGGAAGCCAAATTAAGAAAGTTGAATGCACTAACCACGCTTTAAAAACTATGGCAAAAGACTACATCAAATAAAAAGATACCCATATCAATTTCCAAGGACGAAAATTGCTGACTGTAAAAAATTGGTTTGCTGCAGAAACGAGCAAAGTGTTCTATATATGAACATGCAAACAAAGGTCCAGAGGCATTGCAGCTCTTGCGAATGAGTTACAGGCAATTTTAGAAGTAAAGTGTATTTTGCAGCTTCTAAACTGAATAGTAATACATGTTCAACTATGGACGATGTTTTGGATGAAATGAAAAATAAAAAGCCCATCTGCTTAGAAAAAAATAACAAAATACAACTCAAGCGGAATCACGTTTACTACTACCTGGTAAACCTACATTATTAAGCTAAATTCAAAAATGACTATATATTTTAAGATCCAAGGCCAACTAAATATAACAGGTTTAAATACGTGTTATTTAGTTGTCTATGTAAACGACTACGTTCCTATTTATATAGAGGAAATAAAAAGACCCAACATTTTGGAGCAAGGAAATGCTACCTATTTTAAAAATTTTCTATAAGGAATGTGTGGCACCTGAACTTGCCCGAGATAATTTAGGCAAGGGGCTGCGTTGCCTGAACCCTCCATTTATATTGGAAGCGCAGGAAGAAAAACAGGCAAAGGAAACAAAAGGAAAGTGAAACAGTCAATGTTCCTTTTCAATAAAATTTCTATTTCACCATCACAGTTAATGTAAATAATATTCCCAAGTTCATGAAAATAAACATTATCTGATTATTTAATTTATTCGCCCTGTGGTTTTTCTTTTTCCGAATTACGGAAACACAATTGTAGCCATGCCCAAATTGGCAATATCAATGACCAATTGAATATTCCGTCATTCTTATTTGTTCTGAGATAGATATTTGACCTTACCAAGTAAAAGTCTGCTTATTTTAAAAAATAAGGTTTCAAATCTTAACAAAAATAAGTATGATTATACAAAAAATAATAAAAACTACAATCGAATGTCAAATCGTAAAATTCAACTCGGAAAACTTTCCTAAGAATCCTAATCAAATGAAGTTCGGAACAGGCAGAATGGCCTAAGCCTTGACGACAGAAGAAGAAGAAGAAGAATCGCAAAACTGATAAATCCAAAAATTTTAATAATCTGAAACGTAAATTCGGGACGAGACTAAATCAAAAAATTACTATCTAATACTTTAATCGTTCTATAGAGAAAACTGCAAAAATTATGAATTTATCGTACATTCAGTTTTGTTGTGAGCCATCTTTACTATAGTGCCTGAACTTGAGCTAAAGTCTGAAAGGTGTTGCTCCATGATATACATGAGCAACAATGGCGACCACGAACCAAATAACTGTCAAAGCCATCAGTTTTAACAACCTCCTGTTTTAAATGTTATTAATTTCTTGTTTTTGACCACAGGGTCTTTTAATGTAACTTTTAAAGTACGGGTTAACATTTTAAAATTTTAATTGTAAATAATTTTTTTTAAATTGATGCAAATTTTAATGATTAAATTTAAAAATAATTTCACAATATTTGATTGTTTAAACCATATCACCCCGAAGTCCGTGACTTTATTATTGACTACAATTTTTCCATTTGTCAATTTGATGTGCCAAATTAAAAGGACGTTGTTTATAAAATAGTAGGCTGAATTCATTGTGGCGCCCTCTGGTGATTCTCATGAATGGATGGCCCCTCTTAAATATTCGCTAATGTGCTCAGTAGTTAACAACACGACGCAGAAGTTGAAAATGAAGCTCCAGCGCCCCTCGCTGCTTAATGAGCCAATCTGATATTTTCAGAATACTCTAGTGCTATTTAGCGCTTTCTTGAATATGGAGTAAGCTTCCGGAAATACGAAGAAAGAAATTGCTCTACTTATTAAGAAATAGCGACCCAAAGATACAAATTCCACTACTTCCTAATAGGGGGGTCAGTAAAAATAAAACAAATTGAGCTATTCTGTAACAGAGGTTTTATTATAAATTGAGTACAGCAAGTGGCAGGGAGTTTTAGAAAAATTTGGAAAACACTTCCAACAGAATACCATATTAATTACATCACGATGAAATGTCTTTAGAACTGTGTATCGCCTCTCGCTGTTGCAAAACGTAAACATATTTATCCATTATGCACTTTTCGTACACTAACATGAATAAAACATTTTCTTAGAGAACTTGTTATTAAAATAAAAAGGGATAATAACAAATAAATTTGCATGTTTATTTCTAATAATATATAAATTTAGTATAACATATGCTGCATCAAAAAATATACTCTTGTTCGTAACTTTTCTGATTGTTCTTTATAAAATAAATCGATTCATTATTCAAAACTTAATTCTAGTATTGCGTTACTTACTACCATTAGATTAAAAAGATATTTAAGCATTTTTCTATTTGACGAATTTGTATATTAATATTTGTGTTTTATTCAAAAAAAAACATCTCAAAGTTCAATTTGGATCATCCTTTATAAAAATTCTTATAAATAGTTCGTTAACTTTACGATCCCATGTTTTATATATTGCATTGTTTTATTTTTTAGTTAGTTTGGATCTATTATCTCATAAGAATATTAACATAGTTTTTGATGGTGTTGATACGTTCTCAGAAATATCGATAAACGGAATTGTTATTGGCCATACGGAAAACATGTTTGTGAGATATGTTTTTAGCGTTAAGCCCTACGTTCGGGTAAGTACTTAATTTTCGAATTTCAAGTGCAACTAACTCGTACCATTATTATTCTAGCTAGGAAGCAACAATATATCAGTCAAATTTAAGTCGCCTGTTGAAACAGCGCGTTCTTTATTTCTAAAGCAAGCGCGGAACTATGTCGTTCCCCCAGTATGTGTGCCAGAAGAATACAACGGAGAATGCCACGTAAACCACATCAGAAAAATGCAGGCTTCGTTCGCATGGGATTGGGGGCCTGCTTTTCCTTCTGTAGGAATATGGTTAGTATTTAATCGTATTTCTAATTACAACATTTGATTTAATATTACAATTTCTAATTAAGATTAACTGCCGTTTGCATTGCATTTAATGTCTTTTCTTATATTACAAAAGTCATGCATGGTTTTAATCCATTAAATTGCCTTTCTCCTTTCCAGTTCAGAAGATTCAAATTATTATAAATAAATTATTATTTAAAGTATTCTACCAGCCTTGCATCAATTTACAGAAGCAAATATTTTCAGCAACAAAACTCTTCTATTTTTATAGTTTTTCATTAAATAAAATGTGGTTTACCGATAGTGCATATACTAAATGTGCAGCAATATTTATACCCTCTATTGTGACAAATAATTACATGATCATAAACAAAGCAAATATAGATTGTGCCGTTTAAAATACAGAAACTGCTATCTCTAAACTCCTGCGACACATGTCAATTGAAGACCAGTAAAATATTATATAAATATCGTGACATAAATACAGTAGATATTTGATATCAATTGTAAGAAGGAATCGTATGTTGTAAGTCAAAAAGCTGTCTTCTGAGCTTTCAACTACATAAATATCACAAATATTCAAGCAAACCTTATATAGGTTTCTGAATATGCTAGGAATTTGCAAGGTACATTTCATTTGCTTTTGTAATAGAATCAAGAGTATTGCCACTATGTTTTTCTCAATGAGTCTAAGTTCGATTTACCTACAATAACAATCGACAGAGAACAATAAATTTGCTGCAATAAAAATAAACATCGTAAAAGCGAACGGTTTAGTGAGGGCTAGTTGAATAGAGATTATGTTTGTTGCTTATGTAAAGCTGCATATTTTCGCTGAAAGTACCGTTAATACTTAAAGTTGCAAAGTTAAAAAAAGTGTTAAAATGTGCATATTTAATTTTCAAGTTTTTATTACAATTAAGTCTTTATTCTTACATCTTTAATGAAATTGCAGGAGGTGTGTTCTCTGTAAAAACCGTTTTTTCTTCAATATTAAATATTTGTTTATTTTACACCTTATTCAACAAATCCTAATGATAAAACACAACTTAACAGGTAATTTGCAACTTTATATATATATATATATATATATATATATATATATATATATATATATATATATATATATATATTGCTCATTATGGAAGGCCACCAAAATTATAAAAAAGGAAATCAGATATGAACTAAACAAGAAGCGAAAAGAAAGCAAACGTGTCAGTTATCACCAACCATTAAATGCTTCTCATCAATAGAACAAACCCATTCTGTAGCTCCTCACTATTATTTACATACATACATAATCGGTCCTCTTCTACTTTACGGTGTAGAGGTGTGAAGGTGTAGTACTTTTCTCCACCTACTTCTGTCCCTCGCTAATGTTTCAGCTTGTCTCCAGTTTAGATCCTTTTCCTGTAGTATTTGCCCAATGCCTCGTTCCATGTTCTCCTGGTCTCGCCCTTCCTCTTTTCTTGTCCACACCCATTTTTCATATTTTCTTCACTGTCCTGTTTTTATCCATTCTGGTGAGATAACCCCACCACCTTAACTGTCGCTTTTCAATTTTATTCATCAGTGAGTTCACTTTAAACCACCCACGAATTGTGTCGTTGCTAATTCTGTCTCTTCAAGTAACCCCTACTGCTGCTCGTAGATATTTCATTTCACTGGCCCGTAATCTACTCTTAGCTCTGTCATCTAACTCCCACGTTTCACTACCATAAGTTATGACAGACATAAACACACTATTAAATATTTTAACTTTAGTTCCCATGCTGACTTCCTTTTTTCTAATAAACTTTTTGTTCAGAGCGTAGTAGAGTCCATTTGCTGCTTTTATTTTTGCATTAATTTCAGGTTCTAAGTGTCCTTGTGCGTTAATTATCAATCCCAAATTTTTAAACTTGTCAATTTGTGGTATTGTACTATTATTAATATAAATAGTTGCTATTTGTTTCAGTTTACTTATAATCATAACTTTAGTTTTATCTATATTTATCTGCATACCGTACTCATTTATTGCCTTATTCCAGCTTGTTATATTCCTTTGTAGATCATTTTCTGTGTTTGCTAGTGTCACTGAATCATCGGCATAAATCATTTTTTTAATCACAACTGGTCGCAATTTTCTTACCCCTACTCTGGCTCCACTTATTTTCCGTTCACATTTTTTTATGATTTTATCCACCAAAGCAATAAACAGCAAAGGACTCAACACGCGACCCTGTCGTACCCCTTTGCTGGATATAAACTCCTTAGATACCCAATTATTAGTTCTTATGATATTTCTTGTTACTTTGTAGATACTCTTAATGGCTCTCAATAACGCTGCGTTGACATTTCTTTTTTCCAAGATTTCCCATATTTTTTTCCTTGGCACACTATCAAAGGCTTGTTGCAGGACCAAAACAAATGAATAAATTATTATTATGTGCAAGTATCTTTTCAGCTAATTGTCTCAGACTGAATATTAAGTCTGCGATTCCTTTCCCTGGTCTGAACCCAGCTTGGTTGTCATCGAATGTCTGAACTATTAATCTTAGTATTTCTTCCAATATTACTTCATATACTTTACTTGCTACCAGTAATATGGAGATTCCTCTGTAATTAGTACAATTTCTGGGATCCCCTTTTTTATAGATTTAGCAATATGGCTAACCTAGGCTATATTCAATATTTTATGTAGGAGTTCTTTTCCATTTCTTCCCATACATTTGATCATTTTAGCCCTGATGTTGTCCTACCCCACCGCATTCCCAATCTTTAATTTCCTCACTGCTTCTTAAACTTCCTTAACTGTTAGATATTCTGATTTGTCGATATTTCCAATGTTTACGAAATTATGGCTAAGTACCTCTCTAGAGAGTATTTTCATGAAATATTCACGCCATCTATCCATAATTTGTTAGTCTGTAGCTAAGACTTTACCTTCCTTATCTTCTATTACCTTTGTCCTTTCTTAGATTTTTAACGTTCTATACAGTAGTTTCGCATTTCTCTTACTATTTTCCTCCATTTTATTTCCAAATTTTTCTCAGGTATCCCTCTTTGCTTGCGGTACTAGATCTTTTACCTTTTTTCTCTGTTCCTTGTACCTTTCGTATTTCTCTTTCGTTTTATTATTAAGATATTCTTTCCAGGTATATTTCTTCTTTGTATTTCTTCTTTTATTTTATTCCACCATGCAGTGCATTTTTTCTTTCTACCATGATTCTCGCCACACACTTCTTCAGCCACTTTGCAGATGTTTGTTTTAAACATATTTCATAGTCAATATTTTTCCAATTTATCATACTGATTGTAAGCTCCTCTTCTAATTTTTTACTGTACCTATTTGTGGTATCTCTGTCTTGTAGCTTGTGGGCTTTTATACTTCGTTGTATAAATGTGCGGTTTTCTGGGACTGTCGTTTTAATTAACTTTGTGTTGATTTTCATTCTCACCTCAACCAAATAATGGTCACTGCTAATTTCCCGACCTCGTTTTACTCGTACGTCATTAATTTCTCCTCTGTACTTGTACACTAATACTAAATCTATAATTGACTTTTCTTTTCTACTTTCCATTACTCTCGTGAACTTATGTATAATGTATATTACCTACAATCATGTCATTATCTATACAAAATTTTATGACACGCTTACCGTTATTATTTACGAGGTCCTCATCAAACATTCCTACTAGGTGTCCTATTTTGTTACATCTACTAACCATTCCATTAGAATCTCCATATACTATGATTTTGTGTTGTATGTTATCAACTTCCCCCTGGAGTTCTTTCCAGAATACATCCCTGGCCTCTTGTCTCATTTTCTGATGGTCTATAGTTATTCACTGTCCGTCTTATCCATATTTACTCTGATAATCCATTCAGAAATATGTTTCCAGTTACTTATATAATCAACAACCTTTTTATAAACTAATACACCCACTCCAGCTTTGGCTCGTTGTAAAAAATCTATTCCAGAATAAATCATTATGTGATTATTTCTCATCCTTATGCATTCTTTCCCCTTCTTTTTCGTCTCCGTAATCCCTAATATTTTTAAATTACCTTTTTTAAATTTTGATATAAGCTCATCTTTTCATGAATACCTTTATATTCTATAATTCTATTTTCCAAGTCTTATCTGGCCTAGTATTATATTCCATACACAAATTCGTTTTCAAAGCCTGGTCACTCTCGTTGCTCGTTTTAGTTTTTTGATTGTTCCAATCTTTATCTCTATTCTACTTCTATTTAACCCCTTTAATTAATATTTTATTGTAGCTCATTTTGACATTTTTACCACTCTCTCTTTCCATCTTAGCTCTCATTCTTATTTGTCTTTGCATTTCTCTCTCCTTCTGTGTTAGATCGTTGTTAATATATATTTGATCTTTCTCGAATTATCTCAGTTTTGATTTATTTGCCATGATTAACTTCTTATCTTTTTGGCTATCCAATTCCACCAGGCAAGTATTTTATAACTCTTTTTTAGTTTCAGCTTGTTTTTTCATTATTTTTAAATTCTCCTGCTTTAACATATCATTTTCAAGTTTTAGCTTCATAATCTCATCTTTAAATTTCTGCTGCTCTTTCCTCATTTCTTTCATATTTCATCTCTGTTTTTATTTCCAATAATAATTTTATTATTTTATCTATCTTATCATTATTATCCTCTTGCTTTTTTCATGGGATACCGGGTTTTCCTTTTTTTATTTGGAGTTCTTCTAATTTTCTTGCTCTCACCAAACATGTCATCATATTCTCTTTCTTTCTTTTTATCACTCGTATATGAACTTCCTTCCAAATCCGACATATTTATCTAAATTTAAACACCTACTAGCTTACGTAAATTAATTCTCTGTCACTATTTGCACGCTCCCGGTAACGCTCGCACTTTAAATTCGCTTGAACATGCAGCGTTCAATCACATCGACCGCGACCTTCCGACCTCCGCGGTAAAACACTTAATTTATTAATTTCATTTATTATGTTTTTCAACGAACTTAAAAAGTTCGTTACTGAATTCTATGTCTGTCTGTCGGTCTGTCGGTCCGTCACAAAATTTGAGATTTTTTAGAATTTGAAAATGGATTCTTATAGGAAATTTTACGCTGAATTCGAAAATGAAGTCGAAAAAATTGTATGTCGAAGAATTTTCGAGATATTCGATTTCGAAGTTTTAAGTTCGTTCTGGGATTGCTTACAAAGCAATCTCTTCGCCGGTCTCATGTTTTTTGTACTATATTTAGACTTAATGTAATTATAAAAGCCGAGCCTACACCTCACTACTTTTAAAATTCAAAAATATCTTCAATTAACTTTGCAATAAACGTAGTAAAATTACAAATCATAAGCACTGAAGGTGACGGAGCCGCATATATGGTTATCGCGACGACCTCGTTCCCTCCACTATGATTTAATGGTTGAAAAAATATTGAAACATCTTCCCAAAAACGTACTTGTATTACTAAAAATGTATAATAAGAATATGCCTGTACTACTATTATAGAATAGTATTATACATGTGGACAAGCAAATAATATATATACAGTCAGTTTAGTAAAGTGAATTGTATACGTTGTACTCCTTCAGAATAAAAACGCTATTGTATCAATAATGTGTCTAATCACCACCAACATCGATAATTGCCTGGCATCTTCGAAGCAAGCTATCGACCAAATTGATGGCGTATTTATCCAGCAAGGACCTCCAAATGCGACAAATTTCTCGTATTAACTACTTCAAAGTGAATACTTCCCTTCACGAAGTTCGTATGCCTACACATTCTCAGTCGGATTTTCATCGGGCGACTGCAACGACAATCAAGAGTGACGATGCCAGACTGCTTTTTCCACTCGATGCAAAGCTTGCTGTGGTCTTTGGGTTGTTGTCCTTTTGCATCATCCAGTTCCCGTTTTTTTTTTATGAACCAACGTTTGGCAGTCGGTAATAAATGTTTCTTATAAATCTCAAGCATTTTCGGAGCATTTAGATTCTACGTTAACAGATGCAATGTTCTTGAGAAGCAACCCCAAAAATGTATTTTTACTGGGTATTTAATGGTCCGCTGTACCAACTTATTAATTGAGGCTGACCAGGCTCGTGGGACGATAACATATCCCCAAACAGAAGCTTCGTTCATAGAAACTACATTGTTTCAATCTCGGTAGATATTGCCCTTTGCCCACGGAAGTCACTTCGACACATGATTTTCACTTAACAAAGGTTTCTCGACTGAACTACGGAATTTGATGTCATGCGCGAGGAGATGGTTTCGGATAGATATATTACACATTTCTGTTTCAATTCACTGCTCCTTGATGCAATATTAAGCTCGTGTTTCGCGAAACAAGTTCACGATCTGCTTGATAATTTAGCGCAGTTAAGTGACTCGATAAGCAAAACAGGAAATAAAACAAAGCGGAGCTGTGTAAACTATATATTGGGCAAAACTAAAATTAACCACAAAGTAACAATTAAGCCAACCAATTGAGAAAAAACAGTACAACTATACTTGAATAACTGCAAATATGGTGGGCGGCAGGTCAGTTGTGCTCTCTCCCGACGCAAGTAATGGTGTCTGGTAACATGGACGGCAGATTTCGGCGTGCTTCTTCAATCCTGGGACACCACGGACGGGGCTGAACGTACAGTAGGCAACCATATCGTGCCAGCACAGCGCAATAGAGCACCTGGGTCGGCCGGCCGGCGGCTTCAATCTTAGGGCACCACGGCGGGGGGGAACTTACAATAGGAAGTGACAGTGTGCAAGCACAGCGCACTAGAGCACCTGGTCGGCTGGCTCTGCTCCGTCGCTCACGAGGGCTCAAATGTGAATGCCGGGCGGCGGTAAAAATCCCGTTTTGTTGCGACGAGGGTAGGTTGGCGGACAGTAAAGGTTGCCGTAGAGATGGGACACGGATTTAGAGATGAGCACCAAACACGATCTGTTTTTCAACTTTAGGGGACACTTTGCGTATCGAGCCTCATTCCGACAAGTCATCGGCCATTTTTGTCTCCTTATATTGCTGCACCCACTTGATGACGAATGTTTTAGACTTGTTCATGTATTTTTTTTATATATTTTTGGACCTTTCAAGTAGGTACAGAGGAACACAGCCTCGTAGCACGACGCGTACGTGGCACTCATTGTGCTTTACGAGTTTCTCTAGCAAGAATTGAATGCTGATTGAATCTTTTGTTACAAAGCATCGAGAATAAAGTTTCTCTCTATCGACTTGCAAAAGAATTAGGGTGATACCTTTTACAACTGCTTATTATAGCGAACACGCTCTTAGTTAACTGACTGTAAATGACTTAATCCCAGAACATCAATTAGGCTTCCGAGAAACGAAAAATCAAAAATAGTCTTGAAGAAAAGAAAATCAGTGTTACAGCCTTTCTTAATATACAGCAAGCGTTCGACAAAGTCTGGCATTATTTAAAATTAAGACGCATCTACCCAGCCAAATATACGTAATTTTAAAATTATATCTTAGTGAAGGATACTTCCAAGTTAAGATCAGCAATACATTCTTTAGATACCATTTTATCAAAACTGGCATACTTCAAAGCAGTATCCTCGGACATATATCTTATTTTTATAGCCGGTATACCTACCATAGAAGAGACTACAGTGCAAAATAATTTACGTGCGTTTCAAAACTGGTCACGATAGTGTAAAATTAAAGTGGCTAATGAGAAATCGACGCAAATTTCATTTACAACGAGACGACATAGCCTTGTCCAGTGTTGAATGAATTAATCCCAGAAAATAATAAAATAGTTATAAGTATCACCCAGATCAAAAGCTTACTTGGAAAGACCATATTAAGACCAAAAAGATCCAACTAAACTTAAAAATTAAACAAATGTTCTGATTGCATTGCAGAAAATCGAAGTCAGCCATACAAAATAAATTAATAATATACAAAGTCACTTTTAAACAGAATTGAGCTTTGGACAACAGCAAACCGAACAACACCAAAAACTCTAAACTTATCAATCCAAAATGTTCTGAATGATATCAATTGCGCCCTGGTGTGTGTTTAACTAAATTCTTCATACTATCTCCAAATTTTCCCATAAACGATATAATCATTCTGCTTGACAGCAAATCCAAGGACAAAACTACTGATTATAATAATAAGCTAATAAGTGAATTATATGACCAACTTCTAGCGGAAAGACAACTCAATGTGTGGCTAGAGGCCTAGTGAATTAGGTGAAACTTATAGTCCAGGCGAGGTAGCAAAAAATGAGTGATTTTTTAAAATAATTAGTTGCGGCACTTTCTTAACGTAATAATTAGGAGAAAAATCGTACGAATCGAATGAAAATGTTTTGGACAAAATCCGATTGCAGGATCATTGCGAAAAAAATTCAAAAAGTGCGAAAAAAAAGGGTTTTTTGACTTTTAGACACGAAAAAAAACATTGAGTAAAAAACAAAAAATATAA
This sequence comes from Sinelater perroti, assembly GCA_036346155.1. Lineage (NCBI taxonomy): Eukaryota > Metazoa > Arthropoda > Insecta > Coleoptera > Elateridae > Sinelater > Sinelater perroti. The sequence continues at coordinate 12,955,566 of JARFIY010000359.1, read as the reverse complement.
CGTTATAGCGCTTGAAAAGACGAATAAAATTATTTTTGGATCATTAAAATCAGCTGATAACTTTTTGCACAAAAAAGTAAAAACCGCGAAAAAAGCGATTTTCGATGTTCAATTACTCAGTTTGTAATTATCCTAGAAATGTCTTCCAGGCCCCAAATTATAGGGTTTTCCAACACCTTTTTAAAATTAAATATTTGTCAAAAAATATTCATAAGTTTTCGCGCAAATTTCGAAAAAGTAAGAACAGCTACTTTAGTAAAACGACCCCTATTTACACAATAATTGTCGTAGAGCAATTTTACAAAAAGCTGCCTGTTCTTGAAGACTTCCTCTACAACCATATCAAACTTGAAGTCGATCCGATAATATAAGTACCTCAAAAGCGCGTCTGAAGAACGTGAAATTTTAGAGACGGCCGCGTGGACGCACGAGCGAAGAAGAAGTGGCGCGCTGGTGGGGGAACTCTCTTTCCCGCGGGTGGAGCGGGCGCCCGGAAAGCGATCGCGCGCGTTCAAATTTGACAAGCCGGAAAAAATTGAGATTTCTCAGGATCTACTGAACGAAAATTGATGTTTTTTAACTGGCACTAAAATATTAATAATGAGCGGAGTGGCTATTTGACATAAGGGATGGTTATGTGCTTATTTATGTAATATTTTTTCTTATTAATCTTATAATTACTTCTGTTTAATTTTTCAATTATTTTTGACGTTAGTGTTGTCTACGTATTTCTAATTTCGTATAATAATGGAATCACTGAAAAACATTTATCTGATATGCGATACGACATTTTTAAAAGTATAAATATCACTAATAAGACGAAATTGGAGCTGCTGCCACCAACGGAAGGAGCCGCTAAGCAACACTGTTTACGTGTTTATTTACAAGTACAAGCCTGGCTAGGAAGGGTAAATCCGGTGACGCAGTATGGGTGGAAATTAACTGACAATACCCTTGAGCCGATTTTCACCATGGAGCAGCTGATTCCTCAAGTTTTAATAGCTACTATCAGTTGTCAATGCAAGACCGAGTGCAAAAGGAAATCGTGCACGTGCAAAAAGCATGGCATACCTTGCACCGACTTTTGTGCGAAATGTCGTGCGCAAACGTGCGAAAACATTGAAAAAACAAACTACAACTTCGAAGAGGAAGAGGAACATGCATATTCAGAGGAAATCAATGACTGGCTCGAATTAATAACGGAGTCACATGGCACAGATCAACGCGAAGAAAACGAAGACGTTAGTGAAATTGTTCAGTACGATGAAGAGAGCCACTCATATAATGATTCCGATGTATCACTGGAAATCGCATAATGATAATGTAACGTATTCCGAATGTTATTTTTTTTTATTATTAAAGATAATGTATTTGTTGCGTTTGCATATATTTTCGTTAAGTCATTTTGTGTAGCTGTATTTTTTAATGTTTTGTTAATAATGGACGTTTGCAATATGAAAGTACACATTGTTTAAACGATATTTATGTTGTTAATTTTTTTTTACCTTCATTCCAATGTTGTTAACTATGCGAACATGTGTAAATATCCCCTAAGTAAGAACAGCATTAAAAAATGTTTAGTAAACAAACTTCATTAATAGGCACATAACCATCCCTTATGTCAAATAACCACTCCGCTCATTATTAATATTTTAGTGCCAGTTAAAAAAAAACATCAATTTTCGTTCAGTAGATCCTGAGAAATCTCAATTTTTTCCGGCTTGTCAAATTTGAACGCGCGCGATCGCTTTCCGAGCGCCCGCTCCACCCGCGGGAAAGAGAGTTCCCCCACCAGCGCGCCACTTCTTCTTCGCTCGTGCGTCCACGCGGCCGCTTTCTAAAATTGCACGTTCTTCAGACGCGCTTTTGAGGTACTTATTATTATCGGATCGACTTCAAGTTTGATATGGTTGTAGAGGAAGTCTTCAATAACAGGCAGCTTTTTGTAAAATTGCTCTACGACAATTATTGTGTAAATAGGGGTCGTTTTACTAAAGTAGCTGTTCTTACTTTTTCGAAATTTGCGCGAAAACTTATGAATATTTTTTGACAAATATTTAATTTTAAAAAGGTGTTGGAGAACCCTATAATTTGAGCCCTGGAAGACATTTCTAGGATAATCACAAACTGAGTAATTGAACATCGAGAAAACGCTTTTTTTCGCGGTTTTTATTTTTTTGTGCAAAAAGTTATCAGCTGATTTTAATGATCCAAAAATAATTTTATTCGTCTTTTCAAGCGCTATAACGTTATAAATTTTGTTTTTTACTCAATGTTTTTTTTCGTGTCTAAAAGTTAAAAAAACATTTTTTTCGCACTTTTTGAATTTTTTTCGCAATGATCCTACAATCGGATTTTGTCCAAAACATGTGCATTCAATTCAGACGATGTTTTTCCTTATAAAACCGTTGAGAAAGTGCCGCAACTAATTATTTTAAAAAATAATCTATGCCGCCTGGACTATTAATGAACCGTCGATGGATGGTACCTAACTCATGACAACATTTACTTTATTCTTTGTACAATATAACTGTAGAGTAGATTGTAAATTTGCAGTACTAATAAAAAATCCTATTCAACACTTTTTGTCCTCTTTGAATAAAAATTCATTTTTATATTTTTTCCTATTATTTCGTAGCTTTAACGAAACTAATGTTGTATTTGGTCCTTTCCTTAATTTTGCATATAAATAGAAATTTTGTATTTATTAGAACTTATTGTCCAATTATATTGCAAATATAAACAATCTTATCTATTGTATGAAATTTTAAGCTTGATTGTTTAAATGGATTTTCCGTTTCTTTCTATTTACTGTCGCAACCTTTGATTCTAGATGTACTTTTGGTAACCAAGGTGAATCGTATATTTGTACTCTATGATAAACTAAGATCATTGCGAAAATCATATAACTGTTAGAGCATTTTGTAAGAGCGGGATCTAGAGCTGTATATAAACTTTACATTGAATTATTAAGAAAACATTTTACAAGCGTTGTCAGAAAAGTCTCAAGATTGACTTTTTATTTCATTACTTTATAATATTCAATCATAAAAATTCGTGTTATTAAACCACCTAATATGTGTTCCAAATAGAGATGGCCTTGGAAGTGTTTCTATGTAAACTCTCAAGTGGCACAGCTGCGCTTAGCAAGCCACTTTTCGGCTTGTTGGCGCGTTTAGTTGGAAATTACACGAGTGTCGTGATGGGAGCGAATTTCCAGCCAAGAATTAACATTGAGTTTTTTATTAAGCTAGGAAAACTCCTAGTAAAACATAGAACACATCAAGTATATGGTAGCAATACATGATCAAAAATCCGCCAATTTCAATGGCACAAAAAGTTTGGAAAGCGCAGGATTCACTGCCCCTCAACATCACAAATGTGAAACGTGTGAAGTAGTTACTCCAAGGGGGTCGTTAGAAAAGATGAAATTGAATCGGTATGTGTATCATCAAATTTTATGCAACTGTTTAGGGAAACGGAAACTCAATGTAAAAACAACCCCTTTCACACTGACAGAGAAACAGAAATAAACCGAATGAACAATGCTGCTGAACTGCTGGAAGATACCAGAATTGATCTTGTACGTGTGTTAAATGTTATTAACAGAAATGAAAGTTTGTATTGCTAGTTAGCCCTTAAATAATTCGCCAAAATTATGAATGGCAATATCATGGTTTATCATCTTCCAGAAAAGTAAGGCGACAAGCTTCAAGAACAAACACATTTTTTGTTACTAGATGTTTGGTGCACGATGAATATGAAATGTTTGCGTTAAGCAATGCGGCGGTGCCGTCCTGATTTGTTAGCATTTGAGCATTGGCTCTTATTGCATGGAAAGCAAGCCCCATACTGTTGTATTATACCAGGAATATCTGGCCAAACATTATGTCCCTGCTCTACCACATTCGCCCGATTTGATTTTTGTTTTCCCGCGTAAAAATGTTGCTAAAAGAAATTCATTATAGAGATATTGCAGTACTTCAAACAGGTGCAAAGCTGAGGAGAGTGTGTAATATATCTTTCTCTGCTTGTTTCAAACACGGTGACACCTGTGCATAGATAGCCGAAAGGACTACTTTGGCAAGACCTAGAACTATTGGGTAAAAAGTTGAATAAATTATTTTTATAGGCAGAATCTTGCAACAAGGCAAAGGTTGTATTTTAACCGAGAAGCCGTGAAGCAAAACTAGAGTTCACAGCAAATCTAAGCTTCATTTCTGCAGAAAGGGAGGGGGCAGATATGTGTACTTTATAACAGCCTTGCAGTTTATTGAAAATGTCGGCAACTACCTTTGTCATAATCTATAATGTATTTCTGTTAGGATAGAATTAGAATTTTCTTTTGATTTCAGTTTTTTGAATTATATATGATGTAACGCAAATATAAATTCTTTGGGTTATCGTAGTGGATCCATTTTTCATCACCAGTAACTATACGATGCAAAAAACCCTTTTGTTTATGCTTGGCAAGCATCATTTCACATGTACAAAATCCGCGTTCAACAATTTTAAACGATGTGAAATTGTTTGTTGAGTCACTCCTACTGTAGTGCAAGTTCTTCTTGTGTTTGCTAGGAATCTTGCTCCAACAATACTTCCAATTCCGCGTTTTCGTACACTTTCGGCCTTCCGCTACGTTCTTTGTCTTCGACGTCAAGAAACGTTTTTAAACTTATAAAACCACTCACGACAACTTCTCTTACTTAAAGCAGCCTCACCATATGCTTCTACAAAGCAATCGATGCGCCTCAGCTGCAGATTTCTTTAAATTAAAAAGTCGATCAAAAGTTCCCGCAAATGATGCTTACTCGGCTCCAAACTCGGCATTTTCGCACAAAACAAATTGTGTGATTCTGATACAAAATCGTTAATATTTTAAGGTTGTGATGTTGGCAGATGTCCAATCTTACGATATGACGTTTTCCTACGCGCAAAGTACTACTTCCCGCACGCTTTTATCCCTACAGCTGAGCGTGCGGGAAAGTAGCTGAGCGTGCGTTTGTTTACATCTCGCTAGCTTAATCTTGCTAAGTAGACCTGTCAAAACCTGCATCTATATTTTGTCGTCTCACTCGCTGTTTTTTTTAGTACAGCAGAGAACGTCAGGTCGCGAGGCAGGTCTCGCTTCATATATTTTTTTGAACGTGTACAGTGAAAAGTATGGCGTCTATAAAAGTTTTTAATTTATCGTAAAAAATATTGAAACAGCTTTTTACATTTTTACTTTCCTTATCCTATAATAAGGAAAGTAATGTAATCGGCGGAAATTTGACCTACCCAGTTTTTCACATTTCTGGACGAATTATAGCCTCAGGACACCAAAAGTTTGTTTGAGCCATTGGTTCGTGTGTGTGTGTGTGTGTGTGTGTGTGTGTGTGTGTGTGTGTGTGTGTGTGTGTGTGTGTGTGTGTGTGTGTGTGTGTGTGTGTGTGTGTGTGTGTGTGTGTGTGTGTGTCTGTCGATCTGTCAGTAAACAAGATATCTTGAGAACCGTAAGAGCTAGGACTTGAAATTTGGTATGCAAGTTACTTGTAGGGGACGCAGTGCGAAGCACTTTTGGTAAAAATCGGCCTAGCCGTTTGGTCACAAGGTCGCAAAATCGGTCGCAAAGTGGTCGCGAATCTAAACGGATACAAAAAATGTATGAGAATAAAAATGATTTATTATCATGAGATAAACATGAATTTAAAATAAAAGTTGGTAAAATAGGAACTCCCAAAAAAATTGAAACTCAGGATTTTTAATATACCGGGTGTTCATAAAATGTTTCGGGAAAATTATATTACCGGATAGACCACACCGAGACGAACAAAAAATTACAATGAAATTTTTTGATCCTATGTCAAATAAATAAGTTATAGCCGATTAAAAATAATTAAACGGACCAATCACAGCGCGCTCGAGCTACCGGGCCGACTACGGGAGGACGGGGAGTGCTGGCCGTTGGAGGAGCACGCAGGCGATAATGGCGAAGGCCGTGCGACCGAGCTCGCACGGTTACCTCCAGTGACGTAGCAAAATTTTAAGTACGAGTCAATTATTGTCTTGTACTGTTTATTTTAATCAGCTTTTGAGTGTTGGACTCGCGCCTCGTCCTTTTTTAAAATAACAAGTTCCGGGACGAGAGCAGCGCAGGGCCGATATATAGATACATATATAATAGGATAAGGAAAGTCGTGTGATGTTCACACCAGATTTTTTTTAATCGGGAGGGCTTCGCCCCCCCTCTACGCCCACGCAGCACCGCAGAATCGAACTTTGCGCACTCAATGGGAAAAATAGTATACGATACTCGTGCGCTCGTAGGTCATCGAGCTTCGCTCGTGCGGGAAGGACCTACTTTGCTCACTCGTATCGTAATGTGCTATTTACATCTGATAATTTCAACCATAACTTACTGATGGAGCCATCTTTTGTCAAACGGCGGAGAATTATTTTTACTCCATTTATTATATAAACTATGTACTAGATATATAACTGTATTATTTCCTCGATCTCAATCAGTCCAAGTTCGTGGTTCTAATTTTTCCAGAATTTCATTTTCGCCGGTTACAAACGTATATATTGTCTTTCGCTTAATTTCTACGACTCACTGACATATGTGTATTATTAAATTATTAAGTAAAGTATTATATTAAATATATATTAATATATATATATATATACACTTTTGTTTCAAATTTTATCTTTTTTTTTTGGTACCGTTATGTAGGAGAATTTATATTTGTTTGGTTCTTTTCTAATAATTTTATATATGCCTTTATGTTTTAATGTTAATAATCATCTAATTATTTATAGTTTAGAAATCTAACAGTATTGTTCTGTCGCACTACTCCACCATGCTTTTCATCTCATTTCCTGTTTCATTTCTTTAATTGCGACCCATATTTCCTGCAGTTCTCCGTAGAAATTTTTCTTTGGTCCTTTTTCTCTTTTTGTCATTTAGTACACACGCCGTGAGTATTCCTAATCCCTCTTCCGACATTTTCAAGTCTACCTTCACTATTTTTTTATGCCATAATTCTCATCTAACAATTTTGTTATTCCATTTTGTTACTCTTGGATACCCTACTATTTTAAATATTAAAATATAACTGCACATAACCATGCTTTTTTATTTATATGTTAAATACTTACTTCATTTTTATTTTGTTAAATCCTCGTGTCAGTTCATTTTTTCCAACTGAAATTTCAAAATAATCCAAATTTATAATTACATTGTTTTCTTTTTTTTTTGTCTATATAATTAGTTTGTCGTACCTTTTATAGTTAAATCCCAGTTAAGTCTCTCCTTCTACTTTTTTCTTCTCTTAGTATTTTTTTTTAAACAGTTATTATTTTTATTTATGCTGTATTTTTTTAATTTTTCAGAATTCAATTACATTTTTACAAATCGGCTGCATTTCTTATATCATTCCTGTATTTCTTTATTATTTGCCGCTGGGCGATGCACAACACTGTAGATCTCCATCACAATTACCGTCAACTTTAAACTCTTCGTCGCACTTGACTACACATTTTGCGCCTTGTTCTTCACACGGTTTATCTAAAATAAAAAGTAGTTTAAATTTTGTAAACTGAAAATTATGTCACTTTAATCATTTTGATCTTGCTTGAAAATTACACCAAAGATATGCTCTTTTGATGAGCATAATAAGGAAGCAGAGCAAACATTTAACACTAACGTAGTTTTACTCAATTAAGCTTTAAGTGATAGTAAAAAAAAAATTCGATTTTACATTGCCACTTTTGAAACGGGAAATGAATACAATTTATAATTTCAAATACCTCCTTCAACACCTTGAGCATTCCCATTTTCATTATTGTCTTCATCTTCATGTCCGTGTCCATGTTCATCTTCATGATCATGTCCATGTCCATGTCCATGTTCATCTTCATGATTATGTCCATGTCCATGTCCATGTCCATGTTCATCTTCATGTCCATGTCCATGTCCATGTTCATCTCCATGTCCATGTCCATGTCCATGTTCATCTCCATGGCCATGCCCATGTTCATGTCCATGTCCATGTGCATGTCCATGCCCCACAGCTAGTTGCTGAAAAACCAGGACAATAAGAATTACCAAAAGTATCTTCATTTTTGCCTTTGCAAAACTATTTTGCAGTGATACTAAATCTTACAATTTATATATACTTTAGATTATCGATAATTAGAGCTTTTCGTATCATTTAATTTTGTTGGCTTTTAAACGACACGTTTGTATATTACTTTATCATTTAGTTTTTTTAAATAGAATTTAAAGGACCATTTAACTACAGGTAATCAACTTAAAACTCTTATTAATTTTGATATACAACGAGCTACATGACATTCGTGCTCATTGTTAGCAAGATAAACGTTAGCATAAGGCCAACAACGTACCTAATCTGTACCTTATTCATTGCTTTACATGTTTTCCATCTATGTAGTAAATACGTGTTGTTTTATATATTAATTGTGTTTGCCTACAGTATTTTTATTAAACTTTATTTTAAAATGGTTTTATTGTCTCTTGAATTGTAATTGTTTTAAAGAAAATTAATTGTAGCTATTATGGTGTAATTAAGGATGGGATACACTATGAAAAACTGACTTTGCTTTTAGTCAGAAGCAAAGGTCAATTTTTTAAATTAAGATTGAAGTTTTTAGCGACATTTCATAACTCGTTAGGCTTGAACCATCCAAGTGGTAGCAGGAATTTATATTTCGCCCATATTTATGGTAGAGCATTCCATTGGACTTCCTCAATTTTATCTATTAAGTATCTTTAAAGTTTTTATTCAACCAGTATATCCTTCCAAACTATTCTTGTTTTCTCATACTATCTTTTCAAATAGTTTTCTTCCCGCAAAAACAAAATCTTGTACGGAAAAATCGGTTGTTGTATATTTCTTTCTATTCAAATTTTTAGCATTAAACCATAGTGCACCATAATATAGCCACAGTACATGAGGTCAGCACGTGAAGGGCGTTATCCACCTCTCCGCATTCGCATCTGTCCTGTCCCGGTTGCAGCTTCCCGAACCTTGTTAGGTAAGCGCGAAAGTTTCCGTGACCCGTAACGATCTGTACGGTGCGCCAGTTGAGATGCGCGGACGCAATGTTGACTGTCTCTAGAGTAGGCAAAAACGTTCTTGCGTGTTTTCCCGTTGTTGCTGTTTGCCACCTATTTGTCCATAGATTCCTCGTTCTGTCCTTCAAACGCGTTTTGATAAGACTTCGCGGAATGGCAGTAAATTGCGCAGGTCCATCTTCGGCGGCTGCTTCCTTGGCCAGCTCGTCAGCACGTTCATTCTTTGCGGTGCCAACGTGCGCCTTTGTCCAGTGGGACGCGACTTCTGTTTCTTCTTTCAGCCTTTTTATAAGAGTCAAGACCTCCAACTGCAACTCAGAAGGTGATTTCATCGTGCTCAGAGCCTCTAATGCCGATCTGCTATCCGAAACTATCGAGCATCTTGCGATGATGTGCCGGTAATGTATCAAATATCACAGGCCTTCCCTGATAGCCACTAGTTCACACTGAAAGTCCGCTAATTTAATTTTCTGGCAGTGGATCTCTTCTTGTTCCTGATGAATCACGAACGCCGCTCCCGCTCTTCCGTCTTTTAGTCTGGATCCGTCTGTGTGGCACGTCAGGTGGTGTATTTCCTCTTCCGCGGTGGTGAACGAGATGCCCTCCCGGTCAAAACATACTTGGAAACGTTGAAATGGGAAGTCCTACGCTATTGGCCATATTCTCCAGACATTGCTCCCTCTGACTATCACTTGTACCGATTAATGGCACACGCCTAACTGACCCGCACTTACGTTCTTATGAAGAAGTCAAAAATTAAATCGATATGTGGATCGCCTCAAAAGATGCGTAGTTTTTTCGATGCGGGATTCGTATATTGTCCGAAAGATGGGAGAAAGTAGTGGCCAGTGATGGACAATATTTTGAATTGTGAATGTATAACCAATTTTTTACAATAAGGCCTCGAATGTCGGAAAGAAACGGCGGAAGCAAAGTTGTACCCTTACTATATTAAAATTTTTTTGTAATCCGTAGTTTTAAGCTTTATATTCTTTTAGATATTTTGTTATAGTTTTCTATAACGTTTTTATATTTTCTTTATATTAATATCCCGATCCTTAGCTTTGTTCTTTTTTGGACCCATTATATATTCGATCGTACGTATTATAGGATCTTGTTCCTTTTCTCTTCTTCTTCGAACATCATAAAAATATTTATGTTTTTGTGCTCAAGTTCCAATCATATTTATCCTATCCATTCCATGACCTTATGCTTTTGTGGTATAAAGAAACGTGCTCACAGCGCAATAACTGAGCCTAGAATTATGAAGGAAATATATTTACCAATACTTCTAAAACTCATTAACAATTACTTTTTCAAAAAAAAAGTAATCATTTCAACACTATATAAATCTATCTACGCGATAGCTATCATACCCCAGGAACGATAATGAAATTTCTTAGTGCGGGATACTAGTTCTTTAGGTATATTAATTAATTCTAGTTTTAAGTAAAGCATCTAAACATATACTTTTTCTAAATGGGCATTATACGACAAGCAATCCTAAGCTTGTTTAAGGTTAAATTAGCCAAAATTACGATGACACAAAGCGGACCAGACATGTAGCGGAGGGAATACTAGAAAAATATTTCCTATAACGGTCATACTTTTAATGGCTTTAGGATCAGTCGGCGCACACTCCAATTATCCCGTGCCAAATTAATTGGGCATTTGGTTTCTTTTACTTGCCAAAATTATAGGAAATTATGGTCAAGTTTTGAGTTCAGTTAGCATTCAACCATTGCAATGCCTGCTCCAGGGAGATGCCGGCGAGCCGTAGCCAGGTGCACGTTTGCCTACTAAAGTTTGTTGTTAGCGATTTTAGCTTACCTACCACGGTATTGGGTACATTAAAATATAGGTTTCGCATATCGATTTTGTTTATATTTATAATTCACCACCCTAATACCTATAGACATAATTAGCGATGTCGGCCGCATTTTCAAATATTGTTTTTTTATTGTCGATTTTGGAAATTAGTTTTGTTGCAAATATTGTAAATTTGCTTTGGAACACGTCAAACACCCCGGTACCAGTAGCGCAGAGCTCCATCTTGGTATTTGAGGAAGAAGCCAATTTCGCAATATGGCGAAATATGTTACCTCAATAACCGTATTACCACCATAAACGAAGAGTCCATAAACCTTTGTTCTCGATGCGGCACAGAGCACATTAATTTTTGGGGAGTGCCTCTCATGTTCCAATGTTGCATAAGGATTTTGTAACCCCCATATCCGAACATTGTGTCGATTCACTTTCCTACTTAACTGTAACGTTGCTTCATTACTAAAAATCAAATTCGGCGGAAAATCATTATTTTCCGTGTTTTCGAGCATACCATTAGAAAATTTTACACGCTTTAGCTTGTTGTTTGCGCGAAAATCCTGTACCAACTGTGTACGGTATGGTTTAAATATTAAATGGCAACTCAACACATGCCAGATAGTTATTTGACAATTTCTGTGCTTGTTGTAAGGGTTGACTTTATTGAGCTACGTTATAAACTCTCTCAAGATCGTATCACATTGACCTCCGACGCACGCAATTGCTCCGTGCTTTTACCTTTACACAAACAGCCATTTTTATCAAATTAATAATTCCTACGACAAATGTTCTTCCTTGTTGGAAGGTCATCGCCGCAGGCGCCGACTTTGTCTTACCGAACTCATAAATGCAAAAAACCTCGTGCTGCACAGTAACCATCTCGCTCATAACTAACGCTGCTACATGACTGTGCGCTAGGCGCGAACGCTCTAGCGGTAGTTTTAGAAACTTTAGGGACATCCTCTTTGAAATGTTATGTGAATAATACACATACAATGTATAGTTTTAAAATGTAAAGTTTAGGAAGTGTAAAATTGAGTTCATTATTTTGAATCACCCAATTGAAAACAGCCTTCGTTTATTACATTACAAGGGGTTACCCGCCAAATGGTCATAGGTTTACAATTTTTCACTCGCTTTCCTTCAAATTTTTGCAGGATGAGAACGTATAAATTTTTAATTGGATCGACTATTTTCATGGATCGGAAACGTGGAACAAATTAATTTAGCGCTGATTCATAATTGACGTAAGCATAAGCCGTCAATAAGAAATACGTAATAGGTAAAATTGAATCAGTGCAAAGCTTATGCGCTCGTTCATAATGCACTTCCGTAATTTTTACGTAAGAAATACCTAAAATTAAAATCGGTTCAACTTCATTTATTTCTTACGTACATTTGCAGTAATTTTTAAGTATTTTCTAGATTAATGTTGGCAGCAATAACAAAATGTTTATTTTGATTCTGAACTTGCATAACCAACTTTAGCACTGTTTTAGCATTTTAGCTTTGTTTTTACAACGGATAGGGAACTATTAATTAAGTTAGTAAATATGCATCTGTCCCTAGACCATAAAATGGATAACAGGTACAAAGGCAGTCGCGGCCACCCGGTAGAACGAGAGCGGATCTGACGTGCGTGCACGAACGCACGGATTTCGTGTAAATTAAGCGCTCAGAACGTGGCACGTTAAATTTCATATTTGCCGTCTTTGTTTACTTTCCGTTCAAATGCATAGGCTGTCTTTGTTTACTACGCACGGATCTCCTCGTGTAAATCAAGGACGTAGGACAAAGCCACATTACGTTTGTTTACTTGCTGTTCAAATGTATAGATATTTATATGAAAGATTCATATTTATGGGCTATTTGAATAATAGTTATAAATTTTAAATTAATCTCAATATTTTCATTTTAGTGCTTATTGTGGCTAAACTTTAAAACATTTAGTTCATCTTTGCAATTTCATAGAATAACTTAACGCATTTAATAGAATATCGCGTAGAAACTTCAAAATCATAAATATATTTTACTATATTTAATTAATAAATATATAAAATGAACATTAATAAATGCTTTAAAATGTTCATTAATTATATAATTAATAAATTGAAATATAGATTTTAAATTTCTTTCAGGAAACCCGTTTACTTGGAGGCTTATAATTCAACGCTTTTGAGAGACGTTACTGTGAACATATTTTCTAACACAACGACCAACCACTGGGATATGCAAATTAACAGCTATTTAGCAGCAAACACTTCTATCTCGACCCGAGGAATGCTCAAAATTCAACTTACAACAGAGATTGAGAACATAACCAAGTTTTATGAAATAAATGTAACGAAAAGTGCCCAAGGAGACGATCCCGTTATTCATAATTTTAGCATACCACAGGTAAATAACTGAAAGCACATCAAACCCAATTTTAAATATTTTCAGTAGACGTACGTACGACCTTGGTGGCCAAATGGTTATGATACAGCCAAACTATACACCTTAACAGTATCTTTCCTGAATCAAAATAGAACTGAAGAAAGCAGCAGGTCTATTAAAGTAGGATTTCGAACAGTTGAGTTAATTCAAAATGCTGTAGGTGAGTACTGATTTATATGCACAGACAGAAAACTGGATGGCTTATTTGCAGCAAATGGTAGGACGTTCTATTTTAAAGTAAACGGTGTGCCAATTTTTGCAAAAGGTGCAAACAGTATACCAATCAGCATATTGCCCGAACTAGGGCAGAATGAAAGCACAATCAGGTTCTTGCTACAGTCTGCAAAGGACGTCAACATGAATATGCTCAGAGTTTGGGGAGGGGGAGTGTACGAGAGCGATATGTTCTACCAACTTGCTGATGAAATGGGCTTAATGATTTGGCAGGACTTTATGTTCGCTTGTTCTATGTATCCTACAAGCGACGATTTTTTAAGGTAAGCTTGTTTATGCTGAATATAAAATGAAAAATGCTCATATTAAATTATAGTATATTTATTGGAAATTTATTAGTCAATTTTACATCTAAAAAGTTATTTAAAAATTAAATTCCTTAATTAGGCAAAAACTTTCCTCAATTCTAGCCTGTCCTATATTTTCTTTATTTTTTACAACTGCTCTTGCAATAACGTTGCTTATTTAATTTTAGTCATTCAACCAATTCCATTCTTCGAGTTTTTTGCATTCTAACTACCTACTGTTCTGTTCTGTTATTTCTTAAATATTTACATATTTTTTAATTTAATATAGTTCTTAATATTTTATTTTCATAATTTCTTTTTGAAAAAATGGTTGGTTAAGAACTTGTTTGTGTGCCATAAGTCATTGTTAGAATTACACTTTTATCAAACCCTTCCCTTTTTTGTCATCATCTAAACTTCCCCGAACCGCTTGCGTAAGAAACCAAAATTTTTCCACGCTTAATTTAATCTTTGTTGTATTTTATCCCATTTGCATTATTAAAAAACATAATACAATTGCTTCTGCCAAAACAAAATTTGTTATTTTTATTATGATTGATTTTTTAAAGAATTATTTATTTATAACGTTTATTTTAGAAAGAAATATTTTTAAACATACATTTATTGCAGTTTCTTTTAATTGGCTTAACATTTTTTAGAATTTGTTTTGAATAATAAACATCATCAATCAATCAACTCTAGATTTCATAATCACGCATTAAATTTCAATCTTCCAATATTATTTCTAATGTGGAGATAGAAATATCAAGCAATAAGGTACAATATAGAGTTGAAGAACCAACAGATCAATGGAGAACTAAAGAATAATAAATAGAAAACGAAACAGAACTAACTGCCGAAATTATAAAGGGATTTCACTGCTTGACGTTTGTTTATAAAGTGTTGGCAAGAATCATTACAAAGATATTAAGCCGCTATCATGACAATCTAGTAAGAGAATATCAAGAAGGGTTCAGAGAGGGAAAACCAACAACGGACCAGATTTTTACGCTGAAAATTATTCAAAATCGAAGTTACGAGCAAGGTCTATGCTTACACATCTTTTTTATTGATTTTCTGAAATCTTAGGACTCGTTAGAAAGAAGTAAACTATATCAAGCGATAAAGTTCGGTTCGAGCATTCAAACCGAGCGGATGTGTTATGCAGCCAGCTCGCGCTGTGTGTGACAAGTGTTAATTTGCTAGTGTTCAAGCCTTGTGAGAACATAAACAATTTCCGGGATTGGACTTGCAACACACCAAGATGTGAATGAGGCCCAGGGCTCGTCATCAGTGTGGCTTAGGCCGCCTAGCCTGCAGCCTTTCACCGCCCTTCTTGCCGCCACTGCCGCCGCTCTGAGGGGAAGGAGTACTGCACCGGGTTCCTCGCCATCGCAGCAGAGTCGGGGTAAAACAGACTTTATCCCGTGTCAACTAACAGGAATTTGCTATTCCTGTCAAATTTATAAATATAACGATTCGGACTTATTACCTGCGCTATCGCCTTAAGGAAAGGTCGACCGCATTTATTTATCTCATGCGTTGCGAGTTCAGGTCAGGTGCGTTGTTCGATAACGCGGCTGCGGCCCCTTATCTCGTATTACGCAACCTTCAAGTCAATTTAGTGCTACCAACAGCTGTCCGCGTTTGATTTCCGAAGCGTAAAGAAGTGTCTAGCGCTGTGGTATCGGAATCGACTTGAAGTGAAGGCCGTAAGGCCTATCTACTTTTGACTTGTGTATTTATAAGTGTTATCACTAACCGCATTCAACTGCACACATTCACATGGCGTTCTCGCAAAATTATACAAACCTGCAAATGGGATCTATGCAGCAACCTGCAGCCTATAATCAAACATCACATTTCCAAATGGGTCAACAACCAGGGCGTACTCACAACATATACCAATGCAAAATGGTATGTATTACAACCAACTGCCTACACCTAACGTACCTTTTATAGTCAGCAACAACCAGTAAACATGCAATTTCCATCGTTATCGCAACCTATCGATAATGATTGGCGATTAGTAACCAATAATAGTAGAAAAGAATAAGAACTTCTGAAGTGATAACAGATACTAATACAGACCAATCTAAATCGCATTACTGGCTAAGTAACCCCGTGTCCACTTCAAATAGATATGATCCATTATCAGAAAATGCAGCAATGGAAGGTGAACAAAATGAAACCCATCCAAACGAAAATAAACCTCCACCGATCTTTGTATCTCGCGTAACAAATATCAAACCGCTAACGGAAATGCTTGAAAACGTTGCACCTAACAATTACTTATTAAAACACTCAGCTCTGAGCAAGTCAAAATACAACCAAAAACTAGCGAAAAATATGTAGCTATCGTAAAAGCCCTTCAGGAACGAGGCACCGAGTTCCACACTTACAAGCCCAAAAAAGACAGGAATTTCCGAGTAGTCCTGAAAAACTTGCATTCTTCGACTAGCGAAGAGCTAATAAAAAATGAGCTACTTGCCCTTGGGCACACAGCCGTCAATGTGTGGAACATTAAATATCGAGTGACAAAACTACCATTACCCCAATTCTTTATCGATCTACAAGTTAAAGAGAACAACAAAGAAATCTACAATATCAAACAACTCCAAAACTCTATCATACAATTTGAACCAGTACGAGCTAAACGAGAAATTCCGCAATATGCCAAGTGCCAACGATTTGGGCACACCAAAAACTACTGCTTCCAACCCTCCAGATGCGTCAAGTGTACGGGAAGTCATTCAACAGCAGAGTGCTTACGTAAAGAAAAAAGTAATGACGTGAAATGCACAAACTGTAGCGGAAATCACCCCGCTAACTATAAGGGTTGTTTTGTGTATAAACAACTCCAGCAAAAACTTTACCCAACCTTACGAAACAATCACAGTAAACCACCCACAAGATTTGTTCAACCTGGCCTCTTATACTCCCAACAAATAACAGATAATGTGCAAAGTTCGCAAGACACAAATAACTTCGCTCAAACTGCTCCTAGTACCCATGATCAACAATCAAATGAGATGCGCGAATTAAAAGACATGATGAAAAAGTTAGTTGAACAAATAGGTACAATGCTAAACCTTTTAACTACCGTCGTCGCTAAACTAAATTAATGGCTATCGCACTTACATTAGCCCTATGGAATGCCAATGGCCTCAGCCAACACACAGAAGAACTTAAATATTTCTTACAAATACATAAAATAGATGTCCTGTTAATTTCCGAAGCGCACTGCACTGAGAGAACTTGTATTAAAATACCGAACTATTACGTTTATGGTACTAAACATCCATCTGGTAATGCGCATGGTGGAACAGCGATAATCATAAGACAAAACATTAAACACTTCGAATTACAAGCCTACTGCCACGATTATCTCCAAGCTACGAGCGTCGCCATAGAAGATAATCTAGGAACGTTTGTGGTGTCTTCTGTATACTGCCCCCTAAGCATAATAACAAAACAGATAAGTTCGAGCACTTTTTCAGAACTCTAGGAAACAGGTTCCTAGCTGGTGGCGACTATAATGCTAAACACCCACAGTGGGGCGCACGAACTACGTCAGCAAAGGGAAGAGAACTGATGGATGCAATGAGACGCAGTAACCTAAATTCCGTCGCAACGGGAGAACCAACCTATTGGCCAACCGATCCGAGGAGATTACCTGACGCTCTAGACTTTGCTATTATAAAGAATATTAACAATAAACACTGTAAAGCCGCATCATTGTTCGATCTCTCTTCAGATCATTCTGCTGTACTAATCACTATACACACCGATATTATCCACAAGCAACGACAACCCTCTTTATTTAGCTCTGCTACTAACTGGGATATGTTCCGAGGACACCTAGATGCGTCGATCCAGCTCAATGTATCCTTAAAATCTGCCCAAGAACTAGATAATGTGGTTGAGGCGCTTACAAGTGCTATACAAAATTCTGCCTGGCAAGCCACTCCTAATAGTAATAAAACACAAATAAAAGACACATGTCCTATAGTAATCAGAGATCAGATAGCAACAAAACGTAAACTACGCAAAAGATGGCAACTGACAAGAACAGCAGAAGATAAAAGAATCTTTAACAAAGCTGCCAGAAACCTTAAACAATTACTGCTTAACCATAAAAATCAGTCTATCCAAGAATACCTCAGCAATCTATCTCCCACGGAAGCCTCTGATTATTCCTTATGGAAGGCCACACGCAAGCTCAAATGCCCACAACAACATATGCCACCAATTAAAGATGCAACTGACAAATGGACAAGAAGTAATGCAGCAAAGGCCACTGCATTTGCTGAGCATCTTGCAAATGTTTTCCAACCATATCCGGCACAAATAGCCGCGGCAGAAGAAGCTGATATCCACAGCTTCCTTGAAGCGCCATTTCAAATGCACTTACCCGTAAAGAAGTTCACATCTACTGAAGTCCAGAACGTGATCTCCTCCGAACTTAATCCGAAGAAAGCACCAGGTTGGGCCCTCATCACTGGCAAGGTGTTACAAGAAATAACCCCGAGATGCATCAAACTCCTGACCTATATATATAACGCTATCCTTCGTCTCAGATACTTCCCCATCTCCTGGAAATCAGCCCAAATCACCATGATACTGAAACTAGGAAAAGCCCCAACTGTAATAGACTCCTACCGCCCTATCAGCTTATTGCCTGTACTGTCTAAAGTGTTTGAAAAGCTACTCCTTAAACGACTTAAGCCAATACTGGAAAACGAACAGCTTATACCAAACCATCAATTTGGCTTTCGAACCCACCATAGCACCATCGAACAAGTACATCGAATTGTTAAAAAAGTAAGCAATGATTTTGAACGAAAACGCTACTGCTCTGCGGTATTTTTCGATGTCAAACAAGCCTTTGACAAGGTTTGGCACATAGGCTTATACTACAAACTCAAGCAAGTGTTACCACATCACTTCTACGAAGTCTTGCGATCTTTTCTTGAATACAGATGGTTTACGGTCAAACTGTGTGACGAATACTCGAATCTCCATCCTATCCAATCCGGCGTTCCCCAGGGTAGCGTATTGGGACCTGTGCTCTACTTACTCTTCACAGCTGATATACCAACCACAGCACTCACGACAATGGCAACTTTTGCTGATGATACGGCAGTCTTAGCGTCGCACACTGATCCTATCATGGCATCTGAAAATTTGCAACAAGCTCTCACACTAATTGAAAATTGGCTGCACAAATGGAGAATCCAAATTAATGAATCTAAATCCTCACACGTCACATTTACTACCAATAGAAGCACTTGCCCAGCAGTAACCTTAAATAATATTGAAATTCCGCAAACCCTAGACGTTAAATACCTAGGAATCCATCTAGACCGACGACTCACGTGGCGTAAACACATATTTACTAAAAGGAAACAACTGGGCCTCAAATTTCGTCAAATGTACTGGCTGATAGGTAGACAATCCCAACTTACGCTCGAGAACAAGTTATTACTCTACAAGTCTATTCTAAAACCTATATGGACTTACGGCTTGCAACTATGGGGTACTGCTAGTATCTCCAATATCGAGATCTTGCAGCGATTCCAAAATAAAACGCTCAGAACTATAGCTGACGCTCCCTACTATGTGCCTAATTTTGTGTTACACAGTGATTTTAAAATTAAAACAGTGCGGGAAGAAATTAAACAAAAATATATTAAATATCGTGATCGATTGAGGTACACCTAACGAGGTAGCCAACGAACTATTGGACGATAGTGATGAAATACGAAGACTAAAACGCTTTAAACCATCGGATTTAGAAAATCGATTTAATTAAGTACTGTCGCTCTACTAAATACTTCACGCGTTGTGTTTGTAATGTTCTTGTTGGTTTGTTATACGAATTACCTATCTTTTGGCTAATTTCTACAAGCAAGAGGATTATCAGTGGATTATCCTTACCATGTCAACCTTAGATTATATTTAGATTATATTTATTTAGAATGTAAGTCTTGTCATAACATTTACTTATTGTTTTATAGAAACAGATTGTAAATTTAGTTGAAATAAAAAAAAAAAATATCAAGGGATGAAAAAGTTGATTTCAAGAAAGTTATTTAATAAAGATGGCTCCGATAGATACGCAGAACAAAATAGCAGCAGAGTCAAACAACGGGATCCATTATCACGGTTTTATTTAATTTAGTTCTAGAAGCAGTTATTAGAGATAGCAAAATACAAATGCAAAGAATAATATACAACAACAAGTAATTGCGTATGTAGATGACGTAGCGTTAGTAACCAGATCGAAGAAAGGACTAGAGAATGCATTTAAAAAAATGGAAAAGGCTGCAAGACTTTACGGATTAAGAGTAAGTGAAGATAAAACAAAATACCTAATAATGAATCAAGAAACCATAAACGAGGAATTATACATCAGATTTAAGACGGACTCAGCAATGCATAATGTTGAGAGAGTAAACCATTTTGAGTACCTGGGGGTAACAGATATTAACAATAATGAACAGAACAAAGAATTAGAAAAATCATGAATAAGAGAAGCAAAGCCATGGGTTCATTAAACAGAATGATAAGGCCAAAAGAAGTCTCTAGAGCAGTAAAAATGAAATTATACAGTACAATAGTAAGACCAGCGGTAGTATACGGAGGCAAAGCATGGATTTTAACAAAGAAGAATAAAATGAAATTAGAAATATGCCAGAGAAAGGTGCTAAGAAGAATATTAGGAAGAACAAAAACCAAAGATGGTATATGGAGACGAAAAACAAATCAAGGAATAAAAAAACTATACGGACACATTAAAGCGCAAAGGTTAAGAATCCCAGAGCACAGACATAGCATGAGAAAAGAAAAAAGGAAGACCGAGGAAAAAATGGTTTGATGCAGTGACGTCAGATATGAGAAGTATCGGTGTAACAGAGTGGAGGACAGTGGCACAAAATAGACCCCAATGAAAAATATTTGTTAAAAAAAATTGAAGAAGAATAGCTGTTAGAATCTATGTCATAGGTCTTAAGGACCTACAATACTGTTATATATATATTATCACTATATCCGTATTTTAGTGGAGAACCACCAAAGATAAACCTTAAAACTCAATCCTATGTAATTTGGAGTCTTATAAGTTATAATAAAGCGGACTACAGCTATTCAAACAAACCAAGTTCCTTTGTAATAGTTAGCTTCAGAGACTAAAAACCAACCTGTATGCCTTTACCTTTATTACTACAAGTGTTTTACAAACAAATTTCCTATCCATCGTATAAAGTGTAAAAATCTTAAATTGAATTAACTCATATTGTCAGTGAAGAGTTATTTTGGTTTGGAATAAAGTTGCTGTTCTTTTCATTGCGTCAATTTCTATCTTTTTGAGGTAGTACTAGTCTTTCGTATTGTCCTGTTTTTCCGACAACCGGTACAAGCCGTACGGCATCGTTGTGTTTTTATATAGAGATAACGATAGGCATATCCTGATCATAAATTTTATAAAACATTGAGGTTAAAATGGCATCTTAAAAAAGTAAATCATTGAATGTTGAAGTTGTCGTAAATGCTAACTTGTGTTACTTCATCAAATCAAAAGCTAAACAAAGCTACACCGATAGTTTTTGTTAAAATCTTTGGTGATTCATTCCACCATTCGGAGGAGTTAATAGGCTTTAAAGCGGTCAAAGCAAAAATAAATTAGCTCGAGGTCTTTGGCTGCTGTATTAAAACGTTTGCTCAAACCTACTCCATTAGTATTTTTAGAAGTATTAAAAAGCTGATCGGATAATTAAATTAAAATATCCAAGATTTTTAAATGTGCATCTTTGTTTGGAAACAGAAAAATTTTAATTGATATATATATATATATATATATGAACAATTGCAAATGGACTATTTTAGGCTTCTATACCTGAAAGGGAAGCTTAATAAAATCGGTGCGGACGTCTGTCGCGAATTTCAACTCGAGAACTACTGAACCTAAAAACATAAGGGGGGTATAATTCGAAAGCCTATGGCCTACCGGATTCACATCCGCGTACTGGCATAGATGGGATGTCCTACAACAATGCAATAAGGGTTTTTAGCGAACCCAGCTTCCAATATCAAATTCCAATTCCTTATAACTGTTGATCAAGGCAACTTCCAAGCTGGAAACAAGTTTTTATTTCTGTCATTTCTGACATCTGTCGCGCCTTATAATTTTTGATCTGTGATAGATAGATACTTAACGTTTTCAGTAATCATAAGTCAAGTCCAGACGCCAAGAATCAACCTGATCAAAAATAATGCAAATTGGTATATGTTTTTGTAACTAGAATTCATTTCAATCCCTCATTTGTGGATAATTCAATGAGTTGCTCCTGCATTAGTATGGATTTATCTATGTTTGTGGGTCTACTTGCAAAAGGGTCCAACACCCAATCAGGGATAACCAAGTGAAGAATGTCTTCAAATTTTTGACTAAAGTCAGAATGAAGAGCCGTTAAGTGTTGACAATAAGCAAGCAAATCTTCATCTCCTTTTTGCAATTTTGAAAGATTTGGAAACAGAGCATTCTCCTCTCCCCAAGTTTTATTTCTATAGAAAAAGTTTTGCAACAAAAAACTTTTAGTTTTGATTAAATTTAATTGATCACTAAGGCCCGGAAACTCGCGTAGAATTCGTCATGGTCAGTCTGCCGCTGCTCAAAAAAGAGAGTGTGCCGTTCAATTTTTTCCGAGGACTGAAATGTTTTAGCGTTTGTCGCTGACGCCGGACAATAATATCGAAAGTTAATTTATGCAGCACAGTGCGTATTACCTCACTTACAGCTGGTAGAATAATCTCTTCACCAATGGTGTATAAAATAAAACAAATTATTCTTTGCAAGAAACCAATGTTTATTAATGTTTTGTTTTATTTCGAAAATGCCACAAAGTAACGCTCGCATCAATTAATTATTAAGTGGCGAAGCGAAGCGGAGTCACTTACTAACTTCATGTTGTCCGTCCGTCTGTCCGTCCGTCCGTCCGAGCAATAAATCAAGAACGGCTGGGAATTTCCAAATTCTGTTTTCACCAATCGACAGGTGACCAAAAAGGCTTGTTTGCTATTGATTTTGAAACTGATTGGTCAAAGGTCAGCTAGAGCTTTGCTTTGCAGGTTTATTTAAGATATAAGATTAATTTTATGTGTGAGATATTTAATTATTTATTTTTCAAGAAAAATCTATCAATCAATTATTATCTAAATAATTAGTAAATATTACATAATAAAGTTGTTATTTAAATTAATCTTACCAAAAGTATAATTTTGTTTAAATAAATTTAACATACAACAATTATCAATTGTACTCAAAGATACTTGAGCAACTTAAGTAAATCTTTCTGACAATACAAAAAATCATACCGTTTTTGTACAAAACTAGGAATATGTGTTGCATGCACTGCACATCACGCACAAAACAGAACTAAAATGTTGATTAGATGCAAAACTCTTTTGTAGTGCCATATTTTAGACAAATTATTGCATGTAGCGATGATATTTCGTTTCTGTTTAAACCTGCATAGATATATAGATAGACGGCTGCGATTCGCCCGACTTCCACCGTGCGATGCTTGTCATTACTTGCACTTTATGTACCTATCTATACTTATATTTTACCTAGGACATAAAGATGGCTACCTATATATTTATTGCTATTTATTTTAACTTTCATAGTAATGAGAATGGGTCACAATTATTTTACTCTATATTAAACCTTTTGCCCCCCCCTGACGTTGTCCACGCACCCCTAAATTAATTTCAATTTGCCACAGACTCCCTCAACGGTTACAAGGATCCCTGGAGGTCCGTAGTTATTTTGGAAACCACGAATCTAGAAGGCCCAAGTATTTAATTACATCTTTTTATGGTATGTGATTCCCATTTATTGTTACATTAAAACAGTTTTAGTGCTTTAATGGAAGGTAATATGTGTAGACTTAGTTTCGTTGTCTTTTATTCTCCTGCGCTGTAGCCATTCTTTGAATTGGTTTAAACGAACTTCTGAGTTTTTAGAAGCAGAAGTATGATTTCCATGTGACGCTAATATTGTTGTGTCATCAGCTTGAATGAATACTTTCCTACGGTATTCTTAATAGAACCAGAAACAGTTCAGTACATTCTCCTTAAAATTTTAACTCGGTGAGTTATATTCGTGAAATATGATTTTCATAATGAATACACCGGACATGAAAATGTACATTTCAGTTTGTAGAACAAGTTAGTATACCAATCTTGTTTTTTTTTGAAATCTCGATTAATTTGATTTACTAACTGATGTATCTACTTTGTGGTTTTGTGTCTTTTTCTAAATCCGAATCGATATATAAGTTAGTTTATCAATTATTTGTGTTATTCATTTTAAAATTATTTTGCTAATCCTTTTTAGATCGTTGGTAATAATCTCATAAACCGGTACGATGTGACGTTTGAATCTTTACCTGATTTCTGTAACATTTCCGACTCAGTCTTCTTCTTCTTCTTCTTAATCAGCTCTTGTCGTCCATCCTTCAACATAGGTCTCCCCCTTTGTGCTCTACCGTTCTCTATCGTGTGCCAGCTCTATCTATTTTGGGTCTTTATTTTCTTGATGTCATCAATCCATCTCATGTTTGGTTGTCCTGGATTTCTCTTTCCCTTCCAGGGCCTCCATTGTACAATTTTTTGCCCACTTTTCTTCGCCCATTCCAGCAACGTGTCTCGTCCATTTTCACATCTGTCTTACCATCTTAGTTACTACGTTATGTACGCCTGTTCTCTGCCTTATTCATGTATTGTTTTTTTTCTGTCGTGCAGCGATATACTCATCATTACTCACTCCATTCCTCTTTGAGCTACTTTAATTTTGTTTACTACTGCTCTTGTTAATGGCCACGTCTTTGTGCCATACGTCATTACCGGTATAAGCACTGGTTATAAACTTGTGATTTTTAGTAGTTTTCGAACTTGCCTCTAAATACATAGCTTAACTTTCCGAAAGCACTCCATCCTTGTTTTATTCTTCTCTTTAGTTCTGGCGTCTGATTTAGCTTTCATTTGGTTATTCTTTGTCCTAAGTAGGTGTAGTTTTCTACCTGGTCTATTTCCTCGTTGTCTATTGTTATCTTTCCTTTGTTTTCTTTCATTATACTTGACATGTATTTTGTTTTTTCTTTATTCATCCAGCATCTCTTGCAGCTCCTCAATTTTATCTGTGATCAACACCACGTCGTCGGAAATCTCAGATTATTTAGTGTTTCTCAGTTTATGTTTATTCTCTGTTTAGTCTCTTAAACATATCCTCTGCATATCCAATGCAGCTGTTTGGGGACATATTATTTTCCTATTTTTACTTGCTTTGACGGTAAATGTTGTTCCTGGATTAAGATGGAGTATCTGAGTGCTATTCTTCCGTTTTGAAGAGCGTCCATTATAGCCCAGTGCTTTACATTATCGAACGCCTGTTCCTAATCAACAAACGCTAAATACATGGGTAGGTTATAATCCGTGGTTTTTTCTATTAGGATTCTAAGCGTTAGCAAGTGGTCTAGCGGTCCATAGTTTCACTAAATCCAACTTGTTCAGATTATTGATAGAAATCCAGCTTATTAGTTAATTTCTTTGGTATTATTTTCGACAGTAGTTTATACATTTGGAATATTATGCTTGTCGATCTGTAATTTGTTAATTTTGTTGCGTCTCTTTTTTGTGTATAAGAACGATCACTGCATTTCTCCATCCTTCAGGTATTTTCCCTTTTCTATGCGTTTGTTGAATAAAATGCAAATTTGTTCCGAAAGCGTCTCCCCTCCTTCTTTTATCAGTTCTATAATTACTCGATCTTCTCCCGGAGCATGTCGGTTCTTTAATTCTTCGAGTGCATTTTTCACTTATGTTACTGTTACCTCGAGTATGTCCTCCGAGTTGATATTCATTATTCTTAGTGTTTTAGTTTTTGAGCTCTGTCTTTCTGTATCCTTTGATTTATATAGATTTCTATAAAACATTTTAGCTATTACCGAAATTTTATCTATATTTGTGGGCTTTTTTTCCTTCGGGATTTTTCAATTTCATTATCTTTTTCTTCCCATGCGAGAGATTTCTTTTTAGAGATTTGCGTTATTTTCTATTGTTGTTTGAATTATTTTTTCTTATATATTCTTATTATTTTCAAGTTTTGTTTAATTTTCTTTTTTAGGTCCCTAGACTCGTCTTCTATACTGTCTTCTTTCTTCCTTTAGCTTTTTCGTTTCTTTACTTACATTTTTTGTCCTCTTCTCTAGCCACTTGAGTACCTGTTTTTTTATTGTCTTTGTTATAAGTGTGCTTATTTCATTAAAGGCTTTTCATGTAAGTTTGTAGGGAGCTCTTGTTTTGTTTGCAGTTGGTATTGTTCCTTATTTTGTTTTAGCTTGCAAATGTCTATTGTCTTCCTCTCTTGTCTTGCAAGTTTTTGTCGTTTTATTTTGAATTTATCAACATCCTACCTGGAATTAATTATAATCACTATTAGTGATGAATCTGCTTAACGCTGTCACATCTTTGATTATGTTTTTATGTGATGATATAATATAATTTACTTCATTTCGGTTTTTTCCATCTGGATTTATCCAGCTCCATCGTCTCTTAGGCTTTTTATAGAAGAAAGTGTTCGTTGCATATAGATTTTTGGTCTCGAAAAAGTTCATCAACATGTCTCCACGATCGTTCCTATTTCCCAGTCAGTATTCAAGACACAATATTGTGTAAATATTTTCAAGTAGTTCCCTTAAAGCTTGGCTAGTAATGGGATCATATTCAGATACCTTTATTAGATAAAGCTTTTTATTAGTTTTCCTTAATAACACAGCTTATATCTAATAGTTTACTGATTTCTTGTACTAAGAGGAATGAAGTTGAAATACTTTTTTAAATGTTCGGCAAAAGTTGTGGGTATATAACATTTTTTTAAATGTAGTATTAGTTATTTTTAATGTTTTATTTTATGAACAATCTTCGCAACCGACCAATCTGGCTTCAGTTCTTTAATATGTTACTGTAATAAATTATTTTTAAGCTTTTGGAATAATTATATCAAGTTTTTTTGCAAGTTTATTGTACTTCTGTTAGTTTATTTGTAAAATTTTGGACGTCTTGGCATCCACTTTGATGTTAGCATCAAGATGTAGGTATTGTTTCTTTAATAAGGGTCTCAATCTGTCTACTTCCCAAAAAGAAACATTTCAAAGACGAAGACTGACCTTTTGCGTACTCTACTTTAATATTTATAAAAACAGAAGTGAAAGATTAGCGGGGGTTGGGAAAAGCTTATTTACTAGACCAAATTATGTAACTGATGATGTGGAATAATTAACGGTTTCCAAATAACAAGCAAACCTTGACATTCATATGGAGTTTTAAAGGTGTTTTTCAATTTCAGTAGACTTATGAATAATTCTGATGATGGAATGGGAGATAGAAACGAGTATTTTTAAAATGGAAAAATGAATTTTATGTCCGGTTTCTTTACTATGTTTGGCCAATGATGAAGAATGTTGGTATATGTGGCTTGATGTTTGTTCGTTTAGTCTGTGTAGATTCTGTCACACTCACCACAAGGTATTTCGTAAATTCTTTGAAATTCGCGGAGGTAATGATGCTTAACTCACCGATATCGTTAGTCGTAAAAATCGTTTGCATGTTTTGTTTGTTTAATATGCCTCCTCTTGTAATGCCTCTGATGTAAGATAGGAACGTAAGGTCGTAAGATTTGGAATTTTTTTCTGTTTGATATTTTTAATGATGTAGGTTAAGGATTTATTAAATATTCGTTTTGTATTAAGGTTTTGGTGATAGTATTAATTTCAACTTATCCGCTCTTAGTGTCATAAATACAATAATTGTAGCACCGAACAAACAAAACATATAAAAATCATTTTCACAACGATGACATTTTTCAACAGATCCTAACCCAGTCAAAGAATTAGGGGAAAAATGTTTTCCTTTTTATCCTAAAAATAAAGACGTATCACAAGTGCCGTACTTACTTAAATATAGCAGTATATTTGCAATATGTTATTTAAAAGACTCGTATACAGCGATCTAGAAGCGAAAGAGTTATGTTGTAGCGCATATTAAACAGCGGAGTCTTTAAAGACTTGGAGATTCAACTTGCTAAATTATCCGCCATGCGATTCTAACCAAACCTCCTCAGATTATTTTTTATTTTATTGACTAGAGGATAAAATGCGCCATGGAAAGTTTCAAAAACAAGTGGTTCTAGAAGAGCGCAATGCTTTGATGAGTGATTTTATTGAATGAGAAAAATCATTGAATTTAACGGCAAATATTGTAAAATAATAAAAAGGATAAGATACAAAACATCATTCCATTGAAATGCAGAAATTTTCGCTGCTATTCTCATACAGATAAATAATGCAGATGTAATTTTTTACTACAAAACGGTCCTAAAATATCCTAAAGTAAAATTAAGCAAATAGCCAAAGACCTCTTTCTAAAACTTTTTAAAGAAATGCTAATTCTACGACCTCTTAGTTAAATCTTATGTAAATCTTATGTAAAAGAAGTGATTATTGAACTTTTACCACAGTTGCTCTTTTAAGACTGATTATACAAAATAACACGTGTTAAAAACCGACAAATAATTTAAATATCTCTACCAGTGGATTATCAAAATAAAAATGTAATTACATCACCAAATGTTTTATTTCTTTAAGTGTCTGTTTCTTTAGAAAAAAACATTGTAAGGCAAAAAAGTTAGTCAATTTGTATTCAATATTTTTAAAATAATCTATTGTTTCTTTTAAGTTGCGTAACTATTGCTTGTACATGCTTTTACAAAATATAAAACATAAAATTTTATTAACAAAGAAAAAGTTAAAAGATTAAAACTTACTCAATATATAGTTTTCTAATAGAGTAACAGTAACTGTAATATTTGACAATAAATTTCAACTTTAAAAGCATTTAAAACATTCTCCCATCTTTCAACTTACTCCAATATTTTAATAGAATTTTTTCTTATAAATGTATTATAATGTGTACATGCACGATTAGATAATAAGTTTCATATTTATGTAACAAACAACTATTTACAGTTTCTTAATTTTGCTTACAAATACGCCAAATTTTTAGGACTGTAAGAGAAGAAGTGAAGCATCAAATTAAGAGACTACAGCATCACCCTAGTATTATAATTTGGGCTGCGAATAACGAAAATGAAGCAGCATTGAGCGAAAATTGGTAAACAAAACTTACCTCTGTATTATCCTCATCACAAACATCTTTTTAGGTACAATACAGCTAAAAATTTTTCTATATACAGAGCTGATTATATTAAGCTGTACGTTGAAACTGTAAAAAATGAAACTTTAATGAATGACCAGACAAGACCATTTGTAACGTCAAGTCCTACAAACGGGATTGAGTCGGAGCAAGAGGCTATGTAGCGAAAAACCCCGGAAGCTATTTTTATGGAGACAGTATACGTTATCACTAGTTTGAAAATGCAATCTTAACTTAAATTTTCAGTACATTACTACAACTACTTTCTTGATAGCTGGAAATCGTACTACTATCCTACAAGCAGGTTTTCTTCAGAATATGGGTACCAATCTTTGCCAACTGAAAGTACTATACTAACTGCCACTAATAACAGCGATGACTTGGATATCAACAGCGCATTTTTGAATAGTAGGCAACATCATCCTATGGGTTATAGCCAGATGGAACTGTTAATAAGTTACCAGCTGAAGTTACCTAATGATACTAGCAAAAACTTCATCAATGCCTTTATATTTTATAGTCAGGTACGCTGAAGCAGAAAATTGTAATAAGCATAATTTAAGACATTTTAAGGTCATTCAAGCTATGGCTATCAAAGTCGAGAGCGAGTACTATAGGCAATGGCGCAGCAGTTTAGACGATGCAGGAAGAGGTCTCACAATGGGCGCCTTGTATTGGCAGTTGAACGATGTGTGGGTTGCACCGACGTGGTCCAGCATAGGTATGTTGCGTTACCTTATCAATATTACGCAACTGATCTTTGTAGAAGAATTAATTAATTTATTTTTTAAAACCCATTAAAAACATAAATTGAACATATATAAGGCACATCAGGAAAGTAATGAGAGTGGTTGTCTTGGTCAAAGCAAAATGATCGAGAAGCGGAGGCCTTTTAGGTCTGACGGTTGGTGGAGGTTGTCAAGTCAGCTCATTTGCTTGTGAACCTATACAGAGTGCGGATCGCTTGCAAAGTAGACAGCTGTTTGAGCATCGCGTCACGAATTAAAATAGTCTGCAATTTTGTGCATAAAATAATCAAGACGGAATTAGAAATTTGGAAAGTTTGTCTTAAATTTGTTCCCTTAACGAATTTCTTGGAATCAGTTTTATTAACTTTCCGGTTGCACCATTATTATGCTTATTTTTGTTGTGGAACCAAATTTTAGCTGTGATTATTTCGATCAATGAAAATATGCTCCATATTATGAAAATAGATTCTCCACCAGATTTTTAAATAATCAAATACTTCTAGATTTCAAGAACAATTGGAAAATGTTACATTACTATGCAAAAAAGTTTTTTGCTCCGATTATAATAACAGGAAATGTAGATATATTTAAACAGCTCAATATTTACGTTGTCTCGGACCTAATGAAGCCAATTTTTAACGCAACTGCAATCATTGAAGTTTTTAATTGGAAGTCCTTTACTCCTCTTTATCAACGCAACATTCAAATCGATGTCGTAAGTTTGCAAACATAATAATAGCAATTTGAAAAAATTACCTAATCATTTCAGTTACCCGCGTTCTCCAAAAAAATAGGTACATACTCTTTAGAATCCTTATCTTCAACTGATGGCATTTGTAAGCAAACCATAGAAGATTGTTTGATTTATTTAACACTTAGAGACAACGACAACAAAACGTTAGCACCTGATAATTACATATTTCCAGTGCCACTACTCACAGCAAATTTAGAGAAACCGTCCTTAAAGGTAATTATAAAGTTGCAGAATTACCACCAACTAATGTTTCTTTTAGATTTCTAGAGTAACACAAACGGATAGCAGTGGGAGGGATTTTAAAATAGAAGTCATCAGTAATAAAATTGCCTTGTTTGTGTGGTTGGAAGCAAGAAATGTTCGTGGGATATTCTCAGATAACGGTTTTCTTCAAATAACACAATTACATACTGTGTATTTCAAAAAAGAAACACCCATCTCAGCAACAGATCTACAAAACTCATTAAGTGTTACTAATCTTTTAGATGATCAGTATTTATAATAATTTATACATCGAAGATGATTAACAATTTTAATTTAGCTACAGTTGTAAGAATATAATTAAACTTGTATATTATTCTGCTAAATCAATGAATGTGTAAAAGTATTTTTTTATAATATTGACCTAAATAATTTTGCCTTAAATTTCAAATATGATGTTGCCCAACACTCCAACACTTGCAAAGAAACCAATTTTTATGGATGAAATTATTTAAAAACAACAGAAACTATTTTTCTAAATAGAGATTCAAGTTTTCGGTTCTGGTCGAAGTACTACTCAAACGGCTTTGAATCAAAGAACAGCAAATCTCGACTCTTTTGGCGACTTGCGCTTTAAGATTCATGCTAATCCTATCGGGTTCTTGTGCACCAAATCAAAATATTGGAGATACCGATGGATCGTTGATTTGCAACTCCAAGAACTGGTCCAAAATCTAAAGTACTCGACGAAAGCCCATCTTTCAACATTTCAAGCAAGTTTTCATTGTCCAACTTTAACGGCCGACCGGAATGAGACTGATCAAGACTCATATCACCAGAATCGAAGAGCTTGCACTATCTGGAGGCAGTAATGGACACTTTCTTTGCGTTTAGAATCGCAGTATCTCTCGACGGAAATCATATTATTTTAACTTATTACACTATGCTGCATGACTTTACAGATATCGACTAAAAGTAACCAACAACTTTCCGTCATAGATGTAACCAAATAATTTACAACCCAAGTTACATAAACTAAACAAGCTGCAATTTGACTTGTTATTTTCCGGAATTTCATTGAATGCATAGAGAACTTTTACTCTTTCAAATAACACTGTTTTTAACACTACGGACTCACTTGAATTTTTACTTTAATTACGACTTCAAATAATTTTATGTTTAACAATGAACGGCACAGATTAATGACACTGTAGACGATTCTTTATCTTACTTAAAAACAAGATAAAGTTCAAAATATTCCTAGGAGCAAAGTTAAAGAATTACAGAGTACCAGATAATTACACGGACAAAGATTTTGCACAGATATTCTCTTATTTCAAAAGCAATACCAACCAAACTATAACAGTAATACTTTATCGGTCTTAAGATAACATAACGACAACTAGTTGTCGAACTGATCTCTATTTCTACGGATAAGACAGCGAAGTCTCTTGGGAACGGTATCGACGGTGACATGCAGATACTCGATGGAAAGTTCATTCCAGGCCTTGAAAAGGGATCGCTTAAAAGGTTACACAGATGAGTGGGGAGTAGCGCAGGCCTTCCTCTCCAACACCGTTCACACAGAGAAGTCTGTTGGATTGCAGTCGGGGGGGTCAGGGAGGCCACTCCTTAGCAACAATAAAGTGTGGGTGCGTGGTCTTGACGAGGTGTCCGGGAGCCCCATCATAGTGTTAGACCCAGTGGCAAAATCCAAAGTGGTTGGGAGTCCAGTCGAGGCAGATGAGCTTTAGTATGTCCTTCTTTCGTATTGATGTTGATACCTTGATAAAAAAAAAAGAGTGGCAGTTCTAACAGCCTTAATGCTTACAAAACCATGACAGAGCGCTTAATTATTCCCCCTTTGGCATTAGTATCCTCAGGGGATCGGCCAAGAATACTGGTGTACTGTTTGTCACACCCTGGGAGTGAAAATATTTTCGTCTCTCCAGACGATGTTGTGCCAGCGTGCTGGATAGGATCGGGTTAACAAATCCTGGGCAGTTGCTTCCAGTTGCTTTCTGCTTGTCAATCAATCGCTGACCCTTAATCGTACAATAAGGGTAAAGCCTCAAGCGTAATTTGGCAATGGATCAAACATTAAAATCGCTCATACCAAGGTACTGGACGAGTTGGAACATAGATCTTTAAGGGTTCCTCTTGATTCTCTCTTGAATGGATTTCACAACGGCCGGCGTGGAAACGATGGCTCGTCGGCCTCGGCCAGGCATATCCTTTTTTGTCTTTAGCTTCTTGTATCAACGATGGTTAATCGCGGGGTATCAAAGCGTTTTTGATGTCTGCAGGGCAGATACCCGACTAAGAGTTCAGGAAGCGCGAATTTTCATTTATTAGGCGGTGCAATTAGTTAAAAATACAAGATAAAAACCTGAAAATCAAGGTAAAATGTAGAGAAAAAGACGACAAAAACGCCTGTTGCGTAATCATTACCAATCAATAATGTTTACATGCCGAAACCTTTTGTCCGGGTAATTATCTTACACCATACCTATTTTTGGACCGCCAGAGTGGTCCAAGCGATTGAGGCGCTGGCTACGATGCGGACGGACCCGGGTTCCGTTCCCGGACCTCTCTGATGCCTGTTGGGTGGCCTACTTAGTCACTATAAATAATTAAGTACTTGCGTTCACTCGAACAAGGGGTAATAATGATGGTCGTCTAAGGCACGGAGCTTGTCACATCGCCCCGAATCAGAGATGGTACGCGACGACCGGCCAAAAGAAAGCGAACATATGAGAGCCTTAACCTCTCAGTTCTGCAGGTTATGGTCAGATGGGCCTAAAGCTTGCCATTATTATTATTATATCTATTTTTGCTTCCACTTACTTAATTAGAAACTAATTAATCAAAATGGTAAATTTCTGTTTCTGAACTTTACAACTTCTACGAACTTTTCCAAATAAAACATCTGCTCGCCTCACTATACTTCCATTGACCTGAATTTTTTTGAACCTTCTGCCAATTTAACTTTAGTGGACCATCCAAATTACTTCCCCAAAAAGAAATTTAAAAGGATCACACTTCCCAAGATAATATTTCCAGTTTTATTATATTTTTACGGCTCGATTCTTCTTCTTTTGATTTTTTTAATTATAATTTTGATAGTCCCGAATTTTTAATTGTTTGTCAAACTACGCTCAATTAATTCCATAATTGAAAACGGTTGATTCACGACGGTTTAACGAAACGTATTCTCAATAGCAATTGCTTCATTTTTTAATATCAAAGTTTATCCTGCTAGAATATTTGCACCATGAAGTAATCACCGAGCGTAATATGGTGTTCAGTTAGTTCTTTTTGAATAACACCTGTTCAACTTTTGATATCAACATTTAGTGCAATCACAATATAAAATAATCTTAAACTTCTTTTAGTTCATCTTCTCTGTCTAGACTCTGAATACAATACGATTTAAAATGGCTTTGGTGATGGAGTTTAAGTTCAATAATCTAGTTATTCTTCTTTATAAACAACTGTCCCAATATGACCATTCATGTCGTTCCATCCGGGTTTTCCAGGTAATTAGTATTATCGATAAACTGATGAATTGAATATCAACAAGAGACTTAAGCAAATATAAGAAAAATTAGAGATTGAGCGTCCTTTTGTTTCTGCACATATTTTTTAAATGTCGTCTACCATACGAGTAACAGTCAGAATGAACGTTATATTCTTTTTTATGAAGTCCCACTAAAAGATTAACAAAACAGCCCTCGTGTTAGGTTAACTTCTGCTTCTTTTATTATAAAACTAATCAAATGACTGAGATTCTTTCTTTATTTTTACCTTTCTTCGGGTTTTTGTTTTCAGACAAATGTCGCAGGTATACTACCTATTCCATAATTCTTTACAATATAAAGTAGTTTTTATTTTATGTTTCCTCTCCGATTTGAGAAACATTTCTCAAAACTTTTTCTCGTCAGATTTAGACAAAAATTTGTACCTGCATGCCTTAGTAGAACCTAGGAGCCCAAAAATAAAAAATAAAAAGTGGAAAGATATCATTCTAAATTTTTTTTTAATTTTTGTACTTGAATTAGAATAAATTCTGATTAAAATACATCATATCACTATATTATAAAAAATACCTTCCACTTGGGAGCTTTCCTACAAGAAATTT
Source organism: Sinelater perroti (assembly GCA_036346155.1). NCBI lineage: Eukaryota > Metazoa > Arthropoda > Insecta > Coleoptera > Elateridae > Sinelater > Sinelater perroti. The sequence continues at coordinate 12,920,588 of JARFIY010000359.1, read as the reverse complement.
TTTGTTATTACATTTTAGATTCTTTTTCGCGTTGTAAACGTGCAACGTGCAATAAGATGCTTCGTTATAAACTCTCTGAATATATCTAGTTTTGTCTTTAGAGATACATTTTTTCCATCTTTGGATGCTTTTAAGCGCGAAATTACAATTACATGCATATTTTTACAATAAAAATGAAACTATTTTCTGTAATACTTAGTTTTGCATCAAAATCATATCAGGAATGAAGCAAACTAAAATTTTCTTGGAAACGATAAGAACACGGGGCAGCACCATACAGTGTACACAGGTTGAATTACCGCCACTGCAGTGAGTGTTGTTTGTAAATTTCAAATGGCGATGTTTATTGTTAAAGAACCCGTTTTCTTCTTTTGCATGGTGAAAAGCCCATTGAAATACATCGCCAACTGAGTAACACCTGTGGTGAAGGTATTATGGATGCTAAAAATGTGCGTTCGTAGGTGCGAAAGTTTAAAGAAGGTCGAGAGTTGTCTGACAATAAAAACATGAATTGTGTAATTGGAACAAGTTGTTATGGAAGACCATCGATTAGTTGTGCCTGATATCGTCTCTAAACTTGGCATTTCCGTGGAATCCGTGGAGTTCATTCTGCATGATGATCTGAAAATGCGGAAAGTTTTTTCAAGATGGGTCCCACAAATACTAACCGACGAACACAAGGCTGCGCGAGTAACAATGTCTCAGAACACCGTGGCCCACTCATTTTCCAAAAGAACCGCTGTTGCATCAGCGATTTTCAAGTGAGAAAAACACATCTCTAAAGAAGTGTTCTTAGCAGTCATGGAATCATGGCGACGACGTTGTGAAAAATGGTACCACCTATACGAAGATTACGTTGAGAAGTAACAAAAGTTGCAACTTTCTTGGGTAAGTACTTTTTCAGTAGAAATTTTGGAGATTTTGGAACTTGAACACACCTCGTATACTAGTGAAAACTTCATAGTAACAAAAAAAAGTTGATCAGAGTTGAATTCGCTTAAAATTTGTTATGGACTCGGCTTTTCATGAAACCTGGAATTTATCTGTTTTTAGTTTTTATTTATTTTATATTTGAATATATTAAAATATATTTGAAATGTTTTGGTTTTAAAACTCTTTACCTAAAATAATCTTTATGAACTGAGAGATAAGACTATCATATGTTTGCCTTTTCTGCCCGGTCGTCGCGCACCATCTTAAATGCGGGGCGATATAGTAAAGCACCGCCCCTTAGACGACCGCCATTATTACCCCTTAGTCGAGTGAACTCAGGTACTTAATTATTTTTAGTGACTGAGTAGTCCACTCGCTAGGCATCAGAGAGCTCCGGTAATGGAACCCAGGTCCGTCCTCACCGCAGTATGCGCCTCAACCACTGAACCACGATGACTTTAAATGCAATGTTTAAATTAGTGTTACTTTTTTTACCTTGTAGTTTTCAGGAAACAAACAAACTTTTCGTGTGTAATCGGAGAGTGTGAGGTGCGTGGAGTTATCAGATTTTTGCAAGCCGAAAGAGTAAATCAGGGCAAAATTCATCGCTGATTAGAGGGCATTTATGGCCTAAACGTTTTAATCCGAAAAAGAGTCAGCATTTAGTGCAAACATTTAGAGGTTTAACAAACGTAGCTGAATGATGATCTGGAGAAGAGAAGAGACAGTCCAAGGACCTCATACACGGATGACAACTGCACAATTGTCAAACGTTTGATTAGAGAAGATTGTCGCATTAGAGTTGATAAAATTGCTGAAATTACTGGAATTTCTAAAATTGTGTTTATGAAATCATGTGCGACCTAAATTTCCGCAAAGTTTCGGCTCCTTGGGTGCCAAAAATGCTCTCTACTTAACAAAAAAAAACGCAATCGTATGAGTACTTCACTTCAAAATCTCACCCGATATCCAACAGGAAGAAAATTTATTCATTGAAAGCATATTTACCGAAGATGAAACCTGGATTTATGAGTTCACCCCAGAGACGAAACAGCAGTTCGTGATATGGAAACGTCTAGCTTCCCCAGTTCCAAAAAAAAATCAAAATTCAAACATCTGATAGTGAAGGCTTACTACTGTGTGAATTCCTCGAACCGCACACAATCATTAACAGCGACAGATACTGCGAAGCTCTCCAGAAATTGCATATAGCCATTAGAAGGATGCAGCCGAGGCGATTACGCGAATGATGGTGCAAAACCCTACATGTAAAATCAAATCAAATTGTGGTAAACATACCAGAATTGGGAGGTCCTGCAACAACCTTAATATAGTCCAGATTTATTCCCCTCGGATTTTCATTTACTCGAATCTTTGAAGAAATTTTTGTTGGGGAAACGCTTTACGGATCAAAAGAAATTGCAAGACACCATTGTGGATTACTTCAAACAACTTGACAACTTGACGTGACGGGATGTTCAAACTACTGTCACACTGGGATAACCAACCACGCAATATATCAAATATATTTTTTTTAATATAAATATTAGTGTAATTTTTGCTTGTGCCTTTAATATCGGACATCCCTCGTACATTAAATTGAAAACTATCAATATCACGTAACTTTGCACTGAACAAGGCACGGATATTTCGAATACATTTCATTCACAGAGCACACTCTAATTAAACCTAAAATTAATATAAAAAAATGGTTATACATGTGGGTACAAGTATTATTTATACTTTAGCGATAGATTCGAAACTAATATTGCGCACACACGACGTTAACAAAGAAAAGCGAAATTTAGGAGACAAAAAAACTTTCTCTCCAATATGAGATTGTACACCTAACACTGTTATGCGGTCATCAAGATAAATAATAATAAAACCAGTATTTCGAGTATTAGTTACAAATTAAATACATAAAAAATAATCTTAAACAAAATCCTTAAGTTCCAAACATTTATTATAGAATATTCTAGAAAAAAATGTCGCTATGCAGAAAAGTTGACGATCAAAGATAACAGCATTTTGGCGTAAGCCTTAAACGTCCTAAGACAACAAACACTAGCCCAACTTCTGCGTTTATGTAGTCCTATCTTTCAAAATAAAATTAAAAATATAAATTCTCCGTTTTGACAGTGTAAAGTAGAATTTTAAAATACAACACATAATTGCCATGCAAATTGAGGCACTTGTCTTAACGTCTTAGAAGGTTTGAAATTCCGTCTGCAAATAACTTTTCCGCATGGAAATAAAATCAGCCTGTAACAACATCTTGAAGCGTACTGTCATCGTCAAAGGGGTGTGACTCAGGCCGTTGTTTCATATGCTTTTTGTCAATTTTCTACAAAAGTTTATCACTGGCTGCAGGTCGGCGGTAGCTTCTTGCCTCAACTTGCACGTCAGTGGATGTATCTTTAAATGTGCGACACCTTCAACATAGGTACGACATCTTTACTCATCACGTTTGGTCCGTAAACATTACACAGTTTGCCATGAATTAGTTTCCCAAAGTTTTTTCGCAAACAGAAATCATATTACTGCACGCTCTTCACCTTTGGCAGCGTTTCTGATAGTAGAGTTCATTTTAGTTGATCTAGTATACATCTTAACCGAATTTCCCTTAGAATTTCCATTAGATATTATATATTTTACTATATCTCAGATATGCTACATAAATACTATATTTTAATAATAAAAAAGATAACTGTTTTTTAGCTCAGATGCTTCTGATGATATCTCAGAAGCATAAAATAAATCTTACATTGTGTTATCAAAACCTTTTAACATTATTAGTACTATTACAGAAAGTACCTTGAACAGTTTAGTAATGTTAAAAACGCAAAAGTGAAAGAAATGACATTTTATACAGATTAAAAACATTTATAAGCTGATAATGAAAGTCATTTTTACTTTGGTCGTTACAGTGGGTGTCCCAAATTTCACGCAAGATTTGAATTTTGTGCCATTAGTAGGATAAAAGTGTTGTCAAAAAAAAAGACAGCGTGATAGCTGATAGTTAAGGGTTATTAAAAATAAAGCGCTACATGAAAAAACAACGCGTTTTATTTTAAAAATAATAAAGGTTTGGTAGCTACAGTTCGCAATTTTCGTACAAAATATGGTCGGAATAGTGGTTTAAATTCATCAACTGTGCAGAGATTAATTTAAAAATTCAGGGACACTAGATCAGTCATTGATAATAGACACTCTGGCCGCCCTTCAACAAGCCGTTCAACAAAAAACGTCGAAACAATTCGTGGGAGTATTGTTGAGAGTCTAGGAACATCAATTCGGCACCGTGGTCAAGAATCGAACATTTCAAGAAGCTCTCTACAGCATATTCAGACGAAAGATTTGCATCTTCATACTTATAAAATTCAATTGACTCAAGAACTAAAGCGAAGAAACGTACAGCGAAGAAATTTCGTTGAATAGATTATAGAACAACAAGTAGACGCTGATTTTTCGGACAAAATCATTTTCAAGGATGAGGCTCATTTTCATCTTGAGGGTTTCATTAATCGTCAAAATTATCCTATTTGGGGTTCAGAAAATCCAAGAGTGATTATTGAGCAAAAATGCATCTACAACATGTCACTGTTTGGTGCGGATTTTGGACTAGAGTCATCATCGGACCATTCTTCGAAAATGTGGCTGGTCAGGCAACAACAGTTAATGGTGCTCGCTATCGCGACATGATAATCTAGTTTTTTGTGCCTAATTTGCAAGATATGGATGTACACAACATGTGATTTTAACAAGACGGTGCCACATGCCATACAGTCCACAAAACAATTCAATTACTGCATCAGTCATTTCCTGTTCCTGTAATTTCCCGTTTTGGTGATCAGAATTGGTCGCCCAGATCGTGCGATTTAACGCCGTTGGACTTCTTTCTTTGGGGTTTTTTGAAGTCGAAGGTTTATGTCAACAAGCCCACGACCCCCCACACTTTGAAAGAGCAAATTAAGTGCTGCATCAACAATATTCAGCCACATTTATGCAAAACGGTTTTCGAAAATTTCAACAAAAGAGTGCGCATGTGCCAACAAAGCCGTGGAGGCAACTTACCTGGTATTCTATTCCATACGTAACCCTATACTATATACTTTATGAATTAATTAAAAATTACAATTTTTAATTAAAACCCCATGTTTTCTATCAAAATTACTTCTTGCGTGAATTTTAGGACACCCTTTATAAACTTATAATATTTTGAGAAAAAAGCAGCAATTTTGCTACTGTAATTATTGTGTATTGGTGTTTTTTTTTTATTTTGCTTATTTACAATCTACTCAACAATATACATAGAGTATTTAGTAAATTTTATGTTGTAATTGTGACTTGCATTGAGTACCATCCAGCGGCAGCTCTTCAATTTTTAATCCCTAATTAGGTCTTCTGGCCACGTTCGTTTAAGTCTACGTTCGACAAGCGGAGGACGGTATATGGAATTGATGTTGGGACTGGTGTGTGCTGCATATCGTTGTTTTGCTTTAGTTGCATGGACGGTAGTTACTTCGCTGATGAATGGTATTCCAAGATCAGTGTAGAGGGTTAGGTTGGATACATACCATGGAGCTTCAGTGATCATGCGGAGTGTTTTAGACTGGAAAGTTTGAAGTATTTTAGTATATGATGGTTTGCTGCATCCCCATAGTTCAATGCCATAAGTCCATATGGGCTTGAGAATTATCTGGTATATGCTAAGTTTGTTTTCCAATGACAATTTTGATCGTTTACCTATCAGCCAGTTCATCTGTCTCACTTTCAGGTTTAGTTGGTTTTTTTGGCTTTAATATGTTCCTTCCAGTTTAGTTTTTGGTCGAGGTGTAGCCCTAAGTATTTGACTACAGGTTTTATTAGAATGGGTGAGTTATTAATTATCACTTGTGGGCATGCACCTTTTCTTGTAGTAAAGGTTATCTGTGTAGATTTTTAGTTGTTTACCTTAATTTTTCACTTTTTAACCACTTTTGGAGTGTCTGCAGGTAGCTTTGTAGTTTTTCCGAAGCATGAATAAGGTCTACATCAGAAGTCAGGATTGCCGTATCGCCATAGTGATATCATTGTTTACAGGTAGAGGAATGGTCCAAGGACGCTACCTTGGGGGACACCAGAGCATACCGGATAAAGGTTAGATAGAAAGGCATTGACTTTAACTTGGAAGTAACGTTCATGGATGTAGGATTTGAGGATGAGGTATATATGGCTGGGCAATGATCGTTTTAATTTGTATAAAAGACCTTCGTGCCAAACTTTGTCGAAGGCCTTTTGGACGTCAAGAAAGACTGAGGCACAATATTTCTTGTCTTCTAGGTTGTCTTTAATTGTATTGACTATTCTATGACATTGTTGAATAGTGGAGTACTTTTGTCGAAAACCATATTGATGCTCAGGAATTAATTCATTAATGGGTGTGCTTTCATGTATTGTATGGAGAAGTAGTTTTTCAAAGATTTTAGATGCTGTTGGCAGAAAACTTATTGGCCGGTACGAGGTTGGTTCTGTAAGTAGTTTTCCCGGCTTTGCTATCATTATAATCTGTGCATACTTCTATTGGATTGGGAAGTAGCATAGACGCAGTATACTGTTATATATTGTGGTTAAAAGAACTACTGCTTTTTTAGGTAGACGTTTCAGAACTTGTCCGTTTATTAGGTTTGAATGGTTTAATTTGTCGAATTTCTTTTAGAACCTCTGCAGGTGTGAATGGGTTGATTGACAAGCATAACTGACAGGCTGCACTGAAATAGTTCTTCATTACCTGGAAGTGGAGTAAACACAGATGCTAAATGTTTGGTTAGTACTTCAGCCTTTTCTTCGTCAGACTGGGCCCAGTTTCGATCCAGTTTTCTTAGGAACTATTGGCCGTTGAAGCTTTTTAGCCGCTTTCCAGAGCGAGAGGTCCGAAGGCGTGAGATTACTTAAGTAGACGTTGAAAGTGTCGTTCCAGTTCTGCTGTAGGGTCTTTCTCAGTTTATGAGTTAATCTATTGAGGCGAGTCTTATCGAGTGGATTTCTGGGTATATCAGTGTTGTGTGTGGTTTTGGTGGTCGAGGGCGTGGATTTCCAGGCTGCATCTTGAATGACTGTCGTGAAATGTTGGATTACTTCTGCTATCTCAGTAGGTTCCTTAATCCGATAGTTTAGTTGAATGTTGGTATTTACCAAGTATTGGAATTGTTCCCAGTCAGTTCTTCTTGTGCACAAAGTCAAGAGTGGTTTTTTGACATTACGTGCTTACTTAGCGTTATTATAACAGCGCTATGATCAGAGCCCAAATCCAGACAAGATTCTATTTTATAGTAAATGTTATCGCAAAGTCAAGTAGATCTGGAAGTTTGTTCCTATCGGTAGGCCAATACGTGAGCTGCCTGGTAGATAACCAGCTTAAATTATTTTGTTGTATTGAGTCAAGTAAGTTGCGCCCTTTTGTCGTTATTAATCTAGACCCCCAGGACGTATGCTTTGCATTCCAATCTCCCACAACTAAGAATCGTGATCCAAGTGTCTGGAAGAGATCGTTATATTCTTGAGTGGAGATTTGATATCGCGGGGGGGGGGATAGATGACAGCTACTACAAGGGACCAGGAAAGAGTTTCTAGGTTTAGTAAGGTACCTTGTATTTTGGGTGTGATATAGGGTTGAAGAACGTGATGTTTCAAAGTTGATTTTATTGGAATTGCTGAACCTGCGTGGGCAGTGCCATCTGGATGATGTGCAAAATATGTCCAGAAGTAAGGGATTTTGATTACAGTTGAGTGACTTTCAGAAATGAAAAGGATATCAATTTTATTATAATTAAGGAATAAGATTATTTCTGGAATATGATTAGTTATGCCGTTGGCGTTCCAAGCGGCGATGCGTATTGAGGATGCCATCAGTGATTTATTTTTGATATGACGGTAGATAACATATTGAGGATCATAGAATTTTGGTTAAGGAGTTGATTGAAGAGGTTTTTAAATTCACTGAGGAAAATTGACATGAGAGTTGTTATATCTTGATTAACGTTGAGTGAATTCACATTGCCTGAAGCTATTTGTGCATAGGTCGTCTCGTTTTGAAGATTTTGTAAATTTCTGATGATTGGGGGAGGTATGGGTGGGGTGTATGTTTGTTTTTGGGAAGTGGTCTTGAATGAGTTGTTGTTGTGATTATTTCTTGTATTTAATAGCTCTTGATATACATTGCACCCTTTATAATTTGCAGGGTGGCTACCGCCACATAAAGCACATACTGCTGGGGTGATTCTTGATTTTGTACATGATTTAGAGTCATGGGGACCTCCGCATTTTACGCAGTTGTAAGTTTTCGTGCAGTAGGCTTTTGAATGTCCATACGCTTGACACCACATGCATTGTATTATAGTATTTTTATGCTTTGGGGGTTCGACTTTGATTTTTGTGTTGTTGATATACTTGATGTCGTAAACTTCTTTGTGGTTATTTTGTGGCTCAAGGTCCACGAAGAAGAGTGGCAGGTGTTCTTTTGTTATTCTATGTCTAACATTGATTGCGTCTCTCACTTTGTGTCCCTTTTTGGCTTCTTGGATTGTATTTACTTCTGTTGTGTGGTGTAAGCCTCTTATTACGATTCTGTATGCTCTGCCTTGCTTTAATTGGTACGTATGATGTATAATATTTTCATCTTTCATGTACTGTACAAGTTTCCTATAGGTGCTAGGTTCGTGAACATTGATTTTAACGGTATTATTTGGAGGGGATTTAGTGTGATAGGTTTCGTCGGCAGCTACAACCGCAAAGCTGTTAGTCATCTTTTTGTAATCTGCAACTCCTTATACATAGATAGGGGGAGGTCTGGGAATGTTATGTTGGCTGTTTGTTTTGTTATTAGAGTTGTCACTTGTTGTTGGGTTATCGTCGGTTTGGAGTTGCGATAATGTTTGAAACCTATTTGATGTTTGGATTTGGGCCTCGTTTTCTAACTGTGTTTGAATTTTAGTTAGTCTTCTCTTATGAGTGATTACTTGCCAATCATGAGTTTTTCCATTGTTTTTATTTATGCTATCATGTATCATTGTTTCATCTTCATCGGTTGTGTCGTCTTCATTGTTTCCGATTACACCATATCGATAAGGTGTCGAAGATGTATTAGTAGAGGTTGATGATGGGGCTAATGTCTGAGTGTAATTTGAATTAGGTAACAAGGTTGGTAGCGGTGGAAATTGGTTTATTGGGAGTTGGTTTTGGAGAAAGGGTTGCGGGTAATCGTTTTGTGGTATGTAATTCATTTGTTGCGAATACGGTGCTTGCACTGCCATATTTGTTGATAATACATTGTTCATAGTAGTTGTTGTAAAACCGAACCCGTTCCTGGTTGGGAACATTTCGTAAGTTACAGGTAAATTATTCCCGTTGCGGATTTGTTTTTAATTAGAATAAAAACGCCTACCTGTTCTATTGTTGTACGAATACAAAAGTCTTTTTAAATTTACAGCACAGTCCTGCTAGTTTATAAAACACTTTAACGATACGATAGTATACCGCTTCACTTGCTTGGGCCGACTCCGTGTATTGGTATAAGAATTTTTTAAACTACATTGCGATATTGATATATACAATGAAACATTAAAATGAAGTTTTATGTTTCTCAACAAGTATGACTTTACAAGCCGTAAAAAAATCTCAAGAAAGTAATCTCTAGATGAAGCAACATTTAGTAACTCTCTAAAAGTATTGATTTAACTACAGTAGATTTATTCCTAAAAAGATACCTAAAAGTAATGTTTACAAAAACATGGTCTATATCACCTCAACTCAAGAAAATATTCAGTATAAAGTTTCACTAATTCCAGCGATGTATTGTATTTTTTTAATCAAATGTTATTTTAAATTATTAACATAACGATTTTATTTCTTGTAAAATGTCCAAAGATCAATGGTTAATTTTTTTTAGTCAGTAATATCTATCTTATTTCTAGCACACACCATTGACTTATGAAAACGTAGACATACATCCGAAAAGAATAATTAATAATCATAGAAATTCAAACACTATAACACATAGTACCTATCTTATCAGCATTTAAGTACATCGTGAAGTGTTTATCAATTTTTATTCATTACGTGTATTGTTGCCAAGTGCTTGAGAAAGTGCACTTCGTTTGGTTCGAAATGTACGTTTCTCAGTTAGTTCAATCTTTTGTTCCTGTACCAACGTTAAAGATGTTATTTTTAACAATTTTTTTTAAATGTTTTCTCTTTACAACCGCTTTGGTTGTTAACGACTTGGGTGGAGAATGGAGGTTAAATAATACCGAAAGTGGTAAGAATAGCATGTAAATATATTTATTTAACAGATTTAGTTTGAATATTTAAAGAACTCCCTGAAAGTTACTATTTTTTAACTTTAAGTGACCCAATTTATGATATCAAGATCCTACAAATTTTTATATATTCAACGAACTTAAAAAGTTCGTTACTGAATTCTATATGTCTGTCGGTGTCGGTCTGTCTGTCGCTGTCACGAAATTATGGATTTTTTAAAATTTTAAAATGGATTCTTATAGGAAATTTTACGCTGATTTCAAAATCGAAATCGAAAAGTTTCTATCTCGAATAGTTTTCGAGATATTCGACTTCGAATTTCGGGAAAATTTTCGACATTACGATTATAAATGTGATTCTTATAGGAAATTTTAAGCTGAATTCGAAAATGAAGAAAAAATTCTATGTCGAATAATTTTCCAGATATTCGATTTCGAATTTTCCCGAAATTCGAAATCGAAATCGAAAGGTTTTTTTAAGTTCGTTCTGGGATTGCTTACAGAGCAATCTCTTCGCCGACCCCATGTTTTCTTATTCATTTTGTGCAAGATAAAATTTAAGTTAGTTAATATTGGAAGTACTGCATTATTTGCAATTATTATGATAATTAAAAATAAAACTATTTGTATTAAAAATCGTGGACATGTGCAATAAAAGCTTCAAAATGTGCAATAAAAACATCGCAACGTGTAAATGAAAATATGACTACATAAAAATACACATTTAGCTAAACTTTCATTTATAATACGTAGTGTTCTTAAAAATAGCACTTTTTATTCTTTTTGTACTTTTAAATTTTTAAAATATTAATTAAGAAAACGAATTAAGAGGAAAATATCAACAAGAAACGGATCAAGTTTTTAAAGAAGCAAACAAGACAATACAGAACTAAAGCTTGGGAAAAAATGAAGTAATAACTGAGAAAGTAGAAATATGTGAAAACCACAATAAAGAAGGCAGAGAAAAGAACGAGTTGGTGGAATGGCAAGATAAGAAGAGAGGCGAGGAAGAAGAAAGAAGCACGGAAGAAGTGTATCCAATCAACGTCGGATCAAGACAGACTATATAACACACGGCGAAAAAAGGTTAAAAGAAAATAAGAAAAACAAAATAGAAAAACTAGGAAGAATTTGGAGTAGAAACTAATCAAACTTTCAATAAGAACCACAAAAGTATCTGAAATAGGATGAGAGAAAAGAGATAAGTGGTATAAAGAACAAAAATAATCAACTAAAAACAACAACAAACAAACTATTACAAACTTGGAAGCAATATTATAAAAGTAAATTCGGAAGAATCATGAGATACAAAGAAGAAAGTAATGTAAACGATAAGGAAAAGGGGGAAATAGATGAAGAGATAACATTGAATGAGTTTAAAGGAGCCTTAAAGAGTATTAGACGAAGAAAAACGTGCGGTAGTGATTATATAAACCAGAAATTAGATAAATAAAATGAATAAGAGAAGATTGAAAAGAATGGATATTGGATATATACAGAAAATATTGCAAAACAAACAATATACCAAGAGATTGGGAAGGCAATTTAATTATCCCGATACACAAAAAAAGGAAAAGAACCAGAGAACTTATCTTCAGTGGTTTTTAAAGTTTATACAAGCACAACTGAAGGAAGAATAAGAATAATGGTAGAAAACAACTTAGAAGAAGAACAGGTAGCATACAGAAAGGAAAGACAAACATCAGGAAAAGAATTATACATTATTTTTGGCTTCAGAGCAAATTTTGACACAGTAAAACAACGTAAAATATAGCAAATAATGGAGCAGCTACAAGTAAAGAATAAAATAATTAAAGCACCTTGCTAGCAAAATTCATATTACATACTTTAATTAGGCTTGAACTGCCTCTACAATCAGAATTATTAAAAAAAATTAAATGCATCACATTCTAAAATAAAATTTTTAATCGTGAAAAGAAGATAAAAACATGTAGTTATAAACCATACACAAAAGAAAAAAATAAAAATCTATTTTTGTACAAAAAAAAACGAGAAATAAACGAGATTAAAACAAAACTTTTTTGGCATGTAAATGAAATACATCAGACTATATGAAAATTAGTATCAAAAGTAATAATATTAAATAATTTATAAAGAAGGAAATATATAAATATAAATAAATTTTAACCTGCAGCTTTTTGATGTGTGTTTTTGAGGCCCAATCCAAAACAGGGACCTCGTACATCATAATAGGCTAGTATTTACTAAATAATCGGCCCCTAGAGTGAAGGAAAAAGTCGAATTGCTATTAACCGTCGCCCTGGTCACAGACCCCATTGATGTAAACTCTCCATACCAGTTTCCTTATTCCAAGGTATCTTCTTCTAGAGAACCTGCGGTTTACCCGGTTGCTTTACTTCTAATGGAGAATAAGACCACCAAGCTCTTCTTCGGGTTGATTTAATCCTCCAGCTATCACACTAATCTTCTAAGACGTCCAGTTCCTCTTGGAATAGTCTTGCCAACAAAGAAGGTATTAGCGAGTTGGACACCACCGCAGTTTTGTCTGAATATTGGGCCAATGCAGTGAAGGGCGTCGCGCCATGTTTTTACACTCTTTCCAGAGAGAAAAAAACAGTCAAGGTAAACCATTAACAGCTATATTAGAGTTCAGGTTATACCTTGTCGGATGCTTTGGCCACGTTAAGAATCTGGAATCAGTTAGAGATCTTCGACAGCTATCATTAGACTCCTGTGGGTCACAAGATCAACAGGAAGATTATTGACCCATAATCCTGAGGAAAAATTCCCAAACATGATGAGATCTACTACCTTCCAAAAGCTTGAAAAGTGGCAGGAGAACCTGCAGCTTGTAATTTGAAATGCCATCCAAGCCAGGTGCTTTGAGCAGCTTGAGGGCTTAAATGAACTCTGGGGGGCTTCTCATGCATTGCTGGATCCAAGTGGTCGCAGGGCTCCTACCTTTAAAGAAACCCCCAAATCGGTTGTCAAGGTTGAATTTGGCCAATGATCTCTCACTCCTTCAACTCCAGAAGTCTCTTTCACCTCCGACACAGGCGTAATCGGTAACGAGCAAATGAATTTCTGAGACATTCAGGCGACCATAGAGTCCATCGTGGGTAAGTTCAGAGGTACCACCAGCACGAGGTGTCAGTAATAGATAAATCTAAGCAGCGTCTTGCATTGGTCGCGATATAGTATTCGAAGATATTAGAACAGAAGAAATGTAAACAGGCTTTAAAAATATAAATCACTGAAAAAACACAAACAAAAAATTTCTGAAATAATCAAGAGAAACTGAACAAATATTGAAAAGGGAGACTTTAATCGAGTGCCCAGCTTTAAATGGTGCCGCGATCAGAAAATAGGGCCAAGTTTTTTGCTCTCTTCGAATCCTATGGGGAGTAATCTTTTAGTACAATCATTCATAATCGAATTGTAGCAATAACATAGACCCTAACGTTTGCAGATATTTCGGTACACAAACTGATTGATGCGAAGTGAATCGATTGGATATGATACACATAGCCTTTCTCAAGATAAGCTTCGAATACAGCTTAATGAGAAAGGGAATTTCTAAAGATGTGTATGAAATGTTCGGAAAAATTTTCTTGGTTTAAGAATAAGTAAACAATTAGATTCACATGTTGAACCGCAACAGTTTTTGGAAAATTAGTGTTAGTTTCTTACTTGGGGTTTCAATCTGTCGACTTCCCAAGGAGAACTATGAGTCATAGAAGAAAACCGCTCTTTTGAGTGATTCACTTAACTTAATGAACTAGAAGTGGAAGTTGCCGAAAACATATTTTAGATGGAAATGTAGCAGGTTGGGAAAAATTTTTTGTACGAGTTATGTAACTGAGGACGTGGTGTAATTAACGATTTCCAAATAATGGGTAAACGTTAACTATTGTCTCAAGTGTTAAGGCGTGCTTTTCTATTTCATTTGCTTCACCAAATTTTCTGCTGGTAATATAGAAAATGGAAAAAAGTGCTTTTTTTTGTATAAATTAATTTTAGAGTAGTATCTTTATTGTTTGGTAAGTGTCAAAGCATTGTTTCTTTTCGGTACAGTCAAAGAATGTTTATGTGCGCGGTTTAATATTTGTTTGTTTGTTTTTCTTATGTATAGGATGATCAAATACGTGTCGGAAAGTATTTTCCTATTAAAAAATAATAGAAAATAGATCTGTGCTACCTGTCATACATAATAGTTGGCTAATTTTATAACAAATTATTGATCACGTGACTATCTAATTGTAAACATGAAATTATTAACCTTTGAAGAAAGACCACTTTTAGTACAAAAATTTTACGAATTTTGAAGAAGTTGTATCATGGTCCCTTGGGCAAAGAAAAAAATTTCGAAAGGACGATAAACAGGTGAGAAAAAGTAAATGAAATTTTATAGTAAAAACGTACAACAGTATGTTAATTTTTCTTGCTACTTTCAGCCTGATTCAAAAGTTTGAGACAACTGGCAGTGTCTAGGACGCTACACCCACAAACTCTGGCCGGCCAGCTACCGCTGCGACCTCACAAAATATCGAAAAGGTTGAAAATCTTTTCGAAGCTTAGCCAGGTTTGTCATTTTGGCGAGACAAAACATTTGAAAATATTCCTGTACAAGTCCATCAGCCGCTGAAGCAGCACAATATTGAAAGAAGATTCCATTCTAGCCAATTAATGTTTGAAAAAGTGCAGACGGTTTGATTGAAGCTTCGAAAATTTGGTTTAGTAATGAAGCTTATTTTTATTTACAAGGTTTTGTTAACGAGCAGAACATGCGCCACTGGGGCCCTCCACTCAGCAAAAGTAACCGCCTGGTGTGCAATTTCAGGGAAAAAATTCTTGGACCATATTTATTTGACGGAAATTTAAATTCCCAAAAGTAACGTTAGATGCTCGAAGAGGAGTTTCTACGGGGAGCAGAAAGAGCTAAAATGTTCAACGGTTACTGGTTTATGCAGGACGGAACGAGGTCTCATCGCACTCTGGAAATTTTTTCCACGCTTCTTGATAATTCTGGAGCACGTGTCATAGGCCTAGACTAAGATAATTTTGCTGCTGATGGAATTAATTGGCCGCCACATTCCCCTGACATGAATCCATATAACTTTTTTCTATGGAGATATCTGAAGGATCAGGTCTCCAAGGACACTCGAAGATTTCAAAATAGTCATAAAAACAAAGTTTCGGCTGTTAGATGAGACACCCTTCAAGCATTAAATGAAAGTAAGCAGAGCCATCTAGTTGCTAGTCGCAGTTCACATTTTAAAAATTTATTAAATTTATATTTAGACTGTGCTTAATAAAACGCATTTTGAATTTTAAAAATAGGTCAGCTACGTGAGAAGTTATAAGCAAATACTTTCCGACATGTATTATTGCTCACTCTGTAGATTGTTTTTGCAGTATGTATGTATGTATAAACTAGTAAAAAGGTTCGTCTTCCAGACGGGTCCAACAATTGTTTTATCAGCCCTATCTAAGCATGTTGCAATTAGTTCAGCTGTATTCGGTTTCACATAAATCAAAGTTGTGCCGCATGCGTCTACTAACAGCAAGAATTGACAGTTTGGGCAATCTGTCAAATTACTTTATGATAATTTATGTTGATACCTGTAGCAGGTCAACCGTGACCTAAATCGAAAATCTAAAACCTTTACGCGAGGTTTGGCAACAAACCGGTTCGAATGAGGTGTTGACCTTTGAAATCGGTCCATAACTGTAGGAGGAGTTGCAATGTTAGTTACAAATCAACAGTTACATTTTGCAGTATTGTAGAGTAAATGTATAGATATATAGATACACAGATCAATAGATAGATATATAAAATCATCAACGGATAGTGATTTTACGTCTGAGGGTATGAAACAAAAAACTACAGCAAAAATTTTTAAAAGTGACATTAAAAAAAAGCATAACGGTAAAAAAATTAACTGCTACTCTTCGTTCTCTTTCAATATTAAAATTAGCTTCATGCTTAGGCTTGGACTTACCTGCAACAGTACCTGGAGGGATATACAGTGACTTAATGAGAAACAACATAATCGGCGATGTCTTCTACGCCTCAAATGATATCGATACTCGTTGGGTTTCAAAAACAAATTGGAGCTATTCCCGAAATTTTTCAGGTTCACTTACCGCACATGAACATTACCAAATAATTTAAAAACTTCTTTTTTAGTCGACGCTGATGTATTGAGTTATGAAAACATTAATTTGGTATTTGATGGAGTCGATACCTTTTCAAAAATAACGATCAACAATAGAGAAATTGGAACTACAGAAAATATGTTTGTTAGATACATTTTTGACGTTAAACCGTATCTTCAGGTAAATATAAAATATATCAATATTTGGTTTCTATAAAATAGTTTTTTATAGCTTGGAAGTAATAAATTATCTGTGCACTTTCAATCCCCAGTGCACGTGGCAAATTTGCTTTATGACCAACAATCTCGCGACTACGCCATCCTACCCAAATGTGTACCAGAAAAATACAATGGGGAATGCCACGTTAATCACATCAGGAAAATGCAAGCGTCATTTTCTTGGGACTGGGGTCCTGCTTTTCCTTCTGTGGGAATATGGTATCAAAATAACATATATTTTAGCGTATGACTTAATTTTTTGTAACTCTAGGAAAAAGGTATATTTAGAAGCACACAAATCGGTAGTTATACGGGATGTAACGGTTTACACCCACCTTAATACAGGCACAAATAATTGGGACATACAAATTATCACATATTTATCTCCTAATCAAAATAAACAAGTCATAAAGGGAACTCTAACAATAGATCTAGTCACTGAAGTGACTAAAATAACTAAAGTTTTCAAAATAAATAATTTAAAGTTACATAATGGCTTTGAAGAGGTTTTAGAAACAAATAACTTAAGCATTTCTGCGGTGAGCAGTTGTTATAAATTACGAAAATATATTAGCAAGCTAAATATTACAGTCAGGCGTTCAGTTGTGGTGGCCGAATGGATATGGTACAGCTAAATTATATCCTATTAAGGTAACCTTCACCAACGCAGAGAAAACCGAAACCAGCCAAAGAAGCGTCAAAATTGGATTCCGCACCGTGGAATTAGTACAAGACGCTATAAGTATGACAGTTTATCAAGAAAGCTAAGTTTCAATAACATTTGATTAATTCAGAAGGCGGAAGAACTTTCTATTTCAAAGTAAACGGCATACCAATTTTTGCAAAAGGGTCAAACAGCATCCCTGTTAACGTACTGCCGGAACTTGGCCAAAACGAGAGCACCGTACGGTTTCTTCTACAGTCTGTCAAAGATGTACATATGAACATGCTGCGGGTTTGGGGAGGTGGCGTTTATGAGAGCGATCTATTCTACGAACTTGCAGACGAGATGGGCATTATGATTTGGCAGGACTTCATGTTCGCTTGCTCTATGTATCCTGTTGACGACGAATTTATTAGGCAAGTACCTAAATCTAAAAATGTTACATTTAATTATTTGTAAATAATTATTTGCAAGTGTATTATGTATTGTCTCGTTTACAAAAATGAATTATCTACTGTTGATAATCATTTTAAAAGAAAATGCACAAGGACGATCTCCAGAAATATTTGCTTATACATTTTCCAAAACAAAGTTAAAGATTTACAAGGCATATAGGATGGTCAAAAACTTGTTCTTTATGTGCATGGGTCCACAAATCAACCGTTTCCGAAACAGTGATTATTCCCGGTAGATACTTTAATTACTTTAACGATAACATGTGCATATTAATAAACGAAATAACAAATTATAAAAAAAAATTTTGCACAGACTTATTGGCAAAATACATGCGTATTCAAAGAAGTTTGTTGTCTTTGAGTTCCATTCGAATAGCGAAATTTTTACCAATTACGATGGTTGCGTATTCAAATGCTAGAATGGCTGATACGGTTGTGTCAAGAGGAATGTTTTGAATTCACATCGTCTCTATGATGAAGCATTTCCTATTCAGCAACTGCGTCCACACGTGATGTTTTAAACAGTTTTTCTAAACTAAGAGAAATTGGTTGGTTGCAATGATACGAGGTGCATTCAATTCTCCATTTTTTTTTCTGAAAAAGTACTACCCAAAAAAGTTAAAACTTCTATCACTTCTCAATGTAATCTCCGTCTAGGCGTACACATTTTTCACAACCTCATCGTCATAATTCTTGGCTGCTGACAACACTTCTTTAGGGGTGTGTTTTGCCCACTAAAAAATCGCTGACGCAACAGATGCTCTATTAAAAAATGAGCGGCCACGGATGGTGTCCTTCATGGTTAGAAATTCACGGCGGCATTACGTGTGAACATTTCTTGTGTTCGTCGGTCAACATTCGTGGAATCTAATTTTAAAGAAAGTTTACCGCATTTTCAGGTCATCATATAAAATGGATCCTACGGAAATGCCAAGTTTAGAGATGTGCGTAATACATCTAATCGACGATCTTCCATAACAACTTGCTCCACTAGCGCAATCACGGTTTCGGTCCGGCTGTTCGTAGCCGAGACCGTTTCGATTAATTGTCACACAACTCTCAACCTTTAACACCTGCAAACCCACATTTGTATCATCCATAACGCCTTCACTGCATGTCTCACTCAATTGGCGATGAATTTTGATGGGAGTAGGAGAAAACGAATAATTAGACGTTATTTTTGAACACTAACCGTCACCATTTTAAGTATACAAAACAACACTCCTTGCAATGACGGTAATTCGACCTATGTATAGGGTATCTCAGATTCTATGGGGTTTGGGGGTTATACTCGTATAGGAATTAGAAAAAAACTAGTTACGCATTCATGGGCCCGTTTTAGAAAGAAATCGATTGGTGTATACTTCATCCCCATATCTCTAACAGTTTTAGAGATACAAACCAAAAGTCATTTTGGTCGATTTCTATTAAGTGACATAACTTGTTTAATAACGTTGTTTATGAATGTTTTTTAAAACTGTAATAACATTTTTAACGCAGATTCTTACTAGGATTCCAGTAATGTTAAAATTATTTTTTACCTCTTACAAGTTTTGAAATATAAGACAAAGCGAACTATTCGTCGGACTCGTTTTTGCTAGTTATAGTAAAAAATCTAGCCTTCTGAAAGTTGGAGGAGTATTTAGTCTATGAGTTATTATATTTTTGCACTTAATCGCATTTATAAAAAACCGTTTGGCAGTAAGATATATATAGCCTTTAACGCGTGACACTTGTAGTTTCTTATAAATTTGGTCATTTGACCTAACTGGTCAAACCAGCTGGCATTACATGTTATACGAAGAATCTTATTATGTATAACTTGCCCCTTCTTAGTCTGCGTCTTTGTAGCTGTTCTCCAAATAACACCGTACATTATAATTGGACGTATAAGCGATTTATATAACAGGACGAAACACTTGATTTTTAACGAGCATTTACGCTTTGTTAAGAGGTATAACTAGTTCAGCCTTGTGTAATATTCATTAAGTTCCTTACTAAGGTGGTAGCCCCAAGTAAGTTTTCTGTCGAGGTATATGCCTAAGTATTTAACAGCTATTCCATGGGATGGAGACCCCGTTGACCTCAGGTTCGGTTAGGTTGGTAGGGTGTCGTAAGGTAAAAATTTTTGCTTGACATTTAGATGCATTAAGTTTAATTTGCCACTGTTCGCACCATTTTTAATATGAGCCGACTGTGCTTTTGAGGTCATTGGCTGCTTGTTGTATATCTGAGTTTCTAACGCTCATTTGCTCATTCTGATCGATTAAAATGTGTTACATCATAGGTATAGATATTGTAGAGAATTGAGCCTTGTGCGACTCCAGCTCTGATATATTAAGGCCTAAGTACATTAATTCTGATCGTGAATGTTCTGGAGGTTAGAAAAGAGGAAATTATGCGAGTAAGATATGCAGGTGTATGTATTTTGATTATTTTGTGAATCAAACCTTCGATCCAAACTTTAACAAAGGCTTGGACTATGTCAAAAAATGCTATTATTGTGTGTTTCTTGTTTTCTAAATTTTCGGATATGATGGTGATTATTATTAAATGGTGAGCAGTTACTGCGGAAAGCGTATTGGGTTGGTGAGATAATATTATTGGTGCCTAAGAATTTAATGAGACGTCGGTAGATAATTTTCTCCAATAGTTTAGATATTGTAGGTAGTAGACTTACTTACTTACTTACTTTACTTACTTAATCCTTTTTACCGTTAGGTGTAAGGCAGGTGGGAGAAGAGTTTGTTATGTTGCTGTATATTTTTCTTTCCATAGTTTTCTGTCCTGGGCTACTTGTTTTATACTTTCCCAGTTTTCCTTGTTTTATACTTTCCCAGTTTTCCTTGTTTTCCCTTGTTTGCTGCTGCCTCTCTTATTCCTTCTTCCCAGGTTTTCTTTGGCCTTCCTCTTTGATTCTTACCCGGCACTCGCGATTCATACACTCTTACACTGATCTGTTTCTTTGGCATACGACACATATGACCAAACCACCTTAATTGTCCTTCTATTTTTTCCATTATAGGTTTTATCTTTAAGTCTTGTCTGTACGTTTCATTTCGGATTTTATCTCTTTTCGTTTTATTTTGTATCCTTCTTAGGAACTGCATCTCCATTGCATTTAGTCTTATTTTATGTTTTTCTGTCAAAGACCACGATTCACTACTATACATTATTGACGGTAGGTAGTAGACTTATGGGTCTGTAATTATTAGTCATGGCTTTATCTTCCGTCGGTTTTGGGAATACTATTATTTCGGCTTGTTTTCATTCATTAGGGAAGTAAGCATTTCTAAGACAGGCGTTGAACACAATGGCTAAGAAAACAAGAGCTTTTTTGTTAGATATTTAAGAACAATATTCGGTGCTATTTATGACCGGGTGATTTTCTAGTTGGGAGTTTTTTGATGCAAAGATGAAGTTCTCTAGGAGAAGTGGATTCGAGATCTCTAGAAGTCTCGTCGGGCTGTTAATTCTATTTCCTGTTGCTGTTGATTATGTTGAGATTGAGAAGAAAGAGGTTTGAAGACCTCTTCTAAATATTGAGCGAAAAGGTTACATTTTTCTTAGTTATTTTTGTAGATCGTTGCATTATGCTTTAATGTAGAGATTTCCTCGCGTTTTTGTAAGATTATTTATGTGAGTATCTATAGAGTTATCATTTGGATTTATCTCTGCAATGTAATGTTGGTAAGATGTAAACCGGAAGTTATCCTTGATGAGAGAGTCTGTTAAGCATTCGCTTGTATTGTTGGTTTCGTGTTCTGTTCCCTAGGCGTCTGGCTTTGTTTTTCTCCTTATTTATGTTTAAGATACATGTAGGTAGGTCAAGAGGTGGTCTATGGTGCGTTGTTTCCCTGTTTGGAGTCATGGCTAAACGAGTAGCACTAATTTGCAGATCGGTAAATTGATCGATGAGCATGTCAATGTCGTTGTTCGTTTCTGTTTTGCTTATATTCAAGTGTTGGGGTCCAAAGCAGTTTAAAATAATTCCCAGTTTACTTTCCCAGTAATTAATCTTGGCATCTGAGTATTAGGAAAAACAAAATTTTTCGATTATTTTATTTTTTTTATTAGAAATTTGAAAACTGTTAACAATTAAAAAATAGTATTTTGAAAAACCGGACATGGTAAAATGCTATCTAGAAGCAGGAAAACGCATGAAAATCTGCAAATTCATATTTAAATTTACATCTTAAAAGTGGATCCAAAATATCGGTACGTAAAATAGAGCAATAAAATAGGTTTTAGTAAATCAAGTGATAATAGAATATTAAAAAAATACGTACGTGATAAAAATAACTCAGAGAGTAATTCATGAAGATTCAAAATTTTTCCAAGTGGAACATTCAGAAATGCTTAGTAGATCCAAACTTTATTGTAATTTTCTGTCCTTTGTTTTTGAAATGAGCCAACATTTTTCGATTTACTGTAGCATAAACATCTTTCCATTGTTTCCTTGTTAGGTTTACTGTAATTTTTTGTCCTTGGCTTTAAAAAAGGCAACATTTTTAGAGTTACTTGTAAGTGCGAATACTTTAATGTCTATTTTTTATTTTTTAGGGTATAAATTTAAATATTAATTTGCAGTTTATCCAGCTTCTAGATAGCACTTTACCATGCCTGGTTTTACAGAAACCTCATATATTTTCTTAATTGTTAATAGTTTTTAAAAATTTTGTTTTTATTTTCTTAACTTATTTTCATACGTGGTCATGGTCATATAACGGGGAATTCCATAAAAAATTTAAGAATATTAATAAATGTCACAATGTTAAAAATAAAGATAACAAACTATATATTTTTGGAAATCTCAACAAATAAGCAATTATTTGGTAACATAGCCAACTGTGGTTCCTATTTAAAAAAATAAAAGTTAGTCTCATATATCAAAACTCTTAAAAAGTAAAGAAATAATTTTAACATTGCCGGAATCCTCGTAAGAATCTACGTTAAAAATGTTTCTACAGTTTTAAAAAATATTCATAAACGAAATTATGTAATCGACCAAAAATGACTATTGTCTTGTATCTCCAAAACGATTAGAGATATCGGAATGAGGTTTGCTCCAATCGATTTCTTTTTAAAAATGGACCCACTAATGTGCAACTACTTTTTTTTTCTAATTCCTACGGAAATAAGTGAAACCCCCAAATCCCATCGAATCTGGACACCCTGTACATTGCATGATGCTGCCATCTATATTACAAATTCAGAAATATTTTTACGTCTCATCTTTCTACTTATTCTCACCGCTGAAAAAATTTAACCTTATAATTTAAACGCACCTCGAACCAACTTTTATATCAGGTGGCAGAGATTGGCATGTAGATCGGAGATATAAAAACAAATTTTAAATATTATTGACAAAAAAAACCAAAACAAGTATTAGAAGAATATTTGTCCATGTGGATATCGACAACTCCTCAAGAGCAACTTCTACATCACTAACATATCCAAAGGATACAAGCCCTTATTCCTACATTATCAAGTGCGAATACGATTCTATCAATGGTTTTTGCACGGAGCTGCTAAACACGTTTCTAATTTTTACAATAATCACGTTTAAGCTGACAAGAATCCTCAAGCCGTTTTTGAATCTAGAAATCATCAGCGTTTTAGCCTAAACATGATAGGGGATAGGTTATTAGGATCGATTGTTTTACCACATCATTTAGCAGCTCCTGAATACTTTGATTTCTTAAAAAAATACTCTTTCTAAACTTTTGGAAGATTAACCTTTAAATCAAAACCAAAATTTCTGGTTTATGCAACATACAGCTCCTCCGCATTTTACGCTTGCTGTTAGGATACATTTCCTGGTAGACCTCACCTCTTTTAGACTTTTGTATTTTGAGTTATTTAAAAAGTTTAGTTTATTTAACACCTGTAAATGATCTTCCAGATTTACGCCAATGTACTGTTGCCAGATAATTCAAGCAAAACCCCAGTTTTTTGAAAGGGTATGGGCTTCCTTTGAAAGAGAATGTAGATCCTATATGGATATACATAGGAGTACGCCAGTTTAAATATCTTTAATTTAAATCTTTTTTTATTATAAAGAAAACAATAAAACAAATTATTATACTATTGTACTAGAATCTCTGTTATCTCAGAAACGGTTGCTTGTGGACCTGTGTATATTTTCGACCGTAAATATTTAAAAATTATTTTAAAACACCCTGTATACACAGTTACAAATAATTACAAAATATTTTTATACAAAAATGTTATAGTAGCCAGTACTGCTTTCACCAACAGCACAATATTTGTTGTGCATAACCATGTCTATCTGAGCCAATTATTTGCAGCTTTGATTTTTTATACCGCTATATAGTGCTGACCACAAATTACTCGAATATTTTAGCTTTACAATTCTCTCGCGAGTTTTCTTATTTTATAAAATACCACGGTAACCAATCGTTTGTTGTAATCGTCCCATTTTATTGTAGAACTTAAACAAAAAATGCCTTCTTAATTCTTTCATCTTTTACCTACTTATTTTTACCAAAATAAAAAGACATACATACATCTAGAACTAATATTTATGTTAGCATCCGTACTAAACACTAACTGAATGTTGTTGCGTCGCATTTCATTTAACAGGTGTTTATTTTTTATGTACGAAATTCAAATAAATAGAAAGCATATATATTTTATGAAATGAGACTCATTGTTGCATCTGAAAATTTAATTTATGATAATTACACGTGAAGCAGAATGACCACCACGAACGGTATTACAAACAACAATTTTTTTATTGAAATGTTGTACCACATTTTGACATGTTTCTGGCGTAATTTCGACAATTTCGGCTCAAATATTGTCTTTAAATATTTCAATTTGTTTATGGATTGTGGATATACACTTTTTCAGATATCCCTACAGAATCGCAACTTTGTAGTGGCCTACTAATCCATCCGTTGCGCGAAATCACACGATCTTCAAATTTTAATTTCAATAAGTCAATTGTTTCCATGGCGTGTAACGTGGCACCGTTTTGTTGAACCAAATATTATTCAGACTGAAACCAAGCAATTCGGACCACAAAAAATTTTGCTGTGATAACAAATTCCGGTTGTTGTTAATTTTTTTAGTGGTCTTCAAAAAAATACCCCCCTATTATATCAAAAACCACACCACACATTTACTTTTATCCGATGTTGTTCTGCCTGATGAATGATTTGAGGATTTTTAAAAAACTCAAATTCAACATTTTTGCTTGTTGGCATACCACTGAGTTAGAAAAATGCTTCGTCACTGAAGGTGATCTGCGTGGAAACATCAGCACTTTCATTTAATCGTTCAAGAACTCAAGAAACGAATTGGCGACGAGGAACATGATCGGTTGTCTTTAGGTGTTGCGTTAACATAACCTTGTAGGCGTGTAAATGAAGATCTTTCGTCAGAATTTTGTAAGAAGTTCTGTAAGACAAATTCAGTTGTTGAGCTCGATCGATCATTAAATTTATTGTTTGATCTTTGAAAACGTAGAGCTACGTTCTCAATATTAAACGTTCCCGTTTAGCCTAAAATTGTTAATTTTAATACTTAATTAAATTTACAATCTACCTTAGATATTATTCTTAAATCATTTTCATATTTAATTTTTGCTGCTTCCCCTCCTTAATCGATTTTTATAAATTCTTTTTATACGATACCTGCAGTATAACTTAATTCACCTATGAAGAATTAATAAACCAAATTTTAAAATTTCTAGCAGATTTTCAAGGTCATTAATTTACAAGATTTGATTTATCCGTTTATTATTGCAATACATAAACAGTGAAATACATTACTTAATACAAGCGGAAGTGTTGAATCGACTTGAATAAACAGTGCTGTTTTTATCATTAATCGCATGAAGCAACTAAATCCAAATTATCAAGGGAAACAAAAAATATTTTCTTTTTCTAAACTTTCGTCTATTTTCTCTTCATTTTTCTTCCCCTTTAGTTTTCGCTGCTATTTCTTCTACTATTTCAATTTTTCTTTCAACTTGACTACAAACATCCGAATGTATTCCGAATCACAGGAGTTCTCAACACATCAGCATTTTTATCGTAACAAACTTGGCTTATGGTTCGGTTATTTATTTATCACGTGTTACAGCTAGCCGATCTGTTTCCCGACAAACTGTACCTGAATATAACTGCCTTCTTAAGCATTCCTGATACGGTTAACTATCTCGCACAACTTCCACAATCCTTGAGTCTCCACGTAGGTTTGTCGATGCCTTCTTTCATTATATTACTTCTTCCTTAAAGTTATTCTGTCCCAGAACCGCAATGACCATGTCACATGCAAAGGGGTATGCAGGAATTGTCATACTAGTCCAGAGTTGTATGTGTTTTCGTAATAGAAATGGCAGTAAACCCTAGAATAGCTCTTGGTTTAATATCACGTATGCTTCAGATCTATTGGTAAATTAACCCACAGCAACGACTATATCTCTATTAACCATTGTCGGTGTCTAGAGATAAACTTTTGCTTTTTCTAAGAGAGTTATTTTCGATGCACACAATTTACACTTCCAATAGTATTCTTTTACAAGAAACGTTCTTCAATCTTTTGCAACGTCGTCTTAATTCTAAAATATTTTTATTCAGCACATCGACATTCTCCAAATTTATCTCCAAAGATCATTTTTTAATTTCAAAAAATTTTATTATGCCCAACAAGCCTGACTACTGGGTTTAGTGCACTAATTTTACCCATTATCATCTCGTACCTTGGCGCTTCTATTCCAATACCACTCTTAATTACTCTTACTCTTACTCTCTCTCTCTCTCGCTCTCTCTCTCTCTCTCCTCTCTCTCTCTCTCTCTCTCTCTCTCTCTCTCTCTCTCTCTCTCTCTCTCTCTCTCGTTCCTGTGGTAACTATCGTTTGTCAAATAGGATAATTTTCTTTTAACTCATATTCTCTTTCAGCTTCTTTCTGAAACCCTCGGCTTCAATTCTTCTTTTAGGTTTCTGGAATTTTCTTTTGGGTTCATCTTTAAATATAAAGCAGTACATATGGGAAATTAAACAAGGCACAATTAGAAGTCCTTCAAAAGAATTTCTCGCCTTCTTCATAGAAGCATTTTCTTTTAGATGTTCCAATTTTTGAGCTCAAAGTTTGATTTAATATAATCGAAACGCCGCAGTTAATAATAAGTATTGATCATTTCATCAATAATCAATAAAATCAAGAAATAATTTTATCTTTTCCAACTTAATTTTAAATATATGTTAATACTAAACTAAGTATTTTAAACCGTATAATTTAATATTTCAAATGTATCGATTCACTGGAGTTTCACATATTGCGAACCTTTAATTTAAATATTATTAATGAGATAAGAGATAATATATTTCGATGGTAGATTCATAGATATAAAAACAAGCCGCAAGAGTATCTCTCCTACATAAAGATAAATATAAGTGTACTTATTTGGGTTTTAGCAATGTACGAAAGGAAATTAGACATCAAGTTAGAAGACTGCAACACCATGCCAGCATAATACTATGGGCAGGCAATAACGAAAACGAAATAGCTTTACGAAATAACTGGTAAGGCAATACACTTAAGCTTTAATATTTTAAAAATCTACTTGACCAAGGTACGGCACCCAAACAAAGTTCCCTCTCTACAAAAAAGATTATGTCAAATTGTATGTGGACAACATCAAAGAAGAGGTTTTGCTCAATGACAATTCTAGGCACTTTCTGGTTTCGAGTCCAACAAACGGGATGGAATCAGAGAAAGAGGGATACGTTGCTTCAGATCCTCAAAGCCTTTTTTATGGAGATGGTGAGAATTGTTCTTAAATGCATGTTTGTGGTGATAACCCGTAGCAATTTTAGTGCATTACTATATGTACTTTTTGGACAGCTGGAACAGGCGCATTTACCCTATAAGCCGGTTTGCCTCGGAGTATGGATATCAATCTTTACCGAGCATAGAGACTTTACTGACAGCTACAAACAATACGGATGATTTACATATTAAAAGCAGATTCTTGCAAAGTCGTCAACATCACATGTTTGGTTACATAGAGATGCTATTATTAATTAATTACCAGTTAGAACTGCCGAAATGGAGTAGCAAGAATTTTTACAAGGCTTTGATTTATTACAGTCAGGTAAATGAAGCACTCTAGCAAAATTTCTCTTTCTCTGCCTTTCTCCCCTTTTTCTCCTCCGCCCTCTCTCTAATCTAGGAGTCGAACAAACTATAAAAAACTAGAGCAAATTGATTAGACTACTAGAGAAAGAATATCCCCCTAGTCAAAACACTAAGGGACGATATAAATAATAGATTTATATATTAAATTATATTAAATATTATATATTAAATTGCCTATTTTCTGAATCTAAAATAAATAGAGTCGTAACCTTTGAGTTAGGATACTTTAATAGAATAGGACGCGATACAATACTCTCTGTGATATGTATCTGTCCATCTAACGCGTTTTAATTTTTACTACTTTAATAAAGGTAACTTAATAAGGGTTTTGGTTAACTGCAAAAAATTGCTTCGCGGAGTTTTCTAAAGAAACTATGTAACCTAATCCTTATTCCGTCATGGGTATGTAGGAATATATATATATATATATATATATATATATATATATATATATATATATATATATATATATATATATATATATATTTGAGCGCTTTGAAGCTCTTCGAGACGGTCCATAGGTGTATGATAAATTTTGTCTTTAGTTCTATTCCATAAGTAATAGTAGAAAAATCGGGACTATAGCAGGCCAATCAATTCCACCTCCTGTTTTTTGTGATGCATCCAAACCTACAATTCGTCCACCAAAGACTCTTGAGCTAGACCTAAATGTGTCATCAGTGCGGTGGACTCTTGCACCGTCTTGTTTGAACCAAAATGAGCTGATCCATCCTTTATGCTTGACATATGCCAAAAATTGTTCCACTTTTTTTAGAACAGGTGAAGTTACGGTTTTAGTTAAAAAATAAGGTCCGACTATTTTCCAATAACTTAATGCACACCAAACTATAAGACTTTGTGTATGTAATAAGCCTGCTTCATCCAAATGGGGCTTTTCGCTACCTCATATTCTGTAATTTTGTCAGTTAATATCTAAACAAACCGAAATGACATTTATCACTGAACCATATGTTTTTATAATCCAATTTTCTTTCTTCAATTAACTGGAAGATTTGATTTGCAAACTCATTTTTTTTTACTGCATTATCGAGCTATTCAACTTGAATTTTATAAGAAAATAAAGTCAAATATTCTTTTAAAATCGATCCTACAGTGGTTTTTGATATATTTAAATGCTTTGAAGCAATCCTTATTGGTGTAGTCGGATATTCTGAAAACTTTCTTTTGCCCGTTCAATCTTCAGTCCTTACACTGCTTGGTGTACTAGTTCTGCTTTCATTATCATCAAAAGCACTTCCAGTTCTTTCCCATTTAGCAGCTAATCTTTATTAAAAATTTTGAAAAACATATTAATTTTTAATTATTTGTCTAATCTTTTTTCCAAGGTCGATTGCTTATCGACTTGGGTTCTGTAAGCTTTACATGATATCGAAGAGTCTTTTCCCAAAACTCTCCACAATTTAATAATTTTTACCCTTTGTTGACTCAACAAATCTCGCATAAAACTAATGACACTCGTCATAGATATACTTAATTGTATCCATATTTTGAACTGTAAGGCCTGTTTTTTGTAGTCTCTCATTTTGCACGTTAGTGCTCCAAAGTTCAATAAACTTTGCTAAAAAAATTAGCTATATATTTCTTGAACACCCAGTATTTTATGATCCTATTCTACTTTTATATTAAAATTTTTCTCATTATTTGAAGTTTTTAATACCTTCTTTTAGACATACAAATGCTAAACTCTATTTGTTGACTGTTGAAACACGCACAAGATTAAATTAATGTAAAGTAATTTTTCTTAAGTTAATTTAAGATAACTTTGCCAGAACGAAAGAAGCAACTGATGACTGCATCTTCTTTATTTAATGTAAAATCGACTCTAAAAAAATATTACATTACTATATTACATTATATGCTCAGCTTATAGCTCAGCACATAGAGTTAAAATTCTTCATTATTTTTATTTTCTTTACAACTGCCAGAAACGCGACAAATCTGAAGATATCGCAAGGCGATAATAAATAAATGGAAAGGATGCATCTATGCATTTGTTGAAATATGTTTATAAAGTACAGATTGAGCTAGTACTAATCCATTTTCCACAACCATAACATTTTCGTCATTTGTTCGAATAATTTGCAAGCTGATACTTCGCAAATTAAAAGGTATAAAACTTCTTGAGACCCTAACATGGAAGATGTTCTACATTTATCTGATAAACTTAAATAACACTCAATGTTAAACTTTTACTTACACTTTAATTTAAAAAACTACAGTTGCTTACAAAATGTTATCTTACTCCATTATTACAAGGTAGTTCAAATATGACCAGGACTAATTTTCTACAAAAAAAAAGACAAATCGCCAACCACTTACTTGCACATGTCAGTCTTCAACGTACTCTGCTCCGGAGTCAACACATTCTGATGCCCCTTTCAAAAAAGGCTTTGGGTTGGCGGCGTATCCACTCCCGAACAGTCTGGATGACGGAGTCGTTATACGCAAGCCGTCCGAATAGGTAGAAATCACTTGGGTCCAAATTGGGACTGTATAGTGGATGTGGCAGAAGATTTCATTTTAATTTTCGAAGGGTTGCTATTGTTGTTTTGACCGTATAAGGGCGTACATTGTCTTAAAAGACAACTGTCTTCCCCTTGGATCGGATCTTTTCCTTCATGTATATTGCCAGGAGGTTTGAGTAATAAGCTACATTAACTGTTCTGGCACTTGTCAGAAAGCCTACATGGATAACTCTCTTCCAGTACCAGAAGAACGTTGTCATCACTTTTCCTACTAAACGGCTCATTCGCGCTCTCTTGGGTTTAAAAGAACTGGTATGCCGTCACTCGTGTGATAACTGCTGGAACTCGGGAATAAAGTAATGCACCCACGTTTCGTCGATGGTCACTATAGACTTCAAAAATACATCACCGTCTTCAAACTGCTATAGCAGACGCCTGGCAGCTTGCGTGCGCACCGTTTTGTTCACGTCCGTCAAAGTGCGTGGTACCCATCGTGCATTCACCTTGCGATAGTGTAGGTAGTTTTCATGATGTCTTCTACACTACCAACACTGATGGGTAGCATGGCTTCAAGCTTCTTGATAGTGCTGCGCCTTATCTCACGAATTCGCGCGTCTACACGCGATCAATGATCAAGCGCTCTATGCCCTCTCTGAAGCACTTACACCACTCAAACACACAAGTCCGTAAGAAATACTCTTCCCCATACTGTTATTGGAGTATGTGATACATTTTAGTGGACGGGACGTTTTCTCCAACGACGAATTTGATCACAATGCGTTGTGCCACGCTCCTTCTATTCGTTCATCACTCTAGCAATTCCCAAATAGGACTGAATAGATTCTAACCCGAGCAGAAGAGAAGGTACACAAATTAGTCTCGGTCAGATTTGAACCACCTTGTATATGTGAATTTTAATAGATTTTTGTCATTCTCCAACAGGATATATGATAACATCTTTTTCTATCCATTTCAGCTAAAATGTTATGCCTACTAAAGTACCACATATTAAACTGAAAAACTGCATAAACATGTCGATGCACACTAAACAGCGCTGAACGACATAATTTTTTGACATACATCCACACTTTAAGTCCAAGACGCCAAATGATAGGGAGTCAAAATTTATATAATCGGACACTAAAAATGGACTTGCCGAATTCCAACCGGCTCTCTACACAATTTTGTAGATATATACGCAGGAAATACTCATAACGATTTTTTCTTAAAAATTCGAATTTTCGGCGATGTTATAAACAAATCAATTTTTACACGCCTTTTTCTTCAAATTACAATTTCTCCGAAAAAAACACGATGACAGTTAACGAAACTTTCAGTGTAGATTTTTGAATAGTAACAGAAATAAATACAGAAAGAAAATTTTCAAAAACCCGGAATTTGTTTGCAAATAATTAATTTTTTAATAAACAATTGAAAAATTAACCACCTTCTCGTATGGCTAGGAAAAAATCTTTGAATTGTAATGTTTATTATACTCTAAACTACACCTACGCGAAAGAAAATTACTGCATTTCCCATGTGAAGAGAAGATATTGATGTTTAAGTGGAAGATTAGAAAAATGCACCGCGCATGCCGATTCGGGACGGCCGTTTCAAAATGATAGGCTTATGCAAGTACAAACAAGCAACAGTCGGCGTGTTATGTTTTGTTTTGATTTTTTTTGTGTCCAGACACATTAGTTGGCTTGTCGTTGAATAAGGTTATTGTCTACCTCCGCCGAAATGTCGCAATCCTTTCAAAAAGGAAGGCCACAGTTGCTACCGAGAAGTTTTCTTGAGAAATGCGTGCGATGAAAAATTCCGCAATTTTTACGGTCAATATATTTGTAATTCATGTAGGACACAGCTGCATAAGAAGAAAGATCAATGGAAAACAGTAAGTAACGTGACAGAAAAACCAATAGAAGGGAGTAGAGAAGAGATAGATACGCAAGACAGAGAAGAAGATGATATGGATATAGTTGTGTCATTCAAGAATCCAGATTACAAGTGTCCAGAAGTTGATAAAGGGATTAAACAAAAAATATATAAAATATTGAATTCAACTACTATGCAATGTAAAATTTTCTTAAAACATATCGAAAGTGTAGAGGTGAATGTATAGGCATGTATATTATTTATATGAATATTTATGTGAAATAATAAACATTTTAATAATAATAATAATAATAAGGCTTTCCATTCTATAAGAATATAGCCGCTTCTTTCCGAAGTTTACTAATCAATTTCGTGGGGTGGATTAGTCCCCTTTTTGCTTCGTACGCTTAACTTCTTATAGTTTCTGGTGTGTTTTCGCTTTTTCTACTATTCTTCTCCATTCTACTCTATCACTTGTTTTCTTCTTCCAGTCCTTGACATCCATCTTTTTTAAGTCTTCAGTAACTTTATCGCACCACCTCATCTTTGGTCTCCCTCTTGGTCTATTTGTCTCAGGTTTCCATGTTGTTATTTCTTTAACTATGCTTTGATCTCTTTTTCTCATTATATGTCCCATCCATCTAATCCTCTGTGCTGCCATCACTTTCACTATATCCTCTCCTTTCAATATTTCCCTAAGTTCGTGATTCATATATTGTCGTTTTATCCCGTCTCCTATGTTTTTGAGTCCTGTTATCGACCTTAACACTTTCCTCTCGAAGATTCTTAACTTTTCTTTTTCTGTCTGTGTAGGACACATTACTTCTGCAGCATACAACACTATTGGCCTAATGAGTGTTTTATAGATTGTTATTTTCGTTTGCAACTTTAGCTTTTAGATTTTAGCATTTCCCGATTAGCATAGAAACCTCTGTATCCTTTTGTATTCTTTCCTGTATTTCTTCTTTTCTCTCGTTGTTTTGTGTTGTTTGAGTTCCCAGATAGTTGAATGCCTTTACTTTTTCAATTTGATAGTTTTCAAACTTGACTGTTGCCCTTGTATCATTTTTCCTCTCTTGCATTGCATGTATTTCGTTTTGCTTTCATTTATTTCAAGCCCTATCTCCTTTGATTCTTTGCATAGCTTCTTCACTATTTCCGTTAGCTTTTTGGTGTTCTTGAGATAATAACTACGTCATCAGCATATGCTAAAATTTGTGCTTCCTTGTTTTTATGCACCCTTGTACGTTTACTTTTCTTATTGCCTCTTCAATCATCAGGTTAAACAAAGTTGCCGACAGTGCATCTCCTTGTCTCACTCCTTTATTGATTTTGAATGTTTCCGTATGTCCATCTTCTGTTTTCACTTTAGCTTTGGAATTTCTCATTGTCATTTTTATGCAGCTTCTCAGTTTTCTCGGGATCCCCATATTCCTTAATACTTGTATTAATTTCCCTCTCTTGATATTATCAAAGGCCTGTCTGTAATCGATAAATACCATATGGATTTCTATATCGTATTCGTAACATTTCTCCAGTATTTGGAACATTACGTGTAGTGCATCGATGGTAGATCTCCCTGGCCTAAATCCCATTTGATAGTCCCCTAGTTCTTTTTCTGCATAACTCTTCAGCTTACCCTGTATTATTGAGGTGAATATTTTGTAAGTCGTGTTTAATAGAGTTATCCCTCTGTGGTTGTTGCACTGTTGGAGGTCTCCTTTTTTTGGTATAGTTATAATTATCCCCATTTCCCATTCCGTCGGCATCTTTTCCTTTCTCCATATCTCCCTTATCAGACTGTGTATTTTTCCTTGTAGTTTTTCACCACCATATTTCAGCAGCTCTCCATTTATTTCATCGCTTCCTGGCGTCTTTCCGTTTTTGATTTTTTTTATCGCTTCCATAGTTTCCTCTAGGGTTGGTTCTTCTACTGTTTCTTCTTCTTCTTCTTCAACTGTCTGTCCTCCTTCTTTTTCCTGTTCATCCTGGTAACTTTCTTCTTTTACTTCATATAGCAATTTTTGGAAATGCTCCCTCCATATATCTTTTATCTTGTTTATATCATATTTGATTTTACCTGCTTCATTCCTGAGTCCTCTGTTTTTACATGTGTTCCTCTTGTTTTGCCTCTTCATTTGTTTATAAAACTCTTTTGTGTTGTTATTTTTGTAATTACCCTCTATTTCTTCCATCTTTTTCTGCACCCATTCATTTCTTTTTTGTCTACATGTCATCTGTGCTTTCCTTTTACATTCTTTATAATGATCCATGTCTTCTTCTTTTTTAGTTCTTATCCACTTATTCCTGGCTTTATTTTTCTCATTTATCTTTTCTTGACACTCATCGTCATACCACTCTTTTTTTATCTTGTTTTCCTTGTACCCGATAGTTTTGTTACACGTTTTTAAGATTATATCCTTAATTTGTTTCCATTCATTTTCTATATCCGTATTCCTTTGAGGTTTTCTATCTCTTTGTTTGTTTCCTTTATATATTCCTTTCTTCCGTTTTCGGTATATAACTTCTCTAAATAAACATTTTACCACTCTCAATTAATTGACATTATTCATTTCAAGGGTTGCAATGACAGAAAAGCGAGTCGGTAAAGTAGACCACCCGGGGCGAGTCGTTTTGTGCCAGACCTCGTGCACATACCCTTCCACTAAAACTTCTCTTCCCATGGGAAATGCAGAAATTTTCTTTCGCGTAGGTGTAGTTTAGAGTATAAGAAACATTACAATTGAAAGATTTTTTTCTTAGCCATACGAGAAGCTGGTTAATTTTTCAATTGTTTATTAAAAAATTAATTATTTGTAAACAACTTCCGGGTTTTTGAAAATTTTCTTTCTGTATTTATTTCTGTTACTATTCACAAATCTACACTGAAAGTTTCGTTAACTGTCATCTTGTAGTTTCGGAGAAATTGTAAT
Organism: Sinelater perroti; assembly: GCA_036346155.1. Taxonomy (NCBI): domain Eukaryota; kingdom Metazoa; phylum Arthropoda; class Insecta; order Coleoptera; family Elateridae; genus Sinelater; species Sinelater perroti. The sequence continues at coordinate 12,885,410 of JARFIY010000359.1, read as the reverse complement.
TTGAAAAAAGGCGTGTAAAAATTAATTCGTTTATAATATCGCCGAAAATTCGAATTTTTAAGAAAAAATTGTTAGGAGTATTCCCTGCGTATATATATACAAACTTGTGCAGAGAACCGATTGGAATTCGGCAGGTCCATTTTTAGTGTCCGATTTCACAAATTTTGACTCAGGTTAAATAACTGTTGGGATCAATATTTAAAACACGATAGTGTTGGAATATCATTTAGTAAACCTTTAAAATAAATTTTGACTCCTGATGGATCTAAACAAATGAAGTTGCATTCTACGTTTCCCAAAGTCTAAACTATCCAATTATACCAAGTTTAACTAGATGACTATCTGATTCATTTTTTAAAAAATAGTAATATTTGATAGGAAATTATTATAATCCCTCCCTTCATATGCGCTGCTGTGGAACACAACGTTGCAATATAACACGAAAACCACAGTTTATAATTGTTTGTAGCAGAAAATTTTCATTACTATTGGTGGATCAATCCAAAATGTTTTTTTTTTAAATGATTTGCTGGCAAGCCCAAATTCTGAACATAAATATGGTATAATTGGCATCAGTATGAACTTTATGCCGTCTATGTACTTTCAATACATAAAATTATCTTAAACGCGTAAAAGTTTCCATATTACAAAGCGGTGAAAAAAATTGCCAACCGAAAAACCTTAATAAAAACCCCCAATACATGTTGCAATTTTCATTTAAGTTTACTTCACCTAGAATTTATTTCAGATCATTCAAGCGGTGGGCGTTAAAACTGAAACGGAATACTACAGGCAGTGGCGCAGCAGTTTAGATAAGACCGGAAAGGGATTCACGATGGGCGCCCTATACTGGCAACTTAACGATGTTTGGGCTGCACCATCATGGGCTGGTATAGGTTAGTGGAAATATATTCGCGCCTTGCATGTGCCTATTGAAATTGTTCTAATTTCTAGACTTCAACAGGAAGTGGAAGATGTTGCACTACTACGCCAAAAACTTCTTCGCGCCAGTTATAGTAACTGGCGACTTGAATTCGAATAGCAAGCAGCTTGATATTTTCGTGGTGTCGGATTTAACTGAAACTGTCAAAAACGCTACTCTTATAGTCAGAGTTTTCAAGTGGGATGCATTTATACCTGTGCGAGAGGAAATAACTCGAATTGATGTTGTACGTAACTGCATTATCTGATCATTGAACACCAGACATCTCTAGTGATATAATGACTAAACTCTAGTATGGTAGTAATGCGCTCATTTTACTACTATTAGAACCTTTTATTTTGATCAAGTTATACACTTCCGCAGTAGTTGCAGCTGTTCCTATTTATTCTTCCTTTCTATTTCTTCTTTTACAGATCCTGGTGGATTTCTGCTTCATTTGCTATTTTCTTTACTCTTTTCTACTTTCTACTTTCCATTTCCATTTTGTTATGTTCGTTATTTTTAATTCATTTTGTACTTGGTCTCTCCATTTCAATTCAGGTCTTTCTCTTGGTCTAAAGTTTTGTGGTTTCCATTATTATTGATTTTGATATTTTTATTATACTTTTATTTTTAAGACCGTCTATATTTCGTGAATCATTAGCTGTTTCATTTCGGTTTGCTTTTTTGGCCCCGGAATCATCCTTACTACCTTCCTTTCAAACACTTCAAGTTGTTTTTCTTTTTTACTGGTTAGATTTGCTATCTCTGCATCATATGTCACTACTAGTCTTATGGTTTCAATTTTGTATTTTTACTTCACTTTTTGTCTTTTAACAGCGTAGAAAGCTTCATATCCTTGTATTCTCTTTCTTATACGTGTTCTTTCATTTGTTTTATGTAAAGTAGTCCCAAACACTCCATTGAAATTGTAGTTGCTAATTCTTAGTCCTTGCATTTTTCTTTTTTTTTCTTTTGCTGCAGTGCATAAACTTCATCACAGCAAAAAAGGCTAACGATGCAAGATTAGAAATTAATGAAAAAAATTAATTTTCTACTGTTGCGTATTTTCTTCTTGTTTGCTTTATATACTGGTATAATGGTTGAGTGTTATTTCTTTTGATTTTATTTTCAATTTCTCCTGTTATTTTTTTATCATCTTTTCTTACTTTTTATGCTTCTTTTTGTCTTTTTTGGCAATCAATTTTATCCTGCCCCATTCTTATTCTAAGCCACTTTTTTTGTATTGTTTTTCCTCTCTATGTTTTCTTCGCATTTTTTATCAAATCAATGTTTCTTTTTTATTTATGTTTTTTATTTTAAGTTATTTTCTACGGCTTCTACTACCGATTCTTTAATTTATTTTAATTCAGTCTTCTATGTTAGATGAGTCTCGTCTTTTGTTCAGTCTAGTTTTTGCTTCATTTGTATATATTTCTAGTGTTTCTTTCTTTTTTTTCTGTTTTTCTGTTCCATTTTTTTTTGTTTATTCTTCTATTTTTTTATAGTTTTCATTTAAATTTTAGTTATGACTAAATAGTATACCGTGTCTATGGTGCCTTCGCTGTCTGACCTTACATAATTAACAGAGTTACAGTTCTTTTTGATTAAAATGCAATCAATTTAATTTTCATTGTTTTTCCCAGGTTGCATCTGTGTTACTTTGTTGATCTTTGGATCTTTAAGTGTTGTGCTCGCTATGTATTATCTACTTTTCTGCTGTTGCAAAATTTCATAGTAGCTGTCCGTTGTTGTTTATTTCATTATATTATTATATTAACCTGCCACTTTTTGTTCCAATTTTCTTTCATATTTGGCCATTGAAATCGTCTACTATCATTGTCATGCTTTTTTAGGAATTCCTTCGTATACTTCTTCAAGTTTGTCATAGAATTCTAGAATTTTATCATCTACTATTTCTGTTGATGCGTAACCATTTATTACCAATTGGTTGTGTGGGCGCTGTTCTTAATTCAAGTATATGATAATCTTCCGTTAATGGCCTTAATTGCGATATTTGGTTTTTTATTTTTTCTTGTAGTAAAAAAACTGCTCCTTCCTGTATATGGAATCTTAAATAGCAAATTGCATAGTCTCTTTTTCAGTTTTTTCTTTTTTCCACTCCTATATTTTACAATCTCATTTGCTAACTTTTGCATTTTTCGATCCAATTATAATTCTTTGGTTTTGCATCTTTGTCGTTTTTTCATTACTTTTGTTCTTGCTTTATTCATGTCCTTTAATTTTGCAGTTGTTTTGTTTGTATGGCTTATTTTTCTTTTTTCTAGGTTTTTAAATTTTTTTTTATTATGTTTATTATGTTCTCCTTTTTTTCTGAAAATCTTTGACTTACCCTTCTTTTGTTTTCCCTATTTGGTTGCTGCCATACTTTTTTTTGCGCTTAGGGTATGTCTTCCTTAATGGATCCGTGTTCACTGTAGCCTATGGCTTATTGTGATTACCCTAATTAAATAAATTTACAACCAATCTGTAATTGATGTCCCCTGAATCAGCAGATATAAGTCCTTTACAGGGTGTGTCTGGAAATCTTCCTGTTCCAGGATTGGTTTGTCGAATATATGTTGCCTTTTCCTGCACAGCGCATCGCACTTGCATAGGATATGTAAGGCTGTTTCTGGTTCCTTGCTACAAAGTCTGCATGCAAGGTCACCATTGAATTTACCAATTTTCCAGAGGTGTTTTTTAACAGCCGCATGTCCTGTAAAAAATCCTATGGTTATCATTAGCTGTGGCCTACTTAGGTTACGAAGTTCTGCAGATTTCTTTTGGCAAGGTCCCTTATTGAAGGTTTTGCCGAAATTATGTCCTGGTCGATTCTTCCAGTACATTCGATGATGAGTGCGTGTCCTCTCCTTAATAAAGCTTCGGGCAACACTTCGCGAAATTTCTAAAGCAGGTTCTAGGCCGATATAAGCCTTACTAGATCCCTGCCTAGCCAATTCATCAACTTTCTCATTGCCATAGATACCGCAATGCCCAGGTGCCCATAACAGTTTCACCGTGTTGTGTTCTGCCGGTGCATTGAGTTCGTTGATGCATTCCCATACCAGTCTAGATTTTGTGCTTGATAAAGCCTTTAAAGCTGCCTGGCTGTCTGATATAATATAGATCCGCTTGCTCCTGTAAGCTCTCTTAGTATGGCGTATATTTCTGTGTGAAAACAGAGCGTTGGTCTTGGTCCGCTATTATTTACTTTTTCAATTCTTCTAATTTCTTCCAAGTGTTCTTCAACTTTTATTTCTATTCCTACTTTATATATTACCTCTTGGAGTTTCTTCTGTAATACTTGGGTGCTTTCATTCGTTGTTTCCTCTATCCCAAGACTAAGTAGTTTTTCCTCTCATTTCTCTCTCGAATAATTCAATTATTTTGGTTTGTTTACCTACTTCCCTTATCGATTCTGCCTTTTGTGCATAATTTTTGTATTTTTCTTTTTAATTTTTGTTACTTATTGTGAAATCTCTATTTTTTCTCTATTCTTGTGTGATTTTCTTTCATTCGATCTAATTTCTTTTTTATATCTTTAAAAAGTTCTTGTTTATGTTTGATATTTGAAAATGCGACTCTATTATCTTCCGCCGTTATCAGGCGTGCATATTTTATGTTTTCGGTATTATACTTTTTGTTGTCTTTTCAACGATTGAAATTATTCTTAATGTTACACAACGATTATAATCAGTAGCCAAGCACTTACACAACTTATTTGCTCGGGTAATTTATAACTTCTAGTATGTCAAGACAAAAACGATGTAACGCACAACCTTATTATCACTGCGCCAGGACTGTATTACACCCTCTGCTTTTTTGCTATGTTACAACAGATTTCTACAAGAATTTAGTTTCACTTTACCCTTTACTATGATAAACAGAGCTGCTATGTTTTGTATTTCATTTGCTCTAGCCCCCAAAGAGCGCTACAACTTATTCCAAAAGCGTTTACCAGTATTAGGATACAATCTTCAAACTGGCCATTCAAATTAATTTACTTTCATCTCCTTAAACCACACAGTTATAGTTTTTGCTTTGCGAATAGATGCAATGTCTTGCTGAAATAAACTGATTTCAAACTAATCAGAATTATTTATATCCCTTAATATTTATGGCTCCAGATGAAGGCCGTATCATAAAACTAGGGTCATATCATTATCCTTCCTCTTTCAAAATTTTTAAGTAACTCGATTTATTACTTTACAAGCTGTTCATCTATTGCTTTAGAGTCCAACGCTAACCTTTTTACCATTATACTTAACAAATGGTATTCTGTACAGCAACCTTAGGCTTTTGGTTATAACTTGACAATTGAATTTAAACACAATCAGTCACATAATCGGTAGTATAATTATTTGCATCTTTTCTTAATGCCCATCTATTATTTAACCTCCTTTTACTACAAAGCTTATGTGGTTTGACATCACTGCACATTAGAGACTTCAACTGTTCTGATCTGTTAAAATATTCACTCACTATTAAACAAGTGACAAACTTACCACGATTCCCCATTAATAAAATAAACCTATATGCACTAATACTCAAGCACCTTTCAATATTGCTAAACCAATAATATGCAGGCTAATGACTGTAATTGTAATATGTTAATTTATTTTTCGGGATTTGCAATATTTAATAACTAAATAATATATCTCTTCAATCAAAATAAGCGAAATATTTTTCAGCTCCCTGGAACATCACAAAAAGTTAAAACGTACATAATAGATCCATATCTGCAGAACGCATGTGGGTCACAACCGAAAAAGAGTTGCTTCTTTTGGCTTTCAGTTATAAACAATCAAAGCAAAGTAATAGCTCCTGATAACTATGCTTTTCCTACCCCATTAAAATCTGCAAATGTACAAAAAGCAAACGTAAAGGTAATTTTCGAATACTTAAAGCAACATTAATTACATCTATTTTTTCAGATATCTAGCATCGAGGAGAGTAATAATACTACTTTCACTATAAAAATTACTTCTACCGCGATTTCTTTATTTGTATGGTTGAACGCCAATGGAATTCAAGGAAGATTTTCTGATAACGGTTTTATACAAGTAATGCCACAGAAAACAGTTCAATTCTATGCAGAACAATTTCTAACTATAACAGAACTAGAAAACAGCCTAACTATAACGCACCTTTTAAGTACAGAATATGCATAATGTTTTTATTGCTATAATAAATCAGCAAAGTTCAATTTAATTTTATTTTTATTTTACATAATATACATGTTCTACATAGGACTCCATCCAATATTCCATTTCTTCCTAGAATTCCTTCGCAAGGTATCGCCATCTAATTTGTTTGGATCCTGCTTGAATTGCTCTAATGCTTCAACTCTTCCCTCCACCGGTTTTAAACGTCTGGCAACTATTAGTTCACCATTTTCTTTCAAATACGTTCCGGCGGTGTCTTCGGGAAATCCATTTGGAAACGTTATCGGATCGATTTTAATCAAATGCTTGACCCTCCAGAGTCGAGCGTTCGTTTCTGGTATATTCTTTACCACAACATAATCATTCAGCTTGCCGTCTAGCTTCAGCTCTTTCATAATATCCTTCTCCCAGTACGGCCGCCCTTTTAATTCCTTGATGCGCTGCACTCTGAACAGCTTCGTCGCTTCATAAGGAGGGTCTGTGAAGTCCGGATGCCTTGGGTAATACTTGAAACCGGGATATTGTACGCCCTCATCGTACCAATTATACACCTTCTTTTTAGCATTCCTCTGAAATGTTTTTAAAACCAGGCTTGGTTTTAGAAAATTCGCCATTTCCTCTGCTACTTTTTGTATCACAATGTTAGGTTAATTATTATAGGTCGCAGTGTTGCCAAACATGTTTTTGTATAATATAAATAAAAATAAATTAATTTTTAACGATAAATAATTTATCAAATTGCACACATTGATAGTTAACGTCTGCGCTTTAAACGAATTAATTATTGGTATCGTGAACGCAAAGGGTTATTATTCGGTATTGCATTTTCTGATGTTGGTAGAAAAACTGCCATAAAACAATCAAGTTGACCGAAGTCCGAAATTCCATTTTTTGTTTAGAGAATACTGCATGAAATTCTACGAAATTCACTCGACAAAGCGCCACGCTGGCTTCTTCAGGTGATTTCCCCTCGTTGTCGGGCGAAAATTGGAGTTCCATGGACGTAGACCCCGTTCCCCACACTTTAGGTTAGAACAAGTATAGTTAGGTTATATACATAAACAAACATTCTATTTAGCGTAGCTGTTGGTGCACTTAATTTTTAAAGGAGCGCTATTTGCATTCGCTTGCCACTAACTCTTTGATATAATGTGTAAGTATGCAGAGCTAAACTCATTATGAAGTATAAAATTCCGGTGCGCAGCGTTCTCGGCCCTCCCTGAGCCAGGGGGCTCCGGGCTGCCAAAGATAGACGAGAACTCCGCCTTAGAGGCGAAGGCACCGAAGCAGGTGCTGATAGAGCTCTTAGACATGCTGGAGGGCCATATGGAGAACTTGAGGAAGGAGGCGATCAAGCTGGAAGAGGACCGTGACTCGTTACTATCGTCGCTAGATTCTGTAAGGAATTCGGATCTAATGGCGGAGTTGGCTGAACGTAATTTAGCTTGACTATATTATTTCAAGTGATTAATTGAGCGATTGTTTTAGATGAACGCGAGGATGTGCTGCATTATGTTGATCGGATAGTGAATCGCTGCCATACAGTGGAGCTAAAAATCTACACCCAAAGAGACAAGCCGCAGGAGGAGGCCTTGCATCAAATTAATCATTTAATCGATTGCTTGGTTGTAGCTATGAAGACTGATCCGGAGGGGACTCATGCCAGATGTGTAGCATACATGAACTCCTGCTCCTCAAGCTTTGTGCAGGGCGTAACCGATAAAAATTTTGAATCTGCACTGCTGGGCTGTACCATAGATGACCAGAAGAGGGTCAAGAAGAGGTTACAAGGCTTGCTTAGTTACATAAATAAATTGAGTGTCAGCAGCGACAATGATTAAGAGATGTAGGTAGAGCACTGGCTTCTATTACTGTTTTGGTCTTGTGTGAATTGAATTAGGTTTATACATACATCGTTAAAAAAAGACATGTATTTTTAGTAGTATAAAATGAGGATAACACTACCAATCAGTTTATATACGTGCACTTGCAAACTTGTACTTTACATTCATTTCTACACTTGCATTTTATGCTTTCAAGAGAAAATAGGTTAAAATGAATTTTAATGCAAAAAGTAGAATTTACACACCTATTTGGAAGCAACATAACGGTTTTTATTTTGGAATTTTTCTAAATTATAATTGATGAAGCTTACAATTTTGTGTAACATCTTAAAAGCGATAAGTGTATTGTGCTCCCAGTTCAGTATTTAATTAATTTTGTTGCATTGCTTGTGTGGAAAGGAAATGCACAATTTTAGTAATTTTGAACAGTATTGGACCATTTATTTGATCATGTACTTGCTATAAAAATGAATAAAATTTTGTTGTAGCATTAATGTTATGATTTTCTGGAATTTTCCATTCCAATAATTAAGCTTTTATGTTCAGAGTGGATTACTTATGTTACATCTTAGCTACCTTAGCTTTATCAAACTTGTTGCTTATCATTGTTATATACAAGTGAATAGGGTGATAACTCACATCTACTTTCTTTTTTGGAAAAGAGGTCTTAAAGAGTTCAACTGGGGAGAGTCAAGTGGAATCATGTTAGGCTTTGTTTAATATACATCCACTAGTATTTTGAAAACATCTAGAATGGATTACCACAATTTTTCTAGACACATTCCGATTTACCATTGCTATAATGGCACTGGAACCATCACTCATTTGTTGAGGTTTCCTTTAATTTGATATTCTTCAATAAAATGGTATTAGGAGAAAGAAACATCAGATTACCTCAAAGTCTTTTCATCGATATAACCATGATATATATGTAACCCTGTTATATTGTACCCTATATGATGTGTACAAGGATTTTTGAAAAATACTGTAAATTAAAATTTTAAATAATGTGTCAAACAAATTGAAGTGTATTATAGTAATTAAAATGTATATTTTATCGTCAAGTGTATAATGGGCTTACTAGTCATAGTAACCAAGTTGAATTTAAAAAATTGTTCTGACGTTTTCTTACTTTCAATTTCATTAACCCCTCTTCCCTCACTTTTAGTAGATTCAAGGTAGAATAGAAAAATGAAGATAAGAAAGAGGAAAAACATTGACTAGCAACTGCCGAGGTCTCGAGATCCATTCAAAAACAGCTTGGATGCCTGACAAAATATTTTGGGGAAAATATGTGGACATGTTATAAATCGTATTCCAATGAATGTGTCTTAAATAAGCAAAATTAGGTGAGTTACATGCCTGTTCAATTTTGAAATTCTATAACAGATAAATAGTTTGATGAAATAGTATGAGTGAGTAACATTTATCAGTGTTATTTTTACACCACAGAGAAATCAATGAAGGCCTTCGCCAACAGGTAAAAAATTTCTTTAATTCCAGTCTCATTTCTTCAACATACATGTCAAACTTGTCAATAATACCTATCTTATCAAATAAGATTATCAATGTCCTCATGGATCTAATAATGTCTTACTTACCGCAAATCACAACATTCATCATGACCACCTCTACTCATCAATGGACCATAATCCGCTAAGACTCCTAGAAAATATAACAATCCTAAACTGGAACACAAACGGTATTATCATCCAAAGTTCAGTTTTTATAGACATTTTGCATGTATCCGAATCCCATCTAACTAAAATGACACCTTTAAAACATCCGGGTACCAGGTGTGTCATAAGACTGAAATACCAGAGTAGCCTCAGGGAAGTCGCACTTATCAAACCTTCCCAACTTTAAGTTGGAAATCACTGGGGTTGAAATAAAACTAAATGACAGTAGCCAAATTACCATCTTAAACATATATAGATAAGCAAACAAAAAACTGGACAACGAACTTAAAATTATATAACACATCTGAGCCAATGTTGGTAATTAGAGATCTCCATAGCAAACCCAATATGCGACTGCAGAGTAGGTAATCCTGAGGGAGTAAAATTTGAACACTACTCAACAATTCACAGATTCCAACTTATTGGACCGGATGAACACATATACTTTCCATACGAAATGGACCACCAACCTGACATATTAGATATCCCTCTACAGAAAAATTTCTACAAGCAAATCAATTAATCAGAGAGTAATTACAGAACTAAATTTTAGCCACATGCCAGTATTAGTAACCTTTAATAATAAGTAGCTTGTAGTGAATCCCGACTTCAGGCAAAGGTCTCTTGCTTTTGCCATCCAATCTTTTCCTGCGAATTCCTCTATTTCTTCCACCCATCTTATCCTTGGTCTCCCCCTCCTTCTTTTTATTAGTGCAGGCCTTCAACTGGTTATATTGTTCTCCCACCTGTTTTTTAAACACTTCTTTTTTTAATGTCGCTACGATATCACTTTTAAATATGAATTTTAGAGCACAAAATTTTTTCCAGTTTTAATTTGTCCTTTTAATTTCTTTCTCTTGCCTATTTTAAAACGATAGCAACTGCCCCAGATATATAGCTTCAGCCACTGATTTAATCTGTTTTCCATCTATTAAAATTTCTACGGGCCCTTGATTTGTTAATGTCTTTTCAAAATTAATATTTACTTACCATATTCCTTTTTATTGTTAGCGGGATTCGTTATTCTTGATATCCAGGTTTTTCCTGTCGAGAGTATTTTGGCAATTTGTTTTTGTTGAGTTGCTTTCTTCCAGTATTTTTGGACAATTGCCAATTCATATTTCTTATCGCTCATTTAGTCATTTTATTGTACTCACAATGTTCTATTAATGCCCTTGTAGATTCTTGCCTTCTTTTCTTTAATTTTTCGCGTTTTTTAATCATAACTTTTGTTTCCACTGAGATTCTATTTTGTTTAACACTTTACGTTTCTGTACAGTTGACTCACCCTCTTTCAATCCCTTTTCTATCCCATTGTAAGCAAGTTGCATGTCCATTGATTCTAACTCTTCCAGATTGGCTGCCCTAACTGCAAGTTGCTTTTGATAGGCCTTTAAATTAAATTCAGTACATTTTATCTTATTTGTGCCTGTGAATAACTTTGTCTTTTCTTTATTTTTATTTACTGCAATGATTGGCCTCACCAATCGATGATCTGAATCAAAGTTAAACTAATTAATTACTGATGTGTCATGTATTATATATTTTCTATTTGTCATAATGAAGTCAATTTCGTTTATTGCCCCACTTGGTGCTTTCTATGTCCATCTTTTCCCTGCTCTTTTCTTGAACATAGTGTTTACAATCATTAATTGGTTTCTGGCTGCAAATCCATATCCATATGCTCCTCTAATGTTTTCTTCGCCTTTCCCAAACTGTCCATTAAAATCTCCCATAACAATAATATTCCTGTTCTTACAATTAAAATATGGTTTCTACAGTCTACTGAAAGAAATAATGGCAGAATTACTTCTTTCAGTAGATGTAGAAACCATATTTTTCCTCCTCCTTACTAACACTAGTAGGAGCATATATTTGTATGATAATCATTTCAATTCCCTTATTTAGTTTTAATTGTAATACAGCAATTCTTTCTGAAAACCCCTTAATTAATTGTATGTTATTTTTTAACTCACTCCTTATCATAAATCCTACTCTTTTAAGGCCTTTTGTTTGACCCAAGTAATCTTGTTTCTGCTATTTCTAGTATGTCACATCTTATATTTTCTAGAGCTTCCTCCAGTTCACTTTTTCTTTCCTCGCCTAAAAATTTTCATACATTTATTGTTCCTAAATCTATTTCTTGCATTAATTGGGGGGTTTGGTCGCTTACTCCTTGAATGACCACTTTTCTAGGGAGTGCTAGTAATCTTTATTAAGCAAAAAAAGAGAGACCCCCCCCACACACACAAATTAACTGTGACAACTCCCAAGCAGCACTAAATCACAACCTCACGAGATTTCATGTACTAGAAAATAAGGAATACATTGATACAGCTGTCTGCAACATCATCACATCCATTTCTAATGTTGCCACACCAAGTGACAACAGTGCAAATTAATCATCATTGATTAAAACACGCAGCCAGACAAGATGACAATGGCAAGCTACTGAATAACTTAACGCACCAACTGAAAAGAGAAATGGATGATTACAGAATCCAATCCTACAGAAAACACATTGAAAACATTAGCCTTGGAAATCTGGCAATGTGAAAAACCACCTTATCTTAATCTGAAGGAACTACCTATACTCACATCTAGCAATGATACTTTTACTACAGATCAAAAACGCTTTTGCTGATCATCTTGAAGAGATTTTTACATCCACAATCATTAGCACTCCTGCAAATGCAGCACAGGTAATCAGTCGTATAGAAAAAAATCATCCAGTCATCACTGGTGATATTGAAACCACATCTTTGAAGAAATAAGTATAATTGTAGATACATTACAAAAATGAAAGTCGCCTGGCCATGACGTTATACCTAACATGGTTCTACAACATTTAACCAGTGAAAGCTCAGCATATCTAGCATCAATAATTAATGCATGCTTACAAACAGCGACATGGAAACATATCCTCGTTCTCATGTTTGCCAAGCCTAGAAAAGGCAAAAATGATGCCATAAACTATAAGCGAATAAACCTACTAACTACTCTTTTGAAACTGCTAAGAAAAGTCATTCACGCACGACTGATTAAAGAACTACAAACCCTTCAAATCATCCCAACCTTCCAGGTTGGCTTCAAAAAGGATATTTAACTTGTCATCAGTTACAGCGAATTAACAAAATTATTGAAAATCGGTACGAAAACAAATGCTACACTACAGTCTTCTTGGACATAGCCCAGGTCTTCCATAAGGTCTGGTTCGAAAGTCTTACAAAGATGCTCTTATATGTTAACATACTCGGCTGTCTTGAAGCAATTATCTTTTCCTTCCTTGAGGGAAGTACATTCGCAGTAAAAGTGAACTTAGCAATTTAAAGAACAAAATACACACAGGTGATGGTACCACAAGGAAGCATTCTAGATCTACTACTTTTTAATATCTACATGTCAACAGCGTCATTGACAACTTTTGCTGATGACAAAAGCAGTATAACTCAAAGTACAGACTTGACAAAAACAGTGCTTCAGCTACAACAAGTAACGAATAAAATCTGTAAATGGTTTAAATGTTGAAACATCCAAATGTCAGTGCAAGAGCTTCACACTAAGAAGAATAGTTAACCCACGCACCATCGAAAATAAAGAAAAAGTTATTCCCTGGAATTCTAAAAATTCTGCAATTAAATACCTAAAGGTCTACTTAAATACTAGACTAGGCTGGAGCTATCACGTTAATAAGAAACTAATGCATACAATGCAATAATAGATTATTACAGCTATATCCCCTGATAAACAGAAAATCCACGCTACGAATAGAATATACCATTCTCACTATGACCTTTATCATTATGCGTCTCTACAACATTCAGAAGCTTCAGAGGTTTCAAAATAAAGTGTTACGAGTGGCAGTGAACATTCCCTAGGTAGTACATCTATAACAACCAAGTACATTATGAGCTAGGAGCATTGTACGTTTAAGACTATATTAAAGCAAGTGCCAAACAATTCTACAATAATATACAGTGCGTGCGACTGAGCACCTAGGTGAGCGCAATGTCCATGTGAGGCTCAAACGAAATCTTCCACAAGATATAACATCCAACAAAGACAGTAACTAAACTAACATAATCATAATAATAGTCTCGAATGATAAAGTATTATTGTTAACTAATTGTTAAAAATGTCTTGTAGAACATCTATATTGTTGAGCTGACTATTGTTAATACATTTTTAAAAATTTGTGCAAGATCGCAAATATGTGTTTCCTTAGTAGTAATGGCTCTAATTAAATTTAAAGAAAGCTTGTGTAATTAGAAAAAAAAAGAAAGAGTGCTACTTGTCTGTCTATATCACAGGGTTTATTAGAAACAGGCCATTTGATTTTTAACAGTGTTAATACAATACTCCTCTCGACATTTAATATCCATAATTTACTGCCTAATGTTACCACATTCACAAATTCTTATGTTCATTAACATGTCAATAATGTATATTTTGGAATAAACCACTATTGATTACTTATATACAGAAACCAATTAATAAATTTAATTACACTAATATCCCTCCAAAGTACATTTTCACACGTTTTCAGATTTTTTCACGTCGTAGTTTGTGGAAAAATCTGTTGTGATGCGAAATTTTGAAATTCATTTTTGGAATCCGCGGGAAAATACATTCCAATTTGATAACAAAAAAAAGTTAAAAAATTGCAAATTAGTGTTATCGATGAATAAACAGCCTATTGATTGTCGAAAGCCAATTATATTATAATTTTTTTTAATATTTTCAACAGAGATTTTAAATGTGTAATAACGTTTCTATGAATGTCTCAAAAATGTCAGTCCACAAAACTTCCAAAATTTTGTGTTTGCAAACGTGAAATGTGTTCTAATATTCTTAACCGAGATGTTTTCTAAATCTGTCAGGATGTCTCATATTTTAGCTGAATTATCCGCTAATATGATTATATTTACTGCTGAATCGACTCTTACAAGGACTGTAGGTAAGTGCAGCTGCTGAAGGTTTGCAGTAATTGTCAGGAGTTCGACGGAGTTGCAAAAGAAGTTTCCAGTAATCTGCTTAACATGTTGACACCGGGCCGCGAGAATTCTAGAATTAAGTGTTTAGACGTTTAAGCCGTGTGTTAGAAATTGCTAAATTCAGTTGCAGTTAAACTCAGCTCACATGATGATCCAAGTGCACCAGGTAACGGATTGCTAACCCACTGCAGAAATAGCAGTGCTATATACTGTTAAGTAGAAATGAGCCTATAAATTCAGTTTGTTACAATTGGTATCAGAAATGATGTACATCACAACTCAAAGAACTATTTAAATGGGTTACCATGCCGCTGTAAGTCACGTTGCATGCACTGAAAGTGGGGAAATTAAAAGAACGAGTTTTAGAGAACAGGGAATAAAACTGCTACAGGTATGACAGAGATGAAAACCCAAACATGCATCTGTACAAAACCGAGGATCCAGATACGTTAATACAGAAAGTTGAGAGAAATATTACATACTAGAACTTTGACAGAAAAATTAAGAGAATTGCAAGTGAATGCCGAAAAGTAATCTAAAAATTAATAGAAGAATTACAAGAAGTTAAGGTATGTTAAAAAAAGGGAGTACAAATTTAGTAGACAAATTTGAAGAATGTTTTAAACATTTAAGCAAAGAATTAGAGAAATGCAAAAAAAATGTTTTGAGAAATATGAAAGAAAAAATAAAAAGGAAATTACACATAAAGGCGAAGAAAACACGAAATAATATTTGGAAAGCATGAAAAATAAAGTATAAATGTTAGAGGTAAAAGCCAATGCCTTGTGCTGCAATCATTTGCACCCACAGGAAAAAAGGCTATGTTATGAACAAGAACTTGCCTTAAAATTAAGAACGGTGCTGGAATAGAAGCGCCAAGGTACAATATTGTAATTGAAAGAAATTAACACGCTAAACTCAGTTGTAAATATTTATTGGGCACAATAAGGTTCCTTGAGTAGTTATAGAATGATTTTCTGGGGAGATGTTGGAATGTCGGTGAAGCTAAATGCAAGTCACAGTTATTAGTACTCAGAAGTCCTACGTCACCTGCATGATGAGACGTCAGCAGAACAATTTAGGATTAAGAAAATATTGCAAAAATTTCAACTGCTCTACTGGATGAACTAAAAAAATGAACATTAGCGATGTTGGAAGTGCGAATCCTGTGTCTTGGGAAATCACACTCTTGGAAACCAAAAAACACCAATGAGGCAACCCAATGTGTAAATTCCAAGGAAAAAAGGACAGTCATTTTTTGATCATCCATGAAGATAGACGCCAACAAAAATACCCCTGTTGGTGTGGGTTGTTTTACGAATACGTTTGAAGCGCACGCGATACCAAATCAAAAGTCTACTATTAGAACACATGCAGGTAGTATGACGATTTCTCCACAAGTGGTGTAAATCATAGTTCAGGGACGGAACAGCTTTAAAGAAAGGGCAGTGTAACAGCTAACTTCTGCGAGGTCGGCCTTTCTGACAGAGCTGCGGACAAGCGCGCCAAAAAACGCGCTGTCTGAAGGTTCGTCATGAAGGAAGCTTTCCATAATCTGCTCGACGTGAAGCCACAAGGATTTCAGAATAATCAGTAATAGTATAAGTTTGTTAATTAACGAGGGGTTGCTCGCAAAAAGGTATTTTTGGAGTCCTAGTGGTGTGACGGCCTTTCGCCCTTGAAGCGTCTGTGTTCGAGGCAGTGTTGGTGGCTTTGATGTCTATCGCACACAAAAAACGGCAGATAGGTTTTTTCACTCGGCCTGCGAGCCTGCGTACGCCGTCGGCGGCACCTTTTGAAACGCATGCCGACAAGTGCTATCGAATCAAACTTTCCCGCAAAATAACTTACAGCTAAGCCAGGCGCGAAGACAACATCACAGCGCGGTGGCTACCAGGAAATCAACGCAGTAAAGCAGCCCGAAGCCGATTACAGGTGAGCGATTTGGCAAACTTACTCGTTGGTTTGATATCGGTAGCCGCCCCATCCTCTTTGCGCCGGCTGTTTAAGGGACGGTTTGGACCTCAGCGTTTTCCCCGCAACGGTCGTAATTTGTTCCCCATACCCCATCTAGGGCACGGCTATTTACACGCTTGCCGCTCCACTTAGGCTGACAATTTTTCACCCGCCTTCCCTCAAATTTTTGCAAGGTGGAACGTGGAACAATTTATTTACAAATGATAACAGTGATAAAAGGTGCGGTGACCTTACGAAAGTAAGATATGCAAAACGATCCTGATGATAGGCAACTAAACGTACGCTCAGAGTTCAGCCACATTTTCATATCAGCTGCCTTTGTTTACCTTCTGTTCAAATTTATAGTAGAGATAAATAATGCACGTATGTTGCTAAATAATTGTCAAACAAAAATAAGTAATCGAACCGATAAACTAAGTTCATTAAAAGAGATTCTGTTCTTGATACACACAATATTTTACTTATAATTCCAGTTTAAAACACTCTGTCAAATGAATAGCAATTCAAATTTGCAAATACTGTCGGAAAATGTTCAATGTATAACATAATCAATACATACTCATTGACGGCTCAATTAGTGCTACCTAATAACGTAAAAGTGACAATTACTTTATATAATAGAAAAAGAGGAGGGGGGGGAGAAGAAGACTATTTTCAGGTTTTTTAATAAATGGAATGCAGTTCATTATTTGACTCGATGTTAATTATTATTTGCACTTTTCCTTGGTACAATGTAACAAACGGTGGTGTACATTTTATATTAAAGTAATAATTTACTTTAATTTCATTTTTATTATTTATATATGCTATACACCAAAGATATAAAAATTTACAATTGCCAACCGCCTTCAGAAGGTTAAAAGATACCAAACATTTCTGGTCCATACATGCATTGTTTCAACTTGAATACTAGCAAGGGTTCACACTTTTATTTTTACTGCCGTCAATAAATCTATGCACATATAAATCCTCCATAATACAAAACTGCTGAGCTCTTTCTATTACCCTGATTTGAGTATAAAGACTGTATAGGTCCAATTTAAAATTATCTGATACTGGAATCACAACATAGTTTTTCTAATAGTTCACTAATAGTCACTTATTGGGATCCCGTGTCTGTTTTTGAGTGCAGCTTGAACACGGTCAAATGGTTTTTTTACTATTATGACTTAATGAAACGGGTGACACAATCAGTATGGATATTAAATTTTTAAATCCTACATGTTGATTATACAGGGTGTCCAGAAAAAATAGGGGGTATTTGTAAATTCAATAAAAAAACGCTACTGTCAGAAAAATATTTTTTTATTTTTAATCTTTGGAAAATTAAGATTAAAGATTATGTTGTCCAAATGTTGACTCTCGCGCTGCTGACACTCCTCTAACTGAACACGAAATTAGCCGCCACGTGTCTATACATCTCTCTGGAAATGGCGGTCATTTCAGTGCGGATATTGTGCTTCAATTGCAGTAGGGTTCGTGGTTTGTTTGCATACACTTTCTCTTTAAGGTATCCACAAAAGAAATAATTAAGGGGTGTAAGATCGGGGCTTCTCGGGGGGCAGTTGGTGGTGCCTCGACGAGAGATCACTTTTCCCAGAAAGTTGATTGGCAACCTCAAGTGATTGGTTTGAGGTGTGGCAAATAGCTCCATCTTGTTGAAAGCATGTTTCCACATTAAAACCTTCAAACTCCTGCAGTTATTGAATCAAAAATATATCATAATACAATTCACTGTTTACCGTAAGTGCATCAAAAAAATAAGGCCCAATGATGCCTCCACCTGCCATGGCAGCCCACATAATAACTTTTGGATTATGTAATGGTCGTTCATTTATCTGTCTTGAATTTTCGTTGGCCCAGTGGCGGCAGTTGTATTTGTTTACGTGACCATTTAAGTGAAAGTTCGCTTCGTTACTAAACAGAATGTTTTCAAACGTTGGGAAACGTTGAGGCATTTAATTTGCAAAATCAAGCCGGAGAGGATAGTCGGTAACATTCAGGTTTTGAACAAACTGAATTTTGTAGACTGTAAGTTGTAAATCTTGCTTCAGAATCTTGTGCAACGATGATTTCTTTATGTTAAGTTCTTGACTGCGTTTGCGAACTGATTGAGACGGATTTTCACGCACTGAAACTCTCACTTCTTCAATCGTTTGCTGGCTTCAAACAGAGCGCGGACGACCTTCATTGAGAATTTTTAGTCGAACCGGTATTTTCAAACATTCGAATCCATTTTCTGATGGTATCGTCCTTCGGTACATTCCGTACGTTAAATTCTACACGATATAAACGTTGAGGTGTGGCTATAGAATCACCATTGTGATAATAGGCGCGTACGTAAAAAGCGCAATGGTCTCCCGGGTACATTTCCATGACTACTATATCTCCAAAGAGCAGTGCAACAACTTATCCTTACCGCGCCCCTCAAAACCGCGCCGTTACATTACGATGTTCTAAATTTAGGTCAATCTAAGGATTTGTGACATTTCTCTAATAGTTAGAGAAAATACTATATTGTACGGTTGATCAAAATGTATATGTTCAAGACCCCAAACAACTTTTTTGTTTTTTAATGTTATTTCGTGTTAGCAATTGCATTCAATATACTTCAATCGCTTTTAGGATGGCCGACACTGATTACAAAATTACTACATTATTGGAAGAAAGGTCTGATGGTCCAATTTGCGAAGGAACAGTTGCTCAACAAACGGTAGCCAAATGGTTTAAATGGTTAAAGGCAATCCTTGTTCTAATCGTCCATCAAAATTGAAAAATAAAGATTTTTTGACAGCGTTGGAAGGTAAGCCTTCATCAAGCAGTCATGATCTGACATCGGTTCTTGGAGTTTCATCCTATCAAACGGTACTTAACCACTTGCATCAACTTTGTTCATAAGAAGCCCTAAGAAGATCTGCATGAACTCATTGAAGCACTAAACACTAAGGAGTTTGAGTTTCTTCTGTATCCAACATAGGTACAGCCCAGACGCTGCTCCATCTGACTATGGTCTCTTCTGATCAACAGAATACTTCTTGTGTGATCGCGGATTCGAGTATGTTAAAGAAGCGTGTCAATAATTCTGTGATTTGAAAGAACCAGTATGGTACATTGATCAAATCCGACAACTTACAGAACGGTAGCAAAGATCGTGTAATGGCCTATATTTTGAAAACAAATAGTTAGAGTTTTTGACTAAATTAATGTATAAAAAAATATCATTTGTGATATTAAGTACTAACTTTTTGACTAACCTTCTATATTTCCCCTTTAGCAATGTAATACATAATATATTTATGTTCTTATGAAGCACGCCCAAGGAATTCTCATGCCTACATAAATACAAAGATCACCCTACTACAATAACGATCTTTTATAACAGATCATACAGATGCTAGTTTCACCAATATTAGGTAGGTTTTTAACGAAAAAACAAATAACGTCAAACTTACCTCTTGTTATGTCTCCATTGCTCATCTGATTATGAAGAGTGTCCCGTAAATCATTTTAATATTCACTTTCAAAGTTACACTTTTTAAAATAAAGCTCTGCCTGTTGCCACGTGTGGTAAGAACTAGCTCGTTCTGGAAGACCTACCTAGTATAGTGGATTCAGAAGCCATATCTCAAATTGTACAAGCCTATGATGATGTTTTTTAAATTTTGATAATTCATTCTTGTTTTTTAGCCTTGAATCCGAAAATGATATTAAATTTTTACCATCACGTCAGGATTTTGAAAAATCGCAAATTTAAAAATTGTCAAAAGTTAAAAAATTGGACAGTTGAGAGGTCGGATTAGGGGCGGAGGGTGTTCATTGACTCCTTAAGTTTTCTAATGAAAGTTGCTATAAATGAACCTAATTTTCTGTTTTATTACATGTTTCATTTATTTATTTTCATTATTTCTTTTATTTTATAAGAGGTACATTTGGCCCTTAAACCCCCTCCCCCTCCTTCCCTATAAATCATTGGATAAAGAAAGATTGTCCAAAAAGAGCTTCATTAGAACATGGAACAAAAAATATGCTCTTAAAAAGCTCTTATAGACCCTATTAAAGTTTTCCTTCCACCCCTGCATATGAAATTAGTCCTGATGAAGCAATTTGTCAAAGCCTTGCCAAAAAAAGGTGTTTTAAATGCATCTGTACCTAGATTCCAGCTTTATCAACCGCCAAACTAAACTGGTCCCAACATTAAAAAACTTTTGAAAAATGGTAATTTGGTTAAATGGAAATTGCAGAAAAAAAAGCTCGTGTTGCTTTTAAAGACGTAGTAACCCAAGTTTCTGGGCAATAAGAAGGATCCGAACTTCAAATCAATCGTTGAAAATATGCTCCAGAAGTACAAAAATTTAGGATGTTCCATGAGCTTGTAGGTTCACTTCTTAAATTCACATTTGGAATATTTTCCTAAAAATCTGGGTGCCGTTAGCGAAAAGATGGGGGAAAGATTTCATCAGGACATTAAAGAAATGGAAAGAAGATATCAAGGAAAATGGACTACTACGATGATCGCCGACTATTGCTGGATATTACACCAAGATGAACCCCATAGAGAACATAAAAGGAAAAGCGCAAAGCAGAACATGAACCGTCCAAAGAAACTTCAACATATGGAATAAAATTGAATTTTACATACTTCGTCATTAATAATGGGTGAAGAAGGGGTATGGTTTCCATGACGTACCTCATAAAAATGAATCAAATAAAAATAAATTAATTTAAAAATGCGCTAAAATAGAAATTTAGGCTAATTTTGTGGCAATTTTCATTAGAAATGACCCCCTCTCTCCGGACCCCTCAACTGTTTTGCTAGAGGAATGCATAGTATAAGCCAAAAAATAAATAAATTATAAGAAAAAACGTTTTAAATCTATTTTAAAGTCTCATATTTTCGCAATTTTTGATTTTTTACAAATTTTGAAATTTGAAGTTTGCAAAAAAAACCTTGACGTGAAAAAATAAAGGTCATTTTCTGATAATAATAAAAATAAATTAATTTAAAAATGCGCTAAAATAGAAATTTAGGCTAATTTTGTGGCAATTTTCATTAGAAATGACCCCCCCTCTCTCCGGACCCCTCAACTGTTTTGCTAGAGGAATGCATAGTATAAGCCAAAAAATAATTTAATTATAAGAAAAAAAAGTTTTAAATCTATTTTAAAGTCTCATATTTTCGCAATTTTTGACTTTTTACAAATTTTGAAATTTGCAGTTTGCAAAAAATCTTGACGTGAAAAAATAAAGGTCATTTTCTGTTTCAGCACTAAAAATACATAGGCATCTATTATCAAAAGTTAAAAAACGACACACCCAAACTTTGCAGGCTTGTGCCATTGAAGCCACTTGACTACAAGTTATCAGACGAAGTTAAGGTTACAAAATCATCTGTACATCATCACCCAATTGTATTTGAAAAAATGAAAAAGAACTGTAGTTGTACCCCATGATTTGACTTAAGCACGCTTCACCACACGAAAGTATGACATGTAAAATTTGAATCCAGAAATATGTGAGTAATGGTTAAATCTCTAACGCTAAAACCCATTATCCTAGATTTTGAATTCGTAGTACCAAATGATAGTGACGTAGATAACTGCAGAACTTAATTCAACTAGAACGGTGTGCGTCACTTTGGCCCAATGCTGTCCTGCTCATGTAAACGTAAAATGGCTATTGCTACAACAGGGTATATAACCCAAGAAATAAAAGCCAAAATTTAGAAAATCGATAAACTTCCCTAAGCTTTTATCATCAGATTACTACTTAGGTAGATACTTTTTCATGGTAGAAAGTTCTAAAACGTTAGGGAAGTGGAGTAGAATAATTTATTGCGTGGAATGCAAAAATAATTGATACAGACTTATAAATTGGATTTTGTAAATTAATGTTACCACATTTTGTTTGTTTTTTTGATCCATAAATTCTCGATGTATATGACGGGAAATCTATGGACACCTTTTGTATATCAAAAAATGCAAAGACTAGAAAGAACTAATCTTGTATATTATAAAAACAATTTCGATGTTTTTACCCTAATTTTTGATACAAATTCATCAACCACTTATTCTCAATCCCAAAAATGACATGTGTGCCAACAACATATTTCTTAACTCAATCAATAGACATGTTGATTGATATATAATCACTCTTCTAACTTCTTTAAGTTACTGACGAAATCATTTTAATTTATTTATACCTGCCCTCAGGGCTCTAGGCAAAAATTTTAATGTTGAATCCTTAGCTTCCTTTGTCAAACAAAACCTTTCAAATTAGGTGTAGTGGTGTTTCGAATAAAAGTAATTACACTGTATCAAATACAGTCACATAAGAAAATCCGGGAAATATTTTAGATAAGTGGAAGTAAATGTATTTCTTATGCATTCTAATACGATTTCTAAGTTGCAACTCAGCTATTCTATTGTAGACATAGTAAGTTCTACAATAAGTGTCTGCAAATAATTATTGCAGTGGCTGCTTACCTAATTTCATGCGAAAGTGGATAAAGCATTATCAAGAAACAAAAACTGTGAATGAATTGATCAATCGAGGAAAGATAATCAACCTCAGCAAAGTACAATCAAATGATTTTTAAAAATCCAAACTTAACGTTTCAACCATCTCCTCTAAAACTTGTAAAAAAGAGTGTTAAAACAAGTCTAATGATAATAAAACAAAGTTTAGAAGTCCGCAACATTACCTGGCAAAGCATGTTGCTTACTAAAATTTGAGACTGGAGTAATATCACAGGCGTAATTTTGGACTTAATCTCTTTTAAAATGTACCTGATCTGTACAGAGGAAGAAATTACTCTAGAGCTCTGTTAAGGATCCCAATAAGCTGCATGTTTAAGGGTGTTTCGGGATTTGCAACATTGATATATATATATATATATATATATATATATATATATATATATATATATATATATATATATATATATATATATATATATATATATATATATATATATATATATATAACAGACAACATAGGCAAATTGCAATTACTGATGGGCCGCATAGTACAAAACAAAGCAATTTCCAACAAAAGCCAAAGCTGAAACACTAAGCTTTTTGGAAGCGGTGCTGTCCTGTGTAAATCGGTTCCTTGTGCTGTAATCTTGAGGAATTCAGGAAGAGGAAATAAGGATGTGAGTGAAAAGTGAAAGTTACCCCAATCTTCACAGCGAAGCCGATAGGTAGCGTCTTTCCTGGTGCAACAAGGTTCCTTCTTGATTCCCCGCCGGGTCAGATACAAAGGAAAACGGACCGAGTTTTCTCACCGATAAAATTTGAACTCCCGAAATGCAATCGGGAAACAAAACGACCTTGTAATTGTAAAAAAGCACTGAATGTTATTCCAGTTAATTAAATTCAAACTTCCAAGGTCTTCTTGTATCCTGTCTATCTACCGAGTTTTAAGTCTGCACGTACCTTTCTTTTTCAATTATCTTCCGTTACGAGACAATTGATTCTATTATAGTATTATAAATTTAGTTTTATCTTCTTTCTTGTAAATGTCTGATTTAACATCCTAAATCCTTTCATTCTTAAGGGTTTTTTTATTTCTTCTTTTACTTTTCTGCCGAATTTGCTGAAAGTAGTAGGTGTACAACTTTGTGTCCGCCGTTTTTTCCGACATTCGAGGCCTTATTGTAAAAAACTGGTTATACATTTACGATTCAAAATATTGACCATCGCTGGCCACTATTTTCTCCTATCTTTCGGGCACCGTACGAATTCCGCGTCGAAAAAACTGCTCATCTTTTGACGCGATCCATGTATCGATCCAATTTTTGACTTCTTCATAAAAACGTAAGTGCTGGTCAGCCAGGCCGTGTGCCATTGATCGAAATAAGTGAGTCAGAGGGAGCAATGTCTGGAGAATAAGGCGGTGGAGTAGGACTCCCCATTTCAATGTTTCCAAGTACGTTTTGACCGACTTTGCGACATGGGGTCGAGCATTGTCATGCTGCAAAATCACTTTATCAAGTCTCTAGTTGTATTTCTGCGTTTGTCTTTTAATGCTCGGCTTAAACGCATTAATTGCTTTTGATACAGATCTCCTGTGATTGCTTCAGATGGTTTTAGCGGCTCATAATACACTACGCCGAGCTGGTCCCACCAAATACAGAGCATGACCTTGGAGCTGTGAATATTCGGTTTGGCCGTCGACGTGGAAGCATGGCCAGGAAGTCCCCCATTATTTTCTGCGCTTAGGGTTATCGTAATGAACCCATTTTTCGTCTCCAGTCACAACACAATGCAGAAATCCCTTATGTCTTTGCCTTTTAAGCAGCTATTCACAAGCAAACAAACGACGATCAACATCTCTCAGCTTTAATTAATGTGGCATCCAATTTCCTTGTTTCTGAATAATTCCCATGGCTTTGAGGCGTTTTGAAATGGCTTGTTGAGTCACTCCTAATAATTCTGCCAATTGTTCTTGCGTTTGTCTTCATGAAGTAATGCCTCCAATTCTGCATCTTAGAAACCTTCTCTCTTCCGTCATGCCGGTCTTTGATGTCAAAATCACCGTTCTTGAAGCGTTGAAACCACTCATGACACTTTCTTTCACTAATAGCAGTCTCGCCTTAAGTATTTGAGAGCATTCTATGAGCCTCAGTGTTACATCACTTTATTATATTGGTATTAAGTGATTTGGTCATTTGCTTCTTAATCTGAATATGTATTTTAGTGTCTTGTATTATTACCTTAATCATGTTTATTAGCTTGGTTAAAATGTGTTTTAGCTAGTCTTTTAATAATTACTTTACTGAATATACTATCAAAACTATTTCTACATCATAACATCTTTTTACAATTTGTCTCATCATACGGATGTTATCAATTGTTTCTTTGGGTGCCTGTTTGATATTGCTCCACTATTTGTTCGGTGCACATTTCTAATCTGTTGTAATTACAATAAGGAATGTTAGAGATATTAATTTATGATTATTACACTTTGCTATATTTCTTTTTTTGTTAAATACTTTTTTGGGGATTTCTTTTTACATACTATATTATTAATTGATGTAACTTCTCACATAACTTATGAGCTCTTTCTTAAGGAGTTTTCTATTTACTCTGTCACTTTTAGGTGAATTATTGTTCTTTATGTTTATTACTTTATAATCTCTTTATAAATTGTCTTGTTCATCTTGTCCGTTTGATTTGTATTCATATATAATCCTTCACACCATTATATCTATCTTTCTAATAATTTTATCAAATCTTATTAATATTCTTCCATTTTTATTTTTAAATTTCAATATCCTCAAGTTTGGCCTGATATTGGTTTGTAAAATTGGATAGTTTTTCATACAGAAAGCTGTTAACTTAATGTGATAAGGAATGCTATGTCATTTAATTTTGTAAGCTAAAATTGGTCGTAGAGATCAAATGGTAAGAGACATCACAAAATTTTCTTGAGATGTGGATTCATTAGTGTTCAAAGTAGTACAATGTACTTTCCACACGACCACCTCTAGCCTGTGCAAAAGTAACTTCATAGTCATTTCCAGTTAGAAGAATTATTGGACAACTATAAGAAATTTACAAATATAATTTATCAACTCTTACAAAACAAATTCAGCATTTGACATAAATAAATAAGGTCCCATATGTGGTTACATTCATTCAAGGTTTTTTTTAATTCATTCAAAATCCATTATTGAAACAGCCTAAATTGGAAGGGATGGTGCAATAACAGGGTTATTAAAATTTGCCTCTTTTGGGAGCCTTATTAAGACACCATTGGTTTAAAGCGTTTATCACTTGATTATTCACTTATTTATTACTTTGGTCTGACCATTTGTGGCTAGGATGCAGAATGCTGGTATAAAAGATTTATCTTTAGTTCTTTTATGAAGAAGAATGCGTATTTCTGAACTTTGTACAAGTCTTAAAGCACTATTTTTACAAAAGTGGATTTCACTACGCGAAAACATCACCATGTCATGTTTGATTAAAACTAGATTAGAAGCTTTATACTCTGGGGTCAGATATAAAAGGAAACTTCACTCACTTCGTTTGTTTTGCTTTAATAATGAAATATAACAGAAATAGTTAAAAATGTTACTGTATTTCAACGTTGTTACTAAAATATAAATTGCACATAAACTATGGCACAAATACGGATAAAAATAGCAGACCACATTAAGACGTTTGATAACAAAATGCTGCACTAATTTTAAAATTCCTTTACTTATATTGCTGCTTGTCAAATCTTTTCTAAATAAAAAATTATTTTACAATTCAACCAACATCAATTTTCAATGCAATTGGAAACTGGAAATCTTCTCATCAAACTTTTTGATTTAAATGCAACTCATAAAAAATTAAATAATGGAGATCAAACCTGTTATAGCTAAAGGGCTCTAGCACTTGCATGTAAAGAACAATTGAACTAGTTAAAATATCAGCAATTAATTCAAATATTTTATATTTTTCAGGTATATTTTTGACATGATGGTGCTGTTACATTTATTGAATGTTGAAGTATAGTGCAACAACGAATACTCATATTTTTTAATAGAATTCTCAGCAACCAGCTGCACCAGGGACATAAACATGTAATTTATTCAACTTATGGAAACAAACAAACGTTATTGTTACCTGCAACAAGATGAGAATATAATTACTAAATGGATTTCTATATCTGCAAATATCTCTAACGCCATGTGTATCAAAATATAGATGTACTGTACAAGACTTGAGATTATAACAATCAACCATCTCCCCCAAGAGCTTGCACCTGACTTGAAACACAGGGTAGACATTTTGAACGCCTCCTGTAAAGAAGTATTGCAAGCTAAAACGTCATTTGATGTCTATACCTCAATTTGTTTCTATATTACACATGTGATAATTGTGATGTACATAATAAAATACTTATACTGTATTAACAACATTGTAAAAATATCCTACATTAAATATCATTTTTGTACCTTTTGTCATTTACGTATAAAAGTATTACTTTATCTCAATTCTAATATTCAAAATAAAATAGTTAACTATGATTCTCACTAATAACTAATCTTAGAATTATAGAAAATTCTTTCCCTGTTCTAGAGCTTTAAATCTAGTGCTCTAACACTTCCACCACTTTTTGTTTGATTTACAGACAGCAATTAAACCAAACAAAATAAATGTTAATTATTTAATTGTTAAAATTATACTTAAGTAACTATAATAAGTAATTTTAGTAGCAATTAATTAAGACTTTAACCTTCAAGGTTTTGGCACTTTTAAAAGTTGTTTTTTAAAGTCAACTAAGTTGAATGAGATTATCTAGTGGCAATCAAATCAGTAAACGTTACAATATAAATTTTCTCCATATGTGAAAAAACAAATCAATATTTATGGTTGAAGAATCTACTAGTGTGTTTCATTAAACAATACTGATGCGGATGGAGAAAAGATTAAAGTATAATTCTGATTTTATCTTGTTTATCATTCCATCTTTCTCTTACAACCCCCCCTCTCTTCTCTTCAGCATTAAGATACCTGTGGTAGCACATATCTATACACCTTCTATTCTGTTACTAAAAGTAAGTTTACTTCTAAGACCTGTGAAAATAGTTTCTATACAACATGCTTGCAAATATACTTTGACGCTGAAAACTGTAATAAAATCAAACAGATTAAGAGGTGTTCGTAAATATTTCATAAAATGTATGAGCTATAAGTTTACTCTGGATATCTTAGTAGACATAATGAGTGTCTACTATCGAAATGAGCCAACACTAACAAACAAAAAGTTGTTCCCTTTATTTTTTTATGTCCCAAATAACTTGAACAATATTAATGCATTCTTTTTGTCTAACAATAGTCAATTTTATAGCAAATTTTGATAATCAGCAGCTACTTCAATTTTCGCTTTTTAAACCATCACATAAATTTAACATTTCTCAAATTATGTGCGAAGCTCACTGAAACAAACTTGTTTTTATGTATGACTTTGGGATCTTTATAGATCCTAATTTACAACAGATGTACCTTTCAATTTTATCTACAATAAGCACAAAATTATTTATGTAGACAGTTATAGGTACAATAATTCTAAATTTTGAATTTTAAACACTGTCAGTTTTCTTATTAATTGATTTGATGAAAGATTATCGACTTAATATATATATATCCATAATAATCTTCATGAAAATATTGATTCAACACATCCACTTTCCTTTATTTATTGCATTATAAAGAGTGGGCACAGCAAAATTTGAGCACCGAAAATAAAATATAACATTGTACATATGGCACTTTATAAATTTCTTATCTAAGCAAACTGTCCAGTCAACACAAAAGTATCACTTAATAAGGGCAAACTTGTCTAGATGAGTCAGTTGCCACAATGTCGTTGAATGAAATGGAATAGTGCAAATTAATTTTGCATGAACATATCCACAATCCAACAGGAAAGAATGGAAGAAAATAGTAGTAAAAGCAAAATCAAGCAAGGACATATGAAATGGAAATCACAACTAACGGCACTAATCCAGGCAAAAAGGATTAAAAAGCCGATGAAAGGGCGCCAATTATACCTCCCAGGAGGAATTACGGCATACATACATACATATCCACAATCCTAACCTGAGTACTCGTCAACTTGCTCAAAAACAAATATTCCTAATCCTACTGTTGCTCATGTGCTAAAACAGTTTAGGAAATGACTGACAGTGGAAAGAAAACCAGGAAGCAAAGGTGAACATGGAATGACAAATGACAAGAAGGAATAGTACTGCAGCTTTTTAAAGTCGATCCAAAGATTTCTTCGTGAGAGGTGGCCAAGAAAGTCGAAATGTCACAGTCATTTGTGCAAAAAATAAGAACTAGAGCTGGTCTGAAATGTTTTAGGCTCAAACAGCCCCCGATTGAGATGCAAAACAAAATCAAACAGCACAGTCCTGTTCCTGTAAGTTGTATGAAAATCTATTGACACAATATCAGTGCATGCTGATGGATGATGAAACATATTGCTTTATTAATTCTATTTATATTGCTGAACAAGATTACTACACGACTTGCTGGTGGAAAGGTGTTCCAGAAGATATACTTGTTACAACACGTCTATAAGTTGAGTAGAAAGTTCAGATGAGATAAAATATTGTTGTAATGATAGTTAAATTTTTGAAGATTAGTTGTGGCTCAACACAATATATCATTTGTAATGCACTCCAGTTCTAATAAAAGTCAACAATAGGTAATGCATAATAAATTTTGTCGCTTTGTAAACAGTAGAAAACTCCTAGTAAGTAATGACTCTGAATAATATAAAAATGTAATTTTTATGTTTATTATAGATTATTTCTGCAAACTGAACCAAATTAATTTTATAGCCATTTGTGGACTTTTTACTAAACAATGTTTATAAAACAGATACTGGCAAAAATTTTCTGTTATGGTATCGCCACAGATTTTTAATCAATTGTTCAATTAATATTAGGTATTTAAAGATGTCATTCTTGTCATCAATTAAAAATATAAAAAAACTCTACTAGACTTCAACCACAAAAAAATATGAAGCTGTCAACATACAACTAAACTTTACTACAAATTGCACAAAGTGGAAGGTTACTATCTTAAAAACAATCTTCATTATCTTAACATTGAAAAATAAAAGAATATCAACATATCCATGACATAATCACACTCCTGTATGAGACTTGATTGTTCCAATATTAAGTTGATAAATGAATCAATAACAGAGCATTATGCAATAAATTCTATCTTATAATATTAAAGTATTAAAGGCAAATTTAAAACTAATCCAATTAGATACATTTCAAATTTCGTTATTTTAGTTAGTTCAATGTATTCTTAACAAGCAGCTGCATCTGATTGATTTGTACTAAAACTATATGATGCATTTGTGCATAAGTCAATTGAAAACTCAATTTGAAGTGCCCGAGTTATTAATGTTGAGCAAAACAATGTTCTAAATAACTAATAAAAAATTATGTTTAGTATTGCATGAGTAAGTCCTTTGCCTCCTCACATAGCTGATCAAACCTGGGTCGTTCATGAGGATCTGCCTGCCAGCATGGGTATATGATACGGACATACACTGCTTGAGGGCACATGGGCGGACATGGAAATCTGTTGCAGATAAACTTTTTGTTTACAGAAACAAGTGCAAAATCATAACACATACCGTGTTCCACTCTCGAGAGCACTGAGCAAGATCTGTTGCTCTTGGCCTTCTGTTTTTTCTGGGGTAGCTACTTGAAACTTGGGTTCCTCGCCACAACCAAACATCTCACACATTGTCACTCCATATGACCACACATCTGACCGCGGAGAAAACTTTCCATCTCTAAGACTCTCAGGCGCATACCTACATTAAATATTTAAAAATTCATCTACTTATACCACTTTGACGTTTAACTCACCATTTAATTGGTAATTCACGGTTTGTTTTCAAAATATAGTATTCATTTGCCCCCAAGACCTGTGCTAGACCAAAATCTGAAATTTTAACATGGTTTTCATCCACAACCAGAATATTTCTCGCTGCCAAATCTCTATGTACAACATGTTTTGTGCCTAAGTAATCCATACCCTAAACATGTATAAAATTACAACTTTGGTCAACACTTATATTTCAGTTTACCTTGGCAATATCCAGAGCATACTTCAGCAGTTGCTTTGTAGACAATGATTCACGATATATTTTCAAG
Source organism: Sinelater perroti (assembly GCA_036346155.1). Classification (NCBI taxonomy): domain Eukaryota; kingdom Metazoa; phylum Arthropoda; class Insecta; order Coleoptera; family Elateridae; genus Sinelater; species Sinelater perroti. The sequence continues at coordinate 12,854,140 of JARFIY010000359.1, read as the reverse complement.
TAGCTCTGCAAAGATCCATGCGGGATAAACTCCATTACCAAAGATACCTCTGGTTCTTGTAAAACACCCAAAATCTCTACGATGTTTGGGTGCTTTAAAGTCTAAAGTGGATGAAATAAATCAGGCTATTTAAGCAACACTAACAAACGAAAAGCGAACCTTCATAATTGAGATTTCTCGTTCAAAATCTTGTAAGCAAGAGGTGGACACCGCAGAGGTCTTCAGCTTTTTGACAGCTACTTGTCGTGGCTCGCAATCTTTGTCACCCCAGTACTCCAACGTACCTTTATACACTTCACCATAAAAACCTTGCCCAATACGTCCTTGTAGTACAACATTACAATCCGCATCCAATTCAAATATGCTTTGCATTGAGCTAATGCTATCCAAGGAGGTTACAGATGTAGCCATAGAGAAGTTGAAATGTGAAAACACATTGGAGAAATCACATGACATAGAGTCTTCATTGTTTCCAGTATCCTACAATATTTATTAAAGAATGATTTATAAACAAACATGATAAAACTAACATAATTAAAATGCCATGTTCCATCTGTTTTACTAGATTTATTAAAGCTAGATGCCACTGAAAGGTCACTATCTGAGTCACTTATGTCTCGTACTGATACCAGTTCACCTGCATAATCCATCACAGTGGTGGTTTCTAAAAAAAATTCCAATGAAAACCTATCTTGGTACAGCAGAAAATAAAACGCACCGGTAGTTTTAGAAAATATACTGTTAGTAGATAATGAACTAGACAACGTTTGAGATCCAAAGTGTGGTTTTGTGAAGACTTTAGCATACGAATGCACTCGACGGGAATTGTAAACTGCAAATTCAAATATTTAACGCCCACCTAACAGAAATTTGTTGATACATTTTACCTTGGTACAAAATTTGATTGATATCTCGCATCAGTGCCTGTGGTTGTTTTCGTAAATGGGGATCTGCATCCCAGCACTCTTTCATCAGTTGATAAATGTTGTCAGGACACTTTGGCGGTTGAGGCAATCTTTTCCCACTTGCATAAAACTATAAAAACTTTCTTAGTACCTTATTACATTTAAAATAAATGAACTTTACTCTCATAGCATCTAAGTGGTCTGTGTGTTTAATTGGTTCACCAAACATAAATATTTCCCACACTGTTGTGGCAAAAGCCCATACGTCAGCAGCAGTGGAATGTTTGGCAAATATCAAATTCGAATAACACTCCACGGGTATCCAATGTACTCTTTAACAGTAACAAGTTTGATAATCAAATCATCCAAAATATATAGAATGCTCACTCTGTTGAAGCATACGTGTGATTAATGCCAGGATCTCCCAGCTTGACTGTAAAAGCATTCTCTTCGTGGGAGCTAACTAGAAGCTTCCTGCATCTTATATTACCATGAACAATTCCATTTTCTTTCTGTAAAAAGATGATAAACTTACATAATTTCACTGTACAAATTCTCATTAAAAAACATTACCAAATGCCATAAGGCTGATGCTAAATTAGAAGCAGCCTCGATTAAATCCACAGGTTTTAATATAGCCTTATTGCTTCGAAGAAACTGATCTAAAGGCCCCAAGCGCATGTACTCCAATACCATCGAAACTGGACTGGTCAGTGTAATTCCATATAGTCGTATGATGGCATTTGATTGAAGAAAAGCCCAATGACCAGTCAGTTCCAAAAAGTCCTGAAAAAGTTTAATGTAAGGTAGGTGTAATGCAAAATTCCGCTTATTACCTTTAAATATTTTTCGCAACAATCATGCTTGAGGACCTTCATGGCAACTTCCATCTTTTTGCCCTTGGTCAGCTTCCACATGCTTCGGTATACTATGGTAATTCCGTCTGCACCCTCCTTCTTTTGACCTAAAGAAATTTATATTTTAGTTCTAAATTTAATTTAAAAAAATTGATATCAATATTCAATGTGAAGGATGCAGCCATAGCTACGTACCACTAGTAAAGAATTTTAACAATAGTCTGAAATATACATGAATGTATATGCCATAAAATTACAAAACAGCAGTGAGATATCAATTGTTATAGTTTTAGTTATGAGAGCAAAAATGTCTACCCTCTTGCTTGTTCATATTTCATATATTTGCAACTGACGAATTGAAGTGTTTGTAGCATGAAGGTGATTCATAAAGTAAAGCAATAAATACAGTTGGTCTCATGTTAGCTGTGTTCAGTATGATATATCACTTGTCTGGAGTAATAATTAAAATAAAGCTCTCATTCATAATTCCACTAACTATAAAATTCAATTAGTTGAATGCTGAAAATATTAGACCTTTGGCATTCATCAGACTTTTTGCAATCTGCAGGGATAGAGTTACCATTTCACAAGAAAAAATTGTCAATTTCATTGGGATTCTTGTAACCAGCCATATTACAGTTCAGGCTTGACACCATTGAGTTACCATCTATTTCGACATGTAAAGAAGTACTTTGACGGAAAATGCCTTGAAAATGATAAGGACTAAAAAGATGCCCTTAGGAACTAGGTGAATCAACAGCTGATCAATTTTTAGGACGAGGAAATACTTGAATTACCAAATGTTTAAAAAAGGGTTAAATCAAAAGCCAAAATTTGTATATTCATTTTCTTTAAAAAATATTTTTAGGCCACTTACATCACAGAGTTAATATAAACTAGAGAATCATTTACCAAACAAATAATTTATTCGCTGTAAAAGTGGATCCTCTGCGAGAGATGTATTTAGCTGAGATCCTTTCGACAATTAAAACCCCGCTGGTAACCACTTATGGACTTGTAGAACCAGGTAGGATTATAGGATGGTAGCGCTCTTGATGAAATAGGCTATATTCTCTAAAGAACCTCGACGATTTCAAATACACAAACAATATAGACAAACCTAAGGTAATCAATAACATTGACTATAAGACGCAATAATGCCACACTAACGTTTTGTTTTAAATCTCATAGAATCGAAAAAGTATTGGATATTACGCCTGAGCTGTTAAAATTGAGATAATTGCCTAGGACGGCTTTTAGCAACCCACTAATTTGACTAATGCTTGAAAAAATGATAACGTTTACCGGTAGTAGAAGGAAGTTGCAAAGTGATCTTGTGTGATAATTAATTCAACACAAGTTTTAAATTAAAATCATGAAGTAAACTATAAAACTGACCAATTTATTCCACGAATTATGCCCCAATCAACGTGATGTTCAAGCACTGGATGTTTGATTATGATTATGACTTGTGTGAGAGAAATGAAAGTATTTGTTTAATTGTCTAACCTAAGAATTTCAATTAAATAAGTTCATTTTGACAAAGTCATCTAGGAAATAGAGTTCATATGTAGAATTTTAATATACTCTTTTTGTTCCCAGAAAGTGTCTGATTAAAAAATTATAAGTGCTGATTTAAACAACAAAGTAGTAAAATGTATTTATTGCTTAATTATATAAAATATATTCTATCAAATTAAGTAATATTAATCTTAAAAAACCCTAAGTATACCATCTTTGCTAAATTGTAAAATAATTTGTTATACACCCAAGGGTTCTCTGATGAATAACTAGGTTTTCTTCTTTGTGACTGTAGACAATGCTTCAATAGTATAAGTCAATACTCCAAAAAAGTAACACAACTATAGCTATAAAATTTTAAATCGGGACAACGATGTTTCTAAGAAAGCTTAAATTTCAACAAAAAATAAGACTGGCTTATCTTAAACTAAACATTAAACCTGATAAGGATTTTAACATAAATTATATAGAAAAATTAAAAATATATATAACTGTATCCCATGCTCCTTTATTTCATTTCTCCATTTTTAAACTACACTTAGAAAATAGCCAAATAAATACGTATGCCAAATTTTATTTAAAGCTTATGAGAACTATAGAAGTTTTATAAAACCTTAAACATTTAGAAATTGTTCTTGCTACTCATTTGCTAATCTTGTCCACTTACACCAAAATATTGATTTAATAAATGTATTCGTTCAACTACACGAATCTGCAATTTTGCATTTGTTTTCTGTTTCCAAACGAAGAGGGTATAGGAATAGATCTTTTTCCTCAGATTCCGCAAATGATCTTCAAAATTTCGTATCACTTCAGGTTTTTCCACGAATCACAAAAATGTGGAAATTAAAAAAAAACGTAATTTTTTAATGAGATTGACATATGACATTTGTAACGTATGAAAATGTTCTCTGGAGGGACGGAATGAATGCGTAAAGAATAGATAAACATGACTTTGAAATAAACATACGAAAACCTTAAATTTCTACTGAAAAGTGTGCAGTACAACCTTCATTAATGGTCTGTGTGCGGTGATTGCCAACAGATCAGCCAACAAGCAGGCAACACCAAATTTCCTTGCTTTCTGTGAGACTCCAGAGCTAGGATGGAACATTGGGTTCAGAAGCAGTGGTCCATCAGAAGTACATTCATATCTGGGGGGAAAACATTGTTTCACTTCCACTGGTTGATCTCTCAGAAATACTGTTGCCGCCTTTACATATCAAACTTGGCTTAATGAAGCAATTCGTGACAGCTTTAAGCAAAGACAGTATCTTGGTGTTAAGTTTCCATCACTCAAGTTTGAAAAAAATAAAGCTGGCATTTTTATAGTTCCACAAATACAAAAATTAATGGCGGACAACATATTCGAGAAAACCATAAGTGAGTGCGAATTGCGAGCACGGACTGCATTCCAAACTTTTCGGGAAACACCATTTTAGTCGAGGAAATATTAGAGTTCTATAAACTGCTTGGTTGCAACATGAGCTTTAAAGTTCATTTTCTTCATGCACATCTAAATTACTTTCCTGACAATCTTGTTGATTTTACGAAAAAACATGGAAAACGCTTCCATTAGGATATTAAAGTGATGGAAAAGAGATACTAAGGAAAGTGGATGTACATATGATGGCCGACTAATGTTGGATGTTGAAAAGAGACTGTACGAACGGACACCGAAGACAATCCAAAAAGAGGAAATTTCAAGGGGATTCCAGTGCTCAATGTTAGGTATGTTTGCTTTTAAATATGTATTTGTTTATCCATTACTTACACATTCATTCCGTTCTTCCAAAGAACATAAATGTCATTAAAAAATTGCATTTTTTAATTTTCACGTTTTCGTGATTTGTGGAAAGAACTTGACGTGATACGGAATTTGGAAGAACATTTTTAGAATCTCCCTATCAACCAACATACGTAAGTTTTCTAAATTAACGGAATCCCTGAGGTGGGGTTCCTAAAAATATAAACACCAACAAGGCTAGATTTCGTAATCAGATACATTGAAAATGCTGGTAATATTATTTATTAAGGCAAACACGCTGTGGAAATCAAAGCAATGGGCATCTCTCATCAGGCTGAGGCATTACCGATACCTACAGAAAACAAAATAAAAACTCCACCAATATATTTACACAACTCCGAAAAATTGAACTACCAACTTACTTTGTGGAACAAAAAACTAAAAATAAGTTTTCAACAGGTAATAAAAACAATCAACAAGAAATAAATCTAATAATAGAAGGATTATCGTTGCAGGACAAAACTCTACAGTGAAAATAAACTAAGCTGCCACACTTTTCACAGAAAAAAATGAAGCTGAACTAGCAACGCTAAAATGTCCAGTTAAAAAGATTATTGGGCTTTTTAACAAAAATAAATAGTCAGTCCCTCTATGCGCAATTGAAAATGCACAAGAAGGCAGAAAAATCTTTAGCGCAATGAAACTTATCCACAGCATCATTGAAGGTGAACCGCTAAGAGGATTCACAGAAGTGCCAGTTATATAACCACACGCGAAATTACTACCAATCACAACTCATCGTGTAAAGGGCACAGGAAACCATTTGTATCCTAAAAAAAAACAAATGAGAACCCTCAGTGAGTAAACTATCTAGAAAAGCACCTCGCAAACTATAGAGAATACAGTTATTTCCTCAAAATAAAGCAGTTGAGCGATAACAGCTACAGAACACCAAATAAATCACACGTCCAAGTAAGTGTAATAACTAGCCAGAATGCCTCTAGAAATCGGCCACCAACTCCTGGCTAACACCAAGGTTACTCACCTTAAACTATCGCTAACTCCTCGAATGATTCCCAAAACCTAACTGACCTCATCACAACTATCTTAAAGAAACTCGTGGAATTACTCATTCCACACTTAGAAAAACTAACTTCTAGTTACAATGTTTTCCAACCTACTAACGGATGCAAATAACCAGAAAATATTAAGTAAATTAAACTTGACCAATTAGAATGCCAATGGTGTTAAAACACAATGATCTTACAATACAACGTGCAACATTTATTGACTTTTAATTAAATACAAGAAAACACTGCTTGTATTACTGAAACGCATTTTATCAATACTGAAATGTTTCGTCTACCAGAATATCAACTTTATTGAAAAGGCAGAAAAGCTATTAAAGCCTCGAGAGGTGTCGTGATCTTAAAAAAAACAAACCTAAAACGCCACCTACTTCACCTCAGCGATATAATAAATATTGAATCTATATACAAATACACACTGAAAATAACAGGTTCCTGAAACTGATCAGTGCATACAAACAACCCAATAGAAAACTGCTTGAAACTGACATAGCTAAATTATTCCACAGCACAGAGGCTACACTGCCACTAGGAGACCTAAACTCAAACACAATTTGGGGATACCGAGTAACAAACCCGAAGGGCTTAAGATTGATGAACCATGGTATATTAATTTCATCCCTAAATCAATTTGCCCATTACCCGTATAGAACTTATCATCAGCTTGACGTATTAGACATTATACTACATAAGAACCTTCAAAAAACAAGGCAACAAATGGTAACAGACGAACTAGACTCTGATCATTCTCCAGTAATCAAGTCCTTTTATGACTTACCACAGATTATGCCACCTATCCCTAAACTTGCTGATGGACGAACTGACTGAGCAACCTTCAAAAATATCCTCAACCAAAGACTTAGTTGGACTGGTCCACTACAATCCACAAAGTCGACGAAGCAATAACGAAATACACGACGGCTACAGAAGCCGCCTACTAGCCGCAGAAACACAGAAGTACTGCTCACACAATTTAACTCCTATCATACAGAAAAAACTAATAATATCGAAAAATAATAGGTGTATAAATAAGTTCTCGGCTTTTTTTTCTGCAAAATTAAAGTTTTATTTAAAAACAAACAAAAAAAGCTTAAGTATCAAAGTATTCTTCGTTTTGCCATCTTTCGGGTAGCTTGTGAATTCCCTGGTGATAGAAGCTCACTGGCTTCGAGACGATAAAGTTATCGATGCATTTTCGGAATTCTTCTGTTTTGAAGTGCGTATCAGCCAAGTGATGCTGTAACGACCGGAATAAATGATAATCGGAAGGGGCCATGTCTGGGCTATACGCCGCATGTGGAAGAAGTTCCCAGCCTAACGCGAAGATGTGTTCTTGCGTCGCCTTCGTAACATGTGGTCGGGCATTATCATGGAGCAAGATGACTTTTCGACTTCCTTGTCCAGTAAATGGCTTCTATTCTTCGATTGCGTCGCTCAAGTTGATGAGTTGCTGTTGGTAGCGATCCGCCGTAACTGTTTCACCTGGTTTCAAGAGTTCATAGTACAGCACACCTTTCCAATCCCACGAGATACAGAGCAAATTCTTTTTGGCGGGGATATTGGGCTTTGGAGTCGATGTCGAAGGTTTACCAGGGTCTACCCATGATTTTTTGCGCTTGGGATTGTCGTACAAGATCCATTTTTCATCGCCCGTAATAATTTTATGCAGAAAATCCCTTTTTCGGTTCCTTGAAAGCAAATGGAGTGCGGTGTCACGCCGTTGATTTTTGTTGTCTTCGGACAGTTTATGCGGAACCCATCTGCTTTCCTTTTGTATCTTACTCATCGCATGCAAACGTAGGGAAATGGCTGGCTGAGTGACGCCAAGCTGTTCTGCAAGCTCTTTTCCAGTTTGTGCATTGTTTTGATCCAGCAATGTCTGCAGCTCATCCGTGTCAAATGTTTGAGGGTGTCCAGCGCGTGGTTGATCTTCAAGTCTAAACTCTCCTCCGCGAAATCTTTGGTACCACTTTTTGCACGTTGCATAACTTACAATATTCTCACCATATGCAACACAAATCATTTCGGTGGCTTCAGCAGCGATTTTCTTAAGATGAAACGCGGAGTGGATAGAAAATCGAATATGCTCTTTTGTGATTGCCATAGTGAACACAGCTGATTATTGAGGTTATGTGCATCAAACGCCAAATCGCATGATGTTTCGAAATACTAAATGTCATTGCTTTAAAACCGCAAGAGGGCGGACTAATACGTCACATGTAAACGGCGATTTGTGTCCTGTGAAATCTAAAGCTGAGAACTTACTTATACACCTAAAAATACAGAAGAAAATGGCAAAAAACTCGACTACCTTATCATACAACACTATATAACAAATAAAACCATCTAGTTAAACAAGAGCTAGATAGCTTTAGAATAACAAGATACAATGGTTACCTTGAAGGAACACATCCTGGAGACCCCATCATGTGGCTGGCCACAAAAAACGGCTAGGCAGCCTAACATCATTTATCCATTAGTTATAAATAATGCAATCTACATCGCCAAAGAGAAAAAATCAGAAATTTTAGCCACATACGTAGAGCAGGTTTTCACATAAACTCTAGTCGACTAAAATCCTAATCCTTGCGACCCAAATAGCAAATACTGTAGATAAATTCCAAATGCAAGAGACCGCAGAAATCGCCCCTGCATCTATTTAAGAAATCAAGCTGTATATTATACAATATCTTCCTAAGTAAATCCCCTAGACATGGCCTTATAAACAATATTAAAACACGTCCAAAAAAGCAATAGCCTACCTAACTTCAATCTTCAACGGCTGCATGAGACTTGGATACTTGACTACTTGAGAACGTAATGCCAATCTACAAAACGGGAAAGAATAAACAAAACCCTGATAGCTACAGACTCATTAGTTTATTATCCACCCTAGCCAAACTCTTTAAAAAAGTCACCTTCAAGACTTTCCTTTAGAAAATGAAGTCCCCGCCCCACCAGTCCGGATTTAGATCATCACACTCAACCGCTCACCAACTTCAGAGAATAACGGAGTTAATTAAAAGAGGTACGAAAAAAGACATACACTGCAGCAATCTTTCTGGATCTAGAAAGGACATTCGAGAAAGTATGGATGAAAGGGCTCGTCTTCTATCAATACAACACTAACGATGTTTGCAAATGATACCACAATCTTCACTCAGAGTGCTTCAATTGAGACAATAATAAAATATCTTCAAAATACAATAAACTTCACTCGTGATTAGTTCCAGAAATGGAAAACACAAATAAACTCAACCAAATCCCAAGCAAAGATTTTCACACTGAAGCATTATACGGAACTTTCATTGATTAGAATAAACAATGTTGGCATACCATAGAAATCAAAGGTTAGGAAGTAAAGCACCTGGGAGTCTACCTGGATGAAAGACTCAACTGAAGGCATCAACTAAACAGAAAATTTAATGAGTGCCATACTAAACTCATCACAGTGTATCCACTAATCAACCATAGATCCCAACTCAGATCAAAATGTTCATTGTTAATGTATAAGACTATTCTCTAACTTACACTAACTTATGCTTGCCCAGTATGAAGTAACCCACTCAAAACATCATTCAAGAAACTGCAAACTATGGAGAACAAAGTGCTACGTGTTGCAATTAACAGCCCTTCGTTCGTATGAAACAGACAAATACACCCAGAGTTCCTCTCATAACAGACTACATACAAAAATTAACAAACTTGTGCTGCGTACAAGTGCAACAAAATTAAATTTCAATCAAAAGAATTTACACACAAGACTGAAGCGTAAGCTTCCCCAAAATAAAATTTGAACTACAATGTTAGCCGGAGGTGTGACTGTACTCACTTAATCCTTTCTCCAAATAAATATTATTCCTTTATCATCATTTTGCATATTATACCCTAGCCGTATATTGCATTATAATCGTAGATATTTAAAATTTAAAAAAAAGAAAGCTTGAGAGACTATAGTGAATACTGTAATCATATAATGGCATCGAATATGTATGTAAACATCTCTCTTTTTTTTGGTTATTCTTTCGGCAATTTTGATGATATCATATCAATTCCTGGTGCTTTGAAATTGTTTAATATCGTTAGGACTTACCAATTTTGTGTTTGATATTTGCACCATGTGTACGTTAGTGTTGTCGAGAAGCACTTGTGTATTTTGATGAATTATCGCTGAAGATGGTGAATACATTGTTTAGATATTATGCCTTTTCTCAACTACTTCTATCTCATGTGGGTATATTTGCTTGTATTCCTAATGGAGGAGATGCTGTTAGAAATTTTCGAAGTAATTTGATTGGCCGCCAAATGAAGTCGTTAATGATGCAGGGTTGTAAAAAGTTGCTGTCCATCATTTCTTTCAACTTTATTTATAGTATATTACTTATCGATCGTACATTTTTTATCACTTGGAATGTGTAGCCGGTACCAACTCGCTCTTGCTGTTCTTTTATCTGCTATAAGTTTTTTTTACTTCTACTGGAATGTTGGATTTTTGTTCATAAGCTTCTAGGTGAGGTGTAGCTTGTTTGGCAGTTTCTTGTATAATTTTGATTGTGGTGTTGCTTCTTGTACTTTTCCAGTTTGTTTTCGAGTTGTGCAGTTTAAGTGACTTCATAAAATTTATTATAAATGTGCTGAGGATCTGAATTATGATTGGAAACTATATTAGCGTAAGTTGAGATTATACGTGAACCATAAAGAAATCCACTTTTTTATGTTTTGCTGAGATGGACAGTACACCGCAGAGACTGTTTTAAATTTAGCTAAGGCAGTTTGAAGATTATTTTTCCATACTTTGGTAATGCTTAATGTATAATCGTTAATTTTATTAAGAACAGTATTATCTGAATGACTGGTATGATACAGATTATAATAGGGTATTTTAAGGTATGACCTTTTTGTGGAAAGAATGCTTTTTTGGATTATGAAATTAATTACTAGTCACATTCGATAATCAACGGAAATAAATACACACGTAGTCCATATGAGAAATAATTGTCTGACAGCTTCACAAACAAATGCAAAGCAGTTTTCAAAATGTTAGCTAGCACAGGTAGCATATGCAATTATTTTTTTAATGACTCTCATAACACAACACAAATCGGCGCAAGGTGAAATTAACACAAACTTTAATTGGCTCTATGATGTCGAATATAATATGCGACAAAAATTTTCCGGATTCACCTGTTAATTAAAATAGGTTTTATGTAAATTTCCCAATTTTATTCTAAACTTTACATAACAAATTAAGCGTCCATTTTCGAATTTTCTTGACAGAGCAAGCATATGATAATATCTTCTTGCATGACTAGTTTGTTCATTTGTAGCAACAAACCGTTTGAAAATTTGTGGATGTATTCGTGAGATACAAGATTATTTGACTGCTGTTTGAGATTAGATTACAAAAAAAAACTACAAAATATATTCAGACCGGGTAAATTGCAGTTTATCGATTAGATAGGAGAGGACTAGATAATAATATTTTCAAAACGTCTTCCTTTGCTCTTGGCCACGAATTCTAAATGTTTCAAAAAGTAATCAATAATTTTGTGTTTTTTCCTCTTCTATTGAATTAATATCATTTTTAATGAGAATTTTGAGGCCATCGATGAATAGTTACAGAGGTTTAAATAGGGAGAATATGGTGGCATATTCCCAAACATTTCTTCAAAAGAACTATCAAAAAAAAAACAGAAACTTTAAAAATTTAAGATTAGAAAATTTTGTGGGGTCCCGCACACAAATAGGTGATCTATTTGCTATACAAAGATTCGAGCAGTGAAAATTCACAAATCTAACTCCTTGATGAGTAAAAATTACAATCAAAACTAAACACAAACTCCGAAGAAAAAGAAAAATCATGAATTCGGTAGTGACAGGAAGGATGAAAGTTTACAAAAAAAATATAAAAAAAATAATTGTCGTCAGAAGTAAATATGTGGTTAAGTAGGAAAATATGAATAAAAACAAAGTAAGAAGAACTAAAGTTATAAAGCAAATGGAAATATTTAGATATTTGCAAAATAATAATTTTCAAAGAAATTGTCATTTTAGATTTTTATATAGTTAGAGAACACCACAAGAAAATAAATGCCATCTAGAGGTAATTAAAGGCATACAAAAATTATAATTGTTTTTAAAATACTGCAACATAATTGAACTGACTAATACTTAACTGAAAATAGATATAAACAAATCCATTGTGTTAAGGGCATCAAGAAGCAGGCAAAATCTGTAACAGTCTGTCTTGATATAATTCTAATCAAAATTTCAATATATATTTATATATTCTCCCTATATTTTTTCAATATCGTTCATTTTTAGATTATGCCTAAGGATAGGTCTAAGAATGTATGTTTCAAATTTACATCATATTAATACAACAACTAAGTGTGCAGTTTTATATAAATCCAAAATAAGAGCCTGTATCTGCCCCAAAAATATTGAATTAGTTAATGTAATGAAAATAGATTTGAGCATTTGTAACGTAACCTGGCAACCAATGAAAGTGGACCATAATGCGTGTGCGTAAATGAGGACGACTTCACCGGGCTAGTGAGTGAGTACGTGTAATATGTGATCGTCATATTTGCAATAATAGAGCAAGTAAAGTAGCAAATCTGTATTAAAGTTTCTTGTTTAAGTGTAAAACATGCGTTAATAAAACTATTCGAATAATTCAGTGGCTTTTAAAAATTGTGCAATAAATGCAATACGAATAAAGGCATTGTACAAACGATTTAGATGTTGATCTACGTTCTAGAAGAAGAGCAACGAGCAGAACAATAGAAAAAGTTGAGCTTGTGCAGGCTACAATGAATAAGGATCGGCGACTGACAGTTCGAGAACTAATAGGTGAACTGGGGTTCCAAAAACTAAAGTGTGTGAAATTCTAGGGGGAGATCTTGGCATGAAACGTGTCATTTCAAAATTCGTTCCGCAGTTACTGTTACCAAAGCAGAAGAAGCTACAGTTGCTAATGACTTGCTTCAGAATATTCCTAAAACATAGATCATTTTTGAAAAAAAAAATTCTAAACCGTTGATGAGAATCAGGATAATATAACGAGGCAATTATTCGTGATTCTAACAAAAGACTTTAAATAGTAGAAACTAAGCTGAAAGAAGTATGTGACATCTCAAGGTGCTTACTTCAAAAAATGCTGATGCTATGTACAATGTTTCTTGTATCTTGTACCATTATTGCTAAATATATAAATTTTATACTGTAATTAAACGATACACAGAAATCGTATTACTGCACGCACTTCACATTTGGCAGGATTTTCTACGGCAATGTTCAGTTTCAATTAATCTAGCGGAAGAATAAACTGCAACACAACCTTCTTTTTCCACTCCACACTGCCTACTGAACTATTGCGTACAACACTGCAGGACGAATGTCGCTATCCCCGCCTTTTTATCACGCGTGCACAAACGGATATGCCTTTCCGAATTACCCTCGTATTTTAGTCTTAAATTGTTTTATAAATAATTTGAGCTGATTATAAATTAGGAGAACAGGTACCAAAGAAGGCTGAAATATATTTGTTAATGATGATTTAAAAACTATTCACATTAGTGAAAGAAAACATTATTTTAATACCAAACCTCTTAAAATAAATCCATTACTGTTGAAGAATTTATCATTAACAGGTCTTGAGATAAAACTATTCAAACAACAAAAACCCAATGACATAAATGTTGAAATTCAAATTGTTATTTTAGTTTTGAAAAAGCAGATACAGCATTTAATAGCAAGTAAAAAAAACAAAGCTAAATTAACACTAACAGGCTACATAATATGACAAATTCTACATCAATATTTAATCGTCATATTCCTCTTTAAGACGCGTATGTTTTCTTGCGCGCGCTGCATTAGGTAGCGTTCCCCATCGGAAATATGCAAATACAGCTGCTACCACCAAAATACAAACAACAATGACCAAAAGAATGATCGCAACGAGCACATTTACATCGGTCTTCAACCACGAAAACAAAGGAGCAGTTAAATGATCCTCCATCAAGTGGGTATAAAAGCTAGGAGCACGCTTGACTTCAACTTTGATTAAATTAGTAGCCCACACCAGCCGTAGATCCGACTGCTCGACTTCGCACTTCCAAACGCCGCTGTGCGACATGTTCACAGATTTCAAGTGTTCCACGTTAACCGCTGCTAACGTTGTAATGCCATAATCTATGTATACGGCGTCATTAAGCATCCACCTTTGACGTAAATCCGAATAGACGTATCCCAATACTACGGCATTAGACTTCAGCGAAACATCTAAGGTTGCTCTGGTGCTTATTTGATTGTGTGTTGCATTAACTGTTAGAGCTATCACGCGGAACACTACGCGCTGCTTGTTAATACGATACAGCATGCACACATATACGCCTGTATCGAACAATTCAGCTCGATTAATTAGAATGTCATCGCTTTTAAATTCTATGTGATCTGGGTCTGGCTTGACCAGCAATCCATTTAATGTCCATTCGTAATACGCGTCCGGCGACTGCACTGAAACGATATCCAGTATTTCGTGGTCATTTTCTAACAAAATAGGATGCGATTCGGAAACCATCAAATTATAATTTTCACTCTGCAAATGAGTGCGCACTTTCTCCAACGTTTCCGGACTTAGATCGCCACATTCAAAGTCATTGCACAGCCCAGTAGAAGTGGAGGGGCCTTCGCAAAGTTTCCCAAATATGTTCGGTCTGGGGTTTGAACATGTTCGGGTTCTGAAACCTTCGCCGCCCCCGCAGCTTACTGTACATTGCCACGATGACCAGTGTGACCAACCGCCATCCAAAGGTTTACCGTCGATATCAGGCGGGTCGCAGTTGGCTGTCCACGTAACTACTCCATTTTCTGCACCCACAGAAAACCAATAAAACAGCAAAGGTTCGTCAGATTCGTAACGAAAAATTAGAGTATCATTCCTTGTTATATTTAAGTCATTTTCTGTGAAGGTTATGCTGAAAGTTGCCCAGGAACTGTTTATAAGTAGCGTCTCATCAAACCTACGAGAAAGTAAAACCTCAACGTCTTGATAATAATTTTTAACCAACAGTATATTATTTTCTGTTTCGGGTTGGTTGATTATTATGGTATGATATTCCTTCGTCTCTGGAAGTTTAAACAATGGTATCAAAACTGTACCAGTTCCTCTCATATGTAAAGTTAAATTTCTATGTAATAAATTATCAGATTCAGACCACAATCCTAGTGGCATGACTCTAGAGTAGCTCTTAACTGAAGTCACTTCCGTGTGGCAGTCATCGCATTTAAAGTAAACGCCTATTGGGTGCCCTTCTATAGAACTATACGTAAAAAACACTGGCTCAAAAGCATTTGCTATATCTTGTTTCCATTCAAACAACGCATCGGGTACGCCTTCAAACCCCATCATAATCTCTCCCTTCCTTATTTGTAACCAAAACGAAACCCATTTTCCAGCAGGTATCAAACGTGACGTGGTTTTTCCTTTTACTAGTTTTCCTTTATGGTACAATAGTATTTTTTCATTGCTTTCTGCGCCTATAATTAGTTTAATTCTGTCGTCACCTTTTAACGACTTAATTTCAAATATTATTCCATCTAGTAAGTCGGGATTCCATTCCTTTAATGAAAAATGTAAACCGCCATGTATCCCAGTTTCCTTCCACTGGGGAAGAATATAAGTATCGCGACCTGCATAAAACAAATTTCACTAACATAATCATCCAATTTTGTATAAGTAGAATCCTTAGATACCTTCACTAGTACCTATCACCAAAATAGTACATTCTTCTGACATCGTGCAATCTCTAACATCACAAATATCCTGCACTGTCGCGTCAGCGGTAAAACACCAACTCCCTATAAAATATTTAAAGTTTATATTCATTAATATACTATTTGTGATGTGGATATAACCTGCAACATTTCGTGAAGGATTTCTGCAGAAATTTTGAGCTTCCGCAACAGACATATCCGGATATAATGTGTCATTTAAATAATCTAAATAAGAACTTGTAATATTAAGGTTACTAATGTATGTCACCCAGTTTTCACAGGTTCGATTAGAACGAGTCTTATACAATTTTCCAATGTAATCATTACCAGTACCAGCCATCCTGCATTCAGCTGATTTGCATTTGCGTATATGACAGTAATGCTTTTCTATTTGCGAACTAGGACCTTGCTTGGAAACATAGCAGTATGTCCCTAAACAAAGTTAAACTTAATAAAATTCCATTTTAAAGTATTTTAATTCAATAACCTTTCTGTTCGTTTTTTGGATCCCTACAGTAATTCACCGCCTTTAAACTATCTTCATCAGTATCAAACAAGTCTTTTGTATTTGCTAATAACTTCTTGCCTGACCACGGCAGACAAGAAAGCCCTTCATGAGTAACAGCCTGTGTTCCTGTATATCCAGGCTCATCAGCACTCAGTGCACACTCTGGAAGCCAAGAATTTGGCGGCGTTGCAAATTTGGGTGGTTTACAATAAAATGTCCAATGCGCTACACTATTATCTGAATTTGGGGAAAACCAACGCATTTTCTTAACGAGAGGATGCTTAGCTTCAAGAATCATGTGCGTTCTCAAGTCTCTCGACCAATAAATTTGCAACGAATCGGCAAATAAAGAAACAGAAAGTTCATTCCATTTCCAGTAATTTAATAATGGCCTAAGTTCAATTTCTTTAAGCACAATTTGTGGACCGTTTTCATATTCGGTGCCTACTACACGTGTCAGATTATCCGCTGCCCTGGCAAACACGATTTCGATGTTGGGATAACTAACAACTGGAGTTGGTACCAACACAATGCTGGCGGAATGAAACGACCGTAAATGAAACTGCAGGTCATGCCCAATATTCGTTTCACGCAAGGGCCAAAAATATTGGGAAACTGAAAAAGTTGTAGTGTGAACCTGACATTCATCCGTGTCATCGCAAAAGGGAAAACTCCACATCACGTTCGCGCCTTGAAAAGCATAAAAATAAAACGCGTCTTTCTTCAACCCAAGCAAAGTCTTCTTCCTTTTATATTCGGCTAAAAAAATTGGTTTGTGAACACCAGGCTTTTGCAAGGAAATAAAACCAGACCCCCAAGTCAACGAAAAGAAAGTAAACTCGCTAGATTTTAGTCCACCTACTACGTGTTCATACTCCGGTTTATCTTTATTGCCGATTGTTAATGCGCATAAGCGATTGGAGATGAATACCTCTACTGCAATCCCCGCGTCGTCAAGCTGCACTTCACTTAAAGGCAAGGCCAATACCGATAAAACTAAGCGTGCGCTGGCAAAAGGGAATGAATCCGAATCCCAGATTTTCAGTCCGAATGTTAAATTTGTTAGGTTTTGATTGAAACTAATATAATGTGTATATAAGGAACTATTGCGAGAGAACACTATGCAATCCTGATCGTCGCAAAATGGTATATCGCAATATTCACGTTCGACTCCACCGGAATCGTCAATTTCTACGAAACACCAAGGTCCTCCAACGTCCCCATCGGGGTTACGACAGTACTTCTTCGCATCAGCAAGATTTTCATCGGGAAATTTGGCAGCTGAAAATTTTTCCTGCTTAATGTAATCGCCCTTATTTCTAACTTTGTTTCGGTCTTTGTTCCACTTCAGACACTTCCTGTCTAAAAGACCGATTATAAGCGCCATTCTTCTAATGTGCGGGTTACAAACCTGACGAGCCGCGATCGTGCTGCCCGCCGTATTCAATTCCGGGCCCCGTCAGTTTGCACTCGGTGTAAATACATAGGGGAATTTCGCACGTTTCATCAATGAGATTGGGATCCATGGTGTAACACCATGGGCCTCTAGAGTCTCGGTTTGGATTCCTACAGTAATTTTTCGCGCGCTTCTTAGAGTCTTCCGGGAACATGTTCTCCGCGAGGCTGCTATCGACCTTGTGAACTGGAGTATCCGTCTCCCAGGACTGACAGCGGACCCCGGACTCCGTTTTCGATATCTCACCGTGATACTCGAGGCCTAAGTGGCTTAATTTGCAGAGAGATACGTCAGTCAAGTTGGGGAGGCCGCAGCCTTTATTAAAATATAAAGCTAGCCAAAAGGATAAGGCGGCAAATTTAAGAAATTCATTATTCATACTTAAAAAGTTAAGAATAATCTATTGACAGATGACTTAAGATCATTTGATTTTTGTTTACAAAATTAAAAAATTCTTAGAAGATAAAAGGTAACTCAAAATATTAGCAAAAACACATTAACAGCTAGAAGGGAAACACTCCTGACAACAGTGTTACATTCAAGTGAACAAGACAATAAAAAAGAGATACTGAAAAAAGCAAATTCACTTTTTTTTAAATGTTAAAGGCGGACATCCTGGTGTTGTGCTGCTCATTTTGATATATAATGTTGCCATGTACACTTTGTAGTTTCAATGTATAATTAATCAGCCAGTAATCAGGAGTTTTAATATAAATTATATATATAAAAAAAATTATGAGTGCTGCTGCTGCTGTCACACAGGTCAAAGGTCAAATCGTTCGTGCCGACCCGAGCGCCTCCGAAGGACAAATTTCGGCCCGGCGACAGGCGCGGCCGAGGCAATATATTTCCGGAACCGCAAGCGATGGAAAATTTTCGTTTGAGAGCGGGTAATAAAGCACTTATACATAAAAAAAATTATGAGTACTGTCACACAGGTCAAAGGTCAAAGTTCAACTCTAACTGGGTTTACGTAAATGCGTTGTCATGGCAACGGCGTACGTCAATTATGTCAAACAGAGCTTTTTAATCGTGTTTTTATTTATTTTTAAAAACTACTATGCGAAGGGGCTCAAGCATGTCAGAGTTGGACAAGCTCGGGGCTGCTGCCAGACCTTGTAATATATAAATAAATTATAATTAACACGAAGAGCATAAGTTTACACAGTTTCCAGTTTTAAAAGATAAGATAACGATAAAGTATACCTTTTATCTGAACTATCAGAACAAGTTAACAGATGAAAAAGTAGAACTTTATTAAAAACCAAAATCATTATTCCATTCAGAGATAGAAAAAAGGACAAAACCAGAAATACACAACATAAATCTAATTAAATCATCTTTCAAAAAAAAAAACAAATTTTTGGCGTGAAAGCATCTTTAAGTTCGGTGCGAATACTAAGAGTCATTCCAAAATTATGAGCGAAACCAAACGGTCCAGTTTAAAACGAGTAATACTCGAAGACTGCTGGACGGAGGATAGCGGGAAGAGCAACATTCAACAAAGGAAAATTGAAAGCGATAAGCAAACCAGCAGAAATTTCCCCCGCCCACCGTAATGCAGGGGGACGAAACGACAAGTCGGTGTACGCCGAGTGGTTTTGGAGAGCGTGTATCATCGTGGCTTGATATGAGAAAAATAATGACTGTTTTGTGTAGAATCAACTACTGCGGACAATTTAAAGCTAATTAAATTTTGGAAAACTCTAAGGCAGTGAAGTTGAAAAGGTCGCAGTACATAAAAAGAAAATGGAAGCAAAATCAGCGTAACGCAGGTCGAATTAAATGCGTCGGTGTCGGCATTCCCGATTGAGGAAGAAAGCCGAGAGAGAAAAGGCTATGCGGGGGAATGATGTTGGCACAATTATCGATGAATGGCATCAAAATTTCGGCACGTCAACTTTGGCGGGATTAAGTGGTGTGGGGGGTGGATTTACAGAAATGGAATCTGACGATCCCATAGATGGTCAACTTGGGAGGTCATCACGCACTTCATAAGCGCGGAAAAACCGATGAGCGGCACCAAGATTTTGGCGCATTGACTTCGGCCGGATCCAGTGGTCTGGTAGGCAGATTTACAGCAATAGAACAGCCTTCAATGGACGAAGATTATTCTGAAAATCCGACATCTCCATGAGCGGTAAATCGATGAGCGGTACCAAGATTTAGACGCGTTGACTTCGGCGAGATTCAGTGGTGTGGTAGACAAATTTATAGCAATAGAACAGCCTCCAATGGACGAAGACTCTGACGTCCCCTCAGCCTGGAGGTCATCACGGACACCTCAGGGGCAGACGAAATTCAGCGAATGTACGCGTTCATACTATGTTATCCTATTGGTAAGCAGCTAATATATACTTCAACAAGACTTTTGTTTCAAACGAGTTTTTTGGTTTCATTGACCAAAACGACGTTTTCACGGAAATCTCACCCTAGTAGCCTCGACTGTTACCCACTAAATTTTTTTTGTCAAATTCACAATCCATCAAATAATAACTCTCTAAATTTACGTTGTTAAGTACATACAAGATAATGGTACTTTTTATGGATATATCAACTGAAATCTAGCCAAATTTATTTTCGACAAAAATTATAATTTAGTTCTCTGGATTGTAATTTTTCTAATATTAATAGCTATGAAATATGGTTTGGAAAGTAATCATTTAAATGAACTGAAAAATGGAAATAACTAAATAAAATGATCAAAAACAAATTGGTGAGTCACATTAAATACATATCGGATACAGAAAGAGCTACACTGTGAAACAATATAGACGATGCACGTAAAACTACTTATGGCATTAGAATGATTATGGAAAGAAAGAATTTAAAAATATAATGGAAACAAAAACAAACTTGAGGATGAAAAAGGTGATGACAAAACTGAAAAATTTATAGAAAAATTGAGAAGAGAAAAAGTATCACATGAGCTTATGAGAAAGATATTTAAAAAACAGCAACTAGTAGAAGAGAGAATTAAACGAAAACTTCGCTAATTTAAATGAAGTCTTTAAAAATGTAATGGTTCTGGTTCTAACAAAAGTAAGAAAAGCTGCTGATTACAGACCTAATTTTATTATTTCACATTCAATAACGCTTAATTTTTCACTACTGTTTCTTAAGTTTAGTACATTTTCTCTGATGAAAAATTAACAATATATGAGTATCTATCTATTGATGTACATATCAATTGCAAACATTTTCTTCTTTGATGGTATAGAGAAGGGAACGTTAAAAACAGAATCAACTTTTTTAAAAATTTCATGTAATGGTCTAAAAAAACAACGTAGCTTTTAAATTGATAATCTATGCAGAGTTATTTAAAAATAAACCCAAAGCTTCGATTTTCTTGCAAATAATTTGATTGGCTTATTGTGTCGTTAAGTTTTTATTCTTTATACGTCCTGAAGTAAGGAGATATTGACCTCATCAGAGAGAAAACTTCAAGATTTCTTAATAACATCCAAAGAAGTTATTATGCTAAAAAAATTAGAATTATTTCTACATTTCGTAAATTTTGCTAATTGACAACTTGGAATCACAACCAACTTTTAAATAATCGATTTGATTTATATAATGACCATTATGTAAAATTCTTTTTGATATTTCTAACTACAAACGATTAAATATTGTAGAAGATTGGGCGAGGTCTCAAAATCAATTAAAACAAGCAGACATAACTAATGTCAGTGATTCCTTAACATAATATAAGTACTCCTAAACCGTTGAAATAAATAATTAAACGTGCCCTGCTTCAACGCTGTCACTGTTGCTGTTTTTCTTTGTCACAACCGCCTTTTTATAAGAAAAAACTAAAAACGCACCATGATAACTCTTTGCGTTGATAATAAAACAACAATAAAAGAATAAATTAAAAAGTACTAAATTGAGACTGCTAATGAGATTTTTAAAATAGTTACAATCAAAAGTCATAAAACATTACAGGAAGCATCACATTTTTTTTATTATAAACCTAAATAGATTAAAAAACATCATGATGTTTTTATATTACTAAAAAATCAAACAAAGCAAAATCATAAAGTGTAATACATCCTTGTAATCAGAAGAAAAAACTGCATTTGAAATTGTAAAAATCCAATATGGTGGCCATAAGAAAAAAAAATTGACTATCGTCTCTGACATTTCAGAGTGGGTAGCAACCATAATGACATTTTTAAATTTCTTATGAAAAAGTGTCTGAATTAAAACCGTGTAATTTTACCGGTTTTCGATTTAAAAATTAAAAATGAAAATGACATTTTTTAATTTTTTCACAATATTTCGAAAATTATCAATAATAAATCAAATCTATTTCCAGATTCTTGATAAGCATAAAAATACGCAACTTTGCCCTAATTTAACCAACCCTGTAACTCTCAAGATAACCGAGATCCCCATGGTGAGGCTCGAAAATCGAGCACCCTGTATAACGGTCAGCTGATAGCGTTTAAATAGTAAAGCAAAATAGTAAGGGCTACTGGTTATTTCTTTAAAAATGTAATTAATTTTCAAAAAGACCACAATTGCCCTTTGAAATAATACACTTATATAAAGTATGGAAAGCAATATCGCAATATATATATATATATATATATATATATATATATATATATATATATATATATATATATATATATATATATATAAAGCAATGTCGAGTGCAAACAGTTGAAACTAGTGGACATACTGTTCTGATCATCATGCAATAATGCTACAATCACACTGGCGTTCTAAATAAATATTTACACTTTGTTACTTTATTTGCTATTTATAAAATTTGTAGACTTTTACTATGCTGTAAAAAAATCGCGTACTAAGACTCTCAATAGGCCTCTAATTACACCATACTACCTACCAGTCGTAACCATGGCTTCGGAGACGGTATAATGCCAAGTTTTCATTCTATTCAATTTCCTAACTTTATGTAACATAATTCCTATTATCAACAACAACCATCTTCTATGGGAAACACGCAGCTTCTACATCACAATCTATTTAACCTGTGCCCAACCACCCAACTGTATGCTACACCCATGTTTAATACATTCTTTCAGTAATCTAAAATTGATACTAGTTCAAGTATAGATATGTAAGAATTTTTGAAACACAAACAGAAACACCGCCTAATGAAAATCCTTGACAGAAAGTACATAATAAAAATAAACAGAAAGTATCAAACCGAAAATATCAAGCAGTTACTGCCACAAATTCCCCATGTTAAATAAATTCAACGTATTATTAAATAATACCACAATGGAGGAAGCAGGTACATCAACAACAAACAGTCAAACTCTTAAACTTAACCTTAATTGTTTAAATCGTATTTTAAAACCAACAGAAAATACTTTTAAAGCTACGATTGATAAGCTGATAAGCATAGGTATCAGTTAAAACAAGAAAAAACATACCACGTAATCATTAGATATTTACACCCTACTATCGACACCAAAGACAAAAACAGAATTGGAACGATTGGGTCATCACATTAGAAACGTTCACAAAGTCAAAACTAGAATTACTAAAACATCACTGCCTATATTCGTTGTTTACATTGAACCAAGAAACAATAAAATAATCTACGATTTAAAATTTCTATTAAATGTGTGCATCATAGTTGAAACACCAAGAACATTCACTGAACCTCTTTAATGAATGATATGTCAAACATATGGATATACTAAAGCATATTATTTTGAAGCCTATGCTTGCGTTAAATGTAGAAAAAACATAGCACAGCAACTTGCACCAAAACAAAAACAAATTAATATATTTTCTAGTTTTCTAGGAATAGTACAACAGTACGCCAATGGCTCGCAATATAGAGTAATTGCTTTTCTGAAAACAAATAAAATTGATGTAACACTAATATCTGAAGCTCAATTCACTACAAGTATCTGTATTAAAATACCAGATTATATATACAATAGAAAATACCTACATGGAATGGCCCGTATAAAACTATAAAGCTTCACAAATTAATCCTATTTGAAGTAGATCACAAGCCATTACTACACAAGTAAATAATTTGATTAGTCTCTTAATATTGTCAGTCGTATATTATCCATTGAGGCACAAAGTTTTTCAATAAAACTTAACAGGTTACTTTGATACGATAGATATGATGCTGGCCATCAGATAAAAACAAAACTCCAGACATCAGATTTCTTTATCGTTAATGGAAAATTTAACAATTACGTCAAAATTTATGATAATTATGACCTCTCTGTGGATCTTTCCCCATCTTAATAGTTCCTGCAATTGTAAAATTTAAGAATCATGCAACAATGACTAAAAAAATGCCGATTGGAACCACTTTCGAAAATATATAAATGATCACTTGAATTTCAATATTAACTTAAAATAAAAACTCCTGAAGAACTCGAATAAACCACTAACCACCTATTTACGTTTATTCAACAAACAGGATGGAATAATACACCCTTATTACAACACAAAGCTCAAAACAACATCCATTTACAAATAAAACAGATGAAAAACGTAAGAGCCAGAGCAAATTGGCAACACAGTCATAATGTTATAGATAAACAAAAATATAATTGTTTAATTAGGGAACTGAAGCAAATCCGAAAGAATTTACGTAATTAACAGTTTAAACGATATTTAATAAATCTCTGGGCCGAATCAGAATTAGAAAAGACTGAAACACTTGCACATCTTACTGAAGTTTGTAAACCTGAAGAAAAAGAGATACATAATAACCTTGATGAGTATCTCGGTACCCCCCTCTACTACCACCACCGTCAATTCGGGCTTTCACGTCCACTGAAATAAAACATGAAATGAAACGTCTAAATAACTATAAAACGTTTGGATTTAACCTCAACCGTAAAAATATTAAAAGAATGGCCTAAAAAGCAATATCGTAGTTAACAATAATTTTTAACTAAAGCGAGACATACTCACGCACACCATTGAAATATGCTCAAATCATCGTAATCTCAAAACCAGGTAAACTTCCTAATGAGCTCAACTCATAAATATCTATTAGTCTTCTTCTATTAATTTTCAAATTACTGGAGAAATGAATGTTATTTAGAATTCAAGAAGATTTACTGTTAGAAATATATCCCCAAACATCAATTCGGGTTTGACTATTCAACAGTGTCATCACATAACTGATGTCATAAATAAACAAACAGCACCGTTCTGAAGTATATTTTAAATGCTTAACGGGAGTTTGATAGGGTTTGGCATAAACGTCTTTTATTCAAAACTAAAACAACTGTCCCATATCAATACTATGAAAATCCTACCTAACCATACGTTATTTCTAAGTCAAAACTGACAACAAAGTTTTACTCTGTCATATGATAACCGCAGGAGTTCTACAAGGCAATATTTTAAGAGATTGCAGATCTGCCTACTAATGAAACTGTAACAAGAATCTTCGCAGAATATACAGCCATCCTTGCATGTGATAGCAGTTATCAAATTAAAAATAATTAATTTCAAATTGAATGTTTTAAATTTCGTAATATTTGTTTGACGTGAAATTAATCAAATACAATATCTGTTGTAAATCAGGCACTTCTAGAGTTTTATTATGCAAAGTGTGACCAAAAAAATTTCTGCGTTTCATTAAGCAATCAATAGAGGCGACAAGATCGAAGTCTCTTAGTACATCTCATACCATTTTTAGTTAACAGCACGGTAGATTCATTTTTGATGTTTATCAAAAGCAACGATTCTATGATCACTACGCGCAACCTTGGCCATTAAAGATATTCCAATTTGGAAAACCATTCTGTTATTGGTTGCTAACTTCAAAACAATGGGTTCAGCTCTAAAAGAAAAACTATCTGACAGACAGACCAATCAGTCATGCTTTTGCTTTGCAAATTTTTGTTATGAATTTAAGAAAAATCTTTACACAATACTTTAAATACTACCCAGCTGTCACAGTCGAGCAGCGGACATATGCCTTCCATCCGCGCTGCTTGTACACATGCGAGGACTCAAACAACGCAGAAATATGCAGGCGTTTTCAAAATTTTCCTCGTAAGCCCCAAATAGACTTCAATATCAAGCAGCAAGGCAGGCAAGTGAAGACGAGTGCCAAAAGCGAAACGTTCTCTGCTAGTGCAACATAAATAGTGTTACAGATAAGTACAATGTAATTTTACGTTGGTAGTCCTATGTACATATAAATATTGTTACATAGTTTAATAGCCTGTAAGTACAATAAATAAGTAGTTTTAATAAATTTACGTGTGTTATTCGCCATTGTGGAAAACAATATAAAAATTCAATGCAACAGACTAGAAACGCTTCCGAGAGTTACCCAAAAACATTCTATAGGATGTTCAGATATACTATTTTCTCATATGTAGCAACAAAACTTAGTTGCACTGTTGTGGATCTTGATATTGTGCACTTTTATCTCTTCAAAAAATAAGGTATTGTATAAACCTGCTAGAAAATTGTTTGCAGCTGTAGGTAATGTGATAGTGTAATAATCGCTGTTTCAGCAAGACAGAGTTTTTAAAAAACTAACACTCTGGAATTTCAACAGATTATGGGCACAAACCACATTTAAAATGTTCTGATACTTTATAAACCCAACAAACGCAACTCGTTTTAAATCTTCAATCATCAATACCTAACTGCTTCACCAGTTCTGCTATAGCCTGAATTTAAACCCCCTCATGGCCATTTACACACGTTTAAACTTTGTTCTACAATCAATTACATTTTTCTTTGATTTATTCTTTTTCAATAATAAACCTCAGCACAAAAATTGCATAAATTATTCCTTTTCATGCACATACCTCTTCATTTTTCAAATTTCTCAATCACTAAGAGTTTTCACGAAGAAAAATTGTCTTATACATATTTTCATTTCTATCCAACAGCAAGTTAATTCAAACATCAGTAGACATGAAAATGAGAAAACTCTACTATAATCTACAACATAAATAACGATCCACAAAATATAGAAGTGACAAGAGCACTATAGGTAATTTGATAAGTGCATATGGAACTTTATTGCCTCATATTACAAATCTGGCATTGAACAAGTGACCTCTGATATCAGCTAACCTGTCAACTACAAATATTGAAAAATAAATAATTGCCGTGTTCCGTTGAAAATAGAGTGATATATACATGTGGTCGTAATTGTCAAGTCTTAAAGTTGATGACGACTTGGAACCCCTACGCTTCAGACCCTAATCAGGCGTATTACGGCCAGCCGGGCGGCTTCCCGCCGCCGCCGCAGCAGCAGCAGCAGCCATACCCGGGCGCGGGCTATCCCAACGCGCCCCCGCCGATGTACGGCGGCGCGCCGCCCCAGGGGTACCCCGCCGGCCAGCAGAATGTCCCCTACGGGCAGCCGACCACGCCGCCCTACGGACAGCCGCCTTACAATAACCAAGCAGCACCTGAAATGACCGCAACAAACGATGACCAACCCCAAACGAGCTCTCATGAGTGGCAAGTAATGAAAAAGAGAAAAAGATGCCCACGCTCCCCTGATAATAACCTCGAATTACAAAGCCAAATCATCGATAACAACAGATTTAATTTATTAAATGACATACACGAAGATAACGTAATGGAAACAACTAGAGACGAACCACAAGCTGCAGTTAAGAAACCCCTCCAGTATATATACACGGAGTAGAAAATTATAACGCAATGATTACAAATCTGACAAAAGTATTAAAACTGAACAATACAACCCAAAACACTAGCAAACAACGTCGTCAAGATAAATACTAATAACCCTGAAACATATCGAAAACTTGTGAGACATCTTGATGACGAGAAAATTATTTTCATACTTATCAGATTCAAGAAGAAAGGGCATATAGAGTTGTAATCAGAAACCTTTACCCAACAGTCGATACCGTGTTGATAAAGAAGAATTGAAAGAGAAAGGACATACTGTACGCAATTTAATGAATATAAGACACAGGGTAGACAAAACACCACTTCCTTTATTCTTTGTTGACCTCGAGCCTGCCAGTAACAACAAAGAGATATACGAACTTAGATCTCTATTAAATATGATAATTACAGTCGAGCCACCAAGGAAAAAACCAATATCATCCAGTGTACTCGTTGTCAAGCATACGGACACAGTAAAACTTACTGCAGAAAACCATTCGCGTGCGTAAAGTGTGGTGGTAACCACAATACCCTGACGTGTACAAAGCCAAAAGACACTCCTGCTACATGTGCATTGTGCAATGGAGCCCACCCAGCAAACTATAAAGGATGCTCTATCTACCAACAACTTCAGTTAAAAAGAGGAAACAACACCGCCAACCCTAGGATGCAAGCACCACAAGCTCTAAAGGCGGCCACAATTCAACCAAACACATATAGGGCAAACAGGTTTCCAACTAGCCCTGCCGCAGCCGTGGCTGGACAACAAAATTTCATAACAACGTCAGACTCATACAACACTCAAAATCAAAATCAAAACAGCAATGACATCTCCCTGTCTCAGTTCCTTTCCAAATTTGAAACCATGTTTAGCCAGTTAATGCAACAAAATACTATGATGCTCAACCTACTCACTAGCCTGATAACCAAAATCTCCCAATAATGGATACCCTAAGAATAGCCGTATGGAACGCAAACGGACTTCTACAACGCCGTTTAGAAGTAGAAGCGTTTCTAAACACCCAAAAAATCGACTTGCTCTTGGTATCTGAAGCACACTTTTCTAATTACAACTACCTCAATATCCACAACTACAGAACTTATTACACCTGTCATCCTGACAACACAGCTCACGCTGGAACGGCAATTATAATCAGCAGCAAATTATCACACTACGAAATGAGAAATTTGAACATATCATATACAAGCCACAAATGTCAAAATTAAAGACCACGTTGGAGACATAACAGTATCATCAGTATATTGCCCTCCGCGGCATTCAATAACGCAGAACCAGTTCGAAGACTTCTTCAGGACGCTAGGAGACCGGTTCATAGCAGGTGGTGATTTTAATTCTAAACACCCTTATGGGGTTCCAGATTAATTAACCCAAAGGGAAGGCAACTATATAAAACCATCTTAAATAATCATTATAATGCAATAGCCACAGGTAAACCCACATATTGGCCAACCGATCTGAATAAACTGCCGGATGCATTAGATTTCCTTATTACAAAAATTTCTCGCCCAACTACATCGATGTTGCTGACTGCTACGATCTAAACTCGGATCACTCTGCTATAATATGCACGTTGAGTAGCTGCATAATCAACAAGCCTGCAAGGCCCAGCCTACACAACAGTCTTACGGATTGGGACATTTTTCGACAATATATTGATGAACATCTATCGATTCCAGCAGTACTTAACACTTCAAATGAAATTGAAACGGCAATAGAACGACTAACACAAACCTTACAATATGCTTCTTGGACAGCTACGCCCATAAAACTACAACATAAATGTAACAAAAACACTAACAACTACTCCTTAGAAATTAGACAAAAGATCAGCGACAAACGAAAAGCAAGACGGATCTGGCAACAAACAAGACACCCAAGAGACAAAAATAAACTAAACACTCTCACCACACAACTAAAAAGATTAATCAAGGAACAGAAAAACGAAACGTTCAATGATTACGTGCGAAACTTATCCCCCAGTCAACACCATGACTACTCATGGCGCGCAACTAGGAATTTGAAAAAGCCTATTATCCCTATCCCTCCTATTCGTAAAAATGATGGCTCTTGGGCCCGATGTGACAAAGATAAAGCGGAGGTATTCGGCGAACACTTAGCTGCAACCTTTCAACCGCACGAATCAGACAGAACTCCATAAGATGATTACGAAATTCTCGAATTCCTTAAATCACCACTCCAACTCCATTTACCCATTCGACACTGTACACCCAACGAAGTCCAAACAGAAGTTAAATGTTTAAAAACTGGCAAAGCACCGGGATATGACCTAATTACGTCCGAATTACTCCGTCAACTGCCAAAAAAAGGGATAGCAGCTATAACACGTATATATAATGCCATCTTAAGAACTCAGTACTTCCCAATCCAATGGAAATTTGCCGAAGTAATTGTCATTCAAAAGCCAGGAAAACCAGCTCAATTACCAGCTTCTTATAGACCGATTTCGCTGTTACCACTCCTCTCTAAGCTCTTTGAGCGAATTCTACTAAGAAGACTTGAACCCATTATAGAAGAATTGCATTTAGTTCCGGAATATCAATTCGGTTTCCGCAGAAAATACTCAACATTGGAACAAGTCCATAGGATAGTGGCTAAGGTAGAAAAAGACTTCGAGGAAAAACGGTTATGCCTAGCAGCATTCTTAGACGTGGGCCAAGCTTTTGATCGAGTTTGGCACCCTGGCCTCCTATATAAGATCAAGCAAACCCTACCGCAACAGTACTATCTGCTCTTCAAGTCGTATCTAGAAAACAGATACTTTCGGGTCAAAATCAATGACAGCCATTCACCAATCTACTCAGTCGAGGCAGGTGTACCACAAGGTAGCGTACTGGGACCGACATTATACCAGTTGTTTACGGCAGACCTTCCTGTTACCGACAATGTTTTAATTGCTACGTTTGCGGACGACACGGCTGTATTATCTTCACACAGAGATCCACTTCAGGCATCAATATACCTGCAAAATGCGCTGGAAGCTTTAGAAAACTGGATAAAGATCTGGCGCATCAAAATCAATGAAAACAAATCGGCTTCAGTGGTCTTCACCCTCCGCAAGGTTGTTCCACCTCCTATAATCTTCAACGGCACTAACATACCACACAAAGAAGATATCAAATATCTCGGTATCCATCTCGATAGCAAACTAAACTGGAAAAAACATATACAGACTAAGCGAAAAGAATTAGATATCCGCGTGAAGATGTTCTGGCTCCTCGGACGAAAATCCCAGCTCAGTTTAACAAACAAGGTGTTGTTATATAAAACCACGTTAGTACCGATTTGGACGTATGGGATTCAGTTTTGGGGATCTGCTAATTCATCGAACATCGAGATATTACAGCGATTTCAAAGCAAAACACTTCGCGCAATAGCAAACGCCGAATGGTATGTGAACAACCGCACATTACATAACGATCTAAAGATCCCATGGATTAAAGATGTCATCAAAGCTTGCTGCATCAGATACAACGATCGTATTAGTGATCACCCTAGTGTTCTAGTGACAGACTTATTAAATAATGCAAATGCAGTTAGACGCCTGAAACGGACAAAGTTTAGTGACCTAACAAATTAGTAATAAGACTTGTATACCTTGTAATGACAGGAGGTCACTCTTGGTGTTCCTCCCCACATGCTATGTACATTAACTCATTTGCTTGTTAGTCTAGTTAGACTAGTTGTAAATATGCAGTAAATAAAAAAAAAAAATATTACAAATCTATACAGTAATCCAAGGTCAGAGGTACCAAGTGAGAGAAAATGAGATATAAATAATCATCAAATGTGAAATATTTACATTTTGCTTCATAATTACTTTAATTATACGTGTCTAATTTTTAATGTTCAAATATTAATGTTAATTCATGTTTTCAATGGTCACTCAAATTAATGACAACTTACCATATGAGGAGTATATATGTAATTAAAAATCACAGCAAAACTAATTCAACAAATAAAATGTAAAATACTTCATATTAACATTACAGTTAAAATAAAGATTTAAATGTGGAATACAACAAAACCTTATAGAGAAAATACACACACGTTTGTTGAATTAATATCTCAGCTAATTTAATTGCTGGGCAAAATCAGTTAAAAGAATGGGAGAAAAGAACCTTAAAATATTTTTGAATGTTTTTTAACTTCCACAATTCTTGCCAGATTTCCTCTCAATTTGAAACACATATTCATTAAATATATATCTATATGGTATAGTCAAAAATGAAGTGAATCATATAAATAAGAGGGTTATAAATATATATTAAATTTTGGTTTGACTTATATGAAAACTACACCTACCTTTTGATGGGCTTGTCATAAGGGTTATTTAAGTTCTGCCCGAGAACAGAGAAATCAAATTTTCTATATGACAAATCCCAATAGCTGCAAAATATGAATATTTGTTTTATCAGTTTTATAAATTTAATCTTTCTGGGGATCAAAATGCAAGGTTTTAATTTTTCTAAAAATCACAACTATATTTCAAGCACTAAAGTGAGGGTATCAATTTTAGCATTATTATATTTCTAGATTCTTCTAAAGGATGTGTTAGAAAAAGTAGAGTTACAAGAAAATGTAAATGAATTATGGGAAGAAATAAAAATAAAAATGTAGCAATGTGCAGAAAAATGTTGAGATAAAAGAGAGGAAAGAAGGAAAAATGGTTTAATGAGACCAGCAAAGAAAGTGATACGTCAAGCAAATATTAACAGAGGAGGGTTAATATATCACAAAAGGCATCAGTGCAGAGCTTATGCTAATGATATTTTATTCATAACGAGAAAAGAACAAGAAATGCAGGAGGTGGTAAAGAAAATGGAAAGTGCAGCAAAAGTGCAAAAAAAAACGAAAGAAAACTATATAACTTGGATAGAAAAAGATTTTGCACAAGAACACACAGAGAAAGGGAGCCGGTATAAATTTGAATAAGAGAGTTTCAAGTATCTTAGAATAATATTCAAAAGGCAATCAGATTTAAGCGAAGAAATACGAGCTAAAATCGCCACAGGAAATAGATACATAGGAGCGTTAAACTCATTGTCAGCATTAAAAAACAAAAGAATATCAAAAAAACTGATTTACGCTTATAAAAAACAGTAACTAAGCCCATATTAATATTTGGAAGTATAATATAAGTAGTCAAAGCGCAACATCTAAGATGGATGAGACTTATAATAAGGCTGAAGGGCCATAGAACCCCAAAAATGGTAGTAATGCACAGCATAGGAAGAAACAGGCGATTAGGCAAACCAAAACAACGACATTAATATTATACAATGGAAGAAAACAGCAAGAGATAGAAAAATATGGAAGAACATTGTGAACCAAGCCATGGGCCAACATATACAAACAAAAAAGTTCATATAAACATATGTTTCAAATTAAATTATTACAGACATATTAAAAGTGAAAGATAAATATCTAAGCCTTGAAGTTAATCAAACAACTATGGATAACGATTGTATATCGTAAATTTCTTTGACATCGTCAGAGTAGTCTAAGCGGTTGAGACGCGGACTGCAATGCGGACAAGCCCGGGTTCATTCCCGGAGCTCTTTGATATCTGGCGGGTGGCCCACTCAGTCACTATAAATAATCGAGTACCTGCGTTCACTCGAACAAAGGGTGATAATGCCGGTCGTCTAAGGCGCGGTGCTTGCCACATCACCCCGCATCAGAGACGGTGCGCGACGACCGGGGATAGTGTCGAACATATGAGAGGCCTTAACCTCTCAGTTCACAGGCCGTACTCCCACGCGGGGCGTTAGAGCCTTACCGTTACATTACCATAAACATGTATTGTTAGTATTAAACACTGTTTGTGTAAGTAAGTAACGTATTTTACTAGTTCTACCTGTTTTCGTATGAGTTAATACTTCGAAAACTTCAATTTTTTTATTATGGGAGACCATGAATTTGTTCACTTTTGCAAAACAAACAGACTATTTGAAGATAACATGAAACATTTCCCACTAGAAGGATACCAAATCATCTTGCGATGCGATATATTCAGTTCTCCTTGTATTTCAAATATTAGTTTTAAAAATTAATTATCATGCTAAAATAAACCATCTGTGAAAAGGTTTTTTGCCAACGCGGGGGCTAAAGAGGTTAAAATTGGGGTCAAATATTGAAGATTAATAAGTTTAGTTAGTGTTGTATTTAAGAGAAAACTTTCATCAAGTGGTCAGTGGCTCAATAGTAAAGTGTAAGACTCGTAACATAAAGTTGTGAGTTGGATACTGTTTGCAGTGTTTATTTCGGCGGTATTTATCGGCGGAAATTTGACCTATCCAGTTTTTCATATTTCTGGACGAATTATAGCCCCAGGACACCAAAAAAGTTGGTTTGGGCCATTGGACCATACTTGTAGGTAAGGGACGCAGTGCGAAACTTTTGGTAAAAATCGGCCGAGCCGTTTAGTCGCAAGGTCGCAAAATCGGTCGCAAAGCGGTCGCGAATCTAAACGGTTGAAAATACAAAAAAAATTCATGAGAATAAAGATGATTTGTTATCACAAGATAAACATGAATTTAAAGTAAAAGTTGTTAAAATAGAAACTCGAAAACAAAATTGAAGCCCAGAATTTTTGCCAGAATTACCCAAATAATAGGATAAGGAAAGTCGTGTGATGTTCACACCAGATTTTTTTATATTTTAATTTTAATTATTTTTAAACATAATTTATTGATATCTTTTTTAATTTCGTAAACAAATAAAAATAAAAGTGTGTGTGTGTGTGTGTGTAGATATATTTAAAAATACTGTAACTGTTGCCGCCATAGCTTTAGATTATTGTTCCTCTGTCTGCGAACTGGCACAGGTGAGTTCGAGTTTCCCTTAACCCATAGACGTAGGTGACGTTAGTAGATGTAGTAGTAGATGTTAGTAGCCATAATAAACCATAGAGCTGCAATGCTGATAAGTCCACCCCAATAATAAACCATATAGATACTGATATAAGTTGTATTTAATTCAATTATGCACTAGTGATGATCTTTTTCTTATAAGAAACTTTCACAGATAAACATATAAACAATGTACTACCTAATACAATCATTTTTTTGATCTGTAAATTGGTTTTGAATTGTGAATTCTATTTAGATTTCATATTTCTTCTAGAGAATTTTACCAAATTATAAAAATATTTATTACATTACAAAAACTAATAATGTCCAATTTTAGATAAATCTTATTAAAATTTTCTTTGAAACATCTTGTTAATACCTTCCAATTAGGTATCCTAAAGAACTACTACCTTGAAACAAACTTTTTAAATGAAATTTAAAATTTGCTGGATTTTTTGATAACTAAGAAATATTGATAAGCAAAGTAATGTGAAATCACCCATTTAATACAGAAATGTTTATTGTATGCAGAATCTCATATCCATCTTAAGTCAATTTGACTATAACAATATTTAAACTGACCTTTATAAACTTGAATGTCTTTACTGTTGATGCACAGAGGCGTAGATGGGATAATGTTGGCAACTGCAGAAATGTCAGTAAGAGAGTCACCTGATAAACTGTGGCTTCGACACAAAAGAAGAGGCGAGTTATCTGGAATAGTTATAAAAATAAGTAAAAGTGTTTAGTGTTGTAGCAAACTCGAGTACCATATTCTGAAGGAGGTAGGCACTCTTGCAAATAAATATTCCCCTGGGGATCGTTGTATGCTGCTATTAGCTGATGTATACTTTTGTACCTCCTCAGGTCATCGTTGAAAATAAATTCGTCGCCATTTAAGCGTTCCATTTTAAAGGTTTTCGGTTTCAAGCTGAAAGAATGAAAACAAGAAATATAAAAAATAAACTTACAAGTCTAAATTCACACTTTAACTCAATTTGAAAGCTTAAGTTTTAGAAACATTTGGCATAATGTAATAATTTTCTTTAGAATACCTCATTCCGTTAATTCATATTCTTTGGGACGTTTTGTTATTTCTTCTTCCTATTTGAAGCCATATTTATTATACATTTATTTTTATCTACTCTTTTGGTATCTATGATAAAAGTTAATATGCTTCACTGGTGATATTTCTCTTAATATTATGAAATTATTTATTTATCTGTTAGACAGAAAAAACTGAATTGGGAAAAACATAAATACAATTAATATAAAAATATATTTAATTAACAAGACGTTAATAGGACTAATAAAAATAATCAATTGGATGCAAGCCTACAGAGCAGTGATCTTATTTTAAGATGGATCTTAAATGTAAGCTTCTACATTAAGTTTACACCCAGCTTTTAATTGTCCAAAACTATTTTAGTTGAAAATCTTGGGTGATAAAAATAATTCTTTCTCTCATTTTAAAAAGTCCTTCTTGACAACTTGGCGGATTTTATTCTTTTGAAACAAAGATATACCACCCTACACCACTTTTTGCTATTGTTAGAAGTATTCAGTTGCTAAGTTTGGCTAGAATAAAAACGATAATGGGTTGGTTGAGAAAACTAAAGTATTATTTGAAGCGTTAAATAAATATTTTAATTTGTTGTCCTTGTAGTAAATGAACCCTCTCACTTTTAACTCTGCAAAGGCATGTCTCAATTTTATTTCTGTTGCTACTGTTAATAGTAATTACTTTTGTGACTAGATTTTATTTAGCGTTGCAACTTGGTGCTGCTTGAACTTGGAACTTTAATTTGATACTTGCTACATTAGGAAATTAACTTGAAAATAACCAATACATTTTTCCTTCTTTAGATCACTTATGCTTAATAGTTAAACAATCTTAGTATTTATTTAGAACAGATCAATACAATTTCTTTGATAGTTCACGAATTTCTAGATCAATGTTAACAATTTTATTGATCCCATAATGACAATCAACGACTTTTTAATAAATTACCAATTATCATTATCTTATAAACTCACTGAATATACCTTATATAAATTTTAATGTTTCTAGCTATCATAATATGAATAAAATAATTACAATTTTGGTGAGTACAATTTTTATGTCCTAACGGTGACAAACTAATTGGGAAAAATAGAATTTCAAAATTGTGTTAATTTTTCTAAAACGAGAGAAATAATAAAAAATAACGGCATTAGAAATTTTTTCCCAAGAAGTACCAACGTTTACATCCAGTTGGTAGACTGCATATTCATATAGCTATTTCATCTCCAAAAACTGAATTTTTTATTCCAGCTTTTTGTAAAGTGTCCACGTTTTATACGAATATATTTTAAAACGAAAGGGAAACTGCTTTGTTCTAATTCTTTATATTTAAAAAAAACATTCAAAACATTAAACATTCAATAAAATCAATATAATGCAATTATCTGTTACATCGGATTTTATATTAAACAGTTCTATAAGTACTGATTTTCAAATGCATAAGGAAAGTATTTGGTTCAGCAGAAATGGGCAGAGTCAGCACTAGTAAACGTAATTTATTATTGTTTTTATATCATTTACTTATCTAGTATCTGTGATTTTAGTGCCCTTTTTTATATATCACTCAATTTACAATTTATTAATTACCAATTCAGAGTTTGTTGTACTTCAATTTACACATATTTGTAATCTAATCCTGTTACGTGACTATACCTAAAACTTCCTGTACATAACTGCAGTGCTTTCTCAGTTGGCCGTTGCATGAAACGAAAGAAAACACACTAACTGTTTGCTTTCTCTTGAAAATAAATATGATATAGATGATGTGTTTGAATACTGCTGAAAACAAGTACAATTTGCATGTATATCATTAATCACTAAAGCACTCTCCATGTCATTATATTTCAAGGAGTTTCTGGAGTGATACCCCAGGAAAAAAATAGAAAAAATATTCCTGAAACAGATGGATAAATTATTCTTTATAATGTTTCACTTCATCCCCTCTAGCTAAAACAAAGACTAGAAAGTTCATCGGTATTGTGTGGTATATAAATAATTATTTTTCAAATTAAGAAAACAATATAGAACGCCAAATGTATTTATAAACAAAGTAACAGGTTTAAAAATAAAAAAAAATGATGAAAAATAAACATTATACGCTCTTCATCTTTTTTATATTTCTTCTTAATTTTGCCAGAATCCAGCTTTTAACCCCACCTTTAACACTGCATCTAGCTTTTTCAGAATTACTGTTGATGAACCAAAACAGTCACAGTGAATAGTTCAAATTGCACAACTGACATTTTATTGGGTCAAAGAGCGAGCAACAGCAAACATTGGAAACTCAAGGACATGCATTATTGTGATGTAGGCGCCAATCAAAAGAATGCAACTCAGGCTTCTGATGAGTAATCATAAGGTACACAGGTACTTTATGTTGATCAGCCATTTTACGTTAGTTAGAGAAAAAAATTATTACCTATATTGTCTAGAAAACAACCTCGCCTTTTTAGTATTGGAATATGGAGTGAATTCCAGAAAGGGCCTTCAAGGCCTATTGCGGGAAACTATTATTATTATTCTCTTTTATTTCTTTGGACATAGATTTTATACTTATCGACTGATTAGGTTGAGTATTTTTCAGGTCATTTTGTATGGTCTGATCTGGGGTGTTATTAAGAGAAGTAAATCAGCTTTTCCTCCATTGCTTCTGACCCAGGTTGTTGCATGTGCGTGTTGGAGGGATAGCTGTCACAGATTTTTGGGATGTTTTAATTGGTTTCCAGATTGAGTTATCGTAATGACTGAGATTCATTATATATTGTGAGAGACTATCTTCATGCATTTGTTTGTTTTAATTTAAGGGTGTTGCTTAGTCGGTTATGTTTGTTTTTGTCATTGGATGTATGGCTTCTGTAACACTTCACCCTTGCTTTTCTTTTCTTGGCAAGAAGTCACTTGATTTCCATTGGGATATTGGTATTCTTAGTTTGTTTAGCCGCTTCTTGCGGCGTGCTAATTAGTTTGGCCATCGCTTCGTCTATTTCAGTGTGATTTATCAGGCTAATATTGAAGTTTAGATTAGTATTTATTGAAGCTCGATATTTATCGCAATTCGTTTTGTAGTTATAAAGCTTAACAGGTTTCCTAAAGTTTATGACTATGATCAGAGAGGAAATCACAGATTCAGACTATATGAGAGTATGTTGAAATTCTGCTGGTTATAAAAAAGTCTAATAGGTTTGGCAATTGATTGGAATCAGACAGCTAGTATGTTGGGGTACCCGGTTAAAAGGAAAATTATGCAATACGTAAGAAAGTTCTCTACCTTTATTGGTGGTAATCCTGGAGCCCCATAGTATGTTTTTGTTGTTACAGTCACACCCTGCTATAAATATTGGACCTAATATTTGAAAGAAATTTTGGTAGTCTTCTTTTTTTAAATTGTGTCAAGGTGGACAATATACTACAGATACAGTTGTCATAAGGCATTGTTCTTACTTTTGTGAAGGTGGTCTGTAGAAGCATTTTTCATATTTAGGAAGCTCATAATGATTGATTTTATTATATCAGTTCCTGTGTGAGCTGTATTATCCAAGTACATGATATACATCATAATATGGTATTTTAAAATATGTTTCGTCTGTAAAATGTGTTCCACTTATCAAGATCTAACAAATTTTGTTAAAGAAATACAATTATTTCATTTTGTGTTGTCATGTGATGGGTGTTCCATAAACCTATTCTTAAAAACCTAGCCATTATTTCATTTTGGACATTAATACAGTTATCATATTTATGATCATCATATTATTTAAATTGATCATACAATCATTTGAATTTTTCTAAAAATTTGCTTGGTACATTTCCAATATCTTTTTCATTTCTTGGTAGCTGAGGAACTTGTCCTCTCATAGCTATTTCTTTTTATAATTTATTATTGTTGTGTATTAAGCAGAGAGAAGTGCTGAGTTATTTGTGTGGCTGTCAAAAGATTTTCCCTACGAGTTTGTTGATATTTTTATAGAAATGCTGATAATACTCGCACATAATGCACATGTTGCTGCCGTATCTTTACTTTTTTTGCATGTTTTGATATCATGAACACCCCCACATTTAATACATATGTAAAGTCGGTTGCAATATAATTTGGTATGCTCATACATTTGGCATTATGTACATCAAGTAACGTTCTCTTCTTTTCTAGGTGGTTGAATTTTAATATTTTAAAATTTAATATTATTATTTTAATAATAATTCTATTTAGAACTCCTTATACTTTGTATATTTCTTTGTTGTTTTTTTGCAGGCTTCAAGTCTACAAAAAACATATTTAATAACCCCTTAATTCTATATTCATATTTCTAACTATGTGGTCCTTTGTATTGAGTTCGTTTTTAATATGGTGAGGAATATTAGTCTTTCATAAATTTGGTTAGTGCTCTAAGTGCATCCAAAATAGTTGGGTTAATTTTGATAGTGTTGTTAGCCAGGATTTTAGTTACAAAGTAACTTTCATCTAACATTTCACTAAGTTTAGTTAATTATATTTGTATAGTTTTTTTATGCGGTGTACGAATATTGGTGGAGGTTTTAATGTTTTTCTCTCTGGTGTGTTATTACTTGTTGTATCTTCTGTTACCATATTTGGCAAGAAACTAAATTTATTGCTTAAGTAAATGCTTTAATTTATTTTCATATTATTTACTGATTTCTATCTCTTCACACTGATTACTACCACTTGCCATGAGTTGCCCTTGTATTACCTAACTCTTCATCACTTGTTGATATAATTTTAGTGATTTGTTGCATTTGTTTGTAGTATTCTTGGTTTGGAGGTAATAAGTCTTGTTAACTTGGATAGTTTGACATTGACGTTGACTGTATCGGAATTATTGGTATTTGAGATGGTTGAGAATTTATGAACATATAGCTTTGTGTTAAATTTGGCTGATTCGCATAATTTGCATTTATGCTGTTTGTAGACTTATAACTGAATAACCCAGTATATAATTGTTATTGGTGAATTGGTTGTCCGTTATTATCATAATCAACAAGTTCCTTATAAGAAACATGTTTTTGTTAATTTTTAAGAAATCACTAATTTTTTCTTTACTATTTGTTAGACAGATATAATAATTTTGTTACTTGTTTATTACTGTTCTTAAGTGCGGTACTTTATATAGGTTATCAATTTGTTTATGCTTTGAAAGCCAAACTGATACTAAACTCAATTATTAAACTAACATTTTTATTCTGCCTATCTATAGTTTATATTTTTGAAATATCTAATAGAATAAGAGCAATATTTTACAATAAAAAAATTAATTACTACTTTCAAAATTTCCAGTTCATCAGTGAAGCTTATATTATGGTTTTGCATAATTGAAAATAAGACTCATACAACTGCATCATAATAAATTATTACCTGTCTTTCATACACACATCAATGTAATATGTGTTATACTTCGTTTCGCTTTCACGCAGGATAAAGCAACCAGGCCGATTTGCTCCCTTCTCCTCCAATTTAGCATATGAAAACTCCCCCCTGGAAAGAATTTCATATCAATTTGAATAAAATGCAAATTTTCAGCCTCTCACCCAACAGGTCCATGGCACTTCATAGAGTACAGCTTTTGTAGGGATGGCATAAGCACATCCTTGCACAAATTAAATATCCACTTACAGCTCAACCGGTAGTAGCCATCTAGTAAACTAACAAAAGACAACATCGCCAAAACAGAATTGAATTTCAGATAGAAAGGTATGCCATTCTTGCGGCTAATCTCCACCGTACCATCTTTTCGCACAGAAATAAAACACAACTCATCAATTCGGCAAATATGTTGCCATTCCTGTAATTTACCAGCATTAGTTGATGTTTCAGATTCTCAAAAAACCTCACCTCTCGCTTAGATTCATAACATATCCTAAGGCCTGGTTCGACGTGATAAAAAGGCGACACTTTTACGTAAATGTCACAAATAGAGCCATTCTGATCTGTTAAAGCTTTATACTCCTCAGCAAGGTATTCGGGCGCCATTATTTCCAATTGATTTAAATACTCCATCTTCACGTACCATGCATCATGACCTGCTTTCTTTATTTTACCTAGTGTATCATGAATAGGCTTTTTTATGAAGATGGAATGCCTCTTAATAACTTCCTTTGGAATATACTTTTTATAATCATTCTCAACAGTCTCTCTTGGAATATCCTTCTCCAACATAACTCTATACATATCGGTCACACCCAATCCAACAAGCTCCCTTTTATACTTCTCATAGATCAAATCTGGAATATTATTTTCCAAAACATCATTACGAGCCTGATGGAAATAATAGTCATATGTTTTCTTGTCTATTTCCTTCAACTTTGCTATGCTGGCAACTTTAAACCGTATTCGGAGATCATATGTGAGGTTTTTATCAGTAAAAATTGAACTTGGCGTGAGAAAAAATTGCTTTCCATTGACACGCAGTGCAAACAAATGCCGGGTGACCGGCCCAATGCCTAGCTGCTTACAGAGCGCAACACAAACATCCTCAGCCGTCGTTGTGATTGTGTATGGAACATGTACAGGCTTACTGTCCGTTATAACGTTTATAAGTAAAGTGGGCTGCGTCATTTTGAGTATATTTATATTTACATTGACTTAGAGGTTAGAAAGCACCAATTTGTATGCAGTCTGCATTGAACTCACAATTTCTTTTATAAAAATATGCAAATGTAATTACATTTGTTACTCGATTATTTCATGATTTTAACACACATTTTAATATAATCATTTAATATGCGCACTATGGTATCATGCAAGCCGAATTAGTGGTGTTCAACCCATGTCTTTTCGTTCCATAATTAAATGAAAAAATAGTAAATAATAGAAATAAACTGTTAAAATGTAAATACACAAGATAAGTATCGTACATTAGGTAGTTATGACCACATAATACATAAATATACAAACGAAACTGTAAACTGTAAATATTGACGTTTGACAATTGACTATAGCGCCAACAAACCGTCCAAAGTGGAATTATAAGTTGTCTATACCTATATCTTTTAAATGAATTTTATATTATAATACATGTAGAATAGAAATAATACAAAATTAAACTTTTTATATTCAATAGAAAGTATATAATAAAATTTTTAAATTATTTATTACCGGTTTTATTAAACGATGAAAAATATCCACTTATTATATGTAGTGCCATCTACAAAAGCTTATACGACAATAGTAGAATTGTGTGTACTTACAATGTAAAATATTTAAAAGATTTATTCGCTATTATTCAAATACCATTTAATATTCTCAAAGAAAATCAGCCACAGTCGAAGCTCTGACTGTTTTAGCTATGGATATTGTCTTGATTACGTTTACTCCTAATCTAATATTATTGCAAAATTATGTTTAAATATTTTTATTACGTCTTATATCTATATAACATATAGACCAATATACAATTCGTATTCGCATTAAAATAAATAAAAAAAATCTGGTGTGAACATCACACGACTTTCCTTATCCTATTATTATATATATTATACCGTGTCCATCGTCTCGGCCCTGCGCTGCTCTCGTCCTGGAACTTGTTACTTTAAAAAAGGACGAGGCGCAAGTCTATCGTCTCGGCTCTGCGCTGCTCTCATCTAAAAATTTGTTGATTTAAAAAAGGACGAGGCGCGAGTCCAACACTCAAAAGCTGATTAAAATAAACAGTACAAGACAATAATTGACTCGTTAAAATTTTGGTACGTCACTGAAGGTAACCGTGCGAGCTCGGTCGCACGGCCTTCGCCATTATCGCCTGCGTGCTCCCTCCTAGCGGCCAAGCGCTTCCGCCCGTTCTCCCGCAGTCGGCCCGGTAGCTCTCCGAGCGCGCTGTGATTGGTCCGTTTAATTAATTTTTAATCGGCTATAACTTATTTATTTGACCTCGGATCAAAAAATTTCATTGTAATTTTTTGTTCTTCTCGGTCTGATCTATCCGGTAATATAAATTTCCCGAAAGATTTTATGAACACCCGGTATATTAAAAATCCTATTTTACCAACTTTTATTTTAAACTCATGTTTACCTTATGATAACAAGTCATTTTTATTGTCATAAATTTTTTGTATCTTCAACCGTTTAGATTCGCGACCGCTTTGCGACTGATTTTGCGACCTTGTGACCAAACGGCTAGACCGATTTTTACCAAAAGCTTCGCACTCTGTCCCCTACCTACAAGTAACTTGTATACCAAATTTCAAGTCTCTAGCTTTTACGGTTCTCGAGATATCCTGTTTACTGACAGACCGACCGACCGACACACACACACACACACACACACACACACACACACACACACACACACCGCAGCATAGCGCGCACGCACGAACGCACACACACGCATGCACACACGCACGCACGAACGCACGCGCGCACACACACGGACCAATGGCTAAAACCAAGGTTTTATGGATGTTTTCATCCAAACTTCTAAATCACTTCACCTTTTATAGGCAAGTAATAAAATGACAAGACAGTTCTTAAATTTCTATTGACATATACCAACAAAATGTCAATTACCACAATCAGAAACAGGTTTGTGTTTTGTAAATTTAATTGATATTTTTAAAGTTTTTGATTCTATAATATAATATAATAGGCGGTCGGTACATAACGCTAGCCACGTTACTACCCTTGTGTATCGTAGGCTTTAAATTGTAGCAGATTTATCCCGTTACCACCCCAAATGCCTTCATGGTTTATTACGGG
The DNA here is from genome assembly GCA_036346155.1 of Sinelater perroti. Taxonomy (NCBI): domain Eukaryota; kingdom Metazoa; phylum Arthropoda; class Insecta; order Coleoptera; family Elateridae; genus Sinelater; species Sinelater perroti. The sequence goes on along the minus strand of JARFIY010000359.1, from coordinate 12,809,987 downwards.
AAACTATTATTAATCAAAGTTTTTGATTAAAACCATTCAAATATCGTTTCATTACAAAGTTCGTTTAATTTTCAAATGCATTTTTGTAACAAAAATTACGATAAATACCAACTTCTTAATGAACATCGGGACACCAGAGCACCTATCACAATCTCTCTAAGCGGAAACTCCCTCCTAAACATTATTTTTAACTTTCTCCTCCCTCTTTTACTAGCCTGCTTCATTTTAATTCTGGACATAGGTCTCCATTATACTCAATTGTCGTGTCTTTGCTCCTGTCTTTTATTAAAATACAGTCTCTGTTGTAAAATAGTGTTGGTCCATTTTGCATCTGGTGACGTGTCGGGCATAACTACATTTAAATTCAACAATCGTTTTCCGTGAGCTTTTCTTCTCTAGGTTTTAATAATCTACATTTGTAGATGTAGTGTTATCATCAAATACAGTCTCAAGAAAAAATCATGCCCCCTCCCAATCTTAATCCCATCTTATCATACATTGCCATGCACTGTATTCTATCCAACTCGTCTGTCTGCCCTTGAAAATTGTAGCGTTTCGATGTTAATTTGACTCCTTATCATGTACATTCTAAACATGAGGACACCGGAATATCAAACATCAGAGTTGTTGTTAAACTTAAGAATACTACTAAATCGTGTTTCCAGAAATTAGAACTTTAATCATTAGTGTTCTATGCAAATACAATTAGAATAAGTAAAAATAATTCCCAGTGTCATCAAAATAAAGAACGTGGTTTGTGAGTCACAAATAATATTTTTGACTCAAAGTTTTAAGTGAAACTTAACAAAAAATAAACTTTCTTTCATATATTAGAATGTGTTTTCTGAAATCTCAATTACAGATATTTTTTATAGTGATTAAAAATTGCAGACCGACTTGGACAACCTTGAAAACTGATTTAACTACAGACAGACAAGCTAGATACCTGACGAGGATTCAGCAAGACATGGAACGGAAAACTTCTGGATTTGCAATAGCTTGTCGAACTATGTGAACCTATCATATTATAACTCCCAAGGGATTTGCTCTAGAATAACTCGGTTCCTGAGATAGCTAGGGGCTCCAAAGTCGGCACCCAAAATTTTTGAGGGTCTATATGGTCGTTCTATATATCAAAATGTTCTCCATACTAAAAACCATCGGAAAATGCTTTTTTTGTTTTCTTTTGATCCGTCTAGACACTGGGTTCCAAATCTGGGGGTAAAGCAGTTATTCTGTGGAGGTAATAATCCTGTCGTCTCTCTTTCTCTCTCACTCCGAGATCGGCAGTTGGTGAGTCACGGGAGAAAAAGTATGTGCGGTGCAGAGAAGCATTTGTATATTTGTTTGTAAGAATAAATAATTCACTGTGTCTTTTTCATATATGTGTTTCATGATTATTTATTTTTGCCCTCTTCAGCCATGGCTTCTACATCCGGAAAAAAGCGCTCTTATAAAGAAGAATTTTTACAATGGGGTTTCACGAATCTTGTTGACAGGAATATAGAAAAGCCTCAGTGTGTAATATGTAATAAGTTCTTTCTGCAGAGAGCATGAAATCGAGCAAATTAAAAGAACATTTCGAGAAAGTTCATAAGGAGTTCGCAGGTAAATAGATTTTTTAAGAGAAAAGAGTGTTCTGAAGTCTCCTAAATTGATTCTATAGGAAATGTACAAAAACAAATTGAAGCTTTACTTCAAATTTCTTATCGCATTGCTACGTACAAAAAACCGCATACTATAGGAGAGGATCTTATCAAACCTTGTTTGTGCGAAGCAGTGTCGCTCGTTATTGGTGAGGAACATGTGGCTAAAATTAAACAAATATCACTCGTATCAAAATCGTATTTTAGAGTTTAGTAACGACATTTTGGCAACCGTTATTTCTGAAATTACAGAAAGTTCTATGTTTGCGCTACAATTGGTCGAATCAACCGATATAAGTTCGTGTTCGCAATTAGTGATATTTACTCGATATATTAAAAATGATCGTGTAAAAGAGGAATTATATGTTCTGCAAATCTGCCCATCACTACTTGCGGCGAAGACATGTTCAAAACGCTAAAACAGTGTATTGAGGAAAACGAGCTGGACTGGTCAAATCTAATTGGCGTTTGCACATAATGGGTATTCGTTCTGGATTTCAAGCACCCGTGAAACAAGTCGCCCCTCAAGTTTTATCATATTGCCTGATAGACCGTTACGCTTTGGCTGTTAAGACGCTTCCTACATATTTACTAATCACATTGAATTGCGTAGTAAAAATTGTGAATCATATTCGTGGCAGCGCTACGAATTCCAGTTTTACGAGATAAAGTTGGTTCCAAATTTAATTTTCTTTTATGCCACACAGAGATACGCTGGTTGTCAAAAGGGAAAGTTATAAACAGGGTTTATGAGCTTCGTGAAGATATAGGATTGCTTTTTGAAAATCAGAGAATAAAACATTTGTCGAAATGCTAGCATATCTTACTGATTATTTCAGTGAAATTAACAGTCTGAATATCTCATTACAAGGAAATATGACGAATATCTTGACAGCGCAGGATAAAGTTGCAAGTTTTGTGTGTAAATTGAAACTTTACCAACGCAGAGTTGAAGTTGGCGATGTGTCAATGTTTACACAATAGTGTGAGCAATCGGTAAATAACGAACCTGACAAAATCACGTCTGAAAATTCTGTGGTTCAATATTTATCTGCAGTAATAGATTCATTGAAGCAAAATATTGCTTGGGTATGAATAATCGTCAGTCCAACTCTTGGATATTAAGAGCATTTTCTATTAATAATGAATTTTTAAATACGAAAATATGTCAGCCAAAGTAGAATTTCTGGGACTACTTTCAAAGTGGAATTTCAAAATTATGACCTCGGTACAATTTGGCGAAAAGTAGGTACCGAATATCCTATTATAGCTGACAGAGCTCTAATAATGTTAATATCATTTGCTGCTACCTGTAGATTTGAGAGTGGTTTTTCAACTTTAGTAACAGTAAAAACAAAAGCCACAAACCGACGAGATGCGCTTTAAGTTAAACTAAATCTAACATAAAACTTGTGAATGCAAAACAATACCAACCTTCACACTGAATAACATTAATTCATTATCTATAAAGTACACTGAGATTGTAAGAACGTATATTTTTGTGCAATTTATTATGATTAACAAAAACAATTTATACTTGCATGTAAAATAAATTTCCCTAATAGGTCATAGGGGTAACGAGATTGAAAAGGTTAGGAACCGCTGGTCTGGACTAGCTGCCCCAAGAGTGGATAAACTTATTAGAACAGGACTTGAACAGGATTTGAAATAACCACACGTGTTTTTTTTTAATGCAATAAAGTTTTTATTATATATCTGATTGATATAAGTTATGTATATTCACAGAGGATCGATTTCTTCAACATTTGCAATCTTTGTTTCCTCGTCACTGCATGTCTCGGATGGTGTAAGCAGCAACGGACTCAAAGCTCGAGCGATTCCAAAGAATGTAGCCATTTCTGTTTACTGTGAGATAAAGAAATTGAAGAAGAGAGTAGTTAAAGAAGTACTTACATTTGATCCTTCGCTTGAAACTTGATCTTGAGACTTTGGGCGCTCCCTCGCTATCTCAGGAACCAAGTCGTTCCAGAGCAAAACCCTTGAGAGTATAGTACATACCATAGATTGACATCGTTTGACAAGCTATTGAAAACTCTGTTCCATGTCTTGCTGAATCCTCGGAAGTTCTAAATTCACTCGGAAATTCCACACTGAGACGATACAAAAATTCAATAAGAGCATTTTGTTGCGTTATTTACAAAAAAAAACTGCATAAAAAACAAGATCTATTTTTATTGCAGACACCAGATTTTACAAATGTTATACATGGTTTTGATAACATAGCAAGTGTACTTCAATCAAATGATTAAATTAACACGGAAGAGGTCGATCGTTGTTGTCATCTGACCTTAGATCCTGAGGTAGTTCTTTTTTGATTCGAATATGAATGCTTTTACGATCCAGCTATTGGAAAATATCACTATCAGTTTTGTGAAGTTTAGAAATAAATGTTTGTATTGGTTTTTAATAAATTCTTCTGTTGTGACGATGCCTAGTACTCTGTGTATTTGGTGCTTTGTTATAAACCAAAGAACGTTAACGGTCATTCGTAAAATCTTAGTATACAAAAATGTTTTTTTTTAAATATTCGCTTGGAAAGCTGTATTCTAGCAGTACACTAGGCAAGCACATGGTTATCGGAGTACTGTTTAGTGTAATAGTGTGGAGTCCCATCTTAGTAGGTATACTTTGATTAATTAGTAAATATGTTAGCTTCAGTCTTACATAGCTTAAATTCATATGATATAAGAGCTTCATATTAGTTGTATGTCCACCTGAACGCGTAGATATTTTATTGTTCCTGTAACGTTTTGGTGACTTATAATACGTTTTATGGTAAATATTTTTGTTATATATTTATTAGTATCAAGAGTAATGCACCGTTTATTGAACTATAACTATTACTAACTGTAGTTTATTGATTAAGGTGTGATGGTCTTCATGGCGAATACTGGATAAGGATATCATGGATGAATATAGTGAACAGTGTTGGTCCAAGAACACTGCTTTGAGAAACTCCTACGTTTATTTATTTATTAACAGTAGCATTGATGCAAACGTCAAATTTTATATTTTCCAGGAAGGAAAATAATATCGCTAACAGACAGTAGAGCAAAGAGCTATAAATTCTGTATTTTAATCCTTCTACCCAGACCTTACTACTATTTTTTGCCGCTGTTATACAATTGAATGGCCTTTTTAAAACCAAATTGAACTGGAGACATTATTTTAATATATTTGTAAAGATGTGTTAAACCAGAGGAATATTATTCGTTCCAATAGTTTAAACACCAGCAGCAGTCTTATAGAGCTATTGCTCATATGGTGTTGTGTGTCTATTAAAATATTTTATAATAATGTTAGTTTTAGTGTAGTTATTTATTGTACAAAAAAAGATTTTGTTGTCTGAAATTAATGGTGTGATTTGCGAATAAGATGAGTTTTTATTGGTTAGAGTTCTAGCTATTATTTCAGTTTTCTGTGGCTTTCCATAGTTCAGCACATGTTGGTTCTATACTTTCAACGTATTTTTGGTAATTGTAAATTCTATACTTATCAAATTCTCTTCTGAACTGATTAAATTGCGTACTTTGCGGTTCCTTCCAAATTTTACTTTTTTACTTTATCAGTTCTGAGATACATACCGAAAGAATGTTAGGGTTATATTTCTTTTAGGAGTGGTAGTATAAGGTTGCTATTCCAACTGCTTGTGTGGTAGTTTTTGTTAAGATGTTTATCCTTAAGTCGATAATCTGCTATATAGCTACTTGAAATAGTTCCTATTTGGCTTTCATAGCGTAAAGACGTGTACTCAGCTGCCTGCTATAAAGTTCAAGTGTAATCATAATCGTGAGTGATATAAGCGAGGTCCTTAAACCATTACACGATACGCGGTAATAAAAGTGTACTGATAAGATGTACATAATAAAAGCTGTAGTGACTAAGCGGGAAAAAACGCAATGAACCAACAATAACAAAACATGTATATGCAATCGTTTCCTCCCATTACGCCAGGTGCGTATCCAAATAATTTTCCACATGTAATGCAAAATCCTCAACAAGCCATACAACCACAGCTATTTAACTATAACGGTATGGTACCCCACCAAACAGCATTTGAATTGATTTCGCAAGAACCTTTTCAGCAAACGCAATACCAAGCATCACCTACTACGTCAACTAATATATCACAATAGGGATATCACCCTCAACAAATTACAAGAATGTCATCGACCAGTGAAGATGAACCAGATAACATACAGGAAACTAATAGCATCCCGTGGCAACAAGTAAAAAGTACAAAACGAAAGAAGATTTCAAGAACTACAAATAATTCTGTAAACAATAATATAATCACCACTAATAAGTACAGCACATTAGCAGTTGACAAAAACAACGATCAAAATACTGATCCTAGTGTAAAGATCAGGAAACCCCCTCCACTTACATATATGGAGTAACCGACTATCCAAAAATGATAAAACAAATAAGAAACTGCCTAGAGGACTAACAGTACACCACGAAGAGCTTAGCAAATAATACCATCAAGATAAATTGTTTAATTGTAGAAAATTACCGTAAATTAATCAAATATTTAAAAGAAGAAAATATCATTCACCACAGTTACCAACTGAAAGAGGATCGAGCCTACAGAGTGGTTATTAAACATCAACACAACACTATCCCAACTGCTGAAATAGCAGAAGAAATAACGAAACTAGGGCACAAGGTGAGAAACATCATTAATGCTAGACATAGAACAACAAAGGAGCCGCTAAATCTCTTTTTCGTTGACCTCGAGCCAGCTAACAATAATAAAGATGTATATAAAATAGTAAATCTACAAAACATAAATGTTACAATTGAACCACCCCACAAGTCCAAAAATGATATCGTGCAGTGTACAAGGTGCCAACTATACGGGCATTCGAAAACTTATTCTAATAGACCTTACGTCTGTGTAAAATGCGGAGGATCTCACAGTACTGGAAGCTGTAAGAAATCTAGAGACACGCCGGCCATTTGTGCCTTATGCGGAGGAGACCATCCGGCCAATTATAAAGGATGTGAATATTACCACAAGCTAATCCAGGGGAATCAGACTCAAAAAAAGGACAGTGCTACAAAATCACCAACTACAAATAATCTTAACATTAGACCGAACTTTTATCAGGACAATTTTCAAAAACAAAATAGAACTTACAGCTGTGTAATCAAAAATAATCAACCAAACAATGATAATACATCAGAACTATCAAATAACATATTATCGCAATTTCTTAATAAATTCAAAGCCATGTTCAATCAATTAATACAACAAAACAGCATGGTACTTAATATGTTAACAACGTTAATTAGTAAACTAGCTTGATGATGGCCAAGTTCTTACGAATTGCACTGTGGAACGCCAACGGCCTTGAACAGCATAAAGAAGAAGTAAAAATCTTTTCGACAATCACATAGATGTTCTACTAGTCAGCGAAACGCACTTTGCAGATCGAACATATTTCAAAATACCAAATTATGTAACGTATAATACTAATCATCCCGATGGTACAGCACATGGCGGAACAGCAGTACTTATCAAAAATACAATCCGCCATTACGTACTACCCAAATATCAAAAAAATCTCCTACAATCAACTGCAATAAAAGTATGAACACTACCATATGCCAGCTGTCTATTGCCCACCTCGCCACAATATCAAAAAGAACGATTTTGAAGAATATTTCCAAACATTAGGTAATAAATTTCTAGTCGGTGGACATTATAATAGCAAACACACAAGGTGGGGCTCACACCTAATAACAACCAAAGGCAGAGAACTGTTAAAAACAATAGAAGATCACAGATACTCTTTTCTATCAACTGGCACACCAACTTATTGGCCGACTGACCCTGGGAAAGTTCCTGATTTGTTAGACTTTTACGTTATAAATGGAATTAACTCGATATACACTAACATTATACCTAGCTACGACTTGACTTCCGACCATTCTCCTATTATAGCAAACTATCGGAACAATTTCTGTGGAATTATACAAGGAACCCAGCGTAGATTACACCAATCATCAAACAAACTGGGAGACCTTCCGGATTATATCATAAATGATAGCATTTAAATCTGAACAAATTGGTTGACAGGAAAGTCTGATTGAATTTAGTTAAAAGCTACAGAAGTATTTCTAAGTCAACCTACAACGCTGCAACAGTCTTCACCTATACTTCACCAAGGAAATGAATACGGGACACCCCTTAGATAATAAAAAAGCACTGAGCTGATAATAAATGTCCAGATAAGATGGCAACGTACTACATCGCTGACAGACAGGTTGTATAACTGATTAAGTGAAAGTATTAATAAGCAAGCTAAAAAGTACGAAACTCACGACTTCCAGAACAATATGAATATACCATTGAAATAAAAAGCACCATCATGAGCATGTGAAGATATATGATGCCAAATGAAGACTCAAGATTATAATATCAACTATAACGTATAACAGTATATATAAACAAAACTCCTGCTCCACCAATTAGAAAAGCATCAATGAACCATGGGCAAAAGTGATGCTGAGAAAGCCAACCTATTTCAGAACATTTGGTTTCCGCATTCCAACCGATAGATAATGTAGCAGATCAAGAAATAGAACAAAGTCTTTCTACCCCACCTGCAATACACACGCCTATCAAACCACTGTCATCAAAAGAAATTGCAGAAGAAATTAAATTTCTAAACCCAAAAAAATCACCCGGAATCGATCTTGTTACGGCTACAATATTGAAAGAATTACCTGAAAAAGGAATAATCATGCTAACCCAAATTTATAATGCTATTCTACGTCTTGGATATTGGCCAAAATGTCTTAAAAAAGCGCAAATTATAATGATAGGTAAACCAGGGAAAGATCCAACTGATGTTTCCTCTTACAGACCTATCAGTTTACTGCCAGTAATATCAAAACTACTTGAAAGACTAATGCTTCGCAGACTACACGAAGACCTGCCCTTAGATACCTGGATACCGGAGCATCAGTTCGGATTTAGTCAGAAACACTAGACTGTACAACAAGTTCACCGAATTTTACAAACCATAAACAAAGCATTCGAAAAGAAACAATACTGTAATGGAGTTTTCCTTGACATCAGCCCGGTTTTTGACAAAGTCTGGCACCCCGGACTGATTCACAAAATCAAATGTAGTTTTCCTCCAGCCTACTTCAACCTCCTAAAATCATATTTGAACGAGAGAACATTTCAAACTAAGGTAAATGAAGAGAAATCTGCCTACCTTCCAATCAAATCAGGAGTGCTTCAAGGCAGTGTCCTTGGACCGCTACTATATGTCTTGTACACGTCCGATCTACCGATAGCACAAAATGCAACAATGATACAGCTATTATTTCTTGCCATGAAAATCCTCAAGCAAAACTATTTAAATAACCTTCAACAATGGCTGGAAAAATGGAAAATAAAAGTGAACGAGAACAAATCTGCGCATGTTACTTTTACACTACTCAAAGAAACATGCCCCGCAGTCACAATAAACAATGTGAACATACCACAAACACAATCGGTACGATATTTAGGACTGAATTTAGACACCAAATTAAATTGGAAACATCATATTACAAACAAGAGAAAACAAGCAGATATCAAGACAAGAGAACTACGGCGGCTGATAGGAAGGAAATCACGGATATCCTTGGGAAATAAAATCGTGATATATAAAGCAGTCATAAAACCAATATGGGCATACAGACTAGAACTCTGGGGGTGTGCCTCCAAATCAAACATAAAAATCATTCAAAGGGGTCAATCCAAGATACTTCGACAGATTGCAGACGCTCCCTGGTACGTAACGAACCATACACTACATACCGATCTTCATGTTCCAAGAGTACATAAAGAAATCCGTAAAAAAGCCATTAAGCATCAAGCCGTTTTAGACAACCATCCTAATCCGCTAATGGAACAACTTCTGGAACCAGTGCTCAACAAGACTCAAAAAACTGTGGCCAAGTGAACTATTTTAAGTTAATGTGTATTAGTTATAATTAAGTTGTAACAGATGAACTAATTTAAGTTATTGTATATCTCAATTATTTAAGTTTTAACAGGTGGTATCAATGGATATCCCCCTGATAATGTTCTTAATACTAGTACATATAGTAGCTACCAGCACTTTAGCTCATAGAATTGTGTATTATTCTGATTACTAAATAAACTCCTAATAAAAAAAGCTACTTGAAATAGGTTAACTAGTTAAAAATCTAGGTAGTTTTAGAACAAACTTCAGTTGATGCACCTTTTAATGTGCTTTGGAAAATGCAGGACTTATATCGGAATTGTAGTGAATTTTATTAACATCAAGACATGATCGGGGTTTAACGCGGGTTTTATTTTTTATTGACTAGATAGGGAAAGTTTTTAATGATCGGGAATGTTTAATTGGTGATCGTGATAGTACGGATGATAAATAAATTAGTGGGTATTATGGCTTGTAGCTGATGTGTTGTGTATTTTATTAGGCGTTATGCATCTTGGATTTGGTCGTGATTAATAGCTTTGACAATCACTGTGACCTTTTAAGACATTCTTCTTCTTCAGCCTTTTATGTAATCTACTTCTGGATATAGGCTTCCGTTTTAATTTTCCATTTGTCTTTTTGCTTTGCTAATCTCTGCCATGTTTTTCCAGCCACTTCCACTATATCGTCCGCCCATCGTTTTAGAGATTTGAGACCTAATGGTACTAATGTACGCATTTGAATGAGCGTGTTACATTGAATTTGTCGTTTTATTATCATTTCCATATCGTTATCGCTGATTTATCGTTTTTCTTCATTAATCAATACTGGGAACAATTTCGGCAAAGTGTATTCGGTTTTTAGCTGTTCTAATTAATTCGTGGGTACTCATATGTGTCCAATCTCTGATGTTTTTCAACGAGGAGTATCTTCTACGACTATGCTCTCTTCTTCCATCTATTTTCCCTTCCATAATAAGCTGTAGAATGTTATATTTGTCGTTGCAGTATAAATGACCAAGGTATGCTGTTTTATTTTTCTTGGCATTTTCTTTTATGCCGTCTTCAGTGCTTTCTAAGGCATTTTTTAAAAATCTCCTCTGAGTAGATGTTAAACAATAGGGGAGAGGACACAACCCTGTCTAGCACCTCTTTTAATTGGAATCATTTCTGCGCGTTCATTGTCCAGGTTCACTGTGGCATTCTAATTCCAATAAAGGCTTTTTATAGCGTGTATGTCCTCATAGTCGAAACCTTTTTCTGTCAATATTCGTATATGTCTAACTCGGTCAAATGCTTTCTCGTAGTCGATAAAACATGTGAAAATATTTCTCTGTTGGTCTTTACATTTTTGTATTAAAGCTGATAGACTAAATAACGCTTCTCTGGTTCCAAACGCCGACACCTTGTTATGGAGATCGTGTCCAGGAGATTGTAGCCACTGTAGTTGTGCAGAAGAGAAAATGGTTCCCCATGCTGCGAACAATTGTGCTTAATGATTTATGACAATCTCACAAGTTGAAACGTGACCAGAAAAATATTTAATTTTGAAATATGTCTGGAAATGGAGGAAAACTGGAAGAAAACCTAACTGGGCAAAAGCGGCTTCGTGTTGCCCAGCAGTGAAATCATAATGGACGCAATAGGATTCTAAAATAGTAAAAGACGATGTTTTACAGCGCGTGCATAAGGGCGAAGATGGATCTCGAGGAAAACTTCAGTTGTTGGTTGCAAAGAAAAGAATCTCAAAAGCATTGCAACAATTCTATGATAGTATATTTGGTAATCAATTGCAGACTTCGAAAATGTTCGCAAAAAATTTTACTGGGTGAACTGGGAAAATGTTAAAGATTGTTGCCAAAAATGTGTGATATGTGCAACGAGTAATGGCCCACCGAAGGCACAAATGAGACAGTCAAGAGTTGGGAGTCCTTTTGAGATGATTTCCATTGGCATTGACAGATCCGTTCCCTAAAAGTGACAATGATAATAAATTTATTTTGGTGGCCATGGATTATTTCGGTTGAAGCTTATACATTACCGAATCAAGAGGCCCCAATCATCGCTGAGGTGTAGAACTTCATTCAGACCAAGGTCGAAATTTAGAATCGTATGTGAAATATTGAGTATTAGGAAAACGAGAACAACTTTGTTACATCCATAGTCAAATAAAAAGGTTGGGCGCATAAATAGGACAGTGGGGAAGTATCTGTCAAAAGTTTTCTCTGACTATCAGCGAGACTGAAACCAATATCTCCATTTGTTCTTGTTGGTGTACCGTTCGCCTATCCATGAGTGTACTGATCAAACACCAGCCAACTTCTACTTCTACTTTCAGAAATAAATCTAAAAAACATGGTTAGAGAAGATTATGTCAGCGAACTGAAGAAAAGAATAATATAGAACGCATCTAGAGCGAATTATAAAGAAGGCAACCAAGTATGGTCCCCAAAATTCCAACGCTTCTAAGAAGGTCCATATGAGGTGTTAAAGAGAATAAACAATGTTGCATACTAAATCTGGAAACTATCAAGAAACAAACCTAAGATCATTCATTACAATAGACCGTGTCCTGTTGTCGAAGACTTTATAGGCTTAGTGAGTGGAACTGGGCAAGTCCATGGTGTCGCAAGGGAACTACAAGACCTATTCAATGTACCGGCGAAACATGCACTGGCTGATCGTGCGGAGCATGACTTTAAGATGTCCAAAGAAATCGCAATAGTTTAGATAAAATTTTGTTTAATGGAAAAATCAAGAAAACAGCTCCCGAAAGTTGGAATGACTACATCATAGCGGTAAAAATAACGATTATCTTGTAACTCAAAAATTCTTTCATAGCAAATCAATTTATTCCTCTTTGCAGGAAACATTAATGAAACTATGCAATCTAATCCGGACGAATTAGATCTAAAACATGCTCGAATCTGAAATCCTTTTAAACGTTACGGTTTTTTGCTTAAAAATAGGTATCAGTTTTTCTGAAATATCTCGTGAAACAAGCGTCTAATCGACTCAAGATATGCTTATCAAATTTTTTCTAAAAAAATTTGCTACAAAGATAAACTATTGGGATGGGGTGATTCCGTCGCCACAAAGTACAAAGTACAGCACCCCAAAAAGGTACTGTGTGTTTGGTGGAGTATTCGCAGGGTCGTTCATTTTGAAGTTCTGAAACCTGGACAAAGTGTGAATGCAGACCTTATTGTGTACAATTGGATCGAGTAAATGAATCTTTAATTGAAAAGTGCCCAGCGATTTTCAACAGAAAAGGCGGTATTCTGCAACACAATAATGCAAGACCGCACTGCGCAAGATAAACCTGGAAAAATTAATGAATTGGGGTGGGAGGTATTGCCTCACTCTTCATACTCGCCCGATATTGCGTCACCGCATTTCCATTTATTCCGATCCCTGCATGTTCTAAGTGCCAAAAAATTTGGAAATTTGTATGATGTCCAAATTGCCCTTTCCAGATATTTTGCTCAAAAACCAATTGATTTAGATAGCAAAAGGTTGTTGATAATGAGGGTGATTACATCATTGTTAAAAATGTATCTGTTTGAATTTAATGTAAAAAAACGATATTATTTTTCGGTGCTCCTATTATTATAACCCCCAAGGGATTTGCTCCGGAATGATTCGGTTCCTGAGATAGCGAGGGAGCCCCCAAAATCTCAAGAGCAAGCTTCAAGCCAAGGATAAAGTGTAAGTAGTTCTCTAACCATCCTCTTCTTCAATTTTCTTTGTCTTGCAGTAAACAGAAATAACTACACACTCTGGAATCGCTCGAGCTTTGAGTCAGCTGCTGCCCACACCATCTGAGACGAAGTCTCAAAGAAACAAGACTTGCAAATGTTGAATAAATCGATTCGCTGTGAAAATACATAACGTATATCAAACATATAATAAAACTTTGTTACCTTAAAAACCACGTGTGGTTATTACAGAGTGACCCTGTTGTAATTATTTAATTCATTCTGGGGCATTTAGTCTAAACGGCATCGAAAGGAAAGAAAAAAGTATTTCCGATGATTTTCAGTATGCTTGATCTACTCGAGATAAGGAGCAAAACATCCAAACATTAGGTGCTGACTTTGGGGATCACTTTGCTATCTGAGAAGCCGAGTCGTTTCGGAACAAATCCCTTGGGGGTTATAATATGATAGGTTCACATAATTCGACAAGCTATTGTAAACCCCAAAGTTTTCAGTTTTATGTCTTGCCGAATCCTCGTAAGAGCCGTATATTCAGCCTCAACTGTGCTTAATGCAACAGTTCTCTATTTTTTACTATACCACCCATGAACTAAATACTAGTGCCAGTGACTGAACGTCTTTAATTATTTTTATTTCCCCAATCTGCATCGCTAAAAACAAACAAATTATGATTATCACCTTTTGCTAACTCTAATTTTAGATTCACAGTGCCTTTCAAATATTTAAATACTCTTTTAACGGCAAGCCAAATTTGTGACATAAGCAATGTCTGGCCTAGAAATTTGAGAAAGATATAAAAGACTACAAACAGGTTGTTGATATAACACTTCACTGATAACGCTATCGCTTTCTGACACAGAACCTTTCTTACCACTGAAGGGGTCTTTGGTATATGCTGTAGCTTAAGACCTGGGTCCATAGGGGTCGAAACTGGAATGCAGTCTGCCATGCTAAATCTTTCCAGGACCTTTTCTATGTAAGAAGATTGGTTGTTACACAGCTTTCTGCTGGTGCGATCTCTACTGATCTTCATCCCCAAGCATTGTTGAACTTCCACCAAGCCATGCTAAATTCTGACTTTACTTTTCTTTAAACCATTTTCTTCAGGTGTGCTAAACCAGAAAAAATTAAAAGGTTATTAAAGAAGATATCTATGATGATCTTGTCCCTTTTCGAATGCTTGAAGTAGATACTAAGGATCAGCTGTTGACTGTTTTGTGTCCCATCTGGATAAGAACTTAATGGATTTGAAGGTTTCAAAACCTATCATTTCGTTTCAGTCCGTACTTTGCCTTTTTCAAACGCCATACTTTAGGTGTCTTCAAGTCCTTCTGGTGGCTGTACATATATTACCTCATCCAAGTTGTTTTCACATCCGTGTACGTAATATCCAAATTTTCCTTGACAGCTAGAGCAAACAAATATCCTAACAAAGAGTATTTTACTACGAGTGAAAAAGTTTCTTCATAGTCTATTCCTGATTTCTCTTCACAGCCTTTGACGACTAGCCTTGCTTTGTTTAGTGTTTCCGCCTTGAATCTTTTTCATGAACACCCATTTTGTAAGAAGTGTCTTTTTGTTCTCTGGCAAATATGCCCATTCGTAAGTATTATTGCTGTTAAACAATTCCAACTCTTCTGTAATGGCCTTTCTGGAGTTTTTCTGATGATGATAACGCTTCCTTCAGGTTTGCAGGTTCGTTATGTTCTGGAAGAAAATAAACAAAATTTCGATCATATTTAGGCCTTGGAATTGGCAATCATCTTCTTGGCACTTGAGCATCAGGTATTTCTTCATTGATCGCTGTTTCTGAAATCCTGGGACGTGTGTATCAGACCCATTTGTTTCACTTGCTGAAGCAACTTCCTCATCAGCGTCATGATCATAATTCTCATGGAAAACACGCAACATTTAAGGGTCACTGGCATCGGTTTCTAAATTTGACTCTTGGCCGAGTGATGACTCTGATAAACCTGACAATCCGTTGACTGTATCACAGTTGGACTTTAGTTTCGAAAACGACGACACCACCACTTATGACTATTTTCTTAGTAACAGTATTGATGAGACGATAACAAATATTAATTTTCTGATTTGGGGTCCCCTTATCTTCGTCTTTTTTCTAGGAGTCGACTCATGGCTTCGCAACCAGAAATTCGTAAATGGCTGATGTTCGGCTTATTTCCAATCCAGGCTTTGTACGATGTTTTCCCTCGAACTGTTTTCGTGGGACGTCTATTGTCCAGATAAACAACCGTAGCAACAGCTTCGATTCGCTCGTTCTCCGTTTTATTGTGGTGTGTCAAACGGTACGTTTATGAATAACACCTTTTTTAGAAATTTTCTCAGCAGTGAATTTTGCACCGTTATCCGTCCTAAGTTTTTTTTAGCGTACAACCAGTCTGTGTTTCTACGAGCGCGCAGTTTTCCTTGAAGATATCTGAAGTCTCATGTCATATCAATGCCATAAAATTACGATTCCCTCCTGTTGCGTCGTGTTGATGGATCCACATAGATCTGCGTGAATTAACTCTAACGGTTTACTGGCCTTAAATTTATTATGGTTAAATGGTATACGTGCGAGTTTATCAGCGCCGCACACTTCGCAGACAGCTTCGCTTGCATGAACGTCCTCTGCGCCAGAAGTTAAGGTCCGTAGCATGTTCATGCTACTTCGATTGAAATGTCCGAGCCTACGATGCCACAAGTCTCCATCCGTGATTGAGAATGCCGAGACCTTATTTTTGTTAGTCACAGTGCCCGTTTGATATATGCCGAAGCAACGAGATTGCTGTTTTTACTGACCATCGTTCCACCATATTTATCGAACATTATCGTGTAGCTTTTACCAGCTATTCGACTCGCCGATAGAAGGTTCGCAGCGATATTCGGTGTCTAGTGGACATTGTGGATTTCGACTATTTCGGTGTCTCCATTTCGGAGTAACTCGATCAACATTTCACCTGACGGCTCAGTCTCTATGAACTTGTTATTTACTGTTATCACGTTTACTTTAACATCGACAGGTTCACACAATTTTTGTTTGGCACAGTAGTCTAAGTGTCAGGCTTCATTTCCTTGTCCAACATTTGAAAATAATCAAGCAAAAATGCATTTATTTTATTTTTATTGACTTTTCCCATTGTCCGTCTTTCCCGAATTGTCCTTACTACGACAATTTGTGTCGAAAATCACTGGTTTATTATATTTAAAGCACGTTTGGGGTAACTTCTTGAACTCCCTCGAATTTTTTGAGGTTCTGTCTCGGTTACTTTGAGATTGACCACCGTATAAAGCGGAATCTACATTTCATGATCGATTGCCGTTGTCAGTCTTTTGGCCGATATCTTGCAATAACTGTTTAGATTGCATCAGCAGTAATATCTTTCCCCGAGCTTTCCAGTCAATCCCATTATCATTAGTTTAAATTATTCTGGAAGACCTGCTAGTATCAAGGTCCGGACTCATTAATCTGAAATTTCAAATTTGATATCTTGGAGTCGTTGTGCTGTAGAGATTATACGATCAATGTAATCTTCTTACGAATCAATCCGGTGTTTTAATAGGGTATCTGTATTTTGTCCCTTATCTCCTTTGCCGTCTCAAATTTCTGGATGTGGTGAATGATTCCTTTATCCACGCCTAGGCATATCTTGGACAAAGCCTTGCGATTTTTGACCATTTCTTTTTCGCCATCGGTCTCCTCACTGGTCACATCCCAATGATCGTCGTTGAATGAGTGCTTTCATATGAAATATTCAAGCCGTGTAATTTTCCTGTCCTTCTCAAAATGTTGCAGTAGGAATCGGGCCAAGTTCTGACGCCGACAGGCGCGGTATTGTTCTGGATCCATAACCTTTGTTAGGACTTGGATTTATATTAAACGTGGTGTACAGAAGAGAATTTGTATATTGAAAAATAAACGATTTAATTGGATAGGCAACAGCGCATATCCTCCTAAATCGATCACTTTTTGTATAAGTGAATCGTCTATATTTTGAGAGAAAATTAAATATCTTAAGCTCTCATCAAAAATTGTCGTGGGGCATTTGTCATATTAAAAAGTAAATGTATTAAATACAGTTTCAAGATGATTCTCACCTCTTTGTTTCAGGAAATCTACTTTCATCGACGATTGATAGGTTTAAATGAGAGGAAAAAAGGAAAAGCGATAATAAAACCCAAATTTTTAGGGCAACAAAAACCGAGTCTAAAGCAAGATAAGACCGGATGAGTAAACAACGCTAAATTTTGTCCAAAAAGGTAGAGAAATGGCAAATAAGGTGATCACTCTCAGCAAACTTGAGATCATTGTTTGATCACCATTTTGAAAAAGATACAACTACTATTTTTTTGTAGTACAACCTGAAACAATGCAAAAATATTAATGGTAATTCCACGACGATAAGCAGTCCACTCCAGGTTAGTGGCCTTTGCATTTTATTCCTGTTTTAGAGGATCTTGCAAGCTGAGACTCAAAACAAAAAATAGAAGCAAGTTATCATTACACATTTAAAAAAGGCAACTATCAGCAAAACCATTAAAAATGGCTTCTTCCAGGATAAACTTCCGAAAAAATCGCCTAGTAAAGTAATACTCATTAATTTCTGATGCATTGCATAACTTTAATCTTTCAGTTTGCCAAATATGGCCACGAGTGCGAAATGGCGAACGAGCTGGACGAACTGCCGATATTCGTACCGGGGAATACTATATGGACGCGCATGCGACGGGCGATGATCCGCATAAGAATGGTTTCCGAAATTAACACTTACAGCAAGAAGTACTTCCGAAGCCAAGGGGCCATTGCAAACGAGAATCACCGGCACCTAAAAAACTACCGCTACATGATACATCCATTTAGCGATTCCCAGTGGGTTTTCATCATAATTATTGTTTAAATCTAAATTATGTTTCTAGGAAATGGTGGGAGTTCTTCATGTGCGTCGTGTTATTTTTACAGTTTATTGTCATCCCCATTGATATAGCATATATGCGAATACCCCATATCAATTTTATCACATACCCAGTATGGAAATGGTGCCGCATGTGTCTCGACTTCTTGTGCATGGCTGATGTCTTTCGACATTTTGTTTGCGGGTACTACGATCAGGAGAAGAAGCAGTCGGTGCTGGCCCCTTCTAAAATTGCTGTGTATGTAAGTCAACAAAAAACTCTCTCTGTAAAAAGGTTTTTTTTTGCAGTCACTATTTAAGAACGCATTTCTTTACCGACTTTGTGTCTTCTATTCCCACACACATGGATCTATTTTTTGAAATAGATGAAAACGGCACCATTTTCCTGATACTACACCTTTCTGCTGTGCTTAAAGCGCTGCGCTTTCCCACATTTCTCAAGTACAGCAATAGTTTTTGCGAAGCAAGGGGTAGCGATAAAGCATAAAAGTCGTACCCACTAAAATATTTTTTTTAGAATTTCAAAGTACCCTATCTACTTCACAAAATGGCGTTGGTACTCCTCACGAGCGTTATATATTTCCATTTTGTTTCATGCACGCTTCTGTTTTCTTGTGCCATCAGTAAAGGCTATTTCTATCCGTTGATAAACCACCATTCAACGTTTTTGTAAGTGTATCTTAATGGGGTATGTGAATTTAATTGTTCGGTTTCTAGAAGAAACGGTACTTTTAAAGACAGTTTCGTAAAAGATGGCTCTTACACAGCAGCCTTGTATTGGTCACTTATATTGATTGCTAATGCTGGCTATGGAAATGTCCAACCAGGAAGCATATATGAGGCGGTACTAATCTGTGTCATTTGGATCATATCAAGATTCTTCATCGTTTTCTTGATGGGTAAGTAATACATCACAGGCTAATTAATATCCTTATATTTATTATTTGCGCTTTGTAAAGGCGCATTATGCAAGTTGTAAAAGCGACGTCATCTGCAAATCACAAGTACATCGAGATGGTTCGCCAGCTGCGCGAATACATGCGCCATAAGCAACTACCGGACCATATGCAGCGTCGCCTACTGATATACTACGAGTTCCGTTTCCAAAAGAGTTACTTTAGAGAGAGCGAGATACTGTCCACTATATCAGGGCAGTTGCGGCAGGAGATTGTGATGCACAGCTGCCGCAAGCTAGTCGAAAACGTGGGTTTTTTCAAAAACCTACCGCTCAACCTGCTGGTGCGCATCGTTTCCTGCCTCCGGTCAGAGGTCTTCTTAACCAACGACGTGATAGTTCGCTCTAACACCCCTGGAAATTCCATGTTCTTCATAGCCAGCGGCACTGTTGCTGTAGTCACCTTTTCAGGCAAAGAAGTAATGGTTTACCATCCGTTTTATTCTTTAAATTCAACATACTTTTGTATCTGCAGATTTGTCATCTGGAAGACGGTGCCCATTTCGGGGAGATAGCTCTAGTTATGAAAGACGAACTGCGTGTGGCTTCTGTAATTGCTGTGGAAGTTTGTGAGCTATACAGATTGGATCGTAAGGAATTCGTGCGAGCTATCCACCCTTACCCAGATTTACTCGATAATATTCAAAGAATCGCAGCTGATCGTATGGAGAGGACTACAATGATAGATGAACACAATAAACGCGAAAATGTTACTAGGCGGACTTAACAATTAAAAAGTACCATGTTATGTTTTACCTTATAATAAAAAATAAAATAAAGCGGTATTCAGTGAAAAACTTTATCGGCCTGACCTCATGAGATATATTTGTAAAAAAAAGTAAATAACGTCACAAGCTACACTTTGACATTGTTCTCAAAGCAGATAAAGATATCTGAAATCTATGTTTTATGTATAACACAGCTTAACAATTTTGAACTTTTTTCCTGGTTTCTGAATGATAAGTGATTATAACGAAAAATTACATGCCGAAAGCAGGTATGTCTTCAGTTTTTTCCTATTATGTATAGTTTTTGAGAAATTGGTACGGAAAAAGCGAAGTACTTATTTCAATATACTTGTCTTACTGCACGAACTTCTTGCTGACCCTTGTCTCCTTGTCCAGTAGATTCTATTGCGGTAATCATGATTCCAACAGCTCAGCTTGACTTTTGGATAGATTAAGGTCTCTAACCAGGTCGTTTAACTCCTCTTGTGAGATCATATGTGGTTCATTGACGTTACAGGGATTGAAATCATTATCTTCGTTTTCACAATGTACCTTTTCTTCTTCTTGTTTGTCATCATGTTCTAAAACGTATGATTCGGAAGAAACAGGAACAGGAAGACCTGGACCATGTGCAACAGGCCGCATAACAGAAGGTAAATTGGGATAAACGATTGATTTCTTGCTCTTTGCAGAAAAACCTGCTGTTTTGGTGACACATAAATAACAACCCCTTAAATGATCCTACTGTTCCCCCAAATCATTGGTACAGCAAAAGGCATAGATGAACGAGAACCTCCAAGCCATTGACGCAACATATTTGCGCATGAGACACCAAGTATGAGGTGCCCATTTCTTGTCTTGGCCACAAACACCGCATCCAAAATATAAGTGATAAGTTGTTTTTATACGGGAGGTAATGCACCTCTTTCATCCTTCTCAGTGAACTCGCCACATGTAATAGAAATTGTCTGGGGCATTTGTACATTTACGTCACATGTTTCTATGTTATCTGTTCATCCATGGATTTTCTTTCAACTGTTAACATTTGTAGAATAATACACTGCTGACAACTTTATGGAGTAAAACTAGAGTTACACTGGAGAGGGTGGCAACTTATGAACAGACTGAGGAACCTGACCCTACTCACAAAGCACCTAATATCAAATACTGAATTTTTGCAAATATCTGCCGATCTGCACGTGATAGCGAAAAATACGGACTACATTTCTGAATGCAGCGTAAAAAATGCTTCTAGGCCAGCTATTTGCTTTTGAGAACCAAAATCATTGTTAACCAGTGTAATTATTGTTGAAAAGGTTCAATTCAAAACTTGGTACTACAAACTTTTTCTATTGTTAACTAGATAAATTGTGACTTCACTTTCAAATTGCTGCACGTAATTTTATTATTACCTTTATATACTTTTCAGCTTAAAGTTGCCATTTTCATTTAATATATTTTTCTCTATTATGTATTTAATGGTTTAGCATATTTTTCTACAAGAATATTGTTTTGCTCTCTTCCGTTATCTTCAGTCCGAGTTCGCTTGGATCAGCTAATTTGTCACACATCAAAAAATGACTACAACTAATCAGAGTCTGATTAAGGTCAACTTTCGCTTTGCCAAGTTTGCATAATGCTTTAAAATATTCGTTTAAATATATACTACATGTTTCAGGATTAATATGTGAGTAAATCCTTTCCGAGTTTAAATTTGATTTTGACAACAACTTAATATTACTTTTTAGTCGCTTTAAATACAGACAGCTATTTAAACTCATTCTTGTTCAAGAATCTAGTTTTTCTTTGACATTGCTTACGAACCCTCTTTCCTAATTGCGTTCTAACCAAACTATATAAGTTCTCAAACACTTTTTTATCGAAGGCCAATCATATTAATATCTTAGAATGTTTTGTTTGATTTGTTCTGATTGGAGATACTTTTTTCCTTGAAAGTTAGTGAACTTCCACTCGCTATTATTATAATAATTTTTATGGATATTAGCTTCTTTATTTATTGTCATTACTCTTACTAGCACTTAGTAATCCATCTTGTCGCAATTTCCTTTTTAAACGGTATATTGGTAAGTCTGAGGTTATGTGGTGAGTTATGCGAATTAATTTCGTATCTAAATAATTAATAGTTTAACTTTGGGACTTCCATATAATCGATGTGCTATCAATATGTATATTGTGAAAATTTAAGATAAGACTAAGTGTAAAAAAATTGCTACACACGTGAGTAGCATGATTCATCACTTTTAAACGATTTATCAATGGTATTCAGCGATACCAGAAAGATTTTTGTTTAGCGAAACTAGCTGTGTCGTCCACGAATAATGCTATTTTATTTGATTTAAATGCGAGACATGATACGTTAAATAATGTTGATCCAAAAAATACTACCTTGGGGTACTTCTGCATAAATATATTTTTGTCTGAGGTGGCGTTGTTGATATAAACCAAGAACGTTTTGCTATTCAAAGGAAAATATTATGATAGCTGTTAGATAATAATAAGTGGAGTAATTTGCATTTTAACTCTTTCTTTTCGAAGTAGTGGATTATAAAGAAGGCAACTACAGTGTATTGATTACTATCAAATCCACGCTCAATTATTTCTAATTCTCTATACTTGTTGAATTGTAGAATGCTTTTCGCGAAATCCAAATTGAGTTGATGGAATTATGTTGTGTTCAATTAATAAAAAGTTCAAGACATTTGATAATTACTTTCTCAAATAACTTGGACAGGTTGATAGGAGCTACAGTCTTGCTTGTAACCTAATCTTAAGCAGGCATTCGACAGTGAAGTTAACAACGCTATTGCTTTTTGATGAGGTTTTTATTAAAGACATTCAGTTTCATGTTTGGGCAAGGGAAATAGAAGCTGGTCTCCAGCTTGGAAGCTGCCTTGGTCAAAAGTTATAAGGAATGACATATTGAAAGGTGGGTCCGCTAAGAACCCTTATTGCATTGTTGTAGGACATCCCACCTTTATGTCTTTAGGTTCAGTAGTTCTCGAGTTGAAAGTCGCGACGGACAGACAGACGTCCGCACCGATTTCATTAGGCTTCCCTTTCAGGTATAGAAGCCTAAAATAAAGGTTTTGTGTTCTATGATGTATTTTCTCATTGTAAATAAAATCTAGCAAAAAAACGAGTAATATTTTTGAAATCTAACGAAATTGCACTAACAGTAAACAAAATTAACTTTTAGGGGAACATAGTTCAGTTTTTGATTTTACAAGACTTTTTCAGTAAATTCGTAGTCAAGAAGTTAGAGATCACGATTTAAAATGAAACTCTCATCTAGCGTACCCACTGGACCGATGAAAATTACGAAATCTTAAATTTCGCAATATTGACCTTCGAAGCGGGAAAAAGTACCGCACTAAACGAGAGAAAATTTTTATCCGTGAATTAGGTGATCAAGAAGTTAGGGACATTTAAAATAAAAATCTTATCTAGCGTACCCATTAGGCCACCCTGCATTTATTTTTGTTGGTGTTGGCCTGTTAAAAATTTCTACATAGTTAATGATTTCGTACTATTTGAAACTGTTTTATTTAATTAAGTATGATAAAGCTGGCATCAAAGTAATTTATCGCCTGCACTTAAATTTACTGAACTCTATATAATTAAATTTTCAAATATTTTAAGCTTTAGGAATAAAACGAGCAAACAAAAATTAATGAAGCGTAAAACAGTGAAAAGGTTATTAATTTATATCGAACAAACAAAAAATAAGTTTGTGTAAATAAAAGTGCGGGTGGTTCAACTATTAGCACGCGAAATCATTGCAGGTAAAGCTGTGATAACGGTTTTTAAGGTCAACCAACACACAATGATAATAAACCTGCAAAGCTTGCAACGCATAGCGAAGTGGCGAAGCAGTCTCCCAAATTTGAGAACCCTCTAGTTAAGTCACTAACGCTGACCTTTGACCAATCAGTTTCAAAATCACTAGCAAACAAGCCTTTTTGATCACCTGTCGATTGGTGAAAACAGAATTTGGAAATTCCCAGCCGTTCTCGAGTTTTTGCTCGGACGGACGAACGGACAGACAGACAACATGAAGTTAGTAAGTGACTCCGCTTCGCTTCGCCACTTAATAATCAAATGAGTCAAAAAACAAAACAATAATTAGATCTCAAACTAACCATCTAAGAATGATAGGAAATAGAGATAAACAAACGATAGATCTAAAGATAATATAGAACATGATGGAACTATGTTGGAAAAAATAAAGGACACGGTAGAAAATAGAGTGATTTCGAAGGAAATAAGAAGAGAAACAGTGTGGAAATAGAAAAAAGCAGTTAGTAAGTAGGATAGAAAAATTAGAAGCGTAGTATCCATGTGCAGAACACGCTACCTAAAGTTGGGTCACTTTAGTATCCCCAGCCCGCTACGTAAAATTAAATCGTATAAACAAGGAAAATTTAGTTTTGTAACAGACAATGTTTTGAACTGTGTATAGTAATGGTAAATAGAAGTTGGCCCTTAATTCAGTACATACACCACAGAATTTGGCGACGAGCATGAGATTCGACAAAACGATAAAGATTCTCTTTACCATTTGAAGTGAAGAAGTTTCAGATCAGTGTGATTGACTAACAGCTCTTTTTTAGTGTCCGTTTGCAGTAGTCCAGATTGTCAGTTATTGGAGCATTAAGGTGTTTTAAGCCAGCATCTGATGACTTCGGAACTTGAGTGAAGGTCTTTAACAGTTTCCTAGTGGCCGATGCGATTGACCAGAAAACAGAAGCAGACCGGTGCCGAGTTATCTTCCTCTCCAGTATTGGGATAGCCACCTTCTCCACATTGTCTAACCTGGTAAGACTACTCAGTCTCCAAACCCTTCAAGGATCTCGTCGCAGTCCTGAAGGCACATTTTAAGCCTGTACCGAACATTTCAGATTCGCCAACCGCCGACAGATGCAAGACAGAGCTTCAAAAACTGGCTACTATATGCAAGTTGCGGATCTCAACGAGCGACTCAATAACCAGTTCATCTACGGTTTGCTCGTCGTAGCAGCACAGAAAGCCTGTTTTGGAAAGGATGATTATGTGAAACTGGAGGAAGTGATATAAATCGCATTTACACGTGAGTCTGTCGAATCTATTGCAGCATTCATTCGTAATAGTTAATTCAAGCCCCCTACATAGGAACAGACAGTCCACAAGACTACCTTCAAGTCCAGAAAAAGTTCCAGTTCTGGAAAAGGCCTCTAAGTTCTCCAACAACAGTTTCAAGTGGAAAAGTTAAACAATATCGTCATCCAAAGGCCAGTTCAAGTCTTGTCCAAACTGTGATTCAATGTCACACATCACAGTGAAGGATTGCCTACACAAGAATGTCTGTTATTCTTGCAAGAAGCGTGGACTATCAAAAAGTACTGCCGTTCCAAACAGCAGCAATAAATTGTAAATAACCGTCATGTCTACCAAGTTCAACCATCTACTGAAGATCCACCCATCATGTTGAATGTTGAAGTCAACGGTCAATCTCGTCAAATAAAAGTTTTTGGAAAGAAATTGGCTTTCCAAAATTGTACCCGTTCAAGTACACCCTCCGTACTTGGGAGAAATTTTCAACGCCATCATTGATCTCTTGTGTAAGTTGAAGTACAAAGAAGTGGAAATCACACGCCACACCCCAATAGTAAAACACGAGTCCTTAGTCGGTCGTGACCTGATGCAGATATTCAAGCTCCGTCCCTACCACATTAAGAAGACTACAGCAAGCGGTGGCAGTCTCATACTGTACAATTTATTAAGGAAATATTACAAAGAAAATATTAACAGTCAGCCGGTGCTCTGCCTTACGGCACTACACCAGCATTGCTTCTTCCTTTACATGTCTTTTGAACATGTCTTTCTTCGCATTTATCATTGTCGTGGTATGTGCAAAAAACCTGCCCCGGCATTTGCCTTTGTGCAGGACTCGGGGAAAACCACGAAAAACCCGAGTCAGGCAGTCTACTGCTCTTTGTCTCCTTCGTTAGAATTCTAAATCTACTACCTATTTATACGCTCGTCTGCTCATTAATTGCATTTTGAGTCCATATCTGTTAGCATATTCTAACGAGCCGCTTATTATTATAACATATTTTATATTCTTGCGAGTGCCCGGTTATTAGTCTCTACCTCTTATGCCGTCTCAAGCAAGTCGTGAATTATTAGTCCAGGCTATTATGCTAGCTGTCGCAATTTTGAGTCCCGGCTGTTATGCCTTATTTTACGCAATTTTAAGTCCGAGCTTTTATGCATGCCAGCCGCAATTGTGAGTCCCGGCTCTAATGTGTTTACACTTTTCAGGCAGTCTCATACTAGAGTATGATGACCTTTTGCATTACGTGCAAAAGTTAACCAGCAGCTTGAAGAAATGGAACAATCTGGAGTCATCGAGCGTATCGAATCCAGTGAGTGGGCATCACCAATCATCATGGTCTAGAAGCCCAATGGAAAAGTCCACAGTGACTTCAAGTCAATAATGAACAGTCAACTTCACGTATCCCAATACCTGCCTGCAACATCAGAGGAGTTGTTTTCGTCAGTCGCTGGAGGAAACAAGTTTTCCAAGTTGGATGTAGTCAACGCTTATCATCAATGGAAAGTGGAGGGAACCTACAAGAAATTTATCGTCATTAGCACACACCAATGTCTGCACCAGTACAACGTTCTGTCACAAGACATCGCCTGCTCCCCAGTTTTATTCGCCTTCAGAGGTTGAAAGCTATCTTCAGTTGTATGCGAAAATTCAATTAACGCTTGTCCAAGGATAAATGGCCAGAGTTCATGTCCAAAACTGAAGAACTGTACCCATTTTACCTGCGTAAAGAGAAATTATGTATTTTACAAGAGGTAATAATGTAGAGTATAAAAACTGTGATTCCCACTAAACTTCGTTAAAAGTTATTATCGGAGCTCTAGTCCAGTCACAACGGTATCGTCGGGATGAAGTCTCTCGCTCGCCAGTACATTTGGTAGCTACAGTTTCACAGTGACATCAAAACGTGTGTAAACCGTGTCAGCAGTGCTGCGAAAATCGAAACAATCCCGCATGGCAGCGGATTCATATAGATTTTGCAAGTCCCATGCATGGAAAAATGTGGCTTATCATCGTGGATGCTCATTCCAAGTGTTCAACACAAACATAGCAGCAGCAATCGTCTGTCACTTTGGAATTCCAGGTCAGATTGTCACAGACAACGGAAGGTAGCTTGCTTCCAAGAAGTTCCAAATATTTTGCAGGAACAAAGGTATTTGCCATATTAGTAGTTCTGCTTACCATCTCTGGTCCAAAGATAAAACTGAAAAGTTCGTCCAAATCATCAAGAACACCGGAGATGTGGAGTTCAAGCTGCAGCAATTTATATTCTCCTACCATGTCCCACCTCGTGCTACAACAGGAGCCTCAAACAGCTGAACTTCTGCAAGGCAGGAAATTGAAGACGATTGCCCGAATGTCTAGTCCCACGTCAGCAAAGCTCGGCAGCAGCAGATCAAGGATTATGACAAACGTGTCAAATCTCGGACTCTAAACATTAACTAGAAAGTGTGGGTGCAAACATTTTTTAAGCACCAGTCAAAATCATCATTGGGCAGCATGATAAATACTATAGGTCCTATTACCTACCTAGTGGCATGCAACGGCTCCAAGTACAAACGTCACATTGACCAAATCTTGAAAACTCACTCGTTGTTACACCCAAACGCATCATTCAAGTGGAAGAAATCCCCGTTACAGGGGTTCCAGAGACATCACTGGAAATTGAAAATCTAGACGCACCGCTTCAACCAGAGCCAAGAATACCTGTACCTCAACTCTGTCCAGGCGATAACCTCAATGGAATCATCGCGAATCACGTCGTTTTCTTAATTGAACTTTGTTATGTTGTGTATAGTTAAAAATAGTTTTGAAATCGAGGAAAAGTAAATGTAGTATCTGTGTGCAGAGCACGCTGTATAAAGTAACGGGCAGATGTTTTGAACAATAAATAGTAATGGTAAATAGAAGTTGCAAATAATTGCATACACCACAAAAAGAGAAGCTAGAAGCGATAGAGAAAGTTAAAAAGAAGCGTAACATAGTTAAAGAAGTAAAATTCGATAAACAAAGTAAAGAATGAGCGATAAATCAATTTCTAAAGAATAAACTGGAAATAGAAGTAAAAATAAATAGAGTAAAAACTTGCAAAAGTAAAACCTCTGTATTAATAAATATATTAGAAATGGATAATTTGGCAGCAAAAACAAGTAATGAGAAATAAAAAAAGTTAAAAAGGACAGAAACCTATAGAAAATGATGTGATTTCAATGAAAGGAACGTATAGATGGAATTTAGAAAAAATGTTAAGAGAGAAAGGAAAAATGGAAAGAGAACAAAAGAAAATTAATAATAGAAAGAAAAAATAAAATCCTCGTGGTGCAAAAGGGAGTCAGGCAAATATAAATGGAAACAACGAATACATAAGAAGACAAAACATTCAAAGGATATGGATAAACATAAAAGAGATGAAAATCAGATAAGATAGGCAAAGGCAAATACAGAAAAGGAGATAGATAAAGAAAAAGGTAAACACATAAATAAATAATTAAGAAACAAGAAAAGTGTATGAAAAATGAGTAAATAGAGAACATAAAAAAAGTATAGCAGCAAGAGAAACAGAAGAAGTGGAATATTTACATGTAAAGGCAATAAAAAAGAAAAGATGTAGAATATAGAGAATAACAAGAGGATAATGATTGTTATGGACAATAAACGAACAAACAGAAAGAGAAAGTGAATGAGTAGAGCTGATAATAAAATTGCAAAACATAGAAAGTGGGGTAAAAGAAAAATAATTTGTATTACAAAAGTCATTAACAGTAAGCATGAACTATAATGGTAGTATATTAACTAAACGAAAACGCAGTGAAGGAAGAGAAATTTATATTCTGATAATTTTCAAGAAAAAATAGATAACAGCAGGGCAAATATCATTGTAATGGGAAATTTAAATGGAAAGATAATAAAATATACTAAAGGAACAGATAGAATTAGGGACTCATGGAGAATTAACAAAGAATGAGAATGGAACAAAATAATAGAGTATGTGTAGAAAATTATTCATTAATAACAAATTCTAAATTCCATAGAAAAGAAATTCATAAATATACATGAAAACTCCAATCAAGACAAGATAAACAAATTCTCTGGTAACTAAATAAGACAAAGAGCTAATAAAAGCCTTAAGAATAAATCAGAAATCGGTAGCAATAACTGTTTAATAAGAAAGGATATAAAAGTAGAAAAATAATCAAAGAAAAAAACGAAAAGCTATAAGGAAAAACATTAAAGCTACATATTGAGAAAAACATAAAAAGTATCAGGATCTAATACAAATGAAATTTAATAAAGATATAAAGAGGGCTAAAGGACAAATGAAATCTAAAACAAAGCATACTAGAAGCACTTGAAGAAAGCTGTAATAAAATAAAAACAAAAGTAAAGAAAGGTAATAAGGCTATGAAAAAACCGTTTAGTACACAGAAGACTTAAAACAGAAAGTAAGACAAATGAGAAATATACTTATAAACCAAAACCAAAGAAGACTACAAGAAACATAAAGATAAAAAAAATAGCTAAAGATAAGATAAAAAGCGCGAAACAGAAAAAATTGATGAAATTTGAAATTTGGCAAAAATCAAAACAGGACAGTACCTAAAAGAACATCAGAGACAAACAAGGGGAACTACTCTCAAAAGAAACGCACTTCAAGGAGCTGTTAGAGGACAGTAACAAAGAAGTTAAATAAGGTGACAAAGATATAAATAATGAGATGGCATCAAAAAAAAAACTAGTAATACAAAAGATGAAGCTATGAAGATCAGCAGCAAAGATGGAATAACACCAGAAATGTTAAAAAACGTAGAATAGACAGGAAAGAAAATATTAAGTTTAATGAACAATATTGAGAGAAATAAGAGACCCAATAGGTTGGCAAACGGGGGTGATAGTACTAATACACAAAAAGGTGATAGAAGACTGTAACAATATATATATTACTAAACATATTGGGCAAGATATAGGTAAGAATATGGGAATCAACATTAAAAGGACAGAATGGAAGACAATGCGGTTTCAGAAAAGAAAAAAGTACATGGTAATATATTTATACATAAATTTGTGAAATGACAATAACAAAGGAAAAAGAAATTCACTTATCCTACAAACAAAAAAGACCTTTAGCAGAGTCAGAAGAAAGGATATATGGAGAGTATTAGAAAATAAAAGCATAAACAAAACAGATAGAGATTATTATATAATTAGACAACAAATTTGATAAAAATTAAAAATCAGTAATCAAATGTTTTCAAAACAATGAGAGATTTAAAACAGGGGCGCCATAGAAAAATACAACGGTTAAGACGTAACGAGACGGATATTACAAGAATAAGTCAATAATATGGAAGCCACGATGTTAAAATTGCTGCATATCAGATCATTTGCAATGTAATTGCAAGTCTTATTTAAACCAAAAGAGTTATTAAGAAAATTAGTCGAAATCAGCATGACAAGGAGTAATTACTATGGATGTTACATCCTTTAAAAGATACAAGCAGCCTATACATAGCTAGGGTTAACCGTTTTCACTATTTGTTAACACCGGTACATCAGAGATGTTACAAAGGACCTTATAACTATATATGGAAAAGTTACAGTAACTGTCAACATTAGTAAACAAGTACGGATGTGGAACTCCGGTTCCACAGATTTCCGGGGCCTCTATACATAAACAAACATGGGGCCAGCGAAGAGATTGCTCTGTAAGCAATCCCAGAACGAACTTAAAAAAAACCTTTCAATTTCGATTTCGAATTTCGGGAAAATTCGAAATCGAATATCTCGAAAATTATTCGACATAGAATTTTTTCGACTTCAACGTAGTTTCCTATAAGAATCACATTTAAAATCGTAATGTCGAAAATTTTCCCGAAATTCGAAGTCGAATATCTCGAAAACTATTCGACAGAATTTTTTCGATTTCATTATTGAAATCAGCGTAAAATTTTCTTTAAGAATTACTCATAAAATCGCAATGTCGAAATTTTCCCGAAATTCGAAGTCGAATATCTCGAAAACTATTCGAGATAGAAACTTTTTTATAATTTCCTATAAGAATCCATTTTAAAATTTTAAAAAATCCATAATTTTGTGACAGCGACAGACAGACCGACAGACCGACAGACATATAGAATTCAGTAACGAACTTTTTAAGTTCGTTGAAAATTTGTGGCCACTTCCGGTCTTGAGATTTTCCGATCAAGCTGATATTTGGCGTCTGGACTTGACTTTTGGTGTTGAATACTGAAAACGTTATGTCTATCTATCACAGATCACAAATTATGAAGCTTAACAGATGTCAGATATGACAGAAATAAAAAATGGTCTCCAGCTTGGAGGCTGCCTTGATCAAAAGTTATAAGAAATGACATATTGGAAGCTGGGTGTACTAAAAACCCTTATTACTTTGTTGTACGACATCCCACCTATGCCAGCTCACAGATGTGAACCCGGTAGGCCATAGGCTTTCGAATGATACCTCCCTTGTCTTTAGGCTCAGGAGTTCTCAAGTTGAAAGTCGCGACGGACAAACAGACGTCCGCACCGATTTCATTAGACTTCCCTTTCAGGCATAGAAGTCTTACACTATGAATCACAAAGTGGTTGACCAAGTAGCTGACGTCTCGGACAAGTTCATTTTGGAGATGTATCTTTCAGACTTTAGAAATATGTCATACTACCAGTTCACGACAAGACAATAATACTAACACACCTGAAAGAACCTAGCAGGGAAGGAAGATGGGTTAACACAATTTTGTGTCAACTAATCAATTAAATGCGATAAATAAGAATGTTATCCCTTCCCAAAGATTAGATATCTTACTAGGATTGTGGTAGTTTTCTAAACTAGACCTGAAGAGCAGTTATTGGCAATTAGGAATGGAATTCAAACTCAAAAAAAACCGCATTATAGCATTCACCTTCATGTCGTGTAGCAGTCGACCTAGATAAAGGTAAAGCAATACAAGAGTAGCTTGTACCTAGAAATATATAAGGAATTCATAGTTTTCTGTCTGTGTATGTACTATCAATAGTTTGACTTGGGATTTGTTAATATTATAAAGCTTTTTATTAAGTTCATTAGAGACATGAATATACCTGAACATATCATTGTCAAAGATTTTTTGAACAATTAAAATCAGCCTTGATTACACCAATTTTAAACGGAAAATATTAAATGGACACTGAAGCAAGCAACAATGCCATAGAAAGTGTGTTTTCTTAGATACAGAATGGACAAAAAAGTAACCTGCTACTTCAGCAGTTTTGTTAAAGTGGAGCAAAACTATTACATAACATGAAATGTCTTTAGCAATTGTGAAAGCTAGTATAATTTTTACTCTGACAGAAAATTTCTATTAAGACCAAACAATGCCAAGTACAATTTTGACAAACAATACCAAGCTGGAACTAGTCACTCTAATGCAGACACACTATCAAAAACCAATAACAGTAATAGTCGCCACAGGAGCTATATATTGAACAAGATTTTAAGCCGGAAATGATTAGCGATTAGCGATTAGTATTGGAAGTCTTCAGTTAGCTGGATGATGGAATTTTAGGACACTTTAGAATTAATAAAACAACATCGAAGATTCATAAGCTGTTCTATTGGGTGAACTATAAAGACAAGGAACAGCAAGAAGTGCAAATTAGGCGTGTTTCAATATAGGAAGGTCAATAGAAAAGGTGGCAATTCTTGCCATGCTTGGACTACTACTTTATCAAATAGACTAAAGCAGAAATAGTACCAAATCAACAAGCATCCAAAGTCGCTGAAATAATAACCAAACATTTATTCAGCCTCTTTGGAATACAATTGAATACCAAAGGATTTATGGTTGGTAAATTCTAAATGCACCATTTGCCAAATATGTACATCATTTTGTAAAGTGAGGAAATCATTGTATAAAATAATTTAAAAAGCTCAGCGTCATAAACAAGAAATGGGAAACGAACTCCTATTTTACAAACGCATGGCACCTCATAAACATAACAGAAAATGCAATGTCAAGGCAAAACCCTTGAAAAACATCTAACAGGAAGTCAAAGAAGCATGAGCATGTAAAATTAACCTACACTCTCTCTTGAGATGAAGGAAATAATATCTGAATCAAAAGAGAATTACCTACACCAAGAAAGGAGATTTTTTAGTAAGATTGAATGATCCATTTTGTCAAAGGGTTTTAATCTTCGAATATCTTATATGGAGGGAACAGATCATATACTCACCATATAGTATACTTGATCCAAACAAAAACTCTTATCTCTTCCTCGCAAGTCTTCTTTCTCTCTCTTATATTCATGCACATGCGTTAAATATTAAAAAATAAAATAAAAAAAATCATTTAGAAGTGTTTTCTTTAATACTTATTCCTTCTAAATGCAGCATATAAAGTGTACATGTAGCTTATATGAGAAAGACAAAGCGCGCGCGTTTGTGCGAGAGAGTTTTCGAATGAACGATTTTTCTGGTAGCATGTTCCCTTCATATAAGATATTGTTCTCAACATTTTTAACGTAATCCCTAAAACAAGTTCGCGAGAGCTTCTTACATTTACTTTGAAGGTCAGAGAATTTTAAGAAATCTTTGAGCAAGTTACTTCTTTTGTATTTCAAATATGCCAGTTGTTTCTCATTAATTAGGATGACTAATTGCTTACTACCACTTAGGAAATTACTAGAAAAAAACTTCCTTTAAATATACATAAATCCATGCATTTCTGTAAGTCATACAAGAAAGTAACAGCTAGGAGGCCAGGCATATTTAAAAATTACTAACTAGAAAGCTATTAGAAAGTTTATAATTACAATTTAAAAAATTAATTCAGTTGTATTAAAAGTAAAGAGATTGTGGCAGAGTACTACATTTAATTTCTAACTCTTCCAATCCTTACAAATTCAACTTCAGATTATTTAATCCAACGTAATCATTATCACCATTAATATTGTACCATTAATGTTTACCAAGATTATTACCTAATACATTGGAGATGTTATTAAATCGGTTAATTCAAAAATTCAAGAAAAAGGCTTACAACTGAACCTTCAGGATAAAGATGAGCAGAGACTAGTTATATGTCCAGAGTCCAGGTAACTTTATTCAGGTTGAAGTCACCAATAAGAAGAAATTTAGTCAGAAGCTCTACAGCATCATAGTGATTGATCATGAAGGAATACATTAAGCCAAGGATTAAAGATGAATCAAAGTCAATGCTCAGGAAAATATTTCTCACAAAATTACATTGAGATGTAACTTCAGAGGTTAGGAATTTCTTTTGAAGAGAGACCAGAACACCACCACCTATTTTAGTGATGGTGTTAGCAGAGCAATCCAACTTAGATGTTAAAATCCAAAAATCAAAGTTCAGCATCAATCATGCTATCATATAAGGCATAATCTTGTTTGGAGAAATATCCAGTTTGCTATTAAGCACAAAATCAGATAATATTGGATGCAAGTAAAACGCTTTTCCCCAAGTTGTCAAAAATGTAAATGATGTTTATACATTATATTCAAAAATTATCCAATTTTTATATATTAATCATCTGACGTTTTATGCAGGAATCAACAGTGAGTAGTCCCCAAATGCACAAAATAATGAAATTGGTTTCCAAAGAGTCTGAAGAGTTGGAAGAATTTTTGAGCTTTGAAGACTATGAGTATGCTAATGAAAAAAAATTTAATTTAGGAAGATGAACAAAATGGCTCCATGTATAGTGCAGAACTTTCATATGGATATAATAGCATCCACGTTAGAAAGAGATATAGTCATCTAAACAAGTTAAGAGCAATGGAATCTTACACTAGGACCAATTAAAACAAATAACGCAATGCTCCTACTTCAATAAATGAAGAAATCCTATATTGTTGAAAACAAGATATCAAAATGTTGGCAATATCAGTGAATGCAGTTTAGATTAGTTAAACTGGCAAGTGGTGAGGAATATGCTAGAAGTGCTTTTTCAAGGAATGGAGGTACAAACTATTGTAAGCAACCTTAGCTAGAGTATATGAGGCTCAAAGAAAGACAATTCATTACCATTTTTAGATCAAAGGTGCAGATTTCTCCAAAGATCAACGCCGGTTCTGGACACAATTTAAGGAGCAATCGACCTTAGCAAATCAAGCCACAGTAGCAGAATAATGTATAAACATCCAGAAAATTCTTAGCTCAATCATGATGAAAGGCTTCAGTATTTTGCAGCATGCATCAATGTGAAGTCCCAAAAATTCTGGAATCTATGTGTGAATATTTAAGCAAGCATGAGAAATGTTCTAAAAACAGTTGCAGTGGAGTATAGTTTGTATAGTGATTAAAATTTAATTGGCCATAATGCATTACACAATTAATGATTATTGGTCTCCAGAAATAATTCACGCAAATTGTGACTAATTAAGGTGAATATAAATAAATAAAATTTGTAAAAAGCATTTCATTAGAATACTTATAGCTATATAGATACTGAAAATATTTTAATGATATAGAATATAAAGCTTTTCTCATCTGTGTATAAAATTATGTAAGTTATTTTGATTTGACTCTTTAAATCCAAATTGATTTTATATTGTTTATATAAATGATATCTATATCTATAATTGCAATGACTCCATGTGGTCTGAGCAAAGCATAAAAATTTAATTACATACAATACAACTACGAGGTAACAAAATAATAAATAAATTGTGTAAAAAATATGGTGTTATATCAAACAATTTACAAAATCTTATCAAAGACTGTGCAGATGATTTTTTCAAAAGAAAATGAAACTAACGATGTATTTCTAACAAAATTTATTGTAATCAGAAACAATTGTTTGACGATTTATATAAAAATTGCTGTTTTATATAAGTTCCAAATCTTAATGTTTCAGTTGAATTAACACTTAGCAACGGAATTTAAAAGGCAGTTTGTCATGCAGCTAAAAGGTGACCTTAATTTATGAGGGGAAAATACATTAAATTTAAATAAGTAATGATCACAATCTGCAATTTTCTGGGCACCGCCATACCTAGAATTCAAAAAATTCTGTAATTTGCATAAAAACTTGTTACCCTGCTCAAATTTTTGACGAAATCAGTTGATGTTTATTGACAGGTACAAATATTACAGTTCTAATAAATGCCGCACATTTTCAAAAGCGCCCCATGTGTAAAATAAACTCCATATAAATATCAGGACATGTTGAACTTTCACTCCTTGATCAAATGGTAAGTAAAATAGCTAGATCTACCTATTTACAATGTGTAGTAGAGGATACATAAACTTATCGCAAAACCAATGTTCTGCATTAGTCGTTCAGTTCCACAATTTCTGTGATCTGTAGGGGTGGGTTTGGATTCTGCATGGCCGACTGCAGTGCAACTGGGAAATTGTAATTCATTCTTGGTCTGCCTCTGCCGCCCTGCTGCTGCATCCCCATATTCTGCTGTGTCATGTGCTGTTGCAACAGATGTATCTGCTGTTGCATGTAATACTCTCGTAGTCGTTGTTGCTGAGCTGCTTGCAGCAACTTAAGCTCGTTTATTATCCGATTGAATAACTACAAAAAAAAAATTACAATGAGACTATATTCTATACTATCTTATCTAACATAGAAAGTGCTTAATAACAACATTTATACTAAGGTGACTAATATTTGGAATCCAAGTAAACAAAATACAGTAGATGCAGTAAATATTTAAATGAAGCAGTCACTCTTATGAGTAAATGTCAAAAAACCGAACAAGTTGACAGTTTACATTATAATATTGCCAGATTATTGAACCGTCTTTTCAGATAATTAAACAAATTATTTCAGGTATAGAATCAGGTGTGCATCTAACAAAAACCATTTTATCTCTTTACTTTTTTCTTCACTGCACTGCTTTCCAATGTCCGTGTATTCAATGACAAGCCAATAACCCTTTTCTACCTGTCTCACGATTGGTTGATTTTGTTTTCATTGAAACATCTGCTACTTGATTTTCAATGTCAAAACATTTTGATCTACCACAATTAGTCAGCCTTTCTCGAGAAGTAAACTAAGCAGAATCATGATACTTCAACATGACAACCGCAATGTTTCGGAAATGTCAGGCTGCTAAAAGACTAAGTGTCGACAGCCACGCTAATGAAATGGTTTGTTTTGAATTAGGGATTAGTTCCAATTCAAATGGTGGTGCAATAAAGCATGGGGAAGAGTATGGCAGTGGCAGAAGCTCTTTTAGTGATTTAAACAAGCAAGCCTACTTAACGCACTGGTAAGTAGAGGAATCCTTCTATTTTGCACAAAGTAGTATGTAAATGCTGTATTAGCCTATGTTATAGCCATGGTATTTTTCTTAAACTAGAAAAAGTCGCCAGCTTACTGAACCAGTCGGGTATATAAACCAAAATTTAGTTGGTCTGATATGATGTAATTAATCAACACCGACTGTAATTCAAAATTTTTATGGCATGTTATGTCGATCATGAACTAATAAATCACAGACATCAATTTTAAAATCAATGTTCTCTATGGCTAAATGTTGTACCCTGGTTCGACTAACAACTCTGATATTAAAAAAGTAAATATCTAACAACACACAGCAATGCAAATAGTTACTGCTCGCATTAAATTTAGTACACCATAATGGTTTCTAATACCCAGTTATATAGCTTTGGTGCTATTACATATATATCGCTATAATATAAAAATAATTCAAAATGGAAATTAACCCCCCCGTTACCTATTTTCATGATGATTACCTATCCTTCAGAGAAACCATTTGCAATGCAAAAATTCACTTAAGCAATTGACTCAATAATTAGATAAGTTTTAACTTGTGTAACAAATGGCACAAATTTTGGAATGAAAATGTCACATCCCAAAGTACAAGACCTGATCAAGCCAACACGAAAACCACATAAATATGAATATGAAAGCATACACAACACAGAATGTGTGTTATACAAATAGGACAAATCTATTTTGTTATCCAACTTTAAGAGCCCATTCAACCACTTTTATAGAGAAATTGTTAAATTTTACTATATCATATGATAGTAGCTCTATAATATTATGACAACTAACCCTGAAGAATGTAAATGCTGCGAGTTCTAGAACTCAGTAGAGGCTATTTAAACCTAATATAAGAAGTAGTCGGTAAAAATTTCAATCTGAGCATATTATTAAGCAGATGCACTCTTGTAGAAACAAATAAATGTGATAGATACTTTATTGTTTAAAATGAAAAGAAATTTATTTTTGTAGTATTCCCAAAATCAGATTACTGATTTCTGCTCCATATTCCATATACTCTAATAGGAGTCAGACCAAAATATTAAGTTATAATTCATCTTCACACAGTCACCATGCTATACGAGAAACCATATTCATTGGATTGAATAAGAGCATGTAACAGCTTGTAATGGATTCGACAAATCCTAAAAATATATTCGCAGTCCACCATTTTTAATCAGAGGAAGGATGGTGAAAGAACTCAAACGACAATAAAGCAATTACAAAATGCTATTAAGGTGACAAGATTTTCATTCATATAAGTGTATAGACATGTCCCTCAAAAGAACAATTCCCAGGTTGTAGGATTGTGGTAAATGCCAATTGTTTGAACAACTTGAGTACCACAAATACGTTTTATAGGGATATTAGCAAACCATGTTCCTTATGACACCCAAATATGCAACAAAACAACTATTGATTTTTGACTTGCTAATTCTCGTTACTGCAGTGCGGACAAACCCGGGTTCATTCCTGGAGCTCTCTTATGGCTGGTGGGTAGCCTATTCAGCCACTAAAAATAATTAGGTACTTGCGTTCATTTCGAACAAAAGGTAATAATGATGATCGTCTAAGGCGTAGTGCTTGCCACACCATCCCACATCAGAAATGGTGGGCAACAATCAGGCAAACATACGAGAGCTTTAACCTCTCAGTTCACAAGCCGTGCTCCCACACAGGGTGTTAAAACTGGACCACTAATTCTCATTACTATTTTTGTCTACATACATTTGCACCCACATTTTAAACATAATCAAACTAAACTGATATGTGACCCTTGATGTCAATGTATTAGCTAAATATTACAACCATAAAGTAATTTTGATCCAGTACTTGCTTCATGTGAATACCTGTCTTCGTCTTGGGAATTGAATAGACAACCTTCTACATGCAAGTAAACTTAGATAATAAAAAGAGATTGCAGAAGAAAAATCATGTTTCAAAACAAGTGTATGTTAACTTGTTAACTTCTGACAGGTTTGTGTATTTTATTGGATTAGTTTCAGCTATCTAATAGATACCTTAGTATTTTTCTTCTCACATCAATAGGGGTTCTAGTAGGGGATTTTCGTGTGTTTCAAGCCTTGAGTGGTGAGTACTACTTTTTTGTTGGATGACTTCTTTAATATCGTTTATTTTGAGGTCATTGTGTATTGTATCATTGGAAACAAACCATGGTGCATTTAGAATTGTTCTCAGGAGTTTGGATTGACATCGTTGGATAATGGAGACATTGGATTTGCTGGTGCATCCCCAAAGTTGTATACCGTAAGACCAAATAGGAATAATGATAGTTTTATAGATTAAAAGTTTGTTGTCTATGGTTAGTTTTGATCTTCTGCTTATTAACCAGTGCAGTTGCTTGGGGTAACAAGGTCTGTTTGTTTTCTTTTCTTAACTATGTGATTTTTCCATGTTAGTTTGCTGTCCATAGTCATACCTAAATATTTTACTTCGTCTTTTTTAGGAATTACTTCATTATTAATGCAAAGTCCTGGGGTTGGGGATTTGCGAAGTGTAAATGTGATGTGGCTGGATTTATTCTCATTTATTCTGATTCTCCATTTCATGAACCAATTTTGTAGTGAGTTTAGATGATCTTGTAGGTCCATAAGTGAATTGCCAGGATTGGCATTTACTGATAGAATGGTGGTATCGTCAGCAAATGTTCCAAGAGTTGTACTAGCGGAGGTTGGTAAGTCTGAAGTGTAAATAACATACGGCAGTGGGCCAAGGACGCTACCTTGTGGTACTCCTGCTTTTATTGAATAGAATTCAGATGAGGTAGGATTTCAGTAGGGTGAAATAAGAGGGAAGGATATGTTTGATTTTAAATAATAGTCCAAGATGCCAGACTCGATCGAATGCTTGATTCACATCCAGAAATACCGCGGAACAGTAACACTTGTTGAGTGCTTTATTGATTATATGTTAGTCTGTGAACCTGCTGTATAGTCGAGTGGCCACTACAAAACTCAAATTGGTGATAAGGGATTTGTTCTTCTGGAATGTCATTGCGTATTCGTCGTAGTAAAATTTTTTCGAAAACTTTAGAGATTACTGAAATAAGACTTATGGAACAATAGGAATATGTAGTTTGACTATTGTAATTATTTGGGATAGTTTAAGTTGCTTTGGCCAGTACTGTATCCTTGTTCCATTAAATATATATGT
Organism: Sinelater perroti; assembly: GCA_036346155.1. Classification (NCBI taxonomy): domain Eukaryota; kingdom Metazoa; phylum Arthropoda; class Insecta; order Coleoptera; family Elateridae; genus Sinelater; species Sinelater perroti. Next base: position 12,769,482 of record JARFIY010000359.1, on the reverse strand, counting down.
TAATAGCACTATTGCTTTTCGAGGAAGTTCTTTTAACATTTTTGGCGTTATTTTATCTAATCCCGGTACTTTTTTAAGACCCACGTATTTGATCTCCTTTTTAATTTCTCTTGGAGTGGCAAGTTTTATTTGTTGCTCAGTTTCAATTGGCCTTGCGAGATTCGACTCAATTTCAGCATCTGGATCGTCGTTGTGGGGAGTAAAAGTGTTAGAATAATGTACTGCAAAAAGGTCAGCTTTTTCTTTGTTGTTTTTTGCCCAAGGTCCGGCTGTAGGTAGTGTTTGTCTAACGGATGGTATAGAGTTTTTGGGTTTTCTTGCGTTTTTAATAGGTTTCCATATCGAATTGTCATATCTGTTTAGGCTAGTTAAATAGTCAGTGAATGATTCTTCTCTCATTTGTTTAAGTTTAGTCTTTAATTTCTTAGTTAGTTGGTTATATCTGGTTTTGTCTAGTGGGTTGCGTGTACGGTTCCATCTTGCTCTAACTTTTCTTTTTTGACGTAGTAGTTGTTTAATTTCAAGAGGAATATTGTATGCAAGTTTCTGTGGGTCTTGTGGTGGAGTGGATTGTTTGGTTAGGTTTTCTGTAGCGATATCCAGATCTTCAGGAGTTTGTAATTGTACATTCAGATTTATACTATTTGTAATTATGCTGCTGTATTCTTCCCAGTTTGTTTTGTTATTATGGAGTTTTGTATCTTCATGTTTTGGTAGGATAGTCGAGGAAATAGTTGCTATGATAGGAGAATGATCGGAAGATAGATCTAAATTAGGTGTTATATGCATGTAAGCTGGTGATAGTCCTTTTGTTACGTAAAAGTCTAATAAGTCTGGTATTTTTGTGGGGTCTGTTGGCCATTATGTTGGGGTACCTGTAGATAGGAATGAATAGTTACAATCCTGCATTAGACTAGCAAGTACTCTTCCCTTGATCGTGGTGAGTCTTGAGCCCCATAATGTATTTTTACTGTTGTAATCTCCGCCAGGTATAAATTTATGTCCAAGAGTATCGAAGTATGATCTAAATTCTTCTTTTTTAATGTTGTGCCTAGGTGGGCAATATACTGCTGAAGTAGTTAGTTCATAGTGCAGTGTTCGAACCTTGAAAGAAGTAGCTTGAAGATAGTCTTCTTCATACCCCCATGCGCTGTACCATCTGGGTGATTTATATGGTATATTTTATAACCTGGGATATTGAAGTAGCTTTCTGCTGTGAAGTGAGTTTCACTAACAAGTAAAATGTCTATATATTGATCTTTAAGAAATAGCATTACTTCGTCTTTATGATGTATTAATCCATTTGCATTCCAAAGTGCTATTCTCAAGAAATTAGCCATTATTTTAATTTATAAACAAGCATGGTTAGCATGTTTAATATTGATGTATTTTGTTACATGAGTTGATTAAACATTTGCTTGAATTCTTCTAGAAATTTAACTAGAGTAATGTCTTGTGTTTTTATTGTTGTTAGTAATAGTTGAATAAGTTGCATTATTATTTGCTTGTGTACGGGGTACATTGGAATTGATGTTTTGAATATATTGGAGTCTTTGTGTGATGCTTCTGTTTTTAGTTAGGTTATGGTAGTAGCTATATCCTTTATAGTTTGCTGGATGTGGTCCACCGCATAGTGCACATGTAGCAGGAGTATCTTTGCTTTTTTTCAGTCTGATGTATTATGCTGAGCTCCACATTTTACACAAAGATAGTTTCTATTGCAGTAACTTTTTGAGTGGCCATATAATTGTACATTGTATTATGGATTTGGGTTTGTTGGGGGGGTTCTATTACGATTATTTTGTTTTGTGTGCCTTTTATGTTATATATTTCCTTGTTATTGTCTGCCGGTTCTAAGTCTACAAAGAACATGTTTAAAGGTTCTTTGGTCTGGTAATGTTTCGCATTGATAATGTTCCTTACTTTATGACCTTTAGCAGTCAACTCATCTGTTATATCCTTTAACTCTATTGTATGATGGAGATGCTTTATAACAGCTCTGTAAGCTCGTTCATTTTTTAATTGGTAGGAGTGATATTTGACGTTTCTTTCTTTTAAGTATTTTACCATTTTTCTGTATGAATCTGAGGAATTGCAATTTACTTTAATAATGTTGTTTGCCATAGATCTGGTGGAGTAATTTTCTTTAGTAACTATTTCTTCTAGCTTTTCTATCATTTTAGGATAATTTATGACATCATAGATAAATATAGGTGGTGGTTTTAAGGCTTTTTTGTTTTACTCTTCTTCAGTAGGGTTGTCTTTGCTATTGCCTTCGTTTGAAAGTGAGGAATATCTGTTGCTGGTTTTTATTTCAGTGTTGTTTGCATCATTTTTTGGTGGATTATTTACAGTTTTTCTCCGCTTAGTTCCTCTTACTAATTGCCATGGTACTGTGTTTTTGTTTTGAGTGGCATCATCATTCATTTCTGTATCTTCATCAGTAAAGGAGGCAATGTCATATTGGCTTGTGTCGGATAGAGAGTTTGTCGTTTGTTGATTGTTTTGTGGAGGTGCAAGCAGTTGCAGGTTTTTAGTATGATGTAATGGAATGGAATGTTGTTGTGAGGGGTATATTGGGGACTGGAATAGTTGTGATGGATATAATTGCATATTATTTGTTTGTAAGTTAGTAAAAGAGTGATTCTGCAGTGAGTTATTTTGGGGTAAGCTTATTTGTAATTGAGGGATCTGGTTATTTATTGTTGACTGGTCCTGTATATAAACAGGTTGACCATTATTGTCAAACGCTGCTAAGTTCTCGGAAGGGAACATTTTTGTGGATTAAACCTTATACCAAGTATATTATTGCTTGACTTTTAGGTAAATAATTTAATGTAATACTGTTAATAATATTATTCAGTTAGAATTTTAACATTTGTTTTATACACTTCTCTCTTGTAGGCTTATTATCACTTTTGCACTTTCACTTGTAGAGATAACAGAGCGTTCAGGCAAGTGTTTACTATTTGAAAGTCAAATGGATACTGAATTTAAAATTTTGAAAATTTAAAGAGTGAGTATAACTACACAATGCATGTCAATTGCGACTTGTGTATGTAATTTTACATCAGCAACTATAGCAAGTATGACATTTTTTTACATTTTTCATTTCAAAAACCACCATTTAAAAACATCCTACCTGCATTTCCCCGCTGTCTACTTGCTCTTGAAGTTGTTGTACTAGCACAGGTACAACAGCTTGAACTTGTGGTTGTGTCCATGTAGGATTGTCCTTGCGTACGATGTTACCCATTGCAAGTGTTACGCTACTAATGGGAAGATTCTTTATCCAACCTCCTAGAACAAAGGCAAAAAATTACTTTAGTATTACAAACTATAACTTTAATTTTTAGCAGTAAATCTTCAAAGAAATAATACTCCTTATATCATTAATTTAAGTTGCTATACAATAACTACCTAAAGCATTTTATTGACGTCCTAATGGCGTTTAAACAATGAAATTAAAATTTTAAGGGCTGCATAAAACTTTCTGAGTTCTGAGATTTATTTTTGTAGAAAATAGTCGAATATTACGATTTTACTTAAGAACATTCGTTATATTAGAGCTAGGAATATATGCAAAATGCATATTTTGACAATTTTTTTTTATTATTTAATTATTATATATATATATATATATATTTCTTCTTTTTTAATAATGCAATTGTTTTTTAAGACAATTCTAACAAGTGTATTTTTGTAAGGTTGTTTTACTTCAACCTAGTCAAAACACATTGCACGAGGCCAGAAATTACAGCAATCCCTACAACAGTCTCAATGAATGTGTCTTATAAAAAACAAAGACCCTTGTACAATTTGCAAAAATAAATACAAATGACTAACCAATAGAATTTCAGCTTATGCCACATGATAAAAGACAAATTGACTTATTTAGGTATACTTAAAATTGTTTTAGTTTAATTTGTAGATCAATAAAACTTTACCTGTACTGTTAGCCATATTGACACGGGCAGTCTTTTCATTCTCATACTCTTCCCAAGCGGCCTTCCGTTCAGCTTCATCAAGTTCCTCATCCTCTTTATTTTCTAGCAGGGATTGATGTTCATGATACTTGAATATTCTGTCCTTATGACTCTGTAGTAACTCTGCTAGTAGCACATCTTTTGGTATTAGTGGTATAGGTTGTTCTTCTGGTTTTGGATCAAATCTTAAATCATTAACGTTAGTGCTTAGGAAAGTAACAAAGCGAGAATCTCTTACTTGTACAATTCTGTTAGGTCATTCTGATTGTAGTGCCTGTCTATTTGTTGTTCATCAATGACCCGCTTTGAAATTGCTTGCTTAGTAACTTGTCGCTCGTAGATTTTCATTTCCATAGTACCCTAAAAATAGTGTTCATTATGAATGCATCACAAATGATAAGTACTTACATTTGTAACGAATCGATAGATATAACAAGGCTTTGTTTGTCCAAAACGATATATGCGATAAATGCTCTGAATATCGTGCGACGGATTCCAAGACACATCAAATATTACCACTCTGTTAGCCCCTACAAGATTTATGCCCAAGCCACCAGCTCTTGTAGATATCAAAAATAAGCTGCAATTAAAAATCATTATTTAGGTAATTTGCCACTTTATTATAGTTTTTGGCTTATTAGAGTTACAAAAGTACAAACTAAGTAAATAAATGAATCGCGAAGAAGCAAATAACATAACTCCGGGTACTCTATGTCATATTCAATAACTTTTTTGCAGCATATAAGTTTCAAACTAATGTTATGCAAGATACCTGTTTATGTTTTTGAAAAAATTCCTTAAACACTTACCGTGCTCTTGAATTATCCGGATTATTAAAACACTTACACCAAGCAGATCGATTATCACAAGAAGATGAGCCATCTAACCTAAAATAGTCCAAACCAATTGCCCATGAACCAGAAAACCCACAAACATTTTCATTTTCTCCCTTCTGAGTAGCTTCTTCAATTTTTCCTAAGAAATATTCTATTATGTCTAGAGAGTACAGAGACTGTGAAAACACCAGCCTACAAATGATATTAATATTTTTCATCACAACCAATTGCAACTAAATACTTACAACTTATCACCAATAAGTTCACACTGCTGTAAAATTTCAAATAGCAAGTACAATTTTGAACTCAATGCGATATCATCCAGCTGCTCATCAGTACAAAATTGGCTCCACCATTCATTACTCCTATCATCTTTTTCTGGAACTTCCACATCTACAAAATTATCATTCAAAATTTATAAAACACTAAAATGGCATCATTACCTATTCCCTGCGCAGCTGCTGAATTTCTGGTCATGCGTTGCCCTGGTTTAGATTTACTTTCCTTGTTTCCATCAGTGGAACTAATGCTCTGAACACTATCTGACTTGCTATCATCATCGCTGCTACTGCTGCTGCTACTTTTCTCATCAGATCCATCATCTATAAAATCTTTCAAAGAACCTTCAGAGTCATCATCAAGCCACATCTAAAAATTTTAAAATGTCAAAGTTATCAATTTGACCTAGTAAGGAAAGTCACCTGTTTGTTGTTATTCTCTATGCTCTTATTGAGAAGAACACGAGGATGAGTACATATCCTCTGAAATTCCTGAAAGTCTATAAACAAAAACGAAGTGCGCATCTTAGTGTCTGCTGGAGGTTTTTTGGATCGTTCAGTTAAATAATGCTCGTATAATTTTATTTGCATTTCCGTTAAAGTTAAAAATAACACATACTCATATTTTGGAGGCAAATATGGAAGTAAAACTGAGTAATCTTTACGCTGCAAAGATAAATGTAAACATAGTTTTATTTACTAACTCAAAAAATATACTTGAACTACACCATCCAGCATTTTGTGGAGCACATGAGACCGCTTTCGCATTATATTTATGTCATGTTCGGTGGAATCTGTATACTGTCCATTTGTAATCGGATTCACAAATCTGTTCAGGTACTCTCTGTAAGTCCCCAATAAATTTGGTTTGACAAACTGCACCATGCAGTAATATTCTTTCAAGTTGTTCTGCATTGGTGTTCCAGTAAGCACAATCCTTCTGACTGTGCGAATACGGTTCATAGCAACACTTAGGTTGCTCTTTTCATTTTTAAGCAAGTGCCCTTCATCACATATCACCAAATCGGAACCTAAAAGAAGCATAAATGAATTCTAATAAATTTTTTAGATCGTTGAATTGTTAATAAAAAAATTTAAAAGGCTGAATTAAATAAAAAATTTAGTTAAAATTTTCTTTAAAAAAACTGCAAGTTTCACCATAATCACTATTTTACATTGTGAACCATCCAGTTAGGATTTTCAGTAATAATAAATAATAACAAATGAAGGAAAACTTGTGATTGGCTAAGTTTCAAAGATTGATGTTGCTAAATAACACAAATTCTAGATTAAAATCTTGTGACTTTTCGTATGTCAAGATGACTATGAAGTACTATGCATAAAAAACAAACAGCAATTCAAACAATAAACTGCACAAAATGAACTAATTATAAAACAGTTCCAATACAGTTATTTTAAATTTTATTTATTCCCAAGTATCTTTTAAGTAAAACAATCAATAACTCTACTATTATATGTTTGTAGCCTTGAGTTAGATTTGCTTAATAGTTCAACTATTTATGTAAGCTGATTAGAACATAATCATTGTTATATTGTAACGTTACCAATGCAACATTAATAAATAAAAAAGACATGGTACGTTAAACTCAAGTGAAATAAGCCTATGACCAAGTGAAATAAGCCTATGACAGATAATCATACCTGGATCAACCAATCCTTTATAGAAAGCTTCTCGCTGAGACTTCCTTAAACGTTTATTTGTTGGATTAGTTAAATTTCTGAACATATCATAGCCAATGACCATAACTCCTCCATCATTGGACCATTCTTCAACCTGATATTTCCGTTCAGTGTTCTGCTTTGATGACACAAGGTCATAAACATCAATTTCTGGTCCTTCAATATCATCAAGCCACTTGTTAAATTCAGATACCCAATTCAACACTGTGTTTACCGGACAAACTACTAACACTTTATGTACATTTGTCAATTCTTGATTTGCAATTAAAGTGTGTACTAAGGTAATTACCTAAATTTAAATATAAGTAAAAGCTAACCAAACGACATTTTGAGATTTACTCACTTGCAAAGTTTTCCCTAGGCCCATACAGTGAGCCAAAATACATCCAGATCCATTTGTATTTTTGGTCCGCTCAAGAGATTCATAACAAGCATCCCACATAAACTGGACGCCCTTGGCTTGGTGAGGTTTCAACTTTTTTACCAGATCTTTATTTACAGACAATAATTCTTTCTTCGTATCCTCCTCAAAATCTAATACAAGTTTATCTATTGTTGCATCCAGTGGTTTATTTTCATCAAATATTTGATTGTACTAAAATACTCTATTTAATATTATGAATAAAAAAATGGAATAAACAATACCTTTTTTTGCCGTTCTGCAATACGGGCCTTTCTTTCTTTTTCATCTTTCTCAGCTTGTTTAGTAGCTTCCGTCAATGAGTCATGTGCAATCATCTATGTTACAAAAATTAAAACTAAAAAACAAGCTTTATACTGGTAAGTTACCTTTCGTATGCTCTTTCTTGTAGTAGTATTTTCATCACTGCTGCTATCTTTCACTCTCTTAATTCTGCGCCTCGTCTTCCTATAATTACAAGAAACATAATTTATCTAATTTTAACTAAAATGTTACATACTTTTCACTCTCCTCCCCAATTTCATTTTTTGTTACGTCTGAATCAGAACTCTTTGATTTTTTATGAGACTCTTCTGATTCATCACTACTGCTATTAGGCTTCTTACCATCATCAGAATCAGAATCAATAACATTCTTAATCTTCTTTTTAAATTTCCTGCAACAGCAACTCTAACATTAAATATTACGAAAACGCTAAAAAACCTACCTAGATTTAACATCTTTTTTGGTCTTGATTTTAACCTCCTCTTCTGAATCAGAGCCAGAAAGTCGGCTAGTCAATAACTTATTCTTTCGCCATATTTTCTTTTCCTTTTTACGTTCTTCTTCACTGGAATCAATACTCGATTTTTCCTCCTAAATATCATAAATTTTACTTATGTAAGCAATGTAAATGATCACATGCCTTTGAATCATCCTTTGCTTTGTTATCTTCCACATCCTGGGCTTTCTTTTCATGCTTTTTCTTCTTATCTGCTTTCTCATTCACCTCATCTCCACTTGCAGCAGTTGAAGAATCAGTTCCAGACTTGATTCCATCCTAAAACGCAACATTAACCAACTTTTTTTCTCCCTACAGCATTCTATACACATACCAAAATCATCTCCACTGCTTCATCACTCAACCCCTTATTGGGTGCAGTAGAAGATATGGCATCATCCAAAGTGTGATCATTCAAAGCATGATCATCCACATCAGAGCTCTCGCTTAACGAATCAGACTTGTCCACAATTTTCTTTGGCCTCTTGCGTTTCGGTTTATTGTTTTCTGTGTCTGAAGACGACGTATTATTTGCTGAAGTGTTCTTTTTACGATTGCGTTTGCTTAAACTTTTTAAATTAGTTAATCTGAAACAAATATTTTCACGTTAAACTAAATCTCTTAATGTTTACATTTTGAAGACAATAACTTGACTTTTACAATTATAAACAATCAAATGTTATCAACATAACCCAATAATTCCAAAAGACCATTCTCTTCACTGTAACTATTATAAATGAGGTTAATGAAACAGTCTTAAAAGATATATTTTATATAAGCACATTTCATTCAAGATAATTTATTATATCCTATTATTCTAATTTAAAGTGGTAAAACCACAATTTTAAGAAAAAAGAACAAGAACAAAACAAAATAATGTATAAAAATCAGCCTATGGAAGAAGTGACCACAATGGAATATCTGGGAAATATAAAAAACGACGGAAAAATAGACCTCGAAATGACTAACAAAATCAAAAAAGCGAACTGGTACACACTAAGTAAGACAATTTTCGGGAAAAAAGAAATAAACGAAAAAAACAAGCTAAATATATGCAATACAATAGTGATCTCATATGAAAGTGAAACCTGGACATTACAACAGAAACACAAGCCAAAACCGATTGCAGCAGAAATAAAGTACTTCAAAAAGATAACGAGGAAGACTAAATTGGATCACATTAGAAATGAGGAAGGAAATCATAAGAAAACTAAAACAACAAATGATACAAAAAAGTGAGAAGAAACAACTAATATGGTATGGACATATATAAAGACTAGATAAAAACAGATTAACGAAAAAAGTAACGGAAGCTAAAGGAACGAAGAAACAGAAAAGAGGAAGACCGAGACTCACATGGATGAAGTGCATAGAAGAGATAGGAAAGGCAATGGGAAAAACGATAGAAGAAATTATTAAAATGGCAAAGGATTGTAAAGGATGGAAGAAGTGGGTAAAGGACATGGAACCCACAAATATCCAACACCTGTAAGGGTATATAGGATACCAGAGAAAAAAAGAAAACCACAATAAAATATGCAAAATATGCAAAGAAAAAATAACGTAGAATATATCTATCACACAAAGATTGTATTATATATAGTTATGTAATGAGGTCAATTCTTTATTAGCAATAAAAATAAATCAAAAACCTATAGGCTATATAATATAATAACATAAGAACAGTGCTGCTCTCAGTTGGCAGTCTCTTCCGATGACAAATCCTTTTTCAGGTCTACTGGCCAGTATCTTTTGTTTTCTTGCAATTGGATGTTCTAACAGGGTATTTTGGGCTTTGTTCTTGGGTGACGTTCTTAACATAAGGTATTATCTTCAAGCAGGGTCCTGTTTGGAGACATACTATGGTGCACCTGTTATCTGAAATATTTTGAATTGATTCCTTTACATAATTATTATATTTAGCTTGCGCATCCCCAAAGCTCGACGCAATAGGCATAAATAGGTTTCATAATGGTCTTATACCAAGATCAGGAAGGATCTGCCAGAAAGCTCCAGACAGCCAGCAATCAGATAGTTGATTGGACCAGAAGATGGAGGATCAAACTAAACGAACTTAAATCCGTACAGGTGAACTACACTAATAAGAAGATAGTGGACCCACAACTACTAGAAATTAATGGTACTACTATACCACACTCGACCAACGCAAAATACCTCGGCATGAATCTGGACGTCAGACTTAGATGGAAGGAACATGTCAAAAAGAAAAGAACAGAACTAAATCTAAAATACAGACAGCACTATTGGTTGATTGGAAGAAACTCAAAACTCTCAATCTCCAACAAAGTATTAATATACAACCAGATCCTAAAACCAGTGTGGCTTTACGGCATTCAGCTCTGGGGCTGTACCAGTGACACAAATGTTAAGTGCTTACAAATATTCCAAAACAAAGTGCTGCGTAACATAGTGGGCGCCCCGTGGTATGTACGCAACTCAGACATCCACAGAGACCTTCAGATCCCAACTGTGAAGGAAGAGATAAAAAGGCTTGCTGGAAAGCATGAAGATAGGCTCCATCTTCATGTAAATCCAGAAGCATTACAACTACTGGACAACCAACATCATGTCCGAAGACTAAGGAGGAAAAAACCCGCTGATCTTGTGTAGTGTTGTTGTTGTGTAAAAGCAGAGCACAGTGCGCGAGTGAAGTAAAGTGTATAAATCAGAAAAAAATTAGAAGACATCATTGGATGGACTCTAGTAGATAAGTACCTAGTTTAAGATTTATCAGAACAAAATTAATGGTTGGTCTCATAGACTAGTTTTAATTGCAGGCACAAAAGTGCTATTTAAAAAAAAAAAAAAAAATAATGGTCTTATAGAGAAGAAACTTGTATTCCAGAGTCAATTTGAATTTTCTTCCAACATGTATAAATCTTTAATTCTTAAGTCTATTTGTTTATGTTCCTCACTGTGTTCTTTTCAAGCCAGCTGGCTGTTTAGATTCATTCCTAGATACTCTATATATAAAGATTATAGTATTTGTATGTTTAAGTATACTGGATATATACATTCCTCTCTTCTTAAGCTGATGATTATTTAAATAAATTGGTTCTCATTGATTTTAATTTTCTATTTATATAACTACGTTCATATGTTGTCCAAGTGTCTTTGTAGAGTTGCAGAAGCTTTTTCTGTATCTTTGTTGACAAGGATAACAGTATCAGTATAAGTACCCATGGTTGTTTCTCTACTTTGGAAGATTCGCCCTATATATGTAGAATAGTTATCCGATAACTATCCTGTAGAATACCTAATTTTATAGGAAAATTATTGGATACATTTTCTGAATTTTCCCTCGCTCAGATAAGATCTCATAAGAGTAAAATAAGTGATAGAAAGGTATTTTTTAATTTTGCACATCAGTCATATGTCATACCTTGTTCAAAGCTTGACTGACGTCAAAGGCACAGTCGCAGCATATTTTTGTCTTCCAGTACATGGGTTGTATTGTGGATAATTCTGTGAATTTGCTGCACTGTTGAGATTTTCTCGAGAACCAAACAAATGATGTGGTATCTATTCTTCAGTATTACGTTCAAAATTAATTCTTTGTAGTAGCAGTTCCTCAAGAATTTTTAGAGATTAGCAAAAAACTTATAGAAAGTTGTATTACTACGGTTCTTGTCCAGTTTCGAAATCAATATTATTTCTGCTACTTTTAATGACTTAAGAGTTAGGCCAGTATTCTTATCTTGGGATAACATTAAATACATATAAGTGTTAATATTTTTCTTTAACCATTTTTTGAGCTTTTTTGGCGTTATTTTGTCCATTATTGTTAGGTTTAAATAATTCGGCGATATGTTTTGTAATAATACCATCTTTTCTTTGTTGTTTCCTCTCTATTGAGGGCTGGAACTAATTGCGTTGCGTATAGAAAGTACGAGTCTTTGGCTTTTTTGAGTTTTTAATCATTTATATATTTATACTCCCAATTTAATAGTTTTTAATATCGAGTTGTCATAGCAGTTGAAATCAGTGGGGCCTCTTATTCATTTGTTGCTTAATATAACCTGTCTATTGGAATATATGTTCCATGCTACTTTACTTCCGACTTTTTCTTCTATCAGTTTTTTTCTTTATCCAAATTGAAATACTTACAAATTTTGTTTGTTGAATACAGGCGTGGCGTATTATGCTTTTTTAAGGATACTGTTTAATTGTGTTGTTGCTTCATCTATTTCATTTGATATTTGAAGACTTACGCGCAAGCTGATGGTCTCTTTAATTTTATTGCTCTGTCTGTTCATTTCAATTTGTTTTTTATTATGCAATCTAAGAGATTTCTATTTTGTATTTTGAGGACGATTAAAATACTATTGTAAGCAAGTGATTGGAACAGAGATCATAACTCAGAACAACTTCCATATACTTGCCGTTAGTGATAAAAAGGTCTAATAGGTGTGCGATTCTGTTAATGTTTGATCGCTCATAGGTTAGGGTACCAGTTGACGGGAAATTTTTTTCTCACATTAGGCTAACTAATTCTCAGCCTTTCGTTGTTATAAGACATGAACCAAATAAGGTATGCTTACTGTTAATCGTCTGCCAGTAATAAATTTGGGGCAAGCGTCTTAAAGTTGTTAAGCCCTCTTTTAAATATTATGTCAAGCTGCATAGTAAATTGATGCAACTGTTAATTCATATATCTTTTATGAGTGCAACTTAAAAGTGATCAATAGAATAATAGATAAGTCCAGCATGACCAATAGTGTTTGGATGATTATTATAGTAATTACGACGTCTGTAGATTGTTGGATACTGGATTTAGTTATGACTACATAGCGCTTAGTTTATTGGTATTGCTGTTGGGGATATTGCGCGTAATTTACTTGAGTTATTGCAGGTTTGGTGGGATTATTTGTTACGCAATTTATATTGTGTCAAATATTTAGTCTATTGCTAATATTTGGCTTTAAAAAATAATAAAATGATAAAATTGGTAACCTTTGTAGTTGTCTGAGTAATCGCCGTCACATGAAGCACCTCTAACAGGAGTGTTTACTTTTTTTTTTGCAAAGTAATTGTATTATGTAGTCCACCACATTTAATAGTCATATGGTCTGTTACAATATGGACTTAAGTATTGTTGCACTACATAATTCCTTTGACCTTTCTCGATAGTTTTATTTGTATTGCTCTGTTCTGAAATTGTATTTTGTAAATTGTTGTTGCTTCCAGTTCTAAGTGAATAAAGAAAAGACTTAATAGATCCCTGTTTACCACGTGACTGCCGTCCATTGTATTTCTAACAATGTGTCCACTTTTGGCCAATTCTTGCTTAATTTCTTTGATTTTGGTTGAGTAGACTAAGTATTTTATCTACTAAAGCACGTTCTTTCTAAGCATAATCTGTATGATGCATGACTTTTTTCACGCAAGTATTTTATTATTTTACGAGCATCTGAGGTTATGAAATTTATCTTATTGTGTCGTCTGCTAAAATTTTGAATTTACTATAACAAATATAAGTTTATTGTAATTTTTTGCCCTTGGTTTTTGAAATGATCCCAACTTTTTCGAGTTACTTGCAAATCGTGCAAATATTTTAACATTTGGCCTCCACTTTTTAGGATATAAATTTAAATATGAATTTGCAGTATTTTGAGTTTTTTGCTGCTTCTATATAGCACTTCACCATGTCTGATTTTTCAAAATACTCGTACGTTTTTTTAATTGTTAACAGTTTTCGACATTTATAATGCAAAAACAAAATGTTGGAAAAATTTTATTTTTATTTTTTAACTTGTTTTCCTACGTTGTTATGTAAACCCGCTGTACCACAGGGGAGATCCACAACATTTTTAAGGATATTAATAAAATGTCACAATGTTGAAAATAAAGGTAACAAACTATAAATTTTTGGAAAGTTAAAAAATAAGAAATTTTTTCCTTATTTAAAAAAAACAAGTTTATTTTATATCTCAAAACTCTTACAAGGCAATAAAAATATTTGAACGTTATCGAAATCCTCGTAAGGAACTGCGTCAAAAATGTTCTTACAATTTAATTTTTTTATGGGTAACAACGTTAAGGCACTTTATAGAAATCGACCAAAAATGACTTTTCGCTTATATCTCCAAAACTGTTAAGAGATATTGAGATGAGGGTTGCGCTAATTGATTTCTTTTTAAAAACAGACATAAATGCATAACTAGTTTTTTTGCTATCTTGTACGATATATATATATACTCTCAAATCCCATCGAATCTGGGACACTGTACACCTCATTTGCTATGAGAATTCATTGAGTCTCAAACATTTAAGAAGTTGATATAAAACCACGCATATGATAAAACACATGGGAAATCATAGTGTAAACCAGCTTCAATAGATAGATGTGAATAATCAAAAAAATAAGAGAAAGGAAAAATAAAATAATGTTTGAAAGTGCAATTTAAATTCATAGATGGGTAGTTATAGAGAAGGAAAAAGTATAAAAATTCACTTGTGTTTCAATAAAAACAATAAAATAAACAAATATTAAATTAATTAATACCAAGTCTACAGGAAGTAATCAAATCTGAAAGTTTGCTATATAGTGCAAAAGACATTCAGTGAGTTACACTACACAAACGTAACTATCATACAAATCAAGAGAAAGTAACAGAAAAGTATGAAAAGGAAGATTTTAAAAAGCATTCATAGAAGATTAAAGTAGTTCCAGCATATCAAACAAAAACTAAATGAGTAGATAATGGCAAATGTATTATTAAACGAACAATTATTATCAACAAAAAATAAAGTGTAATCAAAAGACAAAACAATAAAAGGTCAAGGAAAAGAAATTCCAAACTCAAAAAAATCACTGGGTTGTTAGCATAGAATCAGGGCCGGATTTACTCGCAGACTTCCTAGACACAAATTTGATTTTAAATAAATTGAAATAAAAAATGATTTGATGTTTAAAATTATAATATGTTATGTTATGTATTCCATATCCCCAGAACCTTACGACCACTCCCACCCGGTAGGGCCCGCACCACCGGTTCAGCCTAGGGGTCTGCAGATCCTTAAATCCAGCCCTGCATAGAATTAGTCTTTACTTTATCAAACATTAATGTCACTTAGATTAAGAAACAGTGTGATCAAAACTTCGAAGATTTTCTACTAGAAAATAACAATATTGAACATTGTTATTGTGCTGCCTAAAATTGAGAAGCATATTACATTAATTATAATTCAACATTATTTTACTCATGTTAGGTTATCATTAAAGGAGACTGTATGAAAAAGGTCGTACCACTTAATGAATGGTTGCATGTCATAAAATAACAGCCCACCAAACAGATGTATCGTTAACAGAAAAGACAAACAATGTGAGAACTACAAATCAAAGTGCGCCCTTTGGTAATGAAATGATATATTTCGAGTTTGCCAATATACTTGCAAGTGGCACACTCAATTACTCCTATATACATAGTGTTCACAATAAACTCAAAATTTATTTATTAAGTTCTCTATAGACCGTAATCTTAGGCAGGCATAACAATTGAAAGTGCTCTTTCAGTACTTGTCAAAAGTTATTTGCTTTTTGCAATTATAAGGTGAATAAAACAATTAAACATGCAGCAAAAAATTATATATAAGTTTCAAGAAAATAGTGAAGTGTCATATGCACACATCGCTAGAGAACTGAAAGTGGTGTATTATATGTCATCCTACGGTTTAAAGGAACGTTAACAGTCAAGAGAGACGGGAAGTGCTCGGAAAAGAGGAATTATGGACCAATGGTTGGAAAAGAAGGTGATTAAGATGTTTAAAACAAACCTCAATATATCAATAAGGAAAATGATTTCTTGTTTTCAAGTATCGGTGGGATTAACACAAAAAATTAATAAAGATCAAAAAACACCAGGTAGGGTATAAGAAATTACTAGCAAGACACGGACAAGAAGGCTATACGAACAATTTTATGAAACTTTAAGGGCACCGGTTGTGGCTCGTTTCAAACTTCCCGGTCAAGAATTTTATGTCTCAAACAATCGGTTAAGTATAGACATAAAATTCCAAATGAAGGGTACATCAAAATACTCAAAGGAGTTTTAGTGTAGTAGGTGATCTGTATATGTGGGTTAAGAAGATTTGTAGTAAACATTGTTACAATTTTATCATAAACACACTTTAGACGCAACTCTTTAGGATGAATTTAAAGTATGGAAAGCATAGGTCAATTGGAATTTTGCATGCCATGACAAAAATAAAATAGAATTTCAAAATTCTAATCATTTATAAGATAGGAAAGAGATAGACAAACATTCAAGTGAGGATGATTATATAAAAATTAACAAAACAATTCTATTAGGCAATAAAATTGATAAACTCACCTTTTAATTTCATTGATTTCATTCTTTGTCAAATAGATTTCTTTCAGCTTTTCACATGGTATTCGTGGCAGCGGAACATAGGCCTCACACGAGAACTTTTTATCACTTTGAGCATTCAAGATGAGCTTATCCTTTTTATCACGCTTGATAATAGCTTTTTCTTTCGACTGACTATTCTTCGGTACCTTTTTAATCACTTCTTCGGATGAATCACTGGAGGAGCTCGCACCAAAGCTGCTGGTATCAGACAAGCTTTCATCTTTCATAAGGTTTTTTTCGGTCTTTCTCTTTTTCCTAAATGACCTTGGTCGATTTGTTTTCTCATTATGATCATCACTCTTGCTTTTTTTGTTTTGTTTTAGACAGTTGTTTTTAAGTTTGAAACTTTCCGAATCACTGCCAGAAGAAATACTCACATGCTTTTTTTTACTCTTTTCCATGGATACATTAGCACTGGATTTATATTTCTTTTTGGCTGATTTCACCGTGACTAAAGCATTCCTTTTACTAATGTTGTTGTCACATTCACCTTCAGAATCAGATATAATCAATACAGAATCATTTATACTAACTCTTTTTACTGATTTTGAAGGCAATCTGCTGACTACATCTATCGGTTTTATAAGTTTATTTATATCAACACACTTTAAGAATACCTTTGAATCGGGCAAATTATGTTTTTTTAAATTTAAGCTTGTAATACTTTCACTATCTTTATTAGTACTATCATTGCTATCTTGACTATTAATATCATCAACTGTCTCTTTGCCTGTTAATGCACTTTCTTCATTAATTTCCTCTCCGTTTTCAGGTTCAGCGCTAACTTTCGATTTACCTTTGCCTTTGCATAATTCTCCATTTTCTGTTTCAGGTGAAGTAATATCATTTGTACATTCTTTGTCATTGGTTTTGGTGGCTAAATGTTCTACATCGCCTTTGTTGGACTCCTGTACTTTATCATCTTTGTTGGACTTCTGTTCTACATCGCCACCATTGCCTCCACCTGATCCCGACACGCAAGTCTCAATAGGTTCTTTAGGAAGTTCTGGTTCCTCTGTAGCCAGAGATACCTTCTTTGGCTCATTCGCCCAGGCCTGGTAGTTTTCGTCAAAGTATTCATTAATTTTGGTTACTTCGGCCGTCAACGAAGTTATGAAAGTCTTGGTATCTTCGATGATTTTCTGCACTTCCTTCTTGTCGCCGAAATCCACCTTATCGCAATTCTGTTGGATCTTCTTTGAAGCCTTAATCACACTTTCAATATTTGATATATCCTTAAAAACTGTCTTTAGCACAAAAGAGGGGCTGTTCTTTCCCATTTCGGTTTCCAGTTAAAGATTGGAGCTGCAACAGAAAGCAAGCAATGTGGTTTCGGATACAACAGCAAACATTCGCTTCTGTAGCAAATATTTAAGAGTTAAAATTGCGAATGAATGCCAAAAACGTCAATTTTTCCCGCGCAAACACTTCGTTTACCAACTAAATCGATGTTTTTGGTTAAGAGAAACACCACTATAAGGACTTGTACTAAAAATCCTTTTAGGAGACGTTACTTATAGACGTAACAATTACCTATTAGGAATACATAAATAATTAACTACATAGCATTGTCCACAGAAGACACACGGCAGCCATATTTGCAACTCTACCAAATCAAGCGCCCTAATGCAACGTTGCCAAATTTCTGTAATTTAGCATTTCTGAATTTGCATCAAGGTACGAATATATATTTTTTACTCGTTTCTTTCAACTATTAAACTTGTATTCATGTAAATTTATTTTAAAATGATGCTTGTAGTAATAAGTTATAAAAATATAAAAATCAGTGTCGCCAACTTTTAATTAACTTTTTTTAATAGCAGTTAAAAGTAATTCTTATAAATGTTTACCGTGGAACACAAAATTAATTGTAAAAAGTATTTTCATTCTTAA
Organism: Sinelater perroti; assembly: GCA_036346155.1. NCBI lineage: Eukaryota > Metazoa > Arthropoda > Insecta > Coleoptera > Elateridae > Sinelater > Sinelater perroti. The sequence continues at coordinate 12,751,214 of JARFIY010000359.1, read as the reverse complement.
CTTATAAAATTATTGTTCAGCTTGCCACTCACTGTTGCAGTCATTTATGGGTTTAGTCATTTATTTATATAATTTGTATGTAAAGCTGTTATGTAATCTTGTTAAGGTATATTAAATACTACTCTAACAAGCCAACTATCCCAGTGAAAGCGCGCCGATTTTGAAAAATTACATATCGTAGTAAAGATCTCAAAAAAATAAAAACATTTTACAATACATGGCTTGAATACGCAGCCGTTTAAAAGATACAAGCGTTTAATAATTTCAATTTCAATAAAAGGCTATTTTAGACACTGCGATTTATGAGAAGCTCGGTGATGTAGTTTGCTAAAATGTCACTTTTTTTTTGTTCGGGATACTGGGGTTTGAATCCTGGACAGGGAAACTTTTTTAAAACATTTTTAATTGCTATTTAACTGTAATTAAAGTTAATTTTTATTATCAGGATTATTTCTTAATTATTTAAAATTATATATATAAAAAAAATTATGAGTGCTGCTGCTGCTGTCACACAGGTCAAAGGTCAAATCGTTCGTGCCTTTCCGTGCCGACCCGAGCGCCTCCGAAGGACAAATTTCATCCCGGCGACAGGCGCGACCGAGGTAATATATTTCCGGAACCGCAAGCGATGGAAAATTTTCGTTTGAGAGCGGGTAATAAAGTAATTTATAAAGTAATATATAAAGTATAAAATTATAAGTGCTGTCACACAGGTCAAAGGTCAAAGGTCAAAGTTCAACTCTGACTGGGTATACGTAAATGCGTTGTCATGGCAACGGCGTACGTCAATTATGTCAAACAGAGCTTTTTAATCGTGTTTTTATTTATTTTTAAAAACTACTATGCGAAGGGCTCAAGCATATCGGAGTTGGACAAGCTCTCCGGGGGGGGGCGCTGCCAGACCTCGTTAATTTAAAAATAATTTGAACCGGATTTAAACTGGATTTAAAATGAATTAAAAAAATTTCTTTTAAAATTGTAATTTTATATATGTATATATATACATATATAAGGCCTTGTAGGACTTTGGCTTGGTACACGACTTTTTGCTATTCCTTTTTCTTGTTTTTTCTTTCCATCTTCCTTCCAATTTCGTTCATCCATGTTGACCTTGGTCTTCCTCTTCTTCTGGATCCACCTAATTCGTTTTCGAGAACTTTTTTTGGAAGGCGTACTTCAGACATCCTCGTATTAAGTACGGTTCGGCATACAATTCTCTTATTTCTCTATTTGTTTTTTTTCCATGTGTCTTGTACTTTCCTCCGTAGATTTTTTTCAATACTTTCCGTTCCCACAATACTAGCCTCTGTTGATTTGCTTTTGACAGTGTCCACACTTCACTCCCGTATAAAACTATTGGTCTTATTATAGTTTTATAAATTCGCACTTTTAACCTTCTCAACACTACTTTACTTTTAAGCACTTCATTTAGCACAAACACACACTTATTTCCAATCATTATTTTTGCCTCTACCTCTACCTCATTCGTTACTACCGGTGTTTTTGTGACAATTGTTCCTAGATAAGCAAAATTTGGTACTTATTCAAATTTATAACGTTTTTTCGCCCGTCCTTAATTCAAACCACTTATTTGTTTCAAAATCGTTACTCCATCTCATGTATTTTGTCTTCCGTTTATTTATTCTCAGAGCCATTCTTTGGGCTGCTTTCCCCAAGCGCCTTGCCACCTCCTCGAGTTCTGCTCTACTTCTTGTTAGCAGCGCAACGTCGTCTGCAAATGCTAAACATTGGTGTCTTCTATGATATATTAAGTCTGATCGATGTATGCCGCTTTCTCTAATAACCATTTCTAGTGCTATATTAAATAGAACAACCGAAAGTGGGTCTCCTTGCCTTAATCCCATTTTAACTTCAAATCTCCTTGTTAAATTACCTTTCACCTTTACTCTGTTTCCGTTTTCGTTAATGTCATTTTCACTAATCTAATTATTTCCCTGGTATGCCTGTTTCAGTCATTGCCTGCTACAGTTGATTTCTGTTAATGCTGTCTTAGGCTTGTTGAAAGTCTATGAATAATACATGTGTGCTTAATTTATGCTCGTAACTTTCGGTCTGTATTTTTCTCAATATAAAGAGTTGGTCTGTTACCGATCTTCCTTTTCGGAATCCGCAGTGGTACTCTCCTAAGGTTTGTTCTACTCTATTTACTATTCTGCTCTTGATGCACATGGCTAAAATTTTGTAAGCAATGTTTAAAAGTGCTATTCCTCTATAGTTTTCACATTCGATCTTTGCTCCTTTTTTAAATATGAGGCATATTATTGCTTCTGTCCAAGATTTCGGCATTTTTTTCTTCCTTCCATATTTGTTCCATTAGGTTGTGTCTTATTCGATGTAATTCCTCTCTCCATATTTTATTAATTCGGCCTATATGTCATCGCCTCCTGGACTTTTATTGTTTTTCAATTTCCTTATTATAGTTATTATTTCGTCTAGTTCGAGTGGCTTCTCTTCCAAGTTATTCTTTTGATTTACATCTAATCATTCCTGATTGTTCTCTATATCAGTATTGTCTTCTAAACTTTTATTTAGTAATTTCTCAAAATACTGGGCCCATCTTTCCATTCTATCTTTGTGTGATCCTATTAGATTTCCATCCTTATCCTTACAGAAGTTTGTCTTTGTCTGCCATCCTCCTTTAACTCTTTTTATACCTTGATATAAATTTCTTATTTCTTTATTTCTAAAGTCCTTTTCTATTTCTTCAATCATTTCTGCTTTGTATTCTCTCTTTTTTCTTCGGCATAGTCTTTTACATTCTTTCCTTAAGTCATTGTACTTTCTTATATCTTCTTCAGATTTAGAAGCTAACATTCTTAATCTTGCTTTCGTCCTTTCTGCGAACTTTCCCTCGCATTCTTCATCGTACCATCTTTTCATCTCCTTCATTGTTTTCTCTTGTAGTTCCTTTGTCGCCTCTATAATTACTTTGTTTATTGATGTATTGATGTTTTCTATTCCTATTTGTATTTTTTCTACATATTTGTTCCTTTTCTTTTCTTTCTGAAGGCTTGTGATTTTATTATTCTTTTTCCTGTGCTTGGATCCGCTTGTGCTGATTGGTATAATTTGCTTTAATTTTATTCCAACCATAAAATGGTCGGAATCTGCATCCGGGCCTTTGTAACTTCTTATCTTTTGGAATGCACCTTTCTCCTTTATTTTCTATCAACACATGATCGATTTGATTTGTATACCTATGGTCTGGTGATAACCATGCTCCCTGTATGTATTTCTTTGATGTCGTAATACGTGCTTTTTATTTTCCAGTTCCTTCCTCTAGCGAAATCAATTAATAATTTCCCATTTTAGTTGGATTGTGTGTTTGTTAAATTTTCCAATTGTGAGTCTATATACTTCTTTCCTCCCTATTTGGGCGTTTACATCCCCCAATACTAGTTTAAGATCATATTTTGGTATTTTATTGTACTCCGTTTCTAACATTTTCTGTTGATGCGTGCACATTTACAAGGGTTAAGATGCAAATTCTATCTGATACTGGTTTAAAGTTTAAAATTGTCTTGTTTAAGTTTATTGTTTACTAAAAAAACCTGCACCCAGCATTCTATTGTCTCCACCGCTATTTAGAAATATATGTCTGTCTACCTCCGTTACTTCTTTTGTAATTTGTTTAGTTTCTTGCATTGATAAGACATCCACTTTTTGTTTTGCAATTTCTTTTATTAACTTTAATAATGCGCCTTCTTGGTATGTTCCTCTCACATTCAACGTTACCATAAACAATTATTGGGTTTTATTATCGCGCTTTACCGTTTTTCCATATTCTTTTTGCTTTCTCTTTTTGTCGGATATTTTCATATTCATTTGCCTTATTAGTTGCCATGTTCGTTATAATTATTTCCTGCCCCTTTTCCGATGTTGTTAGTTTTTTGTACTTCCTTGTTCATTAGCTTTTATTAATTTCTCTTTTACTGCATCGCAGTTCCATTGTTCTTCGTTCAAGAAAATTTTCTTGTACCCCACCTTGGCTTCCTTTCCTTTAGCTCTCTCCATTTTTGCTATGTTTCTCAGATGTGCTTGTATTTTTCTTTCTTCTGTAGTTAGGTCATCTTCGATGTATTTGTTTGTACCTTTTAATGCATTTTTTGCCTTCATTACTTACATTTTTTCTCCCAGTTTTTGAGTTTGGCTATTACAAATTTTTTGGGCGTATTAATTCTGCTTCTTTTATTTTTGTGTTGACCTTGAGTTCCGCTTTTAGGAATTCTACTCCTTCTTTAATTTGGTTTTCACGCAATGGCAATTTTTTGTATAATTTTTTTAATAAGTGTATTAAAGGTTATAATTATAAAATTATTCCTCATATGTTTTGATCAACGAACTTAAAAAGTTCGTTACTGAATTCTATGTCTGTCGGTCTGTCGGTCCGTCACAAAATTTGAGATTTTTTAAAATTTGAAAATGGATTCTTATAGGAAATTTTACGCTGATTTCCAATTCGAAATTAAAAATTTTCTATCTCGAATAATTTTCGAGGTATTTACTTCGAATTTCGGGAAAATTACCGACATTACGATTTTAAATGTGATTCTTATAGGAAATCTTACACTGAATTCGAAAATGAAGGCGAAAAAATTCTATATCGAATAATTTTCGAGATTCGAAATCGAAATCGAAAGGTCTTTTTATGTTCGTTCTGGGATTGCTTACAAAGCAATCTCTTCGTCGGCCCCATGTTTTTTATTTGTTTTTAATTGAAATTGTTTATTTTATTTAATTTTAAGTGGCTTTTTGATTATTTTATCAGCGAAATTGTGAATTTTTAGGCTTCTATACCTCAAAGGGAAGCCTAATGAAATCGGTGGGGACGTCTATCTGTCCGTTGTGACTTTCAACTGAGAACTATTGAACCTAAAGATATAAGGGGGGTATTATTCGGAAGTCCATGGCCTACCGGGCTCACATCCGCGAGCTGGCATAGGTGGATGTCCCACAACAATGCAATAAGGGATTTTATTGCACCCAGCTTCCAATATGTTATTTCTTATAACTTTTGATCAAGGCAGCTTCCAAGTTGAAGATTATTTTCAACGCAACTTAAAAAGTTCGTTACTGAATTCTATATGCCTGTCGGTCTGTCTGTCGCTGTCACAAAATTATGGATTTTTTAAAATTTTAAAATGGATTCTTATAGGAAATTTTACGCTGACGTCAAAATCGAAATAAAAAAGTTTCTATCTCGAATAGTTTTCGAGATATTCGACTTCGAATTTCGGGAAAATTTCGACATTGCGATTTTATGAGTAATTCTTAAAGAAAATTTTACGCTGATTTCAATAATGAAATCGAAAAAATTCTATGTCGAATAATTTTCGAGATATTCGAATTTCGGGAAAATTCGAAATCGAAATCGAAAGGTCTTTTAAGTTCGTTCTGGGATTGCTTACAGAGCAATCTTTTCGCCGGCCCCATGTTTTACTTCTGTCATTTCTGACATCTGACACGCCTTATACTTTTTGATCTATGATAGTTTTCAGTATTCAACTAAGGACTATAAGTCAAGTCCAGACGCCAAAAATCAGCCTGATCGGAAAATCTCGAGACCGGTTTGACCGGAAGTGGCTGCAAATTGTTGTTTATGTGTAGAAGCCCCGGACATTGGTTGAAAAGGCGTTCCAGGTTCGTACTTGTTTATTTTAGTAAGTAACACAAATAACACTCCGTAACATCACTATACCGCGACTGTCGTGAATTCGATATTTGGACCTTTCTGGTCCAAATCGATAACTCCGCCTGGGACATCTTCCCAGGTTGAGTACGTGGGGGACAGGCTTCGTCAGTGGCCCCTATACAAAATGTAGTGCGCAGTCAACAAAGTATAGTGTTGGTTAGGTTAGGTATACAAATTATTTTCTAATTGTTTATATCTTTTAGAAAATGAATGTATACAACGTCATAACGCTTTTCAACAAATTATCATCGACTATTTCAACATATCAGCAAATTGAAACCAGCATAAGTGATCAGGAAATTATGGCGGCCAACAAATTGATTGAAGTGTTAACGGATTTGCTTCGAAACCAAATAGAAGGCTCACAATCACACGTCGCTCGCAATTTTAAATGAGTAAGAGTTATATATTCTTGACAAGGTTGAAACAGATGAAGGCGATTCTGATTATGACGAACTTGATGAAGATGAGGTTATATTTAGAAAGAATTTTGATCTCTATGAGATGCAAGATTATATCGCTTCTTGGGAGTCCAAAAAAGCTCGCCAAATAGAAAAGGTTGGTCTTGGAATACTTGGCAGGCGAGAAACCCAAAGGTGAAAAATACTGGATACATAACAAAGTTTAAAGCTATAGTTAAGAAAGGTGGACCAAAATTGGGAAATCTGATTGTCATTAATAAAGAAGTTATGTCCAAGTTTAATTATGCAAGAGACCGCGACTTTCCAGTTCACGATAAAGACCTTTGATTCTGAGGAATCCAAACTTCACGATTCATTAACTATCATACTTTTAAAGCATCTGGTAAATGGTTATCGAATTTAAAAAAAAAGTAATAGAATATCCTCAAGAAAAGCCAAACTTTTATCAAACAGAGCTATCCAGGATAATAAAAAGATAATTGAATCAGCTGCAAAATTTAGAATGGATATAAAACAGAACCTTTTAAGGCTAGAAATATTGAACTCACTTCCAGTACGTCAGGTAAACTAGAAAGAGGGAATGTTGCATGGTGGCAAAAATAATATTTGGCACCGTTTGTTGAAGATAAAGAGTTCTTTGTAATACTGGATTCTTGGACCATTCAAACCAATGGGGAAATTTGGAATAATCAATTTGGTTCAAAACACAATCTACGTACCATTCCACCTAAAACAACTGCGATTATACAACCACTAGATGTCTTCTTCAATTATTGGTGGAAATACAATGCTAGAAAAATTGCAGATAGAGTAATGCTTGATCAGATTGAAATAAACATGGGTCAACGCGACAATATAATTAAAGAGCAATCTTTAATTTATAATCAATTATCCTCGCTTTTATTTAATAAATTAATCAAATTCTTCAGATCAGGAACCACTACAGAAGATCCTGGTGGATTTTTAAATGTAAATAAAGTTTGTTTTCCTTCAAATATATTTGATTGCTGTAAACCAAATTGTGATGCTCGTTTTTATAAGATGTAGTTTCTGTTCTTCGTGTCTTTGTTTTTCAGATTTTTTTCAATGATTACCACATTTATTTCAATAATTAACAATAATTATACAAAAATAAAAGAATCTTTTTAAAATTTAGTTTAAATCCGGTTCAAATTATTTTTAAATTAATTGTTTTTACAGCTCAAAAGGCCCTTGGGCTCATGGCTGTAGTCTTCCTCCATTCTTTCCTGTTAAGGACTAATTGTTCCCAGTTATCTGTGATACCCAGGGTTATTAGATCTTCCTTAACATCTTCGGCCCATGTTGTTGGTCTATCCCTTTTGTTTCTTCTTTCCAGTTCAATCTTCAAGGCTTTCTTGGGCATCCTGTTGTCGTCCATTCTTGCCATATGTCTCCACCAACGCAATCTGCCTTGTTTGATAATATTATGGGTGGATCTGGGGTAAAGTACGTAGATTTCTTCGTTTGTCCTTCTCCTCCATGTGCCTTCCAGATTGACTCCTCCATAGATTCTCCTCAGTATTTTTCTTTCACTGGTTAGCACCCACATTTCACTTCCATACGTTATCACCAATCTTATAATTGTCTTGTACACATGGATTTTAAGAGCATGCGATGTTGCTTTATTGATTTTAGCAATGCAGCACTTCTAATTCCTGCTGTTATTCTTCTTTATATTTCCTCATTGCCATCCCCACTGCTGGTAATATCTATTCCTAGGAATGTGAAATTTCGGACCTTTTCAAACTTATATTTCGTGTTGTCTTGATTACTTGTGATCGTTAACATAGAGTTAGTTGTATCTTTTGTGTTGAAAACCATGTATTTTGTTCTTTTTCAATGCTCAGGAAGACATCATTAAGCTCTTTCTGTCTTCTAGCCAGTATTGTCAGATCGTCAGGATTGGTGAGGATTATTTAATATACTTTTATCTGGTTGGATTCCACTTCTTCTAATGATCACCTTCAGTGCTAGATTGAAAATAGTAGGAGGAGTGGGTCACCTTGTCTAAATCCTCTTTCGGTCCTGAAACTTTCCGACGTTTCACCTTCCAGCCTTACTTTATTTTCTGTGATCTTTAAAGTCATTCTTACTAGTTGTATCAGCCAGCCTGGGATTTGCAGTTCTCTTAATGCTTCTTGCAGTTGTAATCTGTTTACTGTGTCATATGCCTGTCTGTAATCAATAAAAAGGGCATGCATCTGCTTCCTCTTTCTTTTTGTTTTCTCCTGAATGATTTTTCAGGGTGAAAATTTGGTCTGTCACTAATTTTGTGTTCTGAACCCAGCTTGGTATTCGCTTATTTTTTGTTCTCCTATTTCTTTTAGCCTTTCATTAATTAACATTGCCCTTATTTTGTATGCAACATTCAGTAGTGATATGGGTCTGTAATTAGTACATTCTAGCCTAACTCCTTTTTTAAAAATTGGTACTATTATTGCATCACTCCACTCTCTGGGCATTTTGTAAGTTGTCCATATTTCTGCAATTAAATCGTAGATCTTCTCCTCCAGAACCTTACCTCCATACTTTATTAACTCTGGCCGAATCTCATCTGATCCTGGACTTTTGTTGTTTTTCAGTTTCTTGGTGGGTTTTCTAACATCTTCTAATGTGGGCAAGTTATTTTGTACTTCTTCAGATTGATCCAGTTCTGCCTCTCTTCCTATGCCTTCTTGCAATTCTTCCTCTGTAATATTCACGCCATTTTTTTGTTATATTTTTCTACCCACCATTAAGTCACCTTTCTTAACCTTACACATCAGCAATCTAGGTTGGTACTCTTTTTTGCTTGTTTATATAACAGTCGCATATTATTTTTACAATAATTTTCTTCTATATTGTCTATTAGTTTGTGCTGTATTTTTCTTTTCTTCTCTCTGAGCAACTTCTTAACTTCTTCTTTTTTCTTTAAAAATTTCTTAGCTCTCACTATTTTTCTTATTTATCATCTTCAGTCTTTCTTTTCTCAACTCTTGGTTCTTCTGATCTATCTGTCGTGGTAGCGTTTCCTCAGCTGCATGGTTAATTGATTCCTTCAGTATTTCTCACTTTTTCTCTACATTATTTACAGTTGTCACATTTAGCATCTCTTCTTATAGTTGCTTTTCATGTTTTGCTCTGTGCTCACCGGTTTTTAGCATCTCCGCCTGTATTTACTTTTCTGTCTTCTGTACTCTTTTGGCTTATATTGCATTTCAACTTTTACCGCTGCTAGTACTAGGTAATGGTTTGACGATATTTCTGCTCCTCGACAGCTTTTAATGTCTGTAATTAAGTTCTGATGTTTTGCTTTTATTACTAGATGATCGATTTGATTGACTACTTTATCATTTGGGTGCTTCCATGTTTCTTTATGAATCTTAAGAGTGAATATTAACCTTTAACCATTGCTATTAGTTTTCTGGTGCAGACTAAACTTGCCTATCACTGGATAATTTCTTTCATTTTTTCCAATTTTAGAGTTGAAATCTCCAAATATCATCTTAACATCACATTTAGCAATTGTTTCATACAACTGCTTCATTTCTTCGTGGAACTTATCTTTAATTTCATCATCTGACTCCTCTGTGGGTGCATGTACGTTTATTATACTTATTTTCCTGTTTAATCCTCTTATTCTCAGATAACTAATTCTTTCACTTATTGCTTTGAAATTAATTATGTTCTCTGCCATGTCTTTAAGTTTGTTTCTTGTAATGCTAAAAAAGTTCTATTTGATATAGTTTGCATTGTTTTTCAAGTTGTTGTAGTGCTCCTTCGTAATTTAAACCTGTTGCATTCCAACAGCCCGTATACCAGTTCCTTTTCCTCATCTGTTGGTTTACTTGGTTTGTTTTTCCCTCGGAAGCATTTGCTTTTTTCCTTGTTTTTTCCGTTCATCATAAACCAGATTCGTTGCCTGACTGTTAACTTTTAGTAGTTTTTTGATCATCCGCTGGTTCTGTCCACTGTAGTGAGCCCTCGTTTTTGTTCCACATGTATACTACGTTGTCCACTTTCAGTTTTTGGTACTCTATTCGTACTTGCTTGCCATCATTCTTTTCCTTTCCGGCTCTTTTCTTCATTTTGCTCTGAATCTCCATCTCTCCCCAGGTCAGGTCGTTCTCTGTTATTATTTTCATTCCAAGTAAATTTCTCTTTTCCTTCATCACTTTCATCTTTTCCTCCCAATTTCCCATTCGTACTATTACTACCTGTTTGGATTTATTCCTACTTTGAATGCTTCTTGTAATTCAGGTTTAATGCTTAGTTTTTCTTTTAGTAGTTTTTCAACATTTTCCTTAACATTATTCTCTGGACACCGACACCCTTTTATTACAATATTTAACTTTTTCTTTTCTTTTCCCTGGTTTCCTACTTTCTCTTCGAGTTTCTTAATTCTATCTTCGAAAATTAATTTCTGTGCTTCTCACTTTTTCACCTCTTTCTGCCATTGTTCCTTAGCCTTTTTAAATTCTTCTTTTATCTCTTCATGCTTCTTGTTATATTCCTCTTTCAGCTGTTCTTTTAATTAATTAAAAATTAATTCCGATAAAAATTAACTTTAATTATAGTTAAATAGCAATTAAAATGTTTTAAAAAAGTTTCCCTGTCCGGGATTCGAACTCCAGTATCCTGAACAAAAAGAGAAGAAAAAGAGGCAGGTGGCGCTTTCACAAACCACAACACCGAGCTTCTCGTAAGTCGTAGTGTCTAAAATAGCCTTTTATTAAAATTGAAATTTTTAAACGCTTATATTTTTAAACAGCTGCGTATTCAAGCGATGTTGTATTGTAAAATGTGTTTATTTTTATGAGATCTTTAAAATGATATATAATTTTTCAAAATCGGCACGCTTCCACTGGGATAGTTCCCTTGTAAGCCTAACAGTAAATGATTTCAGGACACAATAAGGAAATATAGATTTCTTAGATCTTCCTAAGTTTCAAACCGAAACCTTTTTTAATAGTAAATTAAATATAATATTAAAGTTTTTGGATTATTTTTTTTTATAAAATTGTGTTAGTTTTAGTAAGAACAACAAATTATAAATTCTTGTTAAGGTTTAATTTAGTTATAAAACGACGTACAAAAAGATTGAAAGAGTATGTTTTTTTGAGAGGTCTTGAAAACAAGTATTTTGTAATTTGATATCAGATATCACAGAGAGTATTGGTTTTGGCTTTCAAAGCGTAAACAAGTCTGATAAAATATATAAAGCGCCGCGGATAACAGTAACAAACAAGTGATAAAACTAGTATTATCTGTCTAACAAATAGTAAATTTATCCAAAAAAAGAGGTTTGCTGTACAAAAGGTCGAATAGTTTTGATCTTTGGATATGTTGTTCGTGTTGGACCTTTAATGCAAAATCTAAGTTTTTGACCTTGGTACGCCACTGTGCTCCCCCTGGTGTCGAAAAAACAGAAAATTTTGATCTTTTCTTTGTTTTTTCAAAATATTTCCTAAACTGTTGGTATTAGAAAAAAAATACTCCTTTGAAATTTAAATTACAATTAAAGGCCAGAATCAGCTCTGTAGCTCACATAATGACTGAGATACAGGCTTTCAAAGAATAGTATTTTTTTCAAAAAGTTGTAAAAATTGTAATTTAGAACAAACGTCATATAGATCAATTTTAAGTTAGTAAATTTGGTATAACTCAAGCACAGCAGGACGTCTCTTCGACTAATAGTTCAAGATACACAGTTGTTGAAAGTCGATGTTGCGTAGAGGTATTTTAATGGAAAAGGAGTGATTTTGAATTATGAGACGAAAACGCAAGACGAGACACAAAGCAAGTAGGGGATGGATTCCGCGCGGGATCATCAAAGAGGAGAAATGGTTCCCCAGACACAAGACGTTCGTTTCTTCTGCTTTTCTCATCGCGCATGCCTTGTCAGTCAGTTGGAAGAAAACTATTAGTTCATTCGGTACTGTTTATTTTCGCGCTTCGAATGAGTGTTTTATGTGCCACAGTAATTTGACTAACGTTGAAGTGGTAGTGTTGAAAAGTGGAAGGATAAAAACTCTAATTCAATCTAATAATAATCGACAAATTTAGGTAAACAAACGTTTGTTAAAAATTTTAACTGAGGTGATGGTTCACAATTCATATCAAAAGAAGTACAATAACCCTAAACTGATTGCTGGCGCTCTTCCTCATAATCGTGGAGATGTGGATTCACAGCAAGAAACTGTGCAAACTCGATCTAATGCAGAACAATTCAACTTTAACGGCCATTGTGTGTTGTGTGGAGAAGAAATAATTGATGCATTCCTAAAAATTCAGAAGAAAATGAAAATTCCAGAACAAAATAATGTACACGAGGTAGAGCTGGATGATGTGGGGGATTCTTTTAAGACAGCTGAAACACGAGGAAACAAATGAGCACAAAAAATAGTTGACTTGTCCGAAAAGGATACTGGATACCACCTCTTTTGTCTAAGGAAACTAGAGCAACCACCTGGCACAGGAGCTAAAAGAGGATATCGCCCAGCAAGAAATATTGACGAAGTAATGGAGTACATTTACTCCTACCTAGAGGAAAAACCTGAACAGTGGCAATTCTCTCTGGAAAAACTATTGAATCAAATTTAGGGAAACTTTCACCCTGACATTCAAACCGTCAAGACTCGATTTTTCAAAAAATACGGTGAAGATATAGATAAACTTAGGTTACAAGATTCTCGTAAGTTCGTGGTATGAGAACCAAAAAACATATCCACAAGAAGAAAAGCTACGTGTGGATAAGGCTGCCCCTGATATCATCCTGGGTGACATTTGCAGTCAGATGTACAATACACTTGACAACGTGAAGTCTGTAATTTTGAAATCTCTGCTGTTTTTTTCCAAACCACTATTCTGAAAAACAAGCTTTCGTCTCTAGACTATCGGTCGAAGGGACTTCCTGTTGTGCTTGATTTATAGGAAATTTACTAACTTTTAAAACTGATATGTATTACGTTTGTTCTAAATTACAATTTTTACAACTTTTTGAAAAAAAAACACGATTTTGCAAAAGCCTGTATCTCAGTCATTATCTGAGTTTGTAATACCAATCGTTTAGGAAATATTTTGAAAAAACGAAGAAAAGGTAGATATTTTTTATGATTTTTTGATACTAGGTGGGACCTTAACAACACATACAAAAACCAAAGCTAGCGACTCTTTGCACACCAAAATATATTTTACTGGCCTAAAATAGCGAAGAAAGAATTTAGTGATAAATGTAAAAAACCAATAAAAACATGTTCCCCACAGCGAATTTATTGATTATCATAATAACGGGCAACAGTTTCACAAACAATTAAATTATATACAGCGTCGTTTAGTTATAAGTCCGCAAACGCCACAAATGCAAATCTATGCGCTTCAGTCGAATTTAACTCAGAGCTATTTGTTCATAAATTCTTAACTATCCCAAATATTAACAATCTCTACACAGTCAACGCCAATGGCAAACTATGCAACCCAACAAGGCTTACTTCCTCCAAACCAGGAACACTACAAACCAATGCAAACAAAGCAAAAGGCAACAAATCACTAAAATGATATCAATAAGTGATGAAGAGTTAGATAATACTAAGAAGGGTAACTCATGGCAAGCGGTAACCAGTGTGAAGAGAAAGAAAGCAGTAAATAATATGAAAATGACAAATAAACACATTCCCATAAGCAAACAATTTAGTTCCATGTCAAATACGAAAACACCAGAGAAAAAATCATTAAAATCTTCAGCAATATTCGTATGCGGCGTAAAAAAACTATGCAGATATGATAATCAGTAAAATATTAGATGAAAGACATTATGTAATTAAAACCCTAGTTGACAACACTCAAAATTAATCCAACTACCTTGGATGCATTTAAAGCTCTAGCCACATTTATGAAAGACAATAATATTATCCACCACACTTATCAGCCTAAAGAAAATAGAGATTACAGAGTAGTTATCAAACACCTCCTCCACAGTAGATACGAATGATGTTAAAAACGAACTCGACACAAATGGGCACGTAGTCAGAAATATTATGAATATAAAACAAAGGCAAAGGGGCCATTAAACATATTTTTTGTAGACCTGGAACCAGCTAAAATGCCAAACATTTCTGGATTTATCAGTTTTGCGATTTTTAGGAAAGTTTTCCGAGTTGAATTTTACGATTTGACATTCGATTGTTGTATTTATTGATTATTTTTTGTATAATTATATTTGTTTTGTTAAGACTTTAAACAATCTTATTTGGTAAGGTCAAATATCTACCTCTCTAAAAATTTAGGTCGACTAAGCAGAACAAATAAGAACGATGGAATATTCAATTGGTCAAAAGGCTACGATTTTGTTTCCGTAATTCGGAAAAAAGAAAAACCTCAGGACGAATAGATTAAATAATCAGGTAATGTTTATTTTCATGAAATTGGGAATATTGTTTATTTTTCACCAGCTGCGATAGTAGATTTCCAGAGACACTTTTTCCATTCCTGCAAATTATTATAATTAACAATCGGCTAAAATGCTAAAACTATGGATTACTTACTTCCCCAAGTTTTTCATATTGGCAATATCCATACAGCTAAGTTGTTCATCAAGGTGACTATAACAATTTCCAGTTGCCATAACACCCCAGAAAGCTGCTTTATTTAAAATGGGTGGCTTGTTTGGATTTTCTGTCTCAAATTTGAATTCTTTTGAACACATCGTACATGGAAAAACCACTTAGCTGACTAAACCCAAAGTTTTGCGTCTTTCTTCTTTGATATACTGTTTTCCTAGAGTACATGATTTTGAACGCTTATAGTGTAGAGTTACTGCCCACTCTAAAACATAACTAAGCTCCACAATACGATAGCCACTGTTGGGTGATGTTGCCTTTGGGTCTACTTCAATTTCTAGTGGATAATAAATAATACTTTCATATTCCTCAATTGACAAAAGCCCTTCACCAAGTGAGGGTCTTTTTAGTTGGAATAATTTAGCATTATATTTATTTTACACCACAGAGGGTTACTAAAAATAAATTTAAAAAAATGACTAACTTTCGCTTTAGCAGAAGTGACAAAATCGATTGATTTTGGTATCAATCGATTTGTATATACGAACTGAGTCGATTGACACCCCTAACAACTTTAGGATACGCCGGGAGCTTGTCTTGTCTAATCTCCATTTTTTTTGGCGCTTTTGATCTCTTATTACATTTGAGATTTCTGTATGGGTTTCTGTCCGCCATTATTAGGTACAATCAGTACAAGCACAACATAAACAACACTTCTTTGTTGACGTGCAATCTACGATCTATGTAATAACCTAACTACCACGTAAAAAGAAAATCACCAATTGAAACTTTGAAAGACCGACTTGTTCCGACTGTTTTGTACAAAGAGAAACTAGTAAATTACAAATTTACAAAACCGACCAAAACCTTTCGTCTGGCTCCTGTCTAGAGTCAGGCATAAAAAAAACTCAAATACAGTAAACAAACTCATTCTATCAAGCGGTTTCATCGGTTGCCCATTATTTGCGTCAACTATTCGCAAAAGGCTGAAATGGTGAGGTCTCATAGAGATATAGAATAGAGTACTCGGATCGACATTTCGCGTTCTGTTTCTAATTATCAGACCTCTATTTCTTGTTGCGACACTAAACTCCGCCTCTATACTCGACGTTTTTCAGTGTATACGCTGTGTTTACCGGCGTCGTCGTCGTCACCTAATTTTATACTTTATATACAATAACATTCCCAAATGATTATCTAAAGCGATCTTTGAAGACCGCTCGTAGAATAGTGGGCGGAGTTTGTAGAAAGAGGGGTCCGATAATTAGAAAAAGACAGAAACTCGACTATTTACTGAAAGGGACACCATCGAAAAAACGTTGGCTTACGAGGAACGAGTACTCTATTCTATATCTCTATGGTGTGTCCCGAGTGATACTCGGTTTTTTGATCCAAAAATACAAATACAAAACTAATTGCGCCATCTTCGAAAACAAACGTAACCAGAACGACCTTCAGGGCGATTTTGAAGGGCAAATTGGCCGTCTTAATGTGAAATTTAAGATAAAAACGTTATGATCGCAGCGAGAGATAAGAGCAAGCTACAGTTAATCTAACAACTCAGATTACAACAGTAAATTAAAGTATTTACTAAAATCATCGCCAAGTACCTAGCAACCTACCTTGAAAAGAAAACCAAGACCCTCATTACCAACTCAAACTTATTCCTCGATATCAAGAAACTCTTGATATTCTTAAAAAAAAATTTCAAAAAACTCAAAAATTGTCAGTGTGTTTGGTTGCTCTACACACAACCTTCAGCCACTTACAAAACAAGTCTTATCATATGTTCGAAAGGCCTACCATTTTTTAGAAATTCTCAAATTATTTCCCATACGTAGAGACACTATAAAAGTCAGTTATCTCCCTGTAGTGAATTACAAAATCCCTTAATACCGAATCCCTAGAATTTTCCGACGCTAAAAATCGATCAACTGAAATTGAAAACGGATTTCCAAAAATTCTTGATTCACATCATAAAGAATATTAACAAAACCATAAATTCCAAATTTCACGACCTTCGCGATTAAATTAAAACGTTTTTGGTTCACATTAGGGATAATACTGGCAGAATGGACCACATATTAAACAAACAAAATATAAAAACGGGTTTTCCGACCAACAATAAAATAGCTGACTTCATTCGTTTAGCTAAGTACCATTACCTCCACGAATTCGAAAGAGCTTACGAAGTACCTTGTGATAACTGCGAAAGAACCTACGTACACCGATCGAACAGATTTTTTCGGTACTTGCCACTTATAATAAAGACTAAAAAACTAATTTTTCCAAGTCGAAAATACTTGCTCCCATTTGCCATTACACCAGCAGAATAATTCATGAGTCAACTGAAATAGAAAAACACCCTCAATACCTTAACACTCAAGAGGATTGTCAACGTTTACCCGTTATTTGTACACCGTTAGTTATCTTATGTCATTAATTACATAACTCGCTTAAATAAACGTTCCTGCCAAATTTTCGAAAAGTGCATAGGAAGTAGGCAAATATTTCCTTTTATTCATAATAATCACTTAGTAGAGCACGAATGTCATAACAGATGATTAAAAGCGACCTGTAAGGCGGAGAAAATAGCGTCGTTTTTCTATGAAGCTGTGGAAATACTGACTTTTCACTTAAGAGACAAAACTTATTAAGATGCATTGGATAAAATGATGCCCTTTTTTAAATCCACTCATTATATTCTTACAAGTACAGACGTGGAACTCCAGTTCTACAGATTTCCGGGGCTTCTATACATAAACAAAAAAAAATCGCCAGCTTAGAAGCTGGCTCTATCAAAAGTTATAAGGAATGACATATCGAAGCTGGGTTCGCTAAAAACCCTTATTGCATTGTTGTAGGACATCCCACCTATGCCAGCTCGTGGATGTAAAGCCGGTAGGACATGGGCTTTCGAATGATACCCCCCTTATGCCTTCAGGTTCAGTAGTCCTCGAGTTGAAAGTCGCGATGGACGGACAGACGAACACACAAACGTCCGCACCGATTTCATAAGGCTTCCCTTTCAGGTATAGAAGCCTAATAAATGAGCGAAAGTAGAAAAGATAGTTGCCCATCAAGAGGGAGTTTATATTTTTCAAGATAAAATGGATATTATAGGTAGGTATATAGTTCCTAGTAGCATTCATATTGCCTTAAGAGAAAAATGCTACGCGTTTTATTTACAACAAAAATTCACTATAATCCATTCAGCGAATACATGTAGTAATAAAACTGTCAAAAATTCCCTCCCATTTAAAATAATTATCCGTTATTTGTCGGTTTAAAAAAGTGCAGATATTTCAGTAGTCGGATACACACTGACTCATTTTTAGGCACCCATGTGTTAGTGCTGTGGCTAACTTGTTGCGGTTAGAAGTGGCGATTTAATTTGTATCTCACTATTAATGATAGTGTGTATTGTAAAAGTGAGTTGTTAAATTTTGATTCATCTGTTTAACGCAAAGAGGTAGATATAAAATATTGTTATAAATGCCACATTGTAAACCTGACTTCGGTGCACATCTTTCTGCGTTTCAGGGGCAGTTCAGGGGTGTGTCATGATGACTTATACTATATGTATTCGCAGAATGTATAATAAATAGCGTCACAATGCCGATTTAACCGACATTACAAGTATCATTAAGTAAAAGTTTTTGCTTTAAAGAGACTGTTAACAAACTGTCAAATTTTTGATCAGCAATATGTTAAAACTTAAAGCCTGCAACAAATATTTCTTTACTAATCTCTCGTTTTCTCAAAAACTAGAAAATTAGTCTATCTTGTGCTATTTTTTATAGGTCGAAGAAGACAGTGTTCGACATCTTCTGTTCAACTTTTAATTTATTAAATATATAAATTTTTCAGGCGACAGCTGTCAATATTAAACATTGTTTAAATCAATAATATTTACTTTAACTTTTCTCTTGTTTAATTCATTGTTTAACAAGTCTGTGGCTACACAACTGCAACTGATAAGAGGGCGTTTTTCGCACTTGAAATATTACTTTTCTCAATTTACGCCCTGAATGAATTTGTCGTGTTTTCATGCTCCCAGCACTTTTATGCATTACTTTATTTTGACTCTTTCTCTGATCTAGCAGTTATGGAAGCCGATTTTAGGCTTCTATAACTGAAAAGGACTACTGAAATCAGTGCGGACGTCTGTCTGTCCGTCGCGACTTTTAACTCGAGAACTACTGAACCTAAAGACATAAGGGGGGTATCATTCGAAAGCCTATGGCCTACCCGGTTCACATCCGCGAGCTCGCATAGGTGAGATGTCCTACAACAATGCAATAAGGGTTTTTAGCGGACCCAGCTTCGATATGTCATTCCTTATAACTTTTGATAGAGGCAGCTTCCAAGCTGGAGACCAGCTTCTATTTCTGTCATTTCTGACATCTGTAATGCCTTATAATTTTTGATCTGTGACGTTCAGTCCAGACGCCAAAAATCAGCCTGATGAGAAAATCTCGAGACCGGTTTGACCGGAAGAGGCCACAAATTTTTGTTTATGTATGGAAGCCCCGGACATTGGTGGAAAAGGAGTTCCACGTCTGTACTTGTTTATAAATTATATCTCTATTACTTTGTCACGTGTTTTTGTGGTTGAACAAAAATTTTTATTACTCTCAAAACTCGTTTTTAAGAGCAGCTTTGACATCTTCTTTTAAAGTCTTCCTTCGTCAACTCCCTTTTAAGGTGATATGCGATTTAATTTTTTTTTAAATTTCAATGAATAAGCTTCATATTTTTAGAAAAACAAAAATCTTGCGAGATACTTGTAGAGTTAGGTACGGTCACGTATCTCCAAACAACGTTCACAAAAAAAGAACTGTGGCGTTTTCCGAAGGAATACAAAGTAGGCATGACCTTTATGTAGTATAAAATATTTTAAAAACTGGTTAGTCTACCCTCACTCAACCCTAAGTGTGATTTGTAGTTTTAATGCAAACAATGTGTTTGATTCTTTAGATGTGTTAAAATGTGTAATAAAAAATTATAGAATAATCTCTGGTAGTCTCTTGTTTCTCCAAAAATATTAATCAATTGTTATGAATTTGTGTTTACGGTTTCTTATTTCTTGTATGAAGACGTTTTGAAAACTCTTGCTTTTTAGCTGATAAATATGTAACTCTTGATACCCAGTGTTATTTCTCTTGTAGTGACCAAACTGATAAAGGCTGTGAAGATTTTGTTGAAGCATTTTATTGTTGCTATGTTTCTAATGACAGAGTTGTGCACTTATCCATATTCACCAACAAATGAGTGTGGTCTGTGGCAACGCCTATATGGATGTCCGTACTGTTAGGAAGTGCAAATAACTGTGTGCCACTAGTATTAGCAACAGGCATCTGATTTCTTCTCCAACTGGATGGAGAGACTTGTTAATTGTTGGCATGCATGCACAGACATTTTGTAGAAAAGTAATGACACCTTAACAGAAGAGATTCCAAGTTAAAAAAAAAACATATAGCTCATTTGTATATCTTATTTTTTGATAAAGTTATCACAAACTTATAACTCTTATATAGGGTCTTTCAATATGAGTGATAGTTTTTTAAATAGAGATTTCTCGGTTTCTAATACATATTTTTTTTGTTTCTAGGTCTTACTACATTTAGTATAGTGTGCAGTTTCATGATGCAGCGTTCGACTCCTCTCGATCGGTTGGAAGTAATAAAAAAATATTATCAAAGTGGTAGCTCAGTTGTGGGTAATCAACGTTTATTCACGCGAGAATTGGGTCGCCGTTATCGGTACTCTGCGCAGGTTGTACGCCGCACTGTGGAAAAATTTGAACGTGAGTTAACTTTACAAGACAATAAGCCACCAAAAAAAACAACGAAACGTGCGAAATGATGAGAACATTGCAGCTGAAGCAGCCAGTGTTCTTGATGAGCCAAATTTGTCGATTTCACGACGATCGCAACAATTGGGGCTATCTCAGATTTCAACTTGGAGAATGTTATGTAAGGATCTGGGGTTGCATCCTTATAAAGTCGTATTGACTCAAGAACTAAAACCAAATGATCACAGATTGCGTCATGAATTTGCTGACTGGGCCCTTGAGCACTTGGAACACGATCCTGATTTTGCCCAAAAAATCATCTTCTCAAACGAGGCATATTTTTGGTTGAATGGTTTTGTTAATAAGCAAAGTTGCCGTTATTGGTGTGAGGACAACCCAGAAGTATTACATGAAGTTCCGTTGCATTCCAAAAAACTCACTGTCTGCTGCGGTTTATAGTATGGCGGCGTCATCGGACCTTATTTTTTTTGAAATGAGAATGGAACAGCCGTAACTGTGAATGGTGATCGCTAAAGGACCATGTTACTCGAATTTCTATGGCCAGAACTTGAAAACATCAATATTGAAGAGATGTGGTTCCAACAAGATGGCGACGTGTCATACAGTTGATGATGCTACTCTCGCTTTGCTGAGAGAAAGATTTGGTGAGGATTTGTGAATTGGCCACCAAGGTCATGTGATTTGACACTCCTGGATTATTTTCTTTGGGGCTATATGAAAGCACAAGTCTATGCTAACAAGCCACAGTCTTTGGATCACTTAGAAGAGAATATTCGTCAAGTTATTGGCGAAATACAGCCGGAATTATTGCACAGAGCGATCAGAAATTGGAGTGATCGAGTGCGTCAGTGTCAATGAGCCCGTGGTGGACATTTGAACAGTATCCTATTCCAAACATAACTGCATTGTCTAAGCAAGAATTAAGTTGATATGTCAAACATTTGTTGTTTTATTCAAAATTAAAATCCTATCATTCTTAATGAAAGACTCTTTACTAGCATACTTTATCCTCATAGAGGTTTTTCCACATCAAAAAGATAATCTTTGATTAGATATGGTAAAGGATTGGTTTGTAATTATAAAACTGTCAAGATATTTAGAAAACTCTGTATTTGATAAACTACTTTATACACACATATAAAAGCAGGCTACTTACATAAACCAGTAAATATTAAATCACAGATGAGATACAGCATGTATTAATTTTGTAGACAAATTACTTTATCACTTCAATAGGACTGGTGTACTATATATAACTTGGTATCAGGTTAATGCTGTATAAGTCTATATTTTCAGAAATCTAACTGTTACATACAATTTGAATTTAAATGTTTACAGTAGATAAAAAACCTATTAATGAAAATTTTTATTAATTTTGACTTATATGTCTAACAGGTGCACATTCTAAGTACAGTTGTCATTTTCATTTATATGTACCTAAACTTCAACATAATGCTATTTAACATTGTAAATACAGCAGTCATTTTCATCACAGTTAAATAAACACATTAAATTTGAACACACTACTACTACGTATCAACATTAAGATCAAAACTGTATGTAACTGTCCGTTGTAAAATCATATAAAACACGCTAATTTAATATGTAAAATAAATTGTAGATCACAACTTCATTGCTTGTAGCCTTTTAATAATATAAATGCTAGTAACATGAAACATTTGGTATTTGCTGGTTGTACGTCTTCCACTACTCTGTTGATTTAGACAAGTAACATTACTACATACATTATTACAGTTGGTAGAGAGCATAGGAACCTACAAATATACTATTGAAATGGTATCTATTAGTTCACTGGTAATGATTAGTATAATAATATAAGTTATTTGTGGGACTACATTTATGGCATTGTAGTAAAGAATGTAGCAGAAATATTTAGACAATTTAAAATTAGCGTTAAATGCGTGTATCGATAGATGGTATGCTAATTTATGAATTTATTTGCTTTATAACCTCCAGCAGCTATGGGCTTTCGTTAAGTTGTGCATTTTTATTTTTGTATGCTAATCTTTCCCTTATTTTAGGTCAATTGAAGTGTTGCGTAAAAGTTTGTGCCTAGAGAAATATTTTGGTATAAATTTTTTTATAATAAGCCATTTGGATCAAAAGTTATACTATTTACAAAAAACCGAAATTGAAATTGGTAAATCGAAAAACACCAGTTTTAGCTTGAGAAAATGAATAGCCACATAGTTTATGATTTTAAAAATTCGTATAAAATAATGGAATATTTTTTTACAGTAATGTACTAGTCTTTTGATCAGTTATTACATTGTTGGTTATCCTGCACAGTAAGGCGGACCTAGATAAACAGGTAATGAATTGTATTGTTTTCCAAGAAGACTGTGATGAGAAGAAAATTGCAAACAAATGGCTGGGTAATGAGTGGTGTTGATTAAAGCAAGAATTGTGAAATATGCACAAGGAGGAAGGAAACACTACGCGGAAAGCAAATGAATTACTATAAAAATATTTGACTTTTTCATATAGTTATTCTAAATTTTTTTAAGTGATGTAAACTTTGCAGCTATTAATTTGTGTATGCTAAAACAAATTATTGAGGATATGATAGGTATTGACTTTCATTTCAATTTTCAATATATGCTTCTTGACTATACAATTGATTTAAATTTTATGCTAACATTATATCTCCATAAACTTCATTATACAACTCAATTTTATGATTCTCTTCGTGAGTAATGATTCAGTGGAAATGTTAATGAGTTAGTTAATTGCAGTTACTGGAAATTAAATAATTAGCAAATCTAATAAATTATTCTAGTATTGTGACTGGTAAAAAGCTACTAGGCAGTTTCCTATACCTGGACATGTGACTTTTCGGGATTGTAAGATAAGGGTTGATCCTTACTAATTAGGACATGCTAAACACAATGGCACCAAGCATTTTGACGTACGAGATCTGGAACAGGTCAAAAAGTGACCTCGTGACATTTACATAGAGATATGCCGTAAACATTGTTTTATTGCATTAAAGTGAAGAAGTTTTATTCATTTAAGCTTGTTAGGTGATGGGAAGTGTGTGGGAGATGGGATGAGTCAAAAAAACAGCATATGTCTATATAAATGTCACGAGGTCACTTTTTGACCTATTCCCGACCTCGTACGTCAAAATACTTGGTGCCATTGTGTTTAGCATGTCCTAATTAGTAAGGATCAACCCTTATCTTACAATCTCGAGAAGTCACATGTTCAGGTATAGGAAACCGCCTATTAGCCTTTATTGGCCATTGATAAAACATAAGCTTTCAATTTTTCATTTTATTATGCACAATTTTTACATTAATTATATGGGTCAGCTCTAACACTTGCAACTTTAACTTGTTTCATGCGTTTAAAATTCAGTTAAAGAGTCACCATTACAGGATATAATCGTTAAGACTTATTCAAGAGTTGAATTACAATTGTTACGCCGTGAAAAAATTAATATGATTTTATAAATATTTAAATACTTTATACTTCAAATGTTTTTCACAAAACAAATTATTGAAGACATTAATTGATTTTAGCATTAAATTGGTTATATATATTTATTGAAAAACAAACTGTTCTGAGAGTATGAGCTATGAATACGAGGAAAAATTTGAAAAAAAAAAATTAGAGGGTTATGGCTATGCACTGGTAACAAATTGTTTTATTTCAAAATAGTACAATAAAATAAAGAAAAGAAATCACAGATTCAAAAAATGCACAATTACTTAATGAGAGAAATATAGATATTTGTGTATGCATTTGTAAATGTGATAGTAGCAGTAAAGAAATAATAAAAGAGTGAAAGACAAAAGTTCATAAGCTAATAAGACTTAAATTAGTACAAATTCTAATATACAATGATCACAAAATCGTTTAGTTAATAATAAGCTGTAATAATATTGGTGATTGTTTGGAAAATGTTTTTTTAAATATGCAGTATAGTTCAAATTTAGTTGCTATATCAAAATAAACAAGAAAACAAAGAATTGCACAAAAACTGTTTAAAGCATAATCATCTAATTAGTTTAACACTATTTAATCAGTTAAAAAATAAATAGTAATCTACAAAAGTAGTTACAAAAATAACACAACATTATAAGAATATCAGTTAATTCACTCTATAAAATATTTCAAGAATGTTTACCCTTAATTAAAACCAATTTACTTACTCTAAGGGTAGTTTACAATTAAACTTGAGTACGTCATGCTCTCTTTATCTTCTATACATTCTCACAGACTAAATCAGATAGTCTACCGGACCCCCTGAGCTTCACTATATACTTTCTTAAGTTTTTAATGTAGTCCAACATTATCCCAACTAATGCTGTGTCTATAAGGTATTGTGGAATCCAACCTTTCAGATTCGTGTTTAACACCCACTGGAACTGGCACTTGTCAGATTCTCCTGGAACTGGTCTCATCACCCAACATCCAATTCCGTTCTCTCCCCTGGAAGATTATATGTCGATTTTCATACGTTTTGAAATATGAACTTTACCTTATATATTTGTCATTTTTAGCAACAGAGGCATGCTCTATTGCACTATATGCAATGACATAGCAACCATCAATCAATCCCCAATGCCTTATGTTGACAAAGTCTCTGCTTGACACAACACCTGCAGCATCTGCAGAAATCTGGTAACTTATGTCTGTGTACTCATCTATAGATTGCACTTTATGAGATTCCAGCAGGGCTGGATTCCATTGTGGAATGTTCTCAACTTTGTAAAACAACTCGTCCAGCAAGTAACGTGGAGATATATTAACGGAAGCCTAAAATGCAGTTGTTAAAAAATCATCTCCATTGAATCCTGGTGGATTACAGTAAGTTTGAACATTTTCCCCATTTTTGGTAAAGTTAATACATGAACTGTGTCGTTTTCTCCATTACGCTTTTCCAATTTCCAGTCAGGATTGATAAGAAGATTCCAAGACTCTTGCAAAATTTTTGCAGCTCTGGACTTGTATTCACATTCCTGCAATATACGCAATAATAAAGTTAATATTTATAAATCATCACAAAAAATCTTATTACAATTATAAGCAATTTTTTACTGTTAGATAACGCCATTATCATATTGTTTTCAATACTAAAGCCACTATTTAAATGGTAGTTTATATATTGGAAATAGTGTGATTATAAAGTCAAAATAGTAGTAATAATTCAACATCAAATTTCACTTTTAAAATAATGAAAATCGGCACGTGATAAATGTTGCTGTACCTGCTCTGGAGTAAATCGAATAGGCGGATACCGCCTGCGAACATGGTCGCCCCCGTAAATTGAGCCTTCAGGAGAGCACAAAGGTGAGTAAAAATTCCCAACGCTTTCAGTGTACATGGAAGGTAAGCCCTGCACATAACTGCGAATTAGTGGCGCCCTTTCGTTGTCCGGAGCAGGCCCATCTGAAATTTCAATGGCGACTTACGATTTGAATTGTTAAGGCAATTTAAATTCGGAATTGAATTTCAAATCCGGCGTCATATTAGCTTAATGTCATGCCTTACTTACTGAGAAGGAATCGTCGGGCGTGCAACTCCTGTGGAAGAACTCTGAAGTCTAAAAACCATGCTTCACCCCATGATATAACAAAGGATGTTAAAACTAGCAAAACCTCGAACACCGGCTGATGTGAGTCAACCCACTAAACCAAGATATTAACATGTACACCACATATTCACATCAAAACATTAGTACTTACATTATATTGGAATACTTTTACGATCAAGAAGGCACATGTGGCTGTAGTGGAGAGCTGAAAGTTGCGCAAGTGTAATTATGATAAAGAAAAGATAGTCTTGTAATTGTACTTACTGCAATGATGCACCAGTGATTGATGCTTAAAAGACCATAAAATAATAATAGAATTATAAATCTGCTGACTGCCGCTAAAACAACATCGAACAGCGATGTGTGTATATTGTAATGGTATATTTGTTTATCTATGGCTGTACTAATATTCTGTCCATTAATCTAAAAAGAAAGTAGATACTATTTTTGTAATTTAATGTAGGTTTTATGAAAAGTTATAAAATTCTCTATAAATGTGTAATATGTGAATAGATGCAAATATGTTTTGCGAGTTCATTTACATTAATCACTGAATTGATAAATGATCAAAAATTAACTCCAGATTAAAAAATATGTTTCATGTTTTTGTACGGATTATAGCGGATAATTTGATTGGCGTAAATTTAATGTTTCATTATCTTTACTGTATTTCAATTTGTCAAAATTTAAATTTACTTTATCTTATAGCTATAATTATTATTCACATTTAAAAACTCTATATGCATCTTATTCAATAATATAATTATATTACTTATGCTGCAGATTAAAATTGGTTCTTTAAGTAGATCTACCTTTAATAGAATTTTGGCATATAAATTGGTGATTTTTACTACAATTTTTAACTTCCAATTATAGCAGATGTAGAAAGGAATATTATAAAATCAAAATACCGTTTAGATAGTTAGTATACAAATAATGGTTTTGAGAGCCTTGAGTTCTTGTTTTTAATTTCTTCCATCCTTCTGTTTGGACATTTTGTTGCCATCTACCAATGATCACTATTTTTCAACGTTTGTTGCTATTATTCTCCTACTTCTTAGTTTCAAAAATTCCCAATTTTTTATTGGAATTTCTTTCACAACTTCTTTGTTGGTAAAAATTCTGTACTTCTATGAAAGACCATGTACCATATATGCTGCACCGTGTGGTTGGTTCTCAGGTTATAAGGCCGTGGTTGGAGTTCAGAAACTCTTGACGTTTCTTCAGAAGAAAATCTTCTAAAAATTTTTAGAAGAGGGCTAGAAACACCACAGATTTTTGAGGTATTCTTATAAGTAACGGTTGCATTAATAACTTCATGTCACTGAGCTTGATCTAGAATTTTCGGTGGACCAGAAGAGACCAGTTGTTTTCAAGCAGTGATGGATAAGAAAGAGGCTGACAAGATAACAATATTAGAGAAAGGTATCTGACTCTCCTTGCGCCAAGTAATTTTATAAAATCCGAAAATTTCCAGTTCTCCTGTGGAAGAGCACTCATTCATTAGGGACACCATTGAAGCTTGGTGCTTTGAATGGCATCAACATAACATGAAGAATCTCTTTGATGGTTGTTGGATAAGAGGTTTGAGATTCTAACCATTTATGTACTGGATAAAGTGCTTGACATGAGACTAAAATGATCGAGATTGGCAGCTTCGTAGTTTGGTCTTAACTTCTCCAGAGATTTAAGTGTAATTTGCGGACTCTTTTTTCTATTGGATTTATAACTCTTATGATAGGATTTTGTTCAGACTGTAATAAAAAAAAATTTAAATAGAGGCTTGCAATTATGATTTCTTATTATTAATTGGTTCTATTATTCGATATAGGACAATAGTTCTATCCTATGTTTTCAACCTGGAAAAAATCTGATTGTTATTTAAGTTCAAATCATTTAGGTTACCTAATATGTGATTTATTAAAACATCCTTAAAATCGACATCAATCTATGAGACTGCAATGAACGGATTTTAGGAGTATCCCCCATGAGATTGCATAATTCAATATAGCTATACAGTGTCAAGCTGTTGGCATTGGATACTTTACTGAATGATAAGAATTGTTTTGCATCCAAATAGCTAGCCAGGAAGATGCCAATGTTCTCTCCATATACAATATTTAAATATTCGAATAATTAAACTGCTGTCTCATATGTATCAGTCATTATACTTGTGTAAAGAGTCTCAATTAGAAAACTAAAAATTGATGAAAATCGTATACATTTTGAAAAATTGAAATAATAGAAAATTGTCTTTGGAAAATTATAATAGACATGATTTTGAATTAATCTTAAATCTTAAAAAAATAAAATCAGCACATAGAAAAAGGACGTCCAGAATTGATGAAGTATAATTGCTTTCAGTAAGTCTAGTGACATCAGCACTTGAGTATAAAGTATGTTAAGTTTGGGATAACAGATTCTAAATATACATTGAGTGGAGAATTGGCAGTTTTACAAGTACAACCTAACAAGCCAATTAAATGTTAAATTACAGTACAGATGGTTGATAACAAACTTTTTAAGCAACAACTTTGTCCTATGATACAAATTTAATTTTTAATAATATCAATATTATTTGGTTTTATTACTGCTATGTCTTTTTAGAATACTATTTAATATGTTTCAGAATTCACAACCTTTTCCAAGACTACATAAAAAAATTCAAATTGTATAAGAGTAGTAAAAAAAATTATATTTTTAGGTAACTTACAACCCTCGCAGATTTTAAGAAATCCTGGCGAGAGGCCAGTGGAGAAATCGGAAACTGGGCTACTGCTTAGAAAGCAGCACTTGAAACCTCTATACTGTCACTTTGACAAATATAAAATAGAAATTAAATTAATCAATATTTGGAGAAAATGGCGTAGAATAAAAGATGATAAAGTAGAGCGAGTAACAATTGTTTGTTTAAATAAAACTGTTAAAGTCAAGTTAATTAAGAGATTAAAAGTCATAAAGTTGTAAAACACAAGAATTAAAAAATATAAAGTAAACATTGTGGAATACGAAGTAACAAAATTTAAAAAAACAATATTACAGAACAATATGTAAATAAAAAGTTAAGCCAAAAAAGTTATTTAAGAATTATGTAAAACAATTAAAAACGTGTATCAACATTAAAATAAAAGAAATAGGAAAAATGGGACATTTAAAATAACAACAAAAATACTATTTACCATAATAGAATATAGAAATCAAATATTCAAATCAGTAAAAAAACCTATATAACATTTAAACTATTATAATTATAGGAAAATCCAAATATTCAAAAAGTAAAATAAAGATTAGTCTCTTTTAAAGGTATACCAATTTAAATAAAACTTGATAAAGAAAACTACATTAATAGCCAATATTTACATTCAACTGCTAAAGATAATGAATAATTATATAAACTAATTAAAAAGAGAGCACGACAGCCGCGACGGAAAGGCTTCGGCCTGTCAGACTAACGCGCGGCGGGCCCTAGGTTCGACTCCCAGGTCAAAAATAACGGCAAACATCGAGTGCTCTCCGGCCATCATACAAACACCTTTGGCGGTCGTAAAGTACATTCTCCTTCTTCTAACGGGTCAGACTAGCCACCTGCCCGGGGTACGCCCAACATGGCTCATAGTACTACACGAAATGTGTAGTTAGAAACAGGCTAATAGCCTATATAAGAGTAGAAGAAGAAGAGAAGAATTAAAAAAACCCATCAAAATAACGAACATATTATTATGCTTCACAAAAATAAGTTAAAAGAGCAATAATTTGTTTATAAAAGAAGTGGGGAGGGGGGGGGTTCTGGACCTAACCGTCCAGACCATGTGGAGAAAGCATCATCATAACGTAATCTCAGTGATATTATGTGCACCAAAAGGATACATAGCGACTTTGAGGTACTAGGCGCACCCCATTATAATATATACGAGGTGTGGCAGAAAAGTAATGAGACTGGCAACACTGCAAGCGATCTGGCAACGCTACGCTGTTGTCCTTGATAGAGCACGTGTATAAATACCCTCCCATAGCTCAGTGCGAGTTTCAACTCGTTCCGTTAACTACGTGATTTTTGTGACTGCTATTAGTGAAGTTGTATTTTGGTTGTGCGTCACGCAAAATGGAACAGCGGAATTTCAGGAGGCATTCAACTTTGAAAACCGACGAAACATCGAACGTGTGAACACTCTTGTGAGATCAGACCGTCGTTTAACATTAAGAATGTTGAGTGAACAATTAAATTTGAACAGATTTACCGTTCATCAAATTTTGACTGAACATTTGCACATGCGAAAGGGACCTCAAAAGGCATTCCTGTGGTTCCCCAGCCTTCCTATTCACCTGACCTCAGTCCCTCTAACTTTTTCCTTTTTCCTAAACTGAAAAATGTCCTCAAAGGACGTCATTTTGGGACTTTAGAAAACATCCAAAAGAGTGTAACGGACATGCTGAAGACCATACCGGTTGAAGACTTCCAGCGCTGCTACCAACAGTGGGAACAACGTCTCGATTTGTGTGTAGCTGCCCAAGGGAACTACTTTGAAGGGGATAACACTGATGTTTAAAAAAAAACCATACCTCGTATATAACCTTCTCCATCTACAGAGAGCTGTGGGTGTTGTAATTCACTTCTCCTGTAGTCGTGGCACCTTTATAGATGCATACAACACCACAACAACCAAACCTACAACAAATAAAAGTACAGACTCTTAGCAGAATTCACCTGCTACACAAAAGAGAAGAACCGTTGAGAAAGTGCATCGTGTGGTTAGAATTCATAAACTCTTGACGTTTCGTCCACAACAGCAGCAGACATCTTCAGAAGAAATCTTCTAAAAATTAAGTGACTGTCCCATGCGTTTTCGCTTTTATACTCGTGCGAGTATGGTAGGGATGGTGTTAGAGGGGGGCGTGGTTGACGTCACCGAGATGATAGATGACGTGATCAGGCTAGCTGCTGACGTCAATCGGGACGTTGCAGGTAATATTTCTGACGTCACTCGCTCTTTCGCCGTATCGCGGTCTGTTTTTTGCTCCTTGAGAGCGATAAACCAAGACCTAGGTAGATTGAATCCGACGTCCCTGTTAAAATTATTTTGGAATAATCAGAAAAAATCTTTAATAGACTTAAAATACCAAAACTTAGATCTCCATATAGAAACCTGTCGAGTAGTAGTAAGAAAACCTGATGAAAAGAGTAACAATCATTTTTTTAGATGCAAAGTCGTGCATCAAGATCTTATATCTGGACTTGATGCACTTTGCACTAAGACAGGAACTGTAGGTTTATAGGGATCAGATACAAAAACTTGGATTGTCGAGTATGACTGAAATTTTTTGTGCCTAGGACTTGTATAATTGTAAAGAGGGAACTACGTTTAATAGAACTTTAGAATTTGACCACTAGAGATCTGTTTGTGGCAAGAACTGAAGTAGCTATGGAAAGAAATGGAAGAGACCTAGTTCAGTAGGTCGGTTCAGCTTACCTTCCATATGATCAACCAGGACTACTCAACCGAAAGAAATTATAAAATCAAAAAATCCAACTACTAGTTTGAATCAATTTCTTATAGAAATTCTAGAACTTGTGACTTGGGGACTGTTTAAACAAAAGCTAGCACTAGAACTAGAAGACTATATATCAAAATTTGAAATAATAGATTTAATAAAAATGATAAACGAGTCTTACATCAGTATATGAAAACAGTTGTCCGTTCAAATAAAAAAAAAGAAAAAACCCTTAGTGGAATCATTCATTCTTCAAGCCTAGGGTAACAGTGCAAAAACCATTCAACAGAGCGAAAATAATTGATGATTGGGGAGAATACAAAACCAATCGCTTAAAATACGTATACGTGCTGAGAAAATTGGAAGAATTATGAAGATACTGCAAGTACACCCACACATTATAAAGTTCTATTGAAAAAAAAATCAAGAAAAGTCCAATGGAGATTGTCCAAAAACTGGGGAATAAACTCTTAAGCTAACGAGTTTACAGGACGGACAGAATCTTCCCTGCACTACTGCAGCACGGTTTTGAAACACTTGCTCCACCACCATGTTAGAGTGTATTTGGAATTTGGGTACACACCAATTAGCTAGAATCAGGTTAGGGTCTGTTTTATACGAAAACTAGAG
This sequence comes from Sinelater perroti, assembly GCA_036346155.1. Lineage (NCBI taxonomy): Eukaryota > Metazoa > Arthropoda > Insecta > Coleoptera > Elateridae > Sinelater > Sinelater perroti. Next base: position 12,719,020 of record JARFIY010000359.1, on the reverse strand, counting down.
CTTAATTAAGCTGACGCCTTTTTTTCTTAAAATCATTGAAAAGGTGAATGATTATAAATAATTTTTGAGGAATATCGTTGTACATCAAAACGGGTAAATTTTATGAGCTAGCGTTACACATACTAATTACAAGAGTACAAGGAGCAAACAATCGAGAGACAATACCTCTTTTAACTCAATTATAAGAGCACTGGATGAGAGTGGCTTATACCATTAGAGATACTACCGACGAGGTTCAGCAAAGGATGTCTTCAAAGAGGCGTACTTTCTCCTCTCTTTTGGAGCTTAGCAATCAACAGCCATTTTCTTGAGCTGAATATGAGAGGAGTTTATGTGTAACGATGTACTAATGACATAACCATACAGGAAGTTTGGGAGAGTTCTATCAAACATGACACAATACGCCCCGAAAACCATGGAGAGGTAGTGTTTAAAAGAAGGACTGCGCTTTCGTTGCTTTTATTCGTCTTTAAAATGGTTTGTGGTCTCTTTTATAATTATGATTTAGTTCCTCCCCAAACTTCCTCCAATTATTCTGCTTTCCCTCCCTGACTACTGTTTTAGGATAAGTTCTTGTATTTATGTAATATATTCTATCTTGTTCTTCTTTTGAATTTATAAACTTTTCCATTTGCTACTTTTTATTAACTGCTATTTTAACTTTTTCATTTCATCTAGTCAAATTTTTAATATATTTATTTAACATTCTCTAAGAGGAATCCTGGGAGTAACTAAAATGGATAGGTTAAGAAATGAAGAAATACGGGAAATAATAGGGGTAGAGCCAATCAAAAACACCATAGAACGACAACTACGATGGTTCGGTTACCTGAATAGGATGGAAAACAACAGACAAACCAAAACTATATGGCAAGCTAGAACAATCGTAAAGAGAACAAGAGGAAGGCCAAGGAAAAAATGGGATGAGGTAATAGCTGAAATCCTAAGAAAGAGAAACAGAAGCTGACAAGAAGCGAAAGCACTGACGCAAAATAAAAAAGAGTGGGCAAAATTTGTGCACAGTGAGACATAAGACAAATAGTGAGGTGTGGAAAATTAGTGCTAAAGGAATTTCCGCTAAGCTAGGTTTAAGAATGCGTATTTTTTGAAAAAAATATTAAGAACAAATTAGTAGAAAAAATTAAGCAAGACAATTAATAGCTTTAGTAGATAGGTTAATCACCCTACATCGAAAGGTATAAGGGTTTACTGATTATATATATATATATATATATATATATATATATATATATATATATATATATATATATATATATATATATATATAAATTATATATAAAAAAATTATGAGTGCTGCTGCTGTCACACAGGTCAAAGGTCAAATCGTTCGTGCCTTTCCGTGCCGACCCGAGCGTCTCCGAAGGACAAATTTCGGTCCGGCGGCAGGCGCGACCGAGGTAATATATTTCCGGAACCGCAAGCGACGGAAAATTTTCGTTTGAGAGCGGGTAATAAAGCACTTATACATAAAAAAAATTATGAGTGCTGTCACACAGGTCAAAGGTCAAAGGTCAAAGTTCAACTCTGACTGGGTTTACGTAAATGCGTTGTCATGGCAACGGCGTACGTCAATTATGTCAAACAGAGCTTTTTAATCGTGTTTTTATTTATTTTTAAAAACTACTATGCGAAGGGGCGGGCTCAAGCATGTCGGAGTTGGACAAGCTCTCCGGGGGCTGCCAGACCTCGTAATATTTAACATTCGTTCCCCATGTATTTTTTGTCTTTTAATTTATTACATCTTCCTTCTATTAATAAATTATGTTCAATTTATTATTTTAGAAATTCGTTATCTGTTTGTTCTGGACAATCTTCTTCACTTATGTATTTTTTAATTTGTATATTTTGTATTTCTTCTCATCCGACATCCTCAAGGATAAACGGAGGATGGAAGAATTATAATTCCTTCTTTTCTTCCGCCATCATTTTTATACCTCTTATGATCGCTACAACTAATCTGTGCTGGGTTCCCAGTTCTGTTTCTACTAACGTTTTCAGCTATTTTATTAAATATTGTAATCTTGTGAATACACTAGATCTATTATACTTCTTGCATTCCTTTCTTCCACTATATATATGTACATTTCTTCTATTTCTTGCCCCCAGAAAGTATTTTCAATAAATTATTTCCTTGACAAAAATCAACTATTTTTCACCATTTTTGTTTTAGTTTTGTCCCCATATAGTCCTATACATTTTTGTACAATTATTCTTTATTCTTCACTGCCAAATACACCAATATAAATTTATTAATTGATTAGTAGTTACTTAAAAACAGACTGCTGTGACTATTTCACCCAATTTTTCTAGCTTATAACATACATCTTTCTATTCATACCAGATTAAATTGTAATGTGGATATTGAGCTTTAGGTCTACTCATAATTTAGTGCTTTGAAGTTTTTGTAAAAAGTCTATTTTTCATCAGCTATAACTTTTTGTTGAAAACATGCTTCTTTTTTATTGTCTTTATTGAACTTATGAAAAATTAATTCGTCTGCCCATTATTAATATTTATTAGATGATGAAAAAATAGTTTAATGAGTGATAAACAAGCCTTGTTCGTGCATTGTTTTTATCTAGTATGGTCTGCAGCGTTTTCATTCCAAAATTAAGGAATCGGTTAAAATGTAATCAGTTGGTAAGATCAAAATCATCTTTGTAGAATTTTGGGTACTACCTTTATTACGTTATATGAGTTATAGTTTTCCTTATTTCAGAGAATTCTTTTGGTACATTAGATGCATACAATCTTAAATATGCCTTTGTTGAGACTTATTTTAAGCTTCACTGACTGTTGAAGTTAGGTGATCAAACGCCAAATCAAGTAGAATTTCAAAAATATTTTTATTCTATTGAAATATAAAACTTTAAAGAAGGTAGCACAGAATTTGCATTTATAATTTGCAGAATCTAATTTACAGGCTTATATGGAAATAAAAAAAATCATTAAGATTAGATAATACAATTTAACTCTAAGTACAAACTAAACAAAACATAACAAAATGAGGTTTATAGTTCAAATTTATAAGTTTCAAGTTCAATGATTCTCTTGTCCATTTTATTGCAACTATTTATTTGTTTTTAATTACATAAACGCAATGATCCTCAACGATCAATAAAAGTAGAACTGCCCTTTCTAAAATATCAGATAATTATTAAAATAAAAACGTGTACTGATTTCACAATACAATGACGTGGTTATTTATAACTGTTATTTAGTCCTCCTATTACATGTTTGTAAAAAGGGTCCAGATAGTGCAGTTATTTATTTATTCACAGATAATACTATCTGATTTAGTGTAAACTAATAACAGATAATAATTTCTAGAAAATCAGTATTTGCTATTAATTTACATTTCATTAGCTTAATTTGTAGTTGAAAAATATTTGATAATGCTGAGCATATGAATGTAACTATTGAATATACATTTGAGGTTGAAAACTTAATTGAAGGAACTAGCGACTTACCATAATACAGATAAGCCACATGAGTCCGCTGAAAGCCAAGTCAAAAGTAACGAATAGACAAAAGAAACGGCGCACATTTGACATCCTTGACTGAATTGCTTGGCCTGCTATTACGTCTTCTGGAAAGACATATTCCCCTTGCACAGAGTGCGCCGTGTTAATGCTGTATGTGTGAGCTAAAACAAAGCGACAAGTTACTGCAATTCAAAAATAAGGTGCGTTACTTAGGTGTGAGAGTATACTGCGAATGGCTTCATCCTGCAATGCATAGCACCGCAATGTTCACGCACTGAATGCGAAGGATAATAACACTTTACACTAACTTACAATTGTTATATGAAGATATGCCCTGACAAGCAAAAAATATATGTTAAAGTTCAAAGGCACTGAATTATAAACAACAGATTAAAGCCATGCAGTCTCATAAAATGTTCCGTCACCAAATTTTGTTAGTGATGTGTAATTTAGCAGATATGATAGTAAGCAAGAGTGATATTATTCTTTTCTTAATTAAATAAAATATGTAGAGTAGTACTTCCTTGAAGGTTTGTGCTTTTTTGCAGTTATTTTTGATAGAATTTTTTTAAATCATTAATGCGTATTTACAATCTGCATTTTTAGAGCAACAAGCAAATTGGTTTCCAGTTTTTGACATGAGTGTAGAGTTGTCTATTAACAATACTCCGGAAATTAATTATTAATTGCAAGTATATAATGTTATAATATATGCCAAGTGTAAATATAATACATAATATATAAAAATGTTTTTTGCTATCGTTCCAGATCACTAGACCATTGCCTTTTTAATCTTCTTTGCACTGCGGGAGAAGTATTTAAGTGGTTGACTAAATCATTAAAGTGCCCTGGGAGAGGATGTAGGTAGCTGATAGTTAGTCGGCAAATTTCGTCATCTACGTAGGGTATATTCAAATCTTCATGAAGAATTTTATTGCTGACGTACCACGGAGCATCGTATATTATTCTTATATTTTGGACTGGATCCTCGATGTTTTAAAACAACCCCAAAGTGGACACCATTTGTCTAAATTGGTTTTATTATACATTTATACATCAGCTTGTTACATGTGGTAAGTTTGGATTTGCGTCCAATTAGCCAGTCAATTTACTTTAACTTGAAGTTGATTTGATTTTTTTTGCTATTATGTGAGATTTACACTTATATTTCTTATTCAGGGTTACTCCCAAATATTTTTACTTCATTCTTAACAGATATCCATGTCACGCTTATTGAGACTTCAGGACAATTTACTTGTCGGTTTTAAAAGTGATTGTAACTGACTTTTATTCGCCAAATGCCGAACTAGTCTTGAAGGATTCTTGGAGGCATCTTAAGGGTTTTCACTTAGGGCAATTACAGCAGTATTGCCTGCGAAGGTAGCAAGTGTTATATTGTTTGTGGTTGGAATATCGGCGGTAAACAAGAGGCATAAAAAAGGACCTCACACGCTATCTTGGATTATTAAATTTGGCTTGGAAATATCTGGCGGTAAGATATGATTTCAGAAGAAGAAAATAAGCTGTGGGTAGGGTAAGTTTTAGCTTTTATAATAAACCAGGATGCCAGATACGGCAAAAAGCTTGTTTAATATCTAGGAAATCAGTTGTGCATATTTTTTTCTTCTTTATGAATTTTGATTATTTCATTTACTATCCGATGGCTTTGTTGAATAGTCGGGTGACTTTTAGGAAAGATAAATTAGTATGCTGGCATTTTCGTACCTAAGTTAATTTCGTCCATAATTCTTTTCAATAGCAATTTTTCAAATATTTTTGTCATGATGGGCAGTAGACTTATTTGTCAATATAAAGATGTAATATTTATTAGTTTCCGAGTTTGTGAATCATAATTACTTGGGCAAATTTTCAAATTGCTGGCTAATAAGTTAGCCCGAGCATACCGTTATATATAGTGGTTAGTGTTATTAGTTGTTATTAGACCAAATCAGGGTGCTTTATCGTTTTTGCACTTTGTAATTTCTTTTTTCAACTTTGGCTGATGAGAAGGGCTTTATTGGTCATAGAGCATGGGATATTTAGGAAATTTTCAATGTTGTTATCATCACTGTTTTAGGTGAGGTGGACTGAAAATTTCCAATAAATGTTCTACGAATATTGATGCTTTTTCCTAGTTTGTCCTTCTCAGGCGCATCCTTGCTTTCTGATTGGGGGTATGGGGGTTGTTAGTCTTTTGAACTTTTTAGGTTTCTTCCATATGGAGTGATCTTCCTTTGACAAGTTTGTGCTATAAATTTCAAACGTACTATTCCGTATTTTTTAAAGAGCTACTTTTAGCTTTTTCGCTAACCTGTTATATTCATTTCTGTCAATGAGATTTTTTTGGAGTCACCTGCATCTTGCTTTCCTTTTTCCCGCAAAAAGTTTTCGGATGAACAACAGACTATTGTCTGTAATTTTGTTGTATTGTGCTGTAGTTGGGGTAGACTTAAACAAGTGATGCAGTGTGCAGCACTATCAAATTCGCCGGGCTCTTTAATTCTAAGGCTAATTGTAAGATTAATATTTTCCTAAATGTAGGTTTGAAAGTACTTCCAATCTACTTTAGGTGTCATCAGTTTAAGAACTTCAGGTCTGTCAATAATATGGGTGCTAAAAGTAACAATAATGGAAGTGTGGTTGGTTGAGAGATCCTAGTTTCATTCAACTTTAAGGTAGTTCGAAGCTATGCGTTTATTCACGAAGAAATCGATTAAATCAGGAATTTTATTGGGGTCATTTGGTCAGTGGAATGGTGAAAGCAATTGCTGTTGGCAATTTTCTGCTTTTGGAGTGGTTAGTCTTGATTCCCAATCTGTGTGCTTTGTAGTCCAGTCTTAGTTAATAATGAATTTATCGCCTAATTGATAAAATAGTGCTTCATATTCATCAATTTCGATTGTATGTCTTGTTGAGCTGTATATGACCGAAATGTTGAAAAACGAAGGTTTTGCATTGATATGAAATATTGCAGATTGTATTTCATTAGTTTAATGTTCCGTGATACGTGATAAGATATGACTTTAGAAATAATTATTGTTGCTCCACCATGTGCCATACCGTCGGAATGTATTGCACGATATACGGTGTAATGAGGTATTATGTATGTTCAACTCAGTTGGTCCGCCTCTTACAGTTTGTAAATCTCTTTACATGGCACACCCTTTATGGTTAGTAGTGTGTGCGTTTTCGCACAAGGTACATTTGGAAGATGTATCTTCAGGTTTTTGGCATTGAGTTTTCACTTGATACACTTGTAGCGTCTCGTGTAATGTGATTTGGTGTGACCATATACATAGCTAATATCTGGTGCATTGGACGATGCTTTTTCTTTTATTAGAAGCTTCAACGTTTATTCTCATATGATTCAGAAGTTGCAAGTTATAGATTTCCTAGTTTTGCTGTGGTTCCAGATTAACAAAAAAACAGTATTAATGGTTCTTTGGTAACTTCGGGTCTAATGTTTATAATGTTACGGAAAAAATGGCATTTTTTCAGAAAAAAAAACAGAAATACAAAAAACTCAAATGTATTGAGTATACAGCGACACAGCACAAAGGCGACATTTATTAATACTGTGCAAGGTAAAATTGGAAATATGAGGGTGGTTTGATGTTAAAGACAACAATTTGATTTCTGTAAATAACTTTATTTCTGAACATACTCCTCCGAAAGTTCAAGGCACTTGTCCCTCTGTTTCTCTAGGATTGCTATTCCCTTACGAAAGTGGGTTTCTATGAAGCCCTCAAAATACTCATTCATACTTTGTATTACTTCTTGGTTGAATCCAAATTTGAGTTTTGAAAAGAGATAATAATCCATGATAGTTAGATTAGACAAGTAAGATGGATGCAAAACAATGTCAAACCTTATTCGGTTAATTTTTTCTCAACGACAGCTTGAATATTTCGGTGGGTTGCGCAGCGGAATAACACGTTTTTTGCCGTTCCAAAATATTTTTTTATAACTGCTGCCTTAAATCTCCCCAAAAATGCTACACAGTATTTGCCAGCAGTGGTTTTTCCTTTAGCAAGGAAATCGCTAGATTTTTTACATCACCAAATAACGTGAACGAATGGTATGCTTTTTACCTTTTTCGGAGCCAGTTCACTTCGTGCAGTGCATTGCTAGTTCGTTTCAAAAGTTAACTTTTGGCCATAAAACGTCAAAAAGTCCAATGGATTCTTTTTAAAGACTTGCAAATAATAGGCTTATGTTCTTTCATATAATGTGTAATTCATTATATCAAATGAAGCGAATCCACTTATTCTGAATATCAATTTTATTAACTTTCTACAGCTGGGCTTATAATAGAAAGTTAATGAGATTATCATCCTGTCTGTCTGTCTGTGTCTGGAGTCAAGATAACTTCCGTTCTATCCAACGGGTTCACTTCAAACTTGGCATATACACATCTTAGGTCAGTACTTTTCATGGGATTGATTTTCAGCCAAATCGGTTAACGACAACTGGAAGTGACCGTTACGATTTCGCACCTCTGTAGAAAGTTTCCTTTACGGTATTACACCGTTCTTGTTCATTTTGCACTGTCAGTCAAAACACATGTTTCAGCAATTGTAAAACAACAAATTAGTGGTAAAACAATGTACAACCATAGAATATTCATTTAATAAGAAGTAAAATTTATGACCATATGTACAATTCATCTTGCCCTCTCTTTGAGTAACGAACCAAATTATTTATTGAACTATACACGTATAGGCTAAGATTTTTACAGCATTTAACGTTTAATATTGAAGAAGCTACAAGCCTTAGTTGAAAATGAGTAGACGATTGTGTAAGTTACAACTTATCAATATAATCAACATCAAGTGTTAACTGCCAAATCTTCAAGTTAAACGTCCTACAACATTCGTTCCACTTTTTGTATATATATATATATATATATATATATATATATATATATATATATATATACACATATTCGCTTGTCTAATTCCATCCTTCCACGATCGTCTTGGTTTTCCCCTCTTCCTAGTGTATAGAGGGGTTCACTGGAATACACGCTTCAATAATCAAAAATTCTATGTCGAATAGTTTTCGAGATATTCGACTTCGAATTTCGGGAAAATTTTCGACATTACGATTTTAAATGTGCTTCTTATAGGAAATTTTACGCTGAATTCGAAAATGAAGAAAAAATTCTTGTCGAATAATTTTCCAGATATTCGATTTCGAATTTTCCCGAAATTCGAAATCGAAATCGAAAGGTTTTTTTAAGTTCATTCTGGGATTGCTTACAGAGCAATCTCTTCGCCGGCCCCATGTTTTTTTTTGCATTCTGAATGTGTAACTTAATTTCTTGTTCTCCCAGCCCACTACGATTAACAGTAGCGCCAAGATAATAGGTGTATAAATAAGTTCTACGCTTTTTTTTGTGCAATTAAAGGTTTATTTAAAAACAAACAAAAAAAGCTTATGTATCAAAGTATTCTCCGTTGGCATCGATGACCTTTTGCCATCTTTCGGGTAGCTTGCGAATTCCCTGGTGATAGAAGCTCACCGGCTTCGAGACGATAAAGTTATCGATGCATTTTCGGTCTTCTACTTCTGTTTTGAAGTGCGTATCAGCCAAGTGATACTGTAACGACCGGAATAAATGGGCTATACGCCGTATGTGGGAGAAGTTCCCAGCCTAACGCGTTTGCAGCTCATCCGTGACAAATATTTGAGGGCGTCCAGCGCGTGGTTGATCTGCAAGACTAAACTTTCCTCCGCGAAATCTTTGGTACCACTTTTTGCACGTTGCATGACATAGCATTCTCAGTATTTGCAGCACAAATCATTTCGGTGGCTTCAGCAGCGTTTTTCTTAAGATGAAACGCGAAGTGGATAGAAAATCGAATATGCTCTTTTGTGATTGCCATGGTGAACACAGTTGATTATTGGTTATGTGCATCAAACGCCAAATCGCATGATGTTTCGAAAGACCAAATGTCATTGCTTTAAAACCGCAAGAGGGCGGACTAATACGTTACATGTAAACGGTGATTTGCGTCCTGTGAAATCTAAAGCTGAGAACTTATTTATACACCTACTATTTATAATTATGCACTTGTTTCAATTGGTATTTGCCATTAATCAGACGACCAACCACAAAGTTGCCTTCAGAGTTGACGACAAGGTGCTCGGTTTTGTTAAGCTAATTTACAACCCCCATTTATTATATTCAGTATATAACATTGTAAGTCAAAATTCAAGATAAAAAAAATACAAATACAAGGTATAAAATATAAAGCGAAGCCTCACGCAGTGGGAATGGAGAATGTCTTTTGAAGAAAAGCGCATGGAGGGCATGGAGTTTCCAGAGACATATTCGCATATAAATCCAATGTAACATGTACAAAATATTATAGGGAAGCGAATTACTTCTGATCAATCATCATCAAAAACAATATCAAACCTTCATGTATGTTAATTAACAGACTAGATATATTAAATACATATTATTTTTAAGTAGTATCATCGACAGAAAAAGTAATTTTTGAATAAGTGATTTTAATAGATCTATTTGCAACAAAAGCTACAAAATACATAAATTTTGATTTGCATAGGTTTCAAGAAGAAGAAACAAAATAATCATTCAATGGAACTTAGAAGAGGTGTGAAACAAACATCTGTCAAGTTTTCAAGGTTGTTACAAGTGAGAAAAATTGATTTCAAATATGGATTAGCCCAATAGAAAGCAATGACAATGAGGATATGTGACAGTCAGTAGTTTAATATGCAATAGTAACCACTTCATTATCGATTAATTGCTATTAGTAGAGCATTAGTAGATTGACATCATCGGCACACTGCGTGTATGTAAGTCTTGTGTAGCTGTTAGGAATAATCACATCCTACATGAATTATTCTAAGTTAGTGTTGATTTAATTTCATTTCCCAACCACACTAAGATTCTGTTCGCGGCTCTACGACTTGCGCGATATACCAAATTTTTTCATCTGTAAATTTGGTGTATATGGAATAAAAAAATCAGTTGCTTGGATACCTAAAGCATAAATATATAGGTTTCTTTTTTATCTTGTTAGTTTGCTGTTATTAATTTCTTATTGCATAGTAAATTGTAAATTATTGGCTCTTCTTAGATCTTGCTATCACTAGCTGTAACAAATTCCTTACTGAATCATATCTTTTTTCAATTAAGGCAAGTGCAAATCAATTAGAAGGAATCTATTAAAGTAGTAAAAAAGAACTATTCATTTTTATATTTCTGTAATTTCTGTGATTTATTCTTGGAAGGCAGTGATGTATAGGTTTAGTGCTTTTGGAAAAGTTAAGGACCCAAAATAAATACTAGTACAACCACCTATAACTGTTGGATAAACTAATTCGAGTATATATTGAAACATTTCTAAAATCACTACTAGGAGCTTACTTTGGTTCTAGTGTTTTTATATAGTTGGGTTTGTTTTCGAGAAGCGTTCAAATCAAACAACTATGTGCGTTTTCAGTTAAGAATAAAAACAAAATTCGGATGATTATCAACACTTTTCATTTAGGAATTAATCCAGATTGGGTGATGTTCTTGTAGATTCATCACTTATTTTACACCGTAAGTTTTCAAATTTCGAAAATGTAGATGCGTGCACGCAATCAAGGCACTACGTTCAGGACGTTCGTAAAACCAGATGTTGTGGGTAAAGTCCACGACATGGTTTTGACAGATCGCCAAATAAGGGTGCGTGAAATTAAAGCCATGGACATCTCTTATGAACGAGTAGTTCATATTTTACAATTTATATGATAAATTGGACCTAAAAAATGTCTGCAAAATGGATGCTACATTTGGTCAATTTGGAGCAGAACGCATTTGACAACAAGAACTTGAAGCTTTTGTTAAGGGAAATCCAATGGAAACAAAACGATTTATAGCCATGAATAAAACTTGGATTAGTTCCAAAGAAAGCAAACATAAGTCTAAAGTAGCCCTGGAATAGTCGAGAAAAAAGTGTTGTTCCACTGTGACAATACCATCGTTTAGTAGATTGATTTGGTTCCCTCAGATTTGCTTCTTTTTCAAATCTCAAAATATTCTTGCTTGGAAAAGGATTTTGGTTAAATAAAGGGCTTACCATAGCTGCAAATGATTATTTTGATGATTTTAAAGAAAATCATTTTCAGGAAGGGACAAGTGATCTATGTACCAATTTTTAAATTATTGTAAATGTTTATAGTTCCATTTCAAAAGACTCCAAAAAAAGGACAACCACCAAAGGGACTTAACCCGCGAAGCTGGCATTCTGAAGCAAATGCCCTATCAACTCGGACAATCGAGTGCTGCGGAAAAACGCGCTTTTTGCGCTGATTTATTCGGGCGGAATTTTTCCCCTTTGTTCGTTGTACAAAGGGACTATTTTTTGACCACTTGCACTTGTTTTTTTAAATTCCTGTTCGTGGATTCGGATTCTACGTCGAATTTTGGATTGAAGTTCGAGGAAAATATATACGTTAAAAAATAAAATACAATTTGGCTTGCATTTATTTTGTTTTCATTGTCATTCCAAAAATGTTTCAATTTATCTTCATATGAACATATACATTACAAAAAATGATAGGTCATCCCGTATATAGACATGTTACTAGTAGTTCAATTTTGTGATATTGTACCTCAAACATGCAAAAAGCATGATAATTGGAGTATAGTTTGTTGGTCTTGGCAACAAAAACAGCACTGTATTGACCTGTTATACAAAACAGTAAAATATCATCTGCAAGATAAAGTGTATCAATAAAAATGAGCAAATATTAAAATGACAAAAATGGCTGGGATTCTGTATCCACTAAAACTATACAACGTAAATTATTTGTGGTAAACTCATAACAGAGGGGCTATTCCAAAACCACCGATGACACTACATAATACAATAAAAAACAATATTGAGATATTAAGGACATCACAGTTACAGATGTGCACAGTGGGGGAAAGTAATTTAATATGACAAATGTACATTTCAGATGTTCAGGCACGTGTATATTTGAAGAACGCGCATAGAAACCTTTAATGTTGGGGGTCTCTTCTTTGACTGAGCATTTAGATATTGAGGGTGTAATATTTACTGTGATCTAAGATTATTTGTAACAGCACAATAATACCTTGGCATTCTGGGCGATCATCTCCATCTGATTCTACAGATTCTGTTCCCAAATTCACACAGCTTCTTGTCATGGTATGGTCCATGAATTTGAAACTACCCTACACAATGAATGGTCATGTACCCTCTTGAATATTATGCATGATCTGAATCTGTAGATCACACGTCAAATGTAAGCTATAATTTAGGAAAATGTGAGTCAACTTCATGGAAATATAGATTTTGTGGCATATTAAAGATATTCATATTATTTTGAGAATCACCTGCATCTCATAATTTTTTGATTTACTGAAATACATGGAAATATTAAGATATGTGATCTTTTGAATATGTATATGGGAGGTATATTGGGTACATTTTTCGCACAACTTATTTTAATATGTGGTAATAACTGCCATATTTATTTTAAGGTTGGGATATAAGTCATAGCAACTATTTTTTTTTCAAAGATATGGCTTCACAAAATCTTGTATGTTTCAAGGAAATCGTGCATTCAGAATGTGTGTCCACAGCATAGAATAACTATGATATTCTGTAATTGCACAGAAAGCAATGTTAAATCAGTTGTCAGTCAACCGCTGGTGGAAAATTTCAAATATACATATAAAAGGATAAGGAATGGACAAAATGTATGGGCATTTAACAATATGCCTACATTGTGCTTGTCATGTTTATTAAGGTAGTTGACATAACATTAAAGGAATCATCCTGCCCATTGGTGCTTGCTAGTTGCTTCACATCCTTGCTGAAACTCTGCTACTCATCTCACGACTATTTGGTATGGAAGAGCATTATTCCTGACAGCTTCTGCCAATTCTCTGTAGCATTCTCTACATTTCTCCCATGGAGAACTGCAATTTTGATATACAAACGCTGTTCTAGTCAGGTCACATCTATCCTGCAGGGTAATTTAACATTGTTTTATGTGCAATTACGAAACATTACAGAATCATCTTGTGTTGTGGATACGCAATAATTGATACCCAGCTTCCTTGAAACATACAATATTTTGTGATACTGTTCCTTAACTTAAAAAAATAGTTGTCATGATTTATGCACCAAACTCTCGTGTTAGTTTTAAAGCTGTCCTAAAAGTCATCTTTAATTCTGTAAACAGTCTCAAGAGCTACTATAGCTAGTGCTTGCATATAATTTTATAAGCTTGGCCTAATTTTAATAGCAGTAAACAAATTAAACTCATAATAATGACATAGTTGATAACAGATATTCATGGGCATAAACTCAAGATATGATAAGAATTGCAAATCATTGAATATTTTTGCTCTACAAAATTGTTTGTTAGGAAAGATGTTATGTTCATACTAAAAAAAAATATAAATCTATAACTTAGTAGATTAAATACAAGTCAATTGTTTTATAAATTTAATTAGACATAATTGTGGTATAAAAATTTTCGTTGTCACTCAGAAAATACGTTTTGCTTCTAAAAATTCAATTGCATCCTCTCGTGCCCTTTGTTACAGCTCTTTTTGAAATATTTGTATACTTTCAAATTATTTTACAAGATTCATATTACTATAAGTTTTTAGCATTTATTCTTTGATGTGCCTGTAGAGCTCGTTAGCAACTAGTCTACAACTCCTACCCCTTTATTAAGTCATTTCAAGCTGTTAATTACTCTGCACATTGTGATAATCAAAAAAGTAAGCCCAACACAGTGTGCTTAATAAAGTGGAAAAGGAGTTGTAAATGAGTTCTACAGGTATATTAATACTAATTAGTGCAAATGTATACCACAATAAATGTCATAAACAAATTGAGAATGATATAAGAGTTTCAAGGATATGAAATTACAAAGAACTCTAGTAAAGGCCGAGCTCCTAAGGGTAGAACATAATTTTCAAGTGATGACAAAGATTTGTCATCTCTTGGAATCGTGTCTTACCACAAAAAGTTTTAGAGGTGGTATAGCTAATCTGTGCTGTTATCCAGAAAAATTAAAATTGGTGCCTATTCTAAATCAAGCAAAGTCAACCATGAACAAATGAAAAATTAATGGTCATAATAGAACACTTCTCATCTATGATGGTCTGTAGGACCATAGCCATTTTTGTATTTGATATGGATATTCATTAACCACTATAAGCGATCAAATACAATAATTTCGTAAACTTATCATAAAAATTTCTGAAATGTCATGACTGCAACTATTTTTTTCTCAAGCCAAAACTCTCGTTCATTTCAGCTCTTCGAGTTACTAAAACTAGAATGCATACTAACATAACGATTTCCATTAAAATGTATTTATATTATACCTAGCATTAAGAGTATTAAGAAAAAGTTACTTACAAATATCTGTAGTGGGTGAATGAATGTTTTGCTGAGAGTTTGTGGAGCGAAGTAATGCTTCAGCGGCAACTCTAATGCTCTCATCTGCAGCGGCCATGATCTTCCAACAGTGCGTGCATGTGTCTGATGTATTTTGCCAATGATATCATGCAAACTTGGAATCAGAAACATTTTGTTAACAATTGTATTGATTTTAAAGCTTACAATGTCTTACCTCACAAAGATTAATGCTCAAATACAGAGTACACTTACGCACAGCAGATCTTGCAATTGTCAAGAACTGTCAAATGGTAATTACATTAGAATATTAAAATATTTGTGAAAACGTACTGTTTACAATGCAAACAAGTTCGTTTAATCATCCAAACTGGTATTTTGATAAGATTGATATTTAAAGTACTTACTCCTAATAGTTGTCAAATACTGACAAGAGCGGAAACATAGCAAAGTAGAAAGTACTAAAACACAATGGAGAATTTTAGGGATTTTTTGAAGGCGATGTTGAGCTCTAAAAAGTTTTTTTAGGAATTTGACAATCAGCTGATATTGCTGTCAGATGTCAAACTGCGCCTGACAGCCGAAGTTGAGGTATTCGTCCGCAAACATCTTTGGCTTAGCAAATACGCAGTTAGATTTGCGGCCGAATTTAACGAAATCAAATGTTAAAGTGTGAGGAGCTGTGGTGGATGAATTATATCGGCGTCGGGTAAACATTAGCTAGCACGATGAGCGAGAAGTCGGCGACTGGGTCTCAAGCCCAGCCTCTGGTCAAGATTGGGCATTACATTTTGGGCCCTACCCTGGGAGTCGGCACGTTCGGGAAGGTAAAAATAGGGGAGCACCTGTTGACCAAGCACAAAGTAGCCATCAAGATCCTTAATCGGCAAAAGATAAAGAGCCTCGACGTTGTTGGAAAAATCAGACGCGAAATTCAGAACCTCAAACTGTTTCGACACCCACATATTATAAAGCTCTATCAGGTTATTAGCACGCCTACCGATATTTTTATGATCATGGAATATGTATCTGGCGGTGAGCTGTTTGATTATATAGTAAAGCATGGGAAACTGCAAGAACATGAAGCTCGAAGATTCTTCCAACAAATAATCTCAGGTGTTGATTATTGTCACAGACATATGATTGTACATCGAGATTTAAAGCCAGAAAATTTGCTGTTGGATCATAACATGCATGTGAAAATTGCCGACTTTGGCTTGTCTAATATGATGATGGATGGGGAGTTTTTGCGCACCAGCTGCGGTTCACCTAATTATGCTGCACCAGAAGTGTGTAATTTTTTGAGTTCTGTTTTCAAATTTAACAATATTTTTTTAGGTTATATCGGGGAAATTATATGCCGGTCCAGAGGTAGACATATGGTCATGTGGGGTAATTTTGTATGCTTTGCTTTGTGGAACATTACCATTTGATGATGAACATGTACCAACTCTCTTTCGGAAGATTAAATCGGGCATATTTCCCATACCGGAATATCTGAATAAGTCTGTTGTTAGCTTGTTGTGCCAGATGTTACAGATTGATCCAATGAAGCGGGCTTCAATTGAGGATATCAAAAAGCATGAGTGGTTCCAGAAAGATTGTCCTGCATACTTATTCCCGTCCCCTGTAGAGCAAGATGCTTCGGTGATAGATACAGATGCAGTATACGAAGTAAGTTAGATTGCATACTTTAAGTTAAATTATTGAATGTATTTTTTGATTATTAGGTACATACTAAATTTGGAGTTAAAGAAAACGAAGTACATAATGCATTGCTCAGTGGTGATCCTCATGATCAATTGGCCATTGCTTACCATTTAATTATAGACAACAAACGTATTGCTGATGAAGCTGCAAAGGCAGAAATCAAGGACTTTTATGTTGCTGGAAGCCCCCCACCTGTCAGCATGAGTCCTAGTCCAAGTCCTTGTGACATGAGTACAAGTCCATTAAAACCTCACCCTGAACGTATTGCTCCGTTGCGAGACCGAGTGATGGCTTCCAATCACGCTGCATCTGGTGAAAGGGGCCGAGGTGAGGTGAAAAGTATATTTCTTTCTATGTACCAGTTTAAAAAAAATGTTATCCTAAAGATTTTGGGTGTAAAATTGAACTGATGCTCAGTAATTCTTAGGTACTACAGTGAAGAGAGCAAAGTGGCATTTAGGAATTCGGTCACAAAGCAAGCCAAATGATATAATGATGGAGGTGTACAGAGCAATGAAAGCACTGGACTTTGAGTGGAAGGTTGTCAATCCATATCACGTGAAGGTGAGACAGAAGAGTCGCCTTCACGACAGATACGTTAAAATGTCTCTCCAGTTGTATCAGGTCTGATTAAAACATTAAAAGGGGTTGTTTTTGTTAGAGAATAATAATTATTTTAGGTGGATTATAAAAGCTATTTGCTGGATTTTAAAAGTTTGAGCAACGAGGAGGCCGAGGCCAACTCTGCGTTGCTAGGCTCTGTACCTACGCCTATTCAAATGGGGATCTTGCCCTCTACAAAGCCAAATACAGGCCACCATACAATGGAATTCTTTGAGATGTGTGCAGCTTTAATTATTCAGTTAGCCCGTTAAGGTTAGTTTGTTTTTATTGCCAAATACGATTTTTTTCAAGAAATTAGTATAATTAATGTTTGAATATTACCTTAAAAATGTTATTAATTATAATCATTTAGATGTAAAATTAGTTATATTTTATAAAAAAATACAAATTTTTAATTTTTAATTTGACTAAAGAGAAATGCATTAATAAGAGATTAGCTTGCATGTTTCATTGCTTTGAAAGTATTTCTGTTCAAATATTTGGAAATGTTTAATAAACTGGTGCAATTTTAAAGCGCTTTTTTCAAATATTTAGTGTAAATGGTCAATGTTACAAGCTGCGTTGGGAATAAATTTTTATTAGTTAGTATTTTGATCTGCTGATGTTCAAGTTATAAAATAAAAATACCTCAATATATGAATATAATCTTGTGTTAACCATAGTTTGGAAAAAATAAGGTTTAGGATTTATGGTGACTAAGCTATTTTGAGATCCTTAAAATAAATTTATCTAATTAAATCTGAATTACTTTGCACTTATTCTAGTACAATTATAATAGGTAATTATTTTTATGTGGTCAGTTTTATTCTTGCACAAGTTTGAAAGGATGAAAAAGGCCCGATTTGTACAGATGCGTCGCCCACTTTCTGATCTTCCATCACTCTTGGTCCTCTCATTTCGCTTGTTGATTATAAACAAGCTGATTTAAAATGTAGTGCTGCTTAAATGTTTAATTCATTTAGAACAAGGTGTAGACAAAAATGTGAATTACGAGAAAGTATTTTAAGTTAGCCGCTTTGCACAATAATGTGTTCATATTCAGTGTCACCCAGTTGAAAAATATTTTTTTATTTTGTCCTTCAGGATAGATTGCAAATCCGTTTTATATTTGGTACCTACCGTTTCCTCACGGTAAATCATGGCAATTGTACGTGCAGGATTTTTCTTAAAAAACTTGGAAAATTATTTCTGTTTCAGCAGAAGAATTATCATAATTGTATAGTTATGAATTTTTAAATATTCCAGAGACATGAATAATCTGGTATTATTTGTATGAGTTTTTTTCTTTAGAATCAGTATAGTACTTCAGTGGGTGCTATTCTTACCAACAAAAGTCTCCAATTGATAATTTTCGAAAGCATTACTGTTGTCACTTTCTTTCTGTTTATTACTTTCTTTGTCACTAGGATAGGATCATCCATCGTTTGGATGTTTTTCATTCTCACTTTCATTTATATTCTCATTCATATCGTCAATATTTTTGTACAATGAAGTGACCAACTCCTTTAATTAACAGTTAACACTAATTCATCAGTTATTCAGTCGTAATTTGTGTATAAATTTTAAATATAAATAACAATAACAGCATATCTGTGCTTGCATTAAAAATAATCAATACTTTATTTTACTTACTAGCTTTATATAGTCTGCACTAAATAAATATAAATAAAATCACAGAGATACCAAGAAAGGTCAATGCGTACATTAGAAGAATTACAGATTCACTGGTTGTAATGTTTTTATAAGAAGACTGTTTTAGTGAGATTTTTATAGGAAGTTCGCTTTTATATGTAAAATTAGAAACTCAGAAAAGGAGGAAGCCCCGAAATGTAAATAGTATACATTTACAGGAGACTCATTTGTGTTGCTAGTTCGAATAACAATGTAGCAGTGAGGCTTTGTACCCCACAAGAAAGTATAGTTTGCAAACTGGAAGTTCAAAGCACTGTCTGATCATCACGCACCATCTCTGTTATGGAGCTATGTGGCACGCACTGCACTACATTATTAGTACTTGTTTGAAATGACTGCAAGTATTCAATTATTTTTAATAACAGCTACCAGGCATTTTGAGCCCAGTACTATAAGAAATAACTGAGAATCACATGAAGAAGTGGAAGAAAGATATTGACAATGACATTCAGAGAAAAGTTTTTGACTAAAGAGGAATATTTGGGAATATATAATACATCAGCCAAAATGATCAAAATATCACAATTTGTTTATTGTGCTTACTATAGCTTAATAAATCGACTTACTTAAATTAAACAGCATTTAGTAAGAAAAGAACGCTATTAAAATCTAACTAAAAAATAATGGATAAGTTGTATGTATATATGTATTGTTTTTGATATGTGGATCCTTGGAGAAAGGAATCAAAGCGTTTCAGATATGGTATTACCAGAAGTTCTGGATGGTCCGAGAAACAAAGAAGTGTTAAAAGGGTTGGAAAGCCAAAATGAGAAAAAGAATTTCTGGATTGAAGACAGATAAGACAAGAGGGTTTGCTGACTAATATAATGGAGGGTTCTTTGGAGGAAAATTTGGTGGAGCACCAGTTATTATGGATATCGTTATGTGTGAATGATAAAGAGACCAATACAAGATTGCAACCAGTGGAAGATAATTGCTACCATCCAACCCACAGTAAGAAAGAAAACAAAAACACTATAGGGTTTATAATAAATGTATGGGAATGAATTAGTTGACGAACTTTATAATAAATGCTCTTTTACAATTATGTTTAAAAATAAAATAAATAGGAATTTTGTTTTTCAGTTTAGTTTTTGAGTCTTTTTTGAATGAAAGTGAAAATTGGATATTAAATGATTTCTCTTTTATCCATCTGTTTTAAAGATACAAATCCGCTGTGATTTACTCACTCATCAGCTTTATTTTTTTTTATCCAATAATTTCTAATGAAAGGTAATAATTTAGTTTTTCTAGAACAATTATTTCAAAAAACGTTCTTATTTAATTGTTTGCAGTTTTTCATGAGTTTTGTGGTTTTTAAACTGTTGAAGTATATACAAATTTGTCTGATTTGTAATTTGGGATTCTTTGGGAAAATGCAAAGAAAAAAAGTAGAAAAGGAGAAGCAGTTAAATCAGGACCGTATTTTAGGCCTAAGGTTTAAATGAATTCTTTTGAATTACAACTGGTGCTTTTTAATAAATTTTATTTTCCTCTATATAATCTTGCATGTTGCTTCCATTGTTTTCAATTTTTTGTCATTTTGCCTGAGGGTTTCCATTGTATCCAATTTTATGTTTTCTATTACGCCAAAACCTTCTTATCTTCTTCATCCGTATCTATTTCGACTCTGTCCTAGAAGTTATATCTTCCGATAGATTTTGAACTTGTTAGACTGCATACAAATTTATTTTTACCTTTAATAAAATTATGGAATAATGTGTCACATATTACTAGTATATAGTAAATGTAAAAATTACTACATTTAGTAGCCATTGGTGTATACCTTTTGTTCATGAATTATCAATTACTGTGTAAAAACACCCTTCACACATACAAAAGTTAAATATCGACTTACAGGAAACTACTTCTTACAAAGGTTTTTTTTTAGGTTTTATGCTGCCTCGAACATGTAGTGTTTTACTTGATCCTATATTCACTTGATAGGACACGTAGTATTACGTATTCTGCTTATTTGTTACTTCTTGAATAGTTTCTACTTTTCTCTTTGTACTCATAAAAATTACGTGTATTAACTAACCTCTTACTGAAGAAATTTAAGTCTTTGAAAAAGATAATGCCTACGTTACAGTTCAATTTTAAATAATAATACAAATTACGATTATCTTAAGTGTTCTTCTAAAATCTGTGTGGGATTTCTAAATAAACTGACAGTTGAAAAGAAAGTATCTAAAGAACTTTGATATGACTTCTGTGGGAATATTTGTAGTAATTGTGTACAAGTTACAATTATTTTGACTAGAGACCTCAATCATTAAAAAAAAATCCATGTTTGTTTAGAATATTTGCGTTGAAATACCAAAATTAGTATAATTAAAAGGTAAGAGTTTTTATGTACATGAAATTAAAAAGTTAGCTAATTGCAATTGTTTTTATTAAATGATTATATTTTACTGCATTAACCAATATAATAAAAAAACTTAAATTACGTTTAACGTTTTATTTTACTTAACTATTATGAAATTACAGTGCTTTCTCGTTACAGATTCTGAATGGGATTTGAGGATACATTTTACTGGAGAATAATAGAGGTAGTAGTTTGCATATTGCGATCGTTTTATTTACAGTAAGTGTTTTAAATCAATATTACTTAAAGTAAGTGAATTAAAATGTCCATTAAAACAGGTGTAGAATAGAGAAAATGTATATAATTTAATAGACATAGTGGTAATAAACTTTCCTTCATATTATATTTACGAATTTTATTTCCATCCTCATAACATATAATTCTCTGATTTTCTTGTTTATATTTAGTTTTTTATTGATGTGTTTCGAGACTATTTTCATTTTTATGCCTTGCTTTTGCCTCAACTTTGTAATATGGCCTTTTACACATATTACTTATTTCTGAACCCCTAGATCTTTCTCTGTCATGGTGTCTTATTGGCCAAATTGTAAGAATGCGATGAAAGCTGAACTGAGTGTTTTGCCTCGAAACCAGATCAACCAATGTTTATTATTGATTATCTGCTTTGAAATAGTTTAGACTATCTTTAAAATTGGTACAAGTAACATCTCATTACCACCCCTTTTAGAGACTATTTACTTGAGATCTACTTTTTTTTATTATTTTTAACTGGTGGAAGTCCTCGTAAGCCTTGTATGTGTATGTGCATCTGCAGGCATATGCATGTGCATTATATAAACGTTTTAGTCATTGGGTTAACTCAGATTGTGCTTTGGAAATTCTCTTTTTTTTTGAAATTGAAGAGCAATACTAAGAAAACTTTATATTTGAATAGGTGTTTTTTTCTTTGTGTATTTTTAGTATATTGCAAAAGGCATGTGACTTAACATTTTTGATATTTCAGTAATTACCTTTGTCACAAATTGTATGGTACTAATCATTTGTGTTACAAGTTGTAAAACTTTCTTCATATATGATCAAATGAAGATATGTACATACTGTAAATAACAGGTCTCAGTTGCCAAGAATGCCTTTTTTCATTGTTTCATGTGGGGCTTAAAGAAATCTTTCTGTAGATTGATTTCTGTAGCCTTATTGTTTTTCCAGACAATATTATTGCCATCAGGGCCTTTCTCATTTTTCTCACCGTCTCACTCTACTTCTTGGAGGACCATAGTAGCTTCTTTATGCTTGAATCATTCTGTGCCTAATCTTCTAACTAGTTTTTTGACTATATCTGGTTATTTTCTCCTCCATCTGTTTATTGTGTAGTTAATTTCATGCAAGATTACCCACTGCTTTTTTTTTAGTTTGAGCACATCTGGATTCAAAGAGTCAAATCAACATGCCCGCTTTCTCTTTTGTGAATGATTTAGTTGCTCATTTTTGTGTTAAAAGTATGATGCATTGACAAGTATAAACAAGTATAAGTTTTTAAAGCAAGTTTGATTTATTTTTGACATCCATATTAGTGAAACTAAAACTTTTCATCCTCGTTGGTTGTACCAAGGTTGTACATCTTGAAATAATCTTTAATTTCAATTCTACTGCATTTATCATAGTCAATCACTTTTTGCGGTAGTCACTTTTAGGAAGATTGACTACTTACTGGAATAAACTTGGCGATTTTTTGTCAAGTCGGCTAAGTACCGTCTGCTCCATATTAGTAAATGATTGACACATGAAGGGTTTTAAACAACTGCACTTAAGTTGAAGCGTCCTCAACTCCAAGTTCCTAATCATCTTATTCTCAATGAAATATCTTTAACGCACAATGCGAAGGTCTCCGGTCCCCGGCCGTGTGATGCACCAGAATGAGATCATTGCTATATATTTCGTAATGTCAACATAACGTTAACGCCCATTATGGCGATGCACCAGAGTGAGACGGAGTTTGTGACTGGCACAATCGTTGGAGGGCAGCAATAGTAACAATTGTATAGTAGCCAAGCGCAGCTGGCTGGGTTTTCTAGTTTGATTTATGCAGCAAACGAATTCTATCTTTCTTCTCAGTTGCTTTTCCATTTATGTTTAGTGTTCTTGCAATAAACAGCTTTGTCTGATCTTTGAATTTCTTCTGATGAAATGAAATCTATAGGGTAGGTGACATGTTAAATAATAATGGCTTAGGATACTTCTGCATTGGAAACTAGTTGCTGAGTAGTCATTGTTATACAAATGACTTCTCTGCAAGCATGTTTTTTCTATGTTTGTTAACTTTTGTTGTTTTTTAGTTTTTTTGCAGTTTTATGTTAACTAAAGGCAAAAGTTTTATTGAAGTGTTGAGGTGTTGAAGAACATCGTAGAAATATGTGTTGTGTTATAAACTCAAAGCACCAATCGTTGACTAAAATCGATCCATGTATGTTCATGTGTCCACAAGAAAATTTGTTTTTATTTTTGTAAGAAAACGCTTTAGACTAAAGATATTATGTTTTCTTCTAAATACGACTTTCTGAAGAAGAGACTGTAATTAGGTTAAACCCATTGCAGTTAACATAACTACATGTAAGGCAAATCAAGGTGAAAGTTTAACATTGCCTTATTTAAATCTTACGATCTAATATAGAATACTATTGAAAGCTTTATATTTGACTGTGAAAAAATTGCTGGAATATTTTATTTTGAAAATAATATTTTGATACATTGTAAATTATGTTTTTTACCATTTTTTGCAAAAGTAGAAACAACACCTTTCACTTCCAAAATGATAAGTACAATATAACCGATTTTTTGGACCTTTAAAGTATTTTATAGTTTTGTTGTATGTACTATATTACTTAGAAAATAATTACAGTTAATATATTTTTGTTGTTGAACAGAATGTTTTAATTTAACGTTTAGTAGGCTTCTACTTACATTGTCCATAGACATTTCAAATTTGAGAAAATAACTGTGTCATTTATAAGTTTTATAACCTTAATCACTTTTTAATAAAAAAATGAAATACTGATTTTTATAAGGCTTATGTAATACAGCTAATGGTACCATCATTAGTAATATAATCTTTATACTTTTAATATTATGGATTTGTCCGATATTGTGATAGCCACCTAAGATTGTTTTTGATATAGATACTGTTCAACATTTTTATTCAAACAGACAGTTGATTGTGAATAGTTGTATACAATGAAAAGTGGTTGTATCTTACAATTACGAAATTGCAGAATAAATAAACAATAAAAGTAGAATGTAAGCCTTGTGTTGCCGTTAAATGTTTTTATTGTAGAAAACTAGTAACATATTGAGTCTTTAATAACTAGGACTAATACTAACAGATTCAAGATAAATAATTGGGATAATCTGATATTAACTAAAGAAGTGGTATTGGTAAAGCTTTGTTTCAAGATGGTTCTCGGAAATTTTGCAATATAACGGAATGTTAGAAAAATGTGTTAGGTGATGTATTGCAATAAAAATTAATTAATTTAATTATAATTTGAAACTAGAGTTGGATTACTTCAAAACAAAACGTTAACATTTTCAAGGAATTAAGAAGACCAAACTAAAATGTAACTGTTGAAGGAATAGACAGAAGTCTAGAAGAAAAAAACAAGAACAGGAGATAGCTGAACTGGTGGATACGTTGCCAATTCTGGTTTGCAGACAGTTAGTACGTCTTGTAGTAAAGTTTACTTGCGCGAATTTGTCTGGGTTGACTGTAATTTTCCACTTGCGGAACCAGTCTTGTAATGTAGTTAAATGAGTTTTAAGATGTTCTACGGCCGTTTCAGGCGAGCGATCGACTGACAGAGTAGCAGTGCCATTTTCGAATGTAGCAAGATTGTGTTATCTACGGTTGGTGCATCCGCAGTGTATAGCAGGTATAGCAGTGGTCCTAATACGCTTTCCTGTGGAACTCCAGCGGTAATTTGTCGCAGGTTACACACTGAACTATTTACTTTAACTTGGTATGTTCTGTCTATTAGATATGATTTGAGTAATAGATACAATTCACTTGGGAGAAGTTTAAGTTTGTATATTAACCCTGTATGCCAGACTTTATCGAACGCCTGTTTTATGTTTAGGAAGTTTGCTGCACATATGTTCTTTATTTCTAGGCTTTTTATTATATAGTTGATTATTGTATGGCTTTGATGTGTGGGATTGCCGAAATCCAAACTGGTGTGGAGGGAGCAGATAATTGAGGTCTACAATGGTTTTAATTTGGTTGAGCAGCAGTCTTTCGAAGACTTTGGATAGTTGGGGTAATAGGCTTATTGGTTGGTATGAGGAGGTTTTCCAGGCTTAGGGATCATTATAATCTGGGCATGTTTCCATAGTAAAGGAAAGTAACAGAGTCGCAGCATGCTATTATAGATTGTCGTAATCGAACTTTTTTATGAAGATTTGCTAGTATTTCGCCTACTACGAGGTCGTATTCAGAGGTTTTTCATTGTAGGGTGACTTCAGCGGATGAGAATGGCTTAATTTTTGGTGACAGTTGACAAGAGACATCAAGAAAAGCTTCTATTTCTCTATCATTATTGTTGTCCTGGGGTTGTGGTGTACTGAAGACGTTTGTGAGGTGATATATGAATATTATTAATGTTTTTTTGAGACTACATTTGTTTGTAATTGCATATGGATTTTAGATATTATTATTACTAATATCAGATTTAAACTGCAATTATTTAAATGTTATGTCTAGTAATTAAATAAATCATAAAATGCATTTTGTTATAAATACTAAAATTTTATTGTGAATTAAATACAATATAATACAATAATACTTATTAAAGCTACTACTTACTAAGTACAAAAGATTACAATTCATTACGACTAACTTATATTACTTTTATTACTTCTTTATTATGGGACTGAAGTTGGAGTATAAATCAAAGCGACTTAAGTAGGTAATCGCTGCTCGATAGAGAAATTTAAATTGGTCCTGTAAGCATTGTATTAGTTATTTATAATAATCGGTAATGACTTAATTTATCCGGAAAGTTTAAGTTGAAAAATTAAAAAAAACTCAAACAATTAGCATAGTGCGTTAAATTGAATTGTATTATTTTGCAAAAATGAAGAGGACATTAAGAATCAAAGTCTTGGCTGCTCTTGTACAACTAGAGCTAACGAGTACATAGAATTTGCCTAATTGGGAAATGGTTTACATTGTTTTTACTTCAAGTGAATATAATTTTTTCCAATAAAAGTTGTAGTTCAGTGGAACTCATCTCAAATTGATTTTTAAGAAAAAACTTCAAGATCCATTTAATAAAAATGAAATAATTTCGCTAGATTACATTCAATAATCTCGATTGCCTTTTTTTGTATGGAAATACCAGTTTCAGTTTTATTTTCTGGAAAACGCACTTCTTGATTTATTAATCTAACAACGCAATTCCCCTTGTTTCACTTTGTAATATACGTGACCAAAGTACTTTTACTGCTTGTGACTAAAGAATGGTACTGGGAAATATCCAGAATTACTGTTTTTGAATAAATTATACAGCAGTGTTTTCATACAATACAAAATCAATACATTTATTTAGTCCTTTACGAACGTATCAGTAGTTTAGTGCACGTCTAGATTAAAAAATCTTTATTTTTTTGTAGGTATTTTTTAATGGAGAACTGAATATTATACCAAGTAGGTTTTCACTATCATCCTTAAAAAATGAAAAAATATTAAAATAATACAACAAGAGAAGTTTTGACAAGACAAAATGACGAATGTATACTTTTTTATTTAATTTGGCCATAAAGTTTTTTTCGTCATACTTTACCAAAAAAGGGAAAGGCGCGCTTAAACTGTCCAGTCATCATAATTTGCCGAGTTGTAAATAGCAATATTTGTTCTGGCTCTTGCTTACAATATTTTATGATTACTGTGTATAAATCAATGGTGTTATATTCATTACTACTGTTTTCGGATCATTTTAGTTAATATGGAAATTGTATTAAATATTACAATGTCTCATACTTGCAACATGTAGGGGTTCGTCATCTCACTTCTTTATTGCTTAAGTATAAAATGTTTACATATAAATGTTATATTTATTGAAAGGAATACGGAAAAGTGTCTAGACGTAAGTAAAGCAAGATGAATAAGCGTACTTGGGGTGAAAACTATGTGTTACCCCTATGAATGCTGCAAGAGCAGATGTTAGCTACCATATGACTGTTGCCACGTTTTCGAATTTCAGAACCGACTATGATGGTATATGTGAAGAAACAAATGGAACCAAGGACAATGTTGTAAAATCTTATAGTTTATTTTTCGAAAAGAGTTAGAACTACATTTAATGAAGTTGATAGCTATTTTACTTTTTGCAAACCCAAAATCTACCTTAAAATTAAAGTTCTCTAGTGATGTGTGGTTTTCCAAGAAAACTACTATAAAGAGGTTGACTTATGTTTTAATTTGTGGTAGAAACTTTGTCTTTTTAGACACGTAATTAGACAATTAATTTTGTTTTTATTGGGTTATTCTTACATGTTTCTTTGTTTTTTGTGCTCATTAGGTCATAATTTATTTTTATTTTTATTTTATTAGTTATGTTTCGCAATTGTTTATTTTTAATTACAGTTTTTTTCAATATCATTATCATTGCGCATATTAAGTGGCATCTTTTTTTATTTCTCATAAGGGAGGAAATTAATTTTTGTAGTAGGTTATAGCAGTGACTATTAAAAATTCGGTTCATCATCCAACTATTTTCCTTGCATTATGAGATCCATAGTTTAGTATTTTTAATTGCTCAAGTTGAAACCAATGAGTTTATTTTTTTTAAATTGTGAACAGGGTATCCATTTATCTATTTATTCTTCATAACGCGGAAATTTTCTATAAAAATTTAGACTCCCACCTTTTGAAGAATTCCATTCTTTTTGAAGTTTCTTTATTTACTGCCAATTCTTTGAGGCCATATAACAGCACTTAGAATATGTAGCATTTAGCCATTCGTATTGTTAAACTTACAGATTCTGGGCTTTTCTCAATTTTTCCCGTTTTATAAAAACCTTTCTGTACAACAGTACAGAATTTCTTCTTTGTGTGTGATATTTTTATTTACTATGGTGCCAAACCTTAGAGTAAATTTTTATTTTTAAATTTATTATAGCTTAACTCTGTCATATGGTACATTACAACTAGCTACTCTAACTTAAAATCATGTGAGGATTAAGTGACTAATCATACCTCTGTCATACAGTTTTAACACTAATTTTAAGTCTTTTGATTAAATCTTGCGGTAGTTTCCACTTAGGCGTCTGTGGATGGCTTTTTGACCGAAACTTAATTTAGTAGCACTGGAACATAAGACTAATTTTTGGAAAAACTTCACAGTAGTTTTCTAGATAAACTCAGATATTAGTGGGACACTTAGTTCATCGTGTATTTGGGTATTAACAACGAACGACCGGAGCTTGATTCAATTCGGAGCACTTTGTTCTGAATTGTTTTGAGTTTTTTCATTGATGTTTTTGAGGTATTGCATCAGATTGGACATGCATAGGAAAGTATTGGTTGGAGGATTCCTTTGTAAATGAGCACGGTACATTCGGTTGTAATATGAAATTTGCGGTTTATTAGCGGATATAATACACCCAGTATGTTGTGGCACCTTTGAGTTTTTTATTGGTATGGTACCCCCAGTTAAGCTAAGTAAATACCTAAATACTGCACTGTAGAGTCTTTGGGTTCCAGCCTATTTTGTTATTATTTATTTTTATTTTTGTATGTAGGGCTATCGTTTGGGGGTAAACATTTTCGTTTGGCATTTGTCGGGATTTATTTTGATTTCCATTTCTGGAACCATTCACACGTTATATTATAGAGCTTCAGTTGCTATTTCGACGCTGGAGCTTTGTGTTATTATCGCCGTGCCATCAGCATACATGGCTAGTGTTGAGTTGATAGCCGTAGGCAGATAAACATACAGATTAAACAGAGTTGGTCCTAACATAGTACCCTGAGGCACTCCTGCCTTTATGAGTTTGGTACTGTATAATGCTGAGTTAATCCTAACTCTAAATATTCTATTAGTCAGAAAAGAGTGAGTGATCTTGATTAACTTGGAATGAATGAACAGTATCGGAGAGAGGATACAACTCACATTTTACACATATTTTACTCTAACAGTTTGTCCAAAGTAAAGATTTATTATATTAGTTATTTTTAGTCAGTATTGATTGATGAGTGTCTGCAGTATGTCTAGAAGCTTCTCATATTTTACGTTATTAAACGCGTTGCTGTACTCGATGAAGCACGTGCATAGCTCTTCATATATATCTAAACACTTGTGTATCTCATATTGAAGTATATTCTACTATGTGATCATTGCATTTGGATTTGGGATGGGGCAAAAGCGGAAAGAAGTCATTCCTGAGGAATGATTCTTGTTTTGTATATACTGTTGAACATCATCATCATCATCATTAGCCATCTTCGGTCCATTTCTGAACATAGGCCTCTTTCATGTTTCTCCAGTGTTCAGATTTTGAGCCTCTCTGATGCATGCTAACCCGGCCGTTTTCTTAAGGTCGTCGGTCGAGCGCATTGGGGGTCGTCCTCTGTTTCTTCTTCCTAGGTATGGTCTCCATTTTAATAAAGTGTTAGACCATCTTCCATCTTGGTATCTAGCAACATGTCCTGCGTAACCCCACTTCAGTTCTGTCACTGCCTCCACAACATCTTTAACTTTCGTGATGTTTCGAATCCATGTATTCCTTCTACGATCTTTTAGGATATTCCTAACATTTGACGCTCCATTGCTCTTTGCGTCACTTTCAATTGGCTCATTGACTGTTTGGTGAGGGTCCATGTTTGTGCTCCGTAGATCAACACCGGTAATATGCACTGATCAAATAGTCTACTACGTAAACGTATAGGTATATTTTTATTTTTAGTGTTTTACTTAGTTTTTCGAACGCGCTCCATGCTAGTCTTTTCCTGCGGTTTATTTCTATTTTTGATTAGGCCTTCCTAACGTTATCATATTTCCAAGATATATATAGCTTTCTACATTTTCGATTTCTATGTTTCTTACATTTATTCTTGGATTTTCTGGGCACATTACTTTTGTTTTTTGTAAATTCATATTTAAACCAACTTTAGATGCTTGCTGTTCTAAATCAGTTAACATATTCTGTAGCTCCTCAGAGTTTTCTGTGATAAGTACTACGTCGTCTGCATATATGAGATGGTTTAGACGTTTTCCATTTATTAGTATGCCTCTGTTGTCCCAGTTAAGTTGTCTGAATATATCTTCGATAACTAACGTAAATAATTTGGGAGATAACGTATCTCCTTGTCTTATGCCGCATTTAATTGGGATAGGTTTAGTATGTTCATGAAGTTGTATTGTCGACGTTGCATGTTCATATATATATATATGATAAAAGCATTGAGTACCGATGATCTACCCTTGCATTATTTAGCGACCTTTTGATTGCCCAGTGCTCTACGCTGTCAAAGGCCTTCTTAAAATCAACAAAGGCCATATGTACATTCAGATTATATTCTACTGATTTTTCTAGGAGAATTTGCATATTTAATAGATGTTCATGTGTACTGTAGTTTGTTCTAAATATCCAGCCTGCTCTACTGTCAAATACTGTTCTATTTTGTTATTAAGTCTATTTGTAATAATTTTTGTCAATAGTTTATATACCTGTGAGAGTAGACTGATTGGTCTATAATTCTCCAAATCCGCCTTGTTTCCCTTCTTATATAATATTACAATTACCGCATTGTTGAAACTTTCGGGTACTCGTCCTTCCATGAGACATTTATTGTAAAGATCACATAGCTTTGATATTATGGGTTTTCCTCCTGCTTTTATCATCTCTGTCAAAATTCCATATTGTTGAACAGGTTTACAATAATAGAGTTTGAACAATTGTTTTATCTGATCTTTCTGCATTATCGGACTTGGCAATTTTTATAACATGTATGTATATTGTATTTATCTATTCTTTGGTCACTTGGTAATTCAGTTGTGTTGTTGCTATAATGCGAAATTCAAATTGAGAAATTGGCTTCTCTAGTTTGCCTAATTGAGTATTTAAAATCATAATTGTAGACTATTTGCAGTTGATAATTTTTCTAAAAACATTTTTATGTATTATATGATTAAACAGTTTTTCCCTTTTGCTTACTTCTTCTGTGTATACTTCCTTTTATACTTACAGTTGTTATTGAAAATGTAGGAGTGATATTGTAAAAATAATTACTTGTTGCTTAAATAAATGCATGATTATAATATAAAAGAATTTTGTTAAGCTAGGACTTATAATTAATTAATGATTTTTAATAGATTGTCATAATTTCTTTTATTAGATTTAAATTTTGTAGCTTCCAATTTAATAATAAGCACACATCTTGCTGTAAGTTCTATTTCAAAAATTTTTGCAAAGAAGGTAATGAATCAAACAAACATTTTAAAGGTTCTAAATAATAACACTGCTGCTTTAGTATATAAATATCATGTTTTTAAAGGGGGGGGGGGTTAAAAAATAACTTTAAAAATATAATATGAAATATGCAGTTGAAGTGCTGTTCCGCAAGCGATCTAATCAAGTGGTAATCTAAAGAGCCACGCATGATGAATACGGCGAGTGGGATAAGGCATTCCAGTCAAGTACTATCAATGTCATGCCTTTTGGCGTATTCTCGATGTTTGCTCGGTTCAAATTGATTAATTGTTGTTGGCAGAGGTTAGTAGTGATTGTTTAACTCGGTTTTAACAATTTAAAGTACAGCATGTCTTTTTGATTCCACCAAATACAGAGCATTGCCTTCTTTCCTTGAATTTGTGTTTTAACATCGATGTTCATGGTTGTTGGCCTGGACCACAAAATGTTTTTTTTGAATTTAGGATTATCGAAATATATTCATTTTCATCTACAGTAGCAACACAATGCAAAGCAATTTTCTGTTTCGCCCCTTAAGCAGAATTTCGCACGTTTTTCTCCTTTCAATGTTTTTATTTTCTTCTTTGTAAACCTTCCCATGTCTTTCAGATGTTTGAAAATTTGAAATTGAGTAATATGTAGAGGATCTGTAAGTTATTTTTGCGTCTGATATGAATTTTAACTCAATAATTTTTGTAGTTCTTGGTCATCTAATTTTTTCGAACGCACAAAACCTTCTTTGCCTTTAAGATAAAATAACCACACTTGAAGTGTTGAAACTACTCTGCATGTCGGTTTTAATATTTCTACAAGCATTCGTTGAGATTCGGTAATAATTTTCTTTATGTTGAAGTGATAAATAGACACTTCTTGCAAATGACGCTCATTTAATTGTAATTCTAACATTTTCGATGTAGTAGAAAATTATATTATTGTTACAAACCAAAACTTGTATGTACTGAATAACCGTTAGAATTTACATTAATAGACGCATGTGTCTTACTTGGCAATTAGCTTTCTAACTTAATATCTTTTATTTGGATTATGACTTTATTTTTATAATGGAATTAGTAATTAACTAATTTAATGTAATTTATATTTGGTAATGATATAAATTTTGGACTAAGGTCAGATAATTTTGAAGTTATTTTTTGTTAATTGTATTTTAAACGTGTCAGAATGTCTGATATTAAAGCTTTCTAGTAGAAACGCTGTAAGAAGTTTGTTGTTATCACCATTAAGTAATGTAATTTTGTGAATAATTGGGCAATAAAGTTGAATCTGGAACCTATTCCACTAATAAAATTATATCAGGAACGATATCAATTCTTTTCTAATAGTTTTGAACGAATGGTACATTAAAATATCATAACAAACTTTCCAGACAAATAAGTGGAACCAGATTGTTAAAAAGATTACCATTTCTGTCACAAACTGTTTCCGATTGTGCCTTGTCGTGCGCACTGCCAAGCATACGTCGCATTCCTGCTCAAGTTTCATCTTTTCGATAACGAAGGACAGTGCTATAACAGTCCACAAGATTTAGCCCCGTCGCTGAAAAGAGCAAATCATTATTATTAGTAAGTTTTGAGAAGGTATACAAGGCGTGCTTACTGGCAAGTTACAATGATCGGGTTGTCTCCTCTCGAAAGGCGTTCAGTTTCCTCCCATAGTTCAATTAACGTCTCGTCTGACTCTGGCAGCATTTTGTGTGACGGCCAACCCTTTAGTATGATCAGATGTACGACGCGCTTCACACTTTCCTGAGAACAGCACATTTTGTTCATGATGTTTAAAGAGAAATGTGGTTAGTTACTTTATTTTTGTTGTTCAATAAGTGTATGGTGATGGTACTGTAATGGTCACTGTTGGATTTGTCGTGAAACTGCAACGTTAGGAACGGCACGAGCTGTATTTCACTTGTGTTTGATGTAGGCCAGAATATGCAACTAGTCTATAAATAAAGAAAAATAATTATTCAAAAAATAATGTGGATATAGTATATATATTGCCAAAGGGAATAAAATATTAGCAAGCAAAATAAATTTAAAAAAATAGAAAACCTATGAACAAGTACAAAAGGCAAACTAAAAATATCTAAAGAGATTCTATCCGCTTTAAAAATACCTATAGTAGCTCCAGAAAACACAAATAATGTTTTGGATCTAGTATTTGATGAATTATAAAACATGATGAAGATATAAAATCAAAACAATTACTTTCAAACGTACTATGTGAATTGAATCATTTACCTCATCTGCTAAGTTGATTTTGTTCAAAGAAACAATAGTGGTAACTTCTTTTTCGTCCACCATTCTCCAAAAGTCTGATATGGTGTTGGGCATCGGTTGCTGAGTTACTATGAACCTCTGTGGTGAACGAAACCCATCCACCTCGACTGCATTGATGTAATCTGAATGTTCGTCACTGGGAGGGTATCGTGATAAGTACACCCGTCCGTAACCGGCTGTATCATTCAAACAAAATACAATAATTATATGGACCTCTAAACACCCAACTTACATGGAATAATATCTTGAAATCGGTTTTTCGCAGACCATTCGGGTTTAAGTGTCACTTCTATGGGTGGTCGCATAGCTTGATCTTGCCAAGCGGTGTCGTTCAGGTATTGCAGTTGTTGATTTATTCTATCCGATCCAGTTAAACTAGAGACAACTGCCTCCATCTTTTCGTCACACGTTATGCTAGTATGTGGTGCGACTAGACATTCCAGCAAAACTAAATGGGCAAGTTTGTATTGTTCTATGTTGTCAACGAGATTTGCTCGTTGTTGCCTTAGCATGTGCTGATACTTCAAGATATCCACTGTTCCTTGCTTGGCAGCCATTCTTAGGCACAGATCACAAAGTATGATTGTTCCTGTTCGCCCTACTCCGGCACTAAAATAGTGCTGGTTAATCGTATTGTTGTTTATTGTAAATGAATTACTTACCTGCAATGTACAACTATGGGCGATGATCCTTGTGGAATCGTGAGCAGCTTTTGGAGGAATGGAACTAAGCTTTGAGAATACAGTGGTACTCCGTGGTCGGGCCATGATGTAAAATGCAGCTGTTCCACCTGTATGCGCAATTAGCAAGAAACAAACAACCCTATTTATAACTTACTTGTCTTTCCACGTTTTGTGAAAAAACTTTAAAGGTGCGGTATTCATAATCTGCGAAGACTCGGGACGACACGTATTCGACCTTTATATTATCAAATTCCATGCTGTCGTTCACATTGGGCCAGTATTGCTCGGTTTTTTTCTAGTATGATAAATTAACAGTGAGTTAATGTTTAACGCAGTGATTTAGTTTGCTTACCTTTCCCCCTTCAATTACATTAGCTAGCATTACTATGTAGTTAACATTTTCCTGCCAAATCATTCTCCAGAAATCGTTAACCGTCGTTGTCTTAGGCCCTTGGGTTGCTATGTAGGCTTTTTTTGAATTGTAACCCTATGAATCGCAAAGGATTTGCTACTTTTGTAAATATACATGTAGAGTAACGAGTTAAAATTACCTCAATATAGTTAGCGTTGATATAATCGGAGTATGGGTCATTGTTGATTTTTTCCAGTTTGACCCTACTATGGTCATCTAATAACAAGAAATGCGTTAATTCTGTTATTTATTTCCTTTTAATATTTTACTAGACTAAAAATGTGGCTAATTATATCTATTATACGTTCAGCGAATACATATAGTAATAAATCATTATGACACACCTCTGAACCGCCCCTGAACCGCCCCTGAAACGCAGAAAGATGTGCGCCGAAGCTAGGTTTACAATGTAGCATTTATAACAATATTTTATATTTACCTCTTTGGGTTAACCAGATGAATCAAAATATAAAAACTCATTTTTACAATACACACTATCATTAATAGTGAGACCGCTTCTAACCGCAAAAATGGATCAGTGTGTAGCTGACTACTAAAATACCGCATTTTTTTAAACCGGCCAATAACAAATAGTTATTTAAAAAGAGCGGGAATTTTTGACAGTTTTATTACTATATGTATTCGTTGAACGCATTATACTTTCTAGTTTCCTTTTAATCTTCTCCACCGTTCAATTCGTCTACCCAACGTGGAAAGGTATTTTAACTCTATTGAAATGGTGAATTGAAAAACAAGCGGATTAATACACTAGATGGGCTCAGAATTAAAGCCGAATTGTACACATCGCGGATTTTAAAGGAGGCAAAATTTTCTAGATCTACATATGACTAAAATCTTGTTGCTGTGAATGTTTCTCTCGTTACTACCGATTTATGATTATTAGAAACTATCGTTGGTATAGAATAAAAAGAAAACTAACTTAAAATGACCAAAGGAGTTATGAGATTTATATTAATTAGAGGCGAAGATGGGATAACTTCGTATGAAACCTCAGCGTGACCCATAACAGATCAGAGTGGACCCTCCATTTTCTTAAGAAAATAAATTCAAATAAATTTAGTCACCATTGAAAATTAAATTTTTTTGTCTTAGCTTTTTCTTGAACAAATTTTTTGATAATTGTCTGTCTAAGCTATTATAAGATGACGACTAACATTTAGAATGATGTTAATAAAATCTGCGGCATAATGAATATAATAGGTACTGGGATAATTCAACGCACCAGAGAAAATAAGATTAGTGCCACAGATCAAAAAATGTTAACCTTATAGTCTTATCTAGAAATATAAAGCTAAAGAACCCAGATATTGGAAGAAAACACTTCATTGTGAATTGTGGCAGGTCGAAAAACCTTCACCTAAAATGCATTCATTGACTCTAATGTGCAACAAATATCGGAGAAATTATATAAATTGAAATATAATCCTCTAGGGACGATACCTAAAAACAAAAATGGTTGGTTAATCGAGAACAATAAAACGAAAAGTCAATGGATTGCTTCAACGGATATGGAAAAGTGAACGTTTGCTCATTTCGCCAGTGAGTAATTCATCGAATTTAAAGGACAAAAATTATGTCATACTACACACCCAGATAATGCAACAAAAGACGTAAGTGTAGTTATAATAAAGAGTTAAAGCAAATACCATCTAGAAATGAATTATCAAACTGAAGAAAAACAAATGTAAAACGTACAAGATTTTTTTCATATCCATAATTTAAGCTGACTTTAATGTAAGGTAAGGAATTTTTAGCGGCGTGTAATTAAGCTTAAATGTGAAATATTGTCAATTAACAAATCAAAATGTTGGGTCATAGATCCTAAAAAAGCTCCTTACGTCTACTTTCTTATAATAATAATAGTTCCCCATAACAGGTCTTGAAGGCCCTTTGGGGTCGTAACAGGATAGGTCTGCTACAATCTAGAGCCTACGGGGTACACAAGGGTAGTAACGTGGCTAGCGCTACGTACCGACCGCCTATTATTACCCCAGAGTTTGACCTCCAGGTACTCATTTATTGCAGTCTGAGTCGAGCTGGGCCGTAAAAATGCCAGCGATTGAATTGGCGAGAGCGGGGTTCGAACCCACAACTATTGGTTTCGTAGTGTAGCGACCTATCCACTAAACCACCACGGCTCCTAGACTTTCTTATAGTCAGAAATAATAATGGTAAGGCTCTAACCCCGCGCGTGTGAACACGCCCTGCGAACTGAGAAGGTTGAGGCTCACTGTACAGGTTCGTCGCGCACCATTTGATGCGGGGCGATGTGGCAAGCACCGCGTCTTAGACAACCGCCATTATCAACCCCTTGTTTGAAGTAAACAATTATTTTTAGTGACTGAGAAGGCCACCTGCCAGGCATCAGAAAGCTCTAGGAAAGAACCCGGGCCCGACCGCATCGCAGCCCGCGCCACTAAGCTGGCGATATAGTCAGAAATACCTCTTCGAATTACATGCTGAGGAGATATGGGATATGAACTTGAATTATTCTTCCATATTTCTTACACTAAGTGGTAGTGTAAGACAAAAAAAAACCCTACCTAAACTTGTTAAGAAACTGACTGACTGAAACCGTTTCAAAAGCAATCTAGAAAAAAGCATAGATCTCGCAGTTCATATGAGAACTGAAGAGCATGTAGATGAAGAAGTGGAATAATTTGTTAAGAACATTCAGTGCACAGTGAGAGAATACTCCTGAAACCATCAAACTGAGAAAAGGAAATAACTATCTGAAGAGATCAAGGATCTTATTCCAAAAAAAAAGGAAACATTAGGGAAAAGATGGCATTAAACAAGATAACTGATAGATAAAAATGCCTTAAATAATGTTATTCAACAACTAAAGTGCAAAATAAAGTATATCTTTATAATCAAACAATTGGTATATATTTCAGTGAATTAATTAATGATAGTAAAACAAAATATTGTCTCTAGAAAGCTACCAAGAGTTTGAAAAGTTTATTTGCCAATCAAAAATGCATACCTTGCAGATTTGTATTTGAAGGCGACCTAGTCGAATAATACAGATGATCCTTAGGACTAGACTAAACCAATATGAGAAGATTTTAAATTTCGACTTACCTCTCCGAAAAAATTTCTGGTGAAATTAAAACTAACATAAATCTAAAAAAGCTGCTGATTTGGATTATATTATTCGGGAAATCCAAACAATTTCTAAGTAAGTTGTCATAAAACTGACCAATCTTATCAATGCCTTCTTTCCACTGAATTATGCACTTAAGATGTTTAAGGTAACAGAGGCCATATAATCCCTAAATCAGGAAAAGTTTTTCCTGCAGTTTTATTGTGTAGGCTATTTTTTGTTGTCTGTTACCTCGAAACTCTTCGAAAAAATGCCTTTTAAGAAACTAAAACCACTGATAGAAGAAAAGGGTTTGATTTTCTCTTACTAGTTTGGCTTCAGAGAAGGACACTCAACTATTAGTAAGTTAATAGCGTCACAGTCATTGTTGAAATGTCATTAGAAGAAAAGAAAGTTTGTTCTTCTATCTTTCTAAATGTGGTACAGTTTTTTTTATAAAATATGACACGAAGGCCCGATCTACTAGCTGAACACAATTATGACACAAGATTCAGAAATATATTTTAGAACTAAACAAGAAAAGGCTTCATATGAATTAAAATAAATGCAGGAGTGCTATAAGGTAACATAATGGGTCCAGAACTATATATATTATGTACAGGTGATATTTCTGATTTTCAGTATAAAACTACAAATTGTGCTGTCGGATAATCAATATCTACCTATCAAAATAGAAGACCTTCAACAGGTACTCAATTATTTTTGGTGACTGAGTAGGTCACCCGCCAGGCATCAGAGAACACCGGGAATTGAACCCGGGTTCGTTAGCATCACAGCCCGCCCCTCACCCACGGGACCACGCTGGCTCATATTTGCAAAATATCGTACCATTTAACTACAAACGGTAGGTAGAGATAAAAAACAGTCAAAATTCTTTAGAAACATGAAGAATTTGGCATCTAACACGATTAAAAGGATGATTTGTGCACGAGGGGGGGGGGGGTAATACTCTTTAACACGTATTTGTAACCTTGAGTTTTGTTTAATGTATTTGAGGCCTTATCGTAATATTGGCTTTACAGTTTACACAGTTTACAGTTATGCTTAAATCCGTCAGTGCTTACTCCTATAAAAAATTTGCGCATGCGCAATCCTCTATTAGGTAACAAGTCACTTCATATAATCAACAACCTACAATAGTCAACAAAATGAGTTGAATCTCTTCGCGTCGGAAACTCGCTGACAGAAATGATTGTGTGGTTTGGCTACAAAAACCCAACTTCACGATGTAGCCAGGAAGTACAGGGAATATGACCACCAGAAAAAGGTAACTGCTCACAGGGCAACTCACAGCAAGTGGTCTGATCGCGTCCGTGAATTCATAGAGAAGGTCGATCAGGATTCTGAGCAGAATATGATTGAGTTTCAGAAAGAAATAGGTGTAGCGAGGACAACGGTCAGTCTAGCAACGCGCCCAGGACCTGCACTATAAGTCTACTTTGACTACTACGTGTGGGGCGTGATCAAGGTGAAGGCCAATGACAGGCAGCATAACAGCAAGAAACCTTAAGGGCCTCCATCATGGAGGTAATGACAGATATGGACAAGGAGGAAGTTGTGCTGGTTTAGGTTTAGGTCTCGACCACTGATGGGGACTACATTGAATAATATGATTCTCAATATTATTTACTTTAATTGTTTTGTGTAAATAGGTTTGTATATATTTTTTTATTTCAATGTTATTTTTATTGTTTATTCATTTTCCGAATTTAGCTCAACAACTCTGTATAGTAATGTATTTAATGTAAATAAATTTTATTCACAACGATTGGATTTCGCCAACTGCATCATATGCCATATACGCTTCTGAACCAAAACGAAGCTGAATATGAAGATTTAGTCAACCCATATCCTTTTAAAAATATTATAAGAGAGGAAACTTATTTTTGCCTTTTTAATTGTTTTTTCTGTTTGGTACGATAAATAAAAAAACAAATAATTTATATATTAGGTATTAACGAATTTTGAGATATATCATTCCGAATGTTATTGTGGTATAGAAATTTATTATCTTACATTGTTAAATATTGAACTGGTTTTGCAAAAATATTTTTCAATTTGTTTAAAAGAATACACCCTACTGTACATTAAAAATATAGATTTTTTTATTGATTAAATAAATTTAAATTAATTACTGTGGAACTAACTGCGGAATAAATTTTAAATGGGGTTGCAACGTCATTGCAATAATCTTTGTTATTTATTAGACTGATCGCATATTACCTGACCAAGGCGATACTTACACGCTATCAAATTGTTATAACGATTTTTGGCCTTGTTTTGGGGTAGCAATCCATAATCCCAAGGTTTTGTCTGGCCTCGTGGAAATAACTAAACATAAAGTTATTTATAGAATAACCTAAAACAAGTTTTAGTTGTCTTTACATACCTGATGTTGTCTCTCTAGTTCTCCATTCGCAATTGATTCCTTAACATATTGCTCAAATTCCATAATCTTTATGGGCTTTGAAAACTCACTGTCGCTGCTGCTTGTGCTAGGTTTTGCAGAATGTTCGGTCTCCTAAAATAACGAGCCATTACCCTGAATAATATTGCTAAATACTTACAACACTTGCGGGGTTGTTTTTTAATTGCAATTCAGTCTGTTTCAACACCGGCAATTTTTGTTCTTTATTGGTTGTGAGAGGAACTACATCTGGATTCCCTCTGTTTCTCCCTGCAATGAATGGTTCATATATTTGTTAATTCTTATAAATTCAATTGATTATGCCGAGTACTCACGTAAATTATTGCTCACGTTTGTTAGCGAAAACCAAGGGTTTGTAGGGTTTTGTGTTCGTTTTCTCCTTCTGAAAACAAGGAAGACTTTTATTCCGGTTTGTTCCCAGGTAATTAATCATACAAACCTAGCAATAATTAGAAGCAGTGCAAGTGGTATTACCAACAGAATTAATAAAGCTAGGAGTGCATAATTCGGTGGTTGTTTTTGTATTGGAGTCACACCAGAAGTAGTCGCTTGAACTGTGTATACTTTGTGTCTTACAAAACCTTCAAACTCATTGATCAGCACCAGGTTAATTTCATAATTCATGTTGTTTTGCAACATTATATCATGTATATATCTGCGGGGGCGTGTAGAATTCTGTTTGATGTGTCCTAGAGTGACGGTTTTTGCTGTGTCTACTCGACCTTAAGTTTCGCCGCAACATGCGAAAGTGATCTTTTTGGTAATTCTAATTCTTCCCATATTCGTTCTATTTGTTCGATATTAGAATTATTATCGCTAGCTTTTGTGTTCAGATTGCTATTGGTGATTATCACATACAAAAAACTAAAAACGAAGTTTTTTATACCAAACAATGTAAACGAAAATTTGTTTTACCAGTTATCTGTAGGGTTCTCTACTGCTGGCAAGTTTATTGTTATACTTGTATTTGTAACAGAATGAAGTGTTGGTGCTTCACGGAATTCAGGAACTTTTGGAGGGCTTATTACATTGAATAATATTGTAGGGGGGCCTCGATAAATATTAATAGCCGTTACTGAAATATTTAATGCCGTTGAGAAGCAACCTTCTAAGGGTATCTGAAATTTATGTGGCGTAGCTAATCTTTTTTAATTCTGACACTCATGAAGATATTACCACGTGAGTGTATGATCGGTCATACATATTTTGATTGATTTGAAAAGAGCTGGAGTTGCAAATTTTACTGTTGGAATATATATCGATGAGGAATTGCGTTAGTGGCCCATTAGTTATGCTGGGGTGCTGCCATACTAACGTCAAGTTATGGAAACGATCCCACGCGTACGTTAAATTTTCTGGAACTCCTGGAGCTGCAAATAGGATTAAAGAGGATTATTGTAAAGTAATTAAATAATTAAAAAGATGTACACACCTTCTTGAACAGTTCGAAACTCTGTGGACCTTGGATTATTAAAGGCAGTGTCTTTATTCCTTGCTTGTATCTAAAAACAAAAGTAAGATATTCTCGTATCCTAATTTCTAGCGATATTTTCAAACTATTTATCGCGAAGAAAGTAGAATACTGATCGGAATGGTGAAATAAGTAGCGATGAAGGATTAGGGTTATAGGTAGAGTGAAGCAAGTGTTCGACTATATGGATTTTAAATCTTGTTTTTGGACTACCTGGAGAAGAACCTTATCCTGTTGTATTAATGCCCCACTTTTGTATGCAAAGAGAAGTAGTTACGTCCTCTCAAATGTAAATAATCGAATTACCTTTAGATCCGTTATATAATAACCTCTATTTTTGACTTTGGCGATTTCTTGTTTAGATTTTGAGTTAGAAGCAGTCTGGGTTGTTTGCCGAATTTTCGTTATATGTGATTTATGAGAGCAACGTTGTAATGTGAAATTTTGGAAAACTTTACGCAAAATTAATAAATGTTGCAACAAGTCTTTAACTTGTGCTTAGTATTATGAGTGATTTACCCGGTTTAAAAGCGATAAAAATGTTTTGAGAATAATCAAAATGATTGTTTTTCAGCCTCCTAATCCCTGACAATACCAGATGACTTAAGTAAGTGTTGATGGGGAGACACATTTGAGGAAATTAATTTGGCGTCGGATTTGAAAGATATCCCAAAAAGGGTTTATGAGAAGCGTTTCAAGAAGTGGAAATACCGCTGGATGAAGTGTACCAGATGAGGGGGGAATACTTTGAAAGTGAGGTTTTCCTGTTTTAGAGTTCTCTCTTCTCGGTATTCTCTTTGTTCTCTTCTAATTTCCTTTATTTCTGAGAAAGTTCTATAGTTTACAGGTAAGCTCAAAATAATCCACTGCAGTAGGCCTTTCTGAGCGAGGCTGATTTTGAAGATCTTAATCCACAGGTTTAAATTTTTGGAACTATACCTTTACCGTATCTTAACTGACAGCCTGGTCTTCTTGAGCAATGTACATGTTTCTTTGAGTTTCTATTACTTTGCAATCTATTTATAAGTATATAACCATATAGCAAAAGTTTTCGAATTAGTTTAATTTGTCTCCCAATATTCATAATTTCAATGTGGATTAGGAACATTCGTTCGGAACTCTTAAATTGTTTTAAACAAACGAATTTTTTAAGTATCTTAGACAGCGTTTTAAATTATTTGTTTGATTTGTTAAAAACAAAATGGTAGCAAAAGTTGTAGATGAAAATTTATGACATGCTGTATCACGTCAGGGAAGGGAAGCAAAGAAAACTTTTTCCGTAAAATAAAATGTAATCGCTTCTTTTATGATAATGAGTT
Organism: Sinelater perroti; assembly: GCA_036346155.1. Taxonomy (NCBI): domain Eukaryota; kingdom Metazoa; phylum Arthropoda; class Insecta; order Coleoptera; family Elateridae; genus Sinelater; species Sinelater perroti. The sequence continues at coordinate 12,675,541 of JARFIY010000359.1, read as the reverse complement.
GAATTATCTTAATCTGATCCTATTTCTGCTTTCCAACGAGAAGGCAAAGATATAATAAAATTTATGGTTCTTACTAACAAAAATTCTATGATCTTTGTAAATGGAATTTGGATTCTTACGTGTACATTGTTTGTTACTTAGAAGGCTGTCTGAATTGTGCAAAAGACTTTACAGAAGTTCTCAACTACATGCACGTTGTAATTTGTTGCGGCCACGTTATTATTGGATAACTCGTGGTTCTTTTTTTGTAGTTTGGTTATTATTCATGAATTTCCAATAGTTATATTCCACCAAGTGATGCTTGATGGCAATTTTTGAACAACAGTCAAACTATGCTGTGACAGAAGATTTATGGTCTAGAATATATGGCCAATTAATTGCAGTAAAGTCAGACACACGTGGTATAAAAGTCAAAATCCAAACAAGATAAAGAAGAAGGTGATGCATGCCTGACTACCAAGTCACCATTTGATTAGTGGTTAGCGCACATATGATAGGAGAAAATGATTTCTTCAAAACCTTTATACCTGTCACTGCAGGCGTGCACCCAAGTAGGTTTGGTAATGGAGAAACATTGGAATATACAGATAGAGTTTAGGCTACCGACAGGTATTATGAAATTGACTACGATTGACGTTCTCTGTGTACCAGGAATAAATAAAAACTTATTTTTAGTGGGGCCCACATGCGATCATGATTTTATGTCCACTATAATGAAGAAGACAATTGACTTGAATTGTGATGGCCAACTAAAGATGGTTATGATAAAGAGCGGAAACCTGTATAGTACGCAAATAAAAGCGATTAAATGTTCCGAAAGTGTCGCGCGCGAATACAATGCGATGCTATAGCACAGAAGACTACCTTACATTTGGATGAATAAAATGAAGATTGATGATATTAAATGTGAAGACTGTTTGTTGGAGAAACACACGCTGGGTAAATTTGAGTAGAGCAAACACAAGTCAAATAATTCCGGAGAACTTGTGTGCACTCAGGCTTGTGCGGACCAATGGAGGGGACATCGCCAGCGGAATCACGATATTTCATCATATTCAAATACGACTGTAGTGACCATTTAACAGTGTACTCTTTGAGTACCAAGAGTTAAGAAGAGATAACCGCTTGTGTTCTACATCAAACAATTAACAGCACGGATTCTCAGAGCGTGAAAACCGAACATTCGCAGGGATGGATATCCGCGCGTGGTCTTTCAAGGGAGCTTTGGGTGGAAGTCGTCAACAGTGGACCTGTACGTTGAACAGAATTCCGAAAGGAAATCAGAAGTTAATACCAGAGAAAATATGAAATGGTATCAAATATTTGGTGAAACATTTTTGTGGCACAAAAAAAAAACATACCAACGTTGGGATGCGCTCGCGAGGAAGATGACCACTTTAAGGGATGTCATCAGTATGAAAAGCAATTAATTCCGTTGAACGCATCCGTTGACGAACCCTTGTATTATAAACGAAATAATAATGAAGGTGCAAGCGAAAAATCGCAAGAAATTGTCATTTAAGAAAGAGAAGATATGATCATTGATGAAAAACTGACACGAAGTGAATTTGCAAAGAAGAAAGTGTGTATCTCTATGTGCTGGGTGTCTATATAATCTGAAAAATAGAACACCATAGTGCGAGAATAATTTTGCTTGTGCTATGGTAGCTGAAACAAGCAATGAATTATTCAAAGCCAGAAGACTGGCGCAAAGTAATAAAAGAAAAGATACAATATCGCATTAGTCGATTTGCCGCCACCAAAAAGACCAGTATTATACAAGTGGTTGTCCAAATTGAAAAGAAAGACGGATGGATGGAATGCTTCAAAACTAGATTAGTCGCGCGCGAGTTCACTTAGAGAAAAGGCATCGATTATGAGGATAAAGTTTCACTAATGGTCAAATACAACTTAATCGGAGATTGCGACTCAGGCGGACATGGTGTTACAACAATTCGAGGTAAAATCTGCCTTTGTTGACGGTGAACTTAAAGAAGAGATATACATGGAAGAACCCGAATGATTCTGTAATGACGTAGGCATATACAAATTAAAGAAATCGGTCTGTGGTTTGAACCAAGCGTCAAGATGTAGAACATAAGTTCCGTTTATATCTGATGTTACGTGGATTCACGCAAGCGAATGCTAATCCATGTGTATATTGCTAGACTGCTAATGATGAAGTCATACTGTTGTGTTTAAGTGTGGACAACAGACTTATGATCCCAACATCGCGTGCGATGATCACATCAGAATTGGAAGAATTGAAACAAGACTTGGAAGTGGGAAATTGTTATGTAGGACATTAAATAAAACGCCAGCAAAAAGAACTAATGGTATCTCAGCCATTAGGATGTAGATTATGCAAGATGTACAGAGACGCGACGGCCAACTAGTGTTTTTGCTTGCAGGCGGTGCAATAGCTTCGAATTCAACGCGCTAGCTATCGATCTTTATCAACTACAGATGCGGTATGTATGGCCCCGTGTCAGATATCAGAGGACGTGATACGGTTGAGAAGACTAAGTAAAGATGTTGACGTGGTATGGGTCCGACACCATTGTATTGTAACAAACCAGAGTGCTGTGCTATTGGATCTGAACACAGAGTTCCAGCGCAGGTCCAATACATCGTGACGTAGTTGGCCGATCTCTTAACCAAAGAATCGCCAAGGGACGTATTGGTGTAATTGCAACTTGGTCTTCGATATTACAGAAGGAACGTGGATAATTGTCAGACCACTCTTTGCGTGGAAGTGTTGAGGAAAAAGGTATAGAGTGCTCTATCTAAGACAGTTACTGAGCGCCTGCGTTTAGCATCGTGTAATCAATCACTTAAAGTGTGATTAACATACAGGGTGTCCCACGAGGATGATCCAAGACTTTGTGAAACATTTTAACCAAAAAAGTTCTAATAAACATGTCTCAAATTCTTAACCGTTTTTGCGATATTCATAAAGCAAGTTATAGGTCTTTGGAGATGCTTGGTCGTTCTAGCACCTCGCGATTGGTCATCATTTTACCTGATACTATGGTTAGTAAGGATATTTAGTATACTTTTTATTGTCAAAACATTTTCCGTCGCCATTAAGAATGATAAAAGTGATAGGAAGGGACAATTTAATATGAGTTTTTAAAAAAATTTGGTTTGCATTTTTTTATTAATTTTATAAAAATTCCGTATCAGTTTTCAAACACGCTTACACACATACGCTCACTTGGTTTTCTTATACGGTTATTGCAAGAATTCGAGAAGTTTTCAATGCGATTCGTAAACTCATGGAAAATATCAACTGGCGAGAGGATCTACGATGTCGCATTGCTTTATGTTCCGAAACTGGAGAAGGCCATTTTGAATAGCTTTAGTTTATTCTAATTTTAATTTATCCTCATTAATAACTTTTAATTAGAATTCTAAATAATTTAATTGTTTGTTCAATAAATGCGAATTTGTTTTGTCAGAAATTTATTAATTTAGACTGGTAATAGCAATGTCACTAAGGACTGATCCTTTAGGTACATATCGTCCTTGTCTACATCTCGTTTTCTTGGCAACGAAAGTTACAATGATAATACTTGGAGGAAGAATAATATGTTAGAACGATGAAGCACCTCCAAAGACCCCTAATTTTTTTCATTGATATCTCAAAAACAGTTGAGAATTCGACCCACGTTTATTGAATTTTTTTTGCTTAAAATGTTTCAAAAACCTATATAGGAAATTTTGGAACATCCTCTGTATAACCAACAGTAATTGTATCATTTCTTAATTATCATTAATAAACCCTCCTTATTATTAGGTACCATGATAATTATGCCATATATACTTACAATGTTAATGACCAAGAACACAGCTCACTGTAATGACAGACAATTTCGTGGAAAGAGTGGACGTAAAAATATATGCTGAAATGCATATTTTGCACAAATCCATAAATACGTATTTATGCATTTAAATAAATTGTTCTTGTATAAGTGGTTTGAAAAGGAAAGTGCACGCAAAAACGACGCGAATGCCTGGTTTAGGGCATTGGTGGAAATTTATTGACAACGAGATGAAGAATCTGGTAGCACACTACTAAAAATATAGAAGTGAATGGTGTTTATATAAAAATGGGTAAGCATGTAGATTTGTTTTGATTATATTCCGATAAATCATTTATATCTTTTACGTACTTTTGAACACTTGTTGCAATATAAGAACTTTGAAAACTCAACATGATAGAAACTTAAAGAATAGCTGCTCTATATAAAATAAGGCACCTTAAAATTTGAGAATCTCGCTTACGTGAAAAATATTTAATTTAAAAACAAATGACTAGGATTACATGAGCGGTATAGCTATTATTATTAATAAAAAATTAGGTACATTGCAATATGCTAATAGACATAATGTGGATAAAAACTTGTTTCAAGAAAATATGTTTTGGTAATTCGAAACCATGCTCATTAATTCTATCAGACGAAAGGGTAAACAAAATGCATACCTTCATTACCTTCAAACGAAATAAGTAAAATGGTAAAAATAAGTTACGAGAATGATTATTATTACAATATAAAAAAGATATTATTAATGATCTTGAAAAGATATACTTAAATGTTAGGATTGCAAGAAAAGCATGTAAATACTGTTACAAAATTAAACCCATCCTTTTTTTACACAATTTATTCACATACGGTTGCAACTGCCAAGTCTTAAAGTTGTAAGTTACATTGCGTTTATTTTCAAGTTTTGTTATTTACCAATGGTGAGGGGTGATAAAGAAAACTGTATTGCTGTAAAAGCATTGCATGAGTATGAAACTGAGAAAAGTGTAATCTTTAAGACTCCGAATCCTCTTAGCATTACCAAAATGTTTGTCTAATGGGCTATAAAATTATTTAATGAGACTGGAGGCATCGAGGATCAACCAAGATCTGGAAAACCACGTTTAGTTTGGACTGTTTAGGCAGTCAAAGCTATAAGTGTCCGAATTAAACGAAATTCTCTTCGTAAGCAGAAGACTATGTCTCGGGAGCTGCAAATTTCTAAAACTTCGATGTCTTGTATTATTAAACAAGGCCTAGGACTAGCTGCTTACAAAAGACATACAGAGAGAAAAAGCAAAAAGTTTGTTGGGTGTGTATGTTCATGATGGCCACAGAAAAGTTTTGTTTTCGGATGAAAAATTTTTTATAGAGGAGAATCTTTCAACAAACAAAATGACAAGGTATATGTTAAGTCGTTCAAAGAACCATCTCAACTGGTTCCAATGGGTCCAGAGAGCCATCATTCAGCAGCTGTAGTAAATTAATGGGGAGTGTGTTATAATGGGGTGACTGATATTCACTTTTGTAAAAAGGGGTCAAGACTTTGGCCACTGTATACCAACAGAATGTTTTGGAGGACGTAATAAAACTTCTGAATCACACGCTTTTTCGACTTAAGTTTTGGATCTTTCAGTAAATCTCCGCATACGCCCACAAAGCCCGGTCAACTCAAATTTTTGTGCCTCATTGTCTAACAAAAAAGGATTGGCTTGCTGCTAGTCCAGATTTTAATCCATTAGATTACAAATTGCGGGCGATCATAAAGCACATATTATGCTCAACGTTGCCCTAATTTTGATTTTTTGAAGTGAACCCGACGGCTGTAGTTAGTATTTTTCCAATAGACGAAGTACGTACTGTCATAGACAAGTGGTCCGGACCTCTTAAAGCTTGTTTGAGACTAAGAGTGGCCATTCTCAATAAATCAGTTGTAATTATACTTACCAATAATCAATATCATGCAAAAACAGTAAATCATTCTAATTAGTGTTTAATACTATTTATAAGCATATTATATACATTACATTAATTAAGTTAACAAATGATTATATTAGTTTATGTTGCTCTATCAAAATGGGGGAAAAGAATTAGGGTATGAAAATAATTAGGCTAATTGGACTTTTGTGGGCAGCTCCCAATCAATGAGACGCGTTCATAAAAATACACAGCCTAAATTTAACTAAAATATATGGCAAATCGCGAGATCTCAACCCGATCGAAAAAGTATGGGCGGCCCTAAAAAACGAAATTTGCAAAGATAAAATAATTAACAAAATAGACTTGATAGAAAATATTATTAAAGAACAATACACCTGCAATTTAAGAAATAACCAAAAAAATGTATTGCCAGCATGCTGCAGCGCATACAAAATGTGATCGCTCAAAAGGAAGAATTTACTAAATATTGAAATTGTATTTTGAATTGCATTTATATTATTGAATTTGTATTTTCCTAAGATAATAAACTTATAAAGATAACAATTGAAACGATATTATGAGTTTAATAGTAAGCTAAATCCTAAAATGCATGAAAGATACTTTTACGAAAGACATGCTGGTACGTGATAAATGAGGAGAGATTTCTGTACGATTAATTAAGTCTGTAAAATCTGAAAAGATGGAACATAATAGAAGATCAAATAATAAAACATTTTGAAATACTAACAAAAGCAGAAACTAATGAAACATAAGTACAAGGAAAGATAAACAAAATGGAAGAAACAGAAGAAAAAATTAGGAAAAACACCAGGAAGAGGTAATGTAACACCAGAGGAGTACCTAAATCTATAGGATTACTAAACGAAATAATGACGACCACGGGAATCCCAAAAGAATAAAATGTAGAAATTATATTTCCCGTGCATAAGAAATGAGATAAAGTCTGCAATAATTCTAAAGGAATAACGTTAATAAGCATATCCGCGGAAGTATTTGCTAGAATAATTGATGAAAAATAAGTGGTAGGATAGAAAATATAATAGAAGAGACTCAAGACTCAGTATTTATTATTAGACAAGTCAGCAAAATCTTATTGAAACAGACGCAGAAATACATATGTGCTTTATGAACCTTTGACAAATTACAAAGAGAACACCCACGAAAAGCGCTAGAAAGAACTATAGAAATATTAAAATTAATGTACCGAAACAATCAAGAGTTTAGAGGATAATAAAGAATAGTACCAAATGGGGTAGATAAACGCATTTATATTGGATGACATAGTTATAATGATCGACTCGGAAAAGAACCTACAACATAACCTGAACGTGTTAGAATGAGAATTATATAAAAGGAACCTGAAGATAAATATAGAAAAAGCCAATATTATGGTAGTGTCGAAGGGGAATAAAACACATTATATAAAACTACAAGGAAAAGAAATAGAACAAGTAGAAGATTTAAACATCAAGGATCCATAATTGAGAGTAATAGTAACATAGGAAAAAAATCAGCGATAAAATGAGAAAAATATATAAAAATGTATAACATGATGAGAACAACTTCACTATGGAAGAATTTCCAGGCAAATAAAAACAAGGTTTTTAAGACTAAAAGAGAGCAAAAGTAAAAAGATACGATAAAAAATTATATGTAAAAAATCCCCTATATTGAACCAGTAACTGAGAAAAAACGGAAGGACGGTTAAGGTGGATCAGCAAGCGTGTCGTATGTGTATAAGTGTATAAAACGCGAGTGCCGAGAGAAAATAAAAAAGAAGAGCTCAAGAAAACAGGAAAGACAGAATACGAGAGGGAGCAGAGAATAAGATGGGAAGGAATAGAACAAGCTACTCAGAATAGGAAGCTACGAAAACGAAAGTGCAGACCACCACAATTAATTCAACCGCACCCACCTTACATTTAACGGTAGAAGGGCATAGGATTAAAATAAATTAAAATAAACAACGAATGTTGTAATTAAGTAATTTCAGACATTAATTCCCTAACTTTTTAAAATGGTCCCCTGATTACCATAAAAAGTTTTCTTAATTTCAAAGATGTTTATATATTACGTGTCGCAAAAGTTTTCACCCCGGATAAAGCTCTCATTTTTGCAAATGGCGCCTCATGTCATCGCGACTTTGACATTTGAAGTAAACAGAAGCAGAATACTCGTAGAAAAACCACGAATCACTATACTCCTCAAGATCACAGAATAGTTTTGTCAATATTTTTGACAAATAATCGGCTCTACATAAATTGCGATTCCCTGATCGTGTGGCACCAACTGGACATACACTGTGACATATGGACTAAGAGAAAACACCTGAATCTTAAACTCAAGAGTTACTACTGGCTCTTAGGTAGCAACTCCAAACTCTCTCTGAGTAATAAATTATTAATCTACAAAAGTATACTGAAACCAATTTGGAGCTACGGTATCCAGTTGTGGGGTACCGCCTCACATTCCAATATCAAAATTCTGGAACGCTTTCAGTCGAAGACCTTACGCACCATCACTAACGCCCCCTACTACATACCCAACACGGAAATACGGAAAGACCTAAAAATGAAGTCAGTGAAAGAAGAAATTACCAAGTTTAGTGAAAAATACCTCTTGCGACTTAGAATCTCATCCTAACCCACTAGTGACAGAACTAATTGATGAAAGTGAACAAGTGTGCAGACTCAAACGTTTCAAGCCGTCAGATCTTCCTAATCGTTTTTAGACAGATATAATATCCCTACTACTTACTTATTATTAGTTATTAATTGTTGAAAGTAATTTCATTTGAGGAATGTCAAAGGGCGTTACCTCCCATGTAATGTACACTGCTATGTATTTCCATTATAGTAATATGATTTGCTCATTGCTAATGTAGCAGATTGCAAATAAATACCAATTGTTAAAAAAAAAACAAAAAAACTGTGACATTTAGCCTCTCGCCTCAAGGAGACTGGCTCAACACGGGACAGTAACAGACGTGGTCGGCCTTGGAGCAGCCCTTCAGGTCGAGAATATCGCTGCTGTGGCTGCAGATGTCCAAGAGGGCCCTTAACCAGACGACGAGCCATGTAATTGGGCATCAATAGACAGTCTTTACATTTTGATGAGAGACTTGAAGATGTTCCCGTGCAAAGTGGAAACAGTGCATTAGTTATTGCATGCAGACCGCCAATCGCCGGCCAAGTCTTCTTAAATCTCGACCGCGATGAAGATGGTGTTCTATTGAAAATAATCATGAGCTACGAGGCGCATTTCCACCTATGGGATACGTGAATAAGCAAAATTATCACTTTTGGGATATTGAAAATCCGTGTGTAATGCACGAAAAGCCATTATATTATCTCAAAGTTACTGTTTGGTGCGGAATTGTCGGAGGAAAGGTGATGGGCCCATATTTTTTTGAAGAAAGCCTCGGCAACACTTACTGTGACTGGTGAGAGCGCTACAAAACCATGATCAACGACTTTTTGCCGCAAATTGACGAATTGGGTTTAGAGAATATGTGGTTCCAACAGGACGACGGTATAAACCACACACTCTGCACGAGCGACATTGGGTATTGTAAAGCACGCGTTTCTTGACCGCTTGAACTCTCGTTTTGGCGATTTACACTGGCTCGCAAGATCGCCCGATTTTATCGTTTCGGGATTCTTTCTGTTGATTTTTTTTTGAAGTTACGGGTCTATACGAACATGCCACAGACCTTGGCAGCGCTAAAAGAGAATGTCCAACAAAAGTGGAGAATTTATCGCAGGAAGTTTCGAGAAAAGCTATGGAAACGAACTGTGAAACGAGCTTGAATGTGTTCTGTCGACGGCCATGTGACCGATATTATCTTTGCGACTTAGTGGGAAAAAATTTAAACGTTTAAATAAACACAATCAACAAACAGAACTAATTATTTTTATTACTTTACTTAAGTTACTGTCTTAGCAAATCGAGCGACTTTTTATTCGAAAAAAATTGTTGGCTGGAAGTTTGTCAGCACTTTTGACTATTTGCAGTCATTGCCACCTATTGCTATTAAGATATGCTAATTTCTAATAATAGTTATAAATGCCGCAATTTTTGGAATTTAAACTGCTATATTTAGAGTAAAATTGTCTGCGCGTGCGTCATTTGATTACCTATGATGAGGAGATGTTAGGTACATATGCTGATGTAATTACTTTTTCCATCCGGGTAAAGATAAGGGAAAGAAGATTTTCAGAAAACGCCCTCTAGCGCCTAAACTAGGAATCGCCAGCCCTTTTGACTATCATTTTTGCAATTAGTGCCCTCTACTGGTTGTTTTTATTGAGGTTAAAATACATTTTGAGAGTAAGCCATGAGATACTTTACTTGTGAGAGGTAAAGGCTCTCATGTGTTCACTCTCTCTGACCGGTCGTCACGCACCATCTCTGATATGTAGTGATGTGGCAAGCACCGTGCCTTAGGTGACCGCATGATTACCCCTTATTTGAAGTAAACGCAGATATTCAATTATTTTTAGTGACTGAGTTATGAGGTCATCCGCAAAGTAGCTAATCTCATGTATGAATCTGGAACAGTCTGCAACGCAGTTATTTATGCACCTCAATCGCGCTGCCGCATTAGCGTCAATCTCAACATATCTATTTGTGAAGAGAAATGAGAAATAATCTTTATTTTAAAGAAAACTTGCAATGTAAATGTAGAGGGACAAATTCTTACTTCATAATTCTCCTTACAAGAAATGAAAGTCTATTGTTTTCTTGAGCCACGGTGAAATTGTGTGTTCATTAACTCAATTACTATTTTGGTTCAAGGTTGTTGCCGTAGTTACCCATATTTCGTTGCCGAATTAGAATACTGTAGCATCTAATATATGGTGTACAAACTACTTTAATGTTTAGATATGCATGTTAAAAATGGTGTTGTCATTTCAGATGAAGCATTAAGACAGCAACAGTAAATTGTAAATTGTAAACTAAAAAATGCATTGCTGTTGCACTAAAACTTTGGTTGATTGTTTCTAAACAAACTTAACATTAAAAAGATATATGAACATAAAATATTCTAGTATCTGATAACTAGAACCTCTTACCTCGATCGTATACATTCGATTGCTTTGCAATTGTTGAAGTTCTATACAGTGGAAATTCGACCACAATACACATCCAGTTACTTGAAAGTCATTTTCGCTGCAGATTATATCTGTGTTATACCACTTGGAGTTATCGTAACAACATTTTAAGCGATATCCTGCAATTTCTCCATTAGGCGGGTACGGAGGTTTAAACCGAAATGATGCTGATCGTTCGTCCTTAGAATAAACAACAATTTGATCTATGAGACTTGGCACTGAAAAGTTAAAAAATTAAAAATGCTTATATTGTTATGAAACGAGCGTGTGGTTTACCTGATGGTTTTGTGTTAAATGTTTCTTTTACGCTATGGCTTTGTAATATGTTTCCATTATCACGGCTTATTTTTATTTCAATGTGGTAGTTTGAGAAAGGCAACAAATCGCCGAGTACTAATTGATGGTTACCAGTAGAAGATATGGTTCTTTCAGTTGGTTTTTGTAAGCACCAGCTGTTAGAGCATCCATAGTTTATAAGGTAAAGGACCGGTCCTTTAACTGATGCACAGTTAGGTTTATTTAAAACAATGTTTGCTGTTTCACTTCCGGCTTCTATTTTGTTAATTGTTGGGATTTCATTTTCTTGGGGTAAATCTGAAAAAAATATCAACGTGGTTGACAAATACTCGACGAAAAAATATAATAGGTGTTACTAACCTGTAGCTTTGGTCTTTTCCAAAAATTCGATAGTTTTACCACTGATTACTGTTTTTGCTGTAACTTGTATTAAATAAAGCGAATAGGGGACTAGATTTGAAATTGTTGTACTGGTGCTTTGTTCTTCTATAGTTATTAATGCATTATCAATCTGCTGTTTTTCGTTTCCGCATGCAAGGTAATTTACAAGCTAAATATTTTTGTTTTAGTAATGAAACAATTCTCAATACTTTTGATTATACCTTATATTGTATGACATAGGCACGGATATTTCCGTTTGCTATTTGTGGCGGTTTCCAATTAAATGAGATACTTGTGTCGCTGCTGTCAGCTGTATATAGCTGTTCCACGGGATTTGGTGCTACAATATATTATTGCATATGTTTTTAAAACTAAGAAATCAATTGCATACCTCCTTCTTCAGTTTTGAAACTCACATCCAACTGGTAAGCGTATAAAGTGCTTGTAATAATTACCGTGTAATTTGTAAATGGCGTCAGTTTGGTTAGATTCATTTCAAAACCGCGCATGGTTGATTTTGGCTTGTTGATGCCTAACTGTATTTGATAGTACTGAGGTAGGCAGCTTTCGCTACTATTCTGTAATATATTTATCATAAGCAATTTATTAGCTCAAACACGAACCAAATCACCAATATTTTCAAAGAGGCACTGGTATTGGAGGTTGTTATGAAGATGTCACTTAACTTTATTGCTAAAATGTAACAACTTTATGCACATTGCTGATCACTGGATTAAGTCTGCAAAGTTACCTTCACAAGTTGTTGTTATTTGAATTGTTTTTACATAATCCCCTGTATAAGCTCTATTTTCGTTTGATATTAGTATTGCCCGTATATCGTACGTAGTAAGAGGTTCTAGACCGTTTATTTCTATAGGCCCAGAATAGCTATAGTCATACTGCGTTGTTTCTTTCCATTCTGTGCGGGAGTCTTTTTTATCATTCGAACTGGCGACCTAGAACAAATTTTGCAATCACGTTATATCTATTTCAGTCACTTTCATTAAGAAACATTAGTCAACAATAGAAAGTATGAGCTTACCTTATATTGCACTTTATAAAAGACTGGTTTTTCTAAACCTTCATATTCATTGTTCTGAATTTCAACTATGCAGTATGTATGGTCCACTTTTACAGAGACAGGAGGGTGTACAAAAGCGGGTAGAGCTGCTAAAAAAGTAGGAGCAGGTCAGGAAGAACAAAAAAATTGTTAAACGTACGTGTTTTGCACAGTGGACCGGTAAAACCAAGCAGGCATTGCTTCTCTGTGCATTCACCAGTAATCGAATTGCAAGGTTGGTATTCACAATAGCCACACTGTTCCTTACAATCAACACCGTACCAGTTTGTGGGACATTCTGAAGTTATTTTTTATTAGAACATTCATAATTGTATAAATAAATGGGCAGAAACTAACCAAACAAATATTGTATGCGGACTATTCTCTTATTCTTAAGATTTACCATTAGATCATGAATGCTTCATGCGTGGGTTATTATGAAAGTGATTTCTTACAACTTTAAGCAGAAAATAAGTCTACAACAATGCTTTGATGAGATGAAGATGTTTAATGTTTTAATGGCCGTGTAGGTAAAATTCAAACAATTGAAGAAATTGGTATGGAAATAATTAACATCATCTTGCGCAAGCATTTTAGTGTTCCGAAACTTTATACTGGAATATAATCAAATATTTACTTAAAAGATCGGTACGGTGAGTTAGTGTAAAGTCGTACTTAATTAAGGGCTATCGATAAAATCATTTCATTTAGTTCATAATACTGTAATAAGTCAGGGTAACGGGTAAACTCTCTCTACCTCAGAGATAGGTCTACTTCAGGGAAGCAACTCTGCCCTCGTGAACCTTGTTTTTTCTCTCACCTTCTATAACTAGGAGGAACCGTGCCCTCTTTAATCCTAATCCATCCTACTCCACCTTAATCCCTCTTATATCCTACCCCATCTTTTAACCCGCTTGGCCAGCGCCAGAAACATTATGGCCACCCACCCCTCTCAATATGTTTTAAAATAAAAGGATCTGGTTTTCAGGTAGTCCCACCTCTCTAAGAAGGGTTGCCTCAAGAAATCTGGGGGGGGGGGGCAAAGATTCTCTAACAACCTCAAAGCATCCTCTTAATATTGTCAAATGGCATAGCAGAAGAACGCCTAACGGAACTTGAAAACAAACTACAAAACGTAAAGTGGGACGTGATTGGCCTCAGGGAGGTGAGAAGACTAGGAGAACAACTAATAAAATAAAAAATTGGTAATAGCTTCTATTATGCGGTTGAAGATGATAGTTCCATAGGAGGAACCGGAATTATAATATACAAACGCCATAGTGAAAAAAATGTATATTTTAAGAAAATTTCAACTAGGGTGATATATGTGGCTTTAAGGTTATGAAAGAGATACTGCATCAAAATTATCCGGGTTTATGCACCGACCAAAGACCATACGGTTGAAGAACTGAAGCTACTCTATGACGAACTAGCAGTGGCTATCGCAGAAAAGAAAATGCATTACACTATTACGTGCGGAGATTTTAATGCCAAAATAGAGATCATGTCCGATGCTACAGAAACCTCACTGGAAGGCTACGGTCTGGAAGGCAGAAATTATCGGCTTCTTACTTCAGAATAATGTGTTTGAGATGAACAGCTTCTTTTATAAAAAACCGCATGAAAAACGAGATTATTTTATAATAATTGACAAGAAACACTTAGTCAAAGACGTGTCGGTACTAAATGGGTTTGGTATTGGAAGCGATAACAGGATGGTAAGAGCGAAAATATTAATTAATATCCGAAACAACGATATAAAATGATAAACAAGAAAATTATTAGACCATGGATAAACCCATCAGATGCTGAAAAATAATATATGCAATACTAGAAAATCACACTGCCCTAAAACAAGAAGAGAAGAGAAAACCAATCTAGAGTCTAAGAACTTATTGCAGAGGAGAGAGGACATGAGGAGTCAGAAGATAAAAAAAACTAAAGAGCTAAAAGAGATAAACAAACGAATGACAAAAGCTATACGGAAAGAAAATACAACGCAAAGGAAATCAAACAAACTACAGAAGATAACAAAAGCGTGGAAGTATTACGCAGAAAACTCGGAAATAGAAAGAGAGAAATAAAGTTAAAAATAAATAAGGAGCTGTCACCATAAATAGAGAAGAGATAATAAAGTAGTAGAAGATTTCTATCTAACTACTGTATAAAAATCAAAAAGAAACAGACTTGGCTCTAGATTTAGAGTCGGACACATTAACATTAAGAAAAGGTATAATAAATTAAGGATGAGAATCACTAGTAGACGTTACCTTAGAAGAAATATATTTAGCATTAAAGGAAGCAAAGATCAATAAGATACTTGAAGAAGATAAGATGATTACTGATGAAATAAAGTTTATCTACATAGAAAAATAAGAGATTTGTATAATCTATGCCTGTACAGCAATACAATAAGATAAATGGAACAATGTCATTGTGATACTGCTTCACAAAAAGCGTGTTACAGCTGAACTAGAGAACTACAGACCTATAAGTCTTTTAAGCCATCTGTACAAACTTATCGGAAAATTTGACTTTTACCAAACACTAGAACAGGTGGGTTTTCGTGTCAGATTTTGAACCAAAGACAAGTTACAAAACAATAATTGAAAAATCTATTGAGTACAATAGATCACTAGTTCTAGTCTTTGTGCACTTTCTAGGGGCATTCGGCACATTTGAGATCGAGGTAGTTATTGGAGCTCTGCAAGAATGCCGTGTCGATTATTGGTACACAAGGTTGATTTACAATATCTACAAAAATACAGAAATGACGGTAAAACTACGAGAACACCAAACGCACACCAATTGGAAGGGGAGATAGGCAAGGGGGCACGATGCCCCCCCCCCCCCAAGTTGTTTATAGCAGTATTGGAATATGCTTTTAAAAAGATAGATTGGGAAGGTCTAAATATAGACGGGCAGAATCTAACAAACCTTCGATTTGTGGATGACATAGTTTTAATATTGGACAATCTATACGATATTTCGTCAGTGTTACAAGAATTTTAAGAGGTATATGAAGTAGCCTGGAAAATAAACAGCTTCAAAACAAAATTTATTATCAGTTCAGTCCCTAGTAAGAACTTAAAAATATACTCTATAAATGTAAGTATGTTTGTTTATTTGTAACTAACATTGCAACTCCTCCTACAGTTATGAGCCTATTTCAAAGGTCAATACCTCATTCGAACCGGTTTGTCGCCAAATCTAGGATTTTTTAGATTTCAGATTTTTTGATTTAGGCCGCGGTTGATCTGTTATAAATTAAAACATAAATTATTATGAAGTAATTAGATAATTTGCGCTACCTATCGGTATTCAATGCACTACGTGGCCAATTCTTGCCGTTAGTAGGCGCATGCGGCACAACTCTGATTTACGTGAAACGGAATATAGCTGAACGAATATCATTATGCTTAGATATGGCCGATAAAATGATTATTCGCTCATTTTTTTCAATTGTCGGCGAAACTGAACCAAATATTTAGCTTAGGTTGCCCGTCCTTGGAACGGACCTTTTTACTAGTTGATAATAATGAAGTATAACTAACAAATATCTTGGGTACGGAATCCAAATCTCCAGAGACAATCAAACACGTGAATTGAAGAGAAAAGTTACCCACGTCTGGGCTGCTTATGGAAGACTTCGGGAAGTTTTCAAAGGTGATCTACCGATATGTTTTAAGAAAACAAGTTTTCAATCAGTACGTGGTACTGGTTATGATACATGGCGCCGAAACTTTAATTCTAACCAACACAACGGTTAAAAAGCTTAGAACAACATAGGTAAAATGGAAAGATCGATGCTTGGCGTATTCTTAAGAGATCATATTATAAACGAAGACTTGCGCCAAAGAACAGGCGTGATTGATATAATCACACAGATAGCAAAGCTCAAGTGAAACTGGACTGGACATGTGGTCCGGATGACGGACGGGAGATGGATGAAGAGGTTGCTTGAGTGGAGACCGAGAGCAGAGGAAGACCGCTCACACGATGAACAGAGAATGACCGATAACTGGATTCAGGTAACCTAAAGTAGAGGGGACTGCACGAAAATGGGAGAGACCTACGTCCAACAGTGGACGCAAAGTGTTGATTGATGACGATGACTGTGATAGGTGATGAAAATTGAGTATATATTTTTATGCAGTTATCCACTATCACAGTATTGTCACAGTAATGCTACTCGAATGGTGTCACATTTAAGCAAAGAAAACATCGAATTGATGGGTTATCTGTCATATAGTCAAGGCTTGGCACTTTTGTTGTAGTGGTTAAAGATGCGTCTTATTTCGGTCAATGAATCTGTTGTTGATTTTAACCCTTAGAGCATCGTTTAAAAACTCACGTAAAGTATCAACAACAATACGCCAATTAAATTTTGTAACTAAAACAAAGATTGGGGAGAAAGCGATTTGGGTTTAAGATAGATTTTATGTTATAGTTCTAAAAAATTAACTATATTTTTTGTCCCCGTATATTTTGATACTTTTTATGGGCACGATAACTGCTTCAAATCTTATCAGATTTGAACGAAAGTTTTAAACCAAATCGGTCAATGGGGTGGAAAACAAATCGCATAAAGAGGGGAACATATGTGGTTATCATTTTTTATTGTTAACTGATGAAATTTGTTCTTGCACTTACATCACCTTCGCTTTCATACATAATTTTATTTGTAGATGTTCATGCTGCTTTTGTCTAAAGGATAGTAAAATACTACTATTCATTACTTGTCAGGGGTTTTTAAGTAATAGACTATTTAGTCATCTATCCAGTTGATTAATATGATTTATTTTATTAATTTTGATTACCTGTAACTTAATCAGCATGTTAGACAATAAAATCGAGATGTATGTGTATCTCACTTTTAAAACTTAAAAAAACTTAAACTTAACAATAAGAGAAACTAAAGGAGTACAAATAAATCTCCACCGTTGGACAAAAGATGGCCCTACCAGTAAGTTATGGTTGAAATTGTCACATGTAAAACGTCATATAGTAAGGTTGGGCATCTGGCAACACAATAACTTAAAATATTAGCGATTTTATATCAGCATCACATAATTTTTTTGGTGCGAAAATGTCGAGTTTTGAGCCGAACTTTTGATTTACTTCTTTAATTTGAAGAATTTGCAACTGAGGCGCATCGATTGCTTGTAGAAGCAAATGGTGATGCTGCTTTAAGTGAAAGAAGTTGTCGTGAGTGGTTTCATAAGTTTAAGAACAACGAGTTTGACGTCGAAGACAAAGAACGTAGCGGAAGGCCGAAAGTGTACGAAGACGCGGAATTGGAAGTATTATTGGAGGAATATTCCTGCCAAACGCAAGAAAAACTTGCACTTACATTAGGAGCGACTTAGCTAGCAATTTTACATTGTTTAAAATCGTTAGAAATGATTGAAAAGCAAGGCAACTGGGTTTCATATAAACTGAAGCTGCGAAACGTTGAACGCCGATTTTACTCTTATATATAGGCTATTAGCCTGTTTCTAACTACAAATTTCGTGTAGTACTATGAGCCATATTGGCCGTACCCCGGGCAGGTGGCTAGTCTGACCCGTTAGAAGAAGGAGAATTTACTTTACGACCGCCAAAGGTGTTTGTATGATGGCCGGTTTTGCACATGTGAAATGCTGTTTGCCAAGTATGAACGAAAGGGGTTTTGGCATCGTACAGTCACTGGTGATGAAAAATGGATTTACTACGATAACCCAAAGAAGAGAAAATCATGGGGGCCACGTGGCCATGCTTGAACATCTACATATTCATAGAAAAAAACTCATGTTATGTATTTAGTGGAATCAGCTTCGTGTCGTGGTATTATGAGTTGCTCAAAACATTACAGGGGTTCTCTACCGAACACAATTGATGAGAATGAGCCGAGCACTCAAGGAAAAACGCGCCCACTACTACTCCAGACACGATTAAATTATTCTCCTGCATGATACTGCTCGTACACATGTTGCGGCGCCGGTCAAAACCTACTTAAAAACACTCAATTGGGAAGACCTACCCCACCCGCTGTATTCTTCCGATTATCATTTGTTCCCATCGATGGCACATGGCTTGTCTGAGCAGCACTTTACATGATATGAAGATACCAAAAATGGGTCGATTCGTGGATAGCCTCAAAAGATGAAGCGTTCTTTCGACGCGATATCCGTACACTGCCAGAAAGATGGGGAAAAGTAGTGGCTAGCGATGGACAATACTTTGAATAAAACATAAGGTTCCGTTCTTTCATAATAAATGCCCAATTTTTGATAAAAAACGGCGGAGACTTATTTGTACTCTCTTTAAACGCCGATAGGTCCTTTACAAGATATTTTGAAATTTATAGATTAAAAGCCATTCTGAATGTATTTGGGTTTCGGTCGGTACTATTAATGTTAAAAATGAAGCAACTTTTCCAAATGGAAAATGTTTTTAATACCAGTAGCTTGGTCTGAACGAATATGTGTATTTATTGTAACAAAAACGATTTCGACAACTTAATATAAAACATTTATAAATATTATAACGTATTAAGCCCAAGAACAATACAAAACTCCTCATAACAAGCAACATCTTTATAATAAGTTATATTTTTTATCGTGGTTTTGTTTTACTACGTATGTTTAATTGAATTTTAATTGATACGCTTATGTATTAAAATGTATTATTTACTGCATGCTTTATTAGTTGATATTGCAAAACGTCTTACTTTGTTTGCAGTTTTTCCCTGTGTACCCAAGAGGGCATTTACATATTGTTTTTCCGCTAGCTGTTCCTTCACATATAATACTTTTGTCGCAATATAGTTTGTCCCTTCCAAGAACCAAACCGCAGTTGATGCAACCACTACCAAATGTACCAGCAGAGCAATTTGTTCCTGAAACTACGTACACAAATATATGCATAGTAACTTTTAGGGCTACTTCGTCTTACAAAAACAAACAAATTTGTACTAACTTTCTGAGTTCTCTTCGGTATCCACGAGCTGGAGACTGTGGTTGGGATATTTAATTACTTGACAAGAGGCCTGTCCCTTCTGTTGCCTAACTGTTAGGGTTCTCACTTCTGCAAATTAAAAACGGCCGCCTTTATTCCTCACTAAATAAACCAAATATATCACCTGTATCGGGGGAACAAATTTCAAAGTTATCTAAGGCCCAAAACGGAGCCTCGCAGTTGTTTTCTGGACATTGCGTTGTAACAACCAATTTAATATATATTGAACTTTTTGGAAGGGTTGCAACAATTCTTTCTTCTTGCCATGCTAGTGCCTATAAGGAAACAAAACTGGAGTTTTTTCGTTTTTAAGCTTAATATTGGAAAAATAAATTGACAATATTTACCTTTCTAGGCGTTATTAGAGTTTTCTGAATGAGTTCTTGTGTCTGATCATAATTAATTTGTAATATTTCAAATGTTAATCTGCAATTTTCACACATTGTTACAAATATTGCCATACAAAAGTAAGGTTCCCTCATGTACATTTCTTCTCCAATAAATGTTGATATAGTGCTTGTTGTAAAGGTGTATGTATCTAAAAGAACATAAAAATATTTAAAACATTTAAGCGAAGAGAGATAATCCTAAAATCCATATTATTCAAGTAACTATTTTAAGACTGTTTGAGCATTGAATTGCCTACAAATACTAATTTATGTAACTCACAATCAGTCAGTTCTGATAAAACTTCCTCTATCATACGATAGTTTTATTTAGACTTATTTACAATTTTTTAGTTTCTTATCTTCTAAAAAGTCCCAGATTAACTAAATAACACTCTTATTCTATTTTGACTTTTGTTCTTTGAACCGTCAATGCCATTAAATAATACTTTTTCTAAGGTAAAATTTCAAGGCTTATTTTATTTATTAAACAGTTGCAAAGCCTGTTCAAAATGTATTTAAAATGGAAAATAAGTGAATCCTTTTAGAAAATGAGGAATGAATAAATAGGAATAGTAATAGGAAATCGTCATTTGATTCTAAGGCAGTTATTATTTGTGTCAAAAATTCAACAAATATTGCTTCACAAGTACCTTATTTTCCAGATATGTCACTATGCGACTTTTTCCTGTTCAGTAGATTTTAAAAACCACTTTAAGGAACCTGATTTGAAATAGTTGAACTGATAAAATAAAAATCGAAGGAGGTATTGAGGTAAATTTTAAAAAGTGAATATGAAAAGTGTTTTTAAGATTAGATAAACGTTAGTGTATGTGTATCGCAATAGGAGGGGATTACTTAGGAGGAAACCAAATGAATTTGGATGAACAAATAGATAGCATGTGCTTTGTTACAGAGCAATATGCTAATGGTAGTCTAAACATACATAAATACAGACAAGAAATTAATGTTTGTTCCTGTTTTTGTGATACCCTTTGAGATATTTGGAAGATGCTTTATTTTGCTAGTGATTTTACATTAAAAATATAGCTAATTTAAAAAATATCGGCGCAAATAACATCGGGAAGTTGTGCCATTTAACAAAAAACTTTTATTATTAATGAATAGAAAAGTATTTTTGTGTCATGTTTATACTTACACTCATGAAGTTTCCAATAACCAACTTTATTGCGGCTGTTTACAATGATATATGGAGTTTCTATAAGAATATTGTCAGCAAATTTTAGTATTGATTTATCTGTCCCTGTACGCCGTACAGATATAACATTTCTCTTCTTTTCTATAGTAAAATGTCTCCATTCCGATTCGTCTAATATCGTATCAGATTCAGTATGCTGAAACGGAAAATTTTAATCTTAGTACATTGTAAAAATGCAGAAGCTCACCAAAATTTCATCTTGAAGTGTTTTACACTCTCTCTGAGGGAAACCTGCCCTTGGCACTTTTTCTGATACGCACTTTCTTATTCCCGATTTTTTTCCTTCCCATCCTCCGAAAATAATCCAGTAGCAGTTTCCATAAGGGGGATATTTATCGTCGCATAAGTATATGTGTGCTTCGTGTGCACGAATCGAAAGGTTTATTTTATACTTGAGTGAGTTGAAGTATTGGAACAACGTTGATCCGTCTGTTGTGAATATTTTGAATTCTAAAAATACAGCATTGTTAAAGAAATTATACCAGGCACACATAGTATTTTCGTACTTTCCCACCGTCGATCTACTACTGGTTCTATTAGGTGGTCTAAGGAATTGCCAATCGACCATTCCCCAACGTTGGACCAGTACCTTTTACAGGGTGATCTGTCCTCTTTATCTATCCTGCAGTCGTACTCATTGTAGCGAGAGGGAATATACTGAGATACTACAAAATGAAGTGTTAGTTTTATGGAATGTAAAACAAAATATTTGTTGGCAGAAAATAAAGTAGCATTATTAGAAAGCTTATATACGGACAAATTGATGAGCAGCTTGATTTGTATTATTAGAAAGGGCGACAGCAACAGTTGCACATGTGACCATAAAGATTTCTTATCACACATAAATAGTATGTGGTTCTAAGTTACTTCGAGACGAATTTGTTGTTTGACAGTTGCTTAAGCGTAAGCGTTTCGGGTGCTGTGTGATTCAATTTAGTTGGGAAAGAAAACGGCGAAGGAAACCTGTAAAATTCATTTGGACCATTTACGTAGTTTCTATAAAATTGTACAAGCAACAAACACGCAGCACGCACGAAAATAGTTGTTGCTCGAAAATCATTAACAAAGTGCAGTGGTTTTGGAGGTTAGTCGAGTTAAAGTACACAAGCATCTCAAACAAGCGAATTTGCTAGGAATTACATATGAAAAAAAAACGATTGAAAGTTTTTAAAAGGACAACATATTTTTGGGGTGTTTTTTAAACGTGGATGAAAGTTAGATTCACTACATCGTGATAACGGAAGAACAATGGACTTCTTGGAAAGATAGAATACTATGTGTTACTTTAGAGAGAACTAAGGCAACAATCGCGAAAAATGACCTGGAATGGCCAAAAACAACGGTTTTGCATCGTAACAATGCAGCAGCGCGTTTAAGGTGTGTTACTAAGCATAAATTACCTGAATGAAACTTCAAAGTACTTTTGTCACTACCATTTTTACCCGACACCCTTCTCTGGTTACTATTTATTTCCGAAACTCCTAACATTATTGAGTAAAAAAGTGGATCAAACAAAAGACGACACAGAGTGTGAATGGGTATTTTGTGGATTTTAATTAACCCATAAGTGTTGGGACAAGTCAGTAAATAAAATTTAAATCGTTGCCTTTAATACCAAATCAAGTTACCCATTAAGATACATTTATAAAATAATAACTTAAAATTTCTATAGTGTGCCTATTTATACAGTACTGTACTAGCAGAAAAAATCTTAAAACTCAGTAAAGGATTTTAAAAGTAACCGCAAATCTTAATAAAATTGGTAGTAATGTGATATATTCTTCTTTGATGGCACTATAGCCCGAATCGAGCCCTGACTTCCTTC
Organism: Sinelater perroti; assembly: GCA_036346155.1. Taxonomy (NCBI): domain Eukaryota; kingdom Metazoa; phylum Arthropoda; class Insecta; order Coleoptera; family Elateridae; genus Sinelater; species Sinelater perroti. The sequence goes on along the minus strand of JARFIY010000359.1, from coordinate 12,652,513 downwards.
AGTTTTTACGATGCTCTTCTCCAACTTGTAACATCAAGTAGCTTGCAGTCGTCTTCGGCCACATCATCCTCCCATCGCTTTCTTGGTTTCCCCACTGGTCCCTTACCTTGCATTTTTGTGTTCAGTGCTCTTTTTGGCAGCCTTGTGTCCTCTATTCTATTAACGTGGACCGCCCATTGTAATCTATATCTTTATAGATCATGGTTATATCTTATTCTCTAGACTTCGTTTTAATTCAGTGGCCCCAGGATTTTTCTTAATTCTTTCCTTTCGAAATTGTTTAATTTGTATACTGAGTTCTCTGTCATTACCCAAGTTTTGCAGTCATATGTCAATATCGGCCTTATTATGGTTTTATATATCCTCAGTTTTATATTCCGATAAGTATCTCGTGACTGGAGAATTTTAGACAGTCCAAAATATGGCTTGTTAGCTGCAGTTATTCTTCTTTTTAATTCGAGATCTTCGGTTTCGTCTGTGACCAGCTCTGCTCCTAGGTATGTAAACTGCGTTACCGGTTGAATATTGTCTTCCCGTATAATGTTCTGGACGTGTCTGTTAGATCTAGTCTGGGCCAAGGATTTGATTATTTCTGTGTTGAGTTCCAATCTAATCTTTTGTGAGCTTCTTGTCTGCATATGCGGCTACCTGTTTTGTTGGTCAGAAGGTTTGTTCTTCCAACAATCATCTGTCTTATGGCATATTTCAGCGCGAGATTATACAGGGTGGGAGCAAGTCCATCTTCCTGTTTCAGATATTTTGAATTTTCCTTACAGCCTAATAGCCCCATTGCGAACACATGCTTCCATATTTTCCATTGTTGCCTTGACGAGCCTTACGATCTTTGAGTTCCAGTTGAATTTTATACAATATGCTTTGATCTATCGAGTCGACAAATACGTTATGTACATACACATTGTATTCCCAAAGCTTTCTTTAATATTTTCTTAACTATGAATAGCTGGTCTATTGTGATCTACCATGTCTGAAACCCGTCTGGTATTCATTTATGATACCTTCTGCAGTAGGCTCGAATGCTCTTATTTACTATGAGTGCAAATATCTTATGATGTGCTATATTAGAACGGTATATTTATACGTTATAAATTGTTGAAAGAAAGTAGACTTAACAATGAATGCAATTTTGCATATATAAGCGCCGATAATTTTGGTCATTGACATTAGTAAATTATTCATTTATATGTGGCTGAATCAAATATAAACAGAGTTTTTTTTACTTATTGATCATAATACAAAAATACAAACCTACAAAGTTATTTTTATACAAAATCTCCTGACTTAGAAATTGACTCCGCTATCGTAAAACGAAAGGAGTTGTGACACTAGCCGATCATGCAGAAAAGCTTCAATAGTCGTCAAAATTCTGTCTAAAAATGATCGCAAAGAAATAAGCTCGGGCTATTCCAGTGTAGTTCAAATTAAATCCTTCATTTTTTGTTGGTTTTGGCAGCTGTTTAGGGCCGGACGAGGGAACCATCTTTCAGACACTTCGAAAGCTAAGATTGTCATTAACGATCGTCTGAGTGCTGCCGTAGCTTGTTCCCATCCCAAAAGAAACGCAACCTTCACTCAGCGCTCATCTTTGAGAAGGTTACGAACCATGCTCCTCGGGCGATGTCGATGAGCTTCGTTTTCAACTGATTTTCGATCTTCCAAAAATTGTTTATGCTACGCGTATACTCGAGTCTTCTTATGGTCCGGATGGATTTACGCCCTTTGTCGCTAGGAACTTTGTAATAATCTATTGTGCAACGGAAGATTTTACCTCTGGCTCTAAGATTGTGATATTGACAAGAAAATTGCTACCCCAGAAGGAGACACTTCTATCTACAACATTCAGAAGCCGCACTGCTGTATATTTACCTCACGACGTGTAAAAAAGAAGTTTAAGTTTATATTTGATTCAGCTACGTACATATTCGGCGGTTAAAAAGGGAATTCCCTAAGATAAATTATCTAAAATCACTCAATGATCATACTTACACAAAATTTTGTATATTGTTAAGTTAATATATGTAAACACTACTACAAACAAGACTAATATCACTGTGTTAGAATAGTAAGCTTTTACCGCTGCAAAACTTAAGTAAAAAATGGACACACTTGTTTATAATCAACTTTAGTTACAAAATAAGAAGAACTAACAGAACATAAATCTATGAAACAATGAATTTTTCAATTAAACAGATTTTTCACTTAATCGCACTTGAGCAACTATGTACAATTTAATGAAAATGTAGCATAGAAAAAACTGAAAGCAATATCGTAACTTCTAGTACATAAGTGGAACATTTAATATGTCTTAAACTTTTTGACAGCAGTTTGTACACTGAAATTTTTGTTCCTCAAGCGTATAAACTTACCATATTTATTCTGGTCTTGAAACCACTTATCCAACGGTTCGTTCCAAATAATAGCGGAGTCTAAAGCTGTTCCACTAACTACGCAAGTTGTATCATACCAATTTCTGGTTACTAGCTGTGAAATTAGAGCTACCTCTAATGTACTTGATGTATTGTTGTCAGCGGAAGTTGTTGCAAGAAAAGCTCCAATTAGCAAGCTTGATACAAACAATCACATTAATACCTTTACGCAAAAAAGATTGGTGATTTTTCAAATGTAAGGCAATTTATGGTATAAGTAAGTAAAGTCTTGGAATATATTATCCACGCTAAACAGCGAGACATTTATAAGGGCCGAGATTATGAAGCACTTAGTTTTACGTGGATACTTACAAATTTATTCGAATCATTTTCGTGTAGTTAACTCAAAACTGAATATTAAAACTGACTAAATACTAATCGTATTCAAATGGTTTTTCCTCATTTATCTCATACTTCCTGCTGTTCTTGATTAGCTCACCGCAGTAATGCCGTCACTCAGATACAGACCAAGCGCACTACATTTGGCGCAGCAATTTTATCGCTAAAATTTTACTTTATTCTATGGAAAGGAAAATCAAATTGGTTAAGCAATGGAAAACGGAATTATCACACTAGAATTGATTTTCAAAGACCGCAATTGAAAGTAAAAAAAAAAACGGTTATAGGAATCAAATACGCAAAAAATGACTAAACACGCAGATTGTTATATTTTTTTATAATGTTTGCTTTTCACGATTATACACAAATAGAAATACACATACCCTTAATTTATATTGCCTTCTATTTTATTAGCGATCGATGAAACAGAATTTAGTGGGCTTTGGAGGTTGAATAAAACCTGAGGTCAGTTAAGCATCTGACTTTGATGTAATAAAGAAAGATACCTTTTCTTTAATCTAGTTAAAGTTACCCATTAACTTCAGCAAACTAGTGATTGTATATTTAAACCATATTCTCTATAAGTAATTGAATTGAAACTAAAACCATGTCTTAAAACAAAAAATAATTTATTTTACAGAATTTAGAATGCATCTAATATACTTTCGTGTGACCTGCTTGGTCTTTTATAGGGTTGGAAGTGAAAGTTTGTTTGGCGGGAGATGCGTTGGGTTGGGGAAAGTTTATAGGATTAAGGGTGTTGCGTAATTGGCGGTGCGGAGCAATAAGGGACTTCCAGGTGACAGGCAAACGCTGGCTGTCATCTCTTGTGTTGAGGCACTGTGGGCGTTTTTCTATTTCAATTGCCTCACGTACTATTCTGCTAGCAAAATGGGAAATGGGGGCAATGGTTTTAGACCCAGAGAAATTAATTTTGTGGCCTGTTTATTTGTTGTGTTTGGCAAGTGCCGAACCATTATTGCCTTTCCGTACGGCCAGGGAATGCTCGTATATTCGGCTAGATATTTGCCGATTTTTTTGACCTATGTAGGTCCTTTGGCAGTCTCCACAAGGCATTTTATACACTCCTTGGGATTTATTGGGGCAGTTATCCTTAGCTGAGCGAATAAGCCCAGATATTTGGTTATTGGTCGTAAAAACCGTGCGGATATTTTGCCGCATTAGTATGCGTCTTATTCTATCGGCGATGCCTCTGATGCTTTTTGTTGGTCAGGAGGGTTTTGGGATTGAGAGTTAGTATTTTTATTTATATTTTTGATTATATTAGTTAAGGATTTGTTAGAATATCCATTTTGCAGTAGGGTGGTGGTAAAAATCTAAAGAAAAGCTTATCGATTTTCTTGTTAGGATTAACCGTTTTCAAGTTATTTAAGGATAACGAAAAGGTGGTCTTCTTTTTTAGTTAGTTTCTAAGTCCGTTAAAAAAAGTTAAACCCTAATGCATTCATTAATTTTTTTCTTGACAGACTGTGGTCGTTATTTCAAAATTCTGCTACCTGCTCGACGGTTAGCAAATCAACCCTCTTCTTGATTTTTTTATCGTGTGTTTTTCAATAATACCAGGGGTTTCAAATGTCTTGTATGTTCCTTATTTTAGTTATTCTTCAAGCGTTGATCGGAAAATATCGTGTTTCGTAGTGTTATTATTGGTATTTTATTTTTTTATGAATTTATTTATTTACTTGGTTTGTTTTCTAAAACTATGTGCTGTTTTTGCGTTTTGTGTAATCGTATGTTATGAGTTAAAATTATATGTGACCTCATTTTTTAATAAACATTCTCTTGAAATTTTTAAAAATGTCAAGAGAAGAAACAAAAGAACAAAAGGTGAAAAGGCGGGTAGTAAACTCCCATTAAAAGAGATTGCTTCAGTGTTCTTCTTTTAATATCATATTGCTAAAATTACTTCTCAAGGCAAGAGCAAGTTTTATGTTAGATAAATGTCTTATTTTTTGGAAGAAAGCTAGAATTCCAACTCAAGACAAGTTAAACCAAAAAAGTAAAGAAAATATACAAAATGTGACAACTATTGTACAAAAGCAAAAACCGAAAGGGCAACTTAAATCAGAAAAGAGAAGAACAACTTGAAGAAGAACTAAACGATTTATTTGACATCGCACACGACAGAACTCTGGATATTATGAAAATCGTTGAAGATGCAGAATTTTTTATTTCTTTAAGGCAAAAGGGACGTCTTGGTTGCATGTTGGGGAGAAATGCGGTACTTGCTGCACGAGAAGAGAGATTAGAAACGAGGAAAAGAAAAGAGACTGAGGAATCTAAGATGCAAAAAATTTAACAGGAGAATCCGCAGGAAGTCAATAAGTTTCCGGACAGGAAAGAAAGAATGCTGAGGTACAAGGTGGTTCAAATATGACCGGGACTGATTTTTTACAAAAAAAAACAAATTTCCAAATATTTACTAATACATGCCGGTCTTCTACGTACTCCTCTCCAGAGTCAATATGTTTTTCTAATGTTCTGGAAGCATCTTGATGCTTTTTTCAAAAATGGTTTTTGGTTGGAGGCGTGTGCACTCCCCAACAGTCTGATTTGAGCTTTCTGAAAAGGTAGAAATCACTTGGAGCTAAATCGAGACTATATGTCGGATTTGGTAAAAGGTTCTATTTTAATTTCCGGAGGATTTTCATTGTTGTTTTGGATACCCGCTTTCTACCTGTCTTTCGCTTACAAGGGGACCTTACGGCCTCGGAAATTCAGTTCGGGATGAAACCTCGCAGGTTAGTAGTATACCTCAAGGGTGTCTACCCAGAAGAGTTGTAAAGTCTACTAGCCGTTATCCATAAACTTATGGAATGTGGCTGAGGAAGAGGCGATGACCTGTAGTAGGATGTTGTAACAGTACAGACCTCGATGTGTGCTAATGACAAATTTTTTTTGTAGCATTCCTCTACTTCCCGTTGATGATAAGTGTTGACCCCATCCAATTTGTTAAACTTGACGAAAACAACTTCTCTGGTGTTGCTAGCGGGTATTGGGGGACGTGAAGTTGACTATTCACTGTTGACTTGAAGTCATTTGTGATTTGGATTTTTCCATCGGGCTTCTGGACCACGACGATTTGTGATGCCCACTCACGATCGATTTTTTCATCAAATTTGTGGTCGACTTTTACACATAATGCAAAAAAAAGGTGACGAGCCTTTAAAACTTTGGCTTGGGCTGTTCTTGAGATTTTGGCTTTAAATTCGTCAATTATGCCAGTAGGAGATGAAAACAGGTCATAATACTCCTGTAAGGGAGGCCCTAATGCGAGGCTGCTGCTGGTAAGGAAGTCAGATCACGACCGAATAAGGGCTCGTGTTTTAGTACAGGAATGCGGTGTGTGATTTTCACTACGTTGTACTTCAACTTGCACAAGAAGTTTCCATTGGCGTTAAATGTTTTTCCTAAATAAGTACGGAGGGTGTACTTGGACGGATACAATTTTACAGAGCCAATTTCTTTACAAAAACTATATTGAACATCCGCTGTCGTGTTCCATTTGACGAGATGACCGTTGACTTCAATATTTAACATAACGGGTGGATCCTAAGTAGGCGCCTGTACTTAGTAGACATGACGTTTATATCCAACTTGTTGCTGCTGTTTGGAACGGCAGTACTTTTTGAAGTGTCCACACTTTCCGTAAAAATAACAGACGACATTTTTGTTTGGACATTGCTTTTCTGTGGTTTATAACATTGAACCACATTTTGGACTGACTCTTGAATGGGGATGGCGTTTGACTTTTAAAATTGAAATTGTTGTTGGGGGACTTAGAGAGGCTTTTTCCAGATTTGAGACCTTTTCTGAACTTAAGGGTAGTCTTGTGGACTGTCTCCTCCTGTATAGGGACATTGAATTGGCTATTACGAATGAGTTCTGCAAGTGCAACTTCACATCATCGTTACGAAGTGGCTCGTTAAGGTGTGTGAACTTGCACGTGGTGGGCGGTTTTCGAAGCTTCGTCAGGTACGCGGACACTGATTCATCTTGCTGCTGTCGGCGGTTGGTGAATCTGAAGCGCCCTGTAAGTGAGGACTTAAAATGCGGCTTCAAGAGTGTGACGAGATTATTGAGGGATTTGGGGACTGGGTAGTCCGCTGATACCAGGTTAGACAACGTGGAGAAGGTGGCTATCCTAATACTGGAGGGGAAGATAGCTCAGCACCGGTCTGATTCTGTTTTCAGGTCAATCGCGTTGGGTACTATGAATCTGTCGAAGACCTTAATCCAAGTTTTAAAGTCATCAAACGGAGGCACAAAACTCCCTAATGCTCCAATAACTTACATTATGAACTACTAATACAACTGACCCTAATAAAACATGTTAGTCGATCATACTCTGATATGAAACTTTTCTTTCAATGGAGACGGTGGTGAGAATCCTCATCGTTTTTCATAACCCATGTGGACACAGCTCATCTCATCATTTTTGGTATCCCATCCTCGTTGCCAAAAACGTGTAGTGTATGCCGTGAATTAGGGTCTAACACAGACGGCGTATTTCAAATACCACACGCTAACGTATTTCTATATTCAACTTTAATGTACAATTACTAAGTACAGTTTAAAAACATGATCGATACTCAACTAAATTCCCTATCTACGAATGACCTAGCTCTACGTAGCGTGCTCTATACACGGCTCCTCGTTGCAATGCCCAGCTTTACGCAGCGTGCCTTGTACACGGATACTACAATTTTGTTGTAAAATATTTTTTTAGTTTTATTTTTGCAGAATGTTTTACCTATGTGATACTCAATCTTTTTTTACACGCATATTCTTCATTATCCATGCTTTGAGATTTTTCTCAAAACTGCTACAAAAATAAACTTTCATAAATTTCAGAGAAGTAAATAAAATATATATGGTTTCTTATAAATTACTTATGAAAAAGTACTTGCTTGTTCTAAATTCTCATTAACTTTTTGTGAATCTTTCTCAAGTTGTTGATTTGATTAAGTATTGTTTAGAATAAACTTGCAAAGCTTGCAACGTATAGCGAAGTGGCGAAGCAGTCAAAGACGAGTTGAATGATATGCTACATGTCGTATGTTGCTATTTTGAAAATTTGAAATCGTAAAGGTCACTAACGCTGACCTTTGACCAATCAGTTTCAAAATCACTAGCAAACAAGTTTTTTTGGTCCCCTGTCGATTGGTGAAAACAGAATTTGGAAATTCCCAGCCGTGCTCGAGTTTTTGCTCGGACGGACTTAATAATGGAATTTAGTGTTGGCAGTACTTTTAAAATGTTCAGTACATCAACAAATCATATATTAACAGTTATTCAGTTTTATCATTGCTTGCAGCAGTATGATCAGCCAAATAAACGAGAATTAACGAGTTAAAGTTCTTTTTATTAGTGAGCTTTGGTTTTGTCTATTACCGAAAAAAATCTGTATGAATAGAAGCACATAAAAATGTTGTATTTTTGAATAGTGCTTTAAATACTCAACAGATATATCCAATACTTCCTTGAAGGGATTGTCATCTCATGGTTCTATTTTCGCGTGCGGGGTTGCTAGATCCCCTTCGGGCGCCTCCCCAGGTGGCGGATAGGGGAATGCCTTCCAGATATGGATGGTACCGGAAAAATAAAACATGGGGCCGGCGAAGAGATTGCTCTGTAAGCAATCCCAGAACGAACTTAAAAAAACCTTTCGATTTCGATTTCGAATTTCGGGAAAATTAGAAATCGAATATCTCGAAAATTATTCGACATAGAATTTTTTCGACTTCATTTTCGAATTCAGCGTAAAATTTCCTATAAGAATCCATTTTAAAATTTAAAAAAATCCATAATTTTGTGACAGCGACAGACAGACAGACAGACAGACAGACCGACCGACAGACCGACAGACATATAGAATTCAGTAACGAACTTTTTAAGTTCGTTGAATATCCGGGGCGGACCAAAACTGGCATGACGTAGGGCAGCAGCTACGACATCACTGTGTTGTGACCACTGAAGAATGAGTTCCTTAAGGGCCCAACAACAGAGACTTCTAGGCGACAATCACTTCAGATTAATCGGCTAGAAGACTGCGATGGGGAAGGCAACGGGAAACCACCCCATTATGTTTTCCCTAGTACAACTAACATGGCACAGACTCAAGATAATAGATTCGTTACTGATCATGGAGATCGGACTCCAAGATCCGGCAGGAGAGGACATCCTTCAAAAAGTCGGGCCTCTCAGGTCGTCAGCAGGCGAAATCCCTACACTTTCAATAAAAACACACCTGTCTTGAATACCTACAGACGAACTACTAAGATAGGTACATGGAATGTGAAAACCATGTACGAAGCTGGTAAAATATATAATACCATCAAGGAAATGACAAGGTTATCCGTAGATATTCTGGGGATCAGTGAGATGCGATGGACTGAATCAGGACAATGCTTAATAAACGAACACAATATTTACTACTCAGGAAACACTAACGGTGAACATATACATGGAGTTGGCATTATTCTTAACAAAAAAATTAGCAGATATGTTACAAACTTTGTCCCAATCTCTGAGAGAATACTTCTAATTCAGATTAACACATTCCCCATCAAAACCAATATAATCCAAATATACGCACCAACGGCTGACAAATCCGACGATATAATTGAAACATTTTATGATGATCTGAATAACGTCATGAAGAAAGTAAAAAAGAATGAACTGACATTAGTAATGGGCGACTTCAATGCCAAGATAGGCCAAGGAAGCTGTGGTGAAATCATAGGACCGTTTGGACTGGGAGAACGTAATGAACGAGGAAATCGATTAAGTATTTTTGCAACAGAACAACAACTAGTCATCACCAACACGTTCTTCAAGTTACCACCAAGACGCCTATACACTTGGAGGTCCCCCCAAGATAACCCAGAACACGTCGTCAGAAATCAGATCGACTATATCTTGATCAATAAAAGATACAGAAATGCAATAACAGCAGTAAAGACATATCCAAGTGCGGATGCCAAATCTGACCATAACCCTCTTGTCGGCACGATAACACTCAAATTGAAGAAAGTTAAACAACAAGCGAAGAAATACGATTTGAGGAACTGAAGGATAAAGATATAAAACAAGAAATACAGCAACATATTAAAAGAAAAATCAAAGAAACAGATATAGCAGCCGACACAAAGAGAAATCCAGAAGCTTAAAGAGACAAATCAAGAAATTCTTGACATATATTTACGCCCAATGAGAGCGAAAAAGAAGATGTGGATGACAGACGACATATTGAATATGATGGAGGAAAGACGGAAAAATAAGAACAAAGACAATACCAGATACACACAAATCGACAAAGAAATAAAGAAAAAGATTAGAGACGCCAAAAACGCTTGGATGGCGGAAAAGTGCAAAGAGATTGAATCACTAGATAGTAAACATGACTCTTTCAATCTGCACAAAAAAGTGAAAGAAGCAGCAGGATTACAACGACCAAAGAAAACCGGATGCTTACAAGATAATGAGGGCAATACAATATTAGATGTAAATGAAATAAAAATAGTTTGGAAAAACTATGTTGAGAAGACCTTCGAAGATAAGAGAAACAACGATACACTAAAAACAGGGGACTCGATAGGTAACACAGGACCGGAAATTAGTCAAGAAGAAGTGATAGCCGCAATAAAAGGAATAAAGGACGGAAAGGCGACGGGGCCAGACAACTTCCACGCAGAAATTCTAAAAAACATGGAGAACGATGAAATTAAATGGCTCACGGCCATGTTTAATAACATATACGAAACAGGAGTAATCCCACTTGAATGGCTTAAATCCACATTTATAACCCTACCGAAAAAATCGAATGCGAAAAAATGTGAAGACTATAGAATTATTAGTCTAATGAGCCACCTTCTTAAAATAATGCTAAAAATAATACATAGGAGGACATACAAAAAATGCGAAGCGCAACTAACTCGCACACAATTTGGCTTTCGAGACTCATTAGGTACAAGAGACGCTCTTTTCGCCATTCAAGTCCTCATACAAAGATGCAGAGACGTGAACTGTGACGTGTATATGTGTTTTGTAGACTATCAAAAGGCTTTCGATCGGGTCAAACACGACGAATTAATATTAATCTTAAAAACAATTGGTCTAGATGATAAAGATCTACGTATCATTAACAACATTTACTATAACCAATCAGCAACTATCAAGATAGATAACCAAATGATTGAGGAGATCAAAATAGAAAGAGGTGTGAGACAAGGCTGTGTGCTATCTCCGCTACTCTTTAACATCTACTCCGAACACATCATAAAAACAGCTTTAGAAGATACTGACGAGGGAATACTCATTAACGGAGAACGGCTGAACAACGTAAGATACGCAGACGATACAATTATACTGTCAGATAACCTAGAAGGCCTACAAGCCCTAATAACACGCGTAGCAGAATCAAGCCAAAAATATGGTCTAAACTTTAACATCCAAAAAACTAAATACATGGTCATCAGCAAGAATCCAATACCACCGGGACGTCTAATAGTTAACCAACAACAGATAACACGAGTTGAGAAATACACATATCTAGGGACAAGTCTAAACGAACAATGGGATCACTCAACTGAAATAAAGCAAAGAATTGAAAAAGCCAGGGCAGCGTTCATTAAAATGAACACAATATTCAAGAGCCACGACCTCTTAATACCAATAAAAATTCGTTTACTGAGATGCTACGTATTCACAGTGCTCCTGTACGGGGTCGAATCTTGGACGCTGACCGAGGCTACTACCAAGAAGTTAGAGGCGTTCGAAATGTGGTGTTATAGACGCATCCTGAAAATGTCATGGGTCGACCGGATTACAAATAGAGAAGTACTGCGTAGAATGCAGAAAGACTGTGAAATAATCATCACTGTCAAAAAACGTAAAATGGAATACCTGGGGCACATAATGCGTAACGAACATCGATATGGCCTACTGCAACTCATCTTGCAGGGGAAAGTGTAGGGAAAACGAGGCTCAGGACGTAGAAGAATATCATGGCTACAGAACCTAAGGAAATGGTTCTCTTTAACAACAACTCAACTTTTCCGTACAGCAGCCAATAAAGCTAGGATAGCCATGTTAATAGCCAACATCCGAAACGGATAGGCACTGCCAGAAGAAGAAGGTTCTATTTTAATGTAGATGTTTTATTTTTCAGATTACTTTTTTCATGAGTTATAACAGTGTATGTGATATTGGTTAGCTCGTAGTTTGAATTTGAATCAGACTGAACATTTTTCAGATTTTTCTCTAAGGATATACAGTTAGTCTCATAAATTTTTGAAAATTTTAAAAAGTATTTATATTTGAGTACTTACAAAACATTATTACACCCTAATTTAGAAAGACATTCAATAGTGATTATTAACCAGTATCGCATAGCAACTATTTTGCATAATGGACAGCGTATGGAGCGAATAATGTTCTAATAGTTAATATGCGTTTACTCCTTAGTCGGTGCTTTATTATAAGATCAGGTATTTTTGATTGGATTTGCGTCGGGAGATTAAAACGGGCAATGCAAACTATTAGTTCCAGTTTCTTCTTTGCAAGTGGTACACAGCCAACAACAATGTTTGGAGTCGTTACCTTCTCCTTTGCCCAAGAACGTCGTTTATCTAGGCGTTTTTCGATAAGCAACTGTTTTATGGTCATACTTTGTTGTGCTATGTTGTGGGGGTTCTACATGTTGCTTGAATGTCATAAGCCTTTGTTTGCAAGTCTTAGGCGAGTTTGACGACATGCTAAGTTTGGATTTTTTTCAAATAATTCTACTATCAGTTTGCTTTACGGTCTTTTGTTGAGGATGCTTATTTCTTTCCCTAACAACTTTGGTTTTCTGTTATACACCTTACTCACTTTTACATGAAATTTTACGACTCATGCAGGATGTTTCTGTAATATTCATTTGCATACTTTTGGGACGGTAACATAGATAATAATAATGGTAAGGCTCTACGCCCCGCGTGGGAGCACGGCCTGCGAACTGAGAGGTTAAGGCTCTCATACGTTCGCTCTCTCTGACCGGTCGTCGCGCACCATCTCTGATGCGGGGCGATGTGGCAAGCACCGCGCCTAAGACGACCGCCATTATTACCCCTTGTTCGAATGAACGCAGGTACTCAATTATTTTTAGTGACTGAGTAGGCCACCCGCCAGGCATCAGAGAGCACAGGGAATTGAACCCGAGTCCATCAGCATCGCAGCCCGTCCCTCAACCACGAGACTACGCTGGCACTGGTAGCATAGATACATAACTTTAAATTTCTTTGCAAAAGCATCACTAATCATGAAACAAAATCATGTTTTTTGCACACAGCAGGAAAACTGAGTTGCAGTTTGCAAAACGTATTAGAGTATACTTTAAGGAACTGTTACACCTTACTTTTGTGGGACCATTCATGTCAAAGGCCTTTTATAAGTTATCAGTGAAGTGCCTTTTTAAATGCGCTTGTAAAACGGCAGTTTATACGCCAGCAAGCCTAGTATTTGAGAGAAAACCGCGGTTATCGACCAGTTTTTGTTCAGTCTGGTTAAAACACTACTTATAGATAATTGTGGTAAAATCGGAAAAGAAAATAGAGGTAGTATATAAAGTGATATGAAATTATATCTGCTTAGAAAGTGATAAGGTAAAATTTGGGCCTTTAGTTGGTTTTACACTTATGTAAACCAAAAAATCAAAAAGATTAAGATATATACAGAATTCAAAAGAATCTTAAATAAAACAAATTTGTTTATGTTATGACAGATGTGTGGGTAGTTCTATATATAAAACTAGAAAATTGGTACAAATGTCCCAAATTTAACATCCCCTTTCATTTACTGTTGGTAAAAGAATTTATAAATGAGTATAAAACATTTTTATCTAGAATTTTAGAAGCTGTACGACGTCTGAGTTATTTTAGACCATATTTGAAATTTCTAATGTTGGAGGCAATTACGTTTTTGAATTCTAGCAAGGTGAAATACTTTGTGAATCGGTTGGAGCACATTATTATTAGTGTAGCAATTCCTCATTATAAATGAAACTATTTAGTAATTAATCAATAAATAATAGTTTATAGATTGTAAAATTAACTTAGAAGCAAAGACCTTAAAACAACTTAAAGTTTATAATTTTGATATAAAAGCTAAAATGTATTTTAAACCAAAATTACAATAGGAACTGCAGTGAAAATTGGTGCAAACATCAACTTGGTTGATATTTCTTGTGATCTGAAAGATTACTTGCTTTTTTCGAACATCACAAGGAAAAATTATATGATTCAATTTTCAGTCTGTTTCACTGAATTGTAATGTTAATTTGTAAAGAGCGGATTACTCAGCTAATTCTCCCTTTTGGTTTTTAGGTATTTGCTCCATATTTTGGAGGGCTGATGAATTCTATATCGGAAAAAGAAAGTAGTTTGGAGTTGATAAATTTGATTACGCTTTTCTCGACATGTCTTCTACAGAACTGAGGCTAAGGAGCATAGACTAGTGAATAGGGCTGGTGTGATAAAATACAGGTCAGCGATTATTTCTGTCGTTTTAGCGGTGTGTGATTGTACGTTGTCCCGAAGCAAAATAGCTTTTCTTCTTTCCCTATTAGAGTAAGGACTTTTACGCCCATCGTATTATTAACACGCATCAGCATTGCTGATGGTAGATATCGGTTTTTTTACTTGTCGCTGATCTGACCGTATACATAACAATGTCTTCCTGATATAGATATTCGACTGTGTATTACTGGTCGGCGACCTACTCGCGCGTGAAATCTTTATTCTTGAATTTAAATACCAACGATATAGCAATATCGTAGAGTTTACTTTTTTCCAGTTGTGAGTTTGTGATGAACCCAACGACTTTCCTTGTGAATTCTCATCTCAGGTAGACGCTTAAAAATTGCTTGACGTGTTACTCTGAGTGTGAGTTCCCCTGAGAGCTATAAGTGTGACAGTAATTTTTTTCGAAAGGTTGTTCCAGATCCTCATCTTTGATTTTACCTTGATGTTTAACATCGTGAAGGTCAACATTTCCCTGCTGGTACTACTTCTAGAAATTTACTGGCGCTCTTGTTCATTAGAAAATCAAAAGAAAGTAATGTTGAAATGTTTGTGCGTTTGCCACTGTTTTTTATGTTTCATATTGTTTTCACAAAAATCTAGATAATTTACGTTTTAAACAAGTGTCTCGTTGATAAAAATTTTGAATTTAAAAAGTGTATAATTACTTTGAATGGAATTAAAGTTATCGGCTTAAGAATATTGTAACTGAAAATGCCTTACCATTTAGAGAAATATATATTTAAAGTACTTACACTGCGTATGTAGTACTGCACAACTACTTAAGTCGAATAAAATTTGTGCTTTCCTTATTTTAAAAAATATGAATGATACAACTCCAAATAGACGAATTTATGATAACTACTGCACGTCAAAAATGGTTCTAAATAGCTTTGAAAAAGTTTCTTTCGGTTTTCATCTTTCTAGACCTTATTCCAAGATTTTTTTTGTTTAAGACAGTTCGTCCCTTGTCAGTTTTAGAATAACGAAAAAGCTTAGAAGAAAGAAATAACGTAATTGATAGAAATAAAGGATAACCTTTTTAAGAGTCTTAAATTATTTGATATTTAATATACTACTTTTGCATGAAAGAGTAGCTGAATTACTATTAGTTACAATACATATTCAAGAAGAGAGAAACGTTTGTACTTAACTATCAAAGTAATATAACAATAACAATTTGTGGTTGGTATAGCACTACTCAAAATAAGGAAGTTAAACAGAAGATATTGAAGAGCTTTAGAAGTTTTAAATTTTCAAAAGATTGTGTATAGGATTAGGCCTAATTAAGTAATATTAAAATAGATACCTACGCATTATAAGGATTGTACTACCGGTAAAAGCAGTTGCTGTTTTTATGCACAATTTTACTTGGACATAATCACTATTTTATAAAGTGAAAATGAGAGATAGACAAAGGGAAATGAAGAAACATCAAAACATTGAAGGATATAAAAAACACAGAAACAAATATACAAGAAAAATATATAGAAAGTATTCAGAAATTAGAAAGTTATGCAGATTTTTGTAATTGTAGAAACAACAACTCTTACGCTTATGTCCATTTGTCTTAGGTGATAAAAATATAGTAATTAATCTGCTACTGATCTTTTCTGTTATTATCCGCTTCCCTGTGCTTTTATGTTTGTGTATCCTGTGTATTATGTGGCTCTATATACATACCTTAATCGTGTTGATGCTTGGTAATGCTTTTCTATGCAACAAACCGCTTATGTTTTCTTTATAACGTTTAGTTATTAAAGAGCTCTTGCTGACTTGATTGTTATAATTTTATTACAAATTGGCAGCACCGAACACTCAATATACAAACAAAAGCTATTATATATGTCAACGAGAAAAATAAATTGACATGTTTTGAACTAACTTCTCCTTCTAACATTAAAGTAGGTACTTTTTATATTTACTATTTATCAGAAATACTTTAAATTTAGTTAAACATTTATCATAAATATATAATGCCTTAGTTTTTGTAACACATCCTGCTCTTAATGTTAGGTACAGTCTTCTAAAGCGCTTAAACGTTCACAGCTCTGTGCGTCGCATTTTCACTATTGTCTCCGCTGCGGTCCTGTTTTTCAGAGCCGCTCTGCCAGCCAGAATCCATCGTTCCGTCGCTGTGAGAACCCTGCCCTTGGATTTCCTCATCTTCGGTGCTGTTTGCTTCGCCGTAGAGCAAGCCCACCGGGTTGACGCCCAGGTTTTGAATCAAAGTGGAAATGTTCGACCCCAGATTTTTGCGGCTGGGGGACTGGTTTAGATTTAAAGTCTTGGGGGGCATACTTTTGGACGCCGGCGCGTTGAAATTTTGATTCATATTTTGATTATTGAAGTTTGGCGGCATATAGTTTTGGCTGAAGTTGTTAAGACTAGAAATGGTACTTGCAAGGTTGCTAAAAGGTGCTGCGGTTGCGCACGTCACGGGAGTGTTGAAATTTTGCCTGAAAGTCGACTGATTCGACTGTTCTTGGATAATTTCATATTGTGCGTCAGGCGCCAGAAATTGATCAAGACTTGAATTTGAAAATGTGCGATGGCGCGGTTTTCCCTGCGCCTGCTCGACGTTGGTATTCTTTTCAGGAAAATAATTATGACAGCACTCGGTTTTTGGAAAATTTGGCGATACAGGGTGAAATGGTATCGTCAGTAGTTTCCGTCAAAGGTGTTTGAACACTGCTGCATAGACTATTTTGAGAAATATCCTTAGGTAAGAGTTGAACAGAAGGGTCTGTGTTGAGATCAGAAGCATCATCTGTATTTGGCAGAGGAAAAGGCAGTCGGCTTCTGGTAGACATTTGCCGCTTTCCTAGTCTGTGTGCTAAATATTCTTCGTCTTCTGTAACTGTAGATGATGAGATGTTTTCTTGAAAATTCTGTAGTATTTGATTATTTGTGGCGATCTCTTTTTCATTTGGATGATTCTGTTTATGAACATTTTGCATTGGAATAAGTCGAGGTTTCTGGACATCTAAGGCCTCATCGTACAATGAGGAATCTTGGCCATCATTTTTGACAGATATATTACAACAGCTGCTGACATCAGCAAAGTAAACTTCAGACTCTGTCGGTTCCGCTTTAGGAGTAGAGCCTTCTTGATTTTGGAAGGCTGCGTTTTCGACTCCCTGCAGTCTTGGCAAGAAGCGGCACTGCTGAGAATCGTTAGTAGTCTGTGCATGTCCGTCTGGTATTTCTGCTTCGTGGTAACTGTGGTCATCGGTGAGCTTCTGACTATCTTCTTCCGCGTAACTGTGGCAGCTTTGTCCAAACACATTTTGAACATTGGTCCTGTTGTTTGAGATTTGAGTTACAGATTTAACGGAAGAAATGTCAACCCTTTTCTTCATTTTACGTACAGGCAAGGTGTGGGCTACGTGGTCTACGCAACTAGAGGTGTCGGTGCTTTCGTTGTTATCATTGGGTTGGTGTACTTCTGTCTCCACGGTGTTTTCGTAATTCTCTTTACTGGAATGCTGGATGCGGCTACGTCGTAGTTGCATGTCTTGGAAAGCTTGATTTTGGTTATCTTGGTTCATTTGGCAGTGTGCATTGTGAGCGTGTGGATGGTGATGCATGTGGTGATATCTGCATGAAATGTGGAATTACTTAAAATAACGTAAAACAGTTTTCATTTGGTGTTACCGAGATGGAGAATGAAAAGGTCGTCTAGCGGGCGAATTTGGATTGGAATATGGCGGAGGAGGCCCCCATACGTACACACCTCCAACTGGTCTATTATCAAGAATGCTGTATGAACCAGTCGAACCCGACACTGGATCTGAAGCAGTTTGTGTGGACTCTCCCGTGGGCCGATTACTAAACCCGTACTGGCTATCAGAACTGCTCATTCCACCTTGGTATGTTAGTGAATTATCCCTACGGTAAATTTTTGTTATTTTATGTTATTTCTTTGTATCCAGACAAGATCGATTTTACTTTTAAAAAGTTGTAGTGGTTCAAAAAACTACTGTATAAAGTATAAGTAATAATGAAGCGTAAAAGATGATTTAAGTAGTTAAATAAAAGACAATGTTACCGGAATGGTGTATTACAGCAACTAATTGTAACATTGGTTATAGATAAATTTGAAATGCTTATACATTTCCAGATTTTCCATAAATAACTACGTACCTGGGAGAATCTGCAATATTTTGCTGATTTGTGTTTGCTCTACTCCAAGGCAGTCTCCTCCAACTCCATCCCCCAAGGGTTCTTTCTCTTCCATGACCCTCTCCTGCCGCTTGCGGCCCCTCTTCCCCAGGATTTGGCGAGTAAAATTGCCTACCCTTCCTGGAGTCCAGAACCTGCATGCAAATTCATTTGAATAATTTACCTTGCGTACAGGTTAAATTGAATTAAATACCGCTCCAGGGCGTGATGTGTGTCCCAGGGGTATAGGTGAGGTCCTGCTGATAAGGGTGGGTAGCGACACTCTTCGCAGCAGCTACAATATGTTGTCGTCGGGATTGAAGGACCTCTCATGGAACTATGCGTGCTAGCAGGAGCGCCGCCTTGTTGCTGATAGAGAGACCTGCAGCGTAGCTCCAGCTGCTCCCAATACATCTTCTTTTTTTCATGACTGCAATTCGTGACGGTACTTTATGAATCTTCCAAAAGTCATAACTTATATTACCTAAGCAGTTGATAAACAAGCATGCAAGAGAATATGCAGACCAATATTCCACTAACAGACAGGCCGAACATTGCCCGAAGGCAAGAATACAGAGCCCCGTGGATTACCTCACAATCGGGTGTTGAATCAAATACGAATCTCATGCCTGAAACAAGAACACGAAGCTTCTCATTTTATGAGAGAGATGTGGAATAAGTTTACCCTCGTCGGTTGAGGCGTGGGCTTCAAGTAACACGGAGTAACAAGTACATGTACGGGTTTTTTGGGTGTAGACGCATTCTCGCAAGGTTTGCAAACGATTCATGTGTATAACCGTGGTCGTGATTGTCACAAGAACGCACGTCAGCGCGCATACCAAGCAGCATAGGCCGCAAACCTTAATCTGCAACAGTAGCAATAATAATTCACGCGGCGATGGCGGATTTGCCGCATACCAAATAGCTGTAGCGATTTTTTCTTCTAGCTAGGCTTATCACACACAGTCCAGTTAAAATTAACTGAAACGTAACAATCAATGTAAAGGTTGCTTAAGACTAAGCGGAAGGAAAGCGTTACCATAGTTGCAGGCACGAAGGTAGGAATAGTTTCGAAGTACCCTAAGGTGGATGTGTAAGATCGTAGCAGGAAATAGACCGCCAAAAACAGCGCCCCAAGTATTGTTGCCAACCCACCACACGCGCAACACCAGAACACGTACTTCCGAATTCCTCCTGCATTGTTGCTAGCTGAAATAAGAGTGTAATTGAATATTTTTTAAATAAAATTTAATAATTTAATGTTGTACGTGGTACTAAATAGTCATTAAAAGAATTGTATTGCTAAAGTCATTAAAACAGTTTGGTATACAGTTTTTTAATTGACTTTGTGACACTACAATGCTATAAATATTCATTTTAAAATTATAAAATTTTAAATTACATTTAATATAGTTATTCATTCCTCTACACTTTACGGTAGATGAGGAATTGATTATATATATATATATATATATATATATATATATATATATATATATATATATATATATATATATATATATATATATATATATATATATCCATAGATGAGCATCAAAGTTAATAACAAAGTGGTCAGATGCAGAATGAGGCTTTTATTGAAGAAACGTGCAAATTACTACAAATGCTTTATCACGCGATATATTTTTGTTAATGCGTGTCGAAAAGTAGGAATTATATTTAAATTTTCTATTACTCTCTACAGTATAATATATTTACAGTTGGTTGACATTTACATTGGGTAAAATATTTGAAACGGTGTTCATTACCGTAAAAGCCTCCAAATGAGCATTGAAGAGGTACTGCGTTATCTGCTAAGACACCTGATTTCTTGTGAACGTGGACCATTAGAGGAAAGAGAAAGCAATCGAGACAAAGAACGATAAATTGACAGTAAATGATGTTATAGTAGGGTTCATGACAATCAAACGATGTTTAGAAGCTCAGAACATTACAGGACAAAGTACGACCACAAAACCGTTGCTTACCGAATATGCGTGGGTATATAATTTAGAAAGAAACTGCAGCAACAGTATGTTTATTGGAGAGGTATTATTTTGAATTTTTTTTACTTCTTTGCTCTGTACGTGGGAAAAAACTATCCACACTCTATTAAATACCTTGTTAAGCTGTTTGGGGTTGTTTTAGTGAATGGGGATTTAGAACAGACATCCTTTTACAAAAACTTTAAGTGTAAAAAATATTGTTAAACGATACGAGAAGTCTTTGACTTTACATATTGCATATAATATTATAAAATATTATAAATAAAATTTCGTATACTGTTAATACTTGTACAAAAAATCAACCGGAAACTTTTGTGGGACTAATTGCAAATATATTATGCTATAAAGAGAGTAATAAAAAATTCTAATATAAATATGGTAAGCTTCAAAACCTCAGATTTAAGTTGAAACATATCATAATTTATTATATATGTGTGAATTTGGTGAATCTTCAACAAGATTTAACAATTTCTAAATGAGAATAGATGAATATGCTTTGATATAAGTAAAAGATTTTTCTAATTAATCTTGGAGTTAGTCTAATTACTGTTTTATAGAACAGTAGCTTTTGGCAAATGAAGAATAAGTTCTTATTGCTTATTTAAGTTTTTATTAAGAGTTTGTTGACCAATTTAACATATCACTACATTATGGTCAAATTTGCAAATACATCCGCAGAAATTATTTAGAAGAACGGAAGATAAAGATGTAGAAGGTACATTTTCTGACAAAGGCAACCCTAGGTGAAATGAATCGACTGATTTCTGGCTTAAAAAATAATTGCGGTTAAATTACTGAATTTTTTTTCCACTAAATAGAAAAAGTTAGAAAAGTGCAGAGAAAACCTTATTTTTCACTAGTGATGATTTGATGGACAGTAGCTTATTATTTCTGTTAAAAGATGGTATCAGCAGAAGGTGCTAAATTATGTTAAGGAAACTTTTGTCGATGAAGTTTAATTAATTAGTCAGTAGTAGATTTCAATCTCCTGAATTTACAGCGGAGAGTTCTGCGCATTATAATAGTGTCCTGCAGAAATCAAATTTTGGACAATCAACAAAGATGCTTAGATGAAATTTCAAAATAAAGGTAGAGAATATCTGAGCTAGGCAGTTTCAAAGTTAGTATTTAATATTAGGTTTCCTTAATATTTACTTCATGCCAACACTACAAATACAAAAGCCATTGCTTGTAAATTAGAAGATTTGTATAATGAGATTAGTGTTTGCTTTAGTTAATTCTTGTTTGAAAGTTTAATTTCTAAACCGAGTTTTATTGCGCTCCATTTTCAGTCCTAGCATTTAATCGCATCCAAAAATACGCGTGGAATTTGTCGTTAAAGTTAGTTTTAGTTGAGCTTTGGCATCCAAACAGAGCCAAGGGTTATTCCAAAGATCTTCAACTTGCCTGGCAGTCGGTACATAATGGTTTTAAAAGGAATTTCCAGCGGCTGTTTTAATTAACGTTTTATAGCAGAATTTCTCACACTACTCGCGCCGCAGGCCGACAGATAGGAAATGCACATTACTTACCATAAAATTTAATTATTCGCACATTTTGTTTAATAATTTTCATAGTAACTTCGTATAAACAAAAGACTTCGTATTTAATAATCGAAAAGTTCCAAAAACGGCAAAATTGCATTGGTGTAACATGTATTTTGATTTATTTTGTACTTATTGCACCGCATAAATGATATGCTTTTTGAAATTTAGTTTGATACTTCTATTTACATTTCTTCTTTGGTGGCCATGAAAAAATGGATCCGTCCACCAAACAATTACTAAAATGTAGTTTGGGGTAAGTTCCACATCCTTCATATTTGCATGATGTGACATTTTAGAACTACCATCTGTTTTTAAAAGCTTTAAATGTTCCACTGAAAAAAATTCTGTCGAATAAAGAAGCGATCGAAACTCCAAACGGTTGGTTTGACGATCCTCAATAAAACCACCTTTCATAGGAACTCAGGAAACTTCTAGAGAATGCTAACGGAAATTAAAAAACATTTGAACCACATTTGCACTTGCTTTTATTGTAATTTTGGAAATTTCTAAATAAATTTTTGTCTTCTAAATTTATTAAAATGAATAAATGAATTGGTACGTGAACCTAAGCAACATAAATAAACGTGAAGAAATTCTGGTCGATTAACAAATATTATAAAAGAGATCAACAAGAAATAAAAGTGTATTTAGGATACACTATGTCAAAAAATATAATTAATGGACGCTTTAATTGAATTTTAAAAGCTTAAACTTAAGAAAGTCAAATTTTTATGATCTATATTTCTAAGAAAAATTGTAACCTTTGCAAAAACGACCTAACTTATTATTTGGTGTTTTTAACGTTTATCTGATAATTTTTCGCTGTAATTTTCTGAATGGAAAAATTCGCTTTAATTAAAAATTTACTAAGTGTATCAATCAATTATCTTCAGGGATGCCAAGTACAACTTAAAAATTGATTTGCAACTAAATCCGACTGAAGAATACTACAACATTTAACGCTATCAAGGAGAAATTTGGTTAGTTTACCCATACCCCCACAAAGGTTTCACATACTCGTGACTAACTTTCTGTGCTACCTTATAAATTATCTAATTAGCTATTAACGTTGCTCGTAATATTCTAAAGGTCATTATCATAAACCATTACTTTAGATTATCTCCAAGAGCATAATATTATAAAAGTGATGATTTAAAACTGCACCGATCTTTAGTTAATGTCAGAGCTTACTGTAATTGAAAAATACCTTCTAGGTCATGTATGTGTTCGCAACCGTTACATTAAGTGCTGCTATGGTCCAAAACAGGTGCAAGTGGGCGTTTTCTTATCACATGAATTACCTACCATGTGCAAGAGGATAAGGCGGCAGTGGTTGCAATGGATGCGGCACGTGGTACTGCACTACTTGCATTACGGGATAACCATGCATTGTTATGACACTTAATACGATCACACCTGTTGTGCACAAATATTTACGTAGACATCCAACCCCTAGCGCGCTTAAACAACTTGGCCATTGCTAATGAGACACTAAGCGGATTTTGATTCAATAAGCTCGCGTTAGCATTATCACCAGTTTACATTACAGTCAAGATTATATGATTTTAAAAGGCGGTTCCGTTATAGTAGGTGCATTATTGGGGACCGATGTGGAGGTTTAAATATGAATTAAGTGATTGTCACGACACACATTTTTAAATAGCAAGATACCGATGAAGACGTTGGTTATAACACAACACAGTTACACTTCGCAGGCTCACTTGTGATTCCTCTGAATAAGATCGCGTTCAAGCACGAGGGGAAAATTCATTTAAAGGGCAGGGCTGTGTCGGCACATATTTGGCTTAGTGGAAACCGGCAGCAAAAGTTAACGCTAAAAATATCACAATTAAAACTAATTCGGTCGTTAAACTATCTGGGTTTTGTCGGACGGATTCGGCGTATGTGTGGCTTTTAACTGCGATATTAAGATTCGTTCGGACCATATTATTTAGTACTACCCTGATCCCGGGCCGACGTCAGAGCGACGCCGACGTCTTTCACTCTAATAGTCGATATTTTCACTCCCCCACCAGCGCCGGCTGCACGAATTTTCTTTGATAACACCCTTTATTGCAGGTCACTTTATAAATACAGCATCAGGGAACTGCGCAAATGGTGTCTGCGTTTTTGCGAGTTTTTGCGAGCCGTACAGAGCTGTTTTTCCCGGATTGAACCGCGCGGAGTTTTTAGTACACAGCTATAAATCGACAGTAGCAAAAGTAGTTTGTTGTATAAGAGAATATTCCGTGCCACTGAAATAATAATGTTGCCTAGAAATTAAATGTTATTTCAATAATTAGTTATATTTTTAAAACTCTGATGTCAATTGATTTCAATTTATTAACATATTGAAAAATTTTCTTTTTTAAAGATAGTATAAAATCTACTGTACTAATGGTTTGTTGTATGTGACCAAAACTGATTTCAAAAAAGAATGAAAAAAAAATAGTGGCAACAGCAAAACACAAAATAAATGGTTTGTTTTGGGAAAAATATTTTTCAAATGAAGAGAATTTGTATAGCTAGATCATATTTCGGACTATAACTACGTCTTATATAAATAGCTAAGAAGCATTAAGATATCTGTACAAATTATATGATCAAGTACTAACTATAGGAAATGCATTTTGATAGAGTGATTTGTTAGGTCAGTTAGTTGACTTTTCAGTATTCTTGACTCTTCATTATCTACTAGTGGGTTACAAATTTGTATGTATGCATTTAACACTGCATTTTGTAATTTCCTCTTTTATTGTAGGTATTTCGATATTTTTGTGTAATAATATATTTGGTATATACCGTGGTGCATTGGTTATACCAGTAGAAACTTAGAGTGGTATGCTATATATCTATATGGGCTTTAAAACTAATTTATATAATAATAATTTATTGCCATTTGAAATTTCTGATTTTTTGCCAAGTAATCAGTAAATCTGACTAAATTCCTTGCCTCTTTGATTTATTTTTGTAAACATATACGTACGATATGTCAATCTTCCATCCAAATGATGAAGGCCTTAGTATTCTATTACGCTTTTGTGTGGCCAATATATAAATCAGGAGTGAAATCAAATATAAAACATTATCGGTCTATAAGTATTCATTATATTATCCCTAATGTATTTATTTGAAACGATAATAAGGAAAAAAAATTAAAAGAATCAATCACTTCTTTTTTCCGACATGGTTTGATGATTGAGAACTCAACATTAACAAAGCTATTAGTTGTTAATAATTATATACTTGAAAGTATTAAAAGAGGTATACAAGTTGATGGTATATACATACTAAATATTAAGTTGGTTTGAGTCTTTTTTTCAGACGGCCTAAAATTATTATTTTCTTGTGATTCTATGTACTACAAAATACATGGGATGGAATTGTTGCTTCGTCTAATTCAGATTCTTTAAAATTAAATTTTAAGAAGTCTTCAGCATTGACATTTTATATAATTCAGCACCCTAATTACATCTCATAGCTAATAAATGGTGAAGTTATTAATAAGCCTGATATCGTTAAAGATTTTGGTATATTGTTTGATCATAAATTATCGTTTATATGTCATATTTAAATTACTAGCCGAAATACCCGTGTATTTAATAATATTTATACACTAAAACTGTTATATTCTTCGATCGTTCCATCTTTGCTAGACTATTGTTCCCAAATTTGACGTTCCTGTTATGATATCCATTCACACAATATCGAAAATTTTTTAAACATTTCCTTAATAAGGTTGCATTAACTCTTGGAATTTTCTATGAAAATATAAGGTATAGTGAGATTAATTTTCTAATACAACTATTATCACTCAATGTCAGACGTATCAGTTGAGATCTTGCTTTGTTATTTAAACTTATGTATTTGCACTCATATTGACCTGCTTTTCTGAGTCGTGTTTTCGTATTAATGCTAAATCATTTAGTAATTGTTGTAATTTTTAATTACAATATTTTCTGTTTGCATATCGTTAGTTTAGTAGACATGGCACCATAAGATTGTTTAGGAATACGTATTAACCATATTATTGTTGCTTATGTTAGTGTATTTGTGTTAATTTGGTATGTAATATTAGGTAGTTTTTAATTAAATGTGTGTAAATTTATGATTCTATTAATCTAACCTATATATATGTATCTATACTTTATATCCCTTAGAATTGGATTAAAAATACTTTTAAATAATAATACTAACTCGTGGAGGTTTTCCTGTCCCTCTATCGGGCGCGCTCCCCTACGAATGAGGAATTCTTACTACCTATATATCCAGCAGATTGAAGGGCAGGGAGGAAATAAAAAACTAAAACCGTTACATCGCAAGGATGTACATAGTTTATAGACAGATGGGAAGTAGCGCTCCCAGGGACTCGCCGATTACTACATCGATTATTTAACACACGCTACCCACCAACTGATAGATGGAGCTATCACAGGTCAAATATTAATAGACCAGATCAATGATACAGGGCATGCAAAAAATTAAAGGAGAAGTATAAAAATGACATTAACGATGAACATAACTATACAGCTATTACAGTGGAAGACGAAGCACAAGAAAATGAAAACCACGTACGACACAAACTAAAATGCTAATTATAATAATAATGAATGAATTGTAAGTGACTACATATATGACTTGAGCAACATAAACAATATAAACACAAAAACCTAAGCCGCGGTAATTGTTACAATATGCAATGGCCAGAAAATACAAGAACACAAACCACACAAAAGAAAAATAGTTAGTAAATCTAAGTCGCAAAAAAGATTAGAAAATAACATTAGCAAATTAAGAGCGCAATTAAGCAAAATAACCGAATACATACATGAAGTCAAAGATAAAGAAAAACTGGTAATACATATTCAACATCAACCAACAGGTCTTTTATAAAAAGTTAACAAATAAAGAAGAAACCACCGAATAAAGACGAAATTAAGAACTTTTGGAAGAACATATGATCAAATAGTGTAGGATACAATGATTCAATTAGATTGATAAAAGAAGAAGAAGAAGGAGACAAGGAAATGCAAGAACAAAACCAGTATCAAATAGTAATTGAAGTAATAAAAATAAATACAATTGGAAAAGTTCCCATTTAGAACAAATACAAAAGTTTTGGTATAAATAGTTAACATTAACACACACTTGTCTAACAAAATAAATTAATAAAATAATAGACCGTCAATAAACACTATCATTTCTAATAGAAGGAAGAACTTCCAAAATATAACGAAACTTTATATAAAATAATAACATCCGTGATATGCAATAAAATATAACAGCTGACTGAAAGTAACATTATAACGGAGGAACAAAAATGTTGCAAGAAAGGGAGTGAAAGATGCAAAGAACAGTAATTATAGAGAGAGTAATTATGCAACAAAAAGAAAAACTTAGAAACCTGCCACATACCTGGCTGAAAAAGGCATTAAGCATCTAAAAAGTACATCCGATCACAAAACTATTTTCTCTACAATTATGGTAACATGAAGAACCACAATGTGTCTGTCTGCAGTTACGGAACAAAATTAAATGAGGGGCATTTTAAGGTTACTCATTGAGCGCCTTATGGCTCTTTCTATACTTAAACTCTCCTTCAAATATATTAAACAATGCAACAAATAGATTCCAAATTAAACATAAAAACAACAAAACATACAATTAAATATCTGTTCTACATGAATGGCGTCAAAATATATGGTCCAACAAAAACACAGATGAAAAAATAGAAGAAGTAACAGCAGACATTAAAACGAAGTTCAGTTTAAGAAAATGTAAAATATTAATAGAAAAAGGAATGTGAACAGACTAAGTAACGACAGAAACCCTTAACAATCAAAGACTGAACAATATATAAGAAAATAAAACATACAAATACATTGGATTTTAACGAAATATACTAATAGAACATACAACAGTAGAAAAAATATCTCAAGTAATAATGGAAAATCGTTTTATATTTTAAAATAAATCTAAACTCTAAAAATGTATTCAAAACAATAAAATTCTTCGTTATACCTTTACCTATATACTCATTCAGATCATAAAATGGCCAAGAATAGATTTAGAAAATATTAACTTACAAAAACAGCATTTTACCTCATGTAAAGAAAGACTAACGACAGACAAAACAGGAGAAAAATCTGATACACATAATAATAAATAAACAAGTACTTAAGAAGCATTTTCACATCACTAGACAAAGCAATAGCACAAGCAGCTAAAGAATACACGACACTTAACCTATCGCAGAATAAAAGACAACAAACATACACAGACTCAAGGGCAGAAAATAAAATCGTGGGGATAGAAAAACTTGCACGATAATCGTCTACATAACAGATACAGTGAGATTATCAGGTTAGAGAAAGCTCAACTCTTTCCAGAAAGTGAAGGTTTTCTTATCGCTATCCAAAATTAAGTAACAGTCGCAAAATGTTACTAAATCACATTATGAAAAACGCAACAGTAAACGATACACTTGTAGAAAATGCCATCTACAACAGGAAAATAGAACTTATAATAGGAAGATGTAAAATCTTAACAGGAACTGCACGACACTGAACAACGTTGCAGCAAAATTGTACATCAAACAATAACTTTGAAGCATAAGTTTACAACAAATGACACCGTATTATAACTACACACCAAATGATGTTCTAGAAAACCATCAGTACAAACTATCTTACGGCGTAATGGTACATACAAACAAAACGATCATATGCAGTGGGTTATATGTAATACTGTAGGACAAATTAAAGAAGTAAATATACTTAACATATTCATACCAAAACATACACAGGAAATAATAGAAAACTATACAGCTCTGTCAACATAACTAGAAAGAATACAAAATCAAAAATACATACACATTATTCCAATCACAATATCCAAAATAGGCATTATACATGTGGCATTCGCACATCTTAAATAAATTCAGCTGGATCCACTCGTAGCTTAAAACATTCAGAAAACGACAATACTTAAAATATGCAACATGGTACGGTTATTTTTAAAATAATAGTTACTAGTCAGACTTGCTAAACAGCTGTCTGCCTTGAGAGTAACCGGTAAAAACTGAGAATAGAAAAATGAATATTTAATAATCATCATTGTAATAACAACAATAGTAATAACTATAATAAGAAGTTGTTGCATTATATTAATAAATGGTAATCGTTGTTTGAGTAGTTTCTGGTAAGTTTGCTAAATACGAGATGAGTTCAAGTTCTAAGGTCAAATTTTTTTTCTTAGCAGTGAGAGTAAGTAGAAAGAAGCGGAATTTTGAAAGACGCAGGGAATATTTCTGAATTTGTAATACAAATGGTAGCACTATACAATGATTATCGGTCGAATTACTAACATTGCAGGGAGTGTTGTTTTGTAGACTTAAAATGACGACGTTTAATGTTCAATAATTGCCTCTAAACTTGGCATTTTCGTAGGGTCTGTGGACTCTATTTTGCATGATGACCTGAAAATGCGGAAAGTTTCTTCAAGGTGGGTGCCGCGAATACTAACTCACGAACACGAGGCTGCGCGGATGGCAATGTCTCAGGACAAGTTGACCATGAAGGATACTCTTCGTGGCCGCTCATTTTACAATCGAGCCTTTGTTACTTTAGCGATTTTCCAGTGGGCAAAACACACTCCTAAAATGTTCTCGACATGGAATCAAGGCGACAATGTTGTGAAGAAGTAATAGAAGTTTCAACTTTCTTAAAAAAATTTGAAGACCTTAGGACTTGAACGCACCTCGTATAATTGAGGTAACAAAAACCCCCTGTGGTATTTCAAATAGGACCATAGAGAGTTCTGTATAAGCATCGTTATATTTGTACTCTAAATGTTCTGTTGGTAAGATAAGACTTTGATAATATATATACTGGATATACAAATGTGCACTTCAGTTTATAAAATAAGCTACTGTACCAAATTTAAAGATGGCTGGTAGCAAACTGATGGGCCTATATGTGATATTACTTGAACTTTTACTTAGCTTTGAGATTATGAAAATTCCTCCAACTTTCCATTGGCATGAAAGTATTTAAGTAGTAATATTATATTGAAAATTAATAGTTTGTAACTGTTTTGAGATAATTTTTTTTTATGTTCTCTGGTAGAAAATATTTAGCTGCATTATTTGGATTAATACTATGTTATCTTACCGATTCTACCTCTCATTAGTTGATTCTTTTTAATGGGATGGCCATCTGATATGAGGTATCTAGATCCTTATTAATTTATTCTTCTACTGTTGGTAGCTGGCATCGATTTGTTTAAAAAAACCGCGGTTAGGTGTTCAGCAAAAGTCATAGCATTTTGTCGATCAGTTCTCGCCCAAGCATTGGCGTGTTATTTTTGGCATTGTTGGATATTTTATTTTTTGGCTAGCCTTTCACATAAAGTAATTCGTGGCTTCAGTTAAGGTAAGCCTTTTGAGCGATTCTTGCACCGAATAATTTTTTAACTTGTGTAATACTTTTTTAGCTCTTTCGCAAATTTGTTGTATCTTTGTTCTTCAGATCCAGCTCTTGTTAGTTGACATATCTTTTCTTTTCTCTTTTTAGATACTTTTTTGTTTATAGTTCGAAGCATTTTTAATAATACGTGTCGTCTCCATCTAGTAATGTTTACCATACTTGTATTTTTAAATATTTTTTATTAGTCAAGTGAGTTTCCTATATTATTATTTTATTAGGATTAGAAATTAGTACGAACGTTTCTATTCCTTGTACATGTTAGCACAATCTGTTGGTATTCCATATCACGATTTTTATTAATTAGAGTGCGGGTATGTCCTTGAAAGGTTGAATTAGTAGCAACAGATGTTACTTGGCTATCGCTAGCGTGGTCTAGTGGTTGAGGCGCGGTGGGGTCCAATCTAATTGAGTACCTACGTTCACTCGAACAAGGAGTAATAACGGCGATCATCTAAGGTGCGGTGCTTACCACATCGCCCTGCATCAGAGATGGTGTGCGACGACCGGGCAGAGACGAACGTATGAGAGCCTTAACCTTTCAGTTCGCAGGAATTAGATCCTTATCATTATTATTATTACTTGGTTGCCTTAAGTTGCGATTGTGATAGTTTGCTTTCTGTTGTCTAAGCGTTTGTTACTGTCACTTAAATAAATCCAATTAGTATTTTTCTTTCTCCTAAAACTGAGTAGAATTTTTGTTGCAACTGCTGGTTAGCCAAATACTCTCTACAGTTGGCTAATGATGTTTGTTGCAGTTGATACATTTTATTTTAAAACTCTTACTATTTTCGGGAATTTACTTGTCGGATGTTCTGTTGCTTATTTAACACATCTTGGATTGTTTCAAGATTTTTTTTTGTGTACTTAAAATTTTAGCAATGCTTGAGAAATTTATAGTTTTATATATGGAATTTCGAATTACACCCACGAATTTTACTAGGAATTGCATTTTTGTCGCTATCAAGTGAGGCAATGAATATAAATGTTAGTAGTAAGTTTTGTTTTATATCGTTTAAGTCAGTTGTTGGATGAATATTTTTGAGGACTATTTTCAACCTCTTTTATTTTTAGGCTTATAGGTGAAAAATTTAATTCCTCTTTCAACTAACGATTTTGTTATTGTAGTGCATATTTAACTGTTTAGGTGTTACACTTTTATTTGATCGTTGTATAACGTCTAATAGATATTTATCTTTGGCAATTTCATTCAGCAGATCGATCAAAGGTTTTATATTTTTAACATCCGGTATGAGTGTCA
Organism: Sinelater perroti; assembly: GCA_036346155.1. Lineage (NCBI taxonomy): Eukaryota > Metazoa > Arthropoda > Insecta > Coleoptera > Elateridae > Sinelater > Sinelater perroti. The sequence continues at coordinate 12,620,687 of JARFIY010000359.1, read as the reverse complement.
GTGGTAGTTTTAGTTCAGAACTTCTTCCATTATTGTCTTCTTCATAAGGTACCTTACAGCTGTTACCGTCCAACCAATATCCCTTATTTTTTGTAGAACTACATTCATGTTCTTCGTCATTTCTGCATTGTTTTTTTATAATGTGTAGGATTTGCTGCTATTCTTTTGTTATATTTTAATTTTGTATTTGTCCCAAGATTTGTGTTTGTGTTGAGTGTATTATAAGTATTTGGATGTTGCTTTGTAGTCGGCTGTTGTATGATGATTACATCTTGCAAGTATGCTTGTATTGGTTGGGAATAAGACATATTCGTCAGCATTTGTGTAACAGGAGTTGAATTTATTTATTGTGCACTGCCGAAAATTATAATCCATTTAAAGCATTGGCGTATTTTATTTTTATTGTAAGAACTAACTTAATTCTCCATTGGCATCGATGACCTTTTGCCATCTTTCGGGTAGCTTGCGAATTCCCTGGTGATAGAAGCTCACCGGCTTCGAGACGATAAAGTTATCGATGCATTTTCGGACTTCTTTTTCTGTTTTGAAGTGGGTATCAGCCAAGTGATGCTGTAACGACCGGAATAAATGGTAATCGGAAGGGGCCATGTCTGGGCTATACGCCGCATGTGGGAGAAGTTCCCAGCCTAACGCGAAGATGTGTTCTTGCGTCGCCTTCGCAACATGTGGTCGGGCATTATCATGGAGCAGGATGACTTTGCGACTTCCTTGTCCAGTAAATGGCCTCTTTTCTTCGATAGCGTCGCTCAAATTGATGAGTTGCTGTTGGTAGCGATCCGCCGTAACTGTTTCACCTGGTTTCAAGAGTTCATAGTAACAACACACCTTTCCAATCCCACCAGATACAGAGCAAATTCTTTTTGGCGTGGATATTGGGCTTTGGAGTCGATGTCGAAGGTTTGCCAGGGTCTACCCATGATCTATTGCGCTTGGGATTGTCGTACAAGATCCATTTCTCATCGCCCGTAATAATATTATGCAGAAAATCCTTTTTTCGGTTCCTTGAAAGCAAATGGAGTGCGGTGTGACGCCGTCGATTTTTGTTGTCTTCGGACAGTTTATGCGGAACCCATATACCTTCCTTTTGTATCTTACCCATTGCATGCAAACGTATAGAAATGGCTGGCTGAGTGACGCCAAGCTGTTCTGCAAGCTTTTTTCAGTTTGCGCATTGTTTTGATCCAGCGATGTCTGCAGCTCATCCGTGTCAAATGTTTGAGGGCGTCCAGTGCGTGGTTGATCTTCAAGCCTAAACTCTCCCCCGCGAAATCTTTGGTACCCCTTTTTGCACGTTGCATGACTTACAGCATTCTCACCATATGCAGCACAAATCATTTCGGTGGCTTCAGCAGAGTTTTTCTTAAGATGAAACGCGAAGTGGATAGAAAATCGAATATGCTCTTTTGTGATTGCCATAGTGAACACAGCTGATTATTGAGGTTATGTGGATCAAACGCTAAATCGTATCATGTTTCGAAAGACCAAATGTCATTGCTTTAAAACCGCAAGAGGGCGGACTAATACGTTACATGTAAACGGTGATTTGCATCCTGTGAAATCTAAAGCTGAGAACTTATTTATACACTTAATAGATTACACAACTAATATCAAATGTGTATTGCTTAATAACTTGAATGCGTAGTTGTACATAACTTTATGCATCGAAATTCAAACAGGTAATTGGATAAAACATGGCATGCAATTAAAATGGTAAAAATTAGACTTTCCTAGAGAACAAAAAAAATTAATTTAAAACACTACTTAAGATAGAGAAATCACAGACATTAAGCTACTATAGATATAAAATTATACAAATAATAATCTAAAACAGAAAAATAGAATAATATGAAATAATACAAATCCAAATATTACAGAGAATAAAAACGCAACTGTTAAAGTTGGAAATGCAGATCCACAGATATTGTTAACGAGAAAATTTATTAGAGAATTATAGAAAAAATAGACGTATTAAATTTTATTAGAGAAAATATTCCTATAAAAAAGCTGTTAACATAGTTAATATAATAATATCAATTGTCTATAATAAACTTAAGTGTTGTAAGATATTTACGAAGGAATATTTTTTTGAAATGTCTTCATACCACTAAAATTAATAAAAAACACAATTAGTAATTGTATAACAATATAGTAGTTACAAAAACGAATTAATTTTTATTATATTGTAACGAATTTCCGAAAGATGCCATAAAGACCTTGTCTTTGTTGGCGGGGAATACCAAGATCGCCACCTTGCCATCACGGTCGAGTGGCGAACGTAATGCCTTCGATGTGCGGGCAGTTGCCGTTGAGACTCCCGCGGTGCTTGTACACGTGCGAGGACTAGAAACAGGGCGGAATACTCCCGAAGTTATTAAAAAGGAATAAAATCTGCCAATACCTTTGATGCTAACCTTATGCAATTGAGAAACGCGTAGAAATTGTTTTTTTGTCTCCGTTATCATTGACAAAGTATTGACTATGTGATATGCCTTAAGAACCACCATCAGCAATGTCAAGTGGGTGGATTAGTGCAAATTTTGTGTAACTCAAGTGAGTTCCGACACTTTTTCTAGAAAGCAGACTTTTCGAATAGGTAGCAAAAATATTTACCAAAAGTTGATCGGAACCATCTTGAATGTAAATTAATTTTTTTGTCAATTTTTAATTCTTTAATAGGTATGGATATGGCAGTGATGGTGGTTAAATCTAATAGCTCACCCTTGTAAATTATTCTTATTTTATAGTAGGAAATTATTTATTAGGGTTGTTGGTTAATAATGAAAAGAATAGATATTTAACGTCAAAGTAAAAAAGTAGATCTGACGTACATTTCTACATACAGTGCTATACATAGGTAGATGACGTGAAGCTGCTAGCAGATTCAAATAGAATATAATTAACGAACGAAAAAGAATAAGAATAGAGTAATAAAAGTCAAGAAAAAAGACTAAATAGTTATATGTAATGAAGAAAATATAAGTATTTAAGAAAAATATAAAAAACAAGTAAGCGCAAACAAAGCTTACTGTACATAAAAGCATACCTATTAATACAAAGCGTAAATAATAATAATTGTGTAACACAAGTAAAAAAGCTAATTAAGAAAATCAAAATTAGGCCCGAAATCTTTAATAATATAAAAGAATTTATAGTGGTGCAGGAATATAGTGAAAACGACAAGGAATAGAGGATCAAGACTAATACTGATTGGAAAGTGAAAAAAGAAAACGTATGAAATGGACAAAAAAGTAATGAAGGAACAAACAGAAAGAGAAAATTAAAAGGAAGTACAAAAATTGTTGATAGAGCCAATTAAAAAATGTAACTTTATGCAGGCGTATTACCTTTATACTGAAGGTTAAGCTGAAAATAGGCGTAGAAAAAAAAATATGTAGTGTGTAGAAACTCCAAAAATTAAAAGTGAATGTTGCAACAAGAAATTAGTCTACAATTTATTAGCTTCTTTATAAGAGTTCTGAACTGACCACAGCAGCAATTTTTTTTTTATAACTAATGGTCTGTTAGAAACGAAGACGAAGTTTAGTGAAAGTTTTTTATTATTTTAACTTATTTCATTTACTAAAAATGTTGGTTAAGGTTTTTTACAGATCTTCGGAAGTCCACTATATCCTTCTAGAAAGTCCATAAAAGTATCATTTGTAATGATAAGAATATCCCTAATCATTTGTAATATTTTAGAGCTTACATAATATAATTGACCTAAGTTCTCTATTTGTTGCGATTGATAGGTATCTTTGACTATTTTTCTTCTTTTAATTGTTTTTTGGTTCTTTATGCGTATGTAGATAGTTACTGTAAATTTGAAACGCACAAGTACTGACGGCCATAATAAAAGTGCACTTTGTTCCAAGCTAGCACAAAAAAATCCGCTGCTATCACGGTCTGTGTTTTAACTTTTTGTCATTTGGAGTCTTGAAATATTTAAAACTGGAGAGCCATCTAGAGAGTACAAAATGAATGTCAGGGAAAAGTTCCGTTACTGTAAGCAAAATGTTTGCAGTATTTAATTTAATCAGAAAATGATATCAAGTGCTAAAAGGCTTAGATTATTTATAGCAAAAATGATGACTTCTGCATTAAGGGGGGTTTTCGGTAAATTTCGATCGAACTTCACAAAAAAATTTTTTTTGCTTTTTGCAATCCTAGAAGGGTCTAAGATATGCCCTTAAAACCGTTTTTCTATATTCGAATTAGTTTTGAGTGAAATAGCATTTTCAAGGTATAGCATTGGGAGCGCAGATATACGGGCCACTTTGGAAGTTGGTAAAACAGATTTTATGGGTATATAAACGATGTATTATATATTTAAACAATATATGGCATCATTTTTGAGATTATTTACATTACCAATTGTCATGTAGAAAAACGAATGGGATTTCGAAAACGCGTCGTGAAAAAAAATACAAAAGGCATAGGAGGAAAGGTGCTGGAAAATTGACGAACAAGCTAATAAAAGAAGTAACAATATATTATGGTTTAGCAACAAGAAGACATCCTGATTCAGTCAAAGAGATGAAAAAAGCAATCTGGGCAACATTTAAACACAAATCTTCAACCGATGATAAGCCCCAACACGAGTATTGTCCCGAAGGCGAAAATAAGCCTGCTATTGTGTCTGAAGTACAACAAGCGATCAAATCCGTTTACGAGGCACTTTCGGAGGACGATTTGTAGAACCGTGCACCGGCGGAAACTGTAACGAAAGTTTGAATAGTTGAGTTTGGCGTTCCGCCCGAAACACCTTCACAGCGGCCCGAAAACCGTTGAACTTGCCACCAATATCGCTTGCTGCATTTTCATCGTAGGTTTCCACAGTGTTTTGAAGATCAATTGCTCGGAATCGAAATCGGCCTGCAAACCAAATGCTTTGCCACGAGCAGTAACGCGCGCTGTGTACGCGTGTCCAACATCCACTCGTCAGCAGCGAGGAAACGGGCCAGAATGGAGGAAACAGAGGAGAAAAGAAAGCAAAATGAACTGTTTGAGTAAGAAGAGGGTTTATTATATAGCCCTAGAATAGCTGATTAGCTGTAAGTTAACAAAAAAGTCTCTTATCAACAAAATAACATTGACAAAACTTTAAACGCGTTTTACTCGAAGTCACATTTTTCAAACTGGCGTGTACGATTGCGGTCGATCTAATTAACATAGAACATTGTCGTCTAAGACACTTGTAGAGAACCTTCTTTATGGGAGCTTGTAAAAAAATTTCGAAAAAGTTTATTTTAAGTATTTTTTACAGAGCTTCAAACGTGAAAACCATGGAAATAAATAACTTTATTATTCGGAGGCCGCCATTTTTACGACAAAAGCAATTTTTTCACTTTTTTCTACGTCAAGCTCCCGCAAATTTAGTCTATTTATGGAATATCATTTCATTTTTAATTTTCGATAAACCGTTCGGGCCGGACTTTACACGCCAGGAAAGCGTTCCAATCGCGCGCACGCTACTGTTGACGCATGATACGGGGTACCATAAAAGAATTTTTGACTGAAAAAATTCATATGTATAGTCCAAAATACGTACTATTTGATAAAAAAAACCCAAATTGTATCTTTTATATTTTAAGTAAAAAACAATTACGAAAGTAGACTTATTTTCAGCTCGATTTACTGAAAAACCCCCTTAATAGAGGGGAGAACATCAAAGGTTTTTCTTTATTATCAATATGGAATGACATTAGAAAGATTTAAATTCACAGCTTATGGAGCAGTGGTTACCGAAATTGTTTGGCCATTCCCCACCTAAATTATTTCTAAAACCCCGATTCCTACTCTGTGACACATAATTCTTAATTATTCAAAAGTGATCTCCTATTTACGTGGAGGAAACCTAAAGAACCATTCATTGCTCTTCGATTGAACAAAAAAAAATGATGTCATAAATAAAATTGCATTAATATGATACATTGAATAAGAACACTATTGTGGAAAGGATACTGTTCAGTACCATATTAAAAATGTTCTTAACATATAAAATTTTTTAATGCTTGGAATGCTTTTCACTTAGCACAAATAGGGCTCGAGCCCCAATATTCAAAATGGACTATTGGATTTGTAACATGATTGCAAAGAATCACACCGGTGGTGGTAGCAAAATTCTACTTAATAAGAAGATACCAGGTAAACCAAAGCAAGTCTTGGAGAACCACTTATGTTTGTCAATTTTGCAATAACCAAAATTTAAAATTTTTTTAGAGTTTTCACACAAAGAAAGTAACAGAAACCGCGACTCTGACGTATTATGTGTAATGCGTTCTTATACACTTTTGTTTAAGAAAGATGGATATTAAATAATTTACATTAAATCAATTCAAATGTCTTTTTGTGGTGGTAGCATAGGTCAGTTATAAGAAGAAATTATGTGTTTCACAGCAGTTGTTCTCCTGAAAAAATTTCAAACCAATTGAATTCTTAATCCATTTGGTCCCACTGTACTCATAAATAAAATAAAAATAAGATTATTTTGACTACAATCTATTGCTATTTATTAGTTTTTGTGTTGGAGATGCTCTTTACACTGTGGCCGTTAGCGCTGCCAATGTTTACCGGCGGTTTCTTTAGGTACCAAAACTTTCACGTGATTTCAAATTTCTTCAGTTACTCTTAATTTTTCTTGATTTTTACTGGCTACGTTTGAATTGTATTAATACGAGAGGTTGCCCGAAAAAAGGTATTTTTGGCGTCCTAGGCTTTCCTTCAAATTTTTGCAAGGTGGGAACATGGAATAATTTATTTACAAATGATAACAATGGGATAAGTCGGTGCGGTGACCTTACGAAGGTAAGATATGCAAAACGATCCCGAAGATAGGCAACCAAACGTACAATCAGAGCTCAACCACGCCATATTTCATATCAGTCTTTGTATAGTTTCTGTTCACGGCCATAGACTGTATTCCATTACTTTCTGTTCAAATGGATAGTAGATCCTGTGATAGTGTAACATCGTTTTCAACTACTTCATAGGTATGTATAAATAACTTGCGACTATTTTCATGTAAGTGGAATGCACCAAAATCAAAGAGTATGTTTTTCATGTGTTTATTGAAGTACAATGGAATCACAGCCAGTTTTCATAATGCGCTCTTTTTACAGGAGAACTGATAATGGATCTGGACGGAATCGATCTTGGTATGTTTTATGGGAGGAAATATAGAAATCTAGCGAACTCAGTAGATGATTTAAAAGATGAAAACCAAAATGTGGATATAGCAGTTATTCCACCAAGATCGGATTACAAAACGAATGATGATGATATCAAGGAGAATAATTTGCAAGTAGATTTTCTGTTAGCGTATGTGACCAGAGAAATAGAGGTCTTCGCAAGTAATGAAGAATGGAATAAGGAAAACGATATACGAATGAATTCGCTACATAGCATGCACAAATAGCAATACAGGAAGAAACAAACAACTGAAATGAAAATACCAAAGTGGTGCAGAGATTAGGTAAACATAGCTCTATGCAATGTGAAGATGGATGTAGGATTCGTGAAAAGCTAAAAATAGCTTAAAAAGCCTTACTCATGTAGTAATATTTGAGAAATTTTTTGACAATGACGTAATAAAATACATAGCTTAGGAAACCAACTGGTACGCTTTACAAAAGAATGATCATAGTTTCGTTGTAGCTGAAAACAAAATTAGAATTTTTATTTTCATACGTTTGTTTAGCGATTTTCATTATCTTCCCGGAGAGCGTTTATACTGGTGTTTAGACGAGAAAATGTAAATGTTTCAATTTTACAAATTGTATGAACAAAAACAGAGATCTGCAAATAAAAAATATTGTCATCTTGGAAACAATGACGAGATTGAATGTACAAATTGGGTCCGTTGATGGAAAGACTGAACGAAAAGTTTCTATAGTGAGGTACGTTTTGAGCATCATTCTTCTAAGCCTATTCGATTTGGCTGCAAGGGTTGGATGCTATACAGTTCTATGGGATACCAATTCAATACTTACTGTGGTGTAAAGCATAAGCAGATACTAATTTCTAATAATAATTTGCCGATAAGATTTAAAGTTGTCTTAGATTTGCTACAAGTAATAGAAAACCCTGCCGATCACATTATCTGTTTTGATAACTAATTTACTAGTCATTCTCCTATGAAAGAATTACAAGATTTAGGATATAGGGCTGCAGGCACAGTACGGGATAACCGTACTAAAAAAGCAATGGAGAAAATTTCAGTATGACAAAGAACATTTGTTATTGTTTGTAAGATGGGAAGATAATAATATTGTAACAATGGCGACTAACTATGATTCCGTACGGCCAATTTCCAATGTTAAACGATTCTGTAGACTGAAAGAAGAAAAAATTTATGTGCAACAACCTCATGTATTTGTTAACTGTAACATGGAAATAGGAGGCGTTGATTTTTTAGATCAAGCTGATAATAATGAGAGAGTATCAATGTAGGAAAAAATAAATAGTGGCCTCTTTGGTCGCTTACGTTAAATGCTTCTGTGATAAATGGGTGGAAGTTGCATTTGCTGGCTTGTGAAGAAAAACTAGATCTTCTAAATTTTATGCGATATGTAATTCGTCATTATTTACGTAATTTTGAAAAGAATCGCCATTAAAGGAAGCCCAGTACCATTACACGCAGTGAAGGATGTCATTTTCCTGCCAAACTGACTAATGAACTATGTAGGATTTGCCAGATAGAAATGTATAAAATGCAAGGCTACTTTATGTTTAGAGTGGGACTGTTTTGTAACGTTTTACGTTTAATTCTACTATTTTTATATATTTTTTTATGTGTTCGATGATATTTATAAATAAATGTCTTTGGTTTTTGGTTAATTGTTAACGTCGTTGTGATTTCATTGTACCCATTTGAGTATATCTAGTTTTCTCATAAATTTTGATAAATAAAGTATTAATTTTAGTTTATATCATATTTTTACTTATAAAACTGTGATCTAAAAGTAACTAAGATTCAAATAAAATCTGTCATGAGACCAAATGGTTAATACACAAAAACGAAAAATGCGTTGGTAAGCGCCACAGCTGCAACCTCAAATTATCTTACATTAAATAAAAATCCTTTCTGTATATTTCTTATCGGTTCTGACGTGGAATGATTCATACCACGGCCTATAGATGTTCCGGGCGATACCAAGGTTGCGCGGTGTAACTTGGCCACGTCATATATGCAAATTGATGTGTAACAATAGCAACGTGACAAATTGGAATTAATTATTTTGGGATCCAAACAACGTAGTCCGCCCAGCATTTTTTTCGGATAACTAGTTAAATTTTAATTAATTCTGAGCTCTCAGCGTCTTCAATTAATTTGCTGCTGCGCGGAATATCCAATTCATAATTAATCATTTCCTCCACGAGCCTGGAAAATTACACTTGCAGCGTCGCCCAAACAGTTGCTCGTACCTTTTTGCGCCAATAAATTACACTTAATTCTTGTAGCGTGATCGAGCTCGTTTATCGCGGGCGTTTATGTTTTTGTGTGGCTTTAGGCCTCCCAACAATGACACAGGCTGTAAACGTCAGTGCGCGCAGACACGCTTTCTCACGGACGATTATCTCCGAGTTCTCAGGACGGTGCATGGTTTTGCTTTAATTAAGTCATTTAAAAATCGCTGGGCTATTCCAACTTAATCCCAAGTAGCTTCTCTTTTAGTTTTTTTAGGAACATAATTAGCAGTAGCTAATTGCGACGTTTTGAATGGGTTATTGCAAGTCCATTAAGAGATGCATGCAACGACCATTTCCTCTAACGTTGCACCACAAAGTCATCAAATTCGTGGCATTTCAACGCGCCTCGCGAATAAATTACGAGTTACATTAAAATTCTTTCACAGTGCCTACTCCATGAGGTGACATTTTAAAAAAATACGCGAGTGGAATGCAAAAAGCGTGTACCTCAGAAATTTACTTTAAAATTTAAATTTATGTTGAAGGTCTGTTCAAGAGCGAAATGCACTAAATGAATGCCGACGTCCGATTACTTGTAAGGATATTAGATTAGGATGGCCAAGTGTGTCGATTGTAATACAATTTTTCGTAAATAATTGCGTTGCAAAGAATGTGTAGGGTGTATGGGGTTACATCATAGAGGTAGTACCTTTCTTACGGAAACGAGCACATCAAGTGTCATAGACAGGAGATGGTTTCCGAAGTCTGGTCCTCATGAAGTACCCAGCTCTCACTTATGGCTCCAAGCTCCACACCCTGGTAACTGCATTGACCTGCAGGCAAAACTAAGTGAGGGTAACCAGATATGGCGAAAACTAACAAGTGGCAGTAGGCTTGTTAGTAGCAAGTAATAGCGGAAATCAAGTGGATTGGAACGGTATTATGTAGCATATCTTTAGGCATGGTCAGAATGACTTGAATGGCTATAGAACTGCGTATGTAGAAAGCAACGGAAAACTACCACATATTATAGATCTTCCAAGAACAATCATGACAGGGAACCAAACAGAAATGGCCTTGAGTACTGGGCAGGACTTAAATGTCCACAAGGTGCTAAGAATCTCCCAGCCTGTTAGGATCGCTACTTGGAACGTAAAAAGTCTATTTCAAATGGGAAAATTTCATAACACCGTAAAAGAAATGAATAGACTAAAAATTGATTTACTTGGGCTAAGTGAAGTTCGATGGCCTAACAATGGACAAATAAATACAGAAGAAGGAGAAATAATATATTATTCGGGTGATAGTAACACATTAAACCAACATGGTGTTGCAGTTTTGATATCTTCAAAATTTAAACAATATGTAGAAAGCTATCTCCCGCTTTCCAATAGAATTATAATGTTGCAACTAAGATCTTCAAAAATAAAAATCAACATCATTCAGGTATATGCACCAACTGCAGAAAGTGACGAAGACGATATAGAAAAGTTTTATCATGATTTAGATCAAATTCTAAAAGTAACACACAAACACGATATGAACACAGTCTTAAGCGACTTTAATGCTAAAGTCGGCAAACAACGCTGTCAGGATATTGTAGGTGGTTATGGATTGGGTGATCGGAACAACAGAGGCGAACGATTAATTCAATTCTGTCAAGAACACGATCTGGCCATAATGAACAGATGGTTTAAACTTACAAACCGTCGTCTATATACGTGGCGTTCCCCAGCAGATAATCCAGATCACATTATACGCAATCAGATAGATTATATTATAGTAAACAAACGATTTAGAAATGCCTTTAAAGCGGTAAAAACTTATCCTGGTGCAGACGTGGCCTCTGATCATAATCCCGTAGTTGCCAATATCAAAATTACACTAAGAAAAGCACAATAACCTTATACAAAGAAATTTGACATTGAAAAGTTCAGAAACAGCGACATGTTCGAAAAAGTGACGGAAACATTCAACAAACGTTTAAAAAGCGAATACAAATTTAATGAAGGCATAGAAAAGAAATGGGCAACTATCCGATCCATTTCAACAGGCACTTGTGATGAAATGCTTAAACCAGAAAAGAGGCAAAAAAGAAAACCTTGGATGACGGATACTATACTCGAAATGATGGAAAGAAGAAGATTAATGAAATTATGCAATAATAGTGTTGCATATTGGGAGTTGCACAAAAACATAAAGAAAGAAATAAGAAAAGCAAAGAGTAATTGGTTGAAAATAAAATGTGAAAACATTGAACATCTGGAAAAATTACATGACTCAAGGAATCTGCATAAGCAAGTCCGTGAATTAAATGGAAGAGCGTATAATAATAACCAAGGTAATATATCAATAAACTCAAAAGGAGAAATGCTTATCACAATTGAAGATAAAATAAAAGAATGGAAAAATTATACATACAATCTTTTCAAAGATGACAGAGGTGTTAAACCCAATACAAATGTAAACAAAGACAATATCCTAGAAATAACAAAGGATGAAATTATACAAGCAATAAAATCATCACAAACAGGAAAAGCCTTAGGACCAGATGAGGTACCTACTGAAATTATGAAACTGATAAAAGACGAAAATATCCCAATACTAGTAGATCTTTTCAATTGTATATATAAAAGCAGGACAATTCCAAAAGACTGGCTACACTCTGTGTTTGTAACATTGCCAAAAATTAATAAACCAAAACAGTGTAAAGATTTTCGAACAATAAGTTTAATGAGCCATGTTCTCAAAATATTCTTAAAAATCATACATTGCAGGATCTACAAGAAATGTGAAGAACGACTAACAGAACATCAGTTCGGTTTCAGGGATGGATTGGGTACACGCGAACCTTTATTGTTTATGCGAATTTTATTAGAAAGATGCCGTGATGTAAATAAAGATGCATATCTGCTCTTTATTGACTACGAAAAAGCTTTTGACAAAGTCAAACATGATAAACTTCTTGAAGTATTGACTGCGATACAACTAGATCAAGCTGATATTCGTGTAATAACCAATTTATGCTGGCACCAAACTGCAGGTGTAAGAGTTGATGGACACAGTACGGAAGAAATGGAGATTCTGCGCGGAGTAAGACAGGGATGTGTGTTATCACCCTTACTTTTTAACTTGTATTCAGAAGAGATTTTTAGACAAGCTTTTGACAATTCTGATGATGGAAAAATATTAAATGGAGAACAAATAACCTCAATAAGATATGCCGACGATACGGTATTAATGTCTGAATCAGCTCAAGGATTGCAAAGAATGCTGGACCAGATATCAGTCATTAGTCAAGATTTCGATCTCTCCATAAACACAACAAAAACAAAATCAATGGTGATCAGCAGAAATCCTCAAGCAACGCAAATAGTACTACGGCATAACAATAGAATAATTGAAAACGTATCTCAATATCGTTACCTGGGCTCATGGATAAACGATCAGTGTAATTGTCTGCAAGAAATCAAGGTGAGAATAGAAATGGCCCGCTCAGCATTTATGAAAATGAAAGCAACATTATGCTCTCACGAGATACATCTACAGATACGTATCAGACTACTACGATGCTATGTGTACTCTGTGCTGTTTTATGGTGCTGAAACGTGGACATTAACGAAGGATGCCCTTAAAAGAGTAGAGGCTTTTGAAATGTGGACATACAGAAGAATGCTTAGAGTTCCATGGATCCACAGAGTGAGTAACAAGGAAATTTTGAAAAGGATGCAAAAAGGAACAGAATGTTTTGAGAAAATAAAAACAAATAAACTGCAATACCTCGGCCACATTATGAGAAACACTAAATATCGGTTATTGCAACTAGCACTACAAGGCAAGATTAACGGCCGACGCCCACCAGGTCGCAGACGTATATCTTGGCTGAGAAATCTAAGAGATTGGTATAAACTGACATCATCACAACTGTTTAGAATTACAGTATCCCGAATCATGATCGCAAACACTCTTTCCCGAAGAGTATGCACTTGAAGAAGAAGAAAGAATGTGTCGTTAAAATATAAATATTAAGAAAGCAGCTGCTTAGATATCATAAATCTGTTTAAGAACTAAAAATATAATAAATAGCTACTTAAATAAAGCTTACTATAAATTATATAATATGCGGCCGTTTGTTGCAATTAAAGACAATTGATATAAAAATACCAAGACAGGAAAAAATAACGATTGTAAGATTAAAAAATCCGGTCATGAAATTTCCAAACTCCAAGTAACAAGCAGAAGTTATCAAATCAACTTAACACCGAAATGATAATTAGATGATGATGAATCTTCAGAAAACGAACGTGATTGGCATTAAATTAATAACAAAAGGAAATGGCAAAAAGTACAAAAAACAAATGCTGCTGAAGCAACCCCAAACAGATTTGATATTTTAGTAGATGAAACTGTAAACAATAACACTAAACAAAGTGAGCAAATCTAAAAAATTCCCAAACCACTTCCTAATTTCGTTTATGGGGTAGTAGAAATAAATTTTTTTTTACATGTAACAGAAGAAGAAACATTATTATAAAGTCTTACCAAACGACATAATAAAAATAAGTGCAGTCTCCCCAGCATATATAGAAAACTTATAAAACATCTAAACAACGAAAAGATAATTCACCACACTTATCAGATGAAGAATAATAGTGTATAGGGTGGTAATTCGGAACCTACACTACTCAGTACCGGTCGCAGAAATTAAAGAAGAATTAAAAGAAAAAGTAACATTACAAACATTAGGCATAGAGTCACCAAAGACCCATTAACGCTGTTTTTTGTTGACATCAAACCACAACAAAACAACAAAGAAATTTATAACTTGCAATTTCTAAGTAACATGAAAATAAACGTTAATCCCGTAATAAAAGGAAAGATATTATCCAGTGCACTAGGTGTCAGCTTGATGGCCACACCAAAATCATATTCCACGAGACTCTATGTGTGTCAAGTGTCAAGGAAACCACAATTCACCTCAATAACAAAAACATAAAGATACACCTGCTATAACCAACTATAAAGGGTGTGCCATGTATAGAAATTTACAAAATGTAAGAGTTGAACACACATCAAAATAATGTCCAACTTCAACATACTCAAATTAACAGTAAAGTAAATACTCAATATGGAATTAAAAACAACTTGTCATATGCAGGTGCTGTAAGAACAACCACTACGGAAAATCAGTAAGAAAACCTAGGAACACAGTTAAACGCTTTCCTGAAAAAATTTAAAATTATCTTTCAGCAATTCATCAACCAAAACATCATGCTATTTCCAGTGATAAATAAAATAACACATTAATGAACCTTTTGCCACTTCGTGTTTGTTCGTGGAACCCAAATGGTCTAATGAACCATAAAACTGAATTAATCCATTTTCTGCACAGCAATAAAATTGATGTGCTATTGATTTCAGAAGCCCACTTTACGGAGATATTCGTATTGCAAATACCTCCGTACATCGTATATCATACAATACATCCCAACGGTTTGGCGCATGGTGGAGCAGTAGTAATTATTCGTAACACCATATCTCATCACGAATTACCGAAACATCAAACTAATAAAATACAATCCGCAATAATTCATATCATACAAAACCTTGACCTTTTAACATTTCAGCCATCAAGATGTACAATAGAAATTGATGAATATGAATCACTGTTTCATCATTATTGGAATTCAAATCAACACTGGAATTCAAAACGCGTAGATTGAGGATCGACACTAATTACTTCTAAAGGCAGAAAGTTACTACGAGCCATCACCAACAGCAACTGCTCTCGCCATTCCACTGGCGAATCAACTTACTGACCAAGTGATTCCAGTAAGATTTGTGATTTAATTGATTTCTTTATGAGTATAGGGATAGTTTTAAATTAAGTTGCTTTAAACTGGGATCTGTCAATAAACCACACTCTTATTATCACTACCATAATGTGGGTGAAATAATCAATAGACCTAAGATTTTAAACTAACATTATTTAAAACAGATTGGAATTATTTCTGAACATACATTGAGCATAATATCAACCTGAGCCTTAGAATTAAAGGACCCGATGAAATTGATAGTGCTGCACACTACATTAAATGTTTAATTCAAGAAGCATCTTGGAAGTCTACCCAAATTACATCAAGAGATAACAAAATAATAGACAATACTCCATTATTTATCCGAAAACTTGTAGCGGAAAAAAGCAAGATGCAGATGACAGAAAGAAGTCCCATTGACAGAAACGAATATAACAGGTCAGCGAGAAAACTAGAAGTAGCTTTTCAAGAAATATGGAATGTTACATTTGAAACTTATATCACAAACTTATCAAAGGAAGATCACTCTACATGAAAGGCTACTAAAAAATTCAAAAGACCAACAACCCATATCCTTCAAAGTAGAAAGCAAGACGGCACATAGGGTAGGACAGACCTGGAAAAAATCATCAATTTTTGTAGAATATTTATCTAAAATCTTTAGTCTACCGTATCCAAGTGTCAACAATGACGATAACAACATTGATAATTTTCTGAATACCCCATGCCCTATGACTTTCCCAATAAAGCTCTCCTCGTCAGCTGATTTAAAAAAAGAAATTACAAAGTGCAAAAACCACAAAGCACCCGGATTTGATTTAATAACAGCCGAAATACTCAAGCAACTTACGAGAAAAGCGTTAGTTTTACTAACTACTATATACACCAATATGTTCAGGCTAACCTATTACCTAGCAATTTGAAAATTTGCCCAAGTGATTATAATTTAAAAACCGAGAAAACTAATAAATGTTCCATCTTTATATCTACTACTAAGTCTACTACCCATCATGACAAAAATATTTGGAAGATTGCTGTTAAAAACAATTGTAGAGAAAATCAACTTAGATGAAAAAATACCATCATATCAATTTGGATTTTATGGCAATCACGCGACTGTTTAAATAAAGCTATAAGATAGTAAATGAAATTGTCAAGTCTCGAAAAAAACATGTACTGTCTTCCTAAACATTAAACAAGCTTTTGATCGTGTCTGGTACCCTGGTCTTATATAAGCTAAAACTTACCCTACTTACTTCTTATTTTCTTCTTCTAAAATCTTATCTTACTGACAGATATTTCTAAGCCAAATTTAATACCGAGACGTACTATCGAATTAACTTGGGCGTCCCTCATGGTAGGATATTAGGTCCATTTTTATACTTTCTATTTACTGCGGATATCCCAACTACAAACAATACAATACTTGCTACTTTAGCAGACGATACTGCTGTAATTGCCATAAGTGAAAACACTCAAGAAGCCTCTGAGAATCTTTATTGGCACCCCAATATTCTTCAAGACTGGTTCGATAGTTGGAGAATAAAAGTTAGTTCAAATCACTTTTACAAGCTGACAATTAAACTGTCCTGAACTCTGAATAAACGTGGCATGAATACCTGTTAAGGATGAAGAAAATATTTGGGATTAATGCTGGATAAGAAATTGACGTGGAAGCCTCATATAATAGCAAAAAAATTAAATGAAACTCACATTAAAGCGAATTAACTGGTTAATTGGACGCAAATCCAAATTTACCATATCCAAGAAACTGTTGTACAAATCTATAATAAAACCAATTTGGATATATGGCATTTAGGTTTACGGATGTGTCAAACCAATGAATATAAAAGTAATTCCGGGCATCCAGTCCAAAATACTAAGAATAATACTCGATGCTCCCTGGTACGTCAGTAGTAAAACTCTCCATGAAGATTTGGATATACCTTACATATAATAATAATAATAATAATGGTAAGGCCCTACGCCCCGCGTGGGAGCACGGCCTGCGAACTGAGAGGTTCGAATGAACGCAGGTACTCAATTATTTTTAGTGACTGAGTAGGCCACTCGCCAGGCATCAGAGAGCACCGGGAATTGAACCCGGGTCCGTCAGCATCGCAGCCCGCCCCTCAACCACAGGACCACGCTGGCAGCATACCCTACATAGATGACGAAATTTACCGACTAGCTACCAAGCTACCTACATCGCCTCCCAGAGCACCGCTTAAGTATTCCTCCCGAAGTGCAAAGAAGGTTAAAAAGACATTCATCTAGTTAACTGGTACGGTAAAAGCATTTTCAATTATATTTATATACATATTATATTTATACTTAGCATATATATATATATATATATATATATATATATATATATATATATATATATATATATATATATATATATATATATATATAATAATTAATTTCCGGATTATTGTGACTGGATAACTCTACACTCACATCATAAACTATAAACCAATTGCTTATTGCTCTGAAAGAGCAGATTATAAATATGCATTAATTAATAAAAAAAATATTAAAAGTGTATGTAATGTTATTGTATAATAATGTTCAAGGAATAAAAAACATTTTTATATGCTAGCTTCGTAAATAAATATTACAAATTGTCGTATGTTATCTTCTATGTACCAAATAACGCCGATATCAATGTTTTAGAATTTATTTCTCAGTTATAGTGAATTATGTACATTACAAAGTACCATTAGTGATTTGCTTTTTTTGTATGCTAAAGTTCCTTGAATGTAACCTTTACATGTTATGACTAAACTAGACACATTCAACCAGAGGCTGATTAAACCATAGGCTGAGTAAGTTGAAACTTAAGGTGCCAGGATTTGGGGGCGCAAAATTTTGAGTTGAGTAACTTTGAATATGTTATAACTATTACACTTTCAAATCGGACATTCATCGTTGATCGACGTATAATATATTTTTAAAAACATTTATATTACTACAGATGTTACATATCACAATGAAATTATTCAGGAGTTTTTAGAATGATCGGTCACCGTCCATGTCATTTTTAGAACCTCCTGATTCGTTCTAGATTGAATATGAGCGGAGTAGATGGGAATTTGCAACGGTCGAATAGGAGAAGTCAAACAGCGAGCAATAGCGGTGCAAAATCGTCTTTCAATTCACATTTCATGTATCATAAAGGCTGAATAATGAGCAGAAAAGATGGTCGAAGTTTGTTAAAAAAAAAAACAAGTAGAGTAGGATTTAGAAAATTGTTGTAATCAAGAAAATGCCAAAACTAGCCACTCTTTCCTCACGTGATCTGCAGAAATTACAATCGTTATCAAGACCAAGTTGTAGTTCATCAAATGTACAGTTGCAAAAGGTTATAAGCTTTTTTAAGCTCTGAAAAGACTCTCAAGGAGGTAGATCCAATTATATCACTCGATAACCTGCTATTGTAGTGCGTAAATAATGCACCTCGTGAGTTAGTGGCCTTCAGTGGCATTTAACAAAACCTTGGATCTCTATTTAAAAAATCTGAAAGGCAGTATGCTACTCAAGAAAGATTTTATACCGATCAGTTGTTTTACAAAGCGTTAAAGAGTGGAGAACTCATAAAGCAAAATTGGTTGGTTTATTTAAAATCAATCTGATTTTGCACGCCACACAAACTTTACTGAGGAACGTTCCTAGCAACTAAGAGATTTGATAATTGAAAAAGTAGCCATGTAATAAACGATCATGACAACAACTCTGAACAAAGTGCGTT
This sequence comes from Sinelater perroti, assembly GCA_036346155.1. Taxonomy (NCBI): domain Eukaryota; kingdom Metazoa; phylum Arthropoda; class Insecta; order Coleoptera; family Elateridae; genus Sinelater; species Sinelater perroti. The sequence goes on along the minus strand of JARFIY010000359.1, from coordinate 12,601,688 downwards.
TCAAAGTTTATTAGCATAAGTCGAGTGTCGCAAAGAGTGGATTGTAAAATAGCAGAACAGTACAAGGAAGAAGCTTTGTATTAATTAAATGTTCTCTTACGAGTTGTTGAGGTTGTGAAGTTTTTATTTTCTCGTAGACTACCAATCAATGGGGACAATAAATTATTAAAAGTGCTAAGTTTCTTGACCGAACATGTAACAGAATTTGGGAATAAAGGAAGAGGTGCTCCCTCATACTTATTAAACACCATGACCAATGAATTCATTATACAGTTAGCGGAACAAGTTAAGGCAGAGGTTGTCCAAGAGTCTGAAAATGCCAAGTATTATTAGACTCAACGACAGATGTGTGTCACACAAAAAAACTCTTTTATTACATACGAAAAATTTTTTGAACGATTTTTGACGTTTATTGCTTACTGTGACCATGAAGGTGAAGAAATGGCGAATGTTGTAATATGGAACGTAGATTTTGTAGGTATGTTCTAAATAACTGTGTAGGATAGAACCACGACAACGCCAGCAACACGTCTGGGTGTTACCTATCTTTAGGTTAGAATAAAAGCAATATATCTTCTGGCCATATAAATCTAAAATATAAACTACATATGAATATAAAAAACAACTAGGTGGCTCTGCAACTGCGGAGAGCAGCAAATACTCTGTTCAACTTTTTTATTTAGAACAACAAATCCATAACTTTTTTAGTTTTCCGACCAAAAGGTGGTATATCCGATAATTTCACCTTAAAAAGAATTATTTATCTTTAAAAACTTTGTTAGCAACCCGATGGAGTGGAGTATACATGTTGATGCTAGTCTAGCATTATACAGATCGTACCAGAAGGTACTTGATGTTTTGGAACACATTACCCGTGACAGTGATCGTACTGAGGAAGCACAGTATAAAGCAAATGTGTTATTGGAAAACAGTACTTCAGAAGCTTTTATAAATATTCTTCCAAATGCAGATGGGTTTTCAAGACTAGAAAACAAAGAAAAATTGAAGTGTAAAACTAAGGTCTACAAAACAGATATTACAAGATCAAGAAAGCCAAAATATTCTGTTGGTGAAACAAAGATGAAAATTACGAGTTTTTTAGGCGATAATCTTTCCTAATGTAAACATATTATGATACAATTAATTCTCTGAAGTTTATCTTGGTACAAAAAAGAACAATATATACAGAATACGTAAGAATTTCTAGTTTTGTGGACAATCACTCCAATTGAACATTAAAGAATAAGGCAGAGGGCAAATCAACTATTGAAAGTGCATGTTTCTGATTTAGATAAAACATTATTTGAGAAACGTTTGTATTTAACGTCATTTTTGGGAATTAATAAAGGTATTGACAAAGACGGGAAAAATACTAAATCAAAAACACAATTAGAACAACAAAGACTCTTTTCCAAATAATGCCATCGTTCTAAGAATTTTTTCAAGTATGGCAGTTACTAACTAAATACATCGGATAACAATCGTTTTCGGCCCTTGAGAGAGTGACAAACTTTTTGAGACGAACGTTAAAACAATAAAAATGACGGACCTTGCACTTTTATTTTGAGAGTGAGTTCTTACAGTCGTTTTTTGATGACATAGTGCAGAGGTTTGTCAATCCTAAAGTCACGAAAAGAAATGTTTTTTAAATTAAACTTTTTAGGTGAAATTGACATTTAAGGATTTACTTCTTTGTAATTTTTTGACGACTTGCCAAAAATGTAAAAATTTGAGTGGTTGGTTAAAAATTACCAGCCTAGTGTGCCCAAAATCAAATCCTGTCTTTAGACATCAAAATTATGGCAACCTATTTTTTAAATGGGTTCTGTTTGTTATATAAAATGTGTCGAAATAATTATCAAGAAGAGATATTTAAAAAAGAAATTTTTAAGCTGGATTGATCAAGTTTAGGAAAAGTCATTGGCGGGTATGGTAAGGTCAAATTTTGATAATTAAAAAATATAATTTCATGAATTACTTAACTGTGGTTTAGAACTATATATTTTTCTCTTTCACGTCTTGGATTTTTATTAAGCATTATATTTGTTAGTAATTTATAATTTTTTAGACTTTCTTCTGAGTGCTTTTGTTTGCCTTTTGCTTATATATTTATAAGATTTATTATGAAGTAATAAATTATTTCAAAAGTATTTTAAGATATTGTAGATGTTGCATGTTCGTCATAAAAGAAGGCCAGTAGTCTGCAGCTATCCGTGTACACATGCAACAAGAGGATGTGAAAAATTGCAAAAATATAATTTGCTTAATTAAGTTGGTAAATTGAACGTTTAGAGCTAAAATTGTATTAAAATTGACTTAGGATTAAAAAACCATATAATCTAAACCTTAAAAGAAGTAGATTAACATTTCATTATGCTTATTTTAAACAACTGGAAAATATATGTAATTAATTCCAGAAAATAAAATTGCCCAGGAAATTGCAGCTTTGAAAACAACTAGCAATTTTGATAGCATCGCCCTTGATTATGTTCGTAGGAGTTTACATAAGGGTCAATAGATCATTTCTAAAAATAAAAATATCTTTAGATAGATCACTAATTAGAAAATATCATGAGTTTGAATGTAAAATTTGTAGCAATTAAGAACGATTTACACACATATATACACACACACACAAGGTGGTTTAAATGACCGGGACTGATTTGTGTGTAAACAAGCCGCACTGCGCAACAGCTGTGCAACCTTAAGAGAGCGGAACTACAACCCCCACCTTCCCTCCCTGCTGCTCGGGTTAGAACCTGTTTAGACCTGTTTGGGAGTTGCTAAAGTGATGAGCGAACAGAAGATACCACGAAGAATGGAACAACACATTGTGATCAAATTCCTCGTTGGAGAAAATGCCCCGCTCGCTGAAATTTACCACAGACTCCAATAACAGTATGGAAAAGAGTCTTTCACGGACCTGTGTGTTTGGGTGATAATCCATATCAAACAGGGCATAGAGCGCGTGGAAAATGAACCGCATGATCAGCAGTTTGAAGACGAAGGTGATGCATTTTTAAAGTCTATAGTGACCATCGATGAAACGTGAGTGCACTACTTTATTCCTGAGTCTCAGCAGTCATTACGGGAGTGGCAGCACACCAGTTTTCCCAAACCCAAGATAGCGCAGAGGAGCTGTTTGGCAGGAAAAGTAATGGCAACGTCTTTTGGGACTGGCAGGGGATTTTGGTATGATTACTGGCCTTGGTCCTCTCAAGGTTTTTTCATTTTATCTTGATGGTCGAATATCTGTGTTATGAGATAATTGACTATCAAGATGTCCATATAATTGCATTGGGTGCGATCATCTACATTGTTGCTAGCTCGCGACAGCTAAGCTACCCATTGTTAAACATCCAGATATGGAGTAGCCAGGCAACCAGGTGAAATTATTTATTTAAAAAAAGAAATTTCTCTCTAAAATCTGATCCCTGCAAAGCGAGGTGAACGCGGCTAGTGATATTGCAATGTAACGTTCATATTAAATTAGGAATAATACTAAAAATACGCTTAAAGTTTAAGAACTATATGTCTGTCCGAGATTTGGTTATAGCGTTTTTTAGATATGAGGCCTGAGGAAAGTGGTGATTGATATTACGTGTAAGGTAGTAGTAAAAGTATTTTTAGTCTTTCAGATTTGGCCCGTGTAACTTACACGGTGTAAAAGTGACTCGTTCTAGACGAAAGATATATTATCAATAAGTTAGCAAATTTGAGGGCGTATTGTTGCCATTCATAAATCGGATGATCCTTTATGAGAAATAGATCGAAGAATTGGTCGCCATAAAAGTACTGTGGCGGATATGGAACTAGTGAGTTGCAAAGACCTGGATCTAGAGCAGTACGAAAATCAATCAAGTGAGGAATCGTTACCTTTACAGACCGTAACGCGACTTTAAGTGCCCTAGCGCAACAATGATACATCATTAGATAGTACTGATTGTCTACCTTCTCTATTCGAGGTCAATTACTTGAAATAGGAATAACGATACCGACAATGAAGATTACAATGGGCAACCCAAAAACGTCTGTAGGCACACGAATGGCATAGAATCATCTTTTCTGATAAATCCAAATTTTGTTTAAATCGAAGTGTTGGTTGAAGATTAATACGCCGTAGATACGGAGAAAAGATGCAAGAAAACTGTATTCTCACGATGCATACTTTACCAATCAGACTTATATTGACGTGGTCTTATAATCAGTGATACTTCCTTTTCTTTAGATGGTATCACAAGTAATCTTTCAACAAAATAACCCTCGACTATTCGAGGTACATAATATAAACTTTCTTTAACAAAAATTTTCGATGACCGGTTCGACCACCTGACTTTTAACTGATCAAAAATGTATGAAATGGTATTGCACGAAGAGTACAGTGTTATCCACGACCCCAAGAGATTTGGCTGAATTATGAGAGCGTGTCAATAATAAATAGGATGCAGTTTATCACGACACCATTTGTTTTTTGTTTGACTCGATGCCAAGAAGAATGAAGTTTCCGTTGGGGCTATACGTTATTGAACAAATATAAATATTTATGGACAAATATTTTTTAAATTTAATAATTTATATTTTTATGCTATAAGTAAATCTGCAAAGTTTCAGTTATTAATTTGCATTTTTTTGTTGCAGTTCGATAACACAACAGTATATTTACAGGTAATTACATAAAAATCAATTACAACTAAAAAAGTAAAGTGGTTTGAATTGAATTGTGTTAAACTCTGACGTCCGTGTGAAGTGTGAAGTGAAGAAGAATAAAAAATTACGAGAAACTGAATATACCATTTAATTTGCTTGTGTAATTTTGGTGCGATCGACGCTAGAGAATCTAAGAAACCATGTCTAAACATTTCAATCGCAATACAAATGTTCACATTTTTGCTAATGCATGTACTGATGTATCAATTGCAATTAAAAATAGAAAAGCACTGTAATCTGTCTAAATTTAAAACCCGTAAAGCCATAAGCCGACTGCAGTGTTAATTAACACACCAAAATATTTGCGAAGCATTTAAAACAGGTGAAAATCTAGTTTTTCTAGTTTGAGATAAGTTTTTTAATTGAAAAATTGAATTTTTCTAAGTTAGTTTCTTATTGCTATAGAAATATTGGCATCAACAGAAAAAATAAGAAATCCTCTTATTAGATGTAGTGTCCATTCAATTGTTCGAAGGTCAACGATTTACTTGGTACTAACTGCAAATCATAAAGGAGTCCATAGAAAGTGGAGTACACGTAACTACCAAGGTAAGCCCACTGCGGGCAGTAGAACAGCGTCAGTTAAGAGATAGGGTCACAGTAAAATGGAGCAACGAACGAACATCAAGTTCTACTAATTGGAGTAAACGGCGATTGAGGTTCATGAAAATGTTGGTGCAACTGTATGGGACGGAAAATGCGAGCAGGACCTTTGTTGACGACTGGTTTAAACGTTTTCACAACGGGAAAAAAATGACTAAATATTAATCCCGTAAGGGTCGGCTATTAGTAAGCAAATGCCGGCAAAAGATCGACAATTTATTCTACGATTGATGGTGGGGAATTGGTCTGTGAAGGTTTGAATAAATGGAAGATCTGTTGCCAGTTGTATGAACAAGCAGATAGACGAATAGATCATAAAACGAATGGAAGTCTCTAAAGATTTTATTACCATATGAGATATTTAGAGTAACTTGTTTAATGAAATGAAAAAAAATTAAATTAATTTTTTAGCAAATTTTATTATGATTATATAATAAATCATATGTGGACTATATAAGGAAGGAATACTTCTGTACGAAATATCCTACTACGTACAATTAATTCAGTGACTTCAATTTGGCCTCAATTCTGGAAGAACTGTTTAACAATCTGACTCAATCTACTCTTACAAGATATTTATAAAGATCATTTACATTAGAAAATTTCGTTCTCTTGTAATACAATTTTTTATAATTGCATACCCATGCTCACATCGATACTTGTCTAAAAAATTAATAATCTAAATGCTATTTTATCTATTGATGTTCTACCACATTTGCCGTACGCTACATTTGGAATTTATAGGTCACAATGGAGATCTTTCTCTTCTTTGTTGAGTTTTATTATTAAAAATGACGAAGTTTGAGGAAAATTTTCGTAATATAATTATTTACGTCTATAAATCCATACATTGGTCCATCTGTGGTCTAAAAATTACTTCTTAATGTTCTTGTTTTAATTGATGTTTTTTCTTTACTGTCAGTCTATGTATTTGTTATTAAAGTTATTTCTCTACAATTTTTACCTAAACCTTGTAAAATATTTGTACTTAATTCTTTTTACGGTTGTATTCACTTGGGCACTATTTTACCTCAAAACTTAATTTTGACTTTGACGATTTAATTCCAACAAGAGCGAATTAGCTTCCTGTAATTTAAAGATAGGATAGATCGACTTGGATACCTCATAGCTTCAGTCTCCACAGACCTGTCCCTATCTATTATCGGGTTTTTTAAACCAAAATACTCATAAAGTGCTTGTTTTATAGTATACTTATAACTGCTTTAGTGTTTTTAGTCTCTTTATACTAAAGCTTCTAATGATTCTTTAGAAATATTTACACGCACTAAAATTATTTTAGAGCACTAAAAGTAAGAGAAAAATAAAATTGGAACGACACCCTTTCATGCGTTTCGTTTTTTTATGAGGAACTAAATGGGCACATAAAATTTTTATAGTTGAAGAACCTTGGCTTACTCCACATATGTCATATTCTGCTGCCAGCTTCACTACATCTTTGAAAAAGGTCAAACCTTCGGGTGATGTTATAATTAGAGGTATTGAAATTACTTACAAATAAAAAATAAAGGAGAAATATAATAATACGTAACATAATAACAATAAGAGTAATGTATATAAAACAACATCAAATATCTTTTAAAATAAAAGCGTTCTAAAGGTCTTGTTACCGTATTTTTTGTGAGGTTTTTCTGCCTTAATAAGTAGTTGTGGCAATAATAATTAATTGAATTATAGCTTCAAATTTAAGTTGATCTTTTCGAAATTTTGTTATACAGGCGTACACCAAAAATTTCTTGGATTGACCACCTCTAAGTAGAAGTTTTGAATGTCATGTTAAAAATTACAATATTTTGGTTACATAATGAGAGATGAACAATATTATGGTTTGTTTTAAGTAGTTATGAGAGACAAAGTACTAAAAAAGGGACTGAAATAAAGAAGCACTTCATGACTTGAAAACCTAAAATCTTGATTCTTGATAATAACAATGGATCTTTTCTGAATAGTTGCCAGTACCATCTAAATTTTACATATTAACTGCAATTATCTGAAACAGAAGAAGAAGAAAGAGAGAAACTGCTTTCTTTATTGTCCTCAACAAAAATACAGTCTGTCAGATAAAAGCGTGGCGGAAACACGTTAATTGTAGCCTAGGACTTTATTTTTGTAAATGTAGGAAGAACCTTTGTCATAAATGCTTTATCAAAGAAATCAGCTGTTTATTTGGTTTGGCTAGATTTTGGCAAGTTAAACAAAATGAATGTCGCTTACGCTTTGTACTAGGAGGCTTTATTTTTGTGCTCAGACCTCAAGGGCCCGAAAATGACCCATACAACTGCTGCAAAATACATGGTAAAATTGGAGTAATTTGTAAGCAAGTGGGTGAACTGGTATTTGATAGTGCATAATGTCAATGACTTTCCAAATCGTGCCTTCTCTGGCAAAGTATCGAAGAAAGCCAAGAAAATGATTCTCACTTTGTTTTCAAAAATCCTAACTTGACTCTCAGTAAAGGTGTACACGATGCTGTTCATGTACATTTTCGTGCTAATGACATCCACTATCGAAGCACTTATCAAAAATTTTTCTTCTTCTTCTTCTTCTACTCTTATATAGGCTATTAGCCTGTTTCTAACTACACATTTCGTGTAGTACTATGAGCCATGTTGGGCGTACCCCGGGCAGGTGGCTAGTCTGACCCGTTAAAAGAAGGAGAATGTACTTTACGACCGCCAAAGGTGTTTGTATGATGGCCGGAGAGCACTCGATGTTTGCCGTTATTTTTGACCTGGGAGTCGAACCCAGGGCTCGCCGCGCGTTTGACTGGCAGGCCGAAGCCTTTACGTGGCGGCTGTCGTGCTCTCATCAAAAATTTTTGTTGAGTGAAAAACATGTTACGAAACGTCTCGCCTAGACGCAAGAGAACTCGGACCGTGACTGGGGCAACGTAATTTTCTCCGAGGAAGCATCATTTTGGGCATTGCCGATCATGAAACACCCCTGGACATCGAAAGGTAGATTGCCCCAACGGACCGTAAAACACTTGGTTAAGGTCCATGTTTGAGAGTATGTCTCACAGAGGGGTTTCGGCACTTTATATCTATTCGCGGACAACTTGAACGCGAAAAAATGAACCAGATCTACTGTAAAGCTTTATTACCGACTCCAAACGTTGGTTTGGAAAAGAGGATCACGATTGGAGTCTTCAGAAAAGCAACGATCTGAAACATCGGGGGGAAAGCCTATAGCTCGTGGAAGGAGTGCAATAACGTCACTTTCAAGAATGTTTGGGCTTATATTAAGATAAAACTACCCAAAATCGGATCCTGCAATTTGGATCAGCTCTCGCGACAAATTCGAAAAATTTGAATATTGAAAATCTTGTGGAAAGCATGCCTTTGAGATCTCAGGCAATAATTGGTGTTGGTGGAGACTGATTAATTTGCATGGAAGTCAAGGTCAAATCTGTACAATTAATGTAATTTTTTTATATAAATATTGTGTTTTTTTAAACACCACCCACGCTTTTGTCCGACAGACTCTATCACCATGAAAAAACTCTAGTATGTCGGTGATCTTTTTAAGAATTGCAATTCGAATAATCGAAGTCTAGGAATATAATCAACTGAAAATATAACCGTTAGATGCAATTACTATTGTAGATTTAAGTAAGCTTTAAGTATTTTACCGTGTCACTTGTTGAACCAAAGTTATTTCTATTGGCCCCTTTCTTGGAGATTTGCATAAAATTAATAGAATTATGAATTTTACTTAAAAATTGTCTCTTCTAACACATTATGGGGTTAATTTATTATAATTTTAAAAAGAATATCAAGAAGTAGTAATTAAAAAAAATTGCTTAGACATTGCTTTCGCAACATGTCGGATTATCTTATTTAAGGTTAACATTATTGTGAATACTTACATGTAAGGCGTATTATCTGCCCAACTAACATTATCATCAGCAATTATGGTATTAAAACTGACATATACGATTATAGCAGGGCACTAACTTCTAAATCAACCAAAGAATGTTGCATAAAAATAGTTTTTTTTAATATAGAAAATTAATGGAAGCCTGAATTAACTGAAATGAAAATCCTTCGTTTACCTTTCAAACGAAGGCAGAACTGCGACCTAAGAATACGTTAATGGAAAAACTAAAGAAGATTGTATACCCTGAGACATTTATTTGCTCTAAATCATTGTTACCATCGAACACGATCGATTCTTTGTAGTTTTGACAGTGTGCAACATTCTGAACTTAATGCGTTTTTTATATTTGATAACGTAATCAACTGATCGTCATTTTTAGTTAGTTAACCTAACCATATATCAGCGACATAAAATTAGTGATTTTAAATAAGGATAAAACATTTGATGACTCAGATTATGTACAAAATCGCTTGTCACTCTTTCACCACTCGAACCGTATCTTTGCATAATGTGAACTCATCTAGTTGGGGAAGATTTAAAATATAATTTTAAATGTTTTTACGTTGATCGAAATCTAGGATTTACAAATGAATGGTCAACTTAGGCCTTTAGACTGATGATCTTTAAATTTCCTTTTTTGGGAATCTTTGTAATGGCGAAAGCAGAATAGAAGGAAATACTATTAGTCTTTAAGTAAAAAAACATAAATAAGAAATTTGGGGATGCGCCGACTGCACTTTGTTTTTGTCGCGGCAATTTGATCAACGGTTGAGCTGTATTTTTCATATCTTTATATACCAAATAGTTGTTCTTTGCAAACCAACCTTTAGAAAGTTTTAACAGATTAATCTTATAATCACTGCTGAATGTCTTAGCCTCTTGCTTCAACTTGGTGAATGAATTCTGATTGGTCTACCAGATCCAGTCTTGCTTTTGGATGGCATTGTCATAATTTTTGAATATATTGTAAAGTATATCACATAAAATACCGGAATGACTTTCTGTTTTTAATTAAAAGGAGATTTATTATTACATAATCACACGTAAAAAGTTCAATAATTAATTTTGCCTCCCTTTTTTTCAATACATGCTTGAGGTCGGCGCGGCATGCTCCCAACCAAAGACTCAAGCATCTCAATGTTTATGCTGTCTCATATTTCGTTAATTTTGGTTTGAAAGTTGCCCATGTTTTTAGGGTCTAGACACTCAACCTGGTTTTTGAGAATTGCCCATAAATTTTCAATCGGCTTGAGGTCTGGACTTAATGTCGGCTACTCTAGGACTTCAATGTTGTGGTCTAGAAGCCATTGTTTTGTGCTAAGGGCCACATGGGGCCTAGCGTTATCCCATTAGAGAACGTAACTATCAGTATATAATGTGGCCGTGGTTTCCAACAGGCTCTCTTAGGATCTCTTGGTTAATTTTAGCGGCGTAGCGCCGCAAACGGTAATGCTGCCCCATATCATGATGGTCGGACTTCGAGCCGGAGCTGGTATCCCGGGTCGTTTTCGAGCCCACTCTTTTACCTTATTTCTAAAGAGTTCGGAATAAGACTCATCTGTGAAAACGACCCTTGTCTAGTCCCGGTTTAGGGTGGCTCGGCATCAATCTAGCCGCTTTTGTTTGTGATTGGCGGTTAACATCGGTACCTTCTGAGGCTTCAATTTTTGGTTGCCGATGGAACGAAGGTACAGATGAATGGTCGTCTAGCTAACCAGAGGACTTCCACGCTCGTGGACCATCTGGGCAATCCTATTGGCCGAATATTTTGGGTACAGGAGGGAGAGCCGGATGATACGGCTGCGATCGACGGCGTCCAGCTCTGACTTGCGTCCTGATCCTTTTCGGTCTTTCCCCTTGACCAAATCGCTTCAAATTTGTGTATACTTGAGTTTTACCCATCTTCATCATTTTGCCAAGATCTTTTGCACTCAAGTTAGTATTTTGGTGAAATAAATCGAGTGCAATATGACGTCGGTAATTGTTCCTGGTAGACGATTTGTTCGCCATTTTTGTAATGATGGAACTATTTTTGTATATTTTTTTTAATTTTGTGCTAATGTTGTTATAAACAAAATTTAGTTGTTTTATTCTCCACATTTCTGATTTTCTAGGTTGTGATAAGATGCATTTTCCGGTTTTTTATGTGGTATACTTTACAAACCTGACTAGATGCTTTTTCATTCAAAAAAGGCTCACAGAGTATGAGAAATTGTCAGTTAACTTTTCTATTATGCTTAGTATATTTAACTAGGACAATAACAAAGAAACTTTTCGAATTTCACCCCGCGCATGCGGGGGGGAGGGGGGTAGAGAGGTTTAGACAATAGACTACTCCACAAAAAATAAAAGATTCCTGGAAATAACAGCTTTTAAATATATATAAATAATTAAATAAAGTGTCATAAATTAAGAAAAATTAAAAAAAAGTAAATATTATTTATTTAATTTAAATTTGCAATTCGAATTTTGCTAGTGACATAACAGGATAAAAGCGCGTCTTATTATTTGCAGCTGTTTGATTATCTATTTATTAGTATTGTTGTTTTTTTTTCATTTATAGGGTATACAGCTCTTTATCTTATTACGTTACTTTAGGCGGAAAATCATTTTATTTAATTAGAGAAAATGCAAAAATGCATATCATTTATTTTTAAAAACCTATCTAATGCAGACATTTATTTTTGTATGAGATAATCCATTCACACTAGTTAGAAGAGGATATTAGACGTAATCCCAAATCGATTTCAAAATCAAGTTTGTCACATACCTTTATCGATGAATTTAAAATTCAATGCAGCGCTTTATCTATGTGTACCTGAAAAGACTGCAGTTATTCCCAATTTTTCGAAAGATCCTGTAATAAAACCAAACATCAATAAACACGTATTGGTTCTACTCGATATTTTTTTTTTAGTTTCTTTAAGTTCAGTTGTTTTAATGGATTCTGCTATTTTATATAATTTTATTCAGCTTGTTTACCTAAAAGACAAATAAATTAGTAACTATCTCTTTCCTTTTTGTAATTTTGTAAGTTTTCTGAAATTATCTATGTGAATTAAATTGTAAGTTTGTTTATAAGTGCAATAATCAATTAAATAAAAGTGTTCTTTAAATAATTATGGCCTCGGAACATTTCCACCAAAGATAAAATTGTTTGTATTGAATTTGTTGTTCGTATATATATAGAACTAAACCTATTAAATTTCTATCCACAAAAAGACCTACCACACAGCAACTGGATAATAGGATACAAAAATATCCCCACGGAAATCTGTAAAAAGCAGACTTCCCGTTTAAATTTGTTTTCGCAATACGCAAAGATTGCATAAATCTGAGGAGCAGATTTAAAACAATAATAGAAATCCTGCTGAATCCTTGTATGAACGTTTTTAAAAATCTCGAGCTGCTTGATTGTTCTGTTTTTTGAAATACTTTTTATAGTCTCTCTAACGATTATGGAAGTATATTGAAAATTAGGGCGCAGTAGGCTTTCCTTCTTTGTGGCCCAAGTCGGAACAGGTTTTCAAATCTTAATTGAATTAAACAGCTCGTGTTTAAACGAATTTACTTAAGCTTATCATTTACAGCGCTAGATGAAGCTGTAAACAAGAATGAATTCATGCGGCAGGCTATCAACCACGTCGGTTAACACTTTAAAAGCATTTCCTGCGCAACTAGTTTCAGATAATTTCGAAATAATTCCGCGACCACCATTTGGACTGCAATTTTTCTACTTTTTGCTTTTACAAAACTAGTCAATTTCCGTTTTTGATGGCATCACGAGCTATGCAGCGATTCATTCCTGATTTTATTAGTGTCCGAAAGAGTTGCAGACCTGCTTTCATCTAAAACCAGTTTCATTCGACGGAAGGCAAGTGAATTCGAAAATAACAGCTGCACTTCCAACTTGGCGCAACATTCGTTTTCCGTTTCTTCAACGGTTTGTTGATGTCGAAATCGGTTAAGCTCCGGGCCGTTAAACAGCCGAGCAACATCTTGGACAGATGTCTGATGTTTATGACGCTGTCTGCAGATAGTAAAGTGAAAAATAAGTGGTGTAACATAACGAGTTGGTTGTGAATAAGTTCATTTAGTAAATAATCTTAGTTATCAAACATATGCCTCAATCAATTTGATTTCTGAATTGCTAAAAGGTCGAGATTCTTGGCTAATTTATTATTTCCAAACGTCTTCCACTACAAAGTATAAAAGTGAAAACTTTGGCATCCCTGATTTGTTAGATAGATAGTAGAAAAAACAGAAAATATTACTATAATGCCCACAGGAAAAGTAAAATGTATAACTATAAGCCTCTAATAAGTACTCTAATTTGAATTCATTCTTAATGGTAAAATTAATTTTTCTTTAATTAAAAAATGTATAAGGTATATTGTGTAGCACGTTATAAAAATTCTCTATAGACTTTTTCTCGCTATTGACCTTTATTTATCCATATTTAGAACCAAGTCTCCCCAAGGTTCTTCTGTTCTGACCTATCTTGTGTTTTCATTTCTTCTTGTGTCATTTTCTTAATGTTGTTTCTCCAGTACGTTGCCAGTCTTTCAATGATTTATCTCCAGTTCGCCATACTTTTTGTTCATTTTGTATTCTTCGTTCTACACTTGAGAACAAAACAATCAACTTAGCAACACTCACTCCGATAGCATTCCAACTAAAGTTCAGTGTACTTTTTGAAAGTTTAAAAGCTGTGATTTCAAATGATACTACTTTGATTGGAATCGGACCTGTTCTGACAAAGTTATGGACCTCAGAATATGTGTAACACAACAGACCTCTACTTGCCGGCGGACGTAGCAACCGGTGTCCCAGTACCGACGCCACACTCTCGAAAAAGCTGATTGACTCAGATTTAGCCGATTTGCTACGGCTCTTTGACTGAGGCCCTCTCTCAACAATGCAACTGCCTAGGCTGCTTCGGCGGCTATGGTATCAATTTTCTTACGAATCACTCGACCACTTACTTACGTCAGCTTTGGATAAGTGACTAAAATAAATCACCGGTTTGCAAGCTAACCACAGTGCGTTCCAATTAGTAGGATTCTTAAAACCTCGTTAGTGATGCATATTTTTTTGAATACGTCATCCGATTTATACAATAGCAACAATAAACAATACCAATAATACCCCTTACATTTTAATGTTTTTATTTTTATTTTTCCTAGACTGAAACAGAAGATGATAATGCGTGTGCAGCTAGTGAGTCGATTGCTTTGCTCTTAGTGTAGTAACGTGTCCAGTCCTATTTTTGTTTGTTATGAGTGTTTGACATCTTTGAGGAGAAAGATAGTCTTATTAGAAGAAAAAATATTAAACAAAGCGTTTGCCTTTATTGAAGATACCCACTTAATAGTCTAATTTTTTTTTCAACATAAGGAATATGATGAATATTATATAACAGGTATATTTAAGCTAGTTTGAAGCTGAGCGGTTGAAGCGCGTGGTGCAGGTGGATTCGGGTTTGATCCTCGGCTCATATGGCTGATCGGTAGCCACTTAGTAACTAAAAATTATTGACGATTGGAAATTGAGAACTGTTAACTTTTTAGATTGCAGAATACGTTTTCTATGTAATATATTGTTATTTTTAGGTAGATAACAACTATGAGAAGAAGAAACCCTATCGTCATTAATTCTAAAAGTTAAGTTTTTATTAGTTTTTAAAGTCGCATATCACGAAACAAATGTTTATTATTATTATTTTGGTAGCTAAAGATATGAATTTAGTCAAGGAAGTTTTATAATCCTGATAATATGATTTTAAAAAGTTGTCTAACTTCTGACTTTGTTGCATTTGGTAACCAAGCGCCTTCTAAGAAAATTGTTTATAACTAGTATAACCAATTTAAATTTGAAAGGATTGGTACTGACTTAAGGGCAGTAAACAAGATTTTATGTAATCATTTTAGTAAAAAAACTTATCGGTGAGTATTTTACAATTTAAAAGAAATACGAGAACTATAGCGCATGGGATAAGAAATATAATGAAGATAGGTCTAAAGTAATTTACAACATCGCTGCTGGTGATGAAGATTAGATACATACATTTAATAGATGGTAATGTAGGGTGAATAGGTGTTTTCACTCTATTTAAAGTGCAATAAATTCAAAATGTCTTTACAAAGTCAGGACATATTACGACAGACCAGCTTGAAATTAATATAAGCATGACACAACAGTATCATTTTAAATGTTACTCAAAAGGCTCGTTTACGAAGTTTTCAAAGTGAGATTGTTTTGCATGACAATAAAGCTTCAAGTTAAACGGCACGTTAGAAGAAGAAATGTTTAGTGATCATAGATTACAATTGCTAAATAATCTACTATATTATCTTGACCGAATATCATTTGATTACTTTTTATTTCCCTAACTAAAGAATAAAATGTGTGTACCATTTATAACTTTTGAAGATACTGTGGTAAGGCTTCAAAAACAGTATTCATGAAGTGACTCCATGAAAACGAAAACTGGTTTATAAAATGCTTATGTATTATTATTATATATATATATATATATATATATATATATATATATATATATATATATATATATATATATATATATTGGTCTCAATTTTAAAAGTCGCACGCAAATATCTCGTCAGGGGAGCCACCCATAGGCAAGTGACCTAATAAAAGTTGTTGGGTTCAAAGGGGGCCATCTAATTATGTAGTCCGGCACCGCGTCCGGTACTTTGGTAAGACCCTGTGGTATCCAACTTTGTTTTTTTAAATAGGAATCCCTATTTTTTATTGCAGAATCTGATTCTGTGGGAAAAAATACGTCCGGCCATCTTCATTACCTGCTAGAGTATTGATTGCGATCATTCGGTGCACCCTGCTAGAAAACTAGCAAGGCTCTGACGACCGAATATCAGCGGGATAACTGAAAGAACTAGAATTAAAGAAATGTAATTATATAAATACGAAGAAGGAAACGGGAAACCACTTCATCAAATTAATTAATATTCCATAGTAACACAGTATATAGTATGTTATGTCTTCAAAAGTTAAATTGGTATCCGGAAGTAAAATAATCCCCCAGTCGGATTTTCGGGGTGGAACAACTCAAGAAGGCAAGATGAAAAATAAACATGTAAAAAAAATTGCGTGCTGGAATGTAAGAACGCTACTAAAGAGTGGTAAACTAGAGAACTTAAAATACTAAATGGAAAGGAACCAAATAGAAATATTAGGTATTAGTGAAATGACATGGCCGCAACAACAAGACTTGGTCAGGTTGTTACAGAATATCGAACATGCAAGCCAAGACAGATGAAACGGTAGGAGTTAGTATAATTTTGAGTAGAGATCTAGGAAAACGGGCAATAGAGTACACACAATACTATGACAGACTGATGAAGGTATGCTTAAAAACTTACCCCACAAACACAACAATAATCCCAGTATACATGCCAACAACGTATGAAGATATTGAGAAGCTCATTAAACACACGAAAAAAAACAAAAATCTAATAACAATGGGTGACTTGAACGCCGTAGTCGGGGAGGAAGAAATACAAAATACAGTGGGACGATATGCATTAGGAAAAAATAATGTACGTGGAGAACGCCTAATTGAGTTCTGTGCTAAATATAAACTGATAATTACAAACACTATTCCAACACCACAAAAGAAGAAGATATGCTTATAAGATGCCAGGAGATACAAAGCGCTACCAAATAGACTATATTATGGTTAGACAGAGATTCAAAAACCAAATAAAAGATGCAAGAAGCTACGCAGGACCAGATATTGACAGTGATCATATTATAGTCATAATGAAATCTAGGATCAATCTAAAGAAATTAAAATGTAAAGAAAATACAGCGTGAAACTTGGAAAACTTAAAAGATGGAATAACACCATAAAAAGTAAATAAATCAAACAACCCAAGAAACAACATAGAAATTAGTTGGAATAAAATAGAACAAGGCATAATAAAAAGTACAAAACACGTTTTAGGTACAAAGAATTGCAACATAAGAAACAGTGGATGTTAGAAGAACGCCAGAAATATAAAAACATTAACAGTTAAACAAGGACGAATATATATATATATATATATATATATATATATATATATATATATATATAATATAAATATATTATATATATTACATAAGCTGTAGAAAAATGTTTGATAGTGTACATTTCTGTTTTTTAAATTTGAATACATGAAATTATCAAACAGTAACTGGTGTTTTCTAAAAAAAACGCAGTTAGCCAATTGTAAACGGAACTCAATAATTTTGTGATTTACTGGCAAAGATTTTGTAGAAATCGACATTTTCATTTCAACTATTTCGATTATTAGAATGTAGATTTTGACATTTACATTATATAAATACTGGAATAAACATTTAAGAATTTTTTAATTGTAAAGCTATAAGAAATTTCAACTGTTTCTTATTGTGTTTTAAACTGAAATTTGGAAAAATTAGCGTCTAGTAAGCGTTCAATATATATTTTATCGATGCGCATTTTAATAGGTTGGGCAAGTAAAACAAAACATCATGGCCATTAAAACAGGCATCCAATATTTAAAAAAATTATACTTGAGCTAATGAAATAGTCTACATATACCGGGGTGAAGTCTTGCAGCACTTGAAAAATTAAGAATAATATAATGCACTATTTTCAAATATTTGATTGTAATTGTAGTTATTTACAATAATTTGCAGACGTTTTGATTAAAAAATGTATTGTAAAAAACATTACAATTATGAGATTATATAGAATATATAGTATAATGAATGTAAAAGAAAATTATATAATATATTACTTGAATCTAAAATTTTTCCTTCAAAATACACCGACACCGAGTTTGAATTAAACATTCGATTCCTTTTAGATGCGACATTTGTTATAGTTTGCTATCAATTTTTTACAGGATTGAAAAACGGGGATTTTTCTGGCTAATTCATTTTGTCAATTTTGTTGTTGGTCATCCAGAATTGAATTAGTTTTCCCTATGACAAAGAGCATTATCGTATTGAAGTATAAAATATTTCCAAACAAGTCTTTACCACGAGGCAACATGCCATTCTGCAGCACAATTGTCTAACGTTTGATTAGGGGAGATCGTCGCATTTGAAGTTTGTAAAATTGCTGAAATAACTTTCCTAAGAATTGCATTCATGAAATTATACGACCTAAACTTCCGCAAAGTTTCGGCTCGCTGGGTGCCGAAAATGCTCTCTGATGAACAAAAAACTAATCGAATGAGTGCTTTACTTTAAAATCTCACCCGATATCAACAGGAAGAGAATTCTTTCATTGAAAGCATCACTACCGGAGATGAAACCTGGATTTATGAGTGCAATCCAAAGACGAAACTGTTTAGTTTTCCCGGTTAAAAAAATTTAAAACTCAATCATCTGTCCGCAAAACTATGGTCACCATGTTTTGGGATAGTGAAGGCTTACAGTTCCTGTGAACTCCTCGAACCATTAACAGCTACAGATATTGCGAAACTCTCCTGAAATTGCATACAACTATTAGATGGAAAAGGCTGAGAAGATTACGCGAATAATTTAAACATTTGCACGATGGCGCAAGATCTCACGCTTTAAATCAAACGATGGTTGACACAGAGAGATCCTGCAACATCCTTTGTATAATCCAGATTTATCCCCTTCGGATTCTTATTTACTTGGACTTTTAGAGAAATTTTTGGCGGGGGAACACTTTGCGGATCAGAAGGAATTGCAAAACAGGGTTGTGGACTACTTCAAGAAATTTGATAAGCAACATTACCGTGAAGGAATGTTCACAATGGGTTAAATGTCTCAACGTTTGCGGAGATTATGTCGAGAAATAACAAAAGTATGTGTTTTTTTGTAGTATGTTTTAGTTGTAAAATTCTACAATATCTGTTTTAGTAAGGATTTATTTGTTTTTTTTTATGCACATGGATTACATTTATTTATTTGTCGTCTTTGATTATCACTGATCTTAAATTAGTGTATATTAATGTAGCCTTCAAATTTTTTTAACAATTATTACAATCTTTCTCGATACATAAAGTGATTCTGTGTCTGCACTGTAAATTTTGTAGCTTCATACCACATGAGTTTATCTGATACCAACTAAATCAGTGCTGTAGATAGCTAGTCTTTAACGAGTTTGTTTCGACTTTTCATTCTTTCAAGGTTTTAATTTCAGAGTTTGTTGAAATAGGTGTTATAGTTATAGTTTAATTTCAAATTGTGAGAAGAAACTTTTCATAAGATTTTTATTTGTTCGACATATGATTTTAAAGCGTGATTTATAAAATGGTTATAAAGTGGAAGAGAGTCGGTATTGGTAGTATATTGGTTGAGAGTTTGATATTACTAGAAGCGTTTTTGAGAATGGTTGCATGTTATCGAATTATGCTTGTATTGTTATCTGATAATGTTGACTTGACTGGGTTTAAAATTGGGATCTCTAGTCTGACGATTGGATCGTGTCTTCATTTTCTAAATTTGACGCATTTCTATAGGTCGTCTTTTGATTTGGCGCATGAGCTGTAGTGGGGATTTTCTTTCTATTTTGCTCATCTTTGCTGCACAATACAATAGAGGAAATTTGTTATTTTGTTATTTCTTGCGTTTGCTCGTTTTCTTTATTAATTCCATAAAACGTATTGGTATTGATTATTTTTCTTGTCGTGTAGCCGACACAGTTTAATTATTAGTAGATCGTATTGTTTTAAACCTTTCGACAGTGCTTCACCGATAAGGTGACACATTTGTAATAACTACTGACAAAGAATTCGAGTTCGGATTGTGAGATTTTATTTTTAGTATAATATTTCATTATACTAATGCAGTCGTTTTTGACAGTGAAATTAATTTTCAAAAAGTAGATAATTTATATTTTATAGAATTATTAGGATAGTTCGTTATTTTTTTCTGATGTAACGACTTATTTATAAAATAAGGAATATTGTAGTCTTTATTTTATAGATGTGATCTATAAAATGTCTTGATATTTTTTCCACCTTGGTTAACAGTTTCTTTCGAGTAAAGTTTCTGTGTGCCACTTGTAGCGTTTTTGTGTTTCTATTGGTGGCGACAAATGGAAAGCGGATCGCTTATTTACAAATATTTTGATGTGCGGGGTTGCTTACATATTAGGAAGTATTGGTAATTCATATATACAATTGGTTAAGATAAATACCAAATCTATAGGTAGAACTGTCCTTTTATATTTAGCAGACCGCAGTCGTGACCGCAGCGGTAACCCAAGAATGAACGTTCGTTCAGCTTGAATGCACGAGCCGACCTCTTTGTAACTTCTATTGTCAATGAAAGTTAAAACATCTTCAGGTTTATTACAACTTAGTGAGGTAGTATAATATGTTTATAGTGACCTCGGCAAATGGACTACCGTTTCAGTAATTACCTAATCACTAGTTCTTCTACCCCATTATATAAATTTTTACTTTGACTGGTGTCAAATAACTTATTTGAAGCAAGTAAAATGCATAATCATCTTGTAAGTTGTGTTGTAGTATTTTAAGCAGGATATTTACAAATATAATTTGAGGAATAGCTTGGTTTGTATACTCAGAAGGAGTAATAACAACAACTGGCATATACAATTATAGTGTTTTTTTATTATATATAATTATGTTTTACAAAATCATTCTAATAATAATTTTTTGTATGACAGTTGCTTAGTAATTACAAGGGCTCTTAGTGACAGTGCAAAACGTAAAAAAATTGTAATGTGATTCAGTTCTTTCTTTGCTTATATAGAGTGATTTTCATGACATTCGGAAAATGCTAACTCTTGGAAATAAAGTGCGATTAATTTGACATTGTGAATGGAATATGAAAAGAAAATAACACATCACTCGGTAAAGTTCGTAAGATGACTGTTAGATGGCACCACTATTGATGAATCCATATGATTTTTAGGAAGTACTAACTTTCAAATGATACGCATTTCATGACAATTTGACGTTTAGTTCACAAGTTACAGTGGTTTTAGTGATGCTACTTTTGTGATTTTCAAAACAAAGAAAAAATCTAAATTTTGTGTGCTGATAAAGCATTGCTGTTTAATTGGAAAAAATACCGTTCAAGCAAAGCAATGGTTTGACAAGTGTTATTTGGACCCTGCTTCATCGAGGCAAATGGTAGAGAAGTGGTTTGCTGATTTTAAGCGCGACCGTACAAACACCGATGCTGTTGAACGCTCTGGTCGCCCAAATTCGGCAGTTGTTCCAGAAAACGTAAAAAAATCTACAAAATAGTTCTGATCGATCGTAAATTTAAGTTGTGTGAGATAGCTGACACATTAAAGATATCAGAAGGCAGTGTAATTTACCATTTTGCATGAACATTTGTTTAAAGCTCTGTCAGTGTACGCGTTTTGCACAGTCGATCAAAGTGGACTTGGAGCAGTGCGCAACGGATTTTAGCTGGCAAGGTTTTAGCCTCCGTACTTTGGGATGCGCACGGTATTTTTATTCATTGATACCTTGAGTAAGGAAGAAGCGCATCAATAGCGAATATTATATGGCGTTATTGGTGCGTTTGAAGGAAGAAATTGTGAAAAAACAACCTCAAACAAAGAAGGAAAAAAGTCCTTTTCACCAAGACAACGCACCGTGCCACAAGTCGATTGCAACAAAGGCAAAATTGCACGAAATGCACTTTGAATTGCCTTCCCATCCACCATATTCTCCGAAACTGGCTCTCAGTGACTACTACCTGTTTGGAAAAGTAAAAATAATGCTCCAGAGAAAGAGATTTGTCTCCAATGAAGAAGTGATTGCCGAAACTGAAGCCTATTTTGAGGCCAAAAGCTAAATCGTTCTACAAAAAGGCATCGAAATGTTAGAGAAGCGTTGGAATGAATGTATCACTCTTGAAGGAGATCATCTTAATAAATAACGTCAAATTTTGCCTATCAGTTGTTGTTTTATTAGTCAATCTACGAACTTACTGAGTGATGTGTTATGTATTATCTCTAAAAAATTAAGAATTCAGCTTTTCACAGTTTTAGAAAATAAAGAAAAGATCTTATAGAAAGTATTTTAAACTGAAAACGAGTTTGCAATAATAATATTGCTGTAAGTTGACCTTTGTTATTTATGAAAGGCGAACACTTCAAAAATTTTAAGAATTGATATTTTTGATGAAAGGTTAATATTTCTCTTTTCAAATGAAATAGTAGTAAAAATTGGAAAATAAAATTCCTGTATTATTTGGTGTACATAATATAATTAACATTTTTAATGTAGATGGAACGATTTACAATTCTAAAACATTAATATTAAAGTATGTAACATGGAGTGATAAGAAAAGAAATAAATAAAGAACTGCTGTTTTTTTGGACCAAAAATAGATATATTTCATCTTGTTATTGTAATTGTAAAGTCTACTAAACCAAAATGTTCTTTGGGAATTAAATTTTTTCTTATAAAAAATTGAATAATGTAAGATTTTAGACAATTTTTATAACAAAAACGTGAAATTTTACAATTTCACTGCTTATAATTTTAAAATTAATTCTAAATATAACATCTAAATTTCGACCAATAAACCAAAGTGATTCTTTTTAAACAACTTTACCGAAAAGAAATCGTACTGCAAATAATAAAATAAATGAACAATAACATATTTGTTAGAAACAATTAATAACTGTTAGGAAATTTGGTTTTTATAGGAAATGCAAGGAAACTATTTAGAAGGGTATTTTTATAAGAAACCTGCACAATCAAATACAATAAACTCAATTTTCTTCAATAGATTATATCGTTTAAGGAGACAAAACACACAATGCAGTTCTTACATCAAAATAATATTTTGAGAATCGAGAGTTGTTGAAAGTGAAATAATCATTTACTTAGTGTTCTACGTGTATAATTATCTGACGTATTTAAAAAAAATTTTATTGCAAAAACAGATTTTGCCCATTTGCTTGTTTTTAGGGAGCAGTTGACAAAGTACTTCCTATCTCAGTAGGAGAATAAGGTAAATGATGTAGTTCTATTTGCGCGAACTGGCTTCAGATAAACATTGATGTTGACGTTGAACTGTTTTTTCCCATTTTTATCCAAAATTATCTTAAAGAACGCCGGACAGTTATGCTTCTAATACAATAAACGAAGCCACTAATCTTCAATAAAAGAATAAAACCAATTAAAGTATTTTTTTAAAATGTAAGTCGGTTAACCTACGTACATATTTCTAACGAGGTGTGTTCAAGTTCTCAGGCTGCTGAAAACACTTCTTTAAGGGTGTGTTTTTTACACTGGAAAATCGCTGATGCAACAGCGACTCGATTGGAAAATGGAATCCACGTCTCATCTATTGTGAAAACTGACGAAAAAAGCACCATTCATGGCAGCATCATGTGTACTGAGACGTTATCAGCCGCGCAGCCTTGTGTTCGTCGGTCGGCATTTGTGGGACCCATATTAAGTATACAAAATAACATTCACTGCAATGGCAGTAATTCGACCTGTGTATATTATATGGTGCTGCCATTTATATTACAAATTCCCACGTCTTTTAAAATTAACTGCATCTTTCTACTTACTCTCACTGCTGAGAAAGAAATTTGGAGACTTTAGAACTTGAAGGCACCTCGTATATATATATTTAAAATTAAAGATTCATATAACACAAAAAAGGACATTTTAAATAATTTTGTTTTTAACTTATGCATTAGCGATCTTCATTTATTTTTCATAAATACTTTAATTCTAATATTCATTAATTTGAAGATTTTTCAATTTTAATCGACTCCGAGTGAACGAGGTTCTATCGCACTTAAACCGTTCTGAAGCATGTGTACGTATCAGAAATTTTGAAAATACATTGGAAATCTGGTGTTGAAAAAGTTTGATTGGGCTCAAGAAGTAGATATTTTGAATTTTTAAGCGATAATCTCAAAAGTGAACGACTCAAGTGTTTTCTAGAGAATAAATATTTGTAACTTATAGCAGGGTTGTGTATACTTGTAATCTGAATATAAGAGCCTGAATAATTTTGAGAAATATTACAACAATAATATTTTTAATAGTATAGGTCTAGATTGCATTCCTTGATTTTCAGTGCTCAGATTTAATACAAAAGGGGATAAGAAATTCGCAGTGTTGGCACTTGACATCTTTTTATCTTGCTAATCTAGCGTGATGTCTCCTATGCTACACTAATTTTCATAATGACGAATAATGTTTATTTACAAACGTGAATCGGTGAGAATTTTTATTAATTTTTAATACAAACAGAGCTTTTCATTCCAAACATTATCATGATTCTGGCAACAGACTTTTTGAATTCAGGAAATTGATATTTTCTTTGATATTTTGAATATATTGTGGAACAATCAATTAATGCTGTCTGTATATTTGTATCAGCATATTTAGCATTATGTAAACAAAACGAAGTCATTTTTTCAAATTCTGTAATACGCTTTTGTTTCATTTTTAAGTCGGTAATTTTAATAACGTATTTTTTGAAAGTCTATTGTGCATGTTTTGGCATGCTTCTAAGTTTTAATTGACTTGATCAGATGAAAATGTTTGCTTTAAATGCTCACATACTGTTAAATAGTATTATTACTAGCTAATTTATTTCTTATAATTATAAATTTAAGTAATTTAAATATCAAATCATATCCACAAAAAATGCCAAGAATCTACTCCTATCTTTGAGGTGCCTGGAGTTAATTTTTTGTTGTCCAAGATAGCAGCAGCAGCAGTTTCTTGTCTCAACTCAACAATGCACTTCCTTTTTCATCAAGAAATGCTCGGATAACCGTCACCATTTCTGATGCAAAGTTCAAGGCTTTATCACATTTAAGAATTTTTTAAGACATTCATTGGTGAAGGACACTGTGCATACCTGCACATTTGGTACCTGGAGAAATATCTCTCACTTTTGGTAGCTACCGAGGCACTAGCCACATCAATTAATTTTCTGAATGGAGTACAATAAATTGCCAAAATTTTCATAATATTTTTCTAAAACTACAAAACCGGTTGATATATCGTGCAAGGGCACGTGTAATTTGATTTTTTTCCGCATCGGTAAACTCGTCAGTGACAATCAAAATATATTCTAATTATGTGAACGTTTTTATTTGTTCCTGCAAATTACTTGCTATATCGGCAATTCTCGTGATATTTCTTGTTAATGCAATGTTTTTGTATATTTTTGCTGTCTCTGAGAAAACTATTTTAGCTGCTGTAACTAAGCACTGCTTTGCAAAAAGGCCACCTAAAAAAGGTTATGACTTAGAAGCGCTGTAAAGCATATTTTGTCCTTACAGTGAATTCAGCTTGTATACAGATTCTAGTAAATACAGTTTATTGCTTTTCTTGCAATTTCTTTGTACCAGAATATGTCAGATTAAGAACACACTTTCGTTTCCATATATTAACAGATAAATTGCTGTATACCATTCAAAATGGTTGAAAAAAGTTATATGATCGCATACCAGCTAACAAAAATTTTCTTACTTGTAAAGAAAATTAGGTTTTATAGAAAGCTAACAGAGGAATACAAAATTTGCTTCCAATAAAAATTAATGGCCAAACAAAGCATTGAAAAAAGCTACTGCAGCACTATCTTCATATAATTTTTTTTATATAAAAGAGAGCGTTTTTTTGGGTTCGATGCGCACATTGAACGTCCACATAAAGATAACTATCTTGGATTAGTTAAACTGTTAAGTAAATATGATACAATATTAGCAGAGCGAAAGTTCAAGCTGCACGAAAAGACAACAAGAGAATGCGGGTTTATTATCTTTCAACGAGAATACAAAACGGGTCTGTTATTATTTGCGGCTCGTTTGTCTAAAACGCCATCATTGAGGAAGTTAAAGAAGGATAAATAGGTAATAATATACATTAATTATGCTCTACGTCAAATTTAGCGAATTGGAATTTTCAGTTGAAGAACGTTTTACATATTTTGATAATTTTTGGGATAAAACAGGTCAAGAAATTGCCAGTCGACTTTTAAATTTACTATAATAATTAAAATTAAATTTTAAAAACTGTGCAGGACAAGGCCACGATAACGAAGCCAATACGGCAGCAAAGTACAATGGTGTGCAAAAAGTTCTTTTGCGTGAAAATAGCAATTGCACATTCCTGGGTTGCGGAAGTCATACTTTAATCTTGTAGGAGTGGATTCAGCAGTCTTGCAATAAAGCAAAACATTCTTTCTTAGTATACAGCAAATTTATAAATTCTTTAGTGGGAGTCTAAAAGATGAGAGGAAACAAATATTTAGCAAGCCTTTGCTTGCACAACACTTTAAAACAAGATCGTTAGCAAGGATAGATGCAGTCAAACCAGTGGCTCTAAATTTGAAATCTTTGTGGCCTGCTTTGAATAATATCGATTTAAGAAATCTTTCCGTTAGTGCATATATAAGGATTCCTGCTTTTAAAAGATATTTGTGAAAATTTTAATGTGTTTTTATATCTACAGTTTGACTGAAAATACTAGTGTTACTATATCAAACGAATCTCATTAACGAATCCCATAAATCAACATTGGATGGTTAGATAATACAGAGTATCTGCTAATTAAAGACAGAATAATTTAAGAAAATATGGAAATCAGTTCTTGATTACTAGAAAAATGCAAGCGAAAATAAAATCAATGTAGAATTTTAGATAAATCTTTAATTAAAACACCAAAAATCTGCTTTCTGTCTAAAGATTTGTCAAAATTATTAATTCAATAACAGATGGATTTACGCGTTGATTTTAATTTATTTATATATATTTTAATAATTTTGGAAATTTAATGAAAGGATCAAAGAATGTATGTAGTTTCAAAGGATAAAATTATTGCTAGAGGAATATAAAAATGAAATAAATGACGAAAATGTTTAACTAATACCATTTTAAACAAGCATAAAACCAGCGAAACGACTTAAAAAAACTATCGATATGGTAATCTTAAACATATTATCGAACCCAATGTTTGTACTTCAAATTTTTTTAACTGTGAGTATAACCAAAAAGGAAATGAACATTTAGTGTTCCGAAAGTAACTAAAAATTTGACTAAATGGACTGGCAATAACCAATATTAATTACCAGATAGCGCGTATTTTAGACTATTCTGAAATAATAACTAAATTTATTAATGTTAAAGCACAATTCTGTGAAATATAATAATAATATTAAAGACCATTAATTTTATTTTCTTGTCCACAATTTTAATCATATTAAATTTTGAAGGGCCTCAAAAATATTGGTTGTCCCGGATCTCTGAAAGGTCCTGATCACAATGGCATTTAAAGTTATGGTCTTTCTATCTATATGATGATGGTGTTGTTGCAAATTACACAAATCGTGTGACTATGCAAAATACTAGAAGACAATAACAAGCCCAAAGGCTGTCAGATCGAAACTTAATTGCTGTAAGGGCATCTAATGAGATCTAAAATGTCGTAGGCCGCACGGCTGTGTTGCTAACATTTCTGTTTTAACCAATCTTTCTCCAATTTTGATTTTTTATAACTTTCGTGCGTTTTATTGTACTTATTTTTACTTTAGTTGGAAGGAACAAAATTCTAATATCGTACCCTTTAGGTAACGAATATCGTGGACATGGATTTCTACTCACGTTCCCTAACCCGCGATCTCGAACTAAGGGTGCTATGTCCTTCAGCCCTGGGTCTCGGCGGCGGCCTGGGCGGCAGGGCTGGGGGCAGCGGCGAGACCTCGATGCGGTCGTCGGCTTCAGTCTTCCTGCTCGTCGTCGTAGCTTGGAGTATCTCCGAAGGGCTTTCGCTTTCCACTTGTAAGTGGCAATTGCACGTCGAGGATTGCAGCTTCGGAGGGTGCGGCGCGCTCGGGGGAGCGTGCACGTGCACGTGGACGGACTGATTGGTAGGGTGGGTGTGAGTGGTTGTCGTCGGCGGTCCATGAGTAGAGAGGTTGATTAGATTGTGGTGGTGGCTGGATTTGCTGGCGATGTGGGAATGGGGCAGGTTACCTTCGCATTTTGAAGGGTCTACGTTCGATTTCTCGCCGCACTGGCAAGGGTGGTTATGGCTGAGGAGCGCGTGATCGCTGCTGTCGCTTGGCTGGTAATTGTGTTCAGGACCCGATTGAGGACCAGGCGAGGGAGAGGACATTGTTGCTCTACATGTTCAGTCTTGTCGGCTGTCTAATACCCTGAAAGCAATTATTCCTCTTAGAAATATCCTTACAAATAGAGAGAATACGAAAAAATACTAAAAATAGCAAGAGCTAGATTGTATTTACTGTATTTATAAATATTTGTTGCTTTAAAAATAGCTTCTATGACTTTTATATATAATAATTAATTTTCTTAAATAAAACCAATTTTAATAATATGCGTCTAGATAGATCTACTTGTAACAATATATACATTTCATGTAAAACAATTCAATTATTTATCTTGCCATATCAGAATTCTATATATCTTTCGTCTGCAACTTGAATAATAAATATTAAGACAAATAAATACATTTTGCGTTTTTAATAACCCAAGTCAAATGTAGGAAGAAGTACAACTTTTGGTTTGTAAGTTTTTATATTTTTGTTATTATAAATTTTTTTTAAATAATGGTTTACGTACTCAAAAGTAAAAATGACAAACAATAAATTACAGTTTTATAATACATAATCTATAGATTGACATATATGTATATCAGAAAAATCAATAATTTTTCACTAACATTCATTAATTACGAAAGTAATCTAAATACAACATTCATCTACCCATTATTAACATACAAAAATAAAAGAAGTTGCGAAAATAATATTAAACTAGTTATATTGATTATAGAATGATTATTTATAAAAAATATTAAATGGAAATACGTAAGCTAATATTACACACATCATTTTGAAAATTTTCAACTATTTATTCAGTATTATTATTAAGAAGTTATAATAATTCATAAGAAAAATCTCAATGAGTTGATAAGTTGGAAGCAGAATGCATTTTTTCATAATGTTACACATTGATTAAAATAACAAAATAAAACGATTAACTGTTTTTGCCTAATACTATCGGGATTTATTAAATGACTACTGGTAAGTATATGGTAATTACAATGGATTTATTCAAAATGGCCTCACAAGCTTTAAGACGCCCAAACCACTCGTATATAGCAGCACACATTACATCCATTGGTAAACTATACCCCCTGTAGCTGCCTATAATTTCTTATCTAATGGATTGAGATCTATCAGAAGGCCAATCCTCTATTATTAGAAAATGATGCACATTGAGTTGACCGTGCTTTGAGGGCGGGTGCGGAGTCTTGCTGAAAGATCCAAGGCTCACCTCGAAAAATCGTGTGATTCAGAGGTTTCACTACGATTACCAAAACATTCTGTTGATACACATCTGCCGAAGTTTTGGCTCCCTTTTTACAAAAATGAATATGTCACTCCATCATAACAGGTCTTTAAAGCTGTTGGGTGATGGTTTTTCTAAACGTTTGGGACTAGGTGAGATGCTTCTTTAGACGATCTAACGTATGCGCTGTCATTTTGTTTGTAACATTTTTTCATCCATAAAGAAAGTGTTTCTGTGGCCGTCATGCGCTTATTCAGTCACCAACCTCTTTGCTTTTTTTTTCTCCTACCTCTGTTTAAAGCATCTGTCAGCAAATGTCTCGTAGGTCTTTTGTAAGCAGCTAATTCTAAGTTTTGCTTACTAATACAAGCCATCGAAGATTTAGAAATTTCTTACTTACGAAGACGATTTCGTTTAATTCGGCAACCTACGGCTTCGACTGCCTGAACAATCCGAATTGAACGTGACCTTCCAGATCTTGGACACCTCCAGTTTAATTAAATAATTTTATACCCCGATACACAAACATACGGCTAATTCCGAGAGGATGCAGTGTCTTAAAGATTTTCCAGTTTTACAGTTATATAACATTGTTACAGCAACACAGTTATCTTTGATACCCCACTCTATTGGTAAATAACCAAACCTAACAAGAAACTTACAACTTTAAGACTTGGTAATTAATATTGTATCAATGCCACAGATTTGTTGGTGCCGTGTAAAGCAAGAGTATGTATGATTTTGTGACGCTATTTTAAAATAAAAAAATTTTAAGTTACCCTGAGTTGCAAAACAATTTGAATCATGTAATATTGGACAAATATATAAGAACAGAAACATAGCTAAAATAAACCAAAACCCAAATGTAAAAATGGAGCTACTGATGGAATGGCAATAACATAAAAAAGTATAAGACGCTTTTATAGTTATATCTTAACAATTAAAGAAGAGAGACGCCTATGTTGTTGTTATTATGTTGCTAATAATTATAAACGGTACATGGTTTCATACATGACCACAAAAATATATATACAACATTTGAAAGTGGGTGTTTTGTGTATAAATATTTTAAATGACAAAAATTACTTTTAGTGTAACCAGGCGTCTTGTTATCGCCGATAACGCAAACGGAGTTTACAGTGGCTAAAATTGAATAGGAACTGTTTATATGAACAGGGTAAATCCAAATTGAAACCACGAATTATTTTAAATGTTCTTGCTGGGCTGCTTACATGTCTCGGATTCTAAAATCGAAAATTAATTTGGAAGTCACATAAAAGCTGGAAAAATCTATTTCGAACTCGGTGCCACTAGATCTACAGACCTCAAAGACTGCAAGGCCAGAAAGCAGCCATAGCTTTCGAAGAAGAACAAAAAGCTCGTTTATAGTGGATTACTACACCGGAATTTAATAAAGGAAGATTAGGCAAATGTTCCGTGATCAAATAAATTTAACGAGAAAATTTAATTTTTTCTCAACATCTAAATCATAATGATAAGTCTGTTACATGTATAATAAAATAATGTTTAATTTTGACAATTTGTTAGGCGTTTGGCACGCCTAACGTTACTTATGTAAGGCGACGAATGAGCGAAGATTGCCTACCTCAGTGCGTGGTGTCTACAGTCAAACACAAAGGGGGCTGCAAAAGAGGTATAAACATTGAATAATATATTGATGTACTAGACGCGATAGTGCGGCTATCTTATACAAAGATTTTCGGTAATACCAACATCAAAAACATCAAACTTCAACATGTGCTCCGTCATATCTGCAAACCGCATGTAGTGGTTTCAAGGTAATCAAGTGCAGCTGCTAGACTGGCCAACCCAATCACCAAATTTAACCCTTATTGAGTATCTCTGGGGAACACTAAAGCGGAAGGTAAGGAGCAAAACGTGACGTAAAAAAGACGTTCTACGGAAAAAAGGAATGTTATTACTTCTAAAGAATGGCGGAAGCTAGTTAGAAGGTTGATCAAAATAATAGCTGTCTTTATTAAATCTAAAGATGGACCAACAAAACATTAAGTAGCTAATAAATAGTAAACCACAGCTAGTATACTTTGTCTCCTACACACGCAAATTAATTTTAGAGCGTGTTTTTTTATAGGGTGTCTCATATTTTTAGCCACGACTACAGACACGCGAGCGCACATACAATCATATATACATACGCATATAATTATTAAGGAGGAAACAAGATGCACCCAAAAAGTCCAAATAACATATAAATTTAAAACAATGAGTAATATAAAAAATGAAGGATATAAATTACCCTAGGAGTCGGTTTAAAAAAATAAAGATTGTACTAATTTTTTTTAAATTCAGATATCTAGGTTGAGATGTTTCATGCAACTATGACCAAGACATCAACAAAAAAATAGTTGCATTTTAGAGAATGTGCGGTACTATAAAAAGAGCGCTAAGAAACAAAACAAGAAAGAGACACAGATAAAATTTTACAAAGTAATAGCGACCCTCATATTACTATATGGTAGCGAAACATGGACAGTAACAACAAGGGACTATAGGAAAATTCAGTCGGTAGAGATGAAGTTCTTAGGAAGAGTCAAAGGATACAGCTAGTTAGACAGATTTACTAGATAAACTACATCATAGACATAGAGTGGGGGTTATTGTTGAAAAACATATAAATAAGAGTGTCACACAACTTATACCTTATTCTTATATAGTAATTCTACTAACAATCCAAGCAAAACTAATTAATATAAATATAATCCAGGCATATGTTTTCTACGGCAACATTAAACCACTACTAAAATATACCACACCACATAAATTAATCGTCATACAAGGTGATTTTAATGCTAAGGTAGGTAAAGAAATAATAGTGGAAGGTGGTTTAGGAGAAAGGAACAGAAGAGGAGATAGACTGATACAATTCTGTCAAGAGGAACAATTTAAAATCACAAATGCATGATTCATATTACCACCGAGAAAATTGTACGCAAATCGACTTCATTTTCATAAACAAGAGATTTAGTACGTCGGTAATAAGAGCAATATTTTAATATGCAATATTTGGTACTATGTAATATTTAAGTTATTTGAAAATATTGTTTTTAATCCCAAATTTAATTTATAACCTGCTTAATTAATTAGTCCAACAAAAGGGACCATATGTAAATATATACTGCATTTGTGTTCAAAATTGTTTTGTGTCAAAATATTTTAAATTATTAACACAAAGAATATAACACCATTCATAGAATGCCAGCATTGATACACTATTATTAATTGCAACTTTATAAAAAATTAATTTATGCAAAGCCAAATCGTGACCAATAAATTAAAAGCTTCCAGATTGCAACATTTATCAGTAGTTAATTAACTTATTCATGCAACATGATATATGCGTCACGATTTGGTTGTTAGTATATTTATTTAATGTAACGCAAGTAATTTGTTACAACTCTCTTAAGTCAATATATGTATTTGAAATTGAAAATCATACTAAAATTTGATAAAACCACATACATTTACAAAAGATCACATCTGAAAAAGGTAAAAACGATTGAGTATTTATGATATACCCCTCCCCCCTATAGTTTTTATATTTTATATAATTATTACTTTTAAAGCAAAAATTAAAATATTAGAGAATACATAGAAACTTAGTGAATAGTATTTTATTTATAAAACAAAAATATTTTTATTTTAAAAACCTAAATCAGCATAATTTCTATAAAGTAACTTAATTTCTTCCTTTTTCTTTTTTTAGACTTTATTCATGTAATAGTGAATATAGTCCTCAAATTTTTTCTTTCGTAGTTTTTGTGCTATCAGTTTTGTCATCTGCCAATATTTCAGACTTTCCAGCATTTTTCCGTTCTAACTCGCTATCAAAAAATTTCAGTCTTTTATGAACCTTTGCTTTTTCTATTATGTCCTTCACCTTTCTTTTTTGGGCTCTTAGTGTAATTTTAATTATTTTTCTTTCCATTACCGTCTGTGTTATTTCTAGTCTCATTATTATATTTCTTTGTGTATATTTGTTGCATTGAAATTATTATTGTGTTTATTCTTTTTGTTCTGATATTTTTCTCAACAGAATTGTATACTTTTAATTCAACATTTCTGTTTTGCCCTACAAAACTCATTTTCTTTTTTTTCTACCTAGAATAATGTTTTTTGGTTTTAATAGAAATGTTTTTTTTTGGTTGCGAAATGTTTTATTATCATATATGATTGCTACATGCGGGTCATTTAGGCTCATAGCTTGGTGATTCTTCTTTATCTTTTCTGGTCTGTAACTTTTATCTTCTAAACCTAGATTTCTTTTTCTGTTAGATCTTCTCAGTCTCCCTTTTCTTCACATTTCTCCTCAGTTTATATCTATAAGCTTCGTTGGAATTCTATTAGCTAATTGTCTTTCTAGGTGACTTTCAGTCTTGCTACTTTAACTTGAGTATTGAGCTCTAGTTCTCTGCATAAATTCTTAATTTCTTCGTTTGTTCTTCTTGACCATAAGTGTCCTTTTTTCCTCCGAAAATCCTTCTCAGAATTTCTCTCCATACATCTATTCTATATTAGTCTTTCTTGTTGAAGATTTATAGTTCATTTCCGTACATTATGGTTGGACTAATAACTGTTAATATTCTGTTTAGCTCGTCTG
The DNA here is from genome assembly GCA_036346155.1 of Sinelater perroti. Lineage (NCBI taxonomy): Eukaryota > Metazoa > Arthropoda > Insecta > Coleoptera > Elateridae > Sinelater > Sinelater perroti. The sequence continues at coordinate 12,567,513 of JARFIY010000359.1, read as the reverse complement.
CACATTTGTGTCTTTTAATTAGTCTTACTTTGATCTCTTCCCCTTTGTCTCTAGTTCCTGTTATGAAGGAGCAGCCATATTAGTCAAAAGCAGATCAAACACATCATCACCCGATTCAGCTACACCAAACATTGAAACTGTTGGAATTAAAATAATACTAAAAAACCAAAGCCACACACTAACTATCATGTATAAACAACCAAAAAAGAAACTAAACTCAGCAGATCTGCTTGCAATATTTAACTCGTCCGAATCTACCCTTGCAATAGACGACCCAAACTGTAAAAACACGTTATGGGGCTGCAGAGCGACAAACCCGGGAGGCATTAAACTTGAGCAAATCTCCACAGAGAAGGATTTCTAATTCTAATCCCTATACCTATTACCCAAATCGTAGAGATCACCAACCCGATATCCTAGACATGGTCTTCCTAAAAACTTTTCAACTGAAATCCATCAAACAGTCATCGACGAACTCGATTCCGATCACCTTCCAGTACTGATAACACTCACAGTTGCTCCACACTTAAACACACAGGCTCCTCGCCTAATAAACCGAGCAATAAACTGGGAAGAATTGCAAATAGCTCTAAATGATGATTTACATTATTCACCTGAACTGAAAGCACCAGAAGGAATCGACGTTGCAATATCAAACTTTACAACTTCCATTGTAAATAGTGTACTCAAAGCAACATCCAAGAAAAAATTGTATCATAAACCCAGACACTACTACCACTCAAACTACATAACCGAACTTATTAAAAAAAAAAGCCAAGCAAGACGTCAATGGCAACGACGTCGACACCCATCTGATAACCAATCGCTCAACTACCTAACACACCAGCTAAAAAAGAGTTAGATGAAATAAGAATAACCGTGTACCAAAAATACATTGAAGAGCTTGAACCGAACGACCCTGGGATGTGGAAAGCAACAAAGAGAATTCTAAAACAGCACAACGAAATTATAACAATCACAGATGGTATCAACAACTACTACACTGATGCAGAAAAAGCCACGGCATTCGCCAACCATCTGAAAAGTGCTTTCACCCCAAAAGTCACATGCAGTCCAACAAAAGCAGCATTTACAATTGACTACATCGAAAGAAACCAACCTGTCATCACCAAACATATAGAACCAACTTCGCCTCACGAACTACAAGCTTTAATCGCCAAACTCCTCAAAAGAAAAAGCCCCGGTTACGACCTCATCCCAAATATCGTGTTAACACATTTAACTATGAAATCCATAGCTTACCTAACATGAATATTTAATGCTTGCCTGAGGATGGGCCAATTCTCAAAATAATGGAAACGCGCCATAAGACTGCTATTCCCTAAACCAGGAAAGGACAAAAAAAGCTTAGAAAACTCCAGGCCTATAAGTCTATTAACATCTCTATCCAAACTGTTAGAAAAAGTTATCTACACTCGCCTCAATAAAGAAGTGACCTCACTTAACATACTACCCCCACATCAGTTTGGGTTCAGAAGAACCTACTCAGCCACACACCAACCCCAGAGAATAGAAACAATCGAAACTGGATACGAAAACAAACAGTACGCAACAGCCGTTTTCCTTGATGTAGCACAGGCTTTTGATAAGGTCTGGCTAGAGGGGCTGAAAAGAAAACTATTGAAACTAAGATTACCAAACTACCTAAAGGCAATACTGTTCTCTTTTCTTGAGAACAGAAACTTCGCAGTGAAAATAAATGCGGAAGTCTCAGATACCAAAAGTATACGAGCCGGAGTCCCTCAGGGCAGTATACTGGGACCACTTTTATTTAACATCTACACGTCAGACATGCCAAATGTAGAAGCCACTTTAGCAACATTCGCTGACGATACAGCCATAATTACACTAAGCAACGATCTAACAAAAGCAGCACAACTACTGCAGGCCGCTATAAATAAATTATGCAAGTGATTTAGTAACTGGAATATACAAATTAACTCGAGCAAATGCCAGGCAAAAATATTCACACTCAGGAGAATTCGCAACCCACCTAACATTTATGTCAACCACCAAATGATTGAATGGAATATCTCTGATAAAACAGTGAAATATCTAGGAGTACTTTTAGACACAAAACTCTCTTGGAAGCAGCATATCAACCATAAACTCAATATACAAGTTATACAAGACTAGCACCGCTATACTCATTATTAAATCGCAAATCAAAACTAAAACCCAAATGCGCAATCATGATGTACACTTCCCTCGTAAGACCATTAGCACTTTACGCAGTACCAATCTGGAGTACCACATCAAACACAAACATAATCAAACTACAAAGGCTACAGAATAAAGTTCTAAGAATTGCAGTAGACGCGCCGTGGTCCATCAGACGAACTAGGAGTTCCAACAATAGAAGAGTACATAAAAACAAGCACCAAAAAATCAAACAACATCAAAGCATGCGATGGAGCAGCTCACTACAACCTTAGCAAGCAGAACATTCACTCCTGGCTAAAACGAAGACTTCCCCAAGACCAATTCTTATCAGACGAAGACGAATAATCGCACAGCGGTGTCCGAGGAATCAAGATACCTCATCAGTTAGATTAGTCACTTGTAACATATACTAATAATGCCATGTATAATACAAACGTGTTGATCTGGCAAATAAACATTTTATAAAAAAAAAGTTCCTGTTATAACTCTTTCTTAGTGTACATACGTTATGCTTCTTTTTTCTATCCCTACAGTCAATTATCCTTTTTGTTCTCGTGTTTTCCGTACTGGTCCCTGTAATTAGATTTATTTTTTTGTTTATTCTCAAATTGTCTATTTCTACTGCTGTTATAAATTTATGAAAGGTTTATTTCATGTAATCTTGTCTATAAAGTGCCAGTCTTATTAATTCCAATTCGCCTTATCGTTTGTTACGGATTGCCCTTTGTCTTTTTTAAATTGAGTTTTTGCTGGGTTCCAGTTTTATTCTTTTTAATTTCGTGATAAAAAAAATTTATTTTCTTGTCTAAAAACTTTTCTTCTATTTCCTTATTTTATTTTCAGTCTATACTCTCTTCTTGGCTTTACATGTTTTCTTTGTTGTTTTTCTCTGTTTGTCGTGTTTTTGCTTGTCTCCAGATCTTTAGCTTGCCTCTTTCTTTTATTTCTTCTCTGCATACTTCGTCGAATGAATTTATTTCTTTTGACTTCTTGCTTTGTTTTTATTGCTGTATCTCTTACAACCTTTTCTATTTGCCTCATCTCCGATTTATTTCTTTATCTTACATATTAAGCAGTTTCTTTCCATCCCTTAATTGCTGTATTTTCTCTGATAGACCCTCTACATTTAGACTTTTGCCCGTTCTTGTGTTTTTCTTTCTTTCGGTTTCGTATTTTTGTCTTATTGTTGCAATTATCTGAAAGTGGTCACAATCTGCGTCCGCTGATCTGTAACTACGCACATCGCTTACATTTTATGCTTTCTTTCTGGATTAGGACATAGTCAATTTGATTTCCGTATCTCCCGTTTGAGGTAATACATATACCTTTGTGTATTTTTTATGCTTAAATTTGAAACTGATCATATGTAGACCGTACTGTGGTGCAAAACTTATTAATCTTATGCCGTTATTATTGCTTAACCTATGTTTGCTACGTTTTGCTAATACTGGCATATACATTTCTTCTCTGCCTACTTTTGCATTGTAGTTTCTTACAATTATTTTAATGCCCTGTGCTGATATAGGATTGTAGGTATCTTCCAACTCTTTGTAGAATGTAAAGTCCTTAGTATGTTCTTTTTCACCCTCTTATGATGCATAAATATTTTTTATAGTTAGATTTATGTTTTTCAATTTTATTTACATTAGGCACATGATTTGAATTCTTTAATTGTACTAGCATAATGCTTTAATACCGTAACATTTTTTAAATTTATCCACCATTAGATAATAGGTAATTTTTGTTTTGTTTTTGTTATGGCAGTATGTGGATTTCATATCTGTTGGCTTCGTCGGCTAGGTATTTGGCAAATTTCAAGACCCGAATCACAAAAATTTATTTTTATTTTTTTTTGCCGTATCTTTTTTTTCATTTGTCAAAATCTTAAATTTTCTTATGTTTGTATTAGGTTTTATGTGTAAATTTTTATTTTACTTTTTACTGGCCTGTGTCGTTGCTATCATTCGCCTTTTATTAATTAATTTTAGTTTCTTGAAGTATTCTTCGTTAGTTTCTCTCTTGACACCTTATCTTCGTTATCTTCTGGTTATATATGATTTGTCGTTTTTCTTTCCTTAATATATTCCCCTTTTGCTAATTGCGTCTCGTTCATTATAAATATATGTTCCTTGTCTTTGTTGGTCATGTTTTTTCTTTGTTCCGCCCTTTTATCTTTAATTCTTCTTTTCTTTCCATATCCTGTACTTCTATTGATTTTAACTGCTCCAAGGAATAGACATCTTTATTTACTATTAATTTATTATAGCTGATAATTGTTATTATTAGTATTGTGTTTTTCATTCCTTCAAATTTCTTTTTCCAGGATACCATTTTGTTTTTTATTTTATTATATAATTTGTCATTTTTTGAATCTTATTATTTTGTTAATTTTACTTGCCTTTTCTACACAATATTTTTATGTAAATATTACCAAATTGCTTTTATTCAAGGTTTGTTAAAGTTAACTTAAAATTGCCACTGGTATTGCAGTTGAAATTATAGAATTTCCTAAAATATTTCCATTCTTTTCAAATTTTACTAAACAATTCTTGCTTTTTGTTAGTCTTTACAAAATCTATTTAATTTTTAAAATTTTATAATTATGAAAAACTATTGCACTCCTCTACAACTCTTGCATACTTTTTTAATTAACACGCAATATATTTAGTTTATTGTAGTTTTATTAGATATTAACTATAATTTAGATACATTTGGAAGTTCCATAGTGAATAAAAAATGAAGATAATACACAATTTTATAAGAGGTAAATAAATTTAAAAACTAATAGACAAGGAACATGGGATAACTGACAGAATGAAAAAGAAGATCAAATTAAGGCAAAAAATAATATATTATTAGTCAAAAATTGTATAATAGGAATACACTGTATACGTGGGCTGCTCGATATTTATTGGAAATGACAACCCTGCGTGTGCTTGGTGTGATCTGATGCATTGTATAGTTTGAGATTTTTGACGGCATGCATAATTAAAATAATTTGTCACGTGGACGCTATTTGTTTTGTTGTCATTAAGTTAAAAGTTAACTTGTGAACACTTTCGTGCGATATTTTTTTACGGCCTTCAACGTGGATTATCTCAACAACAGTGCGTCGATCAATTTACTTTGACTTTTGGCGATGAAGCCTTACGTAGATCCACTATCCATCGTTGGTTGAATGAATTTAATCGTGGTCGTAATTCACTGGCGGATGAATTTAAAGAAGGTCGTACAAAATCGGCTGTGGTGCCAGCAAATATCAATGTGCGTGAATTGATATAGCAAGATCACATATGACCTATCGTAAAATTCAGTCATCCTCAGATATTAATATAACTAATGCTAGTTATGCACGTGTAAGCAAATTTGCAATATTGCATAAACATTTAACCGTGGAAAATCCGTGTGCGCGTGGGATTTCGCATAAGTTAACGATCGCTCAATAGAAGGCTCGTGTCGATTGGTTGAAAGAAATACGATCGCGGTGCTTCAAACACCGTTCGTCACAGGTGACGAATCTTGGATATATGGGTATGAGCCCGAAAATCAGCAGCAATCGACTGTATGGGTATTCCAAGATGAGCCAAACCCAATAAAAGTCGTTTACGCTCGAAGCACTTCGAAGCAAATGGTTACCTGTTTTTTTTTTGGAAAAACTGGACTTGTCGCAACCGTGATTTTAGAGAATCGTAAAACGCTGAATTCACAGCTTAATGGTGCACAACCATTTGCCAGAAGTCTTCGGAGAAATAAGAAAAACAATGCACAACGCCGAGTCATTCTCCAGGGCAATGCGAGCTCACACCTTAACGTAAACAACTGGCTTTTTAAACACTCAAAACGTTGAATTGATAGTTCATCCGTCGTAGAATCCTGATTTGGCCCCTAATAATTCATTTTTGTTCCTACACAAGAAGAATACGGAAGAAGCGGTTGATGCGTTTAAAGTTTTCAACATTAAACATTTGTGTTTGTTAGTTTTTCACAATAGATATCTAACAGCCTATATAAAGGAAAAAACAAAAAGCAAACTATTAAAAATAAGGTTATCGTCCCAAGAAGAATGCCTTGCAGGAATAATAGTTCAAAGTAGATATGCTGTATTTATAAAACAAATAAAAACAAGAAAATGGTAAATAAATTAATATGGAAACATTATTCAATAATAAAGGACGTAACATAATTCTGAGTGAGGTTTCTTAACAACAGTCATTTTTAACATTTTTTGTTATGTTTAAGTAGAATACATGCAGCGGAAGTTATGGTCAAATATAAGTTTATAAATATGATAAGTACACACATTTTGTAATCTACTGAAAAAACTGCATTACAATAAAACATTTTTTATGTAAAAAATATAAAAAGCAATTTCAAAGTTACTGAATTCTTTTGTTATGCTAGATTTGAAAGCTAAATTAAGAAAGAAAAACTAGTACAAGAGAAACAAGAAAATGTGAAAGTTATTTGGACTTAAATAATATGTATAAGTGCATTATCATTACAAAACTTCTATCTATATAAGGGGAGCTTAGCATTAAATATGTGTAAAGTGCAAGAATAAACATAAATCGTCAATACTAAATTCGTTAAGTTATAAAAAATTGTTGGGTTACTAGATAAAATAAAATCATTCATTGGTGCCTCTAACTAAACCTATGTTTGCATTTATAAATTACCAAATTTTAAAATTAAAGTACAACATAAAAATCAAAAAAGTAACATAAAGAAAATGCTTAATTAAACATTCAACACATAAAGAAATTTAAAATACATCAACGAATTAAAATAGACCAATTAAAACGTTGGAAAGAATAGTCTTCTTCTTCTTCTACTCTTATATAGGCTATTAGCCTGTTTCTAACTACACATTTCGTGTAGTACTATGAGCCATATTGGGCGTACCCCGGGCAGGTGGCTAGCCTGACCCGTTAGAAGAAGGAGAATGTACTTTACGACCGCCAAAGGTGTTTGTATGATGGCCGGAGAGCATTCGATGTTTGCTGTTATTTTTGAACTGGGAGTCGAACCCAGGGCCCGCCGCGCGTTAGTCTGGCAGGCCGAAGCCTTTACGTCGTGGCTGTCGAGCTCTCAAAAAAAAGTTATTTTCGGACACTTAAAATTAATAACATCGTTACCATTCTTTTTTATCGTGATAGTACAACTCTTTAAAAAAACAATGAGCTCAAATTCGTTTCTCTAGAACTATTTGTCGAGATGTTATAACCGATTTTCGAGAACGCCTTTTTTTCGAAAAATCAATATAGTTCGAAAAATTTTTAATATTTTTAATTTCGAAAAAACGTACTTTTTTGGTTTTTTGTTTACTACATTTACAGCAAGTAACACGTTACAAACCGTTAATGTGCAGGAAATACGACAAAAACAAAAATAGTCGATTTTCGATGGTTTCTTCGATATATCTCAAAAAGTAATGGACCGATCGATATAAAAAAAACTGAATCGATAGATCTTTTTAATACCTACAACTTTCTAATTTAACATATTTTTGTACAAGCTTTAATTTTTTTTTATTTCCTAAAAACTGTTTTTTTCAATTTAGGAATTTTTTAGGTTATGAAGGACATTAGAAATCCACTGGAAAAAAACGCTATCTTTATTAGAATTGTTTATTCTATACGACCATATTTTTTGTTTTCTGTTAAGATTTTCGGTGAACTCTTACACCTATTGATTGGACTAATGGTATTAATGGACTTTGTCAGAGTCTTTGACAGCATAAAACACGAAATACAGATAATATTAAAACAGTCGCGAATGCCTTTTAAAGTAATACAATAACGAAACAACTTGTCAAATTCTTTGTAAGGAAATTTTAACCATAGAATTACAAATAGAAAAAGAGCCAAACAAGTCTGCGTTTTGTCATCACTTCTTTTTAATTCATACTTTGATTATATAGAACAATTGAACCTAGAAAAATGCAATATATATTTTAATTAAAAAATTTGCAGACCTTGAATATGTGGATATAAGAAAGACTACAAAAAGTATCGGTAACAATAGAATTAATAATAAATGCAACTAACATAACATAAATGAGAATAACTTTTGGAGAAGAATAAGAAAAACTGTACATAAATTAGAAAGAGGTAGAATAATTAAGAACACTTTGTTATCTTAGTAGAGTTATAAATGTAAAAGGACTTCGATGTAACACAAATGATATAGACGGGACGACAGCCTTGTGGAATATTTAGAAATATTTGGATATTATTGCAAATTAATTAGATCGCAAATTTGGGAATTTTTAATAGCAACGTCAAGTTGGTCCCGTTATATGATAGCGAAACCCAGATCATAATCGAGAAAATATAAAAAAAATTACAAAAAGTGAAAAAGGGTCAGTCACACGCTGCGAAAAAATCTATGAAAACAGGTATATAAATATATGGCAATAAGAAAAAGAAACAGAGAAAAGGCACAAATAACAAGGGGGAGAAGAACAGAAGAATAATGCAAGATAGCGACAAGAGCTGGAAGAAGTATTAGCTACGGAAAAGGAACAATAGAGATGTTCCATAGAGATTTGTTGTGGGAAGAAATAACAATATTTATAACAAAGGAAACTAAACCTATAAATATAATGTAGGGGAATTGTTATTTGTAATTTACTTTTGGGTTGGGCTACAACTAGAACGCTTTATTTTTATAAGGTGTTATTAATGACAATTACACAGTCAAATATATGATTAAAAAAGATATTATTACTATTATAACAAATACGTGGTCTGCACCAACATAAAATGTGAGAGATACAACTATTTTTTTGAAAAAACAACGAAAATTAGAAATTGGAACATAAAAAAGTCGACACTGTGTTATTCCCTAATTTAATTTTTTAGGGGGAATTAGCGCAAGTGATCATATTCTATGATAAATTTAAAAAATATCATGTTTTATATATCAGGTGGTTTTATACATTCCATGAATACAATTTATAATTAAAATGTAAATTAATAAAGTAAACATGATATTTCTTCCTGCGTAATTTTCAATTAGAGAGGTGCTTTCTCTTCGGAAAAGTCAAGGTCGCAGATGCACATGTTATTAACGTGCGCTTCTAGCAAACAGCTTCCACATTAGCCTACTAATTGCGTTTCTTACCAATATTGTCATGAGATAAACCAAGTACACAGCAAGACCTCTCACTTTTATTATTACGTTTTTATTGGATTTATTTATAGCTATTACAATCTAATTACGTTCATTTCAATAATTCTATTAATGCTGTCGATACAAAAACAACTAATTGTACTTAATGACAATAATACGATCATGACTAATCTCAATAATGAAAGTACCATATTTTTAAATCTGCTTAGGAAAGTTAAAGATCTAACGCATCACTTAATTAGCATGGCTTTTTATAATTTGTGTGGATGCGTGTTTTTAATAATTTTATATAAATAATAGTTGAACTAAAAAATTTATTTTGGAAATTAATAATTTTATTGAAAGTTGAAATAATCCTATATGACGTCGCCTAGATAATGTACAGATTAAGTGAGTTGTTAAGGTAATAAAAAATAACAATATTTTATGATATTAATAGAAGTGTAGATTATTTATAAATGTTTATGTACGAAATGAAATATTCTATAAAACACCCTTGTTTTCTCAATTTGTTTTGGTTTATTCAAAATACTAAAGGGTGTACAAATAAGTCTCTACTGTTTTTTATCAAAAATTGGCCATTTATTGTGAAAGAACGGAACCTTGTGTTTTATTCAAAATATTATCCATCGCTAGCCACTACTTTTTCCCATCTTTTTATCAGCATACGGATACTGCGTAGGAAGAACGGTTCATCATTTGCGGCTATCCACGAATCGACTCAATTTTTGGTATCTTCCTATGATGTAAAGCGCTGCTCAGACAGACCATGTGCTATCGATCGGAACAAATGATAATCGAAAGGGGCAATGCAAATAAATACACATGAGTTTTTTCCATAAATATGGCTTGACTATCGATGTTGAAGCATGGCCACGTGGTCCCCATGATTTCCTCTTCTTTGGGTTATCGTAGTGGATTCATTTTCATCACCAGTGACTATACGATGCAAAAAACTCTTTTGTTTATGCTTGGCAAGCAGCATTTGACATGTGCAAAATCGGCGTTGAATATTTGAATGTTTCTCGTCTTCAGTTCCTTTGCTTTTGAATCATTCCCAACGATTTTAAACGATGTGAAGTTGCTTGTAGAGTCACTCCTAATGTAAGTGCAAGTTCTTCTTGTGTTTGGCAGAAATCTTCCTCCAATAATGCTTCAATTCCGCGTCTTCGTACACTTTTGGCCTTTCGCTACGTTCTTCGTCTTCGACGTCAAACTCACTGTCCTTAAACTTATGAAACCACTCACGACAATTTTTCTCGCTTAAAGCAGCCTCACCATATGCTTCTACAAGCAATCTATACGCCTCAGCTGTAGATTTCTTCAAATTAAGGAAATAAATCAAACGACGCTTATTCGGCTCAAAACTCGACATTTTCGCATGAAAAAAATTATGTGATGCTGATACAAAATCGCTATTATTTTAAGGTTATGGTGTTTCCAGATGTCCAACTTTACGATATGACGTTTTACATCTGACAATTTCAACCATAACTTACTGATGAGGCCATCTTTTGTCAAACGGCGGAGACTTATTTGTAGTCCCTTTAAAATTTTTAATTTCATTTGAAATTTTATCTTTGATTTAATACATTGCAATAAAACTAAACAATAATAATGCAATAAACCAGACAGATATCCAGGAGAAGGTTTTTGTATTTTAGTGACAATTTAAAACTTTTAATCAAAATGTCTGCTTGTAACGTGAAACATTTCGTTTCTGTGAATACATTTTCTTAAGAATTGTAATATAAAAGTTATTAGTAGTCGATTACATATTTTGGTAGAAGCTATATATATTTATGTTATTAAAATAAATAACTTTTTAATACGTTGAAACAATAACTTTGTGAAGTTTGGCTCCTCTAGTAAAGTTTTTGATTTTATAAAAAGATTAAGAACAAATAAACTAAATGTAATAGAAACTAAGTTGAAGTCTAATATACATAATGAAGAGGAATTTTGTAAGTTCCAAGAAGAATTGAAGAAACAAATAGTAAGAATAAAAGCAAATTACATCAGTTGTGATTGGAAGTTTAACGAAGAAATTTGAAAGAGAAAAGAAGAAGCACAATTATTTTAAAAGGAGCTAATTTAGCAGCACGGCTGTCACAACTTCTAGAAAGAAAAATTGAAGTTGAAGTAAAACTAGCAACTATTTATATACATATCTTCTCACTGTCTCATCTAATATCCGCCATTTTTTTCAATTATACGTATGTGCATAACAAATATACGTACCAATTTTGGTCTAAACCTGAGGAAAACTGAGGAAGTTGCAAAATATTGCAAACATTTTAAAGTCATCTCCCCTAACCTTTGCCGATTTACAGGCTTTGTTCAAAAAGAAATACATTTAAGTTTGTAAAAAATTATTATTCGCACACTTTTGCCAGAGACTTTTCCACGGTACGCATCCTGGAAGGCGTCGACGGGGACCTCATTTAAAGCCCTTACCACGGTGGTCTTTATCATTGGGAACAAAAAGAAGTCTGCCGGAATCAGATTAGGACTGTAACGGGTTGGAGCAACGTTGTCAAGTTGTGCTTGGTTAGAAACTCCTGGACGCGCAGAGCGGAGTGGTTAAGAGTGGTTTTTAGAATTTGGAGAGTCTGCTACCATTCGAGCACTTATTCGACGATCGGTATTTAAAAGATCACGAACACGACATATATTTTTGTCACTTTGGCTGGTTGACGGCCGGCCAGAGCGAGGGTCATATTCCACTTCGTGCCGGCCATTTTTAATCGACTTCAACCGCCTGTAAATTAAGAATACGAGAGATCAGAGTCCCTATAGGCTGCCTGAATTATTTGGTGGGTTTTGGTTTTGTTCAGTTTAGTACAGAACTTGATCGGGTAACGTCGTTCGATAGTTTTCTCTATTGCGCATCGTGACACAAGTACTAACAGCAGTTCCACGGAAACTGATCCTGACGCTCTTAGAGCTCATAGCAGACCGAGGTTGGAAGCGCTGTGAAGCTAAGAGTCCTCCCCCTCTAACCCAACCGGTCCGAACGCGCTGCGACGAAGAGGACAAATTGCATTACTTTCTGGACAAATCTTGTATGAACTTATTTGATATATTAATCCAGTAAATATGTGCATTTTTTTCAAATCTAATCAAGATTACGGAAGTTATTGTTGTATCTCTCATATATGTGTAAAGCTTTAAATTTTTTGGATGTCGTGACATAACGACCTCTACAAAAGCATATCAGAAGATAACGGTAGATACATATAAGATAAAGGGTTAACCAGCTTGAAGAACATATTACACTATTTGTAAAAACAAAAAGACTGACAAAGGGAGAAAGGACAGATCAATCTTTGTTAATATCCAAAAGAAGAAAAGTCTAAATTGAGAACAAAAATATCAATAAGGACCCATATAAATAGAGAAGATAAATTAAAGCAACTAACAATCGAAGCAACTAAATACCACATAAGTATAATGGAAATTCAAGAAACAAATTTAAAGGGTAATAAGTAGAATAATTATTTGTGGATAAATGCAGACAGAAATTATTAGTCAATATGACACAAGGTTCTCCACACGAAATAAATTAAAAGTTTAATAATACACCACAAAAAGGTAACGATAGGATCAGTTATGTCACATTACGAGAAGATTACAGAAAGATATTTTCATAAATAAAAATGTAGCAACAAAAAGCTTGAAAAGAAAAAGTGAAATTTTATAAAGGTCTAAACTTCTACCAAAAATTTACCAAAATATAATATAAAGCTAATAAGAAATAACAAAATTGCAAATATAAAAAGCGAGCTAGGAAATCAAATATAGCAGAGTGCAAAAGCATAACGCAATATGTAGAAACAAAAGGAGATATATAAAATAATATTAGGTTAGTCCAGATTTTAGAATACAAAACCAAGAGGGTGGAGGAGCAAATGTAGTTTGGAGTCATTTAGTAACGATAAAAATAACATACAGAGAAGAGTAAAGGAGGAAATTAAAAAAAATATGAAAATATCCTTAGAAAGTACGAAATCCAGAATGTAAGATTTGGTAAAAAGGAAATAGGCAAAACAACTGAAAAAGAGTGTAAGTTTTACAGAATACATTAAAACAATGCTCTACAACAACAGCTAGAAAAACAAGAAAATAGAGTGGTTTGATGATGAATGCAAAATGTTGTGAGCAAAAAGGAAAATGTATAGTTTAAGTAGCTGCATTTAAGAACATAGGAGTTATGAAAAGAATACAATCAAACTATAAATTCGGCATATAAATTGCAATAAATAAAAGAAAAAGAGGGAACAGAGGAATTGAAAAAATATAAAAAAATTACCGAGACAGGTACATTAGAAACGTTTACAGAAACATTAAAATATTAAAAGGGAAATGGAAACAACAACTGATGAAAATCAGAAACAAACAGAGCAATTTATGTTCAACAAATAGAGACATAATCGAAATATTAACGTAATATTTCAATAACATATTCCAATCCCCCCTTACAATACAATATAAATATAAAACAGAGGACTGAAAAATGCTAAGCCATAATTTATCACATTAACAGAGAAAATAAAAGATAGCGAAGTCTAAACTTACATAAAATAAAAATTAATTTATAAATAATGATAATAAAGTGCATGGCAAACGAATTTTCAAATTGATCAATAGAATATGGATGAAAGAGCGAAATTGCAAAAGAGTGGTTAATATCAATATCCAATATCGAAAAGGGGCCACACATAATTAACAAAAACAAAATAGGCCAATATTATTAAAAAATATGTACAAAATTATGGAAAGCTTAATAAGCTACGAATAACCCAATGAAGGAAGAATCCCCTAACAAAATATCAGAACAATAATATCTAAGTGTATGCACGTGGTTTGTCCCGAAAACATCAAGTCATATAATACAAAAAATTACAATTACAATAAGAAAAATCTATATGCGTACTAAAAATACCTTGGGATCTCACACTTTCCAGTGTCGTTTCCACTGCTTAAAACATTCTGCAAAGTCCGTTAAAATTATAACTGTCTCGTCGTAATGGCCAGAATCTCATCAACGATTAGAAATTCCATCTTTCTTAAAGGTGATTTAATTTTTGGAAATTTTGTCGTAATAGGAGCGTTCGTTGAAATTTTACACACTAGTTTTGGAAAATCTGGGCTCATCTTCTAGTTATTGTTGATTATAGCCTGTATATGATCAACATTTTCAGTGTTTTCCTCGTCGCTGGTATTCCAGGACGTGATCACTTCCAACAAATTTCCAACCATACGTGAATCATTTGTACCAAGACTTCATTTATGCGGCATTTATTATAGCGTTACCGATAACCTTTTGAAATATTTGAATGGTTTCCAAGGACGAATGTTTCTGTTTTACACAAAATTTGCTCCTCTATTTGTTGTTATGTAATCATACACTACATGTGCTCATTCACCAGCATCTGGCTCTCCCAGCTAACGGAGTCTTTGGCATTCACGCATACGTATTACAATCCTCTCTTGGTTATATTAACATTGACTCGATATTTTCGGTGTAGGCCTCATATTGTTAGTGGATAATATCGGGTTTAAACAGGTTACTAGGTCTTTTAGTGCATTTTTGTAAAATGTGCTTAAACAAAAAAACATACACTGAAAAACCATACCAAATTTTGGCATATGCGGGGAACGTGATACTACTATTAGGAAATAAAAAGAGCTAATATCGATTACGAAAAAACTTAAGGTAAATGCAACACAGACAGTTTTAATAATAAATATGAGAAAACAAAATTATATGTTATTGGGGAATGCGAAGGAAGAAATACAAAACATGATTGCTAAAAAGGGCGATTTAAATACAATGGTAGAATTTTAATTCAATTTTAGGAATAATAAGTGATGAAGCCAAGTTTTGAAAAGGAAATAAGAATGGCATCCGATTTAAAATCCGTGGGAGCTTTAAATGCTTTGTTAAGTAAAAAACGATTGCGTAAATCAGCGATAATGTTAGTTCTGACTTTTGAAAGTGATAGGTGGGTTCTAACAACAGAGACAGAGAAAATGCTACAAGAATGGAAACGAAGAATAATTTAAGGAGTAAAGGAGAACAAAACACGAAGGAGAAGAATAATCAAAGAATTAAAAGAAATATGCCGGGACAAAGACATTAAAAAAGCAATAAATCAAGACAAACTAATGTGGTTCGGAGAAGAAAGGAAAACGACTTAATCCACAAAACCTTCCTAATATAATTAATAGGACGAAATAGAAGATGACGGCCTCGAAAATCGTTATAAAATAAAGCAAAAGAAGATCTAATGGAATTAAGTTTATATAATTGGAAACATCTTACAAAATATAGGAAAATAATGAAGTAAAAAATTTAAGCTATAAGTGAGTAGGCTTGTCGAGCTGTAACATACATCTTCGTAAATCTTAAAAAAAAAATATATCGGTAATAGGAAAATAAAGCAAATATAATTATTAGATATTCATTCGGTGATTAATTACAAAATTTTGATAAATACCTGTATATTGGATAACGAATAAAAATACTTGTGAAACAAAATTACCACGAAAGGCAATATAAAACTGAGTATAAATTGTCATCTTTTACTGGCAAATATGATCAACTGAAAAGTTGTTGAAAAGCTTTTTTCCTGGGTTTGAGAAACTGACCTCAAAACTATTGCAGTGGCCGTTGGTGTAGAAATGCAAAGATGTGCATAAAGGTAATTCAGTATTAACAGACTGGACATCAGATGAAATGAATTAGACGTATTCAAACGTTTATGGTGTTAATAAACATTGAGTATATAATTTACGAGTAATGGAGTTTCTATTCTTTAATAATATTTTTTTTTTAGTTTTTACACCGGATAATGTGCTCTAGGCTTATTCCTACTAAATTTTTATGGATTTTTTATCTTTTCTCCATATATTCTAAGGTAGGGCCACAGCTATTTAGTACAAGTTTACCATTTCTATAGTTGTCTTTATTCCTAGAAAAATTAAAAACTGGAGGAGACGAAAATTTTCTGGGCTAGCCTTGAGTAGTAATACCTAAAATATGGAATGTTCGAGTCAGGAAAAATTAATAATAATAAAATGAAAATAATGACAACTGGTAGGTTGAGTAACATTGGAATAAGATGGTCAGGATAATATCGAGTCATGTCATAGCATATACTAGCATTATCTCGACAACAACGACAGTTATCAGTTACAAGAAGTTGGATTTATATTGATTAAGAAAATGCAGTCCTTCATTATCAATTGCTTATTCTACTTTGAAAGAATAATAATAACATGGATTTTATGCATATGCTTTTGACAGACAAGTAATGTTTTTCTTTGTTTTTGAGAATCCATCCTTTTAGGTCGGAGAGCAGTCTAGACACGTCATACAAAGTGGTCCAGATATAATCTAAATCACAAAATAAGAGGTCAGTGCTACAATTATTTTTACTATTATTTTTTGTGTTTGGCCATCCCATATCATAACGGTTAATAAATTTCATTGTATTTTGCATCCTAGAACCAGCGCAACCTGCGTTACATCAAGCATACAATTAATCAGAAATTTTATACCGTTGCTTTCACACAGTGAAGCTTCTGGACAAAATATAGGTGAAAATACTTATATATAGGGAAAATGCGTATTTAAATTCTAACAGCGATAAAATCTATAACACCGGTATGATACTAGATGACTGGTTACCAAAGAAAATTGCTACGGAGATATTAGCAAGTATTGGTTACGTATTACAAATTTATACTGTAAATAATAAACAAAATAAGATTTGGCAATAGTCCCAAATATTATTGTTATAAGAGATGTACAACGGAGATTAATATCGTTAACATCACATATGTCAACCACACAATACTAATTGACGATAGCTTAATAAGACTCTAAAAACTTTACTCAAAAATATAACTTAGAGTAAGTACAACAACTACATTAACTTAAACACCATTTTTATAAGTTAAGTTAATAGTTACTAGATTGCCCATATCATTAATAAAACATGTGTTTACATGTTTTGGAATTTCAGTATGAAATTAATGAAGCAGACTATAACCTGTACTTTTATTTTATTACCTATATGGTCCAGACTTTCAAAAAACAGCAAAGAGATTCAAAGCGTTCGAAATGTAGATTTGTTTATAAATTATTAGAAGTTGTTGAATCGTTGTGCTTAGAATGATAAGGTTTTCTACAGAATCAACTATTATTTGAAACTTATGTATACCATAAAAGAATTTGAAAACTTATGTATTATTATATTACTTGGTTTACAAGATCAAAAGTTGAAGACGTATACAGGAAAGAGAATATCCTAATTGGAAAATAGAATACAGTATTTTAGATTAATGTTAACTGAATTTTCTCACGCTGTAGCAATCGCAGTGTGTGTAGCTATAACATTTAACATCCAGAACGGATAAAAGTGAAGAGGCACTCAAGTACTACGGAACACATAATGGAGAATATCAATTGTTGTGCCAAAATAATGTAAATAGCAAAGATTTATTGATAACAAACAAAATTTAGTCGAGACCGAAAAATGTAGAAATGTTAAAGGAGTAATTAGAAAGAAAATAAAATAAAATTATATTAATCTATAAGCTTTACAATTGGAAACTTGTAGTATCGAAATTTATTTTTTATGAAAACAGCTAAAAAAATTTTATGGGAATAATTCAAAATTAGTGGAGGCAGAAGAAGTGAAGACCAAGTAATTTGATAGACTTTAACAATATACAGTTTTAAAGGTATACCATGTGGATAATACAATTTTTTGGCGTTCAATTATGGCTGAAATTTAATTTGATTATACTCTAAATATATTCAGTCTAAAAATAAATATATTCTAAAACTATTTTCTGAATATAATCAGTTTATAAAAAATAAATGTAGTTCATTTCATTTACTTTCACAAACTTAAATGGGAGATATGGAACTTTTACACGCTATTCCAATAATGAGATTTAAATTATTGGACAATATTAATAAAATAGTTAATCGTATAACATAAAAGTACGAATTGCACTTAAATCGAACAACGGATATATTTGAGAAAGATTTTTATCTTTCAGATACACTAGTGTGCTAGTTTATTTCAGTTCTTTAAATTTCTATAAATGCTTTTCTGAACTTACTACATAAAAAAATTGATAATATTATGAGGCTTAAAAAGAGTGGACTATTAAGAACTGTGCTTATCAGAAAAACTTAGCAAGAGGTAATAGCCAAGGTAAAAAGTGAGCAGAAGATATCCGATGTTGCTAGGCAGTATGGCTTAAATAGGTCTGCAGTAGGCACAATCTTAGACAATGAAGGTATAATCAAGAAAACAGAAGCAGTTAGATGAGTAACGAAAACCACATTTGAGAATAAGATCTGACATCCATAAATAAATAGAGATGCAACTAGTACGACTATCATTCAAGAGAAAGATAAATACATTTTGAAGGACTAAAAAAATAAGCTCTACATTCGACACACGAGGGGGTAAAATTCAAGGCTACCACTTGATGGTTTGCAAAGTTTAACCCAGATACTTCTAACGTCCTATATGTAAGTCACCTAATTTGATTGCGTTTTAATGACAGCTAGTGACATTTGAGGGTATGTACATGGTTTTAGATGTTTCTTTGCTACTTCGTCGGCAAGTTTTTTGATGATTTAAGTGTATTTTGTTACATGTAGTTTTTGTGTTATGTTATCGTTTGCAATGGCCGAATTTGGCATAAACTCTGCAAGGTAAGTATATTTTGAAACTCTTATGTCCTTGAATCAATCCTAACTTGAAAATTTACTCACAATTGTTCTATGTTACTGATTGCATAAATTTAACTGGTCCAACACATTTTTATTGCATTTTGAGACCTTCAAATTATGGTGTCCTTTATATAGGCCTTCAGGAATGATGTACCTAAATTTATATTAGCTACTTTTTTCACTGCTTTTAAATGTTGTTTGTTTTCCTTGTGAGAGACATACAAATTAAACTAATACTAAAAGAGGTTCATGTGATAGGAATGTAGAGCCAGAAAAAAATACTAATTCTCACATGGAATGATAACAGTGTTGTATCGCTTTGTTCAAATTATTTAGATGTAGACCCGTCCATTCGATAAAACGTTATTCTCAAGGGGAAAAGAAAAACATATTCGCAAACCAACCCCATCTGATTTATTTATATAGCAAATATATGGGAGAAGTGGACAGGGCGGATCGGAATATTAGTCTATATCGAATAGCGATAACAGGCAAAAAATGGTATTTTTCTCTTTTTCTCAGTGTATAGATATAGCTGTGCATAACGCTTGGCAACTATGCAGAAAACACGAGAATATCGATTTGCTTTATTTAAGAAGAATAGCAACAACTATTTTGGAAAGAGATATTTAAATTTTTCGTACTGGAAGACTCAGCAATAATGAAAATATAGTTATCAGATATGATAAAATCGATCATTTTGTTATTCCGCAAGTAAACCAAACAAGATGCCGTTTTTGTCTTGCTAAAACAACCATCAGGTGCCATAATCTGACGTTGGCTTACATGTGAAATGTTTTGTAATGTACCATACTAAATGGAGTTGTCCTATTCTTACACTTATCATGTGTTCTTAATGTCCTATATATAGGACGCCTCATATTTCTTTTAGTCAATAATTTTTCGTTCTCCTGGTGCATTATTTTAGTGATTAGAGACCTAAATAGAACATGTGTAAAATCAATTATTGTTTTTAATTTACTTTTATATTCAGGGTTATCTGGGTTAAAAGAAGATGTGGCATTAATCATGTGGTAATGCACGGTAAGTCTGCTAGTGCAGATAAAGAAGAAGCTGAGGTGTTCTGTCTCAAATTTCAAGAATTCATTAAAAAGGATTGTTCACAAAGTTTTTTTCAGTTCTAATGAAAGTGGTTTATTTTGGAAGCGCATGCTAAACCATACCTACATCATGAAATCCTGGACTTAAATTTATGAAAAATTAGTTGACGTTAGTTTTGGGAGCTAACGCTAGTACTAATATAAATCTTAATCCACTTCTTGTCTAACTTTAAGAACCCTAGGGTATTCAAAAAAGTCTATACTTAAAGAAAGACTGCCAGTGACTTGAAGATTAAATAAAACGCAGGTTCTTTTCAAAAATGGCCGTTAACGCTCCAAGCATCAAGGACTATCTTCAGATCAATGAATTTCCATCAAAATCACTATTGCTGTTGCACAATGCACCAGGACTCCCAAAATATTTTGAAGATAATTTGCTGAAAGACTTTCTTTATATTTTGTCTCCAAATACTACTTTATGTTAATTTAGCCAATAGATCAACAGATTACTGCGGGTATTACACTGTTTCGTCGGTGTTTTGAGTCATTGCTTGTTCTCCTAAACGATGACATTAATATGTTTTGAAAAAAATTATATTTTTTCAGGCTATCAAAAGACACGCTCAGAAGCCAGCAAGGACAGCCGAATTCTGCTTGTCGAAAATTTTACGTTTAAGGAAATGAAGATGATGTACTTGAAATTATGGATGAAATTGGAGGTGAGTAAAGATGACATAGACGAGCTCATAATAAAACATGAAAATAATCTAACGACAGAACTCCAACAACTTTTGAATAAAGGATACTAAGAAATTCAGCGAGATGTGTTTTCTGAAAAAAAGAATACGAAAGAGGACCAATGCCGACATTGGCTGTTAAAGATATTTTAAAAAAGTGGGAGGATATCAGAACAACAATTTTAAAATAAAGCTTCAATTAGATTGAAGTCAATGAGCTTAGGGATCTGTACAACGGTTACACTATTAATCACTTCCAAAAAAGCCCGATTAAAGGAGAAAAGCAATAGACATTATAGGGCGTCCACAAACGGGAAAGAACAAGACAGATATAATTTCTATGTAACGATGTTATTATTATTATATATAAATAAACATAATTAGATATAGTTTTTTGGTTATTTTTGAATCTCTAGAACTGACTAATCAAATTTCCATAAAATTTACAGTAAATAGCTGATCGGTTAACAAACAATTCAGGTAATGAACGGATTAGTATGTTCGTTGATCAATAACCCACTGTACTATCAAGCATTATACTGGACTTCAAAAAATGAGGCGGTTATGAATTTGACTGTATAAATATAATTTTTTACGGATGTTCGGGCATAACTTCTTTGTTTATGAACCGATTTAGAAGATTCTTGATACCTTAAGGGTGGTACCATTTTAATTTCATTGGCATTGGACCTTGGACTTTGAAGATACACCAGGTTACTCTTCAAAATCAAATAGAAAATGTATAGTAATTGAAATATTGGTAGGTTCATGACAATCCAAAAACAAGGTAGGTACCTAACTATTGAAGGACCTTCTGGACTAGACTTGGACATCAACCAGCTTTGTACAATTTTTAATTTATCAATGTCAACCACAAATTCCTTGGATTATTAAACGTTTTCTAGACTTTCTACAACAAGGATTAGTCCAGCTTGGTTTGGACGAAGTGGTAGCTGTTTTGCCAGCTCAACAACATCTTGAGCAACTAATACAACTTGACCTTTACACCAATCTTGGTTAAAACGGTTTGTAGTTTCATTATTTTAATAAATGGCGCTACTCTGCACAAAAATCGTTTTTCAGTTTCGAAACTATGTATTATCAATCTTGTATTCGGCGACAACATACTAATTTTATTGTACAATGGACTACTAGTTATTTTTTTACTTGGCACCGATTTCAAAATTATAAAATATTAAATAGTTGCTAATTAACTAAAGTAAAGTAAGTATTATTTGAAGTAAGTAATATTTTTACTTTTTTAGTTTCTTTGGTTACTTTTGAAGTTTTTTTTTTGTTAAAAATTGTTTTACACACCTATAACTATGTATATAATAATCAACTAAAGTTTAAATATTTCTGCTATTTTAGAACAAACAAAATATATTTTCACCATATTATTTTAAATTTTTTGAGTTAGACAGAACAATCTGATTAATTGAAATATTGCTATATATAATTGGTTTTATATCCATTTTCTACAAATAGTAATAACGTAATACGTGCACAGTTAACATAGAATTCTTTTAAAATATATTACAAAATTATCGCATAAACGGTTTAAGCAATTAACTACATAATTGAAATTCTGTTTTGCACTTACTTTTTCAATTGAAAACCAAACAATTATTTCTGTTTAATGTATTATATCCTTACACTTACAGTATGATAATTAGCACTTCTCATGACACAGATGGGCGTATTTTTAATGATTTGCTTCCTTTTTTAAGGAACAAAGGCAAGAACTCATCAAGTATGCGCCTTGAAATAATAGAAGGGTAGTCATTCGTAGGGGAATAATTGTAAGGATGTTCTGCAGTGTGCACGGCCAAGTGCAGTAAAAGCATAGGAGGTGAACAGCCACTTGCATTTTTATGCATTAAAGACAAAGGCAATTCTGCCGCGTTTGCAGAAGGGTGCTCTTTGTTGCGTAAACACGTTTCCTTTTACACTAACGCTCAAACCGCAGAACAAACCTCCTGCTGAACAAAAGCGACGTTAAAGTTACAGTTCCGCCTTTTTATTCAAGTCGCCTGTAATTTTACTGCTCCGTTGAGTAAGTCATCTGAAATATATGTATGATGTCTACAAATTAATTATGTACCTTTATGTTTAACTGTTTTGAGCATTATTAATTTGAAACCAAAAAAATTCCGTTTTTTTTTAATTACTATAATCTTAATAATTAGTAAACAGTGCAATAATTAATATGACGTAAAAATATCGTGCCTACATAGTTAATTTTTAATAATCAACCGTGCTTTGGTCAACTTTTTATTGAAACTGCAAAGTACATCAAACAAAGAAGGACTTTTATATCAATAGTAAATGTTTTATGAAAACAGTATGCATATAAATAAGAAGTGTGTACAGCTGTTGTCTTTCTGTCTGTAGTGATTCTTTTTGTTGTTACTAATAATTTAACTGCAGTCTTTTCCTTTTTAACGCTCTCTTCACTTCATCTTCCCATGATCTTCATAGTTCCTGCTCTTTCATTTTTTTTTTTTATTAAGACTACAATTTGTTATTTATTTCACTGCCCATGTTATTCCGCAACATTTTCTGCATTTTTATTTTAATTTTTATATTTTACTTATAGTACGGTTCGAGCGCTCAAGCCGAGCACATGCCTAAGTCGTGCGCGCTGCATGTTATCGCTATCGTACAGTGAACCTCGAGCAGTGGTAAACCAGTGCATTAATTGGAATAAACTGTTTCCATTTTTGTATTGTTTACTACATAATTCAGTGCATGCATGTAAGTAAAACTAATAGCATGCTGCCATTTGGCAATGGCTACAACCCCACGCAACAATTCAACCCAACAATAACGCAACGAAACGCATCCTTTTACCAACAATACCCATCTATCCCAAATAACAACCCACAACAAATAACACCTGAGCAATGCCAGCAAATGCCCAATAGCTACTCAATGTCGCCACAAATACAAACATTCCAACCTTATCAATATGGTCACTCTTCAATCTCTCAATTTGTAATGCCGCCTCAAGTCCAACCATTGCATCAACAAATCACGACATAAAACCAATGGAAATTATTATTAGCGACGCAGAGGAAGAAGAAAACATTGCAGACAAAAAAATGCTTGGCAAAAGTTAATAACCTAAAAAGAAAAGAAGGAAATTGCAAAACACACAAAATCCCCCACAATCATTTAATCTAACACAAACTAACAAATACTCAATTTTACCAGAAGTTACAGACGTAACAAACAATAATCAAGATAACGGTGCCAACAAAAACTCAAATAAAATACCCTAACCCCCTCCAATCTACGTATATGGAGTTAACAAATACAGGAAATGATAAACAGCTTGAAGGATATTATGGAACAGGAACAGTACACCACCAAAAGTATGGCTGATAACGTAGTCAAATTTAATGTGCATTCCCCGGGTGTGTACAGAAAACTCGTCAGACATTTCCAGGAAAACAGTGTCATTCACCACACTTACCAAATCAAGCAGGATCGTGCATACAGAGTGGTCCTACGGCACATACATCCTACAATTCCAGTAGATGATATTACAGCTGAACTAGCTACTCATAATCACAAGGTTAGAAACATTACTAACATAAAACATAAGAAAACTAAAGAAACATTACCACTATTCTTTGTAGATTTGGAGTCAGCCACCAATAACAAAGACATATATAACATAAATTACTTACAAAACTTAAAAATTTCTGTTGAACCGCCCCACAGAAATATGAACCTGGCCCAGTGCACAAGATGCCAAAATCATAACCATACAAAGTCATATTGTAATAGGCCATACGCCTGCGTTAAATGTGGCGGACCGCACAATTCTATTACATGCAAAAAAACAAAGGAAACCCCTGCTACTTGTGCACTCTGCAATGGTGCACATCCCGCAAACTACAAGAGCTGTTCAATCTACCAAGAGCTACAAAACAAAATAAAACCGAACACCCAAACACAAAAAAACACACATGCCTCTTACAAGATAAATCCACAAAACTTTCCTCCCTTGCCAGTGAAGAACTACTGGAAAATGGCAAATACTAACTGTGAACAAACAAACACAAATAAACCTCAATCACCTGAAGACCTAACACTCACACAGTTCTTAGAAGAATTCAAAGGTATGTTCAATCAACTAATACAACAAAATAGCATTATTTTGAACATGCTTACGACGGCCATAAATAAATTAGTTCGATAATGGCCAAATTCCTTAAAATTGCACTCTGGAAGGTGGCCAACGGCCTCCAATCAAAAAAAAAACAAGAAATCAAAATCTTCCTCAGTATAAACAACATTGATATCCTCCTTATATCAGAAACCCATTTTACTGTAAGAACCCACATAAAAATACCGCACTATCTTATTTACCACACCGAACATCCGGATGGTACGGCACATGGAGGCACTGCCATTATCATTCGTGAATCAATAACACATCACGAACTACCAAAATTCGAAGAAAATTTGTTACAGGCCACAGTGATTGAAGTAAATAAACTACCAAATCCAATTACAATAGCGGCAACGTATTGCCCCCTCGGCACCAAATAACCAAACTCATGTTGCAGCCATTCTTTGACTCCTTAGGGTCAGGATTTATAACTGGCGGAGACTTTAATGCGAAGCATACCAGATGGGGCAGTAGACTGATAACCACAAAAGGCAGAGAACTTAATAAACTCATAACTGATAATAATTATACATATTTCTCAACAGGTAGCCCAACGTACTGGCCAACGGACCCTGGCAAAATTCCGGATTTGTTAGATTTCTTCGTTGCTAAAGGAGTTTCATCTAACTACGTAGACATAACATCCAGTTATGATCTATCATCTGACCACACACCTGTCATACTTACTATTAGTGCTACAGTAATTAGAAAAGAAGCCAAACCAATGTTATGTAACAGACGCACATCTTGATCTTATAAGCCTAAAAACGACTGAAGAGTTGGACAGTGGAATCAACAAATTTATAACTACTACACAAGAGGCAGCATGGTATGCTACACCGCGCATGGAAAAGCAAACACCCAGCTCACAAAACTTCCCAAGAGAAGTGATGGAGCTGGTTAAGGAAAAAAGGAAAGCTAGGGCAGTCTGGCAACGAACACATAATAGAAACGAGAAAACAAAGTACAATCGAATTACTAATAAACTTAAACGAAAACTGAACGAAGTAAAAAACGACACATTTCAACAATATGTAACTTCTCTTTCCAAGGACGACTACAGTATATGGAAAGCCACAAAGGGATTCAAGAGGCCACAGGTACATGTACCGCCGCTACGTAACACAGACGGCACGTGGGCCAGATCTGACCAAGAAAAAACTGACCTATTCGCACAATATCTGGCAGAAGTATTTAGACCTAACTCTGAAACAATAGATATAGAAGTAGACACCTTCCTCGAAAATCGGTGAACTACATCAAGAGATAAAATTCTTGAGCAACAAAAAAGCACCAGGCTACGACCTCATAACTGGTCCTATCCTTAAACAGCTACCAGAAACTGGGGAAAGACAACTACTAGCATTATTTAACGCAATTCTGCGCTTAACCTACTGGCCGCCGCAACTAAAGATGGCGCAAATTATAGTAATATTGAAACCTGGTAAGCCGCCAAATGAAATGCAATCTTATCGCCCAATTAGCCTGTTATCAATAATTGCCAAACTCCTAGAAAAGCTGATATTAAGTCGGTTAAATAAAGACACACCACTGGATGATTGGACCCGAAATCACCAATTTGGATTCAGACGAGATCATTCTACTATTCAACAGTGCCACCGCATGTCTAACGTAATTTAGAAAGCTTTTGAAAGTAAGAAGTACTGCACGGCAGTATTCCTGGACGTCCGACAGGCCTTTGATAAGGTGTGGCACAAAGGGTTATTGGCTAAAATAAAAGCATTATTTCCGCACCAATATTATCACCTTTTCCAATCCTACCTTTCAAACCGCTATTTCCTAGTAAAATTCGGAAACAAAATCTCGACACTACAGCCAATTACCGCTGGGGTTCCCCAAGGCAGCGTTTTGGGCCCAGTCCTATACTTACTTTTCACTGCTGATATACCAATAACACCGTACACAGAAATGGGAACGTTCGCAGATGATACTGCCGTCCTCGCGTGCAATGAAGACCCTTTAGCTGCTACAAGATTACTGCAGGAACACATACATTTAATAGAAGAATGGCTAGACAAATGGCGAATTAAGGTGAATGAAAATAAGTCAGTTCAAATAACATTTACAATGCGAAGGGGAACATGCCCTCCTGTTACCATAAACAACATTGATGTACCACAATCTGAAGAAGTGACGTATCTGGGATTACACTGGGACAAAAGGCTAACTTGGAAATAACACATAAAGAAGAAGCGCAAAGCCATGGATCTGAAAGTTAAAAAAATGTACTGGCTAATAGGTCGGAAATCACCTTTAGTAACCGAGAGTAAACTCCTTATATATAAAACCATCTTACGTCCTATTTGGACATATGTATGTGAGCTGTGGGGCTGCTCTAGCTATTCTAACGTAGACATAATCCAGAGATTCCAATCCAAGATAATAAGAACTTTTATGGATGCTCCATGGTACGTGACAAATCTCACCCTACATACCGACTCCAACACACCATACGTGCGTGATGTAATTACGGAACGGGCAACCAGACACTATGATAGACTTCATATCATCCAAACGACCTTATACAACCACTTACGTTACAACCAAACTTTCGGCGATTAAAGCGGAAATGGCCTTGGGACCTACAAACTAACGTAAATCCTCCAGTGTGAATCCATCATCCTCAATCAATAGGATTAGGAAACTGCGAGGAAGCACCAATGGGTGCTAACCTCATCAAGCCAATCAACTTTAACAACAAATTAGCTCATAGAATCTCTTGTAATTCTGATTGCTGATGTACTATGTTTAAATAAAAATATTTTACTTATTTATCATCCTGTTTTCCAATCCACATATCATCATACTATGTACAATCATGTTGTATACTTTAATCTTTGTATTTTTTGTGATTTTTTATCTTACACTACTAGATGTAGTTGTCTAATGAGTATTGTTTGTTTTGGACTATTATTAATTTCCTTCTCATCGGTTACATTTTTTGTTATTGTAAATTCTTAGTACTTAAAATTTTCTGAAACTCTTATATCTATAGCCTTCTCCATCAGTAGATTTCTTATTTCATCTTATGTTGGTGCTAAATACATGAACTTTTGTAATTTATCTCTAACTTTGCCTTTAGTGTTCAATTTTTTCATGATAAAGTCTATAAAAAATTTAAGTAGAATTGGTGTGCAGCTTGATGCCTCAAAGCTACCTAAATATTTTTTGCCCTGTTTTTATATGAGCCCCGTATTCTTTGTACATATTTTTAGAGTTTTGTTAGGTAGTAGAAATTTTTTGTTCCATTGCTCCCATAATTTTTGCTTAAAAATTATATTCAATTTTTTCAGATCGATAAACGTTATATGTATTGTTTTATTTTTAGCCATTTTTTCCTAAATTGCGCGTACCACCCTACCCCACCCCGCATACACTCGATGTATTACAGAGATATATTATTCTCTTTATCTTCCTTTCTTTTCTCTTTTTCTTTGCCTTTTTTTATGTTTGTTTTTTCGTTGCATCTCTCTGAATGTTAGTGATACATTTTTGAATTGCGTTACTTAACAAGTCTACACCCTTTGTTAACTTTCGAAAGCCTATAAGACGTAGGCGAACGTTAATGCGATTACGATTCTGTCTATCTGTCTGTGTGTGTATCTGTCGATACGATACCTCCGGAACTACCTTACCGATTCACTTGAAATTTGGTGGGTAGATTCTTTAAATATCTATTTTATAACTTTCTCGGTATTAAATGTTAGACCTGCAGCTCTCATTTGACCTGAGATACGGAGATCACAGGGTCACATGCATGACTTGCTTCGCTTTTAAAAGTTGCCTTTTCGGATTTTACATCTATCTCGTTATGAATGTATTATGTTTTGAGTTATTTTTTTCTATTTAGTCCTAGTATTACTCAAATATTAATAAATGTTAGAAAAGGCTATTGTTACTGTCGTTTTTCATCTTTATTGTAATTCTCCTCACTTCTTGCTCTGGGGTTTAAGTATTGTTCTTTTATGCAAACTTTAAGCATAAAAAAGTATAAGTAGCTCAAATAAATCTACAGAATCTAATTAAGGCATAATATTTAGGTCAAAAATGTTTTATTTTGCTTTTAAATAAATATATTGTGAACACTAAACTTGTAAACTAACGCAAAATACGACAAACAATTACAAACATCAACTGACTGATTTAATGGGCTGATGCAAAAGTTTCCGCCCACAGTTTCAACTATTTTTTATGGATTTTGTGAATTTTGATGCCATTTAAAATATCAATTTATTGCGCGCATTTTTATGTATAAATTATTTATTTTGTTTCAGTATAGAGCTGACTAGAGAGCAAAAACGTCTGTTACATTTTCAAACTGATTAAGAGTACTTCGGGAGCCGCCAGAAAGATTTGAGAGGCGAATGGTGAAAAGGCGATTGAAAGATCAACAGCCAAGGGGTGATTTGGAAAGTTCAACTGAAGTCAATCGTCAAGCTGTTCTTAAAGCAATTGAAACACCTCCGTACTTGACCACCCGAATGCTGGCCGATGATTTCACCTGAAATTAATCTACAATTGTCCGGATCCTGCGCGATTTTGCAAAGTCTGGAAAAAACACAAACTATTCATTAAACGAAAATTTTGCATCAACCCATTAAGTAGTGAAAACGGTCAAGGAGCCAAAATTATCACACATTCGATTATATCTAGAGAAAACTACGCTGCCTAATGTTTATGATATATAGACCTTTCAGAATATTTTTTATTCAGAGGGATTCAAAGAAATACAAAATCTAAAAAGTGAACATTCCCAACAAATTTAAATTCTAGATATAACTTTACCGAATAATAATTTGTGCCTACCCACTTACAAGATTCGCCTCGTTCGAGAAATAAACATTTGTGATTTTATATCATACTACAATCCCGTCGTCAAAAACCGACACTTTTTTAGTCTGCTCTTTATACGTTATAAAAATGCGAACCACCGGTTGAAATATACAGAAATCTGCTTACCAGCAAGTACATAAAAGCCACAACGGATGGTGTGCTCTCCTCTGCATTTATTTGAGAAAACACAAACCCCTGCTATTACATTATGAATAAATTTTATAAGAAAAATTACTCTGGCGTTTAAGAAGTAGACAAAACCTAAATGGTAAAATATTATTGTTAGATAATGTCCACATTTAGAGTTAGTTTTAAATCGGGAATAAAAATTATAATAAAGTAATGCTTAATGGTGCTAAAAATTGTTCGCTTTGAGTTACGCAATTTTTCTACTAACATGATGTAGGTGAAACATAACTGGGTAAAGTCTCACAATCAGAGAATACGACTATTTTTAGAAAATGGCAACTTTCAGTAATCGCTAAATTTATAGAGCTTAACACTCCATGCTTTCTGACTGTGAAGATTTTGTAAAGTAAAGATTGCGTAAATAATTATTCTTCCAACATCAAGGTACTTGAAGAAAAGTTTAGGTAAAAAATATATGTCGCCCCTAAGGTCATCTTGCATAATACTTCTTTAATTGAGAAGAATTCACTAATTTAAAATAACAATTTTAAAGAAATTACTACATTTTTGATACTTTTGTTATTGTATTAGTCGTAATTATTGTCTACATAAATTATTACTTTAGTTTAGTCTTGGGATTGGAACGCGTCAGGCTATCCACGGAACGACAGGTGTATAGTTGCTCTAGCTGTATAAAAATAAATTACTTTTGTCGAAGTTAAGCAGTAGATCGGGGTTAATTTTCAAAGATTTGCACTTTTAAGTACCTAGAAAAAAAATCAATAAAGTCATGTTATATATTTATGGCTCTATGAAGTTGCTCATTTTGATGAAAATGAAAATCATTCATGTCTAGTTCTCTTTTTTATTTTAAGTCTGTATTTGATAACAGACCAATAATTAAATTTTTTTAAATGATTACTAATCCATTAATTCGTTAACGCATTGTGTAATATGATAAAAATTATTATTATTTTTGTAACTACAGATTTGTTTACTGATTTCTTATTTATAGGAATTGTGCGTATGTGACAAATGTGCTAGTAAATCTTATCAACCTTCAACCAAATGTAAGTAGTAAATTAATGTGACTGTCGTCTTAAGACGACTAATATCCCATTTTAAGACGTTAGAAACTTTCATTTTACTATCTGCAGTTAGTTGCATAACGCACATCTATTGCATATTAAGTATTTCCAGAGATTCCCAGGTGCAAGTGAAGCTAATTTTTTTGAGTTCCGTCGCATGTCAGAAACAGTGGCCGCTATATGACGTAAAGAACAGGGTTTAACAAAATTCACAAATATTAAAATAGCGCATCGAGGAAATGAGTGGAGACAAATTAGTAAAGCAAAAACTGCAAAATCAACCAAATTAAAGAAATATAGGAAGTCTCAGAAAAATATGGCAAAAATGAGGATGAGATGGGCTGAAACCTAATCTTTGAAGTTAAGAAAAAACGTTAAAACAAATATTACGAGGTACGTTCAAGTTCTAAGGTTTCCAATTTTTTTCTCAGTCGTGAGAGTGAGTAGAAAGATGCGGTTAATTTTAAAAGACGCGGGAAATATTTCTGAATTTGTGATATAGATGGCAGGACTATAAAATGTACAGGTCGCATTACCTTCATTGCAGTGAGTGTTGTTTTGTATACTTTAAATGACTACGTTCAGTGTTCAAGAACAACATGTAATCTTCAGTTTTCTCCTCTTGCCTGGTGAAACGTTCATCGAAATTTATCGCCAAATGAGCGAGACTTGCGATGGTGTTATGGATATTAAAAAAGTGCGTTTGTGGGTGTGGAAGTTTAAAGAAGGTTATGTATAGAGTTGTATGACAATGAACTGAAGCAGCTTCGGCCATGAACTAGCCTGCTCGAAACTATGATTGCGCGAGTAAAGCAAGTTGTTACGGAAGACCGTTAATTAGGTGTGTGTAATATCGCCTCTAAACTTGGCATTTCCGTATGATCTGTGGAGTCTATTTTGCATGATGACCTGAAAATGCGGAAAGTTTTTTGAAGGTGGATCCCACCAATGCTGACCGATGAACATAACGCTGCGCGGGTGGCAATGTCTCAAGTCATGTAGACAAGTAATGGTGCCATAAATTTCCGACCATGAAGCACACTTTCTGTGGCTACTCATTTCCCAATCGAGTCTCTGTTGCTTCAGCGATTTTCCAGTGGCTAAAACACATCCCTAAAAAATGTTTTCAGCAGCCATGTTGTGAAAAATGTGTACGTCTAGATGGAGATTACGTTAAGAAGTAACAGAAGTTTCAATTTTTTTTGGTAAGTAGTTTTCTAGGAAAAAATTTGGAGATCTTAGATCTTGAACACACCTCATACTTACTAGTTAGAAAACAATTGTGATCTTAAACATCTCAATTTTACATCAATTTTTGAATTTTCTTTACTGACACCACAACAATGATTATTCAATTTAGAAGACCAAGAGATAATGTATTTTGATTTATTAATTCTTATTACAACAAAGAAAGTA
Source organism: Sinelater perroti (assembly GCA_036346155.1). Classification (NCBI taxonomy): domain Eukaryota; kingdom Metazoa; phylum Arthropoda; class Insecta; order Coleoptera; family Elateridae; genus Sinelater; species Sinelater perroti. Next base: position 12,534,964 of record JARFIY010000359.1, on the reverse strand, counting down.
TAGCAATTGTAGAAATGAGGATAAAAACAGAATAAAACAATTTTTTAATATTAAAAGTGTAATGAAATTAGTTAAAAAGATAAAAATCAGAAATAAACTATAACTACCAGGCAGCACATCAAAAATAAAAAAATCTAATTGGAAATGCTCACAACTACAGAACTTTGTGATTACAAATGTCATATAATAGTTAAATTATATTATAGACAGATGTTAAAAATGTACTAGACGAACAAGGTAAGATATTCATAACATTAAATAATCTAATTTAAGAACAAAACAAATTTCATAAAGAGTACTAAAATATTATTTAGAAATTGGCTTACGTTTGAGGGTTACACTGTACTGATGAACAAACTTGGCTAAACTAAGATGCATTGGTTGCAGTTAGGTACATAGAGTTCTAAAAAGTTTTGCAATAGCGCGTTGAGAAAAATTCCTTTTTGCACTGTAGTCGACAGAACGACTTTGTGTGTCAGTCGCCTTTGAACTGTTGTAGTGAAAAGATTTTATAATATCGTCATGGTTAAATATTGGATACCACGTAATTTTGAACTGCATTTTGCATGTTGCTTGAATAAAGTGTGATTGTTCTCATCGTACGACCAAGTTAATGTCCTTTTTACTCGTCACGTAGCTAGCGTAGAACAGACTGCATTTTTATTCAACAATTATATATACGTTTTCACCATGGAAAATCAAAGAAAACATTTATGCCATGCAACGTTGCATTGTTTTAAAAAATGCAACAGTACTAACGGTGCAGTAAACGACTGCACCATTATAAGAATGCTTAAAGATATTTGTAATCTAGAAGATGAAGACCACAGCGGCCACGCATTCGCTATAGATACGGACTTTAAGACTATGGTTGACATAGTGTTTATAAATTAAAAGGTGCTTTAAACATTTATCAAACAACGATATGCAACCATGTCATAAATCTCAGCTACGCTACTTATATAGTGCCTCCGCTTTATTTGACAGAGATCAACCTGTTTGAGCGAGTTTCCATATGTGAAGCGTTTTGTTGTTAGATATGGAACGGGGACTTCATGAGAATGTTAATCGTAAATGCTCTTATTCCGACGATAAGGAGCCTTTAAGGATAGTAAAGTATAGTCTCAAAAAAGTTTCAATGATTATCTAATAGAATTGGAAGGGTCGAAACTGCTTTCATAAATTGAAACTATCAATACAACGAAAATCTTTTTTCAACTAGATGAAATGATGGAAGCAATCTTCACCAAACAACTAGAACAGATGGGGTACTATTTTCCAGCGTTATTCTCCATACTCTATGTATATTTTTTATTATTATTATCTATTTATTTCACTCAAAAATATCGAATTTAATAAAAAAAATCATAAAAGTGCAGTTAGAATGCTATTTTGAATTATGTGGCTTCCGAACAGATGAAAGAAGGTAACAGAGCAGAATAGATTGTGTATAATTTAGTAACATAAGATGAAATACAACAATATTATGCAAGTATTATTAACATTCTGTCAGTCTTAGCGTATTACTAACACTTTTATATTTTTATGCGTTAATGTGAAAGAAAACAGAAAATTCCGTTTTGTAAAGATCTGTGGTTAGATGACATAATACAAAATATATATAATTTACTATCAAATGCACTGTCAACATTGTATTTACATGCAGGATAAGTTAATTTGCAGTGTAATTGTGGTGTAAGAAATTCAATACAGAAAAGCAAGAGGTAGAAGGAACAAATTGCAAGTCCATTTATCATCACTAACGACATACTGTATGTTGTGAATAGATGCGCACAACAGTCTTTAATTAATGTTTAATTTTACTCGTTTCTCGCACTGATTATTTACATTACGAAGAAATATATGTCAGTTTGATGTCATACGAGCAACGCTGCAAAACGACATGAGCATCGTATTTACTTTTTTTGAGTTAATACTTAAGGGAAGAAGTTGCTCTACAAGATACAAAAACTAATTTTTTTACTCGTATAATACAAGCAACGTTAATTAATTGAATAGTACCAATCGCGCTCGCCAGCTAAAAGAAAAAATTCAAACAGCTATTTTCAATTTAAATGCTTGTAACTATCTTCTAAAACTATAAGTAACAGATAGATATATCAAAAAATGAAATATTAAATAAATGAATTAACAGAATGTTTGTATAAATATTTACGTTTTATATTCAATTTTTCTTTAAAATTGTTTTTCCAGTTCCCAGACTAAGTTATTTTAAAATACACTATCAGAGGTACATTTCAGGTAATTTACTTTTAATAATTGTTTTTGTTTCTTTTTTGTTATTTTATTTCTTATATTACACCTATAGAGACACATTAGCTTTTAATTGTATGATCTACAGATTATCAATTTTTAAGATTAAATGTTTTTTTTTAAAGTAAATCTGCCACTAATTGTTACAATTTTATTTGCTTACTATATCAGAAAATCTCACTGCTACAATTTAAAATCCTTATAATTTTCTTTATCGGTGAACACCATAAAGTTGCATCTCAGAGCTAATTAATCTTTTTCGACTGACGACCTTTACCTTTACCTGAGAATCGAACGGTCATTACTGGCAATTCATCGTGGTCGTTTGCCTGTTCGGAATTTCGCGATTAAGCAATTATGCGGTAGTGCGCTTTCACGACGGGGCATTTGCAAGAACACGCAAAAATGGACTGCCCTCGGTCGTGACGAATAAATCACAGTCAGAAAAACTCGGCTCGTGTTATTTTATCATCATTGCAAATGTGTCGATCGCGTCGTAGGTGTCCCATTGTCATAAAAATCAACCTTTGTTCATCTATCCTATCGAGCTCGCAAAGAGCAGGAATCTCGCAGTACTAGAAAAAGGTGGCGTTTGGCCGGCTGTTTGTTGTAAGTTACGTGACGTTAAAATTGGCACCGTAAGCGAATGTTAGTCATCCTATTGTGTGACAATAAAAGCTGATTTGGGTATACGGCTGTCTTAATTTGCTCATTTGCATACTTTTGCTATTTAAGTTAAAAATAGTACAATTAAAATGACGATAAAAATAAAAAGTTCCTGGTGAACTGACAAAGAATGGTCGTGTACTTGCCTATAAATATTGCAGATGTAATCAGTTGCAAATCTTGGTTACCAGATTCATTACTTTTCGACACAAAACCAACAAACAAAACTTAAAACCATTTCTACAATCCTACTACATTACAATAAATCATTATTCTATATAATTAGAAATATTAACAAAAATACAAACTTTCAATCTCAAGACCTTTCCAAGCATCTATGATTACGTTAAAGGCATTGTTGATGAAATTAGACAAATATTAATGAAGCAAAACATACAGATGGTCTTTACGACCAACGACAGCTGATTTGATTTAGTCATACAAAGATCCCTGTCCTATAGAATCCTGAGGAGTATTTGAAATCCTCTGCGAAGACTACCAATATATATATGTATATGAAACAAACATGCAAATATTTAGCCTAATGCATGTATGAGACAATTTGACCCATTCCAAAACAATTGCTCTTATTTCCCATCTCACTAATGAAATAAAGAAACCCTCTCATTGTCTGTATGCAAGAGACGATAAACAAAACTTACTTATTCTTTGGAAACCGTTAGTTATTCCATGCCACCAGTTACTTCCAAACCAAGAAATTTTTTCCAATTCAGTGTACTTTCGACCAAATAACATTCCTGCCAAGCTTTCATGTTTAAATAGATAAATAATGAAGCAGAGTACACAAAAGATCAATATTTTTTAGAACCTTTGAGTATTAGGTAGATTGAGGTCCAAAGCGAAGAGCTAAATTTCCTTGAAAGTGGAGACAAGGTTGATGCCAAAACTTTGAAAATCTTATAGACGACGTAGTTCTACCAGTGAACCAAATTCTTTGTGCGTGTATATATCTCGACTACCATGTGTGCTTTCGAGGGAGCGCGTGCGCGCGCATGTATGGACATGGTTTGTTGTTGTTGCAAATAACTACCTTGTTGTATATGGAATCTTTTTTCTTCTATAGGAGACTTAAGTTTTGAGGCCGGCAGAAGTCAAGGACGACATCTCTAAACTGTAAGCTAGCCAAGTGGCCTACGAGATTGAATGTTTTAACAAAAAGATTAATTAATGAGCAGACTCATTGTAGCGCTGCAGTTGTTCAGAACTATGGCCATTTTTGTCGTACTGACGAAGAACATCAAGATAGTAATCTTTAGTGATTATTTGGTTTGGGGTAACTTATTCATGGTGGACCACGCGTTCTCAATTTAAAAAAATCTGATGTGAACATCACACGACTTTCCTTATCCTATTATTAAACATTGGGAGGAATTTCCCTTGTAATCAAAATATTTAAATAATTCAAAAACGGTTCTAGTTAGAAGGCTGATTTTTTGAGCCGAATTAGCAAATATAGTTGTGAATGTGGTGTGAAGTTTCAAGGAAATCGGTTGAAGCGTCTAGGAGGAGATAGAATTATAAGTTTAGTTAGGGAGATAAGACAAATATATATTAGATTATACCGGGTCCATCGTCTCGGCCCCGCGCTGCTCTCGTCTAAAAATTTGTTATTTTAATGAAAAAAAGGACGAGGCGCGAGTCCAACACTCGTAAGCTGATTAAAATAAACAGTACAAGACAATAACTGTCTCGTACTTAAAATTTTGCTACGTCACTGAAGGTAACCGTGCGAGCTGGGCCGAACAGCCTTCGCCATTATCGCCTGCGTGCTCCCTCCTAGCGGCCAAGCGCTTCCCCCCCCCCCCCCCGTCCTCCCACAGTCGACCCGGTAGCTCTCAGAGCGCGCTGTGATTGGTCCGTTTAATTAATTTTTAATCGGATATAACTTATTTATTTGAGCTCGGATCAAAAAATTTCATTGTAATTTTTTGTTTGTCTCGGTCTGATCTATCGGGTAATATCAATTTCTCGAAACATTTTATGAACACTCGGTATATTAAAAATCCTGAGCTTCAGTTTTTTTCGAATTCTTATTTTATTAACTTTTATTTTAAATTCACGTTTATATCATGATAATAAATCATTTTTATTATCATAATTTTTTTGTATCTTCAACCGTTTAGATTCGCGACCGCTTTCCGTCCGATTTTGCGACCTTGCGACCAAACGACTATGCCGATTTTTACCAAAAGCTTCGCACTGCGTCCCCTACCTACAAGTAACTTGCATACCAAATTTCAAGTCTCTAGCTCTTACGGTTCTTGAGATATCCTGTTTACTGACAGACCGACAGATACACACACGCGCGCGCGCGCACGCGCGCATCATAGCCGTAGACCTATAGATTACCTTCGTTGATGATTTCTAGGAAAAAATCTGGTTCATCGAGTTATTAGCAATTGCAGCAAGATGTTCCTTTTGCTCTGGCAGCAGTTACGCGGAACGATTTTTTGCCGTAGCACGTTTCGTCCCAAGATATTCTGTTAAAATTTTACACTTTAATTTTTGGAAATTCCAGTTTATCTTCTAGTTTTTCAACTGCCAGTTACCAATTCTGTTTATTGTAGCTTTTACATGTTCAACATTTTCAATGTTGTGTTTGCTGTTGGTCTAGAATGTTAATTACGTTCAACAGATTTCTTTGCTATGCATTTGTTTAGGTTGCACTTTACACATCATTTTTGAACGCCTTTTTAAACAGTTAATTCATCTATGCAGACTAATATTTCAGTTTTGCGCGACATTTAATCCGGGTTCACTGCGCTACTCGCTGAGACATTGCAAAGTGCGTCATGCGTGCATGCAAGTACGTGTGTCGTATCATGTTATACACATGTTCGGTACTTTAAATTGCACGTTTTACAATCTGCGTTAATGTAGCTTGAAAACTTAAGATCCTCGTGGTTTAAAATTTTAAGCCCCACGGATAAGAGTTTGCTTATCGAAAGGCAATTTGCAAATTATTAGCTAGGCCACCAGAAAAACTTTTCCAGAACATTATTATGAATAATAAAATGCAAGCACTATGAGAAAAGCAAATAAGAAGAATTGTGATACTTTATGATTTTTAGATTAACATGTATAGCCTAAAAGTTATGGTGTCCAATTGTCACTTATTTCATGGGCATTTTTTCAAAGTTTTTATGCGCACTACACTATAATAGTTGGAATTTCCTGACAAATAGCGTCTTCTAGTTGTCCTTTCCCTTAAGGCAGTGCTGAAAAGACTAATAATAAATTTGAAAAAAGCATAAATTTCGACAATTGGTACGACGTCCCTATGTGGGTACTTTTGCCTACATATTTTTGATGTTTGTCTGTTTGTAATTATTCCCTGATGATGGGGGATTATATCAAAGTATAGAATAATCGAAAAAGGCTATTTGTTGTAAGGCTACAAGTATTTCGCGGAATATGGTATAGTATATAGAGATATGTATAAAATTTCAAACAAACATTGTTCTAACTTATAATTTTTTGAAGTTATACTTGAAGGACACCTAGAGTCAAATTCTTTTCATTTTAATCCATAACTAAAACAACACGAACAGATACTCATGACTTTCTTATCATGTAATCTGTAAATATTTGATATACATCCTGCTCTTCCAAACCAAAACAACAATAAGTGTTATAATCTACCTTTCTCTGTCGAAATTAATGCACATAATTTTTCTGTGTCATTTTGTCTTGTAATATATTCAATCTCTGTTATATCGTTTGTTTTTCTTTTACCGACTCTTCTTTTTCTAGATAAAAATAAGGATAGCGCACTAAAAAATGTTATAAAATAAACGAAAACCACTAATAAAAATCAAGAGTATTGAAAAAACACAGAAAAAAAATGCAGAAGAAAATTGCGCAATGATACAAATAAAACGTAAAATAAACAGCTTATTAGGCACCTGAACGTGAAATCTAAAATATTTAAGAAAATATATAAGTTCACAATGCCATAAATTTATCAAGAATGCAAACTAAAATGTATAAGAGGTAAAAATAAAAAGTGGGGAAATTGTAATGAAAATAAAGGAACATAAAATATTTAAAAAATAACAATAAATCATTGAACTGTGTCACAAACTAAAATAAAACACTAACAGAAAAACGAATACGTAATAAAAAGGTAAATAAACACACAACAGAAAAAATAAACTAGCATGCAAGGTACAATACAGAAAAACTGGAATAAGACAAAATTAGTTACAATAAAAGCGAAACTACAAAATAAAGCAAAAATCGACGTAACAGTATAATTTTATGGAATTACTAAGTATATGTTTAAATGAATGGAGAGGGCGGCACAATCACTTCAGTACAGATAACAAAATTTATTTTAGAATTTTGGAATGTAGGTTAAAAATAAAAGTGGAAGGAGTACATGAAAGACAATGTGAATTTATAATGAAGTTAAAAAGTTAAATAAAATGCTGCAAAATACAATAAAAAAATCCTTTTTTTGCATCTATGAAAGGTATATGATAAAATATTTTTAAAAAAATGAAACTTGGAAGAAATAATAGAAACCAAAAAAATCGTAAAATACAGAATTTGCTGTAATTTAAGTCCGCTGTTACTCGTTCTAGAAATGGACATAACTATAAGCATATACCGTATGGAAAGTTGACAAAAATTCAATTTTTGCAATACCTATTGGAATGTAATTTACTTCGTATTAAACAAAAAAATTTGAACTTTTTAATGTGCGTTTTAAAAAGTATAACAACCAATTAAAGTAACGAAGGTAAAAATAAGGAAATATTAAACGAAATATGAAAAAGGAGAAGTAAGAGAAGGAATTAAAAATTCCATCGAAAATCGTGCTTTATAAAAAAAAACATTATGTTCACTGCTCGACCGTGACGAGTCGGCAACAACCTCGGTATTAGCCGCGAACTTTGGAAGGTGATGATGCTTTTAAGGAGACGTTCGTAATTAAAATTTGGTGAACTGGTATTTATACTTAAAATTATAATACTAGTGTACTGTAAAGCCGATCCGCTTCTGTAGGGTAAATAAACTCGTGGTCAGAGCGGCATTAATAGCCATTCAAATGTAGAAAGTACTAGTACAGTGTATTGTTAATTAATTGTTTGAATTTTAAATAAATGATCCAACTCCAAAACCAACTACATCAAGCAAATCGTAGGCAAACAAATTATTTAACAGATTACAAGAGTATTGATAAGGCTTCTAAGAAAAATCGAAGGAAAATGAGGCTGAATAGACACAGGAACAAGGAAGTAAAGAAAGGTCTGTATAGTGAATGATAGATACTCAAAGACAAATCAAAGAGAGGTTACAAATAAATTTTTATTAGTCCCTAAAGCTTTAACTCAACTTAAAGTAACATTTACATCAGTGGAAATCTTTAAATTTCAAGTTGCATTTCCAATTACAGATAATAAATAATTTAGATGTACATATTTAGTTCATGTTTCAGAAATTCTGTACACATTTAGTGAAAATTATTATAAGCTATCGTTTTTAGTTCTATTAGCAGTAAATTGTTGCAAGAGTATAATATACGGACATCTTAAAACTTGTTAATATTTGGACAATCTTCAAAATTTGACCAGCTAATTTTGCTACTTAGTAAAGTACACGATATTCGTTATATTTAGTTTTATATAAAATCTGAATATAAAAAATTCCTTACTTCTGCGGAGCAAATAAGATAATTTTTTGATAGCGATAATTGTTGACCCAAACCATTAAATATTTGTGTAAGGTTAAATAAAGCACATCTAAATGCTATGAGTGAACTGGAATTTATCAATTGATAAATATTGATAGCTTAAAAAATCCAATTAATTTTTGCAGTTTGCTGATTTGGCATGCTAACAGATCAGCAAAGGTAGAATAATTCTCAGACCCCGACAAATAAACTTTTTAGAACAAAATGAATATTTTACGTCAACTTCAGAATTAAACAAAATACGCTTGATATATCAAAAATTTTTGCCACATAAAAAAATCTGAAATATTATAAAAAGGACTTTATCAGTTGTCACCTAATCCCTACCAGATAGATTTTATGGCACATCAGTTGTCTCCCGGTGACCTATCAATTGTTCCCCACCTGAACTTTTCCGAAAATTCTGATATTGGTAGTTACCTACGATACTTGGGGATTATTAAGGTGTAACAGGATTTATTTTTCTGCAAAAACATCAATCCCCCTATATAAATATGCAATGTTTTCTAAAATTTTCACTAGTTTTCTTTACAACTTTGAAAGAAACTGAGTTTAGTACAATTTGGTGCTAGCGAAAAGGGCAAAGAAATCATCATTGTAGATGGTTTTAAATTCTGTTTTCAAAAATGTTTAAGTAGACAGTCTGTGAAAAGATGGATATGTACTAACCGAAAAATTAAGTGCAAAGTATTTCTCAAAACTGTAAACAAGTTTATAACATTTATTATTGGAAATTATTTAAGTGCGGCATAAAATGTAGCATATATAAATTGAATCACGTGTTTTTTCAAGGATCAGATAATTTAATAATCGAAAGTATTTGAAACATAAACATGAAAACATTGACGAAGACATACTGAATTGTCAACAATTTAGCAACAAATTAAAACGAAAGGCAGCAGACGATTTACACGAAAGGCCATCTAAAGTTATCTACAGAGAACTTAGAGAAAAGGTTGTAGATAGTCTTTTATGTAGTGACGTGGCTTTAGTTAAACAAAATACTTATCGGACTAGGCGGAACATCCTCCCAAAACTCCCCCAAACCTTGCAAGAAGTGCATAGTTTTGGCCAAAATTTCACTCAAATCATCAATGATGAAAAAAATAATATTGTGATGTTTTCTTGTACAACTAATATAAAGTTTATGGAAACTTGTAGCGATTTTTATGTGGATGGCACATTTAATTATTGCGCAAAGTTTTTTACGCAGTTCTTTACTGTGCATGGGCTATAAAATGTGCATTATATACGGTTAATGGTTTTTTTATTGCCTGGCAAAACTCAGGGAAACTACACGAAAACTTTTATGTACATGAAGGAAGAATGTGCAAAAGTCAATGAAAAATTTGATGTGAAGCCTATCACTGTAGACCTTGAAAAGGCTATCCACTGTGGTGTTCTCAAAGTTCTCAAAGACACAGTTTAAGGGTTGTCGATTTTGTCTTGGCCAGGCATGGTACATATTATACAATTAATTTGTAAAAAAATAAAAACCAAATAATTCTTTTTTAGGTATCGGAAGATTCAGAGCCTTGGTCTAAGTTACAACAGCCCAGAAAAGTGTGAAATAGTCTTATTTGACTTACATATTCGGGTTGCCTTATTTGGATCTATCGGACGTTGGAAAGTGTTTGCCATCGATTTCGCGGCGATGCAACCGAATCATGAAGCCGTAGTAGAATTTGCGGATTATTTGGTGGAAACGTACGTGGAAGAAAACGCGACATTTCCAGCGATTTTTTGCGTACCGGGATACACTAATGACGAACCTCTTTGCATCCACGGAATAGAATGGATTGTTACTGATACCTGTCATAAAACGTAGTAGTTGATTAGTACAATACAGCAAAAGAAATATTAATATAACTGAGAAACATAATTTTAGCAATAGAAAATACAATAAATAAAAAAGCACAATTAAAAAATACGGTTTAAATAACTAACTTCAGGGAAAATAATGGAATGAAAACTAAGGAAATTCATTAATAAAAGAAAGAAAGCAAACTGAATTTTTAAATATACGATAAAAATCAAAAACAAATTATGTCTAAATATTTACTGTAAAAATACGTAAATAGTTGTAACAAAGACACTACATTTTATTAGAGGCATTTAAAATATTTATCGCAAACATGTTTGTAATAATAAATAATGAATAATTAAGAAATATCAGATAAAAAAAAAATATTGATTTACATTAACAAATAAATTAATGACAAGTAAGTCAATTGTAGCTGAAAAATAACAGTAAATTTAACCAGATACATATTAAGTCGTTAAAATTATAAAATGTAATTAACAAAACTAGAAGCAGTAAAATGATTATACTCACCATAACCTGCAACGATATATGGGTTGTACATAGAACAACAGAATTTGTAAAACAATTTAATTACTGTTTAAAGTCGATTTTTCGCGTTATAATCCAAAATCATTTATAAAATTTAACATATAAGTAATCGTTCTCATCGTAATTAATTGAGTGCGTAGATCCCGAACAGAAAATCTGGGTTTTGTTCTAATGTAGGTCAGCAGGATTTTCTACGGCCACTTTCCCTTTGCAAGGTAATCTCCTAATCTAACTTCTAAATTTAAACATGTGTACGCAATTTGACCTTAAAAGAGGGTGCATCATAAGTTGCACAAAGGCATGCCAAAAAGCAATAAGTAGAATATTAGCAATCTCAGAAGTTTAATGTTGCGTTCCAGCATCGCTTACTATACATTTTTACTATGCCTTTTATACGTGGATTGATAGGTTATAATGATTTCAATATACTCATATATATATATCTCTCTGGAATTTACAAGAAGTCCATTTTCTAGAAAGCACGGTTCATATATATCAAGAAACTTTTAATACTGGTTTTGACTGTTATTTAAAAAACCATAATTACGTAATGCTATGTTAAAATGTTTGATTTAATATATATGACTCTTTATTTTTCCATCGCCCTTCATTACTCTAGTTATTTTTAAAAATTTTACGTCAACGGAACCTTAGCAAAATTTAAAATTAAAAAAAGCTTTTTAATTGGAATTTTGTAACAAGGTTTCTATGTTTTACAGTTTTATATCAAACAATACTATCACAGTGCTGTGTTACCACATGAACTTTGTTGTAGTAATGTATAAAGTTTAGGTAGAAGAAGTTATGCGATAATCACAAATTGGTCAAACTATAAATAACTTTTTAGTCATAGAGTTTATAGTGAATTATTATTACACCAGTTATAACGTATATTTAGTGCAAATATATGGAAAATAAAAAGATTTATAAAAATATTTGGGTCTGTGTATGGAAAAGGTAAACAAAGACATAACACAATAACAAGCGACAAGATCTATATGAAAGGCGATGATTATAAGTAATAATCTATAATGATCTAAACACGTTTAAAAGATAAAACAATTGAAAGTAATCCAAGCGGCATTAGATTTGAAAGATAATCAAAAAAGATGTCCTTGAAAAATAGAACTTGGCAAATACGGAAAAGGAGGTCGAGTGTAACATGAAAAAACCAAGGTTATGTTGCGACTACAGTAGTGTAACAAGAATAACAATGCATAAGGAATTTACGAAATCCTGTCTAGCATCGATTACGCCAATTATACATAGAATCGGTTTTGTTATATTGAAATTTAAATGTGGAACACAAAAATTAAAATTTTGTAAATTCTATTTCTCATTTTTTTCAATTAGCTATACTTACAAGATAATTGCTAATTTGCCGAATTTATTGATTTAGAGGAACTGAAATATTTTGCGTCGATTCTGGCAATAAAACAATTGATTTTAAATATTGCCCTACAAGAAGCATGTAATATATTTTTAAAGAATCGATTTTCCATATTTATCAAAAATTCAAAGAGAAAATTGAAACTACTAATTTAAAAAAAAAGTTTCAACAAGGTTTGTTTGTTAAAAATGTCAGCTAGCACAATATAACTTTTAATAAGATGGAAAAAATAAATAATAATAAAATGGGTTGTACATAATTTAACAGTTTCTAGGCTGTTTTCTATAATTTCAATATAGCTTCCTAAAATTTGCATAAAGTTGATAATTTAAAATTTAAATGTTTGCATAAAAATACCAATTTGAAAAATCTCTAGTGACAAGATTAGCATAAGGCAGGGAGGTTTAGTTTTGCTATAAATCAAATCAGAATTTAATATATACTTATACTATATATAATGTCTTTCATGTCCTTTATCCAATTCCCTTCATTTTTGAAATACATCTAGGTATATGTCTAATGAACATATGTGATCTAAATCTAGTGGAACCTGTAAAAGTTGTAAAAAGTACAAGAACATTTGGAAGTATTTTCTCTCCACCCCTTTAACTAATCTTGTCGATTAGAAAAATTATCTGAGATGCTCATCCAACAAACAATATTAGCGAAATTTGTCATTTTAATCTGATAAGAATTACGACATTTATCTTGTCTATAAGATTCCGTTATATCACCAATACACACATACACGCACACGCACACACATGGATGTATAAATAATTAGGTTTAGGAGTCCAACTGTTCCAGAAATAATTGTCTACTACAATTTAACCGCAACTGTCTAACATCACTATATATACAGTGACTTCTTTCATTATACTTTAGGTAAACCAGCCATCTGAGCTATTGCAAAAGCTTTTAACTTTACTGTCACCCCAAAGTATGACTTCACCAATTAAGATATTTCAAGTATAATCCTCTATTACCAAATTTTCCAAAAAATCACCGATAAAATCAAACAACATGTATCCTAAGCACAACGCAATATTAAATCTCCCAAATTACAAGCCCTAGAAACTCTGAGATAATACAAAAACATTATAATCTTCTCAAAAGATAAGGGTATAGTTACAGTTATTTTTAAGAACTTAAATTATATCGGTAAAATGAAAGATTTAATAAAATCATCAAGTATCCTAAATTAAAAAACAAACCCTTATTACGTGACCAAATCTATTCTTGAATATCAAAAAAATAAACTCCTCATACTCGAGAAAAATCTTTAGGAATCTCAAAATTACGTACTCGTCCAAAAATTTATAAACCTAATACTTCCTTACGACCTATTGTCAAAGCATTTGGTTTCTCCATACACAACTTAGTCAAATACCTAGCCAAAATCCTTCAGATTTATGCAGAACAAGCCTTATTATACGTCCGAAACTACCACAACTTCTTAGAAATTCTAAAATTTTTCCCAAACATAAATACATTATATTGGTCAGTTTTCATGTTGTCTTGTTTACTAATATTTCCAATTCCTAAGATTTTGTAACTCTAAAAAGTTAATGACAATCTGGAAGATGACGCCCTCGAATTAATTAATTATTGCCTATACAATATATATTTTACCTTCCAAATTTTACCACCAAATCCAATGGACTCCTATGGGTTTCCCACTTTTGGCTATCGTAGCAAACCTTTCTATGGCCGATTTTGAAACAATAGTCCTTGTTTCCTTTCAGCTAAAATCTACCTGTTGAATAAGGTATCCTGACAATACTTTTGTTATTTGGCCTCATTGACAATATATGCTTCCCTCTTAAAAAAATAAGGGCCAATGGTCTCAGCTTTACTCATCACATGAAACGATGACACGTTCAATATAGAGGCTTTTTATGGATATCTCGCAGGTTGTTCAATAACGAATATTTTGATTATGTACAACTCATCCCGTTAAGTGTAAACGCGGTTCGTCAGTAAATTTAAGCGATTTCAACAAATACGTTCAAAAATTTCTTGTACAACAACTTATCTTGCTATTTTACAGTTGTTCTTCTTAAACTATTTGCAGTTTTACTACTCTTATGTCGCGTAAGCCAATATTTAATAAAATTTTTTAACTTGCGCATATACTTGAAAAGAAATTCACAGGTCTTAAGGGGGCACGAAAAAAACACCTCGCCTTTTTAACAAACGATCTAAACAAGTATTGACAAGCTATGAATTGGCATGATATAGACTAAGTAGTATAATCGTATAAGCAGCATTTATTACATCGCGTAGGTCAACAAAAATCGGTGAAGTTCTGTTAGCTTGTATAGACAAAAACAAATCTATGCGATATAATAGGACCAGATAAGTCAAAAGTTACAGCATGTTTGCGCACAGATCGCCTCAGAAACTGTAAAATAGAACATCTTTCTGCATCGATATTTTTCTTTTTCCCTTTTCACTACAAAACCAGTACTGAAGTTTCCTACTCAAAACAAAATTTGATTTTTCGTCGGGTACGGAGAACCAAGGCTTAAGTTTTTTTTACAAATGTACGTTTTCATAAGAAAAGCTCTCTTTCATTTGCCTACAGCATGTTGCTTACTCCTCTATAAATAAAACGTCTCGGCTGCTTACGTGTATTGAAATCATTTCACGATTTTTCTTTGAAATTAGGAAGGAAGTTTTGCCTCGTTTTATATATTTAGTTGAAGGAATAAATTAAATTTTCAACTAAAAAAAAGTAATGCAAACATCATAAAATTTGTGAATGCCTTGAAAGAATTAACAGACACGTTTAAAAATAGGAAATGTCAACGATTAAAAAATGTTGCACTGTTTGAGAAACTGATGTTTGAACTAGTAAAAAAAGCAATATTAAAAGTAAGGTATGCGGTAAGAAGAATAAGAAAAGACAATGATGAAAATGGAGTGAAAAAGCAAAGAAATGAAAATAATCCAAGAAGTATTTCAACCTATACGAGTGTTAAAAAACCCTGAAGTAATTGAAAAAAATAAAAACAAAAGCGTGAGAATTTTATTAGGAAGGAAACAAATAAATAAAGTAAAGGATAACATCAATACCAAAATAAATGTTGAAAGAAGATGCTAGAGATGTTAGAAGAGTTCTATCTGTATAAAGAAAGACCAAAAATACAAGAGGAAATAAAAAAAAAGTGATAATTAAACTTGGATGATATACCAGAAATAGATAAAGAAGAGATATAAGCAGTCTTAAAAAATACAAAGAAAAACAAGGCACCAAGAGAAAAGGAGATTACAAATAAATTATTACAAAGAGGACAAGCACTACTCAAGATATTGACAGTATTATTAAATAAATGTTAAAAAAGAAACATACCAAAACATTAAAACACCTTACTAACAGTACTGCTGTAAAAGAATTGGAAAATTAGTTTCTGATATCTCTGTTGTCATAATTAGGCAAATTAATAATTATAATAATAATTACTATACTTAATAACAAGCTAAAAAGTTACAAACTAGGTTTTTGCCATGGATACAGTGCGGCGGACCATCTATTAACAACGTGAGGACGCTAATAGAAAAATAAAATAAATATCTAGCCTTTATAGACTTCAGAACACATTTTGTAGGATAGAATTATGGGTAGTAGAAACAGCAATGTATTAGGTTGTTTGGAAATTATCTGCTGTTTGGCTATTTTGATATATATTTTGACATAATTACGCAATATTATTGCATGTTTTTGATATCATTTGAAAGCTCGCGTTCTTCCGCATATTTGGATATATAATTCTTGTATATTTGTTTCAGATGGAGCTTTCCCATGAGCAAAAACGATTATTAATGTTACATGAGTACATGTTTGGTTCAAGTGCGGCGGAGGCTTGTCGCCGAATCAACGGAGCTTGGGGTGCAGGTACAGTTAGAAAGCCAACGGTTTGAGATCGCTTTAGAGAATTTCGGGCTAGTAACAAAGACTATAGTCGCCAGAAAGGAGCCGGCCGACCACGAAAAACCGATCGAAATGCGGTCCTGGCGGCAATTGAAGATTCTCCGTGGTTGACAACGCGCATGTTGGTCGACCAATTTGAATGCAACAGCAGCACGATTTTTGACATTTTGAATGAATTTGGAACGGTTTAGAGAAAGGCGCTGGGTACTCCATGAACTCACGGATCGTCAAAAGACCAAGCAAGTGAATTGTTCTCAAGTTTTGCTGGATCTTCAAAAGGAGAATCCATTCTTGTCCAATATATCGGTTACGGAAGACGAAAAGTGGGTAAGCTACAAAAATCTGGGTTCACATGGTGAATGGGTTGAACCAGGAGCAAAGCCAACTGGAACACCAAAGAAAGACTTCCGACAAAAGAAAGCGTTGTTTTGCATCTTTTGGTCTACTCGTGGAGTTGAATACTGGAAGCTTCTTAAAGGTCAAACGATCAATTCTAAGGTTGAAATTGCTGGAAAAATGGCAGGAAGTAATCGATGTTTGGTATCATCAATAAAATATTGAAATAGCCAAACAACGGATAATTTCCGAACAACCTAATCGAATAGTCGAGTGGATTATAGATATGCTTAAAACGACAATTATATAATAATGCGTAACCTGCACGGGTAAGGAAAGGAATACAACAGGGAAACTCGGCGAGTTCAAATTTACTCGTAACAACTTTGGAGCCGGTATTTAAGAAGTTAGATTGGGGCGAGAAGCATGTTGAGATAAACGGAAAATGCTCATTCATCGGATGATCTGTCAGCTAGAACAACAATTAAAACAAATCATCTATATACTAAATACCTAAAAACCAAAATAATAACCAATCAAGATAAGAAAGGAATACAGAAATACACAACCACAAAATAGAATATGTAGATAAATATATGTTTAAAATGTGCAAAACAAAAATAAACAGCAAAAAATAAAGAAGGATACGACTGACATCAAAATTTGGAAGACAAAACAAAATACTGAAAAGTCAAAAATAGCTCTACATTTAAGAAAAGATGTTTATAACCAATGCATCCTTTCGGAACAGGGATATGGAGCACAAGTATGGACCTTGGCAAGAAATATCATAGACAAGAGATATGAAAAGGCAAATATAAATCTAAAGGATAAAATAAGACTTGAAGACATCAGACGAAGAATTAAAGTAAGGGATATCGTGGAACACACAGAATTTCTGAAAGGGAGGTGGGCTGATCATACTATGCGACTGAGAGATAATAGAGTAGAACAAAGAAATACAATGATGGAGATCATCGACGATAAAGAAAGCAAAAGGATGTCCACAAATGAGATGGTCGGATGTTTTAAAGAGAATTGCAGGATTAATTGGACAAAAAAACTACATTAAACATTTTATCTTTTGTTATTTTAAGAGACTAAGTTTGCGCAAATATTTAGTAATTAAATATTTGAAAATTTCTGTTAAATAATTCCTTAGAACTCCAGGATATCTACATTTGTATCGGTGCTTTATTCGTGCCTTCATACTTCCCGCTCCACCACGACGTCTTCCCAGCAATTCGCTTTCAGGCTCTGCCTAACAGTACTGTAAAGACAATGCGGATGTTGCAAATTGATTCGGCGGGCGTTGTGCAGCCGTCGTGCCAAAGTGAGCTCGTGGCTCGACACCGCGCTGACGCTCGTGGGAAGTTTCCAGGTATACGGACACTGTACCATTACGAGGCCCGCATGTTCGCGTTTTATTGTTTCTCATTGTCGGCCTGGTTCTGCATTTTTCCTCTGCGGAAAGAATTCTACCTGCACGGTGCTGCCTTCATTATAGGCAGTTGCAGGAATTTGGTTAGCACGGTATCTCGAGCTTATGTGGGATAATATGCCCCAGGTGAGGCTTCCCAGCGCAGTTTTTGCGGCAAAAAGAAGAGCAGGTGTGATTGTGGGATTTTAGACTTTTTCAGTCCTTTATAGTGGAACCAACAGAAGTCTAAGAATATTTTGTTTTTTTCAATTGTAATCACGTTGAATTTATATAGAGAAAATTTAGGAAGTTAAATACAGATGTCAAAATAATTAAAATATACTTTTATGTACTCCATACGATATTCGAGTTTCTCAGAAGGCACATTATCTGG
The DNA here is from genome assembly GCA_036346155.1 of Sinelater perroti. Classification (NCBI taxonomy): domain Eukaryota; kingdom Metazoa; phylum Arthropoda; class Insecta; order Coleoptera; family Elateridae; genus Sinelater; species Sinelater perroti. The sequence continues at coordinate 12,516,478 of JARFIY010000359.1, read as the reverse complement.
CTTTAAGTGTTAAAATGGCTGCGCCATGGTGGCACGTAATTTCAATTACTATTGTATTCTGAAACAAAGGCTATACAATGAGTGGTCACCAAGTTTAAATTCTTAATCGGTGTCGCTTATATGCACAAATTTTTAATTGGAAATCGATAGACAACTTCTAAAAAATATATTTGTACTAATTCCTAATTTAATTAATGGCTTATAATAAATAGTTTAATAGCAGTAAACCTCTTTTTCAGAAGTATCTTTATCTTGAACATCAAGGTGTTACAATTGAAGCTAATTAGTTAAGGATATCTATATATAGTTAGTAAGAAAAGCAAAATTTGCTGTTACAGTTTGATGAAAAATGCATTGCTAGCTATTTAGTGGATGTATCTAAATAAAATTTATAGCCTTCATCAAGTTTCTACATTAGGTCATAAAACCAAAACGTTCCATCTTAATATAACAGATTATTTCAATTACAACTATTTGCAATAATCTTGTGTCTTATTATATTTGAAATGTTAATATAGAACACTGTATGGGGATCCAGAACAACCACCACAAAAAGCAAGGAGTTTATTAATTTTATTCAAGACAAAAGATATTCATTCATATCTACAGAAACCCCAACGTACTGACTGACAAATATAAATAAATCACTGGATCTACTGGACTCTTTCGTCAGTACTGATATGTCTTTGACTCACCCGGATATTATACCTAGTTATGACATGTTCTTAAACCATTCACCGGTGATAATCAGTACATACTCAATATACATTCAACCTGCACCTAGACTATATAATTCAAAAACAGACTTGGGCGAATACAGACGCAAGGTGACAGACACAATAAATTTCAATCCAATTAGAAGACTTAAAATTTCAAATGAAATGGAGGAATTTACGACTAGTCTCATTAATACCCCACATGAAGCGGCCCAACAAGATATGCCAAAAAATTAGTAGCTGAAAAACTAAAAGTACGAGTCAAATGGCAAAGGATACGCAATCCAGCAGATAAAAATATTCTGAATAGACTTAGTAACAAGCTAAAATCTAAATATAAGCTCTGAGAGAAAAATCTGTTGGTTATTTATGTAATCTAAACCGCTACGGTAATACAATTTGAAAATAGATTAAAGCTGAAAAGAGACTTACAATAATTGTTCTTTCTATAGAAATCAAGAAATCGTCATAAAAACAGTCGGCAAAAGGTGATAATGAGAAAGCAGAAGTATTTGCAAGACACCTTGCTGTTATATTTCAGCCTCACAAAAATGATCCGGATGAAGAAATGTTACAATTGCTACAGTCACTCGGGCCAGTAATTTAATCCTAAAGAAATAAAAGATGAAATAAGAATTTTGAATACAACAGAAGACCCGTATTTGGATCTAGTAACACAAAAATATTAAAAGAGCTGCCAAAAAAGGTATAGTATTACTGATCTATATCTTTACTGGTCCTAAAAATTAAAAACCGCAGAGATAATTTTAATTCTCAAATCCGTAAAGATCCAACTAGTGCAAAATCGTATCATCCCATAAGTCTACTGCCAGCTGTTTCAAATTACTTGAAAAAATAGTACTTAAAATAATTGATACTGAATGGATATCCAATTGTCAATTTGGATTTGCAATGTAATCGCATACCCACCGGTCTAAACAACAATAAGTTTAGATCTAAGCTGTGATTTTAATAAATTCTGGCATTCGTTACATTGCTTAAGATATATTTATGTGATCGACACTTCAGAACAAAAGTAAGAGAAGTTTCAACTATACTCCAAATTAATTCCGGAGTACCTCAAAGTTCTCTTCTTTATCTCTTAATTATCACAGACCTTTTAGTTTTGCCAAACATCATCATGGCCACATTTGCTAATGATACCGTCGTACTAGCTAATTACAATTAAATAAATGAGTTAAAAATTTTCCATAAGAAAAATCCTCCCATACATCTAAAAAAATACTACAAACTGCACCTGTAAAATACTTGGTACTGCACTTAGATACTAAATTAAATTGTAGAAAACACATAATTAAAAAAATAAAGCAAATATAACTAAAACAGAGAATATTAGTTGATAGGAAGAAGGTCTCCGCTATCTATTAAAAAAGAACTATTGTTTTACAAGTCAATAATCAAACCTATATGGATTTTTGGTAGCGAACTGTGGGGCTGTGCCAAAAAATCCAATGTTACAATAATTTAAAAGTGCCAATCTAAAATATTAAGAACAATAGTTAACGCTCTCAAATAAAATGATTTTCAAAGATTTGAAGATACCACCTATAAAAGAAGTCGTCCATAAAACTCCAAAAACTAGAAACACATTTATTAATGCAGCACTTATTAAAAGATTCATCTGAGAGATTTCTTCACTGGAAAAGATCTTATCATGATTTCATTAATCTAAATACTTTTTCTTTTTTTTTAATTTAAATCTGTAATGATGAATATTATGATTTCGAATAATTTTTTTTATAAGGAAAATTGCTAGTAAGACGAGTTGAGATAGAGTCACCAACAAATTAATAAGGGAAAAGGTCAAACAAGAATAAGTCGTGAACAAAATAAAAAGGATGAAACTTAGTACGGTCACTTGGCAAGGCTGAACATAGGGTGCAAACAATTACAAAAAGCAGAAGAGAAAGAGCAAGGAAAAATGGATGCAGCAAATAATAGACGTGGGAAAATAAACGGACAAAACACTAGAGAAGTTGAAGATAATTGTAGCATCCAAGAAATAGTGGAAGGAATGGTTAAATGAAGGGAAGGATAACTAATCCAAATCCGACACTTCAAAGGGCAAAATAAATGGGAAAATATTAAAAAAAAGAAAAAATTTCGAAAATGAGGAAATGTGAGCTTCTTATGGAGGTTAAATATTTACGGAAGAGAGGTTTAACGTAAAACAAATAAATAATGCCCCTTCTTACCAAATAATATAAATTCACTTGCGTAAGTTCTGATGCATAGATGCACCCTAATATACAAAAAGTTCCGGTCGATTCAATTTTACAATAACTCAAGAAAATATTGATTTTATAAATGACAAGGTAAGATACAATTATCGTTTGATCACTGAGCATCTAGTTGAGATGACAATCATCTGGTGCAACCGAAACAATATTAAATGATTAATTAGAGGTGTACAAAGGTGAGCGCTCCAAATGTTGAAGTCTGAACAAAATTCTGAAAGTAATTTTGTCATATTTAAGTTAAATCCTCAAAACTGTTTTAGCCATTTAAATCAGGGTTGTAACAAACACAAATAAAGGCGACATCCAAGATCTTCTCGCAAACAAGGGCTTTGTGAAACGCTAAAAAAATTCTTAACCATAATTATTCAGATATGTTGTCAACAATAATTTGTAAACTTTGAGATTGTATCATAGAAAATGCTATAAAATTTGTCTTGCGGAATATCTTTGCAACCCTCTAGTGTATAAACATCTGATTAATGGATAATCTACCGTACTATTTTTTAACTAACCCCAATGGTGCCGAAAAATGAAATAATTTCTTTGGAGAATAAGATTTCATTAATGATGGAGTTGCGATAAAAGTGTATTCATTCTTTGTTAATCAAGACTCAGAATTCTTCAAGAGAGTTCTGACTGTGCTCAAATATAAATAATATAGATGTCTTAAAGTGCAATAAGGTCATATATATAGACTATAATAGAAATAATAACTTTCGTAGCATATGATTAAATTCTAAATTTAAATAGCAGGATGAATATGTTCAGACAGTTTGAAAACTCCTTAAAGACAGTATTATTTAGGGCAATATAGACAACTTATGTAGTTTTTTAATTATCCAGAAGAAATTAGTATATGTAAGAAAGTCATAAAACAAACAATGACGGTGAAATAGTTGCACAGACCTTTTGAGATGTATTAATACTAAGTGACAGTGAAAAAAATTTCACACAACTAAATGTTTATAATATTGCCCTAAAAAACGAGATAAATTCTATTATGTCTCAAGGGCAGTTTTATGATGAGCAATAACAGAAACACAGTTTTGAATTGAGATCCGATAGAATCAAAAACGCGTAAGTAGAAATGACGCCAGATATAAAAGTAGTAATATGCACTATTCTAAAACTCAAATGTTATTTGTAATGACGCTTTATAACAATGATTTTTCAAAAACAACTTAAGAAGTTTTTTAACAAGTGTATCACCTATTTTGATTAACTGCTGGTAATAACTTTTAAAGGACGAGAAATCTTAATATGCTATACATATACATTCTAATCATGTTCAGTTCAAAAGACAAAAACGAGCAGTTTTATAAATAATTAAAGGATAGCATAAAATAAAAGAACATTTAATTACCTTATGGTAGTGTACCATAAAAAGCAGTCAAATAAGTAATACCTTAGAATATATAAGTAAATGGAGTAGCAAAAATCAAAAAAGGAAATCATGATTAAAGCTTAGAAAAACCAAAACTGGATAACTGATATTTTTTACAAATATATAAGAAGGCTTTCTTGACCAGTGCTTTGGTGTATAGTGTGGTTTATTCTTGGGTTGTTAGGCCATGATCGGAGTTTGCAAACGCTTGACGTTTCATCGACAACTGCGACGGATATCTTCAGAAAATCTTCTAAAAATTAAGTTACTGTTCCGTGTGTTTTTGGTTTTATACTTGTGCACGTATGGTAGGGATGGTGTTGGGTCCGTTGTTAAAGTCGCTGGGTTAGTTACTAATGTAAGGGCTAGTTGTTGACGTTAAATGGGTTGTTGCAGGCACATCTTGGAATTTGCCGTCGTCACTCGCTCTTTTACTGTATTGCGATATGTTTTTTGTCTCTTAAGTGCATTAACTAAGATTTAGATAAATTGAATTCGTCGTCCGAGTAATAGTTTCTACAATTAGATAAAACTTGTGGTTGACAGAACTCTATCTCGTGGTCAAGATTTTCCAAAGCATGTTCAGCAATCGCTAATTTTTCGGGCTGATTGAGGCGTAAGATGACGTTTGTGTTTCTTTATTTTGGTGGTAATCGTACGACCCGTATTTACAATTCAGACCTGCTCCCATAAACAAGGTATACAGTACACCCTGGTGTGTCTTGTGGGTTTTTTGTGTCCTTGGGTAGTCGAAGCAAATCCCGTATCTTAGTGGTAGATGATTTCCACCTTGTATTTATTGAGAATATTTCCTATCCAGTCTGTAAGCCGGTTGATACAAGGTAAAAAAGCTTTGCCTACCATGGTTTTTCTTGCGCATTTGTTAAGTTTCGTTGCTCTATATATCTCCGTCCTCGAGTAGTCATTCCCTTGTAAGGCTTGTTCCAAACGTTTTAATTTCTTATCTAAGAACTGTGGATGACACATTCGTCGTGCTCGATCTACCAATGTTTTCACAACCGTTGTTTTTGGCTTAGATGATGATTCGACTGTTTATGAAGGTATCGGTCCAAATTTATAGGTTTTCAGTATACTGTCATATACTATCGTTCGATTCTAGTTTAATAATAAACTGTATGCTCGGGTGTACAGAATTCAAATGTTTCCGTGTTTCCATATCACAAACGTGTCATCACGTATCTTAGCCATATCGCTGGTTGTAATGATGCTGTATTAATGGCCATCCCCGCGTAGTAATTGACAATTATAGTGTTAAATGGGCTACTCATTACTACTCCGTCTTTTTTTTTCTGCCAAATAAAGTAAGTCGACATCAAGCACCGTTGAAATAGTTGTAAGTTAAAGTAATATGCTCTAGATGGTCCAAAGTAACTTAAATCGACACTTTGGTAAACAGGAATGTCACATCAAAATCTCCCTTCTGTAGCTAGATGTAACTCTACGTTTTTCTTCAGTTAATATTTTTTTTTTTGAAAACCAAATGGATGAGAGGGAATTAAGTTGTATTTTGTTATAATTGGTCTTAATTCTATTAGCAGTGATTTTTCAAAAACTTCGGATGTCTTTATTTTACACAGAAGTTCATTGTGTTTAAGGAATATTTGTGCCAGCTGCCAATGCGGTAGATAAGTTACATAGTCTTAAATAATCGTTAAAAATATCTGTAGTAGTCTAATTGAAAGGGTACCCCACGTGCAATTAAGTCAAAACTAGAAGTTTTTATAAAAGTTAATTTTTTATCAATTATGTGCAACACTTCTTTAAGAAAGAAATTCGGAATTAATGGTGACATCTGTAGAAGATCTTCCAGAAATTGGAACGACGCAATGTAAACACTTTGGACAGATATTTGGCAAACATTTGGGTTTTTTAACTTCAAAATTCTTTTTAAATTTCCAGTATTTATTGTTCCTTTGTAGCTTTCTACAGCTGCCATATTTTGTAGATATATCAGTATGTCTTCGTTTTTTAAATTTATATAGTAGTTTCTTCAGTTTGTTGGCTGCGTTGTTAAATATGTTTACTTAACTTTTCCATTTTTTCTCTGCAATTGGTTACTCTACGCTTGAAGGTACTTGTAATAGTCGTTCTACTGTTTTCAAGTTATTTACATAATTTAAAACTACAATTGTATATTTGGATGGGCGTATTTTACTAGTAGATAGATCTCTTTCACTTTGTAAGGGGATTTGTGTAGTAAAGAACTGGCCTAATAAAGTATAATGTTATAAAGAGACTGTAGTTTTTAATTTTTAAGCAATACTGTAACTATTTTTCTAAATACTGACTGCAGGGTTCTAAACAGTTATTTGAGCTATTGCTTTTTATAACACAAGAATCTAGCAGGTCGCACATTTCATTCCGGAACTGTCCGTTAATAAGTGAAGTATTTGATTTATGTTGTTATGCATCATGGTTTTATAAAGTGCTTTCCCCTTGAGGTATCAGTCTACTCTAACTCTAATACAGATGTTTTGCATTATAATTACCACCAGTAAAATCTTGTTTTTCTTGCTTGAAGGTGGTTTTTCTTCGACTTATTTAGTTTATGTTAATTGATTGTGTTGTTATTATTGCTACACTACTCTTGTATGCGGTTGCATTTGAATGTGGACTCTCATAAGACAATAGCAGGAATTCTTATGAAGATTTGATAATAAATTATTGTTTGTATTTTAGTAGAAAATTTGTTTACTTTCTTTGATAAATATTTTAATTTACATATTGTTATTTTATATGTACTGGACGTTATTTAATTTTATTAACGATTGTAGTAAGTTTAACATTATGTGAAGGTATTTCTATAATTTTGGTTACCTTTCTACTTGTTTGGATAATGATTGCTTTAGCCTTTCAAATGATTGTTGATGATTGCGGGCATGTTTTATTCTTAATATTCGGCTGGCCATTTCTTACTTGGATTTGTAAATAAATAAGGCATATATAGGTTGACATTGTAGTGACATTTATTAGGAACCCGCAGATTTGGAAAACTAATTTTATACGTAGAAATTGACTTACAAAATTGTAGTTGTTGATTATCATTGTGGGTATTGATATTTAGTACTCAGTCATTGTCGTAATTTTTCGTACAATGATATTTGTGATGCTTGGGTCATGTGTCGTTGAACACGAAACTTGAAATAGGGAACTTGCACTGAATTACGTTAATAAGTACAAGCATTTGATTGGGACAAACCCTTGAGAAGTTGGATTTAGATTTTTTTACATTCAGTAAATAACAGGGTTATATGCTTTTTCACGTGCCATAACAGGGGAAATTCAGGAAAGGCTTGAATAGTAAATGGTAACAAAGCACTGCACCACACAACCGCTTGACTTCGCTGCTCGAGCGAAACTCGTATAACATTTAAATAATACAAATTATTGTACATATACCACTGAGCTCTTATTTGAAAATTATAAAACCATAATCACAGACCTAAAGTTATAAAATTATTTTTAAGCACCAGGTTGATAACATATATAACTTATTTGGAATGGCATTATTACGCAAACTTGAATGTTTTGTACTTTTCTTTAATGAAACTTAGAGGTACATATTTTATCTCTTGTCTTTCGCCAACTTTTATAATATTTGTCTTCTGTGAAAGAAGGAATGCCAAAATTTCATTTAGATTTCATCAGTACTCTTGAATAACGTATGATAACGTAAGATACTGTTCTAATGTACATTAGTTTAAGTTTGTATTTAATCTTGACTCAGTTTTTTACTATATGCAGACCATCTAAAATTAGTAATATTATTCTAATATTTACTGATTTTAATCAACACTTAATGATATTAATAGGTGTATAAATAAGTTCTCAGCTTTTTTCTGCAAAATTAAAGTTTTATTTAAAACCAAACAAAAAAAAGCTTAAGTATCAAAGTATTCTCCATTGGCATCGATGACCTTTTGCCATCTCTCGGGTAGCTTGCAAATTCCCTGGTGATAGAAGCTCACCGGCTTCGAGACGATAAAGTTATCGATGCATTTTCGGTCTTCTTCTTCTGTTTTGAAGTGCGTATCAGCCAAGTGATGCTGTAACGACCGGAATAAATACTATACGCCGCATGTGAGAGAAGTTCCCAGCCTAACGCGTTTGCAGCTCATCCGTGTCAAATGTTTGAGGGCGTCAGCGCCTGGTTGATCTGCAAGACTAAACTCTCCTCCGCGAAATCTTTGGTACCACTTTTCTCACGTTGCATGACTTCATTCTCACCATATGCAGCACAAATCATTTCGGTGGCTTCAGCAGCGTTTTTCTTAAGATGAAACGCGAAGTGGATAGAAAATCGAATATGCTCTTTTGTGATTTCCATCCTGAACACAGCTGATTATTGAACTTATGTACATCAAACGCCAAATCGCATGATGTTTCGAAAGAACAAATGTCATTGCTTTAAAACCGCAAGAGGGCGGACTAATACGTTACATGTAAACGGTGACAAACTGAATTTAAAAAATTCAAAAATAAAACATATAGCTTAAATTACAATTAAAAACATAATAAGTAAAAAATGGAGAGATCAATTCAACTAGTTCATGATAGATAGCAATAAAAAGATCCATAGCTATTGTAGCGTTACGACATAATGTAAACTTTTTTATTGTTTGTAATTGTTTTGTAAGTCATTTTTGTTTTTTAATGTTGTGTAATAGAAAAAACAAATAATCTATTAAAACCTCGTTATGAACATACTTAAATAAAAGCATTATAATTATTTAACCAGCAATTTACGAATTGTCACAGAACCACTGGCTAAATACACAGTAACACTGTAAGAATGCTGAAGAGCAACAAACTCTGATTTTTTACAGCATTCCAAATTAACTGTACATATAGTCTCAAGCAAAGCGAGTGCAGATGACAAACCGTGACTTATACCTCCATAAAGCAATTTCTGCCGCATCATTCTGAAATATATAAAAGGTGACCTTGTAACAGTACTCCAGATGGAGCTGCAAAAGCTACAGAAATGATTGTCACGTTGTTACTTTGAAGAAAGGAACCTATCTGTTTCAAAAAGAATTTTACTATTAAAATAAACAATACTATCCTGTTAAGTATTTGTAATTTGCTAAACAATAGAATGGAATATAAACAAGTAACAATAATATGGATGTATAAGCATGGCAAGTTAAACGTAATATATCTATATAAAGAAGTTAGGCAATTTGTTAATAAGAATTACTAATGGATAGCTAAATATTAGCTAAAAGCAAATTTCAAATGTTAGCACTCCACAGACATATTAAGTATTAATCTTTATAAATGTTGATTGGCGATATGAAGACATAAAGAATTTACTAATAATATTTTAAGTTTAGTAGTGTAGGATAATATAGTTTTACTATTTTTAGGTAGAAATTGAAGAGCGAAATAATGATAAATAATACTCTAAAATTATAAAATTTAAATGTCAATTGCTGAGATTGAGCAGTATATCGATACTCTCTTCCAAATAATGAAGCCACGCCAGTATCGTTGGAGTAATAATAAAAATAAAAATTCTTTAAGAAATAAGTTATAAGGAATAGAGATATGGCACAATTGAGACACATGCATCTCCTTGGTTCAAGAAAATTATTAGTCTAACTTAAACATTCCAACACATAGATGTTGAGACATGACTTGTAACGCGTACACATGTGCCAAGGACTCTTAATACGTTAATTGAAAAATAATTGAGGTCTCAAAAGATATAGGCAGAACTGTGGTTCAAAACTACAGGATTATAAAATTACATGTGTGATAGCAGAATAAATAGTCATCAAGACAAAAATTTTTGTTCTAAAATAATATCCATAAAAGGATTTCTTGAGATATTAGACAAACTAAGCACTAAGCTTAAATCTCTTAATGAGATTGTTAAAATATGAATATAAACTTTAGACATTACACTTTTTACTAGTAAACTTTTCCTTTTATGTTCACTGAAATAATAACATTATCATATTAATATTAATATAAATAATATAGACCTAATATGAAAGGGAGTGAACCAAGTGGCATAAGAAAACGATGCAGTAGAGGTATCATTGATAAAAAAACTAGTAAATAACAGATAGTTGGGAAAGAGTATCTAAACGAATCTTGTTAATAGAGTTTAATCAAATACATGAGGAATGTACAACTATAATATCTATGGACCGAACGAAGATGACTTGACTAAAAATAAAGCACAATTTTGGGAAGAGTTGACCTTGGTCATAGACACATGTAAAAGTAAAGTTTACGTAATGAGAGATTTTAATAGTAGAGTTGCTAAAAGGAATGGACCAGAAATAGATGTGATTGAAACACATAGAAAATGTACAATGAACAATAACGGAAAACATTTGTTCGGCTAGTGCATACTAAATAATCTTATAAGTGGTTAATATATTTTATAAACACTGAGACATACACAAGTACACAAAAGTTTCGGAGAACAGCAAAGAAACATTAATAATTGATTAAGTATTTGTTCAAAGAAATAATAAGAAATCGATAAAATATGTCATAGTAAATAGAAGTGCAGAAATATTTAGTGACCACTACTTGGTAGTAGCAAAGATTAAGCTAAGAAAAGAAACAACAATATAATAGTAAAGACAACAAACCAATCAAGAACAACATCAGATCGTATAAACTGAGGAAAGAGATAATATTAAAGATGTATCAGAAAGTCATGGGCGTTAAAAGAGGAAAAATAGAAAACAGCATAGAACAGAAAAATACCAAGGAAATATGGCACCTCTTCAAACGAATAGTAATTGAAGCAGCCCAACAAACTTGTGGAATAATAACAAAAACCAAGAGTAAAAACAAACAAATTGGTGGAATGAAGAATTAAAGAAAAAAATTAAAATAAAAAAAAAGTGGAAGAAATACTCAAAGAACAGAAATTAAAAAATACAAACTACATAGAAAACAGAGAACAAAAGTTAAAAAAAGATACTGGAAGCCAAACAGAGGTCATGAGAAGAGTTTGTTAGAAAATTAGAAGAAACAAATCAAGGTTTTATAAAGTAAGTAAGACTATAAAAATAACTATAGAAAATAAAGACTCATAACATATACTACAGGAAAATAATTATGAACAGATGGAAGGGCTACTTCTCTGAATTGCTTAACCCAAACAACGTAGGAGATGTAAAAATCAAAAAACAGGAGGAGAAAGACGATATCTAAATAAAAAGTGAAATATGTACCCTAGCTGAAATTGAAAAAGCTATTAAAGAAACAAAAAGCGGAAAAGTGCCAGGTTACGACGAAGTGACACCTGATATGATTAAACATAGGGAGAATAAAGGAATAAGATGGAAAAAGATGGCAAGAAATATATATATATAAAATATTGAACAAAAGTAAACTATAGATTGTTCACGATCAAAGCGAGCGACGTGCTCTACCCGGGCTTAATTACTAAAATTGAGTAACTTCTCACAATTGATCACAAAAAATAAGATCAACAGAGAAAGCACGTCTGCTAAGTTGCAACATAAATTATCATTTTTTGAAAAAAAGGCATCTCTAGATGCTGTTCCTTTCTACCTATTTATTCTAAAATTATTCTTTGTTAGATAGTTAGATGTGCGACATAAAAGACATATTTAGATGTGAACCCTGCAATCTTCTCTTTTTTATTTTCTGTTATAACATTAGTATGTGCATAAGGCGAATAGATGATTCAACCTTTTTATTATTCGCTTAGTTATGAAACAGCGAACATGTCAACACGAACATACTGCCGAGCTTCGTGGTTCCAGGAGCAGTCGACAACCTAATAATCACGCCAGACGCAGATCCAATAAACCGCAGGAACAACAAAGCAAATAAATTATGCAACAGATCCCTATCGGATCAAAAACCGCGAGCTACCCAAAACCCCGCCAAGCCGGGCCGATAAATAACCACCGACCTCCATTTCTCACCACAAGTGTTTGGTCCGCTTCTGGAGCGAAATCGGCTTAACTGCCCGGAACGAAAGCAATAATTTCTTAAATTAACGACAAAGTAGTTTCGGAAAAATAAATCAGCCGGCGGAGATGTAATCAGCGCGCGCTAATAAAGCTGCGGCTCCACATATTGTTTTTAACCTGGATTATTTGTTCCCAGCAAATGGGAGTTAATGTAATTAACTTGAACATAATTGGAAAAATAAAAGATGCTCTGAATATTTCAAAATTATTTATGCACTATTAAAAAATGCAGCAGCTGCTTTCTATCGTACATAACAATTTAAAATCATAAGATATGTGTATGTATATCTATTAAGTAATATATATATACAGGGTGTCCTAAAAATCAACGTCAAGCCGGAAACGGGTGATAGACCAGGTAGTGACAGTTATCAAAAAAACAATAAAAAAAATCTTAGTCGTGTGCTTTTAAAATTATAGGCATTCAAAAAAAATTGAAAATATTGACACCCGGTGATGATCTTTCATCTACTGTGACTACAAATCTTTATTGTTCTTCATTTTTGTGTGTGTGGTGTAACCCTGAATAACCCTTCTGTAATTGCAGTCTAAAATTAAAACACAACTACCTCAGTTTTAAAGAAAATAACACTTTTGTTACCCAACCGTGCACTCAAAATTAGTACATCGCCCAACTTTAATTAACCGTACTGAAAGGAAATGTACAACGCTATTTTGACAAGTGACTTTAAAAGATGGCGCATTTAATCTAGATTCCAAAATGGTATAACACTTGCTAAATTAATTCTTAAAAAAAAATTTTTTTTTTCTTAAGAAACCCGATCTCAAGCTAATTCTTTTTACTCAGTTAACATGCTTCTAATGCTTTCTCTACGTCCCTAGTTCTAAAGTATAAGTTTGAATTAAAGAACCATTACCAGGCTAAGGGTATCATGAGTCATCAAGTAGTGATTCATTTTTCCTTTTAAGTTTTAAATAAAATTCAATTACTGGAATCAAAATTTTATTTAATTCATAACAAATGTTCAAATTGTTTGTCTTCAGCCACAATGCAAGTCCTACATCTTGTAAAATTCAGTGTGTAAAATCGGCCCTCTGAGAGTGACCGGTGCCCATTTGTAAACACTCAGCGATCTGGATAACGCCCAGCATTTTGATATCTCTTACGATAAAGTACAGCTGCAGCACTACCATTGCATTTGCATTCTTCATAAATGAGGTGGATGTTAGCATATTTCTGTGCATGGTGGCATGGTGGCATGGTGGTATTTACAGCACACAATCACGTGATCAACGATTGACACTTTAATTCAGAAGAAATTCAGGTTCGTCAGAAATAGTCAAATAACAAATCCCAGTCACACTGCAATCAAGTCCAATAAACAAAGCCAACGTTTTAAGCACAAATTCAACACGAATACAGAACAATGCTCAATAAACGAAGAAACGTAACGTACTGCAGTATTGCACATTGTGCCTATGTGTCTTATTTGGCTAGGATGGCGTCACTATCCGTTTCACTTACACCAGTCGAAATGGCGTGTCTATCCGTCTCACTCATCTTGGTGAAAGTGACGTCACTATCTATCTCTCTCACACTTGGCAAAATAGCGTCACTATCCGCCTTACTCAAACTTGTACTTTAAAACTGGGGACTTAGAGAAAGCCTAACGTGCATTAGAAGCATGTTAACTAAGTAAAAAGGATTAGCTTGAGATCGGATTTCTTTAAAAAAAATATTTTTTCCTTATTTAAGAATTAATTTAGCAAGTGTCATACCATTCTGAAATCTGGATTGAATGCGCCATCTTTTAAAGTCACTTGCCAAAATAGTGTTGTATATTTCCTTTCAGTACGGTCAGTTAAAATTGGGCAATGTAATAATTTTGAGTGCACGGTTGGGTAACAAAAGTGATATTTTCTTTAAAGCTGAGACAGTTGTGTTTTAATTTTAGACTGCAATTACAGAAGGGTTATTCAGGGCTACATCACACACACACAAATGAAGAACGATAAAGATTTGCAGTCACAGTATATGAAAGATCATCACGGGGTGTCAATATTTTCAATTTTTTTTTGAATGCCTATAATTTTAAAAGCACACAACTAAGATTTTTTTATTATTTTTCTGATAACTGTCACTATCTGGTCTGTCACCCGTATCCGGCTTGACTTTGATTTTTGGGACACCCTGTATATATATATATATAACGTAATAACCCGAGATCTTGGTATCGAAATGTTGAACGAAAAGGTACAAAAACAGTATTTACTATGAAGATCAAATCAGCGCTCACCCAAATAGCCTCATAGAGATGTTAATTGGCGATGAAGCTAATGAATTTCGACTTAAGAGATTTAATTCATCTGACTTGTCCACTCGATTCTAACGGTTTACCATGTATTATCACTAGTATTAGTTTTAAGTGGTTTAACCAGGTTTTGTACATGTATACAAAATCAAAACTGAATGCCAGTAGGTATAGTGAATGGATTGCTCTTAGCAAGTTATTTACCTGTCACATCATTTACTTATTGTCCTCAGACAGATTGTTAAATATTAGCTATACTTTGTAATTTAAGTTTTGATACCTACTAATATGATTTTTTCTATTCCCGTTTTTTATATGTTTTAATCAACTTAATTAGTAAAAAGACTCAAACTCTTGCATGTCTTTTACTAACTAATTTCTCAATTTGATTCATAGCCAATTACAAATACAGTAAAACTTGTTTCTGCTATTTGTCTAAAGGATTGTATTTTCGTCTTACAGTTAAAAATATAGTCAAAATACTAACTTTTAGATCTCCAAAAACATTATTTAGATATCTTTGAATCGTATTGTGAATATTGCAAAAAACTTTATTGGTGACGTATCAAAGAATGCCAAAGGTCACTTTTAATATTTTTTATTAAATCTATTGATGGCTGGTGGATTTTGCATACCCACAGTTGAATCCTATAGGTCCAGATCGGTTTGATGATACGTCTGTATAAAAAAATATTACTTTCTGTTGAACATATAACTTATCATTTCTTGTAACCAAGATATTTCATTCTGTATTAGCAACTGGACACTCCGTAGCCTTACTTCAGTGGACTCAATCCCTCAAGTTGTAAATAATGCGCCGATTTATCTTGATTTATTGTTACCACCTGTTGAGCTAGCATTATAAAAGAGCGAGATACTACTCTACGATATTAAAGACCACTTGTTGATTCATATTTATGGAAAATAATACAATATCGCCCAGTTAAATAACAAGGGGACTTTATTAAACACATTTTGAAGTTTATGGGGTTGTTGGTCAAAATTGGCTTGAGAAGGGAATGATGTATGCCTCTTCCGTTACTTCAAATTCTATGGTTTTTGCATTTTGTGGATTTCCATTCCAAAATACCAAGTATTTTCACTATAAAAATAATATAATTTTTTGTTCATTGTAGTTTCAGCTTGATAAATACTATGTTTTTAAATCAAGAAAATGTATTGATAACTAGTAATGTTTGCTCCTCCTAATATTCCAGTTAACATTTTTTAAAGTCTTCTACATTTAAATGAAGTTTTCTTATATAAGCTATTATTTTGTAATAATTTTCTTGTTTTTTTTTAGTTAAAATTGAAGTTTATGATAAGAATTGCCATTTGCTTTTTGTGAACGTTAGAAGTTTGTATTTATATAGTTGGTACCTAAACATATGGCAAAGTCGTTATGGTACCATATACTACACGGTAATGCATCAATATTATTCGCGGCTGTTATAGAAACAGGCTATTGAGCAATAAAACTTATTTTTCTTTCAATGGCTTTGTGAATCCGCAAAATTGTCGTATCTATAGTAGTAAATATTCACGTGCTATGCACGAAGAACTTGTGCATTTTTATGGGTGCATAAGCCTGGAGTGCATTATCGATGTGTACTTTTTAGGACGAAGCTGGCTATAGAGAGATGCTAAAGGACTTTTTTTTAAATGAAACTAACGATTTGAACTTCATTGACATTTGGTTTCAATATATAGGGCCATATGTATCACAGCACACTTGAAATTCCTGTCTTACTTTAAACCAAATTTCCTGGTCGTGTTATCTGACAGAGATGTGACATGGGTTACCCACCACTATCTTGCGGTCTAATTCCATTTAACTTTGAGGCTATTTGAAGGAAGGGGAGTATATTAACAAACCTGCTACAATCCCAGAGCTAAGAAAGAACATTAGAAATTATGAAATAAAAAACGGTCACCACATGTTCGCCCTCACAGTTCAGATATCGTGTTTGATGCAGACCGCGCTTCTTACTTAATTGCAACCCTTGCACAAAATAAACGCAAATACTCAATTATTTTAAAACCCATATACTTAATATAAAATTATACAAGATACATAAAATATTGTACGTAGCCTCAGTCATTTATTTATTTTTTTTCTCTCTAAAACTGCGGGCTGATTTTTGCGTTCTGTCTGATTTCATTTTTTAATAAACCTTTTCTTGGTATTTTTAAAAATTACATCCAGAATAATTTTTCTTGTTGGTGAAACAAAACATGAAATAAAGGGTTGTAAACTCCTATCAAAAAGAGATTGCTAAATTACCTCCCTACGCAAGTGCAAGTCTTGTGATACATAAGTGTCTCATTTTCTGGAAGAAAGCTAGAATTCCAACGCAAGGCAAGTTAAACTATGAAAAAAAGTTTAAAAAACTATACAAAACGTAACAACTATTGTACAAAAACAAAAACCAAAAGAGCTACTTAAATCAGAAAAGAGAAGAATAACTCGGAGAAGAATTAAACGATTTATTTGACATCGCACACCCCAGAGCTCTGGATTAGATAAAAATCGTTAAATATAAGAAATTTATAATTTTTTAAAGGCAAAAGGGACGCCTTGGTTTGATGTTGGGGAAAAACGTGGCCTCCTCCAGTCCCCTTTAAAGTAAGCACTTTGAGATTTCACAATTCTCTAAGCGTTTTTTCTATTTAATGAATTTGTTGGGATCGCAGATGGTCTGAAATTTCTTTACTTTGAAAATTAATTTCAGTTTTAGAAATTGCCAGTGGACGCAAAGCAAATTTGTCGCATCATGTTTTGTACCAAGATCATCTATTATAATTTTACTCACTTTAGTTTTTGGAGCTCACAGCTGATCTTCTAGTTATGGAACTGTCAGTCGCCAAATCTCTTTGTAACCTATACACATTCAACATTTTTCGGTGTTTTGTTTGTTGGTGACCATTCAGAATGTATATCACTTTCAACAAATTCTCTCTCAAGATTTTATATTCTGATATTCAGAAGGTGTAACTGAAAAGAATCATGTGCGGACGATTGTTTCAGCTTCACACTAAATGTTTTCAAATGAGATGATGACATGTGCTTACTCACCGATGTCTAACTCCCAATAAACGCGCTCAGTGAAGTTGTTCTCATTCACGCATGCGCTTTACAATCCACATTAATTAGCTTTCAGGTTCCATCGCGGTCACGTATAATGTTTTTATTGTATTATTATTGATTTGATATTTTCAAGATAGACTTTGTGTACAAATATATGCACGAATGCGTACGCACGCGCGCTTGGTTCGGGGATTGAACTACATCGTTTATTTATGAGTTAATTTTTGACGCTTTGACATCTGTTTTGATGCAATTTTCAAAAGAATTTTATTTTTCACTCGGGACTTTTATCTGCCTTGGTTGGTGGGAGATGCATTGAGTTGGAGAAACCAACAGGTTTGGAAGTCTTTTGTAAGTAATGGCGCAGAAGCATTAAGGATTACTAAATAACAGGCAAATTTAGGATATTTTTGGCTGATTAAATAAAACCAGCTGTTTTATTATTGGTCCTAAAAATCACGTTTATGTTTTTCTCGTTAATATGGGGTTTAGTTATATCGAAAACACATCTAATGTAAGGCAGAAGTACTTTTTGTTGGCCTGGAAAATCTTGGGACTGGGAGTTGGTATTTCTAGTTATATGAGATTTATTAAGATACTTGTTTTGTAGTAGAGTCATGGGAATTTTTTTTAAGTTCTATTGTTATAAGTAGGTTTTTATACACAATGTAATAAAAGATGTGGTTTGTATGATTCGTTATAAAATTGTATACGAAACGGATTAAATTATTTTGTTTTGTTTCTATGGTAAATTGCCTGTTATTATGTATTTGATGTAGATGGGAAAAGAATTCAAGAAGCGTGTCTTGTTTATGAAAGCACATAACAAAAGTATTACCGATATATTGTATCTAACTGGCATTTTTTTTGTTTCGAAATCAGTTCGAAAAAAGTTTGCAATAATATGTAAAAATGAAGAACACTATTCATTTATTTTGATAGGTAAATTAGTTATTGGACAAATAATTATTTACTAACGAAAGGGTGTGGTTTTTTAAATGATAAGTTGATTTCAATAAAGCAAGGTATGAGAAATTTAGATATTTTAAATAAGGAAACATCAAAGCTGATCACTGTCTTTACGTATTACAAAATAAAATATCACTTTCAGATCGATGAATAGTGAAACAGAAAACACAAAACATAAGTTTTCTTTAAAAAACTCATAGTTATTATTGAGGAACAAGCATATTGAAGCCTTGGGTGATAAACTAAATTCTCTTAATAATTTAATAAAAGCGGTATTATAAAGTAAGGCAATTCTGGCCAGTTTATTTTATCTTCTTTCTTTATACCTTACAGTATTGGGAAATTGAGCCATTTTTTACATTCTGTCCTGTCTCTAGGTAGAGTTCTGATTTGCTAGAGTGTCTGTTCTTTTCTCCTGGCGCTTGCCTTTATGTTACCTTCCCATTTTATACGGGGTCGTCCCCTGGGCCTTTGTCCTTCACTTTTCATGTCGAATGTTTTTTTAGGATATCTTTCCTCTTCCATGCGAAACATACCTATAGCTATACTACTTCTAGTTCGTTTCAAGTTCTTCTACTATGGGGTCTTGTTCTAGCTCTTCCTTATAGCTTCTGTTTCTTACCCGGTCTTTTCTTGTCTTTCCAACTATGCGTCTCAAGTATCTCATCTCTGCTGCTATGACTTTTGATCTAAATTTATCGGTTACTGCCCAGGATTCCGCTTCATATAGAATTGTTGAAGTATGTATGGTTGTATTATTTAATTTTTTTTTTTCTATTAAATTATGTTAATCTAGTAGTATCCGGTTGGCTTTATTTATCCTGTTTCCTGTTTCCCCATCTATCCTTCCATCTTTACTCATTAGTGCTTCTAGGCATTTGTAGACCTCTACTTGTTTCAACTCCTTCTAATTTATTCTGTGTGTGCTTGTTCATCGTTCTCGCCCTTTGTTATATGCATTATGTTGCTATTTTTATGTTTATTTCCATCATTTTTGTTCTAAATTATCTTTCACAAATGTCTATGTTTGTTTGTAGCTATTGTGAGTTATTTGCTATTACTAATTTTTTGTCTGCATATAGTAGGTTTTCAGTTCTCATTGGGCTTATATATCCTAGTCTCAATTTTCTAGTTTAGTTTTTGCCTTTTGTGTAAATGTAGTTCATATAGACGACAAAAAATAGTGAGCTTAGACTATCTCTTTTCCATTCTAAAGTTGTCCAAAAAATACCCTTTTAGATGTACTTTTTTTATATTTTTGTGTTGATTTTCAATTACTCGTCTCATTTTAAGTAGAACCTGTAGTTTTCTAAGTGCATCCCATATATATTTCCGGGGTACTCGATCGAATGCAGCTTTTAGATTTATACCCAGTCATCCTGGGCCTAAGAATTGGACTCAGGCTTTGCCTATCACAAACCAAGATAAACTGTAAAGTGATAGATAAATAACACTTATAAAAAAAAATCAGGGTTAAGCTAGCCTGGCTGATAGCACGCTGTAAAGACCCCTGCTAGGATGCGGTCCAATGGTCCCAAGGTAACGAGACTTTTGACGTTGGGATAATCACCCACTCAAAATATGTTCGAGTGGACAATTAAACCGAAAACGACTGGAAAGCAAGTTCCCACCCAATATCAGATGATACTAAGAAGAATACAAAAAAATTTTAACGTTAATCCAATTTATATTGCTTAATAAATCATTTTATATATAAATGAAAAATTGCATAAAAACGACTTGAATAGTAAAAAGCAATACAATATACTCTGTTTATAATTAGTTGAAAAATATTAAACTTACAAGTTCCACATAATATCAAAAAAAGTGATTTCGTTCCTTTTTCTTAAGATTTAGCCCACATACCCCACCGCAACTTAAGCAATATATCAATTATTTTAAAATAAATTGTATTAGAAACATTTCAACTTCCATAGCGCAACAGAAATAAATAATAAATAGAGAAATATAAATCATCGATAAACTTAAAATTATTAAATCAAAATGATTTATAATTATTAGCTGCGATCACTCTACAATTTAGTACATAAGAAAAAAATGAGAAGTTATCAAATAAATAAAAAGACGGACCAATATAACATAGAGTACAAAAATTGAGTAAAATCTTAGTACAGAAATAAAATAAGAAATAAAAAAAGAAATTTGAAAGTTTGTAATACTAACAAAAGTAAAAAAAATTGAAACTAAGAGGGATACTTGTGTAATAATTTATTAAAGCCTATATTACCTTCATTACAAAAAAAATCAAAATTCTAATAGTGAGAAAATGCACACATATTTCAGATTAGATAGAAATAAAACCAAAGACAGCTATGCTTTGTAGCGAAAATTGCCATAAAAAATATTGTAACACATTTTTAAACGTCACGGTCGGGCGGCGGACATAATACATTCCACGCCATCCACGTGCGAGGACAATGCAAAAATTTTTAGATATTTGCTAGATTGGTCTTGCTTGCATAAATATCACGCAGAAAAACAGCCAGAAGTAATCAAGTATTAGCATTTCCTATAAGTACAATGAATAAGTAGTTTAAGTAAATTTAAGCGAGTTATTCATCACTGTTGAGAACAAAAACATTACATAACTAAAACTTGCATGCAAATCGTAAATAAATCTTTTTATTCATTCATATTTATATTAATTTGTGTTTTATCTTCTTTTATTGTTTTTCAACGTTTTAGAGGCAAAATTTTACATTAAACATTACCAAACGAAAGCATCCATTACATGATGTATAATATTTAAGATAATATTTAGGTCCTACCAGTGATGTAGGGATAAGGTTTAACTTTTAGCTACCCCACAAGAAGACCCAATTGTAAAAATCAAAACTTTAACTTGGCATAAAATCGCTATTAACGTTAAAGAACTGGCTTGAGCAAAGAATTCCATCAAACATTTGTAACGGAAGTTCCTAATATTAATTATCAGAAAATCTACTTATACAAATTCGAAATTGAAAATCGCAAGTTTGTTGCTTATAAAATGTTTACAAATCCAAAATAAACAATGCGAACAGAAGAATACAGAGAAGAGCTAGAACTGGAACTATCGAAAATAAAGTGGGATATGTTGGATTATGCGAAACACGTCTACCCGGGAAAGGAACTCAATATTGAAATCAGGACACGTCCTATACCAGAACAACTCAGACACAGACCATAAATATGGGGGTAGCTTTTATCATCAACCGTAGATAAAACACCTAGTAACGAAATTCAAGCAGTGTCAAAAGAGTCATATACCTTACTATGAAAATTAACAAACGATATAATATGTAACTCATACACGTATATGCACCGACGACAAACTCAGACGATGAAGAAGTGGAGCAACTATACGAAGATATTACACGCGCTAGGAGACAAGAAAAAACATACTACACCGTTATCACAGGAGACCTCAATTCAATAATAGGAGGCAAGCTGTCTGAAGACGACCAATACATTGGAAGATATGGTTTGGGAATTAAGAATCCCAGAGGCGAAATGTTAGCAAACTTCCTCAGTAGCGAAAAGCTATACTGTTTAAACACATTCTTCAAAAAACAAAGACAAAGAAAATGGACATGGAGAAGTCCCGACCAAAAACAAAAACGAAATAGACTACATCATGTCGAACGACAAAACACTATGTACGGACGTAGCAGTGCTAAATAGATTTAATACAGGCAGTGACCATAGATTAGTCAGGTCGGTGCTAGAAATAAAACCGAAACTGGAAAGGAAAAGTTACAACACCAACAAAACTTTCCAACCATACAAGAATTGAGCCTCAATCAAGAAAATACCAATTACAACTACAGCGAAAACTAGAACCTACAGATAAGCTAAAGAACCTATCCATAGATGCGCTAAATGAAAAATTAAAAATAGTATCCACGAATCAGTTAAAAAATATGTGCCAATAAGAAACCTAGCGATAGCAAACTAAAACAAGAAACCCTGAATTTAATAGAAGAAAGAAGACGAACAAATAGAGAAGCCCAAAATTTTCAAGAAATTAACAAGAAGGTCAAAGTGATGATTAGGAAGGACATAAGAGCACATAGAAATAAGCAAATTGAAGAAGCAATAGAGGACAACAGAAATATGAAGGTATTAAGATCGAAACTATCACAGAGTAAACAGAAAATAAAAATAAAGAATCAAGAAGCTACTGTATTAGCAAACAGAAGAGATATAGTACATACAATAGAAAACTCCTACACAAAGCTATATTCATCTAACATATCTATACAGAGCTCGGTTAATAAAACTATTTCTAACGTGGGTTCCGAGGAAATACCCGAGATAACTAGACTTGAGGTTAAACAAACCCTCAAGCAACTGAAAAATAGAAAAGCGCCAGGAGAAGACCGGATAACAGCCGAAATGCTGAAAATGGGGGGTGAAATAGTAGAAAATATTGTCACGGTGCTACAAAACAAATGTTTGATTGAGGGAAAGATACCAAAGGCGTGGAATAATGCTGAGGTAATTCTTCTCTTCAAAAAAGGGGACACATCAAATATTGAAAACTACCGCCCCATAAGCTTACTTTCGTGCATATATAAAGTATTGACTAAAATCATCACAAATCGCCTCACTCAAAAATTAGACTTCTACCAGCCAGTAGAGCAGGTGGGCTTTAGAAAAGGGTTCAGTACCATGTATCACATTCAAACCATCAGAACATTAATTGAAAAGACAACGGAATACAACACCCCCATTCACTTGACGTTCGTGGACTATCGAAAGGCGTTTGACTCAATTGAAATACACGCCGTCCTCCAAGCACTAAATAACGCAAGAGTTGACTCCAGATACTCGCAGCTAATTAAACACATCTACGAAGAGACTACATTTCACGTAAAGGTAGATGAAGACCTTCTAACTAACAAAATAAAGGTTGAAAAGGGAGTCCGCCAAGGAGACACAATGTCTCCAAAATTGTCACGTCGGCAATGGAGGATGTGTTCAAGCAAATGAATTGGGAAGGGATGGGTATTAACATTGACGGATGTCTGCTAAACCACCTGAGATTTGCGGACGACATCGTGCTAATACAATTGAATGAGGCATCCAAGACCGTAGGGCTGGAGATAAATATAAATAAAACCAAAATAATGACAAACAGCGATGCAGTTGTTTTTATTGATAATCAACCGGTGGAAAGAGTGGACGAATATATTTATCTGGGTCATTCAATTAGGATTGGAAAGGAAAACCAAACATCTGAAATTAGAAGAAGAATAAGAGCCACCTGGTCAGCCTTTGGGAGGCTACAGCATATTCTCAAAAATTCCGATATTCCCAATAGCCTGAAAAGAAAGGTGTATGAAACATGTATACTGCCCGTGGCAACCTATGGTTTAGAGACGGTGACGTTAACCCAGAAGAGCGCCGAGCAGCTAAGAGTTTGCCAAAGAGCGACGGAGCGCAGAATGTTGGGAGTGAGTCTAAGAGATTGAGAGACTGAAAAACGAGGAAATAAGGCGTAGAACGAAAATACCCGATATAATGCAGAGAGTAGCTCAAGCAAAGTGGCAATGCGCGGGACATATAGCACGGCATGAACCAAACCGCTGGACCTCAAAACTCTTGAGATGGAGGCCCCGTTTAACGAAAAGAGGTGTAGGAAGACCACCAAAAAGATGGAGCGACGATATCCGAGACTCTGCGGGAAGAGATTGGATCCAGAAGGCTCAAGACAGAAATGCATAGAAACAAATGAGAGAGGCCTACGTCCAACGATGGACGGTTGCAGGCTGATGATGATGATGATGAGAAATTTAGATATTTTAAATAAGGAAACATCAAAGCTGAGCACTGTCTTTACGTATTACAAAATAAAATTCCACTTTCAGATCGATGAATAGTGAAACAGAAAATACAAAACATAAGTTGTCTTTAAAAACTCATAGTTATTTTTGAGGAACAAGCATATTGAAGCCTTGGGTGATAAGCTAAATTCTCTTAAAAATTTAATAAAAGCTACTTATAAAGTAAGGCAATTCTGGCCAGTTTATTTTATCTTCTTTCTTTATACCTTACAGTATTGGGAAATTGAGCCGTTTTTTATATTCTGTCCTGTCTCTAGGTAGAGTTTTGATTTGCTGGAGTGTCTGTCCTTTTCTCCTGGCGCTTGCCTTTATGTTACCTTCCCATTTTATACGGGGTCGTCCCCTGGGCCTTTGTCCTTCACTTTTCATGTCGAGTGTTTTTTTAGGATATCTTTCCTCTTCCATGCGAAACATACCTATAGCTATATCACTTCTAGTTCGTTTCAAGTTCTTCTACTATGGGGTCTTGTTCCAGCTCTTCCTTATAGCTTCTGTTTCTTACCCGGTCTTTTCTTGTCTTTCCAACTATGCGTCTCAAGTACCTCATCTCTGCTGCTATGACTTTTGATCTAAATTTATCGCTTACTGCCCAGGATTCCGCTTCATATAGAATTGTTGAAGTATGTATGGTTGTATTATTTAATTTTTTTTCTATTAAAATGATGTTAATCTAGTAGTATCCGGTTGGCTTTATTTATCCTGTTTCCTGTTTCCCCATCTATCCTTCCATCTTTACTCATTAGTGCTTCTAGGCATTTGTAGACCTCTACTTGTTTCAACTCCTTCTCATTCATTCTGTGTGTGCTTGTTCATCGTTCTCGCCCTTTGTTATATGCATTATGTTGCTATTTTTATGTTTATTTCCATCATTTTTGTTCTAAATTATCTTTCACAAATGTCTATATTTGTTTGTAGCTATTGTGAGTTATTTGCTATTATTAATTTTTTGTCTGCATATAGTAGGTTTTCAGTTCTCATTGGGCTTATATATCCTAGTCTCAATTTTCTAGTTTAGTTTTTGCCTTTTGTGTAAATGTAGTTCATATAGACGACAAAAAATAGTGGGCTTAGGCTATCTCTTTTCCATTCTAAAGTTCTCCAAAAAATACCCTTTTAGACGCACTTTTTTTATATTTTTGTGTAGATTTTCTATAACTCGTCTCATTTTAAGTAGAACCTGTAGTTTTCTAAGTGCATCCCATATATATTTCCTGGGTACTCGATCGAATGCAGCTTTTAGATTTATACCCAGTCATCCTGGGTCTAAGAATTGGACTCAGGCTTTGCCTATCACAAACCAAGATAAACTGCAAAGTGATAGATAAATAACACTTATAAAAAAAAATCAGGGTTAAGCTAGCCTGGCTGATAGCACGCTGTAAAGACCCCTGCCAGGATGCGGTCCAATGGCCCCAAGGTAACGAGACTTTTGACGTTGGGATAATCACCCACTCAAAATATGTTCGAGTGGACAATTAAACCGAAAACGACTGAAAAGCAAGTACACACACAATATCAGATGATACTAAGAAGAATACAAAAAAATTTTAACGTTAATCCAATTTATATTGCTTAATAAATCATTTTATATATAAATGAAAAATTGCATTAAAACGACTTGAATAGTAAAAAGCAATACAATATACTCTGTTTATAATTAGTTGAAAAATATTAAACTTACAAGTTCCACATAATATCAAAAAAAGTGATTTCGTTCCTTTTTCTTAAGATTTAGCCCACATACCCCACCGCAACTTAAGCAATATATCAATTATTTTAAAATAAATTGTATTAGAAACATTTCAACTTCCATAGCGCAACAGAAATAAATAATAAGAGAAATATAAATCATCGATAAACTTAAAATTATTAAATCAAAATGATTTATAATTATTAGCTGCGATCACTCTACAATTTAGTACATAAGAAAAAAATGAGAAGTTATCAAATAAATAAAAAGACGGACCAATATAACATAGAGTACAAAAATTGAGTAAAATCTTAGTACAGAAATAAAATAAGAAATAAAAAAAGAAATTTGAAAGTTTGTAATACTAACAAAAGTAAAAAAAATTGAAACTAAGAGGGATACTTGTGTAATAATTTATTAAAGCCTATATTACCTTCATTACAAAAAAAAATCAAAATTCTAATAGTGAGAAAATGCACACATATTTCAGATTAGATAGAAATAAAACCAAAGACAGCTATGCTTTGTAGCGAAAAATTGCCATAAAAAATATTGTAACACATTTTTAAACGTCACGGTCGGGCGGCGGACATAATACATTCCACGCCATCCACGTGCGAGGACAATGCAAAAATTTTTAGATATTTGCTAGATTGGTCTTGCTTGCATAAATATCACGCAGAAAAACAGCCAGAAGTAATCAAGTATTAGCATTTCCTATAAGTACAATGAATAAGTAGTTTAAGTAAATTTAAGCTAGTTATTCATCACTGTTGAGAGCAAAAACATTACATAACTAAAACTTGCATGCAAATCGTAAATAAATCTTTTTATTCATTCATATTTATATTAATTTGTGTTTTATCTTCTTTTATTGTTTTTCAACGTTTTAGAGGCAAAATTTTATATTAAACATTACCAAACGAAAGCATCCATTACATGATGTACAATATTTAAGATAATATTTAGGGCCTACCAGTGATGTAGGGATAAGGTTTAACTTTTAGCTACCCCATAAGAAGACCCAATTGTAAAAATCAAAACTTTAACTTGGCATAAAATCGCTATTACCGTTAAAGAACAGGCTTGAGCAAAGAATTCAATCAAACATTTGTAACGGAAGTTCCTAATATTAATTATCAGAAAATCTACTTATACAAACTCGAAATTGAAAATCGCAGTTTTTTGCTTATAAAATGTTTACAAATCTAAAATAAAGCTTACATAGGACTGTGCCATGTGTTATCAGTTGCTGTGATATTTCTATTTTGTAAATTGTCTTGACGTTCCAATTATTTTTAAATTTAGCTTTCACGACAAATTCATTGTGGCACATCATCATTGCTAACGACGCATTTTATTCAGTCAAGCTTCATATGCTGCACATAATCATCTTCAAAATGATCAAATCATGGATTTATGGTTACAAAATTTATAATCACCTAGGATATGTTTTATGAGTTTTTATCAAGTCTGAAAGTAGCAGTTGCTTTTACTACCCTGATGTTTGTTTGCTGAAAACCGTTTGTCAGAAGCTTAACGCTTTTTTACTCAAAACACGTTTTTAATATGCCAGAAGTAACCTTATCGATAACATTATCTTTACAAATTCTTTCTAACAATCCACCGTTTCTATTTAATAACGATTACGAATTACTTGGCTTGACCAGGCCTCTGTACTTAACAGACTAAAAAGCACAACTTTTACTAAAATGAAGACGCGCGTTCGTTTCTTTGGCACGTTTTTAAATTTGTGTGACGCCGGCAGAAAGCCGTCAGTCACGCCAATAATAAATACGTCTGTAGCGTTATTTTCATAGAACTCGAACATGGAGCGCGTCTTGCTGCATCAATTTATTAAGTTTCTTGCTCCACTATAAGGCCTGCAGACCAGCAGGTTTTTCTCGAGGTGCCACTGGCCTCTTAACGTGCAATTCTCTCGAGAGGAGTTTCCTTTAATGGCCTGCAATCTAAAAAATCTATTGCGCCATAGGAAGGCAACGCTTCCTCGCATAGTTCAAAATTTCGCAATTTAATACTACAATTGCAAAGTAAAGCAACTAGACTGTATTAATGTCCTGTATGCTGTAAACATTATAAGGAATGTACAATAACACCATACCTATGTAACCATTCTAAATCACACTTCAATTTAAAAAGTGCATCACAAAGTTGATTCAATGCTGACTGATACTTTTGTGCATAAAGTAAAAGTCTAACCACAATGTTTGAAATATTGGACATAACCATTTTTTTGTAAAGACAAACATCAAAACAGTTAAGATTGTGAAAATTTTGAAAACCTAATAGGGAAAACTAGCAATGTCACGGACAACAGTACACAAAAGGGGTCAACAATTTGGCAGAAAATGAGAGCAAATACACATTTATCGAAATATGAATTATGCTAATAACTATCTAATATACGTTCGATGTTGCAGCATAGGCGAGTCTTATGCCAACAGTTTTGGAACAGTATTTACTCTTCTCCAAAATTGGTGTATGCAAAAGGCCACATATGGTCAATATAATAATCTATAAACAGCGACTGCGGTCTGAATTTAGTCTTCATTCATTATTATTTCTTAAACTTTTTAAAGAATCTAATATATATATAATAATGGTACGACTAACGCCCCGCGTGAAAGCACACCTTGCGAACTGAGAAGGCTCTCATATCTTTTGCCCTCTTTGGCCGGCCGTCGCACACCATATCTGATACGGGGCGATGTGGTAAGCACCGTACCTTAAATGACCGCCATTATTATTCCCTGTTCGAAATGAACAAAGGTACTCAATTATTTTTAGGACTGAATAGGCCACCCGCCAGGTATCAGAGAGCACCGGGAATTAAACCCGGGTCCGTCCGCATCGCACCCCGCGGCTGAACCACTGGCGGTAAAGAAACTTTAGAAAAACTTTAAACTGCATAATTTATTTTATTAAAAAATAGTGGGAAAATTACTTCATTAATGATCGTTGTGTTTAAACATACATCGTAAATATTAAAAAAATTGACATAGTTTTATACTTCTTTTTAATAAGAAAAAAGACAATATTTGTAATCTCACATAAATAAGAGTTGTTAATTAAAAAAATATATATATATAAAATTTAAGACTATTCGTGGATGATCTAAAAATTTCATTTTTAAACATTTTTTTAAAGAATATAACTACTCAATTATAAGGTAAGTATTGTTTCTTAACACAAATGCTCTTTCTCCAACTTTGTCATTTTATGAAATTTTCAATTATAGTTCAATTATAGTTCTTTGCTTTTTTATATGACCAAAAATTAAATTAAGAAAACTATTTTATCTGGTCTGCTTTGTAAAAAATTCATTAGCAAATCGCCTAGCAGAAGATTATAATGTTAATGGAACTAATGAGTTGCACAAATGTCCCTCTGCTAGTTTATTATTGTTAAAGAAGGTACCCAAGCTCTGCTCTAATGGATCCTAGATTCGGTGAATTAATTAACTGTCATAATGGCACAGATTACGTAACGTAAAAAATAATCGGCCAGAATTTTAATTACATTAGACATTTGTGTAATAGTTGATATCAAAAATAACGGAAAAATGTATTTTTACAAACCACGTTTGCATTTTATTCTCTAAATGTTTCATAATGTAGCATTTATTTATATTTGAATGTATAAAGATTTATTCTTAGTTTTCTCAATTCTTTGTTCGTATTATAAAAGCATATTGATTAAGAAACTCAAACTTGTTCGTAATTAGATGTCAGGGCAGATGTTAGTAATAGCAATAATTGCGCAATTCTCAAAAGGGCGACGTAAACTACCGGATAATTAAATGATCCTAGAGTTAGGGGCTAATACAGAATTGTAATTTCCCAAATCAGATAGATACAAATACTGCAAATTCTTTTAGGTGTAAACCATGTCAATGTTTTTGAGAGACATTTGAATACCACCAATACATCCCATCAAATGCAAAGTACAGATTTACTTACGATTAAAAAATTATACACGCAAGCTTCTTAAAACCGAATAATAAAGATTCGATAAAACACCGGGTCTTCTTATAACACTTAAAATTTTGCATTTGATGCAGACCCTGCTAATAGAAAGAATTTTCATATCGTTAACTCAATTAAAACAAGAAAATCTTTATGACAGTTTTTTTTAATATTTTTACATTGCTAATAACAGATAACTTCGAGATTTTTAAAGTGTACGGTTTATTAACTTCCAAATCTGGAGTAAGAGAATATAAATCATATGCTCTCTCTATATCTCTACGAATATTCAAGATTTTCCCCTATCATATTGATGATTTATAACCTCTGGTAAAGGACGTGCATTTAAATGCCCAGAAATAAAATCTTAAATTACGCTGAGCTCAAAGGCGGAACTCTGAAAGTTTAAATTAAATGTTTTTCAGAAAATGACAACTAATACGAGGAGTTTCAGGAGTGTGTGTCAGTGCCAACTAATTCATAATGAGGCAATAAATCTTTATACACATTTATATGTCTCTAGTGTGCCACTTTGAGTAAACGAAGTAACAAAGTATTCAAAAAAGACGTTAGTATGTCCCTAGAACAGGCTTAGCAGCAAATTATGTTCCAGCGTGTCTTTTCTGAAATATTTATTATTTGATTTTTCATTCTTTCACGTCACTGCTCAATAAAATTATATTTAAGATTCTCAATAAAATATGGCAATTTATGATACTGCCTTAATGGTAGGTGGATATTGGACGCACACTCAAAAATGTCAGATCTATTTATACTGCCCGCAAAGTTAACATTCGGTTGCAAAAATTTAGAAAATGCTTAGACAGCGCCGTCGCGGTTGCAATAAAATTACCTGCACAGTAGCATTGCAAAAAAGGCAAATTAGACACTCGTTAATTCATACAGGTCTTGTGTTGTTTTACCCATCGTTTTGTATATGCCAGGCATTTAGAAAACATATAATGATATGCAATTTCCGTTCAATGACCTGTTAAGATGGCTAGCGCAGCCTGGGTGCTAGGTGATGGATCCATTTAAGGTACATGTAGTTGATGACGTGTGAAGTTGCAAGATGGTTTGATTTTAATTAATAATAAACTAAAAATTCCATAAATAATTGCAAGAAACAAAATTGTTCTGTTATTTTCTTATAGCAATTTATTATAATCAATAATTGCGTTTTCTACAAAATTTTGATAGATAATTTCAACAGATAAAAAATACCAAATTTTAATGTAATCTAAAAAAATAAAACTATTCATCACTAAGATAACGAAAATTAACAAAAAGTTGTCGAAAATGAAAATTAAATGCAACATGTGTAATACGATAAGATTATAGATCATTATACATAACATAAAAATAATAAAATTATTTTTTAAAGCAACAATTGTTTAAAAGATAGGGATTTTTTGGATTTCCACTGAAATGGGTTTTATAACGCGTATTTTCGATATATCTAAAAGTAACATCAGGAAGCCAATGTGAACTTTCTTCATTCCTATCCAGCGCCATCATTCTTCAGTACTTGGAAATACGTCCACAAGACAATTAATAGCATAGCAATAGCGTTCGTGTCGCGATCTCTGGGTACTAATTCTTAGAATCTTCTAAATCCGCTACGCCTTACAAACACTATAAACATTTCACAATGCCTTAGCGCTCTTTGTCAGGATCAATACATGAGAAGGCTATTAACCACTAAATAGTAAATTATTTCTCTGTAAAATAGGAGAATAACACAAATAACCGCCATAAGCCAACCATATAAAATAAGAACTACAATTGATGCCCTCCTGTCTCGGATTTTTAATTGTAAAAAATAACGATTATTTTTATTTAACCCACCCAACAGATAATCGTTAGGGGTTTTAATAATCAAAACACCGTATAAAGTTATTCTAATACTAATAATGGTAGTCCCAACGTAATACTTAATACGTGACTGTAATATTCCATTATTTAAAGATACAATACAAAGTTAATTCTCACAAACAATTTAAAATATAATTTCATTAAAGTAATTCTGCATCCAATTACTCCCAGATTTAACCTCAAGTTTTTAGAAGAGATCTAGATGCAATTAAATTAAAACCACATTTGAAAGTTACAAACTAACAAATTTTAAAAGATGTACTAATATTAACAGGCCACCTTCAAAGTTTGTATAAGAAATACAAAGTGAAATATTTAAAAAAAACTCGTTCTCAAAAGAAGTTGGAGGATTAGTACATTAGTTTGTGTAGTTATGTTAGAGTAAAATAAAGATATAAGAGGACATGGTAGGTTAAAATCTAAACCTTAGCGAATTATCATTAAAATCGTCTTGTCACAAAGACAATGTTTATAATTTTGTTAGCTGCCTGCAACACAATAAATTATAGGTTGTTTTCTAAGTAAAAATATATCAGATAACAGGTCGAAATGCATGGTAAAAATCGTCATAGAACTAGCAAAAACATTTGTTTCCAAATTATTGCTAATAATGAATCTTACATTTAGTATAATTGTTATTGAAAGTAACATACCAATAAATGATTAAAATATCCAATGAAGAGATACACGACAATGAAAAAAGAACCCTTTAGGAGCCTTACAGTAGCTGTAAGCTGAACTCACTTCTACTTAAAAATTTTCATTGGTTCAAGATTATATATTCGATATTAAATTTAGAATAAATGCTCAATACCTCGTATTATACAACCTCGCTCATTTTATGAATAAAAATTAAACTGACGACACTACAAAAAACGTTTTATTTTTCTTTGTATGTTTTATTAGTATTTTTGGTAAAGATATACCTTGTACATATTTTTAATAATTAGACAAGATATATGAGATGTAGGTTAAATTACTAAAAATTATTACTTACTCAAATGCTCAAATGAGCAAAACTGTCACTTATGTGATATAAAATAAAAAGCAGATTTTCTGAAAAACGAAGAATAAAAATAATAAAATAAATTAAAACATAACAAGGATAAATAAATAGTAAGTTTTGATAATCACTGTGATGCCAAATTAATCTCCACAAAGATTTTAAAACAATTGGTTAAAAAATTCAACACGCCGCTATTACTTAGGAACTCAATTATTTAAATTAAATATCATCATGTCATCCATGTATAAGTCAAAATATAAACATTCTATTACACATTTTTCTATCGTCTCTGCTGTTTTAAGGAAAACTATCAAACTACCAAAGAACAGAGATAAACCTTTTTTCAAGCCAGAAAGACCAGGAAGAAAAACATCGTTAATCTAATAAAGGACGTTCAATTAAGATTAACTTAACGAAAGTGGACAAAAAAGTGTGCTAGATCATTATCATTTTGCCAAAATTGAACAAAATAACATGGCTACCGCTTATCATGTCTCAATATATTTTATAATCAGTATTTTTTAAAATTGTTTATTGATTATTCAAAAAAAATATTTATCTTCAATGCTAAAAATATTCTGTTATTTTAGGTGTGGCGAAGTTCACAAAAGTACATAAGTACATAAATTAAAATTTAACATA
Organism: Sinelater perroti; assembly: GCA_036346155.1. NCBI lineage: Eukaryota > Metazoa > Arthropoda > Insecta > Coleoptera > Elateridae > Sinelater > Sinelater perroti. Next base: position 12,482,745 of record JARFIY010000359.1, on the reverse strand, counting down.
TTTTCAAAATACGTGAATAATTGAAATTTATTCAGTCAACTCGATTACGTATTGTACTTTAATAAACACAGGAAAACAAGTAAAGCATATGCTGTTGATATAATTATTATAACAGTAAAAGAGATTTTGGAAGAATTAAAAAAAAAGTACTTAAAACGGAACTGAGAATCAAGAAATAAAAATAACTATAAAATTTTTAATAAATAAAAAAAATAGAAAGATAAAAGAATATTAAAACGCTGCAAAATAAATATTTAAAAAAATACAAAAAGGCAATAAAACATATTATTCAAATAAAAGTGTGCCAAAAAGCAAGAAGATAATCGAAATATACAATTTCGGATATACAAAGGACTAATAAGACCAACAGTAACATAAGTAGTTGAGGCACCAAGTTTAATAAGAAAAGAAGAAAAAAACTTATGAAAATGAAAGTGCGGGTTATTAAGAACAATCAATATGTAGATCAATCAAGACAAAAGAAAACTAAATGAGTTCTAGAATAAACCACCCAATATTACAGGACTTGAAAGGGAGAACATTGTGGGGAACTAAAGTGGAGAATTAAAGTACAGAGGCTTAGGTGGCTAAGACTTGTTATGAGGATGAACAGGGAGAGAATGGCGGAGAAGATAACAACGGAGACAAAGAAAAGAAATGCCAAAAATTAGATGATAGGATTATGTTATGGAAAACTAAGAGAGTTGGGGATAAAGAATTTGAAAGCAACAATTTTCAGCAAAAAAAGCATCTAGGAACAGAGGAACAAAAGTCAAGATGTGCACAAAGTTATAAGAAAGTGTTTGCGAGCATGTACGTGCGTAAGTGTGAAACCCTTTGAATCTAAAGGCTGTTGTTGCATGAAATTTTAATTTTAGTTAGCGAAAATAATATGCAAGTGCTAAAATAAAATACGCTGAGTAATAAATACAATTTTAAGATGCCAACAAAAGCCTTTTGGAAGTTGTGTAAATCAACAATAAAGAAGGAAGTTACCTGACAATAACAATAATAATTTAAACCGCAGCTAAAATAAAGCTCTATACCAGTAAAAAATGGCGAATATCAGTGCCTGTATTATTTTTCAAAAGGATGCAAGTTTATTTTTTTGAAATTATATAATACTAAGATTAATTGACTGGGCTAGTGTAGCCAAGAGGTTTAAGGGGTTTGGTTTCGGTGCGGATGGACCCTGGATTCAATCCTGGGCTTCAGGTGGCCTACTCAGCCACTAGAAAAAATTGAGTATCTGTGTTCACTTCAAACAAGGGGTAATAACGTGATCGTGAAGCCTTAACCTTTTAGTTAAGTAGTCATTAGAATGTTACCAGAAAGATCAATTAAAAGTTATAAAATGTACAAGTCGTGAAAAAAAAGTTTGCGATCAATAATTGAAAGCCATTCTTTCATGTAAAATAGCAGTTCTGGTAGTGTTAACTCATACTAGATATCTATTTGGTTTATGTACAGTATAGTTGAGCAATAGAAAAATGACTCAAAATATCAGAAACTTATCAGCTACACAAAGAGATTTCTGAATACTTGGATACTGAATAACATTAAAATTATTAGATACTACCAGAATGTCATATGTTTTACATATTCTGGTTGTCTTATTTAATATATAGCTTTATTTGATTTTTTAAATAACTAAAAAAATAGTTACTACAATAAAGATATGAAATTAGCCAAGTTACACCGCATTAGGTGAAAATGTAAAAAAATATTTTAATATACAAGCTGAACAAAGTTGAAAGGTTAATAACTAACGTTACAAGAAAATAAACAACATTAAAAACCAAGAAAACAAGGAAAGTGCAACAAAAAATAGTAAAGTTACAGACAAGTAACCACAATAACGAATTATCACCATAATTTGGTTTGATAACAAACATAAATTTACTTCTAAGATATTAGCGACACGTTAGCAATAATAATACATTAGAGTTCGTACGAAGTAAATAAAATGTCTAAGAATGAAAAAGAGGCCTGATTAAGATCTTAAACCAAAATTTGCTTACTACAATTTATAAATATTTAATAACACAAGCAAATAACGATTAATATTTTTTTGCAAGGTGATTATTACTTTAAATTGCAACTAAAACCATTTTAAAGGTGAGTGAAAAACCTCCATGTAGAAATTAATGATCTTAAGAACGGGCAAATAAAATAATTCAGCCGGTAGCAGATTTGGAATGCAGAAAATTAACATTCTAGGATTTCTCATTTTGCCTGGGGCAAAATGAAAAGAAAAGTTGTTCTATGCGGTTAGAGCTTGTTATCTTTAATTATCATGAGTAAAACATGCAAATATTTACAAATTTTCATAAATATTCTTAATCTGGCGGAAACCATCTGAAACACCATTTGTTATTAAATTATTTAACTTTAAATGTAGGAATAGCAAAGAAAAATAATTTGATAAAAATACATTTTTTTAATGGCCAAAATGATAAAAATTATATAAACTTGTACATATTTTTTTTATAAGAATATCAACTATAAAGTATAACAACGTTGATCAATAGAAAATTTTTAAACAGAACTTTTTAGGAAATACTTTTTGCATTATCTATAAATATTTTACAACAGCATTTAAGGATGATTTAATCCTTTATTATGTCATTACGAAATAAAAAACTTTTGTTGATTCCCAAACCTAAATAAATGTTTAATAGATTTTAGAACATTCTACTTTGCCTTAGAGAAAAGGATAACGCTATTGCCATTAATGTTTGTTGTTATTAAATTTAAATTGGCTACTTAAGTGCTCAGCCACCGCTCTAATTGAAATTGCCGAAGTTATTGCCGACGCTTAATCACTTCAACGAGCCGCTCTAGGGCTTAGCCCATTCGGCCTTTCAGCCCGCAGATGCCGGTGCAGGCAAAAGCAACCGCCGACTTCAGGACTGCACCGTTCGAGTGCAGGTCAATGATTGAAGACACCGCGGCCGAAGAAGCGATACATGCGAACACGCAGTCGAAAATATGAAAGCAATTTGCCGCTGGCGCTGTGGATGTAGGTTCGTTGTCTAACCGACTGTTGAAGTCTCCGGTCCGATTGTTTGCCGCGCTACCGTTCTTCGAATTTTTTCGGCACAGTAGGCGTTGTATCGAATATTCCGGCTATATAAGGTAATCGACAGCTGTTCGAACTTACGTTAATTCTAAAGTTAACAATTCTTCCTTCTCGGCTGGCGCCCTCCGACTCGAAATGCTGAACAACTTTTTCGATTAATCCTTCCACATGGCACTAGCAACCACTCTTCATTTGGTTGGAACGTTAAGCGCCGCCTTACATGTCGAATTCACGTTTTTGCCACAAAATCAACCGCGCGGACCTAGACGCCACGACGTGCCTCCCAGGGGGGCGTGCATTTCTTCAATTCCGAACTGATCGACTATTGAATGCAGCGGCGAAAATCGATTACACTTTTTTGACACATCGACGAAACAGTTTCGTTAACGATTAATAGGCCAACGATCCGGTTTTAACGCGCTCTCCAGCGCGGCCGGCACTGGATAGTTAGCTCTTGGAGAAGTCACCGTCCTATCTTTGTGCTGGACCGTTCGCGCCGAGAAAGAGAGAGAGACTTGCCGTAAGATGCAGCGTTTGACCGGTGAGAGCAATGAGCAGGCAATAAAAGACCTTGACGCTGCATGCTATGCCATGGAATTTACCCCACCCTTGCTTAAGTTGAGACCACTTCGAGCCCTCTGCGTACACAACAGTGACAGTTGCAAAGGCGGCGTATTGCCAACTATTGCAACTGTAGTCGATCCTATATTGGTTACACTATATTGGGTTTCATACGTCGATAGAAAGACAAGTTAGTCTAAATATAAAAAATAAAACAATAGACCTTAGGCTAATCTTCGGTGAATCAAAAGTAAATTATAAATTTTATTTAATTTTGTTATGTTATTATCTATCATACAGGGGATGATCATAAAAATCGTGTAGTACAAATGTCTATAATTTTAAATTGATCTACTATTATATAACATACATGGAATGCACGATATCTATTGCGAAAAACTAAGAAAAACAAATGTTTAGTGTTGAAAACCTTTTTAGGGTTTTTCAAAGTATTCTTCTTGACGTTACATGGTTGCATACGCTATAACCAGTTTTTATACTATTTTTTCATAGCAAATCAGGTATCTCCTACGTGTGGAAACAAAAAGAAATTATTAGGGGCCAAATCAGGACTGTACGGCGGAGACCCATCAATTCGACGGTTTGAGTCCTCAAAAAGTGAGTTGCTTACGTCGATGTATGTGAGCTAGCTATGGTGAAGAATGATGTTTCGTCACGCGTTGGTTTTTTACTTTTCCAAAGACTTCTGGAAAGCAAATGGTCGTGTACCATTTAGAATTGACCGTTTTACGACCCTCTAAAACCACGGTTGTTATATGTCTAGTTCTTCCAAAGAAACAGGCGACCATTTGCTTCAAAGTGCTTCAAGCGCGAACGATTTTTGTTGGGTTTGACTCACATTCGAAGAACAATAAAGTCGACTGCTGCTTACTTTCGGTTTCACACGAATACATTTGATTTATTTCGACCAATCGATACGAGCCTATTTTTGAGTGATCGTTAACTTATGCGGAATCCAATGTAAACACAGCTTTTTCACTGTTAAATAATCATGCAATATCAAATGTATGCTAATCGTACTAATATCTAAATTTTACGATGTCACATTTGTTGCTTGCGTAAGGCATTAATATTTGCTAGCGCCACAACAAATTTTGAACGACCTTCTTTAAATTCATTCGTCAGCGAACTACGATGCGATTAAACAATGAACCAACGATATATAGTGGTTCTGTGTAGGGCTTCAACACCAAAAGTCAAAATGAGTTGATCGATTCACTGTTTTGAGATAATCCACGCCTAAGGTTATAAAATCCCATAAGTTAATTCCTTTTTCGGCCGACAGAAAATTTACAACTTAATAACAACAAAACAAATAACGTCTATATAACAAAACGTTCAGAAACATTTTATTCAAATGTTTTCCATATTTCTTTTCCAAACCTATTTTTGTCAACTTTTAGGTCTCCCTGTTGTGTTCTATTATAATTTGTAGATAATAAATTTTAACTGACTTTACTAGATATGTCTCAGTGTCAGATTTGAGCTTTTCAATTAAATATTTTTTTATCATTTCTTCTATTAAGTTTGTTTAGGTATCCGTCTATTAAAGTACGAAACTTTATTTAAGTTTGTCATAATTAAAAGTAAACCTCTCTGAAGAAACTATCATTTAAGGAAATAAAATTTATCTAACGCATATTTTTTATATGCCTAATTTCTTACATTTAGTCAAATTTGACAAACGACGATCTAAGATCGTTTGATTACCGATCATCCTTTTGTTAAGACCACGTTTAAGGCTCTCATTTATTGACCATTTTTATGTGTCTATTATTGAAGATACATTAATAAATTGTACGTTGTAATATACAAAAACTAAGGCAACAATTATTAGAAACAGCACAATTTAATGAGCAATTCATTAAAGTTACAAGAAATTACAAAATATTTAGGCACACCGCTCAAAAGTCTGTATAACTTTATATTAAAAGTAACATACACTATAGAGAAAGCCGAAAGGGGGGAGAAGGAGAAAAATACATAATGTCGAATAACATAAAAATGCCTTCAGATATTGTAATGCGGTTCTCGTGTTACCTTCCACTTACAACCGAAATAAAGCCATCTTCAGTCACAAGTATTGCAAATTATGCTCTAAATTAAGAGAATTTTAATATGGAAAAAGATGTGTCCTATTTAATCCAACAAATGTTTAAAATTTGATGTATTAGCAAGTTAAAAAAGTGGTGAAACCTATGTGTAGACCCATGGAAAACTTGATTTGTGTGCAAGCATTACCTTGCTGAAAAATAGCAATCTCAATCAAGAAGGGTGGCACATAAAAATTGCAAAACTTCTTTGCTACATTTAACTACCAACGACGACGCTAAAGTAAAGTGAGATAATGCTCACCTACGGTTTTACTTCGTAGTATTCTATATTACCTTTGCGAATATTACTGTAAAAGAAGATGACAATGTTGAGATGTTAATAGTATTAGATGATTTATGTAGTAAACAAACAAGCCATTGTATCCGTTTATGTTTGTATACGGTGTAAAATAACTATGTGTCCATTACTCTTAACACAATCTGACTGCGAAGTTTGAAAGGCTCAAAGGACGGGCGCAACGTTCACCCTTCGCACATTCTAAATATTCTAGTTACACCTGTCGCGTATAAATGTTAATCGTTTATATATTTTGCATTAGTGTAATTATTTACTAACCCTTAAGTTTGATGAATATTTTTATAGGATACGTAAATACACAACTTCTTATTGAAATTACAACGCTGTTTAAAACAAATTAAATTGCATTAAAACTTTTATATTAAATTAAGAATATAATAACCAGAAAACAATTGTAGTTTAAGAAGCATATGTTTATATCTGTCCAAGATTTGGTTATACATTTTCTTGAATATGAGTTAGTAAATTTAAAAAAGAACGTATTGTTGGCCTACATGAAAAGGGCATTTCTTTACAAGAAGCAAGCCGAAGAATTGGTTGCCCTAAAGAAGGTGCTCATTAGTGAAGACTGGTATCTGGAGCAGTACACAATTATTTATTTTCTCAGTCGACGTCGATTATTCGCAGTGGGTCTAACATTATAGCGCCTTTCTCGCAGTTATCACTGACTTCTCTGTATTATTAGAAACTGTTACAATGATCAACGAAAAAGCATCTGTGGACACCAATTTTATTAAAACCAAAATGATTATCAGATAATACGCCGTAGACGCAAAGAAAGAGACCAAGAAGACTGCATTCATACAAAACATAGAACTCCTACTAGCAGGTCACGTCTAATCAGAATTAGAACTAACTTTATCAATCAGATCTACATACATGCGGTCTTAGAGCTCATGGCACTTCCTTTCTTTCAGAGAGTGTCCCAAGCAATCTTTCAGCAAGATAATGCTCGACCACATATTAAAACAAATTAATCTTTGTACAGAGTGGAAACTTTCACATGACCGCCCAACCACCTGACCTTATATTGGTCGAAAATGTTTGTAATATTCTTCCACGAAGGGTACAACGATGACCCGATTAAATTTTGTAAGCGTGTCGATAATGAATGGAATGCAGTCTATCAAGATACCATTCGTTCATTTTATGACTTGACAACAAGAACAATGAAGGTGATCACAAGAACCCGAGGTGGAGTCATACGTAATTGAGTAAATGTAACTGTTTAAGGAAAAATGTCTTCTAAATTTAATTATTTACTTGTGTTATACAGGTAGTATTAAATAAATTTGCGGTTTTGGTTGATAATTTGCATTTTTGATGGTGCTCTAATTTCAATAAGCACTAGTGTATTTACCCTTGAACTTATTTTCAGATAAATTAAATTTTACTTACATATAACATTTATTCTAATATTGTTATTTTTGTACACGAATTAATGTTAATTTTGCTTTAAGCTTTTAAACTATCAAAATTATATATATACCTACTATATATATATATATAATATATATATATATATATATATATATATATATATATATATAATACACCTATTTTTTATTATAAGTGACAACGAATCTTTTGTTGGCAGGTTTAATTCTGTCCAAAGATAAAAAACTACACTAAAAACACAAAAAATAGTCTAGCAATATCTTCTTCTTTCTCTTTTACCTCTTTGTCTAAACGGCGTCGGGTCCCTCTATCAATTTCCTGTAGTTGTTTCTGTCTTCTGTCAATCTGTTTACTTTCCCCATTGTTTTTCTTTTCTTCCTGTCATTTTACTTGGCTTACCGGTTGGTCATCTGCCTTCCGTTCTTGTTTCTAAAATTCTTCTTGAAATTCATTGTTTCGCCATTTTTTTCTATGCCCATATCCTTTTAACTGTCCCATAGGTCAAAAGTGGAGCATATACTGTTTTATATATGTGTAGCTTTGTTTCGGTTCTTAGCTCTCTTGTACCTATTATTCTTCTGTTTATATCGTGCTATATTTGACTTGCTTTATTCACTTTATTTAATATTTGGCTGTCTATTCTTCCATCATTTGAAATTATTGTTCCTAGATATCTATATTTTTGTATTTCTTCTATGTCTATGTTGTTTATTTTAGCTTATCGTGTCCCATGGTGTTCATTGCATATACGTTATGTGCACATAACGTGTCACTGCTTTGTTTGTTCTTACTTCCTCTAAGTACCATAATTATCATCTGACCATGTTTATATCGTCCATATTCAATTTCTATCTTTAGCTTTCTGGTATTCTTGCTATTTTAATCACTTTGCTGATCTATTCCTTCCATCATTTGAATTTCCATCTGTTATCTTCTAGATCATACTATTCTTTGTACTTTCTTACGTACTTCTATGTCTTTCTAGCTTTTCAATTTACTTGTTAGTTGGTTCTAGGACTGTTCATATCTGCTTTCTAGTTATGGTGTCGAAAGCGACTTAACGTTCAATAAAGGCTAGTATATCATTTCCTCTACTTCCTTACCATGTTTTCTACCGACTCCATATTCCAATTGTCTATCTTTAGCTTTCTGGTTCTTTGCTTGCTATTTTTAATCACTTTGCTTGATTTCTTCCTCCATACTGAATTCTTCCGTCTATTATCATTCTAGTCTCACTATTCGTTTTACTTTCTTACGTACACTCTCTATTACTCTTCTCAGCTTTTCAATTTACTTTTAGTTGTTCTAGTACTTTTCATATCTGTTTCTAGACATGGTGTCGAAAGCGACTTAAGGTCAATAAAGGCCAGGTATAAATCCTTCCTCTATCTATCATCTTTTCCATAGTCATTCCTAATGTGAAAATATGGTCCCGTGTCTGTCGTCCCTCTCTATATGCTGCTTTCTCATCCTCTAGCTGTCCTGTTTCTTCTTTCAGCCTTTTTTTCAAAATAATTGAGTATACTTTTAAAGCCTAAAAAGAGAGGTATATGGCCCTATAACCGTCACATTCAGTTGTTTTTTCTTTTTTATGTATCACTACTATGTAGTTTCTTTGCCAGTCTTCCGATATCTCATGGTTGTTTGCATATCTTGGTCATTCATTCTATCATACTACCTCCTCCACATTTGATTGGCTCTGGTGATATTTGGTCGTATCCGGCTGCTTTTCCGTTTTGCATCCCTTTGAGCGCCGCTTTTACTTCTCCTTCTATTATATTTCGTGATCCGTTGTTTCAAGTCTCTGTTCTCCAGCTTGTACAGGGTTTTCTTAAATTTCTAACTCTTCTTTCTTTTTTAACTTCTCTTCGAAATGCTTTTTCAATGTACCCATGATTTTTGCTGTTTCTGTTTTTAGGCTGTTATTTTTGTCTTTTCTGCTCCTTATTTGTTTTTCTTTGTGCGTTTTTAGGTTTTTGATTGTGCCCCAGAAAAATTTTTTGGTTGTCTTTATAGCTTTCTTTATTTTTATTCCGAAATCTTTCCATATCCTTGCTTTTGCCTGTTTTACTGCTTCCTTTGCTTTATCTGTTCTTAAATTGTATTCAATTCTGTTTATTATCGTTTTGTTTCTTATGTACCGTTTCCAGGCTTGTTTCTTCCGTTTTACTTTTTCCTTTACATTATCGTTCCACTAAGCTGTTGTTTTTTATGTCGTGTGTTTATCTTCTTTGTTTTGTATACTTCTTTTGCCACCTATTGTGTTACCCTCTTAAATTTCTGCCACCTTTCATTCTTCTTCCTATTACTCTTGTTCTTGGCAGATTCCTAAGTCATTTTTGAGTAGTTCTTCTTACTTTTGTTTATTTGTACGTTATTCAGTGACTTTATATTCAGTCTTTCACACTTCTTCTGTTTTAAATTTCGGGGACTTAAACCTCATATCTACTATTAGGAGCTCATAATCAGTGTTCATTTCAGCCTTTCTTACAACCTTTATATCACTGACTGTCCATGTCATTTGTTTTGTGTACATTATATAGTCAATTATAGTTTTAACGTTCGTCTCCTCTGCTTTATATGTATATCGATGGATGTTCTTATGATTAAAATGTGTATTATCTACTAACATCTGATGTTCTATACAATCTAGCAATATAAAAGTTTTCTTCTTAGTTTATTAACTTTTTATTTTTAAATAAGAAACATTTAAAATAAATTTAAAAATCTAAATGTCCCAATAACAGATAATATAATAATAATAATATAATCAGCCTTATTATATCTAATTAAGGTGTCAAGTAACGATAACAAAGAATCTTCCAAAGGAAATAAAAACATAAAATTCACTTGAGTAGAAAATTATAAATCACTAACAGACCCCATCATAACAAATAGAATAATTTTTCAATGGGTCACGGGTACATGTTTTCAGAGGAAGCGAGATAGATACTTATAAGTAACTGGAAAAATATAAAACTATAATAAATACGCCGACAGAGAATAGATTTAAAACATATGAGTCTATAAAACAGCTATTCTAAAATAGAGTGACTGCTTTTCTACTAATGAAACCAGCAAATAATAATGTGGAACATGTCAATATGTAATAAAAATAGCTTTCAAAGTTCTAGGAGTCTATGCACAAAGAAGAAAGGGCCTAGAATATTAAATCAACAAACAGAGCGGTCTAGAAAAACTCGATGATGTATTAAAGAGACCAAAAACAAGAAATTGTTGAAATTAGAAAACATCAACATTAAATTAATCAAATGCTAAAGAATGACTAACAGCCAAAGCCGTACTAACATTTAAGAAAAGACACTGAAGTCAAACAATAAACTATCGGGAGATCACCATATTGAACTTTGTCTACAACAAAATATATCTGAATTTTAAATGCTCGTCTGAAAAAAATAAGAGGCTTTAATTTCAGAAGAACAGCGAGGATTTCGGAAAGGCCGCTCATGTATTTATGACATGTTCACAATTAAACAAATCATTGATAAATGAGGGAAGTATAATCAGGAGGCACATATAGCCTTTATTGATTTTACAACAGCTTTTGATATTGTGATACCTGAAAAACTGTGGAATATTACAGCATAACGAATATATCCAAATCATCTTATAAAATGCTCAGAATCGCTCTACCGAATACCTAGGCAGATATCGACATGCATTACTATTGCAGTAATTCTTTTACTACTACCAAACGTGTTCGGCAAGGGTGTAGCATCTCACCCACACTTTTTAATATGTATAAAAATGTTTTTTGCCTAAAAGTTCCACTAACTGAAATATTTAGGTGTTTATAAATTAATTGTAAAATACTGCAAAAATCTTGAAAAAAACTTAATTCGATGTCATAAATTTTACTGTACTAGTTTTACAAATATGTTTTTTTAAATCGAGCATATACTTCTTCAATTTCAATAAACCATTTTAAAAGATAGTTTCTCGAGGTTGCATTTCATTTTATGTCGCGCAGATGACATGTATCCTTTTAAAGCGATTTAAATGCAAATTAAACGGAGAGAAAACACATAACAGCACATTTTCAACGAACTTAAAAAGTTCGTTACTGAATTCTATATGTCTGTCGGTCTGTCGGTCTGTCGGTCTGTCGGTCTGTCTGTCTGTCGGTCTGTCTGTCTGTCTGTCTGTCGCTGTCACAAAATTATGGATTTTTTAAAATGTTAAAATGGATTCTTATAGGAAATTTTACGCTGATTTCAAATACGAAATCAAAAAGTTTCTATCCGAATAGTTTTCGAGATATTCGACTTCGAATTTCGGGAAAAATTCGACATTGCGATTTTATGAGTAATTCTTAAAGAAAATTTTACGCTGATTTCAATAATGAAATCTAAAAAATTCTATGTCGAATAGTTTTCGAGATATTCGACTTCAATTTCGGAAAATTTTCAACATTACGATTTTAAATGTGATTCTTATAGGAAATTTTACGCTGAATTCGAAAATGAAGAAAAATTTATGTCGAATAATTTTCAGATATTCGATTTCAATTTTCCGAAATTCGAAATCGAAATCGAAAGGTCTTTTTAAGTTCGTTCTGGGATTGCTTACAGAGCAATCTCTTCGCCGGCCCCATGTTTTCTTATTCCAGTTCTAAATTTTATATTAATTTTTCTAATTACAGGATGTAAATGCTTTTGATTATTAATATTAAATTGTACAGTTTAGTTAATAATAAATATTATTTTAGATACACATCTCTTATATGCGATTAATATATGGTCCAATTACTGATTATAGCTTTACACATTTTTCCATGCTTTCGACAGGGTTTTCTGCATAATAATTTAGCAAGGTTTACCATATCTTCTTAATTCGAAATAACAGCTGCTTCACCGTATACACTGGCTTTCCTTTAAGTTTAATTTTTATGTACGACCACACGTTTTCAACGAAAATAACGTTTACATTGCCAGCCATTTCATCGTAGTGACGTTATTTTGTTGTTTCCACGCACTACACAGTTTGCTGTGATGTTTAGGGTCAATGCCTTCTTGCAGCATCAAACATGTTCTTTCTGAACTAAAAATTTTTTTAGCAGACTTCAGCAAGTATTTCTGGTAGACGGTGCACATTTTCTCAACATTTAAATTATCCGTAAACGGAAAGAGACAACCAAAGCTGGGCTGGAGAATCCTATCACTTTTAACTAACATACTTTCAATAAAGAAGTCCGTGACCGGAAAGTATACTCGTCCGTGAAGATAATAATGTTAGAATCTCGATTCAAATTTTTCTTTGCCCACGCCAGTCGATTGGGCTTTTCTGATAAGAAATATTTCTTTAAAGTTGATCGAAAAAAAACGTTTTTGCATGCAGGCGACTTTAAATCGTATTTAGAAAGACCTGAATTTCTTTCTAGTGGAATTTTATTTGGGAACAGCACAGCAAAATTCTTGGCTTGTCTTCAAAGAGACACAAAGAGGACGCTTTATCTTTCTTCGTTGTTACGCGGGCTTTCCGGCAAATCGTTTATATTCCCAAGCTTCAAATATCGCTTCTTAATAAATGTCTTCAACTTCTACATATATTTTGCAGCCGCTTTATACGTATGTTTTGGTCCTTTCGCATAATTTACTAAAAAACAAGTATCGTTTTAGGAATTTTACACTTATTTTAAAGATACAGTTACATAATGTGCCAGTAAACTATATACTGCGTAAAAGAACATGCGTAAAAGAACACAAAATAAAGATTTAAAAGAATTAGCATAATTGGCGTTGCGGTGCCCCCTTACCGAATGACTACGGTCACTTTTTGTAGTACAGACTGTAAATGCCATTTGTTTAATATAATAAATCGTGTGTAATGAATCTTAACAAAACGATCTTATTGATAATTTTATAACATATGCGAACTATCTTCTAGAAACACCATTATAACAATAATGAACCATTTTTAAAGGAGAAATTTTAATGATGCCAGACACACAAGAAAGCCACAAAGTGCTAATCAGCAAATAATATTAAACTTGTGTTGCTAATCAACCCCGAATATCCACCAGAAGACGATTCTCTCAATTGACAATCTCTCAACGTTCGTTTTGAAGCAAGACCTATTTTTTGTACAAAATTCAGTTGGCCCAAGCTCTTTAACCTGAAGACCGACAAATATGTTTTCAATGCGCTTGGGAATTTTTAAATTTTATAGAAAATGGTGCAAATTTTGCGCAAAATATGAATGGCAAAGCACATTTTCACTGAAAAAGTTAATTAATAAACAAAAATTAGGGTTTTGTAGTAGGATGACTCCTAGATTAATACAGAAAAACTGTTACATACAGCCCGTGTTACAGTTTGGTTTGACCTCAAAGTTTGATCCCATTATTGGGCCATATTTTCTCGAGAATGAACAAGGACTGTCAATAGGGAACGCTATAGGGCGATATTGTAATTTTTTCACACCGCAGTTATCTGATCACCACAACTTATAGTTCCAGCAAAATTGTGCTACAGCTCAACCCCACAAGAACTACAATAAATCTTCTAAAGCAGCATTTTTCTAATAGTTTCATTTCGACAAATGATGATGCGAAATGACCACCGCATCCATCGAACTATATGACTCCAGATTTTATTCTTTATGGTTATCTTAAGAACAAAGTTTTCGTCAACAATCCCCGAACAAATGAGACTCTAAAAAAGAGCATCTATCAAGAGATCCCCAATATCTCCAGAACCAACGGCAATTGTTTTTGGAAACATGCACTTTCTTGCGTTCAAGATAAGGAAAGGTATTTTTCAGATATGATTTTTCATTTATAATGTAAAAAAAATCATTATAATAAAATTTTGATATACAACAATTAATACAATCATGCGCTATCCTATATTAGTTATGTATGTCAACACGTTATTTAGAATATTCTTTGTAAATATTCAATTTACAATATATTCTTTTCTAAGGGTATTATTCAAAAGTTGTACATACTATGGATTATAAATTAATTCTTGTTCATTATCCAGTTGAACTTCTATCACTGATTGATTAAAAATGGGTAAAATATCTTGTTCTTCTTCACACTAACTAATACAAGCCTTTATTTGTTCTCTGGAGTTTTTTGTGTTTTTTATATTTTTTAATTTTAGTGATTTTTCTACCATAATCACGTATTAATCAATGTAATATTCAAAAACTACCATCTGGGCGAGTTTAAATCCCGTTAAACTTATAAAAGTATTTAAGGCATCTAAGCACAGCCCCAATAAATATTATTTCAAAAATATGACAAATTTATTTAACACAATAAAACTTAAACTGATTACATAAAATTTGAATACAAATACGCTCTACAAAAGTCTATAAATTTCGATGTCCAATAGATTTAAAATTAGGGATATGTTTTCAAGAAATTAATTACAAGAGAGTTAATAAGTTTTTAATTTATTGTCACTTGCCTTAAATTACTGGAGCGTACACCCCAAATTTATTAACAGCGGACCTGTTAGAAGCGGCTAGGAACGCCAAATACTAATTACACAAAGCATTAAGCCATTAGGCTAAAAACGCGTATCTATAATAAATATTTGTGGCAAATTGCTCCCAAGACGTATCCCCGGTCGCATACGTAATGCTTTCGAGCGGATGCTTTTGACAGCTACTATTAATTTTCCAGTAAAGATGACTGAACGTCTGCATTATCGCCTAATGAGCGTTAATGTTTTATTTATTTTGCTATTAGCGGAGCTTTAATTAGGGAAAGAGTAGCTGATTGTGCGGCTGTCTAGAAAGAGGCGGCCTAGTAGCAGCCAATTTGAGATTATTGTACTTTGTCGGGTCTGCGCCTTAATAGAAAGAAAAACTGTGTTTATAGAACTATATGGAGACAAAAATATTTAATATGGCTTATTGTTCAAATGAAAAGAACCACATTAAGTGCTTTGTATACTATCACGATACTAATACTTTTAATGTTTTTGAGTTTGCTTGCTATATTTGATATATCTTTTTTATTATCCATTGCAGCTTATTTTGTTACTAACTATAAACCACTAATGATTTAGTTTATTTAATACTTGTTCCTTAATGATAACATTTACTATATTTAATAGCTTGTCTTTAGAATTTTTTTCATTATGTTGTATCTGCAAACTGAAAAATATTAGGATGACAAAAATAAAATTAGCATTAAATTTTGAGTGAAAGAGCATTTGTAGTCCTTAGTAAGGACGACGAATGCTCTGCCCACAAAATCGGTGAAAATGTCGCATTTTCTCCACGAACGTTTCCACCAAATAATCCGCAAATTTTACCACGGCTTTGTGATTTGGTTGAATCGCTGCGAAATCGATGGCAAAACCCTTTAACTGTGTTTTTGGAAAAATTGCAGTAACACCACAGAAAATGGCCTTTTCAAGGTCTACAGTGATAGACTTTACATCAAATTTCTCATTGACTTTTACACATTCTGCCTTCATGTACATAAAAGCTTTCGTGTAGTTTTCTTGAATTTTGTCAGGCAATAAAAAAAACATTAACGGTATGTAATGTCCATATTTAGCCCATGCACAGTAAAGAATTCCGTAAAAAACTTTGTGCAATAATTGAATGTGCCGTCCACATAAAAATCGCTACAAGTTGCCATAAACTTTATATTAGTTGTGCAAGAAAACATCACAATATTATTTTCTTCATCATTGACGAGAAGAAATTTTCTGCTTTATTCTGTATGCACTTCTTGCAAGGTTTTGGGAGGATGTTCCGCCTATCCCGATAAATATTTTGTTTAACTAAAGCCACGGCACTACATAAACGACTATCTATATGATTTTTTCTAAGTTCTTTGTAGATAATCTTAGATGGGCTTTCGTGTAAATCGTCCACTGCCTTTCGTTTTAATTTATGATTGAATTATTGACGATTCAATATGTCTTTGTCAATGTTTTCATAGTTATGGTTCAAATACTTTCCTATTATTAAATTATCTGATCCTTGAAAAAAACAAGTGATGCCGCACTTAAATAATTTCCAGTAATGAATGCCTTCGGTTTTGAGAAATGTTTTGCACTTAGTCTTTCGGTTAGTACTTGAAAATTTTTGAAAACAGAATTTAAAACCATCTACAATGATGATTTCTTTTCGCTAAACCAAATTGTACTGAACTCATTTTCTTTCAAAGTTGTAAAGAGAATTAATGAAAATTTTGGAAAATGTTGCATATTTGTATAAGAGAGGGGTTGATGTTTTTGCAGAAAAATAAATCTTGTTACACATTAATAATCTCCAAGTGTCGTAGGTAATTACCAGTAGCAGAATTTTCGGAAAATCTCAGGTACTGGTGGGGAACAACTGATGGGTCACCGGAAGACAACTGATGTGTCATAAAATTTACCTGGTAGAGATTGGGTGACAACTGATGAAGTCTCTCTCTTTCATATCCATTTAATATTGAGAGTTTAATATGGGAGTTTTTTATTCAAATAAAGAACAGGTCGTTGAAATTCTACTCCGGATTTATACCATTATCATAATAAGCCGAGACTTTCAAAATATTGAATATATCAATTAATCCATTATTTTATCTTACTCAGTGCAATAAGGTGTCTATTGGATTTTTGTATAGTTAATTTAAGCCCTCTCCATAGCACACCACTGCTCGGATTTGTGCATCTAATAAAATCGCTTCAGCTTTATTAAAACACATTTTCTTTAATGCCAATAATCAAAAGACAAAGCCAATTTTTATAGCACCATAGCGTCAGCTTTTCGCTGGTCGTTTCTATTTCCGCTTTCAAAAACTGTACGTCTTTGTTTACGGACAAAAACAAGTTTTACTTTTTTTTGAGGAGGTGAAGAAAAATTAGATTATATTTAATATTTATCTAAGGATAATTATAAATTAATGTACCTTCAGTCTGTTACAACGAGACATTTCTGTTATAATCTATATTTATTTGATCACACAGGTCTTTTCATCTTTATAAATAATACAATTAACTGAAAAATCTTACAAAAATTGTTGTAAAAGGAGATATATCAAAATATATCGCGTTGATATACACCATAACATCTAAAACGCATACTACAAACCTAGAAGAATTTATCATATGAAGGTCCTCGCCTAATATCAAACAATAAAGGGCGTTGGAACGAAGCTATGCCAATTCATATCTCTATTTATTAACAAAATATAAAATATAATATTCATAGAAATAAAAGCTTAATGAATGGATACATACTATAATCTGGGGAAAACATTATTTCATATAAAATCGAAAATGAGTATCGCCGGAAATATAATTAGCTCCAGTAGTGTTGATCATTTTGATATTTTTCCGACCACGGTTCTAGCTACATCACGAAGGCCAAAGAAGTATAACTGATATCTGTCGTATGAACTGAATTCTTTTAATTAATTAAACATGTCTTTTTATAATGTCATTGTTCGGATGTTTCAGGAAAACCACATTTACACTCACGTAGTGTGTACATAACAATTCCTGGCACATACGCGGAGAAATTTGTTCATAGAGAAGATTTTTATTTCAGAACATAGTGTAGCTTTTATTAATTTATTGAAAAATATGCTGGAAGGTAGGGTGAGAAAGAACCGATCTAATGTTGAGCAGATTCTATAAATTTAAAGTCTATCTAGTAACAATGTTTAAACATTTTTGCTCTTAAAAGTGGCTAACAAAACACTTAAATTTGTTTAGAAAATTACTTATTTACTTTATTTCCAGAAATTGAATTACATAACAATATTTATGTCAATAAGATAGGTATTTACTAATATAAAACCACTATTTATTTACAACACGAAATATTTTGCACTAAAACAGTTCACTTCGCTTGCTGGTATTCGACTGTATTATTGCTCCGTTGCGTGCTATTTATACACCCAGTATCTTCCGGGGTCTTCCCGAAGCACTGAAAACTTGTTGGCATTTCTTCTGAAATACTTTTTAGTGTTTGAGTACTCGCACGTTTATAACCACAAAATGGGCTTGCTCCCATTGAAATGGATATTTTCAATCAAGGCTCGCCGGCCTGCTCCATGAATATAGAAATAGATGAGTTAACAAAAAAAATTCCAGCAACTACATTCGATAGTTACAAGAAGCTACCACGTTCAAAGAACAGAGAAAAAATTGATTTTCTTGAAGAGTGCATGTGTCTTTGTTTAACGACAAAATAGCCAGAGCGCCATTTACGTTTGTTAGTTATACACTAATTTAAAGCTACACAATTCTAAATTGAATTTACTTAACCAAACACGGTTGGTTTGCTGAAAAATCCTTAAGCATCAACTTCCACCTCGATTCAGTAAACTGTTTATTTGTCTTATTTTTAAGCTAAAACCCTGCAGTAAAACGTTAAAAATACTTTTCACACTTAAACTTAGAAAAAACAGTTTATAAAAAAGAAGAATTGCTTTGATAAGTGAAATAAAAATAAAATGAAATAAGAATGCTAAGAGGTAATAAAACAATAGTTTAATATTAAAATATGAACAATTTAGGAATATTCCTAAAAGAAAATAATTAGAGGACTTTCACAAACCATGTAAAGGATAACTAGTGAAATAGTAACAGCTGTCATGATTATTTTTTAAATATCATCAGTTAAGTTTCTTGGTATTTTGTACGTAATAATAAACTTAAAATAAAAAACGTGATTTTTAATCAATAAAAGCAATTAAGGGAACGGTTTATCCGTTTACGGATGAACGTGTTATATCCCACAATTGGTGTTTTATGTTACAAACAAAATATAAAGACACAACCTTAAAGTGTGTAACTTACGTCTTAAAACGTTCGATTGCTATGCTTAATGAAGACGGTTATTGCGCGGAAAACACATAGTAAATTTTTAAGTGTCGTTCCTACCTCCATATAAGCTCTAGCTTCCAGAAACCATCGGCAGTAAAATGGACGGTGCCACATTCTAGAAGCGCATCGGGACTTCAGCTAAGTAGCAGCAAACGGCTGTTTGTCGTTTTACTTATAATTTACAGCCGTCGTTAAATTTTTCTTTGAGGAAGCAACGTTTGCGTGTTTTCAGACAGATAGCGAGCAGCCGCGATGCGGAGTTACAAAAACAACAATTATGAGATAATCTGGTAAATAATTAATGTAATTATGGTAAAACGCGAGTGTATTTTGTTGCATGCGCAATTATTAGCTGTAGCGCGTTAGTTCTTTATCTGAGAAACTGATTAATTAGCGGTTTTCGTCCTGTTAAACATTAATTAGATTTATAAAAGCAGAGCACTCAACCCTTTTGTAGCGCCATGTGTAATTACGCTGTAATATCTTTGTTAAGTACACCTAAAGCTCTTTTTAGACAAATTTTATGTGCGAATTGGAATATCAAAATTAATTTTTTACGCGACTTTTATTCACTTTTACGTGGCCAATCTAAAATCTAAGCTAGGAAAAAATTGGTAATTCAAGAAAATTTTGTAAAATTGCATTCTGGCTTCAATTATAAATATTCTGAATTCCCGGAATTCCATAACTGACACCGTATAAACAAAAAAAAAACAGCAACTGTTTACAGTTTGAGTTTGGCTCTTGTACTAGCTTAGGAAATTTATAGAACTTCATTTGAAATTCCTCGAATTATGTAATTCACTGCGCATAAAAAAGCAACTCTTTTCAGTTTGAATTATTTTATTTTTTAATTTATATATACATAGACCTGTCCTCTTAATACCCTAGGATGCCAGTGTTTCTTTTTAATTTATCAAAATAAAAATGAGGTCAAAATTAATTAATTATATAATATATAATAATATAATTATATAATAAGACTTATAGGATGTCAATTTGAAGCTCTTGACGAGTGCAAGCAGAATAATGTGATGTCTGAGGAAGTCGCCAGGAGATCTGAATTCAGAAAGTAACCGTCCCTATCCCAGATACCAAATAACCATCATTAAGTGTGTGCAATAGAACTCGCAGACAATGTCTTCGTCCTCTTTTGATACATCATAAGCAATGAATACATGATAATTTACCACTTGTGTGACGAGACCTGACGATTCTTATTGTCGATAGCAAAAACCAGATACTTAATGTTTGATCGTGTGGTCATGAGTCTCAACGACCGATCTACAAATGCAGGGTCGAAATTCATTTGGTTATTTATCAGTGAATTGTTTTTCTACCGGGTGGTAAGGAATGAGAACTTTAAATCTTTGAGCCTCCAGATCGGCTTTTATTGACATGAACCTTCTGCCCAGGACAAATACATCATTTGCACGGAATGTTGGATCAAAACAGGGTTTTAATTCTTCGTCGTTCATGATGTTTTCCATTACTTTTTCATCCAACAACTTCCCGTCATATAAGCCTTTGACATCTACAATGTAGTCATTTGACGTCACTATCATCATCAGTTTCTGCACGTTCCTATTCCTTTGGACGCACTACGTTGCTATCTGGTGAGGGAAGAATACACTCTTCTGATTGTACAAACCGCGATAGCGACTGTTTCGTCCACTCCAAGCAATGCCCGGGCATACGATGTGGTGTTATAGAAAATCTTCTGTCGTACACCTGAGCCATTATTGTTACTCGAGTGCTGAGGAACAAATGTTGACATCAGAGCATTTCGCACATTTCGGGTGTGCTTTAAAGCATTCTCGTGTAAGAATCTTAATATGCTACCGAATACACGGTACCATATTCCTAATCACAAGGGTGCTAAATAAGTTTTCAAATTGAGACCAGACAGGAAACCGTAATTACGTTTAAGATGTTTAATCTCTTCCACTATCCAGAACGTTAATTTGCATTATTATGCAGCATTATTCAAGAGGTCCACAAGTTTCTCATGCCTGTTAAGAGGAAAGTTATCTGAAAACCAGTTAACTCAACATCTCTTTCCACGAGATGCACCGATGTCGTTCTCACTAAAATTGTCTGCCGTCTTGTGATCATCATCGCACATCCGACCCTTATATAGGACCAGTGTTCAAGTGTCAGCATCACCTGAGTTCACACGACGAGTGCCATGTCCATCAGACTGGCAGATGGGCAACTAAAGATGCATTTTTGGGAGCTATTGGTCGTATGAGGGAAGGGTACAATTACTGACCTTTCGACCATTTTGATGAGAACAACACAGGAGCGAATCAAATGTACTTCTCAGCTGTGAAGAGATGAGAATAGTGGAGATCAATGAGCACCCCTAACCACTACGCCACTGAACCCGCAGATGTTTGTCTTGAGTTAACCGTGTTATTTATGTTTTATCCTAATCCATTTGTTAGGAAAAAGCAGATCTGCCAAATGCCACATATTTGATGTGGCATTTGTGCCGCCTCTGATGCCAATCCCGCTATCCTGTATATCACATACCTGCTGTTGAGACTAATGTTCAACCGCAATACTTATGTGCCACATGTAAAACAAAAATGTATTTATACCGTTCATTTAACCTAACCTGTCATGTGTTTATTCATTCTACTTGTACTCGTCAAAATCTTCAAATTGGCATCCTATACGTTTCCCTATCACATAAGATAGGCGTTTTCCATTTAATTAAAAATCATTAGTTATTTCATTAAATGATAAGTTTCAAACCCTAATATGCATATGGATTAACTCCACCCATAATGCACTTTAATATTATATCTTACACATACCCATAAACTCCTGACACCTTTTCCTATATACAAATTACCAGCTCCTTAGATCTTCTTCAAACTGAAGGTGGTGCGACGGCTATGGAAAAGCATTTTGGAGTCTTTAAATCAGTTGTCAGAGCTGTATAACGAATAATATGTATATAAACAAATAATGTTTTTATATAGAATTATTTATATATTAGTAAACAAACCAAAATAAATGTCCTTTTTAAGTTATTAAATTATTAATTGTATGTTTGTTCTCTATGCAAATGAAAATGTTATGATCCCAACGAATTTAATGTTCGTTTTTCAATATTCTGCTTATATTTCAGGTTTGGGACCAATATTATTTTTTCTGTGGAACCAATATATTATTTATGCGAATTATCTTACGCATAATTTTTAGGGACATATCTATTATGTAAAGAAAGGTTTAGGTGTATATTGGAAAGTCAATTGACCCATGCAGACAGAAAAATATAGTAATAATAATAATGATATTTACGAGCTAAAATACTAAATGTATCAAAAGTTTTTTAAATAAATTGATTATTATATATAAAATGTATGTGTACATAATTAACATCATTAACTACAAAATAATTACACAAGTTAATGTTTTCCTTTGGGTGGAGAAACATTTAATTTGTTTGACAATATCCTATAAGTAAGACGAAGAACAAAAACGTACGATATAGACCTTCATTTGATATAAGCCTTATTGCACCTTGTTAAACGTTTAGCAGTAGTAAGCAGTGAATGTCTAGTAGATAAGATTGTGGGTGGTTTGATTCAGCAAACGCAACATCAATGTGACTGATCTCCTAAGCAGTCTTAAACAGCTATCACTTTATTAATTAAAAGCTTTTTAATCAGTTCATCCGTGCATTTGAACAGATCGTAAGTATGAAAATATGTGCAAAGATAGAAGTAGAAACAATAATAGAAACAGCTACTCTATAAAACTGCAAAAATGTAACTTACATTGCAACGCATGTTATGACCTGATTTCAAAGGTCAATACCTCATTCGAACCGGTTTGTTGCCAAACCTCGCATAAGATTTTTGAATTAGGTCACGGTTGGCCAGTTATAGTTTACAACATAAATTATCATGAAGTAATTAGACAGTTTGCGCCACCTATCGGTGTTTCATGCACTACGTGGCCAATTCTTGCCGTTAATAGGCGCATGCGACACAACTTTGATTTATGTGAAACCGAATATAGTCGAACGAATGCCATCGTGCTTAGATATGGCTAATAAAATATCTAACTTGGGTTGTCCGTCTTTAGGGGAGGCCTTTTTGCTAGTTGGCAATAAGTTTTGACCTTATAAATACAACGTATTAACATTAAGGCTTTTTACAAAGTTTTATTTTGTTCTTTAATTTCAATACACATTCAATACATTTTATTAAATTTGGCACGTATAATTTTAAACTTGTATGGTATCTAACAAAACTAAAATAAAACTTCTTTAACTTATTAAATCTAGGTATAACAATCAACTACTCCATAAGAATCTTACCCAAAATCCATTTAAAGTCCGAACAAACAAATTTGGTAACACGAAAGCAGTAACGAAGGTAAATGATATGGTGGCATCGAACATTATTGGTCGAGTATCATTCATTTCTGTTTTACTTAGGTGTTAAAAATAAGAAATTTGGTGATTCATAAATTCTGTATGCAATTAACTATATTTAAAGTATTTTGATACTACATTCAAGTAATTTAAGTTATGTTAAACTCTTCAAGAAACCTAAAACTATGTCTTTCGCAGAATAAGATTATTTTGCAATAAAGATAGCGGATTTCTACATCATGATTAATCAAAAGAAACCATTTGATGTAGTATCAAGAATATTAAGTTAATATCAATATATCCCTAATTCAAATTTTCAAAAAATGAAAAACATTTGTAATTATGAAATTGATACGGACTGCTCATGGTAGTTATTAAATAAAAAATATTACATATATAAATAATAAAATATTTTCTATAAAAATATATATTGTGGTTTTTCTTTGTCTTACTTTTATTTCATTAGAGTGCAGAAACTTAATAGAGTAGCCAAATTTGGTTCTATGGAACATAATTATGATGTTATAAACAATTTATCAATTTCCAACAGAATGATGTAAAGTCAAATAGAGTATGCGTTAAAAATTGGATAAATGCGAAATTAGGTAATACAAATAGAGAAGAAATTTTGAAAAAAAATTGCAAAACGAAATAAGATGCGTTCACTTTAAATGAAGAATAAAAACACTTCAATTTCTTGACACTTACGGTTTGCATTTCGAAAGAACGACTCTTCTTTTAAGCAACCTAAATTTAGACATCTTCATATAAGAAGTGCCTTTCTATAAGCACACATGCCATCGATCTAAACAAGTGATAATCGGAAGGAACAATACTTGTTAAATAGAGCGCATTTTAATCTATTTACCAATATGTAGCTGAGTGTTGTCTATCGAAAGCCCACTTTACCATTGCTTTTTGACGTATTCTGGACGTTTTGTTTTCAATCATCGATTTAAAAGGATTAATTGTTATTGGTAGAGGTCGCTAGTTGTCATTTAACTAGGTTTGCTCAAAGTGCAGCACATCTTTCTGGTCCCATTAAATTCAAAGCATTGCCATGAATATTCCATTTTGACATCGATGGTGATGGTTGGCCTGAACCACAAATTGATTTCTTGGGTTTAAAGGTAGTGAAATATATTACTTTTCATCCCCAATAATAACAAGAACGGTATAATACCGTAAAGGAAACTTTCTACAGCGGTGCGAAATCGTAACGGTCACTTCCGATTGCTGTTAACCGATTTGGTTGAAAATCAATCCCATGAAAGGTACTGATCTAAGATATGTGTATAACAAATTTGAACTGAATCCGTTAAATAGAACGGAAGTTATACTGTCTCCAGACGCACAGACAGACAGACAGGATGATAATCTCATTAACTTTCTACTATCAGCTCCGCTGTAGAAAGTTAATAAAATGCAAAACTCTTTTTTTTTGTCTATCAAGTAGAGTTTTGCATATCTTTTTTTTTACGTTTTGATGCCTTTTTCCTTCAAATCTTATGGCACTCATTGACTTTGTTATACTTCTCTATGGATTTTAAACAGTTGGAAATATTAGATTAAATATTTAATTCTTAAATAAGTTATTTTTGCGTCTAGCATGAATCTTCGTCCAACAATTCCTGCAATTATTTGTTTTTAAATTTTTTAAGCTGCCTAATCGTTTTTGGCTTCTACAATAAAATCACTACAGTTAAAGCATCAAAACCATTATTTACATGTTGTTTCTAATGGAGCACCTTTATCATAGCTTCTATAAGCGCTCGTTAGATTTCACAGCAGTTTTCTTTATATTGAATTGATAAAACAAAGCTTTGCTTAAATAACGCTCATTTGACTAAAATTTCGACATCTTCAACGTACCAAATATGTTATTGTTACAAACGCAATCATTTATTTACTGAATAATGAAGCTTATGTCATAAATAAAAAAATATGGGGAATAGTCCGATTAAAATTTACGTATGTTCAAGCTACAGCTATTTATCGCTAGAGAATGCAAATTTTAAATACTGCTAATAAATGAGAAATTAGCAGTTCAATAATAATAACATTAAAAAAATGTGAAAATTTTTTCTAAATCAAATTCAATATTTAAAAAAACGTCTTCAATGAATTATACCGGCGTCATATTTTGATTGTTATGACGTGGCGTCCTCTAATGGCAAATATGAGGATTAACAATCACCATGCCTCATGATCGATGCTTTACTATTAACGCTGGATATGTCCTATTTATACTATCGTCTATTAACAACTGTTTTTATTATGACTTCAATGATATTGCAAGTTCTATATGGCTAATTTTTAATGCCTAATTACTTTGTGTATTTTAAATCACTCTAACTACAATCTTAATTATTTTTAAATTTATTATAATAAGTAGGTTACCTTATAGTTTAATATGTATATCATAATTATAGCACCAATAGGTAGAAAAATGATCTATTGAAGAATGAACTCTTGAATATTCGGCACCTGATATTTTATATTTCACAAATCTACAGTTGTTATAGCAAAGAAGATTTAAAGAGAAGGAAAGTCAAAATAAATAAAACAGTCCAGAAAAATATATATGACATCAAAAGAACCAAATATAAGGGAACAGAAATGGGCAAACTGCAAATAATTTAACAATTTTACCCACGTGTGATACTTTGCTAATAAGTTTGAAACAACAATTAAAGTGATTCAGTGTAGTTGCTTCTATTTGGTATTCCACTTGGATCGGATCTTTTTCTTCAAGTTTTTCGCCAGGAGGTCTGGGTAATAAGCTGAACTGACTATTCTGGCATTCGTCAGAAAGTCTACAAAAATAATCCCCTAGCATTCCCAGAAGAACGTTGCCATCACTTTTCCTGCTGAACGGTTCTTTCGCGCTCTCTTATGTTTAGACGAACTGGCATATTGCTACTCGCGTGATGACTGCTGGAACTCGGGAATAAAGTAGCGCGTCCACGTTTGATCGGTGGTCACTATAGATCTTAAAAATACATTACCTTCGCCTACAAACTGCTATAGGAGATGACTGCATGCTCACCATTTTGTTCATATCCGTCAAAGTGCGAGGTACCCACCGTGCACTCACTTTGTAATAGTACAAGTGGTGTTTCACAATGCTTATTCATTATCAACACTGATACACAGCATTGCTTTAAGTTTCTTGATAGTGCTGTGCCTATTCTCGCGAATAAGCGCGCGAAGTTTGGCTCTGTGCGGTTCATTCTCCATGCGCTCTCTAAAGCACTTACATGAATCACACACACGGGTCAGTGAAAGGCACTCTTCCCCATACTGCTGTTGAAGTCTGTGGTGAATTTCAGCGGACGGGACGTTTTCTCCAACGAGGAATTTGATCACAATGCGTTGTTCCACGCTCCGCGGTAGCTTCTGTTCGCTCATCAATTTAGCAACTCCCAAACAAGACTGAACAGGTTCTAACCCAAGCAGAAGGGAAGGTGGAGGTTATTGCTGCACTCTCTCCAGGTCGCATAGGTGCTGCGCAGTTAGACTTGTGTGCACACAAATTAGTTCCGATCATATTTGAACCACCTTGGACTTTGGTAACCTCATCTGAAATGGCGCTGTGAGAAATTGCTCGATTTCACTTTCTTCTGCAATAGTAGCTTCTGAAGGGTGTGTCTGGAATACTTTTTCCGGATGTTTTGCAAATACTGTCGCTTTTTCAGCAGAACTTCTTGTTCATGTTCCATCATCTTTGCAGAGAGGTGGAATGTGTTGGGTTGGTTTTTTGATTTTTTTGTTGCTCGCCATAAAGAGTAGTCACTACCCATAGTAGGTGATAACGTTTCCAGGTAGTGTTAAATTGCCTCATTTTTTAGTCGTTTAAGCTGTCTAAATTTGGCTGTTGCTCGGTTGAAGTTCGTTCTGTCGATTTTGCCATCGTCGTCTCAATCTTCTTTTTTCTGCTATTAGTCTCTTGACTGCAGTTGGGTATTTATCTTATTCATATTCTTGATTGAAATGTTCGACAGCGTTTCGTAGATCTTATTCCGTTTGTAGCGTGATTTCTAGAAGTAAATATTCTTCAACCTTGTCTTTAAAACAAACCCAATCAGTTCTTCTAGTAGTCAGAAATGGGGAGTTTTCTATATGGAATACTTGTGATCTAAGATTGACTAGAACTGGGGAATGGTCGGAAAGAAGGTCAAGGCAAGATTTAATTTGAATGTAATTTAGGCTTATATTTTTGATGATGAAGAATTCTAGAAGATCTGGTAGCTTGTCGACATCGGAGGACTAGTAGAATTAAAATTTAGGTTATATGACGTTATAGCTTTCATCACTTTGCGGTCCTTAGTGGTTGTTATCTTGGAGCCCCAGTGCATATTCTTGGCATTATAGTCACCATCAGCGATAAAACGATTACCGAGTGTACTAAAGTAGTGTTCAAAATGCTCTTGTTGGCATGTCGTAGTAGATAGTAAATTGTTGAGAGAGTTAGTGATCCTATCCAACCCTCAACTACAATTGACGTCGCTTGCAAATGCTTTTCGCAGTATTTGTTTATTTCAAAGTGCTTTATAGTGTTTTTGTGATAATAGCTGAACCAGCGCGGCCAATTCCATCAAAATGTAGGGTTATATATGTGGAGAAGTTATGTATTTTGAAGTAACTATATGCAAAAATAATCTATATAAATAAAAATGTAAATATTCGTTTGTTGAAAATCTCCAAAAGTTATTCACCGATTGCTTTGAAATTTTGACACAACGTTGCATTCGAATACGCGCGTGTTATTATATTTCTATATAATACTCGTACTAGTTGTAAAGTATAAAATGCGGATTTTTCCAAAAAAACAAACACGTTAAACTCGGAAGAATGATAAAAAAAATTTCTCATCTTTCGGGTAATTTGTGGATACCACGCCAGTAAAAATCTTCCCTGTTTGCCTCGAGCCATTTATGGATCAATTTCTTCACATCTTCGAACGAATCAAAGCGCTCATCAGCAGCCCATCGATGCAAACAAGTGGTAATCGGAAGAAGTCAAGTCTGGTGAGTAAGCCGCGTGAGGTAGCACTTCCCAGTTGAGTGCTTCCAACGTGTCACGAATCGGTTTTGCCGTATGTGATGGAGCATTGTCACGGAGGGAAATTATCTTGTGTTGCCTTTTTCCATATTCTGATCGTTTTGCGAGCAGCGAACGGTTCAAATCGATCAATTGTTATTGGTAGCGTTTGGTATTAATCGTTTCACCAGGCTTTAACAGCTCATAATAGACCACATCTTTCTGATCCCATCAATCACACAGCATCGTTTTCCTGCCAAAGCGATTTGGTCTTGCGGTTGATGTGAATGGTGTGCCTCGGTTTACTCATGATTCTTTGCGCTTGGGATTCTCAAAATATGTCCACTTTTTATTCCCAGTAACGATACGATGGAAAAAAGACTTTCTTTTGTATCCTTCGAGCAAAATTTCAGATGTCTGACTCTCGTTCAGCTCATGTAGTATCCATCTGCCAACACTCTGAATCTTTCCCATCTCTCGCAGGCAATTGCAAACAGCTTGTTGACTAATGTTCAATTGCTCTGCGAGTTGTTTTTGTGTTTGTGAATCGTCTTCGTCTAACAATGCTTGCAATTCCACATCTTCGTGCTTTTTTGGCAGTTTTCCATGCTCCTTGTCTGCAACATCGAAATTACCACTTTTAGAACGCCGAAACCATCTTTCACACGTATCTGGCGATGGGGCAAGTTTTCCATAAGTTTCTCGAAGTAATTGATATGACTCAGCAGCAGTTTTATTCAAATGAAAACAAAAAATGAATGCTGTCTGCAAATTCTTTTTATTTGGCACAAATTTCGCCATATTGAACACAGTAAAACAATACTATGCAAACACTTTTACAGCTTTTACAGCGTTGACTATTGTTGGTGACACAACAAAATTAAATTTTTATACTCCACATTGAATTGGTGCACCATCTGTTGTCTCAAATCTGCACTTCGTATAGATGTTTTTTTTTTTTATAAACAGCACTATCTGATGGACGTAAAAGCAGGGCCACGGCAACACGAGGCCGGGTGCAGCTAGTCACTAATAAAAACGCTGTATATTGTACTTAGTAAAACATTTCTTTCAGTTTTAGGATTTTAGTTTTTTTTTCAAAATGTAAACTAAACAATTCCATAGATTCCATAAATTACCAAACAAAAGATGTTTACCCCAATTATAATAGACTGATTTAGTGTAATTACAATCTTCTATATCCCTCAAATCTCAAAAATGCCTTTATTAATACAATGCATATCAAATTTTCCTACGTCTGACTTTACAATTGTTTTTTCTGAACAACTTATATGGTCAGGTATAATTTGTTATTAGATTTGAAAAAAAGTTAATGCTCTAGTAATTTGTTATTAAAAATGTTGGAAAACGAATGAGCTTGGATTAAAAGCCTATGGCATATAAATCAAGGTAACATTTGTCTTGCGGGATTTATTAATAACTAGCTTTGTTGTTCTGTAATCAGATTATTAAAATCTAATCAGTTTAGAAAGAAAATGTTGAATCAAAACTTACAAGAAAATAGGTATTTAAATCCCTTAAAATTATTTATGGTTAAAATGCAATTGACAAATTGAGTGCTTCCACTTTGCTCATCTACAAAAAAAGTGGATAAAACCAACATTTCAATAATTATCAAAGACCTATTCGACAATGTTCTCATCTTTATAATTTTTAAAAAATTGGTACCACATTATGCATACTTCGAATTCTTTTAGACTAGCCCATAAATCAACGGTTCCACGTTTTCTCAAATATCGGGGCACAATCATCGTTCCACACCATTAGAAAATCCTTAATGTTGGAAAACTTCTGTCATCTGTTATGATGTTATTGACCTAGTGAAATATTCTATTTTCATGCTTATTGATTATCTCATGGCGTCATAAAAGACGTCGTGCTGCTCATCAAGTAAGATAAGAGGAATCTAAAGTGAATAAACTCTTCCTGTTTAAAAGTAATCGTGCAGAATACGAGGGCAGCTTGATAAGTCAGTGACTTATTGAATAAAAGATATTTTTTCGGCAAAAAAAGCGTTTTACTTTTCAACATAGTCTCCTTTTAGCTCGATACATTTAGTCCAGTGTCTTTCCGATTTTTTTATCCCTTTCAAATAATGGGTTTTCTCAAGGTTCTCAAAATAGGCGTTTGTTTCAATGATGACCTCTTCATTCGATCCAAATCTCTTACTGCGGAGCTATTTCTACAGGTTTGAAAACAGAAAATAGTCGCAAGAGGCTAAATCTGGAGAATATGCTAGATGGGGTAGCAGTTTGTAGCCCAATTTATGGATTTTTGCCATGGCGACTACCCACGTGTGTACCCGTGCATTGTCTTGGTGGAAGAGCACTTTTTCCTTCGCCAAATGCAGTCGTTTTTGCTTCAAATCAAAGTCGAATCTGTCCAACAGCTCTAAATAATAGTTGCCGGTGGTCGTTTTACCCTTTTCAAGGTAACTGATGTGAATGACACCGCGCGCATCCCAAAAAACTATCGTCATGACCTTGTTGGCCAACAAACCCACCTTGGCTTTCTTTGGAGCACGTTCACCAGAAGAAGTCCACGGCTTTGACTGTTTCTTGGTTTCTGGTGTATTGTGATGGATCCATGTTTCGTCCAAGGTTACGAAACGGCGCAGAAACTCGTCCACAATCGCGGCACTCATCCCCCGGGTAGCTTTTTCATGTCCAAATATTCATGTAACATGTAATGTACCCGCTTAGTTGAGATACCTAAATAACGCAGCTTGCTCAAAATTTGACAGTAGTCTATTAACAGACGGTAGTTGACAGAAGCAGTGTTGCATTTAAAATTGCTGCGCAGAAAATTCAGTCACTGACTTATCAAACTGCCCTTGTAGTATAAATTAACTGTCAGTGCAAAAATATCCAAACACTCTCTTCTTTGGCAATAACTCACTTGCCAGTCCGACTCAACCATCTTCCTTGTAGCAACAATATTCTCTGTAATAGACAACAATAGGCGTTCTGGCCTTGAAGTGGCGTCCAGAGTGAAATTTTCTTTAGAGAATTTTCAATACCACCTGAATATGCTTGTACAATAAAGGAAATAATCTCCCAGCACAGGAACTGTTTCTCTCAAATATTGATCAGAACTCAAATCATAATTAACTAAGACAAATGTGAAACAAGAAACTAGTTTTGAATTTGTCCAGAAATGGCATAATATAAAACAAAAAACTTTATACTTAAAAATTTTCAGAACATACAGAAAGTTTAATAAATAATTTTTTTGATAATATAAGAAGCAGAAATATACAGAATAAAAAGGGAGACAGTAGTAATCGGTACTTTTTATTAATGAACCAAAGAGTCATCTTTTGGTATAAACACGCATAGGTAAATCATTGGTTTTAAAAAGAGGTAAATTTTTTAGTTTTTTCTTTAATTGATTACAAAGAAATAATAACAAATAAATTTGTTTCAAAAACTTTATTATAATAATGAAGGAATGGGAGAACGTTTCGATCTTACATAACAAGGTAACAATTTGTTATGAATACAGATGGCGCGACTTAACCTATAAAATACTCATTTATTTTTGACGTTCTTAACCAAAATTCATACCACTATTGAAAATGGGTGGTATAACAGAAACGACTTATTTACCAACGGAAGAGGAACTAACAGTCCAAGAGGTAAACCTTTCGGGTCCTGCCCTAAGAGCTGCCGCTTTTCACCTAGGCAAAGCTTGCGAGTGGGAAAACAATGTGAGGTTAATTACCTAACACTTCCAACATTGTTTCACATAGCTAGGCTCTTTTAGGAGTTTATGCTGTGTCGGAACGAGCTGAAAGACCCTAGAAAGTGCGTCAACGAGGGGAAGCGGTCACTAACTGTGCACTCAACTTCTTCCGCAGGGTCAAGAGGTCCTGTACTGGCGAATTCAATCAGTACCTGTACTGCCTCGATAAATCGAGCAGTAATCAAGATTTTGATTTGTAAGTTTTATGCAGCTAATTATTTTAATTATAACAGCCTTTTGTTGCAGCTGCCGTAAAACTCAAGCTGTCTTTGACAAATGCATGCTGGATAACTTGAACATTGAAAGGCCCTACTATGGGTACTTTACAGAAGTGAAAGTGCACAAAACTGCCAGAGCCAAGCCTCCTGTGGAGGGGCCAGCAGTGTATCCGGATGCAACCCCATACTTGCCCGAGGGCACCGAGATGCCTCCTGCAAAATATGGGTCTAGATTTCACTGGATGTGGTAGAACGTTGAAGGTGTATTAATTTACTTTGAAGTGTC
Source organism: Sinelater perroti (assembly GCA_036346155.1). Classification (NCBI taxonomy): domain Eukaryota; kingdom Metazoa; phylum Arthropoda; class Insecta; order Coleoptera; family Elateridae; genus Sinelater; species Sinelater perroti. The sequence continues at coordinate 12,449,756 of JARFIY010000359.1, read as the reverse complement.
TTTACAGACTGGGTCATTTTTATGATTCAAGTTGCTGCCTGTTCAGCTTTTACTGCCCACTTTGAAGTAAATGATACATTTTGTAGTGTGCATGATTGAGCTTGTTACCTAGACGAGTTGTAAATAATAGAAATAAAATTGAGTAAGAAACTTGATTGGTTAATACTTGGTTTAAAGATGAATCGCCAATAAACAGAACCTGCAGTCACAGATAAATTTTACTGATTTTTCCTAATAGCACAATGTATGATAAAAAAATAATGGAATTATACTATGTAGCAATTAGTAATAATATGGTCTTCCCCTACAGTTTGATGAATAACTCCTAAAATGAGTTAGTTTTCTGTCATTATATGCTTCATTGAATGATTTTTAAATTTATGTTTTGAGCTGTGGAAATGCAACAAAATTTTATATTTTACAATAAAGTGTGAAGCTTAAGAAGGTAAAATCGCTCTGTTTTACCATGTTTCTTTTTCTTTTGAAACATAATTTTTATACAAACAAAAAATTAAAAAGTTTAAACAGATTAAATAATTTTTAATAAAAGATAAAATGGAAGATTGAGTTTTAATGTATGAACCTTTGAGTTATAAACCAGAGACGGAAACAAATTGTAAATTAAATAATTACATATTAACAATAGTGAATTAGCAAAAAGTGTTAGATTATTCTACATTCTTTACAATAATGGTATCTTCTAGATATAGTTGAATTTTATGGTCCAAATAAAAGAAAATTGATGTACTCTATTTCTATTTTCGTAGAGTATGATAATGTTAAATTTCACAATTTTCAACTCCAAGTGAATGAATATATCACATAATTTACTGAATTTTTATATTTTACAATTTTTAAAAATAAGAATAGATGTATGTCTCACTAAACCTAAGTTTTATCCTTCTACTGCTTTTGATTAATTTGTAGCCTACCAAGGTTCTGGTATTGTTAGGTGTTGGACTATATATTTTACATTATATTTATATACGTCAATGTGGTCCCGGACTTGAGGGACAGGCTGTGGTGTGGACCTAGGAACCTCATCTCTGCGGCCTTGAATTAACTTTTATTTCTTATTGTTAAAATCCCGCATTCACTTCCATAAGTTTGGGAGGATCTTAGGACCTTTTGCTATCTCGTGTTTTTCTTCAAAAAACGTGTTTCTAAGGATATATAACTATACTACTTTTTCTATTGTCCCTGATATTTCTTTTTCTACTTTTCTTTTATGCTCTATTATTGTTTCCAAATAGTTACAGCTTATAATTTGTTCCAGTATTTGTCTATTTATTTCTATGTTGTGCTTACTTTCTTTGTTAATTATTACCATTATTTTTATTATTTGTATTTATTTCCATATTTATTCGTTGTACTTCTTTTTGGTTTGTTCAGATTATGTTGTTTTCTTCTGACATGGCCATTAACACCATATCATTATTGAATAACATTTCTTGGAATTGAATTGATTTTGTGCCAAGAATAATTTATACCTAAAAACAAAGACGCTACTGCATATTAGGGACTATGTGAAGACAAACTACTAAGTGATCAACGCAATAAATTCTTTGACTGGCAAGTCAAACATGCAACTATGAGTGTAAACAAATATTAACTTGTACTTATGAACACCAACAGATAAAGCAGGTCAGATTTTAGTAGTCTATGTTATAACAAATCATTGCAGATTGCCATTAGTACATTTATTAAACTTAAATGATATTTTTATTTAGAGAATCAACAAACAATTGAACACACGAATCATATTCACTACCATTCGTTTGTGCTCTTTTATGTTTGTTTTTACTTTCATATGGGTTTGTTTGTTGATTCTTGACGCGATTGTATTCTAAGCGTGCAAAACCAGAAGGAGGGAGAATTTAAAATTAATTTAAGAATGGTAGCAGTTTCAGAAAACGATTTATCTTTAAAAATTGTAGAAAAATATAATACAAAACTCTTAGTGGAAAGAAAATGACTGCAACCACCAAATTTAAAGAATGGTGGAATTAACTATTCTATATGTAATGGGTGTACAAATAAGTTTCCGCCGTTTTCAAAAGATGGCGCCACCGATAAGATAACATCGAAATTGTCAGCTGTGAAAAGTCGTATAGTAAGTATATGTTGACACCTGGCAACAGTATAATCTTTTAATACCTCTGACTTTTTGCTAGCATCACTTAGTTTTCATCGTGTTAAGATGTCAAGTTTTGGGTCAAATAAGCGTCATTTGCGGGAATTGCTAATTTACTTCTTTAATTTAAAGAAATCTGCAGCTGAGGCGCATAAACTACTGGTAGAAGCATACGGTAATGTTAATTTGAGTGAGAGAAGTTGTCGGGAGTCGTTTCAGAAATTTAAAAGTGGTGATTTTGACGTGGAGGACAAAACACGTAGTGGAAGGCCCAAAGTGTATGATGACACAGAATTGGAGGAAGATCAGTCCCAAACGGAAGAAGAACTTGCACAAGGGTTAAGAGTGACTCAGCAAGCTATTTCACAACGTCTCCAGGCCCTGTGTATGGTTCAAAAGCAAGTAAATTGGGTTCCTTACGAACTGAACCCAAGAGACGTCGAGCATCGCTTATTCGCCTGCGAACAATTGCTCAAAAGGCAAAATCGCAAAGGATTTCTGCTTCGAATTGTGACGGGAGACGAAAAATGGATCCACTACGACAACCCAAAGCGTAGGAAGTCATGGGGTAAGCCCGGGCATGCCTCTACTTCGATGGCCAAGCCAAACATTCATGGCAAGAAGCTAATGCTGTGCATTTGGCGGGATCAGCTTGGAGTAATCTATTACGAACTACTCCAACCTAATCAAACCGTCACCGGGGAACGTTACCAACAACAACTGATGCAATTGAGTCGAGCATTGAAGATTAAACGTCCACAATATGCCAAAAGGCATGATAAAGTAATTTTTCAGCATGACAACGCTCGGCCACACGTTACAAAAATCGTAAAGGAAACGTTGGAAGGACTGAATTGGGACGTCCTACCCCACCCGCCGTATTCACCAGACATTGCTCCTTCAGATTACCACCTATTGCGGTCGATGACTCATGGTCTGGCTGAGCAGCACTTCACTTCTTACGAGGAATTGAAGAAATGGGTCGATTCGTGGATCGCCTCAAAAGACGAGCAATTTTTTAGACGGGGTATCCACTTGCTGCCCGAGAGATGGTCAAAATTAGTAGAAAGCGATGGGCAATATTTTGGATGACATTATTTGTACCTTTTTTTACAATAAATTCTTAATTGTTTATAAAAAAACGGCGGAAACTTATTTGTACACATAATAATAAAAATAAAAATGTGAGGCTCTATGAAAGAGTACCAAACAATAAAAGTCAATACTGATAAAACTAATATAAGTTTTTATATGCATGATAGTGATAAAAAAAAGAACTAACGTATTTTAAAAAGACAGAGAAAAGAAGTTAAAAGTTATATCCAACCTGACCAATGTACAAAATTTTATAGTATTACCTATATATCTTTTATTTAAAAAGTCAATGACATCAAACTGCCCTCGCATGATTTTGCGCCATTTGGATCATTACTGGATTTGAGAATTAAAATTATCCCTGCACTTTTAGGCTTCTATTTATTGAAATGAGAAGCCTTATGTAGAGAGTAATGTCGTCTGTCTGTCCGTCCTCTCGTCCTTTTATTTTTCAACTTTTGATCATTTCTGACATCTGTCACGCCTCATAATTTTTGATCTGTGATGGATAGAGAAATAACCCTCTCAGTATTCCTCTAAGAACCATAACTTAAGTCCAGACGCCAAAAATCAGCCTGATTATAAAATCTCGAGAACCGTTCGACCGAAAGTGGCCGCAATTTTTGTTTATGTATAGAAGCACCGGACATCTGTGGAACCGGAGTTCCACGTCCGTACCTGTTGTAAAGCTTATTCTTTCCAAGAGCTTTGCATTAGAACATAATATGTTAGACTGTGTCATCCTCTTAGATGCAAAGGCTTTCACGGCCGGTGTTATGGTGCATCGTGTGGTTGGTTCTCGGGTTATAAGGTCGTGGTCGGAGTAGAGAAACTCTTGACGTTTCGTCTACAACTGCGGCAGACCAAGAAACTCCTCATACCCTGAGAAAAATCTTCCAGAATTCCTAAATTGTATGGTCTCCTGAAAATTCACAAAGAACATTTCTTTACGCCCTATAGTTAGTGCGTTCGGTTCTCCCACCCACAACCTAGCCAAATATCTTGCCAAGACTCTCCAACCTCTCACAGAGGCATCATCCTACGTCCGAAACTCTTATCATTTCCTAGAAATACTGAAAACCTTCCCTATACACAAAGGTGATATTATGGTCAGCTTTGATGTTGTTTCTTTGTTTACAAATACCCCTATTCCTGATACCCTACAGTTATTAAAGTCAAACTATAATATAAATAACAATATCCTCTCCCTAATAAATCATTGCCTATCCAATACCTATTTTACCTCCCAAAATATGAGTTCCCCACTTTCACTTGTCATTGCTAACCTTTTATGACCGATTTTGAAACCAAACCCCTCACCTCCTTTCACCTTAAACCTACCTGCTGGATATGATATGTAGATGACACTTTTGTTATCTGGCCTCATGGACATGATACCCTTCCAGAATTTCTTTCCCACCTCAACCAAATCCACACCAATATTAAATTTACCATGGAAAATAGTGGTACCTATACACAAGAAGGGAGATACAAACGATTGCGGCAACTACAGGGCAATATGCCTTTCTTCAATAGTACAGAAGATATATTCAAGAATACTAGAAAGAAGATTACGAGAAGAAGTTGAAGAAAAACTATGTGAAGAACAAGCCGCTTACAGGCCACAGAGGCAAACACAAGATCATATCTTTGTACTAAGAACAGTTACAGAAAAGAGATTACAACGGGGAAACCCTTTGTATCTAGCATTCATAGATATAAAATCAGCATTTGACACAGTACCCAAACAAACAATATGGAATGCGCTAGCAGAACTAAATGTATCATATCCACTACAACAGGCCATAAAAAGAGTATACGTTAATGCAAAAGGAAGAGTGCGAATTAAAGGGAAAGAATCTCAAAGCTTTAAAATGGAAAAGGGGATCAAACAAGGAGACTCACTGAGCCCCCTACTGTTCCTAATAGTAATGAATCAGATTATTCAGGAAGCAAAAGAACCAAGATTCAATGTGAAGGTAGGAAATTGGAATTTAGAGCCCATATATATACAATGCCTCATATATGCAGACGACATCGTGCTTCTAGCAGACTCAACTAGAAAACTACAACGAGCAATAAACAAATGGAATAGAGCGATAGAAAGAAGAGGTATGAAAATAAACACAAACAAGACTAAAATTATGAAAATCGAGAAAAATGATACAAACGAAAACACAAGAATAATATGCAATGGGGAAGAACTAGAATGGGTCAATAACTATGAATATTTAGGAACGATAATAAATAAAACCGGCACGATAGAACAGGAGATTCTGAATAGAAGAGATAAAGCAGGCAAAGTATATTATGCGATTAACAAATCAATAACAGCGAAAAAAGAAGTAAGCATGCAAACAAAGCTTAGGGTATACAAAAGCATATACACACCAGTATTAACGTATGGGGCGGAGAGCTGGACAATACAAGATAAAACCAGAAGCAAAATTACGGGGAGTGAAATGAAATATCTAAGAAGACTAGTAGGTAGAACAAAAAGAGATCGCATACGAAATACAATAACCAGAGAAGAAGTAGGTCAGCAACCGCTAATACAAGAGGTAGAGAAGAGACAATTACAGTGGTATGGGCACATAGTGAGGACGTCAAGAAATAGAGACCCCAGAAGAATTCTAGAAGCAAAGCCAGAGGGAACAAGAAGCAGAGGAAGGCCACGAGAAACATGAGAACAGAGCTTAGAAAAGAGGGTAGAACAGAGAGGAAAACACCTAAGATAAGTAAAAAGAAGGGCAGCCATCCGGGACAGCTTCCGGAAGTGGTTAGAGGACCCGACGCTTTAGGGCATAAGGGAGAAGGAAAAGAGAAGACCATGGAAATTGAACATAATAATTCCCTTCCCTGCCTAGATACTCTCATAACAAGAAATCCTTCTAATCACAGCTTGTATTACACTGTCTATAGAAAACCCACTCACACTAACCGCTACCTAAATGCCAAATCCCATCACCACCCTGCGCAAATCCATTCGGTTGCAAAATCCCTCATAACCAGATCCATCAGATTTTCCGATACGAAAAATCGCCAAACAGAAATTAAATCCAGTACCACCACCCTAATGCAAAATGGATATTCCAACAAATCCTTAACTAATTATATATATAAAAAAAATTATGAGTGCTGCTGCTGCTGTCACACAGGTCAAAGGTCAAATCGTTCGTGCCTTTCCGTGCCGACCCGAGCGCCTCCGAAGGACAAATTTCGGCCCGGCTGCAGGCGCGACCGAGGTAATATATTTCCGAAACCGCAAGCGATGGAAATTTTCGTTTGAGAGCGGGTAATAAAGAATAAAGCACTTATATATAAAAAAAATTATGAGTGCTGTCACACAGGTCAAAGGTCAAAGGTCAAAGTTCAACTCTAACTGGGTATACGTAAATGCGTTGTCATGGCAACGGCGTACGTCAATTATGTCAAACAGAGCTTTTAATCGTGTTTTATTATTTTAAAACTACTATGCGAAGGGGCTCAAGCATGTCGGAGTTGGACAAGCTGCGGGGGCGCTGCCAGACCTCGTTATATATAAAAAAAATTATGAGTGCTGCTGCTGCTGCTGCTGCTGTCACACAGGTCAAAGGTCAAATCGTTCGTGCCTTTCCGTGCCGACCCGAGCGCCTCCGAAGGACAAATTTCGGTCCGGCGACAGGCGCGACCGAGGTAATATATTTCCGGAACCGCAAGCGATGGAAAATTTTCGTTTGAGAGCGGGTAATAAAGAATAAAGCACTTATATATAAAAAAAATTATGAGTGCTGTCACACAGGTCAAAGGTCAAAGGTCAAAGGTCAAATTTCAACTCTAACTGGGTATACGTAAATGCGTTGTCATGGCAACGGCGTACGCCAATTATGTCAAACAGAGCTTTTAAATCGTGTTTTTATTTATTTTTAAAAACTACTATCTGCCAGACCTCGTATAATTAAAAATATAAATAAAAACACTAACTCTCAATCCCCAAACCCTCCTGACATACAAAAAGCATTCCTACCTTACAGCAGAGGCATCACCGATAGAATAAGCCGCATACTAATGCGGCAAAATATACGCACGGTCTTTACGACCAATAAGGAGTGTACGAAACACCTTGTGGAGACTTCCAAAGGACCTATATAGTCTAGCCGAATATATGAGCATTCTTTGGCTGTACGGAATGGCGGTAATGGTTCGGCACTTGCCAAATACAACAAAGAAACACAAAATTAATTTCTCTGGAGTTAAAACCATTGCCCCCATTTCCCATTTCACCAGCAGAATAGTAAGTGAGGCAATTGAAATAGAAAAACGCCCACAGAGCCTCAACACAAGAGATGACAGCCAACGTTTCTCCGTCATATGGAAATCCCTTATTACCCTGCACGGCCAATTAAGCAGTACCCTTTATCCAACAAACTTTCCCCAACCCAACGAATCTCCCGCCAAACAAACTTTCACTTCCAGCCCCATAAAAGATCAAGCAGGACACACGAAAGGTCAGTCTTACTCAAAGACTCGTAGCTCTCCTTGGGGAATAGGCAGATTGAGACCCCGAGTGAAAATCATCTTAAATTAGACGCGGTTCATCCCGTGAACTAAGTTGTTTTGTGTGTGTGTGTGTGTGTGTGTGTGTGTGTGTGTGTGTGTGTGTGTGTGTGTGTGTGTGTGTGTGTGTGGTGCGTGGGTGCGTGGGTGCGTGGGTGCGTGCGTGCGTGCGTGCGTGCGTGCGTGCGTGCGTGCGTGCGTGCGTGCGTGCGTGCGTGTGCGTCGTGCGTGCGTGCGTGCGTGCGTGCGTGTGTTCGTGCGTGCGTGCGTGCGTGCGTGCGTGCGTGCGTGCGTGCGTGCGTGCGTGCGTGCGTGCGTGCGTGCGTGCGTGCGTGCGTGCGTGCGTGCGTGCGTGCGTGCGTGCGTGCGTGCGTGCGTGCGTGCGTGCGTGCGTGCGTACATACATACATACATACATACATACATAGACATATACATATACATATACATATATTTCTGGAGGAATAGTAAATATTTTAGGGGGAGGTAGTAGAGACGAATTGTAATAAAAAATTCCATATAACATGTGTCCAATTTTTAATGTGGCCAGATATACAGCTGTTGGTATCTAACCTAGTGCAGTTTTTGAAATATATATATATACACTTAAAGGGCACAGACATATGGATAAGTGAAGATTATTCTAGGAAAGTAAGAGCAAAGGAAAAAGCTAGGATACTATCTAAAAAAAGCAAAGGAAGAAGGATGTGCGGCAAAAATAAGAGATAATAAACTAGTGGTAGATAACAAAGAATTTAATTTAGAAGAGGATGAAAAATGTCCATTTTACAGAATAATAAAGTAAGTAATAAAGAACAAAAGACGAGAACAGTTGCGAATGATAACAAATACGGCATGGCGATCAAAAAACGAATGAGCAGAAGAAAACAAGCAGAATCAAAGAAGACAAAAGGATATGGAAAAGTATATAATTTTTAAAAATGTATAGATAAAAAGCACAAAAGAAATTAAAAAAATAAGATAAAAATAGGGACTTGGAACATAAAAACATTATTAAAAGAGGGAAAAATGATGGAAGTTGTAAAAATAGCAATAAGATATCAAGTAGATGTGACTGGTGTTCAAGAGATACGATGAAAGGCGGAGGGAGAAATAATCAAAAAAGATTTCACAATGTTATACTCGGGTGAAAAAAAACAAGGATCAAATGGAGTTGCCTTTTATATTAAAAATAAAGCAAAAGAAAAAATATTATGTGTAGACTAGCTTACATAAGAATTGCAGTGAAATCAGCAAACATTATCAATTATAAATATATATGTTCCGACAGAGCAAGCAAATGAAAAAGACAAAGACCAAGAACTGGAAAGGCTAACAGAGAAAGTACCAAGGCATGATATGATATTAGTATTAGGAGACTTTAATGCTCAGATAGGCAAGAAAGAATTCACAAGTAGAGTGGTAGGAAAAGATACGGTACGCAATGATACAAACGACAATGAAAACAAATTGTGTGAATTTGCAGCATCAATAAACATGGTAATAAGCAGCACGAAATTTAATTACAAAAGAATACACAAAATAACCTGGATAATACCAGGAAGAAGCAATACAGAGGGAAACCAGATAGATCATACATTGGTAACAAGAAAAAATGCTACATCAATAAGGAATGTAAGATTTTTAGGAGTGCAAATGCAAACATTGACCATTTTTTAGTGATAGCAACAATAAAACAAAAATTCAACGAACAAAGTATAAAAGGAGGAAAAGAGAAACGTCGGGCAATAGACAAGTTTACACAAGAAGAAATAAAAACAAAATACAAAGAAGCAACGCGACAAAAATCAGGAAAAGTAGAAATAAAAGAAGCTGTAGACAGTAAGTGGACAAAAATGAAACACAACATAAATATAATAGATATAAGTAAAAAACGAAGACAAGTGCGTTTTGACAAGGATTGTAAGAAGGTAATAGAGCAAAAATAGGGCGAGAATAAAATGGTTAAGGACGAATGCTGTAGAAGACGTAAATGAATATAAGAAAAAAGAAAGAAATCGAATAAAATATGTAAACAAAAGAAAAACGAATGGATAAGCAAAATAATGGAAAATATGGAGAAAGATAGCAAGAAAAATAATATAAAGGAGTTATACAGGAAAATAAGAAAGCAAAAACCAGAGAATAGAATAAGAAGCAAAGGAATGAAAGATGGAAACGGAATGTTGCAAAGCAGCGCAGAAAAATGAAATGAATATGGAGAGAAAACTTTCAAAATCTGCTGTGTACACCATATTATAACATAACAAGGACCCAGAAACATAAGAAGGCAATTGTGAAAACAGAGAGGAAATACAAGTAACAGAACTAACGTATGAAGAAACCAAGGAGATAATAGCAAGACAAAAAAATTGAAAAGCTTCAGGAATAGATCAAATATATGCAGAAATGATTAAGAACAGTGATGAAAGTATGCAAAGAACACTATATGAGAAAATAAAAGAGATCTGGAATACAGAAAGAATACCAAGAGAAAATATGTAGTAATTATAGATTGTGCTACTAAACTCAGCTTATAAAATATTCTCCACAATGCTTCAAAGAAAACTGACAATTTATGAAAATAGATGTTCACATAATCGTCCTTTTGTGCTTGCAGTTCATCGAATCGTTAAAAATGTTGATAGGGGTTTTACTGTTCACGAGGCACAAATACAAACAAGATGTTAAAATGTAAGAAATGCAAAGAACTTTGTTGCGATAAGATAGCGTTGCAAAAGCTCCGAATTTATCGATTGCTCGTCGAGGCTTAGAAGAGCAACAATTTGGCGTATTTTGCGAAAAGATTTGGGTTTGTACTCGTACAAGATTATGTTGCCCCAAGAGCTGAAGCCACTAGACCATCGTAAGCGCCGTGACTTTTCTGCTTGGCTTCTAGAGCAACTTGAAATGGATTATAATTTTGAACAAAAACTTTTCTTCTCAGATGAAGCTCATTTCTGGATAAGTGAATATGTTAACACACAAAATTGTAGTTTCGGTACAAAAACAATCTACAATAAATTTACGAGAAGCGCTTGGATCCGCACTAGGTCACGCTATAGTGTGGTTAGTGACATGGTGGCATCATCGGACCATTCTTTTTCCAAAACGAGATAGGAGTTGCAGTTAGAATGACTAGTGAGCGGTACAGAATGATGCTAACAGATTTTATGGCCAAATTTAGATGAAATTAATTGAGAAGACATGTGATTCCAACAAGATGGCTCTCCATGTCACACTGATAACGTCACTATGGACATATTGCAAGAGAAGTTTGGTGAAAGGATAATTTCAAAAATGCAACTGTTAGTCGGCCTCCAAGAAGTTGTGATTTCACTCCTCTAGATTACGTTTTGTGGGATCATTTGGAATCTATAGTCTATGCAAACAAATTACGAATTCTTGATGCATTAAGATCGAACGTCAAACGCTGCATTTGTGACATTACACTTGAGTTGTTGCACAAAGTCATCGAATTTGCTCTTGTGATACGAAGTCGAGGTGAAAATTCATTTAAGTTTGAAGCCACACAAAAGAAACGCGTGGACAATGAACAAATAAAGGTGAAAAATTGTAAAACCTATTATCTTGTTACGGTAATTCTGATAAAAAGCTTTTTACTTTGCAAGATACATTTAATAGCAACGATGACCGTTGTTGGTCAATACTTATGAGCAGTATCCCTATATCAGACAAGATTTTTAAACGATATTAGAATTCATTTTCTGTGTTGGTTTGTAGTGCAACAGCAAGACCATTTCGCAAATTTATGAATGTTTTTATTTCTGTTTGTTTGTGTGTATATATATATATATATATATATATAAAAAAATGGGTGTACAAATAAGTTTCCGCCGTTTTCAAAAGATGGCGCCACCGATAAGATACCATCGAAATTGTCAGCTGTAAAAAGTCGTATAGTATATGTTGACATCTGGCAACAGTATAACCTTTTAATACCTCTGACTTTTTGCTAGCATCACTTAGTTTTCATCGTGTTAAGATGTCAAGTTTTGAGCCAAATAAGCGTCATTTGCGGGAATTGCTAATTTACTTCTTAAATTTAAAGAAATCTGCAGCTGAGGCGCATAAGCTACTCGTAGAAGCATACGGTAATGTTAATTTGAGTAAGAGAAGTTGTCGGGAGTGGTTCCAGAAATTTAAAAGTGGTGATTTTGACGTGGAGGACAAAACACGTAGTGGAAGGCCCAAAGTGTATGATGACACAGAATTGGAAGCTTTACTGGAGGAAGATCCGTGCCAAACGCAAGAAGAACTTGCACAAGAGTTAGGAGGGACTCAGCAAGCTATTTCACAACGTCTCAAGGCCCTGGGTATTGTTCAAAAGCAAGGAAATTGGGTTCCTTACGAACTGAAGCCAAGAGACGTCGAGCGTCGCTTATTCGCTTGCGAACAATTGCTCAAAAGGCAAAATCGCAAAGGATTTCTGCATCAAATCGTGACGGGAGACGAAAAATGGATCCAAAATGGACAACCCAAAGCGTAGGAAGTCATGGGGTAAGCCCGGGCATGCCTCTACTTCGATGGCCAAGCCAAACATTCATGGCAAGAAGCTAATGATGTGCATTTGGTGGGATCAGCTTGGAGTAATCTATTACGAACTACTCCAACCTAATCAAACCGTCCGGGGAACGTTACCAACAACAACTGATGCAATTGAGCCGAGCATTGAAGATTAAACGTCCACAATATGCCAAAATGAGAGCACGACAGCCGCGACGTAAAGGCCTCGGCCTGCCAGACTAACGCGCGGCGGGCCCTGGGTTCGACTCCCAGGTCAAAAATAACGGCAAACATCGAGTGCTCTCCGGCCATCATACGAACACCTTTGGCGGTCGTAAAGTACATTCTCCTTCTTCTAACGGGTCAGACTAGCCACCTGCCCGGGGTACGCCCAACATGGCTCATAGTACTACACGAAATGTGTAGTCAGAAACAGGCTAATAGCGTACATAAGAGTAGAAGAAGAAGAATATGCCAAAAGGCATGATAAAGTAATTTTTCAGCATGACAACGCTCGGCCACACGTTGCAAAAATCGTAAAGGAAACGTTGGAAGGACTGAATTGGGACGTCCTACCCCACCCGCCGTATTCACCAGACATTGCTCCTTCAGATTACCACCTATTCCGGTCGATGACTCATGGTCTGGCTGAGCAGCACTTCACTTCTTACGAGGAATTGAAGAAATGGGTCGATTCGTGGATCGCCTCAAAGACGAGCAATTTTTAGACGGGTATCCACTTGCTCGAAAGATGGTCAAAAGTAGAAAGCGATGGGCAATATTTTGAATGACATTATTTGTACCTTTTTTACAATAAATTTTAATTGTTTATAAAAAACGGCGGAAACTTATTTGTACACTCATATATATATATATATATATATATATATATATATATATATATATATATATATATATATATATATATATATATATATATATAACACATTTAAATTCAAAAGCAAAGAAGATTTATCTTCGAAAAGATGGTTAATTTGGGACAAAAGCATGACAGTAGAGTATTTTGAAGAAAGTTGTAAACATCTCTGAGATTTTCAATATTTGATATTAAAGCAGTTGATTGATTCCCTTCAATTTTGGATATAAATCTTTTCTAAACATTTATATTTGACAAAAGTTTATACGAACTTGAAATATTTATTGTCTAAAACTAATGAAATTAAACAGCTTAAATTGAGACGTAAAAGAGTAATTTAAAAACCACCATTTTATTTACTATTAATACAAATGGTCTTTATTGCATTTCCTTTGTTTTACGGCTAATTGGACTTGGTGTTAAACTTTTGATTAATGTTGTTTTATATTTTTTTATTTGAATAATATATAAAACCAACGTACATCTAGTCCAAAGTCCGGAGAAATTTATTTTAAAAAATTCTTATGTTGAACTTGTTCAAACCTAATTTAAATGAGAGGACAAAAAGTGCGGCAGTTGAATGCCTCGCCAAATATTCGCGGGATGCCAGGCATTCGTTCAGGTAATTCCATCAGCCGGGCGCTTTCTGTGCTTTTATTAAAGAGCGCAGCAGCTGCAACATGAACACGTGCCACGAGGGACAAGAGAGGCAAACAGAGGGGAAGCTGTCAGATTATATGGCTGCTGCTTTGCAAAACTCCGTTGACTTCGGAACCGCCACTCCACTTTTTTGTTCATAACGGATAACCTTTGGTGTAATGTTTCCGTTTTTTGCACGAATGTTTTATTTAACGATATTATGAAAGACAAGCAAAAGTTACACTTTTAAGTATAATAATGCAGAATAATTTATATATGAATGTCTGTTGCATAATTTGGAAAAACACTTTTACATGGTTTATTGTTATACCCTGCAATAACATCACCCCCATGCAATTAAACGATAGCATTCGTTATTGTAATGAGCATGTATTTCATTGTTCCAGGCAACCACAAGAAAAGCACTGGAGCCAACAATGCTAATGACACTAATAAACCAGTACCCATGGGACAAAAGAACTTGCTAAACAGCATACGGATCCCTTCGAAGCAGAAACAGGACATTTAATAAAATTAAAATGCGTAATGCATTGTGTCGCTCCTTTATTGGTACCCTAACCGTCTCCAGTGGCGTAGCACATCGGGGTTTTTTTTTATACAGCATATACAACTGTGCACTCAAATGTTTTTTTTTATTAACAGAGTTTATTTACAATCTGTTTCAAGCGAACAATATGTAAATGGTCTAATATATGTTAATGGACCTACAAACAAGCCAAAATCAATCCATTAACCATTCTATTAATTATATAATTAATGGACTAATTGTATGACTATAATATATTATAACATCGTATATGCAGTGAAAATATAAATCTAATCATACCTAGTGGACAGGTCAGAGGATTTGAAACGTTTCAGTTTTATTAAGGTCGTTTTGTGTTACATAATTAGGTAAATATCACGGTGCATTGAAAATACTAAGCACTTTATTCTGGAATCTTTAAAGGATTTTTACGTTAGAGGAACTGGCAGTACCCCACAGACGAATATCATACGTCCAGATTGGACAGAGAATTGCCTTATCAAGGTTTGTTTTCCATTTTTAGTTGGGAAGCGCTTCCCAGAAACAATTTTTTTTAAGTTTGGGAACAGATGGAAGTCTGAGGGTGCCAAATCAGGAGAATAGGGGGGATGGCTGAGCAAATCATACCCCAAATCCCGCAGTTTTCCTTCGCCAGCGCAGGTGCGTTGTCCTGGTGAAAGATAATTTTTTACTTCTTCAAGCCAGGCCTCTTCTCGCGAATTTTGGCATTCAGCTTGCCAAGAAGGTTGGAGTAATATTCGCCTGTAATTGTTCTGCATTTTGCAAGATAATCAATTAACAGGATTCCTTTCGCATCCCAAAACACGCTGGCCATGACCTTTCCGGCAGATGTGATCGACTTCGCTTTCTTTGGCGCTGAACCACCGGATTCCACCCACTGCTTGGACTGCTGTTTCGTTTCTGGCGTGTAGTGGTGGACCCATGTCTCATCCATGGTGACAAATCGCCGCACAAAATCGGTCGGATCCCTGTTGAATCGGCCCAAAGATTGCTGCGAAGATCGTTTGCGCATTTGCTTTTGATCGGCATTCAGCAAATGCGGCACCCATCTTGCGCAGAGCTTTCGCTTCCTTAATTCTTCGTGCAAGATGTTTCGCACCCCTTGTTCCGATATTCTCACAGCCTCAGCTATCTCACTCACCTTCACTCGCCTATCGTCCAACACGATATCATGCACTTTTTTTATGGTTTCCGGTGTGGTTGCGGTTTTTGGCCGTCATTCACGTGGGTCATCTTCGAGGGATGTGCGACCACGTTTAAATTCAGTTGCCCACTTTTTAACAGTTGACATGGAAAAAGCAGAGTCCCCGTAAACTTTTGTCAACTTCGGATGAATTTCCTTAGGGGTTAATCCATCCAAAACGAAGAATTTTATAACCGCACGATATTCAAGTTTATCCATTTTAACAAAAAACATGCAACATGCCTACTGAAAAAATTCGTGTAAACAAACTACTTGAGCGAACAAGTTGAAACTAGTTATACGAACTAATGACACGTGCACCCAAGCAGGAAGCATAATTGTTTGCCGATTGCAGCACCATCTCTGTGTCAGGACGAGAACTTTTTACCTTACCCTCGTATATCTATTTGGACGTGTTACCCTGGATTTTTCACCTTCTCAGCTAATCTGCAACCAAGGTTAGATGATCCTGCACGTATGTAAAAGCAACAGCAGGGTCGACATCTAAGGCTAGGATAGCCGTATTATCCGCAAATGTGGGAGAGGTTGTTAGATTAGTTGTGGGAATGTCAGATGTGTAGAGCGTATACAAAAAAGGTGCAAATTTGAGATTTCCTCTCCCCGCTTGACTAGGAACCATTTACTATTTAGATAGAATTTCATGATTTCGTAGAAATGATACAGCAAAACTTTTTTACGTTTATAACATAGACCCTGTGCCAGAGTTTATCAATTGCGTGCTCGACTAAAAAAAAAAATAGATGAACAATACTTTTTAGGTTCGTCTCTCTTGTACTGTATTGATTTCGAAATCCAAACTGGTGATTTAGTATGAGTTTTCTTTTTTTAGTGTTAGTTTGAGTTGTTTGATAAGTAGATTATCAAATAGATTAGATAGTACCGACAATAGACTTATCTGTTTGTACGATTCTACATTGTTTTTTCCCGACTTTGGTATTATGGTTATTTCAGCCACTTTACATCAGTTAGGAAAGTATTTTAATCTAATGGTAAGAATGGTATTAGATATAAAGATTATAGCTTTAGAAATTTGGGCAAAACTTCTTGCAGTACTTTTCCAGTAATTAAGTCTCTGTCTGGTAATTTTTTTGGATTAAGTTGTGTTCTAAACCTTGTGTTAGTTCTAGCAGTGTAAAATTTGTAATAGGCATTTCCATTTAGAATAGTGCCTCTAGTAAATTATAGACTTCACTTTCTTCAGCTGTCCTTAGCGGTAAGGGAAACGGCTTAAACACATTTTCTAGATGGTTAGCGAAAGATTTTTCTTGCCATTTCTAACCTACCTTCACTTTTCGTCTTTGACAGGTGGCAACGCCTGTCGTGGTCGTTTTATTGTTCGAATGGATTTTTACAAAGAGTAATCAGTAGGTTCTCTACCAGTGAGATTGATGAGATATCAATTGATTTTTAATGTCTACCAATAATTTTTTAAGGTTATGTGCTGCCTTATTAAACTTCCTTTTGTCTGTTGCCGATCGCGTAATTTTTTCCTTAACTCTTACTAAGCAGACATCTGTCACTTCCGCTGCATGAACATCAGGAGATGCTTGCCAAACGGCTTTTTGTATGTTTTTTATGGACTGCATTATCTAGGTTTGTTTTAGATTTTAGCGTTACATCCAAATTGATTGCTTCGTCCAAATGTATTCTAAATGTATCCCAGTCAGTATGACTGGAGTACAGCGTTGATTGTTTTTGTTTCTGTAGTATTTTTGTATACACAGTTATCACAACGGCAGAGTGGTCCAAAAGTTGCTATAATGTTATGGAATTATGTTAAATCTAGAGTTTATGATCAGTTCATTTTCAAAATATTGTTGAAATGCCACATATTAATATTACTGCGGAAATAAAGAAAAATTAAAACTAATAATGATAATCAAAACAACCTAAACCATTACACAGTAGATAAGATTGAGCAGTATGATAATACATAAGTTTGTTTTAATATTATAACTCCATTAGCTATACAATCAACTTGGAATATCCCAGGCTATAAGTACATTATATTTTAATAATAATACCCACTTCCTAATTTCATTAGATAAGTACACTAGTTTTAGTTATATTTTATATTGTTGTATATTAATTTCTGAATTTGTTTAGTAGATCTAACGGTTTAAATCTTTTTCGTCGTTTCCTTTCGTTATCTCCATTTAACAAATTTGTGATTAATTATATATTTTTTTGCGAATTTGTAACTTACTGTAGGTATACTTAAGTATTTGTGTAACAGTGCGTTTAGAATGTATCAATGAGTGTTTACTATGTAATTAGAACACTATATTCTGGAAACGTTGCACTATTTCAATACTCGATGAGCTGGCCGATCCTCAACGAGATATTCTATATATTCAAATAGGCTTTAGGATTATTTTACACAATAGGAGTTTGTTGTTTAATGATAGCTTCGAAGTTCTTCTTAGTAACCAGTACATCTGCTTGTATTTTATATCATGTTGTTTTGGACTTCTATTTAGGTTGGATCCAAGATATTTGACTTTAGTTGCTTAGAAGATTTGAGAACCATTTAAAGTAATTGGAAGATAGCTACAGCGTTTCATAGTGAACGTAATATGTGTGGATTTTCATTGCCTTTAATTCATCATTTCATTAGCTATGATTTAAACGGTATAGGTTTGCAAATTTGCAAATATTAGCGTCACAACGCTTCCAAGGTCGGTCTGCTATGAGCTCTAGGAACGTCAGGATTGCTGTTTTTGTGAACCTGCTGTTAGTACTTGTGTCACAACACGCAATGGAGAAAACTATCGAACAATGTTACGCGATCAAGTTCTTTGCTATACTAAACAAGACCCACCAAATGATTCAGACAGTCTACAGGACTCTGCTCTCTTCTCAAGTTTCCAGGTGGTTGAAGTCGTTTAAAAATGGCCGGGACGAGGCGGAGGGTCACCCCTGCTCTGAACGACCGTCAATTAGCAAAAGCGGCAAAAATGTATCTTGTGTTCGTAATATTTTAAATACCGATTGTCGAATGAGTATTCAAATGACAGCAAGGACTCTCAGGATTTCAAAACCATTCTCAGCTACACCGCTCTGCGTGTCCAAAGGTTTCTGGCCAAGCTCAGCTTGGCAACGTTGCCCTAGCCCCTCTGCAGCCTTGACCTGGTTTTGGCAGACTTTTTTTTTGTTTCCGAGGATCAAGTCTGCCCTGAAAGGAACACGTTTTGGAACCATTGAAGCTATTCAAACCGCCGTGACCAAGGCTCTAAACAAGGTCCCCGTCGATGCCTTACAGGATGCGTACTGTGCATGGAAAAATCGGTGGCAAAAGTGTGTGGATCCCTAAGCGGAGTACTTTGAAGAATTTAAAGCATTTGTAAAGATATCGGAAATGATTTTTTTTACAAACTTAGTTGAATTATTTTTGTACAAACCCTGTATGTTCGTACATCAAAATTTGATGATGTTATCAAAATATTTTTAAGTTATTTGAAAATCATATACATCGTGGTACAAGTGCATTAAATTCTTATAGATCCTATTTTAACCTTTATATAATAAGTGCCGTTTTAGTGAATGGAATATTGTACACCTTATCAAAGTGTGCGTTGATAAAAAATTATCTTACTTGGGGTGTCGGTACCTTCTGTCTGACACAGCTTTTGATGATTAAACTAAGAAAATCTTTTTCACAATATGAAAACGTTCCTTATATTAAACCAACTAAAGTAACAAAAATTGTAAGTATTGTAAGTATTTTAAGTTAAGTGATTGAGTTGCCTTTTGTATTATAAGTCATAGAGCTGCTTCAAATATAATAAATTTAATGCATCTGCTGGCTTTCTTGACTGCGCTCATTACGTTTATCAGGCACACTACCGGAAGTGGTCTTGATGGGACCACTGAACCTATTTTCAATTTCTTTTATTTTCTCTTCAAGAGCATCGATTTTCTCGTCGTGTGCTATTTTTACTTCATTAATTTCGTTTTTGATTTGTTATCGGACTTCGTCAATTTTCTATTTTGACTTAGTTCATTCTGTCGACCCATTTTAATTTTATTGTAAGACAATTTGATTGACTGTCTTTCTACAGTAAATTTTAGCCAGATATTGAAAAAATTTAAATATATTTTTACTTGATTTTTTAGTTTTCCACAAATATTCGAAAGGTGCTATTATTTTATACAGAATCAAATAAATGCAAAATGTTTGTGGAGTAATTTATATATATTTGGGAATAAAAACATTAAAATAAGTATTGCGACACAAGTGAATACAAAATGTAAATTTAAACATAGAGATTTAATTTTTAGTCTGTAACAAATAAACATAACATAATACAAAGGTGAACTTGTAAATATAGAAAAAAATTTCAGCAAAATACTAGAAGATATAATATAGGGTCTACTAGAAAAAACTAAACTAACAATCATTTGCTGACAGTTGAGATGTTTACATTACAATTGGAGCACACAATGAAACACCAAAAGAATAAAATAATAAGTCCAAAATAATTCCGAAGTATCCATAGAGATTTATTGGTCTGAATCATAACATACAGTAATGTAAATATGAAACAGCATTACTAAATTAATTTGTCACTAGAAAATATAAAGCATAAAATCATTTTATTGAATGTTATTACATTAAATATGGACATCACATTATGAATCGACAAAAAAATATGTCAAAATAATTACAATAAATGTTGTGGTCTTGAAGATATCAGTGAACAGAATTACGTAATTTTATATATCCAAATATATTGAGTTATTTAATTGAAATGAGATTTTATATAGAGATAATCTGTAGGCATAAAAAATTTCTGAAGAATTAATAATTAGAATAAGTTAGCTCTATAAAGGTGGTTTAAATTGACTGGATAAGATTATGAGTAAAAATATTAACAAAATATGAGTTATTTATGTTTGGACCGCATTGCGTAGCAGTTGTGCGACCTTGAAAGAGTAGAGACAATCTTTATCCTCCTTCCTACTCGGGTAGAATTTATTTAGTCATGTTTGAAAGTTACTACAATGATGAGCGAATAGAAGGCACCGTGGAACAACGCATTGTAATCAAATTGCTTATTGGAGAAAACGCCCCTCTGCTGAAATTTACCACAGACTCCAATAACTGTATGGGAAAGAGTTTGTCTCACGGACCCGTGTTCTTGAGTGGTGTAAGTGCTTTAGAAAGGCAAAGAGTACGTGGAGAATGAACCACATGATCGTCGGCTGCAAACATTCCGCCACTGAGCCAAACACTGATTGTGCAGACGCGCTTATTTCCGAGAATAAGCGCAGCATTATCAAGGAACTTAGATCAATGCTGTCCATCAGTATTGGTAGTCTAAAAGACATCGTAAAAAAACACCTGCACTATCGCAAGGTGAATTCACGGTGGGTACCACGAACTCTGATGGTTGTAAACAAAATGGTGCGCATGCAAGCTACCAGTCGTTTCCTATAGCAGTTTGAACACAGATGAAGCATTTTTTAAGTTCATAGTGACCACCAATGAAAGATGGACGCACTACTTTATCTTCAAATCCCAGCAGACACCACGCAAGTGGCGGCATATCAGTTCTTTCAAAGCCCAAAAGAGCGCGGAGAAAAAGTGAAGGCAAAGTTCTTCTGCAACTAACAAAGGATTATTCATATAGATTTTCTGACAGTCGTCAGAACAGTCAATGCAGCTTATTACTCAGACCTCTTGGCAACAGACATGAAGGAAAAAATCCGATTCAAATGGAAAACAGGTGGAAAGCCTTTCTCCAAAACAATTCACGCTCCTATACGGCTAAAACAACAATAGAAACCCTCCAGAAATTAAAATCAAACCTTCTGCCACATCATCCATACAGTCCTGATTTGGCCCCAAGTGATATCTACCTGTTCGTAAGCTTCAAATCAGACTTGCAAGGCATGCGGTTTGCGAACAACAAAGACTGTTGGGTTGTGGATTCGCCGCCAACTAAGAGCCTTTTTTGAAAAGGGCATCAGGATGTGTTCAGAACGTTGGGGAAAATGTTTTGACTACGGAGGGGAGCCCATTAAGACTGACATATGCAAGTGTTTGACAATTTGTTTTTTTTTTGTAAAAAAATCAGTCCCGGTCATATTTGAATCACCTTGTATCTTCGGCACTGTGTCCGGTCGTTGCTTACCATCTCTGATGCGGGACGCTGTGGCAAGCACCGCGCCTTAGAGACCGTCATTATTACCTTTTGCTCGAAATGAACACAGGTACTCAATTATTTATAGTGACTGAGTAGGCTGCCCACCAGGCATCGGAGAGCTCCGAGAAATAAACTCGGGTCCGCCCACACCCCAGCCCTACCCTCTACCGCGAGACTACGCTGGCGATAGCGCTTCAAATAAAGTGTCTTAAAATGCTAACGACGGTTACAAAAAAATACCAAAAAAATCAAATTTGATGAAAAGTAAAATCTTTGCATTGGAGGATGGTATGGGATTGATACCTTAGGCTTAGACTTAAGGTAGAAGTCAATATAACTACCAAATATGGAAACCCTATCTTACCTGCCATACTTTATAATGGGCGCCTCTTCTGACGTTAATATCGAGGAAGCTGGGCAAATATTAAAGCACTTGATAAGAGCTTTCAAATGATGTATTACATGTGTTTGTAACCCTACATGCAACATGATAAAAAATAACAAAACTCAATCTAACCATAGATTTTTCGCTCATTTCTCGGCCATCATACATGATTTTGAGAATCTTATAGTATTGTTGAAAAGGGCATGTAACAAGCTTTCAAATGATACCAAATTTATGTCTCTACGTTGACTTTGATTTTTGACCATTTTTGTTAGTTTTTGGTCATTTTTGAGGTTAAAACAATTTTTACAGGGTTACAACCCTTGACACTTTTGTTCTATTTGTCGAGACCTTTTAGAAAGTATATATATTGTGGGACCAGAAAACCAAAATCGCGTCCTTCTCGTTATTGCGGTCATAGGTATCACTCCCATACCATCCTTCTAAAGGATAAAGAAGAGATCCATATAATGGTCTACCAATATAAGAATTGGAAAGCAGGAATTGATAAAAGGGATGTAGAAAACAGACTACGTAAAACACGGAATGGTAACTTTAAAAAAATTAAATTAAGTAGAAATTAGATTGACGAAATGGATAAAATAAATAAATGCTCACTCAAAGAGTGTAGCTAAATATAGAAGTCATTAAAATTTATTTTATCACTACAAAGAAAAGGATATCGCATTACCATATAATGAACTAATCATTATTCAATAAATATAAAATATCGTTTTTATAATCATAAGTTACGAGAATTTAGGTAGGGTAATTTTGGCCAGCAGCACTATCAAATTCCAAATTATTTTAGATATAGAGTACAAGCATCTACAAACGTTGCGAAAAGAAAGTTTCTTCTACGCGATGTGTATTAGTTATTTATTTGACCTTAATTTTTATCCAGTGAGAAATGTTTTAAGTTTCGGGAACAAATGATAATCTGAGGGAACTAAACTAGACAGGATAAATGCGAAAGAATTTCAAACCTTGGAACAACCAATTTTTGCTCAGAGGCACGATTTGAATGTGCTGATGTGTGGTTGCAGTGAAACAATACATTTTTTTGGACATTCTAGTGCGTTTTCCTGTCATCGCTGCCGCCAATCTCTCAAAAAGTGCACCTTCAATCATTGTTCTGTCGTAATTGAACTCGTTTACTCGAAATCGACCGGTTTCAAAGAAAGGAAGAACTTGAGCAAAACAGGAAAGAAATTTTATCTATTTTATATTGTTATTCTAAACGCTTTAAGTAATAGTTAAATGACAAATTACTGTCGAAATGACTTGTAACTGTAGAATATCGATCCATAAAAAACCTTATGGCCACATGTGGAGTTGTTACTATCACCCACTGTAACTACCTATACTTATTAAATCACCTGGACACTAACTCGTATTTTCATCAAACAATAAGAACCAGATGATGTATTGGTATTATTTTTAAATCTATTTCTGTCATATAAAAATATGTATGAGTTGAATGTAACAAAGCCTCAGTACTAAAATTGTTTCCAAATTTTAATAGAAGAGAAGACCTACTTCTTCATCAAATATATTTAGATATCTTTCTTGATATGCATTTTTATTTGTGAGAAATTATAATAAACTGTATTCATCTAAAATTTTTAAATGGCTAATATTTAAACTATTCAATGGATACTTTTTATTTTATAAAAGACTTTTCGGTAGTTAAGAACATAATTAGCTGTTTAGAAATTCTTCCCTTGTCCACAGATAGAACAACCTGTAAATATTTAAGGCGATATCTACTGTTCCGTCTAATTCATTTTTTAAGCCAATACATGTACGTAAATTTGCAAACTACAATCTTCTCATGGTTATCCCAGAATTTATTCATTATTGTTATTAAGTGTACCAATTAAACTAAAGTTCAGGCCTCACTATTTAGTAAATTATCTCTTAGCACAAATTTTATACCAAATTAAAACATTAATAATTAGTTTTAATTTTATTTGTTTTGATCTGCAAGAGTTATTACATGTTATTATCTTTATCAATGCACGTTTGACTTATTTTTTGTTTAATTTGTATTTTAACTATTGTTGTTTTTAAGATTTATTGAGCCTACAATATTTTTTTCATTTTCTGTTACCTTTTGTGTTTCTCATTATCCTTCTTAGTATATTTATTTATATTTGGGGGTTAAGTTGATTCTGTTGCATGAATATTTATTTTTGCGTTTTGAATATTTTTTATCTTTTTTGTACTTAAGGTAATCTCTTCTAGCTTAGCAAAAATAAATTTAACTGGATTGTATTTTGTCTTTTTTAGTCCTACATATCTGATACTTGTTGATACAATTTTTGCTAATTTGTTTGTGTGTTTTACTTACAATCTTATTTATATTATATAATTTTCTGTTTTGCTGACTATTTGTTTTTGTTTTTTTAATTCATTCAATTGATTGTAGTAATTTCCACTTTTTAATTATTTTTTGTTTATGAAATTAAAATAATTTTTTACATGAAACTGGAGTGGACTGAAATAAAATTGTATATTTCTTATTTCTTAATGTAGCATATATAGTAATTTATATTAGAAACAAATAACATTAAAGGACATTCCGTTTTAAGATTTTTCTTGTGTTTATGATCTTTTTCTGAGTCGCCCTTGTAGATCTATCAAATTAATAAAAACTGAGTTTCTGAATAAAATTATTTCTTTTATTAAGAAGTTTTTGTAGCTTCGGCAGATCCTGCGTAACGGCAAATTTATGCGCACGTCTATGGTATCTACCCCATGCTAACATATGACGTTAGGCATATGCAGCTGCTGTCCCCAGTCTACCGTTACGAACAGCCCACCTCCAGCAGACACCAGTCGTTACACACGAGCCAACCGAGCACACACCAACGGTTTTGTCATTCAAAGGCCGCCGCCCGGCCAGTGATAACACCAGCACCCGAACCATGGACCTTTAAAAATGGCGCAACAGAACTACTACTCGAACCCGGCGTTCTGTCAGCAAAGTGAGTTCTGCGGAAGCCGCGTAAGCCCCCGCAAGGGGCTGAGCCCGCCGAGGACCCAGAGCTGCCGGCAGTCGCCGGTCGGTGCCCAGTCTCCAGCTCGTGTAGTCGACAATTCCTACATTGTGCGCGAGGATTTGCCCCCAAAGCCCGGCCCCAAGCCGGCAAAGTATTGCAACAATAGCGATAACTACCAGGAGCAGGATTTTTACGAGGAGATTCTGGTTGACGATGCAGGATTTGTTAAACAGAAGAAAGTAGTGATGGTATCTTCCAGCGATAACCGGAACGGAAATGCTTCCCAAAGATATATCTACGTACCCCCCGATGATAACGAAACTGCACGGCGACAAGAAAATATCAACAGGTACGCTGCAGTACAAGTGGTTGAAGAAGATTCACCTCGCAACCACTCTAGATACCAGAAACATCGATACGAATATATCGAGATGCAAAAACAAGACGCAAATTACAATCAACCAACAAACGACGCCCAATTCAGAAGAGTTCACAGGTATGCGGTTATACCAGCGGAAGAGGAAACGGATCTCATTAGTAACACGAGCAGGTACGAAGTGATCGTGGACAACGCCCCAAAGAATTATAGGTACTCTGTCGTGCCGCAGCAACCAAAAATTGAACAGAATAGAAGGTACGAATATATAGACTCCATTCAACAAGATGTATCACCAGAGAAACGCGAGCAGCAACAGCGTAGAACAACTCAATATGACAACAGTCAAATGCAACAAGTAAAAAGGTTAACATCCCCCATAACAGTTCGGAAGCCGGCAAATTTATACGCGACGCAAAAGCTGCACGAGCTGCTCGCCACGCCCCCCAAAAAAGCTCGGGCACAATGCGCTCGCACCCCTCAAAAGATCACCTCGCCCCGATCGCCTAGGAAGCCCGCATTGTCTTCTCCGATGGATCCCTTCATAACGCCGAAGAAAACTGTTCACAAAACAGCACGCGAAAAGACCCCGAAGGCGCAGCAAAAGCTCAATTATGCCTTGTCCACCCGCCAAATCAACCCGGAAAAGCGGCACACGGCTATCGTGACTCCGATTTGCTCGAGCCCCGTCCAGTCCGTGTATAGTGAAACGACCTTCTCGAACAAGTCGGAGTCGTGGATGAACTTGAGCGGGAGCAAGCAACCCGTACACGCAACCCTGACCGTGGCTGCTGTCATGATGCTGTTGTGCGGAGGACTCACCTCGTGCTTGTGCTTCTACATGGTCTCGATAATGGGCCGGTTGTACTTCTTGGACTTCGGAATAGTGTCGGGCTTCGCCTGTCTTGTGCTGGGTGTGTTGGGTTGTCGATCCAGAAACCACTACTACTGGCTGCCAAACAGGAACTACATGTCAGGTATGGGCTTGAATTTCAACTTTATTAAATTGTTATGATTTAATACCTAATATACCTGATTAAAAATTAATTATGCGTACGTAGAATGATGTTTGGCAGGTACTCTCTTTTTTAATTTTATTGCATTTGTCAGATCAGCACTACAGGTGTTATACATGACATTTTTAAGTAAGTTAACTATGACTGCATAAAATGTTTATATTATAGGTGTTTTGACTTAAATGTGTAAGTTTGCATATCTGCCTAATATGTTTATATTATCGTATTTTTCTAAGTAAGTGATATTATTATAGTTATCTTCCTTGTCTGAAATTACATATTAGGAAAGGTTTCTCTTTAGTTTTTTATGATGTTTCGTTTGCTGAGATTGTAGTATGCCACTCCTTAGCATTTGTTGATATTTGTAATGAAGTTTTTGCTATCCGTGATAAGATTGGTCGTAATGCAGTTGAGTATTTCGGACAAACCATGGAGCATTCACCACAATTCGCAGGACCTTGTTTTGAAATATTTAGAATATCAGGATATTTGTTTTGGTTGTATTACTCTAGATTGGAAAGGCGTAGTTTGCTAGGGGGCTCAGTAGGGATTTGTGTAAAAGGATAATTAATCCTGGTCGGATCAGAGTTTCTGATTAATAATTAGATAAAGATGTCGTAGTCTATTGTGGCATTGTTAATATAGAAGTTCCAATTGAATCTTGCATCTAGATGTACTCGAAAATATTTGATTGCAAAATCTTTTGGGTTCCAAGGTATCACAGTGCCATTGACATTGGTAGAGGTTAAATAGACTATTTTTCTTAGAATAAAGATCTTGCATTGGAATTTGGAGGGATTTATTTTGATGTTACAGTTTTTTGAGTCACTTACAAAACTTGCCCGTTGAAGTTTGTAATTGGCGAGTTACTGTTCAAGTTTGTGCTTTGTGTCACAATATCTGTGTCGTCGGCATACACTGCTATTGATGCTGAGATTTCAGAAATTCCGAAAGTGTATATATTAAAGAGGAGTGGATCTAAGATATTGTCTTGAAGGACTCTCGGACGTATGATTTTTGCTTCGGAAATTGCAACGTTTACTCTGACAGTGAATTTTCGCTCTTCTAAGAAGGAGAAAGTTATAACTAGGAGATAATGGAGTATGTCAAGAGTTAAAAGTTTTTTTTTTGTGAAATCTTTTACCCAAACCTTATCAAGAGCTTAGGCGATGTCTAGCAAGATTGCAGCAGTGTAATATTTGTTTTCAAAACAAGTCATCTCTCCTATATTTGAAATATTTTGTTTTATTTTCATTTATTCTTAGATCCATTTGTCTTGCCCTTTCATCTAGATTTATAAATATCTCTTTCAGTTTCCTTTCCGTTCTGCTTATTATCACCACGTCATCCGCGTATGCCATTATGTGTTCTTCTTTGTTGATTACTGTTCCCTCGCATTTCAGTTTTCTTATCACTCTTTTCAGCGCTACATTAAATAGAGTGGCTGATAGGAAATCCCCTTGTCTTATTCCTTTATTGAAAATAAATCTATCGGTATCTCCTTCTGGTGTTCTTATTATTACAAAGGTGTTTGTTAATGTTGCTTCTATTAATCTTATTAATTTTTACGCTATTCCATCATCTTTTAAGAATTGTATCAATTTCTTCCTGTCAACACTATCAAAAGCTTGTTTAAAGTCTACAAAAATGTGTAATGTGATATTGTGCTCATTACTTTTCTCTAGTATTTGCTTGATTATGTGGATAGCATCTATTACAGATTTTCCCTTTCTGAATCCAAATTGGTATTTATCTATTTTTATGTGCTCTGTCAGTTTTCTTTGAAGCATCGTGGAGATTCTCTATAATTATCACATATTTCTTTGTCTCATTTTTTCACAATTAGGTATACCTTCTTTTCAAACCTTTGGTATTCTTTCTGTATTCGAGATCTCTTTTATTATCTCATATAGTTTTCTTTGCATGCTTTCATCACTGTTCTTAATCATTTTTCCATATATTTGATGAATTCCTGAAGTTTTTCAAATTTTTTGTCTTGCTGTTACCTCCGTAATTTCTTCATACGTTGGTTCTGTTACTTGTATTTCTTCTCTGTTTTCACAATTGCCTTCATATGTACATATGTACACAGCACATTTTGAAAGTGTTCTCTCCATATTTTTTTTATTTTTTTAGCACCGCTTTGCAACATTCCGTTTTCATCTTTCATTCCTCTGCTTCTTATTTTATTCCCTGGTTTTGCTCTCTTATTTTCCTATATAACTTCTTCATATTATTTTTTTACGTTTCTTTATATTTTCCATTGTATATTTTATCCATTCGTTTTTCTTTTTTTTACATATTTTATTTGCTTTCTTTCTTTTTCCTTATATTCATTCATGTCTTCTACTGCATTCGTCCTTAACCATTTTATTATTGCCCTATTTTTTTGCTCTATTGCCTTCTCACAGTCCTTGTCAAACCACTCTGCTTCGTTTTTTACTTTTATATCCAACTGCATCCTGCGCTGCTTTATTTATGTCGTGTTTCATTTTTGTCCACTTACTGTCTACAGCTTCTTTTACTTCTACTTTTCCTGATTCTTGTCGTGTTGCTTTCTTGTATTTCGTTTTTATTTCTTCTTGTGTAAACTTGTCTGTTGCCCAACGTTTCTCTTTCCCCCTTTTATTCTTTGTTTGTTGAATTTTGTTTTATTGTTGCTATCACTAAAAATGGCGGTGTCTGCATTCAAACCTGTTCTTACATTCCTTATTAATGTAGCATTTTTTTTCTTGTTACCAATATATGATTTATCTGATTTCCCTCTGTATTTCTTCTTCCTGGTATTATCCAGGTTATTTTGTGTATTCTCTTGTGTTTAAATTTGTGCTACTTAGTGCCATGTTTGTTGATGCTGCAACTCCACACAATCTGTTTCCATTGTCATTTGTATTATTGTGTACCATATGTTTTTCTGCGACTCTACTTGTGAATTCTTTCTTGCTTATCTGAGCATTAAAGTCTCCTACTACTAATATCATATCACGCCTTGGTACTTCCTCTGTTAGCCTTTTTAGTCCTTAGTATAGTTTCTCTTTGTCTTTTTCATCCGCTTGCTCTGTCGAAGCATATACATTTATAATTGTTAAGTTTGCTGGTTTGGCTACAATTCTTATGTAAGTTAGTCTAACATTTATCGGATTAAAATATAAAGGAGTACAAATAAGCTCTGTTTTTTTTTATTTATTGTAAAAGAACGGACTCTTATGTTTTATTCGCTAGCCTCTAGTTTTTCCCATCTTTCTGTCACCATACGGATATCGCGTCGGAAAAACGCTTCATTTTTTAAGGCTATCTATAAATCGACCCAATTTTTGGTATCTCCATATGATGTGAAGTGCTGCTCAGACAGGTCATGTACCGTCCGATCGGAACAAGTGATAATCAAAAGAGGCAATGTCTGGTGAATATGGAGGGTAGGTAGGACTTCTCAATTGAGTGTTTCCAAGTAGGTTTGGCCGGTGCTGCAACATGTGGACGAGCAAGAGAATAATTTTGTCGTATCTAGAGTAGTAGTGGGCACGTTTTTCCTTGAGTGCCCGGCTCAATTTCATCAATTGTGTTCGGTAGAGAGCCCCAGTGAGGGTTTCGTTCGGTTTGAGCAACTCATAATATACGACACCAAGTTGATCCCACCAAATACACATGAGTTTTTTCCATGAATATTCGGCTTGGCTGTTGATGTTGAAGCATGGTCACGTGGTCCCCATAATTTCCTTTTCTTTGGGTTATTATAGTGGATCCATTTTTCATCACCAGTAACTATACGATGCAAGAAACCCTTTTGTTTATGCTTGGCAAGCAGAATTTCATATGTGCAAAATCGTCGTTCAATGTTTCTCAGCTTCAGTTCATATGAAACCCAATTTCCTTGCTTTTGAATCATTTACAACGATTTTAAACGATGTGAAATTGCTTATTCAGTCATTCCTAATGTTCCAATTCCGCGTCTTTGTACGCGTTCGGCCTTCCGCTACGTTCTTTGTCTTCGGCGTCAAACTCACTGTTCTTAAAGTTATAAAACCACTCACTACAACGTATCTCACTTAAAGCAGCCTCATCATATGCTTATACAAGAAATCGATGCGCCCCAGCTGCAGATTTCTTTAAATTAAAATAGAAAATCAAAAGTTTCCGCAAATGACGCTTATTTGGCTCAAAACTCGACATTTTCACACGAAAAAAAATATTCGATGCTGATACAAAATCGCTAATATTTTAAGGTTGTGGTGTTGGTACAGATGTCTAACTTAGTCTAACATTTATCGGATTAAATATACATCGGGACAATTTCTGTATATTTACTTATTGTAAGAACGGAATCTTATGTTTATTCAGACGGAGGATATTGTCCATCTGCTAGCTTCTAGTATTTCCCATCTTTCTGGCATGCATCATATCAGCGTCGCAAACGCTTCAAATTTGAGCTATCCAAACATCGACCCAATTTTGGTATCCATATGATGTGAAGTGCTGCTAGACAGGCATGTACCTCCAAGTGGGAACAAGTGATAAAATAAGAGATGTGGGAATATGGATGTGAGGACTCAATCTGAGTGATTTCAAGTAGGTTGGCCGGTCGCTGCAACATGTGGACGAGCAATGTAGAATAATTTTGTCGTATCTAGAAGTAGTGAGTAATCCTTGAGTGCTCTAATCGATCAATGTGTCGTAGAGACCCCAGTAGGATTTCGTTCGGTTTGAGCAACTCATATACGAACCAGAGTGATCACCAACTAACAATATGAGTTTTTCCATGAATATTCGGCTCTAGTTGATGTTGAAGCATAGTCGTGGTCCCCATACATTCTGATTGAGGAACCATTTCACAGTAACTATACGATGCAGGAAACCCTTGTTATATGACTTGGACAATACATTCTCACTATGCAAAATCGGCGTTCAACGTTTCTCGGCATAAGTTCATATGAAAGGCGAATAAAACTTGGTTTTGCACATTCCAACGTTAAACGATGTGAAATTGCAATCAGTCATTCTAATGTAAGTAAGTTCTTCTTGACGTTTGGCAGGAATCTCTCCATAAGACTAATGTTATACCAGAATATACTCCCTGTTCTTAACCTTCGCAGTCAGAACATGGACGTTAACGATAAAAAATACTGCACTACAACTTAGTCTCACTTAGAGAGAATGGCAGGCATATGCTTGGGAATACAGTCTAATCGATAGCGCCATGACAAGATATATGGTTCGAAATTAAAGTAGAAAAGTAAAAGATGTAATATGACGCATATATTTAAGGCTCAGAGGCTCGGACATATTGCCACGAAGAATGAAAGATGGATGAGCATGCTGCAATGGAGACCAAGAATCGGCTAATATTTTAAGGTGTAGAGTTGTCAGATGTCTAACCTTCAGGTGGACATGACGTTTTACATCGAGTAGCAATTTCAATTGGATAACTTAGTAGTGGGACCATCTTTACAGACAGGATATTGACTTTATATGGATTTCATGATGCTTAGGTATGCAAAGCTCAAATTGAGCGACAAACAAACACTGCTAATTTTTCCTAGAAATTTTTGACAAGTACTACCCAAGTTTGTTGAAATAAAATTTACGAAATTATATGTCTAATAATCTAATACTCCATCATTAATGTTTTGCATAGTTTATTTAGTTTTATGTTCGTTCACATAAAAGTAATTTTCTTAGAAGAATTAAAATCACAGAGAAAAATTAAAATAATCTGTCAAAGTAAATTTTATTTCATTTGTTACAAATGACGATAAGTTAACATGAAAACCTAATGTAACAGCAATGCCGTTCACTAAATTCGTAAAAAAGTTAATTAATTCTAGGTGGAAGAAATCCTAAAAGTGCAATTGTTGTAGCAGGCAAGAAACAAAAAAAAACTTAAATAGCAAATAGTTGAAGTAAACAAGTAGTAAAATTTTAAAATGTTGCAATACAAATATTTATATAAATGCATAAAACTAAGCACGTCAATGTATACTGTATTTGTGAATCTGTTGTAATTGTAAAGGTGTTTGATAATAAGCACACTGTTTATTAATAATAATTAAGGAATGATTAAAATTTCTTCCTTATAGATTCAGTTTGTGTTGTTTCTTCGTCGTTATTTAATTTTCTCTTTCTTCAGCGACAATTTCTTGGGATTCTTTGCTCGCGTCTGTATTACTTTGCATTTATAATACAAGGATCTGCCAACGCATGCGCTTTACAGAATTGATTCCTTTTTGTGAATGATGATATCCCTTAAAGCGTGATTTTCCCAAAGGATCGATATGTGTTTTGTGTAACGGAATATCCGAAAAACAGATGTTTGACTTACTTCACCTCCCATTTGAGTATCTTTTGCTTCGGCACAATCACTAACGCAAGTGATCCAAACGCATAGGATGTCTTGCCGAAGGTTTGATGCAATTCTGCATCTCCGCTGGCTGTAAGTTCCGAATCCTTTCGAAATTCTGTTCAACCTATAAGTTGCTCAATTGATGGCTTCGAGTCAAAGCTTCGAGGATGGCTCTCCATCTCTACTAGTGTTCGGTTTATACGTTCTGCAGATCCAATTCTGTTGTAAAGTGAAAGCGACACTTGCTTGATGTAGAACACGCATAACTGTGAGAATCTTGCTCCTATTCATATATTCGAGACCACTGCCAGTTCTAAGTATGCGAAACTTTTGTCCTGTTGCAGTTCTAATTTAACTATGTAATATTTAACGTTGAGCGGTTTTCTATTCTTTAGTCTTGGTGTTTAAGAAGTACCCTGTTATAGAAGCACTATAATCGTCTTTAAATGCGATGAAATGTCGCGATCCCGCTGACATTTAAATTGGTCTATATAATTCTGAGTGCACAGGTTCTGCAGGTTTAGTTAACTTGCGTTCGTTCGACTCAATTTGCTGCGCGCGCGATTCCCCAACGAACAGCCTTCACATTTGTTATCGTCGATCTTCAATTCTTCGGATAAACCATTTATTTTGTTCATCGAAATGTGACTTACAATTAGCCTTCTTTGCGGAACCTTCGATCGCTTTTATTTGCGTATAATTTTCCGTTTCGTTGTCGTGATAGCAAGGGCATGGTCGCATGTCAATTTTATAACGGCGGTAGTCTAGACATTATTTGTATCGTTCCTTTGTCTAATTAGGTGCGGGTTTGTAGTGGCAGGTGTGAAGGTTTTGAAGAAATTACATTTCCTTTACTCATCGGCTTGACCACTAAAGCGAGGGACACTTCTTTTGAGTTCATTTGTCGCACTTATTAATCATTGTCAATCTTCACTTGTTTGGACATCTTCTGTGGTTTATTAAACATCTACACTCTACTAAAATGTAATTGTAAATCAAATGTTAACCTAATTGTAAAGGAGTTTGATAATAAGTGCAGTTTATTAATGATAATTAACAAACGTTTGTATTTACTATTGGTTACATATCACTAAACTAGAAATAATGATCAAATTTTAACACGAGTTATAAAATATGTAAATTTAGTAATATAGCAGTATAAATTAACCTAACCTAACAGACTAAGTGTGTTATACAAAGTTTGGACGATTAGGGCAAAAGCACCGTTTTCTATTTGTACCGTTTTATCCACCATAGCTTTTGCAAAGAGCACGACATCGTCTGGATGGTTTTTCTGGTTCTGAAAACAAAGAAAAATTTTGAGTTCTTGCAGTTCATCTTATAATTTTTGATTGGTCATTAAAAAAGAAGAAGAAGAGAAAGGGGGGCATTTTCATCGTTTTTCTTTTCGAATAAATAGTAAAACTGTTGCATGTTTCCGATTAAAGTAAACTCAGATTGCATGGATTTTAAATTATGTTAATTTATTTGATGTTTTATTTATGTTTAAAAGCGAGGTCATTAATAATCGCCGCCACCAGAACGAGAATGCTCCTAGAGGAAAGCTGTTGAATGGTTTCTTTATTTTTCCGACGGTTTAAAATGCAAAAATCATGACCCACTAACTACTCCCGCCGTTGCCGCTCACGTTTACTAAATTAAATTTAATAGTAAATAAGATATAATAACGATGATAGTGAACTTGCCTGGATACTGGCGCTAGATCGACAAAGCAGTAGTAGTAGTTACCGTCGCGATTGTTTTGTTGTTTTGATATTTATATAGTTTATGGGATGTGGTAGATTTCCGCCTTACAGTTTCGTTGCATCCTGACATAAGATTCGAAAATGCACAATTACACAAATGTAGGACGGTCGAAAGCTGAAGGTTGGAGGATACGCAGAGTCCGCCAGTGAAGGACCTTGTTATAGTCGTGGTCATATCGTTGCTGCAATAGAAACGTGGAGCGACCTCTATACGCGGTCTCAAACATAACAGTCCAGTTGCCAGAGATTTTTTCCATGTATTTTTTGGCGGAACCTAAATTTTTTATGATTCCTATGTATTTCGCGTTTTTGCTTATATTTCAGTTCTATGGCACTTTTTGTATAGCATATGCATTTAGAAAGTTGTTCTATATTTGATTTCTTAAATTTTTTTGTTATTGTTGCAATCAGCGTTGAAAGTTACAAAACTCCTTTTTCTTCTCAACTAGTAAAATGTTGAGAGGACTAAAAATTCTTAGAGAATATTCCCTCAGTGACCTAAACAGTTGACATTGTTTCACGGTGATCGATTGTTTGCTTTTCGAGAAAGTTTTTTTACAAGTCTTAATAAACAATTGAGCCACTCCTTCCAGGAAGCTTCAATATTAACCGGATAGGGCTAAACAAATTACAAATCTATTTTAGTTTATAGAGCATTTTGAGATTTTGAAAAATATTGATTACAGTCGATTTTATAAGGTTTTCTACGCAACTACTTTTTCTTAAGCGACGTATTTAACGTTCTAGCGTTGTGGTTTGTAAATTCTGGAAATTCTGACTAAAATATGTTGAAAGTGCGCTTGAAGACGAGTATTTAAAAAAAATAATGTCCTAGCACCTCAGGGTGCTAAGATAACTTTTTTTTTCAAAAATAAATATTCTTCTTGAACTGTCTTGAAGGAACACCACTATAATTCATTAAATTAAATTGAATAATAATAAAACAAGATAACGATAACGATAGCAATAAATCATAGTAAATAATTGGACAACAGCTACTGGCCAGTCTAAAAAAATAGTAGCGTCGTCGCGGTTTGTTTATTTGAGTTTTGATTAGTAGTGGGATCACAGAAAAATTAAATTAAAAAGAAGAAAAAGAACTACATACCACAAAAAAGAGGACATGTCTAATCTAAAAAATCAGAAGGTTCTACTAATAGTAAGAAAGAATTTAGAGGACAAATGCAAAACAATCAAAGATATCAGACCCAATGACACGGAAACCATATGAAAATAAATTAAAAAGACCACTAAAAATACCACGGAATAATTGTGAAAGAGAGATAACGTATATAAAAAGAAAGTGTGGATGATAGAAGAGATTTTGAGACTGATGGAACAAAGAAGGAAATGTAAAAATATCAGCATAAACTTATGTACAAAGAAATAGACAGGGACATTAGACGAAAAATTACAGAAGCTAAAAATAATTGGTTGAAAGCGGAATGCCCAGAAATAGAAAAATTAGAAGGAAAACGTGATTTTTTCAACATGCATAAGGAGCTTAAAGAGGCCTCAGGATTATATAAGAAAAGAACGTTTGGATATAGAGTTGATGACCAAAGTCGCGCTGTTAACATCAATGAAAAGCTAAAGATATGGGAAATTATAAAAAACAATTATTCAGTAATACAACAATCTCACAATGAGACCCGCAATAACAAAAGAAAAAGCCACCGCAGCTATATCAAGAACAAGAGATGAAAAAGCAGCCGTCCCAGATGGTATAAGAATAGAATTATGTAAACAATTAAATGACGATGCATAGAGATATTAGCCAAACTATACAATAGGATCTACGACACGGGGATAATTAAACCTTTCCGAAAAAAGTGAATGCAAAAAGTATAGTCAATACCGCACTATAAGTCTAATGAGCCATGCCCTGAAAGTACTACTAAAAGACGCAGTTCGGATTTCACTATTTTGTATACAAGTACTATTTCAGAGATGTCGGGACAATCATTGTGACGTATATGCTTGCTTTATAGATTACTACCTTTGACCTAATACAACACCAAAAAATGGTAGAAATTCTGAAAAAAATGGGCATAGACAGAAAGGACATTAGCATAATTACTAACCTATACTGGAATCAATCCGTGGAGATCAGAGTGATTGATCAAATCACAAATTTAATAGAAATAAAGCGAGGTGTAAGGCAATGCTGCGTTTTGTTCCCAGTATTTATCAATCTTTACTCGGAGAAGATATTTAAAGAAGCAGTACAGGAGAATAATGACATTGGAATAGTAGTCAATGACAGAACCATCAACAATATAAGGTACGGAGACGACACAGCAATTTTTGCGAACAATCTAACCGATCTGCAAATGATGTTAAATAAGATGAATAAAGCTAGCACGAAATATGGACTATCACTAAATTGTCAAAAGATGAAATACATAGTAATTAGCAAAAACGCTATACTTCCTAAACAATTAAACGTTGACAATTCGAAGAATAGAAAGAGTTACAAAATATACATACTTAGGGAGCGATAGATGAACACTGGCATTCCTCTCTAGAATTAAGGTGCAGAATAACCAAAGCCAGAGCAGCATTTATGAAAATAAAAAACATTCTCTGTAGTCGTAACATACGAGGTGCATTCAAGTTATAAAAACATCCGAATTTTTTTCTCAGGACTAGGAACAGATAGAAACATGCGGTTTGTTTCAAAATACGTGCACGCTCTTTATGAATGCGTGACAGAGATGTCAGAACTGCACGGCACACAGGACTCTAGCGGTGGCGGCGAGAGTGAGGACTGTTTTTGATGCTTAAAATGGCGACGTTTTCATTACAAGAACAACCTATAATCATTCGTATTCTCCATTTGTGTGGTGTGACACCGATTTAAATTCGTCGCCAGTTGAGTTAGACATATGGTGATGGTACAAAAGAAGGCAGAACGTCGTGTGTCAACAAACTAAGACAAATCTCAGGGTCGCACCAGCCGGTCTGACGACATGATCAAGCGAGTGGAGAAACTTGTTTTGGAGGATCGCATCGCCTCCAAAGTTGGCATTTCCGTGGGATCTGTGCACACAATCCTCCATGAAGTGCTGAAAATGCAAAAAGTGTCCTTCAGGTGGGTGCCACGAATGCTGACAACTTTGAAGTGATTTCTCATGCTCTCTGCTCATCTGAGCTGGCTCCTAGCGACTTTTGGCTGTTTACAACGATGAAAGACACTGTCCGTGGTCGCAAATTCACTAGTTTTGCCGTTATTGCACCTACTCTTTTCCAGTGGTCAAAGAAGGCTTCTAAAGCAGCGTTCGCAGCTGTCAAGGAATCATGGCGTAGACGTTGTGAAAAGTGTGTACAGCTGCAGGGAGATTACGTCGAGAAGTGATATAAGTTTCACAGTTGTCGCGCCATTAGCTTGTAAAAAAAATATTGGAGGTGTTATAACTTAAATACACCTTGTAGAACTAAATACGAAGGTTAGATTACTCGGATGTTATGTCTTCTCTGTACTTTTGTATGGAGCAGAGTCATAGACCCTAACAGAGACGGCAAGCAAAAGATTGGAAGCATTTGAAATTTGGAGATACCGTTACATGTTAAAGTTCTCACGGATCGAATACGCAACTAACTAGAAAGTTTTAGAAAGAATGAAAAAAGAAACAGAAGTAATCGCCACAATAAAAAGGCAAAAATTAGGTCATGTAATGAGGAATCCCGAAAGATATGAAATTCTACAACTGATGTTGCAAGGAAGAATAATAGGAAAGAGAAGTCCAGGCAGAAGACCTAAGACAATGGTATGCCAAGACAACAAAGGGACTCTTTAGAGCCGCGTTAACAAAACGAGAATAGCCATGATGATTATCAACATCCGGTAACGGATAGGAACCACGAGAAGAAAAAGATGCAATAAAACTGTTTCGGGGTCTCTGGAAGCCTGAAGGCATACCACGCTCTAGCACCACTCTCGAAAGACTTAGTTAGTGATACCCGCGGTTCTATATCACTGCTATCATATGAACATGGAGTGATTCCTATACACGCGATCTCAAACATCCATTAAAGCACTGCAAGTTTAAATGAACCTTTATTTGTTCTTTTCTCTTTCTGGAGATGCAACTACAACAGTCCCATTAAACATTATTTTTAAATAAGGCGTGTTTATAGACAATATACGAATAATCCACAAAACGGTGAATTTTAAATTAGGTTGAGGGGAATCCGAGGAGCAATTTTGTAAAGGTCAAAATTTAATAGGCCTTTCTTTACACTTTCGCATACAATTAAGAAATTTGTCTGACAATTTTGTCATTAATCCGTAGCTCTTGTCGAATCGCACAGCCGAAAAAATGTGTGTTGGCGCTGACTCGGATACAAGTGACAAAAAGATTTCATTCTGACGAGGCATTAGTGAAGAGGTTGAAACAGCAATGGTTTGTTTTGCACCATAATTACATACATACGTACCTTGTCAGTTTTTTTATTATTATTACATTTATATTAAGGTAAACGAGTAATAAAAACGAGTGTTACTGGCTTGAGAGAGATCTATTCATTGATGTTACTCCCAAATAAAAAGCTTAAATCTGGCTGGGCCGAGGGATAAGATCATGTGGTCACTGACACTTTGGTCTTTTTGCTGTGACTGGTTCTTGTTGTTGATTTGCAAGATCATTTTCGTGTCCCACAAGAGCATAGTGATAGGCAGATCTTAATCTTCGAATTTTGCTGGATAGATGTGGAATCTCTGCATCTTCGTGGAGGATCTAGTTGATGATGCACCAAAGAGCATTTGTCAATTATGCGAACCGCCTTGGATTGAAATCGCTACGGAATTTTGTATTTGACGAGAGGTGAAAGCCGAATATCCATATTGGTTTCAGAATGGCTTTATAATGGCCTTCCAATTAACCAATTCATTTATTTAACTTTAAGGTCAAGATGTTTTCTTTTAGTTTTTAGGTGAGTTCCTGGTTAAGGTACATCCCTGAACACTGAACTTCCGACTGTATAACTGCATTCTTCACTGTTACTTGCGGATATACTCCCCACTTGTTGGTAAAGATAACTTGGGTGGATTTGTCGGTGTTGACTGTAATTTTTCATTTGTTAAACGAATTTTGAAGGAGATAAAGGTGATTATAAAGGTTTTTAGATGCCATGCTGTATTATTA
The DNA here is from genome assembly GCA_036346155.1 of Sinelater perroti. Classification (NCBI taxonomy): domain Eukaryota; kingdom Metazoa; phylum Arthropoda; class Insecta; order Coleoptera; family Elateridae; genus Sinelater; species Sinelater perroti. The sequence continues at coordinate 12,409,995 of JARFIY010000359.1, read as the reverse complement.
GCAAAAGTAGCAAGTTCGGTATTGGCTAAAGTTTTAACATCAGCTTTATAGATCACATACAAGTGGGGGGGTAGGTTAATCACACTTTCTTAAGGTACTCCAGCAGTAATGTGTTGATAATTCAAAGAGCCACTGTTTAATCTGACTAGAAAAGTTCTGTCACATGCGTAAGATTTCAGTAAAATATATATGTGACTTGGAACAACTGGCTTAATTTTAAATACTAAACCCGTATGCCACGAAAAGTTTACTTAATATCTGATATCACAAAACTATTGAAAGTAGCACTCGTTACCGCGAATAATACTGTCGTTATGCGACGAAAGCAGGTGTTTAAAGCAATCGTTTCCGTTCGGTGGTATTCTTTGTACAGATGTTGAAAGAAAACAAAGAACATAACATCCTACCATTTTTACGAAACATATGTTTTTGTCAAATGTACGCTTACAAATCGTCATCTGGATCCTTTTCGAAATACTTTACGTTGCTAGCTACGCATCATCGCATTCTTTCGACCCATTTAACGAAAATCGTTTGTTTCATTAAGATATGTTGAAGGACGTCTGTCGTGCGGTATTTTTACAAATTTGGTCGTTTTTGTGCCTTTTTATGTTGCTTATTGGGATATAGTCAATTTATTTTTTTTAATGACATAAGAATATTCATTTTTATTTTCCTTATTATTAAAAACTCTTATTTATAAATATATCAAATTAATTAGTTTATCTATTTTTTTTTGTTAGATCTATATAATCATCTCACCCTTTACTATTTATTGAATTAAAACCTCCTTTAATCATCTTTGATTTGATTATTAACTTTCAGTCTTTTAATATTTTTTTGAATATAGTTTGTTATAGTAGTAGAAAATAATATTCTGAATGAATCTCAATTCTTATGTTAATAACTAATTAAATTATTTATCCAGAACAAAATGTCTTAATACTTAAATCTGTAGTTTTTGTTTAAAAGTGCTCATAAACAAATCGTAAAACAACTGTACAACCTAATGTGTATTGTTCTTAAATGCAATTAACAGTAAAATGGATAATGAGCGCACTGTGACACCGACAACAATCAGTTGCGGTCGTTGCGCCTGTAATTACATAATTTATGTTATGTGAGACAAGCAAGCAGCTTTATTTACACTCGGAGTCTATAAATAACTGTGTTAGACATCACTCACTCTTGTAAAGAATATGGTGATGTAAACTGTAATGTTGGTGTATCCCATTTTGCTTCATTTACAGTTATTTATTAAAATGCTTCCTTTATGATCCTAGTGTTCCACAAAATTTTTGTTTTTATAAACATTGTTTATCGAATATTTCTAAATTAAGTGAATATGCTTCTTACAGTTTATAATTTTTTTTATTCATCTCATGTAATATTTAATTTTTTATAAAATTTGTGATAATTGTTTAATATTGATTTTTATGTTTATTACTATTTTTCTGTCGATATTAAAATTAGAAGTTTTTATTTATTTTTATTTGCTATTCAAATAATTTTTAATTTTTCAATGTAATTTATTTTAATGTTTTAGAAATTTCAGAATGCAACTGTGTATATTCCAACTTTATTTCGTGAGGTGTGGTTGATTGGCTGCCATTTAAAGTTTTTGATTATTTTCTGGTAGTTTAAAATTATAAGCTATCTCAAAAGTTCTTTCGTTTTATTAAAAATACATGCATAATATTTTATGCCCTGTGTTATATTACTGAGTTACATACAGTTCATTAATTTTATTACCTTCATTTATCTCTCCAGAAGCCGCATAATTTCATCTTTCCGAAACATTTGTCTTGTGCCAGCAAAATTTATATGTCATTTATTGAACTGATCCTTTTCCTACCACGGGATTTTTTTAATTAAATAAATAAATTAAATTTGTTTAGTTGAGGACAGTATTTTGTGAACAATTAGCTTCACATTGTGAAAGCACTTTATAATAAATAGCATCAAATGAACATCAAAACTTTCTTCGAGCGAAGGCCGGGTCTTGGTTCCGTCAAAACTTCTTATCAGTAGACCAAGAGTGTTTATGGTTTTATGGTTAAAATTCTTATTCCGAATCCAAGTCTTATCCCAGGTAACTGGTCTCAAAAAAAAAGGTTTTAGGAGGTTGCTATTCAGAACGATAGACGAAGCCGAGCTTTACAAGATAATTGTGTACCGTTGTTCGGGAACGTTTAAAACATTTCCAAATTTACTAACCATATATGGCAAATTTTGCCTATGCAAGTTCCTGTAGTTTGTATTATATTACCATTTTGACAAATATGCTTGAACAACTTAAGACTAAACGTTATATAAACTTTTTGAAACATTTTTGTTTTACATTAAAGTTTCGGCCTTTTTCGAGTTATTTGTATTTATTCAACCTTTTTTACAATTTTTAACAGATTTAAAAATCCTTTAGTTGTTAAGTTTCTTATTTCCCCAAAGTAATATATTACTGATTTGTAAATGTGTTTATAAATTGTTGTAAACGAATAATTGGACAGGTTTCCTTAAATGGATTTATAATTAAATCAATTTTCCTCTTATACTATGAGTATTACTTTGTAGAAGCTCTTAGAATGTAATAGTATAAAGAATACTCAGAATTTAAAATCTATTTTAGAATGTTACCTTGTGCCACTGTAACAGCGGTGATGCGCATGCGTGTCGTACATTTTAATCCGTTAGCTAGACTAGGTCGCCGTTTTTATAGTATCGTGCAATTAATACGCTTTGTGGTATCTATTTATAGTATTAGGAAGAAAATTAGGTGTGTGATTTTTTAATGCAATAATGCTAAACCAATCAAAGTTGACTGTCAAATTTGTGACGTTTATGGAGATTTCATACCCACACTCGGGTAAACTCACGCACACTCAAAAACTAACATTCTTGACACACGCGCATGCGCGCGCATACACACACAAGTCCACAATACAAAATGGTTTCGTAGTACATAAGGGGAGAAAGAGAGAAAGAAAGATTAAAGAGGACAGACGATTCACCAAGTTGTGGATAGATGATTTACCAAGATGCCACACTTTATGTAGTTTTAAATTTTTCATAATTTTTTTTTATCGTCGTATTATTTATTTATTTTCATGTATGAGTTTTGGACTGTTCCTCTTCATGAATGCTTTGTACATTTTACACTTGGTCGATCTATAGGATTGTATCTTCTTATTACATTTAGGGTTTTGGTTTCATCCATTCTATCGAGATATTCTTTCCAATTTTATTTCTTTTATTCTGATGTTCTTCTAATGGTACTCTTGATACTATTTTAATTGGTATTGCTATTCCTTCGATGCTTCTTAAAATTTCTTTTATTTGGATGTTCTTGGTGATTGCTTTTTCTCTTTTCTTTGTGTCCATATTTTGTTTCCAAATAATGCAATTGAAACCGCTAGGGTACTTTTTTAGCGCACTTACTGACACTGCAGCCTCAAGGACTTATTGTGCTTACTAACATGCACTTTAATATTAGGACATCACACACACCCATAGGTTGAGCGAGACTTAAACTCGCTCGCGCCGGCAAGATGACACAGGAACGATAATCTTGACCACCGAGCCATCGCAACTCCGCTAGAGTACTATACAAACGTACTTATATTTTTACTCATCCTTTTTTCAAGGTTTTACCTACCTATTGTTTTACATACTAACCGATATTTCCTAGATAATTAAAGTGTTTTACTTATCTTAGTGATTTGTTTCGTGGTGGTATTTTAAATCTCTTACTTTTATTTCCTTATTGATCCATGATCTTTGTTTTTTTCTCGATATCTTATCCTTATCGTATCTAATAAATATATGTTTATGTAAGTCGTTTTTGGTTGGAGCTACTATAATTTGATCATTTGCAAAAAGTCTGTATTGATTTTTGTTCCTTTTGGTGATCTTTTTTTCCAGTCTCCTATAATATGTTCTACAGATACATTAAAAAGTACTGGTAAAAGAAACACCCCTGCCGTAATCCTTCTTTATTTGCCTAAAAATTTATCTGTGAATTTAATACTCTTTTTTTTCTATTTGTTGTGCAATAAATTCGATATCGACTTTAGAGTAACCTTTTCTAATCAAATTATTTTAAAATGAAGTAGTCGTATTATTTAAATATTTCTCTATGTTTGCATAATTCTAGTCAATTATCAATTTAAAAAAATGTTACTTTTAAAAGTTACGTAAAAATAAGTTAAAAACAACTTAACTTGAGAGGTACCCATAAAATAAACTTTGAGTTACTTCAAATTAGCGGGAAATTTGATGTAATTTAAACCGGGGCACAAGTTTTAATGTAATCATTACATCAAAATTAAGTAGCATAGATAATAAAATTAATAGCAAATTTAAGACTTTATAGAGGTGTTGGCCGAAGTCATTACCTAAACAATTGCCACAGATTTTTCTTTTGCGAGCTCATAAAATTTAGAAATGCCTCCGGTCTTCTGCTAGTTCATTAATCCTAAACGCATTCATCTTTATTACTAATGTTGTAATTGTATGTAGGTAGTCAATTGCATGATATCCGAGCCTAAATCCAGTTTGCTCCCGTGGGTGATGTTAGACTAATTCACTTGTTAACCTCCTCGTTGTAATTTTCCTCGATGACTGAAATAATTTTGAAAACAATATAATTGTATATATAATTGGATATTTGTGTCTTTCATATCTTTAGCGTGGTCTTTATTTTTCTATAATTTCTACGATTCAACCATTTTAGTCAGTCTTTGTTAATTTATTATTTTTGTTGTTATATTTTATATTTTTATGTATCAATTTCCTTTTTCAAATTAGTATAATTGTACTTAGTTATCTTTTATTTTAGTTGACTATAGAAAATGTAATTAACAAATTTTAAATTCTAATGATCTTGGTGTTTTAATATTCCTTTTTATGCATCTTTAATTTTTTTTTCATTTATTTGGCTTTTCTTTATTATTCTTGAACCGGTTATTCTATGTATTTTATTATTTAGCAATACTTTAACCTTCCTATTATCTTGCACTTTTCCCTTATTTTATATAATAAATATGTTTGCAATTTATTATTTGGTCTAGATTGTTACTTAATAAATAAATAAACAATAAAAATACTTTATAATTAGTACTTTTAGCTGGAATTGATCTATTTATAGACTCTTAAGTTTTCCACCTCTCTATCCTAAATTTCAACGTTGAAGTTTAGTTTTATTATGCATATTTATTTGTTCTTGAATCAATTTCGTAACTAATTATTATAAATTGTAGGCTACTAATTACATTTATGTTTGCCATTACTAATTTTGACATTTCCTTTCTACTTTACTACAAGTCTGTCTTCCTTTTGTAGCAGCATTTTAATTTGTTGTATAATTTTTATACGCATAAAGTCCTTCTACATGGATATATAATACTATAATATTACACTATTGTTTGTTTTATTAATTTTTATTTCATCATTTTTAACAATATTTGAAAACTTAGTATTTAATTGGAATAGTTTCAGAGTATATATGTCAAGTTAAATTAGTCTTATAAAACTTTTTATTTTTATATACATGTATAGAATATTATTATATTCTATCTATTTATAAGCCCTTAATATATATTTTTTTAATTTAGGAACCTTGGATACACGAATATTAAATAGTTACTTGTTAAATGATAGGATTTCTCCAACACAATCTAAATTTTTTTTTTATAAAAACGTCACATTATTTCTATTTCTCATTCAAAATAAACTAAGCTTTTTTTTATATTATTCCAATATTTATACAATCTGCCAATTAATATTTAGTATTCTATAGTATTCTATAGGACTAAATATAGGTAAATGAGTACAATAAGACATGTGGGGTAGAATTCCAGCGAAAAATCCCCTTACAATGTTTTAATATAATATTCATGAGAATGAGGAGTACAATGTTATGAAAGATTAATATACAATGTCAGTTAGAATCTAGTAGGTAGATCAGATGGCTTAAAACGCTTGAGTCTTTTGGGTTCGTTGTTATATTCCATAAGGTGCTGCACAGAAGGGTTGGGATGAGCGAACAGTCTGTCTTTGTATCTCTCACTGAGCTTTTTAATTTCACTTTTCACTGTGGGAATTTGTAGGTCACTTAAAATCACATTATTGGGGACGTACCATGGCGCGTCAACGATCATTCTGAGTATCTTACTTTGGAAGCGATCAAGCATAGCTAAGTTGGAGGTAGCTGCAGTACCCCACAAGGAGATCCCATAAGTCCAAATAGGTTTGAGAACTATTTTGTAAATTAATAGTTTATTTTATAATGATAACTTGGATTTTCTGCCGATAATCCGGTATAACTTTTGGAGTTGAAGTCCGAGTTGCTTGCGTTTAGTGAACTTATGATTTCTCCAGGTCAGTCTTCTATCTAAATGCAGCCCCAAATATTTAACTGTCTCTGTATGTGGTAGATGATGACCATTGAATGTTATTGGACAGCAGTTATCTTTTCTCATAGTGAAAGTGATGTGTTGTGACTTAGATTCATTCACTTTGATTCGCCATTTACTAGCCCACAATTGAATTTTGTTAAGGTGAGCCTGAAGGTATATTGAAGCAGCTTGTGGGTTGATATGAGAAGCAAGAATAGCCATATCGTCTGCATAGGTCGCAGATGTCGTTAGACGAGATGTAGGTAGGTCTGCTATGTAGATTAGATACAATATTGGACCCAAAGCACTGCCCTGAGGGACGCCGGAGGAGATGGGGTGGATGTTTGTAGTTTCGTCTTTATATTTTATTAAAAAGTGCCTATTTGTTAAGTAGGATCTCAGGAGTTCGAACATCTGGTAGGGTAATTGTTTTTTGAGTTTGTAGGTTAAACCTAGATGCCAGACTCGGTCAAAAGCTTGTTTAACGTCTAGGAACGCTGCAGAACAATTCCTTTTTGCCTCCAGGTCTCTGTATATCTTGTCAGTTATTCTGTGCACCTGCTCCACAGTGCCATGTTGTTTGCGAAAACCAAATTGATGTTTAGGAATTAGTTCTTGGTTGTCTAAAATTGGCATTAATCTGTTCAGAATCAGCTTTTCAAGGGTTTTTGCCAAAACGGGGAGAAGACTTATGGGTCTGTATGACGTAATTTCCGTTGGTGGTTTACCGGGTTTCAAAATCATTATTATTTGTGCTGTTTTCCATTGACCAGGAAAGTATCTGATTCTGAAAATAGAGTTATACAAGTGGGTAAGGGCATATATACCTTTAGTAGGTAGTTCCTTGATGATTGTCCCAGTAATCAGGTCGTACCCTGGAGATTTTTTTGTGTTAATCTTCTTGATTTCTTCTTTTATCTCGTTAATGGAGAAGGGTTTTATCGGTAGACTCATTTGGTACGGTGACTCTAGGAATTCCACAATTTTGGCCTCTTCGTCTTGGAGTTGACAAGGCCTCTGCCTTGTTTTTATTGCGCGGGCCCAGCTTCCGTCTTCCAGTAGAATAGGGGTTACGTGTGGAGTTGGTTTTTTAGTTTTCCGCGTCGGTTTCCAGAGCGAGTAGTTAGTTTGCTCATTAGCGCTGAGGTTTTCGAGGTATCTCTGTATTTCATGATTCTTATGTTGTTAAGAAGATTTTTTAGATGTTTGCTGGCCCTATTATATTCTCGTTTTTCTTGTTCCGACCTGGTTAGTTGCCATCGTTGCCTGAGACGGCGTTTTTCTCGTATTTTGTCCTTTATGATGATAGGTGTATTGTTGTGATGTGAGGTGATGGACAGTTTAGGAGTAGCATCCCATGTTACATTTTGGATAAGTCCAGTAAGCGAGGTTACAGCACTTTCAATGTCGTATTCATTTTTTAGTGAAACATGTAAGTCTAAATGGTATTCAAGTCTTCATCGAAAGTTTTTCCAATCAGTTCTTTTGTTATGAAGTGCGGGTTGAGGTAGAACCTGCGTTACGAGTGAATTTAGAGTTATTGTGATGGCCGAGTAGGCAGCTGCTAGGTAAAAAAAAACTAAGCTAAATCTTCAATATACCGTGATCGAAATGATTTTATTTGGAACTCGGAGCCTCCTCAATAGTTTTTCGTAAACTCATAACATAGCAGAAGATTATTTTAAGAATTAACAGCCTTCTTTACATATTTTTTTATCAGAATAGAATTATTCTGTCCGAACTTAAATTTAAGGCTTTTGTATATGCCTTACTTCTATAGCTTCTAGAATTTTTGTCACTTTTGATGTATATTATGCAGTGGTGAAACTGCATTAGGATCATATGCAGATGCATTTTAGCCCTTTATTAATATTGCAATGGTAGTTTAATTTGTACCTACAATAAAATTGGCAGGTCACGCTAGTACTGCTATATTTAGAAAACTGTGGACCTAATTGTGTTATTTTTCAACTTATTTGTAGGGCCAGCTGTCCTTTATGTTTTGGTTTTTTTTATTACTTATTTTCTTTTATTATATTTACATTATATGTAAATGAGGTTTTCTATACATTAGTTTTTGATAAGTATGTGCTGTAAATCTTAAAAACTAGTTTATTCAAAAATAATTACAGTTTCTTAAGTTTTCTTGATATTTTATTTAAGCAACGCCAGGAGCACAAAATTTACGTAATATATTTCTTAACGATTTCGAGTAACAACTAGAAACGGAATTATTAAATGTTTTCGTCTCTTTAAATATCCATTTGTATTTATTACTACTTTAAATTAAATGCTAGAAAGAGAATGTACCGTTTTTATAACTCATGTTGTTTAAGAGAAGTACATTTTAATTTTTTATACTTTACTATCGTTTGACTTTTAATGTATCTTCTGATCAAAAATTTTGTCATTTAAACGAACCGCTCTTAAAAATTTTTTCTAGGTAGGTACATCTGTCAGTTTTAAGCGCAGTCTGCGTAATGGCTTTGTAAACAAGTCACTCTTTGGTGTATTCTGAGAATTTCACTATGTTGAAATTAGTTGGCCAAAGAGTCTGCCTGAAATTTTTGTGTTTGTGTTTGTAAAAAAACATCATGTGCGGAAGCGTTGAAAATGTTAACAGCAGCCTACGGGGACTCGACAATGAATGTCAAAAACAGAAGCTTCCGAGTGGTACAAAGAGTTTAAGGTATTGTGATTGATGATTTGTCTCGTTTCGGTCATCCATCCACCCCTGTGACTGACGAAAACATCGAGAAAGCTAAGAAAATTGTGTTCGAAGGTCGTCGTGCATCAGGGAGATAGCAGCTGATCTTGGTGTCTTGTTCGGATCGGTGCGGAGCGTTATGCACGATACTTTGGGCACGAGACGAGTTGAAACGCGGCTTGTGCCGAGAGTGCTGAATTTTTTTAAATAAATAGCATCGCATTGCTGTCGCTAAAGAAATGCTTTCTTTGGGCCAAAATGTTATCAAAGGCATTATTACCGGCGACGAGACATGTGTCTATGAATATGACATCGAAACGAACCAACAATCATCGGACTAGCGAGCCAAAACCCAAAAAAACACGACAAAGTTGATCCAAAATCAAGGTTTTGTTGACCGTTTTCTTTGATTGCCGTGGTGTGGTCCATTCCGAAATCTTCTGCCAGGGCAAACAATAAATAAGAAGTATTATGTTCGTCGCAAAAGGCCGGAATTGTGGAGAAACAACTCGTGGTTTCTTTCCCACGGAAATGCACCGGCTCCCACAGCTCATCTTGTATTTAACCAAAAACAAAGTTAATACCGTTTCGCAAACTCCGTATTAACCTAACATGACCCCGCGTAACTTTCGTGTTCCCACGACTCAAATTACCACTTCGCAAAAAGCGTTTTGAGACGATTGACACGATAAAGGAGAATTCGCAGAAGGAGACGAAGGCGATTCCAAAATAGATTCGAAGAAGTGTTGGAATATGTGTATTGCTTGCGATGGAGTTTACTTTAAAGAAAATAATAATTATTTTATTAATAAATATAGATGAATAGTTGAACTGTTTTTGTTTTATTGTTAAATTCCATACTTTTTGATCAGAAAGTATGTTACTGATATAAAAAATCTTACTAACAGAGGAACTTTAAAACATTTTCGATATACCAATCATCTTAGGTGGAAAATATTATTAAATATTAGGAAAAAAAACACAGAAAAGAAGAAAAGACTATAAAACTCTGTAAACCCAAATAGCACTTAAATTTTGTAAAATAAATTAAAACAACGGAAATCAGACAGTAGAACGAAAAATAAAGAAATAAGAAATATTGAATACGACGTAATAAACTAAATAAATGTGACTGCAGTATATTTCAAAATTTTTAATAGAGAAGAACAACATGATTACAACATAAGAGACAAGAAACAAATTGCACAACAACATAAAATGAAAAACGATCATAACGCAACCAACGCTTAAATAATTAAATGAAATTGTGGTCCAAACAACGCAAGAAGCAGCAGGAAGTGGCCATATACAAACTAAACTAATAATAAATAAAGAAAAAATTACAGAAATGTATGCAACAGTTTATTCTAGAAAATGAAGGAAACATCAAGTTACTGAAATAAAGAAGGAAACTCGCATTGCAGCAAGAAGGAATTATTTTTTTATACCGAGCATGCAAATGTGTTTTATTAATTATAAATAGTAAAATAGTAAAATAGGAATAATCAGAAAGAGCAGACTATTAAAATGGATTTAGACCAGGAAGATCAATAGTTGATGCAATTCACATAATGAGAAAAATAATACATATTACAAATTTAATATAAAAATATGCATGCTGATCGATTTTTAGATAATCGGTTTGTAGGCAACAGAAAAATAAGTACGCTTTACAGAAATAATTTTGAAAGGAACAATAAAGTTAAACTTAAAGGAGTGACTAATAAAATCCAAATAAATACAGAAATATAATAGCACTCTTTAATACAGTGATAAAAAATATAATAATATCAAAATAGGCATAGTTAAAATAGTAACAATAATAAACACAGAAAAACAAGTGAAGCATATGCTGATGATATAATTATTACAAAAGTAAAAAGATTTTAGAGGAATTAAAAAAGAAGTGCGTAAAACGAAACTGTGAAAAAAGAAATAAAACTAAAAGTAACTATAAAATGTGCAAGTAATAAAAAAATTGAAAGATAATTATTTAAAAAAAATACAAAAAGGTTATAAAGCATATTATTCAAATAAATAGGAGCTAAAAAGCAAGAAGATAATCGATATATACAATTTCGGATATACAAAAGACTAATAAAACCAACAGTAACATAAGTAGTAGAGACACCAAGTTTAATAAGAAAAGAAGACGAAAGCTTAAGAAAATGTAGGTGCGGGATATTAAGAACAATCAATATCTATCTATCAAATAAAGACAAAAGAAAACTTCATGAGGTCCAGAATAAACCACAAAATATTACAGCACAGAAAAAAAGGAACATTGGGAACTAAATTAGAGAATTAAAGTACAGAGACTTAGGTGACTAAGACCTGCGATAAGGATGAACAGGAAAGAATGGCGAAAAAGATAAAATGATAATAACTGAGACAAAGAAAAGAAAGTCAAAAGTGACATTATAGGTTCAAGTTATGGAATATTCAAGAGAGTTTGGGATAAAGAATTTGAAAGCAACGATTTTCAGCAAAAAGGCATCTAGGGATAGAGGAACAAAAGTCAAGATGTGCACAAAGTTATAAGAAAGTGTTTGCGAGCATGTACGTGCGTGAGTGTGAAACCCTTTGAATCTAAAGGCTGTTGTTGCATGAAATTTTAATTTTAGTTAGCGAAAACAATATGCAAGTGCTAAAATAAAATACGCTGCGTAATAAAAACAATTTTAAGATGCCAACAAAAGCCTTTTGGAAATTGTGTAAATCAACAATAAAGAGGGAAGTTACCTGACAATAACAATAATAATTTAAACACCAGGTAAAATAGAGCTCTATACCAGTAAAAATGGAGGATATCAGTGCCTGCATTATTTTTTAGAAGGATGCAAAAGTTTATTTTTTTTGAAATTATATAATATTAAGATACTGTGCCGATGTGACCAAGAGGTTTAAGGGTTTTGGTTTCGGTGCGGATGGATCCTAGTTCAATCCTGGACTTCAGATGCCTGGCAGGTGGCTTACTCAATCCCTAAAAAAAATTGAGTACCTACCTTCATTTCGAACAAAACGTAATAGCGCGGTCATTAAGCCTTAAACGTTTAGTACGTAGTCATTAGAACGTTACCGTTATAAATAAAATCATTTAAAAGTAATAAAATATAGAAGTCGTAAAAGGAAAAGTTTTAGATCAATAATTCTTGAAAGCCGTACTACCGTGGAAAATGGCAGTTCTCTTAGTGTTAACTCATACCAGATATTTATTTGGTTTATGTAAAGTGTAGTTGAGCAGTAAAGAAATGACTCAAAAATAAGAAACTCTTGAGTTACACAAAGTGGTTTCGAATACTTGAATACTGAACAACATTAAAATTATTGAACACTGTCAGAAAAATTCAGAAAACATATTTACCGAAACTGACAATCTTATTATATATTTGTTAGAGATGTTGTTTGATATTAAATGTCACACTAAGCAAAGTTCATAGGCGTCATATATTGTACATATTCTTGTTGTCTTACTTGATATATGGCTTTCTTGGTTTTTGGTTATTTTTTAAATAACCAATAAATTATCGGTGACGTTTTAAGATATGTATATAACAGTGCTTGACAAGTAAATTAGTAGGTATACAATTTTTAAATTTGTGGAATTATTAAAAGTGTTATCAAAATTCTTATTTTAATCTAAGAACTTGTTGCATCCTTCTTCAATTTATTGTTGACAGACAGTTCAAAATCTGCCGCATAGTGCAAAAATAGAAATCTACCAGTTCAGCTATTGATTAACACATTTCAACATGTTAACCTAGAGTAAGAAATAAAGAAAGTATTGTTACTACAAATAAAGTATTTGCTGAGAATCCAAACTTATAGATTTCATGATGTTCTTAAATATTAAATATTTCTTGGGCTTCTTTGTCGTAAATCCATTATAAAGGCTTTGGTCTGTTGTCCTAACAGGATTTAGTTAATTCAGAAAGTCCTAATGGCTATTATGTGGCTTTTAAGCCAAATCGCAGCTGATGCTAATTTTGTTAAAAAAAACTTCAATTTGAGATACTACGTGGATTACTCGATATATATTGCGAATTACACTGCACAACAAAATTGCAACTTTTGTCTGATGACTGACTTTTATCACGTGATGTTTACTAATTTGACGTCGCTAATTTCAAATAATAACCTCAGTTTTTTTTGTAACAGCTCTTGTTTACGAGATATAGCTTTCACGAAACAATCACTGTGTTAGTGTGTTAATTTGCTTGTAAATTAAGAAAATATTAAGTTTTTTTAATATAATTTGATACGACATCGTCAAGAAGAGTTTATGTCAATGATTCGAATCATTTTTGTTTCATTTGTGGAGAGTATATGTTTGAAGAATACCGTTTGAATGTGACAGCGTTCGTGATTGAGGCTTACAAAAATTACTTTGGTCACACACTGAAAATGAAAGACAAGCCTTGGATTCCACAAAATGTATGCAAAACGTGCGTTTGTGGACAAATAAGAAAAGGAATAGCTTTAGGTACGAAACCACTATGATCTGGACTGAACCCTTGAACCACCACGACGACTGTTATTTTTGTTTGGTGAACATAACTGGCATTAACCGAAAAAATCGATCCAAATGGGAATATCCTTCCATACGGTCGGCACATAGACATGTTTTGAGTCCTAAAATATCACTTGAACCTCAAGCTGGTGCTTCACAGGAGGATCCTATGCATTTTGAGACAAAAACTAACAGTACTGATAGTGACTTTGAATGTGATCTGAAAGCGCCAAAACTATTCAACCAAAATGATTTAAACGACCTTGTCAGAGGTCTGGGACTGTCAAAGGCTGCTTCAGAAGTTTTGGCTTCTAGCCTAAAAGAAAGAAACTTAGTAACAAAAGAAACGAAAATTTCTTATTACCGCACAAGAGAACAAAATCTCCTCAAATATTTTGCTGAAGAAAATGATTTCGTATTTTGTAAAGATGTATCTGGTTTAATGGCTGCAATGGGACTTCAAAATTACGTTTCTAGTGAGTGGCGTTTATTCATAGACTCATCAGCACGTAGTCTAAAATGTGTTCTCTTACACAATGTGAATAAATTAGGGTCGTTGCCTATTGCACATTCCACAAAAGTAAAAGAAGAATATTGATCTGGTTTTAGACAAAATTAAATATGTGGAACACAATTGGCTCATATGTGTTGATTTAAAAATGGTCAACTTTCTTTTAGGCCAACAAGGTGGTTATACAAAATATCCCTGTTTTCTTTGCTTGTGAGACAGTAGACCTAATAATCAACATTGGATTAAAAAGATTGTCCTCCTCAGGAAGCGCTAGTTCCAGGACAACAGAACGTGATAAACCCACCTTTAGTATCAAGAGATCGTATAATTTTGCCTCCGTTACATATAAAACTAGGACTTATAAAACAATTTGTAAAAGGTCTTGACAAAAATGGAAATTGTTTCCTTTTAATATCAAAAAAGTTTCCAAAACTGAGTGCAGAAAAGATAAAAGCGGTAATTTTTGACGGGTCACAAATAAGATCATTAATAAAAGACTAAAATTTTACGGACACTATGACAGAGATTGAGAAAACGGCATGGAATGCGTTGTTTGGCTTGTTCAAAATTTTTTGGAAAATAAGAAAAGTCCTGAATTTTCTCAACACGTCGAACAACTGATGAATCACTTTCAAAGGCTTGGATGTAACATGAGCATCAAGTTACACTTTCTTTACAACCACCTGGACTATTTTCCCGCCAATCTTGGGGACCTAAGTGAAGAACAGGGCGAGCGATTCCACCAGGACCTCCGTACCATGGAGGAACGCTATCAGGGCTACTGGAACGCACACATGATGGCTGACTATTGTTGAAGCATTCAGAATAGCTCTTTGCCTTCGGCTTCAGCAAGAAAATCACATAAAAGAAAGTTTTTTTTAGCTTAAGAAATAAATAAATTAGTTTTATTATAAAAAACCCCCGTGTTATATTTTTTTTACTAGAACTGATACAGAAATTTCAATCGCGGAATTGAAATCGTCATCAAATATTGGACTAATATCATGTAACATAACCCAATCATCAGAAATGCTGTTGTGCAGTGTTATCAACCCTGTGTGTGCTAGATGCAATCTAACGTTGCATCATATAATTGGACATTTTTCATGGCATACGTGCTCAGAACGTTTTGTCATGCAGACACTATTTGTTTTGCTGTCATTCAGTTGAAAATTTGTTCTTGGCCCAAAAAACAATGGAATTACCTGGTTTGTGCGATAATTTTTTACGACCTTCGACGTGGATTATCTTAATAACAGTGCGTCTGTATATCGTTGGTTCAGTTAATTTAATCGTGGTCGTAGTTCGTTGGTGGAGAAATTTAAATGCTGTTCAAAATCGGCTGTGTTATCAGCAAACATCGATCTCATGCGCGAAGCAAAATCTCCATGTGACTTATAGTGAAGTTCAAGCATCCTTAAGGATTAGAGTAACTAGCATACATTCGATATTGCATGAACATTTAACCATGAAAAATATGTATGTGCGTTAGATCCTGCATAGTCGCTCAAAAATAGACTCGAGTCGATTGGTCGAAAGAAATGCCCAAGAAATACGATCGAGGGGTTAACAACATCGTGACAAATCTTAGATTTGTGCGTATGAGCCTGAAAGGTAAACTTTTTTTTTGGATCAACTGGACATGTCGTAAACGAGGTTTTAGAAGATCGTAAATCGGTCAGTTCTGAATAGTACACAAGCATTTGTTTACCGGAAGTGTTCAGAGAAATAAGAAAAACCAACGCGCGACGCCGGATGATTCTACACTGCGGCAATGCTAGCTCTCACACACGGACGCAAACAATTGGCTTTTTGAGCACTCAAAACGTGGATTTGATTAGTTATCTGCTGTACAGTTTTGATTTGACCCTACAAACTGGGTGGACAACGATTTTCGTGGCCGGAAGTGGTGGTTGATGAGTCCAAAACCCACGTTTCGAAGATACCTAATTCGCTATGGAAAAAATGCTATAAAAATTGATTCCAGCGTATGCAAAACATGTTTTTGTTAGTTTTTCGCAATAAACTTTATAAATAATCGAGTGCGGTTGTGACTATTGGTAGGGGCAATTTTATTTTTTTTTTGCCTAAAAATCATTTATTTAATTTTACTAAAATATGGTATTATAAGGCACAAAGTTCAACGACGAAAATATTTCGAGATCTTGTAACTTGGGGCCATTTGGTTTCTTGTTGAATGATTAAGTCTTTCATTTATTTTAGCAAGTCCCAAACTGTTAATATTTCAAAACAAACAACATTTATGTTATTGGTGAGATATGATCAGATTTATGTGCTAATCGGAAACTACGTTTGACATGTTTGTTACATCAAATACAATTGCGGTGGAAAATTTTCATTCAATTATACCTTATGGTTTTTAAAAACATTTAAACATTATTTTTTGAAGTATAAAGAGAAAAATTTCTTGTAATGTACACTTTTTGATATTCTATCAGTAAACTGCAGCTCGTTGGGGCCAGAACAATCTAAACATTATGATTTTAAGATTTTTAGTAGTTTAACAATATTACATCAAACGTCGATTTTTTAAATTAGCCTTAGGCATATGTAAAGTGTTCTTCATTTAATTATTCTCATCAGTTTTTATGCTGCCTTTAGCATAATCACATTTTCATTGAATGCATCACGTTCAGTAATTAACGCTATGCAAATGGCTAGAAACGGAAACAGTTTCTGGTTTTGCAACCACAAAAAGTGCCAGCCGTTCTTGCCAGGTTAATAGCGCATAAAGAAGCAGAAATGGCCTCCTCGAGCGTGAAACGCGAGTTCCAGCAGAGCAAATGCATGAACTGAACCTGCGTCCTATCTGTTGCAGGTTACATCATTCTCACGCTGTTCAGCCTGCTCACGTGCGTCGGACTGCTGGTGCTGCTGTTCATGCAACCGAGGCCCGGCAGCCCCTTGGCGGACATGACTTCCGGTGCTGTGTGTGGCATTTCCGTGCTGTCTTTAATTCTAGCGACCGCGGGGGTAATGACTAGTTACTGTTGCAAGTCGCCTCCGCCAGACAACCGAGTGGAACACTGCGCCCAAGGATTCACCGTGTGATGGAGGCGATGTTTTGGTTGCCTATACACGCACACAATAAATTATTCTTTTATCAACAAACTGGAATGGTAAAAGAGACTTGTTTACTAAGTGTTACTAGTTGTATACGTCTGTGTATAAATAGTTCAGTCATTTAATATTTGAAGCAAAGATCGTGCTTGTTTGCAGGGCTTTATTATAATGATGAATTTTTACTATAACAAGCTTAACAATATGTAATTTATATTTGTATTTGAAACTTATACTAATTTTCTTATATTATTCTTACATTTATTTATTTATTTTGTTTTATGGATTTTTCTAAAAATATGATTTTGTAACAAAACAGTCACACAAAATTGTATTTAATGTAACTTGCAATAAACAATCTCTGCGGTTATTAGCCCTGCAAGCACCACCTTTATATTGAGTCTTGTTAAGTGTATATTAGTCATACGTCTCTAGCTACAAAGTACTGCCAAAGAGCTTAGCAAAACCACCATGTATATAAGACTTAAATTTAAAGTTAATATATACAAATATTCACAAAATGTAACTTTTATTAGTTGTAAACGCTACAGTTAGTTATAATTATAAATATATTTAATATTAAGATGTAGGACTTCTGTATTTTATTTTTTAATAAACATAGATTGTACTTACAAAGTAGTCTCAAAGTTGATAAAGAAAAAAATTAAATTATAAAATTTGTTATATGCTTTTTAGTTTTTAACCTAGGTAATGCGCTTATCATTGCAGCTTGTTTTTTCAATTTCATCGTCGAACAGTTCGCATCAGGCAGCACAACAAGCTAGGATAGTATCTACAAATTCTACATTTATCTTCTTATTGCGTCTAATAAATACAAAAAAAACTTGATACATTCCCTCTAGTTATAAATAAATAAATATTGATTTGGTTAGTTCTTGTTATATCGTCACATTTATTTTACTATATTTGAAATTTATTGTATGGTAAATGTTAAAGTATTCTGATAATAAATAGACTATTTAATATTCATTATTTAATATCTTTCTTATTTTAAAATGCTGTGTATAATTTAAAAAATTAGAATAAGTGTAACTGTAATGAAAATATTTGTGACTTTTAAAGTTGTATTTTATAACAATTTATACTGAAGTGAACAAAGAGTTATAAGGAATAAACTAACAAACATAAGAACATCATATGATTTCTTTGCAAAAAAGAGTAAAAAATTAAATGGCGAAATATTTAAGACATTGATATTTGAAATATTTTAAATACAAAAGCACACAATACATAGATTTAAGGAATGCAAAAAATAAATAAAAAAAACATAATGCATTCTAAACAAATTGTGAGAACAAATGTAAAGTATTTGGTAAAACTGAAAAAACTAGTAAGAAAATAACGATCCTAATACAATTTCTTTATTCTTCCTTATCTTTTTGTGTTTCTAGAGCGTGCGATTTGTTCTCCATGTATCCATTTCTTATACGCGGTTTGATTCTGGCTAGTGCTTTTATTTGTTTTATTGTTTTTCTCCTCTACTTTCTAATTTAAATTATCTAATTACTCTCAACTTTCTTTTATTTTCTTTTTCTTTCTAGCCTCCACTTCCCTTTTAACTAATTTATCTTCATTAGTTGTTGTCCTATTTTAATTGTACTTCTATTTTCATTCTCCTAATGTTATTGCTTCATATGTTTTTCTTGCTATTTTTAAATATTGCTATTATGATTTTTTTTTGAATGCCTATAATTTATCTGTACACGTCAGTATAGGCATTGATATCACATGCATGTTTATATCTCTGTTTTCTAATATTGTGATGTACATAACATAGTAAGTTTTTTCTTTCTTATCCTGTTTCTTATAACATTTAATAAGTCTTCATTCGTCATCATCCTATCAACAATTTTCAATTTCTATTCTTTGCACGATACATTTAGTTTTCTGTTATTGACCACCATCATCTTACTTTTATTGATTTTATATTTTTTGAACCAAGTATTAATTAAAAGTTACGTTTTCTTTTTTCTCTGCTAGTAAGACGATATGACCAGCGTTTATTAGATTCTCTTTATCTGCACTAGATATGCTACGGTTTGTAGATTTTCTGGCTTTTTTGTGGTCTTTTTAATCAATTTGTTTATTGTAACTACAAACAACCCTGAATCATAAAATTACAAAAAGACAAATTCTTAACAAAATACCCTATAGGAACAAAAAAGAAGATCGGTAAAAATAACCATGATATTAAAAATAAAACTTTAAATAAGGATATATAAAGTCGCAAAATAAACTACAGATGCTTTCACATTAGGAGTAAACAACTCTATAGGTGTATTCTATTTTCGGTTGTTATCTAATAGTTAAAAATAAGTATATATAGTCTTTGTCAAAACCCACAAAAACCTAATATGCGGAAGCGATCACTATTGTGGGGAAATTTATGCATTAACAAATAACATGTTTCCCAAAAAAATAAATCTTGTGTATTAGAATATCAAATAACAATTTAATATAAACACGCTCTAAATATTCAAGAAATTGTCTTTATTTATCAGAGGCATACAAAAAATTACAAACGATTTAAAGATAACTAGAAATTTGTTGAAAGTGAGTCATGTTTTGAAAACCAGCAAAAATCAAAACGCCGGGAAACGAAAAACGTATATGAGCTGCTATCAAAGAGGCTCAACGGATGACTATCTGAGAAATGGAAGATAAACTGTCTGAATTTGTAGCTCCAGGATTTTTGACTGCTCTCAGAACATAAATCGCTTTGAAAAGGAACAAATTCCAGACCATCAATGGGAATCAGGTCAATACAATGGAGCAATTATTTGCAATTCTAATATAGACTTTTGAAAATGTTTTGAACAGGAAGAAGAGCTTGAGATCTGAATGTGCTAATTTGGAAGGGGACTTAGACCATGTACAATATATTTTGCATCTCGTAATTCTGATTGTATTAGTCATTGTATTTACATGAACTGCCTAGTAACTTTAGAATCCGTTAAGAACATACAGAATAAGAATTTCTTAAATATTCTAGATTCATTTTACCTACATTTACAAGTAATTGTCTATGTACTACTAAAAGATTTAAATAAATTGAAATAAACCTTGAGTTACTTATAGCTGCCGTCAGGAAGTTATAAATTCTAAGTTTATAGTATTTTTTTAAGGAGCGTGCAATGTACTGGTTTATGTCTGTTTACATTATCAGACAGAGCTTATAGGATCTTACAAAGAATTATTTTAGAGGAAACAGTGAACTGAAATTCAGAAATATCATTAGTTGCATTTTAACAGTGTATTGTGAAGTTGGGTCTATTATAAAGTTGTTTAGCCTCTTGCAAACCTGTTACGGCTAGATAAACGCAAGGTAAGTATAAAAATGAGGGCTAGTATTTATACCCTGTTTCAAGAAAAAAACATTGTATACGTCACATTACAAAAAATTAAACATTTATCCGTTATTATTAAAAGCAGTATTTGTTGTTAATAAGAAGTGAAGTGGAAATTGTGTAAAACAACATAAAAAAGCGAATATATTACATCAGTTAACAAACGAAACGGATTGCTAACAGCATCTGAAATTACAAGTATAGTAAAAACTGCAAGAAAAGATCCAATATCAATTTTGGTTCTCAAAGAAAACAATTACACAGGAAATTAATGTGAAAAAACACTTAAAGAAGCAAAACAGTAAAATATACACCGAAACTGGAGACCACTACAATGGAATCAAGTCTTATGGACTGAAAAATCCAAATTATATTTTTTAATTCTAAAGCAAGGTATTGCTCCTATTGTAAAATATGTTGGAGGGAATATGATGATTTTGGGGTGTTTTACCGTTATTAAAACTACAAAGGAGGATAAGCATTAGGATAGGATTAGACACCAAGATCATCTTTGTACGTTTTTTCTAGTCGGCTCTATTATCTTTTTTTTCTAAAAGTCCTAAAGCCTCTATCTCAGATCGCTGTCTTGGTACCCTCTGAAACTCACCGAATTTGGTGTCGCGAGATTCTAAGCTCTTGTTTAAACCCTCATTTATCATCGTGCGACACTTCGTAGTCCCACTATGTCAGGTCAAGTTCTAAGGTCAGTAACTAAAGCTAGATTCGCGATCGCGGTAAATCCTACTAGACCAGACTGTCCCCTATTATTAGACACATAGATTATTTTGTACGACTTTCCGTACCAGTGCTATGGCTTATTTTTCTAAGTTCTAAGGCCTATATCTTTGTTCAGAGAGGTCGTACCGGGTTGGTTGCTTAGACAATATTGCTCAAGACACTTAGGGCTTTCGATTGACATAGGTTTTGTCTGGGTACCCGAATTTTCGATTTGGGACTCAATCTGTCTGTTCACTCCACATTCTGCAAATTATTGCCATACTATCTGATGAAAGGATTATTGGGGATTTTGTTCTGAAGAAGACAATAACCCCAAACATTACACTAAATTGTGTGGGAATTATTTACACTTATTAGAAAATCAAGCTATCATGAGAAAAACTTTGTCCATTATAAAATTGCTATGAGAGAGAGAGAACTGCTTTGTTCCATATTTGGCGCTTTTTCTTTCCATCTTGTTATTCCTAACATCTTTTTTTTTCTATTCGATTATTCTTATCAATACCGCTTTTGTCCTTTTAGTTCCTGGCAGTCTTTTCACATGTCCCAACCACTTGATTGTTTGGGCTTTTATTACTGCTATTATCTTAAGTGCATTGTATAACCATTTTAATTCTTTATCTGTTCTTTGGATTTAGGTTTCGTCTATTATCTTCTTTACGTGTACTTTCCTTTCTCATATTTTTAACATGTTTGTATTTGCTTTAGTCAAGTTCCAAGTTTCACTAGCGTATATTACAATAGGTCTTATATACTCGTATCTTAGCTTTTTTAGAGATGTGTTTGCTTCTTAGTACTTTATTAAGGCCATATATGCATCGATTTCCGGCCATTATTCTCGTTTGTATTCTTTTTTAACTTCAGTTTTTTTGTACTTAAATATACGTATTTCTCCACCTCTTCAAACTTGTACACTTTTTCTCTAATTATTATCCTCTCTTAAATTCTTGGTCTGTCCACTACATATACTTGTTTTTTGTCTCGTTAATGTACAGGCCTAACTTTCATGATCTCTTTTCTAATCTTTTGACTACCTCTTTCATCTTTTGTCTACTTCTTAGTAATAATACTAAGTCGTTTGCGAAGATTAGGCATTGTTATCTTTTTTGATAGATAAGTCCTGATCTGTTTATGTTGGCGTCACGTATAGCCTTCTCCAGAATAAAATTGAGTAGTACTGACGACAGTGAATGTCTATGTAATCCCTTCATTAACTTCAAATTTTTCTGATGTTTTATTATTTACTCTCATCTTATTTTCTGTCATGCGTAATGTTATTCGTACGATATTTATTAATTTCTTGCTGATTCCCACTTCTTTTAACATCTTGTGGATTTTACTTCTTTTCGCCCTATCGTAAGCCTGTTTGAAGTAGATGAATAAGGCCATTGTTTGTTTTTTATATTTGAAACTTTTTGCTTGTATCTTCCTTAATATATAAATTTGATCTGTTGTTTTTTACTCCTCCTAAACCCGCACTGATATTTACTATTAATATCTTCCATTTTATCCTTTATATATATATAACAGTTGGGCTGAAAAGTTCGTAGGCTAACATATTAAAACACATTTTTTTGGTAAAATTCGATTTTATTATTCAACATAGTTGCCTTCGAGGGCGATACAACGATTATAGCGGTTACGCAATTTTTCGATACCATTTTTATAGTACGATTTCTCATTAGCCTCAAAATGGTCCTCACTCTCTGCTATTACTTCTTCATTAGTGCTGAATTTCTTTCCAGCGAGCATTCTTTTGAGGTCTGCAAACAGGAAAAATTCACTGGGGGCCAGATCTGGAGAATACGGTGGATGGGGAAGTAATTCTTAGCCTAATTCATGCAATTTTACCATCGTTTTCATTGACTTGTGGCACGGTGCATTGTCTTGATAAAACAGCACTTTTTTCTTCTTCAAATGGGACCGTTTTTCGTGATTTCATCCTTCAAACGCTTCAACAACGCTATGTAATAATCGCTGTTGATGGTCTGGTCCTTTTTAAGGTAATCAATGAATATTATACAAAGCGCATCCCAGAATACTGATGCCATAACCTTGCCAGCCGACTGTTGCGTCTTTCCACGCTTTGGATTAGGTTCATCGTGTGCAGTCCACTCGGCTAACTGTCGATTGGACTCTGGAGTGTAGTGATAAAGCCATGTTTCATCCATTGTCACATTTCGACGGAAAAATTCGTTATTATTACGGTTGAATATCGCTAAACATTGCTCCGAGTCAACGACACGTTGAAACTTTTGTTCGATTGTGAGCTCGCGCGGCACCCACTTTGCACACAGCTTTCGCATGTGCAAATATTCATGCACGATATATCCAACACGCTCTTTTGATGTCTTCAGAGTCTCAGCTTTCTCGATTAACTTCAATTTACGGTCATTCATAATTATTTTGTGAACTTTTTTTAAGTTTTTTTCGTCCGTTACAGCCTCTTTCGGGCGGTCACTGCGTGTATCGTCTTCGGTGCTCATTTCGCCCCGTTTAAATTTAGCAAACCACTTCTCAACGGTTGATTTTCCTAGTGCAGAATCCGAATAATGTTTATCAAGCCAAGCTTTGGCTTCAACAGTATTTTTTTCATGATAAAGCAATGCTTTATTAACACACTAAATTATTTTTATCCATTTTTTTTACAATAACAAAAGTTGCTTCACTCACAATGCTATATCTCAGGAACCAATTGTCCGACAGCTGTCAAATTTATACACGTATCGTTTGAAGGTTAATACTAAATAAAAATCATATGGATTTAATTCTAGTAACACCATCTAAGTGTCAGCCTACGAACTTCTCAGCCGAGCTGTTATATATATATATATATATATATATATATATATATATATATATATATATATATATATATATATATATAATAATGTTATCTTCTTCATTGTTTTCTGTCTCTACACCATTTAATAACTGATCAAGATATTTCTTCCATTTATTCATTATTCCATCTTCTCCATCAACAATATTCTTATCTTTGTCGTTGTAATAGGCTGATTTAGGCTGGTACTTTCTTTTAGTACATTTTCGTTATATTGTCTCTTTTTGCATCCTAATAACCTAATTATGTTTCTTTGTTCAACAGATTTCTTTTTGACTCCTCTGTTTTCTCAATTTTAATTTTTAGTCTTAACTTATTATTTTTCCCAGTTTTCTCTTGCATTCTTCATCGACTATGGTTTTCGTTCACTCTTTATTTCTCTGTTACATTTTTTTCCGACTATATTCATTACTGTTTTTATCTTCTCCCATTCTTCTTCGATGTTGTTCTAATTCTTCCTTTAGAAGTTCTTCATATTTTATCTGTTTTTCCTTGCTCCTCGACCTTAATGCTTATTTCTCACTTAGTTCCTGAGAATCGAGATAATTTGTTTCATTTTGATTCCTATCATATAATGTTCAGAATTCATATCCGGGCTTTCAATAAGAACATGATTGATTTGGTTAACGGTCTGTCCGTCCGGTAATTGCCATGTTTTTCATGGATTTCTTTACATTGGAAAAATGTACCCTTGATTGTCAAAATATTTTTTTTGCGAAATCTATTAGAAAATGTCCATTTCCATTTGTTATATCATATTTACTATACAGTGCTATTGTAGGTTTATACAGCTCTTCCCTACCTATATTCGCATTAGCATCACCTAATACAATCTTTATATCATATTTAGGTATTTCTTTATATCTTTTATCTAATTCGTTATAAAACTCTTCCTCTTGTTTATATGTCTTTTTCTTTAGACTGTGCATGAATATTTACAAAGGTAATCTTTTGTTATTTTTCCCTTTGTTGTAACATACATAGTCTACCCGAGATTGGCTTGAAATTTACATTTTCAACCTATTACTTATTATAAAATTTAGGCCTAATATTCTGTTTTCCCCCACTGTTAAGAAATAAATAATTATCTATTTTTACTGCTTCGTGTTCTAGTTGTTTAGTTTCCTGTATCGCTGCCAGATCGTATTTATATTTTTTTATTTCTTTTATTAGATGTTTCAACATTCCTTCTTCGAATAAACCTCCTATGTTCAATGTACCTAATTTAAGTACTTTAATTTTTTTATTGTTGACTTTTTTTGGTTTCTCTGACAATACACCTTTCCTGTATTTTACTATTTGCCATTTAACTCGTATCCTGTCCTTCTATCTAATATATTTTTCTACATTTGATTCAGTTTTTTGGTACTGCTATTTCTAATTTCTCTTTGTTTCTATTCTTTATTATAGCTAGTCTTTGCCGCTTTTCCTCTTCCAATTTCTTCGCGTGCGCTTAATCTTAGTTGTCTCTCTTATACTCTTTTTTGTTTTGTTAAATCAGTGTTAGTATTTTATAGTTTTTTCAAATTTAAATTCTTTTAACTTTAACTTGTTTTTCATGACTTTCATTTATCGCTCTCGTTTTCCAGCTCTATGAAACAAGATTTTCGGCCTATTTTAGTTGCTGATGTCATAACAATGTCTATCTATAAGTGTTGTACCATAAAATTGGTTGTAGCTTCTTTTAACGCAGCTGCACTACCCGTGTTTATTTCGAGCCCGTTTATAACAACCTTCTTTTTCCTTCTTCTTCTACCCACTCTAAGCTCCTTCTCATTTCACTCAATTGTTTTTTAATTTTTTTTTATTTTTCTTCCTATTTTCTTCATTCCCATTTTTAGGTTTTTATTTTAAAATTTCAGCTTTAGTAAAAACTTTTTGCTCCTGTCCAATTTGCTGTATTTTATTTTTATGCTGATTGCCGTTATTTGAAAATCTCTTACCTTTAGCTCTTTTATTTTTGTAGGTCGTAATTCAAGACTTGAACAGCATCGTTTATAAAATATTTGTGTATGTATATCAGCATGTAACGCCAAAGCGGCCAAACCGAATCAAATATTTTTTTTAAATGATTCTTCAAAAGCTTTTTTCTTTTTATTAATTTTGTTTTATTTGACTTGTACATTTATTTTAATATAGCTGTTAATTTTTTCTTTGTATTCATGCGAAAGCAAGTGCTGAAGTATGGCATATCTTTACTCAATGCGTTTTCTTGCGTTTAAATCGATCTGATAACGAAAGAAATACAACTTCTTCTCTCCCATAAAATTGTGCTTGTTGTTATAAAGATTTATTTAACATCCTTGAATATTGTGACTAATAACAATTCGATTGTAACACATGTTTCTTTTTCTTTCAAAAGAAAGGCGTTTTCTTTGTTTCTTACATTTGTTCTACATTATACACAATATTAGATCCAAGGTCTCCCAATTTTCTTTAGGAAATAGACAAAATCATCTGAAGTAGGATCGTCTTTTCATCCAACATGTTAATTACTTCTTACATGTTTTCAGAAAGTAAAGTTTATACGCAATATGCTTTTTCTTTGAGGCAACTTCAAACATTAATAAAATCCTTAGCTGGAGTTTTTAAGAATGAAATAAAATAGGCAATAGATCTAGACCATTTTGTAAAACTCCAAAAGAGTTAAATAGGCTTCTGTCATCTGATAGTTTAATACTGTCGTCATTATTACTGCAGTTGCTATATTTGTTTCTTTTTCTATTTATTATAAACACGTAACTCTCCTTTCTTTGAAAAACTTACCATTTCTCCATCATAGTGTTTTTTTATCAAATCTCATAATTTCACTCCCCTGTCCAATCAAAAGCCATACCTTGCTTTTGCTCTTCCATTTTCTTTTTATTGGAGCATTTTCTTTGTTTCTATAGTACTCGGTTTTTCTGACATAGTTATCTATTCCTTTGGTTTAGTTAGTCCAATTCTTCGTCAATCTCGCTGCGCTACACTTTATATGAAGTTTTATCAAATTTTTCTGCCTCCTCCAAAAATAATTCCTCTACTTCTAGCAACTCTGAGGAATGGTGTAAGCGTCATTATTGACATGTGTACTCTTTTACTTATACATCTGATGAAAGTAACTCATATGATCTAAAAGTATTCTAATATTTTTCCTTAAGCTTCTTCATACTAAATACATTTTACACCCTTTTCAATTTTTTTTGTTAACTATCTTTTCAGACTAGTTTCTTCCTAATCTGATTTATGCGTAGGCTTTGAAGGATCTACTATACATTCAATCGAAAACTAAACAAAGACAGCTGATATAAAATGTAGTGTGGCTGAGCTCTGAGCTTACGTTTGATTGCCTATCTTTTGGATCGTTTTGCGTATCTTACTTTCGTAAGGTCACCGCACCGACTTATCCCACTGTTATCATTGTAAATAAATTGTTACATTTTCTCAGTGTGCAAAATTTGAGGGAAAGCGGGTGAAAAATTGTCAGCCTAGAGCGCCAAAAATACTTTTTTGGGGGCAACCCCTCAAAAATATATTGGTAGAACCCTATCAGTATTATCCTACAAAACCGAGCACCTCACGATTTTCTATCTAATTTACTTCAATCAGTGAGAATACTACATGGATTGTTACAACTTATTAACTACTTTCTTTAACAGTAACTGATAATTACAATTAGATATAAAACAAAATATACATCAATTTGATACCACTTCAAAAGATTATTTAGCTAACTTAATCTACTTGAATTTTTATGATCTGACTCAATAACAGATCTTCATAGACTAACTCTTTACAAGCCAACGTCACCAAACATAATATTGACGAAAAATGATTCAAGAGAACAATTAAATCACGGAAAGCATTATTACATAATCATTTAAGTTTAAACAAAGTATGTTGTTGGAAGGTAACTGATGCACAAAAACAAGGACATGTCTAATGTTGTAACAAAACTTTTAAAAATATAATGAAAGCAGCTCTAATGTAATTTAAAACATTATTAGTAATGACGACAGTTGAATATGTATTTAAATCAAAATCAAAGCGCCAATCTTGCAATATGTGTATTCAGCATATCCTCATCCGGTCAAATTGAAGCAATCTTAAAATGGGAAAAAATATTGACCTTGCCTTCTTCAGTTTTTGGACAGACATAAAATTCTGAAACTATAAAATGAACTACTAAATAAGAACACCGAAGTTTATTTGTCTCATTAAAAATCTTTTTGGCAATAAATAACATGATTCGCTTCATACTTCTACCTAAAAACAAGCAATACATTGTTAGAATCATATTTTTTTAGAGTTAGTAATTTTGTTCTGATATGTAAACAGTACTTATTGTATTTTATTCGCATTTTCCTAAGCAAATAAATTATATTTAAAATATGATATTTTAGTAATATTACTTTGCTTTTCGAATTTCACTCAAGAACAAGATCGTTCGTTTTTTCACTCGAAATTAGAAGCTTAGTTAAAAATCGATTATTTTAAAAAACAATTATAATTAAAACATTGTTTATTATGTTTATTACAGCTATTAATGTACTTTAAATAAACTACGGTCACTCATTATTTACTTTTAGAATGATATTAACAGAACGAGGATGATACTTCGGCCGGGTTTTCCGACATTCGAGGCTTTATTGTAAAAAACTGGTTATACAATTACGATTCAAAATATTTTTCATCGCTGGCCACTACTTTCTCCTATCTTTGGGGCAGCGTATCAATCCCGCGTCGAAAAAACTGATCATGTTTTGAGGTGATCCACGTATCGATCCATTTTTTGACTTCTTTATAAGAACGCAAGTGCTAGTCAGCCAGACCGAGAGCCATTGATCGAAACAAGTGATAGTCAGTAAGACTTCCCATTTTAACGTTTCCAAGCATGTTTTGACCAACTTTGCGACATGGGGTCGAGTATTGTCATGCTGCAAAATCACTTTATCGTGTCTCTCGTTGTATTACGGCTGTTTGTCTTTCAATGCTCGGCTTAAACACATTAATTGCTTTCGATGCAGATCGCCTGTGATTATTTCAGAAGGTTTTAGCAGCTGGTCCCACCGAAACAGAGCATGACCTTGGAGCTGTGAATATTTCATTTGGCCGTCGACATGGAAGCATGGTCGGAAAGTCCCCATGATTTTCTGCGCTTGGAGTTATCGTGATGAACCTATTTTTCGTCCCCAGTCACAATGCGATGTAGAAATCCCTTTCGTCTTTGCCTTTCAAGCAGCTGTTCACAAGCAAACAAACGCCGTTCAACATCTGTCGGCTTCAAGTCATATGGCACTCAGTTACCTTGTTTCTGAATTATTCCCATGGCTTTGAGGTGTTTTGAAATGGCTTGTTGAGTCACTCCTAATGATCCTGCCAATCCTTCTTGCGTTTGACACGGTCTTCATGAAGTAATACCTCCAATTCTGCATCTTTAAAAACCTTCTATGTTTCACCGCCATACCGGTCTTCGATGTCAAGATCACTATTCTTGAAACGATGAAACCACTTACGACACGTTCTTTCACTAACAGCGGTCTCGACATAAGTATTTGAGAGCATTCGATGAGCCTCAGTCGCAGATTTCTTCATATTGAAACAGAAAATTAAAACCTCCCGAAAATGACGAGAATTTGGCTCGTAATCTGATATTTCCAATCAAGAATAACTTTACGACTAATATTTCGATGGGATTATGTTGACAAATGTCCAAGCTGATATGACGTCTACATTTGTTTATTTCCATCACCACTTCCCGACTAAAGCCATCTATTGGAAAACGGCGGAAGCAAATTGTACACCTATTATTTATAGAAACTTTACACTAAATATTTTGCATACGCATTAAAAAAAAAACTGTCAAAATATGGATGCCTTTGCATTTTCCAAGATCTAGTAATTAGTTTCCTTCTTCAATAGATCAATTACTTTATTGCGACAACATTTCAGTATATAATAATGATGTAAGTTCTTTGTTTAACTGCGTTTTTTATAAACTAAGATTTACGATCAACGTGAAAAGTTCAATTTGAGAAAAATCATGAAGTGTTGACCAAGCTTTGGAAAGTTTTAGGTTGAAACCGTTGAACTATTTCTACTGTTGAGTTACTGACGTAACACCAAACTTCGCAACCGTTCAAACAAATGGGGGAAATTATTGATTTACGTAAAAGCATTTTATTGTCTAAGATACCATTTTACATTTCTAATGTTTAAATCCATTTATTTCTATTTCATTTTTATGTGTCCTTCAGGTTAGACGTCTATTGAGATGTAAACCAAGGTATTTTACTGGGTTCGCTTGAGGAATAAGTTTGTTATAGATAGTAATTGGAGAGTAATCTAGTTTTGTTTTAAATGTGACTTGAATAGACTTATTTTTTAACCGACTTCAAAAAAGAAGGAGGTTCCCAATTCGACTATATATATATATATATATATATATATATATATATATATATATATATATATATATATATATATATATATATATATATATATATATATATATGGATGTTCGGGCATAACTTCTTTGTTTATGAACCAATTTAGATATATTTTTTTTTTGTTAGAAAGGGTATAGTTCAAGGCTAGTGCCATTTTAATTTCATTGGCATTGGACCTTGTATTTCGAAGATAGACCAGAGAACTCTTAAAAATCAAATAGGAAATGTATAGTGATTGAGATATTGATAGGTTTATGACAATCCAAAAACAAGGAAGGTACCTAACTGTGGAACCACACATTTCTTGGAACGTTGAACGTTTTCTAGTCTTTCTACAACAAGGATTAGTCCGGCCTGGTGTGGGCGAAGTGGTAGCTGTTCTGCAAGCTCAACGGTATCTTGAGCAAATAAGACAACTTGACCTCTACACCAATCTTAGCTAAAACGGTTTTGTAGTTTTATTATTTTTATAAATGGCACTATTCTACACAAAAATCTTTTTTCAGTTTCGGTCACATCGACTAACTCGTGTGGCACAGTAGCAACAACCATTTTATTTCAATAAGCTTGAGATGTAATTTTTCATTTTTTGATAGTATTGGAGCTTCGAGAACATGTTATTATCCTATTGACCGTAACTAATTCTACAGATAAAATAGAGCTATAAGCTGCCGCCTGAAAATTAACACGATGTTGCGGATGTCGTAATTTATTCCATATACCACATGGTACATCTGCAAAAACAATAATAGCTGATCGAAATTGTTCAACTTCCAATATAGGTATTTCTTGAGTGACGTGATGTTTGTCTTAGATTGGACAACCGACTGGCTCTTTCTTCTGGAGTTTCATTAAGCGCCCTCTGTGTGGAATAATTACGTAAATGCACTTAATCGTTGGGATCGTTGTCCAGTAGATTCATAGGCTAGCCGCTCATGAATCAAATTTAACCGATCATAACATATAATAATACATAATCGCTCGCGAATTAAACTGAGCCGATGAGCACGGTGTTGATAAGATTCATTTGTTGAATTATTGCGTATCATAGAAAAGCGATGGTCCCGATCTTTTTGACTTTCGTTTCTTAATTTATTTAACATATAAGCTCTCATACTCAACAATCTTTTTTCGCGTTCCTGTAGCCTTTCATTCTTACTTTTATTAATTTTTCTGATTTTATTTTGCTAGGTCTACCCATCACTTAAAATTGTGAAATAAAAAACAAAACAAAAAAAACTTTAAAAAGTAACAAAAGAAAATTAGAAAAAGTAATAAATAAATTTACTTACTACCAATTAATACTTATTTTAGTTTAGTTAATCAGCAACTATTACATATTTTATAATTTTAAGTCGGTGCCAAGTAAAACAATAACTGGTAGTCTATTTTACAATAAAATTAGTACGTTCCTGCCGAATACCTAGATACTAATATTAGGTACAGCAGTTAGCAAGATTGATAATACATAGTTATTGTTTTACTTAGCACCGACTTCAAAATTATAAAAATTGGTTATCATCGATCTGTATCTCTCATCAGTGACATTTATGGCGGTGCCACACCAAACAGTGACCTTTTCTGGATGCATTTGCAACTTACAGGTCTCATGTGGATTGTTATCTCCCCAATTGCGACAATTTTGCTTGTTGATTTAGCTATTCATCCAAAAGTGGCCTCGTTGCTGAATATGATTTTCCGTCCGAAATCGGGGTCCACTTCCAACTGCTCCAGAGCCCAGTCAGAGAATGCTCGACGCTGATTATGGTGGTTTACCTTAAGTTCGTGGATTAATTGAATTGAGTATGGGTGCAGGCCCAAGTCCCGACGCAAAATTCACCAAAGTTAAAACCTGCGAAAGGCCAAGTTCTTGGTCGCGACGAGGAATTGACTGCCTCGGGTTATTTTGCACACACTTGTTCAGTGCAGCAATGTTTTCTGCAGACCTCACGTGTCGACTGCGTACGGGTGTTGTTTGCTTGTTTACTGAACCAAATGATTCGAATTTGTCTACCAATCGGCGAATAGTCGACTGCACAGGACGATTGTGTGCACCGTAAAAATCACGTAGTTAGTGCACGGAACGTAGCTTGAACTGAACTTTCATTTTTATAGCAAAGTTTAATGATTTGCACGTGCTGCTTAACACTGTAACTTTTCATGATGATTTGCCCAACATTAGTTACTATAACTTCCAAATTTTACAGATATATCATCACCAGAATCGCCGCTATACACTGCCAAAGTTCGAGCGCGCTATTAGAAAACCCTTTATAATATCAAGATTATTAGTTGTATTAAATTTAATATTTTTCCTAATTTTTAAAAATTATTCAGTAAATTTTTATTTTCAGTGTAATTTTACCATTAACTATTTTGTCAATAAGAATTTGATTTCATATTCAAGTTAAGTTACTTATATAAAATAATATTTACGAAATTAATGCAACATTTCCACAATTAGGCACGTCTCACTGATACCCGTAACATTCTTCTATTCGCAAAACAAACACAAGAACAAACTGGATCCAGTCTATTTCAAACTGTCATGGTTGAACGAAGAGCAGTCTAAGCTCCAGGTATTTTCACAAACGTTGCAAAAACCGCCGGTAATGGTCTAATTACTCAGAAAAAGACTTACAGAAAAATTAATTGCGGCGCTGCCTTAATTGGTTCCTGAAATTAAATGCTGTTGCAAGACACAAGCCGGAATAGGCCTGCTTAAATAAAGTTATGAAGCAACAGGCTTTTCTTAATGAAATTACGTTGCACTGAAATTTATGTCCGACCACGTTTGTATACAAATAAGGCATTCAAAGTATCAGGCGTGGGAAAAACTAACAAACGGTGGAATTACTTCTCTTCATTGTTTTCAGCTGATTAACTGCTTAATAAGTTATATAATCAAAAAGGAATTGTATTTGTAAAATTTAATCAATTAACGCAACATGTTGCTGCCCTTTTAATGGCTGCTTAAGACATCGCCTAATCCTTTTCATTTTCTATTCAAAGCACAACAAGAAGTCACCAAAAACAATTATGAAGTAATACAAAATTAATAAAATAACCTAAGAAAATACCTGTTTTCCAATTTATAAGAGAAAGTGGGTTGAATATTTTAGCCAAGTACACAATTGTTGTAATGTAAGCGGAATTTGTTGTTTCGTCGGCATCTTCACGCCTTGAAACGTGGCCGTGGAATTCGAGTCATGAATACAATTGTGGCTCAAAGAAATGCATACATATTTTTATATATTCGCGATTAAGTGCAGGACATGCTAATTTCAAATTGTGTGTATTAAGCAGTTGGTTGTGAGCGTAGTGTCACGTTTGAATAGAAGTGTTGCAGATGTGTATGATGAAAATTTGTAGGAACAGTAAACGATCAATTTCACGTGCCCTTCACTCACGTGCTGCGGTCGGAGTATTCACATTGTCTTTCATGTGCGTAATTTGCATTTACATTCCGACAGGTGTTGGATCAGTTATATGTAAATGTGTACATATCTGTGACGAATTGCTTGCTCAATAATAAAGTACTCCAAAGTGGGTAATAAGCATCACTAATTTTTTATATTTCACTACAAGTAGTCCTACCCAATTATCTTACAAAATAAATAATATGATTACACTTCACAAAAATGATTTAAACAGAAACCTGCAGAAGAGCATATGTAAAAATATTTTTTATTTCTGAAATTTTGTTCTAAATTTCATTTTTTCTGCTACATTTTCTCTTTTAGCACTTTAGATTAATTATACCGGCTAACAACTTTTGAGTTGAGCATGATCGTCTTATAATTTTCATCTTAACACATTAAACCAAAAAATCTGATGTTTAATTTTTCTTCCCTAGAAATTTCACGTTAAGTATTATTTGATATTTGCAAAATTATTACGTAATAAAATCTTATTAATAGTACGAAAAATGTGATTTTTATTGAAGACCCCGGAACGAGTAAAAATGCTTTGGTTACTTCACAATAATTAACTTAATTTCTGCGTTATTATCTGTTCTGAATGTGTATATACTTCATTTTTATTTTTCTGGACGTCTGTTTTATCAAATAATGGTAGAAAGCATTTCTTTCATGTTTTCTAAGTTTATGTTAAACGAAACTCTATACTTGGTACAAAGTTTAAAACCACACTTGTTGATATTTTCCATCTGTTAGTGAGACTGAAACAGACATCGACAGCAACGAAAGCAATGACGAGCACGCCGATGACATCAAGCACTTTGAAACAGGTATTCTTTCAACGATGTATAAGATGCAATAAGCTGAAGAAAATGTAAATGTTATCAGAAGATTTTCCCAGTCATATAACAGCTTTAAAAAAAAACACTAATGAAAATTCCCAAAATCCCAAAAAGATATACTCAGTTACAAAATGCCGTAGGACTAAGAACCAAAGACAACTTAATCTGTAGATGATGGTCGCAAGGCTCCACTAGAGTGTTTTTCAGTAATTTGTTTGTTAAGAATTATTTGGTCACATTATGAAGCAAATTAACTTATATGCATGGTAGTGATTGGTGGTTTGCTATTTTCTAAGTAGCTTAAATGCCTTAACAAAAGGTTGTATTGATCACAAAAACATTCTGAAATTGCATAAATTTGAACAAATTCTTTATGCGATTCGTTTCGAAAATAGTTCTTCTTCTTCTTGCGGTGCCTTAGCTGTCAACGGTGATTGGCTTTTATGTTGGCTATCGTGTTTACTATGGTAGCTTTATTAACTACTAATCGGAACAATTGAATGGTCGTCTTCCCATACTACATAAGTTCTTCAGACAGGAAGTTCTTCTTCTAGCTGGGGCACGTTTACCGACTATTTTTCCTTGTATGATTAAATGGAGAATCTTATATTTTTCGAGGTGTCTCATTATGTAACTGAAGTACTGCAGCTCTCTTTTTTTTTAACTATTTCCAATTCCTATTTATTCTCATAAGTACTTTGTTATTAGTTATTTTGTCTATCCAACTTATCTTTAATAATCTTCTGTACACCCACATTTCGAAGGATTGTAGTCGTTTAAGTGTGGCTTTTGTATGTGTCCACGCTTCGACACCATACAATAGAATAGGGAAAACATAGCATCTCACCATTCTCATTCTTATATCAATTCTTAGGTCACGAGTACATAAAGCCTTCCTCATCTTAATGAATCCTGCTCTTGTTCTTTCTGTAGAAATTTTAATTTCCACGGATGGGTCTCAGTTTTCATTTATGGTACTTCTCAGATAAATCAATTTCTTGACTTTTTCCAACACTGTGCCATTGTTTTCTACGTCCCCTTCTTACCAATGTTTAGTTTCAAGCCAAATTGTTCGCACTTATCTGATAATTAAATCATTAGATTTTGCAAACTCTCACTGTTGTTGGTTATCATTGGCATGTCATCGACGTACCTAAAGTTATTAATTGTTAAATCGTTAATATCAATTCCGTCTTCAACATTAGCAAAGGTCTCATTAAATATTTCCTCTGAGTACAGGTTGAAGATCAATGGGGACAGTATATAGCCTTATCGGACTTCTTTTTTGATGTTAATTTCGTCTGACAATTTATGTTATATTCTCATTGTTGCTGTTTGATGTCAATTATTATTTATTAATGATTCTAACGTCTTTATCAGCAACTAGAAAATCCAACCAGCTACTCTTGGCCACTATAGAGAATGCAAATGTTACGAACTTTCTGTAGCAATCGTTACTATTGCTGCCCTCCAACTATTGTGCCAGTCACGAATTCCGTCTTACTCTAGTGCATCTTCGTAATGGGCGTTGACGTTATGTTGACATTACGAAATATATAGCAACGTTCGTGGCCCCGAACGCGTTACTCTGGCAACCAATGCTTCTCACACGGCCGAGGACCGGGGACCTCTGATTGTGTTTTATAGATATTTGATGATGCCCGATCTTTTTAGAATTTTAATCATTTATCATGTTTAATATTGTCAAGGGCTTTTCTAAGTAGTGTCACGTTTGAATAGAAGTGTTGCAGATGTGTATTATGAAAATTTGTAGGAACAGTAAACGATCAATTTCACGTGCCCTTCACTCACGTGCTGCGGTCGGAGTGTTCACATTGTCTTTCATGTGCGTAATTTGCATTTACATTCCGACAGGTGTTGGATCAGTTATATGTAAATGTGTACATATCTTTGACGAATTGCTTGCTCAATAATAAAGTACTCGAAAGTGGGTAATAAGCATCACTATTTATTTATATTTCACTACAAGTAGTCCTACCCAATTATCTTACAAAATAAATAATATGATTACACTTCACAAAAATGATTTAAACAGAAACCTGCAGAAGAGCATATGTAAAAAATATTTTTTATTTCTGAAATTTTGTTCTAAATTTCATTTTTTCTGCTACATTTTCTCTTTTAGCACTTTAGATTAATTATACCGGCTAACAACTTTTGAGTTGAGCATGATCGTCTTATAATTTTCATCTTAACACATTAAACCAAAAACTCTGATGTTTAATTTTTCTTCCCTAGAAATTTCACGTTAAGTATTATTTGATATTTGCAAAATTATTACGTAATAAAATCTTATTAATAGTACGAAAAATGTGATTTTTATTGAAGGCCCCGGAACGAGTAAAAATGCTTTGGTTACTTCACAATAATTAACTTAATTTCTGCGTTATTATCTGTTCTGAATGTGTATATACTTCATTTTTATTTTTCTGGACGTCTGTTTTATCAAATAATGGTAGAAAGCATTTCTTTCATGTTTTCTAAGTTTATGTTAAACGAAACTCTATACTTGGTACAAAGTTTAAAACCACACTTGTTGATATTTTCCATCTGTTAGTGAGACTGAAACAGACATCGACAGCAACGAAAGCAATGACGAGCACGCCGATGACATCAAGCACTTTGAAACAGGTATTCTTTCAACGATGTATAAGATGCAGTAAGCTGAAGAAAATGTGAATGTTATCAGAAGATTTTCCCAGTCATATAACAGCTTTAAAAAAAACACTAATGAAAATTCCCAAAATGTCAAAAAGATATACTCAGTTACAAAATGCCGCAGGACTAAGAACCAAAGACAACTTAATCTGTAGATGATGGTCGCAAGGCTCCACTAGAGTGTTTTTCAGTAATTTGTTTGTTTAGAATTATTTGGTCACATTATGAAGCAAATTAACTTATATGCATGGTAGTATTGAGTGGTTTGCTATTTTCTAAGTAGCTTAAATACCTTAACAAAAGGTTGTATTGATCACAAAAAAATTCTGAAATTGCATAAATTTGAACAAATTCTTTATGCGATTCGTTTCGAAAATAGTTCTTCTTCTTCTTGCGGTGCCTTAGCTGTCAACGGTGATTGGCTTTTATATTGGCTATCGTGTTTACTATGGTAGCTTTATTAACTACTACTCGGAACAATTGAATGGTCGTCTTTCCATACTACATAAGTTCTTCAGACAGGAAGTTCTTCTTCTAGCTGGGGCACGTTTACCGACTATTTTTCCCTGTATAATTAAATGGAAAGTCTTATATTTTTCGAGGTGTCTCATTATGTGACTGAAGTATTGCAGCTCTCTTTTTTTTTAACTATTTCCAATTCCTATTTATTCTCATAAGTACTTTGTTATTAGTTATTTTGTCTATCCAACTTATCTTTAATAATCTTCTGTACACCCACATTTCGAAGGATTGTAGTCGTTTAAGTGTGGCTTTTGTATGTGTCCACGCTTCGACACCATACAATAGAATAGGGAAAACATAGCATCTCACCATTCTCATTCTTATATCAATTATTAGATCACGAGTACATAAAGCCTTCCTCATCTTAATGAATCCTGCTCTTGATAAATCTCAGATAAATCAATTTCTTGACTTTTTCCAACACTGTGCCATTGTTTTCTACGTCCCCTTCTTACCAATGTTTAGTTTCAAGCCAAATTGTTCGCACTTATCTGATAATTGAATCATTAGATTTTGCAAACTCTCACTATTGTTGGTTATGATTGGCATGTCATCCACATACCTAAAGTTATTAATTGTTAAATCGTTAATATCAATTCCGTCTTCAACATTAGCAAAGGTCTCATTAAATATTTCCTCTGAGTACAGGTTGAAGATCAATGGGGACAGTACATAGCCTTATCGGACTTCCTTTTTGATGTTAATTTCGTCTGACAATTTATGTTCTATTCTCATTGTTGCTGTTTGATGCCAAGATAATTTATTAATGATTCTAACGTCTTTATCATCAACTAGAAAATCCAACCAGCTACGATCAGCTACTATAGAGAATGCAAGTGTTACGAACTTTCTGTAGCAATCGTTACTATTGCTGCCCTCCACGAATTTCGTTTTACTCTAGTGCATCGCCGTAGTGGGCGTTGACGTTATGTTGACATTACGAAATATATAGCAACGTTCGTGGCCCCTAACGCGTTACTCTGGCAACCAATGCTTCTCACATGGCCGGGGACCTCCGCATTGTGTTTTAAAGATATTTGATGATGCCCGATCTTTTTAGAATTTTAATCATTTTATCATGTTTAATATTGTCAAGGGCTTTTTCTAAGTCTATCGCATACATAAATACCTTTTGGTTAATATCACGACTTTTTTGAATTAACACTTGGACACCAAACAGTGCTTCTCTTGTTCCAAACCCGCTTCGAAAGCCGAACTGAGTCATCATAATCCCGTCTTCTAATTTTTTATATATTCTGCTCTGTATTAAACGTAGGAAAATTTTCGAAACATGGCTATCAGTCTAATTGTCCTGTATTCATGGCATTTCGTTGTTCTTCTTTTCTTGGAAATCATTACGAAAGTTAATTTTAGCCAATTCATCAGTATTTATTCGGTCTCGTATATGGTGTTAGAGTGTCCTTAGAGCCTTGTTTCCGTTTGCTTTTAAAAGTTTGAGTATTTCTGTTCTCACTTGATCTGGTCCGGTCGTATGACTTCTTCTTTGATAATTGCAGCTCCTGAAGTAGCTTCCGTTTGTTCGTAATTTGGCCTATTGTCAACAAATAACTCTGGTATATATTCTTTCTATCTAAGCAGTTGTTGATTTATATCTAGCGTCTCCATTTCGGTCTTCTATAATTCGAGCGTGATATTTTCGTTTGGTTCCAGTTATTTCTTTTATTTTTTTGTTCAGATGGAAAAAGTCGAGCTTGTTCTCATAATTTTCTATTTTAGCATATTGTTGAGCATGCCACTTTGATTTTGATTGTCTTATATTTTGCCTTATCTTATTTTGTATCCTTTTATATTCTCTATTATTTATGTTTCTATAGTTCCTTCTTTGATCCATTAATCTAAGAATGTCTTATGTCATCCATTCTTGTTTTTCGATCTTTTTATTTTCTATAGCTTATCCTTTTGTACATTTATTAGTATTTTTTTAGCTTTGTTCCACATTTCCTCTGCCTTATCTGCATTTTCTTCACTTATTGCCATTATTTGAAATTCATTTTCCAGTTCTATCATTTCTTGTTGTTTGGTGCTCATCTCTAAACCCTTGTCCTGAACCCCATCTCTACCCGTAACATTGACTGTCCGCCAAACTACCCTAGTTGTAACTAAACGGGATTTTTACCGCCTCCCGGCATTCCTATTCGAACCCTCGTGAGCGACGAAGCCGCCGGCCAGCCGACCCAGGTGTTCTATTGCGCTGTGCTGGCACGCTGTCTTTTTCTTTTTGCGTTTGGCAATGCAGCGGCCCGATGACAGCCGTGACCGCTTTATTATTCGGCAAGAAGCGAGAGCCGCACCGACATGCGTGCACGACGCATATGCCTCTTTGTTTAAATCAAGAGCTCAGAATACGGCCACACCAAATTTCATATCAGCCGCCTTTGTTTAATTTCTGTTCAAATGTCTTTGTTTACTACGCACAGACCTCCTTGTGTAAATCAAGACTCTAGGCCACGCCAAATTTCTTTGTTCACTTTTTGTTCAAATGTATAGATGAAAATTTTAACGAGTAAACATTGCCATTCAATGTAGAATAGATTATTTGACAAATGTCTTCGATGGCTCATTTGACACGTCCGAATTCTTCTGACAAAATTTTTGATCACTTTATCTAAAACTATAGCCTAATTACCTCGACAACCATTCGAATTTTTGCATTTAATTTAGGAACTCTTCTGATTTCTTAGTATAAATTTAGGTCTTTACGAATACCGACTTCTTCCTGGCCTTTTTTGTCTTTATGGGGTCGTCATTTTTAGCCTCCATCTTTTACGGCTCTCCCAGCCCAGTTAAAGATCTCTTTCTATTATTACGTTTATTACAGAAGTTTTCCATTTGTAGTATGGAGGTCTTATTCGTCTTTTTTCACCTGTGCTTTTGCATCCTTTTTACATATTCATACCAACGAAGGGTTCTATTTTCTAGGTTCCTGGAAATGAATACATTTATTCCTATTTCTCTTAATATCTTTTCCGTTCTTCATATTTCTCGTCTCGTAATTTGTATGCATTTTATAAAAAAAAGTCCAATTCGACTGTTCTTACTTTCTTTCTCAAGCTTTCTGTTATTGGCAAGGTCTCTTCCTCAAACAAAAGAAAGCTTTCAATTATACTATAAAATATATTTTTTTAGTTTTTTTTCTTGTGTTCTTGTTCCATAGAACTCCATACAATACTTTTCCTTGACTGACCCTGTTGTTTACGTTTCCTTCTGTTGATCCATTAGCCGACATAATTGAGCCTAATTATTTATAATTTTGACAGTGTCGAATGATTTCGTCCGCAATGCGCATGTCTTGTTGTTCCCCGCCTATATACATGCATTATGTCTGGTTTATTTTAATTTTCAATTCATAGTTCGGGTTTAACTGTTTCAAACTTAAATGTCATATTTTAATTATTTTCCGTAAAAAGTATTTGGTCGTCAGCAAAAAGCAAATGGTTTAGCTTTCGGTCTTCTATAATCATTTTTATTCCCAACTATGTATGTATATGTTAAATAACCACCAAAGTGGTCCAAGCGGTTGAGGCACGGACTGGATTCCATTCCCGGTGCTCTCTGATGCCTGGCGGGTGGCCTACCCAGTCACTAAAAATAATTGAGTACCTGTATTCACTCAAACAAAGGGTAATAATGGCAGTCGCCTAAGGCGCAGTGCTTGCCACATCGCCTAGGATCAGAGACAACCAGGCAAAGAGAACGAACATATGAGAGCCTTATCATCTCAATTTGCAGGCCGTGCTCCCACGCGAGGTATTAAGGCCTTACTATTAT
Organism: Sinelater perroti; assembly: GCA_036346155.1. Classification (NCBI taxonomy): domain Eukaryota; kingdom Metazoa; phylum Arthropoda; class Insecta; order Coleoptera; family Elateridae; genus Sinelater; species Sinelater perroti. Next base: position 12,368,167 of record JARFIY010000359.1, on the reverse strand, counting down.
TATTAAATGTTTAAATAAGATCGGTGATAGTGTGCATCCCTGTTTTAAGTCTTTTATTATTTCATGATTTTGAATAAACCTATTTGCTATTTTTATTTTTGGTGTTGTATGTGTATAAAGTTGTTTTTCTGTTCCATTCCATTTTTCTTTTATTACTAATATTTTTATAGTTGGCCATATTTCAGATCTAGGTACACTTTATTTCTTTAAGTCTATTCACCAATCCCCAAAAGAAAAAATCGCGCGCTGTGAGGTCGCAAGATCTTAGTGATCTTGGCAACTTCACTGGTTCAGAAGATAAGTCGCCGGCGTTTCAATAGTCGTCTGGCTAGGTAAATCCTGAATGAGTGCAGATGCAGATCATATGTTAAAATCGACTGCATGGTTCTTTTAAAAAAATTTCGATGTAGGATGGCTCACTGAGATTTCTGGACGTTTCGTTACACTATCGTTCGCAGCGTCAATGTTTTAACTAAATGGCTGATTTGTTTTGTTGGCACCGAAGCTGTTTGTTGAGATTTTTCATTTAGTCTCTTCACAGTTATTTCATGCACACAGTCTCGGTTAATTTTAAAAATCGCTCTTTATTGACTAACTGCAACGCGTTTACTATAAAATTTTCTTTTGGAACACCCTTAATAATATCACACCGTCGTTAAAATTGAATTGTATAAATGTCTTAACGAGTAACCTTCCATAGCTAAGATTATGATCCTAAATTATGAAAAGCAACAAAGTTTTTATAATTATTTATTTAAAATGCTCATCAGACACATAAGAAATACCACTTAGCCAAGACCACAAAATCTAATTCGATAATTATTTTACATTCGTAAAGTTGCTAAAGCATTTAAAAAGTATGCAACAGTGGAGACCATATGAATTTAGCTCTTTAGTAGGTTCACATGTTTGAAGAAATAAAACACAAAGTTTGAACTCTCACTATTTAGTTATGATAATTTCTAGAACAGCAGAATGGTTGGTCTCAGGTACTGCTGTTGGTCTGGTTGTATTGTAACGTCAAGGAAGGTAATTATTTTATCTTTATTTACAACGTAATGTCATTTTTCATGAATGGTAGTACTACCGACTAGGACTGAAGGAGGAAACTTACATATGACAATATTTATATTTTTCTTTTTATACTCTTATATATAGGCTATTAGCCTTTTGACACATTTCAATATATTTTACGACTGCCAATTATGTTTGCCGTTGCTTTTGACCTAGGAGTCGAACCCAAGCTCGCCGTGCGTCAGTGTGATAGGGCAAGTCCTTTATCTCGCGGCTGTGGTGCTCTCTATGTTTATATTAAAATAGCTATTTGCAATAGTTTGTATAAAAAATATATTTATAATCAAATGTGGCAATGATTGCCACAAGGAATAACCACACAAAAAAGTGCCTCTTAAAGCCCAAATTCAAAAGAAAACCCCCAGAAATCTCTGACTTCAAAGCAACAAAAAAAAAAGACGCGTGTAGTGAAGTGAAAGAAAAACAAGACGGTAATAGTAGTAGCAAATTTTTACAAGATAACTAAATCCTACTCTTGGAAATAGAAAGGAAAAAAGGAAACTACAAGCTTGCTGTTCACAAATTATTGGGGGAGATCAATCAGACCAATTAGCAACAGGCTATAAAGTAAAGTAATAATGGCCTATTTTTGCATACGTTTTTGATGTAAGTACGAGATGCATTTCAATTCTAAGGTCTCCAATTTTTTTCTCAGCAGTGACAGTAATAGAAAGATGCGGTTAATTATAAAAAAAACGCAGAAAATGTTTTGAAATTTGTAATACAGATGACAGCTCCATATAAAGTACACAGGTTAAATTACACTCATGTTGTTTTGTATACTTCAAATAGAGACATTTAATGTTTTCTTCTTTTTTCTTCTTTTGCGTGGCGAAATTACAATCGAAATTCATCGCCAATTGAGTAAGACTTGCGGTGAAGACGTTATAGATATTAAAAGGGTGCGTTTATGGGTGCTAAAATTTAAAGAAGGTTGTGTAGAGAGTTGTATGACAATGAATCAAAGCAACCTTGGCCACGAATTAGCCAGACCGAAATCATGATTGTACGAGTATAGCAAGTTGTTATAGCAAACCGTCAATTAGATGTGCGTGATATCGTCTCTAAACTTAGCATTACCGTAGGAACTGTGGAGCTCATTTTGCATAACCCACAAACACAAGGCTGCATTGGTGGCAATGTCTCAGAGCATGTTGACACATGACGGCGCCATGAATTTCCCACCATGAAGCACATTTCCTGTGGTCACTCATTTTCTAATCGAGTCGCTGTTGCATAAACGATTTTCCAGTGGGCAGAATATACTCATAAAGAAGTGTTCTCAGGAATTATGGCGACGACGTTATAAAAAATGTGTATGCCTAGACGGAAATTACGTTGAAAAGTAACAGAGGTTTCGACTTTCTTAGGTAAGTACTTTTTTCAGAAAAAAATTTAAAAGCCTTAAAACTTGAACTCACCTCGTATATGTTAATTCTAATATAAAAAAAAAATTTAAATAATTATCTATGCGGTTCTCTTTAATTAGGAGGAAGAATCTATGCTTTCTCCATTACAAATGTAAGGTTACTGGCCCAAATATAATGAAACAGAAAAAAAAGGTATGAACAATGAGGAAAATCAAAATTCAGTTGCAATAAGTGCAAAAAAGAGCTGCATCCATAAGAATACTTCAATCTCTTTCATATATCACGTGCTTAGAGTCCATGTAGTACAGTAGCCGATATATTGGACGGCCTATAACTTTTTCTTTCTCTCTTCTAGTAAAGAAGGAACGAACAGATTTTGGATGTAAATAGCACACAGCGGACAGTAACAAGCCGTCTAGTATCAGAAAGCAAAGTGAACAGTTCTAAGTGCACGATATATTATTTAGTATATAAATAGTTATATAGTAATTTTATATTAACAAATATATTTCTAGTGCACATAAATATTATTAAATATTTAGTTTCTCTAAATAAATTTAAGTGTTTTATTCACCACTTTTAGAGCAAATACGTTAGAATTGGTGTCAGGTATGGACTTCTTGTATTCGTAACGCAAGTAGTGAATAAATTACGTAAGTTTAAAATTAAATTAAAATAAATAATAATTAAAAAATAAAGTAAAATCTGACTGCCATGAAAGTGGCGCTTTTCATCTTAAAGTTGCCTACTTCAATCGTGAGTTGGAAAAATCTACTAATTTCTAGAATTAAGGCTACATTGCGGCTTCGACTGCCTGATATAAGCGCTGTGAAAAACGAGTTAACAGCGTGTTTGAACTCGAACATAGACACACCAAATAAAAAATAATAAAAACTAAAAAAATTTCTAGAATATAAAATAAATAGTCAAAGCAGAAAGTAATGAAGTCGGAGAAAAAAAATTGATGCTCTTGAAGAGATAATAAAAGAAACAGAAGGTAGGTTCAGTGCTCCGATCAAAATAACTTTTAGTAGCATGCCTGCTGTGTCTAACGAGGACATTCAAAATCCAACGAGTACAGAAGCCATATTTAATCGCCGATGTGATAAAGACTAAAATCAAGACAATTTTTTCTTATTCGGATTATCAAAAACAGTTTTGATGATCCGAAATTTAAAAAATTGGTTGTTTTAATTGTTGTTCTACGTGGCCTTGTCTTCAACATGCTACAGACTGTGCCCATCGACGAGTAAGAAAATTATAGCCAAATGATCAAACCCTTTAAGATACGCTACAGCCATGCTCATCTAGAGAAGGTTTACCGAGCACAGCTGCAGAATCGAGTACAAAATCAAGCAAAAAAGACTCTTCAAGAATTTGACGCGGACGTAGCCTCTCTTGTTGGCATTTTATACTCAACAGCTCCAAATAATTTTCTGAAGGTATTAGCAGTGCGAAAGTTTATTGACTACAATAACAATCGGGAAACACAACACACAATGAGAATGAACAGACCAAAAACAATGATTATGTGCTTACATTCGCACTAGAATTTGAAGTTGCTAAAGAGGCATCCAAGGAACATGGCAATATAAAAGAGTTGACGGTTAATACTGTGGAACTGACTAAGGTACCTGTGAAGAACGTAACAAAAAAGGTTGCAAAGATATTGGAAAACACATCTAAACGATTTATGTTGCTAGAATTGCGGTGAGATAGGGCGTATCAAATGTCGGTGCAAAAAAACTATAAAGTGCTTCTGGGGCACCTAAACAGGAAAACTAAAACAAATTGATTGGAAGGAATGACTGTTAATCTATACTAGTAAAGACTCAGTCACGAAAATGCAGATTGCGACTCTCAAACATAATTTCAGTAATGTTGTTTATGTTGATGGCCAAATAAATGGAAAATTGCAGTATGATTACACACAAAAGCGACGAAAACTATTGTGAGACCTAAAGTTATCAAAATTTCGAGACGTTTTCTGCCGATTAATTGGAAACTTTAGACGACCACTGGGACTTCAATAAATATTTATAGAAAAATATATAAGTCCAAATCACTGGAAACGGGTTTACGGGTATCTGACAATGAAAATGACATAATCCATTGAATAGACATTTTGAAAAGTTATAAATACAAATTTGACCTGAAGCTTAGGCACTAAAAATAAAAAGAGAAGTTCTCCATAATCGAGACGGAGTCTTTGCACGAGTAAAAGTGTCTCAAGACACCATCTTCCCAGAACGCAGTGAACTGATAACGAAAGGTTATTCTGCCAGAACTAAGCACTAAAAAAAGATTAAAAAGCGAGTATTGTTTGGAAAGACACTGGCCCAAACTGGCAGTGCGTCACGGGTCTGTGAGCTAAATATTAATGGGTATCCTTGAACCGTAAAGGAAGGCACAATTCTCGGCTATTATACTTAGGTATCTTCAGTTGTTCATCAAGTCGACAGCATCCAGCAACATCCAACAGGTGCTTGATAAACTCAAATCAGTGGTGGTCATGTCATGCGGTGATTTTAAGCCTAACCAGCAGACAAAAATTAAACAACTGTAGCACCGGAATTAAGACATGATAAATATGACAAAGTTTTAAAAACAAATATTGTGCGTCACAATATAGAAACCAGTTGTGCTACTCCCATATGGCTGCCACTAGCCAACTGAGAAGAAGCTGAAAAAATAATTTTAGATACGGAAGAGGTGATTTAATCTTTAACAAGTCCATAGACTAGTTAAGAAGAAGAACGGGTTTACTAGATTTTACATTAGCTATCATCAACTGAAGAATAATACGAAAAAATATAGTTATCCACTGTTGCACATTGATGGCACGCTTGACACCCTGGCCGGATTAAGATTATTCTCGACGTTAGATTTAAAGAGTAAGTATTGGCAAATCGAATTTGATCCTAAAGACAAAAAATACAACTTTCTTATTGGATTTAGATTATGGCAATTCACGATAATATTATTTGGACTTTACAATGCACTTTCTAACGCCGAAAGATTAATAGAGACAGTTCTTAATGGGATATCCCGGAAATTTTTGTGTATCTAAATGACATAATTGTGATTGAAAAAATCTAGATGAGTATCTGAAAAACTATTCCAACGACTGAAAGTTGCAACTTAAAATTACGACCGAAAAAGTGTTATTTGTTTAAAAAGGAAGTATATTATCTTGGACATTTAAGCAGTAATTATAGTACATTAACTGATCCAGAAAAATTCAAAAGTGTGAAAGAATGACCAAAAGACAAACACGAGATTAAGAGTTTCTGGGATAGTGCACTCCTTATAAATGATATATGCTTGGATTTGTTAAGATTGCAAAGCCTTTGACATAATCAACGAATAATGATCGACATTTTAAGTGTAGTGAAGAATGTCAAGAAGTTTGTGAAAGTCTCAAATGCGTATTAGCAGATATATCGATGTTGAGCTTCCCACAACCAAAAAAAAATTTATTTTGGACACAAATATGAATACTATTATAAAATGGTAAAGAAAAAGTCACAGGTTATATCAGTAAAGTATTATCAAAGTTTGATCGCAACCATAGCGTAACTAAAGTCAAATTTGTATGACGCTTTTATAAATATTTGGAAGGTTTCTTTTGAGGGCTGATTATACTACGCTAGTGGCTCTTGAATTTTAAACGTTATGAAAATCAAGTAACAAGATGGCTGAAAAGGCTTTAGCAATTAGACTTTGAGGTGGAGCATAGAGGTGGGAGTAGTCATTCAACACTGACATCTTATCAACGACATCGTTTCTAAAATATTGCAGTCATGGTAGTCGTGCAAAAAGCAAGTGGTCCCACGCTGCGAACGATTGTGGCAACTCGATTGATTAAAACGTGACCAGAAGGAAAATTCAACTTTCAAATATGTCTGAGAGTGGAAAGAAGCTGAGAAAAAACCTAACTGGGTAGAAAACGATGCCTTACAACACGTGCTTGAGAGTAAAGATGGATCTCAAAGGAGACTTTAGTTGCAGTATTGCAACAACTCCATAATGGTGTCTAGTGGTGGTCATCCAGGAATTGTAAAGACTTTGGTCCATAAACAGGTTTACTTGGTAAAATAGAGGGAAGATGTTAAAGATTGGTGCCAAAAATATATATGTGCAAGAAGTAACGGCCCGCAAATTAAACAAAAGAACAATGAAACTTTGGCAGTTTGGCAGAATTAAATAGTTTGGATGCGTTGACACCTTTCGAGAAATAAAACGCTTTGTTTTGGACTCTCACACTTTATTTATGGTAATTTCCAAAGCTGCGGAATGGATGGTTTCAGAAACTGCCGTTGGTTTAGACGTCAGTTGTAGTTATCTTCGTCGTTTTGGTAAATATCGTAGTTTTATGGGATTTGAAAAAGTGGGAAAAGCTAAGCAAAACAGCAGTTAATGAAGAAAGTAGGAGAAGAAAAGGTAAGAAGGAAAGCCGGCCACATTAGGCATGCGTCATGATAAAGGAACGCTAATAAAAATGATTAGGTACCATCGCTGCTTAAAGACTCATTATCTTTAGTTACAGCATAATAGATTTTTCCATGACTTATGGTACGGCCAAATAGGACTAGAGAAGAAATTTACATATGATAATGGTATATATATTATAAAATATATTTATGTATATATGTGGCAGTGATTTCGATAAGACAAACGTCCTTTCAAATTGCCATTGCCATAGCTAGTTCGTTTCCTACAAGTTACAGTGGATATAAATATATTTTAGTAACTATGGATTATTTCAGAAAATGGGTTGATGCATATGCATTGTCCAATCAAGGAACTAGAATCTTCGCTGAGATATTGGAGAAAAACAAAATTTTGAACAGGAATACGTGGAATACTTTAAATTATAGAAACGAGAACAATTTCGTTATATCCACAATCAGATTGAGCGCATTAATAGAACAATAGGGAAGTATCTGTTAAAAGTTGTATCTGACCAACAACGAGATCGAGAAGAATATATCAATTTGTTTTTGTTGGCATAATGTTCCTCTGTCTATGAGTCTATTGGTCAATATTCTCTTCGGTCGTAAACGTGACCTATATTTCAGAATAAACCTGAAGAAAACTTAGTCGGAGAAAACTACGTCAACGAGCTGAGAAGAATCATGACAACGTTCTTTACAACATTAATATGGCGAATGACCGGATAAAAGATCGTTATAATATCAACGCATCGAGAGCGAGTTATGAAGAAGGTGACCAAGTACGGTTATATCATCCAAACCGACGACGTAGACTATTTCCAAAACTCCAACGCTATAAAGGTTTATACAAGGTGCTGAAGAAAATAAATTATGTCGTGTACCAAATTCGAAAACTACTAAGCGGACAACCTAAGATCATTCATTACAATCGATTGTGTTTTGCTCTGAGAGATGGAACGCAGCGGTCAGGAGATCTGATCTGGAAGCCAGAGTTCGAGTACATTGTGGTGTCACAAAATAAAATACAAAACCTATTCGATGTATTAGCATAATATGTACTAATAGTGTGGGGCGTGATTTAAAAATGTACTAGGGAATCAAAAATAGATTTCGATCGAAATTTAGCACACTGAAAAAATTAAGACCATGCATTATGGAGAGCGCTGGCAAAATTGCGAAAATATTTGAAACCTGGCAATACCAAAATGTTCCTGTGGATTGGGCAGCCTTTACTGAAGAATAGTTAGGAATCTGATAGAAGAGCTGTTACGTACTTTGATATCAACGCTTTGTTTACAATTATCATCCGAATTACCTGGTAATCCAGCAGAAGACGATGTACTGTTATTTTTATCTGACGTCTTGTTACAAGAAAGATCAATACTGCAAATGCCTCTATAATCTATACGAGCACCCCTAAAATACTTTAGAACAGATTTCGGATATATAAGTCAGTAGAGTATCAAATATCTAAATGAACTTCTAGTACAAGACGAATTATTTTGTACTTAAATAAAGTGATTTTAAATTAGTGAATACATTTTTTAATGTACATAAATATTATTAAATATTTTAATTTCTGTAAATAAATTAATGAGTAGTTTTCAAGAAATTTAAGCATTTTAACAACAAACTGTTACAATTATGTTAAAATTAAAATGTTAATTTTCTTACGACCCAAATTATTAAATTTATATACTTATTTTTAGAATTTTATTATTATGAAAATACTTTTCGTAGCGGATCTGCCCGAAGCTCAATTATCTCAGTATTTTATTCAATTTGTAGAATTCTTCTGATAGATTCTCCAAATATTAAATCTTTCATGAGATTTTCTGCCATTTTCAAAATAAAATTCTGCCTGGATAAACTTTTTTTACTTTCCTTATCCTATAATAAAGAAAGTAATGTAATCGGCGGAAATTTGACCTATCCAGTTTTTCACATTTCTGGACGAATTATAGCCTCATGACACCAAAAAAGTTGGTTTGGGCCATTGTTTCGTGTGTGTGTGTGTGTGTGTGTGTGTGTGTGTGTGTGTGTGTGTGTGTGTGTGTGTGTGTGTGCGCGCGCGTGTGTGTGTGTGCGTGTGCGTGTGTGTCTGTCAGTGAACAGGATATCTCGAGAACCGTAAGAGCTAGAGACATGAAATTTGGTATGCAAGTTACTTGTAAGTAGGGGCCGCAGTGGTAAAAATCGGTAAAATATAAACTCTAAAAAAAATTGAAGCCCAGGATTTTTGTGTGATGTTCACACCAGATTTTTTTCTTATGCAAAAGTAATAACATATGCATTTATAATTGTCAGTTTTAGCGTATTGTGAAATAGGTAAAGTGGCCAACTTTTTGTCTTTCTACTGGTCGACCTACTGGAGTGCATTTGGTCTACTGTGTCAACAACTCCCTTTGTAAAATTATAAAATTCTATTATTTCCAGTTTTCCACTTGTTGGATTCATAGATTGTTTATCATGAGCTGTTAATAGTAGATAAACTACTTTAACTGTTCTTTAATTTATAGGAAATCAATATTTTGTTACCATCAGCACAAAACATTGATATACCAACTTGGCAAGTCTTTGGATTATAAAGCTCCTTGGGGGAATCTAATGTATGTTTTCACCATTGTTAAAATATAGGGAGTTTTGTTAAGTTCTGTAGCTAAAGGTAGTGACGAAAACCTATTGGTGCTATATCTGTTAGAATCATGAATCGTTTTAGATAATTTTACATAAAAATCACCTAGAGATTAAATTGTTGGTGTTATTTTCTTTACTAAAACATGACAACGCATTAAAAACATTGTTTGTTTTAGTATCTGCAACCATCACAATTTTGTTAGAAATATATATTCTAAAAGGATACCGACTCCAGGTAAATGGAAATTTTTTAGTGCTGCAGATAACCTCACAAGACCAAATAACAGTTTCAGTTTTTTCTTTGTTATATTGTATATTCTTTTGATTTGTTGAGCATACCTTAATCTACTAGCATTTATCTTTTTATTCTAAAATTTCATCGTTTGTACCATATCCCTAATACAAATAATATTAATTGCAGCAATCCGACCTCTTTGTGTTCTAAGATTGAGCATTTAAAACCATTTTTTCTCGAAGACTAGAACGACCTAAAAATATAATTCTAGTGATATTGGGGTGTGAACAGTTTATTATCTGACGAGTCAAATTCGATAACTCTAACTACAGTAATGATTGTATAATCAATTAGAGTATTTTATTTTAAACACTCATATATGTTATTTGCGTTTGAAAAATTACATCACTCAAATATTTACAGATGTCGATACGTTGGTCGAAATTTTCGATAACATTTTCACTTCAATGACATTTATCTTGGCAATTATGTTGTTTTTGAGGTTCTAGATGGCCCGGCCCAGTGACACCTTTTGACCACAAAGTACACCAAACAGTCACTTTTTGAAGGTGTATTGTTTTTTCTTGATATTCTCTTGGATTTTCGTTGGCCCAAATGCGACAGTTTTGTTTGTTTACCCTACTATTCAATGTGAAATGCGCCTCATCGATGAAAATGATTTTCGATGAAAAATTCGGATCAATTTCACCATATTGGAAGCGCTAATCAGTCGGTTGAAATGGTCAATTGGATCTTGTAAGCGTGCAAATTCAAATATTTGTGCAGTTCCCATTTGGCTTTCGCAGCGTAAAGATGTTTGGGTCACCGCTCTGACCGCTAGAAAGTTCAAGTCCTAACATTATCGCGCGTGATAAACGAAGGCGATAAATAAATAAACTAAAGTGATTTCCATTCATTTATTTATAAAGTTAATAAATTTAAATTTAATTCAATACAACAAAAAATTATCTTGAGTGCGCAGAATAAAATATAACAAAACAATATATTAAGCATTTGTAAATAACCCGGAAGCTCAATTGATAAACGTTATGAAACATAAAAACACCAGGAGTTCAGGAACTTAGTGATTAAGGTAAAACAATGTTACCGACACCACAACCCACATACGGTATTAACTATAACATGACTCCATCGCAACTGATGCAACAACCGCTATAACAAAAAATGCAACAACCAGCACAACAAACAACGCAACAACCATTCGTAAATCCAATCCCCATGCAGCAAGCACAGCAAATTAACCACCACATGATGCCAATGCAACAATACAGCTACCCAGCATGTTCAACTAACATCCATCAAATGCACCAACAAACAAAACAGCAGCTAGCACAACAATCAACAAGTACAGCCTACTTAAGTAACAACATTGAAATCGACACCGAAGAAGATTCTGTAGAAACAAATGAAAATGAACCGGAAATAGCAAACAAGCAGCCTTGACAGGTTACAAAGAAAAGGAAAAGAAATAAGCGCTCACCGGACTTAACACAGCTGAGACACCCTTTTAAATTTAAGACCCAAAACAGATTTGAAAAACTAACACAGCACCCAGAAAATGATTCACTAACCAATGAAACCGATAAAATAGTGACAGATATAACAAGAAACCACAAACCACCACCCATTTTTATCTACGGGGTTACTAACTATAAACAAATGGAAAAACTACTTAACAGCAGCAGTAGAGGAAGAACAGTACTACTGCAAGACACAATCAAATGGTACTATAAAAATCAATGTAACCACAGCAGACTCTTATCGAAGACTAATCAGACTCCTCAAACAAGATAACATCGTACATCACATTTACCAACTGAAAGAAGAAAGAGCCTACAGAGTGGTGATTCAAAACCTGCATCCCTCAATACCAACAGAAGATATAAAACTTGAAATAGAAAAATACGAACATACAGTACGTAATGTGATAAATATAAGTCATCGTGCCACCAAAGAGCCACTTCCCCTGCATTTCGTGGATTTAGAACCAAAAGAAAATAATAAAAACATTTACAACCTTGAATTTATACGCAACACTATAATAGCAGTAGAAGCCCCAAGGAAAAAGAACATCGTTGCCCAATGTACCAGATGTCAGAGATACGGACATACTAAGGCTTATTGCACTAGACCGTTCCTGTGCGTAAAATGCGGAAGCGAGCATAACACAGCTCTTTGCAAGAAGAGTTCTAACACCCCAGCGAGATGTGGACTTTGCGGGGATGCAATCCCGGCCAACTATAAGGGATGCGATGTATACTTAAATTTACAAAATATTAGAAACAAAAATGGACAACCACAACGTCGAAATAATTCTCAGTACTAACAAAACACAAACATTAACATAAATGATAACAAACAATTCCCTCAACTAAACCATAACCATCCTTCGATACAGGCGCTCCCCAATCAACAAATGCCATACTCGCAAGCACTAGCACAAAATCAACAATCAGCAAATACCAATATCACAGAACTAACAATGTTTTTGAACGAGTTCAAAGCTATGTTTAGTCAGTTAATCAACCAAAACAGCATGATATTAAACATGCTGAGTACTGTCATCCAAAAAATTAATTAAATTCAAATTACAATCGTTGCCTATCGCCCTTTGGAATGCCAATGGACTATGGACTACTAAACCACAAATTAGAACTAGAAAACTTCCTAAAAATACATAAGATAGACATAGCACTGATATCAGAAACACTCTTCACTACAAGAACAATGTTTAAAATTCCCTCGTACAAAATCTACCACACCTCCCACCCTGACAACACTGCACACGATGGGGCTGCTGTCATAATTAGAGGTACAATACCGCATCATGAGCTAGTACATCACCAAACTGCAAGAATACAAGCTGCCAGTATCCAAGTTGATGCAAGCCCGTGGTCCTTCAGAATTACTGCGATCTACTGTCCTCCAAGACATGCCATATCTCCTGAAGAGCACAAAGAATTCTTTCAATCTCAAGGCAATAGATTTATAATTGGCGGGGACTGGAATGCAGAAAACACAGTATGGGGCGCGAGACTGACGACACCAAAAGGAAGAAACCTCCTAAATGCGTTAACTACACAGAATTGTAATTATCTTAGCACTGGCGAATCGACATATTGGCCAACCGACCCCAACAAGTTACCAGACCTCTTAGATTTCTTTATTCTGAGGGGTGTATCGCCAAACTGTATGCAAATTGAATCAAACTTTGAACTTTCGTCGGACCACACACCAGTCATTGCAACACTAAGCTCGCACATAATCAACATCTCACCTACTCCTGACCTTACAACAAAAAAAAAAACAAATTGGGAAGAATTCAAAGCTTTCATAGAAGAAAACATAAGTCTGGAAATAAGAATCAAAAATACCGACCAACTAGATGAAGCAGCACAAACTCTCGTTAGCCTAGTACAACAAGTTGCCTGGCACTCAATACCAACGCCAATAGAAACACCCACAAAAACGGAAAACATACCGCTCCATATTAGAGAATTAGTAACAGAAAAACGAAGAGCAAGGGCTAGATGGCACAGGACAAGAAATAACGAAGACAGATTGATTTACAACAGACTAAGGAGGAAATTACATAATACCCTCAACAAAGTAAGAAACACTACGTTTGAACACTACGTCACCTCACTGTCCAAAAACGATCATACTATTTATAAGGTCGCAAAACAATTCAAAAGACCGCAAGTAACAATACCGCCAATAAGGAAACCAGACAGAAGCTGGGCAAAAAGCGATATCGAAAAAGCCACAGCATTCGCTGAACACCTCGAAAAAGTATTCACTCTACCTCCATACAGAAACTCTGACGAAGAAATCAAAGATTTTCTGAACATTACCTATAAAACCATCTTCTCCTGCAGAGATAAAACAGGAGATCAAAAACTTAAATCCACGCAAAGCACCAGGTCATGATTTAATAACAGGAGCAACACTACAGCACCTCCCACGAAAAGGAGTAATTCTATTGACAACATCTTCAATAATATGCTGAGATTATCGTATATCCCAGTGATATAGAAATTTGCTCATATCATCATGATACCCAAACCTGGAAAACCAGTCAATGAAATCAGCTCACACCGACCACTTAGCATGTTACCCACGTTATCAAAACTATTTGAAAAACTGCTACTCGCTAGAATTAGAGCTGACTTAGACTTATCAACTATAATACCTGACTACCAATTTGGATTCAGGGAACTCCACTCCACTATTCAACAAACATATAGAATAGTAAATACAATTGCAACTAGCCTAGAGGAGAAAACATATTGTACAGCGGCATTCCTAGATATAACACAAGCCTTTGACAAAGTGTGGCACACCGGACTATTACATAAAATTAAATCCACATTCCCCAGTCCATACTACTTGCTACTAAAATCATACATCTCTGAAAGATACTTCCAAGTTAGATTCAACAACTCTTACTCACAATATCATCTAGTGCAAGCCGGGGTGCCACAAGGAAGTGTTCTCGGCCCACTACTATACCTTGTATACTGCCGATGCACCAACCACAAACGATACCACCATCGCAACATTTGCTGACGACACGGCCGTTCTTGCAACGAATGCAGACCCACTTTTAGCTACACGATGCCTACAACGCCACCTAGACCTTTTTGAAGAATGGTGCAGTGCATGGAAGATCAAGGTTAACCAGGAAAAATCAATACAAGTTACTTTCACCACAAGAAGATCAACCTGTCCACACCTTACAATCAACAACACACAAATACCAGCTAAAACGGAAGCTAAATACTTGGGATTACACCTCGATCAAAAATTAACATGGTAAAAGCACATCAAAAGTAAACGACAACAAATAAATTTTAAACTAAGAGAAATGCACTGGCTAATGGGTCGTAAGTCCAAGTCAACACTAAATAACAAACTATTGCTATATAAAATTATAATAAAACCAATATGGACATATGGTGTTCAACTCTGGGGTTGCGCTAAGCCTACCCATACGAAGATAATACAGCGACTTCAGTCAACAGTACTGCGTACAATAACCAATGCACCGTGGTACGTCTCCAAACAAACTCTGCATCATATGTTAATGATGAAATACAACGACTAGCCACACTCTATAACCAAAGACTCCAAGGACACGAAAACAGAGTAATTGAAAACATAAGCACTCCACTCAATGTCAGAAGAAGACTGAAAAGACAATGGCCAACCGACTTAGCACAGTAACCACAACACAAGAGAAGCAGCCATCACTCATCTATAGAACCTAAGAGAATCAACAGTGGTTGAAAACTCTATTCATGCCTAGACACATATCAAATTTACTTATTGCTCTAAATTGTATAAAGAGTAGATTGTAAATAAGCTGCAAAACCAATAAAAAAAATTTGTGCATAATAGGGCGTAAACTGGTGTCCGAAATGCCCAATTCTTGCGATCGACGAGTTATTGACAGTATTGGGCCCTCTTTCACACTTTATCGTAGCAATATTTGCCGGTGTGCAAACACTTTTAGGTCGTTCACTCTTTGGCATATTACCAACAGAAATAGTGACCTTAAATTTTCGCATAAACGACCGATGGTGATTTAATTTTGGCAGTTACAACGAAAATTAAAATGGAATTTTTTGATCCGAGGTCAAATAAATAAGTTGTAGCCGATTAAAAATTAATTAAACGGGCCAATCACAGCGCGCTCGGAGAGCTACCGGGCCGACTTCGGGAGGACGAGAGGGGAGCGCTTGGCCGCTAGGAGGGAGCACGCAGGCTGTGCGACCGAGCTCGCACGGTTACGTTCAGTGACGTAGCAAAATTTTAAGTACGAGTCAATTATTGTCTTGTACTGTTTATTTTAATCAGCTTTCGAGTGTTGGACTCGCGCCTCGTCCTTTTTTAAAATAACAAGTTCTGGGACGAGAGCAGCGCAGGGCCGATATATATATAATAGGATAAGGAAAGTCGTGTGATGTTCACACCAGATTTTTTTTTTGACATATTTGTAGTGTTTTTTAATCACTTTAACGCGGTCTTTAATCGAATATAACTCCATAGCAAAAAAATGGAGAACCCTAAACTAAAAAAATGACGCTGTCTTGATAGAAAAAAATGATGGCATCTGTATCAAATTGACGTTTACTTTCCTGTGTCCCTTTATTAGTGCCAGAGCTATTGAGTTAATCGACGAAAACATCAAGCAAATCTTTGAACTCACTATCAGTCATTGATTTCTTCTTTGTCATCCATTTCACAGCTTACATCATTATCTTCATCAGAATTTGAATTTTATAATTCTTTTAAAACCTTCAGTGTTTCACTTCAACCAAGCGACTTAGCCATCTGTAAAAAATTAAATTATTGCCATGTAATTTGGTTGTCGAAGATAGATAAACAACCTAACAATCTCTTGTTCAACGATATTAGAACACACAAAACATAAATAATTTTTACGTATCTGTGGTATTCTCCAAATTAAATAAAATCCGGCTGTAAATTGCCGATTTTAAATAAATTTGAATTATGAGATGTTAGGACACTGTCAATAATTTAGAGTTAAAATGCAATTTTTTAAGTTTTTATCATTACACTCACGTTATAATTTGTTTGTAAAATTATTAGTATATCATATTTGAAACTTCAGTCGGTCGTTGTTTGAGTAATTTTACATCAATTGCAAGTTTTATATATTCATATATATATATATATATATATATAAAGCACACTGAAAATAAACAAAGGGCTTTGTTTCAGTTTTAAATTTAACTATAATTTAGCATAACAAGCAGGGAATTAAAAGAAAAAGCACAAAAAAATGATAACAATACTCCAAAAAGCATATCAAAGACAATAAAGGCATGGATCATTACTCTTTTGCATACCTTTTCATGCTAGGGTTGTCGCATCACAATGAGAATAATTTTATTGTCTCGATGTATTCACCGTTGTATGCAATGCATGATAAAGATACCGTTACTAAAAGCAGCACTGATGAAAGGAAGCTTTTTTTATTAAATTGCTTCTATTTTCTGAGTTTAACATAAAAAATATAATAAAAAAAACGTTTACACTAATAGACCGTTTCGTCAGAGTTTACAGAAATCCTTTACATTTCCATTTAAGAAACTAAGGAAAGTGATTTTAAAAATTGATGCATTTGTCCTTGCAGGCGCTGATAACTGATATTTGGGTGTAAATTACCACAGGCAAACCTAAAGCCCCCGCGTTCGCAGATAACACAATTGATCGATGATTGCAGCGTCGCAGTGCAATAAATCATGTCCTGTTATCTAACTCGGCGCGTTTGCGGCAGTGGAAACCGTTTGACAATGTTAGAGAGGGAAACTGCGCTAGAAGAGCAGCAACCTCGCAGGAAACGAGCCGAACGGTTCACCTCTCAATTAGCCGTCCACAGCCAACAGGTAAATCCAGGTGAGAGAATCACTGCGCATGAGGTGTTTCCGCGGTCAACGGGAGAAAGAGCTGCGAGCGGTCAATTGTTTGTCAGTTGTGCAACAATAGCGTTTGGGTGCAAAGCTGCGCTGCATCAGAGGGCGGATTCGCACAACCATCCATGGATTTTAGTGACTGAACGTAAGTTACCCTTTTCTATCGTACGCCGCTGTGACATTTGCAGCTTATTGTTTGAGTTGCAGTTCTGTTATCCTTGAAGAAACCTTTGTCGACAAAAACGGTGCAGTTCGTTCCGGTTTGCTCTTGGGAGATCACGTTAAGGTTTACTATTAATAAAAAAATTTCATTCAAACATAGAAAACGAAATCAGAGAAATTAACAAGGTAGACTTTTAGCGTCCAAATTAGCGCTGCATTTAACAAAGAAAAAATCGTAGAGCAGCGGCGCTAATTAATAGACCCCCAGTTCAGCGTTGCGTGCCCATTCGTTTGTTATAATTGGTGTTCATGTTTTCTTTAATTTACTCCCAACAAGAAAAACTTTGCCGAGATGACATGAGCCTGTTGTTTTTTTTTTTATAGCACAAGCAATTAAGACACCCAAGATTTCGCGACAGCTTCGCAAGTTTTGAAAAAGCACGAAGTGCATCCGGTTGGAGAAAATGAAATCCTGTTCGATTTCGGTTAATTCATGTCGATTAAGTGCTAATTAATTTCGAACTGATTTATGCAAATTGAGAACTGGAAGAATGTAACTGAAAATATCAAATTATTTTGCATTCAAATGAGTCCCTTAGTCTTTGCTGTGCAATGTTAATATTTGTTTTTCTTTTACTTTTCTACTATGTTCTACTTGTATTTTATTTAGTAATGCTAGAAATCTTTAACTTTCTTATTTTTGTTCTTGCGATTTTTTTATTTAGTTCTACTAAATTCTTATAGTCTGTTCAATAATATTGTGACCGCTATAATCTTAAAAAAAATTAAAATGGGGTAGAGTTTTTTTTATTGTAATACACATTATCATCTATTGCACAATTACCTAGTATCTGCTCCAATCTCCTCCATTACCGATTATAGCTTTGCACATTTTTTCTATGCTTTCGACGAGGTTTTCTGCATAATCATCTGGAAAAATCGTTGTATCTTCTTAAGTTGAAGTGACAGCTGTTTCATCGGACACACCGGGTTCCTTTGAGCTTCATGTACAACCATACATTTTCAGTGAGATAAATATCTGGGGATATTGCCGGCGATTGCATCATAGAGGCGTTATTTTGTTATTTCTACGCACTGCATAGTTTGCTGAGATATTTAGGGTCATCTTGTGGCAGCCAACTTGTTCTGTCAGAACAAAAGACTTTTCTGATAGATGGTGCACATTTTCTCGGCGTTTACATTTTCCATAAACAGAAAAGGCAATAAAAAACGCGTTTACAGAAGCATCCACTTTTACTGTGCGCTGAAGAATCTTATTACTATTCGCTTATTATGCTTACAATAAAGAAAACCATAGCCAGAAAGAACACTTCTCCGTGAAGTTAATATCTTTCCAATTTCCATACAATTTTTTTACTCACACCAGACAATTTTCTACGTGCTTTTCTAATGATAAATGTTTTTTCAAAGTTGATAGAAACGAAACGTTTTTTTTTCACACGGCGACTTCGAATCTTATTTAGAGAGACCTGAATTTCTTTATTGTAGAGTTTCATTTGAGCATAACACAACGAAAGGTTTGGCTTGTCTTCAAAGAGACGCAAGATTACTTTATCCTTCTGTCATTATAGTGCGGATTATCCACTACTGAATTCCTTTGACTTCCGCATATATTTTGGACCCGCTTTATGCGTTTCGGCCCTTTCGTATGGTTCACTAAAGACACTGCCTCGTATCGCTTCAGGAATTTTGCACTTATTATAGAAATAACGAATTCACTGACATTAGCTACACAATGTACGGGCAAAATATATACTACGCAAAAGAGCACGAAATAAAGATTCAAACGAATTAATATAGATGGCGCTGCAGTACCTACTTACCAAGTAACAATGGTCACTTTCTTGCCTATATAGTTTTTTAAAACCAGCTTTACCCTATTTACTGATTATATCTTTTCAATTTTTCTTTATTTAAATTATGTATTTTCGGTTTTAGAAAACCTAATGTTTTATTTAATGACAATTGCAACCAATCGTTTTTAATACTATTTTGTTTATTAATTTTTTTCCATCAAAAATATTTTAAACATTTTCATTTAGTGATCATTTTATTGTATATATTACCATCATAACGTTTATAAGAAATCCATCTAACATTTTTATGGATGTATTTTGTTAACTGTAATTTATTATTGTTTACTTTGTTGAAATAGTTGGTTAACTATTTGTGGACTTTAGTAATTTATGGATATTTACTAACATTATCACTTTTTAAACAGATGAAACTGTACCTCGTTGATTGATTGTTTTATTCGTTCTGTATAAATTCCTTTTAAAACATTTTCGTTCATTTTTGTGCACGTTACTTGTTTGTTTATACACTTAAAGTTCTCAGATATTTTTAGTAACATGCAAAGGTTAACACTTTACTCGAAGCGTTCCGGTTACTATTGGGTGATCCAAGTTGAACTTTAGGATTTGAATTGTGCGCCGTTCGCATTTTGTGAAAGTTGAAAGTTTGCATTTGTACAGGTGGTATCTAAACACGGGGCAAAATTATTGTAACACCGTATACCGTGTAGCAACGCATCAATATCATTCAAATTTGTTATGGAAACAGGTTAATAAGGGATGAAGCGCATTTATTTTCAAATAACTTTGTAAAACATCAAAATTGTCGCATATGGGGTAGTAAAAATCCAAGTGTTAATCAACGAAAACCCAATGAATCTACAAAAATGTACTGTTTGGTATGCCTTGTGGGTTGGAGAACTCACTGACCTGCACTTTTTTGAGGACGCCAATGCCGTTACTGTCAATGGTGCTAAACAACTTTTTTCAATGAATCCAACGATCTGAACATGAATGACATGTGGTAGCCACGTAAAGCACATTGTTCGGGCCAATCATTAATTTCTTTTATTTGGTTTTTAATTATTTCATAGGGTCTGCCGTCTTGTGGTACCCTCTGTACGCGTTTTGTTTGATTACAAATAGCCGCGGCAGTTTGTTCGCCTGCCCGACGACGTCGCTATAAAAGCTCAGCGGCTACGGCCGTTTTTGGTGTAGCCATGATGGTTTGGAAACCTTCGACCAGGTTGAATTTTTCCGTGTGTACGAAACCGTTTGGACCGAGAGTTCGATTGGTGGCAGGAGTTTCCACATCCCGGAGGTCGTTTGTTTTCGGTCCGTTTTCTTTTGCATTTTGGCCCGGCGAGGAAGGAAGAAAAATCCTGTTGTAAACCTCGGACATAACCAGCTGAAAGACCCACATTAGGAAAGACGCTTTCGATCGGTCCCGCAGCAAAGATTTGGGTAACTTGTCCTTTTTCGCTTACACCCTTCTTTCCACTTCTTCCATCCCCCCTGATTACAGCCCCGAGTAGGCCGATTCCTGCAACAGAGCGTCCGCTTCCACGGCGAGTGTCTTCCAGCCTTTTGGCCTTTTGATCGAAATTCTTTTTTTAAAATTAAAAATAAACCTGATCACACATAAAGTACTCATTTTACTTCAAACTAAATTTCCTGGTCGTCATCATCATCAAGCCGTGCAATCTTAAGATTATGGCTGATGCATAGTTGCGCCTTGAAATCCTATTTATGAGGGGGATTACTCCTCTTTCCTTTGGTTGATTACAGATCCTTGTGTGTCCTGGCTTCGCGAGTTATTATCTTCCACTCCGTTCTTTCCTTGCATTTCAGTTTCCAGTCTGTTATTCCCAATGTTCTTATGTCTTCTTCTACTTGTTTTAGCCATCCTTTTTTGGGTCTTCCCCTTTTCCTTGGACCTAGTGGGGTCCATTGTGTTATTCTCCTTAGCGCCTCCTCATGATGTGCCCCGCCCATTTCAAACGTTGTGCCTTTATAAATCTTGTGATAGTTTCTCCTCTGAGTTCGTCTTCTATTTCTTTATTGGTTTTTAGTCTTCTTTCTCCAGTTGCTGTTATATTTGGTCCTAATATTGATCTCATTATTTTTCTTTCCGCTATCCTCAAGTCTTCTTCTTCTTTTTTGCTTATTGTTGCTGTTTCTAGGGCGTACGTCAGTATTGGCCTTATTAATGTCATATACATTTTTATCTTAGTTTTCTTGGTGATTGCTTTGCTTTTCAGAAGGTTCATGTTTCTTCCATAGGCTTGGTTTCCTTTGAGGATTCTTTATTTTATCCGATCTTTGCCTGATTGTTGTATCGTCGTTCCCAGATAGTTGAAATAGGTAACAGTTTCGAAATTGTGCCTCTGCGTTTTAAGGTATTTTTGTGTGTCCCTTTCTTCTCTTCCTACTTTCATATATTTTGTTTTGCTCTGATTTATTTCCATTCCATATTGCCTTGCTTCTTCCTCTATTTTTTCTATTGCTTTTATTAGTTTCTGTCTCGAGTTTGCTACTATTGTTATGTCATCCGCATACGCTACTATTTGGATGTCGTCGGTAATAATACTTTTTTTGTCTAGTTTCACGTTCCTTATAATGCTTTCTAGTACTAAGTTGAATAGAGAGGGAGAGATTGAGTCTCTTTGTTTTACACCTTTTTTTATTTGGAATTCTTCCGTTGTTGTTTCTTGAAATCGCACTTTTGCTTTGGTTTCGTGTATTGTCATTTTTAAAAGTTTTCTCAACGTTTGGGATATCTTTAGTGTTTTTAGCTCTTTCATCATTTTTCCTCTGTTGATTGAGTCGAATACACTCTTAAAGTCTACAAAGAGTACATGCACTTCTCTGTTATAGTCTCTTGTTTCCTGGTCGTACTATCTCGCAAAAAGGTGATTCTTTGGTCACTGCATTCTTGCGATTTAATCCCATTAGAGTTTTTCCTCTAGGACTATTTGAAGAAAAGGGTTTATGTCAACAAACCTGTTACAATTTCAGGCCTAAAAAAAAAACATCGGAAATGTAATTTCTGAAATAGAGGCGCATTTATGGGAAAGCATTATGTAAAACTTCGCTAAAAGAATGATCGCGTGTCATAAGAGTAGTAGAGAGCATTTAGCGGATATCATATTTTAAGCATAATTTCTAATTCTGTACTTTATGGTATACTAATAGCAATAAATTCGGATGGTTTCAATATTTGGCGTTACATCCAAGAAAAACATCCTGAAGTTCAATTTAATTACTCTATATAAGAAGTACGAAAAAATCATTGAAATAAAACTTTAAAAAAATGTAAAACGCGATTTTTTTAATGCATCAACTAATAAACGAATAATAAATACGCAATCAACCCAAAGAGATTTAATGACGAGACAATTAGCTGTGGAGAAAAAAGTACTTGTAATTTACTAAGAAGGAAAGTCCAAGATAACTAGTTTTTTAAAAATTGATGAATGTGATGATGACATACTAACTAATAAAAATGTATTTAAGTAGTATATCTATAAAAAGTTTAATAAAGCAGAGAATTCTGCTTAATTTTCAAGCAATTTAAATAATAGCAATCAATTACTCTTTAATTGCAAATATAAAAATGAAAAACAAACAAAAAAAAACAAATAGCCACAAACTAAACTAAACCAACTATAAACACAATTTTAGTGTGCATTCTAAAAACATGCTGAAATTAGCCTACCCTAGTAGGTCAAAATTAAGTAGGAGGCGACTACTCTTTATGGACTCATAAATACTAACAATTAATAAATCAATCTGCTCGAAACTGCTTTCTCCCAAGTTTTCCTGCTTGTCGTGCAATTTTAATTGGTTATATATTTTAAACTGCTCCTTGCACGCGAATTACGTTTATTAATAGTAAAAATTGGTCCAGGGAAAATTTTCTTTCGCAAATTTATTCAAATCACCTTTCTTAAAAAAGTAACCTGCAATAATAAAACCAATTCCTATTCAGAAGAAATTCCACTGTACAATTCTGCAATCTCAGATGCTTCGTCGACGGAAAGGCAAAACACACGTACTGACGCAGCCACCGTAAAATTAAGGAGAACAAAAAAGGTGCGAGGTACTGGAGAAATTCAAAAGCTCAAGCAGGTAAACGAATACAGGTTGAACCTGCAGAGTTGAAATGGGTTCAGCTGCAGTATCTGACTCATGCACAACGTCAACAAAAATCACTTAAGTCACAGTTCGTTGAATTCTAAGCATTTGAATCAACATACTTGGATAATAGCATTATTTTATTGTTGCTAAAGACTTAATGGACAAAAAAATTCCCAAATGTATCAGTGGCATTAAAAAGTTTCATTAAAATTCCTCTAACACAATGTACTTAATTATTACGTCGGTGAATCAATTGTAAACTGGAATATTTTTTAAATTTATTAAAGCGTTATAAAAATAAGTTATTATTAACTAGAACTATTGACATAGAAACAATTTTTTCCTAACGAATAGGTTTCTAGATCCAGATAATACCCCTACCTACAATGCTCAGAAATGGTTTACAACAAAGTTTACAAATAAAAAAGTACTTTTGACTATCCTTACTTTTGTTAGCTTCAATTCTGATTTATATATAGAAGATGCACCAACAGCAGCTTATTGACGTTATTTTTATTGTTGTTATAAAAGTTGCCCAATAGCTGTCATAGCCTTTTGTGTTGTTATTGAAGGTTTTGGTCCTTTTGTGTTTTTCTCACTTTCATTTTTGTTAATTACAAAATAGATTACCATTGTTGATGTAGGTGTTTGATTCCCTTGAATGGTAATTTACGGACACTGTAAGAGATTTTAACTAATGGTTAAAGACAGTTCTGTCGTTATCACTCTCCACCAACAAAAATGTTAAACAATAGAATATTGAATTGTAGTAGGAGTAACGTCATCTTTAACTTTGCTCAACAGAGCAATAGCATCTCGTATTACTGTTCTTTTTTCTTGTTTACCTTTAACAGCAACGGTTGTATTACTTTTAACACAGCATAGGTTTGCTGACTGATCGGTTATCAGCAACTATCATATAACTACTAATAGCACGATCTCTCTATCTTACCAGTTTCTTTTCCTAGCATATCACTGTTACATTAGTGACATCTTTTAAATGACTTTAGTTGTAGTTTTCATATTTTAAGTTTATTCTTCCGTAATATAGAACACAGGTCCATTAGAAAGGTTTTCGCCCACATTTTTACATCTTTCGAGTGCGTAACATTCCATTTTTAAATTGGCTGTTGATCCAAATAAGACAAAATTATTCAACACGATAAATATTGTCTTTTTAATTTTTTGTACATAAAAACAATTTTTTTATTGTTCTGTATAATCGTTAAATTACCCATCAACTAGTTTTGTGTAACTTAACTACTTTAATTTTATTTTTATCCTATTATTCAATTTAATACACTCGTTTTTTATTTTTTCTTATTTCTTATTCTCTTATCTCGTAATTTTTTTAATAGTAGAACTAGAATCGAACATTCTTTTAATATTTATAGTTATTTATTATATATTTGATATACTTATTACTATAAATAGCTTTCAACTTAAACTGTCTTCCTATTTGGAACCTTTTACATGATATCGTCTTTCAATATGTCTGTTTGATTATACTTTTAGAATTTTAGGGTTTCCTAATGTTTTTTATAACATTTAATATTATTTGCAAAACCACAAATTAAATCACTTTCTTTTTCTAGTAATATTTCTATTATATACCTCAAGATAATTATGTTACTCTTTTGGCTATACGCTTTTTTTTGTTTTTGTACACTTTGAAACATTTTAGCGACAAACTCATTGTAATTTAATTTTAACTCTTTATTTTAGATATAACTTGGTGGTACTATTTAGTTGTTTCTTCATTTTTCACACTTCACTTCAGAATTATATATATAAACAAAATTATGAGTGCTGTTGCTGCTGCTGTCACACAGGTCAAAGTCCATATATAGCAAAAATTGTTCGTGCCTTTCCGTGCCGACCCGAACGCCTCCGAAGGACAAATTCTGGCCCGGCGGCAGGCGCGGCCGAGGTATTATATTTCCGGAACCGCAAGCGATAGAAAATTTTCGTTTGAGAGCGGATAATAAAGCACTCGTCTTTATAAAATGTAATTTTAAGTGCCACTTTCCCCCTGTAAATAGATACCATATGTCCATATCGGTTTAGTTATACATTTATAAAGTAAACCTTTGTTTTCAGTTATCAATTTGGAGTTTTCAGTATTCAAAATATGTCTTTCAGGTAAGTCGCCTACCTAAATCCATTCTCAGATACTTAAGGTTATCTCTTCTGGGGATCGGGTTGCGACTAACGATAAAATTACCGGTGTACATATTTCTTGGCGCATGCAGGACTCGTTTTTTTGATTATTTTAAAGAATCAAATTCTTAATCAGTCTTTGGTATTATTTAGGTTTTTTTTAAGTATTTAATATATCATATATCATAGATATAAATTGGCTATTGCCGGTCTTAGTGAAGGGAGACCTGTAGTATGCAGTAGAAATAAGAGCTCCTTAGCGTTACCCTGTGGGACTCTTGATTGTATTGGATAAAGTCGTGTTAGTTTTTCTTGATATTTGACTTGAAAGCATCTCTTTAAATGCGAATTCAATATCTTATAATAAGCTGTCAATTTCTTTTTGATTTGAATATCAGTCTTTATAGAACAACAGTAGAACAAAATTTTTAGTAGTAGGTAGTAGTTCGTGATTTGTTTTGTTCTGTGAACCTAGTCTACAGCAACCTATCGTTCCAGAAACCAAAATGATGGTCTAATATAAAACTTTTTACACAAGAATTGATTTAATTTCATTTAAAATAATTTTTCTAATAGTTTGGTTAAGACTAAGGAGGTTTACGGCTTCTTTTGAATTTTTCCACTTGTTGGAATTAAAATTACAGCGCTGTATGCTGTACTGGATAGCCATTAAATATGCATGTAATTATTTTTAGGCTTTTATTTAGTGTCGGCCTACTTGCGCCCGGCCCATTTGCGCCTACCGCTATTTTCTGTTCACTGGCGCCTCCGAAAAATGTCAATAAAAATAACGTTCTCATTTGCGCCCAACGTTGCAGATTTTTAGTTATTACGACTAATTACACAAAATTTTATAATTTTCCGCTGGGTTCCCCTAGCTTCAATGTGTTTTTATAAGTACTTTGATTTTTGCATTTATTGGGGATTGATTTTTGTGTTTTATAGTGGTAAATTTTTGAAAAAGTTGAAACAGCAAAGCTAATTCTTGTCATATTTTTTTATATTTTTTGTTTTTGGCATTTTAGATTAGTATTTACAATACATACATACATACTATATATATATATATATATATATATATATATATATATATATATATATATATATACATGCATAGTCGAGTAGTATATAGTTAATCAAGTTTTTGTATATAGGATAAAGTGCGCAAAAATTTCCCTAAATCGCCTGTATTTTCGAATTCCGCAAGCGTCTTCTCTATTCTTTCGTTCAATCTTACGTACTTCTTTTTTCTTGTTTTGCCTTCCAAGTTTAAGTATTGCCTGTCGTAAATATAGTCCATATATTCTGCTTCCTTCTTCAAAATCTTTACGAGTTCAAAATATTTCGATTTGGTTTCAAGAGTTGGTTCAACCTGTTGTTACATCCTTCAAGGGCATTATTAGTTCTATGTCTGTGGCCGTGGTAGTTCCACATTTCTCTCACTATGGTGTTATTTTTCAACCAGCGATCTACAAGGTAATCGTAAAACGCCGTCAATTTATTATTTTCTGGAACGTTTTCCATAATGTATAACCATCCATCGTCAATATAATTTAATGACAAACATGTCAATGCAGCACACATACGTATGTGCAACCGTATGCTGTCATTTTCTGTGTATTTTGTTGCAAGTCCCAGATTTTAAACTTTTCGCCAAGAAGCTTAATTGTAATGGGAATTACAGCCAGAAATCTGAACGTCAGGAAACACGCTTTAAGGCAAAGATGGAAGCTTGTTCTAAATCAATCTTCATAACGATTGGAATCCATGAAGCTTCAACTTTTAATATGGAAAATAATCTGGTGTATGTACCCTGTGTTTTATTTCGAAGCAAAGCATATATAACTAGAATTGCCTTGGTGTCCCCAAAAGTACTCCCAAGGTCTACATGAATGATATCAATCTGGTAAAATTGCTTACTGCAGCTTTTGAATGTTCTATCCATAAAAAAGTGTGTCCTTTTGATAATGACTCTTTACCTTTTTGACTTGCAAAAATAAGAAATTGGTGTTCTTCTGTATCATTGGCGAAAAGAAAGGTTGACCCATCTCCCATTCTTCAATATGTCTTCGGAAAAATCAACATCTTGAGCTATTGCAGGGTTTTGTATCACGCCTCGTGCGTTGTTTCGTATTCTATTTAAAGTTGATATTACCGAGGAAAATCGCAGTCACAAGATCTAAGCCTCGATTGAATAAACCGTTTATTTCTTTCTTGTAAATCTTGAACATTGGCAAACAATCTTCTTTTTAAGTTCACCGGTAGCAACGTCGAGTTCACATACGTCTTCTGTGACTCGTAACACAGACTTTACTTCAGTCACCAAAGTGCCTCTAAATTTTTCTGTCTTCTCCTTCGTACAAAACCAAGTTACAATGCTGTCCTTCTTCCTTTTGACACGATACTGGAAGCCGTTTAATATTGCCAATGATTTCCCTTTTGTTGTTTCCGTAATCTCCATATTTAAATTCTTCATACTCACGACCCTATCGAAATGACGAATAAACTAAATTTTTACAAGTGATCTTCTCTTCAGCTGTTTAAGAGCAATTAATAATTATTTTGAAATATGCAACTATATATATGAAGCCCCCTCTTTCTTGTAGCGGAATATCCAATAGAAACGAGAAACGGTGAAAGTGGATAATCCCTTAATGGTCTTAAGGATCGCTAATAATATGTCTTAAGCCTAATTACTTTAAAATTGTTTCAAAAGAGAAACTCATCAATACCGTCTTTAACGAACCCTTATCTAACCTTTGTATCATTATTTACACATTTACCAGTATAAGCAAAATGCTGACTGGTTTTCGTCTCGCACTTTATCCTATATACAAAAACTTGATTAACCATTGATGGCTAATGAGCTACAACGTTGGGCGCAAATGAGACTAATTTTGTTGGCATTTTTCTGAGGCGCAAGTGAGCCCAAAATGGCGGTAGGCGCAAATGGGCTGGGCGCATCTAGGCCTATATCTTTTATTTGGTAGTTTCTTTGGAGATTTAGTAATAATTAGATAATAATCAGCAGTCATATTTAATTTTAAACTATTAATAATTTTACATTTGTTTTGTTTTAACATCCAACACTCAAAGGGTATAAGGATTTTGAGCAGAAGTTTTGTTTTAACATTTCTCTTCACAAATTCTAGATCTTTTTTTTCTTGTAAAGAAGGAAAATAGATGAAATAATTTAACTAGATAATTGGTGAATGGGCTGCGTTTTAGACAAGACTTGATGCTTAATTTCGTTTACCATTTCAATACGTGGAATTGTTTGTGGTTGTGATATTTTCAGAAACTTTTCATAATGATAAGCTGGTCTTATCTGCTGCGGAGGATTTATGTAAGTACTCTCGTATTGCCTAATTTTTTTATTTGTGCAGTAGAGATTTGTTTTTAAGTTGCTATATTGAGTTTTCAGCTAGATCCTTGTAGTCTGCCAAATATTCTTAATCTTTTTTCTTAGTTACTCTATATTTAATTAATGTTGGGCAATCTTCTTTATCTTCATATTTCTTATGATTAAGAGTAACGGAATGAATAAAAGTAACGTATATTTTGTCTTCGATTATCTATAGCACTGTTAATAACTTTTCTGTTTTTAATAGTTTATTCAGTTGGATTTTCTCATTGATTAATTCTTAGAATGCTTTCCAGTTACTAAATCTGTTGTGAAGTAAAACTAGTTTTAACTTTTCAACACTTGATTACTATATTTAATAATTATAGTTGAATGATTCAATGACAAGTAGAGACAATACGTTGTTCGTGCCTATACTTTGTACAATACAAAAATCAAATAGGTAGAAGTTTTATACGGATCTGAAGTTCAATAGGGTGGCTCACCAATTAATACATAGGTTATTTTTATTCAACAAGATCTGAATATTCCAAAAAATATTCTTTTTTTTTAATTATATAAAATCCTGCAAAATTCTTTAACGAGCGTGACGTACTGATGACGTGCCTAGTGCCTCATTGACTTCTTCACTACCATTGCTACTCTACCATCAGTTATTCTATCAAGATAAAAGTTGTTGAATAAATCAAGTATCTAGGTATTTTCATACAAGTTATTTGCATTAAATGTGTTTTTAAAATTAGCATATCTTCCTTATTGTTATAAGAATTTCAACTTCTTGAATACATTACGGTAAATTATTGCATAATTTAGAAATTGTCCTATAATGATAATTTGGAGGTTATAGTAATGAGCAGATTATTAACCCTCAGTCTTTTAATTTCATTATTTGTTCACTACTGATCTATGTTTATGTTTGTTATGTTTGTAGTAGTTGACTTCTATCACCGACATTTTGAGCTTTTTCTCCCACAGTTTCTCTTAGATGTTCTACAGTACACTTATAATAGTATATTTCTTAATTCGTTAATATTTATTTTGAATAGAATTAGAGCGAAGTGAAACATGGTATAAATTATAACTTATGCAAGTTGTTTCACTTGGTCCAATATACTTTATTATTCATAACGTAATACTAACGAATATAAAAATTTTCAGTGACGATGGTAACAGAAAATTAAAAATCGTGTTTTATTTAATTTTTTATATAATTTCCTCAAACTTCAATGCACTCAATTTAGCTAAGTAACTTCAACATGATCTATTTCTGCTAAGCATTAATTGATGCAAATGATTTATCCAGATCCATTGTACAGATTAGTAATTGTTTTTCCTTTCTGAAAAATTGGTCAACAAAACAATGTATGTGTATCAAAAATCTAATTGCAACACTTTTATGTCAGGCAGAATAAGTCTTGTTCTTCATTCTTTAGAGTCCAATTTTTGTTTGTAATTTCCATACTGTAATAAATCATCGTTTGAAATACATTAGCTTTCTTGTAAATAGTTCCATACATCTACATGCGCAAGAGTAAATGCAATACTTGCATAACATTTTGCTTTATCTTAATGTTGTTCTATAACAAACAATCTATTCGTACGAGACATCTGCAGTCAGCGATCTGTCTTTTTTTAATTGTGTACATATGTGGACCCTTTAAAAATACCTACCTGAACGCTATTGTTGGAAAGTAAAGACACTGATCGTTTCAAATTATTTATGGTATAGTCTTGATTGTCGTTGTATTT
This sequence comes from Sinelater perroti, assembly GCA_036346155.1. Taxonomy (NCBI): domain Eukaryota; kingdom Metazoa; phylum Arthropoda; class Insecta; order Coleoptera; family Elateridae; genus Sinelater; species Sinelater perroti. The sequence goes on along the minus strand of JARFIY010000359.1, from coordinate 12,337,542 downwards.
TTCTTCTAATTAATACATTGGATTATCGTACGAAATGGAATACTTTCAAAATCACACTAGCTGACATTTCTTCTGCAAATTTATATAAAAATGTTCCCACCACGAGAACGCATTAATTATTATCGTTTATGTACATATTGCAATTGATTTTTATATGTCTTAGAATTTGGTTGCTGGTTTTCAGAAGATAACGCTACGTACCCTCCATAAAATACGCAAAAGCTGTTGTTTCGAATTACTACAAGGATCTAGCCAGATTATAGGTACTATTATTATTATTATAAAGCAGCCAATTTTCCAAGATTTGCCTCTATCGCAATCTTGTGGAATAATTCAACCCTTCTTTAAGTTCTTGTTCATTTTCTTCAACTGAAGATGCACACTGGACATATAAGCTTTAATCTCCATCATCTGCTTATAGATACTTATGGCAAGATTACTTTCAACGATTTAACATAATGCTTCAGAATCCAGCGTTGGAGGTCTTTCAGAACGTTTGTTTTTCATTGATGATACACTTATCCTCACCAAATGTTTCAAACCACTATAAGGCGGTATGCCCTTTTAAATAATTCTGATGTAATCGTAGATTGACATTTTATGGGTAGCTTAAAATTCATCAATCAAAGGTTATTAATCTTTTAATTTTTATAATTTATTTTAAATTTTACAGACATTTTTAAATGCCAGATAAATTCACTTAGTTCTAAGCCTTTCCATCTTGCGATGTAGGACTATTGAGTTGAATTGATCCACTACCGACCAGTACCGACACCTCCACTTTTTGAACACCTCTGCCTTTGTATGTTTTGGTACCTCCTTTTTCCTAAAAATATGGATTTAACTGCATTAAATAATTTCCGAGTATCCTCCACTTTTTCTCTTATTTACAAATCTATTTTACAGTTGTTGTTTACGCATACTCCTAAATATTTATAGAAATTTACTTACTCTAATTTCTTTTCTTCTAGTATAATGTGTTGATTTTCATATTCTTTTACTGTTCATGATACATCTCTACGTTATTCTGCAACTTTTCTTCTATTTTATACATCACTACATCACGTGTAATAATTTATTCACTTAAATCGTTTTCACTGTCCTGCTTCCTACTTTGTATACTTTTGATTGTTTAGTACTTGCTTTTGTTGTCTAATCGATTACTATTGCAAACATCAACTAGATAAGTTCATCGCTTTGTCTTAGTCCTACTGTTTCTATGAACTCTTTGGATTTTTCTTTTGTTGATTTTACTATATTGGTGCCTTAACTGCTATTACGGTTTTGTTGTCAATTCCTTTTTTTATTAATGTTTTCCACACATGTTCCATTTTAATTTTGTCAAAAGTCTACAGATCTACAAGACAGATATATATTTCTCTTTCTTTTTTAATTGCTTTGTACATAGTTGCTTTATTATAAATATCTGATCCCGCACTTCTCTGTTTGCTCTGAACCCACATCTTCATTTGTATTTTTTAAGTACTTTCTTTGCATTTATTTTGCCCAGTACTTTCAATGTAATTTATTTGTAGTTCTTGCACTCCTTTGCATCCTCATTTTTAAATAAAGACACTATTATTTCAGATTGACAAACTTTTGATGCAGTTCCTTTATAATTAATTATTTCTGGAGTTATTCTAACTATTCTATTGCCTTTTTTCCGTTGATTTCATTTTCACTTCATTTCTCTTCCTTTCTTTTCATTTCTGTGTTCATTTACTCCTTGCTCTAATTTATTATCTTCTTCTAGTATTTGGTAAAGATACTTTTTCTTCTTCCTTTCGTAATATATTTCCCTATTTGTCCTTTATATTTTTACTTTCGTTTCCTTCTCTGTCTCTTTTTTAAGGTACCCACCTAAAACTTATTATAATAAAACATAAAAGTCTGCTTAGAATTCAATTAAGTTCTAAAAATATTTTGTAAACAGTCTTTTTCATTTTCAAAATACATATACATTTAAAAGTGCAAAAACTTTTTAGACAATCTAAATATTAGTTATTCATTTCCATTTTTCTATTAGTGAAAAATTAATTATAAAATTCTATAGTTTCTGCAAAGATTAACTAATTGAAGCCTTTAGATTCTTTCCAATGTTTATTTTTATCTCGCTTGCCAGATCATGTAGATAATTTCTAACTTTATATTTTATTTTTTATATTATGATGTAATCGAACAAATATGGCCTTGGGTTTAATAATAGTGATGGAGCTTTTCCACTGCAATTAAGCAGACATTGCTGCATTAAGGACGCTTAATCAATTATTGATACTTAATATCTAAGCGTAACCTTTCTTTTCGATGACAAATGTCTGTAGTTTATTGATATTTTTACCTTAGCAATGCGGCTGTCCGAAAAACTTAATTGAATAATGTTTATTTTAAGCGCCTCCGCTTTCACCCGTCTCCAAACAAATTTATGCGTTGCAAAACTGAATTTATGTGTACAAACTGCTTGCGTAACCTTAATTGGACTATTTAAAACATTAATTGAATCCCGAGTCATCAGCTCGCCATTTTAGTCGGCTGTTTAGTCCGGACAATCAGCACTGCTAGTCCGAGAAGACGTGTGCCGACCTTGTAACATATACAAACGAGCGATCGAGAAAAATCTATTAAATTAGCCGTGAGCTTCGAACAGGCAAGGCCAGGTGCACTTACAACAAAATAATTATTGCCGGTAATGTGCCCGCTTAGAGGCAACAATTGCATGTTTTTGATATCCTAAAAGAACATGCACAATCAGCACCTCAGCGTTTCAGAGTTCGGCTGTAGTTTAGCTGCACCTAATTGATTTGGAAAAGTTTAACTGTGAGGTAATCGAGTCAACAATTTTATATTGCTCTTTGTACCATCAGCTTGGATAAATTAAGTCTCTAAAAGGAAAAAAGAAACATCTATGGCAATTTGACATGGTTTTCAAAGTATTACTTACCTTGATTAAGATTAACAAGGTTTATGTACCTATTCTTGTTTTAAACCTCTTTATGCGTTGCGTTAATATAAAAGGAAGAGTTGAAACGTAATCCAATATATGATTTATTAAACATATATATGTAATTATAAATTCAGTTTTACAAACCGTACACTAATATTAAATAAGCTGTTTAATATTTAACAAATTAACTTAACTAAGTACATACGTATGATTTCAATAAAGTTTAGAGTCCTCAAAGTGCAGATCGATTAAACCTTTCATCATTCCAACAGTTTTCCGAGGTCGACTACCCATTCACAAACTTTTTAACGAACGCACTATCATGTTACAATATTTTCTGAAAAATGTTTTCACCATTCCTGTTTGAATAAAATTTATTACAAAACAGCTTTTAACAAAGGCGCACACAACAAGTAGGACAACCATGTTTACACAATAAATGCAACAAAGAACTAAAAAACCCACATATTCAAATACTTCTTCTTTCAAGGATAAATTGCTATTGTTAAAACGCATTGCAAATTGGGTGAAATTTTGCGGGGGCGGTACGAAAGCTCCGTGGAATTTTGATAGAAATGATATTCTAAATAAATATCCCTAGATTGATCAAATTACGTTCCGCCTTTTTTTAGGACGTCGTCATATATTTCTCTTTCCTCGTGGATTGTATTATAGTTTATTTAGGAAAGCGAGCATAGTCCATTTTAAACATATGTTATTTCCATTAGTCATTAGTCACTGATTTTATCAATAATTGCGAATATTTTAGATTCTTCCCTGATATTATCATTTCTAAATATCTGTTTTCGTGTAGCCCCTTACCGACCCTTAGAAACTTTATTTCTGCTACCAAGATTCGGCCTACATATTTTTCCTTTACTCGGAGATGACCAGAGATTATGCCGGATCGGAGGAAACGGTTATTGCCACGTCAAAGAGGGGATTTTTTCATGTATATCCCTCAAAGAATTAGCTGCGAGAAAAAATTGCACTAGATAGGAATCAAACCCTCGACCACCGGATGCACAACGCCTAACCAGCTTCGCTGACTTATGCAAACGTCAGTGGAGCATGAGGAGAAATCAAGAATAGAATACGGGTCGACTTTCCTGTGTATTTCTTACACTTATTTTAAGCTACCGTAGCTCCGAGGGGTTCGGAGCTTGGCAGCTAATTCTTTAAGGGATACACATAAAAAAAATCCCCTCTTTAACGTGGCAATAACCGTTTTTTCCGATCCGGCAATAATCTCTGGTCATCTCCGAGTTAGATGCCAAGTTTCAGTGTTGTGCAGAAGAGTTAACATAACGATTACTTTATAATTTCTTTTATGTAGTGTTTTGTTAGGGTATTTTTTATCGTTCCGCACATTCTTTAAAACGTCGTTACCTTATTATTAACATAATGGTCTTAGTCATAGGTCATATCGCATTCTAAATATTTAAATTGTGCCACTTGTTCTAGATAAATGTCAATAAAAATTTCTGGCTTAATTGGATCTTCCCTAGAAATCCATTACTTTTGCTTTGATTTAGAAATTTTGCAATTATACTCATTGTACAGGATGTTTAGTTTTTGTACCACTCGTTGTAAAACATTTTTTGAGAAATTTATAATTGCCTGGTTAACAGCACAAAGTATCTTCTGTTTTGGTGTGCTGTAACTTAACTCCCGGTGGTGCTTTCGTCTTCCATTTTTTAATAATATCGTTTATGTATAGATCAAATGGCAAAGAAGACAAATAGCATCCCTGCCTTACGCCTTGACTTACATTAATCGGTTGTATATTTTCACCAGGATTATTTTCAATAATAATGAAGTTGTACTTGTACAATATAAGCTCTTACATACTTCTATTAGGTCTCTAAGAAACCTTTAGTTCTGTAATATATTCCACGTTTTATGTCTAACTAACTTTTAATTGGTTTCAATATGATTCTAACAAGGAGAAATATCAATTTTCCCGTAAATTCAAGGAGAAAGGTGTTCAGGACTTTCTTGTCAGCACTACAACGGACTATATTCCGTTCCTGCTATATTCATGTTCTGGCAACCGTTCTGTACACTTTTCTTTCTCATTCCTCCCATTCACCTTCGACATGGCACTCGATGACACAGGCTAGTCAATGTAGCAGTTTGCTCTCGTCATGGGTCAATTTATTGTCAGCGGCGTTGGATGAACTGGGTTTATCTGTGTAGCTAATGCGGCTATCATTGTCAGACGCATTCTACAATATCTATTACATTCAAAGTAACAATCGTGAGAAAAATGAAAAACCAATCAATCAATCGATATTTTCAAGAATGTGGCAGCTGGTGCGGCGCGTACAGAAAAGGCCTTTCCTGAGGGAACATGTAAATTCACTCTTCAAAAATAAGGCAAAACTTTCTGCACCCAAAAGAGCTCGAACCAGGATCAAAATATTGTCAGTTCTGCACCTTACCATTACACCAAGCGCCTCACTGACCGGTGGAGTTGAGTGAAAAATCAAAAGTGTGGAATGGGAGAAAAAAGGTTTTGCGAGGTTTGTGAGTTGCAGAAGGGGAGTCAGCAATGTTCGCCTTTTTGAAAACTTTTGCATCCGCTGGATATGGAATGCTACTCTAGACTAGTTCCCTATTGAGGTTTTAACTATCGATTCGCTCGATTTTAAACACAAAAATATATAGATCCATGTGAGTATATACATGAGCGTCCTTTACGAAACCCGTTTTGTTTTTCTTCAAAAAGAATTTCTGTAATTGCTTGCATTCTTATAGTTATTATCTCTGTGTATATTTGGTAGGCTGCAAGTTTTCTTTTTTAAAGAGCTATTTTACTTTTGCAACTATTTGATCTTTTTGCATTTGTCTTTCTTTCCAATATACAAATGAAAATTTAAGAAGTATCTTTCCACACGTAACAGCTCTAAATTCAATGCGTCTATTTCCGTAACTTTTATATTTTTCAAGCTCTTCTATAGTTATGTAATCAACAGTCACTGCTGTAGGATGTGTCCTCTTTGTTACATATTTTGTTTGTTTTTTTTTACTTATATAAAACGTTTTTGTAGTGTTCAGTCTACCTATCGTTTTATGTATCATATTTACTTCAAACAAGTCTTTTTCGTCTTTGTTTAGATGTTTCATAATGTTAAGACCAAATTCTCATTTGGCGTGGACATTGTCTTCCATATTACTTGTATTACTTCTTTTATGATATATATTGTGCGTTACACTTTTAGTTATATATTTTTTTGTTTGTAAGTTTAATCATTTTTGAAAGTTTGCTTGCTAAATAATTATTTATATGCTTTCTGATTTTGTTGCGCTGTAGCTTTAATTTTCTCATTCTAAATATTTACTCCTCTTTTCTTTAGTTTTTCTTTCTCTTACATGGACTTCCCACGCTGTTTTATGTATATTATTTTTCTAATTTAACCGTTCTCATATTCCGGACTGTGTGTCTATATCTGTTAAATATTGTATTAGTCATTTAGTATAGATATTTAATAGTAACATATTGTAATAAACATGTTTTCTATAATTCCTGTTTTGTTTTCTATCTCGTTAGAACTTATTCAAGGCGGTGGTAGTGCAATTTTGCTTACAGCCATATATATATATATATATATATATATATATATATATATATATATATATATATATATATATATATATATATATAGTGGTCAAAACCAATACCTGTGCCCCTGAAACGTGTGTATCTTCAACTAACCTGCCCAGCTTCTCGTTTACTATGATGTAATACTCTATCTTCCTCTGGCTGTTTATGTGTATTTGTTAATGTTTTTTTTTAATGTGTTTACTATTTTAAATTGAATATCGAAAATTCTAAGCCATTCTCGTTTGCTATGGCTTCTATTTGGTTTCCAATTACTTTATTTATTGGTGTCTTTCCTATTCTGGCATTTATATCATCTGCTAAGATTATAAAGTTGTTTTTATTATTGTAATTATATTTGTTTTAAAGATCGTCGTAAAACTAGCGCGTTTCTGCCTTCTTCCCATATTTTGGGGCATATACTCTGACTACAGATAATGTCTTCTCTTTGTTTCAAGTCAACCGTCATAATTTTTTCGTTGACGCATTTATAACCTTATACGGATTTTTTCAAGGTTCCACTGGGTTTGGCCCTTATTTGATGTGATACTCCACTTCATATTAATAAATTTTAATCAGCATCTAGAGTCACTAGTAACTTTCTTTTGATTTCGAAAAGTACCATTGCATTGATGTTCCTCTTCTTCATTAAGCTCTTTAATTCTGATTGTTTTGTTGTCATAGCTCCTCTCATATTCTATATCTCTACGTTAATGTTGTCATATATTCGTTTTAGTTTACCGTCGCCTTTGAACCAGTTTCTTCCGAGGCTTACGTTGAAATTGCGAATATGTAAGTAAAACCACTAAATAAGGTTACCAGTCCCAATATCAGAATTGTTTATTGACTTTCTCTGGTGTAGATCCGTTCTGTTTTGTTCTAACAAGAAAATCTCAAAAAAGATATGACTTTTGAGTGCGCAAGACGGTCTTGAACTAGAAAAAATTGTAAACCTTACAACACCTATAATCGCCATATACCTGTTCCTGGAAGCTCGTCCTCACCCCCGGTTAGTTACAGTGTCGCTGCAAATCTGAAAGTACTGACTCAGCCTCTTGCACAACAATTGAAGGCCCGTTTTTAACTCGAAGGGTGGTTAAATATACAAAATTACGGCTTTTTGAGTTTGAAAAATTCTCGCGTAATTTACGAAAAGCAAATGTATCCTCAACGAGTCACTGTTAGGTGTGGATTTTGGGCAGGTGGCATGATAAGCCTCTACTTCTCAGAAGATGCTGGAAACCCTGTAACTGTGAATGGCAATTGTTACCATTATATGATAACCCCATATTTTATTAGCAACCAGACACTTATGATCTGGAAAAAATTGATTCCAGCAAGACCTGCCACATATGCTCAAGCAACAGTCAATTTACTGTACCTGATCACGTAATTTCACAAAATAATGATGAATTGGTCAAGATCTGGTGATTTAATACCGTACGACTTCTTTTCGTAGGGTTAGCGGAAATTCGAACTCGACAAAAGCAATTGACGGCCTCAAAAATAAAATACGACGTGTTATCGATATAGTTTATTAGAACATGTATGAAATTGCAACTGAAAATTATGTGGAAAACACCACAATTTGCAGCCAAAATCCAAGTAACAATTTATCAGACATGCTTTTCCATAATTAATGAAAGATTGTATACTTTAACACTCAATAAAAAATCTAATCATAACAGTAATCCATAGGTTTTATCTAGAATTACATCCGTCGTTCAATTTGGATCGCTGAGGTTGCCCTACTAATTATTATTTCCCTACAGAAAATGTTACTTTCGAATTAATTCAACAAAATACATACTTCTAGTTGAACACGAAATTAACATAACCTTTCTTACAGATTATTTTTATTTATATAGTTCTTCCGGTGATTAACCTTATGCTGCCGTAAAAATACGCAATCCGAATAAAATTGTATATTATGTAACTTTTCTTTCTTTATCAGTTTTGCTTAAAATTTGGTTGTGTAAAATTTTAATTTTTAGTGCAATTTTACCGTAATTTTTAATCCAGGAAAATCATTTTTAATATGTTTTATTTTCTTGATCAAATCTAACAAGGGATTGTTGGATTTTACATTAAAATTATTAGTTAAACGAGGGGTTGCCCGCAAAAAGGCATTTTTGGCGTTCTGAGCTGACAAGTTTTCACTCGCTTTTCCTCATATTTTTGGAAGATGGAAACGTGGAACAATTTATTTACAAATTATAACAGTGAGACAAGTCGGTGCGGTGACCTTACAAAAGTAAGATACGCAAAACAATCTAAAGATAGGCAACCAAACATACGCTCAAAGCTCAGCCACGCCACATTTCGTATAAGCTGTCTTCGTTTACTTTCCGTTCAAAATTATAGATAAATTGTATTTAGCAATGTTTAAAAATTGTTTAACTAATTGGTGTTTTTGCATTGCTCTATTGCTATTGTAAATACTTTAAGTTTAAAAAAAATTACGATATACTTTTATTTATCTTTGCTACATTATGCTTTAAAAAATTAACAACTCCTTCCATTTCCTGCCATTTCTGTGATGTCCAACGTTCTTTTAACTGTTTGAATTTACAGAACATAAACGTATATCTTCCGAGTATTTTAGTAAAGTTTATAAATTGTGATTCGAAGTCATCCAGAATGTGAGACGTTTACCTTAGACGCTTAGACGCTTTTAAAAGGTCTTTTTATTTCTCAAATGATACAAAAGTATATAAGTTTATTATATACATGATAATATTATGATTTTTTTTTCGATTCAATATCCTTTAATGTAACCTCAGTAAAATTTTTTCTCTTAAGTTTCTCATCCCTTGTTTGACTCAACAATTACTCACATTCAAAACGTAACTAAATCTGCGTCTTTTAAGTGTTTGAATAATCTTAAGTAATTGTTTTCTTTTTAAGTAAGTTATATGCGCTTTAACTCAAATTACAGATCATGAATACAACGTGACTGTAAATTCTGGACTTCTTTACCCTAAGGTCTAAAATATAATTGCAGTATTAAACAGTTATTCAATTTGTTATTTGGGTTTTACTGATCTCCAAGTTACAAATCCGAATTCTATTGCCAAAAAAAGCAGTATTTAAATTTCTTGCAAAATCTGACAATAAATTCTAAAATTACGAAAAACATGTATAAAATAGTCTGGAAGATGCTTGACAATAGGTTTAGGTGCAGAGTAGAACTTCTGCAAAGTTTTAGATCTACAGCCTGTAAACAATACACATAATTTAAACACCAGCAGAATGGGAAGAACAGCAAAATCTTTCAATTTATAATCAACCTATGGCAAAAATATTTCAGCTATAATCTTCACTGAGCGCAACTTCCATGCTAACCATTTTTATTGGGTTTAAAAAATATTAACCCATTATAAAACAATTAGAGGAAAAAGAAAACATTAGCGGATGCAGGACCTTTAAAACTATATATTACTATTTATGGTTATGTTGGCACTTGGATGTGTTTTTCTCAAAATAGTTGATTGCTTCAACGAAGTTTGATTACGTGTTATAAAGTCTTCAGTAAGGTATGCAAATTATGAAAATCTTTTTGAGGGAATTTTATTAGTTTATTCTCTATTTTGCCAAATAATGCTAACAAAGCACGCTTTTAATAGAACATCTGTAAACGTTTGAATTCAAAGGGATAGTTCGAAGAAATAAGCAGATTCTTAGTATAAACACCGTTTCTTCCTAACAATTCTGTCAATTAACAGTTTTTATTTACTTGTTTCGTCCATACTTTAGTTTTATTACACAAATTGTGAGTGATTCAATTCATTAATAGCACAATTAGCACTTTCTTTCTCAGACTATAGGAAAAAAATGTCTGAAATGTGCTAAACGGGTTTTTCTAAACATGCGAAAATCTGTTGTCTCATATTTTACAATACACGTAGCCATCTTTGTCTATGTGGCTATTGAGATGCGTTATTTAATTTTTTATCATTAAGATTTACTGAGAGTCTGTTTTGGAACGCCACCAATTGTTTTAAAATTCCAGATGTACAATGAATTACTTTGTGGAGTACAAACGTGTACATCTAATTTTACTTTCTCTCCCATAATTTCCAACGAAATATGTAAATCGTTTATTTCCAAAAAACCTTGTTGGAAAGCAGCTATCGCACTTTCTAGTTATATTGAGGAAGTATTTAAACACTAAAGTCTAAAAAAGTCAAGTATTTCCTAAAACTACTTCCACTTCTTAAAACATTAGCAACTTGTGCCATCTTGCTTATTTGCACAACCTTATTACCAGCGCATTTAATTTTTATTTTATAATGAAAGTCTAATAATCGTTATCCAACGTTTTCATTTTCTGCACGTTTCGCTCATTATATAGTATTTTATTGTTTTGATTCTTCAGTTCTTTTGTCGCTACTGAACTCTTTTAATCTTTTTATGAAGGCTTTAAAGGTGCTACTCCATTAAAATTTTGCTAATATATTTAACCGCGGTCGCCTTTTAATATTAGAACTTTATATTAGAACTATGTATCTAGATATTATAGTTCAATGCACTATCATCCATTCAAAATTCGTTCAAAAAAGGTCAGAGTTTTCCTGTATCTACCAGAAGCTTTCCTAATATATTTCTGTCGCAATATATATTGAACCAAAAGAAAAAAGTTGGATGGGTAGTAGTCGAAGCTACTAAGGTAAAGTATCCGTGAAAACGTTGCTTTGGCTAATGAAACCAAAAAACTCGTTTGAAACAAATGTCTTGTTGGAGCGTATATCAGCCGCTTTCCAATAAGACAACATAGTTTGAGGTGTCAGCGACGAGCTCTAGACTGACCATCTATGGAAACGTCGAATTCTTCAAAATAGTCTTCGTCCATTGGAGGCTGTTCTACTGTTGTAAATCTGCCCACCACACCACTGGATCTCGCCGAAGTCAACGCGCCGAAATCTTGGTGCCGCTCATCGATTTGTCTGCGCTTTTGAAGTCTATGATGACTTCCAGACTGACCATCTATGGGACCGTCGGATTCTTCTAAATAATCTTTGTCATTGAAGGCGGTTCCATTGCTGTAAATACCTCCCCCCCCCCTACACACTACTTTACTTTCATTTACTGCAACATTTTCAACTTCAATGCGTCACAGTTTTCCCAAATTTAATAATACGTAGCCTGAAATTGTCCGCGTATTTGATTCTACACAAAACACTAATTTATATTTGTCAAACCACGCTACAAACAATGACACGTGCTCTTCAAGACCTGTCTAGTTTTCTGATCGCTTTTACCTTCTTTTATCGGACGCTGCCCTCCCCGTTATCCTCCGTCCAGTAGTCTTTGAGTGTTAGTCGTTTTAAACTCGACCGTTTGGTATATCGCTTATAGTTTTAGAATGACACTCAGTATTCGTACCGATCTTAAAGACGTAGAACTTTTGCTATTTAGCCAAAACATATTAAACAACCTGCTGCGAAATCTCATAGACTATCTCGTATAATAGCGAGTTAAAGAGATCTTTTCTCATCCTGATTTCGCAATGAGGTACCATTTTACCACCAAAAAAAGATATATAATATTAAATTACAGCCGAAAACAGCGTGTGGCCAAGACTAAATACAAATAAAAACACATCTTATCATTCAATGAAAATATAATCAACTTGGACGTATTTATTGGTAAAAAAAATAATTCACTCATTTAACAACTTGAACAACAGCACAGCAATTGTACATTTAGACACATATTAAAAAATATTAACTATATGCCTCTTTGGCTTTCTATTTTTAAAAATAGAGAGATGTACATGTGCATGTAGTTCACTAGTTGGCCGAATAACCCGAATAACAACACTTTATTTTTCTTCCAAGTTGCAGCTACTTCAACAATATTCGTCACGAATAGGTTTTGTTTCGCAATTTACCGTCTTCACTACATAGGGACCAAAATTTTCTTGATGAAGGTAAATAATTGTTTAGTTAAAAACTAAAAAGCGAGTGATCGCAATCGAATTAATACAAACTTAACATTTTCTCATTTTACTACTCTCTTAAGGAATACGCTTCTACAGCTTTTCACCTTTTTATTTTATCAAGAACAACCTAACCAAATTTGAAACTTCTGCTTTCGACCATCCCCAAGAGACAACAATCTTTTTTTTCAGCCTTTTATCTCTTTTTGGTCAATTAGGGTTCAAACTATGGAAAATTCTTCCTTATTTTTCCTAGATTACTAGAAATAGTTTATAGAAAAATTTTAATTTTCCCGATATTGCATTATAAAATACCTTTTTGAAAGCTTACTTCTAAATGTTTTTTTTAATATATTAAAAAGTATAAGACTAACTTTTTAAAATTAAGTTAAATAATTATTTTTATTTACTAAAAAAGTATTTCTCGACTAACCTTATAAACTAATTTTTTTTTTTGAACTACGATCAAATGCTTAAATGAGTAACTAACAGTAGAAACAAAGTTGTAGATTATAAATATAAAAATCCTACTGCAACCAAAACTTTCGTTTAACTTACATTGTTATCTGGGCTTTAAAGTGTGTAATGGTGGTAGGTCAACGTACTAATTGTTGGTTTGCATTGGACGTAGAAAGTTTTCTTTGCTTTCCTAAATTGTAACATTTTTAAGAAATTTAAGTCATTACTATTATAACTATATTAGAATATTTTAAAATCTTAAAGACCCACTGTTTAATAAGCAACATTTTATTAGTTTGAAATAAAATTATTTGCTAAAATAATAAGACAATAATTTACTATATACAAGGTGTTTTAACAAAATGTATCCGCTCTTTACATGACAATAGATGCAGTGTTCACTAAAATTATTCAATATTATTGAAACAATAGTTTAAATTAAAAAAATTACTTCCTCTGTCCCAAAATGTGGTATACAAAACTTTCAAATTAAATTTATTTATTTATTGTATTTAATGTAATTAGGTTACAAACCAGATAATTACTTTTTTTATTGTTTAATCATGGTCAATGTCCATAAAAAATACTGGCAGTCCTTTTTTATTTTGGCGAAGTGGTTCTTTATTTATAAGTAGAATCATATAATTATTTCCATCTTTTCCAATAATAATTGATTTTCGACAACTTTGTAATGTTAAAAATACGTTGTCCAATTTGTTTATATCTAATTAATTAAATGCTTGGGCTTGCAGCGATTGAATTGAATTAATGAAGCCAAGATCTAACACGCTTAGGTCTGGTAGCCAAGATTTAAATTGAATACACCAACCATCTTTTCATGATTTAACCAATCTTTGTAAAAATGTATACCATAGCATAGGGCAGAGCGGCCCAATGAATTGGATAGCGTTACGAGGCATTTTCTTTAAAACTGCGAGACATTGCCTTTAATTTCCTCTTTTAACTCATCGATTGTTGTTGTTTTTACTTTATCTCCATAAAAAAGTTCATTGGAGTGAGGTTTAGGAAGCACACAGAGAATTAAATACCATTTTTAAGCAAAATCCATTGGTTAAAAAAGACCTTACATTACGATGGTAGTGGGGAGATATTTTATCTTGCTAAAAGTAAATCTCTTCAAGAACTGCAACGTGTTTTAGTAAACATTACTAGTGACAATTTTGTAAGAAAAATGGCGCTAGAATGCCTAATTCTCGTATTCTATACCACACTGTAACCTCTGGTAAATTCAAATGAAGATGGGGATTATGAGTAGGTACAAATGTGCAATTAATTGAGTCATTTAACTTAAAAATAGCTTCAAACAATTTTAGTTGGAAATATTGCATTATTTACATTCAAAGGACATGTAATGTTTGAAGTTCTAAACTTCTATCCGAAGAATAGTTTCCATTTAAAGTGCCTCTAGTAATTAATAAACTAAAATAACTTAACCAATTACACACAGAGTTATATTTCATTTTATTTCTAACTTCGTGAGAGAGGTGACATGACTGATAAATGACAGGTTATTAACGTATACTGAACTAATTAAGCTCATTTACATTTAACAATTATCAAGGTTATTAAGACTAAATCCCCCACCTAAATTACTTCGGTAGTAAGTCGATTTCGATTTCGCTTTATTTATTCCAATTCCAGAATACTTCGTAGAGTTGAAAAGTGAACTCGATGTATCTAATGAATCCTGATCTTCCAACATGTGGAGACGAGCGATTGGACAAAGCATTCTCCCAATTTTATCTCGCCCAAAAACCAATTATTTGATTCTGGTTAATAACTACTCGATTCTCTTCTTATTATCAGTGGTATCAATGACAATGCCATGCTGTAATGGTGGATCGAAACGTGTAAATATTATCAAATACATTTTTATTTTTTAAACAAATATTTTTAATCCTTTTTAAGAATTTGTTTATTTTTAGGTTATTTTTATTTGGCCCATTGGGAATTCGGCGCAGAATGAGATAGCCTTTCTTTTTTGTACAAGGTATATAAATCTTCGAAAGACATTTATTTGTTATATGGTTATAATAACCTTTTGTGTCACTATTCAAAGAGCATTTGGATTTTTCAACATTGAGGCTCGCCACTAACTCTAATTGCAATTTTGACTTTTTAGTGTGATAAAAATGATGTTACTATTTTGAAGCATGACGTAATGTTATTGAATGAAGGTTTTTATGAGATTTTTAGAACAGCATTATATTTCAAAAAAAATCACAAAAAGATACATAACAGTTAGGTTTATATGTTAATAAAATAAGAAATTTAATATTTGTGGTAAAGATGGAAGCAAGGCTCCACATACAGGCCATGTTGTGTATGGAAATCTGGACAAAAGAATCATAAAGCATTTCTTTTCTTAGCTGTATTCCAGCATTGTTTACATCTGCATCTTTTTGTTTTATTGTCAGTGCCTTTTTCACAAAACTTCGGCAAATGTCTGTTGGCTCTTGATTATACGATTTGTCTCGGAATTGGTAATGGAGGTGGATCTAATAATTTTCTGATTACAAATAGTCTGAAACAGAGGCATTTCCTGTAAATTGTTTGCATTGTGTAAATGCCCAGAGTTCAATAACATTGTCTGGAACAGATAAGCATCCAACTTCTTGTACCAACGTAATGTTTTCCTTTTGCATGGGTAGTAAGCTAACATCTGGTCATAATGATCTATACCGCCCACGTATTTGTTTTACTATCATTTTTGGTTTGATGATCATTTTTCCTCGTCGGTTTTTAGTATCAGACAGCCCCCGTTCAAATTCTGGGGAAATCATAAAAACTTCTGAGCGGTCTTTCCAGTTGGTAACACATATCCTATCTTCCTTTTTTAGCTTTTTGTTTATAACATCAATCGAGTTTTCTTTCTGATTTACTCATAGTGTTCCTGCAACATATGTGTTTTGCTACAAAGATCTAACGATTCATCTATTGATAGTTATTTGTGTGGATCATAAATTATATCCATCCTTTCATTAAAAAAATCAATCGCGCCCTAATTTTTGCCAAGCTCGACAAATCTTCCTCATTATTATTGAAATGTAGTGCCCGTAAAATAAGTCAAAATCTATTTCTCGACATCAGTTGTAAAAATTCCGGTAAATTTAAACGGTAATTCGTCTTCCAGTAGCCATTCAATCGGTTCAACATATTGTTCCGGAGCCTAGTAGGAAACCCAACCACATTCTCATTTCGTCTTTAGTGACACCCTTCCATCGCGCGATTCTGCATGTCTCACCTTCTGATCTCGACAATATTTCTACAGCATACAAATTGGCTTTATCACAAGGTTGTATAAATCTTCATTAAAAATTAAATAAAAATAATCTATGGCCTTCAATCTCAATTTTTATCACTCTCTTTGAAAATGATATAGATTTTGACTATTTTTTTTATATTCGACTATTTTGTAGAGCTAACGTATGGGGTTTTTAATATTTGTGAAACAATTTGAATTTGAATATCGTCATCGTTGTCAATATCTGACTATTCAGAATCGTCTTTGATGACCGTAAAGTCCTCATCACTAACGACACATAATAAATCATCCGTATCATCCTCGATCCTTGGTCTTTTAGAGCTCGATCGACGACCTATTTTTCAGGTTAAATGTAAGTAATTTCTTTTCTAAAATCAAAACAAAAAGTTATACAATACTCTATATTATTATATACACAAATTACTGTAATATATTTTTAAAAGGCATTTTTTCTCACAATTCACACTTTCAAACTTGAAAATAATTAGAAAATCAATTGAATAAAAAATTATTTGCAACTGCAGGTATTAATTCGATTTTACAATGCGACGAAACGTTACTCGCGAGAAAGGTCAAATGTGATGAAATCTTCTAAAGTAATGAATGAATAAAAACATTAACAATATCAACAGTCTTACGATATTATTTTTAGTATACAACAATTTTGAGGTATGGAGTAGCGCGCGTGTTCTGAACACGGTTATACGTTCATATGGACACGACAGGCGTGTTCTTAGCATGAGATGTGTGAATCTTTATTGCAAGTTTTGAATTTTAGACTAATAATTTAAGGTACTAGATCTCTTAATTCCTTGTAGACTTGTTGAGATTTCTTGAACTGCTTCTGAAGTGAGTTAGTCTTTGTAAGTTCCAATTTTAGAAATTGCCATAAGTTTTCATTCTAAAGAAATATAGCTGATGTTAAAGGGGCAAAACCCTCAGGGTCTTGAAAAACGTAGGTCAAGAGACAGTCGTTTACTACAGCTTTAGTCTCCATGAGACAGAATTCCATTGGGATATAACTTAATTTTTCCCCTTTTAAGCAATTTCTTCAAAGTGTAAATTATCCGCTCCCGAAATCCATCTCACCAGGCTACAGTTAGAGAAATAAATTTCCATTTGATTTGACAAGAGTCAAACTCTTACTTTACTTCTCAGTTAATTTCTTTAAACAGATTAGTCCCAATAAAGTGTATTCTACTATTACTGTGTATTACAAATGGGTAGCTTCTTTTGCTGATGAATCAGAAAATAGCTATAATAAAATCTTTGGTTGTTAAACTTCTTACCGGTTTCAAGTGAATGACTCAGAAATTCGCACAAGTAAAAATAACAATCCATGCTTTACTTTCACCTTTAAGGAACTATGGTCCTGTGAGATATACTCCCGCGGCAAAATAATTTGTTGCTCTAACTCGATCTTCTTGTAGCCGAGCAGAATTTCTTCCTATTGACCTTACCACCTTTTTAATAGTCTATCTTCTTTTTAAGTATTAAAAATTCTTACTTAATTTACACATTAAGGATCAGACTGCATTTCTCATATACATGTATAATTAACTGCTGAATTAATTTATTATTTCCAGGAAACATAATTGCTAATTTATAATCTTCGGCATCTTCACGGTTCAAAAGCTTAATTTAAATCATCATAATACTCAATTTATTTAGTTTTAGTTCTTCTCCTACTTTAAAAAATGAACATTTCTGATTCATCTCCAGAACTTTATTTTCGACAAATTTAAGTTCTACAAACTTTAATTTTAGAAGTTCTGTTAACTGCTTCCTAGTTTTTTATAATAAATCTTAGAGTCCATGCCATTAGATATACATTGCTCTAATATTTATTGAATCAAAAACATCTATTCTACAAATATTCACATCGGTAAGATGTGAAGCTTTTTTCGCTCACAATTCAATTTTTTTAAATTTTGATGAAGATTACGCATTAACCAAGAACTTTCTTGTTTGTAAAGCCAGTTTCTCTTCCCACCACTTCCTAGTTAACAAGTCGTTCACTGTACGTACACAGAATGGAAGATCTACTTCTGAAGTTAAAGTTTCCAACAATTGCTCCTCAGGAATTATTTTTCTTGGCCCAATAAAATGGCATGCTGAAGTCCACCCAATAATAAAAAAGAATTTTTAAAATCAAATAAATGTTTTAGTATTATGTACTAGTCGGATTCTAATAGTGCATCCTAAAAGCTCAACTCTTAAAACGGTGGCTCTTTAAATACTGTAGTAGCATACGCCTTTTGGCTAGCGTTTGAAAACATATAATTGTGGATTTTCCATAGTTCCTATTCTCATGCAATGTGAAATCTTGGATTGATCCAATACCTTCAATAAATTTATTTGTTTTCTGCGTTATATATTCATGAACTTCATGGTTCCATCTTTTTTTCTTGATTCTATAAAAGTAGGATGAACATTTTTTTATTGCTGGAACAAGAAAACCAATGAAATCAGAAAATTTATGAACGAGGCTTAATAAATTCTCGTTTGGTTAACTTATTCGGTAAGTATTAAAGTTTGTAGTTACAAGCAAGAGTGTCTGATTTCATATTCCAAAGTAATTTCAAAACTTTAGCTTTCGACTCCGCAGCAGGTATAAACACTTTCGAGTTCAACCCAGAGCTAATACAGGGTAAGACGTTTAAATCCGGACAAATTAAATATTATTTTTATAGTGTAAGTTATACTCTCTGTAAAACAGCGCTTTTCATATTGGTAAATAATCATTCGATAGCGGTGCATAACGATACAACAATAGGGTGTTGGGACTTGTTAGTAACCCTTTCCGATTACGCTCCAAACTTAGTAGTCGAGGGTATTCAAACCAAGGTTATTGGGAGGCCAGAATTCTTTAGACCAGAACATGTCCATGTTACCCGATAACCAGTTTTAGACTAAATATGTGCCGGTGCATCATCTTGTTAAAATACATATCGCTTCCCCGAGGCCACAGTTGAACATCGTGAAGACTTTCGTTAATATCAGTTCTTCCAGGCGGTTTCCTAAAAGCATACAGCTTTCACGGACGCCAACAAGAACCTACCGCAGCAGTACTGTATAGGGGGATATTCAAAGAGCCATATTCAAACTTTGAAGGGCCTGACTCCCCGCTATAACTTCAGAACTAAGCATCCAATGGTTACAATTAATAGCTCATTCGAAAGAACATTTTAAGTACAACAAAACATCAAGTCGAAAATCTGTTGCACACAATGCATTTTTTTGCAAAAACTTTGCACTTTTGTAACAACCACATACCAAATGGTTTTTGCAAAAAATGCATTGTGTGTAACGAATTCTCGCCTGGGCCATAACATTTTTGTTGTTCTTGAAACGCTCTTTTAAACGAGCTATCAATTGTAACCGTTGGATGCTTGGTTGCCAAGTTAGAAGGTTTTAGCGTTGCACGTATGTAACAATTACATTCCAAATGGTTTTTAAAAAAACTGCATTCTTGTTTGGGCCACAACGATGTTTTGTTGTACTTAAAATGCTCTTTTGAATGAACTATCAATTGTAACCATTGGATGCGTGGTAGTCAAGTTACAGGGGGTGCCCAGGTCTCTCAAAGTTTGAATAAGGTCCTTTACATTTGTCCAAATTTGAGCGCCATACTCTATATGTAACCTGATTAGCGGAGTTTAAATAATCCATTACTCATTATCTCATAGGCCCGAATTTTGAACCTTTAGTACTATTTGTAACGGAAGATTGACTTTATCACATTGTCCGCGTAAAGAGATGGATAACCGCAATTTCTAAGCGATTTCTCTATACTGTTCTTTAATAATAATGGTTCCCCGAAATAGTCCTTGAAGGCCCTTTGGGGTCGTAACAGGATAGAGCCTATGGTACACAAGGGTTGTAACGAGGCTAGAGCTATGTATCGACCGCCTATTATTACCCCAGAGTTTGACCTCCAGGATTGAATTGATGAGAGCGGGATTCGAACCCGCAACTCTTGGTTTCGTAGTCTAGCGATCTATCCACTAAACCACCACGGCACCTATACTGTTCTTTAGCTTTACTCAAATAGTAATTTAGCGTAACTCCAACCAAGAACTGACTCCAACTGACGTCAAAAAAACTCTTCGATAACAGAATATCTATATCTCACCGTTCGAATTACACCACAAAAACCATAAGTAATCTCGGTCTTTCTCTTGAACTTCTGTTATATAAAATTTTTTTTGGATGTTGCTTGCAACATCAATCTTTCTCTGAATCGTAACAATACGTTGAATATAAGTTCAACCAAAATGACTTCTTTATAGAAACAATCCTTTAAAAATAGATTCCTTCTCACAAAGCCTCAACAAACAAAAAAGGCGTGGTTGAACTCTCCGATTTAATTACTGTACAATGTGACAAATGATAACAATTAGGTCCTAAGATCTTTTCCATTGATTCTATTATTTCTTCCTTAGTCCTGTATTTAAATGCTTGTTTATAATGTTTAAGTATATATTGTAAACTTTGTGCTTTTGAGTAACACTGAGTCTTCCAAAAAGTTTGTAGAGTTGGTCTACTTTATTATGAGACTTGAGTTCAATTTGTCTTGCAAACGAATCCAACAAGCATGTTTTCATTTCTAATAAATTCAGACGCTGAGCTCCTTCACCTTTACTCAAACGTATCTCTTTATCAAGGTCTTCCGCAAAGGCAGACATGTTTCGTTGTTAAACTTGAATAATATCCTGAAGAAGACTAGATTTAATCAGCACCGTTCTTGGCTTTAATTCGCAAGGCCCGTAATGGCCGAAAATATGATTTTAATTGATCATAAAGTTCTCTTTACTTTTTGCCTATGTTAACTCTGCAACTGTGGCTGGTAATTTCTTCAGATAAATTTCGACTAGTATAATCTTATTACCAAATCTTGTTTGTAGGACTTAAATTTCTTGATAATAATGAGCTAGTTACTATAGCATGAGAACTCGATCAATGTTCTATTGCTTGGACTAAAGCAACTAACTAATTTGAGTCTTAATCTTTCTGGACCTTTTTATATTTGATACTACCATAATAACCACATCATGGATTCTCTGCTAAACTTTACAAGACTAATTTTCGGAAGTTTGAATTTCTTACTTGTTTTTGTCAATGAATTGTTATTATAGATACTTTTTGGTGGGTCTACTTATGTTTTTCAATAAATTCTTGATTGTCATTTACATTGTACAAGAGTGTTCTCTAATTTTTTGTTTAATTTATTGTTAATATCGTTAGTTTTCCATATTCATTCCTTTTTTCAATTCAAAAATTGTAAACTGCCAAATGGACGCCTATTAGAAAAATAAATTGTTATTTACGTAAAAAGTGCATTATTGGACGAAGCAGGTAATAATTTGCAATATCTAGACATAAAATTCATATACTTTCTCTATCGCTGTACACTATTGCAAGAGGACTCGCTTATAATTAATTAAAGCTAGGTATTTTTCAATTAGAGAATACCCATTTGTTCAAGATGTTGAACATAATCTTTTAACATTTATGGTTCAATTATCTAGAATAATTGTGGTAGATACAAAAGTACCTTATTTTCAAAACGTATAACTGCAGAATTTGGTTACTATTCCCCAGGTAACTATTATTTTTGAAAATTGGGGTTATCCAAATAGATCAGCCTTTTTACCAAAGTGAAAGCTTGCCTTGATATACAATTATGATTTTTATGCATCTTTTACATTGTATTTTTACTATAAATGGCACAAAAATTATTGTTTTGAGGACTATACCTATACTGGGTAATAAAAGCTCTTAATTTCTGGTTATTAGGTAAGTGGTAACTTACTTATTATTTTTACGGTGATTATATGCACACACATTCGGCGACGGCCTAACTACAACTGGAATAAAAACACTTTTGGTTACTCAGATTTGTCTTATATTTATCTTTAAAGGGTTTATCTTATGTAAATATTCAACCTTGATAAGCCTTTCTTTTATTCCCACTTTATTAACTTTCAACTTGTTACAATTTTTAGTCTTTTTTCGTACGACATGTAGTCAATTGACGGTTATGAGTAGGTTTCAACTATAAAAAGTTTTCAAATTTAATTAGGGTTTAAAAGATCAAATTGTAATAATTTAAAGTATATACACATGTACAAACATTTTGTTATACACAGGCACAGTCTAATGTTATGTATTAACTTAAGTCATATAGCAACTTAAAAAATGGATACAAAACATAAAAATTTTTAAATTTTGGCTACACGAGTTTAAATCGTATTAACTTTACCTACACACATTTTTTTATATCTAAAAAGACGCAATCTGAGTGACAAATAAATTATGTAAATCTACACGTATTTAAAAATTAGCTGTTTTCGAGATTCTGCCGGTTCGCTTGTAACAAAGTTTATGATCTAACGTAACATTTATGCTAATATATAAATAACTAATAAAATATAAGTAAAATACAACTACAGAGTATTTACTTAATTTTCGTAATTACACCAATGGAAATAATTTGTATATGGCGAGTTTTTGCAACTTGTCGCTTCTCGTATCCTAAGCGCCATTTCTTTTGTCCTTAGAATCTCTTTTGCTTAGTTCTATATTTTGCATTTCCCATTCTATATTGTTTAACCATTCCTTCCGAGGTCGCCCTCATTTATTCCTAAGTGCTGGAGTCCAATTCCAAACCTGCATTGGTATTCTTTCTTCTTCCATTCAGCGTAGATGCCCGTACCATTTTAACTATTCTTCACTTATCCTGTCTATAATGGTATCTTTAACTGTTATTTTATTTCTTATTTCTTCATTTCTAACGCGGTCGTAAAAGGTTAAGGCACAGCATCTTCTCCAGTATGTCATTTCTGCCGAGAGTAGTTTGTGATCCATCTTCTTGTCTGTAACCCATATGCCATAACTGGTTCTATTATTGTTTGAAATATATATATATATATATATATATATAATTGTTTAAATATATTTATTTTTGTTAAGTTTTTGTTCGACAAGATTGGATGTAGTGTTTTTATCGTATTCTCCGCCTTGCCTATCTTCTTCATGATACTCTTATTATCTTTTCCATTCTCACATATTGCGACTCCAAGATATTCATACTGACTTTCTTTATTGTTCCTTTATCCAGCTGTATGTCTTGTCCTCTTTTGCCTGTGACCATATGCTGAGTCTTTTCTGTGTTCATTTCTAAACCCCACTTGTTATATTCCTCTATAAGTCTATTTAGCATGTATGTCATGTTAATAACTATTTAGTCATTAAAAAAAAATCGTGTCTATCTGGTTTTCACCCACCCATGTTTCTATCGGACTGCATTTTATAATCCAATGTTTTAAGGCAACACATGTTTTTATTGCGTTTATGTACAAGCAATCCATAACTTTTGAAGTGGGACAAAATTGAATGATTTTTTTAGATCTATAAACGTAACGTGAAGTTCTCTTCCCTTTGCCAAATTCTTCTCCGCTAATTTTCTCACGCTAAATAAATTATCTACACAAGATCTTCCTGACCTGACGACACTTTGGTCTTGTATTTATTTAGCCTCATTCTCTATTCTAGTTTTAAGGATTATTACGTATAATCTATATTTTTTCTCTTTAGTCATTTATTAAATATATTGCAGTTTCTTTCTAACGCCCTTATTGTGGCATATAACTCGATAGGCAGAGTGCCTGGCCCTGTTGCTTTATTATTAAGTGACGAAGTGACTTCGCTATGCGTTGCAAGCTTTGTAGGTTTATTTTTCATATTTTATAGTTTTTTTTTAGTACCTCTACTATTACCTGCTCTATTTCACCCTCTTGTACTTCAACTGCATCTAGGGGTGTATCCAAATATTCTATTCTATTCTCTTTCAGTAGATCATTATAGTGGTCTTCCATAACTCTATTTTTATAGGGTTAATTTTCTTTGTTTTGTTTGAATTTGTCCTTAAGCTATATAGTTTTCTATGCTTCCATCAATTTAGATCCTCCTATCAATGAGTTTATTTGTCCGCATTTTTGTCCCATATCTCGTTTTCACCTTTTTTATTACTTTCCTTATCCTATAATAAAGAAAGTAATGTAATCGGCGGATATTTGACCTACCCAGTTTTTCACATTTCTGGGCGAATTATAGCCTCAGGACACCAAAAAAGTTGGTTTGGGCCATTGGTTCGTGTGTGTGTGTGTCTGTCTGTCTGTCGGTTTGTCAGTAAACAGGATATCTCGAGAACCGTAAGAGCTAGAGATATTTGATATGCAAGTTACTTGTGGGTAGGGGACACAATGCGAAACTTTTGGTAAAAATCGGCCGAGCCGTTTGGTCGCAAGGTCGCAAAGTCGGTCGCAAAGCGGTCGCGAATCTAAACGGTTGAAGATATAAAAAATCCATATGAATAAA
This sequence comes from Sinelater perroti, assembly GCA_036346155.1. Classification (NCBI taxonomy): domain Eukaryota; kingdom Metazoa; phylum Arthropoda; class Insecta; order Coleoptera; family Elateridae; genus Sinelater; species Sinelater perroti. Next base: position 12,312,929 of record JARFIY010000359.1, on the reverse strand, counting down.
AATAATTTTTTATCACGAGATAAACATGAGTTTAAAGTAAAAGCTGGTAAAATAGAAATTCGAAAAAAAATTGAAGCCCAGGATTTTTTCCAGAATTGCCCAAATAATAGGATAAGGAAATTCATGTGATGTTCATACCAGATTTTTTTAATTTTACTAAATAAATAACTTTACCTAACTATTAAACGAATTCAAGTAAAAATTAAAACCGAGTATTTTCATTATAACCAGATACAACTAATGCAATTGATTTTGATTAATCTTTGTGGTGACCTACTATTCGCTAGCCAATTTTTCACACATTTCAAATTGCTTAAGCGGAACCTCCGAAGCTTTCGTAATATGTCACTGCTCGAAAAAATTCCAAACGTTGTTTTATACTACGGTCCAGAACCTTTCGCTCCTTTAGCCAAAAGCCCGATTACCAATAATCGATAGCGATTTGAGCCACTTAGATGTAGATGACATAAGACACCTTAAAAGCAAATTCCAGTAGTGGGCGCCCGGGGAATTTGAACGGCAATTTCCTTATTAGCAATTAAATAATCTGAATTAATTGTGGAAAGCGTGCTAAAATCTGTTTCATCTCTGGTTACAGTTGGTGTGAAATCCGGCGTCGACTGGGATCCTGGGCACCGAGCTGTACCAGCCACGCCAGCATTCTGCAGCAGTTGCGCAAAACTGCATTCGAATTAGAGAAATTGAAAGCGCGGGAGACGCGGCAGCTGATTAGGCGCAATTATTCGCCATGCACCTTCACGATTTGCATAATATTTTTTGGATCTTCCGAACACGGAACCAGCCCTAAATTAAAAATTTGGCTTATGTAAAGATTTGCATGATTAGGAAGCGAGCTATTAACATGTGAGAAATCTGTTGTTCACTACAGGTTGTGTCTTCGGAACTGGAAATATTTTAATAATAGTCGGAGTGACAGTGCGAACACAGGTAGTAAAAAATGGAAAATATCTACAAGATTAAAGTTCGAACGAACCCCGATCCTAACTGGCTGTACCCGTCTGAAAGGAGGTATTCAGCGTCAATAGTTTTAGGTCTAGGGGTGGTTCACCTCGCTCTCGCAAGCACGGCATTGCTGCTTGCGTGCCTCACCTTAACGGCGAATGAGGCGCTAAACAATGAACTTCCTTCTGATAATGATGCGAACGCCGACCGCCAAGACCTGATCGGCATAGCTAAAGGGTTACGCCAAGGCAATTCGACAGCTAGCAATGATGACAACGCGGAAGCTATTGAAAATGCGAATATGGAGAGGTTTGAAAACGTTTCAGCTTTGAATCTTACCAACAATGGAAGCAAGGAAAAAGAAGATGTTACCGCCGCGGAAAAAACGAGTTTCGATTATATAACAAGTTTGACGCTCGCGCCCTGCCTGATGTGCTTGGGCTCCCTGGCGGCTGGCTTGACTGGTCTTCTGGCATGGAAGCGCTGGTATATCGACCACAACATCAAGTGGTTCTTCTACATGTCGTCCGTATCCACCGTGACGTCCACCATTTGTTTGATCGTAATAGCCGTCATCGCGATCGTGACGAACGAGCACATTTACGCCTTTTCCAACTCGTATCTCTTCTCGCATCCCCATTACAGACCAAGCACCAAATACGTAATCACGATAAACATTCTAATAGCATCCATTCTGGAGTGGATGTGGTCTATTTTGTCGACCAAGGTCGCTTTCATCGGTATGCGAAACGAATATCCTGATGACATAGTTATCTCAAAGGCGCGGGGGAAGATTCAAGTGAACACAGTGCACAAAGGTAATAAAAAGGGAAAAGTCGCTCCGCCTGACATTCTCAACCACTTTCCCGTAAGCGGCAAGATCACGAATTATTTACCCAAGAAAACGGCCAGCAATCTACCAAAGGATGAAAGTAATTCAGAATACCAAGAGAGAGTGAACAAGTTCCTGTCCTCCAATGGTGATTTCAGCTAAACAAACCATATTTACAATTTGTGATAATATTGTTATAAGTAAGACTTAATTATTTTTTTATAAATTTAAATATAGTTACTATAAATAAATATTATTTTTATTCATTTTTCATTGACTGTATTAGTTTTTTTTAATATATACGTTAAATTTTATTTTATTTTATAGATTGAAAGGATAAAGATTTGGCATTTTATGTAATTTGGAAATAGTTAAAATATACTTCTAATTATTTATATATTATGTTCTTACAGCATATAAATGTTTTATAAAATATGACATCAATATTTTTATTGAATTTTTTTATATAACGTACAATACCTTATCTTATTAATAGTTTTGCTATTACCTATACTATTTATTTGTAATCTGTGTTTTTAAAGTCTTATTAAAGTTAAAGTTGTGTTATTAAAACAAAAACTCTTAATTGACATAAGACATTGAGCATAATTATGTACAATTATGTTATTTTCATTTATAGAAATTTTATTAATAGTTTCATTGTAACTATTTTAAGAAAAATTAACTATAAAACAAATAACTGTATACTGTGCAATTTACAGTTACTTCATAATTTATTTATTTTTTCAAAACGCAATTTTGTACTACTTACTTATTGTAGTTTTTAATAATTTTATTTGTATAAATAATATAATAAACCATATACATTTATTTTTTCAAATTTTATCGTAGTTTTAAATTTAACTTCAAAATGTGTTGATTATTTTGTAATACCGCTGTGCAAAATTATAAATACCATCTAAATAACAATGTATGTTACAAGAAAGCTTGTTATAAAGTGCGAAATAATTGTCTTTATTATCTGCTTTATAAATAAAGATAAGCGTAAATTAAAATTTTATCTTTAGATATTTGAGTGCTATTTTTAGTAGATTATTAACAAAAAATAATTTAGATAGCGACGTAAAACTACAACAGCCGAGTCGAGCTGAAACGCAGTAACAAAAAAGAGGTCTACAAGAACAACCAGCAGGCCAAAAGATAAAAAATAGTTCAAAAAATTTACAATAATAATAATAAATATTTAAACAGAAAGATCTTGTCCAACGGATTCTTGGGGAGAACTTATGCAATAGGTGGCCATAGTTGACTCTACAAGACATCTCACGACTATTTGGCGCTATCTGCTCGAAGAAGGGTTGTGTTTATCATTCACTATTATATCCCACATATTTGGCGATTACAATAATTGCAAAGTTCGAATCATTTGAAGCGATTAATGACAAAATCGTATTTTGCATCTTGCAAAGAATAATCGCACTTTTATGAGACGTCAAAGGAACAAGTGGATTTAACAAATTTTTCATTTTGATTGTTCAAATTACGAGCCTTTCAACAAAACAAAACGAAAAAGTTTTATAAGTATAATAAACCTGCAAAGCTTGCAACGCATAGCGAAGTGGCGAAGCAGTCTCTCAAATTTGAGAATCCTCTAGTTGACCTTTGACCAATCAGTTTCTAAATCACTAGCAAACAAGCCTTTTTGGTCACCTGTCGATTTTTGAAAACAGAATTTGGAAATACTCAGCCGTTCTCGAGTTATTGCTCGGACGGACAGACAACATAAGTTAGTAAGTGACTCCGCTTCGCTTCGCCACTTAATAATGTATCAATATATAATTGGTCTACAAGGTCATCCGACTTTGAAACTGAATGGGATTTGATAAGGCCGAAATTCCCGTAACGTAAGGTCAACTAATTGTAATTTAAAAGATAATATTTAGGAACGTGTCAATTACAAATTTAACAAAATACTCCAAACCACAATTCATAAACTTTTTGAGTCAATACACAATTTTTTTCAAAATAAATTTTCTTTTCCTCTCTTGCTTCCCCCCCCTCTCTCTGACGTTTCTTCCTTTATAAGTAAGTCGTTCTCAACCTCTACAATTGTCTGTCTTCCACATCTACTTATTATAGGCTTTCCTCCATTATCATTTTCTTGTCACTCGTTTTCCATTTAACTCATTCTCCCTCTAGATGACCAATCCATAACTGCTTTTGATTATAACTGTACCACCCCAACGTTTTGTTTTCTAATCTTCCTGTAATAGCCTTATATACTTCCATCTCTCTCCAGATCACCTCTGTTCTTTTCGTATATATCTTCATCTCATATAGCCCAGTTACAGTTCTTGTTTTATATATACATATATATATATATATATATATATTATATATATATATATATATATATATATATATATATATATATATATATATATATATATATATGATATCATTATTTGTGTGTCTGATCTGTGTTCTGTGTTATTATTCTCCAACACTTATTATTTGTCTATTCAAGTTAATTACTTTAACATATTTTTAGTTTTATTATATGAGGTCCCATTTGTGTTTTTATTTTAATTTTCTTAATCCTTATATCATATCTTCCCCATCTTATGTCAGAATTAATTGGTCATCGGCACATGCAATTTTTTCTAACCGCATTTCCTATAACATTTTTCTAATACATGTTCTACGTATATATTGATCTTGTTTGTTTATTCTGCATTCTGATTTAAACGTTTGTGCTTTGATATAATGGCTTACTTACATTGATCCATTTATGTTTAACTCTCATTTTCTTTATAATGCACTACAATTTTTTCTTAAAACATTATCTTCTTTAGCTTTACAAAATTTATGAGTTTCAATAGTTTTTTTTTTGTCAGTACCTCTCAATTACTTCTCTGATGCAGCGGATATTGTCCATAAATAATCTTCCCCATGTAAATCCACTTTATTCTTCACTGCATTCTTTAATATTTGCTCTTCCATTGTATGTTTTATAACTTTTCTAGTAAGCCTCGGCATTCTTAATAATATGTTTATTCCTTTATATTTGCGACATACCTTTTTGTCTCCTTTTTCTTTATCGATATTACTATTCTATCGGAATATTCTCACCTTATTCTATTTCTTGAAAATTTTTATTAGTTTACGCCCATCACACTTCATTAATTCTATTCTAATGTTTCCTGGTCCCGCTGATTTATTACTCGTTCTTTAATGTTTTTGTCGCATTTTGTACTGTTATTTGTATTCCTTTTTGATGTGTTTCGGTATCTTCTTCAATTGTCATATTCTGTATTCTTTTCTCTGTAGGAGTGTCTCATAGCATTCTATCGCTTTCCTAGGTGTCATTATTTTTGTTGATTTTGGGCAGCGGTATGGAGTCGATCAAGAGATCCATCTTCAAAAAGAGTAATAATTACCTAAAAACTGCTATAGCTTATTATAGTCCCAGAAACAATCTTCAAAAAGCAGGAAGCAATTCTCATATTCTCCTCGAGCACGCTGGTTCTCGGTAACTTTGGTAATCTTCACTTTTAACTGCTTTTGGTCTGTCCAAAATTTGTTTATGTAACGCGTAGACATAGGTCTTCGTAAGAGTGTTGTCCCTGAACTGTGGTTTAATCCATTAACGTTTAGCGATCCATTCATAGATCACCTTAAATATAGTCGCTGTATAATGGATTTAAATGTTTGGGGCAGCTTTGTATTCTGAAGTAAATTTTCAAAGGATAAAGTGTTTGGGTTTTTGTTTTACATGCGTTTTCAATAGCATATTGAAAGTTACATAAAAAAATAATAGGGAAGCTAATGATAATGTCTGTGTATGTTTTTATTAATTTTGGATTATTAGATAATTTCAAAGTTATAAAGATATTTTAAATAGATTTTAATTACATTCACTAAAAAACAACGATCTATAAATAGAACGCTGGACATTTTTAAAATATTTTTTAATAAGTTTGTATTGCTATTAGTACATCAATATGAACAGAAAATTCTTTAATATAGTTCAACATAGTTTAACATAGTTCCGATTCCACAGGAAGTGGACGAACTGGCAGACGTAGATAAAGTTTCTAATGACGAAATTGGTGTTCCAGATATACTCGACGTTCCGGGAATTGTAGCAGGCGATATAAACGGCGAAAACTTCGAACAACCAGGGGCATCAACATCTCCTAATTGTAAAAAAAAAAGAAAAGAAATCGGCCAGATTGTGAACAAACAAAGTGAGGAAGGATATATTACAAATATAAAAATTTCGAACCGATATAAAAAGAAAAAGTCTTTTGGTGTATTTTAAAGAATTTTCCAACGACCGGGTGATTGACTTGTATTTAACTAAAACAGTACGTTACGCAAAAAAAGTAAAAAATAAGCAAACTTTTTAACTAATAGAGATGCCATTAAAACTTTTATTGAGTTGTTAATTTTTGCGGAGTGCTACCGTTTACCAAATAAATGAGACTATTAGTCCAGAGACAAAGATTTGCAAATACCTTTAGTAAAAAATGCTATAAGTTAAAAGTAACAAGAAAGGCATCTCTCCCAAAATTCGGCTTTGCTCAATCTGATAAAAATGAACTTTATAAACTGAGAAGTTTTCCACAAACATTTATACGTAGAAGAAATGATTGTGGGTTATTATGGACGCCGTTCACTCAGTTTATCCCTTCCAACTCAATTAGATTCATATATAAACTATGGCTAATGTGTGAATATGGTGGTTACTATTATAAGTTTAGTTTATATTGTAGAAAAGAAACCGATGATAAGCAATCGTCAGATTCTCTTGGAACACATATAGCCAACAATATGTTGTCAGTTATAACAAGTCAGAATTATCACCATTTTTTTTTAATTTTTTAGAAATGGAAAATTATTGGTAAATTTCAAGAAAAAGGATTTCGGGCAACGGATACGTTACACACAAACTATAATTTTAAATGCACTACCACTATATAAGTGGCTGTAGTGGCTCAGTGGTCAAGATTATTGCCCCTCTGGCCTGAGCCGGCGCAGGCGAGTTCGAGTCTCGTTCCCCCATGGGTATATGTGATGTCCTAGCTTTAAATGTGCATCTTAGTAGGCACAATAAACTATTGTGGCTGCGGTGCCGGTAAGTACGCTAATAATAAAAAAACACTACATAAAATAGAAAAACGTGGTCGAGGATTGCATAATTATATACATATATTTAACGGAGAAAACGAAATAAAAAGGCAGAGCTAAAAAATTCATTCCTCAATCAACAATAATCAACAGATATAATAGATTTATGGGTGGTATGAATTAACAGTTTTTTGAAAACCACTATATATATATATATATATATATATATATGTGTGTGTGTGTGTGTGTGTGTGTGTGTGTGTGTGTGTGTGTGTGTGTGTGTGTGTGTGTGTGTGTGTGTGTGTGTGTGTGTGTGTGTGTGTGTGTGTGTGTGTGTGTGTGTGTGTGTGTGTGTTTGTGTTGTGTGTGTGTGTGTGTGTGTGTGTGTGTTTGTGTGTGTGTTGTGTGTGTGTGTGTGTGTGTGTGTGTGTGTGTGTGTGTGTGTGTGTGTGTGTGTGTGTGTGTGTGTGTGTGTGTGTGTGTGTGTGTGTGTGTGTGTGTGTGTGTGTGTGTGTGTGTGTGTGTGTGTGTGTGTGTGTGTGTGTGTGTGTGTGTGTGTGTGTGTGTGTGTGTGTGTGTGTGTGTGTGTGTGTGTGTGTGTGTGTGTGTGTGTGTGTGTGTGTGTGTGTGTGTGTGTGTCCCAGGCTATAAGAGCGAAAAAATTTTTTTTAATTTTAGATACGGATACCCTCTATTTTTTTCCATTTGACCCTAATAACTGAAATAATAAATATTATTACGATTGGATACCGATAACCCGTGCCAACTTGACGTCAAACTTTGAACAAAAAAGTTAGTATGGAAGCCATAGAAGAATTTTAGAACTTAATGTTTATTAAGTATTTATCATTAAAAGGACATTATTTATTAAATTTTCTTTTTAAACTTTGCTTTTTATAATCAGGATATATGTCTGTGCTCTTGTAAGCAACGTAATAAAATTTGCTTTTGTTCGTCTTCAACAATGATTAAGCCATGAAAGTCTTTCATTAACTTAACCGCTCTTTCAGCCGTATCGTTAACTACTTTCAGTGTCTGCACCTTCTTTTTAGCGTGTTGATACAAAGCGTTATTTCACCATAAAGTAGGACACTCGTTGAGAAAACTGTCATTAATTTTGAGTCGATTGAACAAGGACTTGCTTTTGATTGAAACAAAGTCATCAATGTTTTTCTCTGAAATTAAAAAGAAAGATATATATATATATATAGCTCATCCAATAATTTTTGAAGATACGGTGCGCGCTAGGGTCTCCGATTTCTTTCAAATTTTAGGAGCTAAAAGTAGGTAGTGAAAAAATAAAATCCTCCAATTTTTAGCCATCCACCCCCTCCGGATCCAGATATATGAATTTTTGAAAATTGAAAATTACCCTTATTTTGCGGTTTTTAAAAAATCCATATCTCGAGAAGTTTGGGTCCAATCGGCCTCAAATAGGACGCATTTTTTTCGTCTGTGAGTCTACTTTCATGCCATCTGGGTCCGGTCTATTTACACGTGCCTCTCTTTTCTTGCCAGCTTGAAATTCGAGAACATAAAAACAGCAAATTCTTTCATATTGAAAATAGACCCAGATTACAGCAACAGCGCGAAAACATTTTAGACGTAATAGGCAAGAAAGTAAGCTCATAGACAAAAAAAATGCGTCCTAGTTGAGCCCGATTGGATCCAAACTTCCTCAGATACGAATTTTTAAAAAATGGCATTTCCGCGAAATTCGAGATTTTTCCGGTTTTCTAAGTGTCACCAATCGCGCCTGACCAATTCAAATACTTTGAAAAGTGGGGGAATTGTTTTTTTACTAGAATACAATGATTTTTTAATGGTTTTATCCTTGGCCCGAACTTGTAGCATGCGCGATCGCCACTGCGCAGATTGTTCTTTTCGAAGGGAAAATAGACGGAAATTGTGGTAAGGGGCTCAAGAAGGGTTGAAAAAGGTCGAAGTCAGTGCAAAATACTCTTTTGACAGATTAAACGGTGATAGATCCTGATTTTAATAATCTTTCGACACCTTAAACCATTGTTTACTGTAGTCATTTTTTAAAACAATTACGCTCTGCTAGTCACACATATTACTCCCGCTAACAGCCAGTGTAAGTCCGTCTGCTAAGTTTGGTGAAATTCGAATTCTGAAGTTTTTCAATTATCACGTCGGCTCAGTGTTGCGAGTTCATTCAAACAGTTTTAGAATACTACGATATTCGTATTTCAAATCTAGAATAAGTCTTCTACGGGGAGTGGATGGCCATTACTCAGTTTTCAGTTTCTCAGTTTCTTGTGTTATCGCCATACAAGGCTAAACACTTGTGAGGTTATGTTGTATAGATGTAACGTGTCTTAGTGGAAAAGTAAGTGGACAATGGCTGTACTGGAAATGATGTGTGTTATCGGGAAATTCCAGAACGACAGTTGTTCTGAACCTTATAGTTTTGGTTATTTAAGTGAATTCGATACCGAACAATTGGATATCTTCAATTTGAGATTAAACAGTAATTTGAGTGCTTATGAAAGTGAGTACATATGTAAAAGGCACAAGAACAAATTTGTCGATAATTATACGGCTGAAAGGAGAAAATGTTGCAATCCATACGGAATTCATAAAAAACCTGTTCGGGGTGATCTGCGCATTATTACCTTAGAATTGAGTCAAAAATGTTGTAAGGCAACGGAAAGGAGATTGATTCCAGGAAATAAAATATGTAAACGGTGTGAACAGAACGTTACTGAAAGTGTCGCGGAGGGCCACAATAACAATGTTGTGAGAACGGATGGTCTAAGGCCAAGAAGGGCTGTTGCGAGTGGAGTAGATACTCTAATTAAAATAATAAGCGATCTTGATTCTTATCCTTCTAGTTCATCGCAAAGTTCAGGTGGTACTGAATTTCTGACTTGTGGCCAGGGACGATCGACTCTCAGAAACGTTTTCCGAGAACTTGGAATGCCTGATCTTGAATTATCACGGGTTTCTTTGCCCAGAAAAGAAAAACTAGTGGTCGATTTTTTAACTGATGTTCAGGCAAAACTAATTCGTCAAATAAAAGATGCTTTTAATTTCGATCTAAATTCAATTATGCCACTGGCTACTGGTAGTTCCATCTAAGACAGTGGCTCTCTTCATTAACTTTTGATAAAATTGCAAAGAAAATTCGACAGCAGTTCAACAATCTCCGACAAGATATCCCTTCTTTGACTTGTTCCAAGGAACTGGAGTTTCGATTTATGTCAAAAGTACTTTAAATGTACTTCGTGTATGTTCAATAAAGTACGGAAGCTGCAGAAAAATGGTAAATTCTTCATGATGAAAGTTGTAAGATTATTGTCTAGAAAATAGGTTTAAATCCACGTTTTCATGTCTACAGGTGAATTAGAAATCCAGCTAGAAAAAAACATTCTAAAATTTCTCAAGCAATGGAAAAAATTATAGAGATATATATTCTGGATTCCAAAAATTCATACATATGTCCAGGGAACAAACAGAATTTGTTAAGGAAGGCTCGAGCTGAAACGGGGTCGATGGTCGAAATAGTAAAACAAAAGCGTCTGGTCCTCTACACACTACGAGATTTACACTCTAACTTTCTGCAAGATTATAAAGGGGATGAAAACGTACCAAAATATTCTCACTTTACGGGTTTGGTACCTGAAGAATGTATTTATGCTGGAGATCCAGGCTCCCACAACATTTGTGTCTGTGTCGAACACGAAAACATTAAGGTCAAGCTTCTTGCTCTGAATAAAAGGATCAATTATCGTGATTTGATAGCAGCTGCAACTTGCGATTCAGATAACATAGACTGTATGCTCCATCGATGCGCTGAATGTCCAGGGATTCTCGGAATTACGCAAGTGCTGGATGATTTTGAGATTTCCTGGGACAGAACAGAGATCACGTACAAATTCTGGGCTACCAAACAAGATACACGAGCTTCTCTCATTACAATGTATGAGAAAACAGCCAAATTCAAGACAAATTTGCTAGAGGATTTGTGGAATATAACCAGTCACCATTTTATTGCCCAGACCCAAAAAAATGATCTCCTTACCAGCAAGAATGAGTTGCAATGGAACACCTGTATAGTTCTTATAGATTTCTCAGAAAATTATTCTTTTGTGATTCAGAATTCTATCCAGGCATTCTACTATAATAATAATCAAGCGACAATTCATCCCTTTGTAATGTATTTTAAAAATAAAGATGATAATCAATTGCAAGAAAAGAGCTTTTGTATTATCAGCAACAGCAAGGATCATTGAGCTTATGCAGTGCATGCATTCCAAGATAAGTTTTTAAAGATTATCAGAGTTGAATACCTATGGATACAGAAGATACGATACTTTTCAGATGGCGCTCCTACACATTACAAAAATAAGTAAGATTCTTCTTATATCAATATATTGTATTTGAAAATTCTTGCTAATCGATTTCTCTGTTCCAGGAACAACTTTGCCAATATATGCCTGCACGGGAATGACTTCGGAATCAAAATAAAATCCTACAATTTTTTCGCAACCAGCCATGGAAAAAGCCCATGTGATGCTGTAGGGGGTGTGGTTAAGAGGACAATAATGCGCCATTGTCTGAGATCTGGAGCTGAGTATCAAATAGTAAATGCTGAAGAAATGTATAAATTTGCAGAAAAAAATATAAAAAGCATAAGGTTAGTAGTAAAAAAATTAAATGGATCTAACAATAATTCAAATTATAATCATTATTCACACAGATGTCTATCGGTCCCGGATGTGAAGGTTCAACAACATAAAAAAAATTAAATCTAAGATTTAATAGTGCAAGGGCAGTTGAGGGTACAAGAGGTCTTCATTGCGTCATCCCAGTCGATGGTGAAAGTATACGTTTAAAACAAACGTCTTTTGATGAGAAAGAAAAAATGGTTATGATTTTGATAAGACAAATAAAAAAAGAAAACGAGATGAATAATGGACTTATTTTGTTGACATTTGTACAATATTTCAAAATAATGTTAATCAGAACTTTCATATGTATGTATAAAATGTAGGTAAATTTAGGGGAGGAATTTAATAATCTACAGTGTATTTATCAAGCAAAAATAATAAAAAGTACGGTTTTATCTTGGAAAATACAACATCGACTGTTTTTTTTTCTTGACTTTGACTACAAGTTCGGACCAAGGATAAAACCATTAAAAAATCATTGTATTCTAGTAAAACAACAATTCCCCCACTTTTCAAAGTATTTGAATTGGTCAGGAGCGATTGGTGATACTTAGAAAACCAGAAAAAAATCGAATTTCGCGGAAATGCCATTTTTTAAAAATTCCTATCTGAGGAAGTTTCGATGCAATCGGGCTCAACTAGGACGCATTTTTTTTTGTCTATGAGCCTACTTTCATGCCTATTACGTCTAAAATGTTTTCGCACTGTTGCTGTAATCTGGGTCTATTTTCAAGATGAAAGAATTTGCTGTTTTTATGTTCTCGAATTTCAAGCTGGCAAGAAAAGAGAGGCACGTATAAAAAGATCGGACTCAGATGGCATGAAAGTAGACTCACAGACGAAAAAAATGCGTCATATTTGAGGCCGATTGGACCCAAACTTTCCGAGATATGGATTTTTTAAAAACCGCAAAATAAGGGTAATTTTCAATTTTCAAAAATTCATATCTCTGGATCCGGAGGGGTGGAGGGCTAAAATTGGAGGATTTTATTTTTCACTACCTACTTTTAGCTCCTAAAATTTGAACGAAATCAGGCCCTAGCGCACCGTATCTTCTAAAATTATTGGACGGGCTCATATATATATATATATATATATATATATATATATATATATATATATATATATATATATATATATATATGTGATATGATGATGATGATGATAATGATGATGATGTTGTTAATTTGATTTTTGTAAAGTTTATGAGATGGTGTAACAAAGTGCTACATAAAAGTCATTAGAGGGCAACAGTAGTAATGATTGCTACAGAAAGTTCGAAACATTTTCTGTATAATGGCCAAGCGTTGCTGGCTGAATTTTCTAGTATAACTATAAGAGGAAAAAATGGCACTGGTGTTTTATTAAGATTATTGACATGTTGGTTATCAATGCTTGTCAACTTTACAGAAAAGTGAAGCAAACACCACTTCCTATAAAGAAATTTCGGCGAGTCATTGCCTTACCTTACCTAAAACTAGAACGCAGATCTAGGGCTTTTTTTGATACGGGCGTACCTATTGACACTGCAGTCTCAAGGAATTATTGTGTCTAGTAACATGCAACTTTATACTACTTATAAATTAGGACATTACATGCGCCCATGAGTTTCCAGAGAGACTCAAACTCGCCTGCGCTGGGTTCACGGACAGGAGAGCAAACGCTCTTGACCGCTCGCCTACAACAGCAGCAGCTCTGATCTAGAATTATCAAAGGAAAACCCATTTCTCAGCTATCAATATAAAAAAGACGCGTGCTTAGGGATGTTAGATTTGGTGCAAAAAATCATTTAATTACAAAAAGAGAGCAACAAAAGCGTTTGCAGTATTCAGTTGTAAAAGAAGACCACTTACCTATTGTTCTAAATGTTTGGTTACGTTATATACTGCATGTTTTCCATTATATCGTACACCTTAGTTTATTGTCACTGTTAAAAAACGGTAGTATTAAGTTTTTTTTTTTACTTTGTACACTTACCTTAATAGTTATTAAATAATTTAAAAAAGCTTGTTTTTATTTTGCAGATAACTAGAAACGCTCAGTTTTTATTTATTTCTCAAACTATGAAAATAACCAAAAAAGCTTATTAAACAGTTTTCAACGCTATTAAATAATATGATTTAATCGTTTTTATTTAAAAATTCGGAAGAAATTGGGAGTCTTCTTAAAGTCTTGAGAAACATGTTAATAGTTCATAGCACAAATAACAAGGGGAACTATTGTTCTGACATTGTGATACTGACTAAAGAAGATTTTTTTTAAATTTATTTATAGCTTACAATCTGTCATAAAATTGACATTTAGTAATTGTTTTAACAGTATATATTACAGGACATGGTGAAAATCGTTCCAGCAAACATTTTTCCGAAGTTAACCGTTACAGTTTGATTGCACTACACTTCACTTTTACGCGAATTGTGTTGGTAAATCGAGAGGCTTGAATCTCTTAAGCCGTGGCTCGTCATCGTCGGGATCCAGGAGGTGTTCTACTAATGCGTTTGAGTGAGCACTAAGTTTGTCATGATAACGAACACTACACTTGTGTATTTCTTCAGTCACAGTTGATAGTCCTAAATCTTGCCGAATTATTTCATTTGGTACAAACCATGGGGCGTTGACTAAGCATCGCAGTACCTTTGACTGGAACCGCCTTATAATGTCGATGTTCGATCTACTAGCTGTTCCCCAGAGCTGTATCCCATATGACCAAATTGGACGAATAATTGTCTTATAGAGTAGTATTTTGCTCTCCAGTAACAATTGTGATTTCCGCCCCAGGAGCCAATACATTTTTTGGAGTTTTAGACCCAAGTCTAAAGAAGATGTAATGCAAGATACCTTACGGAAGGCATCCCCCGAAAGCACCTCTATCTATAACGTTCAAAGACCGAGCTCCGCTCCTTTGACCACAAAAAGTTAAAAAAATCCGTTTTATATTTGATTTACCTTCGTACTTTGAGTTTTTCATTTACTTCTCAAGAGTTTCCCAAATATATTCATTACGTATAAGTCTTTTTTTTTGTTAACGTTCTTCCGTATTAGCAAAAACTTTGGTTATAGTAGAAATATAACTAATCGTACATTTTAAAATTATTGATCTAAATCTATCCGTTTGTAAAAATATCATCGATTTTTTATATTCCTTATAACTCGTTGCAGTTCTTCTGTTGTGAATGGCGGTTTATTCATACCATTAAAATCCTTGTTTTTTGTTCAAGTAATATTCTTAGCATTTACCTGTTATTTGATAGCTATTCTCTACATGTGGTTTTCTATTTCCTTATATACTTATAAAAAGTCTATTTCTTTTAGTTATAAACTTCCAGTACACTGTGTCAAATAAAACTTATTGTTATTTGAATTAAATTTTGAAATAAGGTATAGTGCTTTTGAAGACTATCATACACTGATTTTCGAACGAACTTCAAAATTTATTATTTTCACACATTACTGGTAAATTGCCATTTGAAAATACATAAAAAACAAGAATAAAATAATCAACTGCAAAAAATCATACTCCTATCAGTTAGGTAGTAAGTCCATTTTCGTTGTCAAAATTGTCCATTCGCCTTTGAACTTTTTAAATTTCTCGCCGTATGGTTTCGGAAAAGGCTTTAGTATTACGAGGTTTGTCTATATAAACATTAGCTTTTAAGTAGCTCTAGAAAAGTAGTCACAAGTTGACAAGTCTGGTGACCGAACAGGCCACTCCACATCCCCACGCAATGAAATCAGGCGTTCAGGAAAATGTCTTTAAAAAGCTATTGTTGCTCTTGATGTATGTATGACAAGTCTTTCTGAAATCAAACTGTGTTGAGGTTAATGCGTCGTCTTCTTAATTCTGGCAGGAAATAATCATGCAACATGGCAAGGTAGCGATCTGTGTTAACAGACACTGTTCGTCCGTTTTCACAAAAATAATAAGGCCTAATAATACTGGTTTGAGATACGCCACATCAAATACTTACTCTCTTTCTCAGTACAGAGGTTGTTAATGCAATTCTTGAGGGTTTTCGGATCCCCAGTACCGAAAATTCTGTTTGTTTACCGCCCCCAATATTTGAAAGTGGGCCTCGTTACTTATGGTGAAAACGATATTGTCTGTCAGCAAGTCCAACATCGTTTCTGCGAATATCTCTCACACAGTTTGTCAATGAGTAGATACCAACCATTACGAAAACATTCGGTTCACCCCAGTGCACATGACAGACTTTTCTCTAACACTGACTTTGTTGTGGAAAATTAATATTTTCGTAATTTGCAAGTTTTCAGTACTCGGTGGATTTTTTAAAATGTGTTTAGTTTAGAAACTACTGCTAATATATATATATATATATATATATATATATATATATATATATATATATATGCATTCAAACCACTACTATGACCTTATGTATTTATACCACAGAAAATTGCACTGCAAGGTACGAAACTCTTAAAGATATTGAAATCTTAAAAACCCTACCAGCTAGCTTCTCATAATGCTATGCAATTATTATAATCAATTTATTTTATAAACTAAACATAAACTTCTACAGTATGCCTTAAATTAAGCGCCTAGTTGCTTTCTACCAAACCAATTTACTAATCCTAAGTACAGCTGAATTTATATACCTATTTATAGTAAGGATGTGTATAAAAATCGTATCCTACAATTTAAAGATTTTTTTAAATTTTATCATGGTATAACTGATTATTACTTAGACGGATCTATGCATTCGAGATCACTCTTTAATTTAAAATTTCTATTCTAAAAAGTACATAAACTATGTGCTCCAAATAACTTATTTATTTAGGTACACTTGTGATAACTTCCAGAATCTGAATATACTTTTTGTAAGCTGTGGTGATTAATAACCCGTATCTTAAGAATTTAATCAAAACATTAATTTTATATCTTTAAAAGGAACGTCTTATCTTAATTTATATTTGTAAACAACAATTTACATTTTTTATTTCATTTTTGCATAAATATAGAAAAAACACTGCGAGCAGTGCACTTAGTAACGTTTTTCACACAAAAATATCTTGATGACAATCTTCACTGTGCCTATGACTTATAAAGCCACTGTCTGGAGAAAGTTATGGTAAGGGTACAAAAATACATTTGACCAGCGTTTTTGTTGTGATTCTCCAACAAGTTGCATTTGCTATCTTAAAAGCATTCCTACTTTCTTTATTATCGTGTATGTATTATTTATATTTTATTTGAGAAGTTTATCTCTGACAAAATGCCGCCTTGATATGTCCCACAAATGCAAGTCAATTTTTATCAGTTCTAATTTTAAATACAAAAATGATAGCATTATATAATTGAGGTCAACAAGAGATTCACATGTATTTGTCAATTTAAGTTTCAAATTTATTAAAACTTAGTCTTTACTGTCCCACTTGCAATTAAAATTCCACCTCTAACACTCTTAAAGTACTAGTAGTCTATTACTAACAAAATGGTACTTTATGTTCTTATATGATCACTTGACTTGATCTGCGTGTCGAACATGAATAGAGGATAATCCTGCTATTATGCAACAAAACTGTTATTGATCGATACCCTTATAAATTTTCCATCGGTTCCTCATTAGACGTTGTTGAGAAGTTGCCAGAAAATGGGATATATATATATATATATATATAACACTGCAACGATGTTTCTATTAAACATGGGGGCAGAATTTCTCAGTCAGTACCCACTGAAGTACCACTCTGAACTAGTTGCAACAGCACAATATGAAAGACAGGGAAAAATCAATGAATTATAATTGCAAGGTAACCTAACAACCGCAAATATTAGCAAGTCTCTAATGAACGAAAGCTGTTAAGAATCTCCGAGTGCAAAATAACAGAAAAAATATAAAAATTGAAAGATAGAATGTGAAAACATAAAAGAAAGCTGGAAGACTAGCAAACATACAAGCTGGTTCAAATATTCTGGAAGCATCCTGATGCCCTTTTCAAAACAGGTTTTTGATTTTCCGAACACTCTGGATGACGCGAACCGCATGCCTTGAAAGTCTGTTTTGAGCCTTCCGAACAGATAGAAATCACTTGGAGCCAAATCGGGACTGAACGGCGGATGTGGCAGAAGGAAGGCTACCCGCTTTCCACCTGTCTTCCGCTTGGATCGGATCTTTTCTTTCACATCTGTTTCCAGGAGGGTTGAGTAATAAAGCTTCATTGCCTGTTCTGTCATCCGTCAAAAAGTCTCTATGGATAACCCCCTGCCAGTTCCAGAAGAATATTGCCATCACTTTTCCTGTCGAACGGCTCCTCTACACTCTCTTGGGTTAGAAAGAACTGGTATGCCACCACTTGCGTGATGGCTGCTGGGACTCAAGAATGAAGTACTGCAAAGACTTCAAAAATTCATCACCATCTTCGTCTTCAAACTGCTCTAGGAGACGAGTAGCAGCTTGCATGCGCACCATTTTGTTCACGTTTGTCAAAGTGGGTGGTACCTATCGTGCGTTCATCTTGCGATACTGCAAGTATTTTCTACACTACCAACACTGATAGATAGCATTACTTCAAGTTCCTTGACAGTGCTGCGTCTTTTCTCAAAAAAATAACCGCGTCTACACGATCAATATTTGGCTAGGCGAGGGATGTTCGCGATCGACGATCATGCGGTTCATTCCCCACGCGCTCTCTGCCCTCTCTGAAGCACTTACACCACTCAACACACGGGACCGTAAGAGATACTCTTCCCTATAATGCTATTGGTGTCTTCGGTAAATTTCAGTGGGCAGGGCGTTTTCTCCAACAAGGAATTTGATCACAATGCGTTGTTCCACGCTCCGCGGTATCTTCTGTTAGCTCATCAGGTTTTAACCTTGTGACTCCACTCTCTCAAGGTCGCACAGCTGCTGTGCAATGCGGCTCACTTACACACAAATCAGTCCCAGTCATATTTGAACCACTTTATATTTAAAGAAATAAAATATCTAAATATAAATATTCTTAAAGTTAATAACAAATTGAGAGTATAAATTCTTTTGCAAACGATGGGAATATCACAGTATATTTCTTAGGAAATAAAAATAACATCAATATTACCAAAAGGAAAAAAATATATTAAAAAATTACATCAGATCACCAGATATTAATATCACATAATTATAGGTACTAATAGCAACCGCACAACAAAAAGGAGTAGAAAAATTATATAATTAGGGAAATAAAAATTTAACAAAATTTAAGAAAATTTAAAATGAAACAAATTAATATTATATGCTAGAACTTACACTATCATGGTTAAATGTAGATTACAAGATTGTTTAAAATTATGGCCTGGAAAGCAAGAATCAAAGAGGGGAAAGATTAGTTGCCCAGAAAAAATGATTATAATAAATACATGCTTTACCCTGCCATCAAAAAAAATTAGACTCTGTCATAATGATGAACAACACGTCGTAACAAATCAAATTCATTTTATTTTCATTAATTATAAATTCTGAAAATGTGTGGAATAAGATGGACAAAATAATTATGTCTAGGGTAAAAATAAACTTAAAAAGCGAATATGAACGAGAGCAGGGATACTGAAGTTGATGAAATAAAGAAAAACTTAAAAATATAAATATAGAAAATTATGACGCTACAAATAAAGGGTTATAAAAAAATTGGAAAATCATAGATAGATAAAGGAAGAATTGAGTATGAAAACGTACCACAATTCAGTTGCCCAAAAATATTAAAAATCTGATGAAGTATCCTAAAATAATATTATAGTAACTTGGTAGACAAAATCTACCAATAACTAATGTTGAAGAAAAAAGTATGACATCGTATCTAGAACAATAAGCCGGAGACAAAAAAATGATAACCATATCCATTAATAATAAATATGAAGGTACTATAAATATCTCAGAAATGTTAGATAAAGAAGTAGATGTAGAAATTAAGAAAAGGGGAAATCAACAATATCTAGAAACATTAGTAACTGGTCTTAGAGGTCTTAAAGCTTTAACAAAATTATTTAGCGATACATGATCAAGGTGAAATACCGAAAAATTGTCTTAATCTTGCAAAAAAAGAAAAATACCAGAGTATCATAAATATAGGGCCATCTTAATGAGCTACGCTCTTTAAATATTTATTTACATAATATATGTCAATACTTAAAGAATAAAAGTTGATAAATACATAAGTGATGCATTATTCAAATTTCAAGTAGACTAAATAAAGTTGCTAATGTTTATAATTACACATGTTGATAACAATGCTGTTAGAGTAAAAATTTTAAACTTTACCTCAAACAAAAATTGGGAACATGAAACTGGAATCAAAGGTAAATGTCAAGAAAACTACAATTATAAAAATAGTTAAATATATATTGAACACAATTGTCACAGCAAACACAAAAACACAAATATTTGGATAGCACAACAGACGAAAATATAGATTATAACACAATACGACAAAGAACAAAATAACAAAACAGCGTTCAGTAACTCCCAAAATGTACTGGGTGATAAACATTTAATTTTAGGTCTAAATTGTTAGATGTAGTCACTTTTACTAATTCTAAATTAACTAAGCAAATGTGAGACGTAGACATATCGCAGGGTGCTTAAAATTGCATGGATGTAAAGAATATCCAATGAGGAAGTGCTATGCAGAATAGACAAAGAACTAGAACTAATAAATACTATAAAAAGACGCAATCTTATTTTGCATTCAGGTGCAAAACTGTTTCAGTATATATTGGAGTAAAAAATCAAAGGCTTTCTACCAATGTTTTAGCGTAACCCTAGATAGCTGTCATTTCATACTTCTAAATGCAAATGCTTTAAACTTAACACCCCTTTTTCTTGAAATTTATGGCGTCAGGAAATTGAGATGGACAACTCAAAGTCAGGATACTGTTTTGCAACTTCTACTCGCTGTAATGCCTGGTTCAATGTTTAAAAACGTCATCTTCTTACAAGATCTAATTGTTATTATTTGTAGCAAACATAGAAAACCTCATTTGCATAAATGTGAATAAAGTACTAAATCTACGTTAATTTGCGTCGCCCAAATGCAGACAGTAATAGTGTGTTTAACCAATTCCTGTATTAAAAAAGATAATATGAAAGCAAACCACTGCAGTGCACAGTGGGACAGATACCCGGTAAATGTGGACAAAATTGTAAATTATGAATTTAGGATATTGATCCTATAATATGGCGGTACTTGACGAGAAAAGGTTGGGTTGTTAGGGAGTGCAATAAATTTTACCTGAAAGGGTCGTACTTTTGCTTGGTAGGTAGATGAAGTTAGTGTTCTCAAGTTTCGTGGATAGTGTTAACTGTGATAAATTTAAAGTATTGTTATTTCAACTGAAGCTGTGTATATATTTCAATGTAGTATGGATCGTAGAATCTTGGGTAGGCGATAACTTTTCTATGCATCTATTTGTTTAGACGTACTATTCAAATAAACTTTGCCCTTTAAAAAGTATATTTTTTGTAGGCGTACAAAGTTAGTCACGCTTAGTCACGTTGTAATTTTTGTACAGAATGAAAGTTTGTGGTTATAGAAATGTATCAAAAAAAGATTAGTTGCCTAAATCTGCCATTTTAGGAAATATTCGCAAATTCGTGTTGGAAACTATAATGCGTCTTGTTCATATTACAGCACCTGCTATGAAACGGAAGGATTTGTTTGCAATTTGGCAAAGTGAAACAGGCAAGGATGCAAGAGATAAATGCCAGCATCTTCAAAATTTTACAAAAAATTGTTTAATGTCTGAAGGACGTTTAAATTTTTTTTTTAAGAGACGGAACATCGAATTTACCAACTAAGCACTTGGTTCACTAAAAGGTGGCAACCTGCTAGAAGGACTGAAAAAATCTTTGTTCAAAAGAACGATAACTGCTTAAATGAAGAGTTTTTATTGCCTTTTGTACCCGCCAAGACTTCTGGAGATGAAGCTAGCTCGTCAACATCACATGCAGGTCGACCTGAAGCAGCTTTTGAACAATGTTCTGATCGGACAAAAAGAAGAAAAACCAAATGTCTACGGAAAACATTTGCTCTACAAGAATTGGCATATGCTGCCCAAATGGGCTTCCGAACATTCGGTGAAGGTGATGATGCACAACTGATTGGTAAAGTTATTAATACGATACCTATAAGCATCACGTATAAGAGAGGCTTGGAAAAATCGCGAGAAACATATATCAATGGTGTACACGGATGATGAAGCTTTGGCGTTGTTTATCGATACTAAACTTACAAAAAGTCAATATCAAAAAATAAGAATCGAAATTAAAAAACGCGAACATATTTCCAAGCTCTCATTGCTTCAGGCGCGCAAAAAAATGCTATCCTAATAAAGAACTTGTTGTTTCGGAATGTGTGGCTGAAATAGACCTACAAGCACTTCTAGACCATACTGCACAGAGAATAATTGAATCCCAAAATGAGTTTTTTGATATTGTACCTATTAATATTTCCAATTTACTTGTTTCTATTTTAAAATGGGGTTGCGACGGGAGTATAGGTCACAACAAAAATTTGTGGTGACTCCGATATGTTTATAACGTTACTCGTACCTATTCAACTGTTTGGCAGAATAGGAGATAGACACAAAATTGTAGTATGGCAAAAACCATGTCCCTCATCTGTGCCATACTGCAGACCAATAAGGATACAGTTCAAAAAAACCTGAAAATTTAGCCAGGGAAGAAGTGGAATATATTCAAAACCAAATAACAAATCTACAAATAACACAGGTAAGACAAACTAATTTATTAAAGGACAGTATTGTAATAGTCACCGTTTTTCTCAGAGCAATGCTGGCAACAGAAACCTCTCAATTTCACATGGACTTGTATTAACAATGGTAGACAGGAAAGTGTGCAATGCGGTTATTTCAACTTCTTCAGCACAAAAATATTGTGTGTGGGGCGACAGCAACTCAAATGAATAAATTGGAGTCTATAGTTCAAAGGGACGAAGATGAAGGCACATTCAGATTTGGATTGTCAACGCTTCATGCGTGGATAAGATTCTTTGAGTGTTTTCTGCACATCTCATGCAGACTCAATTAAAAAAAAAAAATAACAAGTCAGGGGCAAGGAAGAATTAGAGACTTTCACAGCCCGTAAAAAGGAAATTCAAACGATGTCCAAAAATGAATTAGGGTTAATTGTAGATAAAGTTAGGCCAGGAAGAAGTGGAACATCTAACTGTGGAAACACAGCGAGAAGGTTTTTTAAGAATTATCAAGTTTCTACAAGAATTACTGGCATCGATGAAACCCTAATTCGATGATGCGGTATTCTTTTAGATGCTTTTGAAGCATTTGGCACGTTCGATTATGACACCGCAAAACTTTACGTCGAAAATGATCCCTGGTATTATATGCCTGCTTCGGTCCATAAAATATTAATCTATGGCCGCCATATAATTAAATCGGCTCTTTTGCCTATGGGTCAGTTTTCCGAGGAGGCTCAAGAATCCAGAAACAAGGACCTTAAGGCACATCGCCGAGAACATACCAGAAAATCCTTCAGGCAGTTTACGAATGTTGATTTTTTCACCATGTTGCTCGTTTCATCGGATCCATTAATAACCGTAATGAGAACACTGCCCAAAAAAAAAACAGAAGAGCAATAGATTCAGATGTGGTAGCCTTATTAGCACCCCCCGATGAAGTGGAAATCATCTCCGAGTCAATTTTAACGACTTCGAAAGAAGAAAGCGTTAGTGAAACCACTAGCCACAGTAATGATAGTGTTTAAGTTAATGTTAAGGCAATATTTATAACAATTATTCTGTTTTTTGTTCAAATTATTTCAATTTTAATCAATTAAAACACATTTTAATGTGCTAAATTTCTTAAATAATTTGTCCACATTTACCGGGTATCTGTCCCACTATGCAGTGACCTGCTCCGTAAAACTGGATCGTTTTAGAAGGCCAGTGAGCTTCGGCAAGATTTTAGAACTGTTGAGCTATTTAAACCCAGACACGAGTGAAACAAGTAAACATATGAGGGTTGAACTAGTGAAGATACTCTCCTGTTAAAGTAAATAAAAGATTGCATTAGTTAACTCTTAATTTTAATTTTAAATGAATAATAAAACCTGTCATCCTATTTTGTTACACTATAACGAATTACATAACTAAAGATTAAGGGACATTATGTTTACAATAACTCCGTCTGCGACATATGATGGATGGATTGAGTAGCTCATCAGTGCCGTTGCCGATCGCAAGCCCAAATAAAGGAGGAGGATTGGCGAAACGATTTAGTAATCTACCCTTCATAAAACAAAATTCAAGCTCATAGAACCAATATATTGCCTCGGAACAGGATGGATAATCAGATGACGAATACGGCTAGACAATGGAAAAAAGGAATATGGAGAAAGAATCCTATTACTATAGAGTGGGTACCTGAAACATCAAAAGTTAAAATCAAAAAGACTAAAAAATAATTATGAAAATATGAGCCCTTACAGAGGCAAAACAGAAAGGGAATAGGAACGAGAACATATAATTGCCAACAAGGAGGAAAGGGTGAAAGAGAGTGTTACCTTCTTAATGCACAATAAATATATAAACAGTACAACAGATACTAACTATATACCACTAAAGCTATTAACACTTTCAATGATGGTTAATAAGAGCAAAGTGCATATATTTTCAGCATATACCCCGTAAGAAGGAAAACTCAAATACAAAAAGGAATACTTTTATAAAATATTTAACAATAAAATAAACAAAAAAAATCTAAAGACGATGTGATGCTGACCATCGGAGATATTAATGCAAGGACCAGAAATAAGATAGTCCTAGGAATTAAACAAAGGTTCAATGAAGTCGTACTTTAACAGAATGGAGAAATGTAGACACAGGCATTTGCAGGCAGCAATTTAAGAATATGAAATAGTTACTTTGACCTGAACCCGCGGTACAAATATACATGGTATAAAACAACAATACCATAAGTTATGTCATATGCAACAGAATAACGAGACCAGAGCAAATTATAACACTTAAAACACTATATACTGCAGACATTGGTAGCGATCACCAACTACTACTAGTAAAAATTAGAATACAACTAGACACTAGTAAAAGAAACAAAGAAAAACACGGGAAAAGAAGAAAAGATCAAAATAAAACTCATAGAGGATGAAACTAATAGACAACTGTACATAAGAACTAGTAAAATAAATAAAAAACTGAGTCTGTAAAAAGATGAAATTGACGCAGTTTGGAAAAATAGAGACAGATATCTTTGCAAAGTGTCAGAGAACAAAAACAACAATTTTAAGAAAAAACACAAAAACACCTTAATTTTCTAATGAAATAAAAGAACTGTCTAACGAAAAAAGAAGAGCGTTTGCATAATATAATACAAATAGAACTCAAGATACTTACGCAACTTAGCGAATAATAAGAAACGAGGCAAACTTTAAAATAAAAAAAAAGATTAAAAAAGCTACTAATAAAAAATCTCAAAGAGTATGGCAGGCAAAAACAAGTATGGAAGGTAATAAGAAACAGCAAGGCGAACAGAACTGGCAGAAATAAACAATATTGACTAGGAAGAAGTGATCAAATTCTTTAAAACATTGTATATAGGAGACGACACACCAGACGACGACAACAAACAGTTGAAAAATAGAATTATAGTAGAGAAAGAACAAGAAATCCTTAAAAAAAGACATAACAGAAACAGTCGCAAAATTAAAAAATAGGAAATTCGCAGGACATATGAATACCCCAAGGAGAGCTATGAGTCTTTGAATAAGACTGAGCTTTCGTATGACCTGCTTGATCTTTTATAGGGCTGGAAGTGAAAGTTTGTTTGGCGGGAGATGTGTTGGGTTGGGTAAAGTTTGTAAGATTAAGGGTGTTGTGTAATTGGCGGTGCGGAGCAATAAGGGACTTCCACATGACAGGCAAACGCTGGCTGTCATCTCTTGTGTTGAGGCACTATGGGCGTTTTTCTATTTCAATTGCCTCACGTACTATTCTGCTGGTAAAATAGGAAATGGGGACAATGGTTTTAGCCCCAGAGAAATTAATTTTGTGGCCTGTTTCTTTGCTGTGTTTGGCAAGTGCCGAACCATTATCGCCTTTCCGTACGGCCAAAGAATGCTCATATATTCGGCTAGATATTTGCCGATTAGTTTGACCTATGTAGGTCCTTTGGCAGTCTCCACAAGGTATTTCATACACTCCTTGGGATTCATTGGCACAGTGATGCTTTGCTGAGCGAATAAGTCCAGATATTTGGTTGTTGGTCGTAAAGACCGTGCGGATATTTTGCCGCATTAGTATGCGTCTTATCCTATCGGTGATGCCCCTGATGTAAGGTAGGAATGCTTTTTGTTGATCAGGAAGGTTTTGGGATTGAGAGTTAGTGTTTTTATTTATATTTTTGATTATATTGGTTAAGGATTTGTTGGAATATCCATTTTGCAGAAGGGAGGTGGTAATAGATTTAATTTCTGTTTGGCGATTTTCCGTATCGGAAAGTCTGATGGATCTAGTTATGAGGGATTTTGCAACCGAATGGATTTGGGCAGGGTAGTGATGGGATTTGGCATTTAAGTAGCGGTTAGTGTGAGTGGGTTTTCTGTAGACAGTGTAATAAAAGCTGTCATTAGAAGGATTTCTTGTTATAAGAGTATCTAGGAAGGGAAGGGAACTGTTATGTTCAGTTTCCATGGTAAATTTGATATTGGTGTGGATTTGGTTGAGGTGGGAAAGGAATTCTGGAAGGTTATCATGTCCATGAGGCCAGAAAACAAAAGTGTCATCGACATATCGTATCCAGGAGGTAGGTTTAAGGTGAAAGGAGGCAAGGGCTTTTGTTTCAAAATCGGTCATAAAGAGGTTAGCAATGACAGGTGAAAGTGGGGAACCCATGGGAGCACCATTAGTTTGGCGGTAAAATTTATTTTGGAAGGTAAAGTAAGTATTGGATAAGCAATGGTTTATTAGGGAGAGGATATTGTTATTTATATTATACGTTGACTTTAATAACTGTAGGGTATCAGGAATTGGGATGTTTGTAAACAAAGAAACGACATCAAAACTGACCATGATGTCACCTTTGCGTATAGGGAAGGTTTTCAGTATTTTTAGGAAATGATAGGAGTTTCGGACGTAGGATGATGCCTGCTCTGTGAGAGGTTGGAGAGTCTTGGCAAGGTATTTGGCTAGGTTGTGAGTGGGAGAACGGAACGCACTAACTATAGGGCGTAAAGGAATGTTCTCTGTGAATTTTTGGGAGACCATACAATTTGGGAATTCTGGACGATTTTTCTCGGGGTATGAGGAGTTTCTTGGTATCTGATGATAGGTTGGAGTTAGTAATAAAGGTTTTGGTTTTCTTTTCGAGGTAGGTAGTGGGATTATTAGGTACATGGCGATAATCAGAGGATTTAAGTAAGTTGTGCATCTTATAGTCCGCAGTATTTAGGATCACTGTAGTGTTGCTCTTATCTGCCTGTAAAATTGTAATATTATTATTTTCTTTTTTAAGGCGCGTAATTCGGAGGCTTTGATATTTGGTTTTGGTAGTTCGGCTGTACGTAGCACTTTGGCTACATCTTGCCTGGTTTCATTGGCCACATTTTCGGGAAGGGTGGAAATGGAGGATTCTATTTGGAATATAATTTGTTCAGTGGGAACGCGGTTAGGTGTTACAGCAAAGTTAAAACCTTTTTTTTTTCCAGAACCTGAATAGCTAGGTTGCTTACAGAGTAGTTCAGAAACGTTATGTACCGTCGTATTGGTCAAGGATGGTTGGGTATTGGGAATGTTACTTTGGAACAACTTGGAAAGTTTGCGTTTCTAGATGTCGGTTTTCTTTTCGGATATGCACGACGCTTTGTCGTGTATAACCCTAGAGAAAGCATTATATATAATAAATTACTCAAATATGAGACTAAAGCTCTACAAGAGAAATTAACAAAATTACTACAAAAAATTCATAAACAAAAGATTCCCTAAAACCTGGAGAACAGGAGTGGTAATGCCAATTTTTAAAATAAGCGACCGAAAAATAGCCGATAACTACCGACGAATAACACTGTTAGATACTACCTTCAAACTAGCGACAAAAATACTAAATAATATTAATATAATCAATATCGTTAGCAGAGGAGCAACAGGGGTTTAGGAAAGGAAAGTCCTGCGTAGATGCTATTTTTATAATGCCTACAGCAAGTGGTAAAGAAATCCTTGGAATTTAATAAATCAGTTTTTATGTGCATGGTGGATTTAGAGAAAGCTTTTGACCGAATACTAATAAAAGATATTATACAAGTCTTACAGAAAAGGGGAAATCGCCTAAGAACTCATTAAACTCGTGAAAGACATCTATACAAATAATCAGATAACAATCAAGGTAAATGGAGAATATCTAAAACCCATGGAAACGACAGTAGGAATGAGTCAGAGAGATGGTATAAGTCCACTGCTGTTTAATATTATGATGGACGGGGTAATTGAAGAAGTGAAGGCCCAAGAAGGTTATAAAATGCGAGACACAGACATAAAATACTATGTTGTGCTGATGACGCAATACTAATTGAAGTTAAAAAGAATGCCAATGAAAATAATTCAAACATGTAAAAGATACAATATAAAAATATTAACAAAGAAGACCAAATGTATGACAATCTAGAAATAAATATATCTAGTTAGCGAATACCAAAAGAACAGGCAAAACATCAAGCAATAAAAGCGCCCAAAGTATTAGGAACATTAAATAGCATCATAAGGCACAACAAATTTATCAACACCGAAGTTAAAAGCAGGATATAAAAAAGTGCGGTGCGGCCAGTACTAACACACGCAGGAAAACTCGTGGAGATACATAACAGATGAGACAAATACTGGTAACGACAGAAATGAAGACATTAAGAAAAATAGTTAGTAAAACAAGAATGGACCGCATCTGAAACCAATGTAAGATACAGCCTATAAAAAAATGTATTAAAACTAGAAAGCAAGAGTGGGAGACATTTCGAGGATGGAAAAAATTCTCCTAGTGCGCCAAGTCCGAGATAAATCATCAATAGAAAAAAAAAGATCCAGAAGACCGATGAAGAGAGTCATGTCAATTGGAGTAAACAGGCGCGAGCCTATATAGAAGTTGAAATCAGAAGGCGCTTCATCATCATCAAGCCGTGCAATCTTAAGATTATGGCTGACGCATAGTTGCGCCTTGAAATCCTATTTATGAGGGGGATTACTCCTCTTTCCTTTGGTTGATTACAGATCCTTGTGTGTCCTGGCTTCGCGAGTTATTATCTTCCACTCCGTTCTTTCCTTGCATTTCAGTTTCCAGTCTGTTATTCCCAATGTTCTTATGTCTTCTTCTACTTGTTTTAGCCATCCTTTTTTGGGTCTTCCCCTTTTCCTTGGACCTAGTGGGGTCCATTGTGTTATTCTCCTTAGCGCCTCCTCATGATGTGCCCCGCCCATTTCAAACGTTGTGCCTTTATAAATCTTGTGATAGTTTCTCCTCTGAGTTCGTCTTCTATTTCTTTATTGGTTTTTAGTCTTCTTTCTCCAGTTGCTGTTATATTTGGTCCTAATATTGTTCTCATTATTTTTCTTTCCGCTATTCTCAAGTCTTCTTCTTCTTTTTTGCTTATTATTGCTGTTTCTAGGGCGTACGTCAGTATTGGCCTTATTAATATCATATACATTTTTATCTTAGTTTTCTTGGTGATTGCTTTGCTTTTCAGAAGGTTCATGTTTCTTCCATAGGCTTGGTTTCCTTTGAGGATTCTTTCTTTTATCCGATCTTTGCCTGATTGTTGTATCGTCGTTCCCAAATAGTTGAAATAGGTAACAGTTTCGAAATTGTGCCTCTGCGTTTTAAGGTATTTTTGTGTGTCCCTTTCTTCTCTTCCTACTTTCATATATTTTGTTTTGCTCTGATTTATTTCCATTCCATATTGAAAAAGACGCTTACAATAAATATTAAAAATTCCCACCACTAGATCAGACATACACTGGACACACACAAATCTTTACTGTCTAACTCGATGCAAATTTTTTCAAATAACTAAGTGTTGTTCAGATAGAGTCACACAGCAAAACAACTAAAAGCATCCATTCTAAAAGCAACGAATATGTATCTATCTAATAAAAAGTGTAAACTCGCGAGAGTGCCAATTATACTCGTCTATATATGTATTGATAAAAAAGCCTTAATCATACAATTTGTCAGATGAAATAGATCAGCAGGATAATGATATTCTCCGTCGTTGATACAGACACACGTACACACACATAAAACATGCAACACACAAGTAACAGAAACACATGCACGTACTCACACAAATACATTTATAATTACTATTTGCACAGCATATTTACATCTATCACCATAAGCATATCTCACAGAGGTAAACTTATTCTACTTGTACACTTTCCAGACATTATAATGTTGAAAGTGTCTACTATTGATGTATTATGTAACTATAGCACAATTTTTCAATATATGTGATATACTCTGTATTAGAAGCTTCATTTTATTACATATTATCATAATAATCATCATATATGCAATTATCTAATGTTTTATAAAATCTCCTTTACTTTAAAGTATAGTACCATAATATTTTTGTATATTTGTAGTCAATTTCTCAGTTTATACTTGTTCCAGAGGTGTTTAATGTGGTGGTAAAGTTGCTTCACAGTGAATATGTTTTCTAAAAAGCCTAAATAATATTCCATGTATTTTTAATAATTCAATCATTGTGGGATGGCCAGCCCAGTGTGCCAATCCTATTGGTCATTTTTATAAACTGTATCAATAACTTCAGTGTTTTGGAATGTTGTATCTTTGTAGCAATCATAAGGTATTAGTTTCACGAAACCATTCGCTAGAAAACTTCAGTAAAGTTTTATTTTTATTTAAATTACTTGTAAATAGGTACGTACAAAGGGTCAGACCCAAGAAAGCTTTATAATAATAACTAACGTTGCTCCAATCTCCACAATTATTTTACTACTCCTGACTGAATCGAGTTTTTATGAAAGAGAATTGGAAAATACACCTCACGACCAAAAACAGTCATAGGTTGTTGAAATACCACAAGCGTCGTTATAATTTCAAAATTTATTTTAATGGGCAAACTAAAATACCAGAATGAAAAATGATAGCACATGATAGGAAAATATGACCATATGAAAACCGAATTGTTTGGTCTATATGTGCACACATTTCATTATCTGGGTTTATTTTATAACTCACATCAACCTTACAAGAAAACAAGCAAATACATTAAAATTGACCAATATAATCATATAACAAAGGTTATTATTAGACTTAGAAAGTGTATAGAGTATATCTTATTAGTTTCCATCCACTGCTCAAAAATATCATTAAATCATAATGATCATTCTACGATCTATAAACTACATTTACATTTTGGCTAATTTCTGTATCCCATGTTTTGTCCTTACAAAAATGGTAGAAGTGAAAAACGGCATTTTTGCTCAAACTTACAATTTTTAAATTTTTGTGCGCTAATTACATAATAATTCATCATTATATCCTGTATCCATAAAGGAAAAGATATCACTTATATAATATTTAAAAATTTCAAAGAGCTTAATAATACAGTAATAAAACTATGTGCAAAAGCAAAAAGCTGTGGTTATTAAAATATTAAATTATGAATTTTTATTTAAGCGATCAATTACTATATTTTAAATAAAAATTGGTAATAAAAGGGAAAATAAAAATAGCTAGAACCTTATGAGACACCTTCTACACAATTCAAAATTAACCAACAAAAAATGAATAAATTAAATTACAGTTCAAGAAAAGATAACATATTTAAGAGTATGTAGATCTTCTTGATAGATTTTCGTAACTAAACGGCCAACTGTATGTGGTTTTGCAACACATAAGTGAGATTTGCATTTGCATAAAAGGATAAAACAAGCGAAATTTGCTTTACAGATAAAGCAGAGCGGACCCTGTGCATGAAACTAAACTACAGGGTTTAACGAAATTTTATTGAAACGAATGACAGTGAATTATATTCAGATGAAAGTGAATAGCGGCAATAATTTAGCGGCCGGAACCGAAAAATTTGCGGCCACTTCCGGTCAAACCGGTCTCGAGATTTTCCGGTCAGGCTGATTTTTGGCGTCTGCACTTGACTTACGGTCCTTAGTTGAATACTGGAAACATTATGTCGCTATCTATCGCATATCAAAAAACATGGGGCCGGCGAAGAAATTGCTCTGTAAGCAATCCCAGGACGAACTTAAAAAGACCTTTCGATTTCGATTTATATTATTTAATATCTCGAACATTATTCGACATAGAATTTTTTCGATTCATTTTCGAATTCAGCGTAAAATTTCCCATAAGAATCACATTTAAAATCGTAATGTCGAAATTTTCCCCGAAATTCCAAGTCGAATATCTCGAAAATTATTCGAGATAAAAATTTTTTAATTTCGAATTTGAAATCAGCGTAAATTTCCTATAAGAATCCATTTTAAAATTTTAAAAAATCTCAAATTTTGTGACGAACCGACAGACCGACAGACAGACATAGAATTCAGTAACGAACTTTTTAAATTCGTTGGTTATAAGGCGTGACAGATGTCAGAAGTAGAAGTTGGCCTCCAGCTTGGAAGCTGCCTTGATCAAAAGTTATAAGGAATGACATATTGGAAGCTGGATCCGCTAAAAACCCTTATTGCATTACTGTAAGACGTTCCACCTATGCCAGCTTGCAGATGTGAACCCGGTAGGCCATAGGTTTTGGAATGTCTTTAGATTCAGTAGTTCTCGAGTTGAAAGTCGCGACGGACAGAGACGTCCGCACCGATTTCATTGGGCTTCCCTTTCAGGTATAGAAGCCTAAAAACTGTTTTAATTTGTAATAGATATTAAAGAACGTTAAAAAACTAGAAAAGCTTAAACTATCAATTTAAGAGGAAGAAAACTGAGATCATAAATTTGATATTATGTGAATATTACATTTGAATAAACTGCACCAAAACAAGTATTAAGAACAAAAGAAAACATTGAAGAAGAAATTCAAAATACAAAATAAACAAATAGAATTGCTTGAAAAGGAAATAAGAAAAAAATGTAATTGTGCAACAACCGGAAAACAGTAAACGACTCAAATAATTCTAAACGAAAAAATTGTTATGTTCCTATAATATATCTATATAAAGTAAATGCAAAAAAGGTAAATTTAACACGCAAGAAAACAGAAAGGCTACATTAACTATAACAAAAAAATAAATCAACTAATGTTGACGAGACACTAATCTACTGTCTGTTCCAAGCAAGGTTTTTGCACAAAGTATTTTAAATTAAGTAAAAGTCACCCTTAAAGCTCGGTCAAACATCAGGCAGATTTCAGAGCATAATGCAGTTGTGTAGACTTTATTGATAAGCTTCATGTAATTTTTCAGTACAATTTTTCAAGCAACTCTTTATTTGTCTTAAAAAATCTGATTCGGTTTGTCATCACATTTTCACAAACTAAATTGACAAGGCTAATCAGAATTGGAAGTGCTGTCCCTTAAAGGCGGGTTCTCCCGCTGATCTAATATTGGTGGATGCTATTATAAGATAGCAAAAAAATCTAGTATGGCTTCAACAGTCTACTGCAAGACTTGAATTTTGCAAACGATATGTGTACTTGCCCAGAGATCCTAAGACATGAGGCTAAATGAAATAGTAGAAGCAATAGTCCTTAAAATAAATATCTTAAAGGGCAAACAATTGAGAGTAACCATAACTGACAGTCACTTGACTTGAAAATTAAGCAGATGAAAGCTACCTAGAATACGTGGTAATTGAGGTGCTAAAGAAAAGAAGACGAGCCGTACCAAAAAGGCAATCTATATCCGATTTAACGAAACAAAGATATATTCAAAATTCAAGCTTTGTACTTTATTATAAGAGATTGAAAACCATGTTTCCAGTCTCTAGCATGAATAAAAAACGTAAAAAATCGGGTTCGCTGTATCAAAACCTTACATTGGAAACAAACTGATACATCCAAAGAAAAGGCTAAAAACGAGTGAAAAATATACTCCCTTTTGTAACTTTGGACACCAAATTACCAAACGAAATACAATTCCATAAAAACTAAGAGACCACAACATTGTTATTATCTGCTCTCTACAAGAGACCAAAAAATGAATAACAATAGAGATAGGCATTAAATATCTAAGCAATATACAAGACTACCATGCCACATCATCATGTATCATAGTTGTTACGATTACACACCGCAGACCAAAACAAAATAAATAAATGAACATATCTGTCTACGTGCTAGAAGAATAAATCTAAACACAAATAAAAAATCTGTTAATGAATTTCAAAATAAAATTAAGTTACTGTTAGAAGATGTATGCATAGATGGTAGTCTTGGAAGACTTTAATGTAAACACTGTCAGTGAAGTATATAGAGTCAAGTAGTGAATTAATGATTAAACTCTATTCCCCAAATAAATTTAAAAACAACAACACACACTTAAATTATTCTGCGATAATTGAATAAAAGAATTATAACAAAGCAAATTGAAAAAACTAAATAAAAATTTAATGAATAAAGAGGTGTCAATAAGAATTGGAAGAACCTTGGCACCTGAACTATAAATAAAACAAATGAAATAATAAATATAACACTATAATTTTATAAAAATGTCAAAGTCTACATGAAAAATTACGAACTTTCATGCATATGAACATACAACATGTACATAATGAAACAGCATTAGTAAAGCAGGTTAAAAAAAATTATTGAAAAACATAAAAACTTCAAGTAAGATAACTATTAAAAGAAAAATACGATAACATATACTGATTACACAACAAAGACGAACTTTTAATACTCAACAAAAACGGTGAAACGTTTTACTGGAATTACAAGAAACTTTAGAAAAAATCAGTCAGTGATAAAATTTCTAAAACGTTATGTTATACCAGAGATAGTGAAGACTATCAAAATACGATACAGTGACTATACATGGAAAGTATAAAACCTTATAAGAGATAAAAATGGAAAGGGGTGCTGGTCAAAGTTATGGCTTTTATTGTCAATTTATGTAATCCTCATTAAATAAAAAGTTAAGGAAGCGAGGATAATAGGAATCAATTAAGAAATATTTAGCAAACTAAAAAAGTTCGTAGATAATGTATACCTCATAACAATAAACAAATCAGTTACAGAAAAATCTACAAGACTAATGACTTAAAGAGTAGATATGAACGAAACCAAACATAAAACAGTTGGAAAAATATAATTATATATGCTACAGAGACAACATTATGTAGAAGCGATAGAGGTTTGTTATTTAAAAAATTAATTCTGATAGAAAAATTAAACTAACATAAAAGTTATCTAAAAATCTTGTAGTCACACTGCAACTGTATATTTTCTCCATATTTATGTTTGATTAATATGTACTCTCTGTGTCCACATAACCACTATTTAGCTATAATGTATAAGTGATTTGTCTAAAAAAATGCTGAAAACAAAACTTCTAAACTTTCATTTTAACATGGTACAATTACCCTTTCAGACAATGGTTAGAAATGTTCTTCACCAAAATGATTGCAGTATCTTGTAACATGCAACTGAACGATTTAATCAAAACAATAAATTCCCAGCTCTAAATAGGACGTGTTATCTTAATTCCATTTGTATCAGTTTTTACATTTGGTTCCATATCAGCAGTAAATGAATTTCAGGTCAGTGATGTCAACAAAGGTTACTGGAACATGCAGCTGAACGCCTAGACCAACTTTAAAATCCCATTTCCAAATAGATACACTGTTGAATGTCCTATTACATTGTTTCACATTTATAACATTTTTAAATTTTTTAATTTTTTTTAGGTAAAAACAATTAAGTAAATAATGCAGTTATACAAAAATATCGTATAATTAGAAGATGAAACTATAAGCTACATGCATAACACAGCAAGAACCTATATATATAAAATCTTAGACTATCTTAAGGCGATTCTAAAAATCTAACTTTATCATTAGCTCATTTAATACAATTCTGACAACTCATCACACATGCCATAAACACTATATTTGCAAACCTGAAACATACTCAATGATACAGCTCCATTTTTAGTTATAACTATCTTAATAATACTCTCTTCATTACCATGCAGATAATGCAAAATATGTGAGAAAACACATTTATATACGTATTTCTATCCTCATAATAATAGATGCATTAAACAAACATATCAAAACGTATTTTAAAAATCTTACAATCGAACTTAAGCTACGATTGCCTACAAGCGAGACCACATATATGAGATCGTCTTAGTTAAAAGCTTACAGAGAGCTAAGTGAGTATCGGGTACAATCGGCATGCATTTCTCTCTTCAAACTAAATTACTATTTTCGGAGTTACAAAAAACAAAAAAATGAAATTATAAGCCTGGAATGCTTAACAATTGTGTGGTTTCCATTTGTTAACTGTACTTTTATTCCAAACAAGTATTCATACTTCAATAGGTTCCTCGTTAAAGTACTCGTGATTCAATGCATCCATGGCACTGATTCGCTTATAGGGATTGAACGTTAGCATTTTCTATAAGTAAAGAAAGAACGAATTACAAAAAACCCTTACTTCAAACAATAAACATACCATAATCAAATCGTGCGCACTGTCGCTTAAAGTTGGAATTAGAGATCTAATGTCCACCTTATTTTTAACCTCAAATGAATTATACTTTATTGGCACATCATTTTCTGGCCACTCATCCTCGCTAGGTTTTCCCAAAATTCTAAAAAATGCAATTAATTAATCACACGACCGAAAACAATACTAATAAAGGTTCTTACTTAAATATTTTGCAGAGCTGATCGCCTTCAGAAGAGCCACAGAACAAAGGCTTTAGCATA
Organism: Sinelater perroti; assembly: GCA_036346155.1. Taxonomy (NCBI): domain Eukaryota; kingdom Metazoa; phylum Arthropoda; class Insecta; order Coleoptera; family Elateridae; genus Sinelater; species Sinelater perroti. The sequence continues at coordinate 12,276,451 of JARFIY010000359.1, read as the reverse complement.
AACAACTCTGCTATGATGCACCCAACTGACCAAATATCCACCGGAGTGGCATATGATTGACCCAAAAGAACTTCGGGTGATCTGTACCAGAGCGTAACCACCTAATAGAAATTAATTGTGTGATTCTAGTTGGCTCAAACTTTTTTATTATACTCACCACTGTGGTTAGCCGCATATCAAAATCGTAAGTTTTTGCAAGTCCAAAATCAGCTAACTTGATATGTAGATTCTCAGTAACCAAAATGTTTTGTGGCTTCAAATCTCGGTGTACGATTCTGTGACTGTGCAAAAAATCGACGCCGCTCAATATTTCCCTGGATATATTCTGTAATTTAATTACAGTAAGATACTAATCATAGTCGTTTCCATGCAAGCACTCACCCTAATCTTATCATTAGTGAGTAATTTCTTAGAGTGGTAACATTTCTCAATAAATGAGGCGAGATCCTGGTCGACATGCTCAAACACCAGGTACATCACCAACTCTTTTTCCTGCCGCTGTCCATGGCAGATATCTAGCAGCCTGACAATGTTAGGATGCTCATGTGTATCTAACTGCTTGAGCAGCGCAATTTCTCTTAAAGTATTCATGGGAATGCCATCCTCAGATAGGGGCACCCGGACCTTTTTAAGCGCCACAAACGTGTTGTTCTTCTTGTTTCTGGCTTTGTACACCATGCCATAGGCACCTATAAGTCAATTTAAATATTCTGTTTGAAGGCTGTTAAAATTAATAAAGAACACTCACCTGTGCCAATCATGTCGAGGCTTTCATAGATGGGGGACTCTTCCTTGGACATTTTCGTTCAGAATGCGTAAAACTCGCTAGTGCAGTCGCTTCCAGGCTTATCTGTAACGTACGTTTTGGTAGTGAACTGCTTACATCATTTTTAAGTCACGAATCTCATCAGTGCAAATATTTGTTCCTCTCGAAATACCGTTTATATGGGACATTTACATTAATTTGATAAGGATACCTGGATATTAAACATGGAGACGTTGCTTAAAATTTCGCATTAGACTTATTCCACAAGTCACATATAATTTAATTAAAGAAAAACTGTTGCAATTGGCAAATGAAAAACAAGAGCAAGCTCATGATACGAAGGTTTAAGGAGTTAGAAGACCCTGGAGAGTTAGAATTTTGCGAGTTTATAGAATTATGAAAAATAGAGGAAGTATGTTTTCATGAATATATACCTTTGATTCCTCAATCATCGAAAATCTTTATATTCTTCCAAAATATCTGCGTCACAAAATTCAAAGCATCCATTTTTAAAGTCAAGTAGCATAAAAGCCTTACTTAAATAAAAAGCTTAAATATGTTTTGTACTTCAAACATAAAAAAGGTCATTTAGCCGATATATGGAATTGTGTACTAATATATTTTATCAAACAAAAAGACAGACACTATGCTGCAGAATCGGTTCATTTTTAATGCTACATGCAAACATAATACACTTAGTCAGCCAGACACTATTCAAAAGCAGGGTATTTTTATTTAAAAGCAGTTATGGTAAAATCACAAATGTGAAGCAACTTCCATTTTCTTCAAAACCAAATTATTCCATATAAAATATATTTGAGGATCATATCTTCTTACGACTTTAAACATTGAGTAAATGTTTACAGTTTTAAGGATCAATTAGCGTCTCATGTAGTGTGTTTACAGGTAAAATGCTACCTTAGTGATGATGACAATACATACATACATACTATTTCAGGAGCTTACTTCTTTCTATTACAGCCACCTTCAAAGTCATGCGCATTCTTTTCCTGTTGTTTTGGTTGTCATTACAGATCATTGTGTTTTTTCATTTGCGCTATATTGGGTATTATTTTCTCGTTTGTAAGCGGTTTCCATAGTTTAAATATCAAATTCTGGAATAATTTCATGAAAGGAAGTTGTAATGTTTTTAAATTTACCGGGAAAATGCTTTTGATCCCGATTGTACTACACAAACTTGCAACACTACTGTACACTCCCTCGCACTGTAGAACCATCACACTTGTCTTATGCCTGATGTTTCAAATAGATTTTTACTTTTCTATCCTTATTCTGGCGTAATTAAGTGTATATTTTCATAAGAACTCTGTATTGCTCTAATTATACATGGTAGTCTTCTTTTTCGTAGTCTCTTCTTCGTAGTCTTCTCTTTTAATTTTGTCGAAAGAATCTTCTTCCATATCCATGAAACGCAGATGTACATTTTACCTGTTTCATTATGAATAGTGCATCATTATCCCTCTATTAGGCTTAAATCCAGATTGCGTTTCTTCGTACGTGTCTTCTATAATTTTCAACGACCTTTTTCTTGTTATTCTAGCGTATATCTTGGCTACAGTATTCATAAGAATTATTCCTCTATAGTTCTGGCAGTTGTGCTGATGCCCGTTCTCTATTCCCCCGGTGTAATCCCTTTCAGTTCATTCATTATTTGTCTTAGTTCTAGTACTATTCCTGCTAGTGCTTTCAACATATTTGTAGTTTCCATGCATTGGCCAGATGCTTTTCCTTGTTAGTTTTTCTGAATGCCTCTCATTTTTTCTTCTTCCTGTAATATTTCCATTTCTAAGTTTTTGAATTGTGTATCTGATTGCACTTCCATCATTTATTTCGATTCTTTCTAACAACTCCATGAAGGATTGTCTTCATCTTTCTATAATTTTGTCTTCATTTTTTATGTTTCCGTCTTTACCGTTCATATTTTTAATTGTCAGGGCCTTTTTCTGATTAATTTATTTAACATGCCAAAGAATAGTTTTAATTTTGGTAGTATGTTTTTTCATTTTCTTTCCAAAATCTGTACATGATTTTTCCTTACCTTCCTTTACTCTCTTTTTAACCCGACTTCCTTGATTTTGGTATTCTTGGTAGTCCTCTGAGCTTTTTGTTTCCGAATACTTTCTCCATTTTTGTTTGTTTTTCTGTGCTGCTAATTTTATTCTTTCCGTTCACCAGTTTGTTCTTTTCGCATTTTTATTGCCTGTCTTAGTTATACCACAACTTCCTTGAACATTTTCCATCTGCCTTCCATCCGTTTTTTGTTTTCATTTTTCTTATTTTACCAATTCATTCTAAAATGTCTCTTTATTTATTTTTTTTTACTATTAGCTTATAGCATTTAATTTTCTTGTCAGGAATATACATTTTATTTCATATTTATTTTTCTTTATAACAAAAAGTGATAATGAAAATAAATGCAAAAATTAAGTTTGCGATATCGAAAAAGTCCGTCTTTGCATATAACTCATAAAATAATCTATTGGACTATAGCAACATGTGCTTTTAACATTTAATAAACGCTATAAGCAAAACTCATAATTAAAAGACCATAATGGCAAATAAAAAAGCAAAATGGGACGAAAATGTAAAGTTAACAAACCCACTTGAACTAAACGAAATAAAAAGACCTCTAAAATATAAAAAGGTGAAACATTGTTACAATTCTCTTCTAAAATTGTATGTTATAGCAATGCAAAAATCTACATTTTTGAGCAATTAACTTTTGATTCCAAATAAATGTCCAAAGTCATAGTGTAAGCGAGTCTTTTTGTTCCCTGGAGAGGAGACCACCCTTTCCAAGTTTCCGACCTTGTTTCCTACTGAGGTTGGTTACTCCAATATTCCACAAGGTTGTTCAGATTTCCAGGACTCACCAACGGGGAGGTGATGATCGGGATTGAGTAGGAGAGGATAACTCGGCGATAGCTGGAAACTCGCCGTATGTTTCGCATCCTACCTTTTTGAGAGATGAAGGAGCAATTGTCGCAACGGATTATATCCAAAGAATGGTGGAGAAGAAGAAGAAGAAATGGTTGACATAATTAAACCATATGACAAGTTACACGCCGCATTAAAAAAATAATTTGTAGATTATTGCATTATATTGAACTTCGTTTCTTAAAATTTTAAGTTAAAATAGTAGGCAACTTGCCCAATCCAAATATCGAAATTTTAGCCATTCTCAGCATTACTGGTAGAGGTGCGATATCAGATCGTGCGGCCACATTTGGCCCAACAATTTTTAAATGTAAATCAAAAGATTCAGTTTCAGTAGTTGAAATACTCTCAGCTATGTTAATTATCGCAGGAAGTTTAGATCATCCTAATAGATGGGCAATAAGTGGCAATACATTGGTGTAGGCACAGGCAATTGCTTAACAATTTTCAGTAACTTCGATTATTTTGCCAAATTGTCACCAACAATGAAAAGTGAATCTATCTTTGTAATGAAAACAGATCAAACCAATGGCTATTGGCCAAAGTTACACTTTGTGTCTAGTGTAATTACGAAAATGCGATTTACTTTCAGCTGCTTCCTGAAGGTTGGGATCTTTAATGTCAATAACTTGATAGAATGTATGCCATCTTGGAACAACAATACACTGGTATCGAAGACGGATGTTGCTGCAAAAAGATGACAGCAAACCACATACGGTCCAAAGGAAACCCACAGAAATTAGAGAAACGGTGGTATCAAAGTATAACCCCACCCCTGCCTATAGTTCTGATTACACATCATTAGATAACCATCTGTTTTGACCAATGATTCACTTCTTGGAAAAAGGCCGCTTTGCCAACTTTCAGGAAGTAAAAGAAAGATATAGACTATTCTTTGATTCCAAACCTAAGAGTAGTATAACAATACAATGGCATATATTGATTTTCAATTTTGCATCTTTTTAAAAATATCAAATAATTTTTGATATTAAAAAATAAAAAAAGTGCATACATTCATAGTTTCCTTTATATCATGGACAAAAAGCCTACATGGTATGTAACTCTAGTATGGCGCGTCGTGTGGTTGGTTCTCGGGTTGTTAAGCCGTAGTCTAAGTTCGAAAGTCTTGACGTTTTCAGGAGAAAATCTTCAAATATTTTTAGAAAATTTCCTTCTAAAGATTCTAGAAAAATTTAGATTTTCTTCCAAAGATTGTAGACGAAACGTCAAGAGCTTCCGAACTTCGATCACGGCCTAACAACCTGAGAACCAACCACACGATGCACCATAATACCGACCGCGAAAATGTTCGCATCCATTTGGAACTCCATTTCTTTAAGAGCACCTAAACAAGATCGTAAAAGGTAAATTGGTACAAAAGAACTTTAAAAGAAGTTTCTTGAACGATGTGTACTCGACAAGTAGCAATAAAAATACACAACATTTGTTAATCTATCACCGTTTTGTAATCACAGCAAGTATTTCATTGCTATTTCAATGTGAGATGCAAAAGAAAAGCAGCCACCCACCTAGTTCTTTAATTTCATTCATACAAAATGTGAGATTTGAAGGAAACTATGACAAAAATAATAAATTCTCCAAGAGAATGGTTTATTTAAGTAAAATGTGAATGAAAAAACTGAATCATAATACTCGATCTTCAGTTTTGTAACATAACTCCTATAAACCAAAACGGCGTCAGCTTGAAATCAAGCGGTGCGGTTTCAACAAGTCGGCGCCACACTTCACACAGCTAAAAGCTCTAGAACCTTAGTCCCTTAGCAAATTATCAAACTTTTCAGTGTTTAAGAAATCAAAAAGTATGATAAGAGATTAGGAAAATCGACACAAAATACTAAAAAAGTTTTAAGTAATGATGCCAATTTTAAAAATAAAAGATAATCAAAACTGAACTGGACTAATTTTCATACGTCAAAAGCACAAAGTGCAATTGTATTAAATGAAAAGAGAACCGTGGGAAACTATATGAACCTCAACGGCCGTTTGCATACTGCTGAAGTAAGTAACCAGAACGCAGAGATTACGATAAGCATATTTGTATGTGATAAGGATGTGCCGTCTTCTGGTTTCAACTGACGACATTCGTCGTTTTATATTAAGAAAAAGCTGATATGAGCTTGTTAAATATTTTTATATCTACTTTCCATACATTGACAATAATTATGAGCTTTCTGCCTTCTTAGACAATTGTTGAAGACATGGGCGGTTGGTATCGGACAATTTAAACTCTACAAAGTCTCATCAAAAAAATATAAAAACTGAAAATTGCTAACAAAATCGTGTGGAAACAACTAGAATAACACAAATTTAAACTGTTAATGTTACAAAAAGTACAGCTAATAATATAAATGAGGAGGAAGAGTAAGCAAGATTCCAAACAATATTCTAAACGATATTGTCAACGTTTTGGAAGATGATGTACATAGATCCAACGGTATGACCTACACAATTTGGAAACAAACCCCGTAAAGGTGCGTTTTAAAAAAATTCGCCATTATTTTGAAAGCATTCCTTAATATTCTTACAGAATGACTAATTCCAAATTTTGTACACAACCGCAATTCACGGTCATCCCGTGTAATATCCGTGTCGTTTTACTTAAAATTCATTAGCCATGTCCTTTATCTAATCTTTAGACGAAAATAAGTCCCTCAAAAGCTATCAATTTATTGCGACCTCTATACTAAATTCATCTAAAAGATGTATTCCAATCATCGGTTTTGTGTTTATTTGCAATAAAACTTTAATCGTTTCTGGTTGCACTCATGCAGTGTTACACTGTTAGATAATAGCCACTTCCTTTGATATAACGCTCAATTAGAATCATATTAGGCATAATTAACCGATTAGTGGTAACGCATTTCTGGAAGTTTCTTTTAACAATTTCAGTTCTTTCGCTTTCTCCAATGCAGGTTTTTGTCAAAAATAGGGGCTAGTCTAGAAACAGGTTTTAAAGGTCGGGCCCAATACCTACACGCAACTGGATTAGGATTTAACAATCGTATCCGCATTCGCAACCTCACCTGCTTTTGAAGGAACAACAGAAATACGAATAAAATAGGGACACTTTCACAACATCCGGATTGTTCTATGGAAAAAGATACATGGCCGTTATAAATAATATAGACAAATTAATGAACGTTACTGTAGTTCATTGCATAAAATTTTCAACGTATTTCTACGTTGTAATATTCTTAAATAGCCAATATTTTTTCCTACCTTTTTAGCAGTTATTAAAATAATAAAAATTGACAATTGCGAAGATAAAGCGAGAATAAGAAAAGGGACATATATATATATATATATATATTAGCAATTAACGAATGTAAAAAGATGTGTACCGGCATTAAAGTCAACGGAGAAAGGATACAAATTTTGAGATTCGCAGATAACATTGTTGTTTCGGCCTCAGATGAACGAAACTTAAAAAGGACATGGAGAGTATTCTAAAAGAGCAATATAAACTAGAAATAAATAAAACAAAAACTGTAGTAATGGTATGCTCTAAAGAACCTGAGGAAATTAGAATTAAAATAAGACGAAACTCTAAAACAGATTAAATCTTATAAATACCTAGGTAGCAAAATCTCAGTAGATAGAAGAAGTACAGAAGATGTAAAAAGCAGAATTAGAGAAGCAAAAATGATGTTTGATAACAAAAGTAAACTATTAACATCAAGGAACATTAGTCTGAAAACAAGAGTTAGGCTAGTAAAAACATGCATCTGGAGCGTAGCACTCTATGGGTCCGAGTGCGTGGACATTGGGAAAGAGAAAAGAATAGGCACTAGAGGTCTTAGAGATGTGGCTATGGAAATTAAATGGCCGAACAGAATGACGAATGGAGAGGTACTTGATCGAATAGGAGAGCAAAGAAGCATAATAAAAGTACTAATAGAAGACACAGATGGAATGGACATCTGTATAGAAACAATCAATTTGTAGTAAACATTATAGAAGGATTGATAATGGGTAAAAAAGCCTGGGTAGTCCTCGTCTCAAGTTTACAAAGCAGGTAATGAAGAATGTCGATGCGGAGAATTACGCAAAATTCAAAAATCTACCCGTGACAAAGTAAAATGGAAAGCTGCCGACCGATCCAAAGATTGCAGAATAGAAGAAAGAAGCATAAAATGATATGATCATAGTTTCTTAATACTCTAAGCATCGTAGTACACAAACAAGAAACCGAAAATGTTAGATAATAATTATTTTTCGATTATAGATCTTACCCCACCTAAACTAATTAAAAGATCTTCCTTTTTTTGTGATCTTAGTCCATTTGTTATACATGAATTAACATCACAATTTATATATTTTTTCCTAGAGTTCATCAAAATAAACAAACAGATATCAAAGTACCTTAAAATCTTCCATAATATCAGTAATAACTGTTACCATGGATGATCTGAAAAGCAACAAAATTAAAAAGAAAATGAAGCAGGCTGAATTCTTGTCAAATATAATTAAAATATAGACCTAAAGACGTCTATACAATATTTACATTTACCTTAACTAATTGAAAAAAAATGGTAAAAAAGATTTGGATAAGACTCAAAATAGTAATAGATTCTAAAATAAGTAATTTATAAGATTTTTGAAATAAATAAAAAATAATATTAATAAAAATAACGGAAATAAAGCGCCAGGTAAACACCACATCTCAGCAGAGCTGCTAAAGCAGAAGTTAAGATTCTTGAAAAAAATATGGCTAATTCAAGTACGAAAGAACGAAGAAATGCCACGAAGGAAACCGCATAGGAATTGTGTGCTCTATACATAAAAAAGAATAAATCAGTATGGTATACTACAAGAGAATCTACCATCTCAATACAATATACAATACTCGTGCCAAATTAAAATCCTTTTGTGTAAAACAGATTAGGGAACTATAAAGATAATTTCAAGAAATAAAGATGCATAACCTCATCAGACCTTCAGTATACGTCAAATAACAGAAAAGGTAAGTGAGCGAGGAATTCACCTATACGATACTTTCGTATATTACGAATTAGCGCATGGCAGTGTGAGACATGCGGCAGTAAAACGAGCAAGAAATATTTGGAGTATCACAAAAACTAAGATCCCATCCAAATGATTATCAAAAATATGTTCTATAAGTGTGAGAGGATAGAACTCACAAACCATTGCTACTATAAGATTGGCTAAAGATTTGCTTAAGATCAAAAATGACATGTTTTTTTTGTTATTTCATGTTGCAACTGTAGTCCACATATCTCAATTACTTTTCAGGTTAGCTGACACTGATTACGAGATTACGAACAGTGAACTTCGGATTTTGTTACATTATTGGAAGAAAGATCTGACCACAAGAGATGCTTCCAAGGCAGTTTGTGAAGTTGAAGGCGAACTAATAGTTGCTCAACGAAGAGTGGCCTTATGCATCAAGCGCTTCAACAAAAGATTTTTATCTTGAAGACGAGCCTCGTTCCCGCCAACGATCAAAGTTAAACAACGAAGAATTTGTTGGACAGAGTTGCATCTGGCAACAGTTCTTGGGGTCTAATCTCATCAAACTGTGCTCAACCACTTGCATCAACTTGACTTCATTCGCAAAAAGCGAATCGATTAGCTCAACAACTCGCTGAACGGTCGTTTCAGGGAGCGAATTGTGACGTCGGACGAAAAGTGGGCCATCTGTTCAATCACAATGAACAAAATCGACCATCAGTTCTACGTCAAAACCATTTCGGGTCGAGGATCATGTATGGTGGAATTTTGAAGGAGTTTTGCATTTTGAACTTGTGCTGAACGATCATCAACGACGATTTTTATTTCCAGCAATTAAACCGTGTCCACAAACCGAGAGAAAAATACCAAAGTAGGGTCCGACAAAAGCGCGCTTATTGTTTTTGAATAAATTCACACATAAAAATGTAGTTTTTGATATTGAGCACGAACTGTTTGGCAAGACTAAAAATAAGAAGTGCTGTAACTCATACCCTTCAATATGGTGCTGTATACATTCATACAAATCCATCAAGAATGAGAACCAGATCCTAGGATATTCAGACAGTATAATTATGATTAGTGCTAATGATTGGAATGTAATTTAAGCATATACAACACTAAAAGAGAACTCGGAAAAGTAAGGATAAAATTTACTAAAAAATACATAAGAACATCAAGTCGGAGCAAAGGAAACCACTAGATCAAAAGACAAAAAAAAATAACTGGCATTCATGATGAATAAAAGTAACGATATAACTAGAGATATTAAAGCCAGGATATTTACAGTTAAAGACCCATTTCGCCATGGTATCTAAAAGACAAAACTACAACTATATAATACAATAATACTTCAACTAATATGTGGATGCTATTCATGGACACTAATAAAGAGGAGAAACAGCAACTAAAGGTTAATTAAAAAAAAAACTATATAGGATTCTTAGTTCAGACAGGGCAGAAGTGAAACAAAGGTAACGAAGAAATATGAAGACTTTAATTTAAAAAAATAGTAAATATGATTAAATTCGTCCAAGCCATGTATAACGGAAAATAAATAAATAGCATGTAATTTCCATTACTTCAAATTATTCTGCAACGAACTTTCAAAAATTTATTTCCACGCACTCAACTTTGACGTCGCGAAGCACTAAGTAGAAATGCTCTTTAAAAAGCCTCGCAATGCTGTCGCAACGCCACGTTTCCTAGGGCCGCACGTGGAACTGATAACTCTGAATTGCAAATTTGTACAGCACTGCCTCAACCCGCACAAATAATAGAATATTCCTTCACAGATTATTTTATTCTAATGTACAGAGATTAGACAGTAACAAGCTTTTTCCAACATTGGCGGAATGACAACTAAGATATAAATAATGTAATTAGATATCTGATGGCGTCATTTATAACTAGAAGTGTTAAAAAAATATGGCCTTTACACAATTTATGTACTTATTACAAAAAGATTTTCCATATTCATAGTGAAAAACTTTTCAAAGTATGTGACTTGCAAATTTATTTAAATGGCCACACGTCAAGGTTGTGGATCACAAAGAACATACTTTTCTAGTTATGTTAAAGTAAGTTCCACTCCAAAGGGAAAACCCTTGTTAATTCACCAAAATTATTCCAAATTTGTACCTGCATTCCGCGTTCTTTGTATCATCAAATATTTGCCAAGTAGTACTATAATCATATCTTAATACAATTACTTTACCCCCACCCCTTCTCAAAAATAAAAGATGTTAATTCTTTCTGCATCTTCTTCTTTTAAGTAGCCTGCTAGCCTGTTTTTAATCACACAGTCGTGCGGTACTATGAGCCATGTTGGGTGTTACCCCAGGTAGGTGGTTAGCCCAGTCTGTTAAGTTAGAAGGAGAGAACGTACTTCACAATCGCCAAAGGTGTTTGTATGACGACCGGAGAGCACTTTCTGCATCTTAAAAAAAATTGATTTTAAAAAAGGGATTACCGAAAGTTTTAACTCATCTGTTATACAAACGATGGTAGTTGTTTAGTACTTTGACGCTTTTAAGAGAGTTTTTTATAGAAGTGATTGTAGTACAAAAATGATGTTCGTTATCACTCGAAGAACATATTCTGCCCCCTCTCGTAACTCATATCTGTAACCCTCAGTACCCCTTGTTACAACCATTTGAATGTTTTTGTATGCTCATTTTCTAGCAATTATTCTGGTATAAATTTGTGTAATACTCATAACACTCAATATGACCCTACATTTTAGAACCCTTTAGCGCTTCAGGTTTGGAAGCATATTTTGAAACGCATGCGAGTGCCTCAAAATCGCGTTGCCAGATTATGGTATATCAAAATACATTTCAAAATTTACGACTTCAAAGAATGTAGAAAAGGAGCCGGGAGTGTTTTGAATACGTTGTAGCATATGTTATTAGAGTAAGAGAAGAACATGCCAAAATCATCCCTATGCAACAATTCTTGAGCTCACTAAGGGTATTCAAAAAGGTTGAACTTCTAATGATTGTAAAAAGGATACAGGGGTTGCAGGTGAGCTACGGCGGGTACAATACGCTCTCTAGGGGATAACGAACATTTGACCGCCTCAAGGCACTAAACAATATTAAAAATCTATTAAAGTTATTTAATGTAAAAAGTAAAACTTTCACCCATTTAAGTGATTTACATTTATCCTAAAGCACTTAGTACTGGTCCACTGATACTAGATAAAGTAACTTTTAGACCACATCGGAAGAACTACATTTTGGAGATTTTTCTACTAAGCAGAATAAATGCTGACATTTCCAAATATGGTCTAAAGATTTCAAATGATGTAATACTCGTCAAATTCCAAACTTTGATGCTTGTGCAGTAGCGAAAACCTTTTGACCTTCTGACTTACAAAAATAGATTTGTATATAATGTGAAATAAAAAAGGTTTCGCTGAGCTGCAAGGTTACAATCATTGTGCAAATCCAAATTGGCCATTTTTTATTTTCAAATAAGCACAGCAATAAATATAATAGCCTTATGTCGACCGTTACCAATTATGGTACACAAAAGTCCGCTGACGTTTCTTGACCCTTCATAACATAAACAGACAGGATGTAAAGTAGTCTGTTTCACCTTATTAATGGGCTGCGTCGGCACAGTCGTGTTTTTGCTGTACAATTACTTTAACTGTTTCCGGATTTTGATTGCATAACTTCTCTAACATCATTTAAAGGGCAGTTTCCTCACTCTCAATGTGAACCACTAATCCATAATCAATTATCAAAATTGGAAAAGAAATGAAAGTAGATTCTTTTCAGACTATGATAATCACTAAAATCCCTACAGTAACCAGTAGTAGTAACCGAAAACCACTGTTTAAAAAAACTTTTTCTCGCTCTCTGGATTTTGATTGAAGTTTTTTGCTTTTCTTTTCGATTTTTCTATAATTTTACCTAAAAATAAGAAATTGCTCAATTGAAACAAAGTGTCACTTTTCAGTTTAACTCCCCCACCCTTCCGCCCTTTCGTTTAAACTGCAAAAACACCACCATATTTACAAAACCATCCAATAGGAGCGTGGAAGGAATAATTTCATTTGAATACTGCTATTCCTAAACCGTACAAATTTGAACAGAGGTACCACTTCGAGTTGGCACCCTGAAATGTGTTTGTTACTGCAGTACTAGGGAGTTGCACATCTGCCACGAGCATTGCAACGCTACCACCAAGCGATGACCGAGCGCTTATTAAAGCTCCTCGTAACATTAACTTCACGAAGACGAATTTGATGAATAATCAGCCAAGCATGCAGCTTGCTCGGCAATTATGCCTTATCCTCCTCGGCACAGTTCATGCACAAGGTCACAGCACTTTAAAACCCCGGCGATTTAAAAAATTAAATGTCTGGGATTTGTAGGAGTATTCCCACGTTACGTTGCGGACCGCGTTGGCCAAGGCGCGTTGGTCAATGACTCGAACTGGCTGTTTATTCAATGGATGTGCGAGTTGGCGTAATTATTTGCTGATAGCGGCCCTGGTGCGAAATGCCCAAATCGGGCCGCCATTGCGGCCCGACTTAGGCAGCCCTTCGCTCCGGTACCACCCCAACATTTGCTTTGGTTCTTGCCGCCGCTATCCGAGCATATACAAACACCTGCCCACTCCTGGCCTTGAAACTCGGAACGGCTAAAGCACGTTTTATACACAACTTTAAATCCTGACATAAACAACGTGGTACTACAAACCAAATTGAGAAGCGAACAACCACTTAGCCGGCGACTGGCCGAATAACCGAAGACGAATTGCGACTTCGCTGTTAAAATCCCAAAGTCACGAATACCGTGACAATGTCAAGAAAAGTTTGGTAAACTTACCACTCAACTGTTGCTCGGCGACGTTTCAGGAATGTCTGAAGGGTCTAAAATGCGAACGGACAACAAAAGGCCGTACAGCTGAGAAGCCGGCTGTTTCCCCTTCTACCGGCCCGAGCAGCGTGGTTCTAATAATTCAAGACACCATGGATTCACTCAACAGTACTACCGAACATGCGTGCCTTCGATTCGAAGCGCAGAGACGGACTGAGCAGAATTTCTCGGCGGGGGCTCCTAAGGGACAACCGGTTTTTGAATGCGACCTTGTCATTTATTGCAATGCAGTTTTTCTTTGCAGTACTATATTACAGATGAATCGTCTTTGCAAACGACCACGCTATTAAATAACAATAACGCTAATATTCATTTTAATACTTTTTCTCCGAAAAATCAATTTTTAATTTAACATTGTAATTAACGTATAACAAAAATTACACAAAGTAGATAAATGAAAAATATCCTAGAAAGCCTTTTATTATTTTAATTGTATATTATTTCCATTATCATTTAATAATCAATTAGTTTGTGTCTAGATATCAAATAAAGTTTTGTAAAGACTAAACTACAAAAATTATTAATTATCTACAGTAATTATGAAAATCTTAATCTATTAATTATAAATTTTCTCATATCTTTTTGGGAAAAATTTTACTTTATCCACACATTCAATGGCCAATGAAAACATACGTATGTTCTTCCTAGATACTTGGCGAAATTGCACTGGGGAATAACTTGATTGTTAATTGCTGCTGAAACATATCTGTTCTTTTGTTTATAGAGCATTTTGTAGTTTGTTAGTTGTACTATTCACATTTAAGTCTATTTCCATAACATCAGTATCATCTGCAAATGTAGTCACTAAGACTTTGTTTGATTTGGCCATGTGATTAGTGTATAATGGGTAAAGCACCACCTAACACACTACCTTGTGGTACTACAGTTACAATCGGTTAAAGTGAGCAGGCATTTCTCAGACAGCTACAATTTGAGTAGATGATTGTATTATGCCAAACACGGTAATGCATGCGCTGAATCAAAGAACACGCTAGTGCACTTTTATGTCTTAAAGCAATTGTTTGTTTATGCCTGTAATTCTATGCGCCTGATAGATTATAAAATGTTTATTTAGAAAACCAAACTGATATTCAAGTTGTCTGTTATCGATCATTGGTTTAAGTCTATTCAACATTAGTTATTCAAACAGCTTTGAGAATACTGGTAACAAGGAAATTAACCTATACTACTATACACTGCAGTTTATTAGTTTCATTGTTGCTTTCGGTAGTTTTTTAACACCTTGCCATTAACTAGGTTAAAATCAGCTTAATTGAAACTGATGTTGGTACTGATCTTTTTCGTTACTTCTTTGAGGTCACTGGCTAGATGTCCTATGGCTGGAACGAGTTTTCTAAGTGTTCGCCAAAAATATCGGTTTTTTCTAGTTGCTTTTTGCCTAAGAACTTCCTTTTCGAATTGTTAATATCTGGGTGATTGGTCTTTTATTTTCTTGTTGGTCTTATAAAAAAAGTTTTATAAACTTTTTGAACTTTTTGTTTTATCATAAATAACAATCTAATGAAAATAATCTTATCGCTGAAATTAGTATTTTTTCATTTTTTTCATCTTTTTTCCTTTGTGATTACTTCCCGAATTTCTTACGATCACTTTGCTTCTTCTTATTCGTCAACAAAATATTCGACTTCTACCTCCAATTCTTTGAACGTTTTAAGAAAAACATTGAACTGAATATTCCTTTCTAAATAAACCAAAATTTTTTCCAATCGGTGTATCTGTTGGTCAAATTTATATTTCGTTCTGTTCTAATTATGCTTTCGCTAAGTGTCAAAAACATAGGGGGGAATTCACTACTGATCTTGATGTAATTTGACGAGATGATTTAATGCCAAAGTGTAATTTACAATATTGTGCACGTTAAAAAAGCCAAAAAAAAAACTTCGCTTAAAAACAAAATTGTCATTGGTTATTGCATTCCATTATTATTATCTTCTTAAAATGTCATTTCTAATTTTGTAAGGTCACATTTGTCATTGTTAAACAAACGGATTAGTTAGCTCACCAAGTTTTGTGCAGCTGTTAGGTAACTGAATTTGTTACTGAAACTCATCTTTCTTAAAATCCTTATAGTCCTTTGATGCCTGTTTATTGATGTTCCATCAATATCCAATAAACTTATATATATATATATATAATCAAAAGCCATTTACCTTATTGGTGTTGGCTTCCAATAAACTTATTGGATTCCATCTATAAATAAACAAGCATCAAATGACCCTAAGGATTTTAAGAAAAAGTCAGCTATGAACATGGATGTCAAAAATAAAGCCTGGCTTGGGGAAAATATTTTTACTGAGATTCTAAATAATTTGTTTTATTTTTACGTTTTATTAGTATCAATTCTTCTTCGTTTCATTCTCCCTTATGCCCTAGAGTGTCAGGTTCTCTATCCACCTCCGGAAACTGTCCCGGTTGACTGTCATTCTTTTAGTTGTTTTCCTTTTCGTTCTGCTTTCCTTTCTAGACTTTGCTCCCATGTTTTCTTTGATCTTTCTCTGCTTCTTGTTCCTTCTGCCCTTGCTTCCAATATTCCTTTTGTACCCACACCACTGAAATTGTTTTTTCTCCACTTCTTGCATTACCAATTCATAACCTAGTTCTTATCTAGTTACTGTGTTTCGTATGCAGTTTGTTTTGGTTCTCTCAACTAGTCTTCTTAGGAGTTTCATTTCACTCGCAGTTATTTTACTTCTGGTTTTGTCTTGTATGGTTCAGCTTTCAGCTCTATATGTTAATACTGATTTGTATATGCTTTTATATACTCTAACCTTTATTTGTGTGCTTACTTCCTTTTTTGTTATTATTGATTTATTTATCGAATAATACGCTTTGGTTGCTTTGTCTCTTATGTTTAGAATTATCTGTTCTATCGTTCCAGTTTTGTTTATTATAGTTCCTAAATATTCATATCTGTTAACCCATTCGAGCTCTTTCGTCTTGCATATTATTCTTGTGTTTTCGTTCGTATAATTGTTCTTGATTTTTATTATTTTACTCTTTTTTGTGTTTACTTTTATTCCTCTTCTGTCTATAGCTCTTTTTTGTCTTTGTCTATTGTTTGTTGTAGTTTTCTAGAGTTGAGTCTGTTAGCATTACTGTCAATTGTATGAATAAAACATATTATATATATATATATATATATATATATATATATATATATATATATATATGGGCTCTAAATTCCAATTTTTTACTTTCATATTGAATCGTAGATCTTTTGCTTCTTGAAAAATCTGGTTCATTACTATTAGAAAGAGTAGAAGTCTCAGTGAATCGCTTTGTTTAATTTCCTTTTCCTTCCTTTTAATGCGTATTTTTTCTTTTGCTTTAGCGTATACTCTTTCTGTTGTTGTAGCTGTCATGTTACTCCCCTAGTTCGGTTATGAATTTCCCCTTTCTAATATTTTTTCTGAGACTACTCTTAGTACAAATATATGATCTTGCGTCTGTCTTTGTGGTCTGTAAGCAGCTTGCTCTTCACATAGTTCTTCTTCCACTTGTTCTCGTATTCTTCTTTCTAGGATTCTTGAATATATCTTCTGTGTTATGAAGGAGAAGCGTATTGCCCTGTAATTGTCGCAATCATTTGTATCTTCTTTCTTATGTAGGAGTATTATTATATTTTCTTCTCAGTCGTCTGGTATTTTCCCCCCTTTCTCCAGGCTTGTTGACGTATATATTTTATCTATTTTAGGACTCTTCCTCCACCGTACTTCATCATTTCTGTACTTATGCTATCTCCGCCTTTCCTAGTTTTATACGTTTCACAACTTCTATCACTTCTTTCATTTCTGTGTCTCTTTCTTCTTCTTCTTCTTCTTCCTGTACTGCTTCTTTCTCTACTAATAATGTTGTTATTTTCCTTAAATCTTTTTTTATAATGCTCTCTCCATATCTCTAGAATTCTGCCTTCTTCTGTTTTCACGATGCTTTATTATTTCTTATGTTACATACCTGCCTTCCATATTTTCCTCTTAGTCATTAACTTTCCAAAACTTTTTCCATTGTTCTCGTTGAATTTCGTATCGAGTTCTTTTCCAAATTCTTACCGGGTTTCTTGTTTTTCCCTTAAAAAAGATTCTATGACTTCGTTTCTTTTGTTTACATAATGCTGTTTATCACAATATTTCTTTGTATATATCTTTTTCAAACTCTTCTTTTAATTTTTAGTTTCTCTTTTACTTCATCATTCCATCACCAAGTTCTTTTTTGGCTTTCCCTTACTACGACTTTTCCGCAAGTCTTTACTGCCTGTTCTACTATTTCTGTTTTTAGTATTGTCAATTTCCTTGCCATAGGTCAGTTATTTCCTTCTTCTGCTTCTTTCGTTTCCCATCCTTCTAGGGTCATTTCTTTTTTGGTATTTTCTTTGTTTTCTGGACTTTCTACTATAAAATCTGGTATCTGTTATTAGCAGGGTGTGGTCTATATGGAGTTCTGCTCCTCTTATTACTTTTACATCTAGTATGGCATATTCCGCTTCTCTTCCCACCGCTTCAAAAGTAGTTTCGTGTATTATCTTGTGATTAAAGGGGCTATTTCCAATTAACATTTGATTGGTAACGCAAAAATCTATCATTCTTCTTTCATTATTTTTAAGGACAGTTTCTTCTATATCCTGTCTTAGCATTCCAGTCCCCATTTATTAGTATGTGTCTGCTTATTTCTCTACCTTTATCTAATTTTATATGAAGTTCTTCGTAGAATGCCTCTTTTTTCTCTTCTGTTGAGTTTTTTGTGGGAGCGTATAGATTTGTATTATAGTTATTACTTCTTGTAGTTTTAGGTCCACAAACAATGTTCTTGCATTCACTGCTTCCCATTGTTTTATTCGTTGGACGACTTGTGCACTTAGTATTATGCCTATCACGTCCGTCCTGCGGATTCTGAGTATATAAGTTGATAACATTGATCCAACCGTTGTCTTCCGTTTCGTTTCTTTTTAATTTCGCTTATACCCAGTATTTTCATATTGTATTTGGCCATTTCTTCTAAAATTTGTACTTTCTTTTTATTTACATCATTTATATTCTATTTTATCCTTCGTTTCCTAGTATTCTGTCCGTTTCCAAGGCTACTGTTTGGTTTCTAAATCAACTGGTATCAGATTATACCCCCGATGCTGGGTCGCCAGAGCCCGTTTATTTTTTAGCAGGGTGTACCGGGCGATATTCGCCTCTCGTACAGATGTGGTTCACATTTGGGTCCTTAGATATTGTGAGACCCCTTATACCCCTTATTAGTATCAAAAAATGTTTACAATATTATACTAGAAATTTAACTATAAATTATATATAAATATACTGTAATACTATCACAGTGACTTTGATACAAATTAAGTAAAATTGCATATACAAAGTATTTCCTGAAACCGTTTGTGCGCCGGTTTTATAATTTAGCAGCCGATAAGACAAGATTTGAATACGTATGCGTGAGTGAGAACGACTTCACTGACTAGGCAACATCGTCGCAATTTACATCAAATTTTGTGCAAAACTATTCCCAAACCTTAAATTATCTTTCAAGAAAAAAGATGTTTCGGACCATCGACGAGATTCGTGATTCTAACACAGGACTTTGCAAAATGTTTTAAACGGTAAAAACGACGCTGTGAGAAGTATGTGAGATCCCAAGGTGCTTGATTTAAAGGGTACTGAGTCTTCGTACGATATATTTTGTATCTTATACAATTTTCACTAAATGTATAGATTTTTAATTATTGTAATGGTACCAAATACAAATAATTTCGGGGCCGATCATGTAAGTACCTACTACTAATAATGCTGAGGTTCTAACGTTCCGATTGGGGATATGACTTGCGAATTGAGAGATTAAGACTTTCATACGCTTGCTTTCAAGCATCATCTCTGATACGAAGCGATGTGATAAGCACTTAGGTGACCGCATTATTACCTCTTATTCAAAATGAACTCTTTGGGCTAGAAAGCCAAACGCCAGGCATCTGAGCCCAAGATTAAACCCGAACCCATCTGTACCGCAACCAAGCTAATAAATGGTTAAGATTTAAACTATAAATACTGCACAATTGTTGAATGATACCAAAAACACTGCTACTTTAATACAATAATAAAACAGAGATTAATCATGTGACAACGTAGAGGCCTAATATTAAAAAAATAGGTGTAACACTCTTTTTCATTAAAGTTGTTGTCATACCCTTAGCCAGAGCATTTGTGATTTTATGTGATTCGAGGTCACTTGAAATTAAGTTAACAATCGTTACACTTGTTTTTTTACACTATCAAGAAGAAAAAAAATTAAAACAGAACTGTCTTGTTGAGAATCTTTTGAGATTCTAATGGTTGTATTCGGAAATGATATAAATTACATACATTCGGTTATCCTTGAGTTTCAAGCAACAGGATAGCTAATTAATAAAAATGATTATAATATTAAATTAAATAAAAAACTACAAAAGTTTTGCAATTTGTACAATAAACCAATTTAAATTATGCTATATTGCATAGGAACGCATAGATAGCAAACACATTTCATCACGAGTATCGCCTTAGATGAGTTTTGCTTCTGCATAAATCGAATTGCTGACACAAAATATTTTATTAAATTATATTAAAATAATGGAAAATGTATTGAGGCTTCCCGGAGCTTTAGAATCATAGGCCTGAAGAATTTTACCCTCCTTACTTTATTCTCGATGGAACTGTGGGCAATTGATTCTTTGCTTTAATATAATTTCGATTCCGTTTTCTTTGCTCTACGCTAATGCACATTTATCATACTAGCACAAAATAAGATTTGGCTAAAAAATTTGTTGAAATTCGATGGTATTTCATAAAAGATAAATATTAAGGACACGACGTATCTACAGGAGCGAACTGCCTGTTACAACAAATATTTTTTTAGATATTTTGACTTAATTTTTATTTTAAATTACTCTGACGCAAGTTTCTTATTTATAACTGTGTAAAACATCTACCCTAGTCTGTTAAAGTATCAACATCTTTGACACACCCAAAGAATAAATTAGGCTCTTAAATATGCACAAGTTGCACTGTCGGATAGTTTTAAAGCTTTTCTATAAACCACCTTTCAGTAAAATACACCCAGCCATCTCCTCTACCAGACCTATCAACACAGGTGTTTCGCAGGGAAGCATCCTAGGACCTATCCTATTTAACATCTACCTTCAACACCACTGCAAACCTAGCATTATATGCAGATGACATCGTGCTGCTGACCAAAAATGAAAACCTGACAATGGCTATTGAACAGCTCCAAACCTCAATTAATACCTTAGCAAGATGGTTCAAGTCCTGGAACCTGACCATTAACCATTCCAAGTGCGCCGCTAAAATCTTCACTCTTAGACGAATCCCTAACCCGCCAACCCTGCACATTAATAATCACTTAATACCACGGAATAATGCTGCAGACCCCGTGAAATACTTAGGTATCTATCTGGATACTCGCCTCACATGGGATTTTCATATTAACAAAAAACTTAAAGAGGGTCATACTAGATTGGTACAACTCTATCCACTGATTAATAAGAAATCATCACTACAAGCCGAATGCGTCACCTTACTATACAAATCACTGATACGGCCATTAGTGTTATATGGATGCACCATTTGGGGGAATACCTCCCAAGCAAACATAAAGAGAATTCAAGTTTTGCAAAACAAAGTACTCAGAACGGCAGTTAATGCACCCTGGTATATAACAAACAGACAATTACACCTCGAACTTGGCATGGACACCATTCAAGAACAAATCAAAAATCTGACCAAAACATTCCACCTAAATTTTAATACTAGTGCGAGCGGAACTTATTACGAACTAGGACGAAAAGGAATCCACACGCGGCTAAAACGCAAACTTCCTCAAGACATTTATACGAACAGTAGTGATGAGGACTGCCAGTTATTAGTTAAACAGATATGATATTAGCATAAACAACTGTACCTATATGCTACTCTGTTATGCTACTCTTACTCTGAACCCTACTATGTATAACAATTATTTGTTGAGCTGGTATAACTTCTAATAAATAAAAAAACACCTTAAATTATTTAACACTCTATTGAGCAATATTTAATTGTTGTACAGTAAATTAAAAGGTTTTTATATGTCAAAATATAACAGAGGAATATATTATACATACATATTCACAGGTCAACATTTTTAGTAAATTTTAAATAAAATTAGGTTGCATTGTCTAGATTTTATCGTGTGCAATCATTATGTAAAAAAGAATGTACTATAACATAAATAATATACAAAAAATAATAGACATTTCAACATAGAACAATTGAATTAAGAAAACGAATAATAAGAAATCATTTCATGGAAAAAATTAAATAAAGGTATCTCAATTTAGCATGATTTCAAAAACTGCTATTGCACAATAAAAAATTAAAAATTATATAATTAAGATAAAAAGTATAGTATAACTTAATATTCGAATACTATAAAAATGAAATCTAAAGGTTAAAACTGGCAGGCATTAGAGGAAAGCGTTTGTTCAAGATACAGGGAAGCAGTTTTTCGGTTATAATTCCTCTTTAGAATATCTCTTCAAAATGTATTGTATTTACGCCACTTTGAATATTAAAATGAATCAGTGTATTATATTTTAAAGTCCAAAGTTCTAGGGTCGTGACGGCAGAACAGTGCTACGCTTAGTTCAGTCCAATGGAATTACTAAACTAAACAACACAAACAAAAAACAATATTTGAATTATATGTTATATAAAAATAGCGCAAAATATTGTGATTAAAAACAAAGAAAATAAAGGGTACAAAATACAAAAAATTATTTTGCAATACAATTAAGTCATTTGCTTAAAAAACTATGTATTTCAACGAAACCAATAACAGAGATAATAAAAAAAATTTAAATTTTCTGATTAAGAGTCAATTATTATTTGAAAAATGAAGTAATATGCGTTGCTCTTAGCATATATAAAAATAGACAAACATTTCGCATATGAAAATTCGAAAAAATGATCTAAAGCATAGCTGTACAAAAATAAAAGTAAAAAATATAGAAAAATAAATATACCGATTTTTAAAAGTCAATATAAAAGTAAAACTATACAAAAGCAACAGATACTAATTATCTATTACACAAAAGCAAAAGATGCAAAGGTACGAGCGATCCAAACAAAGAATACAAGAAAGTATTATATATCAATTACTTTAGATAATAAAAAAAGCAGATAAATTATAATGAAGAGTGCATAATAAAAAAGAAAAAATGGAAAAATGTTTAGAAGTTAAAAAGCAAGTGAGATGACACAAAAACACGAAAAGCAAACTCATGAAAACTAACAACATATAAAGTATAAAATCTAAAACAAAAAGGGCAAAAGGTAGTTAGAAAAGGTATATTCTATGTTCGTTTAGTAATAAAAAATACAATTTAGATACCTAGTAACTCAAAACATCAAATAAAAAATTATACAAAATGTACAAAAAGTTTCAATTTATTCTATATAACTAACACACTTTTTTCTAAGTATCTAGTAAATCAATATTAATATTAAAAGATAGCTATTATAAAGACAGGTTTAATGGGATTGCCATTAGAGTTTATGTTTAAATTTAGAAAAATTGTTTCAACGAAGGGGACCAATATTTCAAGACTCCATACAAAATATTCAACTAGCAATTGAACGTAACCGATTTTATATTACTAGAGCGCTTCGTGTACTACACAGTAGTGTGTGAAAAGCATTACATTTTACCTTTAATAAATGTGCTTTTTATATCCATGTGCTACATAAATTTGAATAAAAAGAAGTTGTACGTAATGATATTTTAAGGTATTTAAGCAATAACACTTTACTCCGCGAGGAGGTTATATTTTATGTTTATGATCTAGTTAATGCATGGGCAAATAAACTACTCAATGCAACTTTTGAATGCCAAAAGATGTTCTTTTATTTAAAGATTTTACAAGATTTTCTAAAACCACAGTTAATAAGTAACAGAATTTTCCGCGTTGGCGTAATTCAGCAAAACAAAATATTTTACCATTTTTTAAGTAAGGCGTTTTGGACTATCTCAATGAAATATTTTTTAGTAGAAAAATAAGCAGGAGTTCACCAAAATTGTTACCAATAAGTGCACCAGAGCCACGTAGAGATTTATTGAACCAACAGTTTATTGAATGAATGTTGAGGACTTAAGGCTCTAATTTGAGCTGCCGACTGCAGCATTACATCAGATTTCCGATAGTATTACAAAACGCCAATTGTCCATGTCATTTGTTTTCAAATTACGCTATATACTTTATATTTGCTAATATAACATGACTGATTACAATTATTTTATTTTATTTTATTTTATTAAAATGCAGTGCAATATCAAGAACACCTTGTATATCAATTACTACTAATACCAAAAATAATAATAAAATAAGAGACAGCAAACAGCAAAAGTAATAAAATTAAAAATGAAGTAAAGCAAGAAATAACAAAGCAGAATATAAAGAATCAATGAGTTTCCAAAAAATATAAAACGATAATGATTAATATAAAACAAAAAGTAAGAAATCCAGAACCCCATAAAAAAGAATTATAAAATCACAGAAATAATTTTAGGCTAATATGTTACTTAGAATATATACAAAATATAAGCCAAATCAAAATAAGATTAAATAAGCAAAAAAAATGATATAACACAGCTCTATAGGTTTTGTAGACCCATTGCTTCAAAAGTTTTTATTATTCTTTTCCACTTTAATCTGTCCTTGGCCTTCTGTTGCTATTCCTCCCCTCCCACCAGTAACAGGTCTTCTCTCACTGCTGCTAACCATCTTCTTCTTAGTCTTGCTCTCCGTTTTCCCCGTTTACCTACCTTAAGTATTTTCCCAACAAGTCTATTGTCCGGCATCCTTATCACATGACCTAACCACCTTAACCTTTGTGTTTGCCTTTTGTCCCATATTTGGTTTTCTATATAGTTTCATGTCGATAACAAGATCGACTCAGTAAACAACATGAAGCGAGGTTAAATATATGGGAGAGAAAAATACTATAAAAAATATACGAAGAAATAGAAGTAGAAGAAATGGGATGGAGTAGAAAAATAAATTGATAGAAGATATACAAGTGAAATATTTAAAAATATATTAAAGTAAAGAAAAAAATGGAATTATCTATGTTAAAACCAAAGTATAACAGAGTTAAAGAAAAATAAGCTCTAAACAAAATTAGAAAATAAAATTAAACGCTAAAATACAATATAGAATATGGACTAAAAAATAAAAAGCAAACCTAAACAGTTACACAAAAGGACGCATATTTGGCAAACACTAAAGTATTCTAGAATAACGCTAAATATGTTAAAATTTATAGGTTTAGTTAATCCATAGTTAGACTGTAATCATCTTTTTCTTTCTCCCCTTTCGGGTTTCTATTTGGTTACAACCATAAGTTTCGCAAAATCTAAAAGCAGCAATTAACATCACAAATAGAGAAAATTGAAGATATCAGTACTAATCATATTATTACCGATTTCAGTATAAAACTGCAAATTCGGTGCATAATTTTCAAATAAATTTAAAACGAGCCGTCAGTATCAAAATTTTATTTTCTAGAAGTAGCATCGTTTATAAAGTACGTTCTCTTTTAATTTTACACATAGACTTTCTGTGATAGGTTAATTATGTGTTAGACTGTAAAATAATTTAACAATAAGAAGTAATTCCACTAGACAGGCAATTAAAGAGGAACACAAGAACACAAATGCATATACCGCATATAGAATTCAACAATTTTGCAAGAAATTGCGTTTAAGGAAAAATAGAAAATTGCCAAGAAACCAAAATAATTCAATTGTGGATATATACGAGTGGCCAGATTAGTACAAAGTTTTGGTCTCTAGAAGAGATATTAAGGTACTTTTTTAAGACAATTATTCAACAATTGACACCCTTAAAACAGACTTGACCTATAAAACGAAAAATACTATTAATATATATACAGATATTTCAAAATAGTGTACAGATTTAAGATTTAACTACGAAAAATAAAACGCTGTCTATATATTTCAAGTTAAGAGTGTATAAATTACTTATTAGTAGTTAGTAGTGATATATGCCGTAGAAACACGGTGTCTCACAATCAAGGGCGGCGAACAGTACTGCAGAAGGTATTTTAACCAGTACAAATGTTTCACATATAGAGAATAAACTTAAATTACCAACTAGAGGCATTGTTTAAAATTCGAAGCATAACGAATGAAATTAAAAGTAAACGGATAAGTTGGTTAGGCCATTTTTGACGCACGGAAACGGCAAGAGTGGCAAAAGTCTTTAAAAAGAACCCAGAAGGCAAATGTACAAAAGGTATGAATGCGGGACTGGGATAAAAAAATAGTAAATAAAACCAAGAATTTGCAAAGACAACAAGAAAGAAAGAGCCGTACCCGAAGTAGTAAAAGAAGACAGTCTCGAGAATCTGTTCTAATGTTAGGGGAGCAGTTTAAAACCTCACAATCCTACAAAAGAGGCCAAGGCCTGTTATAAGCTAATATGTCAAAGAATAAGTAAGTAAGTATTTTCTTAAATGTTAACACTTTTTCTTTCTATGCATTATTTTTTACAAATTTTGTATCTTCTAAGAGAAATGCATCGTTTATTTGATCCTTTTGATACCTGTTGATACTACCTATGTTATTTGTAGCCTTTTTGTATTTAAAACCTTTTGCACATAATTATTTATTCTATTTTCTCATTAAAATCTTGTATTATCATAAACCTAGATTATTCTTTAGAATTTTTATAGATTCACTTAAAACTTTGTTATCAAATTCAATTTTCGCTTGCGTTCAGGATGAATAAATTCATATGGTCGTCTTATTTGAATGATTTGTCGGCTTAAAGTTGACTATATTATATTCAAAGATGTCTTGTAACCTAAAGGTAGCGGGTCTTTTTTAATTTTCGTTGTGATTTTTTTAAATATTCCCTTTGTATGTACACTTTCAATTATTAGTAAAACCTACATTAGACAGTTTGCGTAAGAAGCATCAATTATAAAAACATATTTACTTCACGTTTAAATGTAATTAGAGAAGAAAACATTTTCTTAGAAAGCATTATTGTACTGTCATTACGTCTTGGACAAAGAGCTTTAGTAATAATGTTATTCACGGTTTATCAATAGTTTTAGAACGCTTAATAATGCTTTTCTATTACCCAGAACAAAAATCAACGATTAGCAAATTCTTACTGACAATGAGATTTTTAAAATATCAAAAAAAAATATATAACAAAATAATAATTTTCACAATTTTGCAAAGTTTTGGATTTTTCAAATAGAAATTCATGATAAAATGCAAAATATCTACGTTAGTAGTAAACAATTGCTTTGTATTATTTAATTTCAAATTGGAACCGTACATTGTGCCATAGCAGCTTCTTTGTTACTTTATTTATTTGCATAGCGGTAAATGCTCTCTTTTAAAAATAGGCATTATCTGCAGAGTTCCTTGCTGGAAAAAGCCTGGTTCCATCTGATTTTAACGCTCATGCTGAAAAGGTATTAGACGCTCTACCTGCTGCATTGACGATTTCGTCGCTTGGGGCCTTCAAGGCCGACAAGTTTACACAGACAAATTTTGGCTTTGCAGGATTAAAGCAAACCGTACCATTTTCTCTTGTGAACAACGTCTTGAGTGCAGATAAAGTAATGTAAACTATTTATGCTAAGAAGAATATCTCAAATATTTAAATTTGCATTTGCATTAAAATGCAACTAACTTAATTAATTTCTATATTTACTATAAAGTTAATTAAGTTATTAAGAATTAAATATTTGTTTTTAGCATAAAGCTATAAGTTATAAGTTATAACGTTTAGTGGTAGTTTGGGTATAAAATGTATTCTTTAGTTCGTTATTTTGTAAAATCGACCAACCAATGTCATTGTTTAATCTTTTTTTATTTTGTTTCTTTTTTCTTTAATATTAAGATTGTTTAGTTCCTTTTTGTTATTTAAATTAATTATTCATTTGTTATATGTATACCTTTCTTACAACTTTCTCGTTTACTTTAACTTCAAAAAGAGTACAAGATATATTTGTTATTAAACAGTATGCACTACAAATTTGTCTCTCAAATACACCTGTTTTAATATAAAACTTTTCTTAATATCATACATTGCTGTTTAAAAATACGCGTTTCCCATTTTTTGCTTCTACTTTTATATTGGCAGTAATGAACATGTTTAAGATTGTTTCTTTTCCATTATCATCTTAGAAGAGTTATTCTTCCATTTGCTCCGCGCGACCGATAGACTTGTCTGAAGCCTTACTTTTATTTTTTGTTGTTCTGGTGTTAATGTTTAATCAGCTGAAATTTAAACACTGACTAAGGAACGTAAAATGTTTTCCATGCGGCTGTAAAGTAATAACAAGGGAATGGTAGCCAGAGGCTTAAATGTGGGTGGGCAGGCATCGAGTAGAGGATGCTGAAGGCTCAGTTTACCTGTTTTCAGAGGCCTTAACCCTAGATCACTTTACGCCGAGGGTTGGACCTCTGTTCCTGGAACTGGCGCAGGCGCCCGGAAACATGCACAGCTTGACAGAATTTATAAATGATGAATGGCTGAATATCGTTGTTGAAAATATATTAAGTAATTTTTATTACTACAGGTAATAACAGCTACATTGTGATCTATTTAACCATACACATTACATTTTAATAAAATTATTAGCACCCTAACAAAATCACAAATAGTGTCGGAAACAAAATATAGGACTAAATATGCACACAAAAAACAGCTCAAATGACTAGCTATTATCGGTTTAATGAAGTAGCCGTGTTAATCAACTTATTCGAACAGTAATTCTTATTCAACACTACTGTTAAGTCAAAATTATATTACTTAATAACCGCATAATTACTGCCCTCAAAGAAATGCAATATGGCATAAGCGATGGCGATACATTGCGACAAGTCCAAGCTGCACTATATCCGGCAAAACGACCTTTTTATAGGCAGTTGCAGTATTAAGTAGTGTTCGGATAAAATAGTTCCTGTACTAACAAATAATTGTCCTCATTATACGATCTTTTTCACGTGGTATAGAAAGTTCCAAAAACGACATTTTAGCTCTGAAGTCGGATCCCCACTCTTGTCTGACTGGAAGATAAACATCCCCGCTAAAACGTTTGGACCTTCCTATACCGGAAATTCATAAATTTTAGCATGATTATCTTCAAGCGATGATAGTTTCCTTCCTTGGGGTAACCCATATCTTAATGTAACTTATGATACTTAGTAAGACATGCTCAGTAAGTTTGAAAATAAAATATCTTGTCATGTCAAGAACGTTGCAACAAATGACCTGACTTTATCTTTATGATGTAACGAACAGGCTA
Organism: Sinelater perroti; assembly: GCA_036346155.1. NCBI lineage: Eukaryota > Metazoa > Arthropoda > Insecta > Coleoptera > Elateridae > Sinelater > Sinelater perroti. Next base: position 12,247,448 of record JARFIY010000359.1, on the reverse strand, counting down.
AAAGAGAAACGGTTTTTCAACGGTGAGGACCATCCAATCGCATGGGATGACGAAGTCGTCCAGATCCCTGACGAAACGTAGAAGGGTTGGTTCGCCGACTAATGTAGAAGTATACACAGTGTGGTGGAAAATATGTTTAAAATTATAAATATTAAAGGTGCATTATAAAACTTTCCTAGTAAGTTCTTCTTTCTCTTTAACTAAGTTTGGGATCGTTACTGCAACTTTCACTTTGTTAACAGATGAGCAAACGGTAATGTAACAATCTCCAAAATTTTTCAGCCACGATATTTTTCTCTCCTTTAATTTTACTTTTTATTATGATCTGTAGGATACTATATCTCTCATGTTGAAGTAAATGCCCTAAATATTTCAGCTTTCTTCTTTTAACGTACAGTAATAATTTCAGTTCTTAACCTATTCTCGCAAGCATCTCCTAGTATTGTATTCAACGGGTACAAGAAATCTTCAATATGCACTTGTAAATCCACATTTCAAAAACTTCCAAATATTCTGCTGACAATTTATTAAGTGTCTATGCCTCAGATGTACACAACAAGATGGAAATATGTAACAAAGTCTTAAACATAATTGTAACTGCAGATTTAGATTTTTGTTACCTAACAAATTTTTAATTTTTATAAAAGCTTGCCGTGCTCGTTCAGTCATCAGCAGCTTATTCAGTCCATCATCGAACGTAAGTCTCCCTCAAGTTGTTCCATTCTTCTCTATTGTGTGTTTTCCTCATCCAATCTTGTCCTGCTATTCTTTTTATGTCGTCTGTCCACCTGGTCTGCGATCTACCTCTTCTTCTTCTTCTTCTTCTTGTCGTGCCTTCTCTTAATAGAGGTTGGCGATTACATTGGCAAATGTTTCTCTTTCTGCAGCTGCTCTAAATATTTGTTGAACATTCATGCCTGTCCACTGCCTTATATTCTTAAGCCAAGAAGTTTTCCTTCTACCCCTTCCGCGTTTGCCTTCAACCTTACCCTGTATGATAAGTTGGGGTAGGTTATATTTTTTATTTCTTATTAGGTGTCCCAAGTAGGCGGTTTTTCTTCTTTTTATGGTAGTTATAATTTCTCTATTACAGTTCATTCTTTGTAGTACCTCTTGGTTTGTAATCCTGGCTGTCCATGGGATTTTAAGTATTCGTCTCATCAACCACATTTCAAAGGCTTGCAGTTTGTCTATCTCGTGTTTATTTAGTGTCCAGACTTCCGTTCCATATAACAATATTGACCATATATAACTCTTTACCATTCTCCATCTGATTTGTAAATTTAGATTTTTATTTGTCAGGAGTGTTTTCATTTTATAAATCCTTGCCTAGCTATTTCTATTCTACTCCTTATTTCTATATTTGAGTTTAGATCTGAGTTTAACCAGCAACCTAAATATTTGAATTTTCCAACTTCTTCTAAAGCGTTGCCATCAATTGTAAAATTTATACCCCTCAGTTTTACTCACTTGCATGACTTTTGTTTTCTTAGTATTGATTGTTAGGCCCATTTGTAAACTTGCTTGTGTACTTTGTTAATTAGCTGTTGTAATGCTCTAGGGTTGTCTGCAATTAGTACGCTGTCATCCGCGTATCTTATGTTATTTATCGTTTCCCCGTTTATTTTTATTCCTAAATTGCAGTTGTGTAAGGCATTCTGAAAAACTACTTCCGAATAGAGATTAAATAACATTGGGGACAGTATGCAGCCTTGACGTACCCCGCGTTTAATTTCTACTTTGTTTGTTTCAGTGTCTTCTACCATTACTTTAGCACGTTGGTTCCAATAAAGATTTTTGATTAGTTTTATGTCTCTTTCGTCTAAGCCAATGTTTTCCCAACATTCTATGAGTTTGATGTGTCTTACTTTATCAAATGCTTTCCCATAATCGAGAAAGCACAGATACACATCTTTTTTCTGATCTCTACATTTCTGCATCATTACTTGTATGCAGAAGAGAACTTCACGCGTTCCCATTCCATTTCTGAAGCCGAATTGGTTGTCACTCACTACTTCTTCACATTTTCTATATATTCGGTTTTGCATTATCTTCAAGAGTATTTTAAGGGCATGGCTCATGAGACTTATTAATCTGTAATCATTGCAAGATTTCGCATTTGCATTCTTAGGCAAAGTAATAAATGTTTCATATATTTTATTATACAAATCAACTAGTATCTTTAGGTTGTCTTCGTTTATTAGTTTAATTAGTTTCATATATATGTTATCCGGTCCTGGGGTTTTTCCTATTTTTATTTGGTGTATTTCATTCTCTACTTCTCGCTTTAGAATTGTGGATCCTTTTTGTTCTTCTCCTCTGTTTTGTATAATTGTTTCTGGTCTCTCGTCGTCAAACAATTTTTCTATATATCGTTCCCAGATTCTTATTTTCTCAGTTTCGTCCATTATTATTTTGTTGCTGTCATCTGTTATCATCATTTGTGTTTTCTTTCTGTTGGTGCCGACAACTTCTTTTATTTTCTTATATAAACCAAACATGTTGTGTTGTTCGTTCAAGCTTTCTATTTCTGTACATCTGTCGCACATCCATTTTTCTTTTGCTTCTTTAATTTTAATTTGTATAATTCTATTTATTTGTTTGTATTCTGTTTCATTGTTATTTTTGACAATTCTCCGTCTATTCATTAGGTCTAATATTTCTTTCGTCATCCACTTTTGTTTAAAGTTCTCTTCTCCTTTGAATTTCAGACTTTCGTTTCCAACTGTTGTATCGTTGTTTTCAATTTTTGCCATAAATCATCAATATCTTCTTGTGTGCTCCCTGTTGTTTGTGAGCCATCACTTATCAAACTTGCTATTTCTTTATTTATATTATTTATTACTTGTATTTTTGTTTCTGCATTTCGGAGTTTATCCACGTTTAGTTTTTGTTTGTTTTCTTCTTCTTGATAATTTTTTCAGTCTGACTCGCATTTTGATGATTATGGGGTTATGATCTGATCCAATGTCTGTGCCGGTATGTCTTGGTACTTAGTATATTGCTACGATATCTTTTATTTATAAGCACATAGTCGATTTGATTTCTAACTATGTTGTCCTTCCTGTTTTGAGGAGAAGTCCAAGTATATAGTCTGCGAATTGGCAGTTTGAACCATGAGTTGCTTATTACGTAATTTTCCTCTTGGCAGAATTGGATTAGCCGATCTCCTCGTTCGTTTCTTTCTCCTATGCTGTATTTACCTACAATGTCATTGACTTCCCACTTCCAATTTTTGCGTTCAGATCACCCATTATGATGTTTATATCTTGTTTTTTTGTCAAACGTGTCATGTCTCTGATTTGCGAGTAAAATTCTTCAACTTCAGCATTAGATCTTTTCGTTGTTGGAGCGTATACTTGAATGATATTTATGTTGACAGGATTGCCTTTCAACTGTAAGAGCATGACTCTGTCAGAGTATGGTATAAAATTTTGGACATGTTGCTTTAGTTTACTGTCTATTATAATTGCTACTCCATTTGTATGTTTGTCTTGATTTCCTGAGTAATATATGGTTTTGTCATCAGATATTAGAATTCCGGAATCAGGCCATCGTACTTCACTGATTCCTAAAATTTGTAAATTTATTCTTTTCATCTCCTGGATGAGATTTGCTAATTTTCCAGATGAATATAGGCTACGGACGTTCCATGTGCCTATTTTAATGGTTGAATTAATATTTTTCCACTCGGGGATTCTTAGCACCCCCTGGTTACTTAAAACCTGCCGAGGACTGGGGGCCCTAATTAAGTTTCGTGCTGCCATGTAATTTTCTTGGATCTACCTCTACCTCTTTTAATTTCTCGAGATCTCCATTCTATGATCTACGCGTCCATCTTGCATTCTTCCTACATGCCCAGCTCAGTTCATCGTGTTTCTCTCCGTGGACCTTTGTGTAACTTGGAGATTGTGCACGATATTTTTATTGCGGGCCCAAGTCTGTGCTATACGTTAGAACCGGCAACACGTATTGATCAAAAATCTTTGCTTTCAGTGTATTTGGGATTTTTGACTGGAATATAGTTTTCCGAACGCCGACCAGGCCAGTGATCTTCTTCTATGTAGGTCTGTTGTCAGATTGTTCTTTAAAAGTTGTATGTTTTGTCCTAGATTATTATTTCTGAGAAACAGTCCTATTGATTATCAACCGCAGCAGAGCAATTCCTATAACAATCTATGGTTGTACTTTTTTATGTTAGTTGCTATTCAATACTGATCACTAGCTTATACAATTTTGCTCAACAAGTGATACATATCTCGTTCAGATCCGTCTAAAAGAACTATATCATCTGCGTACCTCAGATTAATTATTATTTGTGCTAAACTGACGCCTATATCACCTCTTCTTTAAATATACTCAAAGTATAAATTAAATAGTATAGCAAAAAGAATAGACTCTTGCCTTTTTCCTTTATGAATCTTTATAGAATCTCACATTTTGTTGTCAATTTCGATGCACGCCTTTTGATTCCAAATAAGATTTCCAAACAATCTGATATTTTTGAGTCTAAACCAATTTCTGGTGGGGTTTTATTAGTTTTGAATGTTTTGCATTGTTAAAGGTCTTGTTGTAGTCTATAAAGCATTTAATTGAAATTTTTTAACGGGTAGATCAATAGATCTCTACTAGTTGAGATAACTCTAGAGTCTTGTACGCATGAGTACTTCTTTTTTCCAGTTTCTATTAAAATCGACGGATGTATGTACACCCGACTAACATAATACATATAAAATTTAAAAGTAAAAAAAATACTAAAGATAATTAAGTGTAGGTTAACACAAATGAAGTTAATATAGAACAGAAAGATCAGCATTTTCAAGGATAATTTAAAGAAACAAATAAATATATAGCACATAAAAATTTGCTTTCAATTTTTTTCTTGATAATTTATGTGGTGCTTTGTATAGTTTTCTTTGTTTTTTTCTGTTTATATTACTCCTATGAAGTCTACTACCTGCCATTAAAAATATAAAGTCCAAGTCTTTTTTATATCTCTATTTGTCTTGGTTCTTCCAGTACTATTTAACTCTATTCAAACTGTTGTTTATATTTTATTTATTGGCCACCCATATTTTTAATCTTTTCATCAAATTTTCAAAAGCTCTATCTTCATTTTTCCAATACTTCCTCATTGCAGTCGTATCTAAATAAATAAAATTATTAACCTTTAAGATATCATATACAAAAGTCATCAAAACTGAAAGACTTTAGAAATTACTATGTTTTTAATACAAGATATGTTTTCTCTCTTTGGATATGACCTCAAGTCATTTTCAAATAATTTTTGATTTATATTCAACAAATGATTCAATGCTGTTAATATCTTTCTGAAAAGTTAAGCTTTATCATCAAAATAAATTTGTAATAAGTATGATCTGGGGGGAAATGCGGATAAAACATTTTCATCCACCCAATTTCCACATATTTCTGTTGTGCGATTTGTACATACACGAGTTGTAATGACCAAAGATGAACGTTTTTACCGCAAGCTTTTTTCAGTCAAGTTGCTAACAATAATCTTCAGCTGTAATCGTTTGAATTTTCCTAACAGCTAAAAATGATTTACCTCTTGAAAATTCCACCATACACTAAATAACATTTTCACTTAATAAAGATCAACTGTAGACTGTAGTGCCACTTCCGGGGTCCAAGATGTTTTTCTATTATATTCATTTTTTATCTTTAGTAACATGTGGTTCCAGGAATGACGCTTGGAGATTACAAGAGTGCAATGATATGCCTATATCAACGCGACGATATGTTACGCTACTTCTTCCAGTTGATTCAAATGTCTTTGAACGCTCATATAACTTTCATCTAAATGTTTTCAAGCTTGCAATTTGTAGTGAAGGGATTATTTTCTCTTAAAGATTTCAAAATGAGAAAGCTGCACTGTTTTTAAGATAGTTATTGTTTCTAAATTTTTTAGACTATCTCCCTTCATTCTTTCATTTAAATCACTTCCGTACGCACGTTGGATTCTAGCGGTTTCACTTATTGAGCATTTTGCTGACCCCTATCGGTTCGACGGTTAAAGCATAATGTAGCCAAAGATAACAAATTTTTCTCACTTGAAAGTGGTCGTACTAAGTGATATGTCAAAATGCTTTTCTATTTATTGATGGGTCATATATTTATCAGACTTGAGCATCTTCCTATCAGCAACAATGTTTTCCTCCGTAACAAACGAAATTTGACCTCAAAGTATCTTCCACTCAAAATTATTTCTCTGCAACTCCCGACACTACCTGAATATGATTATACTATAAGAACAATAATGTTCTTTGTGTCATAAGAATAAAGCTGCGTTTCGTCACCTGTTGCAGTGCTGTGGGCATACCGAAATGTTCTATTTTCAAACCGATCGAGTATTTCGTACTGTCATGAAACGTGTCTATCTACTTAATGGTTAAGACAACCGTATCCAAAGGAAACTTAGTTGAATATAATCATTCACAATGGTGTGACTTTCCGGTGCAGGAATGTCCAAATACTCTTCTATTTCACGATAGGTCATGTATCTGTTGAACTCGAGCATCTTCATGACAACAGCAATATTTTCCTCCATGATGGATAGAGATGACAGTTTGATTTCAGATTAAAGTTTTCTTTTTGAAACTCCTTATACCATATGAATATGATCTCTTACTGTAAAAGCCATTTCCCCCAAACACTGTTCAACACTTAAAACGCATCCAAAGTTATTGTATTCTAAGACAAAATTGTTAGTTTTCACTCCCATAGTTTAAGAGCAACATCCAGCGGTCGTCCTATGGGCTGCAGTGTAGGTTTGAACTTGTCTCAACATAAAGTGCGACCATCGCTTAAGCTGTATTGCAAAATTTTCTGTACATTTATTTATTTACATTCAAACAATCTTCTCTGCTGTATCAAATCTTTTCTGTTTTCCTTCACTTTTATTTCAAAGTGCAAAAAAGTCAAAGGCCAAATCAAAAAGTGTAAATTTATAGTAGAATTCAGAAATCGATGTACAATAAATGAAGAATAAACTAAAGTATTTTACCTTTTGCTGCTCGCAACTTTTCATCAAACTTGTTCTCAAAAGCCAATGCATTAACGCATTAGAATTGCTTAATCAACATTTGGTCTCATAAAACAAATCCTTTATCACCAAAGCAAGTCAGTATTGATTCAATGTCAAAACTTAATTTTGGTGCTTGATAAATTTGGTGATTTTTGTTTCATTTCATGCTGGAAACTCATGTTCTACTACTAGTATGTTATTCATATTTGGACAATTTTCATATGATTCATTGGGCATTTTTGATAGATTGTTAACGAATGGAGTTCAAAACTTTCCCAACAAAAGCTGTAATATCACAAACATTGTTAAAGGTCGTCAAGAATCTTTTCAAGATATTAGATAACGCTTGTCTTTATTATAATATTACTGTACATTTGATTTAAATAAATGATTTAAACAGGAGTAAAGTCAAGCTTTAACATAAGTTCTCTAAAATTACAGCAGTTCCATTACAACTCTGACCTAGCTCTGAGGCTACCTGTTCCTCAAATAAACCAAAAATATACCGACGTTTTTGTCCCTATCATGAACTAAAAAAAGTGTTTCTACACATTTACCAAACAAGTCTTTGAAAAAACTTTGAAAGAAAACTGAAACAAGAACAGAACAGTGAATGAAACCCATTATAAAACATAAAATTTAAATTTAATCTAAATCTAGCTACAGAAATTCTGGTTAAAAGAATTTTCTCCTCGTATTATTCAAAAAGCACCCAGAACATTTGTAATTTATAACAAAACATGGGGCCGGCGAAGAGATTGCTCTGTAAGCAATCCCAGAACGAACTTAAAAAAACCTTTCGATTTCGATTTCGAATTTCGGGAAAATTCGAAATCGAATATCTCGAAAATTATTTGACATAAAATTTTTTCGACTTCAGTTTCGACTTCACCGTAAAATTTCCAATAATAATCACAATTAAAATCGTAATGTCGAAATTTTCCCGAAATTCGAAGTCGAATGTCTCGAAAACTATTCGATTTTAAAAAATCCATAATTTTCTGACAGCGACAGACAGACCGACAGACATATAGAATTCAGTAACGAACTTTTTAAGTTCGTTGAAAAAATTTTGTTTTTCAAACGTTTCAAGTATTTGCAAGTTTGAATCTCAAATCGAAACAAAATTTTGAACACAAAATCTCTGCTGCCTTAATTACAGTTGGGAATCCATTTAAAAACTTAAAAACACACAGAGCAAAATGCAGTTTTTTAGGCCCATGGTACCCGGCCGACTATTGCTGTTAAAGCAAATAATTTGCAATAGTTTTTGATTTCTTATGTCTGTGTATGTGGATATAGCTGTTTAAGAAATTTTGAACGCTCTTTTGCTTAAGCACTAAAACACTTTTTCAACTGTTGTCTCACAACCAACCTTAAAAACCCTCGATTCGGTCCTGGCGGTGCCATAGCAACCGTTTAACGGTTTTGGTCAGTTGTGAAGCGGCCGAACTTATGCAACCGGATGTATTCGCGTGCAAGGCCGACAGACAACGATAACACAAATAACTTATTTACAGCACATGTATTCAACAAATCGTACTTGCAAATAGAATTTTTATTTGTTGCTTTCATTATTCACACTTATTTGTAAACAGGTGATCGAAAAAACAGGGCTCGTCCGGGATTTGAACCCGGGACCTCTCGCACCCGAAGCGAGAATCATACCCCTAGACCAACGAGCCAACTTGATATAAGGTTTCCAATATTCAGTAATAAAGCACAGTATAAAATTATTATAATAATAATAAACGTTGCAAATTTAACCATATCATTATTTAATAACATACAAACTTAATAGTATAATAAAATAACAAACCAAAACATTTTTATTAAATGACTAAAAATGTGTTATACAAAAGTGATTATAAATTGTTGTTAATAAAACGTTTCTAGATTTGCAGTTCATTTAAAAACCTATATAAATTCATATTTCTTTAATCTGGACAAGGTGAGTTAAGTCGTTATGAATTATTATTATAAGAAGTTATACAGGAATAATAGTGAAGATGTCATGGGTACGACATTTTAGAATTGTTTTTGAGATATCCAACTTGTATAAGCAAAAGGTAGCTTTTAGTTTCTATATACCTTTTACTAAAAGTATCTCAACTAAAAGGATAAGAGCTTCTGGACAACTCCTCGTACCTTCAGGTAAGAAATTTAATTTAGACACCAGAATTAAGATAATATAGGAAGTAAGAATCAGCAACACTCATTGACATAGCAATTGGCAATATAATATCTTTAAATATCTTTGATGGGCAATTAAGATTAAATTCCTCGTCATTCGGTTAATTGAGAACCAAGATACGTTGGGTAAGTCCTTTAAAATAAATTAAATATATACCTTACTCGTATATTTATTAAAGTAAGTTAAATGGGGACAGGAAGGAATAGCTAAAATGTTTAAGTGTAGCCAGAAATTTCAAGTAACAGCAGTAGCAAGTCATATCACTTGTTTGGGTTTCTTTTACGTGATCCGATTTTAAGTGTTTTGTAGTCCATTCTAAAAACTGGTACTCTGTATGGTAGTTGGTAAGCCTTAATATTTTGTTTGCCTTTAGCAACATTGTTTCCTAAAGAGTTGTGATAAGTTTTCCGAAAGCTCTCAATCCTCTGCAAATGATTGATTAAAATGTATATCAGAGTTCTCTATCTTACCGTAAAACTTGCACGATATAGCCTGCAACGTTTTAGTAGGAATTCAGTTATGACCCTGAAATTCTTTTTGATGGTTCTTATACATTTCATGTCAAATTTAGTAAGTAAGTATTGGATTCTCTAATACATAGTTGCTCTTTTTAGTATATTTGGTGTTCTCTCCGTAGTCCTTGTCTAAAAGCCCCTTAAATTGTGTGTTGATAAATTTTAGAGAAAAAATATGATCCTAAGAGTGGAAAAATTGCTCTTTTTTTCTGACAACTAAAATTTAAAAGTAGGTAAATTAATTTTTCAAATTTGGTGTTTGTACACCTTAAGAGGAGGAAAGAAGTCAACTGATTTTAGGCTCCGATTATTATCTTGGTCACAGAGTGGAACGATTAATATAACTCAAGCACTTCCTACTGCTTTATAGGGCACTACTTACTTACTTCTGATGTAAAATACACAAATAATGTGTAACGTAGAAACATAACATTTATGTTTTTAGGACAGGAATAAAATTATTTGAGTTGATAAAATGGTACAAAACAAAAAATATATAAACAATTTAATACTATCATAAAAAAGTTATTTTTAAATTTTCATACACATGAAATTTTCTACACATCTGTAAAAGATGTTATTATATTAAATTAAATCTCAATTAAGCTTCTTATAATATAAGTTTATTATAAACAAGAATTTGTAACTACGCTTGAGATGACAAGTGGATGAACTAAGTAGTTCACGAATTGTCACTGTACACTCAAGCCTAGAAAAAGAAATATTCACCCTACCTGTGATAAAAAGCACCAGAAATAAGTCTCGGGTAAAAACAGATTCAACGGTAATAGCCAGCGCGAGAAGAAGGAAACAAGTAAAATATTAGGGAGACCGGAAAGTAATATCGGTTCTGCGCATGTCAATATTTGTTTGTCATTTATCAGCTCATTGTGTACTTCAAAGTCGTCCCAAAGGTTAGAGTGACTTGTTTACTCGTAAATAATTAAATCTTAAATTTAAAATTAAATATCAGAAGAGGTACATATCCGGCATTATATGGTTTTTGAGTTTCACAAGGGTATAACGCAACAGTTGCTACCAAAAACATTTGCGATTTTTACCCAAGTTAATTAGACGTTCGGAAAAGCCAAAGGTGGTTTTCTAAGCTCAAATCCGCTAATTTTGTTCTTTTCGACTCATATCGATCAAAAAGGCCAACAACCTTAGACAATGGCATGTTAAGGGCGAAAGTAGAAGCAAATCTGTGTCAGACAATCGAGGAACTGTCAAACACTCTTAACCAACCTTGGTCGACCATTCAAGAACATTTGCAGCAGATTGGTAAAGTAAGCAAAACAGGTGTTTGGGTCCCGCATAATCTGCCCGAAGAAAACAAAGCTAACCAGTCGACCACATGCAAATTATTGCTTGACCACTGAAGATAAAAAAATGGGTCCTCTATGATAATCCAAAACGTAAAAGGCAGTGGCTCTATCCAAATGAATCGCTACGAAGTACAGGTAAGTCAGGTTTACACCCCAAAAAGGCGCTTTTGTGTGTTTAGTGGAGTATTCGCAGGGTCGTTCATTTTAAAGCGGTAAAACTTGGACAAACTGTGAATGCAAATGTTTACTGTAAACAATTGTTAGTCAATCTTTAATTGAAAAGTGCCCAGCAATTGTCAACAGGAAAGATGTTATTCTGCAACACAATAATGCAAAACCGCACTGCGCAAGACGAACCCTGGAAAAAATAAATGAATTGGGGTGGGAGGTATTGCCTCACCCACCATACTCGCCCGATATTGCGCCATCGGATTTCCATTTATTCCGATCGCTACAACAGTTTCTAAGTGGCAAAGATTTGAAAATTTGGATGATGTCCAAAATGCCATCTCCAGATATTTTGCTCAAAAACCAATTGATTTATATCGATCTGACATTGAAAATTTGTACACTAGATTGCAAAAGGTTGTCGATAACTAGGGTGATTACATCATTGATTAAAAACAAAAACTTGTTAAAAATTTATTTGTTTGAATTTAATATAAAAAACGACATTACTTTCCGGCCCCCTAAAATATCCTTCGAATTCAATATTAAAACGTAAAATTATGGAACAAAAAACAGAATCAAGGCATGTAATTAGAACTCGAGGACAAAGACATATTTGCGTGCTGTTCGATACAAATCAGAGAGACAAGGAAACAATCTCCTATCATATTTACGATCTAATATGCATTGGAGTCGAAAAAACGCAAAAGCTAAAGAAGGAATCGGGATATTAATTCATGGCCAATATAAAAACGCCATATAAATCTGCAATTACATATCTGAAAAAATATTAAGCCTAAAACAGAATGGTTGCCAAAAATTAAACATAACACCGGTGTATGTCCTGAAAAACAATAAACCAGCAGCAGATTAAAAACTTGTTCTATACGAAATTGAAAAGGAATATAAATTCAATACCACCCAGTAAAGTAGGAAATGATATTGTGTTAGAAGTAAAACAAAGATTCAACGAAACTAAATACTAAGAATGATAATCCAGAACGAATAAGACAATCTAAGCAGCTAATAGATCTCAAATAAACAATACATTTTTCAATCACAAAGACAACATAAATATCCTTTAAAAAGCACAAGAGAACAAAAAACTATATCGTCTCAAACAAAAAAATATACTTATTTGAAATACTAGATGTGAGAAACATAAGTTCGGCCAATATTAGTAGTGATCATAGTTTAGTGCTGGGTGAATTAAGATTAAAGGTACAAAATCAATAACCAAGAGAGGAAACCTGAAACAAAGATGAATACAAACGCGATATATAATCCACATGATAATCCACAAAGCAATTGTTTAGGAACAGATGACTACAGCATGTACAAAAGCTGGAAAAATGAAAGAAAACTTCACAAAAGCAGAAACTATATAATGCACAAAACGCCCTGGTTTTGTAATAAAATTAAAAAGCAAGCACTCGCAGAAGGAAAGGCATATGTGAAGTACAGATGATTGTAAACTTCAGAATCATATAATAAATATAAAGCTAAAGGAACCGAGACAGACGCCATAATAAGAAAGATAAAAACAGACTACTGGGGAGCTTTTTTCAAAAATACGGAATATGTTTCTATAACATAAGTACAGAAACATATGTCAAAAGTAAGAAATTAACAAACTAAAATAAAAGAACCAATAAAAACAACATAAAATAATAAAGTAAATGAGTATAATATTCTACTAGATCATTCAAAAACGATGAAGATAAACCGACTAAATATAGACACCAAAATAGAAATAATAAAAGATAAAACAGAAGAAACAGTCAAGAAATTAAAAAATAGAAAGTCTACAGGTCAACTTGAAATATCGGATAAGTTAATAAAGTATGGGGATCAAGCACTCATCGCACAACTAACAAAATTATTACAGAAAACATTCAAAGGAGAAGAAACACCAGAAATATATTAATAACTCTGTTTAAGCAACCCGGTAAGCTACAGAGACACCAATCTACTTAATATAACATTAAAATTAACAACAAAAAATAATAACTAATCGGTTAAATAATTATGTTATCATAGCTGATTAATAACAGAAATTTTAAAGAAGCAGATCTTGCACAAATGTAAAGAGAGTACAAATAAGTTACCGACGTTTTTTTATCAAAAACTTTATGTTTTATTCAAAGTATTGTCCATTGTTAGCTACTACTTTTTTCCATCTTTCTGATAGCATACGGATACCGCATCGGAAGAACGCTTCATCTTTTGAGATTATCAACGAATCGTTTTTTGGTATCTTCATATTATGTAAAGTGCTGCTCAGACATACTATGTACCATTGATCAGAACAAGTGATAATCAAAAGGGGCAATGTCTGCTGAATATGTAGGTTTGGCCGGCGCTGCAACATGTGGACGAGCAAGAGAATAATTTTGTCGTATCTGGAATAGTAGTGGGCACGTTTTTCCTTGAGTGCTCGGCTCAATCTCATCAAATGTGTTCCGTAAAGAGCCCCAGTAATGGTTTTGTTCGGTTTGAGCAACTCATAATACACGACACAAGCTGATCCCACCAAATACACAACATGAGTTTTTTTTCATAAACATTCGGCTTGGCTGTCGATATTGAAGCTTGGCCACGTGATCCCCATGATTTTCTCTTCTTTCGGTTATCGTAGGGAATCCATTTTTTATCACCAGTGACTATACGATGCAAAAAACTTTTTATGCTTGGCAAGCAGCATTTCACATGTGCAAAATCGGCGTTCAACTTTTCTTGGCTTCACTAAAATGGAACCTAATTTCCTTGCTTTTCAATCATTCCCAACGATTTTAAACGATTTGAAATTGCTTGCTGAGTTATTCCTAATGTAAGTGTAAGTTCTTCTTGCGTTTGGCAGAAATCTTCTTTCGGTCTTCCGCTACGTTCTTTGTCTTCAATGTCAAACTCACCGTTCTTAAACTTATGAAACCACTCACGGCAACTTCTCTCACTTAAAGGAGCCTCACCATATGCTTCTACAAGCAATTGATGCGCCTCACCTGTAGATTTCTTCAAATTAAAGAAGTAAATCAAAAGTTCCCGCAAATGACGCTTATTGGGCTCAAAACTCGACATTTTCGCACGAAAAAATTATGTGATGATACAAAATCATTAATATTTTAAGGTTATGGTGTTGCCAGATATTCAACCTTACCATATGACGTTTTACATCTGACAATTTCAACCATAACTTACTGGTGAGGCCATTTTTTGTCAAACGGCGGAGACTTATTTGTACTCCTTTTAATTTTTATAATAAAACAGACACAGTAGAAAAAATAGAGTTTAATACACCAACCTTCCTATGTACATATATCTACAAAAATATATTTACTGACTAACATGATTCGAAACATATACGAACAACCAAGAGATAGATAAAAAACAAAACGGTGATCAAATCTCAGTTGAAAAAGGTGTACGACAAGATCACTCGTTAAGTCCGTTATAATAAATAAAATAATCAGACGAAACAATCGAAAATTATACGGTACAGTATATGCATAGTATGCTATGTTAATAACGCTATACAAATAGCCAGATTTACATAAACTTAAAGTAAAATTTAACATGTGAAAAATATAATACGGTTATCTCTACCGGAGACACGAAAACAATGATAACAGCAAAAGATCAAATTAGATATAAACCAGTTTTAAATAACGTCAACAAGATACTTAGGTGTAGTAATAACGATTCAAAGCAACACTTTAAATAAGTACAGCAACAAATGTCCAAAAGCAAATGGAATAATAGGCTGTCTAAATGGAGTGATATGGTATAATCGGTTTGTGCGAAAAGAGGTCAGTCAGAATTTACAAAAGCCAATGATGATCAGATACAGAAACGCCAACAAGCTATTGGAAGTCATCAAAGCAGAAGTAAACAAAAAGATAATTAATTAAATTAGGCAAGACAGAATACGAAACAAGGAAATAACACGTGTGTGCGATATAAAACCAATAACAAATTGGGTCAACCACAAAATGAAAGAATGGAACAACCATGTAATGAATGAAAGCAAACTCATAAAAGTAGTGTATAATAAATCCAAGGCAAATAATATAGGCCTAAGAAAAACAATTTTGTCCTAAACACATACTGCAGTAATGAATACGAATGTAAATAAAAATTAGTAGAAATTATGGAACATTTTGCTGTAACGTTTGTATGTGATTTAATTGACTTTTCATGTCTTAATAGAATTTATGTGTCGCATTTTAATATGTTAAGACAGAAACACAAGCAACAATTATTCATCATCATAAAATTTGCAGTGAATCGTTTTCTTAACTTAATGTATGTCGAATCAGTTTCTTCTTCATCTTATCATAAAACATGTGTCACAACTTCCATAATAGTTATACTTTCGGCAATGAACAACATGACTTAGCTAAAAGGAGGAGATAAAGTTAATTACTTTAATTGAAACGAGTGTATAAGTATTTAGTTTTTACACGATTAGAGGAGATTACAAAAATTTTATGGTTGTGTATGCACAAGGCAATCAACTATGACATTTTTAAAACCCTTCAAAAAAAATCACACATCAGACTACATAATGATATGAAATGGTACGAATATTTGAGTAGTATCGTTCCATCCCAATCAGTTTCATATCTGGTCAAATACACTAGAGTTACAGCGGCTGTTATCAACCATTACCTCGTTAAGCGATATCGCTAAGATGGTAGAAGTAATAGTAGCACACTAAAAAGCAAGCCGAAGATAATTGCCGCCATTGGATTTTAATCCATTTGAATACTCTGAGTTTTTCATACCAATTTCAAAGTCGTATTACGATTGTATACATAGTAATATGTTATATACATGCCCCGTTTCAGTTAATTAAGAATCTAGCAGCTATGACTTGAACACCATAGTAACTATAAGAAGTACATGCTGTACCTGTTTGTTGAATTGGTGAAATTTTCAACTAATAGCATATTAGAATGGTTCTCAATAACAGTAACTGCACAGCCAAATGACTGGAAATATCTGTTACCAAGGAGCTCAATTTGTTCCATCTATCACCAAGTAGTGATCAGGTAAAAATGCCTGTGAAGGAATGAAACAGTGAGTGAGTGCTGTGAGGTGGATAATCAAATTAAACAGTAAAAACATGTAAATCTAATAAATAAGAACGGCTAAAAACATAAAAGTAACAACATGCAAAGTATATTAAGTCCTATCTCGGCTGGTAAAAAAGTAATTAAAGAGAAATCTGCAAAAGAACTGGAGGTAACTGATAACATTAAGTCCATTTTGCATGCAACATCAGAAAAATAAAAATTTACAGAAATACCAAAGAAACAAAAGTCCCCAAAAATTAAAACTGCACATTGGTGAGAAGCCAGCTAAATTTACAAAACAAGCTTAGGAGGTGATAACTCGTAACAATACTAAAGATAGTGCTTAAAGCAAATAGTGAATCCAAGTTGGTGAAGTGGTGCCCAATCTTCAGTGTTTGGATCTGCAGTTTTAAAAGATTTTGGCCAACAGTTTAGTCTCAAGACAGCATTGAATATGTATGTAATAAGTATCTCTTTCGTTGGAAGTTCTTTTATCATTTTGAGAATGATTTTGTCTAAGCTTGGTGCTTTTCTTAAATTTAAGTAGTGGATTTCTTGTTGTACTTTTTTAAGAAACAAATGTTTGATTGTTGGTATATTTGGGAGGATCCTGGAGGTATGTCTGTCTATTTCATCATATCTATCGTCATTTTTTAGCTTAAATATTTCTGCAATTAGTTGCTGCTTTTCCTCATTGCTTCTTGCCCATTGTGGATTGAGAGAAGTGTCGTTCCGAACAGGGGGTACTTGATTTATAGATTTTTTAAATTTTTAATGGGGTTTCATATCGAGTTGTCATATTGATCGAGACTGGTGAGTCTGTAAAGAATCTTTCGCGTTGCTCTTTTAGTTTTGATTTTAGTCTATTGTTTAGTCTGTTGAGTATTGCTTTGTTCGCAGGATTGTGAACTCAATGCCATTTGAATCTGACTTTTCTTTTCTCAACAATAAGTTTTTTATTTTGGACTGAAATATTAATGGTTTTGTTAGTTAATCTTTGGAGTAACATGTTACACAGACTCTATGAGAAGTGAGTTGAGCTATGTTTTTGCTTCATCGACTTGACTGGGAGTTTTAAAACTTACGTTTGGGTTGGTTGTTTCTTCAATTTTATTGCGATATTTATCTCATTTTGGTTTTGGGATTGGTATTTTATGTATAATCAAACTAATAATTGTTGCTATGATTGGCGAATGGTCGGAAGAAAGATCATAACTTAGAGTGATATCCATGTTGTTAGAGGAGATACCATTGGTGATGAATAAGTTCAGAGGGTCGGGGATTTTATTTGGATCTGGTGGATAGGAAGGAATAGTCATTGCCTTGTATAGCACTGACTTCCTAGCTCTCTGCCTTTGGTTGTTATAAGGCCCGATCCAAATAATATATGTTTATTGTTGTAGTCCCTTCCCGCAATAAATTTAGATCCCAGCGTCACAAAAAAACTCATTAAAGTCCTCTTTTTTCACGTTATGCCTGAGTGGGTAATAAACCACTACAACTGTTAGTTCATATGGCATCAATTTTATTTTTATTGATGTTGCTTACAAGTGATCTAGAATATATTTAGGTATCTCCATGTGCCTGATGGTATTTTTTATTAGGATTATTAGTGTAATAAGTGATGTAATGTGGTATTTTGAAATATGACCTTTCTGTGAAGTGGGACTCACTAATTAGTAAATGTCTATTGAAATGTGATGTAGAAATGCTTCAACCTCGTTTTGCTGCAAAAACATTGGCATTCCACTTGTAAATTTTAATAAAATTTTTGAATTTTGTTTATAAGCACGCTGTTCTGTTGAGCTAGTTATTGAAACATGGCTTTGAATTCATTTAGGAATTTATATACGACGTTGTTTATATTTTATTTTCAGTGTTAGATCTTCTTACATTTGTATAGCTCCTGGGTTGTTGCTGTTGTTGCCTGTAGAATTCTGATGAAGTTGTGGGTTTCATGTGTTTATTGTTAATGTTGCTCGAATTGTGTTGGATATTTAATCAGTGGTTTGAATTGTGAAGCTTCCAAAAGTTGTGGTAAAATTCGCATCCTTTGTAATTTGCCGGATGGCAGGAGTATCTTTGCTCTTTTTTAGGTCTCGGTACTATGTAACCCACCACATTTTACACATACGTAAGATCTGCTACAGTATAACTTCCGTGTTGTCGGCATCTCATACACTGTATAATTTCTTTGGGCTTTCTTGGTGGCTTTATACAAATGAATCTGTTTTAAATATATTACAGTTTGTATATGTCTTTATTAAATATTAAATATTAAATGATAAAAGCACAGAGAGCAATGGAACCCCAGATGCTGAGTATAAAATTGACAGACAGGAAAAAGATACAATGGATTAGACAAAAAACTAGAGATTTTGCGGTCACACTATGAGGCAGAACGATGAAAGATGGAACAAAAAAATACAGCTGTGGAGGCCATGGGAAGCTAGAAGAAGCAGAGGACGACCACAACTTAGATGGGCAGATGACATTAAGAGATCAGCTGGACTAGGATGGAGAAGAAGCACACAGAACCGAGAAAATTGGCAACGAATGGGGGAGGCCTTCGTCCGACAATGGACGAATGAGGGCTAGAAAGAAGAAGAAGAAGATATGTCTTTATTGTTATTGGTTAGTTCCAGAACTACGAAAGAGAGATTTATTGGCTCTTTGATCAGTCTATGTCTTCCATTTATTATGTTTCGGACAGTGTGTCCATTGGTAGCTAGCTCTTGTTTGATTACGTTATGATCAGAAGTGTGATATAAGTATTTAATAACGATCTTGTAGGCACGTTTTTTTGGGTTGGTATGTGTGATGTACATTACTTTTATTAATTTTCTGTATGTCTCCAGGAGGTTGCAATTTATTTTAACTGTGTTGTCTGCTAGGGATTTTGTAGTATATTGGCCGCCTTCTGTTGTCTTATAATGTTTTCACCATTTCTGCATAGTTGACCATAAACAAATATTGGAGAGGGTTTAGGCGTTTTACTCGTGTTCTCATTTTCTTTTACATTACTGGCTTCCTTATTGAAGGCGCTGGGTGTTTCTACAAGACTGAATCTCTTAATTGCAGATGTTCTATTTGTTTTGTTTGCGCCTGTACTGGTTTTCCTTCGTTTTAGCCTTTTGTTTTGCATTACCAGCCACTGGATTTCTCCTTGCTTGTTTTCATTATCAAAATCCAGGAAGTCATCGTCACTTATTGAGGATATTTATGATAATTTTGTTGTTGTCTGCACTTGACGGCATTATTTTATCTTTGTTTCTTTTTGTTATTCTGATAGTGTAACCGTCCTTAATAATTGTATCTAATTCACCTATAAGAGGTTTGATATTTAAAACAGAAATAAAAATTAACAGTACTTTGGCTTTTGTGATTACATATTCTTTAGTATGCATAATGTTTACGTTATTATCTTCACAAAAAGGTAGGGCTTAAAATTTATTAGTAATATTACAAGGCCATGTTCATATGCAAAAATAATTGTTTATTTTGATTTATAATTTGATGTGAATTGCTGCTAAATGGGTTGCTGATATTATATTGCATCATAGTTCTACTTTTCTCTATATATTGATTATAAGCAAGATATAGGCAGCAAGCTTGCAGCAGTTGAGGTGTTTCAGATATAAGTTACATATAAGACATATTAGGAATTAATTTACGTCAGTTATCTTTGAGTAACACTTATAATTTTCAGTATTTCTATCATATGCAAATATATACGTTGCGTAGATAAGCAAGAGCATTAATTAAAATATAAGCGTGACAAATGTGGCCGCAAAACGACCTTACTTCATGAAAGTTAAATATCAGATCCACAAGAAATTAATGTACTCAGCAGTTTCGTTGCGTCAAGTGTGTAGGGTTACACAATTATTAAACGTGCCATAAAAAGATAACCCGTCAAATTCTTTCTTTGTGAAGGAGACCCACATATTGTAACATATCTGAAGTATATCTAAAAATCATAACCAAAAGATGTTTAACGTAAAATGGAACAGAACTGAACCAAACAAATACGCAAAGAAAGTTATCCTCACTACTACCACTACTACCAGAACTAAGCGTTCCACAAAACATTTGCACTCCAACCGAAGCAGAAAGTCCGAATTGTATTATCATCAACTAGAATATAATGTTATAACTCTCCTTCAATAAGAAATTCCATAGACACAGCATCAAAATAAACAGTTACAGAACTAAATTTATAATTAATAACAAGCTATGGTAGATTTAACACGAGAAATCAGACAACTGATTGTAGGAAAAGAGATGAGGCATGCCATGAAACCCAAAAAAGAATGCCTCACTTAAACATAATTGTATTGTGGAATACCTAATAAAATTTCAAGTAGCATCTGATTACAGCCCAATGATAGCAATAGTTTATTTGGTATAAAAGAAAATAAGTAGATGATAAAACTTTATAGTCTCAAAGCCGATGAAAATTTCCTCACATGATTAATAAGAAAAGAAACTTAAGTATTGTTTAAATCAACAAAGCAACTGGAAACCAGATTTTAAGCACTAGACTACAAAAATTTGCTTAAGAGGCAACGCCAGTATTAGAACAAACAAATAAAAAAAATTAATTGTCCAATAAAACTTCCCGAAGAAATTTAAAAAAGACGACTTCCACAGCCACGGTAATTATAAAAAAAAATTATAAAACTCAGGAGATAAAACAAACTTGAATCGTTCAGCAATACGATTGGAATATTTACTAAAAAAAGACAGGAGTATTTCAATAAACTAAATTCGGCAATTTACACTAAATATGTTTTAGATAAAGTAACAAAGAGATTAAAGCAGCCAATACATCATACACCATCTAAATTATGGCTGAGCCAAAACAAATAGAGGAAAAGTTGAAAGATAATTATCAAGAAAATATGTTTAAGCCACGCTTTCACGAGAACGAGAACAAAGAAATAAAAAGCCTACCAAAGTTATACCTACAAAAACATCAGACGATTTAATTTACACGATTTAAGCATAAAAAAGGCCTCCGATTAAGTCCGAATAAGTCGTGCTGACACAATTCATAAACAATACTTTTAAACTAAAATATTTTCTAGTCCAGTGGTGGACTGCAGAAATTTGCTACCTATCTTTATTAAGATTGCTGAAAACATGGTTATCAAAATATTATATAAAATTTCAAGTTTGAATGGCGATTGTATAAGTAAACGAGTGTATCACATAGTTGACACTATTAACAAAATATTCAAAAACAAGGAATACTTTTCAAGGGTATTTCTGGACATTAACCAAAAATTTGCTAGGGACATTTGATCAGGAAATTCTCTATAAACTCCGAAAGAAACTTCCAAAAAATTTGTACATCATCCTTAAATTATATCTAAGCGAGACATACTCCAACTAAGATAAAAATGAGGTACAGTTCTGTACTCGTTAACAACAAAGACATCTACATTTTTTTTGTATCTGTTTATTTAGCAATCAGAACAATACATGCGTTCTATAAGCTAAAGAGTTAACGGCCCTATGTGTACTAGCAAGTAAATAACATGATAAGATTAGCATCCATCGATGCAAACTATGCAACAACTTAAGTCTAAGTTTTATAAATTGTATTTGTCAAAAGATACTTGGGGACTCACTACACTCACACTAAGTCTATTGGCCACAATTTTTTAAGCCTTTTATTAATCCTTGGTTGCAGTAACTGTTCCAGTAAGGGGTTTGTGTGAGTTTCTGTTTCCTGATGTTTGGTAGCTCTCTCCTGGATTATTTCCTGGACCGTTGGTGTATGTAGATCTGTATGAAGCGTATGTTTAGTTATATACCACGGAGCATCTACAATCTACCGGAGTATTTTTGATTGGCTACTTTGACTTATTGCTACATTTGTTTTAGAAGCACAGTCCCATAGCTCTACTCCATATGTCCAGATAGGTCGGATGACTGTCTTGTAAATTAGGATTTTATTTTCTGTTGATAGTATAGAGTTTCTTCCAATTAGCCAATTTAGTTCCCTTATTTGATGTCTATCTGTTTCTTCTTTTTTTTTAACATGCTCCTTCCATGTCAGCTTGTTATCTAGATGTAAGCCTAAGTATGTTGCGGTTTCCATTTGTGGTATCTGCACATTATTTACCACAACTGCTGGACATAATTGCTTACGGAGGGTAAATGTTACGTGTACCGATTTGTTCTCATTCACTTTAATTTTCCATTTGTTTAGCCACTGCTGGAGTTCTAGCAGGTGAATTTGGATATAATCTGATGCTATTTGAGGGTTTTCACGACTAGATAGAATGGCAGTATCGTCTTCAAATGTTCCTGTTGTTGTATTGTGGTCTGATGTATACAGGATGTAGAGTAAAGGCCCTAGTAAACTACCTTGCGACACTCCGAAATTTATAGGAAAGTAATCTGATGTTTCTTCATTTACTTTGGTTTGGAATGTTCTCTCGCTCAGGTATGATTTTAGTAAATTAAAGTAGGCTGGAGGGAATGTTTGTTTGATTTTATATATTAATCCAATACGCCATACTTTGTCAAATGCTTGACTAACGTCAAGAAAGACGGCTATGTAGTATTGTTTATTTTCAAATGCATTGTTTATAACTCGTGCGATTCGATGGACTTGCTGTACCGAGGAATGAGCGCGTTGAAAACCAAACTGATGTTCCGGAACCGAATTTTGAGGATCGAGGTCCTCATTTATTCTGCGAAGTAATGGTTTTTCTAAAAGTTTGGAAATAACTGGGAGCAAGCATATAGAACGATAGGAAGCTACATCTGTTGGATCTCTTCCTGGCTTACCAACCATTATGATTTCGGCAACTTTCAGACATTTTGGCTAATATTAAAGCCTCAGTATCGCATTATAAATATAAGTTAATAATACAATGCCCTTTTAATCTTTTTTATTTCAGCAGTTATTTCTTTTGAGTAAATGGTTTAATTTTTTGATGTGGCTCTAGAGGAATGGATAAAGTTTCTTCAATTTCTTGATCTGGTTCATTGTCTAGTGGTTGAAAAACTGTGACCAGATGCTCTGCGAATAGGTTAGCCTTTTCTTTATCACTCTTCGTCCAAGGTTTAGCATTATTGGTGGTACATTTAGTTTAGGCTTCCTGGAATTTTTGATTGGTTTCCATATAAAATTATCAGTTCTAGTTAGTTTGCTTACGTTTTCTTCAAATTGTTCATTTCTTACTTCCCTAAATTTTGCCTTCAACTTATTATTCAAATGGTTATAAGCATTTTCATCGGCGGGTGTATGATTTCGTTGCCAATTTGCTCTAGCACGTCTTTTTCTGCATTAATTGTTTTAATATCTAGTTGTACGTCGTTATTTATTTTGTTTAATTTAGTTTTGTTATTAGTCCTTTCGTAATTATTTCTATTTCTTCAGGCTCTTTGAGTCGAATTTTTAAGTCTATGTTTTACTTAGTGTCTTACGATAAGCATTCCAGTTTGTTCTACTATTGTGTAACCTTGGTGTGGAGTTTTGAGTATAACAGATGTACCCACTGTTATTAAGATAAGAGAATGGTCAGATGATAAGTCAAAGCTAGGTACTACTTCAGGATTTATTCCGTTTGTAACAAAAAGTCCAATAGGTCAGGTACCTTGTATGGATCGGTAGGCCAATAGGTTGGTGTTCCTGTTGAGATGATGACATCTACAATGACTTGTAAACGTTCATAATGAGTAAAATGATTATTTAGTGCAATTTAAAATACATACATACACAGATTTTTTCATTGGAACATATGTTTAATCATGCCTAAGTTGTTAGTCCATGAAGACGCTTATTGATAATAACGAAATGGATTGCTCGGAAAACCACTGTACGCCAAAAAATATTATTCTAACATAATCCTTCTACATCATAGAATATGTAGAATGTACAAAAACCAAATGTTGTGTTAATTAAACGATTATAAAAACACATCGAAATATAATTTACTTATTCGTTACAGTATAGTTAAAGTTAAAGGTCTTTTGGATTACCCTACATACAAAAAAAATTAAATAGCTTTCTAAAAAAATAAAATATCCACAGAAACAGTAGTTTTTTTAAACTATCTATGCAACTAAATAAATTAGAAAAAAGATCAGATTTATTTATGTAGCTCAAGTTTATAATTTCAATTTTGTTGGCAACATATAGAAAGAATGAGAGCGTGTATTATTAGTTGCAGATGTTTTGCTACATTTGTATTACTGTTGCCTTTCTTTCCCACTTTTCTACAGCTTTTAAATTCTGCCACTTTAGGGGGAAAACGCTTTTTATTTTTTTCTTAAAAATTATATATTTTTTAACGCAACAAAAATAAGTCTTATTTTTGAAGAACCCATCCATCTAAAAAATAACTTTCAAAATGAAAGCCACTTCTTGCATTCCAATGCATTAACAATAAACATTAAAATTAAAGGCGATTAACATTGAGACCGGCTTTAAAAATTTTCCTTATATAAAAACATTTACAAGTAATGTAATTACCAAAAATGTTCATTAAGAAGTTGCGAATTTCTGAATCATAGAAGTGAAAGGCAATATAAATAATCTTACCTAGAAACTCCGTCTCATTAACAGCAAAATAGCAGAACATCAGTTATTGCAAACTCTACCTGGCGTGAACTTATTCTCTACGAACCATTACAGAATGAATATGTTTATTAAAGTTATAGGCCCAACTTTCGTCGGGCACAAAGAAAAATTGGTTACAAACTCATTTGAGTTGTTCCCCTCCACGGAAATCTTTAGTAAAAGGCGAAAGATTTATTCGCTCTGAAGGGAAACCAGAGTACCTTGCAAAGATCACCCAGATGCTTGTCTAGTAAATGTATTTATATTTTAGATTCGAGAGCTTCTCCATCCGCCCCCTTTTGAGCATTGTATAAATGCTGAGTTAGCTCTTTTAAAGCGACCACATCGATGCTAGTTACAGAACTCTACTCAGCGAAATAGCTGTTGCGTATCGATAGTGGCATAAAATCGTTACGACATGGCGTCTGGCTGGTTTATATTTTCTTATGTTTTTTAGTGTTCCTTAGAACTCCATTTTATAGTCTAAACAACTGAAGAAAGATTGAAACCACTAGTGTCGTTTAGGTGATGGCTTAGACATTGCAGGTGGTTTTTAAGTAAACAAAATATGGTACAGTATTAACACAAATCGCATATTTCATTTTAATTACAAAAAATAAAATATCTGCATAAAATTAAAACTGTAATGCTTTGCGCAAATAAAAGATTCTTGATTGTATGTAAGAAAATATTCAGACTAATGCAGGTTGTTGATTACCTATAACAATTTTTTATTTAGTTAAAAAATATTTTTGTCTTTAATGTTTTTTGTATATTATAGTAAGGCAGCTGAAATAATATATGAAAGCAAACATTACAATAAAATTATAAAATGTTTTGAAATGAGATTAGCTGGTGTTTGCCTCAGATAAAGCATGATGAAGCCAATTAATGGGTTTGTAAAGTAACTTTTCTCTTTATTTTTTCTGTAAACTGCTGTTATGCAGGATAAATTACAATGATTCAAATTAAATAAAAAATATTAAGACCAACATCAATAAAATATAATAAAAGCTATACTTTCGATTGTATTCTCGTGAACTGTTATAGATGCTGAAACATTAAACTCCACAGGGATCCATTATCTATTCACATATAGTTGCGTCTTTAGAGCATAATTAATAGATTAAATAAATATTTCCATTATAGAATATGGACTAATTTGTCTTTCTAATAATTAGAAAGTTATAAGGAATAAACTAAAATTAATATCAGCCATATACGTATTATGTAAGAAAACTTTTATTTATGGCAATTATTTTTATATAAAGAATAATTATTGTCTTAACTATTATATACAGTAGTAAATAGCTTGGAAGATAGAAATATATAAACATGTTAATTTATATATGAAGAGAACCATTTCCTTAATATTGATTCTCTCTGGAGTCTTTGGTTGAAATAATTAAAAGCAAAATATTTTAATATATTCAAAGTGATAGAAGTCATACAATTATGTAACGAGATTGAATTAGGAAGAGCAGCAATACTGAAAGGAGATAGTAATTTATACTGTTTTAAGGGTTTCACTATTCTATGTAGTTTAAATTTAAAATCGCAGCTTTAAGAGCTTACTACTAACAATTGATATTTAATTTTAATATTGTCAATAAGTTCGTTGCCTTTGTAATTGTTAATTATATGTTTATTTATATAGACTTGAAACTGGGGCCAGTTAGCATACATTTTGATATACTAGTTTGTCGCATCCCATTGGTCTTTTACAAGCATTGCATCTTTATGCAAATATAATATCATTGTATAAAAAGGGTTAAAAATATAAATAATAATAAGATTTCTTAGTTATTCTTCTCATTTGTTCCATTAAGAAGTTTAGAAAACTATTAATTATTAATGCATAATTCCTTCAAGTATGTGCTATATTCTACTCTTGTAACAGTACATGTAAATCAAAATCATCCAGCAGAATGCCATTTATTATGCTGACATAATTAGTTTTGAAAATTGGTTGGTACATATTCTATAAAGTGTATTATATATCCATTCGTTGTGGTAAACATCATTGGTTTTATTAAATTATAGTTCTTCTAAAGGGTCTTTCAATATGAGTGATAGTTTTTCAAATAGAAATTGCTCGGTTTCTAATACATATTTTTTGTTTCTAGGTGTTACTATATTTAGTATAGTGTGCAGTTTCATGATGCAGCGTTTGACTCCTCTCGATCGGTTGGAAGCAATAAAAAAATGTTACCAAAGTGGTAGCTCAGTTGTGGGTACTCAACGTTTATTCACGCGAGAATTGGGTCGCCGTCATCGGTACTCTGGGCAGGTTGTACGCCGCACTGTGGAAAAATTTGAACGTGAGTTAACTTTACAAGATAATAAGCCACCAAAAGGAAACAAAACGTGCGAAGTGATGAGAATATTGCAGCTGTAGCGGCCAGTGTTATTGATGAGGCAAATTTGTCGATTTCACGACGATTACAACAACTGGGGCTACCTCGGACATCAACTTGGAGAATATTACGTAAGGATCTGGAGTTGCATCCTTATAAAGTCCTATTGACTCAAGAACTAAAGCCAAATGATCACAGATCGCGTCGTGAATTTGCTGACTGGACCCTTGAGCACTTGGAACACGATCCTGATTTTGCCCAAAAAATGATCTTCTCAGACGGGGCACGTTTTTGGTTAAATGGCTTTGTTAATAAGCAAAATTGCCGTTATTGGTGCGAGGACAACCCGTTGCATTCCGAAAAACTCACTGTCTGGTGCGGTTTATGGTATGGCGGAGTCATCGGACCTTATTTCTTTCGAACTGAGAATGGAACAGCCATAAGCGTGAATGGTAATCGCTATAGGACCATGTTACTCGAATTTTTATGGCCAGAACTTGAGAACATCAATATTGAAAAGATGTGGTTCCAACAAGATGTCATACACCTGATGCTACTCTCGCTTTGCTGAGGCAAAGGTTTGGCGATTGGATCATCTCACGACGAGGATCACGAATCGAATCGGCCGCCAAGGTCATGTGATTTGAAACCCCTGGATTATTTTCTTTGGGCTATGTGAAAGCACAAGTCTATGCTAACAAGCCACAGTCTTTGGATCACTTAGAAGGTAATATTTTGTTATTGGCGAAATACAGCCGGAATTGTTGCACAGAGTGATCAGAAATTGAAGCGATCGGGTGCGTCAGTGTCGACAAGCCAGCGGTGGATATTTGAACAGTATCTTATTCCGAACATAACTGCTTTGTCTAAGCTTCAAAATAAAGCAAGAATTAAGTTGATATATCAAACTTGTTGTTTTATGCAAAATTAAAATCCTATCATTCTTAATGAAAGACCCTTTACATAAAATCACTTGTGTTCTCTAATGAATTCTGGTCCAATGACAACATATGTATCTGGATAAATTGTAAGTTACTCTTACAATTAAATCCAGCACAAATTCAGAAAGAAGAGCTTAATTTTTTACAACTGTAACCCGTAAAACTTTAAATATACTACTAAGAATAATGGGTTTTATTTTAGTCTTTAGGTAAATAAGAAAACGGTCAATAATGTTCGGTTACCAAGCTCACAAAGCAAATCTTAAAATTTCCAATAAAATATTTGCAATTATCCTCTGGCTTTACAAAAGCCCAAATTTTTTGGTACTGTTTCAACGATTCGTGCTCTTTTGGTATACTATAAAAAAAGTAATTCTCATGAAATGAATCAAATTAAAAAAAAACATACTTAATATTGGTCTCTTTAATCCAACTCTGTTCTCCCCTGCATTATATTAGCACTTGTCATCAACATGATTGTACGGTGCATTAAAATGAATGATTATCTGATATTCAGTGCCAGAATTAATGGATATAAGGTCTATAATATTATATACATCGACAAAAAAAAAAACAGAAATTAGAAACAAATTTTGCGTCGCTTCTACCAGCAAAAGGCAGCATTGAAAATGAGGAAACGGTTTGAAAATGCATGAAATCATAGCTAGGAGTTTTCGGAGGTTCATCGTCAAACTGAGTTGGCAAGTCCTCATAGTCGTATGTTAATTCTAACCGAACCATATACAATAATACGAAATAACAATAATAAATTTGAATACGGTTATAGAGTCCATTGACCCGTGTAAATTGTGTTATTATTAATAATGAAGCCTGGTTTTATCTGCCCAATTATGTAAATAACCAAAATATCGATGTGTGACAAGCTGCGGGTAGCACATGCATTATCAGCCCAATATTTTTAGATTTTACACTGTGGCGTTCACAACTGCCAGAAGAGGAGCATGATTACTATCACTTCCAATAGGATAGGGCGATTTGTCATATGTCTAAAAAATTATTTGCCCATATTTATAAAATGTTTTGGTCAAGCAGACAGTGAGTACAGGCTTGTAACTGCCACAGTCCCAGGAACAACCAAGTAAATATAAAATATAAAAGCAAGAAATCTGAGATCAACTGAAAAAAATGTTAAAACCTTTGCACATTTCAAACTGAAGCGTTCGTCACTTATTGAAAATTCACTACTTCTAAGTTCTACAAGGTGCAAAAAATCAATAATCTTATTTTAAAGCAGATAAAAGTACACACTAGTGTACATGCTAAGAATGATCTTCTAAACGTCTTTGGTGGAAAAAAATTGTACTTTAGGGCAATTTGCAAACAAACGAAATGATCTTGTTTGGCTAAAAAATACCAAAGGTATATTAGTCCTATGGTATGGGTAACAGCTGATGACCACTCTACCGTTTTCTTAGACTCAACAGTTTAACTTAAAAAAGTGTTTGAAAGATGTGCCAGAACTTTGGTCATGTAAATAGTTGGATACAGGCTATTCATATTTCAACAAAATTTAGCACCATCACAAAAAGTACGTGCTAATCAAAATTCATTAAAAAAATGTTCTAAACTTCATTTCAACATAATTGAAATTCATCAAACATTAATCCACTAAATGTTTCTATTTGGAGAATTTTGAAATGTAAAATGTCCACTAAAAATATTAGAGTTGATAGTTTTTGACTTTAACTGAAACGAATTCTATAAGTTCACATTAGTGCGGCGTGTAATTCGTTAATCAATAAACTCCGAACTAAAAGTGGACGTATAGAAGGACAAATATCGATTTTAAAAATATGACCGCTTTGTTACTTGTTCTAGGCTGTTGATCTTTTTATTTAATAGCATTATCAACATTTATTATGCGTAATCTGTTCCAATACTCTTCTTTGTCTTCTCTTATTTTCGTAGTTGCCTTCGTGGGCCCTCTAATATCCATTTCGTATACGACAACTTTTTTCCTTTATCATGTTCTCTAGATCTTCCCAGAACTTCTCTATGTATTTAGCTTTCCTAGATTTTATACCAAGAGCCTCACTTACTGCATCAAAAAAAGTTAACTTTAAATTTTTGTGCACTTCTTCTGATACCTTTCTTTATCTGTATCAGATTTGTTTTATATCCTGTTTTGGTATAACGTCATTACACTATATTGTTTCAGTAGGTTTGTTTTGAAATTATCTTCTTTTATGGTTTTCAATTCTCTGTTCTTTCAAAATTCCTCATTACGTATGCATTACGTATGCAAAATATCCTACTACCACATGATGATTGCTTACATATTCTAGTTGTCAATAGACCCTTAGATTCCTTAGTAGTTCTATCCATTGCTATGTATGTCTATACGTTGAAACCTTGTATTCGTTTTTCATGCAAAAATTAATAGGCCAATTTTCATTTTCGTTGGTTGTCTTTTCCCCGAAACATTCCACAGCGTCAGTGTTTTTTCTCCCTCTTCTATCATTTAGGTCGCCTATCATGATTGCTTTTTATGATTTGGTATACCCTCTGCAATATCTGCCAGTCCCTCAAAGAAAGCATTCTTCTTGTCACTTTCAGCATTGTTATTCATTGTGTATATTCTTATAATAGTTGTTAGTTGTCCATAAATATTCATGTCAACTCTAATAATTTGTTTGTTGTACTGTTTGAATGTCGCGATATACTTCTTCTATGCCCCTATTAGTATGGATACTTCACTTTTGGTATGCTGAGGCATAAGTATTTCATTCCAAATATGTTAATAGTTGTCAATTTTTTGCCTATATTTTGCTTTTTGGTCTCGCTGGAAATTACTACGTCTATCTTTAAGTTTTTTCGATGCCGGTACCAAGCCCGAAAAAAGAAGTAAGATTGTAGTGTTTATTCAATTACACAACACATGGTAAAACCGTCACTGTTCAAGAATATTACATAAAACATATCTCTTGAGTTAGATATGCTTTTACTAATATAATAATCGTATTTGCACGGGCATATACATGTAAAGACTTATAGAAAATGTTGCCCTCGTTACGATCATCTTGTAGAGAATCATTTTGAATCCTAACATTACAGGAGTGAAAAAGCAGATTATGCAATACTTTTTTTAAAAAATAAAGTTTGTTTTTCTGAGCTACACACTTATTCCAAGTTCCCAATTCTTTCAAGCTATTCGAAAAATACGTTTTCTTAAAAGCTAGAAAGTACTCGACGACGACATGAATATTTTCATTAAATGTAATTTTTCTTCCACTAATCAAGTTTTCAAATTTAGAAACAGAAATACGATTCTAATAGTTAAATCTGTAGAACAGAGAGAATAAGAAATTAATTCAAACTCTAACTCGGTTGCCGTTGCGATGGTAACTTATGTGACAAAATCATAGTGGAAAAGCACTTCTATGTGCGCAAATCTGTCGTTCAGAGCTTCATCTCGTTTGGTGTCCGTTAGGTCACATTTAAATTGGTTTATTTGGAGACACTCTTCATGCTAGCATATAGTCTACATGCACTTCGTCGAATTTTACTTTAGTCTGGACAGCCTTCCATTGCTTATGACTATACAAAATTCATTTTCTCTGTTTTACAACAACTACTACAGTGTCCACTCTATACGTTTGTAGAATAAGATCATTGAATTGCTTTTTTCTAAAATTTGGACTACTTTTGTTTGAAGAATGTCATCAACAAGCAGATTGTTACGCTATCTCTTAGAAATTTGTCCTAATTATTAAACGATTTTCATATTTGGGAATCTTCCTGGCATTTCTTAAAATTATTTCTATAAGTCTATTAGTTTTATGCGGAAGTATTTTTAGAATGCAAATACCTTACACACTTTTTTGTAGTTTATTTAAGATCGATAAGTACCAAGTGCATGTGTTAACAACTCGATGAATTTTTTTAAAGCTTATGTTAGAATGGAAAGCTTATGTACTGTGTTTTTACTACTCTTAAAATTGCAATAATAATTCCGACCACATATTACCCACACATCTGTAGTCTTCAAAAGTAGTTTGAAAACAATACTGCTGAAAATTTAAAATTTACTTATTCTGTTTCTAGATGTCATACAATCTCTTTTTTCCACACATTGCATATTAATTTAAATAAGACTTATTTTAGCGTACAGTTGTAAGCATTTAACGTAGACTAAAAACCTTATTTAAACCAATTAGATATTTGACTACACGTTTTAATTTCGCATTTAATTTTTTGCTATTCAGTATTGACTTCTTTTGCCCATTTAATGTAATCCTCTTGTAATAATGTCATCCTGTTCCTCCAGCTGCTTTTTTCTATTGATTAACAGTTTCTCACTTCACTGTTTCCTGCTTCAATTTCACTTAGCTCTTCGTTCAGTATTTCTACGTATCCTCTCTTTTTGTCCATTAAACGTTACACATTACATTTTGCTCTTTTACTTACATTCATTTTTTGCATATCAACCAACTCGTTATTAGTACATTTATAACAGATATATTGCGCCAGCAAGATATTAAAACGTCATTTATCAAATTTGTGTAGAGTTTTTTATGTTTAGGTTTTGAAGGCAAATAAATACTTTTACTTATTATTCTTTGTAAATTTGCAAAACTAGTTACAATATTTCTATTTTTATTAAAAATTACAAAAAAAGTTTCTAAACGTTTGCGAAAAATTTTATTTTTATACGTGAATTAATGTCAAATCAATATTTGGAATTTCATGGATAAGAAAAAATAGAGCCGTTCTAAGTCTAACCTTATAAGATGCTGAATCAAAATACGAGGTGCATTCAAGTTATAACACCTCCGCATTTTTTTCTCAGGACTGGGATCAGATAAAAACATGTGGTTTGTTTCAAAATACACGCGCACTCTTTGTGAATGCGTGACAGAGATGGTAGCACTCCAGCGGCAACGGCGAGAGTGAGGAGTGTTTTTGATACTATAAAATGGCTACGTTTTCATTACAAGAACACCGTGTAATCATTTGTTTTCTCCATTTGCGTGACACCGATCGAAATTCATCGCCAGTTGAGTGAGACATGTGGTGATGGTATTATAGATGTGTCTAATGTGCGTTTGTGGGTGCGACAGTTCAAAGAAGGCAGAACGTCTTGTGACAGCAAACCAAGAGAATCTCGGCCTTGCACCAGCTGGTCTGACAACATGATCAAACGAGTGGAGAAACTTGTTTTGGAGGATCGCCGAATGAGTGTAGAACACATCGCCTCCAAAGTTGGCATTTCCGGGGGATTTGTGCACGCAATCCTGCATGAAGACCTGAAAATGCAAAAAGTGTCCTCCAGGTGGGTGCCACGAATTCTGACAACTTTAAAGTGATTTTTCATGCTCCCTACTCACCTGATCTGACTCTTAGCGACTTTTGGCTGTTTCCAACGATGAAAACCATTGTCCGTGGTCGCAAATTCACTAGTAGTGCCGCTATTTCATTAGCAATTTTCTAGGGGTCAAAGAAGACTCCTAAAAAAGCGTTCGCAGCGGTGATGAAATCATAGCGTCGGCGTTGTAAAAAATGTGTACGGCTGCAGGGAGATTACGTCGAGAAGTGACACAAGTTTCACAGTTTTCGTGCGATTAGTTCGTGAGAAAAAAATCGAAGGTGTTATAACTTTAATCCACCTCGTACAGGACGGATCTTTTCAACTATTTAATCATTATAAATTCAATTTCACATTGACCAGTTCTGCTCACAGACATAACGTAATAGAAAGTAAAATATTTTCTTGATTTATCCCTGCCTTTCCTGAAGATGTGTTATTCATATCTACTTTATATTTTAAAAGTTTCTTTACAAACATCGTTATTTCTTCTTACTTTAATCTTCGTAAAAATTCAAGCGACGGTTATCTCTAAGCAGCCTGTTTTTACCTAATTACAAAGTACTGGCCACCCTTACTAATTTTAGCCCTCTTTGGATAAAACGCTCGATAGAGAAAGTTAGAAGTTTCTTATGAATAATAGCAACCATACTCACATTTTAAGTATTTTTTTATAGCTTTGTAATAATAGTGAAATTGTGCGCCCCTGGGAAGAATATTTATTTTTTAATTAATCATTTTTTTGTTCAATTAATATAAAATGATAATATTTATTTAAATAGTACAACTTCAGAGCCATGTTTTTATTTTTTTAAGCAATAGAACTAAGCCATCAAATAAAAAAATCCTAATTCTCCGTAATCTTTTTTATAGAAATTTTGTTAGAATTATTTCAGGACTTGACTGGTAAAAAATAATTTGTTCGATCCCAACTCTTGTCAAAGTAATCCCCTCTGTGCAAAACTGCCGCCGTTTCTGGGGGTCATGGAAGCAAGCAGAAAAGCTTCATCCGGGATACTTCTCAGCAAATCTGACACATCTGTTTGGATTGCTGCAATCTCTTTGTGATAAAAATCACGCGGCGACAGGTCGGGTGAATATGGGGATGTTTGCCCAGATATTCCTGGACTGATACAGCAGTATGATGCTTACCATTGTTGTGCAATAGAAATCAATGCCCAAGTGCATACCAATCAGTACGTTAATGTAAAATATTGTCTTAGTTTTCGAATGATAAATTATGATCTTGTCATTCAGCACTTTGGCGCTTTGTTTGAGGGCGATACCGATAACACCAACTTTCATCTACGGCAATAATATTTAACACACATATGGAATCGTTCGTATGGTTTGTTCTGATCATCTGTCAGTGCATGAGGGACTATTTTTGGATTAAGTTTCCGTGTCACTAAATTATCGCTTAAAATTTGATGATCCATATGCCTACTCATTTCAACTCATCTAATATCAAGGGCACAATAACTCTTTTTGTAGTGACCGTCTCACTCGTTCCATATGTGCAGCGGTGTGATGATGATGATGGGCGATCGACTTTGAGATCGTGAAAGCTTGTGTGGCATTCAAACACCCGGCTTCTCGGGAATGTCTCGTCACCGTGTGCTTACTATATCATATTCCTTATTCCCTAGCTTAACGCAGAACTTATTGTTAATTCTCCGCTCGGAATCCGCATCAATCATATCACTTGTGTAGTTTCCAAATGAACGCGTCAGTCGAACAGTGGGATTCTAAGCAAAGCTGCGCCATCTAGTGAGGTTACATGGAAACATTTTAAAGCCGTGAGGTCGATTCTATAATTCGAAAGCGATTATCGAATTCAATTCGATATTGAATTTGCAACGTTGTGACCGCGCCATCTATGCTGTATAATATGAATTTATTAAAGTTTTTAACCAAAATATTTAGCAAATAATTAAAAAATATATAATCATAAAAAAAGTGTAAGGTGATAATTAAACATGTCTTTATTTTCACTTTTTTGATGATTATATATTTTTTAATTATTTGCTAAATATGTCTATGCAGATCACATATGAAGCGACTGGATAATACTCATTTCTTGTTTTTATATCGCAAATAAAGGATTAAACAATCAGTTCTCGAACTATCTGGCAAAAGTTGCATATTAAGTCTTTTTATAGAGCTATTTTGATTTCCTTTATCCTTACACTAGTGCTTTTTATGCATTTATTAAAATAAAGGTTATATCAAATAAACCTGTGCGATAGATTTATAAAAATATTTGGTAAAATCATAAAATGTAACTTATAACCATTGAGGTTTTAACACAGCTCGCTTGTTTAAAATCTGCTAATGATTTTTTTTATTTGTAAAATACTTTTAGCGTTCAAAAGGCACCATTTAATATAAACATTTAAAAAGCGTTACGCAAACCTTCTCCATTAGCATAGTTTTATTTCAACAACTAAAGCCACTATTTGCAACCGTTAATTATTTGAGGTAGAAAGCTTCCTTAATTATAACAATCTAAACAATAATTCAAAATGTATAATATGTATTTCAAAACGAGTGGTAAACGTAAATTATGCCGCTATTTATTACATCCTGTGAATAAAAATTTAATTTTTTCTAAAGTTATTGTAATAAAATTCAAGTTTGCATTTTTAAACAATTAAAAACTTTGTCATATATTTTATTGAGGAAATATTAAACAGTACAATCCTTCTTCCTTATAATGCAAGTCAGCACTAATTGCTATTTTCAACATTATTGCTCTAACATATTATACTATAGTTAAATAATGTGAATCTCCTGATTAAACTACACCCATAACTTATTAAGTAAGAACTAAATTTAATTATCTTGCACACACCCCAGATTCAGATACACTCCTTAAATGCCTCGTTTGTGCTCTAGCGTAAACCAAAGTAACGGTGATGGTTCAATTAAAAGAATAATGGTGTTGCCAACTTTATATTTATCGATGCAAACTGTTATTAATTAACGTTCTTTAATAATTGGGTTACGGTAATACGGGAGTTTAATTAAAAACTGTAACCTATAACATACTGCTGTTGGTTGTATTATCTGTTAGTTTTCTGGACACAAGAATATTATCCATAGGCCTTCAGCTATTGTTATGCTGTTCCAAAAGAATAAAAAAAGTCGCAAAATAAAATTTTAATCGGGTACTAAGTAATTAATTGTAAATTATTAAATTACTAAAAATAGTTTTAACTCTAACCCTAATTCAATTATCAGAAATGCGATCAAGATACTGTTATAGTCGTTCCCAATAATTAAAAAAAAATTGTAATTAAGAATTCAGCAGTTAAATTACCAGAAAGACTGCAAACATTTGTTTTTTGTTAAGAAAACGCTTTGTTTGTATTGTCAGTTTTTATTAATTATTTTTCTTGAAGAACTCAAAGAACCTACTCAGCGTGATCGATGACGATCTGCTAACATTCCAGTGACTCTTTGGTCCCAGGTTTGTAGAACCTCCCTGATTTCGATATTATAAAAATCCGTTTCGTTGTTAAACTCTTATTCTCGCAAAGTGTTGATTATGTAAACTCCTAGGCAATGTGGAATCATCAATGAAAAGTTTCTCTAATTTTTTGGTAACACGTTAAAGTTGCTCATAGTACAATTCGTCTATAATGCTAGTGTATTGTGATAAACGCTCAATGTGGATAATGCCCAACGAATTCCAGCAAAGCAGAACATGACTTTCTGCAGATGCTGGAACTGTGGCTGTCTGTCTTTTGTTTGCAATATTTTATGCTTAATAATAGCGTTCATCTCTTATCATAATGAAATAAAATATTGGTGCGGCAATAAAACAGCAGAAAATTCCGCACGCCACCGGTAGTCGTTAACCAACAGAGCCTTGGTTCAGCTTTGACACATAACCTAGTGCACGTTACTACAACATACCTCAAACCTACCTACAATCTCATATTTAGTTATATGTAGACTTCTTCGATTGTCAATTTAAGGTTGATCTTTGATGTCAAAATCATCGTAACCGTTACGACTGAACCAAAGTTGCGCCATACCTTCGTAAACGTTACCTTCACCAAATTCAACATAAATTTGCCTGCAGTTCTGTTTAAAAGTTATCCAATATACAGCTGCGCGCAAGGAGCTTGGTTGAAGCCGCTGCAAAAGTCAATCGTAATTGATTAAGCACGACACGAGCACATCTTTATAAAGTTATTGAATAGACCTACGTATCTTTATTATAAAAATGTACCACACAAAACCAGACAAAATAAAAATTGTTTTGTAGTAACAATTTATGATCATTAAAGATTAAATATTCTGCCGTCGTAGATGCAAAGTAGTATTTGCTTTTAGTATATTTACGTTTTTGCAACTAATTTAATGCTACATTCCTTTGTTCACTTTTGAAAATCAAAATATATTTTAATCTTTTTAGTCGTTATATTTATTTGTTGAACAAAAAATACTACGCAAACTAAAGTTTTTTCCTTTATGTTTAGTAGAGCAATATAAGGTAGTTCCTACCACCAGTTTCACAAATATTGTAGGCAAACAGAAATAGAAAAAAAAAGTAAAATGATCCAGTAAATTATAAAAATATTTATAACAACCACTGTTGATCTGTCGCACTATTTACAATAAAAAAATTATATTAAAAAATTTTAAA
This sequence comes from Sinelater perroti, assembly GCA_036346155.1. Classification (NCBI taxonomy): domain Eukaryota; kingdom Metazoa; phylum Arthropoda; class Insecta; order Coleoptera; family Elateridae; genus Sinelater; species Sinelater perroti. Next base: position 12,209,261 of record JARFIY010000359.1, on the reverse strand, counting down.
TGTGATATCAAACATTAAAATAGAATTTTTAAATATACAAGATACATTAAGGCAGAAAAGAACACAAAATATTTAAATATGTAAAATTATGAAAAATTCGCATTCTTAATTCTGTTGTAAATAAAGTGTCCGCCATATAACTTTTTTTTAAATGCTATAAATAAAAAACTACTGAATATTTTTCCAATTTTTTTTTTATTTGAAAGTACAATCATTCCGGTTCTTCTTTCTTCTTTAACCCTCATTGCGCCCAGTATTGGGCATAGGTCTCCCTCAAATTCTTCCATGTAGCGCGATTCTATGCGACTCTCATCCATGGCAGTCCTGCTACTCTCTTAATGTCGTCTTGCCATCTCATTATTGGCCTGCCGTGCTGTCTCTTGCCTGTCCATGGTCTCCATTGGAGGATTTTAACGTTCCACCTACTGTCTTTGATCCGAGCTGTATGTCCTGCATATTCCCATTTCAATTTCGTCACTCTTTTCACTACATCCGCGACCCCAGTTCTATCTCTTATCCATTTATTTCTTTTTTTGTCTCGTATTGTAATTCCAATCATTGCTCTCTCCATTGCTCGCTGAGTGACTTCCAGTTTTGTTTTTACTTGTTTCGTTAATGTCCATGTTTGAGCGCCGTATGTCATTATGGGAAGTATACATTGGTCATATACCTTAGTTCGCAAGCGTTGGAGTATTTTGTTGTTTTTAAAAATATAAGCTAGCTTTCCAAAAGCTGCCCACACCAGACGTCTTCTTCTATCTATCTCGTGTTCTCTGTTTTCCTTCCTTAATGTTACAGTTTGTCCTAGATATATATACTCGTTGACATTTTCTAGGATAGTTCCATTTGTGTTTATTTGTGGGTTCTCAAGACACATTGTCTTCGTCTTATTCAAATTTACTTTTAGACCTATTTTCTTAGACGTTTTTTCTAATTCGTTTATCATAATTTGTAGGTCGTCTTTGTTGTCTGCAAATAGAACTACGTCGTCGGCAAATCTTAAATGATTCATTTTTTCCCCATTTACATTAATACCCCTATTTGACCAGTCCAGATTTTTAAATATTCCTTCAAGTGCCAAATTAAATAATTTTGGAGACATTGTGTCTCCTTGTCTAATACCTCTATCAATTGAGAATTTATTACTATATGCATGTAATTTAATTGTTGCTGTAGCGTGTTTGTATATATTACTTATCAGTGCTGTATATCGGGAATCTATTCTAGCACAATTAAGTTCCTTCTTTATTGCCCAGTGTTCAACGCAGTTAAACGCCTTCTCATAATCAATAAAAGCCATGAACAAAGGCAGGTTATATTCGATGGATTTCTCGATTAGAATTTTAACAGTAAATAAATGGTCACAGGTACCATATCCCTTTCTGAAAGCTGCTTGCTCTACTGTCTGATAATCATCTAATTTTTGTGATAATCTGTTAGTCAAGATCTTTGTTAACAATTTATACATTTGAGAAAGTAGGCTGATAGGGCGGTAATTTTGTAATAGTAATGCGTCCCCTTTTTTAAACAAAATTACTATCACGGCGTTATCCCAGTTATCTGGTATTCTCCCTTGTTGTAGGCACATGTTAAATAGGATTTTTAGCTTGGGGATTACTATTTCTTTGGCTACTTTGATCATTTCTATTATTTCTATTATATTATCATCTCCCGGCGCTTTATTGTTTTTCATCGTCTGCAGGCCATGCAAAATTTCGTCTTCAATGATCTCCGGCATATCATCAGATCCTACATTTACTATTTTAGAATTCTCTTTTGGCCCCTCAGGTTGTTTAATGTGCGACCAATATAGTGTTTTATAGTATTTCTCCGTAGTTTTTAGGATCTCGTCTGTGATTCTTATTTCTGTTCCGGCGGAGTCTTTCACTACAATGATTTCTCGTTTCCCATATCTTCTTTTCAGGAACTTCATGCTTTTGTTGTCCTCTATTACTTGCTCTATTTGTTCTTCAGAGAATTTTTCTAAATCTTCTCTTATCATACGCCTCGCTTCTTTTCTCACTTCTCGATATTCATCAGTTGCATATTTTCCTTCTTTATATAACTCTCTTCTTTCTTCTATTTTTTGTTTTGTTTGTTGAGTAATTTTATTTATCTTTTGACATGTCGTCTTTGTGATTTTTTCCGACGCTTCTGTTAATGCTAGTGTCAGATCACGAGATATTTGGTTTAGATTGTTGTCATTATATTCCTTTAATAGCAATGATTGTCGTATGTACTTTTGATAGGTTTCCCTGTTTTGTTTGAGTGTCTGGGCATTTATCGTTCTTTTATATCTATATTTATATCTGTTAAACTTTTGAACAGTAACCTTTGCTCTTACGAGCCGATGGTCGCTTCCCGTGTTAAATGAATTTAAGACTGTGACATCGTTTATGCTTAACTTTTTGGATGAGAGTATATAGTCAATTTCATTCTTGGTCTGCCCATTTGGGCTTATCCACGTTCACTTGCGCTGGGCTTTTTTACTGAAAAAGTTCATGGCGTACAATTTTTTAATCTCCCAGGAAAGCTGCTAGCATATTTCCTCTTGGGTTTCTTTCGCCCAATCCATATTTTTCGATGTATTCTTCCTCCTCTTTTATATGTCCTATAATCGCATTGACGTCGCCCATGACTATATCAAGATTAGACATTCCCTCTTTCCTCGCATTTATAATGCCCTCGTATAATATTTCAACATCCTCGTCAGTATATGCCGAAGTAGGTGCATAAACTTGTATTATTTTTATGCGGTAGTTCTTTGATGTTTCTATGATCATATACGCTACTCGTTCAGATATTCCTTTGAAGCTAATAATATTTGGTATTATTGATTTCTTAACAAGGAAACCTACTCCTCTTTGACTGTCGCTTTCATGGCCGCTATACATTAGTGCATTTCCTGATGGTAGAGATATAGCTTTCTCCTTTTCTCCTTACTTCTGCAAGTCCCAATACGTCCCAATTAATTTTACTTGCTTCGTTTTCCAGATCGTATAGTTGTGAATCATCTAGTAGGGATCTACAGTTATAGGTGGCTACTAGGAGTGAACATTTCTTCTTGTCCCCCCAGAATCCTTGGGACAAACTGAAAAATCAGTGTGGGATTCTGAGCTTTGAGCTCTACCCACCTGGGGTAATTTTGTTTTGGATACTGACATTACCATAGTTAAAGAGAATGAGGGGTATTTGGCATTAAAAACGCCACGCTTGCCATTGCGTGTTGGCGAGTTTGGTAAGGGATGGGGTAGGTAGGGAGATGGGTAGGTGTAGGGTAGGAAATGATTTTCCCCAGAAGTGGAGGTAGGGGCAAAATCATTGCTCGCATAAGGCAGGGTCGCGTCCCTGTAATAGGTCTGTTCCATGCCGGGATCGCATAGGAGTACCTATCTGCTACCACATCATTCCGGTTAACAATGGAATATAACTTCATTTTTGAGTACATTTTCGATTGTATGCAGCTCTATTTCAGCTATGGCTGTACGAATGTTGTCCTTCAAAGCCTCAATTGTCTCTGGTTTGTCGGCGTAACACTTCTCTTTGACGGCTCCCCACAAATAATAGTCCAACGGTGTCAAATCGCAGCTCCGAGGCGGCCAAACGACATCAGAATTTCGGTTGATAATGCGATTTTCGAAGACAATGCGTAAAACAGAGATTGGAACGTTGGCTGTGTGGCACGGAGCGCCGTCCTGTTGAAACCAAATGTCGCCAATATATTCCTCTTCAATTTCTGTGAACAAAAATTCGTTCAACATGGCCCGATAACGCTCACCATTGACTGTAACACCCGGTCCTTGCTCATTTTCGATGAAAAATGGCAAACAGTGACTCGTTGTGGGTGCATCGGCTTTTCTTCGATTGCGTGCGGGTTTTCTGTGCCCCAAATGCGACAATTTTGCTTGTTGACATACCCGCCGAGATGGAAATGAGCTTCATCTGAAAAGATGTTTTTTCGCCCAAAATCGGCATTTTCTTCAAGTCGATCCCAAGCCCATGAAGCGAAGCGAAAACGCATTGGATGGTCAGTTGGCTTCAATTGCTGAACCAATTGGACTTTGTACGGCGTCATACCAAGGTCTTTACGCAAAATTCGTCTCAATGATGTCTCCGAAATGTCCAATTGTTGAGAACGACAATGAACTGATGTTCCTGGCGATTCACACACACTCTCGGCAACAGCAGCGATCTTCTCGGGTGTATGCACTGTTTTTAGTTTTTCACGCGTTGGTTTGTCAATAAGCATGCCAGTTTCTCTCACTTTTTTAACAAGATAAAGCACATACGGAGCTGACGGTGCCTCTTTTCTTCCCATTTCCGTACGTAATTTTTGCACACATTCTGCAACATTACCATGATTTTCAAAGTAATGTCGCAATATTTCCCAGCGTTCTTCAAGCGTATACACAACCATTTTCGTTCAGCGGAAGGATAAAACTAATTTTCTGTCAAATATATCATGAACTAAGTGTTGCCATTCACCGAATAACCGCTAGTTCAAAAAAAAAAAAAATGTTAGATGGCGGACCCTTTACTATTTGAAAGAGCATTATTTAAAATGATCAGTTTTGCTAGCGTACAATCTCGGAGTTTCTGCAATCAGGTGCATCATACAGTGTATTAGACAGAAATCGATTACTACCTTTTAAAATGGTGAACTAAAGAAAAGACTAATTTAGAGTTCAAAAAAATATGGCCTAAAGAAAAAGTAAAGTCTGGCAGAATAATTTCAAATTATCATTAAACTGTTGGAATACATTAGTAAAAACATGGGGCCGGCGAAGAGACTGCTCTGTAAGCAATCCCAGATCGAACTTAAAAAGACCTTTCGATTTCGATTTCGAATTTTCCCGAAATTCGAAATCGAATATCTCAAAAATTATTCGACATAGAATTTTTTCGATTTCATTTTCTATTTCAGCGTAAAATTTGCTATAAGAATCCATTTTCAAATTTTAAAAAATCTCAGATTTTGTGACGGACGACAAACCGACAGACAGACCGACCGACAGACAAACATATAGAATTCAGTAACGAACTTTTTAAGTTCGTTGAACATAATGTCAATTGTCTTCAAATACGTTATGGGCGATTTTCATTTTCACATTACTCGTTTTCTCACAGAAGTAAAGTTTACTAACGTCGTAACAACTTATTTACTCCACTACCTCACAATTATGGTCTTTTGAATCACTACAATTTTCTCATTAGCGTGTCATATACAGGACCTTCATTATATGACGCAAACGATAAAAAGTTCATTATAGAAAAGCTATGCAGGATAAAATTCCAATTCTTCTTTTATTAGAATGATAAATAAATGGAATTCAGTGCATATTGTCTTCAAAATGATTGCATTCATTAGAGATGGTCATTTTAACGCTTTCTCCGAAACTCTCAATTGCGGCTTTTCTGATGCCCATAGAAATGGCCAGAACCTCTCCTGTAGTGCGATTCTTGAGTTCGTCGATAGACTGAGATTTGTTCCGATAAAATCTACCCTTAAAATAATCCAGTAAGTACAAATCGCATGAATTTAAATCGGAGCAATTTGAGGATCACTTGATGCCACTTTCTATCTTACGAGGGACGTCCAGATTTATCATCTTCTTTACAAAAATTTCTGTGAGAATGTTAAAGGTGTCCCGAGTCCGATGATCGGTGGCTCCATCTTGCTGAAACTAGTATTGGTTGACTTGTCTTTTGTCTCTCACAATTGGAATGAATTCCTCGAGAACTTCTGTACGACAGTCTTTTTCATTCACATTTTTTGAGAGGAACAGTGAACCGACAATTCCCTAGTGGGAAATTGCACATTATGCACTAGCTTTTTCTGGATGCAATCGACAAACTTTGGTCAAATGTGGGTTTTCAGTACTCAAATGTTGGTAATTTTGTTTGTTGACATAGTTAAAAATAGGTCTTATCCGTAAAATGTACTTTATACCCAATTTTTTAGTTTAAACCATCTCTATGGCCACTCTTGCAAAAGTGAATCTTTTGCCAATATTGACCTCAATGAGAAACGTTTGCAATTGAATGTTATACGGAAGTGATTCAATTTCTAGCGAGGATGGTGTGCATAAAGCTCACGAGCTTGTTCTACGGTCTCGAGAGTGATTATAGTGACTAGTCTGCTTGTTTTTGATTAATTCAAACATTTTAATCAGCCTATTGTAACAAGGTAAAATAGAAAATTTAATTATAGAGCAAATACTATCATAATATTTTTTGCGTTGCTATTGTAGAGACAGACGAGATAGTATAATTGTCATACTTAGCCTTGAAAGCAGTTAAGGCTCCACAAGCATTTCGGAACCTCTTGTAAAAGGTGGCCAAAATGAAGACCCTTTCTTCAGTTGAATAGCTGGTCTTAGCTGACGCCATATTCAGTGTTGACCTAATGTGTAAACAAAACTCCAAACATTGACCTGGCTATAAGTAACGTCAAACAAATAATTGGCTGAAAAGTTTGACCATGGCGATAAAAAATTCTTTTGCGTGGCATAAATAAGACGCTGTATTTAAAACATCCACTTTGACTTTTTTAAAGTCAAAAGCCCCCTTTTCCATACTAAACAGGCCTTTATTCATAAATATTTTTTAATTAATTTTTCACATAAACCTTTTACCCCCGGAAAAAATAAGTTTTACGACATATTTTCAGGTTTATTCGTAAACTATAAAAACAAACGTTTTGATTATGTTAAATACGTAAATTACCAATAAATTGTACAATATTTGTACTCTATTGGGCAAACATTGATTTTGACACCTTTTATTCTTTCCTACAATTTTTAAAATTTTATGTATTAAGGTCAACATATTGCACCATTTCGTCATTTATGCACTAGTGACGAAATTGGTATAGCTGAGAAAAAAAGGTTTGTCCATGACCGTATAGACGACGTTGTTCAAAAATATCGAGCTTGTTTTTCGGAAAGTATTTTTGACTTCGGTAACCACGCTTTTATACTCTTATTGGTAAAAAGATCTTTGTGCTCTTCAGATACTTTTTTTTAATTACAAAAGCAGATAATTTTCTCCTTAGGAGAGCTTGGGAGCACAGTGAATAATGCACCTACCAAATCTTCATCAAACTGAATGAAAGAAATTGGTCACATAAATTTCCTTAAGTAGACGGTAAAGATTTATCCTCGACGTAATAACTAAAGAATTTAGCACATTAAAGGCTTTAACAACAGTTACACTGTCTATAACTCTTTTTGTTGTGAGATTGTTGCTCAATAATTTTATTCTCAGAAACATAAGGATTATTCTACACATTTTCTTACAAAACTTACTGGTATTCTTGAGTTAAGAAGGTTTCCTTTAACTAGAGCACAACTAAAAGTAATCAGTAATTTTTATATCCCTGATTAGAGGAGCTTCTCTAACAGCAATATATATGCATGACATATCTGCTACCCGTTTTAGTAAACTTATAGAGGTAAATATTCACGAAGTTTAAAGATTTTTGAATTCAGTTGTTTCACCCTGAACTTTAGCGTGGGACCTGGAAGATGATAAACAAAACCCTGTAAAAATTGTTTATGGTTAATATTCAATCTGCTCTTTCATTCTACCTTTTAATGACTCAAAAACAGTTATGCAAAAAAAGTTGAGGAACAACAATACCCCCGATTTCCCTTTTAATAACGGGAATATTTACCTGTAGATTTCGCACACTTCCTGGACTTTTTATCCTTGGTGATGGCCGCACCCTAACAATTCATTATAACATTGCTGCTCCCTGGAGAGGAGAAGAACATTGAGCTCTTACTTTGAATAGTAAAAGCGAATAAACGTTTTCTGGTTGACATTCGCATAAAAGCAGCAGCTACTTTCGGATACACACAAATATCAAAAACAAAAATTTTATTTTGAATTCTTAAAAATAGAAGAAACCTTGCTGCTTTCAAAAAACAAAAATGTGGCTGGCTCTCTTCAGTTGATAGTCACGCTCTGTATTAGCCAAATGAGACAAATTGTTTAAAATTGAAAACTTCACTCTATTCTGCTATTTATAAATATTTCGAAATGATAGCTTTAGGTAAAGCTTTCTCAGAAGATATACTTTTTAAACTTATTCACTTTCGAAATTTATCATACTTATTTATTATAATTGATTTGGAAGGAGGATAAATAACTTTGGAGTTGAAACTACGGCTTGTTATTGATTAATTTACTTACTATAAAAACGATAATCGGACTTGACCCCCCCCCCCTCTTACTCAGAAGTTTAGTAAACAATTTTATTAGATAAAATCGTTGTTTCTACCATGTCAACTATTTATCATGCTCAAAAAGATCTACTTAATTTCATGTTAATTATTATTTATCCTTCCTTTTGTTATAGTAAAATATGTTCTCATTACATAATTTTGTATTGGAAAAACGTTTAATTCCTAAAGTTAAAAAACTGACAATATAATTAGAAAATTGTTACCTTCTCTCGTATGTATCTGCTATAATAAAATTTATGTTTTACATAAAAATATAGTTATATTTGTAGAATTTTGATATAAAATAATGATAAATATAGACTGCTGCAATTAATAAACCTGCAAAGCTCGCAACACATAGCGAAGTGGCGAAGCAGTCTGACCACGCTGACCTTTGACCAATCCGTTTCAAAATCACTGGCAAACAAGCCTTTTTGGTCACCTGTCGATTGGTGAAAACAGAATTTGGAAATTCCCAGCCGTTTTCGAGTTTTTGCTCGGGTGGACGAACGGATGGACGGACGGACAGACAGACGGACAACATGGAGTTAGTCAGTGACTCCGCTTCGCTTCGCCACTTAATAATGCAGGGAAAATAGAAGGAAAAAAAAGCGTTGGAAGGAGGCCATCTTTGATGCGAAATATGCGCGAATGGTACGGACTAAAAACATCAATAGTAATCTTTTGAGCTGCCACCTCAAAAATAAAAATAGCCAATATGATCACCAATCTCCGGAGGGTGGGGGTGTAATAATAAGAAGAAGATACAAACATAAGCGTTTATGTATATTTAGATATATTTGTTGTATATATGAACCCATAGGCTGAGTAAGCTGCAGGCCAGGAAGCAGGATTTGGGAAGCCAAAATTTTGAGTTGAGTAAACAAAGCAATGAGTATGAGTAGCAAAGATGATCAAGGTGATTTTTTTAAAAAAAACAAGTGAAGTAGAACTCAGCAAACACACAAAGAGCATCTTGAGCGGCGGGACGCTGTGAAAATACCAAAATTAGACACTTTTTTCTCAACTTCAAGTTCAAACTGTAGCGCATGAAATGTACAACTGCAAGAGACTTTAAGCTCGCATAACTGAAAATACTCTCAAAGAGATAGACCCAATTACATCACTCGAAGACCGGGCATTGTGGTGTATAATTAATAAATTTCGTGATTTAGTAGCCTACAATGAAAAAATCTGAAAGATAGTAAGCCATTCAAAAAATATTTTGTAGCTCTCAGTTGTTTTATAAAAAGTTAATGAATGGAGAACGCTTCGAGAGAAATTGATTGGTTTGTTTAAAATTAACCAGACAGCTAATTTGCACGCCGTGCAAATTGTAAAGAAAAACAACGTTACTAACAACTAGGGGGTTAGATGATTGGAAAAATGACCATATAATAAAAGATCGAGATGACAACTTTTAATACAAAGTGCGCATTTCAAAATTTACTCGTAGAACTCGAGTATAGCAAAACAATACATGGAAGAAACTTTGTTCTTTTAACAGTTGTTAAAGTTCTGAAGTTTTTAGCTTCCCTTTGGCTGCAAATTCATGGCAATAACAAAATATTAGACTTTAATTTTTTGAATTTGTTATATATTATTATATATTATACCTATCAAGTACAACTATCAATAAATTCATTATACAGTTAGCGCACAAGGTTAAGGCAGAGATTGTCCATATGACTATAAATGCCAAAATTTATTCCATAATTGTGGACTCAACACCAGATATGTCGCACATCGCGCATATTAACTACCTTTTATGGTATGCTATGTACTACTTACGAGAACTCCGGTTGAAGGATATTCAACTTTTTTTCTGTGGTCATAAAGGTATCAAGAGGAAGAATTCTGTAACGTCAGCCATAAATTTTGTAGGTCTTGATCTAAATAATACCTGACACTCCGGATAGGATACAGAAAATTTAATTAAGAAGAAGATCTATAATAATATGTAGAATAACTACGACAACTCAGTAACATGTCTGGTTGTTACAAATGTCTTGCAGGTTCAGAATAAAAAAAATTTATTCCTATGGCTGGCTAACACTATTTACACATGCCAATTTTTACAACTGGACCTTTTATGGTATGCTATGTACTACTTATGAGAACTCCGGTTGAAGGATATTCAACTTTTTTTTTCTGTGGTCATAAAGGTATCAAGAGGAAGAATTCTGTAACGTCAGCCATAGATTTTGTAGGTCTTGATCTAAATAATACCTGACACCCGGATAGGATACAGAAAATTTAAAAGAAGAAGATCTAAATAAATGTAGAGAGCAGAGCTACGACAATGCCAGTAACATGTCTGGTTGTTACAAATGTCTTCAGGTTAGAATAAAAAAAGTAAATCCTCTGGCTGGCTACATACTTTACACATGCCAATTTTTACAACTGAACTCTACAGCTGCGGAGAGCAGTAAGTACTCTGTTGAATTTTTTTCTTTAGAACGGCAACTTTCTTAAGTCTTCAACCAAAAGATAGGCATCTTGAAAACTCACATTAAAAAGGACTCTTTATTTTTAAAAACTCTGTTGATACTTAATGACGTACTTGCATACGGTCAAGCATTGTAAAATTATACCAGAAAGTTGTTGATGGTCTGACACATACTACCCGTAGTAGTGATAGGACTAAGGACGCACAAAATAAAGCAAATGTGATATTAGAAATAATTAAGAGGCTTGAAATGGCATAAATGTTATGCTTCTAAAATAATGTTTATTTAAGTTTCGAGAAGTAAGTGAAATTCTTAAAAGAGAAGTATAGACAAAACCAAGGTTATTGCTCTATACAGTACTTTAGAAGTTTTTATAAACACCCTTCGCAACCAAGATGAGTTTTTAAATTAATTTGTGAAACCGAGGTCTACAAAACAGACATTACAAGAAAAGGGAAGCCAAAAGTTCCTTTTGGTAAAAACAAAGATGGAAATTACGAGTTTTCTCGACGACAGTTTTTCGTGACAGAAACATATTATGTTGCGATTGATTCTTAGAAACTCAACTGAATACGAGAAAGAACAATCTATGCAGAAGACGATGAGGATTTTGGATTTCAATGGGAAATTACTCAAATGGAAAATGGTAGAATACAGCAGAGGGCAAATTAACTCAAGGACGGATTTACGCGCAGTCTGCAAGGCTGCAGCCTGGTGACCCGCACCACAAAATGACACAAATTTTATTTTGAATAGACTGCTTGTTTAGTACTTTCTTTTTTCATCTTGCATTTGCCTAACATATTTTCTTAAAATTACAATATGTTATGTCATGTATTCCATATCCCCCCCAACTAGGGCCCGCGCCAAGATTCAGCCTAGGGGCCTGTTTCTGATTTAGATAAAAACTTCCCAGAGGAATGTGTGCATTTAGCAACATTTTTAAGAATCACCAAAAGTACTGACAAAGAAGATAAGAATACTAAATCAAAAACACAATTATCTGTTTTTATGCAATTTTTGTGTATTCTTTTTGTTTATAGTGTAGCAACAAATTGCATCTTCGGATTTCAGATGCTTCTGGACAAAATTGAAATCCGAATTTTGATGCGCTATTTCTGGAAGCGGAGGCTTTCATAAACAAATACCACACAGTAAATCTGCGATGTTGAACACGAAGGTAGTTTCCAGATGGTACAAGCGCTTCAATTCTGGCGACGTAGAAGAAGGTCATGACTTGCGTTTGGTGAAACTTTGGAGTGTTTTGCATTTTGATCTTGTTCCGATTAGCCGCGCCACCAATACCAAACTTTATTACTAGCAGTTGGGCCGTGTCTACGACAAGTTGAGGGAAAAGTACTCGACCCTGGTCAACCAAAAGCGCGTTTTGTTTCAGCAAGACAGTGCCAAAATCCGAATTGCCAAGAAGACTACGGAGAAATTTGAAAAGTTGAACGGCGTTGAAGTTTTTTCGCATCCAGTCTACAGTCCAGATGTTGCCTCGTCCGATTATGGCCTGTTCCGCTCAATGAAACACTTCTTGCGTGGTCGCCGGTTCGAATCATTTAATGAAGCTGAAGAGGCGTGCCAAGAGTTCTTCGATTTAAGATGTCCAAGTAGTACTTCGACCAGATCCGTTTATAAAGGTTGGTTTTTTCGCAAGTGTTGCAGAACTTTTGCGATTCCTAATGCTATGGCAGTTACTAACTATACTGGAGAACGAACCTTTTCGATTGTTAAGAGAATTAAAAACTTTTAAGATCAACGTTAAAATAAAAAAAAATGATGAGCCTTGTATTTTTATTTGTTGATAATGAATTTCTACACAGTTTTACTTTTGATGGCGTAATCTAGAGATTCGCTAATTCAAAAGCCAAGAATAATAAAATGGATTTTTTGTTTTTATTTTCTCTCGTTGTTGTGTGAATGTATGTAAACATTGTATTAAAGTTTATGTGTATAAAAAAAATTTATCTAAAGAACCTATTTTTTGTAATTTCTTGATGTCTTAAACATGCAAAAATTTGAGGGAAGGCGAGTGAAAAATTGTCAGCCTACAGACAGTGATATACCACCAAAATTAAATTTATATTTTGATTATAAAAGCGATTGAAAAGTAAAAATAGCATTATCACAGAGTTTCTACTTTCTTTGTTTTAAAATTATGATAGAGTTACGACAGCGTAGGACTTCAGTTGAACATTTCTATTCTACTGCAAGGCCTAATCAGCAAATTCCCATTGTTCCGCAAATGTGTCTATTATAAATTCGCACAGAATGCCGTGCCCCAATTTCCCGGTTGTAATTCTTTGTAAAGCAGTGCCAAACGATTGTTTTCTGCTGGCACGAATAACACTGCCCTGAAAAGGTACCTTGAGATTCCACGCGAGTATCCACATGTTCGTTACCGTAGCGAACTATGAGCATACGCAATTCCGATTATTAGCGGGCAGGATGTTACGAAAGTTATGGATTTCCAGCACGAAAGGCATCCTCGTAGTTTCCTCACAAAAATGAGTCACCTGGAAGCATCCGGGAGAAAGTTGGGTGGAGAAATGGGTGTTCACTGGTGCATTACTATGCAGACTGCTTTTACCGCTCGATATTTATTTTTTACAACTTTTTGACCAGTCCCCTATAAGTTAGTATTGTAATCACATTTACGGGCGAGGTGGTGTTTTTAGGAGAACTATAACGAAGGCCTTCTGGTGGTTAGTAAAGATTCTAAAAATCCCGACAATTGCCACATCACAATTCAAGGCTGGGATGGTGGTATAAGCAGCAGCGGGCATTCTTCGCCCCACCTGCTGGAGGCATGAGCCCAATACCTCTTGCCGCACGCTCAGGTGAAATCTACGTCATGCTCGGCCCGTTATACACCAGTCTTCAGGAAAACGCACGAGATTCACCAGCGAAGATGCCGAGGAGTTCTGCTGTGCGCCCGGCCTGAAGAAGTGGTTAGTGGGTGCTGCAGTATCCGCGCAGTGCGTTCGGGGCATTTTGCAACCGGGAGGACTGACGTGTCGGCCAAAAGGAAAAAGAATCTCACTCCGGTGACCCAAATTCGCCGCGAAAGAACTGTTAAAGGCACGCACCGGATGTCTGCATCTCGCGCCGCTCTGGCCCAGTTTTCCTTCAAATTTTGATTTCGCGCCTGGCAGCCCTCGGTCCGTTTTTGGCCCGACTGGTCCGATGAAAGGCAAGGCGGCGAAAGCCTCCAGACAGCAACTCGGTTGAAACCGAAAAAGATGTTAAGTTACGCATCGAGGAGCAAAAGAAATTACGACGTAAACACAGGGCCTGGAAATACGTCCATTATCCTTGAGATTCCGTACGTTCTCGTCAAATAACGCTATTCTGTTTGCCCACAGAGGTTCAACATTCTTATAATGAGTGTCGGCATAACTGGGTGTTCAGCGGACCAGCAATGGTGTTAATATTGTAGCATGAATAGTAAAAAGACGGAGTGATTGTTTTGAATAAAATCCCTAATTAAAAGCCTTATTGGCATTCAGGAGTGTATGGTGCAGCGGGATTGAGGCGGCACGGGATTTGCAGCTCAATGTCGCCCTGCGGTAGAGGCAAAAGCTGCGTGCATGGAAAGCCGGTGCGATTGACCTCTTGCAATATGGCTGCAGCCATAGGATTCAATTTTCTTCACTGCCTAACACTAATGGTGCTGGCTCAAGCCCTCGCCGCCACAGGTATGTAGCAAACCTGAACAGAAAACCTACAAGAGACGATCCTGTGCTCCGCCCCTGACCTAGAAGACGGCTATGCTTCACTTGGCGCGCTTTTTACCGATGTATTTAAATCTCTCGTTTTCAAGTTCTTCAGTTTGATTCTTTGGCACTAAAATTAATCGTCTCTACTCTTTTGATCTAGATCACACCCTAATGACATGTATTAATTTGCTATTAATTGCCATTAAATGTTAATTACTGACAGCTATATAATTTGAAACAAATCATTTGTAGGAAACAATAAAATAGAGGACACATGATATGATACTCATTAATTTTATGTCAAAAGATATTACTATAAAGTAAAAATCCATTGGATATAAGAACGCTCAATTATTTACAAAAAAGCCATCTTGGAGCATTTTTAATTAAATTTGTGTAATACTATAATTTTCTATTATTGGGTACAATATTACTTGTTCATACTTTTTTATTCTTATGTTTTATGGCTTTTGACACTTCATCACAAAGTCACTTAAAGTTCTTTTTATTGTTAAATACCAAATAACTACTGTGATTTCACATCCAATATGAAGTTACTTCTGCTCTTATGTTGCAAGTTTTATAACATTAAAGCTATATGAGAATGTGTCTAATGTTATAAATTAAGTATGGAATTAATTGATAATTTGCTACTGGAAAATTTACCCCATATTTTTGCTCAGCTTTTATTATTATTATTTAAAGTACCTTCAATATTGTTCTTCTTCTTCTTCGGTTCTTTCATTCCCTTTAGGAATATAGGGCGTCAAAGACGTTTATCTGACTGAGTCATTATCCTTGTAGTCGGTCTAATGCTTTTAATATTGTTACTTTTTGTTTATTTTAAATACATTAAGCGTCGAACACGTTTCTGTCAAATTCAAATTGAATATTGAAAACCTTATTTTTCTAAGAAAACATTATAACAAACAATAAAATAAATCTGGCTCCAAAATGCCAATACTTTAACTTCTCCTTTTACAAGCTATTTTTAACTTTCTGGTTGGGCCTCATAATGTCAATTAATAAATATTTGTTTCTAAATGATGACTTAAATATCCGGTAGTACAAGTGTCTTAGAAACAAACATTGTGTCAGGTTTTGATTTAACTTTCTTTGATTATAATATTTTCTTTGTCTATTTTTTTATTATTAGTGGATCTTAATCTTTGTTAACAATTATTTTTGTTGTAAGAAATGCGCTTATTTTAAACTTTATATAGAGTCTTCATATCCATTACTCGGAATATCTTTAAATATGTACATAGTAAGCTACATATTTTCTGGCCCAATTATAATGATTATAGTGATAAAACCGTATTTTCTAATGTTTTTTTATCTAAAAGTGTACTGTCTGCAGCTAAGCTTTTCAAAAGGCACTTAAAAATGTCAGTTCCAAAATAGATTAAAACTATCGTTTCTTTTGGAAAAAGAAAATAATAATCTTGGTTAAAAAAAGCGATTAATTTCTTCAAACATGCATATGCTTATGCATTATTATGTAGTAATTACAGGAGTATTTTAATTTTGTGCCATTTATGCGGCATATAAAGTAACACTGTATTTGCGGGAATGTATTCGAAATTAAGCAAAATTTTTGTTCTGGCCTTAGATCTCATACAATTTTTTGTAATCATTAAAAATATGTAATAAAATTCGTAAACTACACAAAGCAATATATATTAAAAATGTCACATCTGTTTTCCTCTTACATTATTTTTATTAATATTTTTATAGAAAAAAATCATATGATAAGGTCATAGCCTAATTTTCCTCTACACTAAATTCACTTTTTATAGATCTTTAAAATTAAATATAGTTGGTTACATTTGCACTATTGAAAAATATACGTGGCCTGTCCCGAAAGTATCAAGCCATGCAATTATAATAAAATTTATAGATTTGGCAAAAACTAGCGTTTAAGCCCATTTATGGGTAGGGTTGAGAAAATTAAGTAGGTAGAAACATGAACAGTAGATCAATGTAAAGGTTTATTGTGAAAGCTTTTGAAACTTGTAATATTAAAAACTTAAATTATAAAATTTGTAAAATTTCTTTAAAAAATAAACGAGGGGAATCCCCTTTAGATATCTCTACCTACAATGCTTAGAGGCCGCAATCTTCTCGGTTTACCATGTGGTGCGTAATCAACAAATTTCGGATTATATATGATGTGTCTTTATAGGCAGAATAATTTTTTTTAGTATTAATGACTCATTTGTTTATTTTATTAGCCCTTCCCTCAAATCACTACATCATTGACAGCAATAGTTGAACTTTGACCTGTGTGACAGCAGCAGCAGCACCACTCATAATTTTGCCTGGAATTTTTTCCTTTCAAAAATAATTTAAGTTTTTGGAGCAGCCAGTAGTTGCCTGCCAATAAAACAAATTCTACCACACATTTCATGCGGAAATCCGCCGGCAAAATTTTGCACGCCTGAATCTTGTTCCTAGACTGTTAATCATCAATTCTTTTGTTCCTTGCTGATCTTTTAGAACATGGGTCACTTTCAAACAGTTTTATAGTCATCTTTAAATCGTCTGTACCATGTCTTCATTTGTGCTGTACTTAATGCATCTTTTCTTAAAACTTGAATTCTGCGAATAGTTTCTATATTCACAAGCTGCACGTGATCATTCACTGGCGTCTAACTTCCAACCAATGCGTCCAATAAAGTCGTTCTCGTTTGCGCATGCGCAAATGAGCTATAGCTCACTGTCATTTGTTACCAAGTTATATTGTGGCCGCTTAAGCCGTTTAGATTTTTAAATATTTCCTATGCAGCTCTGGTATACTAAGCACTAATTCATTATTTGAGAGATCCAAATTTGCTATGATTTATCTTATATTTAATCTGTTGCAACGCAAAATATGCTGTTTTACAGAGCTTTATACAGGTCTTACAGTGACAGAGCTTCTTTAATAATTTTTGATTTCTAATCAAGTATACCTTATATTTTTCAATTGTTCTTTAAATTTTAGATATTTCGCAAACCCCAAAGCTTTGATTTCTTTCAAAGATCAACCTTCTGATCATTTTTGTGTTGCACAAGACTTCTTCAACGTAGTTTAGAGTGTTTAGCTTTGGTTTGGTTTGGTTGGTGTATTTTATAGAAGTCGTTCGTGCTACTAATGTTTAATTAATTATTAAAACAATTTATGCCGTGACACTTCCAATAATAGTTTCAAACAATCAATTTTTAATTTTCTTCTAATAGCATTCATTTTGGACATTTAAAATAAATTACTGTTTTGTTTCTCATACTATTTTTTAAGTGATTGAATGTATCATAGAGTTTTAATTTTTAGATTATGGTGTTACAACAATTATCGCCTTTTACACTACATAACTTTTAGATTGGTTAACTGTTTAAAATGTGAGCAATTGCTTGTTACATATTATTGTATTTTGTAAACTGATTTCTTTAATTTTTTCTTCATTTCTAATAATTAATTTCTATGCTTCTAATTTTTTTTGTTGCAATTTGAATTTTATTACTTTTTTTTATTTTCCAAATTTAATTATACATTTATTTAGCGACTGTTTAGTTAGATTGGCAACATACTAAGTTTTAAGCCGCAGAAATTTGAATAAATGAATGGGTAAAGGTATATCTTCATTTAAATTTTTAAAATTTCTCCCTTTAATTTATTGAACTTTAGCATTTTGACATCTTGTTATTTCTGTTCGTCTCTTTTTGAATTTGAAATTGTTACATACATTCCACTGCGAATCATTTCGTTCTTTCTTTAAGCGAGTATTTAAAATGTATTTTAATGCATTGCTGCAGTAATTTTGGCTGATCTTTACAGATATATTTTTAAATTTACTTTTATGTAACAGTATAACTATCATCAGGATTTTTAATATTTAAAACAAAACCTCTTTTAAATTAACGAGTGCTTTATTACCCCCTCTCAAACGGAAATTTTCTATCGTTTGCGGTTCCGAAAATATATTACCTCGGTCGCGCCTGCCGCCGGGCCGAAATTTGTCCTTCGGAGGCGCTCGGGTCGACACGGAAAGGCACGAACAATGTGTGAGCAGCAGCACTCATAATTTTTTTTATATATATAATTAATGACTCATTTGTTTATTTTGTTAGCCCTTCCCTCAAATCACTATATCATCGACAGCAATAGTATAGTTAGACTTGAACTTTGACCTGTGTGACAGCAGCAGCAGCAGCACTCATAATTTTTTTATATATATATAACGAGGTCTGGCAGCGTCCCCCCGAAGAGCTTGTCCAACTCCGACATTTGTCCTTCATAGTAGTTTTAAAATAAAAACACGATTAAAAAGCTCTGTTTGACATAATTGGCGTACGCCGTTGCCATGACAACGCATTTACGTATACCCAGTTAGAGTTGACCTTTGACCTGTGTGACAGCAGCAGCAGCAGCAACAGCAGCAGCAGCACTCATAATTTTTTTTATATATATAATTAACTGCTTACAAATGTTTTCTGATTTCTTTATATTGTTTAAGAAAGAAAAAATTTATTATGGGGTTAATAACTTATTCTCGTTCTGTGCAGAGCCATTTCAAAGAAAATATTTTTACTTGAATTATTATTCAATTTTGCAGCGACGTAGTAGGCTGTGTATTTTAAAATTAGAGTTTTTATGAATGTTTTTTTAGAAATAGAAACATCTATTTGTTATTATCAACTTTGTTTCTTTAAACTGTTCCCAAAGTCATTCTAAATGTGGACTGCAGCATAAACCTTAATTTTTTTGTAAAATTAAAGACAATTATTATTGCTTTAAATTTAATTAAATTTAATATTACCACTATTTTCCCTTCTTTTCAATTTCTTTGAGTTTTTGTATATACATTTTATTTATTTATCGATGAGCTTCCTTATTCTTAACCTTATTGAATTTATTATCTACCCTTCATTGTGTACCTTTTATATTTGGAAAAAACAAAGTCTATTTTCCTGCTGTTCAAATAGGGGACTTGTTTCTCGACCTATCGTAGACCACATACTATTACTAAGGAATGATTTTTTGTTTTTTCTGCTTAGGTATATCTTCCTTGATGGATCCATGTTTACTGCAAGCCTATGGTTTATTGTGGTTACCCTAACAATGTAAATTCACAACCAATCTGTAATTGATGTCCCCTGAATCAACAGATACAGGTCCTTTGCAGGGTGTGTCTGGAAATCTTCCGGATCCAAGATTGGTCTCCCGAAGTATGTTGCCTTTTCCTGCACAGCGCATCGCACTTGCATAGGATGTGTAAGGCTGTTTCTGGTTCCTTGCTACAGAGTCTGCATGCAAGGTCAGCATTGAATTTACCAATTTTCCAGAGGTGTTCTTTAACAGTCGCATGTCCTGTGAGAAACCCTATGGTTATCTTTAGCTGTGGCCTACTTAGATTAAGAGTTCTCCAGCTTTCTTTTGGCAAGGTCTCTTATTAAAGGTTTTGCTAAAATTATGTCCTGGTCGATTCTTCCAGTAAATTCGATGATCAGTGCGTGTCTTCTCCTTAATAAAGCTTCGGGGAGCACTTGGTGAAATTCCTAAAGCAAGTTCTGGGCCAAAATAAGCCTCACTAGATCCCTGCCTGGCCAGTTAATCGGCTTTCTCGTTGCCCAGGTGCCCATAACAGTTTCACCGGGTTATGTTCTGCCAGTGCATTGAGTTCGTTGATGCATTCCCGTACCAGTCTAGACGATGCTTTAGTGCTTGATAAAGCCTTTAAAGCTGCCTGGCTGTACGAGTTTTTGTTGTTAATATGTATAATGCGACTTTCTGCTGGTTAGATATTTCTATGAAGTATCTGTTAGCCAACCCCTAAATAATAACATTTATATTTAATAGAATATATTTCAACAAACGTATTGTATAGCTCTGATATTTTATTTTATCTGTTGCAGTGTATTGTAAATCATAAAACTTTAAATGATGGTTCAAAAATATCTTCTAAACAAACATTTTAAATTACATGTTCATTTTAATTAATTAATAAAGACAATTTAAAATATTGTGCTATTTTTTATAGCAACTTACAACTCATTTGTCTTTTTTAATTTAATCAGGTAAAAAGTGCATAAATAATCTAAACTTTTGATACATGAGGGACACTTGAAATGAACCAAATATAATTTTAATAGGGAAACATAAGAACCTGATATTTATTATTATCATAATGCTGCTTGTTTTAACGTTTATGCATACATTTTTTTAGTCTTCTTAGAAGTATTGCAGTTTGTTAGAATGTACTTATGTGTCCTTAAATAACATAAAGTTTATTTCTTGATATATAAATTTAGTTTAGAAAGCAATTTAAAATTTAGAAATCTAAATATCACCTTTCAGCAGAACTGCTTTATCGGTTAAAAACTTTCTGCTGTTGCTAATTTCGTTGTTGTAATCCCCTACTTCGCTCCGAAGTAGATGTTTATCTATGATGAAAGCTTATAAAGCCTTTGTATGTGTGCACTGGAATAAAACGCTTATTAATGAAATGCCCAGACAAATTGGGCAGCTTTAAGACTCAAAACTTGTATTCTTATGCTAATATGCATTTTGTTAATACACTTAGAGCAAACTTTCTAAAGAAAGGCAGATTATTTCCTGTGCTAAATTTTCATCCTCTGTCCCGGCATGCGATGTGATGGAAATTAAATTTGATCGTATTCGCACGTGAAATTCAAATTTAAAGGCAAAGTATAAAGGAAATTTTATTACAATTTGTTTATCTTCTTTAGTAGTTTTTATTTTTTACTGCTCGCGTTTATGCTATTTGAAAAGAATTGCAGACACCCTCTTCTTACATAGTTTGTAAGCATAAATTTTCGTTTCTTAAATTTTTCGGTTTATTTGAAATGTTAACAGTTAATTCCCAATAGGTGAGGTTGCAAAATCAATAGATAAGAAATACCTCTTTCGATAATAAATTAATCAATGAGTTATTTTTTTCCCTTTATCTGATGCAAACTGTATGTCTTTCAAAACTTGTTAGATAAATCAAAATAAATACTAATAATGAGAAGAAAATATTTTATTATTGTTATGGTTATCATAAAGCAGCATAATACTTTTTAAGGCTCAATCCACTTAAGTGATTTGCTTTGGCTAAAGTAATTTATATTGACGAAACTTTCTAATTTGAGAATAACAGATCAATATTTTATTTTGATACAAATGTTGAAATGTTTTAATAAAATATATATTTCAGTGGACACAATTTGAAGAATTAAATCCTTTACGTCAGAAATACGGCGTAAGTACCCTTAGTCCAGAGTTCTTTTAATTCGTTCAGCTTGAAACCGATCTAAAATTATATGAATTTTGTCTACAGCTTTTAATGCAGGGAATTTCATTGAATTAAAGATGTAGGACATTTTACATTAATTTCCTAAAACTATAAAAGCGTGAAAGGCTCACTTTATTAATGTTGGTCTATTATTTATAAAGGTTAATTTTGATTCGTTTTAAGGTGACCCCAGTAGATCCTTTTATATCTTATCGGTACGAACTAGCGAGTTGATGTTAGCTTCGTCTTAAAGTATCATTTGCAGCAGAACGTTCTTCTTGCGCTTTTCAAGTAGCTACAAATACGTTAATTCTATTCTTGGTGAAAATACAATTCTAGATGTTTTGATGTTATGGAATGGAAGGCAATATTGGCAAATATATGGACACTATCAAATTTTCTGAGTACAAAAATTTCAAATATAAAATTTTCTGCACTCCATTTTCAATGTAATGTACAAAAATATTTTCTTGGGCCTATTATGAAGATCAATCTACATCTTCTAATACTTATAGAATATTCAGAACAATATGATTCATAACATGTAATAATACATTTTGAAATATTTCAGTAACTATAGGAGAAATTAAAATGAGATACTTGCCTTCTCACGCTCGGTTTCTGCAGGTACGCATGAAATGTTATTACTTTTTGTCACCCAAAAACAGTGAAGACGCTAACAGTATAACTTATTGATAACAATATGCGGATTATTATATTCTAAAGTTCAGTTTAATATAGAAAAACATAAGTTCAATAACAATGAATGGATTTTTCTTATAAATTTTAAAACTCACTCTTTGGCAAAACCAAATTAGTAAAGCAAAAACAAGTCACTTTGAACGCACTTGCAATGTAATTTAGAACCAATATTTTAAAGGTGCATCCTATTCGTAGTAGATTATCACTTTTCTTTTTCGTACTTGCGTTAGGAAGGCAGTGCATTAGAATTAATTTTACCCGTTGGCATGCAAAAAACTACAACAGTGTGAAAATGCAGACCAGCTTAACACGTGAGTAACCTTCAGACACGTAATGAGTCAGCAGCCGAAGAACGTTACTAGAGAGGTGCTAAAGTTATCTTCTTTCAGGTGAATCGTCTAAGCTGCAAGTAGCCTAGTTAAGTGAATGTGCAAGGCCGGTCTGTCTTATCTGCTGACTCATATCGTTATCGAAGATCAAGTTACCTTCCTACTGGCTTGGTTCCATTATCCCACACATTTAGAAATTCAATTTGGTTGGCAAACTGAAAAAATGACTATAATAAATTGCCTTAAAACTAATTTTGCTTTTGTCTTAGGAGAAGCAATAAAACTTGGATAAATTATTTAAAAACAACTCTTTGTGCAGTAATAGGTGGATAAAATGTGCAAACGTAATTTTTTCAAAAAGTTTGGTTACTTCCATAGCCGAATTCGGTGGCGACTAATTATGGCGATTTTATTTTATGAAAAAATTTCAGTAAGGTGTATTTGATTTCAATTTAATAGCATTAAATGATGTATTATAGTAATGACTTCACGTAATGTCAAGAATAAACCAATTTTTTTCAATTTGACTTGTTTTTTGCTTTTTGGGGCCGGCTGATATGTAATTTACGCCAGCGATTGTCTTATATTAGACAACAAAATCAATGGCGCAAGTTATCTGGTCTCCCAATAAAACAATATTTATTAGTTTCATTATAACACTCAAATTATTATTTAAACAACACATTAATGTTTGTACACTTTTTGTAGTAAAGCTACCTTAGCTTCTACCTTTTCTCTCAATTGTTGTTATTTTTTAAATGTTTGTGATTTTATTGTGACAAAGACAAACCGAATCAAAAATTTCTATAGTGAAAAATGCCCTTTTTGGACTTTGTTGTGCAATGTACAACAAACACTAAGCCAGCGACTTACATTCGTTGGTCTCAGTTCGTATAGAATGCTTTTTTTGTTATTTTCAGTTTTACCCACTTCTCGATGTCAATAGTACGTGTCCTGGATATACTAATGTCATGCCGCATTTTTTAGATAGTAAACATGTCGATATAGTTAACTTCAGTCCTTTAATCGGTATAAATGTAAATGTTCTTAATTTTCATTTAGACGACTTTTTAGCAAAATGCAAAATAAATGCATCATTATGTTATCAAAGAGGTTGAACAAAAATATAATTGGAGATAATTTCTAATTGCTGTATAGATAACTATAAAAAATATTCGAGTAAAAATTACTAAGAGACCCTTGAAAAATAGTAGAGATGGTTTAATTAAATGAAAATTTCATTTTTATAAACTTATATACATACCTTTTCGCATTCACTTATGTGGTAGAAACAACTGAATAACAATGTATACTTAAATTTATGACATCAAATAGAAAATGCAAATTATTTCTTCAATTCTGGGGTGATAATATGCCACTTTCTTTTCTTTGACAAGCATTTTAATTTACGTTTTCCCCCAATTAAGGAGAATTGCACAAAATAAATGGAATGAGAGGGTGAAGCAAAATCTCTTTTGTAACCGATAATTGTCGGGAAACGGAAATTGCAATGCGGGTATTTGTAAAAGAGAAACATAACCATTAAGCAAATTGACTGTGCATTATTTAGACGAATTATGTTACTATGAATTTTCGTAAGCTCCTCATTTAACACTTTTTATAATTATACAGAATGTAAAAATTTAAAAACGGTAATATTTTTGATAACGCTCTGTTCCCATTGCTGTCTGTTTAGAAAGTATCGGATATTCTGTTGTTGCAGATCCATGTAGAACCATATCCATAATATATTTTTTTACTCTGAGGTTTGTTGCCATTTATTTAACTAGCGAAATATGAAGGTTGAACGAACTGATGTTGCTGTGTGTTTGACGCATATTGACTTTAACAAAAACTGCTGCTAACATTTTTTATATTTTATTATATAACCAACCAAACATAAGTTTATTTAGGTAACAGTTAATTCCTATAGATCTATATGAAATTCAAGTAATTTACATCTATAGATATAAAAATAATTTTGAAAAATAATAAATCAGCAAATAAATATTGAATTTTGAACCATAAGAGGCTGGGTGTAAAGTTTTGTTTAACAAATTCAGTTTTTATGGCTCGCGAAACGTATTTTTAAGCTGATGATAATGTAGCTCTTTGAAAGGTAATATATTTTATGATCGTAAAGTATAGCAAGAAGGTTTTTCACCTTTGCAAAACGTTAAATCTGCCGGGGCAACAAAATATGCAATTACGGAATGTAACTGTAAAAGATCAGAATTTTCGATTTTGGCTGAATATTTGCATTATTCATAATCGATTGAAGGAGCTTGGTCTAATGAAGAAATTTGTGGTGCTAAACCTAGTGTATATTATATTTAGTATGTATATAAATATACGAGTGTTTTACTCGGTTGTACCGGAAGCAGTATTTAATTTAAAAAAAAATTTCTGTTTTTTAATGGGACTATTCATCAAGACTGCCAGTCTCAACCAGGAATTTTTTACTTTTACAAATATACTGTTCTGCTGATTTCGATGTATAATTTAATTGAACACAACAAATAAAAATCTGCATTTATTGCTGATTGCTTACTATGTAAGCTAAAATGTCTTCATAACAGTAACGCATAGTCTAATATATTTTTTAAGAAATAGTTTCAATAGTTAAGGGGACATTTCAATGTGACGAGTTGAAAAATTCGAATTTTTTTTGTTGGCATTTTTCGATAGTTTTTACCCATAGAATTGATATCCTACAGTCGATTTAGGTGATTCCTGCCTTGTTGACCAGTTATAACGCTCCAAAAGAGAGGCCCAAACTGTGCGCGCTCGAGTTTCGGAACAGGTATTCCGTGTTAATACCTGCGTCTATTTTTACAGGTATACAATAGAGAAGTCCTTTTTCATGATTTTACGGTTTCGTGAAACGACTAGTATTATTTGAGATTTCGTCGTGGAAAGAGCGTTGTTTTTCAGAACTTGGATAAGTATAAATGGATAAGAAGCAGCGTAGATCATCTTCAAGACGTCCTAGTTATTCTAAAAACAGAAAATTCCATGGAAATCAATATTCAGATAAAATTAGAACTGATTTTGCTAGTACATCAGCAAGCAAATTGAGAGGGAGTGAAAGCGACTCTGCCACTTACTGTTTTCTCCAGTTCGCTCTTGTGTTTTCATCACTCCAAGCTATCGTGAAATATCTAGAATGTGATTCGAACATCACTTTTTCGAAATATGGTCAACAAGGACTTGGTTTTAAAATCAAATTAGTTTGCCAGTGCGCAGATAGATTAATAGATTCGTTCCATATGATTTTTCATCGTGATAAAACGTTAAACGCGTTTTTCTCTAAACGACATTTTTGCACCTGGTGCATGTGATTTATCAAAAACCACCGGGCGTATGGACTTCAAATTTTAACACGATATTCAGTACTATCACGACTATATCCCGAACCTCCAACTTGTTGATATTTGTAGCAGAAAACATTTTTTCACTTAGCTATGTTATATTATAGATAAACAAAGAAATATTTTTCATGACCAAAAAAACATTTATTCCACTCTGCTTGATCATACCTTTTAGTGCTTCCTTCATATTATCCTAAAGAAGGTATTGCCCTCTACATATATCTTTACCAAACTATAAAACAATCGACTCAGCAACATGTTCGAGTTTTGAGAGAACCCACTCCGATAGTAGTGAAGATCAGTGTACTGTTTGAAAGCTTAAAAACTGTGTTTGTAAATAGTATCACTTTGCTAGAGGCCTAAGAATATGTGTAACACAAAAAAAAATGAAAGGGACAAGGTGATTGTGAAAGGGGGAAAATGGAATCCTCGGTTGAAATTAATTTAATGTTTTTTTCAATACATGGTGTTGGCACCCCTACTCCTAATTGCACTTTCCAAGCGGTTACAATGAATTTTCCTATGTTGTTTTGAGGGATTGCTTCTAACTTTTCAATAAACGCCGCTCTAAGCACCATCACGCTCCCTGGTGCAAGATTTCTGACCCGGACTCTTCGCTTAAGCTCATCCCAAACATGCTCAATTGGATTCAAGTCTGGGCTACAGGGAGACCAGTCCATTTTCGGTATACCAACGTCGGCTAAGTAGGTAGTGGTCACTCGCGTGGTGTAGCATCGCGCATTGTCATGCATTAGTGTGAAGTCCTCACCAAAAAATCCCGCAAACGAAACAACACGTTACCTCCTCCGCGTCCTCCACTAGGCACGAAAATCAACTCAGTTTTTCCGTGCATGAAATAACCCCCTAAACTTGTAAGAGCCACCTTCATATAGGACAGTTTTTTGAATCCAGCAATGAGCAAATCGCTCCCCTGGCCTTCTGTAGATCCGACGTCTCCTTCCGTTGCCATGTAGAGACATCCTTAACTCGTCGGTGAATAATATCTGACTCCAATGGCCAAAGTCCCAATTGAGAGGTTCACGAGCAAATTGCAGTCGCCTTTCTTTTGGACTGCAGTCAGCTTGTAACCCGCAGTTGCCTTTTTGGGGGTCAGATTGGTTACCTTCACTCTTCTTCTCACTGTCCAAGCGCTGGCGATCACACCTCTAACCGCACCCAGCTCTTGCTTGAGGTAAACTCCAGTCATATGTCGATTTTTGAGGGATATTGAGACAAAAATTGATCGTCCCTCTCCGTTGAAAAGCGCCTACGGCCACCTCTTTGCCGGCGGACGTAGCCACCGATTTCTCGGTACCGACGCTACACTCTCGACACAGCTGATTGACTCAAATTTAATCGATTTGCAACGGCCCTCTGACTGAGGCCATCTCTCAACAATGTAACTGCCTGGGCTGCTTAGGCGACTGTGGTATCCGTTTTCTTACAAATCACTCGAGCACTTACATCACTTACTTACGTCAACTTCGGATAAGTGAATGAGATAATTACTAGATTGCAAGCGGACTGTAGGCCAATCACAGTCGTGATTGAGCAAGATTCGTAAAACCCCGTTCGTGATGCATATTTTTTGAATGCGTCATCTTATTAATGCAATAGCAACATCTTTTTAAAGTTCAATAATAAAGATACTCCTAGCACGAAAATGCGCATGCAGCTAGTGAGTTGATTGTTGTTGGCTTTTGTATGATAAAAATCCTAATAATGGCAGTGTACAGCTTTTCGTTGTCGTAAAAACTTTTTCTTTAACTAACAAAACTTTATTATATATATTTTTAAATCATAAAAGCATAAATACCTTTTCCAGCTATCTTCTTTAGTTCTAAAATATAATTAAGAATTAAAAAAAATCAAATCTTTTTATTTCATGTCCTGTTAATCTAAATTTATTGGAGCAAGTTTTGATCCGGCAGTATCTTAAGAAATGCACCACAACGTTGTGGCCAGTCACCAAAAAACTAATTTTAAATTAGAAATAAAATGGAAAGAATATATTGAGAGACGATATTGTCTCCCGTATAATAAAGACTCAACGTCTTACGAGGTAAGCACCAAAAGTTTCATATATAAAATAATCGGATTGTTTTTTAGTATAGTCTTTACAACACACTTATTGGTAATAATAATGGTAATGCTGTAACGCCCCGAGTGGGATCACGGCCTGCGAACTGAGAGATTAAGGCTCTCATATGTTCGCTCACCATCTCTGATCCGGGGCGATATGGTAAACACCGCGCCCTAGACGACCGCCATTTTGACCCTTTGTTCGAGTGAACGCAAGTACTCAATTGTTTTTAGTGAGTAAGTAGGCCATCCGCCAAGCATCAGAAAGCTCCTGGAATGGAACCCGGGTCGGCAGCCTGAGCCTCAACCACTGGATCACGCTGACGATTCAACACACTTACTACAGCTCGAAATTATTATATCAATTCTCTTGGAAAAAACTGTAAAATTTTATCTACAAAATGATCCAAAACAATCTATTGCAACTCTCATCATTGTTAAATCTTTTACCTAGAAGGTATTTTCTGAATTTTGAAATTGAATAATAGTCGGTGGGGGCTAGGTTTGAGCTGCAGGTTGGCTGGTAAAGCTCCTCAAAGCTGCAGTTCTTCACAGGAATTTAGGTAATGGACTATTATACTCAAAAAATAAAATTTCTGCGTTAGACAGGTTTTCAAAAAATAAAAAACGCATTTTTGCTTTTTTCTTAGACAATTATCATTTTCACGAAAAAAATTATAAGCGGTTTCTTGTGTAAAGCAACGTAATAGGATACAGGGCTATACGTCTTATAAGGAAAAAAAACAGTATTAATTATAGTATATTATTACGTCACAACCAAAATGAAAATTATAAACTTGAATTAAATAAATAATATCGACTTTTTTCTCTTTGATTTATGACAATTAACTTAATTAGTTATGTAGTTTAAAGTTGTTATTTCTAGAAATCTTTTATTTTATGTGGAATAGTCCATTGCGGCATTAAGGACGACAGAAGGCAAACAGTTCGATTTAGCGTGCCACTCCTCTTTTAATTGATAACGTCGCGCAGTTTATGCAGTAAGCTGTAATACTTTCCGTTTACCACTGTGTTCCTTTCCTTAAAATCAATTAGCAAAATTCCCTTTGGATACCAAAATATTGTTGCCATGATCTTTTTTGTAGATTAAGCCACCTTTACCTTCCTTAGCCGTTTTTAGTCCCGTCTGCACCACTCCATCGACTCTCTTTTTCTAGGGAATTATGGTACAAGATCAAGATTTTATCCCCTCTAATATAGATTGAAAAATTCCTTCTTTGTTGTTTTCGAGGTTTAAAAATCGTTCACACGTTGCTATTCTTCAACTGCTGACAAAAATCGGAGTATCTATCTAGCACTCGTATGAAGGTGTTCATATAGAATGCACCGCATGGCTGTACTTTTAAACATCTATCTCGCAGTATCTCACGCTCGACGAGAGCGACGTTTTATTTCAAACTCCAACTGACTGACCTGCACGTGGTACATCTTCGATGCTTTCTCAGCTCGAAGGAAATTGTTTTGTCCATTCTTTTACTTTAAACGTTAATGGAATTAAGACCTCTAGTGAAAAATTTAATCATGGTGCAAAATTGCTCAAATGAAATCGGCTGTTGAAATGTTTACGAACCTTAAAACAAAGATGGGCGCTATCTCGATACCGCTATTATTACTGGAACATAATTAGTTTGGAAACATTTGGCGCTTACCTTGTATTTTAGAAAACATCAAACACACTTTTTGCAAGAAATACAAAGCAAGGATACTTGTTTAATACATCCAACGTCGGCTAGACTTAAGCCAACTGCTGGATCATGAATCAAAAACGGCAATTAGAAACGTAGAATATGTTGGTAGTGTAACGTGCGTCGCGTAGACATATGCGGCTGTTTTTTTGTGGCACCCCGCTGGGCGGCCGACATAATGGCTTCTAGGAATTTAGCTGCCGTACACGTGCGAGAATCGAAACAAAGGGAACATTCTAAGCGTTCTATGTCGGACTTTCGAGATGTTTTTGAGTTCCTTCTGGTAGATGCGAGAGAGGCATAAATATCGCGTGGCGGGACGGCCGCGGTGTAATTCTAGTGGCGACAGCGAAGTGAAATTGAGTTATAGATAAATATAATGTAATTTTACGTTATTTATCGTAAGTGTTGTATACATAAATGGTGTTATGTAATTCTGGTCACCTGTAAGTAAAATAAATAAGCACAAAACGTTACAGTATTAAGATCGTCATCGCTTACAAAAATCAAATGTTTATAATCGCCCTGTCCAATTCTTCAACCATCGTCATCCACCATTACATCTTAGATACATCATCTATAGATGTTACTGCCACGATTAACTTACATTCATGTAAATTTTCCATAGAACTTCAATAATATATTCTTCTTCTTTAGGTGCCGTATCCTATCGGATGTTGGCAATCATCATTGCTATTCTAACTTTGGACATTGCTGCTCTAAACAATTCTCTTGACGTGCAGTCGTACCACTAGCGTAGGTTATTAAGCCAGGATATTCTTCTTCTTCTCACGTCTAGTTTTCCATGTATCTTTCCTTTTATTACCAGTTGTAGAATTTGGTATTTGTTCCCTCTCATTACGTGGCCTAAATATTCCAGCTTTCTTTTCTTTATTGTATACAGGAGTTCTTTGTTCTTGTTGATTCGTCGTAGCACCTCCTCGTTTGTCACTCTATCCATCCATGATATTTTCAATATTCGCTGGTATATCCAGAGTTCGAATGCTTCTATTTTTCTGCTAATTTCTTTATTTAGGGTCCATGTCTCCATTCCATATAAGAGAACACTGAAAACATAGCATCTGGTTGTCCTCATCCGTATTTCCAAGCTTAAATCAATATATACATATATATTAAAACAATATATACAATGTTCAATTTATTAAGACTGCCGTTAAGGCACATTCAAGTTCAGCTCGATTATCGTTATCAAATAATCTGTTTTATTTCGCTATATATTAAGCTGAAATTGGGGCGGTTTACTTCGACTGATTATATGCATAATTAGAAACAAGATCCTGTTCATCACGCTATTACGTCGATTACAGCAGCGTTACTCGAAGCTTACACGAGTACTTCAATTAACGAGTCGGTACAATCAAAGTAGATTAAATTATTAAAATAATTAAGATTTTTTTATCAAAAATTATAATAAGTATTAATTTTAGCGCGAGCAAACAAACTAGATAATTAGTTTGTAGAAAATCATAAAAACTTTTCAAATGTAATTATCAACACAAATGTCTACTAAGAATTAACATAATTCTAGAAATATCTTGATGGAATTAGTTCACAATGGTCGTGTAATTACCTGCTGCAACAACAATGCATTAACAACGCAGTTGTAAAAGCAGCATCTCATAATTATAAAACAATTATGGTGAAAATAATTGTGTTGAAATAACTGTGTTGCACAGACAGCAACTGCAATCCTTCTTCGACTTAAAAAATTTGTTTTGTGGTAGTATCTTTAAGCGTTCTTTAGAAAT
The DNA here is from genome assembly GCA_036346155.1 of Sinelater perroti. Classification (NCBI taxonomy): domain Eukaryota; kingdom Metazoa; phylum Arthropoda; class Insecta; order Coleoptera; family Elateridae; genus Sinelater; species Sinelater perroti. Next base: position 12,177,622 of record JARFIY010000359.1, on the reverse strand, counting down.
TTTAAAATGGTACAAACTTTCTGCAATAAAAACAGTTTAAATTTTAATTTAGGTTGTTTTTATAAAACAGTGTGTACTTTGTGTTTATATACAAACTACTTACAACTAACCGAGCTTTCCTTAATTTAAATCACTTTTTATAAGTAACAGTTATGATGTTATAAAATTTCCATTCCATACATTAGAAAATAAAATAATGCGTATTTTTGTGAAGAAAGCTTCATACATTATGCGAGCTTACAGAGCGCTTAATTGCTGTTTTTTTTTTTACTAAATATTAGGTGATAGAGTTATAATTGCTGAACATTTTAGAAGTGTTTTCTGACTGTAGTAGCGGTGACCACTTCATTAACCTCATATTTTAAGTAGCAGTTGCACTTTTATTAAATATTAAAGACTTTTTATGTTTTATCTGATTTTTTCGTTGGAAGTTTACATTTGTACGTTTTAACAAAGGATCTGCATTTACAGGCATATAAAATTCAGCGCCAAAAATTAAAGAAACAGGATCACCAGAAAAGTCGCACTTTTTGTAGATAACGCATCAGTTAATACTGATATTGAATGATGAAGTTAATTTTTCTTTAAATTGCTTTGTGAATCGTCAAAATTCCCGTACATGGGGTAGTGAAAATCTACGTGCCATTCACGAAAAACCACTGAATCTAAAAAATGCACTGTTTGGTGTACATTGTGGGCTGGGGAAATCAAAATTCGTACTTTTTTGAGGACAAAGCTGACCACACTATCACTCTTAACCCTTGTAATACCAAGCTTTTTTTGTTACGTGCGATGCCAAGCGGGCGCATATGCACCCCAGCGACTTTTTTTGTGAACATAAGGCAATCTTACTTGCCCGTCTTATTTTTGTGTGTGCGATGAATTTTTTTTTTTATTGAAATCCCAATTTATTTACAATCTGCACAAGTTGCATTTAGTAAATTCTGTGATAGATTATTTGGACATGTAGAAGCATCCCCAGTAGGATGCTTCTGTACAATTGTCATCTAGATGAGTTTTGAGTTTTTGGGTATAAAAGTAAACTTATAAACTAGATCTTAAAACTAAAATAAAACTAACGCAAACTTAATATTGATTAAGTAGGGAATCTAGTGGGCAAGTCATTTGGTATATATTTTTGGAGTCTTCGATTGCGATTTTGGGGAACTATAAGATCCATTACTAATGTGTTGGGGTGTGCACTAAGACGGTCACTGTATTTAGCACTGAAACGGCTGACTTCTTCTTTCACTGAAGGCATATGAAGATCGTTACGGATAGCCGTGTTTGACACGAACCAGGGCGCGTTCACAATCATGCGCAGCACTTTAGATTGGAAGCGTTCTAGGATTTCTAAGTTAGAGTTGGCAGATGTACCCCAAAGTTGAATCCCGTAGCTCCATACGGGTTTGAGAATTACCTTGTATAAAAGGAGTTTATTGCTTAATGATAACTTCGACTTACGTCCCAGTAGCCAGTACATCTTGGTTAAAATTAATCCCAGCTGCTTGCGCTTACTGATGATATACTTGCGCCATGTTAGCCTTCTGTCAAAATGTAACCCAAGGTACTTTACTTCTTTTTGCGGTAAAGGATTGTTCTTTATCTGAACCGGGGGACACGTATCTCTGCGCAGGGTAAAGGTTACTTGAGTTGACTTAGACTCGTTTATTTTGATTCTCCAGCTTGTTAACCATTTGTCAATTGCAGTTAAATTGGCTTGAAGTTTTTTTTTTGAGGCTGCGACTGGGTCTCTGTCAGTAGCCAGAACCGCGGTGTCATCCGCAAATGTAGCTGTTGTGATTTCTGGTGTTGTGGGGAGGTCTGCTGTGTATAAGAGATAGAGCAGTGGTTCGAGAACACTGTCTTGGGGTACACCACCGTTGATCGGAAGAAGATTTGTGGTTGCAGTTTCATATTTAACCAGAAAATACCGATTAAGGAGATAGGATTGCAGGATTAGGAAGTAGTTTAGGGGGAGGAGTGTTCTTAGTTTGCATAAGAGTCCCGTATGCCACACTTTATCAAATGCCTGTAATATATCTAGGAACGCAGCAGAGCAGTAGTGCTTGTCCCCGATGGATTTGTTCAATTGTTGAGTGCAACTTTCGGAAACCAAACTGGTGGGATGGTAGTAGCTCTTTGTCATCAATAATTGGGATTAGTCTTTGTACTAAGAGCTTTTCGAAAACTGTAGCTACTATAGACAGAAGGCTTATCGGTCGATAGGACTTTGGGTCGTTGGGGGGTTTATTAGACTTTGCGATGAGTATAATCTGTGCCACTTTCCATTGGGATGGAAAATAACCATTCTGAAAGACTGCATTATATAGCTGAGTTAAGTACTGTGTACCGATGGCAGGTAGCTCTTTGAGTATTTTACCATTTATTAAATCATACCCCGGGGCCTTTTTAGGGTTGAGTGTGCTAATGAGTTCATGAACTTCATCAGCTTTGAATTTTTTAATAGGCGGTTCAAGTTGGTACGGTTAAAGCAGTGCTTGAGTGAGGTTGTCTTCTTCTTGGGGAGATTTTCTGAAGATGTGGCTGGAACACATGATGATATGGATAGTTTGTACAAGCTAAAACTTGCAGCTGCCCTGGAAGGTTACGGATGCGAAGGATCTTTGGTAGTTGTTTATTATTTTGTTGTCTTCCACATTGGGATATAATACCGTTCTGAAAGACTGCAGTGATAAGTCTGAGTTAAGAAATTTCGATGCAGTCGCTTTTGAGTATTTTACCATTTATTAAATCATACTCTCGAGGCCTTGCTCTAGGTTGAGTAGTAGCTAATGACTTCAGGTGAACTTCAGCACTTTGCCATTTTTTAATAGCGTAAGTCTGAGAAACAGTGTTTGAGTGAGTTGTAATAATCTTGAGGGCAGATTTTCAGAATGATGTGACTGGAATCAGATGTATAATTGTACATGGCCTTTGCCAGCTGCCCTGAGGTACGGATGGGACAATCTTTTAGTTGAATCAGATTTTTTGTCTGCAGCCTCTATGTTTTCGGGAGATTTCAGTGGAATATTTAAGATTAGTTCAACATTTACACTGAAAGGTGTTCCAATTTGTACGGTTATTGCTTAATTTAATAACACGCAGCGTTAAATTTAAAATTTAGAAATATGTGTAGCAATAAATAAAGCCCGATTTCGCGGGTTATCGCGCGGCCAACACTTGCTCTTTTAACCGCAAGATACGTCTTTCCTATTCGAAAGTAAAATAGGAACTCGCGTTAAAAATAAAGATCCATAAGCTGCAACGTATGATGTTTATTTAAAAAAAATTATTATAACGGAAGATAAATCGAAAAAAAACGAATGTTGATTTTTACAAATCGAGCAATCACTTGCCTTTGTGAATGTTGATCACATACAAATCTCTTACACTGATCACAGCATTGTCTTGACTTTAGCTCTTTTACAGAGAAAACATCTTCCCTGGTACTTGTCCCAGCTTGTTCCTGAACATTATCATCTTCTGAAATTTTAGGGAAAACTTTTAGAATGTGTTCTTTTATATTCGTATATAACTCGTTATTATTTCTACAGAGAGAAATGATGTTTTCTTTTCATAAATCTTTACCTAATTGTAAAAGAAACTTTCTCCTTGCATCTAGGTGACCGTGCTTATAATAGGGATTACGAAACATCCATATTTTATAGGCATTTATTGCAGCAATATCGATCATATGATAGATAATTGCCACAGGCCATCTAAGAGTTCTTCTTTGCGTGGTGTATTTTTGTGCCATTTGATCCGTTCAATCTACCGCACCTTTAGTCTGCTATAGTGTAAGAAAATGTCTGGTTTGTATCCCACATCTTCATCATTGACTTTGTCGTCTTGGTATTCACTGGAGAGCAAAATGACTGCACGACCTTTTTTTGGTACGAATGAAACCGAGGTTCTCTTTGAAAGCAAACACAGATGAAAATGGTTTCTTTGTTAGTGATGGTAACAGTTCTTTTTGAATAAATGTTTTATTTTTCCGAAGAGTTCCACAGAATGTCAGTTTTCGTTCTCTCAGTTTATCGGCAAGCTGAAATTATTATCCTTGATTCAAATGGTCAGTAAGTTGAAGAACTGCTCGATCTCCTTGGCCTTTTTCTGGTTTGTTGTTTTCTTTTTCTAAAAAAATAAACACTTTTGACTCAGAATACAGGAACAGAGGAAATATTATCTGAATAAACTTGCATATTTACTGTGTAGCTATGTCCACTGTCTGCAAGAGCCCAAATTTTTATCGTACTTGGCTGGCTTGCTTTTCATATAGACACGAAACGGTGCCTTGCCTCTAAAGAAAACTAATTGTTTCTCAACACATAAATTTGAATTTGGCTTTAGTGCGAGCCTCCAATTCGACACCAAGATATCAAAAATATTCCGTATGGGTGCCAGCTTATCAATTAGTTTTCTTTCAACTCGTGTCTCAAAATCAAAGCGTAAAAATTTTGCTAGAAAATTGTATCTATTTCGAGAGAAACTTGCAGGAATTATAAGCCGGATCACTATTGAAAAGCATTTCAAGGGTTCACTGTTACTTTGTAATGCACCTAATAGGATCAATAAACCTATATAGGACTCAATTTCTCTTCTGTTCGTGGGCACATACCGCTTGGTATTGTCAGCGTTGGCAGTGTTCCATCCATCAAGGAAGTGTTTGGCACTACAACTGGTTTCTTTTACAATTATATTGAGCATAGTAGGAAAAAAGAACAAAAAAATGCTTCTTTGATGCTCTACACTGCTGAACTCACCGCATTAATATCTGGAGAAACGGAAAAAATATTCGCTTGTGACCACTTTCTAAGTTAATTTGGCAAATTTGACCAGCGAGTACCATCTTTTGCCCTATAAAATGGTCCGTCATTCTGGGGTTCTGCATTATCGTCATCATCGATACAAATTTCATCATCCATCTCCTCTTGTTCATATACTTGATCTACATCTTCTGTATCACTTTCCTCATCTTCTTGTATAATTCTGTCATATTCTAGTTCGTCCTATTCAAGCAACATTAGCATCTCATTTTCGGTAAGCCTTCTCTCATCACAATTTCATGTGGAAAACTCCTTTTGGAAACAACTTTGAATTCAACTGACAAAAAACACAATCTACAATCTGAATTTACCCAACTTCTGTGGTTACAAGTATGTTGTGGGCGCGAAGTTATAGGCTTCAAGCGCCAACTCATTGTGGTTGTTGATAGTGGCGCTAAATTTGAATTTCTCTCGAAAATATATCTTATATTTTAGTAAAATCAGATACCAAGCCGGGTGCAGGTGCACCCCAACGCGCAAAACTTCACATAATTTTGTTACAAAAATTAATTAACATGAAATGATTTGCAGAAGACGTTAAAGGAACAAAAAGCTACAGCTATATGAAATAGCAACAGTGACAAAAAGAAATTGACAAAACGATGGTCGAATATGTGTCTCTGGGGTGTATTTTTACCCCAACTTGGATCATTCTTTATAAATATAACAGACAAAAGATGGTATCTTTTACAGTTTACAGTAAAATGTAGCTTTTTAAAATAGCAAAAACATTGTTATCAGCTTTCACCCATTTAACATTTTATTGCATTTAATATGTAATACAAAAAAATCCATACATTTTTCAAGTTTGTAGTAGACATATAAGATCCGAATTGAACGGCGCTATTGCGTTATGACTAGCCAGCAGGCGTGCAAAATTCCGATGACCTGCTTCGAGGATTGACCTGGGCTTTCTGTCCAGTACTCACGTACTTATTTAACTGTGCCACGCGGCCTCCCAAAGCCACTATTCAATAAAAATGCCAGGATAAATTATACAAAAATCATGGGGAGTATCACGTTTATGTTTTGTCGGTGCGACCTTTAAACAGAGAACAATAAAAATTTCTCAAAGAGCCTTGCTGGACGCAGTCGCACCTGTAATACTTTCAATAATTTTGCCTGAAATCTATGAAGCAATCGCTTCAAAACAACAATAGAATAATAAGTATATGACTTTCTCATGATCGACATTTCAAATATCTCCGCATTAGTATCTTTGCATCTATAACATGCCTGCGTTAAGTTCAAGAATGTTTACAATCAGCCTTGCTTTTCTCGACATGCTGTTTGTAGTCGCCGTAATAGGAGACAATTTGCATTCCAACTGGTTAGATCATAAAACGTGGTTTCTGTTGCAAAAAGCTGTGATGGTTGTAATTTGCATTCGCGCTTGTGCTCTATTTAGCCGATCGGTATAGTAATAAAATACTACCATAAAACGTTGATTTTGTGTTTAAAACCAAAATAAAACTTTTCTCATTAGTAATACGCAATATTAAATAAATAATGATTATAATGATAATAATTTTTAAAACTTTGCAAAAAACTTTTCTATTTGTTCTTTTGTAACGTAATCACTTGTTAGCAGAATCATGATTCTTGTACGGATATTTAATGTTTGTAAGTTGAGAGCCTGTTTTGTGTACTTGGGAGGGGACAACGACAGTTCAAAAAATCCTACCTCGAGAACGAATCCGGGTTTGATGCCCAGGAACCAGGTACTAAACAGACAACTGATCGTAATCTCTTGTAAAATACCGACGATCCTTTAACCATAAACTGATTAATTTATATTAAGACCAAGAACTATTTCACCGAACTTAAAATTTTATATGCACTATTATATTTAAATATTTTTATTACAAATACACAACACAGGAGAAGTAAATGTAAATATTTGATTTAATTATTAAACTGCATAATATACTTGACAGCTCTTTTTATGAGCATGCTATTAACATGACCATGTAAGAAATAACTAGTTTTAACCAAACAAAACTTTTTTCTTTACAACTCTTATGCTGTGAACTATCTTTATTTATAATATTTCATTTTATTTAAGAAATGTTTAGTAGATATCTTAAGTTTATCTACATTATTTGATCAAACGTCCCAACTGTCTGACTTGCGTTTTTGAACATGTTTTATACTATCGATATTTAGCTGCGTTCTTATTTATCTGTTTTTTCTCTATTTTCATAATCCAAATAGTATAGTAAAAAAAACTTTACCATTGCAACTTACATTTACTTTATTTGATAAATAAAAAGTATCCCTGCAGTAACGAATTAAATCCTAACCCTAATTACAGAGGGATCTCTAGAGGAGCGAATACTCGAAAAATATTTCCTATAACGGTCATATTTTTAAACGCTTTAGGGTCGATCGATGCAGACCGCAATTAGCCCGTGCCAAATTAATTGGTCATTTAGTTTCTTTTACCTGTCAAAATGTCCCCTTCATCGTCCACAAGATATAAAAGTTTCATCCCTTATTTGCGACCGGTTTACGAACGACAAAAGCAGGCAGTTAGCATTCAGCCGTAGCAAGGTGCACGTCTGTCTGCTGAAATTTGGTCACTAGCTATTTTTGGCTTGCCTGCCATGTACCAAGTACATTTTGCACATCAAATTCACACTGGCATTTTACATCACTCTTGCCAGATCTTCCGGCGATAGATTCTCGCATTCTTGACGGATATTCTCTTTGAGAGCTTCAAGAGTCTGAGGCTTATTGACATAAATTCGTGACTTCAAGAAACCCCACAGAAAGAAGTCTGGAACGGTTAAATCGGGTGATCACCAAAACGAGAGATTAGGCGACCCGGAAATGCAGCCCTCAGAATTCATCCAATTGAGAAAGGAGAAACTCGTTGAGCATGGCTCTGCAGCGCTCGCCGTCCATAGCTGTTGTTTGACCCGCAGCGTTTTCGAAAAAATAAGGCCCAATGACGCCTCCAGAGTAAACAGCACACCGTGCAGTAATTTTGAGCGGGTGTAATGGCTCTTCTTGGGTTATATGCGAATTTTCGGTGTCCCAGAAGTGATAATTCTGCTTAGTCACATATCCACAGAGATGGAAATGGGTCTCGTCGCTCATGATGATTTTCGATGAAAAGTGGTCTTCATCGTGGTCAAGAGTCAGGATGGCTTGAGCCTACGATACACGCGCTTGGCGGTCAACCGCTAACAGCTGATGCACTGTCTGCACTTTGTAAAGGAACATCTTCAAGAGATTCACCAAAATTCTCTGTAAAGACCGCTGATTTATGCCTAATTGCGTGGCACGTCGTCTGGTCGATACTCCGGGGTCCTCTGCGACATATTCAGCCACAGTCGCGATATTCTCAGCAGAACGGCTGCTCCGGGACCGGCCAGACCTGGCAGTATCTCGTGCTGTCACATACTCTTTTAGGCAAGCGGTTAAACGCCGTAGTGTTTGCCCAGTTGGTGTCGGACGTCCGGGCAATCCCGTAAAAAAATCGAAACAATTATTCCGCGTTCTTGAGGAGTACATCGGATTCATGTCTTGTTGACGTGTATTTTGTATCTGTTTACTTTACAAATGTCAAAGCAAAACTGACATTTGCCGCCATTTGCAAAAATTATAGCATCTTCCGATAAAGTGATGACTTTTGCGCCACCTAGTATATATACGTATACAGGGTGTTCCAAATATATACTCACTTTTTAAATAATAATAAAGGCAATATTTATTAAAAGCTATAGCTTAGTGCACACAAATATTGAAACTGACGGCCAGACAATTGATTCGATAGCGTTACGAAGCATTTTATTGAAACTACCAGACATTGTTTTCCATTTTCGTTTTTCATTTCATCGATCGTTGATGATTTTCAACAGTAAACTTACCTTTGAGGTATCTCCATATAAAGAAGTCTATTGAATTGAGATCTGAGGAACGCGGAAATAATTCAATATTATTTTTTTCGCTCAATTCGTCAAGTCGCATTGAGACAGGCCCTTACATCACGATGGTAGTGGGAAGGAGAATGCTCCATTTTGCTGAAAGTAAATCTCTTATTCACCAAGTAACTCTTTGACGCCTGAAGCATGTTTCGATATACATCATCATTGACAATTTAAACAAAAATAATTGCCCTCAGAAGCCAATGCCAATGCTAATATCCCACACCACACTGTAATCCTTGTTAAGTTCATATGGTGTTCTATTGTAACATATGGAGTTTGATGAGTTTAGTAGGTACAACTGTCTCAAATGTGAAAACATCAATTTTATAGTGTGTATTACTGAATCAAATGTAAAAAATTAGCAGTCACTTCTATTAAATGATGTTAGAGGAATAATTTGATTTAAAGGTCTTGTCTAGACAAAAAATAGGTAACTGTGAACTAGGCAAGAAAGGGGGATCAGGTTTGTTTTTATTATTATTTATTGGCGCACTTACCGGCACTGTAGCCACAATGGCTTATTGTGCCTACTAATGTGCACCTTAAATTAGGACATCACACACACCCCCATGCGTTGAGCGAGACTCGAACTTGCTCGCGCCGGCTCGATAACAGAGGAACGATTACCTTGACAACCGAGCCACCGCGGCTTCTGGAGATAAGGTTAGTTGAATTTTGCGCAAAACACAGTTTAGTTACAGCTAACATTGTCTGTCAATACCACTTACCAAAAAGGAATACCTAGACTATGTTAGCAAATAAAGGATATCAAATGAATTGTGTTATAACAAAATAAATGTTTGGAAATTAAATCAGGGGCTTATTCGTACCTCCGACATAAAAAGCGACCATAATTTGATCATGTTGAAAATAGAACAGTAAAAAAATAAGACATAAAAACAGATGGTAGAATACTTGATATCAGAAGAAACAGCAAGAAGAAATAATGAAAATATATGGAACCGGCCCAAAAACAAGACAAAACAGAAAACGTACAGAAAGCCTACAGAGACATAAGAAGTTCACTAATGAACGTAAGACAAGGAACCTCGCAATAAAGTATAAATAAGAAAACTTAACTTATGGAGCAGAAAAGTATTAATGGTAGATAGAAAAACTGTATGAAGAAGCCAGCAGGGAAAGAAGAAAACGTAGAGGAAGATGGAAAAGAAGATTAGTTTGATAGGAAGTGAAATATTAAAAAATGGAAAGCTCCTAGAACAGATGGATTACCAGGAGAGATCATTAAATGCCTAAGAAAAAATGCATTTCAGCTTCTCTATAGACTAATTAGCAATACTTGCAGAACAGAAGAAATAACAAATGTGCAAATCACTGAACTGTGATTTAACATGTATCAAATATATACAGTACATTCGAAAAGAACATAGCATAGAAAATAATCTGATAGACGTTAGGTTTGGTTTTAGGAAATAATCAGAAACCGCATAATCCGCCTTAGGCTTGAGATTGACTATAGCGAAAAGAATTCGAAAATAGATATTGAAAAAGCCTTTGATAATATGGAGTAGCATAAGTTGTTTAAGGCTTTTAAAGCAATTGAAGTCAAATACCATTATGAAAAATAATTCACAATTTATACAAAAACCAAACAGCAATAATTAGACGTAAAGAAAGTCAGTCAAAAGCTAGTATTAAAATAGGAATGGGACAGAGATGCGCTATTACCACCCTTATTTATTGTATACATAGAAAACGGCCTTAACGAAGTGAAATACAATACTAATGCAGGGATGATAATACGTCGAAAAAAAGGGAATGCTATGCTGTGCAAATCACAATGCACTTCTCGCAGAAAGTACAGAGGAATTAGATGAATCATTAAATGAGATACAACTTAAATAAATATATAATATGAAGATAAACATGATAAAAGTAGAAACAAAAATAATGGTTAGTGGAAAGTGCGAAATAGACAAACAAAAATAAAAGTGGAAACTGAAATATAAAAGAAGTTAAGAAAACCTACTATGTGGGCAGTATTATGATAACAGACAGAAAATACAAGAGAGAAATAAGAAACGAAACTTAACTGGCACAAAGTCTTCTGTGAGATAAACACCTACCTACGTCAAACAACATCATACTAAAACAAAGGAAAAAATTACCCAATTGGAATATACAATAAACGAAGACTAGAAGCCTTCAAAAGTTGGTGTTACCAAAGATTAATAAAAGTTAAATGGATAGACAGTCACGAACGAACAATAATATGACAAAATGCAAACAATAGTAGTAAGATGAGACTTGATAGGACACACATTACGACAACTTGTTGAAAATTATATTCAAGAGGAAAATAACAAGAAAAATGCTAGGAAAAGACCAAGGATGGAGTACATACGGCAAATCATAAAGGATGCTGGACGCAACAGCTATATAGAATTAAAGCGTTTGTCTGGCAACCGACACCAGTGGAAGTGATGAGGGGAGAGAGAGAGAGAGATAGAGATGTTTATCTTTTTTTACAAATTCATTATGACTCTTTGTAGAAGAAAATTTGAAATCGGATAAATATACATAAAATACTTCTTAAGCAGTATTCTAATCGATCAACTAGAAATTATTTTTTTTAATTTTCGATTCTTATTATCACTTGTAGAGTTTTTTAAACTCACTTCCTTTGTAAAGTGAAATTATTTTTGTCTATTAAGTGTCCACCGTTTGTTCTAAATAGTTAATTCTATTTTTTTTATATTATTTTTAATAATATTCTGTTCTTATCTATTAATTGTTCTTAAAATTGCTCCGATTAAAAATTTATTAATTATATTCTTGTATCATTTTTAATTTACAGGCCATTCTCGTACCATGTGTTATATAACCAGCATAAAGTCTTTGATATTCCTTCTTTAGTTTGTTTATTTTTTCACTATCATTTACTTATGTACTTTTCAGCATATAGTAGTCTTTTCTGTATTTTCCAATTTTTTGTAAGTTAGTTATTGTACTCTATTGGGTATTTGGGTATATTAGGTACACTATATAATGTATGCTTCTTAATTCAGTTTGAACCATATTGTCTCCACTGCCATCTACCGGATCACGACACTTTTCATTTGTTATCTATCCCAAAATAATCTCGCCTGCTATTACGAGTTGCACTTTCGTAGAGTTATCTTTTTGCCTTTTATGTTCGCTAGTATATTATAATCAAAATTATACAAATCTTGATAAAATCTTTCATACTCATATTACTATTTATTTAAATGCACACATTATCATATTAACCATTTAATTAATTTTTTTGTGTATTTTGAATTTGTATCATTTTTGCTATTTTATACTTACAGAACCTAAAAAATATTGGGAGTTATAAAATCGCATTTTACCATTTCTCATGCCATTCAAAATCAAATTTTAAAAGTTCTTTTAAGCTGGTTAACACCTTGTCTCTTTGAACAAAGAGAATTCTAATTTATTTTTTATATCGTTATATAGTAAACTTTAAAAACCAATTAGATGACTTATTAGGTCAAAAACATTGATAAAAAGCCCAATTACCACAAAAAATCACCAAAAAAGTTAATAATAGAACATATTCCCAAGTTTTATATTTTTATATGTTAGAATTACCGGTTGGTTGTTGATAAGTCGTTCATAACATTCAAAATCATTTTAGTAAATGAACATACTGGTTATAATACAACGTCATAGAAAATGCCAGCAGTCCTTTACTTCCTTAACGATTATATTTTGTTTTTCAATTCCTTTTCTGATAAATATATGAATACAATGTTATCACATTAAACATGAGTCATAAAATCTTAGTTTGCATTCACTATTGTCCATATAAGTCACAAGGCCCCTAATTTTTGTAGGCTCTAACGCACCCTCAGTGTGCTTAGTATACAAGGTTTGTATAAAAAGTATTGGGAACAATTTCTTCCTGACGTGACTGTATGTCGAAGCGCGCTCGCACCGCGCATGTGGCAGGGGATGTGACCTTCAAGACGCGCCAAGAGCCAGTCGCCTGCAAGCGTTCGTTCAGGCTAGATCGTATTTTTAGTGGACCCCTGTTAAGTGACTTGGCGCAAGCGCAAAATGCCGTTTACGATTGAACAGCGGTATGCCATCAAATTTTGTGTTGGACTGGGGAATTCGAGTACGGAGACGTTGGGCATGATTCGCCAAGTGTTCAAGGATGAAAGCATGTCACAAACTGCAGTTTTTAAGTGGCACAAGCTCTTCAAAGATGGCCGAGAGAGTGTGGAGGGCGAGCCGCGCTGGACGGCCGTCGACTTCAAGAACCGGCGAAAACATGCAACGTGTGCGTGAAGTGCTGAATTAAGACCGTCGGTTAAGTGTGCGCATGGATGCAGATAAATTGGCACTGATAAGATAACAGTGAAAATTTGGCGATGCAAAAGATCTGCGCTAAACTCGTCCCGAAGGTCCTGGCGGCCGACCAAAAGCAGAGGCGTGTGTCTGCGACGCGTTGAAGAAGACCCCGACTTTTTGGACAACACCACGGAGACAAAATTTGGATATTTGAATACCACCTGCAAATAAAGCGGCAAAGTTCCGAATGACACACTGCGGCATTACATCGAAACCATGCTTTTTTGTCGACGCCAAGGGAGTGGTCCACTACCAATTTATACCTGAGGGGCAGACAGTGAACGGTGCTTTTACCTAGAAGCGCTAAGACTACTAAAGAGAAGGGTCAACCGGGTGAGGTCAGTCATTGTCAAGCAGCAGACTATTTCCTATTCCCAAAAGTAAAATCCTCCCTCAAAGGACACAACCCTAAGTGCCGGCAAAGAAGCTTGCACGCGTACCCTTAAGGATGTTCCGGAACCCGCCTACCAGGGAGCCTTCAAGTCGTGGAAAGGCCGCTGGCAAAAATGTGTCGACGCTTTGAAAACTTTTGAGGTATTGTAGTAATATCTCAAATAAATATATTTTTCCAAAACTTTTCCCGATATTTTTTATACAAACTCTGTATGTTAATCCACTACTGCAGTCTAGACTTAAGTTAATGTAGTAAAGTGGATGAATGTATTGCATTATATGTCGTACCTTTTAAGACCTTACTGTTTCAAATTTTTAAGCTACAATAAAATTTTACGGTTGTAATCGGAAGGTTTATTTATATCATATTTTATTATTTGTATTGCAAAAAAATTAACGTGATTATATCTGGCTATTTTCTTTTTTATGAGTAGCTGAATAATTTTTTTTATTTCTTGAGTATTAGCATAATCATTCATGTTTTTGTTACTATTATTTATTACATTATTGTTATTTTTTTGCTTGCTCTCAGTAAATAAACAATAAATGTATCTTCTATGGACGACAGGACTTCATTCAATTATTAGATAGAACCTTTCTTTACACATGTTACCTTCACATTTATCATAGCTTATGAAAGATATTGTAACGTTTCGCTCCGTATTAGTTAACTAGTTAGCAAACTAACCGGTGTTAGTTAGACTCCAGCGTTGTTTGTTTGTTCGGTTCATGTCTAGTCCGTAGCTCGAAGCACGCGCACACCTACGCTCTACAAGTAAGTTTTACATAGCAGTATAAAGTTAGGTTAATATCAAATTGTAATAAATAAACACAAACGAAGCGACTTTTTCAAAAGGGTGCCGAGTTTTGTTAATTAAAGAAATGTTATCATTATTTTCATAGTTCGTTTTACTTTTTCTTTTTATGTTATATAAAGTGTATTTAGCATAAAAGCAGATGAATTTACTGCTTCGATAATTTTACAACAATTTTCTTTAAACTTTTTACTTTCTGTACTGATAAATTGTTAAATATTTTTTACACATTTTACAGATCAGTGCAGACTTTTTTGGAGTATTTAATAACTCGAAGTTTTTTCAACTTTCGGAGTACTACTCCGAAATTTGCTTTTAAACTCTTTAATTTTAATCTTGGAAACAACATGTTGTTATTTTTATTTTTTACAAACATTACTCATTCATTGCTTTCCTCTAATCAGCTTTAATTTTTTTTTGATAATCACATAATTTTGTTAAAAAATTTAATGTTGGTATCTGATAATCCATAGTTCTTGTACAAACCCCTAGCACTTTAATCTAGAGCGTTTCTGTACACTTATTTTTTTACTTGGGTGAAAACATACGTACAACATTACAACTCACCCACTGACTTAATGTTATCGTTTACCATAAATTAAAATTCTGATTTTAATTAATATATTAATTCATGTTCACCAATTTTGTGTTAATCGCAATTGTAGTGTTTATATGTAAAAAATCTTAAAATTCTACAGGTTAAGCATCAGAGAAATTCAGATTATGTATTACGTAGCATAAAGTTATAGACCATTAAACATGCAGCACATCGGATAGTAATTAAAGGAGTCAATCTGGAAAAATGGGAGCACACCTTCTTATAGTAAACATCAAATAGGAATAGTTCATGCCTTTATGTGGCAGTCAATACGTGTACGTATGACTAACTGTTAACCGTACTGAGAAAAATGTCAACTTACTGTTACCCACCAAAGAAATTTCGCAGTTTTATATTCGGAACACATAATTTTCATCATTCAATTTTCATCATCCAATTTTCAGCATCCAATTGAGAAACTGTCTGGATTGAAAAATCGGGGTACATCACAAAATAAGAATAATTACAGCCGCCGAGAATACACGCAATTTATATCTCGGCTTCTTAATTAACGACCAGGTAATTATTGCAGTCTCGTCATCAGTGCGCCGGTAATTTAAGGTGCGTTGCAACATGCCATTAGCCGGAGATGTAATAATCCGCGAGTGCCGTTTTTGTTCATTGCATTGCGCTAGCTAATGAGCGACGGAGATTTTTTGCAACGCCAGACGGCAGTAAAGCGCAGCACAATTCCAGAAACGCAGCTTAATTTTCTGCGATATTCCACTTACCCACTGGCTTAACAGGTATTGTGAGCGATGTTATGGTTTCTAGTCTGCCATAACGAGAGAAATTTTGCGTTCTCTCGCGGGATCGTTACGTTGCACGACACCGCTGCATGTTTGCGCACGACCGCAGGCGAGAACTTATCGCGCTGCTCCTGAAGCCAAAGAAGCATGCAAATGCTGCCGGAGTTGTTTTGCAAATTGCCCATTATGCATATCCCCTGTCTGCAGCTAATCTGGCCAATTTCTGATCGCGTGCTGAATACGGCACACCTCAACGCTGGTCCAGTGGTCCGCGCTGGCCCACCAGGAATTTGAATTCGTTTGCGCCGAGGTTTGAACTACAAACCCATTTCGTTTTTGCAGATTTAGAAGCTAGTCAGGTATCCAACCATTTACACTGAATTGCTACGGTGAATTACATTTCACGCAAATAAGTAGGAGAGCGCAATGCACTTCTTTGGCGAGTGGATTGGTATCCGCACATTCATATAATTTGGTTTTAAATAACTTGTTAAAATATAATATCTGTTTAATAGTGCAGTTTTATAAAGGCACTCATGAAAACCAAACCGAAGAATACCCGTATAGAATGGTTTCAATAGGTCATAGAACGGTAAACTGCTTACGTACTACTTGACAACTATTATGAAAAGATTTATCACCAAAACATTAATATGCAAATGTCTAAAAAAATCACCGATTTAAAAAAGTATAAAAGTTATAAAACTCTACTGTATTTAGGAAAATTTCATATAACACATATATGTTAATGCGTAATTCACCTAGGTATTTTGAAAATACAAATGGAGAAAACACCGTACATAGAATATTCGTCATAAGGCAAAAACTAAACATTACAATGCTAAAAAAAAATGGAATAGAAAGTATAAAAACTGCTTCTTCACAAATTCATTATCATCTGCCTATATGTATCCGTTATAGGATGTAGGCTAAGTATTCGTGACTGTCGTCTATTTTGCGCTTTATGCAACCAATTGTAATCAGTTGTTCTTTTTATATCACCTGTTCACCTGAGTGAGGGATCTTCCTCCACTTATTTTCTCTGTTCTCAGACTTCACTGCACTATTTTAGTATTTTTCAAATAAATCTTCTGCTTTGATCTTTTATCTTATCCATATGTTTATTATTTTATATTTCAGAATTATTTACAGCACTTTACCTTCTAAATTTTTATATGTTCTTTGTCAGTGGCTTAGCACAGGAAGTATGTTTTGATTAAATAACTTTGTTTTTAGTTTTTGGTTAACTTTGCTTTATAGAAAATCTCTCTATATACCAAATGCGGCCCAGCCCAGTTTTATCCTTTTATTAATTTTATTTACTGACATATCCCGTAGATAAAAATAAATACCACACTATAAGAAAAGAAACAAAAATAAATAAGCTAGCAAAAGTTTGGAACATAGGTACAGGAAGACTATAAAAGTAACAATAGGAAACTTTGGAGCAGATTCAGATATATACACTTAAAAGAAAGAAGTAAGAATTATCAGAAATAAAAATAATGAATTAAAAACTAATAAAGAAAAAATACTTCAAACATGGAGAGATTATTACAGAAGAAGAAAACGATATACTACCTGATGATGAAATAAGTGATATAGAAATAATGCTAAGAAACATAAAAACAGGAAACGTGGAGGAGAAGATGAAATTGATCAGTAGATGATTAAATGGTTAGGCGAGGATAGAAAAAGATAGTTACAAAAAATTTGCAAGAAAGCCTGGGTAGAGGAAAGAATACCAAAAGGATTGGAGGAAAATATTATTTTTTGACAATACACAAAAAAGAACACACGAAATGCGATAATTATAGAGCATTATATTTATCCACTGTAGGATATAAAGTGTATACGAGGATAATCGAAAAAAAATTCCGTAAACAAATAGAAGAAAAATTGGAGCTGGATATATAATAAAACAAGCAAACACTAGATAACATAACTGTGATCGGGAATTTGGTAAAAAGAGCTATAGAAACTAATGAGCCGTTATATCTAACCTTCATAGACCTGAGAACCGCATTTAATAACATAAAAAGATTATCATATGAAAATGCCTATAAGATCTGAAAGTACATAAACTAATTAAGATAACACAAAGTGCATATAAAAACTGAGAGCGCAGGTTATAAATGAGAGACAAAAATCAGAAGAATTCAAACTAAAGTTGGGAGTAAAACAAAGAGATAGTCTAAGCCCACTACTATTTATAATTGTAATGGATAAGCTAATAACAACCACAAAAGGAAAATTAGAACTAACAAACATTGGAATCAAAAACGCAGAGCTTGCTTTATGCAGACGATATAGTCCTGATTGCAAAAAGCCAAAGACATGCAAAACTTGGTAAACATCTGGACTCAAAAGATTGAAACCCTCAAAATGGAAATAAACATAAATAAAAGTAAATTTATGATAATAAATGAAACAAAAACAGAAGATGATAAAATAATAATATGTAAACATCAAAACCTAAAACTAATGAGCACTTATGAATATCTAGTAATTGTGATAATTAATGATGGAAGCTTGGACTTAAAAATTACAAAAAGAAAGCAAAAAAACACAAACATATTCTACGCCATAGACAAAACGGTACTAGGAAAAAGAGACAGATATGTAGACTAAATCACATGTTTATTATGCAGTAGCAAGACCATCTATACTATACACAAGTAGAACCTGGCTGATGCTAAAGAAGCATGAGATGAAAATAAACACAATCGAAATAAAGTATCTAAGAAAAATGGCGGAGAAAACAAAATATGACCGATAAGAAAAGAAGCAAATCAGATGCATGACAAAGCAGCAATTACAACAAAAATGGAAAATAAACAACTAAACTAGTACGCGCACAACACACAATTAAATTAAAAAATATAGTTAAGAGGATAATAGAATTAGACAAAGGAAAAAGGAAGAAAAATGGTAGGCCAAAGAAATCATGGCTAGATAGAAAGCAAGATATATGAAAGAAGAGAGGAAAACAAATATATGAGACGAAAACAATGGCACAACATAAAAAAGTAACGGGCATAAAGACTACGCGAAGAAGAAAAAGAAACTTATTTTCTTTGTTTGACTGTCTGACTAGTAAAATAAATTGTCTAAGATAAATATAACTGTCAAATATTTCTATAGTTTCGTCTTCCAATTGTATATCGATTTCTTGTTCCACTAACAATAAGTCATTCATTAGCATCTTGATCTTTTCCTTGTTTATAGTTAAACCGATTTCTTTTGCTTTTCCTTCTATATTGTTAACATTATTTATAAATCTTATAGATCATCGAATATTAGTAGGATGCTAACCGCTAATCGCAAATAGCTCAATCAATCTCTTTGTTTCTCACGCACAGTTTCTATTTTATTTAGGAGAAATTGTGTCGCCTTGCCTTACTCCAGGTTCTTTATTTTTAAATATATTATTATTTTACATATAGCGTTTTCATACACTTGTTTTATCAAGTTAACATATCTGAAATCAATTTTGCTACTTTATACAGATTTATTATAGCCCAAGATTCTACTGACTTGAATGTTTTGATTAGTCTGACGCAAAACTCAATCAAATGATCTTGAGTATTGTAAAAATTACGAAAATCCGCCTGTTCTAGCGGTTGATAAGCATACATTCGTTACAATCTTTATAAAGAGTTTGTGATAAATAGACTGATTGGTCAGTAATTTTTAAAGTTGGTGTTGAGTGCGTTATCCTAATCTCGCGATATTTTTCCTTCTTCTAGACATAAATTGAACAATATTTTTGGTTGTCAAGGTAGTTGCTGTCCTCCATCCTTCATCATTTCCGTTAGTATTTGATCTTCTTCTAGTACCTTCTTTCTTTTTATTTCTTCTGAATTTACATTTGCCACTTTTCCTTCTGTCTTTATGTTTGTGTGTGTTCTTACTCTGTAGAGTTCTTTGTTGAATTCTTCTATTTTTTCAAGGATTTTATTTTGGTCTATAATCAAGCTGCCGTTTGGATCTTAATGATGTAATTGTATCTCTTAATACGTTTCCTTTTGCCACTGTTTTTCCTCCGCTTTCCATTACTTCTTCCATTTGCATTCTTGCCGCTCTTTTATATGTTTTTTCTTTTCTCTTCTTATTATTTTATTAAGTTTTCTAGATTTACTTCCCTTTTTCTTCGCAAAGTAATTTTCTTAAATTTCCAAACATTAGCCTTTAGTGAATGCTTTAGAATAATTTGTGCATAATTTTTTATGATGTTATTTATTCAGTTTTTAGGTATATTTATGTATTGAAAATCTAGAGTAAATAGTTTAGTTACAGCAAGAATTGTTATAAAATGGAAGAGAGTATGCACAATAATAGAAAATAGATAATAATAAATTAGTGCATTTTTGAAAAACTATATTTTGTTTTCACTAATACAAATATTTCGTTTCTCTGTCGGGCATCATGCTAAAAATTGATTAAAGCAATTGAAAAAGTCATAATGATGCAAAAAATAGACAAATATTTGAAGAAAGAAGTGCCACTAATTATACCTCAAGGCAACTTGCTTTTGAATCTTGCCTTATTAATTGATAAATAAACTGTTTTTAAGAATATCAAATTTTTGAATTTTGGTTGGTCACTTGGAGATCGGCAATAATATTACTACTCAACGTGTTTACAAGCTTACATTAATCCACGCAACACCAAATTTCATCATTATGACAAATATTACCACACTGGCCTAAATTTTACAACCAATAATTTAGCTTCTTGGTACAAAAAAATGTTTATTATAATTTTTTAAGTAGATTTTGTCTAGAAAAATCATGACTACCACACTGTAACCGAAATCTATTTCTTCTCGAAAAATAAAAAGGCTGTATAATACAAATAACATGTTTTGTAGTTTGATTGGTTTTTTTAACAAAAAGATTTTTGTTAAATATCAGCAAGCTATAAAACTGAAATCAATAAATATGGTAATAACCAGTTTGCTGCATACATACAGAAAGACTTGAAAAAAGTGTCACACTCTCCTTTATCTTTACTACCCTCCTTTTAAATTTCTTCCTGCAAATTAATTTTCGGAATTGTGCCCTTCCCCCGAATTCCACCATTAATTAATTAATGATAATCATTTAACGTCTTTTTGTTTCTTCTTATATTTTTTTCGCAATATTTCGATATAAATACATTCATTATAATAATTTCTAATATTTATTACATGATTAACTATTTTTATAATTTATAGCACTCTTTATGCATATATTTTATAGATAATCGTGTCATGTAATCTTGTTTCTTCTCATTTTCTTTTATATCAAACTTTTTGGTATACGTTTTTTCACTTTCGTCAGAGGGTAGATTTCCTCGGATCCATTTGTAGGGACCCGGACGTGTTTCAAAATATTGTTCTTTATTTCAATAAAACTGCTATCTTTTTAAATCCATAATTCGAGTCTACATAAATCCAATTAATACACAGTTATATCATTTTTCCTTACTTTATTGCGGAAGAAATATTAGAAAATGATACTCGAGGTGAAAAACCTGTCATTATTTATATATAATTATATTAACAAATAGTTTATGCAATTATTATAAATAGTTGTCTTAGTCCCATTTAAAGTAAGCTAAGGATTCCACACACTTGTTCAGACGTAACGAATCCGGAGACTTCCAGTGGGACGGTCGGGATTTTACTTTCCGATTATAGCCGTTTCATTTCCGCTTAGCAATTTTTTGACGAAACTGATGCAACGAAAACAATCTGGAGCAAATTATTAGTCAATAGTGATAGTGTCGCGAAATAAACAAAGTGACACGTTTCAGGCTAAGATTTTTCCATAAAATTTCACGCATTTCAATTTTTGGAATCGTCAGCTCATCTTCTATTATGTGTATAAATAAGTTCTCAGCTTTTTTCTCCAAAATTAAAGTTTTATTTAAAAACAAACAAAAATAGCTTAAGTATCAAAATATTCTCCGTTGGCATCGATCACCTTTTGCCATCTTTCGGGTAGCTTGCGAATTCCCTAGTGATAGAAGCTCACCGGCTTCGAGACGATAAAGTTATCGATGCATTTTCGGACTTCTTCTTCTGTTTTGAAGTGCGCATCAGCCAAGTGATGCTGTAACGACCGGAATAAATGGTAATCGGAAGGGGCCATGTCTGGGCTATACGCCGCATGTGGGAGAAGTTCCCAGCCTAACGTGAAGATGTGTTCTTGCGTCGCCTTCGCAACATGTGGTCGGGCATTATCATGGAGCAGGATGACTTTGCGACTTCCTTGTCCAGTAAATGGCCTCTTTTCTTCGATTGCGTCGCTCAAATTGATGAGTTGCTGTTGGTAGCGATCCGCCGTAACTGTTTCACCTGGTTTCAAGAGTTCATAGTACAGCACACCTTTCCAATCCCACCAGATACAGAGCAAATTCTTTTTGGCGTGGATATTGGGCTTTGGAGTCGATGTCGAAGGTTTGCCAGGGTCTACCCATGATTTTTTGCGCTTGGGATTGTCGTACAAGATACATTTTTCATCGCCCGTAATAATTTCCTTGAAAGCAAATGGTGTGCGGTGTCACGCCGTCGTTTTTTGTTGTCTTCGGACAGTTTATGCGGAACCCATCTGCCTTCCTTTTGTATCTTACCCATTGCATGCAAACGTATGGAAATGACTGGCTGAGTGACGCCAAGCTGTTCTGCAAGCTCTTTTTTAGTTTGCGCATTGTTTTAGTCCAGCAATGTCTGCAGCTCATCCGTGTCAAATATTTGAGGGCGTCCAGCGCGTGGTTGATCTTCAAGACTAAACTCTCCTCCGCGAAATCTTTGGTACCACTTTGTGCACGTTGCATGACTTACAGCATTCTCACCATATGCAGCACAAATCATTTCGGTGCCTTCAGCAGCGTTTTTCTTAAGATGAAACGCGAAGTGGATAGAAAATCGAATATGCTCTTTTGTGATTGCCATCGTGAACACAGCTGATTATTGAGGCTATGTTCGAAAGACCAAATGTCATTGCTTTAAAACCGCAAGAGGGCGGATTAATATGTAAAAGGTAACGGTGATTTGCGTCCTGTGAAATCTAAAGCTGAGAACTTATTTATACACCTAATAGTTCTTGTACTGTTAGTCGTTAAACTTTATTGATTATAGCCCACACATATTTAACATTTTCCAGGGTTCTGCTTATTAGTGGTCGTCTTCTACACATTTTTGGTCATCTCTTAATCTTTTATGCTATGCCTTTATTAATGTTGCACTCATAGCATCGTGAAAGTATTCTGAATAATATGAATAATTTCTGACTTTGCGGACAAAATTTGATGAAAATTTGTTGTTCTACTGGCTCAGTTATTACAAAATATGACGGTCACATGTCATCGACGTTTAACTCCCAATTGGCTCGGCCAGTGAAGTCATTCTCGTTCACACATTGGCTGCCAGGTTACATCGTAGTCACGAAAATTGTTTCCATTATATTAACGTTAATTTTTATATTTTCGGAACAGACAATGCCACATTCCGCATAATCCTGTGTTGGAATTGCGAATAACTGAACGTTCTGAAATCTATTTCCTTTCTAATTTGATGCAAGCTTTTGGAACAGTCAGAAGTCACAGGTTAACAAATCTGAACTATAATATGACGCATCTTTTAGTTCTTGGACTCTCATTCGTTGATCCTTGTGAATTGTAGGCCGTACAGGTTCAACATTTACTGATTTTCTGCTTGTTGGTGGTCTTCTAAAACATAAATCACGTTTAATTGATGTTGAACCATATATGAATCATTTATATCAAGCTTTGTTTGTACTGAATTCATTGCGTCGTACTCGAAATCCTTCTGGATTGTCCCAATCGTTTTTGCGGTCGAATGTTCCAGCTTCGCATAAAATTTGATGTAGATTTGCTGTTCTATTTACTCGGTTATTATAAATACCACATTCGCACACTGCATGTGCTGATTTTAACTTCTAAATGACCCTGCTAATGAAGTCGTCTTCATTGACGCATGCGCATTACAGTCCACTTTCATCAACTGCCTAGTTACATCGTGGCTGCACAAACTGTTATCATTACATTAATATTGGCTAGATATTTTCAAGATAGATTGCATGCGTTCGCATGCAACATAAGGGAGTTATAATTTAACTTTATTTGCAAGACGACTTGTAAAAAAGTGACTAGTATAGTCTTATGTAAAAATTATTTTGAAATTATTAATTCGAGAGAAAAAAATTCCCGGAGTCAAGCGTAGAGTTTCGGCATCCCTGTGTTTCAGTGAATTTTTCTTCTTATTATATTTTAGGGGTATGTGAGACACACGCCATATGTATTTTTAGTAAGTACATATACTTGAAATGGGTCAGCATCAGTTGTATTTCAATATTTATAGATCGCTGAGAAAAACTACATAACGCTACAATTATCGAAGGACATATATACAAAATCATAGAAAGAAGAAGAACGGAAGAAAATAAATGTTAATGGTAAGCATTTAGAAACATTTAAACTTCTATTTCATATGATCCTAGACTATTTATACAACAAATGAAGCTTGCCGAAGTAGTAAAATGGGAAACAATAAAAAAACCCATAAAAACAAAAAGTTAGTATTCGGAAAGTAATTGAAGTAGCCAAAAACGATATAGAAATCTAAAAACAAAACCAAATTTGCATCTTTGAACACAAGATAGAAAATAAGAAAGTGAAACTTCAAAAAATATAGAAAATATTTTAATTTAATAAAATTAAAAAAGAAGAAAAGAACTACGAAAACGAAACAAAATTGTAAACAGCGTTGAATATTAGATAATCCTGAAATCCAATAGTCAACAAGGATTCATTAGTAGATCCGGTAGAATAAGCATCTCAATAAACATAATAATAATAAAAGCAAAATTAGCCAAAAAGCCCACTTATAGGTATATTAATGTACATACACTCAAACTAACGTGATAAAAAATGAGAAAATAGTACCATCATGCAATAAAAAAATACTGGCAACCGAAAGGCACTAGAGACTGTTAATAATTACAGGAATAAAGTTCAATGACAGCTTTCGTGAAGATAGAAAAAAATCAAGAATATTATGCCTTAAATAGAGCAGGTAGTTTAAAAATGAAGAACAATCTGGCCGATTTTCAGATTCTCTAATTTCAGATGCTTAAAGACTATACGTAAGCTTAATAGAATAATTCCTTTACAGATTACGTGGTCCAACGGTGACTCACCTGCCAAAACCGGCAGATGAGAAAAAGAACAACGAAGTGGACTATCATGGTTGCATTCAATTTTCTTTTTTATACTTCATGTAAATTGCGCGGCAACACAATTACAGCGTTCAAAGTTTTATTTGTACCGGAGGAATTTCGTCCTACATCGACTAGCCTTGCTGCTGCGCATTTTTAAACTGGGGAACGGGCATGAGCGACCTTTAATTAGCATAACTAACAGTTTATTTACATCGAAAAAATTACTGTAGCGAGATTAATGTACCATAGCTGCCGCGCCGAACGGTGTAACATTGTTTATGGTGCGTAGTCAAGTGAACTGTTTTTTCTCATTTATTTGCACACATATTAAAATATTTGCATATTTCATAAAAGGTGCCGTTAGTGAGTACGGTTATCTTGCAAAAAGGTAAAGCTTCTAAATATGAGTTGTGCAAGTTAACTCTGTACTTGAAAGTTTAACCGTTTTTGAGCAACATTTCAAACATTTTTAATTTTTCAAAATATCGTGTGGTTTGATATTTGTTATTCATATTCTTAAATGTTATTTGGACATATTCGATATTCCACTTATCTAAGGCTTTACCTTAAGAAAACGCTATGAAATATGTCTAAATTATTTGGCTAGAGTGCAACAACTGGAATAATATTTAAAACATTCTACCAAACTTGAAATGGATATATTGCAGAAATTGCTAGATGAAATAGCGCGCAGCTTGATATTTATAAATAAATTTACTGTTATTATTAATTGGAATAGATTCAAAGAGAAAACAGAATTCTCTATAAGCAAAGCAAAGAAAAAAGGAATTAGTTTGCAACAAATCATAAACAATAAAGAGTTCATTTTATTTACTAGTTCTTCGCGTAAAAAATCATAGACTTAAGCTAACTTATTGCAAATTGTTCATAAAATACTCCTTTTATGGCTGCGCATACTTCAAAATGTTGCCTTCACTTAGTAAGATGTTCAATCATCAGGCCCTTCGAGACGAAAGGCTAAAATTCAGGCCCGTGGTTCTTAAAAGCTTCTATATATTATTCATTATATTGCTGCTTTTAAATAATACTCCACAAATGCATGGCCTACTCTGAAAATATCCAACCATGTAATACAAAAATTTTATTAATAGTAATCTAAAGCATATACCATTAAGCATTGTTGCATGATGATTTGAAAACATATACCCGTAAAATATTTTTTTTGTGACACTTTTGATGTATTCGGGCTATTAGTCATCGAGCTTTATTAGTTGTATTCGGTACATGTTTAATATTTTCCAGTGTTCTTCTCATTGCTAATCTGCCAAAACGTGGAATACTTTCAACAATCTCTGAATCATTTATACCACATATTTATTTATGCTGTACGCATTGCATTGCCTCTAAGAGCTTTTTAAATCATCTGAACAGTTTCTGTGGACGAATTTTCCAGCTTCGCCAACAAAATTTGATAAAAACCTTTGCGCTATTCGCTCAGTCATTTCAGATACGACGATCACGTACTGCATATGGTTACTCACTAGCGTCTAACTCCCAACTAACCCTACCAGGGAATCATTCAGGCGCTGGGTTACATCACGGTGTAAACTATTTTAAATACAAAAACATTTAATGGATATTTTTGAGACAAATGTCTCCATTGTTCAAAACATTCTGCAAAATCCTGTGTTGGAATCGCAAATAATTAGCTTGTCGTATTGGCTTAAATCTCTTAGACGATTTCTTTCAAATGTGATTGAAGTTTTGGGAACAGGCAGAAGTTTAAGGTGAACAACCCGAACTGTAGCATAACACATTTAGTTCTTAGACTATAAATCGCTGATCCCGTAGATGTTAACATTTTTCGATTTTTTGTTCGTTAATGGTTTTCTAAAATTTGAATCACATTTAACAGATTCTCGAGCATATTTGAATCGTTTGTACCAAGTCTTTATTTATGTTGCACTTATTGTATCGTTCCCGAAAATCTTGAGAATCATCCGACTAGTTTCTGCGTCCGAATGTTGCAATTTCTCATGAAGTTTAATGCAAATTTTCTAAGTCATTACAAATAGGATGATCACATGTGCTCACTCACCGCCATCACTTTCAACTGATCCGGTTAGTTAAGTCGTCTTCATCAACGCATGCGTACTGTAGTTCATTCTCGTCGGCTGTCAGCTTACATCGCCACCACTTGATATTAACATTTCCTTCAAACATTTTTGGCGCAGATCGCATATGTTCAACACCTGTGCATTTGTATACGGCAAAGCATAAGAAGGTTACAATTCAAATTGGTTTATTATGAGTTGAAAATCTTGAAAAAAGTGACTTCTAGTATGGTATTATGTAAAATTTGTTTTGATGTTAATAATTTGTGAAGATATAACATTTTAGGGGCTCCATAAAGAATTTTTCCTCAAGCCAGGCGTTGGTTCTTGGCGCCCCTGTTAATCACCATTATTCACTATAGCACAGCAACAAATTCTCACACTGGCTACTAGATTTACAGGTAAGAAACGAAAAGAGAGTGTGACATCTCTTAAATCTATTTAAATAATTTTTCTAAAGTTAAATGCTTCCTCTCAGGCTAGTGTTGAGGGATTGTGAAGGTTAATCCGATGTGCTTATTTAATTTTCTTCTTACTAAGTCGGACATGATCAGCTGCAATTTTTGGGTTCATTAATTTTATGTAACAAGCACTCTTTATTATTGACTCTATACGACTATTCAACAAGCAGTGGAAAAGATTTCTCATATCCTTAAAGAGATGTAATGTTGCAAATCGCTATTAACAGAAACAATGGATGTTTAATAGAGCGCCTAATTAATTTCTTCTCACGTGCAAAACCAAGAACTTTCAAAGGAAATGATGTTTTGTCAGAAAATATAATATCACTTTATTCTTCTCTATTTTTTTATCTGAGAACGTCGTTTTGCCGGTGTTTTTCGCTAATAGTTTCGCTGATGTCATTTTTCGGGATTTTGCTTGGATTTTTTCAAATCATCTTACTAATCGCCTGATTGTCCTTTATCGAAGCTACGCGTCTTTTTCCTAGATTGGGTAATTCATTCACAGCTTCTGTTTCCTGCTATCGCTTTATCTACTTTCGCACAAAAGGTAGAAGATTTACGAGCCTTTGCGGTGGTGACACACAAACACCGTTTCAAATATTTTTGTAAACACAGCTCGTTTTACATCATTGAAGCCTTTTTTTCTATTTTGAAAACATATCTAGTCGATGGTGGCCGATTCAAGTTGATGTAAGTATAATCCTCCACGCAATTTGTTTAAAATTTCCTTAATTTGGTGATCTGGCATTATTGTGCTGTAGTAATGGTCAGCTATGCAACTTTGTAGATCGCTACTTGGTAAACGCTGTAATAATTCATTTCGATCGTCAAATGTGCTATAATTAAAATTAACAGAAGCAACTGATTTAAGTGAAAGCCCTTCTAATTTCGCTATTTCTTAGATTGTCTTTTAGTAAATAAAGGGGTTCATCAAAGTTGCCGGTGAATGTTGAATTGCTTCAAATTTTGCTTCTGACCTGATGGATAGAACACCCAATGAACCGAAAACTATGCGTGTTCTAATCTCACGAAGAGTCGCTCATCTGCCGTCCTTTAAAAGGTCCTCTACACCAGTGTTTTGGCTCACCTACTTTGCCTGACAGCTTTCAATCTGTTAGTTTAATGACAAACATTGTTTTTAGAATTTGTAAACTTGTTTTAACACTCTTTTATCATATAAATAAGTAATAGATGCACATCTAAAAAAAATACATCTGTATTTACCAATTGGCATTAACTAATAATTTTGAAAAAGTCTGGATAGATTTGATCATACCTACAAATATTAACTAGTAGCACTATATTATTTATTAGGATTAATACTTTTAAAATTGTGTGTACACCCCATATAATTCATTATATAAGATGTCCCACGAGGATTATCCAAAACTTCGCGTATAGTTTCTTTGGAACATTTTAAGCAAAAAAGTTCCAATAAACATGAATTATCATCCGTTTTTGAGATGACAGATAAAGCGTTTCTACAGTTAGTATCTAAATAAAGAGCAAAGACCACCAGGAAGTTTTAAAAAACATAGTTGTTACTGATTTTTCCAAAAAAAGACATATTGAGCGATAAAGCTTATTTTTCTTTAAATGGTTTTATGGATCGCCAAAATCTAGGTGCTATTTACAAAAAACCAATGCATCAACAAAATTGCACTGTTTGGTGTGTATTGGGGGCTGGAAGAATCATTGGCACATATGTTTTTTAGAACAAAACTAACAGCGCTGTTAATGGTATACGCTACTGGGAAATACTAAATAACTTTTTTTCAATAAAAACCAACAATTTAAACTTGAATGATATGTGGTTTCAACAAAAAGGAGCACGTGAAGCACTCACTTTACTGGTTGTGTTATCTCATAGAGGGGTGGTACATAGATTGGCCACCGCGGTCTTGCGATGTAACCCCACCAGACTTTTTCCTCTTGGGCTATTTGAAGAAAGGGTTTATGTCAACAAATCTGCTACGATTCTAGGGCTAAAAGAGAACATCAGATGTGCGATTGCTGAAATAGAGCTGAATGGAAAAGCATTATGGAAAACTTTGCTAAAAGGATGGTCGCATTTCAACAGAATCACAGAGAGCGGTAAAATTCGGATTGTTCCATTTCGTGTTTTATTCAGAAAAAAAACCTTGTATACGTATGATAGTAATGAAAATTAATAGAATTCGGTAAAAACCATTTCTTGCTCAGTTTTTAAATCAAATGTTACTTTAACAAGACATAAAGATTGTGAAGATATTCAACCGCTTTCCACCTTTATTTTGAATTACGTTGCAAGCGCGGTAGTTGCAGCAGTTTGTCGCTAATTAATACCTAACTATGCCTTGTTCAAACTCTTGAAATTATTTTGCTCTAATAACTATGGAATCCAATTACGCTGCAAGCGACTACTTCCGCAACGTTTGTTTAATAATAAAATTCAGTTCAATTAATAGTTGCATCCAAGGCAACAATGTTTTATATTTTATTAAAATATTTTCTACGACTGCCACTATCTGTAATAGTAAATTTAAACATAAGAAGCAAATTAAAAATTATGTGTATTAAAGTAGTCACCTCTTTTCTGCTCTGGCGCTTCGATGTAACATGCGTGAGACTAAGAACATCATTAAAGTAACAAAGAGAAAGGCGGCGGGAATCAATTAACGTCCCCCAATTCCGCGGACCACATGTTGATCAAATTTTACCATTTGCTGTTTGCTACGAAGTAGGCCTGGTGAGCAATCAAAAACAGTAGTGATGTAGAAATGTGAATGGCCGTGGACGTTTTGTTTCCTTTTGCTGCTTCTTCGCGAGCAGATGCTGCGTCTGGTAACGACAAATTGATGTTACTGTTACAGATTGTATAAAAGGATGAGCGGCGTTTCAGCGTTAAGTCGTAATTGGATGCGAATTAGGTAAATTGCACGTTTTCAACCGTAAAAAATGTACAAGATAATGTTCTTTAAGTTTCACCTAAAGCGAGATTTAAATTAAACATTACTAGATTTGTTTATACAAAAATTTGTTCAGTATAAACGTATTCAGAAAAGTGGCATGCGCTTACAATCACAGCTTCTCGGAGTAAAAAGTTAATATTTTTTCGAATACTTCAGAAATAAATGTTACTGGAATTCAAAACTTCATCCAATTTTTTTCGAGGTATAAATTGTAGAAGATAAAATAAAATGTGTGATAAATAATAGAATTAAAATGAGGTCTACTATATCGGACACAAAAAAAGTACCAATAATAGAAGTATAATTTGCCATGCGTGTGAAATAAAGTCTGACACAACAAATCGCAGTGCTGAAACATCTACAACAAACTGTTCCAATCGACGAAGTAGAAGCTGAAATAGAATACGAGAAACGAAAAAATTATCGAATATCTTCTAATTTTCTTCACGTACATTAAAAATGTACCAAAATTTTTACAAAATGAAGATTTCATAATTGAATCCCACGACTATAGCTACGGTAAAACCTACTGCGTCAATAAGGTAGGTCATTGTTTCTAAAAAATGTAAAAAATCCAGAAACACACCTGTACCTTGTGTATTGTCATGATAATAAATATGCTGACAACAGCATCTAAACTGGTATTATAATGGTCAAGTCCTTGCATGGGAAACAACAAGCTTCAGGAAAAAAGATAAAATCATCACATTCCTCAATTTAAATTATATTCATATGTTATTCGTTTCAGAAACTCTTTTACTTTTACTGTAAAATAAACTTAAAATTATTTATTAATATTTATAATTAAACTATTTATACAGATAAAGCAGGGCATGCCAAAATCGCGATTATTAAATAAATACTATAGTGCATTATGAATTGCCGTAACATAAAATTTATTGTTTGCTTTTTAAGATATAACGTTTGCAAAAGAAACATTCCAATTTAATTTTAAAATACTTAGTCACACATTCGTTGCTGGAAGCGATTTCATTTCTAAGCGTCTATTGTATGGGGCTCAAGGTTGACAACCATGAAAAACAAGCAACTATACAAACTAATAATTTGTAATTTATAAATGTTGTGATCTCCATTTTGGTTATACGCCGTCAATTGCTTCTATTAGCACAACAATAATCTCAAAAGCGATTAAAGCCAAGACAGAAATATATAAATAAAAAATTAAAACCAACGTAAGAATAAAAACTCCACAAGAACTTAAAACAGCAACAAAACATCTTATATGCACAAATTAAGTTGCAGAATGGTATGCAACTTCTGAAAACAAAAAATCAAGCACCGGACCATACAAATGTTCTATTAGAGATAAAAGAGCTAGTTGCAGGGAAATAAAAAGCAAAAAACATCAAAGGACTCACAATTCAATAGACCGTAGAATATAATAGAGGAGCTAATCAGTTCAAATCAAAAAAATCAAAAAAATATAAGAATATTTCAGAAAGTTTTAATAAACATGATAATTCTCTGGAATAGACATATCAGAATTATATTCCACCACTACTTAATTAAACAGGGTCGTAGGCTACAATCTGATCAAAAAAGGCAGACGCTTATCTCAACTACTCTAATCACACTCTTATCTACAAGATGATATTACCAAAGAATTTCGAACAGATGGGGAAGTCAAACTGCACGTTTCTAAGAAGCTTGTATGATGGGGGTGTATGTGGGAGAGGACGTTCATATTTCACACAGTTGGAAGTTTAGTAACCATGCAGCGTTGGACTGGTGAACAACAAGGTTTAGTTGTTACAGCGTATTTAGATAATGGTCGAAGTTTACGTACGAGCACAACGCGCGTTCCGCCATTTTCATCTTGCGTCTCGTGCTCATTCCAAGTAAGAAGATCATTTTGGTTTGGGCTAACAATAAGAAGAGGTAGTGCAAAAACTTCCGAGAATGTGGTGGCCGTGCGAATACCAATTACAAAAAACCTCAAAGATCTACTAGACGCCACAGCGTTGCTCTCGGACTTTAGACTCGGACAGTAAGGAGAATTTTGCATGATTACTTACACCTACACCCGTATACAATTCAAACAGTCCATGCTTTGAACTACGGAGATTATCTTATCCGCGACGATTTTTGTGAGCACATGTTACAGCTGCTCGAAGACGACCCACAGCTCATTGATAATCTATGAGTGAACGATGAAGCTCATTTCCACCTTAGTGGATATGTCAATAAACATAATTTTCGCTGTTGCCAACCCTCAACAACTTCACGAACGGTCTATCCATTCGGCCAAAGTTAGTCTGGTGTGCAATCTCTTCGAATGGAATAATGGCCCGTATTTTTTCGAGGATGATGATGGTCATGCAGTTTCTGTAACAGCGCGCTATGTTCAAATGCCGGAAGCCTTCCTTATTCTAGAACTTCAATAATTTTCTGTGAATGAGAACACTCATTTCCAATAAGACGTAACAAATAGTCACACAATTGGGGTATTAATTAACTTTCTGAAAGATCTTTTCCCGAACCGCCTCATCAGTAAGAATGGGGATGTTCAGTGGCCTCCAAGATCGCCAAACCTGAGCTCCTATGATTATTTTTTATGGTAATATTTCAAGTGGAAGGTTTTTGAGACTCGCCCAGCAACTATACTAGACTTAAAAGTGCAAATTGAAGAAGAAGTTCGTGCAATAACACCGGCGGTACGACTACATGTCAGTGAGAATTTCCGTATGAGACTCAGACAATGTATATAACATGATGATCGCCATTTTCCCGGAGTGTTATTCAAAAAGTGAAACTTTTTTTATTTTTATACATATTTCCATTTGTGCTCTTAACATTTGTTGCAATAAATAAAAAATAAAAAAAATTCGTTCGTTTTTTAATAACTAAAAGGAATGCAGTTTGACTGCCACACCCTTTACAAATTTTTATTTATTAAATTAAAGTTTAACCAAACTCAATTGTTTAAGCACTGGTTATTGCAGCAGATTCTCCAGCAAAGCTATCGTAAAATTTCTAACGATAATTTCTAGAAAGCCAGCCGTTCCTTGCAGCAATTTATTTCTGTTGATGCAATAAACTTTATCTGTGTAAAATTTATGTAGGTATATTCAGTTCACTAGTTTCTCCAGTTTTCACAACACATGTCGAGGCCACCTTTATTTCATCTGATGGCCATATGTCTTTAAAGCTGCACTTACAACATGGATATTTACTAGTGTACTATATTCAATAAAAATATATTACTACCATTAGTGCTTTTGTGCTTTACTTATGTTTTCATTCAGACTTAATACTATTTTCATTTTTTTCTGCATTTCTGCTTCTAATTATTATCTACTTTTTATTCTGTAGAGCGAAAAGAAACTAATTTGATACTTTGCATGTTTTTTTGTAATGCAACTGGATTCCTAAATTATATAGGGTTACTACAAAATAATCATCGGGTTTGAAAAAGATATATTTTACAAAGAATTACCGATATAATACCAAGTTTTTATTCATGGCATCAAAAATGTTCGATGAGAGCTCCCCGCATCTATCGACACACGTCTAAACGGTAGTTTAGTTCGATCCACACACGCCATGTGTCCCTATTGATGCTGCTCATAGGAGTAGTAATGTGGTTTTGAAGTTCATCCAATGTTATTGGTGTTGGTGGCACGCAAATAAGATTTTTAACGTATTCCCAAAGAAAAAAATCGCAAACCGTAAGATCGCAAGACCTGTGGGGGTAGGGAGCTGAACAGTACCAAATCTTCTCCAGCACAAGATACCATACCAATGAAGTGGAACAAGATCTTGTTAAAATATACAGTTGTTGCAAAAACAGTCATAACTGGAACTTATCTAGGATGTTATACTAATCACAGTCTTTTCACAACGGTATGAGGATTTTTCGTGCACCATCTCCAAAATACACGTTAATAATCGACAAACTACTTGCATACACAAAACGCTTTTGCAAACTCTTTAAAACGAAGTTTAAAGTTTTGCCTAATCTTGCCCCCGTTCATTTTTTTCTATTTCCGAAGATCAAAAAACCATAAAGAGGTGGTAATCCATTCCAGATCTTTTCGTAATCCTGAATAATAACTAGGTTTTTTTGATCTTCAGGGATAGAATACAACTAATGGGAGCAAGATTAGACGAATAGAGCTATAACCATTCTTTATAAAGTCGAATGCGAATCAATTTTTGATAATCTGAGAGCACTTGTGGTACCACTTACGCACACTTTTTGTGCATTTGCAAATCTCTGTTCATTATCTTTCCTAAATGTTCCAATATGAATATGGTTAAGACAGCACAATCTTCTGCTAGAAAATCGTCCACCCTTTTCACATTTTCTTTGCCTCTTGTCGAAATTGATTTTCTTTATCTCGGATCGTCATCTAGCGATTCTCGCCCTTCTTCGAACTGTTTTGCCCACCTGTATACTGCAACAGGCTTCATGACAGATTCACCTAATGTTTTATTTAATAATTATACAATTTGAAAGCCGCCTTTCTTTATTTTACCAAAAGTTTAATCGCAGTTCTCTGTTGTTTTAAATCTATAATTTTTACGACATTCACTAATCTATTTTATTAAATTAACCTTAACTAAGCAAACCGATGAATGTTATTCACAACGATGCCGTCAGATTATCACAGAAAACCTAGAAAAAATCCTGCAAATTTAATTGTTAGTCCGCGTTAGTTTAACGTTAATGTTTTATTGCTTTTTGTTTATGGTAGAAGCTTTACTTTCCAGAGTTGTTCTTCATTAGTTATTTATGCTTTATCTACCTTTTATTTTATATTGTTTCTTTCTTCTTTTTAAACTAGTCCATAAAAATTTTTTTTCTAATAAAGCAATATACCCAATGATCTACAAACTCATCACATTTGTTTCTATTATTACTTTTGAATAATAAAAATTTACATAAAACGCATAATGATTCAATTCAATAAATAATTAGTTATTAAATTTTGAGAGCAACATCAAGCAAGTGCCAGTTGTTAGAATGCTGAAAGATTCGAGCCCTGTCTGCACGTGATCCATTACCCTATTTGTAGTTTTTTGCGATGTAGCGGCTCGGATATTTTACTTAAGACCATGCATATTTTCTGGTAAACAAAATCTTCATAATTTTCGTAATTGTAATGACCGGAACTATCAGAACTCCTGTTATCATCTCGAAAATTGTGTGGCATCCTCTTATTAGAACCACATGTTCTACAAGTCCAACTTATTCAGCTCGTATATCCAAAATGTTCTACCTTATCTATCAAAGAAATGTACTTTGAAGTTGTGTGTAAATATCAGCTAATATCAAACTATTGAAATTAATTTTCCTGATGGGAGGGCGTTCCGCCATCATATGGGCAATACTCAAAACAATAAAAAATCAATGATTTAGGCATCAAGGTTTAATACTTCTTCATAGCAAGGCGTGTTTGGAATGGACAAGAAGGTTTTTCTGACCCCTGCGCAAGTATACGATTTTTTATTTTACCACATTTTTGAAAGATTAACAAACAACATTAATTTTACTAACTAAATCTAAATTTTGTACTCCACAATCTCACAATATTTTTTTACTATCTGTATTGAATAGATATTTTTACGTGGGACCCACGAATGACCCCACAATAATCCATATTCACACTTAGAAGGAAGCAAACTCGATTACTATCTGGGTATATTGAATGAGCGAATCGACTTTTTAAAGATTTTTCCAAGTTCCTTGCAAATTTCAGCACTAACAGTGTTTTGTAAAGATTGACTTATTCGGAGTCTCTCTGTGAGATTGTATGTTATAAATGAAAACTATAATGGCACGTTGTCGATTCTAAAAATAATTTAACTATTTTTTTATAATCTGAAAAGAAATACAGGAATTAAAAACAACAATATGGAATATGAGAAGAGTTCTCGTTAAATTACATTAATTATATTTTTCAGGCGATAGAATCTAGATAAATTGGTGTTAATAATCTGTTGGTTTGTTTGTTGTTGTGTTGTGCAAGATGTTTAAGATTAATAAATTAATTAATTTTATCAACTATCTATAACGATTTTCTAACAAAATACATTAAAGGTTATTCCTAAGAAAAGTTTTGTTGTTCATGCATCTATCAGATTTGTTCAACAACAATAGTTTATGTTGAATATGTATCACAATTTACAACAACCAAAAATACTACATTTTTCTACTATTAATATGATTCTGAGCCAGCGTGGTCCCGTGGTTGAGGGACGGGCTGCGATGCTGGCGGACCCGGGTTCAATTCCCGGTGCTCTCTGATGCCTGGCGAATAGCCTACTCAGTGACTAAAAATAATTCAGTACCTGCGTTCACCCGAACAAGGGGTAATCATGGCGGTCGTCTTAGGCGCGGTGCTTACCACACCGCCCCGCACCAGAGATGGTTCGCAACGACCAGGCAGAGAGAGCGTACGTATGAGAGCCTTAATCTCTCAGTTCCCAGGCCGTGCTCCCACGCGGGGCTTGTAGAGCCCTACCATTATTAATATGATTCTACAAGTCATACAGATAATAATAAAATTTCTGTAAATAAAACAACAACCTTCAAAAATCTTTAATTGCATCTTCAAAAATGTTTTATGGCCACTTGTTAGCTACATTATACAAGTAATTAATCGCAATTTTTAAAGAAACGAAAAATTAAAATATTGGAAGGAAATTACTAATATTATATAGACTAGATAGTGGAACTGAAAAGAACTAGAAAAATTACATAGTATATTAGTTAAATCTAAATTAATGTTAATATTTGATTGATCAGCGTTTGTTCTTGATAACCAATTTTCATCTCTTAAGCAACTACTTTAAAATATAATGATGCGAAGCTTCAACTGGATGTCCAACTAATTTCGTTTAATGTGAGTTTATTTTTACTTACGATGTTTGCTATCCTTTGACATAAGTTTTCTATGAGATCGAGATCCGGTGATTACCCTGGTCAGTTTATTTTGTCAATTTCATTAATGGCCATCCGAGATAGAATAACTTCTGCTCCAAATAATGTGTATTATCTTTATGGAAAATAAAATTTTCAGTTCCAAACAAGTCTTTTCCACTAGGCATTATGTTATTCTGCAATACTTCAAGAGCACTAACTCTTTGAGGAGACTTGCATCCCCGTACCATAGGGAGTACACATTTTGGTAAACATTCTTCTCCAGGAAACTTTATAGGACACTATTCGTCTTTAAATAGCACCTTCTGCAGTTTTAGAGTTTTTTTCGTGGTTTATATCCTTTTAATTCACACACCAGTAATATTTGCGTTGCAGGAGATATACATACATATACTAACATTGGTGAAATTAAGACTATTGTTGGTTTTTTTTACTAATATAATAATAACTGCCAAATAATTAAAGATCTTCTTCTTCTTTCCGTATTTTAACCTCTATCTGGGTCTTCCGGAGTTCAATATTTTTTTCCATTCTTTTCTGTTCATCCAAGCGCCTTGCTGGATATCCCACTTTTGCTTCAGGCTTCCTACTTCCTCATTCCAACCTCTTCTTGGCCGTCCCCTCTTTCTTCTTTCTCTTGGTTGCCACTGCATTGCTTTTTTTGGGAGCCTGTTGTTACCCATTCTTTCGACATGTCCGTACCACAAGAGTTGCCTTTTTCAATTTCTTCCAAGATGTCCCTTTCTGTATCCATTATTTCACGTATTCTTGTATTTCTGACTCTATCTCTTCGGGATATTCTCGCTGATCTTCTCCAATAGTCCATTTCCATTACTTTCAGTTGATTTTTATGTTGTTCCGAGAGTTGCCAGATTTCGGCTCCATGTAGTGCCACACTTTGTACCATAGCGGAGTATATATGTTTTTATTCTTTTGCTTATATTTGCATCCCAAAGTATACCATTTAGCGCACCTATAACTTTCCGGCCTTGTTTTATTCTCTTTACCTCTGTGTTATATAATCCTTGTTTTCCTACTGTTGCTCCCAAATATTTGTATTCTTCACATGACGGTATAGTTTCGCCTGTTTCTAAGGTTAAAGCGTCTTGTTCATATCCTATACTAAGATATGCTGATTTATTTACATTAATTTTAAGCCCCCATTTATCATATTCCTCTATAGCTTTCCTTGTCATGTATTCAATGTCTTCTATTTCTTGTGCCATAATAATTTGGTCGTCGGCAAATTGCAACGTATATAATGTAGTGTCCTCGTTCAGTGGTATCCCCATTCCCATACTTTTCCTTTTCCATTGTTCGAGTGCTTTTTCTATATATATCTTGAATAACGTCGGTGAGATACAGCAACCCTGCCTTAGACCTTTCGTAACTTTAAATTCTGTTGTCAGTTCCGCTCCTACCTTTACTCTCGCTGTTTGATTGTCATATAGGTTCTTCATAGCCCTGACTAATGTACTGTTGATGTTGCTGCTCTCCATTACGTCCCATAGTTTTTTCAGGGGTACGTTATCATAAGCTTTTGATATGTCGAGAAGTACTAAATGCAGTTCTCTGTCGGTTGCTAGTTTTTTCTGCACAATTTGTGTTGGACAGAACAGGTTATCCAAACATGATCTGCCTGCCCTAAATCCGCTTTGTTCTTCCGCTTCTTCGGCTTGATATTGTTGTTCAATTAAGTCTCGAATAATTCGTCCATATATTTTGCTAAAAGTACTTGTAACTGCTATTCCTCGGTAGTTGTCGCAGATGTCTCTTTTCCCTTTCTTGTGTATTGGAGATATATATATCCTGTTTTCCATTCATTTGGTATATTTCCCTCATTTATGCATTTATTCATAAGTTTTGTTATCATCCTATACAATTTCGGTGTTCCATTTTTACCAACTCAACGGGATTCCTCCTGGACCGGGAGCCTTTCCATTTCTCATTTCTTTAATTGCTTTAATTACTTGTTCTTCTTGTATTTCTATGTAGTTAATATCTATCGTTCTTCCTTCTGTCATCGTAGTTTCTTGGAATATAGGTCTTTTCTCGGTGAGTAGCTCTAAATAGTATTGTTTCCATTCTTCGGCAGGAATATTTTGTACTATTGTTTTTCAGCGAGCTTTTACATTCCTTATGAATTTCCATACCTCTGTCGTCCTTCTTCCTCCTATGTACCTTTCTATCTCGCTACACTTTTTTTCCCACGTTTGTTGTTTTGTAGTTTTTATCGATTGTCTTACTCTAGTTTGTTGGATCTTATAGGCATCTCTATCTTCATCTTCTTTAGTATTTAGCCACTTTGTATATAGTTCTTTTTTGTAGCGTATTTCCTCCATTAGGTCTTCGTTTATCCAATAATTTCTTGTTTTTTCTCTAACCTCTTCTCCTAAGGCTTCTTTTGCGGCTTGCTGTAGGCCTGCTCTTAAATGTTCATACATCTCTGTGTTTGATCCTTGTAGATGTTCGTTAAGTTTTTGATCCAATCTATTTTGATATATGTATTGTATGCTACTTTGTTGTAGACTTTGTATGTTGTATCTGACTTGTTGTATTTTCTCTGTCTGTTTTGGTATTACTACCTTGTTTTGCCCTTTGGGTGAAAACACTATTTTGGCTTTCACCAAATAGTGATTCGTTCCGCATGTCGGGCCTCTGTAAGCTCTAACATCCTGGATTCTACCGGTAGAATACTGTCGAGTTATAACATAGTCAATGATTGTTCTTCGTTGTCGTGCATGTTCCTCAAAAGTATATGTATGAATTTTCTTGTGTTTATAAAAACCATTTTGGATTTTTAGGTTGTTACTTTCACATAGACCTATAAGCCTTTCTCCATTACTGTTTCTTCTGGCATCACCAAATTGTCCTACGACTTTATCGTTCGTCTTGCATCCTACCCACGCGTTGAAATCGCCCAGTAACAGAACTTCTCGTCGCGTACCACATTCATTTATTATATCGTCTAACTTACTATAGAATTGGTCTTTGTTCGTGGGGCTATCGTCTTCATTAGGTGAATATATTCCTAAAATTGTCATTCTATATCTAAAATTCTCGAGGTTAACTTTGATAATCCTCTCGTCTACTGCTTCCCAACTTTTATTTGTTTTCCATATTTCTTCTTAATAGCCATAGAAACTCCTTTTTCCTCTTTCGTTTTTGGGACTCCACTCCACATGTGTAAGTATTGTCCTATTTCCTCTATTCCCGTTCCTTTCTTTTTTGTTTCTGTCAGAGAAATTACGTCCATTCCCATTTCTTCTATCTCGGCAAATACTTCTTGTGTCTTTGTTGCTAGTCCTTGTATATCCTA
This sequence comes from Sinelater perroti, assembly GCA_036346155.1. Lineage (NCBI taxonomy): Eukaryota > Metazoa > Arthropoda > Insecta > Coleoptera > Elateridae > Sinelater > Sinelater perroti. Next base: position 12,136,998 of record JARFIY010000359.1, on the reverse strand, counting down.
AGTTACTATATTCATTGTCCAATTCTTTCGTTGTATTCGGCTTCCATCTGATTTCTTAATATTGAACTTTTTGGCATTACTCTTCACAAACGTAGAATTGCCCCCTCCGTATCCTACGGGCTCCTTCCGTAATCGGAAGTGTGGATTCCCACCCGGAGATTGTTTGTTTTAAACGAATTTTTCATTCTACTTTGTTTTAAGATTTTTACAAGTAATGGGGTGCTGGCCCATTGCCCCAACCCCCAACCTGGAGGACCAGGTAATTTATTCTCAGGGTTTTCTTCCCTTAGATTGGCTATCTTCTACGGGATTCACGAGACCAATGTTCCCGCTGATGGTTCTTCCGCACTCGCATATTATGAGTCCGTTGACCGGTTTTTATCCTGTAACTCTAGGAAGAGACCCTTACTGGGCGCTATCAGCCGGAGCCAGCTGAACCCAGGTTTTTTAACGAGGTTGATACTCCTCCCCCTCCTCACTTTCTCATCCGGGCTTGGGACCGGCAATGGCGGAGTTAAATAATTAAAGATAATTGGAGAAAATATGCGATATACGTGTGTTATAGTGAAACACACTATTCTGATAGTGTGATGTTGGACTTTTTCACACTATGCTTCCGTCCGCTTCGTTATTACAAATAAAACAAAGTAGACGGATTGTAATAAGCACCCGCATGGACGTAACGCCTCTTTTACAGAATTTCATTGATCTATATTAGCATGTTGCAATGTTGCGCAAAATATGACTTTCCGAGTATGGTTGCCACGGTTTAGTGAGCAGCGAACTAATTACATAAATCATGACTTTTTATCATTCATTATGAAAGGTAGCTACATATGTAATAAGGCAATACTTAACAATCATTTGTAAATATATTTCTCCTTACTTATATTGTTTTGATTTGGAGTTCGTAGTTACAACATTAATAAAAGGAAAAAGGATAAAATGCGACAGCCAGAAATGTATAATAGTAATAATTATACCAAATTTATAACTTATTTTTAACTAACACGTCAAGACAGTTATGAATTTAGAAAGACTTAAACCAATCTAAGCTGCAACGTGTATTTTTGAGCCATTGGCTTTCTATTTATATTGTACTATGTAACAACTTATATAAATATTTACAAAATTTTCAAATTTTTTTTCATTTTTGTTATTTTTTAATTTTATTTGCGGAGGTGGCACTGGGAACATTTATTAATATACATAAAAACACTATATCCACACGTGTGTATCATATTTTTTATTTATTTATTAGAGGTTTTACAATCTGTCTTTGTTGACATTTAGTGATATAATATTTCACATGCAAAATATAACCAAAACTGTCGATTAACAAATTCCTTAAATAAAAAGCAAACTCAAATCTATTTCAGTTCAGCTCTTTTAATAAATGCTCGACTAGAGAGTTTCGGTGGGCACCAAGCCGATATTGGTAACGTACGCTGTATTTCCTTATCTCTTCGTTAATTGTGGGGATGCCAAGATTAGCTTGAAAGCATCTCAAAATGTCTATATTTGAGTTGCTTACTGCTCCCCACAGCTGAATGCCATTGTACCAGACTGGTCTGAGTTTGTATAATAGTATTTTGCTCCCCAGCGATAGTGGAGATTTTCGTCCTAAGAGCCAATGCTTTTTTCAATATATTTCTCCCAAAGGTTTGTGTTTCATCCAAATATGTTTCCTTCATGTGAATCTTCTGTCTAGATGGATTACTAAGTATGCTTCTTTCTTAGTGGAAAGAAAATTTTTTGTTGCAGCTCTTCGTACACAGATCGCTATACTCTCCATAGTTGGCTGGGCGATTTCTATTGCAGTTGACGCATCTATGTCACGTTTTCTGTCTTTGCGTGAGTATTCAGAAGTTATGTGATTTCCAATATATTTAACACAGTGTGAGCTTCTATTGCAGTAGTTTTTAGTATGGACAAATCGCTGATATTTAGCATATTGGGGATTTTAACACATTTTACGTGGGGTGGTTCAATTGTCACCACTGTACCACTGTACTAGTCTATCAGCCTTGTAAATATCTTTGTTGTTGTCTGCTGGTACTACTTCGATGAAGAATATTTGGCAATTTTTTCTTAGCAATTCTCTGCTTGATATTCCAGATATTAGTGGTTTGGTGCCCATGTATCATCAGTTCTTTTTTTAATAATCTGTATTAGTGATTCGGCGTAAGTTTTTAACGGCTACTCTAAAAGTACGCTCTTGTTTTCTCTGCTAGTGCTTTAGTTATGATAGAGTATTTCTCAGACTTTTCAGGATGTATTTGAACATCGTCATTGTGGAGTACCGTGCTTTCATATTCATTTTTGGCCATTGTTTCTAGCAATTTAATTAAGGATTTAAGCAGCTTAGGATCCACCTTAGCAGGTGCTGAGTTTTGAGCTTCGTCTGTATTTGCATTGGTGCTATCTAACGGGACATAGCGATTGATAGGATTTAACCAATGGTTTATGGTTTTTGTTTGCTTGTTCTGGGAAAACATTTTATCGCCATTCAGGGTCTTGAACTGGGGAGAATGGCGGTTGCAACTGCTGGTAGGATAAACCATTTTGATCAGATGAATTTGAAATTGGATTGTTTGATGTTTGTTCCTCATTTCGTCCAGTTTATCTAGCCTGATTTATTCACTTAATGACGAGAATCAACTTTGTAGCCATCGTTTTGGTGGGCGTCTTTCCTGTAGGTATCGTATCTTTACATATTTTTGAAAATCGTCTCATCATTTATTCGTTGCATGTGTTCATCCCATTCTCTTTTTCTTTGTTTCATCCTTCTTACTACATCTTGAATATCATATTCCGTTGTTCTCATTTTTGTTTCATTATCTTTGTTTCCGATCTTGTTTCATTCGTATATGTGAAAATTGGTCGTACAATTATTTTATATATTTTCCCTTTATTTTTTGCGATACATATTTATTTCATCACACTTCTCAAATGTCATACTCTTTGTGCTGCTTTCGTTTATTTACGAGTTCCTAATATTAAAGTATTATATATTACTGATTCTTTCTGTTCTGCAATTTTTTCTTTGATTTTTAATTTACATTTTACCAGGTTCTCAAAAATTACCCTTGTTTTGTTTTAGATACTAATATTTCGTATTAAATTTCTTCCTGTAGTATTAAGTCTATGTATTAAGCATCTTCATTGTTGCTGTTGGTACAGTGTCACCTACGCAACACAAAATATTTATTGTGCTGTCTCCATTCTATATTCTCGTAGCTTTTTCACTGATTTTATTATTATTATTAGTTTATTCATTATTAGATTGAAGAGAAATAAGCTCAGAGAATTGTTTTGTCTTATATCAATTTTGATTTTTACAGGTTTTCATGATCGCCTCCCGAACTTCGTCAACGGTTATCCGGGTGGTATCGTCGTTAATGCTATTATTTTCATAATCAGCTATTTGGGCATTGTCTTCTTCGTTCTCAGATAATTTTTGATTATATTTTTAATTAGTACAGTCTCACCTTTTTTTATTTCGAATTGCACGAACTACCACGCATGTCATGTTCCATATCTTTTGTATATTTTTCCCAGTAATTTTGTTTGGTATTTCTTATTTCTCAGTTTTTATTTGTACATAATTCCCTCGATTTTTTGTGCTTTAGGAACGTTTTCTTTCTTTTTCCGCTAATATCTTTATTTATTTGTCATATCATGGTGTTTTCTCTCTAGTTTTGTTTTTGTTAACTTTTTTCTATCCTGTAGCAGCGTCAGTTATTTTTGTTATAAGTCCTATCCACAGTTTGTCAATATAGAGACTTAATTGTTCATTTCTCTCCAGATTCTGCTTTAATCTACTTTGCTACCATAATTGTGCACTTGATTCATTTATGCTTTCGACGTTTATTTTTTTTTCTATAAATAATGATCTTGTTCTTTGATTTTTATTTATAAATTTAGTTTTAGTACCGGTTCGTGCTTTAAGTCAAAACTGTTGGAGATCTTAGGGCTAGAATCTTTTTAGGTTGTGTTGATTTGTTGATTATAACTTAATTAATTATATTTGACCATTTTATTTTCTATTGTTTGGGCTAATCATAAAATGTGTTATTACTTCATAATTATCTTATTGCGCAGAACTTCCCAACTGTCGTTAGTTACTGCTTCATTAAACCGTTCTTTTATATCTAATAATAAGTCGTTCCCTATTAGACCATTAAAATCTTCTAACAGATTAATATTTTCATGTTTTTCAATAGCTTTCATTAAATTTTGGAGTGTTTCATAGAATTCCTCTGTTTCTATTTTAAATCTTATGCCAAGACCTTAAATTCGAATTCCAAGATTACTAGTAAAATTATTTCATTAATTGGCTTAATATCTGTCCATATACTTACTTTTAATTAATGTACCCACACCTTGCTTGTTTATTTACACCACTATACACTAGTAATTTCCTCTTATTACTGTTTCTTTTCATATATCACATATTATCACATATATGAATACCAAGGTTTTTTAATTATGCTATTATTTCTATCTCTTTAGTATTCCAAGAATCTATTCCAGGTTTCTATCTTTAAAGTTTCCTTTATTATTTGCCGTGTTCTCGCTATTTTTGTTGTCTTCAAATCTGTCCTATTCCCAGGCCTAATGTAACTTTCATGAGCATATGCTATTTGTTCACACCCGGTAGATTCCTAGTATTGCTAGGTCAAAATTTTGTATCAAGCTTCTCTGGTCTAGATCTGTTGTATTTTAGTACGATATGGCTTTTCACCACGGACGTCTTGGGGAGTAAAAATTCTGATCCCATTAGCTCTATAGTTACATTGTGCCCACCAGTGAACTAACGTTCCTGTCCCATACATTTTTGTTTATGTAAAATAATTTGTTAATGTGATATTCCATTGGGGCCTTGACGTAGCTCATCATTCCGCTAAATCTCCTTGCACATCCTCGGTAATGAACTTTCTAGGTTGCATCCGATAGCTCGCCGATGTTATGTAAACAAAGTTCAAGTTTACCGACGTTCTTGACTTACAGAACCTGCTAACCTCGCGCGAAAAAATTAGCACCTACAGCGCAGTACTATGCTAATTGCGCCCCAGAAAGTGGCTAAATGCCAAGACTGCGAAGAAGCGCCGACTGGCAAATTCACCTTGCGCATTTCGCCGCTTTCTAGAATCGGACGACCTTAAATCGCTGCGCGAAATATAACTCTTCTTCGCGGGTTTCGACAGCGCGCGCATTTTCTCCACAAATATTCCTAGCGTTACGGTGAAACGCAAACTGTGGCAGCGACGGGCTCAGGAAGCGTCCAGACGTTGCAAATTAATTTCGCTCGGAAGTTTTCCCCATAAGCCCCGCTAGTTTCGCTGGATGAGTGGCGAATGGCGGCGCAACAATGGTACTGTTAGGGCAATTAAACAGGAGCTCTAACAACAGTTAATTAGGCGGTTCGAGCTTCGCGGATTGATGTACACAATGCGCTGACCTGAAATTCGAATCTTCCAATAAAAGTTATAAAACCGTAGAACGCCACTGACTAACGGAATTACGGTGAAACGACTCTATGGATGGAAACTTTAAAATACTGAATAACTGGGGACTTCTTAAGACTATATTTTTAGTAAAGGATAATACAACTATTTTGGCATATTATAAAATTCCTTCTGAAATTAAAATCTTTGGAGGTATTTCACTCAACTTTGATGGCGGCTCACAGGAATGTCGATATAAATTAAATAAAAAAGTGATTGTGCTTATATTTAAATTAGTGTAGAGTGAACTCTATATTGGACTATTATTGCGCTTTTATCAGCATAAAGATTCAATCAAACAAAGGCAAAAAGGCATATTACGGTTTTTACTTTACCATTGAGATCGACTTTAACTTTATTGATTAGCTTTCAACCTATGAGAGATCATCTATATACAAAATAGTCGTCTTCTGGTAGAAAATAGAACTACCGTGCGTTTGACTGTTATCCGGTTTTTGTTAAGGTGGACCGATATTGAGAAAGAATAATAAAATTTAAAGCATTATCCTGTCGTTTACAAATTAAATTAACCTCTTGAAGAACTGGATGTACATGTTAAAGAACACCAAGATCGGGATTTGTTACTTCTAAATACCTTTTCATTGATTTCACGTCATCGGTTCAAAATATACTACTACATAGGATGAGTTGAAGTACCAGCGTCAGACGACTGCCAAAATAATTTTTAAAATTAATATTTGATTTTATTTTGATTTGTTAGTCTCAATCGTATAAGTGGTGGGCTTCGCAATTTCTGTTGTATTATTACTTAGTTATAAAAAGTAGAAGCATTAGTCGCATAACCTTAATGGTTGCGCAAATAAACAAAGTTTCTTTTGTGATCATTGCTCTCTATACGAAAAAAATGTTATCTATAATTTCTCTTAAATAAAATTTTCCTATAACTATTAGCTTCATATATATTTCATACCTACCGTACACATCAAAACCAAATAATTGAAGTAGTTCATCATGATCGATATCTTAATATATCTTTTTGCTTGAATTTATTTAAAACTTGCAATATACACTTCAGTAAATGTTCCACAACTATCACGAAGGGAACCTTAAGTGATGCTAGTCTCCTTGTAAAGATTCCACCAATTGGATTGTTGTATTAGATCATTGTAGCTTTAGCACTGTTATAAGAAACTGCTGTTCGGTTGGTAATTTGTTCGATGAAGATGTTAGCACGTAATTATTTTGAGCTGGATTTCGTAGCTTTATATTGGCTTTAATATGATTTTGCATATTTGCGAAAAAATAGGTATATATATATATATATATATATATATATATATATATATATATATATATATATATATATATGTATTATATATATATATATATATACTTCAAGTGAATTTTGATTAAGATGCATACCAAAATGTTTTACGTTAGTTTTTGGGGCATTGCTAATTTTGGTTGGCAAACATTCAATACGTCTAATTGTTATTCTTAAGTTTAAATTTCTTTGAAGGTATTTTTCAATTTAATCTTCTTCAAATGTGACAAGTACGGTATCGTCTGTGTTTTGTGCATCTAAATGTAAATTAGATACAGCAATGGGATGGGAAGATCCACTATAATTGAACGTCTGCTGCATGTCTAAGAAAAATGCTGTACAGACAATTTATCTCTGTAGCCTTTCCATTATGTGGGCGATTATTCGATAGTTTTAGAATATAATGGAACAGCATTGTAGAAAAATTTAAATTGGTGTGATTTGAAAATGCGTATTTTAAAAACTTTAGAAGAGAAATAAGAGGCCTATCTACTCTATAAAACTGCAAAATGTAACCATATGTGTTTGTAACTAACATTGCAACTCCTCCTACAGTTATAAACAGATTTCAAAGGTTTGTTGCGAAACTTCACATAAAGGTTTTAGATTTTCGATTTAGGTCACGGTTGAGCTGTTATAGGTCAAAACATAAATTATCATGACGTAATTAGACACTCTGCGTCACCTATAGGTGTTTCACGCACTACGTCACTAATTCTTGCCTTTAGTAGACGCATGCAGCACAACTTTGATTTATGTGCAACCGAATATAACCGAACGAATCTTATCGTGCTTAGATATGGCTGATAAAACGATTATCGGCTGATTTTTTCTTCAATTGTCGACGAAACTCTGAAACAAACATTTAGCTTAGATTACCCGTCCTTGGGACGGGGCTTTTTACTAGTTGGTCTACAAGATCTTGATTGGGTGGGCGATTTTCCAGGCTTGACGTACGTTATAATGTGGTTATATTTCCACAAAGCAGGAAAACAAAAGTCGTAAAATGTTTTGTACATTAAGGCAATTAAAATTAGAGATTTCCTAAAAATTGTTTAATACTTCACACGTCATACATGGAAGTTAATTTAATTTCTTGAAAAAATTTTGCCAGCGGGAAGGATTTAACTTGCAATGATAATTAATACAGAGCATAAAAAAATAACACAAGTTCGCTGCCAGCATAATTACTTTATTCTGGTGTTGCTTTAAAGATGTTAGTAATGTGCTCCTTAAGTGTATATGGTTTATTCGTAATCGATCTAGTCCATGTGTTGTTGGGTTTTCTGATAGGAAAAACAGTTACCTTTGGACGTTTGCTTTTTTTATTACCTTTCATATAGAGTTGTCATCAGGTGGAGGTTTTGAGGTGTACATTGTAAGAAGTTTTTTGACCAAGAAATTTTGTATAAATCGCGGATCGTTGTTTATTGCAGAAAAATTATTGTTGTCTTGCATTATTGAAATCAGATACTAAGTGACTTTATCAAAGTGTTTGACGTTTTTTATTCTGATGCTAAGATCGATTATTTCTTTTAAGCGATTTAGAAAATGGTATATTTGGTGCAGAGTCTTAAGGAAGATCTTGCTGATGATTGTTAAACCAATAGTTATAATGGCTGAGGTATGATCGGAAGATAAATCATAACTTGATTCTTCTTAACAATAGATATATTCTCTCGGTCATAATAATTAGTTTATTTGAGTCATTAGGCCAAAATTGTGAATGAATCTTCATATTCCTCAATAGTTCCAGAATATCTAAATGGGCAGTTTTAACTGCCGGTTAGCAAGGTACTACTTCTGGTTTTATTTTTGCACTATGTATTTTGTCGGTTTGGTAAAATTTTAATTTATAGTGGGCAATGTGTTTCTGAGGCCAGCGTGGTCCCGTGGTTGAAGGGCAGGCTGCGATGCTGACGAACCCGGGTTCATTCCCTGTACTCTCTGATGCCTGGCGGGTGGCCTCACTCAGTCACTAAAAATAATTGAGTACCTGCGTTCACTCCAACAAGGGGCAACAATGGCGGCCGTCTAAGGCTTGGTGCTTGCCACATCGCCCCGCACCAGAGATGGTGCGCGACGACCGGGCAAAGAGAGCGAACATATAAAAGGCCTTAACCTCTCAGTTCGCAGGCCGTGCCCTCACGCGGAGAGTTAGAACCGTACCATTATTAAGTGGCGAAACGAAGCAGAGTCACTTACTAACTTCATGTTGTCCGTCTGTCTGTCTGTCCGTCCGTCCGAGCAAAAACTCGAAAACGGCTGGGAATTTCCAAATTCTGTTTTCACCAATCGACAGGTGACCAAAAAGGCTTGTTTGCTAGTGATTTTGAAACTGGTTGGTCAAAGGTCAGCGTTAGTGCTTCGCCACTTCGCTATGCGTTGCAAGCTTTGCAGGTTTATTTATTGTGCTTCTGATAATCAGGGTTGATTCATCATAAGCTGTGCCATCTAACAAGACAAATTAAAATATGGTATTTTAATTATTATTCTTGTAGTTGCATTAATTTCCGAAATTAAGATGAAAATTTTTTAAGTTGTGAACGTAATATTATTTCCAGTAGCTGCTTTGACTCATTATTTGAGCAAACAGTACTTTATTAAAATTAGCCAGGATGTTATTATTTCTTCTTAAGATTGTTTCTTGAAGTTACTGGGTTTTTTTCATTATTTGTTTTTTTTTTTATAAGGAGTGAAATCATTTATATTAGTGTGAGTTTCATTTACTGTTGTTATAAGTAATATATTTTTAAATCTCTTAAGATATTTTTATGCAATACAACCGTTACAATTAGATAGATGAATCTTCACATAGAACATATTTAGATGTAGGGATTGAGTATTTCTTACATACGAAGTAGTGTACTCTCCACCTTATTTAACGTAGTTAAAGAGCTTACTGCAATATGTCTTGTGGTCATAGTTTTAACAATGCATATATTGTGGAACGGTATATTTCGATCGAGACCTTTATATTAGCTTTATTTCAACTAACTGGAATGGTGTAATAAAGATTACTACTTTGAGTATTATTTCCTTCTTGAATTTTGATACGTGTTATTTATTATATTCTTTTGACGTAAATTTGCTTTATGAATCTGAATGAAGGGTTAATAATGATTTTATTATTGAACAATATGGTTGTGCAGAACTAGTCTTAATTATAATAATATAAGTGCTGATTGTAACCATTTATTCTTACACCAATAAAAATTTAGGCCGACTATTGAACTCTTGCTTAAAATTGTTGTCACTTCTTGTGTATGTGATTTTTTAAACTTTGCTATTCACCTTTAAATACACTTGAGAGCAAAACAACCGACTCAGCAATATGCTTTGAGATGCAATATGTTTTGAGAGAAGGTATATCCACTCCGATAACATTCCAAGTAAAGTTCAGTGTACTGCTTGAAAGCTTAAAAACTGTGGTTTCAAATGATGCCGCTTTGATTGGAATCAGACCTCTTCTGGCAAGGTTATGGGCCTAATAATATGTGTAACACAAAAGAGTTAGAAGGGAAAAAAGTTATTATGAAAGGAAAAAAATGAAATACTCAGTTGAAACTGATTTAATGATTTTTTTCAATACATGGTGTTCAAGTCTAGGCTACACGGAGGCTAGTCTGTTTTCTGTATATCGACGTCAGCCAGATAGTGACTACTCGGGTGGAGTGGCATCGCGCATTATCACGCATTTGCATGAAGTCCTCGCCAACAAATCTCGCAAACGGAACATGTTCCTCCAGAATGTCCCTGTTGTAGCGGTCTGCTGTTAAATCTCTTCGCGTCCTCCATTAGGAACAAAAACCAACTCAGTTTTTCCGTACATGGAAATGCCTGCCCAGAACATGCAAGACCCACCTCCATATGCGACAGTTTCTTGAACCCAGCAATGAGCAAATCGCTCCCCTAGCCTTCTATCGACTCGACGCCTCCTGTCGTTGCCATGTAGGCACTTCCTAACTCGTCAGCGAATAATATCTGACTCCAATTGTCGAGGTCCCAAGCGAGATGTTTGCGAGCAAATTCTAATCGCCTTTACTTTTGGACTGCAGTCAGCCTGGGACTCATAGCTACCTTCAGTCTTCTTCTCACTGTCCAAGTACTGGCGACCACACCTCTGACCGCACTCAGCTCTTGCTTGAGGTCAACGCCAGCCATCTGTCGATTTTGAGCGATATCGAGGCGAGAAATCGATCGTCTTTCTTCGTTGGAAAGCGCCTACGGCCGCCTCCTTGCCGGCGGACGTAGCTACCGGTTTCCCTGTACCGACGCCACACTCTCGACACGGCTGATTGGCTCAGATTTAGTCGATTTGCCACGGCTGAGGCCTTCTCTTAACAAGGTAACTAACTACCTGAGCTGCTTCGGAGACTATGGTATCCATTTTCTTGCGAATCACTCGAACACTTTCGTCACTTACTTATGTCAACTTCGGATAAGTGGCTGAGATAAATTACCGAATTGCAAGCGTACCATAGGCCAATCACAGTACCAATTAACAAGATTTGTAAAATCCCGTTCGGGATGCATGTTTTTTTGAATGCGTCATCCGATTAATGCACTAGCAGTAGTTTTTTAAATCTCAATAGTAAAGATGCTCCTTTCACGTTAATGTTTTTATTTTCATTTTCCTTAGACTGAAACAGGAGACGAAAATACGCATGCAGCTAGTGAGTCGATTGTTTTGCTCTCAAATGGTATTTGGAATTTTTGGCTTTCTTCATAGCTTGTGGTTGCTAAATTTGTCACATGCTATTTTGTATGCATATTTTGTTATTATATATGCTACTCTGAATGTTTATTGATATGATAATTTACATTATCTGGGGATATGTTATGTAAAGACTGATTAGATAGGAAAGCAGCATGATTTTGAGTTGCATTTAAAATTATGAAATTGCAAAATATTTCTCATTATCTGCATAATTCTGTAAAATGTTGGAAAATTAATTGTGAAATCGTAATTTTCCGGAGGACCGGATTATTTGCATTTGAGACTTCTGACGAGACGGGGCCGTAATTGTTTCCTGCAGGAAACGATTGTAATTCTTACATTTATAAATATAAAACTGTACAATTATATGAATATGGCACAAGTGGTGATTGTATTGCGACTTTTATGAAACGTGTGTAGCACAATAAGAATAATCCACGTGCACGGCAAATACGTCCCACTCGTCCGTTCGGCCAGCGCAAGACTCCAAATACAGATAAATTTAATTCACTCGAACAATAATAAACTTTTCCTTTTAAATCACATCTATTTACTTTTAAAATATAAATCTTGAGATTTATTAATCTAAATGTTCTTATCTATTTTATTTTGCCAAGATGAATACAATCACGAAGTAATATAAAAACCCAAATTAATAATAAAATTTTTATCGAATTAATAAAGTAGACTGATAGATATTTTAATATTTCAATAATATGACTGTTGTATGCAAAATACTAATAATTCTTGAATGCAGCATACATTCGGTTTCTAACTTTCTGTAGCCATTAAAACCGTCAGAACTCATCTCCTATCACACTATGTTATAGGCTGCATTCCTCTATTTTAATTTTAAATTTTACCAAAATAATTGTTAATTTTATGCCTAACCCTGAAGTAAATACTACATACTTTGTTCTTTAACGCTAACTGTGGTCAGTTGTTAATATATAGACATGGTGTTTTGAGCCTCCATAACCTTCACTTGTAATTATTTGATAATTATTTTGGTACTCTGTTGTCTTTTTACGGGTTAATTTAAATATTTATTCTTTTAATATCTATAAATTATTGGAAAGCAAAACACTTTTGAACTTTATATTGAAAGCGAGATTCTTAAAAAACTTTCTTCCCATATATAGTGTTGTAGCAGCACCAATTTTATTTCTTCCCAGTTTCACTGCATATTTTAAATTAAAACGTCCTATTAGCCTGCAATTTAGATTAATAATGATTCATGGGTTCTCTTCTAAATTTTATTGTAGAAATGTGTTATAAATTTTATGTCGCAGTCTTCTCTAAAAAACAATTTTAGCATTATATTTCACTTTCACTCTACACTGGAATGTGCAGAATTTACTTTTAATCTGCACTTAATGCTAATTACTTGCAAATTTGGTTTAACATTGTATGAAGGTTTCTGTTTCCTCTGTTTTTATAAAAATGAAATCTTCAATAATAGTTTCACTGATTTAAATTATCGTTACATTGCCCTCGTGATAATTGTTAATATTAGTTTGTGCTACCATTACATCCCAACAGACTTAAGTTTTGTTTACTTTCTTCTGGTTTGTGAAGACATTTTTTCTCTTTTTTTCAAAAGTCACCTGTTTGCTTTCCTCTACTTCTCTCTTGCCTTTTGTAAATATTTTTAAACATTATTTCTTATTACATATGTTCATATTGTTTACTTAAACAAATTGTTTTGTTTGCTCAAGATAAAGTTTGGTCAAATTAATTAGATAAGTTTTTAACATATATGAAATCTTTATTATACACATTTGAGCAAGTGTAGTAATGTTGTATCACTTTTTATGTCTCCAAGTACTATACAATATGTGGCTCCAAGTGTCCTTATACTTTGGTTATGCACTTTTTCCTACTTTTTTCTCTTAGAATTCTTTTCTTCTATGCATTTCATTAGCCACATCTAATTTTTTCCGTTAACTTCGTATTTATAGACGAGGTTTTTGATTTATAGGAGTTATTAATGCTTATCTTTATTTTCAAACAGGTTGCAATATTCAATCATAAAATCGTCACTCTTGCTCATTTTCGTTTAGGACTATTAGCCGGTCCTTCTGTTGACTCTTTCTTCCAATTTCCAGCCAATTAGACTTTTCTTTGTTGTTATTTAATTTAATATTTTTGACAGCCCCTGTAATCTCATATTTTTCCCAAAAAGCACCTTAAATCGTGTTGATGTTGCTCTTTGCAATAAAATCAGATCTTTCAATTGTCTAACTATAGTTCTATTATATTACTAATTACGCCATTTTTATTGTACTAACATATAATTTATAACTAAGATAGGTAGATCTATCTTGTATTCTATATACTTTGATTATTCATAATTATAGAATAAATTACTGATCTATTATTTTTAAATTTTGTTTGACATATTTCCTTTCCATCTATTAACCATATTTATCCTTCACTTTCTATTTATTTATATCTTCTTCTTCTTCCAATGCATCCCCTATCGGAGATTCACTATCACCATAGCTAGCCGGGCCTTATTGACTGCCACTCGAAATAATTGAGTGTTGTTACAACCAAACCAGTCTTTTAGGTTTTGAGTCAGGACACACGTCGTCTATTAATATTCCTCTTTCCTTCTATCTTTTCCTGTATTATCAATTGTAGAAGGGTGTATTTGGGACTTCTCAGTGCATGGCCTAGATATTGAAGCTTTTTTTATGGTGTTAATAATTTCACATTCTTTTTGCATTTTGTTTAGGGAATCCGCCACATTCTGCGGTAACACCAAATTTCAAAGGCATATAGTTTATCTACATGAATTTTCTTTAGACCCCTAAGCTAGAAATCCACAAATAAGCATCGATGATATGTAACAACGTACGTTAGAATCCTCATCCTAAGTCCTATATCGATATCCAGGCTGGTGAATAGCTTTTTTATTTTCATAAATGTTAATTTGGTTATGTCTATTCTGGTTCTTATCTCTTTTGTTTGTTCACCCGACTGTTCTATCCAGATTCCTAGATATCTATATGACGGTACATTTTCTATAACGTTGTTTTCTATTGTCAGTTTTATATTTTCGATTGTGTGGGGACTTTGCAATTACCATCAGTTTGGTTTTATTGAAGTTATCGATCGTTTAGTTTCTCTAAAAGGTGTTGCATGTCATTGACATTGTCTATTAGCAGGACGGTGTCGTCCGTACGCGCCTCATATTATTAACAGTTTCACCATTTATAACTATTCCCACTGATTCTTCTTCTAGGTTTTTTAAAAGTAGCTTTACTGTAAAGATTGAACAGGAATGGCGATAGGATGCATCCTTGTCTTACTCCACGGCGAATCTCTATTTCTTCCGTTAGTTGGTTTTCAACTTTATTATTTGCCTTTGGCCCTAATATAGGTTATCATTTATTCTTATGTCGACTGCGTCTATGTTTTTGTTGACTAGGACTTATGATGTTTCACTTTATTGAAAGTCTTTTCAGAATTTATGTAACATGCAAACACCTTCCGATTCACATCTAGACATGTTTGAAAAGTACGTTAATCCGAAAGAGGGCCTCCCTTGTTCCAAGTCCTTCGCAAAATTCAAACTGTGCACTGCTTATATCTTCCTCCAATTTTCTATATATTCTTTTGTGAATGAACTTTAAGAATAGTTTCAGGGTGTGGCTCATGAGCGCTATAGTTCGATAGTTTGTGCATTCTCTTGGATTTGGTTTCTTGGATATAAGTACAAAGGTAGATGACAACCACTGTTTAGAAATTTCTCCCTTTTATAGATGATATTGAAAAGGTCTAAAAGAGTATCAATTACGTCGTCATCGAAAAGTTTAATAATTTCTATGGATATTGTGTTAGAACCAACAGCTCTGTTAATTTTTATAGTTTAAAGGCATATTTTAGTTTTGTTTTTAATATTCTAAGATGTATGTTGCTCTCTTCTATGATCGGGTTTGGAGATATTTCATTATTAAAGAGTTCCGAGAGATACTCTTTCCATCTCTTTAATTTGTTTCTTGCATCAGTTATTATACCCCCATCTGTGTCTCTAATTATGTTACCAACAATTTTATTTTTATTATATCCGACCATTTCCTTTATCTTTTTGTGTGCTTGGAAATAGTCGAATTTCTTCTCTAGTATTTCGATTTCCTCACATTGAGCGGTTAAATAATCTTCTTTGGCTTCTTTAACTCTCCTTTGTATTGTTTTATATTCATTCACTTTATATTTACTCTTTCTCCTCTTTTCCATAAGCTCCAGAATTTCTGCCATCATCCAGAGTTTCTTTTGGGTTCTTTTGATTTGATCTGTAACTATTATTTTTAACGCTGTTTGTATTTGCTTTCACTTTTTGTTCACGTTGGTCTCGTTTGGTATATCCATGTTTCTCATGTTAATGCTTCTCATACATTCATTAATTTTTTATTTTACTGCATTATGGATTTTAGAGTCTTTAAGGAGTTTTTTTATGACTATATTGTTACTTTAGCGTTTTACTATCTTTTCATTTTTATATTGATTTTAGTTATCATCGGGCCATGGTCGGAGTTAACGTCAGCTTCGGGTAGGTCTATGTAGATTTGATTTTGTTCTTATAACGGTTATTAATGAGGATGTAGTCTATTTGGTTTCTTATTATGTTTTTCGAGTTATCTGCAGAAGATTTCCAGATATACAATTTACGTTCTGGAAATTCTACGAATGTGTTTGTTATCCTAAGATCGTTGTCCTGACAAAACTATATCAGTTTATCCCTTCTATCATTCCTTTCGACCAGACCAAGACCTCTTGTGTGTGTTTCAAACTTGTCTTTACCCATCTTGGCGTTGAAGACCCCCATTAGTATTGTAATATCATTGTTTTTGATGCTTCTATAGATAGTGTTTAATTCTGCATAAAATTGTTCAACTTCATGTTCTTCCTTGTATGCTGTTGATGCGTAAGCTTGTATGCTGTTCATATTTCCCGTGTGTGTTTTTATTTGAAGTATCATAGCTCTGTCTTATGTACCATTGTTTGTTGCGCAGATGCCACTGTCCGGCCACCTAACGTCATTTACTACCAATTTACTTTTAGTCTTAACATTTCATTTACGGTATCTAATTTTCCTGGTGCAAGAGACTTCTTGCATTTCACGTTCCGATTTTCATGTTCATTGTTAGTGCTCTCATAATCTTGTTCTTCACCGTTCCCCCAGAGATCCGATTGGGAAACTTTTAACTTCGGAATATTTCATCATGATTGCATATATGTTGTATTATGATGATGTACTAAGATACCCGTGCGGTCTTTAATGCAGTGGGTTCCCCTTGATTTCTGCATCCACATGCCGTTGACTATTTCTTGGTACATCCGCCTTTAGAAACGGTTTCTCATGCCTGATGCCTTTGCTCTTGCTGGCTCGTCCATTCAAAGGAATCTGTTTATCCCGGCAGATATTTGATCGACATGAACCATAAATTTTCATATGGAAAAATTACCTTCTATTTGTATCTTAGAAACCTCTTAACATCGCCTTCCCTGGTTTATGCAATTTTATCTTTCTCCCACTGTATTCATATTTTCTTAACCGATTGTAATATTTTATAATAGTGTTTATCATCTCCATGTTATGCCAGCATTGCTGTAGCTTTTCAATTTATTTACTTTTTCAAATTTTCTACCACATAAATTTAATTTGTTAATTTAAAAAGTTTTTTCGATTTAAATTATGTTTATGTCCTCCTCGTGTTTTTAAATGTTTAAAATTGTCCATACAAATTGTTATCGATTTATAAATATGGATAGCATTGCAATACTAGTTAAACTACAGAGTTAATAAAAAAAGTAAGAAAGATAAATTATGTCGAACGTTTTTTTTTCACTACAAACTATATCTTAATATATTTCTTGCTTCTTTGGTATTATTAGATTTTTATTTTTTTTAATTCATTTTCTTCAATTAACATGTTTCAGTCATATTTATTATACAGTTATGTTTTTTAACTGATCATTTTATAATACATGTAATTTCATTAACGTATCTGTTGTGGTAAAGTAAGAAAATATGTATTTGTATACTTTGTTAACGTAGGTTACCTTTAGTCTTTGAAATTATGATAAATAGCAGTAGATATTCCATTTAAAACGACAACAGGCTTGTTTAAAATACGTAGTAAAACATCATGTTCCTTCAAATTTGAGATTCCGCTTAACAAAGCTTGTCCCTGTTGTATTGTTCTTCAAGCCATTATCGAAAACGCCGTTAGAACCGCTAACGCACTAACGTTAAGCGGCCATTTCCGTTAATGCCTGCTGTACCTGCTATTACTTTTAACTCAGATTTATGACGTGCGCCTTTTCCAGGTTTGGACTCGAACTCGTACGTTTCACCGAATTCGGCGGAAAACAACATCGGCGTGCAACTGTCAGGGTCGCCCGTCAACGTGACGTCCGGCCCCAGTGAAATTCATATATCAGAAAGTAAAACGGCGGTGACGTCGTCGAGTGAAATTACGCCGCATTCGACGGCGCACAGAGTGGAGAGGTCGGCGGACCCGATTCTGTCAAAGCCCAGCGGAATAGACGACCTGCTCTCCTTGAAGAACATAGCTGACAACTTCGACTCCAACGACGTGGAGATGTCGGGGCGGATCGCGCCGTACATTCAACCGTCGAAGACCATCAAGAACGGCGAGCAGCTACACTTGCAACAGACCTCGATGGATGTGCTGTCCTTTCCGGGGGAAGGGCAGGGGGCTCCCCAGGGAAGGTCGCTTTCACTGTCGGAGCCCCAGGAAATCAGCCCCACTGCGACGACGACTCCCAGTTTTGCTACCCTATCGCAGCATCTAGGGAGGCCCCGTCAAGCAAACCCTGACATCCAGGACATCATAACAGGCATAGTTAAGCTTTTGAACGGAAACGTCAACGTGCAAGCAAACACCGCGCCGGCTATGGGGAGACCCATGAGGCCACTGAGCACAAGAATAAATAATCGTGGCCCTCCTAGAATAACCGACGTCCCTGCATTGCCACCCGATTTTGACATGGCTGTTTCGCAGCTGCCCTTACCCCCTTTAGGACAGATACCTCCACCGGTATCTCCTACTAAAGTTCCCACCCCGTATCCATTTGATATACCGCCTCAAAACACGTCTCCTGTACGACCGTATGTTCCACTTCTAGAGCAGTTGCATGGTAGTAGACCTAATTTTCATAGACCGATAACGATTCCACCCTGGAATCGGCCAAATGGACCTCACAGACGTCCTGTTGGACCGTACAGGAGGCCAAAGCCTCCTTTTAAACCAATTCCAATATTCACACCTGAAGATAAAATAAGCAGCACTACTGAAAGACCTAGTGATGAAGATATACTAACTTTAGATTTAGGTTCAGAATTGCAACCTTCATCAACAGCGGATGA
The DNA here is from genome assembly GCA_036346155.1 of Sinelater perroti. NCBI lineage: Eukaryota > Metazoa > Arthropoda > Insecta > Coleoptera > Elateridae > Sinelater > Sinelater perroti. The sequence continues at coordinate 12,118,081 of JARFIY010000359.1, read as the reverse complement.
AGATTTTAGAGTAGGTGACCCAACTAATGACATGATGGATAGCACAACAGAAGTTATGGAGCAAGTGCACTTAACTGAGAGCACAATTGAAAGTATAGATAATGGAGAAGAAGAAATATCAAATTATGAAAAAATAAGGAGAAAAGTTCATCCAAAATGGAAAAGCATACCTCTAAGACAGTTTCTAGTAGCGATATAGGTAAAAGCAAAGAAAACAGAACGTTATCAACAACAAGCAGTACAATTCAGGCATCCACTTCAAGTGTTATCGCTCCATCAAAAGTGTCATCAGAGATAACACCAAGTGAGGATTCTACTATTATAGACGATAGCCGCACGACTATGCAATTATCTACATCCGAAATACCATCAGTTAGTAGTTCAGTTATAGAATCTTCAATTCAGGAAGTATTGCAAACTTTAAAAGAAGAACCCTCGATATCTACAACAATTACTACTGCTTCTACGGAAGAACTTCCAACTCTTTCTACATCTATTACTTCCGATACTATCAATGATTCTGCAACGCTGTCTTCTTTTTCTTCTTTATCGTCATCATCATCATCATCTTCTTCTCCTTCTTCTTACTCCCCATCCTCCTCTTCTCTTTCTCCTCCTGTTTCCTCTTCTTCTTCTACCCCTTCTCTCGTTGTAGACACATCATCTTCTTTCACTTCTATAAGCACAGAAAAAAACAATGCTACCGTTATTTCACCCACAATAGGTATGTAATAGGAACAATACATGTAGATCAATACAAATGTTATTTTTATAGCTACGGAAAGTTCTACATCTCAAACCTTTCCATATTATCCGTACAGACCTAGACCGGGAATAGTGCTTGATGATACAGAATACAAACCAGGTGGAATTTACAGACAACCTATTTTAACTGCAAAACCATCACTTGGTCAGCTTGGAGACATATTCGATATTACAGTGTCTGCGATACAGGGCCCTAACGGCGGGTCTTCTAATGGTAAAGGAAAACCTTATGTTGTGCCAGGTTAGTTAAACAAGACGTTTATGCAGTACGCTGTATAGTTGTCTTTTAGTAGATCTAGATCATGTACAAGCAGGGGACGTAATAACAAGCCCTGTAGGTAACGAAGGTTTTGTGTCTATCGACGGAAAACGGACCTACTTAAATTTATTCGGTGATGCTACACCATCTCCAACCACGGGCATTTCATCTGCTATAACCCCTACTCCGACGAGGACCCCACCTATTATCGGAACTGGATACGCAATACCCGAGCCTGAGAAACCTAAACAGCCAGAAAGCGCTAACGGGGTTACTAATATTAAACCTACGCCAAGAAGGCCAATTTACAGCAGACGACCTAGTCAGCCGCCCGTTAGGTGAGTTTATCAACAGATCGCATAAATTAACAGAAAGTAGATGGTCGCTACGAAGAATGTTATTCACTCGGATGGAAAATGATTGTAATTGCATCTAATTGCTTGTTACGCTATCTCCAGTGATATAGCGCGTTTAGAAAGTAATTCCGCCCCGTTTCCGTTTCATTTTTTAAGTTCGCTTTGGTATTCGAAATTTCAGAATAGACACGTGCATAGTTGGAGATGACTCTACCTGCGATACGTCACAACACGAAGTGTGCAGGACAGAAGCAGGAGTCAGCGCCTGCCACTGCAGCCCAGGTCATGCCAGAAGAAAGCACAGAGACCCTTGCAGAAAAATCGTTTCTATGCTGCTATCTCTACGAGTGGATCGCCTGTACGAGAGACGAGTCGTTTGGGCGAACGAGCTGGGCGATAAAGCGAGTGAAAGTTATCAACAGCTTTCATATGAGACCGAGAGGGCGGTAAGTGGAGTAGTTGAAGTAACTGGACTGATCACTATTATTATTTTCATTTCCGCAGATGGATTCCGCGATGTCCATGACCCCATTCAGCGACGAGTTTCTGGGAATAAAAGTGAATGGCATATACAGAGGCGAGAGGTCTGCCGGGCAAGCTGGCGTTTTTGTGAACATCACCTTGCAGCTCGAGGCAAATTCGGACACCTCGCGCCCCACTGTTCGCGGAGATATTCAAAGGCACCTGCTGGGAGTTATCCAAAGGAGAAGCAACAACGTTGGAAACAGCGCTTTATGGGTGGACAGTCCGCCTGGTTCAATATCAAACTTGCAAGGTACGCATTTGAGTGTGAACATGCTAATTCGACCACAGTGACTAAAATGTTTAGAGAAACTCATTGTGGCAATAAAAGAAAGGACGGAAGTGTGTCATACGGTGAAAGTTTAAGCAATTAAAAGCATGCATGACAATACAAAAAGGAAATATTTAGAACTATAGAATAGTTAAAAGTAAATTTTGAATTTTTTAATAAAATCCGAGACCATCCAAAAAATATCTAAATTATTTTTCTAAAACCTTTTGACATAAATAAATCTATGGATTTTATTATGATTTAAGATTTTCTGCTAATATTTTTCGAAATGTTACCGACAATTAATTTTTTAAATTTTGTATATGCAAATACGCATGAACACGTACATAATTTAAATAAAAACCATACTCAAGGTTAAATGATGAAATTGAAACGAATATAGGCACCTTATACAAATAAATAAAAGAAAATGCAGTTTCTAAATATATAGCATTACAAGAGGAAAATCGAACACTGGTCTCTGCAGAGACCAAAACAGATGAAACTTGAAGATCTCTAGAACATGAAGAATGCTGAAAAATTTCAAATTTTAATTCTTTCATATTTCGTAGCGTTGCTTTGAAGGCATGCCGTTTGGGGATATCTTGATAAAGAATGACGCCTTTTTGATTGGCCAAAAAGTCAATGAGTTGGCAGTAGTGTATTCATTTGTCGTAACTGTTTCGTTAGATAAAGGAAACTCAGAAGAAACTAACACCTTCATTGGACGTAACACAACTTTTGCTACGGGTTCTACACTTTCACTTTTTTCCAGTTCCTTTTTAGTTGTATATTACACTTTCTATTACCCGCTGTAAGTCGACCCAAAAAGGCTCCTTTTTATAGTTTCCAAACAAAGAAATGGTTCTAGAGACGCGATTCAGCTTATTATTGTCAAAGAATACGGCAATCATATATCGAACTTGGCGAAATATAAGATTCGTTGACAATATACAGATTCTCTGCAATCTCTTTAGTTATAATTCTCAGGTTATTTTCTACTAAAGCACGCACAGCAACTAGGGTCGATCGTCCAGGTCATTTTTAAAATATGTCAAACAACTTTTTCTCTGATCTAAAAAAAAACACGTTTTACATAAACGTCCTTAATGTTTTTTGTTGTGGTTTTAACATTCACAAATGTAAGTTTTGTTTCCTATATTGAAAAATTTTCTTTTCTTTTGGCATTCTTCTAAGGATTTCAATGTTCGTTACATGGTCTGCCCATGATACTCTTAGTATTCTTCTATAAAGCCACATCTCGAATACTTCGGTTTTTTCGTCGTTGTTTCTATCGGTGTTCTTGCTTCCGCTCCATATAATAATACTGAGTTTTGTATTCATGGTTAGTTCTCAACTTTTAAATACTGCTGACATTTTAATGACATTTAACTTCTAGAGAGTGATCCCATTGGTCATTAATAATAGTGCCAAGATCTGTGTGTTTGTCGACTCTTTTAATTGTTCCACTATCTAATCTTAGTTGTCGGATAGGAATGTTGTTCTTGCTTATGACCATATATTTAGTTTTTTCGATGTTGATATCCAGTCCATATCGGTAGCTACTATATGTTAATCTATTCATTAGTTGTTTCAGATCTTTCATATTATCGGTAAATATTACTGTCATCAGTATATTTAATGTTATTTAAGCGCTGTCCATTTACCAGCATTCCTTCTTGTAAATTTTTCAAGACTTCTATAAATATATGTTCTGAAGAAATGTTAAATAGCAGTGGCGACAATACATATACTTGTCTTCATGCAAAATCATAACCGCCTCTGTCTGATCTTCTTCCTTAGGTCTTTGTCATCTATACTTGCATTTTTCACAATTTTTATCAGTTTGTGATGCTGAGCCTTATCAAACGCGTTTCTATAGTCTACAAACTAGGTACCTTACAGTTCACATCTCTGCATCTTTGGAATAGAACTTATACACTGAATAAGCTTCTCTGGTCTCGACTGCGTCTTTAAATCCAAATTGTGTGGGCGCTACCTGTTCTTCGCACGTTTGTAAATTCTTCTGTGTATGATTTTTAAAAATATTTTCACTAAGTGGCTTATAAGGCTTACTGTTCTATATTCCTCGCATTTTGGCTCCCGATTTTTTTGGTATAGTTATGAACTCCGACTTAAGCCGCCATTGCTGTGGAATAAAACCCGTATTGTATATAAGATTGAATATCTTTGTTAACCATTTGATTTCCTCGTCGTTCATTAGTTTTAAAAGTTCGGCTTGGAAATTATCTGGGCCTGAGCCTTGCCATATTTCATTTGTTTTATTATAGTTCTTACTTCTGCAGTTTCTGCTTCTATTTCAGGTGGTTCTGATCTTTTATCTCGAAAAAGTTGTTCAATATATAGTTTCCAGATGTTCTTGATTTCTTCCTTGTCAATTACTATCCTTTCTTCATTGTTTATAATTTTGTTTGCTGTTTTTGTTTTATATTGTCCAGTGGATTTCTTTATTTTTCGGTGTACATTGAAGTTGTCGCGTTTTTTTTTGGAGAGTTCCTATCTTTTCGCATTTTTCTTTGATGTCTTTTCTTTCGTTTTCGTATCTTTTGTCTTATAGTCTTCTGTATCCTATTATATTGTTCGGTATTTACGTTCTTACAGTTTTTTTCTTTTTTTCATCAGTTGTAAGATTTCATTAGTCATCCACGGTTTTGTTTTGTTAGTTTCACCTTTCTTCAAGGTTTCTTTTTTAAATTTTTTCCATTGTATCGTTTAATCGCTTTATTTCATCTTCTATAGTAGTGGTATCTTCTGATGCTATAAATTTTCCCGGTAACTCATGCTCTACTTATGTTTTTACATGTTGCTCTTTTGTTTATCGCATGTCACATCTTGTGTATATTTTCATCTTTTTTACTTTTTTCATTCTAACATTTATTTTCCCTATCAGATTGTATATCTGCTCCAGGAGATGTTTTTACAGACGTGAAGCTGTTTCTATATCTTTGATTTTCAAGGTGTAGTCTATTTGATTTCAACAATCATGTCTGAGGTGTCTGCTGGTGGGAATTCAAAGAAGGTATTTAGTACTACAATGTTTTGCTGCAAATATACATAGTCTTTCTCTCTTTTCATTATGTTCTCCAGTTCGTCCTTTGTCCAGTTTCGCATTGAAGTCTTCCATTATTATTTTAAGATCTTGTTTGGGGAGTTTATTCGATATTTTTGATGTCTGTGAGTAAAATTGTTCTACTTCCTCGTTATTATAGTCAGTAGTCGGGGCATATATTTGGATAATATTTACTGGGACGGGCTACTTGATATTTGGTGTAACAATATCCTATTCGATACAAGCACAAAGTTTGTTACATATCTTACAATATTTCTTTTTAAAATCACTCCTACTCTATGCTGATATTCCCCGTTGGTTGTTGCTGAGTAGTCTACTTCATAATCTTTGAAGTTTAATTGTCCTGAACCTGGCCATCTCGTTTCGCTTACTTCCATAAGTTTGATATTCATTCTTTTCATTTCTTCTATTGCATTGTTCTTACGTTCCACGTGCTTATCTTAATAGGTGTTTTACTCTTGGATGTGATTTTACATTTGTCAGCTCTTTTCCATGCACCCCCCCCCCTCCATAAGAATATTTAATGTTGTAGTTTCACGTTGCGTTTAACATCCCATGCCATTAACCTATTTCTTGGCTCTTTTGTTGTGATTTCTCACATCAAGTGCAATAGTATCTGTATCTGTTCGTCCCACTCTATTGTATATAGACTGCTGGCGGGTTACAGGAACCGGCTTATTCCGAGTATCCAGTACCCACCATATCTGGTGGGCTTTCCCCTATGTCACCTAGGGAGGAGCCCGATGGAGGATTAGCAACCCCACGCGGGTCTTAAGGGGTGCTATATGGCAATGTTTCTGTCACCTACAGAAATTCGATTTAAATAATTTTTGCAATCATCTGAATAAAATTCAAACGCACTTATCGTTAGTTGTAACTAGAATTTTAATAATTGGAACTGGTGCGTCAGGTCAAAATCATTGTTCTAAACTTTTAATTCAAACTTTAATCGTTCTCAATAGAGTAGCTTTGAAGCGGGTAAAAGTTTTATAAATTACACTTTTGTATATTTTAAAAATATGGATTATATTATCATAACATAATTTTAAAATTCCAAATAGTTTGAAAATTCTCAAAATGAATGAATTTATAGACTGCTGTCATATATAGATTGAAAGCTTTTAGTATATTAATAATGAAAGACCATACAGTAAAAAAAGGGTAATAATAGAGAACTGATGTAATAAGTAAAAACAAATATAATGGAACAATTTGATAATTAATCCAATAATAAATGTATTGGCGTAAGCAAGTAGGAGAAGGTGGTAACCATAAAACGCAATGCTTTGGGGCGACTTTAGATTTTATGTAAAATTTCCGGAGAATAGTAAATAAACTTTTCCCGTGCCGTATATGATCTTCACTTCCATCATTTATGCTATTAATCGGACAAAGATCTTTGTTTACACGTCAACTACTCTTTGTCAGCACAAATTATGTTTTGATTGATTTCAAATTAATCTTCGAGTTAGTTAATCCACCACTTCCTACAATAGGTTTATGATTATCGACGTCGTTAGCCTATCTCTGAGGTTCTGATTGTCAATCTGGGCAAATCACTCATGAAAATACTTGAAAGAGTTGTACGAGTTGCCTATCTTGGTCTACCTCTGCTTGACAGAAGTTTCTTTTAAGAATTAATTAAAAATGGTTGTTTTAAATATTAAACTATCCAACAACATTTTTGAAGCTTCTCAAATACATTTCCTTATGTGACATACTTTTCTAATTGTAAGCATAAATGAAAAAGAAACCATTTCATCCGGGGTAGATAGAATATGATAAAAATGTGCGAGTGGAGAAAATTAGTGTGGTTCCATTTTTTTTGCAATCCTTGACAACCCTAGACAATATCGTATTATGTGTGTGTAATTTATGCGAGCAACCCTCAAAATTTGGATTACGATAAAGCTAAGTTCATGATGTGCATTGTGCAAATGATACCATTTATATTACACTTAACATATCGTACTATGCAAAGTAAAAAGTCATTGCTATCAGCAAGAATTTCCTGAACCTGGAAATTCTCAAAAGAGCATCAAGGTAGAGATGGACTAATTGGATGCGACCTTCAGAAATGTAAAAAAAATACCGCAAAATAACCTTTGTTTCCAGAGATAATTTAAGCTGGTAAAGACATTCATTTGTTTCATATTATACAGGCTCTAATCTACGTAAGAAGAAGACTGTAGACCAGTATCAATGTTGTTTTAAGCACACTCAGTTATATAGTTACGTTGTTCCCCAGCGACTTATATTCGCAGGTACCTAATCACCTTTTAGAAGGTTATAGAAAATCAAGCATCGCCTTCTAATTAAGAAAATTTATATAATCAATTTCCATAATTCGTTTTGGTGAAGATTTGGTAGAAGCACCATCAGCTTTGTCACGACTCCATCTACATTGGAAAAAAATACATCTTACCTTCATAATTAAAAAAATATCCTATAGAAATATAAAGCGCATAGGTAAACGGCAAGAGTATAAATGACTAGCTAGCAATGTCAAAACCACTTCCAAGAGAGTAGCCAGTAATTCTATCTAGAGACTAGTTAATATCTTAATAATTAATTTTTACTTTACCATTCTCTTCACTGCTTTAGGGCACAATATTTTGGAGTAACTTAAGTGTTAATATAAAATTGGTTGAAGTTGGTAAGATGGGCCGAAAAACCAATGAATTTATCAATAAAACAAATCCTGCAGCACAAATATCAACTTTTAATTGAAATAATTATAAAGATTTTATAATAATTACAGATAAACAATAAGGCAAAGTTAAGTTTAATCAGGTACTAACAGAAAATAGCTTAAAAATATTAAAAAATAGCAACTTAAGAAAATTATATTAATAACAGAAATTTGAAAGATTAATTGCGAGAGTTTGTTTTGTAATTCAAAACTATTTTAGAAAATAAATAAAACATTCCATGAAATAATTAAAATAGAAATAGCAATAAATTGTTATAATAACAAAAAAAAAATAAGTCGTAAGTAAGGTATGGGCAAAAATAAGAGTTTTTTAAACCCATAGAACTAGAATTCATAAAACCAAAAGCTACAAAGGGACCTTGGAGACAAGTAAACATTGAATAAATTAATTAAATAGGACGCTTTCTACAATTTAAAGGTCTCTTGGACTTTTTAATCGACGTACATACCTCTAAAAATTTCCTCCAATATATATTTTGGACTGAAGAATAGTAATTTTAGAGGGTTGTTTATAGTATGAAAATTTTTGTCACTTTGGCAACATATGTTGACATCTCCCATCCCCAGCTTTTTCAATCGAAATGTCCAAAACGCCCCAAATCTATTCACTTATACATTAGAACAACCCTTTACGAAAACACAATAATAAAAACGTAAAATAACTGTTGCAAAAAAGTCTATAAAATAATATAGATTCGATTTCTGGCCACTGATATTGCAAGCTTTAAAATCGTTGCTCACTAAATGATTTTTATGGTCACAAACATTTTTTATGTTATATTTATTTTATAAAAATCAAAAATAAACTTTAATGAATGTAAAAATACGGACATATGCATTATGGGTTCTGACATCCGTGAATCCCTGTGTAATCTTAAAATGAATGTGTTGAAGTGGAACCTTTGTGGAGTCTCAGAATTCTTTGTAATTCTAAGATCCCAGTAGAGCTCTAAAATCCCCTTGAAGTCCCAATGTCTTTAAAAGATTATAATGTTCTTATGGAGTCCTAGGACCAATTTGTAGTCCAACAGCCATGTATAATCCAACAATCCTAACCCAACCAACAAGTATTTCCACAGCTAAATCGCAAATTATAGCCAGCGTGGTCCAGTGGATGGACCCGGGTTCTGTTCCCAGAGTACCTGGGTGCACTCGAACAAGGGGTAATAATAGCGGTCGTCCAAGGCGCGGTGCTTTTCATACCGCCCCGCATCACAGATGGTGCGTGACTAATGGGTAGAGAGGGAACATATGAGAGCCTTAACCTCTCAGTTCGTAGGCCGTGCTCCCACGCGGGGCGTTAGAACCTTACCATTATTAAATCCCAATTTGTTTTTTTCATATTTTTCCTCATACTATCATTTATCCACTAAAATATACATACTGTAATGTTTTTGGTATCAACAGACGTAAATTTATTTAAACTTCTTATTTATTTTACTTTCAGGCAATAAAAATTACTTAATTCTGTTTATGCACACTGTACTGGAATTACTGAAATAAAATCACACTCTGTAACTGTATTTATATATAACATAATTTATGTCGCACTAGCGCAGTTCTTTTCGCTTCCAGTATGACTTTCTACTTTTCAATTTCATACTAAATTCCATATTGGTTTTCAAATACTAAATCATATATTATTTATCCATGGCACCCTGAATCTCTTTACTTTCCAATGTCCTTACTACTTTTCCATACTAAATCATATACTTTTTATGAAGGTATTTTCCATACTATTTTACCAACTGAATGCAATTTATTTATGATATTAGTACTATTTAGTATACTATTTTTTCAAATTTTATCTCATATTTTTTCAAAATAAATCTCATAATATTCTATCATACCGAATCGTATACACTTTTCCATAGTATAGTGAATATAATATCATTTCCCCTTAAAAATCACATTCCAGTTAGGATAACATTTGTCCACAGTGAATCCCACATCATTTTGTGATACCGTTATCCACTATAAATCCTATATGAAATCCCCTAAACTTAGTGTCATGTCATATTTAGATATTATTTCTCACTCTGAATTCTATATTACAGTGCTAAGAACGCAGAAAATTAAGTTCATTTTGACTTCCCGAGTTTAGGGTTGTGTTAACTATATGCTCTGATAATCAATTGCCTACTCCTAATTCTTTATCCGTTGTTGTAATGAGTGAACCACAAACAACGAATTAGGTGTAGAGAAATGATCGTCTGAAGCAGAACATATGATTTACACAATCTGGGTTCTCAACACATTAATTCCCAATCGCGAATTCCATGTTATTTCTGAATATTATTGTCCTACTTATTTTATTTATTTGAAATAAATTCTATGTTAAGCTATTTGACTACTATGGGCCCTATATTAATTCCGTAAAGTGAATACTGTAATATTTTCAAATACCAATCCCCACTATAAATGTTACATTTATTCTAAGAGTCATTCCATGACATAGACTATTTTCTGACAAAAGAATGTTGGATTTGACTTGACTATATTTTTTGATCAATTTTGGCCTAAATTAAGAGTAATTAAAAAAGTTGAAAAAATGTTATAATTAGTACGTCAGTCATGTATAGATTTACCACATTATTTAATAATCTTAACTGCTTAACAGGTTTTCTTGCTTTATGCTGCCAGTTAATCATAATACAGCAAATCTTAAAGAAGCGTGTCATTTTGTACTTATAGGACCTGAGAATGATCTAAGAAACTTTAACTTGTTTTGAAACACGCTAAAAGCAAATTCAGAAGTATTATAAAACACTGTGTTTTAATAAACAGAAGATTGTTGCAACTACTATTAACCACTTTGCCAGTCCAACGCAACATTGAGACTTGTTAGTATTAGCAGTAGAATATTGGTTCACCCTTTTCCTTTGCAGTAGCCTTCGCATTACGATCGTAAAACATTTATCTTTTAAATAATATATAGCATCTCAGAATACCCTATTCAATAGAAGAATGATTTTTTCAAATTCCAAGACTGAAACTGAATCAAAATAGTGTATTTTTCCATTGGGATGATTTTAATAATGTTGGTACCATCAGATTAGAAAAGCCCTTTGACCTTGATATATCTGACAGGGAGGACTACATTATAGATTGTTCTAGATTTCCCTTTTTGTGTAAATAATAAGACTTCTTTTGAAAACAAAGTCCATGGATTTTTCACAAACAAATCAGGAAATGGCATCATTAGACAAAGCCAACACTTCCAGAAGACACTTTTGCAGAAAAATTCTTTAAAAGCTGCATAACAGAGTTATGAAGAACACGCCTATTACGTTTATAATAATTTAGTTTTCACTGTTTCTCAATTTTCCTTCGCCTTACCAGTATAAATTGACAATAAAAAGTTAACTGGTCATGTACGCCATCATTATTTAGTACATTCAAAATCCAGCTTCCCAATGCCATGATGTTCTCACTTCAGAAACATTTAAAAATTCAAGTGCATAATATGTAAACACCTCTCCAGTAATATATTCTTGACAGACTTGATTCGTTGGAAGTATAAAAACGTTCTTAGCACTTCATGTTTGCGCAAGTGAAACTAGAAGAATGAAAAATTGCCTCCCAGTATCATTGCACCAACTTTTTTTTTATGAAACCGCCATAGCTTTCACGTTGTCTATGAATGCCTGCAAATTTTCTGAATCGCAGCTCATTAAGACATTTCTTACACCGATTGAAGCTTGTAATAATTGGACATCATTAAAAAATGTTGGCAATTCTGAGGATTCCAACTCCAAATATTTTTATGCAGGTGGGTCTTCGTTTTCATTTCTCAAACTAAAATTTTCGTGAGTCACTTGAACAGTTATGTCTTTACACTGATGTTCTTGAACTTTAAAAGAGCCTGTATGTTTGATAAAGGCCTGTCTTTATTGGGTTGGTAAGGGGGGGGGGTTAGGGCGTCAAGCTGTAGTGGAAATGTTTACATTTAGTATAGTATATGTTAATGAATTACTTTAAGTGGAATAAAATATGAATTATATTTCAAGTTTAAAGCTTGGTAAGTATGTAGTAGTGTTTCATAAAAGTGGTTTCTGATCCATCTGATCTACAGTACAAGAAACCTGAAAACAAAGATCAAAATTTTTGCAATTACAATTAAGTGTATGAGCATTGTGCTTAAAGCAAGTGTATAGAGTATAGTAACAACCACATAAGTCTTATTTCAAGATATCAAAAAGGCAGTTGTACATGTCAGTATTTTGTTTCTTTTTCCAACTGTGAAATGATTCGTAAATATAAATAAAACATTATGAATTATAAATGTGATATGCAATAAATCTTAACATGACATGCACGACATGCGACATTCCCCCGTGTGCTGGTCTAGATTTTTAGGACCAACGTAAGACTTAAATGCTTCTAGAAATTGGACTTGACCCTCTCTTTCTTCACTTTTTTACATCCAAACCAGTAAAGAAACTAACAATCTTGATATAGTGTTGCTTCCAGATATATCTGGCTTCCAGGTAGGCAAATTTCATAAGCAAAGACTTCCAAAGAATGTCTTCAACTGCATCTGAAAGTCTAGCATTTTTGCATTTGTTAAAATTAAATGACACAATCAAAATGCATTAATAAAACACAAATAAAAGATTACCAAAGTGCGCATTGTAAGAGATATATAGAACAAATAATAGTTAAACAGTAACGAAAGAGACAAAAAAAAAACAAAAAATAAAGAGAAAATCTTGCCCTAAGAATGGTAATCATATAGAAATGCAATAATAATCTTAGTACTCTTGGTTAACTTAAACTTATTGAAGTCAATAAATGCCTCTGACTTGCATATTGTGCAAATTAAATCTATAAATGCTGATGTTCAATTTTTGTTTCAGATTTGGACGAATGTGCATCTCCCGAGCTTCACGACTGCCATGTTCTAGCCAAATGCATCAACGTTTTTGGTGGATTCAAATGTGAATGTGGGGATGGCTTCAAGGACCCTTGGGCAGACAACAAGCACCAGGCAGGACGGCACTGCGAGCAGTGCTCTCCTCAGCACTGCAATAACAGGGGTGAATGCAAGTACCAAAATGGACAGGAAGTGTGCATGTAGGTTATTTGTTGGATATAAAAAGCCTTCTTACCAATAAATTTTATTTACAGTTGCACAGGAAACTATTATGGTTCCCAGTGCGAGGTTGATGGGGAAATACTTGGAGTAGCCATTGGTGCCAGTGTAGCGGCTGTGATAATTATTGGTCTTACACTCGTCTGCCTAGTAATGTGGAGGTAATTTTCTAAAAATAATACAAAACTCAAATAGAAAAATAAGTACCTTCAAGCAATTAGAAATACTACTGGGAAATCTTCACAACACTTTACAAAGTATATAAAATATGCTAACTATAATTACCATAATAATTTATGTTTGTTATAATGATACAATTTGTTTCAGATCTTTATTTTGTATGAAATCAACCGATTCTCTATTCCTTTTTTATTTTTACTGTATTTCACTACCAGATCTTTAAAATACTAATACTAATACAGTAAAACCAGTAGCCAACACACTCTTAATAATTAGATGAAAGTTTCAAGCTGTGAGGTAAAACTTCTTGCTACATAATACTTAATCAATGAACAATGCACAGATGGTTTGTACTAGTTTGAACTGGCAGTTATTTCCAGTCTTGTTTTCTCTTATCTTTTATCACTAGATATTCAATCCCCTACAATGTGCAATCCTTACTATGGCTAAAATTGGAAAAATGAGAATTAATTACCTGTTTGTCTTTGTAATAACTGAATTTAAATTTCCAATGTTCACAATAGGTGATTTATGTATTATTATATTGCTCAATGATAATTTCAACTTCATTGTGATATGATGTGAAAGAAATAAAAAAAGGTGATGTTATATTGTTATGTTAATTTTTTGCTTAATTACAATGAGACTATATATATCAGCGCGATAGGCCCTTAAGGTCCAGGGCTTTTTGAGAAATTACTTTCTACTTTTTCCTGCCCTCAGCTTCGATCTCCCAGTTATTCACTTTTAGCTCTTTCAGGTCTTCTTCAATGCACATTAACCACTGCCTTCTAGGTCTTTTTCTTCTGTTTATTCCTTCCGCCTCTTGATAAAGCAGTTGACGAGATATTCTTGTTTCTTCCATTCTTACTATGTGTCCTAACGAATTCAAGCAATTTTGTTTTATTACTTTACAATATCAGGTTCACGGTACCTTTTTGTATAGCTCTTTGTTTGTTCTCCTTCTCCAGAGTCCGTCTTCTTTTATTCCTCTCTAGATACGCCTTAAAAAATGAAATGAGATTACAGATGAATTTAAAAAGTTGCTATCTAAGGTGAGAACAATTTGTATGTGATTTTTTTTCAAATGTGGCGTAGTTCTAGAATTCAAATCACCAATAATCCAAACACTCACCCACAAGGTGCTTGAATTCCCTATGAATTTAGTGAAGTGAATTTATTAAAGCACTCAAATTACCTTATTATCACACTAGAGTCTGCAGATTGAAAATTACGACTAATGGTTTCAACTTCTGAAGAATAACTTCTTTAAAAAATATTCAGCACTAATATCTATGGTTTTCTCTATCAAACATTGTAGTATAAAGGAATAAAATGCAGTAGTGGAAATAGTACAATCATATTTAATTCCTATTGACCTCTAGTTCGAGAAGTACATCTTGCCTAAAATAAAAGTTATAGGTCTCAATACAATTACATATATTTAATGAAAATATTTACCAGTACACCATATTATGTCCCATGGAGGTTTGTAATGAAGACAGATACCGATTTACTTTGTGGCAAATCTTAGAAGTTGACAGTTTAGTGTTATTATTCTACAAATTGTTGCCGTCTCCATGATGATACCTAGTTATTTTTTAACAGCAATTCTTCTGTATTCCTTTTTCTTTTCATTTTTTTAGCATCCATTACTTACATTAAACTGCAACACATTGTTGGATTTATACTTGCACCTTAAATTATTTTAGGTTCTTTTTATGTACAGAATAGTCTGAAAACTAGAATTAATATTTAAGGTCACACCAATCAAGATACTTTTTATTTTAATAAGTAAATGTTTTGGCTTATTATATGTAATTTTGATTATTTTTATAACACGAGCCAAATGTTATCAAAGATGGTCAAATTTATATAGCCCTATAGTTACACAAATTCAATTTCATTCATAAATATCAGAACCTAAAATTATTTTGAGAGAAGCTCTTTTAAATAATTTTATTATAACAAGAAGTTTTAAATACTCTAGGCTAATATACTTAACATTTCAGCTAATCTAAATCGTGAAACTCTGAGGTTCACTAAACTGTACAAGATTATACGGTGGCAATGCTCTAACTAGGATCAGCCAACTTTGATCACTGTTTAACCACACAATTTTCTCATCAAGTTCATAGGCTTTAGTATACGATTCTTTAATAATTAAGTCTCAGTGTCATAATTAAAGAATTAAAATGCATATCTACAGACAGAAGGCAATAAAGCTGATTAATATTGCAATCTGCTGAAAATTAAACCCAGGCAAACTTGTTTACATTATTCTTTCTTAATCAATCTTCTTTTCTGTCAAGCTTCTTTTCATATCTCATTCATCAAGGTAATTTTACTAAAAGTAAAACTTGATTTATTGCTAAGTGGAGTCGATATGGGTGAGCTTCTCTCCTTTAAAAACACCAAATGGGAGATTCCCATTCTTTATGATTATTTTTGATCAATAAATATAAATAGTGCAATAATACATATTTTATTTATATCGCAGTCGGCGTTGGAACAAAGACCAAAAGGCTGGTGTAACTAGTCCCGTTTTCGGATATATGACAGGTGGTGGAAGCACTGTCAAAACTCCGGTTGTTGGAGGCCCACCGTACCAAGTATCCATGGAAGACAGAATACGATGGGCACAAATAGCTGATGTCATGGCACAGTCCAACCATTACGCTGTAAGTAAATAATCAATATAAACTTCAATTCCATAATTTTAAATTTACGAATAGTACCTGAAATGAATACACCTTTTTTATCTTAGATTTTTTGAGGCTCTCCACTTCTTGCAGAAGTTTCAGTTTTTTCTTTTTTATTTAATACTTTATTTAATAAACAGATGTTTTTTTTTTTGAAAATCCATAGTTGTTCTGATGTCTCCTTGAACTATTCATGATAAATAAAATTTAATAATCAATTTAGCTGCTTACTCACTGAGTAAGCAGATTTATTAATAGATTAAACATACATATGAGGAACTGAAAAATCTGAAAACAATATTATGTTAGAAATAACTTCAAAGGATAATAAACAAAAATAAAACAAATCAAACTTACTACTTTTATATCTTAAAAAAGATATTCCTCAATAATTCTTTATTGTTTGTTGATTTTAGAATATGACAGTTTTTTATTGCAATCTTCAGCAGTTTGTATTGCTGAAAGGATGTATTCCTGCCTTCTTAAAGCCATTTTTAATCAAATGAAAGTGTATATTTTTCTTTGCCTCATCAGTAAACTGAAAATATTTTTTATAGATTTTTTGTTGTACTTTCACACCACCCCCACTAATTTTTTGTTCTATATCACTTTATGTGGTATAAATTAAAATCTTCATTGATTTATCTGAAATATTTTTGTTCTTAAATATAATGAAACTTGCAACGCTTTCCCAATGATAGCCATTATTCTGATGCATTAGTAGTCTTTGCACTTGAAATACCTTTGCTTCCCAACAACCTTGTTTTTAACAGATCATTTCATTAAACAATTCAACATATTTTAGGGAATTTTATAGTTTCTTTAAGAAATTGTTCGTCTTCTTATATTTTAGACTTCCAGACCTGTAGGACTGTTTTTGAACTGTGGATTTATTAAATTCTACAAGGGTGATGCAAAATATTCGGTACTTTATTTCATTGTTAAGTTATAAATTGGTTCTTTTTTTATATAATTTTAGTATATCAAACCATCGCTTTTTTTAATTATATTTATATGTTTTCACAATTTTTCATTTGTTTTGTTGGTGGATTTCTTCAAGGCCCTAAAATACTTACTTAGGTTTTGTAGCACCTCGTTATTTGAGTTAAATTTTTATCTAATCAGAAAAGTTTTGAGTTTTAGAGAAAACTCAATCAAGCGAATGGAGTGGATGTGGAAGAATGCACAAGAGCTTATCAAAGTGAAAATACTTTTCAATTTCTTCTTTCAATACCTTCCACTTCTGCAAAGGTGCCACATAGTAATTTGCGAATAATGTAATCAATTAAAACAGTTCCTTTTGCTTCTTAAAAAGCTGACCTAATCACCTTTCCACCGGATAATTTGCGGCTTTCAGAGTCAGTTCACTTTGTTCCATCCACTATTTGGATTGCTGAATCACCACAAATTCCAATTTTATCAATTTTTCACTGTAACCCGAAATGCTTGTGTTTAAGTAAATGTCAAACAATAAATTAGTGTTTTAGAATATTAATATATATGTATATAAAACTTTATGACCATGTGTTTCATTATAACTGTCGCCTTTTATGATTATGCAAACCAAGTTACTTATCAAACCACCCACGTAATGATATTAATAGAAAAATAAGTGATATTCCATGGTAAGAACAACTCCTCTTAAATACTTCTTTTATTAATACATCATTTTGGAATTAGTCATCATTTTTTTCTTTTTCTAAAGATTGCAACTCTTAAATCATATATTTAAAATCTAAAACTAAGGGATAAAAATAAAAAAAACAATAACAGAACATTACTATAAGTATTTATATAGTAAAAATGAGTAACTACACTTTGCAAGAAATACATAAATGAGGCCAGAATATAAAGTTTAATAATATTGCATTAGAAAGATCTATTATAAACTTTAGGTTCATGACAGTGTATATCTCAACAATGTGATATGATGATATTTTCAACTCAAAAAAGCTTCCGTGTCAAAAATTTGGTGTGTTCATACATAAAAACACTATACAACGTTAATGATATATGCTGAAAATAGCAGAAGCAATTAATAAATTATAATTAATGGACTTAATACTACAATTTTAAATTTTCTCAGTCAGTAAGCAGAAAAACTAGAAAGGTCCATATCTCTGGCTCCCGAGTGAATTCTTTTAGTAATTCTTATAAATTGTCTAAATTCTGTTTCCATTCTGTAAAAATATATTTTTTATTCCTCTCTTATTTGCCGATGGTGGTGATAAATCCAGCAATTTAACTGTTTCTAAGAGAAGCTAGTATTGTTCTACTGAAAAATAAACTCCAAGAACTTTATAAGTATGAAAGTGCACTTACACATAAAATAGTCAAAATGCAAAAAATATACAGTAATATACTGTTATAATTACAAAAGAGATTAGATTATAATTTATCATTGTTGATGCAAAATTTCATTTTTAGAAATTAATGATTGTACTTTTATATACATTATGCAACCTCTTTATGTTTTTCCAAATTTATTTCTTATACATTCTTGTCGTGACAATAGACTGCGTTTAGACATAATCAGCTATTTTATCGAAAAAAGCATTATAGTCTTTCATTTAATTATTTGTCATTCATTGTCATTTCAGACGAACTTGCTGATGTAGGCAATAAGACAATCATATTTGTTGTCTAACAACAGAAGGTTAAGGCTCTTCAAAATCCACCCTCACTACCTGGTTGTCGCATATTATCTCTAAAACAGGACGATGTGGCAAGTACCTTGCCTTAGACAACCACATTGTTACACCTTATTCAAAGTGGATGCAAGTACTTAATTATTTTTAGTGACCAAATAGATCCCATCTGCAGTGCAAGATCAAACTTCGGTTTATCCACACCACAGCCAAGAGCCTTAATCGCTCAATTACGAACTGAAAATAAAAATACTTCATAAAAAACATTTGCTTTATATTGTTTTATCTGATATCTCCTCTCATATGTTGTCTTTGAAGAATACTGAAGCAATAGCAAGAAAAGTTTCATAAATAATTTAAAATGAAATTTCCTTTGACCAATTTAACAGCTATTTCCCAAAAAATAGCCATCTAGTGCCTCTGTCACTAATGCTTACCACTTAGATTACTTGCCTTTTACTTTTATATCACATAACAAAATGTGAATATTGCAAAATTATCTCAAACATTGCATAGTAGATCCAGAAAGTTCTCAGAATTATTATATTATACAGAAACGAATATTACAGCAATTTACAACACAATGCCTTAAAAGTTGTACCTTGTAGCAACTGTAAACTATTGCCAAACATAATACAACTTTTCAAAACATTCTTAGAACTCATCTTTTAACATTTCTTTCTATGAGTTCATTGGATATTAAATAATGTTACTAGCATTTGTAAATGTTCAATATTTCAGGATTGCTTTTTTAATTTTACAGTCGTCTGTATAAGCATGCTAATGGGGATATTCCAATATTGGTTATTCTACTCTCTTCTTTTTTGGTCAATGTTTTTGGAATAATGTACTGATGAATGTAATGCATATTTAATTCATTATCAAGAATACAGCCTGAATGCTTGCTATTGGTATTCCTACCTTAGGCGCTAGTTTTTGTGCGCTTATTTTCTGATTACCTTATACAGGCATTCTCAATGTTTGAAATGGACAAATACTCATTTCATGGGTCATTCTTAACACTAGCACGACTTTTATGAAATCATTTGTGCCATTTGTAAACTTGTATTATAACATTTTTAACATCTATAATGATTTGTCAAGTAACTACAGTGTACACAAAACAATCCTATTGCTTTCTATAAAGTAAATTGTTACTTTGTTTCAGTCAAGATCATCAGTGGTATTGATTAGCAATATAAATATATATTATTAGTGCTGTAACAACAAAGGCATATTCCAAGAACTTTTTGAATTTACTAGTATACATATACCATAAAAATCTTTGTAGAAAGTAGAGATGAAATGATTAGCTGCCACTAAACAGCAGGGATATTTACGTGTTAGACAGATATTTAATTAAAAAAAAAAATTATACGCAAAAAAATTACTCTCACTGTTTTGTTTTTAAAATACTTTCAGTGGCTAATATTAATTCTACTACATTGTTTTTTTTTTGGGACTTTCTATACCCTTATTTCATATATGGTATTTTGCTGAAGAGCATGATAGGTGTAACGTAAAGCCCTTGGCCTGCAACATTGGCGTGGGGTGGTCCTGGGTTTGACTCTTCAAAAGCAACAGGGAATACCAAATGTTCTCCATTATGCAAACATCTTTGGCAGTCGTGAAGTGCATTCTTCTTCTAAATTAACGGATTAGGCTAGTCAACTGCGCAAAAGGTTCTTCGTAGCTGTGTGGTTAGAAACAGGCTGTAGCCTATACAAAAGAAGAAGCGAAAATATTTTGTTGAAATTCTTATCTGATCTATCATACATACCTATATTTTGTTTTCACTTAGTTGCCTTAGCTGAAAATTAATTTAGTTGTATTTTTATCTAGTCTAAATCCAGTTTCCGAGTCTCTAAAGAGGTCTTCCACAATTTATCTGACACAAATACAAAAAACACTCAACAGGTTATTCCTCTAAAGCATAAATTGTTTCCTTTCATATCTAATGGCACAATTATCGCTTTTTGACAAACTTCCTGAATTATTCTAGTCTTTCATGCAAGCTCTGTAATTGTTTGTAACAATTTTATCTTTGTTCTATGCTTCTAGCATTTCGGACTTTGGTCCTATTTAATCGTCTCCCTCGTTTCTAATTTTTGAATAGTATTCCTGGATAGCGATTTCCGTAGAGTGCTTTTACCATATGTTCTGCGTTTTTGATTACTCTTGGTTTTTGAGATGTTATTACTTTTTGTAGTAGCTTGAGAAAATAATCCAACCATCTTTCTCGGATTTCATCTTTTCTAGTGAATATTTCTGTTTCTTTATTTGCAATCCATAGTAACTGCCTTAAGCTCTTTTGTATGGTCCCTTTATGTTTTGTAAAGTATTGTGGTATTTTCTGGTTCTTTATTTTCCATTTTAATTTCAAATTTTTCTCACACCTCTCTTGCCTTCCTAAATTTTTGCCTGTAAAATATTTTCGATATAAACGATTAAAAATTTTTTTTGTACGCAAGCGATCAATTTATATTATTTCACCATATTAGATTCAGCTCAGTACTGCTTTACTTATGTTTACTAAATGTCATTGCTTAATGAGCCTGATCTTTCGGATTTCCTACTTTTTTGAAAAATCGTGTATATAATCTGAAAATAATTAGATTTATGTTATGCTTCTCTCAAATTACTTTGTATTTGTAGCCTGAACCTGTGACATCCCCAACAAGGCCATCGTCTGCCGTGTTTGGTTACCCCAACCTATCCGTAGCAGGTTCGGTGCAACGAGGAACCTTCCATGGTACTTTGCCACCAGTACCAATGCCAAGACTGGGTCTACAAGCACAGCTAGCAGGAAGAGCAGCCAGCATACAGGGCATGCGGCCATTGGATAATTCCAGCTCTAGCGAGGAGGAAGACCGCGCCGACCTTTTAGGTCGAAACTTCCAGGTCCCGAGGCCTAAAAGCAGGAGCAATGCATCAATTGCTGTAAGTGCTGTTTCATTAAATAAATGTGCAATAGTGTATCACAATTCTGAGAAAGAATTTTTATGCTAATGTATAATATGAGAGTTATGAGAAGGAATCTTTTCATAAAATGTGATTTTCTTCACAAAGCCTTATAAAAAAAATTGGTCAAAGACTGGTAAGAGAAGGAAGATGATGAATGAATCTCGCTTAGATTTTTTATTTTTGGAGCTTATATATTTTTTTATTAATTCCATACATGTTATCTATGATACTGATTATTTAAGTAGTAAAGTAAAGTTATACCTTTTTGCCTTTAGTTAATCACATAATCATACAGTCATTTACTTCTGTCTTCTTTCTCAAAGAAAAATGTATATTCCCTGACACATCTTTAAATTCAGGAAGAAAGTTTTGTTAGTGGAATAGTTTTTTATGATTATGACATGGTTTTTTCTACTTCTTTAGCTTATTTATAGTCTTTCATTTCTTGTTTTTTTTTCTATTTTTTAATAATTCCCAAGGCAATACACTGACTCAGTCTTTCTTACAAAGATTATTAGCATATGATTCAAGAAATAACAACCACATAATTAACATTTATTCATAGGATAAAAAAATTTCATAATCTTACCTGATGATATTTTTTATTCATATATATATATATATATATATATATATATATATAATTAATAAGGTTCAAAAACTTATACAGAAATCCAGATCTTTAGTCTGTGTGAAAGTCTGATTTTCAATTATGCAGGATTTGTCAAAGATAAATGGAAAACACGCAGTCCAGACTGCCACAAATAATAGATTATTGCAAAAGTTTTGCCTAGCTTGTTACAATATATCTATTTCTCCATTATTAAGTTCAAACAAAAGCTAGAATTAATAATCAAGTACAAACAATGAGTAGTATCAACACGTTTTATCTTTTGAGCTTCGGTCAATTCGCGGGGAATCTACTTGCCTTCTTTTAGGTCTTGCTAGTATTATTCAGAATTTTGTCGATTGCCAAATTGTGGCAAACTGATTAGCCAGCATCTGGCATGTTATTCGAGCAACTTCTGAAGCATGGGTTTAATTTGTATTGAAATTGCAGTAGCAGTCAAATATCTTCATTTGAGAGCTTCATTCTATTAAAAAGTGCTATGAGTTTAATAGCACAGACAAAATTTTACCAGCATTTTGAGAGATCAATTTTTAAAAATATATTTACTAGTAGCATTGATTTATTGTTAATGTTTGCATAACTACAGTTACATTTCAATAAAAAATGTTTGAGTCTGGCTAATTTTCGGCTGTATTGTTGTATATTTATTTTCAAATCATTAGGTAATAGTTGTGTAAATTATTATTCATTTATAAATTGCAATATATACCTCATAACCACATTAATTTAATTTCTCAGATGTTCTTTACTGTGCTAGAGAAGTGTGCATAAGACATAAATTATAAGCTAGCATGTTATTTCAAATTATAAATTATAAGAAACATTATACTATGACTGTACTTCGCTGTAATATTTCAGAAGATAGGTCTGCGTATATATACACAATGGAAAATAATATTAAAACTAAATTAATATCAAAGAATACTTACACTTAAATAACATTTCCACACCTCTAGACATAACAGTGAACACTAGCCACCACTATACCAGTCTTATGTTGAATATTTAGTCAGCTTTTTAATAAATTTGTCTTCAATTTCATCATGAACTTTTTCTTCTAATGCAACAGAATCTATAATCAATAATGTATTAGTATTTTCCTTTCTTAATACAGTATGTAACTTAGTTTAATTTTAAGAATCAGAGTGGGATCTATTATGATGTGGACTATGACCAAAACGAAATATACAAGCAAGGTAGTGGAATACCCATGAGCACCTACACAATCGGGCGGCCCTACTACAGAAGCTGAAGGTCTGGGTTCGTACTTCAAAATGTAAATATAATTTCTAAGGGCTTGTAGTTTGTTCTCCTGTAATTCTTACAATGTAAAAATATGTATGTCAGCGTTAGTGGTAGTTATTTTGTACTTTTGTTAAGATCAATCATTATTGCTGTTAAACTGCATAATAAGACTTACTAGATTAAGTGAATTGTTATGCCTTCCAAGATTGAATATTTATTTCACTTAACCATAGGATTTTATGATAGTGTTGTAAAAACATCTCTGTATTAAATAAATACTTGTAAATTTGTTGCGAGTTTTATTAAAAATATTAATTCAAAGGAATTTAAAAGAAAAATTTTCACCGTGCTAGTTGACTAATGGAGAAATATTGCTTTTGTTGTATAGTTTTTCGGTTTGTAACATCTTTAATCCAAAGTACAAGTGTCTTAATGGCAAATGGTGCAAACAATTTTATGTACTGCATGTGACAGGTGTGTTTATTGCATCTAAATAAATTAATTACAATATAATAATATCCGGCGACTGTAAAAATTTTTAATACAGAACAAATATGAAATTTTGACGAAATTTTGAATAGATAGAAACATATCAAACTGTGGGGCAGTAATACGGTTGTACTGGCACAGTTACTAAGACTCTGTAGACTACTGTGCATATCTATTCACTGTCTATGATACATAGAGCCTTCGAGGCCTATTACAGGGAACTATTATAATAAAGCACGTATATATTTGTATGTAAATTCTTGTCCTTTAAAGTTTAAAAGTCTCATAATGTAACAGGATTACAGTTAATCATAGTGAAACTGCATAAATACTTATCAATACAAACAGTTGATCGTTGGGATGTTAGTTATGGAAGCTTTCATAGATCACCTAGGTCAGGACCATTTAATATGCTACATTTCTGATACGTCACTTTTAGACAACAATGTGCAATTTCAATAAGTTTTACATTTTCTGCCATTAATATTTAAGAATCGGTACTTTTATTAGTAGTTGTGTCAGCAATGGATGATGGTTAGAGTTAGAAGGACTGCAGACGAGAAACTATTACATATGATCATCTTTTACTACTATTAGTGATGAGGGTTATTAATAGCACAAAGGTATTATGAAAAAAATCCATAGCCCTATATACTATTTTTTGGCTGAATTCTTAAAAATCATTTGTAGTAAGATCACATTTGCTGACATAATTTAGTTTTGCAAGAGTGTTCATGTTTTGTTTCAATTTTTCTTGGTCTATCCATCCAGCTGGTTTGTTGTTCATCAAACATTTTTGAAAGTAAATGCTACGTTAGTTTTCTTCAACTTGTATGATTTTGACGATAATTTGCAAATCAGATGAAATACTCTGGCAGACACTTCTACTTGGCACAAAAACAAGAGCTCTGTGATACTTCTATAATTCACTTCCTATTACATTAGGTTGACGGTTTCCTTATATTCTCAAATTATTTTTAGTCGTAAATATCTTGTCCTTTAAGAGTTTAAAATCATAATCACAGTTACATTTCTTTGTCATTCAAAATACTTTTCTGTGAAAAAGTGTCTTATGTTGGTTATAAGCTTTCAAATCTAGGTCAGTTTTTTAATATGCTACATTTCTGATACGTTTATTTTATGCAAACATCAAATATTATATATATATATATATATATATATATATATATATATATATATATATATATATATATATATATTTACCTCATGCGAAACTTCCTATTTACCAATGACTTCTAGGTAAAATATTTTTGCTTCTTCAAGACTTAATTATTTAGTTCTTTCTAGCAAGATTAGATTTACATGCCTTCCTGGTTTATTCGTTTATCGTCAAAAAAATGTTAAGAAAAGAATTTTGCAGTGTTCAGCTAGGGCAATACATAGAATGATGTTTTCTTTTCTTCTTCTGTGAAGTTGGTTGTATTTCAATATCTTCAGTTTGTTGTATCTATAATACAAAACATTATTCCTGCAATCAGAAAGATATTTAAAGTTATTTATTTACATACCCATGCATGTTTACCACGGAATTCCAAATTTTTAGAGAAGTTTTTAGAAGAGTTAATGTTGCCTCTCTCCTTCCGGTTGTTCAGCAAAACTGTTCTTGTAAGAGTTTGTTTCTGATCCTGAAACAGCAAAAGAGTTGCATAAATACATCGTAATAATGCTAGACCAACATAAAAAAGTATATTATTTAGTGATAAACAAATATTCCTTAAAATTTTATTGGCTTGCACCAAATAACTGGATAATATATAGGTATTATAATTTGATTACAAACTACTCTAGTTAATTCTTTTAAAATTTGTTAGAAATGTTTTTTATTTGTTAGTGATTTAGATTTATAATGAAAATAAAGTGGCTATGTACAGGATATTTGGTATAACAAATACTTCAAAAGTATGGAATCATAAACTAAATTACTGTTGAGTGCGTCTTTCTGTAATTCTTAAGCATAATTAAATTTTCCCCACTCCTCCATGACATATGTATGGGGTGAAGGCAGTATGGTATGCAAAAATGTACGCCTTCATATAAAACATACTTTGAATTTTCTCTCCATGAAACACAGATAAAAATTAAGGGGCGGTAAATTTGTACTTCTCCAACAAGTCTTCAATGACTGATTCAGTTTTGTGGAAATTATATGTCCAGCCACATAACGATTTGTCGACTGTAATTTGTTAGAGTCCCACCTGTCAAAATTAGGTAGAAGGATCTCCGTCAGGATTTGGTATGGTTGGAAATGTTTCCTCCTATAATAGTGTTAAATTTGTTTCTTCAGTCTAAGTATCAAAAACCAAAACAAATTAATTATTTCATCATTCCATACTTTATATTGCTAAAATCAGTAAATAGAAAATTGATTAACCTCATATTGTCACACACCTCATTTGCAATTCCAGTAACTCATCCCCTCCCCTGGCATTGTATTGCCTTAATTTCTATAACACCTTTATAAGGATGTCATTTGTTTGTTCTCAAATTACACTGGAAGATCTATGGATAACATTAGCAAGGTTTTTGAAGTCGACACTAGAACAGTGTACGTTTTTTGTACATCTATTGCGTTTTTTGAATTTTTTTAATTAGCTTACCTACACACTGATAATTGTTCTGAATGTAGCCCATTATATTGAAAATTACTTGAATTAGTTCTGCTTACTCCATTGTTCAGATTTTAAAAATATCTGTAAGAAAAACATGCCATATCAGTGGTTCCTCTATGATTTCAAACTTATAACATATCCAATAGATTTTTAAGCATATTATTTTGTACTTGATACCTGTTGGTACCTAAAATGTTATTTTATTTAAAAAAAATTCACAAAGGTCGTGTAAATAGGGAAAGAAAAAGCAGTTCGTTAATTTTAACCGCGTGTTTGTATACGATACACTTTTTATGAAAAACAATTGTTCTAAGTTCTTGAAAATTGTTAACTATTGTCTAATAAAATTTTAACTTAGTAAACTTCCAACTGAAGAAGTCCAAGAGCGTTAAATCAAATTTGCGCTTTTGCCACAACCTTTGTAAACCTCATGGCTATCCACCTATCAAGAAATTATTCATCGAGATATTTACTAACATTATTTACAAAATAGGGAAGTTTCATATTAACTGAAACATATTAGCACAGAAAATTACATTTTCTATTATTTGTCACTCATAAAAGTATTGCCAAATTTCGAAATAAATATTTTAAATGATTGCTTTTCTGTAAAAAACGTAGATTTTAGTGTATTGGTATAGTGTACTGGTATAGTGTTTTGGCATATCTTTTTGCCATTCAAAAGTTGTAAAGTTGTATCAGGTTGCTCATCTGTCCCTATTTAACAAATATGCTTGTTATTTTAACCATAGATATGAAATAAATCTCATCACTAAATAAAATAATTTTTCTGCGATGTTTCTGTTTTTGGCTTTAATAAAATCAGAAATCGTAGCTTACTATAATGATAATCTTCTTCTTCAAATATGTGTAGTGCTCAGATATGATAAACATACTTTTTCAAGGTAAAAAACAACCTTACATACTGAAACCAATATGCCCATAAAGGGACATCAACAGAAATTGCGCTGCATTACGTTATTTGGAGAGTGGCAAAAGTACTAGATAACGAAGAGGTTCTTTTAAGTCCCTTTTTTGGACATAAAATGGACCTTTGGCAATATATCCTTCATCTTCATCACCTCAGTTATTAGATCAGTAGTGGAGGATGCTTGTTGCAAATGAATTGATTGAAATAAAATCGTTATTGAACGACACGCTGGCAGTTTGGGAGGCAGAAGTATGTGACCAGGAAAGAATTATTTCACCTTTCCTGTGAAACTGCATCATGGAGAAGCTGATAAAATTTTTTACAAAGAATTTGTTCTTCTAGTTTATGCAGATGATTTAGTTGTCTTTGTAGAAGAAAAATTCATTAATACGATCAGGGAGTGTATGCAAAAACGTGGTAGATAGATAAACTAAAGGAAAAGGCTAACTAAAGGATCAGCTCTTGATCCTGATATATAGTCCCATTTTCGCAAAGGAAAAATATAAAATATCTGAGACCCTCTTACCATGGCGGAAAAGAAATGGTTTTAGGAAAGGTAAAATATTTGTTAGTTATATTAGACTCCAAACTTACCAAAAATCAATATATGGATAAAATCATAATAAAACTGAAAATTACTTTAGCAGTAGTTAAACAAACTGGTAATCATGGAATTTTATACCAAAAAAAGTACGTTTGATGTAAACCAGGGTGGTCAGATCAGCTTTAATATATACAGCCCCAATAGGATAGTCCAAAGTTAAGTAGGAGATCATTACACTAAAACTAAACCAGACTTGCTTATCTTACAAGGATCTATATATTTTTGTGTCTAAAATCGAGCGGATTGATAGTTAAAACCTCAATAAGAACTATTATAGAGTAACATTCCATACCCAGTGGGTGCAAAAGTTTTCAAAAAGGCGAACATTACTGACCCCCCTCTGCAACTCACAAACCTCACAAAAGCTCTTTTTTCTCATTCCACATTTTTGATTCTCCACTCAACTCCACCTGTCAGTAAGGCGCGTGGTGCAATGACAAGGTGCAAAACTGACAATATTTTGATCCTGGTTCGAGCCGTTTTGGGTGCAAAAAGTTTTGCCTCATTTTCAAAAAGTGAATTTACATGTTTAAACGGGAAAGATCTTTTCTGTACGCGCCACATAGGCTGCCACATTCTTCAAAATATCGATTGATTTATTGCTTTTTCGTTTTTCTCACGATTTGAATGTAATAGATATTGCAGAATGGGGCTGACAAAAAGTTCTTCATGCAAACCGGAGAGCAGTCAGGCAAATTCCCATCCAAGATACCCTCTATTTCAGACAATGTTTACCTGACCTGTGGGAAGTCCCATATTATGGGTTCTTCAAAAACGTTGCCTTTGTTGACTCTCCCCAGAAAACTATGCTTCTTCTCGAGAATTGGGGCTGTTGAAAGAATCACAGCGAGGTACGCAAGTACCTACCAAGTGGCCTTGATGTCACCATCAAGCATAGTCCAGCAGGTTCAACTGATATAATTCAGCCTCTAGACGTGTAATAACAGATTAACAGACAATTCAAAGCTGTTGTGCGTAAGATACATGATCATGTTGTTATTGCTCACCTCAACACTTTCCCAGTTTCTAAGAGAGAGAACATTGTGAAGGTAATGTCCCAGACCCATTGGGATTTCTCACACATTTGCTTCATCCCCAATAAGTAATACGCATGGTTCAAGGCAGGGTATGTGACCACTCGTTCTCCCCGTTTCTCTTCCTACGCCGATGTCCTGTTTGACGATAAGACCCATGGCTTCTGCTCTTGCACAGCAGCTGGATTAATACTTTGTTCATTCTGTGATGTTCCGTTCTGTGCACTCTGCTTCTTCGATAAGTCGATAGGTACTGTTAGGGTTTTTTCGGCATTTGTTGTTATTTACAGTCTAACTGCTTTTTGTTATCAATAAAGTCATTAATAAAGTTCAATATTAGTGTTAGCAACAATGTGACATTGTCCGAACCAATTTAGCAAAACGATGGTCTGTGCAGGAAATCGAACCAAGGATCAAAAGTTTGCACTCTCCAAAACTTACCGCGAAACCATACGACCACACATGAAACAGGAATAAGTGGAGTGCTGATCAAGTGAAGGGAAGAAATGAGAGAGAAAAGTGTACAGAGCGGTTGCTAGAACATGAGGTGGTAAAAATCGACATTTTTGAAAACTTTTGCAGGACAGAAATACAGAATATAGTCCGTTGTGGTGTTGACAAGAAAGTCCTGAACACCTTTCTCCATGAATTTACAAGAAAATATTTATTTACAAAACAAATATTTGTCCTATAAATGAAAGATTAGTAAATTCTGATGGAAAAGATATTATACAAGATATTGAAGAACAAAATAGTTTTGATATACTTATGAAAACATGTTACACACAGACCAGGTTGATCAGGATACGCCTCACAATGATATATGCTCTTTCACTGTTTTTGTTCTGAGCAAATATGCCACCTTTTTCTCTTTCGTCTGCCCGTCCTTCCTCATCTTTGTATGTAATTTTTGGAATTATGTGTTCTATCTCTTTCACTGTGGAAGTTTTGGTTGTCTCAATATTCAGCAATCGTTACAACACTGATAGTCTGTAGTCATAAAGAGATAATTTCTACTTCGAATACTTATTATATAAAAAATAAGAATTCAGTGACATAAGACGTATCAAATTAATCCCTAACTTCCTATTGAATTGGTCCTGGTAATCGACATCACCAGTTAATTTGTTATAATGAAATATTGATTTGGTTTTTATGTTCATTGGAAATATATGAGACGTCTCGTTTGTCTTTCCATTTTCCGACGAGTATTGTGGAATGGTTTAATCTCTTTTCAGCTTTTTATCAATAACAGCACTGGGGTTGTTCTTCGTTTTGGCATTTAGGGTGCCCGTATAGTATGTAAACTGTCAGTGTCTTTGCTAGTTGAAATAAATTATTAAAGTTATCTAGATAAAGGGACTGTCCTGAATCTAAATAGTTTTGCATAAGATCGGGCATGCCTTTTGTAGTATGCCCTTTTCCACCTATATTTCCCGTTGCCCCAGTGTATTTTACATTATTACACTACAAGGCAAATACAAGTTAATTCCGTGTCTGTTTTTTATTTTTGGTGTACTGGCAAAATACCAGTCTCTCTAAAGTTCCCTTTGAGGATAATAAAGTGTAGCTAACTTTTCATTAAAAAAAAAATTGGATTTATTTTCTGTAAGTGATCCGTTGAAGTTCCTGCATGAGTATTTTCTGCAAAATGCAAGTACCTCATTATGAGTAGAAAATGATCTCTACTCATACGCTAAAAAACATTGGAGTAGTTAAACAAGGGATGCTTCTTTCAGTGATCTTGGAGGCGGTTTAATTGGATTTTTTCAGTATGGAAGACTAAATCAATGGAAATTAATATTTCTGCAGAAGCGACTGTTTTTCACCTACTTAATTGCAAAATTTCTTTGATACCTGAAGACAAAAACACTGTTCCAGCGTAATTATTTTTTCCTTCACAATGAGGTCGAGTATATCCTTGCCAAATACTGCCTGAAAGTAATCAGTTGACTTGTTGTTCCCTGGAATTATCTGCAAGAGTTCGTTATTTTTCGAAAATTGAAACACCTTCAGGTCTGCAAGATCATCTGACCATGTTGACATGGTACTTTCAGTCATAGAAACGGATGACTGTGTATGTGCTTGAGCGGTTTGTGATGGCAAACCTGTATTAGAAAATGTATGATGACAGAAAAACAAAAGAAAAATAAAATTCCTACCACCGTCATCTTCATCTGAACTTTCTCCCAACTCCAACTGTTGACCAGCCCCGAAATCACCATCATCGCTAAAAAACCCCAGCTGTTCGTGTAATTCGGAATCCGACGTTTCTAAAACTGCTAATAACTATTAGTCTGTTAAATTTGTTTGGTCTCTGAACGTAATTTTTGTTTTTTTCCCCGAGAAAGACCTGCTTCATTATCTCCCATGGTAAACGATCGCTTCACCATACGTACACCAAAATACGCCCACTTAGTAGCAACGCTGACAAACAACTGACACATTAAATGTGAACCTGTGTTTCCAGGCGTACGGAATTTTATGACCCTGAGCGTCCTTTTTGCGTATGTTTGCTGCACACACAAATCCTGACGTCACTGTTCTCAGTTCTTAAACATTTATATATTTAATATTTTAGATTTTAACATTTAGGCAACATAATAAATTAAGAATAGTGGGAACCTATTGCAGCACAATTATTTGTATTAATTTGACAGATTATTTATTAGTTGTTATGTCACATTTTTTCAAATAGATTGATTCAAATATTGAATAATCAAACGCAAAAAGTTTATATTGACAGTAATTTAAGTAGAAAAATGATTTACCAAGAATTCAGTATTAGATAATCAGACAAGATACAACGTGCCCATATTTTCCTAATTAACATACTGCAAGAATTTATATTTACCTATTGGCATTTTAAGCTTGAAAGTTTTAATAATCAACAGTGATGTCAGAGTTTGGGTGTAAGAGCAAACATTCGCACAAGGAGCGTCCAGGGTCATAAAATTCTGTATGTCTGTAAACACTGGTATGAACAGACTTGTGCAGTGTTTTCCGACGTACGGAATTCTATGACCCTGACGTCCCTTTTGTGCATGTTTGCTGTTACGTTCACATGCTTGACGTCACTGTTCCAGATTTAAAAATTACATAATGCCATTAGGTAAATAAATTCTTATAGAATGTTCATTAGGAAAATATGGGCACGTTGTATATTATCTGATTATCATATACTGACTGATTTGTAAATATTTTTTCCGTTTAAATTGCTGTTCATATCAACTTTTGCATTTAATTTATTTAATATTATTGTAACGTAATCTGGTAAATTAATACAAATAATTGGATTGCAATAGTTTCCCACTATAATTCATTGTTTTCCAATTGTTAAAATCTAAAATATTAAATATATAAATGTTTAGGAATTGCAAATAGTGACGTCAGTGTTTGAACATAAGAGCAAACATGCACACAAAGAATGTCCAAGGTCATAAAATTCAGTAGATCTGGAAACACTGGACCGATGCATATCGCGCGCACTACACCCAGAATCGGTCCGTACACAAGCGTAACATGCGCTTTAAGAATCTTTTAGTACAGGGAACGAAGATCACATATTGGGTGTGAGTAGTTATTAGGGCAAGCACAATAAGTTTTCATAGCTGAGGGAAACAGACCAATGGAACCTAAAGCAATAAATACTTTTCATATTCTGGTACGTGGTATATCGAGTTCTCTACTAAAAGGACAGGTAAATACACTTGGGTTGCACTCAATTGCTTGCTAATCATTTTGCACGTTGTCTTCAGATATTGGTATTCTTTCTTGTTAGACCGAGTTTTCTAAATTCACTCATTTACTCGGGTCTAATGACTATCCGATAACTCTCTTGGGTGTGCACCAACAATAAGCAATTTTGCTACTACCGTTCCTGAGCTAGTTGTTGATACCTAGAACAAAAGTAAAAATCAACTTAGATACGTTTATATAATGCTGGTTTAAAACTTTATAGAAATCTTGTATAATATTGTCTAGAAACATAGATAAAACTGATAAATTTGCTTTCATGACTCTATTCTGAAACGAAGTACTCAACTATTATGAAAATATGAAAATATTGGCTTATGTATTTATGTAGCACTTGTAGCCTTCATGCCCAAAAAAGAGTAATTCAAAATTTGTCCAAATAGGCGATAAAATTTAATTAATTGACTTAATCAGCTGCGTTACCTTATCATAGGCAGACAACATGAGGAAAATGCGTAAAGGATTGTTGATCTAGATGCTGATGCCTCCGACAGAGGTGGGTATTTGAGACTTGTTAGTCATACATTGCAATGTTCATGAATCAGCAAAGAAGTTGTCAAAACTGTATATGAACAGAACTGGCCAATTCTAGTGAGCACGTTATCATTACATATATAATTTTATATTACAGGACTAACTTTGAGTAAACCAGAAATACCTGGAACCAAAAGTATTTAGTCTCAATTAGTCATTCCTTTTCTAGAGGTTATTATGCGACTAGATAGCTTATATGTAAGTACATACGTTTGGCGTCCAACATCAACATATTCGATAGTTTATATTAAAGATTGCTTTAAAAAAGTGAAAAAAATGTACTGTTAGGGTCTCCTGATTTCGCAGAAGTGCACCCTTACCAATTAATTGGTGAGAGCTTTATTCTGCTAAAGAATCTCCAAAGAATTGGCATTTAGTATATGGTAATTTACGAAGTAGGTGCACTAAATCTTCTTAACTATAGGGGAAAAATAGAAACAATAAACAAACTTAATACAAATTTTAAACACAGAAGTTTCTATCACGCAACTGTTCAAGAAAACGTCAGACAAGATTAACTTGTTTGTTCACGGAATTTCTTTTATAAGTATTTTGGTATAATTGTTATGACTGTTTGAAAAAACGAATGTATGCTAATATTTAGTTAATTTTTGATGCCTAACCGTTTCAAAAAGAATAATCTGATTTAAAATGTTTATATTATAAAAAAATGAAAATAAACACTTAATTTTATATTACAGGGCTAATCATGAAGTTTTTTTTGCATACTAAACCATAGGTTGGATGCATGACATGTGTCCCAAACTTTTGCAGGCAAATCTGGATCCACTACGGCCGCGGCTGCTGTTATGCGGTTCCACAGTTCGGTCACTGTAGTTGGAAGAGGAGGCACACAATCTTCTACAAGAAAAAATCGCATTGTGGAATCTGATTATTTAAAAATTTTCAAACTTCCAGGCTGCGCCTCATTCTGCTGGAAAATGAAGTCATCCGAATCGGTCTCTAACTGTGGAAAAAGCCAGTTTTCAAGTATATCTAGATACGTGATTCCCATAACAGCGTTTTTTAAGAAGAACAAGGGGCCGTACACTTTTTCGCGAGAAACTGCACAAAAAAGGTTAAGTCTCTCATGCTGTACGATTTGATGGAGCTGCTTCGTAGCCCATATTCTAACATTATAGAGGTTTACCTTACCACTTAAATGAAAAGTAGTCTCATCAGAAAATACTAAGCGTGTTACGTGCGAAACTCATCCGGATGTGCTTCACATCTTCGTTTGATAGACGGGGACGACTACTTGATCTTCAGACAACGTGTCTTGGAATTTACACAGCTAACTCTCGGTGTCTTGACATGTCAACGTCTACTGCGTGACTAGACGTGCAGCCATCTTGACAAACAGCAGTGAAACAGCGAACTCGAGAATTCCCTCTTTCTAACAGTACATTGTTCGATCAACACGGTTAAAAGCTGAATTGAAACATCCTGTCCATTAAGGGGACATTCCAATGTGAACGTAAAAAAAGGGCGCATTTCAACAATTTTTTTCTCAGGAACTATTGACAATAATTGGACAAACGGTTTTCCCCTTAAAGGCATGATTAAGCAGAGTGGAAAAAAATGTTTTTTTTTGGTCATGAAAAATATTTCTTTGTTTATGATATAACACAGCTATCTTAAAAAAAAGTTTTCTGCTGGTGCAAGTGATTCTGGTCCACCTGGTGATCTGAAACAGAAAATCTAAGAAGTTTCTTAATCTTTGTCATCGCCCCTATGTCCTCCACTTTTTTATTTTATCGAAAATTAACAAAATGACGGCGTTTCTTGAAAAAGTGTAAACAAAAACATTTTTGCATCATAAATCAGGTGATATTATAAGTTTAAATCAAAATATCAACAAGTTGGAGGTTCGGACCATAGCTATGATAGTTCTGAATATTGTGTTAAAATTTGAAGTCGATAAGCCCGGTGGTTTTTGGGAAATCACCTGCACCAGGTGCAAAAATGTCGTTTTGAGAAAAACACGTTTAAAATTTTTCAAGATGAAAAATCATATGGCACGAGTCTATGAATCTATCTGCGCACTGACAAACTAATTTGATTTTAAAACCAAGTCCTTGTTGACCATTTTCGTAAAAGTAATATTTGAATCACATTCTCGACATTTCACGATAGCTTGGAGTAATGAAAACAAGAGCGAACTGGAGAAAACAGTAAGTGGCAGAGTCGCTTTCACTCACAGCGAAACTGTCATCTTGACTCCCTCTCAATTTATTTGCTGATGTACTAGCAAAGCCGGTTGTAGTATCATCTGAATGTTGATTTCCATGCAATTTTCTCTTTTTAGCAGGATAATTAGGACGTCTTGAAGATGATCTACGCTGCTTCTTATCCCTTTTTACTTATCCAAGTTCTGAAAAAACAACGCTGTTCCCACGACGAAATCTCAAATAATACTGGTCGTTTCACAAAACCGTTACTTAAAATCATGAAAAGGGACGTCTCTACTGTATTAATGTAAGAATAGACGCAGGTATAAACACGGAATAGTTGCTCGAATGTTTCATCCGTATACCTGTTCCGAAACTCGAGCGCGCGCAGTTTGAGCCTCTCTTTTAGAGCGTTATAACTGGCCAACAAGGCAGGAATTACCGAAATCGACTGTAGGATATCAATTTATGGGTAAAAACTACCGAAAAATGTCAAAAAAATTCGAATTTTTCAACCCTGTCGCATTGCAATGTCCCCTTAAACGAATTATTTCAAAAATTCCACAAATTATAATTCCCTTACCTCAAGTGTGCATTTGCAAAATAGGTGGTCATTAATTGGATGCTGATGGTCGAGATTAAATTACAAAAAAACTACAAAATATATTCAGACTAGGTAAACTGCTACTTATTGATTAGCTAAAATACTCAATAATGTCTTCTTTTGTTCTTAGTCACGAGTTCCAGACATTTGAAAAAGTGATCAAAAATTTTGTGTCTGTTTTCTCTTCTATGAACTAATGGCACTTTTAATGCAAATTTTGAGGCCATCGATGTTTTCTTTTATTATTTGACATGAATGATTAGCAATGTCTCTTGTTAAACCTCAGAGTGAACAGTCATAAAAATTCCTCCACCTGCCTTTGTCTTTGCATCCAAGGCAATGATATTCAAGTCAAAGACACGTGATATGGCATCCATGTTTTCGATTGGCTCGGGCGCCATTTTGCGTAAACCAAAATTTTCGTTTCATTGAATTTCGGTTGATCTGATGGAAACATTTGTCCAAGATTTGGTTCTTATAAATTTCACCAGTAATTATTTTGGAAATATGAGCCCACTATGCCACTTGTAGCTGATGACACACCAAACAGTTATCCTTTGAATGTAAGAGGCGTGCGATCATTATTTCCGTTTTTTCGGTTTCCCATAACCGGTAGTTGTGAATGTTGGCATAGCCTTCCAATTCATGAAGACACTCATCTGAGAACTATACCTTTTGAAAATCGATTTCTTTTGATTCGATCATTTGTTTCAAAGTTTTCGCAAAATTATGTCTCTAGCGCTTAATTGTTGATGCACTTGAATTTTGTAAGCGAAAAGATTTAAATCTTCTTTCATAATCTTTTGAAGATGTTCTCCTAATTCCAGTGCTTTCAAAGTGTTTCTCTGCGATATAGATACGAATTCTTAGGATTGTTTCGATATTTTCTTCACTGATATTGGTCGCACGGCTCTTCCTTCTCTATCATCTTGGACACTGCCGATGGTCAACCATTTTTGGGTCAATCTATAAAATTTATTAAAATTTTTCATTCATTAAGTCATATTAAAAATTGAAAAACGTTCAACAAGAAAAGCATGTATATTGTAAATACCTTTTCACTATCCATCGATTTAATGTTGACTTCCGGTCTGCCTCTTGTTTCCATTTCTGATGGTTTCATTCGCATCCTCCCCACAGCTGTACCAGTATTCGATAATTTGTATTCTTTCGGGAATCGTATACATCGTAGATGCCAATGCCAGTTTGAAATTGATTCCACGTGGGTATTGTCGGGCAAACTGTAAACAACAACTTACGTGATTTTCGTAAGGTTTGCTCAAATAGTTTAGAGATGGCGCCCATTAAATCACTTACATCTAATTAATAGTCACCTTACAAGTTATGGAGAGTTAACAATGAAAGAACCAATTCACAATAGTCTGAAACAATTTGATGTCTTCAATATCTTATTATCTTTTTTAGGGTTGCTTTATTTAAACCTTTGCTTATGATATGGCGTTGTTCTTCGTTGAAGTAAGTAATTTCGGGTACGTCATGTTAAAATATTTGCTCTCTAAGTAGATGGAATAAAACTTAAATTTTTGAACTTTTGTTTTGTGTTTTGAATATTCTATTTCCAGATAGTTGGTAATAAAACCACGATTTATTCTAGTCTATGTTTTCTCAAATTTTCAGTGCGCGATATACTTAGTTGTGTTATAAATGCAAGATAACTGTACAAAACCGGTAATTATAACGGCTCTTTATAGCAATGGAGAAAACCACCGCCTTAGACCTTAATTCTATTTTCATACTTTCCTCTTGACTCAATCAAACATATCTTTCTTGAAGTAGTTTTAGAGACCACAACTTATTCAAAGGACAAAATTGTCCTCTTTGTGTTCTGAAGTATTATTTTATTCGTAATTATTTTAACACGTGACCGTTTCTTATAATCTCATTTACACAGGTCTTTCTAAAATACATTCCTTTCTTAAATAAATTATTTTACAAAACTTTATCATGTTATTATTGGCAAATTTATCTATAAAATCAACAAACTATTAAGCTGAAGTAATTTTAGTTGAAAGACCCGATAGTCTAGCGCGGATATTAAAATGGGCCGTTCAAAACCCAAATCAATTATTTCACGACACGAACGGATCCCCCACGGTGCATAGTTAAGGAACTAAGCCGGGCAAATTTGAAAAACAAATATATATATTCAAACCGGCCGGAGCAAAAGCAGGGAAATTAAAACAATACTCCGCCGAACAAGAAATTGGTGACCTTTTAGAGCGCGCATTTGAAATTCAAATTTAATACGTCACTACCTCTGACAACTTGGCTTTGCAACAAGCAAACAATGTGTTTTCGAGCACTCCCCTGCGAGAAGTATGGAAGTTTGCGCACATCTTGAGCACTATTTGTTTTCCCCGTGTATTGGGCGTGTTTGCTTGACCATTAGACGCCGTTAAAGGGTTCGGGATTAGGCTGAAGAATTCACATGTACCGTTAGATATTTACTCAAGTTATTCATATGTAAGGCACTTGGAAAGAGATTCATTCAGTCCTCTTTACGTTGTCACTGCAATAATCACGCACACAAAAAATTTGTACAATGAATGTTTGGACACCTTGGAGAGTCCCTTTCGTGTTTTTTGCATGCTTCCATTGTGTGAAAAGTGAACTTTTTGATTATACCGATTTTAAAGATCCCTTTCAAATACTTTGGAATACAAGAAGTAAGAAAATAGAATGTTTAGATTGTTGTGATTGTTAATTCATTTTTAAGATCGAGTATATCGAGAGGCAAACAGTCCATGCACAGGAAGCATAGGAAACATACCCATGGAGGGAGTCTGCAAAAGCTTCTCCGAATGTCAGCTCACTAAAGGAATTTTTTCAGGTTCATGCGGCCTCTTATCTACTTGCTGCATTTGTAAGTTAAATAATTAAAGCCTCCCTGAAAACTGACTCATTTTTTTGAGCAGATATAGGGGATTGTGACAGCAAATAGTTCGCTAGAATATCGTACTTTACAAGCTTTGGCACTTTAAATAAGGAAAGTTACATCTACCAAGTTCAGTTAAATAACAGAAATATTTGTTAATTGGATCCATTAATTTATTTAAGTCTAATAAAATAATCCAGAGTTCTTGTATTGCAGCCTAGACTTTTTAGATATAGTTTTAGCTCCCCCCGCGCAATCGGATCCATTTAACGGCACATGTAGGGACGAAAAATTCTTTGTGGACGGCTACTCAGATCTTCCTTAAATCTGCGGGAAGAACACTGACCAACACAGTTAGTTGTTCATTATTTAATCAGCCTACAACTATAATATTGCAATTAAAAGTGTACATACCTGTAAATGGAAATAACACGACACCTGTGAAGCTACACATCGATCTTCTGGCAGAGCCTCCAGCAAGACGAGGGTGGACCATTAAAATTACGCAACTGCACTGCCCTGGAACAAGCGCATTTCCTAACAGGACCCAGATTACAGCTAAGCGAGAGATTTTCAGTTGCTGAGTAAAACGAGCCACTTATTGCTAATAACAGTTGCAAAATAAGTGAAATTTCAGCTCCTCCTAACTGCTTGTAGTATTATACTGAGCGAAAAGGAGCCTTCAAAAGCTTTGGATTTGACAACGTGAACCAATCGTACGCAATTTGTTTAAAAAAAACGGAGCTTGT
The DNA here is from genome assembly GCA_036346155.1 of Sinelater perroti. Taxonomy (NCBI): domain Eukaryota; kingdom Metazoa; phylum Arthropoda; class Insecta; order Coleoptera; family Elateridae; genus Sinelater; species Sinelater perroti. Next base: position 12,078,241 of record JARFIY010000359.1, on the reverse strand, counting down.
AGCATACGGTATGTTTTTAGTTCTGTAAAACTCTAATTAATTATGCTTTTTTCAGATATAGCGCGGACTATTTTAAGGTAGGAAAAAATCTCACGTCTCCAACAGCTCCAGCCGACTTCTTGTACGTACCAGCTCTTCTAAAGACTGATACTTTGACTGGTGAAAGAATGAGCGGCCAGCAAGCAGCAAATACATATTTTACATGTAGGAAAGACTGATAGGCAGGTTTATTACTGTTTAATCGTCTAACTTTACAGCTGTTACTCCTGGCCCGCTGTATGTGTACTTCTTATCAGATGCAACTCCCGATACTGCTAATGATGTGGGGTTTAACATAAAATACGAACTTGCGACGCTATGCCCGTAAACCGTTGGTTATTAAACAGATCAATAAATTAAAGGCAGCACTAAATTTCATTTGTATTGCAGCAGATAAAATTGTTTTGCGTATTTCTGTCTGTGTATGAGTTGCTGTCTTTGTATGCTAGTTACGTGTAACAGCATTTTAAATAAACAAAATTTTATAAAATGTTAATATTGTTTTATAGCAAATTGTACGCATATTACAAATAAAATAAAATCTAGTCATAATTTGTAAAGTAATTCATTATTCATAATCCAATGTATCGTTGTTATGAAATCTACTAAAATTCATCGTAAAATAAATACAGTTTATGATTTACACTGTCTTAAACATGAACAATTAAAGTTGGGTAAAACAAACTTGCAAGAAAGTATTTTTGAACCAGGGTGGAAGAAAATTCGATCAGCAGCCATATAGCCTAGATTTGTACTGTTCTTTCCTCTACATAAAAACACAGTAAGTACTGATAGAGTCAATACAGCTCAGTTAGCCAAGGCATTAGATTGTGGTGTCCTATACTACTCGAATTTCGCTGAGAGCGTAAGTACTTTACAGCATCTTCTAAGCTTGATTTTATAGAAAGGAAACTGAAAGATATTGCATTATAACAAAAAAGCCGCTCAAGAACAACGCGAAACAATATCTTTGAATAAAAGTAATTTCTGCAAATTGCAAAAGCCTGTTTCCTCAAAAGTGTTTTCGAAGAGCTTTAAGTTTATGTTAAGAGGTAGTTCGGTTCGTGTATCCAAATGGAGTGGACGTGTTGAACTGGTTACATCTTCGCCGTCCGAGCGTAATTCAAGTACAGCAAAAAGAAATATACGAAGGCCGTAAAGCCCATGCATATAGCTGGAGCAAAAACGGGGTTGTGGGGTTGGTGCTCCGTGTTTTGAGCCATCGAGTGCCAGCTGATAAACGCGTAATTTGAGGCCAACGTAATAACATTTGAAATAAATAGTATACTTCATAGCTCCACAAACTATAGTGACAATAATAAGAAATACATATAGTGGCCAAATGGTTCTACTTAATTTCAATAGCACGCCTTATATGCAGTCAGGTCTAATAATATATATATATATATATATATATATATATATATATATATATATATATATATATATATATATATATATATATATATATATATATACAACATGCATAATATGTATCTACAGGCAATGTGTCTTATATCTAGCAGATAATATAACAATCGAAACACTATCATTTAACTTTTTAATAATTTAAGAGGAAAACCATAAAGAAACTAAAGAGGCCTCTAATATATGTTCCACTAAGCTAAGACCATAATGGTAAATGGACTAGAAGTGACAAGAAAAAGACCATAGCATGTGCAAAGCCATCCAGCTAATGTTTTCTAATAACACGGTATACCAGGTGTATCGGAAAGTCTTTATCAGTTTTTTCCAATAGGTGTCGCTAGGCTTAATATACAATATTATGATTTGACACGTGTTCATTTTATTCTACAGACATCAAGCTTCAACGTCGTACGTTATATTTTGTGAAAGTATCACCGTCATATATTTATACCTCTTCAAAAATGTCAAGTTATGTGCCTGAAAATGTGCATTTGCGGAATGCATTACTTTTTTTATTTAATCAAAAGAAAAAAGCCGCTGAAAGTCATCGTTTGCTAGTTGAAACATATGGTGAGCATGCTCCAACCATAAAAACATGTGAGGCGTGGTTTCGACAATTCAAAAGTAATTTCGATGTGCAAGACAAAGAACGTTCTGGCAGACCGAAAAAGTTTGAAGATGCAAAACTGCAGGAGTTATTGGATGAAGACTCAACACAAACTCAAAAACAATTGGCAGAAGCGTTAAATGTGGCCCAAGAAACTATTAGCGACCGATTACAATCGATGGGAAAAATCCAAAAGATGGGAAGATGGGTGCCACATCAATTGAATCAAAAAATCGTCTGTGAAATGCTTCAAAGATTTGATCGAAAGTAATTTCTGCATCGAATAATGACGGGTGATGAAAAGTGGATTTATTTCGAAAACCCTAAGCACAAAAAACTATGGTTATCACCTAGAGAAGCTGGCTGATCAACCGCCAGACCGAATCGCTTTGGCAGGAAAACGATGCTCTGTGTTTGGTGAGACCAGAGTGGCGTGGTGTATTATGAACCGTTGAAATCTGGTGAAACAGTTAATAGTGATCGCTACCGACAACAAATGATCAACTTGAACTATGCATTGATCGAAAAACGTCCATAATGAGCCCGAATACACGGTAAAGTGATTTTACAGCACAATAACGCGCCGCCTTATACAGTAAAACCGGTCAAGGAAGCACTGAAAGCGCTTGGGTGGGAAATATTATTGCACCTGCGGTACTCTCCAGACCTTGCCCCGTCCGAATATCACCTTTTCGCATGAATGGGCTCTGCATTAGCAGAGCAGCACTTCGCCAATTTCGAAGAAGTTAAAAAATGAATCGACGAATGGTTTCGCTCAAAGAAAAAACGATTTTTTTTGGAATTGGATTCATAAATTGCCTGAAAGATGGGCAAGATGTGCAGAATTAAATGGTCAATATTTTGAATAAATAAATTTTTCCATTATATCGAAAACTATGCATTTTTCCCAAAAAAAAACAAAACGGTAAGGACTTTCCGGTACACCTGGTAGATGATAACGAACACAGCCTAGAAAACAAAAATACTTTAATTCCTGTTGACTACAGTTTGTCTTAGTAGTTACTCATTCATAAAGTTCTACTTTGAGATTTATTTTCTATTCTTCTAGAGAGTGTCAGCTATTAAGCGGAGATAGGAACGTTCTAGAGCGACAGTATTCCTAATATGAAATTGGTTCTAGATGGTCAAATTAAAAGGAAATGAATGATAGATTTTGCGCAATTAAAAACATTTACATGATGGCCCCAAAAAAGGTAAGAGTAAAAAATTTCGATATTAATCTCTTCTTAAATTCAGAGTATATATTTACCAAAACTATAGTAAATAGCGCTGTGTGTCCACGCGGTTGCGGTTGACACTTGGTTGCGCTGCAAGCGAGACCCGGATTCAATTCCAGGCTCAGATGCCTAATGGGTGGTTTACTAAGTTACTAAAAATAATTGAGTACTTGCGTTCACTTCGAACAAAGTGATAATAATGGAATAGTTTAAGGTGTGGTGCTTGCCACATTGCCCCGTACTAGTGTGTGACGACCAGGCAGTAAGGCACTAAGTACTACAAGTTCCCTAATCCTTTTTACACTGTAAATTTTTCATTGCTTACATTACCTCGTTCCTCTTCACTCTGTCGTTGTTTGAAATCCACCAACAGTGTAGTCTGCATGACAAGAAAATCACCGTCGTCATTTAGTAAGAAGGCACCGCAGTACCATCTATGTTAATTCGTTGGAATTTTCATTTCGCACTTATTTAGGCAGTAGACGGTTTTCCGGCTCATTGTGTTGTTAGTATCGGTGAATTTTTTATCTTTACACTAAATACAAAATTTCTGAAGTGATAACAAGGCAGTGTCTTTAGTGAATCATGTGAAGAGAACGAAACTAGGTGTAAAGAGTTTTCCAATAAGAATGAGAAGATTTTGAAATAAAATGAGAATCTTGCTTAAAATGTTATAACTGCCACCAGTTGTCATTTGTGTTTAGTATACTCTGACAATTGATCATGGCTAAATATACGCTTCACGAAAGTTTGGTTTTAGCCCAAAATTTTATAAAAATAGACATTTTTTTGCACACACTCAATGTGCTCTTCGCGAAACCTGTGATTTACATAATCGTCCTTCTGTGTTTGCTATTCGTCGAATCGTTGAAAAATTTAAAAAGGATTTTACTCTTTAACAAAACGTGGAAATGTAAGAAATGTAGAGAACATTGCTGCTGTAAGAGATAAGGTTACAGAAACTCCAAATTTATCAATTTCTCGTCGTGCTAAGAATTAGAGTTGAGAAGAACGACAACTTGGCGTATTTTGCGAAAAGATTTGATTTACAACCATATACAATTATGTTCATCTAAGAACTGAAGCCACTAGACTATCGTAAGCGCCCTGACTTTGCTGCTTGAACTTTATTGTTAACCGGAAACAGATCATGATTTTGGGCAAAAGATTATCTTCTCCGATGAAGCTTATTTCTGGTTAAGTAGATATGTTAACAAATAAAATTGCCGTTTTTGGTGTAAAACAACCCACAAGAGATTAACAAAAAGCCCTTGCATCCTCAAAAGTCACTATATGGTATGGTAACATCATCGGACTATTTTTGTCCAAAACGGGATAGGGGATGCAGTTACAATGAGTGATGAGCGGTACCGATTGATGTTAACAGCTTTTTGTGATGAAATTGTTTTGGAGGACATGTGGTTTCAATAAGATGTCACACTGATAATGCCACTATTGACGTATTGCAAGAAAAGTTTGGTGAAAAAATAATTTCTAGAAATGCTAGTTAGTTTGCCTTCAAAAATTTTAACTCCTTTAGATTACTTTTTGTGGGGTTATTTAAAATTTATAGATTATGCAAACAAGCAATGAACCCTTGATGCACTAAGATTGATTATCGAATGCTGCATTCGTGACATTAGATCTAAGTTATTGCACATAGTCATCGAAAATTGGGTTAATCGAAAATTTGCTCGTCTGCACAAAGTCAAGGTGCATACTTATATAATATGTTATTCAAAACATTATGTTTACATTATGAAAAGTTTAATTTTATCTGAAATAGTTTTTATTTTATTTTAAAATCATATCGTTCTTACTGGAAACCCCTTTATAAAGCGGCTGAAAAATATATACGGAAGTAGGAGGCATTTGTTAAGAAGTGGATAAAGCGATATTTAGAGGTTGCGAATGTAAACGATCTGCCCGAAAAAGAAATAGTCCACGTCAAAACAACGAAGTTAGATAAAACTATCTTGCGCCAGGCCACAAAAAAGAAATTCAGGTTTCTCTAAATACGAATTGAAGTCGTTTTCGCAAAAAAAGTTTCTTTTGGATCAACTTTAAAGAAACCTTTATTCTTAGAAAAACGCGTGGAAAAGCGACTGGCTTGGGCAAAGAAAAATTTGGATCGAGATTGATGAGATTGATGAGTCTTCTTTATGGGCATGGTCCCCTTTATAGAAAGCATAGTCAGTACATGTTTGGGGATGTTTCCGTAAATGCGGTTTTGGTTGCTCTTTCTGTTTAGCAGAAACTCTAAATGCCGAGAAAATGTGCACCATCTATCAGAAATGCTTGCTGAAGTATATTAAAAGGTCTTAGCTCTAACAAAGCAAGTTGGGTTTTGAAGAATACAGTGACCCTAAACATCGCATCAAACTGGGCAGTGCGTGGAAACAACAACATAATGTCACTACGATGGAATGTTCGGCCGATAATGACTGCGAGTGTTAATCCAATTAAAAATGTATAGTCATATATAAAAATGCAGATCAAAGAAATGTCATTGTATACAATGAAGCAACTGGCATTTCAAGTTAAGAAGATATAGCAGTATTTTCCAAATGATTATGCAAGAAACCTCGTTGAAAACATAAAAAAATGTGAAGTTATCAGTAGCGGAGGTGATTGAACCCACCAGATATTAGCTGATAATGTATACTTCAATAAAAGAAAAATAAATGATCTACATTTTTATTTTGGAAAGATTACTAAGGGCACTTTATTATTGAACAGAATATATATACACTACACCGTTCTTTTTTAATGTTTCCTGGATCTGTTTTAATACGCAACTGTAATTTATCCATTCTGAAGCCCAATTGAACCGTTTCAATTTTGTTGAGAAATTCTTTTTGTACTCGATTGGCTATTAAGTTTATTGAAATTTTGTATACCACATTTATCTATTTAAATATTGTTACAAATTCAACCTTGTCCTTACTTTACACAAGATACCTATCACATTAACATACGATTGTAATTGTCATGTCTTAAAGAGAATTAATTACATTATGTTTCTTGTCAATTTTGGTTATTTACTAATGGAGTGGGGTGACAACGAAAACCATGTTGCTATAATAGCATTACACGAGTGCGGAATTTATAAAAGACACAGCATGCCCTCGATATTAGCTGTATCGGGCTATAAAATTGTTTAATGAACTGGAGGTGTCGAGGATCGTTCAAGATCTAGAAGAGCACGTTTAATTCGGACTGTTCAGGCAGTTAAATCCGTAAGTGCCTATATTAAACAAAATCTTCTTCATAAGTAGACCAAGACCAAGACTTAGGACTAGCTGCTTGCAAAAGACATACGAGACATATGCTGACAGATGCTTTAAAGAAACATATGACAGGAAAAACAAAGAGGTTGTTGACTGAGTACGCGCATAGTGGCCACAGAAAAAAATTTGTTTGAGGATAAAAAAATTTACAATAGAGGAATCTTTTAACAAAATGACAATATATGTGATAGGTCATCCAAAGAGCATTTCAGCTAGTACTAAGAGTTCAGCTGTAATGGTGGTTTGGTGACAAGTGTGTTATAATGGAGTAATTGACATTCTTTTTTGTGAAAAGGAAGTCAAAACTTCGGCTTCCGTGTATATACAGAATATTTTGGAAGTTGCAGTAAAACTCGTAAGTCAAGCGCTTTTTCCAAGTGAGCATTGGATCTTTCAGCAAACCTTTGCACCTGCCCACACGGTCAACTAAAACTTGGCTAAGCAACCATGTGCCTCATTTCATAACAGTGGAGGATTGACCTTCTGATAGCTCAGATCGCAATCCATTAGATTACAAATTATTAGAAAACAACGGTTAACCAAAATTTGGCTCCCCATGTTTATAGTGGAAGTTAAACAAAAAGATAACAACAAAGAGATTCACAAAATCAAACTATTTATGAACACAAGCATAACTGTCGAACAATCCCGCAATGTGTCAAATGTCAAAGATTTGACCACACCAAAAACTACTGCCAGCAAATGGATCGCTGGATTTCAGTCTACTAAAGAATTCCCAAGAAATACTAAAGATGATCAGGTTAAATGCGTGAACTGTGGCGGAGACCATTCCGCTAATTATCGAGGATGTATAATACACAAGCAACTACAAGAAAAACTCTTTCCACAATCAACCCAAACATATCGAAATCCTGAGGTTTCTTATGCAGAACAAGTAAGACGAAACAAACAACCTACATAAAACTCGAACACCAATATAATTCCACAACCATAAGTTGTATCTCAAAATCAACAGTCAAATGATATGGAGGAACTAAAATTCATGATGAAGAGCTTAATCACGCAAATGGGGACTATCATGACATAATGGCTAAATTCTTAAGGTTTGATCAAACTATCCCTTAAATATAACCAAATTGATATACTCCTTATAACTGAACTCCACTTCAACAGCAAAAGCTACATCAGATTTCCCAACTACCTGTATTTATAACACAAACCACCCTGATGGAAGCTACTCATGGTGGAGCAGGGGTTATAATAAAATCGAACATAAAATATCATGAGCTAGATAAATATAAAAAAACCATTTACAAGCTAGTACTATCCAAGATAAAGACAAAACAACAACTATAAAGATCTTCGCTGTTTATAAGCCTCTAAAACACTCAACAAAAAGAAAATTACTCTCGTTTCTTCAAAAGTCTAGAAAATAGATTTATCGCAGCCAACGATTTTAACGCAAAACATCAAGACTGGGGCTCTCGCATCATAAGAACTGATGGGTGTAAATTACCAACAGCTATACAAGCAAATAATCTACATTGCTTATCGTTTGGGAAACTGACCTATTGGTTTATATTGTTTAGAACTAGCTGCTTACCGTTCATCCCTTATAATCACATTCTATTCAGAATAAACTTAAAAATACCATTAAAAACCAAATACGATATAGAAAAGGCTACAATAGAATTAACTAAAATAATCCAACAAGCGGCAACAAGCTACACCCACCAAGACAAATCTCAACGTCAACAGCTGCCCCTTAATATTAAAATAAAAAAATAATCAAAAAATACGTCTAAGAAAACGCTGGCAAATCACCCGATCAGAAGCAGATAAACGAGCACTGAATCAGACCTCAAAACAACTAACGAAATTTCTACTGCAATATAAAAACCAAGGCATCCAACATTACCTAGCCAATTTCACAGCTACTAAAACCTCTGACTATCCGCTCTGGAAAGTGGTTAAAAAAATTAAAAGACATGCACAAATCACCTATTATAAAATCAAATGGACTATGGGCCTGCAGCAGTAAAGAGAAAGCACGTAGTGAATGTGTTCAAACCCTTACCCAGCAAGTGTCCTAAAGAAGATGCTAAAATAATTGACTATTTTCAAATGAGCTTACCCATCAACCAATTTAAGATTTTGGAAGTACAAAAAGTAATCAGTAAAGAAACTAATCACAAAAAAACACCAGGCTTCGACCTTATCACTGAAAAAATCCTCCAACAGCTAACTGAAATTGCAATTCGAGCAATCGCTCAAACATGTCAATTCAATCTGGGACTTCGTCTGACTTGGGAAACCCACATATTCAACCAACGCAAACCGCGTAGGCTACAATACAGAAAAAATTACTGGATGATTAGAAGAAAGTCTGCACTGTCACTAGAAAACAAATTACTGCTCCTATAAAGTAACGTTAAAACATATTTGGACGTATGGTCTCTCCCTATGGGGAACCGCTAGCATCTCCAACCTGTCTATCATCGAGATATTCTAAAATAAAGTGCTACGTGCTTTAGTCAGTGCCACGTGGTATGTACCAAATAAAGTGATCTTAAGTGATTTGTGTATGCCTACTATAAAAAGAGAAATAGAAAGAACCACCCAAAGATACGAAGACAGGCTATCAGTACATTGCAATCAGCTAGGACCTTGATAATAAAAATGCTTAAAACGATTTAAACCTAATAAATTTCCAACGCGTTTTAATTAGTAATTTTAATTTAAGCTAACATTAATTCTGAGAATTAATTTAAGTTTTCCTTCTTCCTTTCATATTTATGTTAAAACGTTCACTTGTATTGTAGACTAGCGAAATTTATAATAGGGTGCCTTATTGTAGTCCTACATGTTCATAAGCAATTGGCAGTATTAACTGTTTCTAGCACTTATTGTACCACACTAAATACTTAACATATTGTTCCTTGTAAATAGAACAGATTGTATATTAAAGGAGGAAAACAGAAAGAAAACTATAATCAAAAGCGATAAATCGTTAATGGCATTGACTTATTTTACTTGTTAGCAATTTTGGAAAAAAACTGATTTTTATTATTAAATAAATAAAATAATAACATTTAAGTTTATATTTAATTATTTTAAATAAAATGACTCTAGAATACGAAATGTTTACAATCTATATAAATTGATCTTACAAATTATGAAAAGATTCTAGTGATGTTTCCAGTTAGTTACAATTGCGACTAAAACACTCATCTTTGCGCAGTTATCAGTAGAGATTGGAATATATGCAAAATGCATATTTTTGTATGCATGCACATTATGACAGTTTTTTTTAATAAATGCATATGCAAAATGTTATTTTGCACATTTAATGGCATTTATATTATTATTTTATTAATTTTCTTCATTTTTTTTATAAAAAATAGTTAAAATCCCTATTCTGCGTTCTTAATCGGTTTTATTTTCAGTAAATACCTGAGAAGGACAGTCGAAATACCTTTATAATAGCTTCCAAGAAGATTCATTCGATATCTATTTACACTTCACTCTATTGTTAAATGTTTAGTAATACCTTAGGGTAATCCCGGATTACTTTTCGACAAGTACAAATCTTTAAAATGCATTTCAAAGCAATTGGAGAACTCAACTTTCCAACTTATAGAAATACAAAAACTATATAACAGCTTTTATAACTATTCTGTTTGTTAGAATATATTGACCAACCCAAATGATAGTTTGATTTTATTTGACTTTGAACAATTTCTGAAGTAAGTTTCTCGATTTTAAGTGTTTTTTTCATTTTATAAAAACAGTATCTGTATAAAAATCCACAAACAAGCAGCCACCAGAAGTGTTTTATTAAAAAAATGGTGTCAAAATAATACGCACTTGAAAATTGTTGTGATCAAAGGGTAAGTTTTTATTGCTATTTGATGTTAAAATTATACTAGTAGGGTTTTTAAATTTAAAATATGTTTTATACTTATATTTTATAATATTTTTAATTTAATATATAAGAAGTTTAGCGAGCCAGCGTGGTCCCGTGGTTAAGGGGCAGGCTGCAATGCTGACGGACCCGGTTTAATTCTCAGTGCTCTCTGATGCCTGGTGGGTGGCCTACTCAGTCACTAAAAATAATTGAGTACCTGCGTTCATTCGAACAAGGGGTAATAATGACAGTCGTCTAAAGCGCGGGGCTTGCCACAACGCCCCGCAACTGAGATGGTGCGCGTCGACCGAGTAGACAAAGCGAACATATGTATGTTGAGCCTTAAGCTCACAGTTCGCGGGCTGTGCTTCCTCGAAGGGAGTTAAAGCTGTACCATTATTATACAAGAAGTTTAAATAGAAGAAGTTTTAAAGTTTCAAATAGAATAATATCTAGGAACAACACAAAAAAGGTTAATCATTCGGAAAATATAGTGTAGCAGTTGCTAATATTAAATGTCAAAAATTCTGTGCAGGAGAAACAGACGAAATTGTCCATAGAATTGTATAGTTTATTTGTAGGTTGCGATATTCTATTTTATAAACTAGATCATCCCTTATTTCAAAATTTCAATTCTAATGCTCCAATTCTTCAATATTAAAGGAAAAAATATGTCGACATTAATTATAACGACGCAATGGCTGAAATTAAAAAGCAAATTGGCCCTGGATTTGTATGGTTTTCAGTAGACGAAACAACTAAAGTTAAAGGTTGGTATATATCTAATTTTGTTGGGTCTGTTGAATGAAAATGAACCTGGTAGGGGTTATTTGGCAAGTGTAAATGCTCTAGAAAAAAAAAAACAGCTAAATTCGTTAATGAATCGTTAAGTAATTTTTATTTGTCGAATCAAATGCCAATGGATAAACTAATGTTAATGGTTACAGATGCTGCGCCTTATATGTAAAAATTTTTTCCCTAATTTAATTCATTGTACTTGTTTAGCTCACGGTTTAAATCGCGTTGCTGAAACTGTTAGACTCGAATATAATTTAGTTTCGAATTAATTAATTTTTTATTAAAACACCTCTTAGAGTTCAAGTGTATAAGGAAGAATACCCTAAACTTCCTTTACTACTGGAGTCTTAACAGATGAGTATTGGTTAAAACACGTAGATTTTATTTTGCATATTTTAAAATCAAAGATGTCGAATGTCAGTTAGTTCACATAGCTTGCAGTTAAACATTTTAAGTTTTTAGCATATCCATATTTCGAGCATCATAGCTTTCATTAAATCTAATCTTGTTTGCATCGCAACTGCACTGATAATTCTAAAAACGATTGAACTGTATTTCAAAGTTTAAGTATTATGTGAGCTCCTTTAAAATACCCTAATGAACGATGTGGAGAAGATACGAAGATCAGTTAGATACAACTAACTCCCAACTGCACAATAAACGGCAAGTATTTTATGCGTTTTCAAAATACTATATGTTTTAAACTTATATAAAGTCTTTGAAAGTTCGATCTATTAGATGCATTTAAGTACGCACTGTTACTATGATGGTTGATTGAGCTTATTTGTTAAGAGATAGGAACAATGTTTAAGTACTTGACAATTTACAGACATATTTAGTAACTATCTCGTACTCATAATAAATTAGTTAATAGATGTTTTCACTGTTTATAGAATATTCTTATACTTGTTTTTCCCAATAAAAATAATTTTATAATCTTTTGTATAAGTACCCATGTAATATAAATTAGTATTATTTAAAACACGTATTTTTATTTTGCATATTTTAACTGTTTTATAGTGCATATTTGCTTGCATTTTATATCTTTTTCCTGCATATATGTATTTCGAGCTCTAGTTATAAGTATTTGCCATTAAAATTACAAAAATAATTTAAAAAATTAAATTTCTTCTTTCTATTGTAATAGGTATTCTAAAAACATTGCTGTATTTTCCAATTTGTATTATGTGGCTCCTTTAAAATACCCTAAAACGATTTGGAGAAGATACGAAGATCATTAGATACATTCCCAACGCACAATAAACGGCAGGTATTTTATGCGTCTGCTTTCCAAAATACTATTATGCACTTATATAAAGTCTTTGAAAGTTCGAATTTGCATTTATAGATTGTACAGATGGTATTGGCTTATTTTTGAGTAGGAAAATTTGTACTAATACAGACATATTTCACTATCTGTACTCATAATCTGTTATAGATGTTTTCACTACCGTTTTTGAATTTCAGCAGTGTTTATTCACGCGTTTTGTTTTTTGAGAGTCCCTAAACGCTTAAAAATGTTTTAGTTTCAGTGTAAGTGGTCCTCCTTGCTCGTTATGTGTCATACGGTTGTTCAGCTTTTTTTGTAAGTGCGACCTTCATGAGTACGAAAGTACACTTCTATCATAATAGTAATAGGAAACATTTATCATATATGATAGCCACACTGCTATTACTGTATTGAATGTACAGAATAAGGTACATTCTTATTAATTAATTTGTTAAGCGTGGTACTTTTAAGGCAGGCGGCAAGTCACGTAAGCGCAACAATGTTACGCTCGAAGCGGCAAAAATAATACGACCTTCATGCGTTATTCAGCAAAAGTGTAATTCAGCCGATGCTTTGTCAGCGTCTTGACGGGGCAGCATAGATCAGCTATACAATTCCGACAGCATGTTTGCACCAACCACAAAGGTCGAAATATGTGTAGTAACGCGATCCGAGCATGAAAATCGACAACAAGCGTTACTAAATTGTGTTCCATTTTTTCATTTAAATAATTTGTACCGCTTACTAAGTTCTGCCGCACGATGCTGCGTCTACATTAGCTTGACGCAGTTATCGTGCCAAAACAGTACATGAATTTCTATACGCCACGCTGGATAGAATCGAACTTATTCTGAAAAACTGCATAATGAAATTAATAAATTTTAATACGCTTCATTTGTCATTGCATGTGTCTTTAGCTTGTTTGTTTTTTAAATAATTTTTATAACAATTTTTAGACCCAAGAAATGTTATAATGGATAATAATAGCGAGAAGGGTGTAACCAAACTTGCAACTACCGAAAGCTTTAATTAACACGATGGGAAAAATTGCTGTATTTGGCTGCAAATCGAACTCATGCTTTGTTTTGGTCTAAAGTATTTGTGTACCAAATTTGGTGTCAATCAGAGTTTTAATTTTTGAGTTATGATAATAACAGACACACACACAGACGGGATTGTAATCTCATTAACTACCTCTTAAGCGTTAGCACGATTTCGGTAGTTAATAATAATGGTAAGGCTCTAATGCTCCGCGTGGCAGCATGGTGAATGGAGAGGTTAAGGCTCTAATATGTTCGCACACTGTGCCTGGTCGTCGCGCACCATCTCTGATGCGAGGCGATGTGGCAAGCACTGTGCCTTACAATTAGACGACCGCTATTATTACCCATTGTTCGAAGTGAACGCAGGTACTCGATTATTTTAGTGACTGAGTAGGCCACCCGCCAGGCATAAAAGAGCTCCGGAATGAATTCGGGTCCGTCCACAGCCCGCGCCTCAACCGCGCGACCCCTCTAGCAATCTTAATGGATAATGATGTATGAATTGTATGTTGAATTTGTTTATATTCTGATATTTCCTGGCTGGAAGTGTAATATTCCCGTGCTATCTATCGGGCGCGTTCCAGGTAGCGGATAGGTAAATACTAAAAATTCTAATTAGTGCTTGACAGTTAACTATTATAAGAAAGGTCTGAAGCAGTTTAACTGCTTCAAATGGGAGAGAGAAGTGGTCATGACTGAGGATTTAAAACCGCAACATAGTTTAGTTGAAAACAATTCCGCGGACCAGTTGGAAAACCTAGGGATCAATCTGTATACATATTTGGCCTGGATCTAGATAGATGAGAGTCGATAAATATTCCTTGCAATATTCCAGACAAATATTCTAGATAAGCTGAACCCAATCCAATTGTGCGGTTCGTACCGTGGAATGAATGACTAAGGGTATACAGTGCTGCTAACGGAGTGTCCGGGTTACCAGGCGATCTCTCAGAGTAGTAAGTCTTACACATTATATCTCCCGTACTCTCGAAAACAGTATAAATAAAGTAAAAGTACATAGAGATCAAACATAATATCTGAGGAGGCTTCTGGTTCAGAAACAAATTTTACTGTCTTCGAGGCTATGGATATCAAGTCATTAACTTGCAGCCCGTGACGAACCCAGACGTATCAGAGGAGAAAAGAGACCTCTGATGATAAGCAGTAGCTGGAAGAAGGACGGAAAAAAGACTGCCTAGGGACCAGCGAAGTAAGCTTGCCAAAGCTAAAAAGATTTCGCCAGGAACATGGACCGATAAGAAGCCTCAAAAGAAAGACGTCTAGAAGAGCAAAACAGAGGAGAAAAAAGCGTTAAAAAGGCAGATTATACTGCAAAACTCCGCCACAAACAACAAAAACCTCAGAAGGACCTAAGTATAAACTGGCCCATATAGTGAGGCGGCTAGTGGATTTAAGAGGGCAGTAATTGTTATACGTTATTCTAAGACAATTGTAAACCAATAACAAGCCAACTTCGCCCAAGAAAAAGTTATTGAGGCAATACACGATAGTCTTACTGGGAGCAGCAGTCCGTTGCAATTTAAATAGAACAAAGTTTAGCGGAAGAGTCTTGTGGATGCCTGCGTTAATGCAGATACTAAAGACTAACCTAACAGGTTGAGTTCAAGGACCTCCTAAAGACACCCATGGCGCTGGTCTTCTTACCTAGAAGTAAAGTAGAGCAGCAGGAGGAGCCTTAGAGATTTCAATTTTAAAGATTATTATAAGCGGGACAAAGTTATCTTCAGAGCCTCGAAGGGTCTTGGTAGAAGATATAGCGATCCGAGCGAACCTACCATATAGTAAGGCAAGCTTCTGCTATCGTTATTACCTTTCAGGGAATCTTTGGCGTGGCCCTCATTCAAAAATCCTGAGTAATCAGGGACAAAATTAGAGGTCTATGGAGAATAGGAGAACTGATCTACAATAGATTCTCAGAGATCTTTAGGACCTGCATTATAATCCAAAAAGGTTTCAAAATACAGTCTTTAATTTCTTTGCGTTCTAGAACATTCATTGTTTAATCTATTAGGGATACAAATAGTAACCTTCGTTGAGCATACAGTCTATCCACCTTCAGCTTTTTCTTCAAGTTGTTTACTTCTCAACACTGTAATGATTAAATCTAGGGATGTATTATCATATGCTCTACAAACTGAAGAACTATTAGACCAAAGCAGGAATCAGTTACAAATTATAATAGGTCTCCTCACAGTATATTGTTTCCTTAGAGGATACCTTAACAAATAGGGTTATACAATAGAGACCTGAGCTGCAAGAAATACGACAAGGATAAGCCATCCACATCTCATGCGAGTGTGAGACTTTAGTTCAAAGGAAGCAAGCTATTTATGGAAAACCAATAATGAAAACAGCAATTATTTAGTAAGGGATTTGTACAAAAAGGTATAAAGAACAAATATAATCCGTGAGATTGCAGTGCTACCGAAGACAGAAGTCAAACGGTCTTCAACAAAAAAGGGTAATATTCCTAGATTTTCTTCTAGCTTCTTAAGTTTAACATTTTTTTGTTTAAATATTAGAATTTTTAGGTCGAGTATCGTCACTATAAGTTTCACATGTCAGAATATTGTTCTTTTGCTATTCTAGTATAGTTTTATGTTTTGCACATGTTAATATCTACCCGTTTGTGCCATAACTTTGTTTCTATTATCTTCTCGTATTATTTTCTTTTATAACGCATTGTTCTTTTATTGCGTGGGTTTGTTTTATTTCCTAGATATATGCCTGGAAATGAACTATGACAGTTTTTATAATCTATTATCTTTTGCTTGTGTTCTTCTTTTTTCTTACCATTTCTAACAATTTTATTATACAATTTGTTCGTGTATTCCGAATAGAATATTTCTACGGAATCTTTGGCTTCTGCATGACCGTAAAGTAATTCATTGGGTTTGTATTTTGTCACGGGGTGTATAGTACGATTGTAAATGAATACAGCTTTCTTTAAAGGGTTAGTAATTCGTATTTTTTTAGAGTCAAAAATAGTTCTAATTATCTCTAGCAACGCGCCATAAACTCGTTTTATTCGTTCGTTGTTATTACGGTATGAAGAAGTAATTATATGATCTCCTACGCTATATCACTTAAACCAGTCTTATAGTAATGATACATTCAATCGATTATCTGTTACAATTTTTTTGTTATTTTATAATCAGAGAATAGCTTGATGCAAGGTTTAATGTGTATGAAATACTTGTGAATCTAGCTCTTGTCAACTCTAGCTCTTGTTCAACATTTTCACATATTGCTCAAAATCTCTACTAAAAGCTATGAGGTCCCGGTATACTAAACAAATTTTATCTAATAATCTAATAAGTCTCTCAAAATGTTATTCATTACTTTTGACAAACATGCCGTTACATTTTTTTAATTCAAATGCCAATCGTAGAAACTGATAACACATCCTATATGCTTCTTGAAGTTCAGTTTTGAGAAGTATTTCAATCCACCTAGTAAGTCTAAAATAGTACTAATAATTAGAATACAGTATTTGTTTTCGATAGTCATATGGTATAACTTTCTGAAATCTACATTTTGTGAGTAACTTTAACATGTTTGTCAAGTTTGTTAAGGACTATAAATAATGGCGACCTACAAGGTGATTCGTTTTCTTC
Source organism: Sinelater perroti (assembly GCA_036346155.1). NCBI lineage: Eukaryota > Metazoa > Arthropoda > Insecta > Coleoptera > Elateridae > Sinelater > Sinelater perroti. The sequence goes on along the minus strand of JARFIY010000359.1, from coordinate 12,061,022 downwards.
TATTATATTTTGTGGTTTTAAATTTTTAATTTAGTTTTCCTCTTTTGAGTATATGGAACGATGTTGTGAAAAGGGGTTCTTCTGTTTTTCCTGTAAAATATATCTTTATGCGTTTATACGTTCAAATGTGTTACTTTATCATCTCTTTATTAATTTTATCCACTGATTTTTTATATTCATAGTACGGTATTTTTCAATGATAGATTTCTATCATTGTCAATGTGGCTGCTATTACTTTGTTATTGATTTTTTGTTTCGGAATTAATGCAGTGCCTTTTTTATTTTTGTTCGAAATATTCCTATTCTTCTTGGTATCTCTTCTTTGAGTATCGCCACGTCTATTTTTCCAGCGACATAATGATCCAATTCGTATGGCATTTAGTTTAGCATTATTATCCCGGTTTTATAGTCTATTTTGGCTCCTAATTTCGTCAAACCTTCTGAACATAAGAGTGTTTCTAAGTAATCATAAAATTTAGAAACGAATAATTTCGAGTACTGTTCTTTTCAACAGCAGTCTACCATTATGCACTCGTCATTGTTTATTTGCGCATCTGTTGACGTTAAAATAAAGAATTTTTGTCAATATGCCGTGGAATTAATTGACGTAGAATTTATAGAGAAATCACATAATTAGTGTTTCTGTATTGATAAGAACTTTTAGGTTTGGAATTTTTATATAAATATAGATGGTAAACTACCAAACACCTTCAAGAAGACCTCAAAGATGGTTTTAGGACCCGTGACGCTTACAGGGTTGTATCCAGAAGTAGTAGGACTGTTTTTTATCCGCGCGCGCGGAGCGATGGAGGGGGGTCAGCAAAGCCGGATGTTATGGAGGGGAGCCTTGGAAACAGGTTTCGACCTGCGGCAGTCGCCTGCGTGCGTATTCAGTATTGTTTGGAAAAGTGATGGGAAATTTTCATAAATTACTTCTATTCCAGCTTGTTAATTACTAATACTATTATCTGCCAATATGTAAACGCGTATATACTGTTTTACTCCTTTCAATAAAATCTGTATGACTGATTTTCAAATTTTTAAAAAGTTTTGTTAAAATTTTTCTGTCGTCCAATTATTAACTTAACATTTCATTTAATGCGGACCAATAAATCACTAATCTCACCTTGCAGTTTGCTACAAATTAAACCAAACACATCAGTTGTCAAGGAAATGTCAATACTTTGTCTATTGTAATCCCGTATTTTTCATAATAAATATTGACTTTCCATAAGAACAAATCTAATGTAATCAATTTCTCATCAAATTTAGGCAAAACATCCCCTAATGTCCTGTGTCACAATTGCCTGCTCACTTATAACAATTTTGGAAGTTGTGAGTGGTGCAGCTTTTAAGTACTAAGGCTTATTATTTAATTTTGGAATCTGTCAACTCCTTGTAGGTCGGGATGGCTTTAATGTATTTAAACATTGTTTCAGCTTTGGGGGTGCTTTCAATGTTAATTCTTTGAAAATTTTTCAAGGAACGTTTTGATTTTGAATCCACAAGACTGCGCCAGTTATATTTATGAAATTCAAAGATCGCTTTTTTAAAATAATTCTCACTCGAGTTACGGGCTTTATTTTCACTTTTAGTTACATAACAAATTTAGACGATTACACCGCTACGTGCAATCACAATGCATTTTAGGCAAAAACATGCACTAATATCAATTAACTTTTGCTTAGTTAGAACTGACTCTGAATGCGATTGACGTTGACTTCAGTGGCGATGCTTGGGATCCTGGGACGAACGTCTAACTTGTTTCTTCTTCGGTGAGCTGCCGTGGATGATGGATGGACTTCGTGTGGTCTCCAGCGTATCATTTTAAAATTTTAGCAGTCATACTACTTTTGCATATCACCGTGTATTACTGGATGAAGCTCATCTGGGAGCAACTCTATGAGGTTGAGGTCTAGACTGGACTTTATTTTACGTTTTTGTTCCTTCTGGTTTGCTAAATAGTCCACAAACAGCATTGACGTATGATTGGATCGTTGTTTTACATCATCACGAAGATTCCTATTAATTCCGAGATAGATGGTATAGCGATTCGTTAAACATTTTTATACTATTCTAGGGAATAATGCAATCGCCTTTTAATAATTGTAAATTCACTCTAGCTTAATAGAATCTTCATTCAAGACAGATCCACCATCTGTGGCTGGTAGATTAAGAGACCTGGATTATCTTGTTTACATTTAGATCGGCGAAGATTCTATTTCCGTAGAAAATTCTGAATTTTATTAATTGATCGAAGGGTACGTTTTGCTAATGTTAATTGTCCAGGAATGATCGATCCGCTGAAGCCGTTTAGCCGCATTACTACGTAACGACGTTTTTTTTTTGTCGCGGTACGACCATGAAGGTTACTCCTGAAAAACCACTTTATTTTCACTCATTTACTTCGCCCAGTGAAATTTTCGAGCCAACAAGTTTTGTAAATTCTGCAAGTGACTAATTACTTTCATTCAAAACAACATTGTCTAAGGAGATGGTATACGGTTAAAAAAAACAAAATTTATTACAAAACTGGATAGTCACTATATAATTGAATTTTAACAAAGTGCCCATACTTCCATAAGCGGTAGTGTAGATATTCACCTGTTCAAATTTTAATATTGTTGACAGAGGATTTATTTATTTTGTGCTATAATTTTTGTCTAATACTCCTGGTTGCAATTCTTTATTGCTTATGACATTGAAAATTTGCTAATGCCCTTTGAAGAACCATTTGAAGTCTGAATAATTTGAAATTTGTGTTATAGTATCTCGAAATTTATTGTTTCCTAGTTTAAACAATTTTGTTGAATTCCTGCTTTTTAAAACTTATCTTTTTATGACGTGCATTAAATTTTATTCTTTTGGTAAAGTGTTTTGATTTCGGTTCTACATGATAATTGTTCTGAATTACAATGGTCCATCGTTACGTAATGGTAAACACATTTTCCAATTAAAAGTTCTCTTTTACAATATTCAGTATTGTTCGCCAAAGGATGAAATCTTCATAAATTACTTCTATTCCAGCTTGTTAATTACTAATACTATTATCTGCTAATATGTAAACGCGTATATACTGTTTTACCCCTTTCAATAAAATCTGTACGACTGATTTTCAAATTTTTAAAATGTTTTGTTAAATTTTTTCCATCGCCCAATTATTAACTTAACATTTCATTTAATGCGGACCAATAAATCACTAATCTCACCTTGCAGTTTGCTACAAATTAAACCAAACACATGAGTTGTCAAAGAAATGTCAATACTTTATCTATTGTAATCCCGTATTTTTCATAATAAATATCGACTTTCCATAAGAACAAATCTAATGTAATCAATTTCTCATCAAATTTAGGCAAAACATCCCCTAATGTCCTGTGTCACAATTGCCTGCTCACTTATAGAAATTTTGGAAGTTGTGAGTGGTGCAGCTTTTAAGTACTAAGGCTTATTATTTAATTTTGGAATCTGTCAACTCCTTGTAGGTCGGGATGGCTTTAATGTATTTAAACCTTGTTTCAGCTTTGGAAGTCCTTTCAATGTTAATTCTTTAAAAAATTTTCAAGGAATGTTTTGATTTTGAATCCACAAGACTGCGCCAGTTATATTTATGAAATTCAAAGATCGCTTTTTTAAAATAATTCTCACTCGAATTACGGGCTTTATTTTCACTTTTAGTTACATAACAAATTTAGACGATTACACCGCTACGTGCAATCACAATGCATTTTAGGCAAAAACATGCACTAATATCAATTAACTTTTGCTTAGTTAGAACTGACTCTGAATGCGATTGACGTTGACTTCAGTGGCGATGCTTGGGACGAACGTCTAACTTGTTTCTTCTTCGGTGAGCTGCCGTGGATGATGGATGGACTTCGTTTGGTCTCCAGCGTACCATTTTACGGAGGAATCTTGCGGCGAGCGTTCTTGTCTAGCTCTTAATCGTAGAAGCCACGGGTAATGGAAGAGCCACTGGGAGATAAACTGAGAGTTCGGTTATGGACCACTTTAGAGCTGTTCACGTGTGTCTTCGCGCAATACCCACAAACGGAGCATGTGCACAGCATAATCGGGCAGATGATGGTCTTGTAAATCGTCAGTTTGTTGAGAAGAGACAGTTGATTCCGAGATAGAGGAGAGAGTCGAGGACCAAACACAACTGTCTGATCCACGTGAGGTTTCTAGGGGAGTTTCTCATCGAGAGCCGTTTTAATCCGGCAAAAATTACATTTGCTTATATACAATTCGTTATCAAGATATTGCACATCTGTGGGCAGCTGAGTTGTTCCCAGATTAATAACAGGGATTATTCGTATCTTATCATCTGTGTCATATTACCGGTAAAAAACAGCATCATAATTCGCCTATTTAATGACGAGGGTACTTCTGCCGAATCGAGTATAAAGCTTAAAAAATGTCAATGTGTAATTTTGGATTTAGAATAAACTATAACGAACTTTGAATTTAGATTTCTTGTTCCATAAATAAAAATAATATAAAAATAAAAATAAATATTATACTCATTTACTTGGCCACTAAGGTGAAAATTACAAAAATTAAATTACCAGTTGTATGTGTTTGCATTAGGAAACTTGTTCTTGACGATCATAAGTACATACATTGTGAAGGAATTGTTTTTTCATTTCCTCATCTTGACAATTATTTAGAATGTGTATAATTTATTTTACGAATAGACCCTATAATATAAATTGACAATAGTAATCCATTATTTAACCTTACAATTTTACTAAAAAACAGTAGCAATATTTTACAAGCGAACAATTATACTGTAAACAATGTAAACTCCATGTTGCAATTTCCGCTTTAATCGCAACATTTAAGAAAATTACAAAACGCGCACAATGATTTACGTCACCGCTGATTGTAATTGAATAAGTTTTGTATCAAAGATTGTGCACGAACCTCAAAGCTCAACTTCACAGGAATTGTTTTACATTAAGCTGTCCTGCTTTTTAGAAGAAGCTTTGATCTGTGTTTTATACCGCACAGCAGTTCACTTTATTCACCTTAGCGATTTTGCTGTCATAGAGACTTGTTTCTGGCAAGTTACAGATAAGTGAGATTAAGCAAACAATCGGTTCTTACAGCAATTGGAAAAGCGAGACCTCACAATAAAATGCGGTTTATGGAGCTTTTACAACTAGTAAATTATGTATCGCCACTTTATATGCATAAATAAATATCATTATATTTGTTATCGCTTAATTTACCTTTTGTTCTAAAAAATAACTTAATTTAGTCTCTATAAACAAAATAGAGCTACGTCTATGCCGGACACGCAAGTATTATCTTAGAGCGGAATTTGGCGACGAACGGATGGCTTTAATCCTGAAGACTCTTCGGAATTTTCGAAGCATGCGAGGTCGAAACAAAAAGTTTCAGACACTTCCGATGGAATTTAATTCTTAGCATATATTTAAGATTCCGCAGAAAACCAATATATGCTCAAGAGTAGGTTATATGAATTTCATGTAAGTAGTAGTTCGCTGTTGGGGTGTTCTTTTTTAGGGCAGAAAGAGTTCATCAGGGAGCGTCAGCATGAATTTTTGGCTTCTAAATGATGGTAGTAAAAATTAAATTGATTTAGATTTGCCCTAATGCAAGAGTTACATTTTTTGCATAATTTTATTCCTTTTCTATATTTTTTATAAATTCTTGTATTAATCCAAATTTTCTTAAAAGATAATTTTAATTATTATTTATTTATTCTACGTTAAATATTTTGAGTGACTGTAATATGTTTTGTGTGTTACTAAGAGACTTAATTTAGTACATTGTAGATATTATCGGCTATGAAATTATGTTGAAGATGATAAAGTACACTTTTAGAAAAAATTCAAAAAATAAAAATAATATTAAACTATCTCGTAAGTACAAAGTATACAGAAAATATATTATCCACGAAAAAAGAGAACTCGAATCTAAATCAAAAACAAAATTAACATTTTTATCAAAATGAACAAATATAATTAAAAAATAATAAGAATGACTGAACAAAAGTATACAATAATAAAGTTCTATCTATCTCTTCCTGATATGGTGTGTTGATATTTTTAAACAGTAGTTGCCATTTGACTTTCAAAGTGAGCACGTCTGCTACGTCCTGTTATCTTTGGAAGCGCCGCGTGTTGAACTATCCATTGATAACCCGCATCATACTACTTCAAATCTGTATGTACAATTTAAATCTATTACTGTAACAGAAGTATGTGTTAACTCACGTTTCCAATGAAAAACGGCTACGACCCCGGGCCTCCAGGTGCACCAGCATCTCCTGAAAATTAAAATTTTATGTTAAGTTTTCCTAATGCACAAAAATATCAATTTACCCAATAACAAAGTAATTATAATAACCAACCTAATCCACAGCCCGTATATCTCATCCATTATTAAACATACCATTATCTTTCTTTATATTCAAATCTGTATGTAATTTCAAGCATTACATAACAAATAATAATACTTTCCAATAAAAGTACAAATCCGAAGACTTCAATACGCACGTAAATGTAAATTTCATAGAAGAATCGGATGCAAATACTAACAGGCTTGACGACACGCAAGATAACTCGACAAAACCAAAATATGGTTGGCACACAATTAAAAAATGGAAAAGAAACAACGCAAATCCAGGCTTTAATCGACAACAATCCACCCCTACGAGTACAGTGCTAGTCAGGAGCAAGCACCTAGTAATCAACAAACTAAAATCGTGAAGCCACTGTCGATTTATATCCACGGAGTATACACCTGCAATAAAATAATTAACAATATTAATAAAATCCTAAAGAACAAACAATACAATGCAACAGCCTTGCCAAACAATAAAATTAAAATCAATATTAATACAACAGACTCATACAGAAAACTTGCCAAATTCCTTAAAGATAAAAATATATTTTATCACATACCGGCTAAAAGAATTGGCTATTCAAACCTTCACCATTCTGTGTCAGAAATAATAACAGAACTTGGGGCTTTGGCCGTATAGTACGTAACATTACTAATATACGTCATTGAGTGACCAAATATTACTGTTCATAATAGACCTAAAACCTAAAGAAAATAATAAGTCGATTTTCGTTATAAAACATCTAAGTAATATGATTATTACAGTTGAACTTTCCAGGAAGACAAACCATATCTCAGTGCACCTGCTGTCAAGAGTACGGCCATACGAAAGCATATTGTAGTAAACCATTTGTCTGTGTCAAATGCGGTGGTAGTCACCTAAGCCATTTATACAAAAAAAACAACACTCTAGCCGCTTGTGCTTTATGCAATGAACAACACCCGGCTAATTATAAGGGGTGCTCTGTATACCAAGAAATCCATAGAATTACAAACTCAACATTCAGAAGCACTCATAAACAAAACCAGACTATACCAGTCGGCACCAAACATAACCGAATTCCCACCACTTGCAAAACAAAATGTTAGCTTAAATTCAGAAGCCATGTACCATCCTTACTAGAGACCTTCTTTCTTGCAACCAGAAGACAGAAGACCTTCTACTCATACATCCAACGAACAGCAGACAAGCACCAATCAAATGTTCTATAACTTTTTAACGATATTTAAAGCAATGTCTTCGCAGCTTATTAGCCAAAACAGCATGGTCTTAAACATATTCTCCATTGTTATAAATAAATTAGCTTAATAATGCAAAACTCTATCCGTCTAGCACTTTGGAATGGAAATGGCAAATCAAATCACATACCTGAAATAATAACATTTTTGCAACTACAAAATATAGACGTGTTACTCGTTTCCGAAACCCATGCAACCACTACAACGGTAATTAAAATTCCGCGCTATTCTGTATATCTCTTCAACCATCTAGATGACACAGTACATGGCGGATCAGCTGTAACTATCAAAGACTCGATACTCCACCATGAACGGAACTTCTTTCAAACTGACTAAATTCAAAGCTCTAGTATAAAAGTTCAAGTCCTACCTTACCCATTAATCATATCAATAGCATATAGTTCGTCCCGACACACTATATCAACGGAAGAACACGTAGAGCTACTACAATTTCTTGATGCGAAATTCCTCATCAAAGGAGACTAGAAGGCCAAGAACGTAGCCTGGGATCAAGACTAACTAATCCAAAAGGACGTAACCTTCTCCAAGCAATATAAAATCACAATTGCAATTACCTGTCAGTCGAGAATCCACTTACTGGCCTACAGACACAAATAAAATCGCTATTCTCTGTTGTATAGCGAACACATACATCAAAGTAGAACCAAACTATGACTTGTCTTTGGACCACACCCCAATTTCAATTACCTTAAGTACCAAAGCTCTGCACCAAGAACACCAATTGTGACCATTTTAAATCACGAAATTAGTTTAATTATCCGAATTAAGGACGCTCACGACCTAAACGAAGTAACTCACTATTTAACTACAACGATACAAAACGCGGCATGACAAGCCACACCCAGTGCAACAAGCATCCACCCAGCAGATATCGATATTCCTCGTCACATACGACATCTTGTCACAGAAAAACTCAAGACACGAAGAATGTGACGGCAAACTAACAAAGATAAGACAAGACAATATATAATAAGCTCGCTCATCAATTCTAGATTGAACTATTAAAATCCGGAACGACACTTCTCAGCATTATATCACTAACTTATCACCTGTTGATCACACGATATACCATAGAAGGCAACAAAAAGATTCAAAAGACCAACAGTATCAATACCTCCAATCAAAAAGCTCGTTACATGGGCTAGATCAGACAAAGAAAAACAGATATTTACCGACTATCTCGCTATTGTGTTTTTAACACCTCAACTGGTAGGAAAACAATGATAACACCGAAATTGCAACATTTTTAATATGCCTTGCCAAATGTCCCTACTATCCCGGCAATTCTCACCACTCGAAGTAAGCCAACAAATCAAACCTACGGCCTAATCGTAGGAGACGTTTTGCAAAACCTTTCTCGAAAAGCGCTAGTACTATTCACCACCGCATACAACAGCATCCACGTCTCTGTCACTTCCCCGCCTAGTGGAAACATGCCTTAATGATTATGCTTCGAAGCCTGACACACCACACGCAACCCTCCTCCTACAGACCCATCAACCTGTTACCACTCATGTCTAAAATATTTTGAAAAGTTGCTCCTCACAAGAATCCATAAAACTGTAGACCTATGTTCATTTATCCCAAACTACCAGTTTGGCTTCCGACAGCATTATTCAACTATTCACCAAGGGCATCGAATTGTTAACATATCAATAAGGTCGGATTTTGTCTGTTTATTTTGCTAATAGATATTGATATCTTAATAAATTATAAATTCGTTTTCAGAGGTGGCTTCTACAGACATTTTATTTCGCTTAAAATTGCCTGCTTGAAGGGTTTTACCTAAAATTTGTCTGAGTTGACAATTTATAATAATATGTGCCTTTTTTCCGATATGTAACGATAATTTTTAAAAAATTGAAGACAAAATTTTTTCTCGGAATTTTAAAACAGGCTAATAGGTACATTGTCCACAAGCGAGCACGTACTTTTCTACTACCTTCTTAGGCGTGAGTCACTAATGACGGGAAAACCGATAAGCCAAAGAAGTGCTCGATCTGTTCCAAACAGAAATCTGCATGCCAAAGTCGCATTTTGCGTTCTGCCGTATTTGTGTGTGCAACTCTGTGTCAAGCAGTGCGGTTTGTTTAAGTGACTGTTGAGAATTTCTGTTTTGTCTTTATTCGCATTTCTTTGTGAAATATTTTTTGTCGAATAATGCCGAAAGTTAAAGAAAGCCGTAGTTCGTATCTGAGGCAATGGATTTCTGGAAATGATGTCTACACAACTAACGGAAAAATTATTTTTTGTAAAATCTGTAGTAAAGAAGTAAGTGTACATTTGCATTTTTTAATTCTGAATTTCACTTTCAGTATCTGAATATTCTAAAATACGCAAGCACCATATTAATTAATTAAGTAACCATTTCATTAATTCTGTTTGTTATTTCAGGTTGAATGTAAAACATTCAGGCTCGGGCGGGCATTTAAAACGAGCTAAAGCTGCAGGGACCTCGAAAAAACAAACACACGCGCTTTTGACTACTATGCAAGAAAAATCATTGGATCAGCATATATTTTCAAAACATCTTTGCATGGCGTTGGTAGCTGCCAATATTTCATGGTTATCAACCCCGTATTTCGCAATTTTTTAGCAAAATATACCTTAAAAACAATGCCGGACGAATCGACGCTTCGGAAAAATTACCTTGAACATATGTATGTTTTAATATAGAAGATGGTACTACATACAAATCATCCATCCAAGAGGAAATTGGTGAAAATCCTATTTGACTTTCGATTGATGAGAGCACGGACGCCCTTAGGCGATATGTTGTAAATTCTGTGGTTGGTGGCCTTTCCTCAAATAGCGCAAAGCCTCGTCTTATTTTATCAAAATTTTTGGTTGCTGTAAATAATGCTTCGATGCCCGTACAGTAAAAGCAGCACTAAGCAAGTAGATTTCAGAATTAGCTATACAAATTTAATTTACTCCTTCAGTTTAATTTCAATAGAAATTTTGTTGCCTTCTAAAGATCCGGACATCGTGCTGCTGGTAACAGATGCAGCCCCCTACATGGTAAAAGCAAGAAGTGTTTAAATGATTTTTTATAAAACAAAATGATATACCTAATGTGCTTAGCTCATGGCATTCATTGCGTGGCCGAAGAAATTAGAAATATTTTCCCCGATGTCAATGCTCTAATTTCAGCAATTAAGAAAGTTTTTCTAAAAGCCCCAGTAGGTGCGGTACCTTTAAAAATATGCTTCCCGAGACTTCCGTTTCTCCAGCTCCTGTCATCACTCGTTGGAGGACTTGGTTAGAAGCGGCTTTATATTACAACACGAATTTTGGAGAGATTAAAAAGGTGCACATTCAAATTATTTTTTAAGTAAATGTTAGAACTGTCTATTTAGAAACCTTAATTGTTTTTATTTTCTTCACAGGTTGTAGATCATTTGTAAGAGGAAAAGGAAGAATCAGGGTGCAAAGACATAGGCCTAATTCTGAAAGGTGCCAAAGCTGGGTTTTTTCTGATTCTGTAGTGGCTGATTTAGGCTACATTGGAGCCCATTTTAGCCATCTTCCAGGTTTAATCAAGCAATTGGAAGATCCATCTCTACCCCTCACGGAGAGCACGAAGTTAGTGAATTAAGTTCCATTGAACTTTCCTAGAGTCGAGGGACAAAAAATTTGTAAGAAAATTGTTATGCTTCTGGAAAATAACTCAGGTTTGAAAAAAATTAACATCAAATATGCCCTTGAGGGAAAGGGTTTAGGAATAATGTCACCTTGTCCCCTAATGAAGTATCCTGTTTTAAATACATTCATTTTCACAACATAAACAAATTTTGACTGATAGAAGAACGATTTTTATAGAAAATAATTTAGAGAAATACATAGTAGCGCATTCTTTTTAAATGTAAATAAAAAATAATATAAATAAAACTTCCAAAAATTGGTGATTTTTATTTCTCTGCTTCAGGATATTAATCAGATTGTTTTTGGCTAAAAAGTATGTTTTTAATTTTTTTTCCTAATTTCATATTCCATTTTGCTTACAAATACGACCTTTATTAATAACATATTATGGAGACTTTAGAGACTAAGCGCGTTTGTACAACGGTATGCGTAGACCTAAAGTCTGGCATACGGGTCTACTATATAAAATTAAAATCCATTTTCCAATATTAAAATCATATTTAATCGAAAGGACCTTCCTAGTCAAAATAAACAACACAACTTCTGAATACCATGAAAGCCCATCCGAAGTACCTCTAACACACCTACAACTGATAATACTCTATTTGCCATGTTTGCTGGTGGTACAGCTATCGTTTCAGTAAACGAAAACCCAATAACTGCAGCAGCCCATTTAAAAACTTACCTAGACATCCTACAAAACTGGTTTAATAGCGAATTACAGTCAACAGCGATAAGTCCGCGCAAATACGTTCACTAATAGTGAAACAATATCAACAACACTCCCATACCTCAGAAGATATCAACTACCTTGGATTACATCTGGACAACAAGATAACCTGGAGCACACACATCAAAGCTAAACGAAAGCAACTAGATCTTAAAATTAAGTAAATACATTGGCTTATCGGCAGACGCTGCCAACTCTCAGTTTCGAGCTACTTTGCTGCTATATAAATGTATTATTAACCCATCTGGACATACGAGATCCAACTGTGAGGATGCGCTAAAGTTTCCACACCAAAATCCTACAGCGATAAAACTCTTCATACCAACCTAAGAATTCCGTGCGTAGCCTCAGAGATCCAGAGGTTTGCCCGAATATACACAAACAACCTGTTAGGACATGGAAATCAGCTAATAAAACAGCTGAGCGTCACCAGACGATTAAAACGACATTGGCCACCAGACCTACCTGTGTAACCACTCAGAACTACCTAGTGTTTAGCCTACGGGGGAAAGGCGTTTGCTCGATCCCCTACTGACATGTCAAACTACATAAGATTTACTTATTACTCGCGTGCGAGTAGATTGTAAATAGGCGACTTCAATAAAAAAAACTTAAAGTCCCTTAGACTCCTTTTTTAAGTTAGTGAGTCGTAGAAGAATTTTAATTAATGATATTTTAATTAACACATATATATCTACTTGATAAAAGTCCTCACGCTGTATTATCCATCGACTACTTTTTCCATCACGATCTTATATTTAAAAAAATTCGGACACGATTGAGTTACTTTGTTAATAAATTCAGTAACCACGTGTGATCATTAGTATATGTAAACACTTCTCTATCTTTAAACGTTACCTTTCTAATAGTTTCGGCGTTTAGAATGACATGGTATGTCTACTAAGTGAAATGAAGATCTTAGTAGTTAACTTGCCATAATCGTTTTTCTTTGAATTTATTCCGAAAATGTTTCAGTGTTTGTAAGTAAGGAGACTAGATGTGCACTTATAAGCCTATACACTACTTCGAACTATGCAACTCGTCCAAATTAAAAATGATTTTCTACCGTATTGTATATAACCATGAACTTTGTGTTATGATTTTGTTGGCAGCAAAACTTACATATGCTAGACTTTATGTGTTTTACATAATTGGTTATTTTTCTTCCTATTAATATTCCTTCACCACTATATTCTAAGATTTCCGTTATAATACACTAGATGTATATTCATGTTGAAGGGTACTGAGAAAACACCTTCTTTTTGTCCGGATTTAATTTTAAATTTGTAAAGATCGTGGCGGAGTAAACCCATAATTAATTACATATTTTTAAATCTCCCTCTATAAAGATCTTTTAACATAACTGTACATTTTGGTGTAGCAGACCAAATTTAGTAAAAAAGTTTTGTTAAACTCTTCAGTTTTCCTAATTTAATAAGATACAGGGTTGTATCCAGAAGTAGTAGGACTGTTTTTTTCCGCGCGCGCGGAGCGATGGAGGGGAGTTTGCAAGGCCGGATGTTATGGAGGGGAGCCTTGGGAACAGGTTTCGACCTGCGGCAGTCGCCTGCGTGCGTTAGTTGAGTGTGGACCACTGTTTTAGTGACCTCCTGTTGTGACGCCTCGTCGTCAGTTGCGATGGAGCGAAATTTGGAGCAGCGGCACGCCATCAAGTTTTGCTACAAATACGACCCGGAAACAAAACGTCAGAGCGAAGAGTGGCATACCGCAAAATCACCCCGTAAAAAAAGCCAGAATGTCGAAATCGAAAGTTAAATCGGTGTTTGCATTTTTTGACCGTCGTGGCATTATCCATAAGGAGTTTATACCTCCTGGACATACTGTAAATGCAAGATTTTACGTGGAAGTGCTCACACGGCTGCGAAATCGGATCACCCGCGTGCGACCAGACCTGGTGGGGAAGTGGAAGCTCCGCCATCACAACGCGCCGTGCTACGGCACGTGGATTGTGAGGGATCTCCTGGCCAAATTAGGCGTTTCCACGTCCCCCCCTCCCTACAGCCCTTATGTGGCACCGCCGGACTTCCTGTTCCCCCGGATCAAGAGGCAGGTCAAGGGGCATCGTTTCGACTCGGTGGAAGCAGTCCAGACGGCAACGACGAGGGCGCTGAACAGCATACCGGAGGACGACTTCCAGAAGGCCTTCGAGACCTGGAAGGCTCGCTACCAGAAGTGTGTGTATGCCCAAGGGGCATATTTTGAAGAGTATTAAGTTGATGTACCAAAATGTTCAATAAAGTTTTTTTAAAAAATCAGTTCTACTACTTTTGGATACCACCCTGTATATTATGAATTTGTTTTTTTCCTAAAGTCTTCGAAAAAAGAAAACTTTTGAAGTGCTACACCATAAAAATATATTTGTGTGTGGAATGAAAATAAATGTTTTCCATTGAAAATTTAGAATGGTGCTTTTTAAAATATAGATCCAAAGATGAATGCTAACGGCAAAATGTTTATTCCTAGTACACCCACTGATTCAATAGTTTTACCAGTAATGTCAACTCTTTCTGTAGTTCAATTCGGTTTCCAACTTCATCGACTTCCTTGTGTTTTGCTTTGGTCTTTCATAAAAAAAAATCGCCTAATAGATTTTTCATAATTTTGTGATGTCCGAAACATCAATTTTTGTTCCTCAGCATATCTCCAATGGTATTAGTGATAAACTTAAAGTTTTGGCAGGTATTTTACGGCTTTAAGAAGTTTTAAAGATTTGTGACCTTTGAAACATTCTTGTAGTTTTAACTACAGTATAAACAAAAAGCTGTACTTGTTTTAGTTGCATGAATTTTTAACATTGGCGTGGTGTTTTTGGTTTTCTTGCTGCCATACGTTCTATATTTTGTCTAATTGTGCATTCTTCTTCTACCAAATCAAATGTTTTGTTATATATATATATATATATATATATATATATATATATATATATATATATATATATATATATATATATATATATTATATATATTTGGAATTTATCCGGTTTTTTTAAGTAAACCTATAATTATTCAAAACTAAAAATACGGCAATTCTAAAATTAGTGTTCATTACGTAGTTGAATGATGTTAATCTTTTGTAATCGTAGGACAAAGCGCTCGTCAGTAGTTTGGCTGTAAACTTGCTTCATTTATCGTTTTTATTAGGTGATATTTGTGTTTTTCTAACCAGAATCCAATCCATCTGATTTCGGATCAATAAAAAAATAAATAAAGTCGAACGAAGTTTCTATTTATAGAAAATTGTTTCTTCTTTACTTTTGTCCAAATAAAATACTTCAAAATCTTTTTTATTTCTTTGTTATTTGTTCAATTTTAACGTATAAGTAGTCATTGTTTTATTAAAGCCCACGTGTATCTTTCATGCTTTGTATTACATAATCGGCTATATTTGTGATTAGCATGTAGCTCTATATGAAGTGTATATTAAGTAGGAGTCCATCTCATGATCAAGTTTCTTTTGTTGATTATAAAAATAATCCTATTTAATTTCTTTTTTTAACAAAAATATACCCCCATGGTTCTTCATAATACAACGTCGTAATATTTGTTAAAACCACACCTATAATTAGAATATCACAATATTGATGTATTTAGTAGGATTCTAACTTCCAAAATCTATGAAATGTTGGTTTTCAGTTCAGTTCATCAAGCCAATCGATGACAATAACTGATTATAGAAACAATATATTTAATTAGCTACATGCAAAATGTTCGGAAAGGCTTTCGCAATCAATGATAAATGAACAATTGAGTTCACGAGTTGAACCTCATCAATTATGGGGAAATTCCCAACGCTTCGGCATCCACTTTAATGCCATTTTCAAGGGGTTTGGTTCTTTACTCGGGGTCTCAATCTACATATTTCCCAATGAGAATTAAGAGTCAAAGAAAAAGGCTAGCTTTTTGTGTGCTCTATTTCATTATTTGCAGAAACAGAAGTGAAAGTTTGGCCGGGGACATGTTTGTACCGGAAATGTACTAGGTTGGGGAAGGTTTGTGTATTGTAACAGGTTACGTAAGTGACGACGCACAGTGGGGCAAATCTATAAAATCATGACCCAAAATAAAATTTTTGAGTTGTATATTTTCGTCTATATACGTTCAGATCTTGTTTACGGATAGTCCTAGAACAAAACTTCGGACCGGGCAGGTATATAACTGCTCTAGGGTCGCCTCGACATTAGTCGACATTCAGCCTCCGTTCGGTACGCACGAAACAAGTGGACGCGTCGAAAAATTCTTGCCTGTTTTGAAGTGCTGTGAAACTGAAGAAACTATTTCAATTGGAATTCGGCAAAATGGAATCACTTTCTGTAGGTATGTAGAATATATGGTTATACACAGTTATTGCTCATTTTATGTTTGTAATATTTAAATCTCGCGACAAGTAAACATAAAAAATTGTACACTTTTTATCTAAAATCGATTTTCTAATGTAGCTTTAAAAATGTCTTCGCGAGTCTCGACCTTGTTTCGACAAGGAACTGATAGTGTATAGTGTTAAATATAACATATTAAAAAACTGGCTGCTCAGGAGTGCTCAATGAATAGTGAGTCTAATTTTTATGGAGGAACGCGTGGCGCGTCATTAACGGACGTGTGAATGTAATGCACTGGTTATTACGTTATAGCGCGTTGGTATATTTTCTGTCTATTAACATAGATTAATGTCTTATAACGGTAATTGAAATTAGTGAATTAACATTAATTAATGGCACTAATTACATTTTAATATAAATAATTTATTATTTTAAATATACGTTTTACAAGTTACTTCAGGTTCCGTTTTATGATAACCTCAAAATTTTATAAAATAGTCCTCAAAGAACTCTCAGCAGTTAGAACTGTATTTCCCACATGTTTGTAAGGCGTAACAGTAGGTAGCACCCTTCGACTGCATTGTAGGGTCTCCGCAGTAAAGAAAGGAGCCTCTGCTGTTCAGCCTTTCTTATACCTGTTTTTTATTGACACCGAGGAGACCCTCGTAAAGAAATGAAATTTCTGTATTCTTTTTTTCTCGTACAGAATGTATTCAAATATATTTGTTATGTGTAGTTTTTTATTTTGCCAAAAAATGTATCTTCCGAAAATTAACCATACTTTTTCTGGACAACAGGTGGCTCTCCCCTATGTATCATTTATATCATAAATATTCATTTTCTTCATAAATATAAAATTATCATTTAGTAGTAATAAATTATTTTAGTAAATTTCAAGGCATAACACTGTTAGTGAGAAATCTGAAAATCTAAAATATTAATGGATTTTAAATACATAGTATATAGTTTTGTTAAGTATAAAAATAATTTCTGAATAATGTCATTCAATTCTGTACATGTTTATATTGGTATTTTACAGTCTTCCAAATCTTCAAATCTGAAATTGTCAAGAAAAGATGTTTTCTTTATGGTGAAAGAAGAAAAATGAACAGAAATTCGTCATTGACGTTTTGAAAGATGCAATTTTCAAAAAAACCGAACATGTGATACAAGTAGACGAGGATGAAAAGTCATTAGAACTGTTATTTGCAAATTTTCGATCGAGATGGAGAGCAGCAAATAGAGGCCAAGAAAAGTTTCTGAAAAAAAATGAAGAAAGGTTGAAGAGCACCGTACAATTTTCAAAATTATCCAATACTGAATGCACAACATCAACATCTGAGAAGATTTTGAAGAATGATAAAAAAGGGACATGTGGGCGACCTTCGCAATCCTTTGCTTCATTCAGCGATAGATCAAAGAGGCGAAAGACTCAAGAAGTACGTTCTACTTTATCTACAGAAGAATTGACGTATGCTGCTCAAATGAGTTTAAGGAGTTCTGGTCAAGTACTTAAAGATGTCACGTCAACAAGCCCAACAAGAGCCTCAAAATATATATCTGCTGTTCGGTCACAAAATGAAGTACCTTTAACCCTAGACGAAGCACTTTCTTTAATGATCGAGAAAGGAGAGTCCAAGCGCTCTTATCAACTATCAAGAAATGCAGCTAGAGCACATAAATGCAAATTATACCCATCATACCATGAAGTAGAAAAAGCAAAAAATCGTTGTTATCCATCAGTTGTGTACACAACTGTTAGCGAGTCTTGTGCACAAATTAAACTACAGGCTTTACTTGATCATACCACATATATAATTATACAACTTCAGGCTGATGTCATCGATACTCTAAATCCGGAAATTCTGCAAAAATTAGTACTTCACTGTAAATGGGGATGTGATGTAAGCAGCGGTCAAAGTGTTTATAAACAATAATTTACTGAGGATGGAAAATCTGATGAAAGCATTTTTTATACTTCTCTGGTACCTTTACAATTAATACACAACAATCACGAGACGGATGAAGCAACTATTGCGTGGAAAAATCCTAGACCATCATCTCCTCGATTCTGCAGACCAATACGATTGCAGTTTGTATATGAAGATGTACAGTCAACACGGAAAGAAGTTACCGACATTGAACAGCAGATTGAGGGTCTTGCACCATACGCTACTGAAGAAAATGGAAAATCCATTTCAGTAGCTTATTGTATGTCGTTTACGATGATAGACGGTACAGTCTGTAACGCAGTAACCGGTACCACTTCTGCACAACGCTGCTTCCTGTGCAAAGCCACCTCTAAAGAATTTAATGACATCGACAACATTATAAAAATGGACATTACTATAGATAATTTAAGATTTGGCATATCTACATTGCATGCGTGGATTCGTTTTTTCGAGTGCTGTTTGCATTTGTCGTATAAGCTAACAACTGAAAAGTGGCAAGCTCGTCAAGAGGAAGCGAAAAAGAATGTGAAAATACGCAAGGAAGAAATACAGACTCAATTTAAGATAAAACTGGGGCTTATCGTTGATCGACCAAAGCCAGGATATGGCAGCTCTAACGATGGAAATACAGCACGCCGCTTTTTCGAAAACGCTGCCATATCTGCTGAAAATACAGGAGTCGATGAAAATTTTATTCACTGATTTCATGTTTTTTTTGCAGGTAATTTCAAGCGGGTATGATATAGACGATGAAAAATTAAAGACTATTGTGTAAATATTGCCCGTTTATTCGTTACTTTATATCCGTGGTATTACATGCCTACATCTGTACATAAAGTGTTGATCCAAGGAGCAGAAATTGTAAAATATGCTCTTTTACCGATCGGACAACTTTCTAAAGACGTCCAAGAGTCACGCAATAAGGACATTAAAAACGTCAGATTACATCATTCAAGAAAATGCTCTAGAGAATCGAATATGAGAAACATTTTTAATAGGCTCTTAGTGACATCAGATCCATTTCTCTCGAGCTTCAGGAAATTTCCCCAGAGACCGGCAAAATCTCTACATCAAGAAGCTATACAATTGTTAAAACAACCTGAAGTCACCAGATAAGAGACAAGGAACGATTTCGATTTTGATACAAGTGGGTCAACATCAGAACCCGAATCGAATGATTCGAACATTGATGAATATGACATACATGATTTTTGTTACTAGGAGTAAATAAAGAATTACATAACTTATACATGACTTAATCTTTTATCACTTTCCCTATATCAAGTTACTTCATAATAAATGCATAAATTTAAAAAAATAAAGGAATAAAATTAAAATTACAAATTACTGTTTTTTTTTTATTGATAATATCAATTTTACAATACTTTTACGATGTTTTTGCTCTAATTTAACTCCTGAATCGTAAGCAATGACCTCGAAAACCAAATTACATGAGATTTCACTTCATATTTTCAACGTATGAACAGTTTTGGCCGCTACTTTGGATCCGCCATTTTTAATTTTGAAAATCTGACCTCAGATTCGTAATCAGCGACCTCAAAAACCTTTATATAGGTAATTTTGATATATATATATGAAAATTACCTCAAATGCCATCCATAGGATGGACCCGGTTAGTTGGTGAAAGTGTTGCGTACCCGTTCATCCCGTCTTTGTAGTGGCCAGCCCAAAGTTCCCTGTTTTAACTCTTAAGTCACCGTGCAAAAACATATTGTTTGATTTTAAATTTTGGTGGATAATATTCTTGGCGAGCAAATAATCCATAATTTGAGCTGTCTGCCGAGAAATTTAAATGTGTCTGAACAATTAAAATTTTGTTTTGAATACATGCGAGTGGTTGCTGAGACTTTAGTTCTAGCACCACTGAGTAAGGATGGACAGTTGTGGTTTACTCAGGCTACCCATAAATAATAAAATATTCACGTGCTTCGTTTTTGGCTTCTTTATTTTTCCGTTTAAAGTCTTTATACCGATCGATTCGTGCTAGTGGGTTTTATTTGAAAATTAAGCACAGTTAAAGTAACTCGATAAACAAAACCGGAAATAAAACAAAACAGAGCTGTGTAAACTATGTATTGGGCAAAACGAAATTAATAACAAAGCAACAATTAAGCAAACAGAGATATTGAGAAAAAACAAAAAACAACTATGATTAAATAACTTCAAATATAGTGGGCGGCAGGTCAGTTGTGCACTCTCCAGACTGCAGGAAAAAAGTGCTGTTGGGAACAAATGCACGACGGAACAACTAAAACAAGACATACCGCACGTAATGGTCTCTGGTAGCCTGGACGGCGGATTTCGACGTGCTCTTCGTTGGCGGCTTCAACCCGGGGGTGGGTTTTCCTTGGCCAAAGGTAGTGAGGCAGCTCAAACGGGGCGGAACGTACAAAAGGCAGCGACAGCGTGCAAGCACAGAGCAATAGAGCACCTAGTCGGCTGGCCTGCGGCTTCGTCGCTCACGAGGGTTCGAATCGGAATGCCTGGCGGCGGGTAAAAATCTCGTTTAGTTATGGCTAAGGTGAGTAGCGTACGATCAAGGTTACATGTAGAGATGGGATTCGGGACAAGGGGGTGTAGAGATGAGCACCAAACAGGCTTTGCTATTCCAAAACTGAACGATCCACCTCTGCTCCACCAGAATTTTGACGGCGGGAATCTCTCAGTCCTTGATGCTTTCTCTGGGTGCCAAGAGATGTTTGCTTTTGTCTGCATATTGTGCTAGGTTTGCTAGGTTAAGAGATACTTGTTGGAGATGATCGACTACTTCTACAATGCAGAAGCGAATCATACACTCCAGCTCTGTTTAAAAACAAGGGCCGTGGAGAGTTGTGTAGGCCCCCTCTGATGTTATTTAAGCAAGCGTTTGGTGCTGAGTAAGAGCGGTCATGATGTCCTTAACGCACGTGGGTGATGCGATTGTCGGTGATGAGGCAAATCTAACACAGCATGTTCTGTGTGGAGGATTCCAGCGCTCGAATCGGCTGGTCGGGCTAACAGAGCATGGTAATAAGCATTCGTCAAGCGAACTTGGTAACAAAGAGAAAAAAGTCCCTTGGCACAGCGCTGATGAAACACATGGTTTACAGTGAAATACCTAGAAAAAAAAAACCCGCAGCACTCGTAGATCACCATTGAAAAGAATGTCTTCCGGATAAAATTATGCGAAATACTTGTGGATATAGAGAACTCGCCCAGGATCTTCACTGTTATCTCGTCACACTCTAATGTATTAATGTCCTAGTTAACATAAAGATTCGAGTAGGTATAAACAGCACCTTTCATAATTGAGGTTCCAACATTTCATTGCTTTAGCTAAGGATTTCTGCAACGCCAGATCTTCACGCACTTGTACGCTAGTCCGTTGAATTAAGTTAGCTCGTAAAAGGTCTTCATGGAGTCTGAAGGTTAAGTTGTCGTACTCCATCAAATACATAGCCGGCGGATGGTGGAAGTCATCGAACTTCGCGTTAAAAGCGTTGATGTTCGCTCAACTCAAATTTATCACATTTTATAAGTTTTCAACTTTTGCTAGATATTCATATCATCACTGTTGGTCGACAATGAAGAACTATAATTGCTATAATAACAGTACCGAAATACTACCATTCAAATTCCTTGTGTGCCGACTCAGTTTGTCAAAATCTTGCAAAACAGTTTTGCACTGGAAAAAGTTATTGGCCTACTTCTTATTTACTGGTAAGTAGACCTTTACCCAGTTATTATTGATACGGAGAATTATTTTCATTTCATTTATATCATATAGCGTCAACTACAACGACGAAATTACGCAACTAAAAGAAGACTGGTAATATCGAAATACATGGACTTCAAAAATAAAAATAAAATATTTTTGTCCCCTATTCCTTCTTTTGATGGTATTTGAGTGAAGAATTTTATAAAAAACACAAATGCGCATTCCTATTATCATTAAACAAATGTTATTTTTGAATAATATTTTAGCGTATTAAATTAAAACGCATATGTATTTTATTCGTTTATTAAAGCTATTGTTAAAAATCATCCAAATTTATTGGTTTATTCTTAGTTTTGTGGGAGCAGGTTCGACAATGCATCTAAAAGCCTTAAGTAAATGTTAATAAATATTTGAACCAGCTATACCACTCAAATTTTTAGAAAAACCATAATTCTTCATGAAAGGTTAGAAACGATTGATATTTAAAAATAAACATGCAGGTGCCCTATTAAACAAGTCCATTTGGTCCGACTGCATGATAGTTGTTCAAATATCACAATAATTGTTTACAATTAGCTTTTTATTTAAATTTTTATGTTCATCAAGGTTTTGGCAGTTGTGGACTTAAATTATTAATAATTAAATCGACATGTCCAATAATAACTGCACTAAACTCTATGTACGTTTCTGAAACATTATAAAGCACCTTTAACACAATAATAACTCGCTTTTGAGACTATTATCGAAGAATAAATTTTAAAAGAGCGAAGTGAAGCCAAACCGTCTGATCGCTAACGCAAATGTAAGAATTCCAGGTGAAATCACTTTTAAAGCAATAGAAAATACGCATTCATATATTTTGCGTTGATATAATATTTTGCCAAAGTACATTTAAACTACGCAACAAAATTGGAACTATTCCAGTTCGATACGTATAGCTTTTAAGCAGCTCAAATAGATCTTGTTCCGATACTAAAAAATATAATATTGCGATGACTGCCATATATATTTTTAGAAATGATCCGCCATTCGATTCCACATACGTTCGCCTGAATAGCGCAAAAAATATTTTATTCCACTGCGCTTCGCGTATTTCTCGTCCTCAATTTCTTTACCCCGCCCTAAGATTACAACCCTTTCACATAAAACACAATGTTTTTAATAATTTTATCGACTCTTATGTGCTTGAAACCAAAATCTTTTTTAATATATAATTTAATAATTTTTTTATATAAATAGATTAATTTTTACATTTATTGCGATTAAAGGTAAAAAGGCGGTTAGTTATAATTGGCACTCGTGCCGAAGTAATGAAAGCTAATGTACTCTGCTACACACTAAAATTATAGCAGCATCTGAGATGGTCTAAACTGGCAAAACTTTGTGTATCACTAGAAGAGTATTTACAAAATTTGTGATATAATTCTGTTTATTGCTCATCTTTTATGCGGCACTGAAGAAAAAATAAATGTTTGAAGTTAAGTGTAATTTATGACAAAAACGAATTGAAACTTCGTTACGCCTCGGACTAATTTAGAAGGGATAATTCAGACAATGAGAACCGTAAAAATAAAGTATCCTGAGTTAAATCGCAATGAAGAACAAGAGGATCTTCAAAAAGTTTTACAACAACAACAGATTCTGAAAAAGGGATTATAGCCATCAAAATTGATAAATAGGATAAGTATTTATACAGCATAAACTCATCTGACGGGAAGTGTTCTTTTGGAATATTTTGATGCCTTCTGATCGACAAATAGTTGTGTGCACATTATTAAATTTTTCATTCAGTCCTTCGTTCGAAAGTGTACGTCTAAAATAATTTCAAAATTCGTATTTCTTTTTGGAACACAAAATTGTGGTTTCAGACAATTTCATTTTAATCTCACTTTTGTAAAAATGCGTGGTGTTTTGAGTATTTAGATTGTACGACGGGTAGGTTGCTGGCCTGACTCCTCAATCCTCCTTTATCCAGACTTGGAACCGACAGGGGGTGCCGTAAGCTCATTTTACCTAACGGTACCAACCCCAGGCGGAACTGTTTACGTAGATTATCCCAGATATTCTTTAGTTGCACTTAAGTATAAACAAGGAAAAACGGGGCTTTCGTCCAAATAGATCAACAACTGAGGCTCTATTTGTGGTCCGTCAGCTAGTGTAAAAGGCGATTGAATTCAATATATCAGCCTTTATATGTTTTGCAGGCCTAAAAAGGACGTTCGATCGGCCAAAACTAGATGAATAACAAAAAAACGACTACAAGTGTCAAAACCGGAGAGGGCCTAACTAACACAATCAAGTTATACTTTTAAACACACTAATGAGCAACATAATCAATAGTGTAAGAAACACGGCTGAATTTAAAATAGGTAACGAAAAGGTAACTAATGTTACGCGCACGCTATACTACTAATAGCAGACTCTGAAGATAACTTACCGAAACTTCCCTCAAAAGTTTTCTAATACGGCAATATGGAAGTCTCTAGCGGAAAGACACAAACATTGGTAGTCTCGAAATAGCCCAATATGATGTAAATTAGAACGCAGAAAGAAAATAATAGAATAAATAATGCCTTTTACATATCTAGGGGCAGAAATATTAAGTAACGAAATAATCACTACGAAGTCTAACAACAAGTAATGAAAACGCCGCCAATACCAAGATATCTCAGAGACTTTACCAACAAGATGAAGCAACTGCTTCGAACCACAAAGATAAATGTATTAATAATAATACTAGGAAAATCAAGAAGCAGTAAGATAAGAAATAAAACCATAAGAAATGAGTATATTGTAACATATATCATGAAATTCGTTTAGAAAAACGGAAGGACCATGTTCAAAGAACCAATGACCACAAATTAATCAAAACAACAGGAGACCTCGGACCAGAATAGAAAATAGATGCGGATTGACCACAAAAGAGATGCCTAGGAAGTTGCGTTTCGATATCTATAGAAACTGGAACCCCATAAAGTGAAGATTAAGAAGAACAGGTGTAAACTTAAAAATAAAAGACGAAGAAGAATGCCCTTGTGAAAAGACAGAAGATTAAATAGTAAAACTAATCGTTTGGAGTGCCATTTTATTACATTCGAAGACAACTATAGCTTTATTTAGAGATACCATAAATATTCAGAAATCGTCTAAAATATTATTTTTCCTTTGGTTTACTTAGTGGGTATTTTCTAATACATTTAGGTAAGACTTCTTGTAGTACACATTGCTAAATGCTTTATGAGTACAAATATGTGTTGTTATTTAAATAACTTATAAGCTACTCGACTTACTTATCACCCATTGAAAAGGGATGGGATATTGTTAATCAGAAGATATGCCCTTATGTAGAATTAGTAGGTCTGAATTTCGTCTGAAATGAGATATTAAATCATCATTCAGAAGATGATTTTCTAAATAGAAGAGATTTTCAAATGACGATTATATTTAGGAAAGTTAATAACATTAATTTAGGTCGCATCTACAAGTACTTAAAATTTGGATTTTTAATTAGATAATCGATTAAAAAAATTTGCCATAACAAAAAATTGTAGCTATAATAATAAAAAGTTATAAAGAAAATAACACTTGATTTTCTTCTGTGAAATATCTCTGGCAAGATATATAAAATAACAAATTGTAGAGGACATAAAAGTTCGATACAAATAAAAACAAGGAATATAAAAGTATATAAACTACCGGCGTGCATAACATGTGTTGAAGTACTTCGAAAAAGTAAAATTTGTTCAAAAGTAAGTATCGTGCATTAGGTAGGCAATATAACAAAGTAAAACTATTTCTATTTAAATTACTGTTGTCATTTCATTCTTGAAACACAAGGTTGTGACCGCATGTATCTAGTTAAAAGCGACAAGATAAAAATACAACCTTAACACCCCTTTAGTCTTTTAATTGGCTTCATCGCTGAAGTCAGTAAAAAATATCACTTAAAATGTCGTACTACAATTTTCCTGCTATAACAAATACCAGACAGCATTTACAACCCGTATAAGTTACCTAAAATTATCAATAGCGGTATATTTTTCAAAGCCAGCAATATTCACTGCAATATCCTTCAAACAATCTTTACACTTCATTTAATTGTAAAATTGGAATAACGAAAATCATGTTTTTTATTAACAAATATATTAAATTCTAAAAGGACAACTGGTAGAAAATAAAATAATTAGGTAATTACCCATTAGGTAAATATTACCCTAATTGTTTAGTACCCTAATGGATTTGAAACAATTATTTTATAGAAATGGTTGTATTACGGCAATGTTTATTATTACTCAGAGAACGTATTCTACCCTCCGTAGCTTATTAAGAACATCTGCATTTCTTCTTATAACTGTTTGAAGTTTTACCGTTTTTGCATGTACATAGAATGATTTTGGGGTGCGCTTTTTCTACTTACTCTAATAACCTATGCACTATGGGTTTAAAACTCTTCTACTCCTGTTGTTACAGACCTTTTGTGTTTCACGTTTTGCAATGTATTTTGGTAGACATCCGCTAATTGCAAAAGGTGCTAAAAAGGTCGTAGAGGAGTGTTATAAGCAAATTAGAACGCATTGCACAAATTCATACCAGACTCACAGCGCTAAAATAATTATCGAGCTTACAAAAATATCCAATGCAGTCGCACTTCAATGTGTTGTAACAAGGAGTACAAGCGATACTGACTGTTTGGTACTACAATTCTTTCTATAAAATAACTGTTTCAAATCCGTCAAGGTACTAAACAATTACCAATATCACTAATTAATATGAGGTTTTGCAAAATGCAAATAACTAAGAAAAACAAAATCGACGATCTATAAATACGGAACCAAAACCACTATTCGGACTTAAAATACAAGGTGTTTCAAATATCAACGGGACTGATTTGTGTGTAAACAAGCCGCACTGTGCAGTAGCTGTACGACCTTAAAGGAATGAAGCCATAACCTCCGCCGTTTATCCTACTCGGATTAAAACCTGTTCTCTTATTTAAGAGTTGCTAGAGTGATGAACAAACCACCCATGAAACGTGGGTGCACTACTTCATTCTCAAGTCTCAGCAATTATCACGCGAGTGGCATACCAGTTCTGCCAAACCCAAAAGCGCGTGGAGGAGCCGTTCTACAGGAAAAGTGATGGCAACGTTCTTCTGGGACAGGCAAGAGGTTATCCATGTAGACTTTCTAACCTTCTGACAACAGACGTAAAGGAAAAGATTCCATCCAAGTAGAAAACAGGTGGAAAGCTGGTAGCCATTGTTCAGGAAAGTGCGTGCTTCCATACGGCCAAAATAACAATGGAAATTAAAATTAAACCTTGCCCCGATTTGGCCACAAGTGAATTCTACCTGTTCCGAATGCTCAAATCAGATTGAGTTTTAGTAAAACAATTACGTACATACAAATATGTAACCAAAATATTTTGCCATCAGGATGCTTCAGAAGTGAGAAATCGATCGATTTTGATTCATATCGATTCGTATCGATTCGTATCCCAACTTCAGGAAACGTCGGGGGTAAAAGTTACGGCCGCTGAAAGTTTCCGTTGGGGATACATTTCGGATGTGTTTTTATGGCCATAGTCAGCATTTTTTTCGGAAAATTTGACAAAAACAAGAACAGCAATATTGTGTATGGTCATAGAAAACACAATACGAAAACAATTTCGCTAAAACTAAACTTACAAGGTATCTCATCGCTTACGCTCAAAATTTATTTTAATCTCAATAAAAACAACCAGTAGGGGGCACTGATTTCAAAAATGACGGTCAAAAGGGCAGACGATTCCTAGTTTAGGCGCTAGAGGGCGTTTTCTAAAAATCTGTTTCGCAGTTTTCCCCTTATCTTTAATGAGATGGAAAAAGAAATTACATCAGCATGTGAACCTAACATCTCCTCATCAAAGGTAATTAAATGACGCATGCGCAGATAATTTTACCCTAAATGTGGCAGTTTTCCAAACATTGCGGCATTCATAACTATTATTAGAAATTAGCGATATAACAAGCAAAAGCAACATAAACACTACATCTACACGCTAAAAGTTAGATTCATATCGGGGGGTGGGGTGGGGATGGGGGGTGTGAATGCCTTTAATAATTTAGATTTAAAACACCTATTAACTGGAAAGAACTTACTGGACCTTTAGATATGACAAAATTACTCCAGTCATTTACTTTTTTGGGTAGTAAAAGAAATTAACTCTACCTCCGCAATGTTAAATTTGCCATCTTTATAGTGATTTTTTTTATGAAAACATCAACTCAATGGTGTTGAATTTTGGTACATAAATGAATTGATGATTTCTGTGCAAATTGACATTTTTAAAAATGTTCTAGGCTAAAACACACAAAAATTTTTTTTTCTTGAAGTGAATAAAGAAACATTCATTTTATACACGAATATATTTAAATATTTTGGAAGTTTTTGAGATATAAACTTAAAAAAAATAGTTGCCACAGAACAACTGGTAAAAATTTAATGCTAGCAGCTTACATAGTTCTTGAGAAAAACATGATTGAATCTTTAAAAAACTTAGTTGCGGAAAAAATGAGATGAAGATGTGTGCTATGTTAGTGCATTTCTGGTCCATATTCCAGATCATCTGGATCATTATCTTTATCCTCCCGTGCTTTCTTTTTGTTACCGGTTAGTATCCTAGAATTTTTGTTGGTCACATCAGCTTGCAGATCTACTGCACCAGCTGTCACCATTCTACCACTGACCCAGTGTAATTACTTTTACTCACCACTGTCTTTATGTTGTTTCAATTTCTGTTCACAATTCTTTACATTCTCACACTTTTGACAGTATTTACTCAAGGGTTCAACATCAATGACTTTTCCTGTAACAATACTTGTTGCAGAAACTATTCCATTGGCAATTGTATGCCCCCCCCCCAAAAAAAACATTCATAAAAGGGGACTCCTCTGAATAACTCAGTATTTTTTTTTACTTAAGGTTTGCATATTTACAATATACTCAATTTGAGTAATGAGCAAATGATTTGATATTATAACATGAGTGGGGGCCGGCCAGTGCTGGTATCTCAGATAATTACACTATATAAGATCGTGTGACCAATGGCGCTTAAGTCTTCTGGTCGCTGGGACGTTGGCGAGCTGTTATACTAATTCATTGTGATGGTCAGCTAGTTTTTGATGGTATGCACTTGAGAGTCTCTGTATTTCTTCAGCAACGTAAGGTATGTTTAGGTCTGTGTGGAGTGTGTCGTTGGTTACATACCAAGGAGCGTTTGTTAGATTTCGTAAAGTTTTAGATTGGAACCTCTGAAGTATCTTGGTGTGCGAAGCCTTGGCGCAACCCCAGAGCTGAATCCCGTAGGTCCAGATGGGTTTGAGTATCACCTTGTACAGGAGCAGCTTGTTAGATAATGAAAGTTGGGAATGCCTGCCGATTAACTAGTTCATTTGTTTTGTTTTGAGCTCAAATTGTTTGCGTTTAGACGTAATAAGTGTTTTCCAGGTAAGTTAATGGTCAAGGAGCAGCTCAAGGTATTTGACTTCGGTCTTTACTGGTAATGGGGTGTTGTTGAGTGTTGTTGGCTGGCAGACTGTGCATTTGTTAGTAAAAGTCACTTGAGTTGATTTGGCATGATTAACGGTTATTCTCCATTCCTTGAATCAGTCTCCTAGTAGATCGAGGTGTCTCTGTAATTGGTACGCTGCTACATCTGCGTTATCGTTGACTGCCAAGACAGCTGTGTCGTCAGCGAATGTTGCTATTAATGTATTCGATGTATTTTGAGCGTCTGCTGTATAGATGAGGTATAGGAGTGGACTTATCACACTGCCATGTGGCACTTCTGAGTTGATTTGGCAATATTTTGATACAGAGTTGTTCAGTTTTATTTGGAAAAACCGTTCACTGTGGTATGACTTCAGGGTTAAGTAGAGTTGACTAGGGAAGTGTTCTTTTATTTTATAAAGAATCGAAGGCCTGTTGTATGACCAAAAACGCCACTGCACACTCTTTTCGTCTCAAAACTTTCCATGATTTTGATAACTATCCGATGGCTTTGTTGAACTGTTGAATGGCCTTCACAAAAACCAAATTGAGAGGGAGGAATTATGTTGTTCAGGTAGACTGTTTCATGCAATAAATTTGAATAGTCAACACATCACACAAAGAGAAAAGAAGAAGAATATAACAACAGGCGCAAAACAGAAAACAAATACAGATAAAAGTTAGCGTTGCTAAAACCTAAAGTTACAATATTAAATAAATAAATTATAATACCGATCTAATAAACAACGAAATTTTCTGCGTCACCACAAAGCTTGATTGAAGGACAGTAAGGACTGAATTAAACTCGAAAGTACAAATAAATTGGAAAACAACTAGTGTAGAAAGCATATTATTTTAAGAAATAAAAATTATTGGCTGACATACCTTTTGGTAGAGATTACCCTCACGAACGGTTGACGTGGGGGTGATCTCTTGTGCTAGTAGGTAAATAACACAACGACGGAACGGGCTATTGAGATAAAAACATTAAAAAAAATGCGAAGCTAAAAGTCAGGTGGCGGACCAAAACGAGAGAATAGAGAAGTTAGAAAGAGAAATAAAAGGGAAAAGCCTCATAGTGAAAGTAATCAGCGATGATGCAAATGAAGATGAAGAAGAAACAAAAGAAGTATGTAGAATAATAAAAAAATACAGGAATAAACTTAGACAGAAATATAGATGTGGAGGAAGTAAAAAGAATAGCGAAATTCACCGAAGAAAAGAAAAGATTAATGTTAGTAAATTGACTAAAGAAAATACAAAAGCAATGATATTAAGAAATGCAAAAAACCTGAAAAGAACAGATATATAGATCGACTAGAATTACCCTAAAAATGCACAACAAGAAATTAGAGAATTAATACCGCAGCTGAAAAAAGCTAGGAAAAAAAGACATAGGGTATACAACACACTAATAATGAACAATAAGATATACACAACAAACGGGATTGAAAGTCAAAGAGAACCCGGCGCAGACAAGTTAAACACAGTAATAAGAGAATAGTATAGAGATCACCTGAAGGGCAAAACTTTGAAAAGCAAATAAGAAAAATAACGCGAACAACTAGACAAAAAAATTGAATAAAGAAGATATTGAAACTGAATTGAATAATGGAACAACGAATATAAATAGAATACAGTACGGATCATGGATAAAGAAGATAACTCAAAGAAGATTACAATGGCAAATACAAAAATAAGAAGAAAAAAAACAAAAATAATGAGAACTATAATAAAAATAGGTACCTGGAACGTTAGAGGAATCAACAGTAAAGAAGATGTGATAATTAAAGAGATAGAAAGACAGTAGGACTGACAGTAAAAAATCAGACCGGGTAAATTGCTATTCATTAATTAGATAAAGGACTAAATAATGATATCTTTAAAATATCTTTCTTTGCTTTTAGCCATGAGTTCCAGGCGTTTCAAGAAGTGATCAATAATTTTGTGTCTTTTACTTTTCTATCGAATTAATGGCATCTTTAATGCGAATTTTGAGGCCACAGATGTTCTCTATTATTCCTCGACGTTAATGGTAAGCAATGTTTTTTGTTAAATCCCAGAGTGAATAGTCACAGGAGCTTCAAGCGAGAGAATATGGTGGCCAATAAAAATCTTCACCTGTTTTTGTCTTTGCATCGAAGGCAATGTTATTCGAGCTAAATACACGTGATATAGCAGCCATGTTTTCTGGCATCATCTTGCATACATCGAAATTCTTGTTATATTGAATTTCGGCTATATTTGTCCAAAATTTAATTCTTATAAATTTCACCAGTAATTATTTTTCGGGAAATATGGGCCCACTATGTCATAGTAGCTAATGGGACACCAAACAGTTACGTGCCTTGAGTGTAAAGGGCGTAGAATAATTTTTCCGCCTTTTCGGTTCTCCATCCGATAGTTTTGACTGTTGACATAATCTTCCAATTCATAATGACATTCATCCGAGAACCATATTTTTCGATAATCAATTTCTTTTGATTGAACATTTGTTTCAAAGTTTTCGCAAAATTATGACCCTCAATGGTTGCTTTGTCGCTGAATGGTTGATGCACTTGAATTTTGTAAGCGAAAGGGCCCAAATTTTTTTCATTATCTTTCGAAAGGCGCTCTCTTAATTCCAGTGCTTTTCGAAACGTTTCTTCGATATTCTTTTCGGTTCTCACTGAAATTGGTTGATGGGTGTTTTTTCTCTATCATTTTGAACGCTGCCTGTGGTCAACTACACAGGACCACAAAAAATCAATGAAAGGTTTTAATCGACCAGACCAAGTGTATTATATGTTTTTTGAGTCGCTGAAACCGAATTCGCCACACATTTTGCTCCTTCACATCAGCGTTTTCTTCTAACATCAAAAAATGACCAAAAATTGTGAAACCCAACCATGTCAATCCTAAAACCTATCTAAACCCTATAACCAATTATATATATATAATTATATACCAATTACCTATAATTCTAAAAATCATAACCTAAAAAATTATAACCTCAAAACCAATAATTTCTAACCTCCGATAACCCAATGACGCTTGATACAACACGTGCGACTCAAACTTAAATCTCAGACAATATTAAATTAATAAATTAATATTCCTAAAACCGTATTCCTAATAAACTGTTGAACCCTAAAACTATAATTTTAATACCCAATAAGGTCGAAATTTCCTGCATTGCAATAACCTACATTCAGCCATACCGAGGAACAACGACGTGGACGTAGTAGGCTTCTGTTCCCTTTGGAGTGCTTCATTTATGTGAAACTTGTACACCACATTCACAACTATATTTGCTAATTCGGTGCAAAAAATCAACCTTCTAACTTTAACCGTTTTTGAATTATTTAAATATTTTGATTATTGTATTGTATAGATGTCACACCTGTGACAGATAAAACATTTTTTTTTTGAATAACAGCGCCATCTGTTGGACGTAAAAGCAAAGCCACAACAACGCGTGGCCGGGTACAGCTATTTTAGAATAAAAACAAACATTCTGTTACTGCTGCCAAAATTAATCTAGAGAAAAATTAAAAATTACTGCAAATGAACGTAAAACGTAAAAATTACGGGAGCGCATTATGAACGAGCGCATAAGCTTTGCATTAATTCAACTTTACGTATTACGTATTTCCTATGGGCGGCTTATGCTTACGTCCACCATCAATGTGCGTTAAATTGTTCTGTGTTTCTGATCCAGAGAAAAAGCCGGTCTAATTAAAAATTTATACGTTCGCACCTTGCAAAAATTTGAGGGAAGGCGGGTGAAAAATTGTCAGTCTAGGACGCCAAAAATATCTTTTGGCGGGCAACTCCTACTTCTAATTATAATATTCTTACAATTAAAACGGACTATTACGTTTGTTTAGTACGGAATAGTTATTAATTTATTATTAAGAATAGTTGTAAGGATTATCTTATTTTAAGAATTAAGACTCTCCAGGCAAGTTGAGTGACAGATTTATAAGTCTAAGTGATCGGTGGGTTCTCTTCAGGTAGATGACCGCTGTCGTCTCTTTTGCGTTAAATACAACTTTTATGACCCTATTCAAAAATATAATTATCAGTTTAAGATTTGTCAGCGGATTTTCTCGTCATTAAGCTAAACAATTGCAGCCGTCTGCCTTTTTGCAGGTAATTTATTGTCCCTGATTTCAAGAACCTACCCCTTTGATGTCACTCACTTGCCGACTCAGTTTGTAATAGTTAGTCAGTCGTTAACAAGCAACCTCATCGAAAGCCTCGACTAATGCAATCGAGCACATTAGCAACTTTGTATTTTTGTTTAACTTCACTCAACATTAAATTGTAGTTTCGAAATCGCAGTGTTTGATTGAAGAAAACATCATCGCAAATAAGGGGATTTATTATCGCAATTTTTCCCCCTATTAACGATCGCGACAAACTAGCCGCGGTAACAAACAAGTTTTACACTTTTATATGTATCCAGGCTTTATCTATATAATGAATTAAAACGAGAAAAAAAAACGAATGTAGATTATATTCATCTTATCAACAGACGGTTTCGAAGATTTTATTAAATTTTTTCCCAAAAAAACGGATACAAGCAAATTATTATTATAATGCAATAGAGATAAAACGGCAAAGAAACAATAAGAATTAGCAAATCTTTTAAATGGAAATATACATGAAAAGAAGGATCGGAACAAAAGCTAAGGAAGACAATTTGATTCAACCACATATAAAATGTTATAGAACTAAGTCAGAACTTTGTGCAAAAAATGTTACCATTAACAGAAAAATTAAAATTAAACGAACTAAAATCTGATACTAAATAACAAAAACCAATTTCATAGGACGGCAAATGAAAATGGCATAAAATTAGTCTGCATCTGGTGCTGATTAAAGTTACGAGAAAGATGTTCCGCTTAAACGTCGCAAACTGCACCTACCTGCTTTGACAAGCTTTCTCCAACGGTTTCCTTTTGGAGCGCAGCTTCTGACCTGCATATTTAGGAGGCTTTGTGCAACGCTGATCGATCAAATTCACACAAATAGTAGCTGCATTGAAGGCCGGCGAAAAGGAGTGATGAAGCGCGCTGACGTGAGCAGATGACAGTTTAGGATATTGGAAGCTGGTCCTTCTGTGTCCGCGTAGGCCTATTTCACCACCGCTCTTCCTGCCTGTCAATCACCATCTCCTCTTCCGCCACCTAAACTAAGCGATAAGCATATCTGCGCCGGAGCTTTTCGAAAATTGAAACGAAAAATGGCGTAGGTGAGAAGTGCTCGGGGATAAAACTAAGCGCGACTCGGCGACTCGAAACGCCGGCTTACCCGCGGCCACCGCGAATGCTAGATGAGACGCCTTCTTGGAGCGGTATTACCTGTAGGTACAGTGTGTACACACCAAGTGAAATAGTGCCATAAAAGGGGGTTGCGGTGATCGGGCTCGAACTAATATTGGGCGTGCAAGCAATCTAAGGCGGCTGGTCACATTTGTTTTTGTTATATGCTTACATAGCATCCAATACCGGCGGAATGTGTTTGTCCGATCGATACGTTTTTATATCGGCCTTTAGAGTGCACCGAAGGTGTATCGAGTGCAATAAATTTAACTACATTTTTATTGGATGCGGTTTCATTACCGAAACCGTTACGCTTAGACGGGGCTAAATTATTTATTAGCAAGTTCGAACCAATAGCCACCTCTCGCTAGATAAAGCTAATATTCGCCCCCGTTAGCTGGCTCGGCTCGATGTTTGCTTAGTCAAGTCGTAAGTTATTAGCACTCGAGTTCTCAAAAAGAAAAAGTACAAAGTGTAACGAATGTTCAGCACCTAGAAGTAGAATTTACTGGTATAAAACTGCATACCCAAACAGAAATTCTCTCTTGGAGCTTCATAACTTAAAATTTGATTTATTATTAACAAGACGAAAATGCATTGGATAGCTCAGTTATTAGTTGTATTTCAAAAATCAACAGCTTTTCAATTTTTTAGATCAAACGTGAGCTTGTAGCTTCTATTTAAAATGTAGTCTTCTCAAGTAATTGAAAATGGGTATTTAAATTAAAATAAAATACACTAGGGTGTCTAGGATACTAAGCAAAAGTTAGTAATTCAAATTTTTTCGAAAAAGAGTAAACTATACATATATGCAGCTAAACAGCATTTTTAAACATCTGGGGACAATTTAGTGTTGATTGACTCTTACCACGCTTAGCAAGGCAAATATAATTTCAGATGTAGACGTATCATAGGCCAGACAGATCATGGTGTCCTGCAACGAGAAATAAGTGTATGTTTAAAACCACCCTTATCAATAGGGATATTACTTAATTTAAAACAAACGATAAACAATTAGCGTTGCTAAAACCTGGCCTCCCAGGAACCTCGTAACGAACAAAACAAGCATTGGCAAGAGAAGCCGTTAAAATCGTTTAAGAAAACATTGGCTGAGTAGCACAATTGTCAGAAAAAAATAGAAGCACCATTTGATCCTATTTGCACGGAGTGGGGTTGTGTAAGACGTCACTAAGAATAAACTTTCATTTATACGCTTCTAGAACAACCATCACCAAAGATGTGTTTCGAGCGAAATTCTGACAAAATCCAATGCTGCAAATTTAATGACAGTAGTCGAAACGGTGCATGGACCATCAGTTAGACCGTGAAATATGGTAAAATTAGCATAATAGTGTGGGGTGTCATTTGATATGATAATAGATCACGTCTAATTTTGTGTGGTATGCGGGATGCACGATATCTATTGCAAAAAACTAACAAACACAAATGTTTATTGTTGCAAAGTTTATTGTTTTTCAAAATATTTTCTCTGGCGGTCAGTACATTGCTGCATACGCTGGAACCAATTTTTATAGCTTTTTTCCATAGCGAATCGGGTATTTCCGAAACGTGGTATCAACCGCCTCTTTCGGTGTCGAAAATCATTGTCCACGCAGTTTGTTCTTCATCTATGAGAACAAAAAGAAACCGTTAGGGAGGCAAATCAGGATCATCCATTCGACGTTTTGTGTACTCAAAAAACCAGTTGTTCGCGTCGATGTGTGTGCGCTCGCATTGCCGTGGTGGAGATGATTCGGCGTCGCGAGTTGGTTTTTCTTATTTCTCCGAAGACCCATGGCATGCAAATAGTTGTGTACCGTTCAGAATTGATCGATTTACGATCGTTTAAAACCAAAGTTGTGACATATCGTTTTTCCAAAAAAATAGGCGACAATTTGCTTCGACGTGCTTTGAGCGCGAATGACTTGTTGGGTTTGGCTCCTCAGTAAAATTTCAAATAATTTGAAACGATTGGTAGCAGAGAGATACGCATATAGAAATTAAAATCATTAGGCGGCTTATCTGATTTAGGCAGCATGATCATATTTGCAATTTTT
Source organism: Sinelater perroti (assembly GCA_036346155.1). Lineage (NCBI taxonomy): Eukaryota > Metazoa > Arthropoda > Insecta > Coleoptera > Elateridae > Sinelater > Sinelater perroti. The sequence goes on along the minus strand of JARFIY010000359.1, from coordinate 12,024,111 downwards.
TAGCTTGCAAGAACATGCTTCAGTCTAAAGGCTGTGTTAAAAAAGTAGGTAAGCGTGACTTTGCCGGTCATCAAGCCATATCCTGGTGCTTATTCCAGTTTGCATTTGTTTTTATTTCCTCGGCCACTTCTTTTGAAATAACAGGGGTGATATTTTAAGTTGTTGAATTACCAAAAGTAATTGAAGTATTATCATTTAAATTTGACTAGATGTAAAGATATCAGCCAAATCTTTAGCTAACAAGTCAGATTCTTATTTATTATCTCTAGCCCATGGATCATTGTCTTTTTTGATTGGATGAATTAATGTTATAAGACTCTTGATTTTCTTAGTTACTTTCCAAATAAAGTATTTGATCTCTTCATGAACAATTGATTGATTATTCCTTGAGTTTTTATACTTCTCTTATAAGTAGTAGTGGTTTATTTTTTAAGATGGTCTTGTCAGAAGGGTCTTTCGACTATTGCCATTTTCTCCTGGCTCTTCTTTTCTCTTGGCAAGTTCTCTGATTTCTAATGCGTAATTTACTCCTTTAGCTATGTGACTAATTTCTTTCGTGTTGCTGTAGGCTGCTGCCTAAACAAACCTGGTAAATTTTACAGCTTCTAGATCTAATTGCTCCGTTGTTTTAAAACTGACTGCTCCCCTGAAGATTAAGTCTAAAACTTTCCCAATCAGTGGTTTCGTTTACCAATACAGGTCGAATCTCTTTTTTAATTATCTTCTCGCTCAATATTGAAATTGACAGTTGAGTGATCCGAATCAAATAAAATTTTCTTTAACCTTAATAAAATTGCGCAATATTTTTCATGAAATGTAAACGTCTAGCAAATTTTATTTTGTTCACGGATAACTTTCCTCAATTTATTTCAGTTGGTCGTGGTTACTTTGGCCCCCAATCAATAAGTTTAGCATTAAAGTCGCCACCAATTATTAATCTTTCATTAGGATGTCGATGGAGGATGTAGTCGCCTAGATTAACGTTATGCCTATTTGGACAATAAACTACTCAAATCATTAAATTTTGTTCGGTAGACTTAATGCCCACTCTGTTAAGTTGTCCATATATATCTATAAGTTGTAGATAACGTTCTCCAAAGAGATTAATAGATTCCTTAATAATAATCGCACTATTGCCCTTTGCTTTATTATCAAAGTGAATTGTATGATAGATTTTGTAGTCTCTTATTTTAAGATAAGATTGAGTTGTTATTATGTGTTTCCGAGATGAAACATATGACTATATGTTGTAAATTTGAGAAAACTTCCATATTACACTTTCTGTTCAGAATGCCGGTGCTATTATTTCTTCTTAGTGATAGTACCAGTATTCCTGACTTCTAATGTATTAAGTCTATCATGAATTCGATCAAGTACCTTCCTCATATTTCAGATTTAGATGATGAAGGGTCAGGCTACAATGGTTTACTTTCGATTATTTGTGAAAAAAACCCAACTATTTTAACTCCATTGAACGTAAATATTTTTTTGTAGCAGCATTCCTTCTCTTCTGTAGCTCTTTGGCTACAATACATTCTCTGTAATTAACGCGATATGGTTCAGAATAGTACTTTGCAGGAGTACTCCTTGCTTGATGAATTCTACTGTCAAATGACTGCACTATACACAATTAGGGATGCGCTTACAAAATGTATGTGTGGCCATATCTTTGTTACTTTTTTGCATCGCAAAATGAACTTGTTACTTCTCATCGCTTTGATTTTAACCTTCATATGGTTTGATATATTTGATCCCATATATCCTGTTGAAGTCCTTAGAGTTATGGAACGTTAACATACACAGTGGTAGATCGACAAATTTTTGCTTATTATTTTCTAAAGCTTCTGAATTACTTCTTCGATTTCGAATTTTTTTCTGTCTTTACCTATTTCGTTGGCATCACTAGTAGGATGTAAATTTCTTACGACTTATTCGTATAGACTTAGTGGCTTTATTTTGAAATATGTGCCATTCTGAATAAGCGTCCTTTATTAGTCGGTGTTTTAGAAATCGGTATAATTAGTGCATCAAAAATAAAGGCATTGTAAAAACAATTCAAAGATAGACAGAAATCTATTACAAGTAGCCTATGCCTTGGAAGACCAACAACAAGCAGAATACAAAAAAAAGTTGAACGTGTGCTGATTATAATCAATAAAGATCGGGGATTAGCAGTCCAAAAACTGAAAAATGAGCTGGAGATTCGTAGCATCTAACCGAAAAAAACAAAAATAGAGATAAAAATATTGGAAATAGATTAAATAGAGTTCAAAACGAAACGATAAGAAACATAGTGAGGGTAGAAAAGATTTAGTGGGAAATATCAGAAAAATGTAACTGAGATAATATAGACATGTTCAGATAGATGATATGCATATTCCAAAGAAAATGAGGAAAGCCGAGCAAAAGATGAAGGAAAGTCAGAAGAAATAAAGAGAGAGACGAAAAAAATTATTAGGCATAGAAAAGCAATAGATGCCGAAAAACGCATAAGATAAAGCATTTTGTATAGGTGATGTTTCACAATTTGTTTTAGATTTCATCATCTTGAACTTACTATCACTAAGTAACTTTTATTTTGTTTTTCTTATGATTTGCTCTGATTTTTAAGGCTTTTAAAATAAAACTATCAGAAGTTACACGTTATATTGTAATGACACATTTGAACTATCACTTAAACTTATATTGTACCAGCAACCGTTAGCAAATTAAGTATACATTATAGCTGAATATCAGTAGATATTAATATATAGAATCTTTTCTCTACAACAATCAAGAATTGCTTATTGTTTTGTAGTTATATGGTGTTAAGGTGCCCTATTTTTTCCTTTATCTTAATTTTACTTAAATACTACAGCAGATAACCATTTATGTAGATTCAATAAAACAGCAATTAAACTAAATCGGTTTTCATTATTATTCATTAATTTCCTTTTGGAACATGTGCTTCAGACTCCCATCTCCGTAAATTATTATGATATTTAAAATGAAGGCAAAGAAATCTATTACATTCATGTGAATTGAGTTTAGTAGAAGTTGCCATTATATTCACTGTTGCTTTTCTCAGAATTATATCTGAATGTATCTTTAAGACCTAATAATGGTATTCATCGCAGATGTATTTTTCATTTAGGACTCGGCTGAAAGCAATTTTGTTGTGGTAGCTCATTAGTTGCGGAGAATACAAAATTCTGCCTATCGATTTCTGTCAGCAGGGTAGCTGATTACTACACAGTACGAATTCAAAATTCGTTTTTCGGGCCAATTTATGTTCTAATATATTGCGCTCTGGAACTAACTCACATTTTAAGGCAATAATGGGTGTCTAATTAGTCAAATATTGCATGTTTACGTAATATTAATCTAGAATATTAAAAAACGTTTGCAACATTATCTTCTAAGACTACTTTTATTATCCAGCTTATTTGTTAAATAGGTTTGATCATGGTAAACAAGCGAATAGTAGAGTAATAAATACTTCTAACGAAATAAAAATATAGAAGGAATTAGTGAAATATAAATTAAAGTGGTGATGTAGCAAGGTTCAGAAGGAAAAAATTAAAAATGAAAGGTAAGGATTGGAAATAAGTAGTGTAAACCGACAATTTTACTATAATAAAGACTGATATGAGGCTGGTGCTTGACGGGTAGACCGGGGTCGGACTATTTACGCAGTGCTAAAGATAATAAAGCAGCTGACAGCTAGCTTACGGTTACGTTGAATAATAAAAATTGCGTAGCAAACGGAAACAGAAAGAATAAAACCAACACAGCAAAATTGGATTTGAAAACGAGAATATGGAAGAAATAAAAATAATGTTTGCGCAAATAAACACAAAACTAACAACGGTCGAAGAGAAATCGGGCAAGAATATGAAGTTAATAAGTAAATTGAAACAAGAAACTAAAGATTAAAAAAGACAATTAAGGATCAGGAGGAGAGAATGGAATAGATGGAAAGGGAGATCAGGAAATAATAGCATAGTGCAAAGATTGATAAATGCAAATAAGGAAGAATAGGAGGAGGTAAAAGAGAAAGTACAGGGAATGCTTAAAAAAATTGGAGTAGAAATTGACTCAGATCCGAACACAAAGGAAATAACGAAACTGAGAAGCCAAATAAGAGGAAAATAGAAATATATGAACAGACTAAAGAATTAAAAGGAGAAGATATCTAGATTAATAATGATTGCACGAAAAAAGTCCAAAAGGAAAGAAAATCTTTGATACCCTATTTAAAAAAGGCAAGACAGCAACGATATAGAGCCTATTTCAGATACGATAAGATGATTGTGATAATATGCGTATTAGAGGATCTTGAAAATAATGTAAGTAAAGAAAAGGTAACCAATGTGACAAGAAACGTACAGTGAATAAAAGGTACCCAGAAAGTGAGGAACTTAATCAACAACTGAGAACCGAACGAAAAAACTAATAAGCGAAAATAGAGAGATGGATAAAGAAGATAACGAAAAGGTAACGAAACCGAAATGAGTAAAATGATAAACAAAAAGAAGAAAACCGCAATAGTAAGAATAGGGACCTGGAATATAAAAATTATATTAGCTATAGAAAAATCGAGGACGTTGCTAGAGAAATGATACAATATAAAATAGAAATACTGGCTCTGCAGAAATAAGATAGAAGGAAGAAAATAGGATTGATAAACAAATATATGCTGCTGTACGGAGGTAAAGATAAACAAAGACAGATAGAACGGGATTTTTGATAAGTAAAAAACTGAGAAGAAATTTAATGGAATTTAAGAGAATAAATTAAAGGATTTCTCACATCAGATTAAAAAATGATATAGCAAACATCACGCCATAAACGCTTACGCGTGAACAGAGATAGCAACGGAAGAAGAGAAGGATGAGTTTTATGATAAAATAGAAAAGCTCTGTAAAGTAACTCCAAAACACGGCGCGCTAATTTTTTGGGGGGAATTTCAACGAAAAGATGAGTAAAGAAAAATACTAGAGAGAAACAGTGCATGATGAAACGAATAATAATGGAACAAGACTGGGAAACTTAGCAACAGAAATGGATATGTATATAATTACCATGAAATACTAATACAAAATACAACAAAAAGTAACATGGCTAATCCCTGGTAAAACCACAGGAAACTAGATAGATCACATCCTAATAGCTAAAAAGAATCAAAAATTGATACAGGATATAAAATCGTTCAGAGGAGCAGATGTGGGGACAAACCACACTCTAGTGAATGCAAAGTTAAGCTGAAGAGAAAGAAATAGGAAATTAAAATAACAACAGAAAAGAAACCACCATATGAAGAGGAAATTAAAAAACTATCAGCAAAAAAGCCAGAAAATAAAAATATAGAAAAAAGAATGGGACAATATAAAAAGAAGTATTAGAAATGCTGCAGATAAAGTAATAACCAAAAAAAAACTACTGAAAAAATGAATTAATTTTTTTTAACATTTTAGAGAAATAACAGAAAAAGAAGGACGCTAAATTAAAGTAGTAAAAACAAAAAATGAAGTAGACCATAGGACGGACATCAAGGAATTAGAAAAGACAGTACGATACTATTAAAAATAAATAAGACAAGATGTTCGACGAAGTAATGGACACAATTGAAAAGGATAACAAAAATACCACAAAACTGTATAGATATATCCAAAGACAAAATATGAAAAGAAATACAACAAATATAAGGAGCACCATTTTAAGGAAATAGTAATAGACAATAATAGAGTGATAGAAGAGGACAAAGAGGCAAATTTCAAAAACAACACAAAAAATGAAGAATTGTACATACCACGGAAGAAGAATTTAATGAAGTAATAGCTTAAGCTGGGCAAAGCAGGAGGAAAGAATGATATAGTCAATGAAGAGATAAAATACGGAGGAAAAATTTTAAAACAAAGAATAATTAAATTACTAATCCATATCTGGAAAAAGAAAAAGATCCCTAGCCAGTGACAAAAGGAATAATAGTACCACTGTATAAACTACAGGGGAATCATCTTACTTAACGTTGTATATAAGATACTGATCACATAAATACATAAAAAACTAATTACGTACACGGAGATTCAAATGGGAAATTACCAATACAGTTTCAGAAGATCATGTACATATAGTGAGGCAAATAGTCGAACAATTATATGAACATGGAATTGGTCTGTAATTTGTGTATAGACTTCAAACAAGCATTTGATAGTCTAAAACAAGAGCAGGTAATAAAAGCCGTCAAGAACATAAAAATACCGGAAAAGCCAGTGAGATTGATTCAAACGATTATGAAAAACACTCAAGCAGCAGTTATGAAGGACACTGTTTATTCTGCCACTGGACAATGTAGTCAAAGAGACCAATTTTAAGGAAACAATCATCAATAAAGCGACACAAGTATAAAAAGTATAAAGTATATAGATGTAAAGTAAAGAGGCCTAAACATAAATCAAGAAAAAGCAAATACATGAAAATAAGCAGAGAAAATAAGAAAGCAACAACTAAAAAACAAAAATAGAAAATTTCGAGTTTGAAATAGTAGATAATTTTAAATACTAAAGAGTAATAATTAATAGCAAAAATGACAGAAACATCGTGATAGATCACAGAGTACAGGCGGGACACAAACTTATAAATACAAAATATTAAGAAAAGTAAAAGTATAAGCATAAATACAAAAATGAGGGTATACAGAGCAGCAATCAGACCGTTAGTGATTTATAGTGCAGAGACGATGAACTTAACAAACTCGGAACAGAAAAAGCTAATGAACTTTGAAATAAAATTCATTCTAAAAAGGTGAAGATATAGTAGAAATTATAAAGTGCAAAGACTCCGCTGGTATGGACCTATAAGAAGAATGGGAGATAACAAAGGAATAAAAAAAATTACGATGTGGAAAGCAGACATCAGTGGAGGATTGGGAGACCGAAAAGCAGGTGGGAAGATCAAGTACTAGAAGATATAAAGAAATTGAGATACAAGCATGGAGAGAAAAGATACAGGATCGAGATACGTGGAAGAAAATAATGGAAAAAGCAAAGACAAACAATAGGCTAAAATAAGGAAAAAATGAAAAACGTGGACTAACCCCAAGAAACGAGTTTGTAGAGTTCAAACGAATGAGCTACTGCAATTTCTAAAGGAATGTACAGCACGCATGTATACACGCGCTAACACACATATTTTTATTAAATAAGAAATAAGAACCTTATACTTAATTTGCTAGTTATGCGTATACCACTTTCGATTAGTTCTTCAGCCTTTTAAATTTCATTTAACAGTCTTAAGAATGGAGGTTTCAGACAATATTTGAAATGTATGTTTCTAGAAAGTTTTTGCAAAAGGCCAGTAATTTGTAGTCCTCCACGTTTGCTTGGAATTGTAGTCTAAAGTTTGCATACTTTTCTTTTGATAAAAATAATTTAGTTTAGATCTCGTAAGTATCTAATATTTCTGTTGATGGTTTTGTGGATACTTTCACAGTCTTTCATACTGTTCGGAATATAATGTTAAATTTATATTTCAGCATCATATTTACACAAAAAGCTTAAACTGTGTTAGCACAATATTTAAGACTTTGTAAAGAGATACTCCAGCATTTTTATCTGTACGACTATCTCTCATGTTTTCAGTTTATTTGTGAATAATACCCTTCAAAGGGAAAATGCTATTTTTGTATTACGTTAATAAAAGTTTATGATAAATATTGGCTCATAACATACTTTTACTGGCAAATCAATATTATACAGGTGAGAAAGAATTGAACCCAATGTTATTTTGAGGACTCACAATTTATAATCTTATTTATAAAATTTAAACTGTTAGCCAAATTTTAAATAATATTCTTTGGGAGATGGAGCATGATTATCATAGACAGCTAAGCAACTAAATCATTGCTATCGATTTTATAAACAATTTTACAAGCGAATATCCTTTACTTCCGCTGCAGCTTTGAGGTCCCGTTTTAGTAGTTCTTTTGGTCAAATTTTATGTATGTTCCTACCTACTGAACATCTTGTTCAACTGTTTAAAACATACCAATCGTTTTGCAATTGCCTTTACCCCTATTCACAAAAAAGGATAATCCGCAACATTGCAGTGATTACAAATTGCTCACGATATTTGTGAAAATCATCCACAATAGTATTTACATTAGATGTGAACAGTCGCCTATGCGAAACGCAGTTCGATTTCGAAACAGAATGGGCACCAAGAAAGCATTGCTTCGCATGCAAGTTCTAGTTTAGATATCCTTGAATCATTGCAAAGATATGTAACATATATATGCTTTATAGATGATAAAAAGCATTATACATTAGAAATATACACAGATATTAGGGAATATAGAAATTAATTTCAAATGTCTACTCTATTTGAAATAGAATGCAAACACTTGAAATAGCCATTAACCGTGATGTACGGCGGGGTTTCATATTACTATCAATATTATTTATGTACTCAGAATATGCCTTGAAAAAGCTTTGGTAGATGAAGAGAAAGAAATTAAAATACAAAGCAAATTCTTAAACTGCATTAGATATCTCGGTAATATCGCAAACAGTTCCAAAGACTTGCAAATCTCATCACAAAGTCAGTAAGGTCTAAAGATCAAAATAAATACAACCAAATTAATGGCAGTAAGCAAGACTTCTTAAGATCATAAACACGTTGCAGGGTGGGAGGTTAGAACAAATTTCAACGTATAAATTGCCTTACTTGCTAATTAAATGGTAAATGAAACACTGCCAAAGAAATAAAAATTAGAATAGAGATGCCGAGAAATATCTGCGTAACAAAATATTAAATAGTCATCGCAGATGATGCATTGTTAAGTGTTACGTATTGTCTGTACTACTGTATGGTCTTGATAGTGTAAATAATAGTAATAATGGTAAGACTCTAACGCCCCGCGTGGGAGCTTATTCCGCGAACTGAGAGGTTAAGACCATCTCTGATGCGTGGCAATGTGGCAAGCACCGCGTCTTAGACGAACGCCATTATTACCCCTTGTTCGAGTGAACGCAGGTACTCAATTATTTATAGCGACTGAGTGGGCCACCCGCCAGGAATCAGAGAGCACCGGGAATTGAATCCGGGTCCGTCTACATCGGTCAACTACGGGACCACGCTGGCTCAGAGTAAATAAAGACCGAGCATTATTTCCCACCAGCACTTTACTACCTCACCTAGAGAGTAGAGAAAACGCAGGACAACAAAGAGATCCTTCTTTGTGCATTTTTGGACATAGAAGGGGTCTTTGACAATACATCTTTCAACTCCATAAGCACGGCCCTGAGAGGGCGTGGCCTGGAGGAGACCTGCTGCAGGTGGATAGATTGCATGCTCAAAGGAAGGATGGTTTATTCGTCTGTGTATGTTGCTCCAGGTAGCGAGCGAGTGTCCTCAGGAGGGAGTTCTCTCCCCCGTATAAAACCTGGATAGATAGACTTTTAAAGAACTTAAAAGATGAAGGATTCTCTTCTGTAGGTTATGCCGATGACCTAGTTGTCTTGGTGGAAGGGAAATTTGTAGGCACTATTCAGAGAACATATGGAGAGAGCTCTGAACGTGGTAACTAAATTAACTGAACAGGAAGGTCTCAAGGCCAGTCCCGAAAAAACTACAATTATAACTTTCACGCAAAGGAAAAAATTATAGGAGCGTACACCTCTTTTCCTTGGCTAGGAACCTGGTAATGGATGGACTTTTAAGGAATTTAAAAGATGAAGGATTGTCTTCTGTAGAGTATGCCGATGACCTAGTTGTCCTAGTTGAAGGGAAATTTGCAGGCACAATTAGGGAACGGATGCAGAGGGCTCTGAACGTGGTCACTGAATGGACTAAACGAGAAGGTTTCAAGGTCAGTCCTGGGAACACCACAATTATACTCTTTACTCAAAGGAAATTAAAGGAGCTTACACCTCTCTTCCTTGGCGAAAAAAAATTACTGTATCGGGAAGTAAAGTATCTAGGAGTCGTTTTCGATTCTAAACTTAGTTGGAACCGTCATATTGAGAAAGTGGTCGACAAATCGGTGACAACTCTAGCAGTTGTTAGGCGGATGTAGACAAGTCGTGGAGGCTAAAACCAGGAATGGTACACTGTTTGTACACCAGAGTGGTTAGACCCTCTCTTACATACTCAGCTTTGGTCTGGTGGCCCAAAGTTACACAAGAAACCACCAAACTAAAACTAGGCAGGGTACAAAGACTTGCCTGTTTGGGCATTACAGGGGCTATGAGAACCACGTCCACTGCAGCAATGGAGATTCTTCTAGACCTCCCACCTCTGCACATGGTGATTCAGGGGGCGGTAAAACTGGGTCACTACAGGCTTCCATACTAGAATAATTGATAGTTCGGGGGGGGGGGGGGCTCTGCTTGAAATGAGGACGGCGGACCATATGACCTTAAAAATATGTGACGACTATCTATTCGAGGTGATCATGCAGGATAAAAGGTAGGAGGGAGACATTTAGACAGGCAATTGCACCTGGCAGCTAATCTGATACAGATGGTTCTAAAACCGAGGTGGGTACCGGAGCAGGAATATATGCTGAGGCTTCCAGGGTAGAGTTAAGCTTTCCCCTATCAGTACACTTCTGTTTTTCAGACAGAAATATACGCCATACTATAGCGTGTGCGTGAAAACGATAAGAGGGCTTATAGGAGCAAGCGGATCAATATTATATCGAACAGCAAAACAGCATTAAAGGCTTTATCAAGCACTAAAGCATCATCTAGACTGGTATGGGAATGCATCAATGAACTAAATGCACTGACAGAACTTAATACGGTGAAACTGTTATGAGTACCTGGCCATTGCGGTATCTACGGCAATGAGAAAGCCGAAATTGGCTAGGTAGGGATCTAGTGAAGCTTATATCGGCCCAGAACCTGCTTTAGAAATTCCACGAAGTGCTGCCCGAATATTTATTAAGGATAAAACACGCACCCATAATGAAATGTACTGGAAGAATCAATCAGGCATAATTTCAGCAAAGCCTTCAATAAGGGATCTTGCCAAAAGAGAGCTGCAGAACTCCTTAATCTAAGTAGCCACAGCTAAAGATAACCATAGCGTTTCTCACAGGACATGCGACTGTTAAGAACACCTCTGGAAAATTGGTAACTTCAATGGTGATCTTGCATGCAGACTCTGTAGCAAGGAACCAGAAACAGCCTTACACATCCTATGCAAGTGTGATGCGCTGTGCAGGAAAAGCCAACATACATTCTAGAGACCTATCCTGGAACTGGAAGATTTCCAGACACACCCTGTAAAGGCCCTGTATCTGCTGATTCAGGGGACATCAATTACAGAATGGTTGTGAATTCACTTTATTAGCGTAATCACAATAAGCCATAAGCTGCAGTGAACATGAATCCATCAAGGAAGACATACTCTAACAGGAAAAAATTATTTCCAACAATAAAGAGAAAAAAAATAAGAATACTTCGGGCATGTCATAAGAGGAGAAAAATGCAGATTACTTTGTGTGATTTTCCTTATCATCAGAAAGGCGCGGAGTTGGACGAAAGGCAATACCGTTGTTGCGAAACTTGCATATTTAAAGCGATACAAAGTCCATTTAAAATAGCACGTATTAGAAGAACACCATATCATGAACTGCTTGCCAACATCACAAATTTGTGACTGCATTTGAAGAAGAAGAATAGTTTTATACATATTTAAATGTGTGTGCATAAACTTTCAATTTTCGTTTATGTATGCTCATATGTTCATGTATTTTAAATTTCAATGACAATTTTCGTTCGTATTATTAAACTTTACACAATAAAAAAAACTATATCGATTAATTACAAAATATGATACATATGAAGAATATACTGTAAGGTGTTAGCAATATACCTCAGTAAATTACAATTTTTCTAAAATTTGATACTCTCAGATCTGAGCTTTTTGGACATAATTCGCTTGTGGGGCGGGACAAAATCACGGTTTTCTATTTATAGTAGTTTCGTATACATTATTATTTTAAAAAAATTCTATCCAATTGTCCTTGTTAAAACATTGGTTGTTTTTAGTTCATTAATAATAAGTTATTATTTCAGTAATTTTTTATATAAAATTGAAGGGCGGAGTGTAGCATTTTTATATCTTTCTTATCTGTCGGCTTACGAGTTTTAATTTTTTTTTGATGATTTTGCTACTAATTATTCGAGTAATCTATTTAACAGTAATAGTTTTTATTAACTCCTAGTGGATGGTTTGAATTGTAGTAAATATAATAAACTAATTACTTATATTAAGGGTACGAAAGCTTCAAAATCCTATTTAACGGCTTATTATTAATGTTATACTAAATGAATAGAGAAAAATTATATGTCACAAAAAAGTAAACAGAAAATAGATTGATTGAAATATTAAGATTTAAGTTAGCTTATCTTAACATTATAACTTACAAGGAAACAAATACAAAAACTGGAAAATGAATAAACAATAAAAATAAGATTGAATTGCAAAAAAATTAAATTTATTTACATGAAATTTAAAGTAAATAGCATTGAGAATCATATTATTCAATAGAGTCCCCATCAGCAATCATGACGTTCTCTAATCGTTAGCTAAACCTGCTCCAGAACACCACAACTTCCCTTTTGCCCATGTGTCACTACCTCCATGATCGAGGCCCTTAAGCTGCCGTTGGCCATACGATGCTTCTCGTTTTACACATCCTACACATAGTTGTCAAGAAGATTTAGCTACAAATCTGAGAACCAGTGATAATTCAAATTAGTGTAGAACCATGTCCAGCGGCCACCTCTTTATCCAGGGCTCTCCAGCACGTTGAATATAACTGTCGATAGTTACATTCAGGCCTTACTCAACGAAGTGGGACGCCATAGCATTCCTTTCGCTGCTCACAAGCCTCAGCACCATCACACGGACGGAAACTTTGTATGCATGACGATAGGCACTTCAGATGCATCTTGGCGATTCATCTTCCTTTCCGTATGAAGTTATTTTTGTCCAAAAAAATCTTAGCTTTGTTGGGCTTGATGTTCAGTAGTGGTTGGTTCTTTAACTCCCTTAGTCAACAGTTGGCGGTTCTTTAGGACAAAAGACTTGTAGTGCAGATTCTGGTGCATTATTAAACTGCATTTTGATCAGGACTCTAATCGATCTTGTCTATTAATTTGCGGATGAATTGCAATCATATCGCTTACTGTGAGTTGCCGGACCAGCAGTTATCTCCCTTTGGTGGTCAAATTTTCTGTACTTCTTGGCTATGTCGTAAAATTGGGTCTTTTGTAATAAAAACACGTAATAATTTCTGTCGACAATTTTCCGACACGGAGTGATTCAAATATAGCAATTCTGCGGTTGTATTCTTGACCCAATTAAATATACAAAACAGTGCCAGAAAAGCCAAGTGATCGCGACTATATTGGCTTTTCAGTGCAATATTACACCGCTATGTAATATTTCTCTTCCTTTAGGATCTAAGTTAAGGTAAATTTGTAAGCCTGTATCGAAGTGTGCAATCACATGTCCTAAAATGAGATTTTCGCATATACCGACAATAAGGAAAGATTACAAAAAGAACGATGGAGAATAAATAACGCGTATAACAGACTTCGGCGCATCTGCAAAGCAAATTCGACAGCGAAAAGGAATGATGTGCTCATATTCGCATAAATATCAATTGGATTTCGCGAAGGCATCCATCACCGGCAACTTCTTATCGTGAATTGTTGTTTAACCATAAATTTCCATTTGTACAGACATTTCGGCGCGCAACCCGATCTATATGTATCGTGATTGAAATCACACTTGAACCGGCCAGCCCGGCGTTCGCGCGATTCTTCGTCGCCCGCACTCTGGCGTCTCTTTCTTGGGGGCACCGGCGTCGGGAAAGAGAGGAAGGCGGCGGCGCGGCGTGTCGGGACGGAATTAACGAGGATGCAGCGGCCCACCGTGTTGCAAAGTGTTTTCAGGATAATGGATAGCGACCGGATTGCACTTCGATTCCAGTGCATGTTCTTCTGCATAATATATTAGAGCCTGGCAGGCTCATATTGGAATTCTTGCTCGTCTGGGGCACACGGAATTTGATACTCCAATCGTTTAACGAGCTTAATGGGCTCCTTGCATTACGAATTGCAGTTTTTGTGTGGAATTGATAAATGTAATCGATCTGCATTTCATGGCCAAGAAATCATTCATAGAAAGATCATTTTTAAGTTGACTGTAGTTCTTCATCCCTACAACTTAAATAAAAAATAAAAATGTTTTTCTGTCTGTTCATCTGCTACACTTTTTAAGTATAAAAGTAATTAGACTAGAAAACTGGAGGGCAAAAACTCAAAACTTTCAAAATAATAATGATGATGATAAATCAAACGAATATTTGTTTTTTTATATAACTTTCTGCATATTTTTTCATATTTTGAGAGGATACTACTCTGCGCATTTTCTCACTTTTCATATGTTATATAGTGTATTTTTGTTGCATCCGGAATTTAGTTGTTAGAATGACACGGTATGTGAATAATTTCAGGAAATTTTTTTATCATTACACAAGAGTGAAAAGAGAAACTTATAAAAATGTTGAATTATCTAGAGTAGATACTAAAATTGGAAATTAAAAAAAATAAAACTTAAAATATTAAATATAAAATATTAGAGTTAAGAGCCATTTTTATTCTTTGTGCAACGGTTATTATAAGAAAGGATAAAACTGCCCGAATTTTGAAAAGACTTAACCCTTTCTAGACTAACAGGATAATATATTTTAAGCTAATTTTTGTTTATACTGCTGGATTATATTGTCCTAAATACAAGTAGCATTAACTTGTTCCAGTCTTTTCAATGCCTAAAAATACATCTAGTCGTAATTTTCTCTTCATGAAATATTCAAAGAAAGTAAATTTTCTTAGAAATTCAATATATGAAACTTTTTTACTTAAAATTACTATTGTAAAAATTTAATTTTCATGCGAGAAATATAATATACCAACAGTTTCTGTTCAGGGGATTATATGTTTCAGTAGTCTCATGAAACGTATATCTTATTACAGCATGGATATAAAAAGACTGTTTACACAGAAAAACTGAAGAAAGTGGCTGAAAAAGTATTCGATTTAACCGAGAGTAAGGATGATCCTTTTCGTATTAGCAGCGATGATCGAAAAGAAACAGGTTATATTAGCGATAAGTACAAACATGAAAATCGATCACATCAAAATGATGAGATAAATTCAGATAATTCACACGAGTTGGTATTTGTGGTAATTGGAAAAGCTTAACCTCAAAAGATTAACCTCAAGCATTGTGTAATTATTAGTGAAACGGATATGGTGGACCAAGGAAAAGAACTGACCAAATGCCCGCATATAGGAGTTGCAACTCCGAGAAGACTAGCAGACCACATTAGTTTAAGAAAATTAGGTTTTTGATACTAGACGAAGCAGATCGTTTACTAGGTGGCAGTTTTTATCAGCAAATTAGCACCATATTCAAAGAGTTGCCAAGGAATGGCACTCTGTTTTTTCTACAACAATAACAGACACTTTAAGGAAATTAAAAGAAGTTACTGCAACAGATGTTTTCTTATACGAACAACCTGCAGAAGTTGCTACTGTGGAAGAATTGGAACAGCATTATCTACTTACACCACATGATGTACGAAATGTTTATTTAGTGGAGACCATATGAACATTTAAAGCTACTAACAGTGATGGGAATATTATGACATTTACAAACACATGCAAAAATGTCAAGTTTTATCCATGATGCTGAATGAGGTTGGCTTCGAAAATGTTGCTTTGCTGCTTTAGCTCGATTTAAATCAAATACAGTAAAATGCTAATTTCTACGGATGTAGCTAGTCGATGTCTTGATATACCAACTGTACAGCTAGTAGTTAACCACAATGTTCCTAAAGTGCCTAAAAAATACATTCACAAAGTTGTCAGGACTGCGAGAGCTAGCAATCACACTCGAGCACGTATGACATAAAATGCTTCAAGAAATTGAGAATCACATTCAGACCACACTCACAGAATATATAATTGATAAGAGCGAAGTAAGCAAAATATTTAATAAAATTTCTGTAACGGAAAGTGAAGCCCACATAATGGAAATTCAAGTGACGAGGAAAACAACAGACACTGCATGTCTAATTCTAATTATTCTAAATCAATCAATCTACTTCTATATAGCACATTGCATTATTGAAAGAATAGATCTTAGAAAAACAAAAGTACAAAAATTCAAAATAAAACTGATAATCCTGAAATTATGTTGCTCATGGACGCTATATTTGTAAACATTTTTAGCGGTTGTTCGAATGAGAAGACGTTTGAAATATACATTTGTACTCCTCGTTCGGGAAATAAAAACGGCTTAAGTATGGAAGCCGCCACGTTTGTCTCGCGTATGTAGGCGACGAACCGTATAAAGACGCTGGAGTCCTTTGTTGTAGTAGGAAATGATCCACATGGTTCAAGTGGGCTGGCGGCTAGGCTGAACTTTTGGTTATGACGGCAGTTGGTTGCATGTAGGTGACGGGATATCTGGGCTTGACAGCAGCATTATTTGTCTCAGAATTAATAAATGAGTAACGCAGCTACAAAGTTCGCATTATCGCGATCGTTTCTTATACGAAAATTATAATTCCGTCTTCCCGAGAAAACCGAAGATTACAGCAAAATTATATATATTGAAAAAGTCATTGAATGCCTCAACGTACATTCTAACGTGCGACAGTGTACTCAACTTATCAGTTAAAAAAATATCGCTAATCTTTGAAGTAGTACCTACCACTAAAGGCCATGAAATGCAGAATCAAATTATGTGTCAGAAGTGATTCTTTGACAATTTGTATCTACGGTTTAGGTGCTTAGAGTAAAAAGGAAGACAAATAAAATAAAGGAACATTAAAAGAAAGAATAATGCCAACAATACAAAAGGGCATAATATATTTTAATCGATTAGTCACTTCAAAATTATTGATACAATGCTTTACCTTTGCAGTCGTTGAAAATTTTATTGCATTTCGTAAAAATATACGAAACCCGACTGGAAAACTAATCGTAATAAAGTTGAATTTTTATGTACAAGTAATGGAATTACCTTTTGTAGATGATAAGATACTAAACAAGTTTTGGTTGAAATAATAATATAAAAAAGAAAGAATGCAAAAAAATACCGTAAACTGTTCAGAAGTAATAACGTCTTCCAAGAAGTATATCAGTGGTGTGCATCTAAGACACCATTAGGTAGGTCTTCATAAATAACAGAAAATCAACCAAATGACAGAAAAAGCCTTTTTATAAACTCTTAAATTTATTTATTATCTACAGTAAACTGGGACGAAAAAACTTAACACCTTGATAATTACTCTAACGCTTGATCCACAATTATATGGTGGCAGGCCGAAGTTCGCTATAGAAGTGACAGAAGAAGTCCAGACACGAAGTGAAAAGCACCAGTAATTGAGAAGTGCGACAACGAACACAAAAGAAGCTGAAAGTGTTTCTCGTTTTGGTAGTTAAGTCGGTGAGTTTCCAATATGAAATTTTCAACGAACTTAAAAAGTTCGTTACTGAATTCTATATGTCTGTCGGTCTGTCGGTCTGTCTGTCTGTCTGTCGCTGTCACAAAATTATGGATTTTTTTAAAATTTTAAAATGGATTCTTATAGGAAATTTTACGCTGATTTCAAAATCTAAATCAAAAAGTTTCTATCTTGAATAGTTTTCGAGATATTCGACTTCGAATTTCGGGAAAATTTCGACATTGCGATTTTATGGGTAATTCTTAAAGAAAATTTTACGCTGATTTCAAGAATGAAATCGAAAAAATTCTATGTCGAATAGTTTTCGAGATATTCGACTTCGAATTTCGGGAAAATTTTCGACATTACGATTTTAAATGTGATTCTTATAGGAAATTTTACGCTGAATTCGAAAATGAAGAAAAAATTCTATGTCGAATAATTTTCCAGATATTCGATTTCGAATTTTCCCGAAATTCGAAATCGAAATCGAAAGATTTTTTAAGTTCGTTCTGGGATTGCTTACAGAGCAATCTCTTCGCCGGCCCCATGTTTTTATCTTAGCTTAGCTTCGCGTACGCGATATAGACTAAGTGATCGAAGAATCCGAAAAAGAAGTAGACCAAGAGAAAGACAAAAATGCGTTTACACTGTTGATGTCAGCGACAACTCTGAAGTCGCTAGTAGTCTCATCGGGTGTCAGAGCGCTCGCGGTATTTGAAAGCGATTGATGGCAATTTTCGAACTACAGTCACGCAGGGGGTATAAGCTGATATCAGTTGTCCCGAGGTAACGGGACCGATGCGACTGATCTAATTACCTGCGCTTTGTAAAATGGTTCAGAGAAACACTATGAGCCTCGAAACCAGACGTTCACAACGAAGACAACAGGAGATAAATAGGCCAAGATTTAGAACGTGGAACATCACTTTCAGAGATTCAAATACTAGAGATCTCATAAATTAAAAAGAAAGAAATTGTTTCAGAAACATGGACAAAGGATGCACTTTTAGATATGCGGGCACACCAGTCGGAAATAGAACAAAGGAAAGTATAGGAATACTCCTCAACAAAGAGGTAAAACCAAAAGTAATCAAATGGGAAGCTGTAAACTCCAGAATTATAACAATAAACCTACAACTTTAAGAGAAGATTGGAATCATCCAAATATACGCGGCCACGGAAAATGCAGCTGTACAAGAAAAAGAAACTTTCTATAAAGACCTGCAAAGATCCATAGAGAAAATGCAAAATGACAATAGACATTTTGTTACTATGGAGGACTGGAAGGCCCATATAGGAAATAACATACAGCATGGACACGGAACAATGGGAGGTCAAGGTCTAGAAGGGGATGTAAACGAAAATGGCGTGAGAATGCTAGATTGCAACATAACAAAAACTGTTGATAGGAAATACATGGTTTAAACACAAAACAATATACTACATAACATACGAAGCAGAAGAATTAGGAAGGAAATGATGATAGATTACATCACGTACACGAGAAATATGAGATACACGGTGGGTCACCTGATCCGAAAGTGTAATGAACGCTATCCGAAAAAGATTTGCAAAATGAGATGTGATGGAAGAAGGGATAGAAGACTCAGGCGAAAATGAGAAGACAACATCTATGAATCAGTTAGAGAAAGAGGACAGATCCTAACACAAATCCGAACCCTTCCAAGGAATAGACATTCTTTCAAACAATGGCTCAAACACCCAACACCGTGATGTACTATGGGAGAAGAGAAAGTAAGTAAGTCGCGCATAAGTCGACATACGCTGTTACAGAAGTTTTCTAGCCTAGAGTATATGTCGACCGAAATACTGGTCACATTCATGAATAAAGTGAAAGGACTGGTTGCGAAAATGAAGTCCACCGGCATCAAAATATAAAAAGTGGAAGTATTAACCAAGGTGCTTGATGTGGGACGAGAAACTAGAAGAACGTTGAATCTTACCACTAGCTTAAGAACGCATAAGGTTAGACTCAATGCTGGTGTGAACAGTGCGACGCGTGTGTTGGTAGCTCTGAAGATGAAGAAGTTAAACGATAAATTGAAATGTTTTAATTGCGGTAAAGTTGGACACAAACCGTAATAAGTGTTGAAAGGTAGAGAAGAAATTTGATAGCGCTGGAAGGGGATCGGAAGATAAGCACAACGATGACGTATGCATGGCTATCAAGTCAACGCTTGATCAGTGGTTAGTCAACACTGGTATCAGCGCAGTTATGACCGAAGAAAGCAATTTATTTCAAACCTTTACACCTGTCACTGCAGACGCGCACGCAATTAGGTTCGATAAAGAAGAAACTGTGGACTTGCGCGGCAAAGGAACGATAAGTCTAAGCTACCCACCGGCGTTCTAAAATTGACCATGATGAAACAAAAACCTGTTTTCTATGGGCTGCATTTTCTATCGCCACGAAAAAAACAAACGACCTGGAATACGATGACCAATTAAAGATACGTACGATAAAGAACGGAAACCTATATTATATGCAAATAAAAGCGACCAACAGTTCCTCAAACGTTGCAACGCGATGACAATGTGGCGAAATGGCACAGAAAATTAGGTTACATTTCGATGAATAAAAATCTGCCGTAAGCGTTGTCAATAGTTTACTCGAAGAAATGAAAATCGATGACATCAAATATGAAGACATTTGAGTAGAGCGAACATGAGTCATCTAAACACGGAAAACTTGTACACTCAGACTTGTGCGGATTAGTGGATTGCATTCAAAGACGACTATAACGGCTATCTCACAGTGTACTTTTTGAGAACCAAGACTTAGAAAGAGGTAACCACCCGCGTTAACGATTAAATGATTTAATTAGAAACTGAAACAGAACAAATATTAAACAGCAATATGAGCAAAATTCTAAAAGACGCACGTGTTCTACAACAAACAAATCTGTTCTTTCCACAAAAGAATAAACCTACAGAGCGTAAAAACTAAACTCTGATAAAGATGTGGTTTTTCAAAAAAACTTTAGCCGAAGTCATCAATTGTACAACCTATACGTTGAATAGGATTCGGAAAAAAATCGGAAGTTAACGACAATGGAACTGTGAATTGGTAGAACATCTTTGTGTGTTTTGGTTCCTTGTGATAGTAATGTTGCTGAAGTAAAAGAGACTCGAATGGAACTACAGTCAATCAAATACCTGTTTAGCGTGCGCTTTGACGAATCCTTGCATTATGAATATGATAACAATAAAGATGCAAACGGAAAATCCTAAAAAACTATCGTTAAAGAAGAGGAGATTCAGATACCGAGAAAAACCGACACGAATTGAATCTACAAAAAAGACACGTGGTCGAGCGCGTGTCTTCTACCTGTTGAGTGTTCACAGGATTTGAGAAATAGAACAACACAGTGCGACAATAATTTCGCTTCCACTAACGCGGCCTATGCAGAAGAACCCTAGAATCTGAAAACAAGCGATAGGTTTTCCAGAAAAAGAAGACTGGAGGAAAGCGATGAAAGAAGAGGTAAAATCTCACAAAGTAAACAAAACATAAAAATTAATTGAGTTGCCACCACTGAGAAGACCAGTGTCATGCAAGTGGTTGAAACTGCAAATAAAGACAGACAGATCTATTAATTAGTCGCGCGGGTTTCTTTTTAGAAAAGGCATCGATTATGAAGAAAAATTTTCACCAGTGGTCAAAATACGACTCAGTTTGAACACCGTTAGCGCTTGCTGTCCAGATAGACATGGTGTTACGTCAATTCGATGTGAAAACTGTCTTTCTTCGCGCTAAATTCTAGAAAGAGATACTTATGAAACTACCCGAGGAATTCCCTAACAACGCGCGAGTTTGTAAACTAAAGAAAGCTTGCAGATAATAGAACCAAAAATTCCAATTATATCTGATGTCACGTTGATTCACGCACGCGGATGCCTAGCCACATGTGTATCGCTGGATGTCTAATGCTAAAGTCATACTGTTGTATTTATATATGAATGACGAACCTTGTGTGCAATGATTACTTTAGAAATGGAAAAATTGAAACACTTCAAAGTGCGAAATAAACCTATCGGTCAGATAAAACGGTAGCAAAATAATTTATTGATGTTTGAAAGTCTTTCTATTAAAATATTTTAGAATAGATGCCTGCGCCCCATTATCGATACCACTAGACAATAATGCACGAAAAGGTTCGCTGGTGACAGAAGACGAGAAAGAAAAGATGAAAAATATATCTTATAGACAAATCGTGGGGGCACTTTTTTTCTTAGACACAACATCGCAAGCTGACATATCGTTTAGTGTCATTTAAATCTTAGTAAACCCAAGGCACGAGCATTGGCATGGGGTGAAGTACGCATTAAAATATTTGAAAGGGACAACAGCTAACTAGTAGTTTTGTGTTTCTTCTTGCAGATCTCTAGATTAACTAAAGAAGCGGAATATGTGACCGTATATCAGGCTTCGAAAGACGCGGTATGATCGAAAAAACTGATCAAAGATATAAGATTTGCGATATGGGTACGATATTATTGTACTGTGACAACTAAAGCGCTGTGCGAATGATTCTGAACCAGGAGTTTTACAAAAGGACCAAGCACAATATTCAATGGCATTTCGTCAGAGAAGCGTAGGCGAAAAGAGTCATCTCGATCCAATACATCGTGACGAAGGATCGGTTGGCCGATTTACTGATTAAAGATTACCAAAGGACGCATTGGCACGCTTGCGACTTGGTCTTGGATATCAGAGAAGCAACCTGAATAATGGATTAGACCACTCATTGCATGGGCGTGTTAACGATAGGGACATAGTGTGTTTTGATTCTGAGAATTACTGAAGGCTTGCGTTGGTTGGTATCGCTTCTATTTTCCCTTCGCCCCCATGTAATGAATTATTTAAAGTGTGACATACTTACATAACTAACAGTATCTGTAACAATTCCTTAATTGTTATTAATAAATGTTGCTTATTTCCAATCGTTATGATAATTACGCCAGCGTTTGGTCCACAATTAGAGATATTGTCAAATTACAAGACCTAAAGGTATAGCAAATTGTTACACATATATTTATTTAACCATTATTCCGACTATTTCTAAATTAATGCATAATTTACTGGAAAATTATACTAATATTGTATAGTAATTTTAAATGTTATTTTTAAAATGATTTAAGCCTCACGAAAAGAAAGACAAAAAATTTTTTACGTTCATTACGTTAGCTGAAATAAAAGCTTTCCTATATCGTTACTATACCGCATAAAAAGATATATCCATTGTAATTTGAAATGTTCAGAATCAAATCGCTACGTCTCTGGAATTTTTATTCGCCTTTCGTACCACGGACCACTTCTGAATAAAACAAAAATTTGCTTTCAAAACGAAGAAAAGTAGCAGATGGAGAATAGTCTCAATATTTTAATTTACGGCCGCTTAAGCATTCATAATTTAGTGTTTCAGAGATTAAATGATATATGGGGAAGCGGAGGAAGGAAGGAGCGAGTTAGCTCCGACTCGGTGTACACGAGGCTTGTGGGGCAGTTATCAAAAATGGGAGCTATTTCAAACGCAATGGAGCGAACGTGAAAAGTAGACAGATCAAGTCGGGCGCACTGGGTCTGATTTACACTCGACAATTTCGTTTTCTCGGAAAGCTGCAGCTTTTTGCTCACTTTAAGCTTTTACTTGCAGCGAAGATCTGTTTCAGTTTTTACGCCGGTGCAGATTGCTGGATCGTGTCTGTCGCGGCCACATTTCAGCGAGGCGGGGATTCGTTTTCCAAGACAACCTGGATGAGGTATGTTCAGCCGAACGGGACCATTAATAATAAACGCAGGTTGATACCAGCCAGAGTTAGTTTGACGGTACGGCCGATTTCCGGCGCGCTCTCTAATACAGCGGGCCGGAGAAATCGCACCAAATTTAATTTTCGCCCCTTTCTCAAATTTGCCGGTAGAATCGGATTTGGACGTCCATCTTTACCCATCCGAAACACTCCAATCGCGATTGAAATATAATTAGAGATGTTATCTTATACACTGCTAAATTACCATTTGATTTTATGGTAACTACAGTAGATATTTTAAATATTAATCTACAAGGACTAAAATCTTTTTAGTAGTTTAAATAATTATGCAAATATATGGTAAATTATAATTTATTGATAAGAACATGTAATAAGCGATTCAGAAGTTACAGATGCAAATTTATTATAATTTTTTGAATTAATAAGTATTATTTAATCTGAGCAGTTTAATAAGACTTTTAAAAGATTTTTAAAGCTTATTTCCAATGTTTTTGCTTTTTATCTGTGCTCATAAATTTGCACATTTTAAAAACTAATTTAAATGAATTGGCAAATGACACATTTTACCTTTTAATAGAAAATAATTCTTATGCGATAACTACTATAAAATATTTTTTATTATTAAGAATAAGATAGTCATCATAGCAATCTATCTGTACATTTGAACAGAACGTAAACAAAGTAATGTAGTGTTCCCTACGCCCTTGATTTACATGAGGAGATCCGTGCGTAGTAAACAAAGACAGCCTATACATGTGAACGGAAAGTAAACAAAGACGGCCGACATGAAACTTAGCGTGCCGCGCTCTGAGCGCTAAATTTACACGAGGTCCGTGCGTTCGTGTACGCACGTCGGGGTTGTTCTCGCTCCTCCTGTTATCCTTTTTATGGTGTAGGAACAGATGCATATTTACTAAATTAATTAATAGTTCCCTATCCGTTGTAAAAACGAAGCCAAAATGTCGACAATACTAAAGTTAAGTTATGCAATTTCAGAATCAAAATAAACATTCTGTTACTGCTGCCAACATTAATCAAGGAAAAAATTAAAAATTACTGCAAATGTAAGAAATACATAAAGTCGAACCGATTTCTTACGTATGAACGTGAAACGTAAAAATTACGGGAGTACAAAATGAACAAGCGCATAAGCTTTGTATTGGTTCAACTTTATGTTTAACGTATTTCTATGGGCGGCTTATGCTTACATCCATTGTGAATGAGCGCTAAGTTAAATTGTTCCACGTTTCCGATCCAGGGAAAAAGCCGATCCAATTTACATGTTGCCACTTTTAAAAATTTGAGGGAAGGGGGTGAAAAATTGTCAGCCTAGGACGCGAAAAATACGTTTTGGCGGGCAATCCCTTGTATTACAAAATTTGCAGAAACTTTAATTCAGATGGACACATGCAACGATCGTTGTTAGGACAATTCGCTCCCAAGCATTTCGCCTCCGGACATTGCCCCCCCCCCCCGTATCTTAATTATCACAGTTCTTGTTTAAAATTTAAATAATTCAGAAAAACAAATTTTTATTGTACAATAAAAGATTAACACAATTCAATATACTTACACAAACAAGTGCATCTACTAAATAAATTATAATGCAATAATAATATTGCAATTCTTCGTAAAAAATGTAAGGTATCTCTACTTTCGTAATCTACGGCTACATTTCGCAAACGTTGCGATAGAGCGGCATACTTTTTTGTGCGGGAGCAGGTCCGCCCGCTAGAAATTGGTTTATTTGGAAGATATTCAGGACTTTCTCCTTTTAAGGCGTTTATAAATTTAAATATGTTTGTGAAAGCATCACAAACTTCTTGAAAGTGTCGATGCCAGCTTTCTACATGATTGTTAGTGCGAAACGTATTTTCAACAGTGCGATTGTGCATATTCCAAAGATCAATAGAAAATTTGGCCGGACGTCTTTGTCTACGCCTACAGCGACCAATGTAGTTGTCTTCGAAGTAGTTAATAACTGCCTGGGTTCGGGAGGAAAATTTTCGATCTCTACAAAATATCGAAAACTTCTGCCACATTTTCCGGTGGTACAAACCCAAGAGCAGTCATCATTCGTATCCATAATGCAAACTCATGATTTCTTTGATGGTTTACTTGTAGTCTCTCAGAATGAACTTTTCTCCATACTTTTTTGTGCCAGATAAAAAAAACATCCAGATATTTGGATTTCGGGTAAAACTGTTCTTCTATTGCAGCCATTTCTAAGTCGAAAAGCAATTGAGCTGGGCGCATACGTAATTCTTCTAAGAACTTTATGTAGGTGGCTTTTGCTTTGTTTGGTAGTAAAGCGTAAACAATTGGTATTATGGTTCTGACGTACTGCATATGTAGCGTATACAACTAGTAAAATAAATTTGGAGCCGTTGTCAAAACAATAAGCATCTTATCAGGTTTCTTTAGAGTCATATCTTAGAAACTGATGTTCTTTACCATTAATGCTAATCGTGCGATATTCTTGTGAATTAGTAAATGCTCAGCATCCACTGGAATTGCGGAATGACGGCTTCATTCCGAGCGCGACGAAACATGCGTGTCTTAGTGTCTTCTTGGGTAATTGGCATATAATATTGTTATGAACATTTTCTAAGCAGGTGGCCATAATTTGTTGTAGTGTTTCTTCGGTATTAGTTGCTCTTTCTTACCCGGTCTTGTAGCATCGGCAGCATGATTGTGTGTAACGACGGTACGACTAACATTCGCGGAATCGCCTAAAAAATTTTCAAATTTACACATATACTTAAAGTAGTCTAAGAACCAACGATCATCTTATCGTTATTACTCACCTGTTGTCCAAACACGACCTTTGCATTTCCCTCTTCTTTCACAAACCCAAATACAATGTTCACCATTCGCAGTCTTTTTAGAAAATACATACACAAAATTATCTTCACACACCAACTTTTTGTGACTCTTTTCCGAATTTACAAATCTCATTGTTCAAAATTATTTAGAAGCGTTCACGACCAAAACTGAGAATATAGTGAGTAGCTAACCCTTATAATTATCTCTTTTATACTGCAAGAGAAGTGAATTTCACTTAACACTAATAATAATGGCATAGGAAACCACGGAAACTGTGCGGCAATTAAGACCTGCTAATCCCTTATTGCAAATAAAAGTGTTTGGAATGTCTAATTACTTCTAACTGGCGTTGTCGACATTTAGATGAGAATGACTTCCTATTGTATTCTATTAAGAGCCCCTAAGAAAAATATCTGCTTTTTCTAGTGCTCAGTAAATAATTAAGACATGGGGACGAAATGTCCAGGGGCGAATTGTCCAGGGACAAATGTGCGGGAGCGGAATGTCCAGGGAAGAATTGTGGGGGGCAAAATTGTCCGAAAACGGCAACGATCAAGTAATAAACATCGTTGTTACTTCTACTCAGAGTAAGGGTAAAAAGATGTAAAATACTCCTGTAAAACATACATGCCAACAATCAGTTAACATCTAAATTTAAACATTAAAAAATATCAATTTCTGAAACTTGTCGACAAGTAGCGATTTAAAACCAAATAATTTGTTATTAACTGCATTTCTTTGAGTAGTTGGCAAGACTTGATTCTTCTTGAAGGGACGGCTAAGCTCAAAATACGGATTATTTTAGATAGACGTCTATTTTGATAGTTTCCTTATTAGAGTAGAGGATCCTTCTACGATCCTGGTAGAGGATATATTTACTCCTACTGACACGAGCTGCCTCAACTATATTCTATTTCTTAATAGACTCGTCGTAACTTTAATTTTTTATTTAATCCATCCATTTCGTCAACCCGTTTGACCAGCATGCAGACAATAGGCCAAAAACCATTCAAATATAAATAAGAACGTAAACCAAGACTCTCAGTCCTATTCAGAATAAAAACAACACCACGGCAATAATAAATAATGTAAACTACTAGGTTGCTAAGAATCACCAGACACGAAGACTATGCCAATAAAAAATGGGGACTACAACACTCAAATACTCAGAACGCATCAGCGTCTAACAGAATTTCAGCAAATTAAATCACATAAAAAAGAGAAATAGGTTTGAGTGACCCAAGAAGTAGTAAAGAATTATATCCAAAATCAACCAATTGGAAAACGAAGAACAACACATCGGCAGAAAATTAGAACTCGCTAGAAGAGAACTACGTATGTAAGTAATAACAAGAGTAACGCACTTTGTAATAAGAAATCGAAAAGATACAAACTTAAAATAATACTAATAGCGAGGAAAAAGGTTAAAGGATTTTATAACATAAAAAAGACGCACCTATACAATTATATGAGATCTAAATACCAAAGCAGGAAGACAGGAAGAGAACGAAAAGTCAATTAGACATTTTAGAATAAATCACCGAAATGAATGGACTAATCAATTATACCAAGTGTGGAAACTTATACCTAATGAACAAATTGTTTAAGAAAATATAAAGTAGAACATAGACAAACAGTAGAACAGAACTAAATAGCGTGGTACAAACATGTAGTGATCATCGAATGGTATGAGCTGCGACAAGTATTAACACACAGAAGAGACAATTAAATTAATGAAGAAAAAGAAAAAATAGGTTTATAGGGGAGTTCTCAAAGAAAATATAAAATAATACCAAAAAGAATTGTAATAAAATCTGTGTCACATTAAAACAAATAAATTAAAAAATACAATAAGTTGTCAAACAAACGGCTAAAGCACAAAAGATAAAACACATAAAATACATTGGATTTAAAACATAACATCTGCTAAAAAGAGACACAAGTTAGGTGGACAAGGCAAAGAAAGAACATTAGAGTACACAGAGTTAAACAAAATCATACATAACAACATAAGATAAGACATAAGAAAAAACACATATGAGCTAGCAGAACAAACAAACTAAGAATATAAAAGTCTAAAAGTACTAAGAAGAAAAATAGATACAAACATAAATATAATTAATAAATTCAATTATGGAAGCGGTGCAATAAGACGCGACAGAAAAGAAATTTGACAGGTCACTAAAGACTTTTCCAAAACTACTCTATATATATATATATATATATATATATATATATATATATATATATATATATATATATATATATATATATATATATATATATATATATATATATATATATATATATATATATATATATATATATATATATATATATATATAGAAGTACAAATAAGTCTCCGCCGTTTGACAAAAGATGGCCCCACCAGTGAGTCAGATGTAAAACGTCATATCGTAAGGTTGGACATCTGACAACACAATAACCTTACAATACTAGCGATTTTGTATCAGCATTACATAATTTTTTTCGTGCGAAAATGTCGAGTTTTTATCCGAATAAGCGTCATTTGCGGGACTTTTGATTTATTTCTTTAATTTGAAAAAATTGCAGCTGACGCGCATCGATTGCTTATAGAAGCATATGGTGAGACTGATTTAAGTGAGAGAAGTTGTCATGAGTGGTTCCATAAGATTAAGAACGGTGAATTTGAAAACAAAAAACGTAACGGAAGGCCGTAAGTATACGAATACGCGGAATTGTAACCATTATTGGAGGAAGATTCCTGCCAAACACAAGAAAAACTTGCACTTACATTAGAAGTGACTTAATAAGCAATTTCATATCGTTTCAAATCGTTGGGAATTATTCAGAAGCAAGGAAATTGGGTTCTATATGAAGTGAAACCGAGAAACTTTGAACCCCGATTTTGCACATGTGAAATGCTGCTTGCCAAGCATATAAATGAAAAGATTTTTTGCATCGTATAGTCTCTGGTGATGAAAAATGGATCCAATACGATAACCCAAAGAAAAGGAAATCATGTGGACCACGTGGCCATGCTGCACCGAATATTTATGGAAAAAAACTTATGTTGTGCATTAGGTGGGATAAGCTTGTTGTCGTGTATTATAAGTTGCTCAAACCGAACGAAACCATTACTGGGGCTCTCCACTGAACACAGTTGATAAAACTGAGCCGAGCACTCAATGAAAAACGCGTCCACTAGCACTCGGGGCACGACAAAATTATTCTGCATAATAATGCTCATCCACTTGTTGCAGCGACAGTCAAAACTTATTTGGAAACACTCAATTGGGAAGTCCTACCCCACCCGCCGTATTCACGAGACATTGCCCCTACCGATTATCACTTGTTCCAGTAGGTGGCACACGGCCTGCCTGAGCAGCACATAAGAAGACACCAAAAGTTGGGTCGATTCGTGGATAGCCTCAAAAGATAAAGCGTTCTTTCGACGGTATCCGTATGCTACCAGAAAGATGGGAAACAGTAGTGGCTAGCGATGGACAATATATATATATATATATATATATATATATATATATATATATATATATCTACAGTGATCCTAAATAGAGCAGACTACATCGGTAAGATGGACAATTTACTTAAATCCTCTGATTATCGCTATGTACTCAATAACCCCACTATCTACCTCGAAAACCCTCATTACTAACTTCAATCTATCATCCGATACCAAGAAACTCCTCATACCCCGAGAAAAATCTGCCAGAATTCCCAAATTGTATGGTCTCCCAAAAATTCACAAAGAGAATATTCTTTTACTCCCTATAGTTAGTGCGTTCGGTTCCCCCATCCACAACCTTGCCAAGACTCTCAAACCTCTCACAGAGATAATTTTCCCTATACACAAAGGTGACATCATGGTCAGCTTTGATGTCGTTTCTTTGTTTACAAACATCCCAATTCCTGATGCCCTACAGTTATTAAAGTCAACGTATAATATAAATAACAATATCCTCTCCCTAATAAACCATTGCCTATCCAATACTTACTTTACCTTCCAAAATAAATTTTACCGCCAAACTAATGGTGCTCCCATGGGTTCCCCGCTTTCACCTGTCATTGCTAACCTTTTTATGACCGATTTTAGAAACAAAAACCCTCGCTTCCTTTCACCTTAAACCTACCTGCTGGATACGATATGTCGATGACACTTTTGTTATCTGGCCTCATGGACATGATATCCTTCCAGAATTCCTTTCCCACCTCAACCAAATCCACACCAATATCAAATGTATCATGGAAACTGAACATAACAATTCCCTTCCCTTCCTAGATACTCTCATAATAAGAAATCCTTTTAATGACAGCTTTTATTACACTGTCTACAGAAAACCCACTCACACTAACCGCTACCTAACTTCCAAATCCCATCACCACCCTGCCCAGATCCATTTGCAAAATCCCTCATAACCGGATCCATCAGACTTTCCGATACGAAAAATCGCCAAACAGAAATTAAATCCATTACCACCACCCTACTGCAAAATGGATATTCCAACAAATCCTTAACTAATATACTTAAAAATATAAATAAAAACACTAACTCTCAATCCCAAAACCCTCCTGACCAACAAAAAGCATTCCTACCTTACATCAGAGGAATCACCGATAGAATAAGCCGCATACTAATGTGACAAAATATACGCACGGTCTTTACGATCAATAACCAAATATCTGGGCTTATTCGCACAACAAAGAATCATTGCCCCAATAAATTCCAAGGAGTGTATGAAATACCTTGTGGACACTGCCAAAGGACCTACATAGGTCAAACAAATGGGCAAATATCTAGCCGAATATATGAGCATTCTCTGGCCGCACGGAAAGGCGATAATGGTTCGGTACTTGCCAAACACAACAAAGAAATAGGCTACAAAATTAAAATCTGGGGCTAAAACCATTGCCCCCATTTCCCATTTCACCAGCAGAATAATATGTGAGGCAATTGAAATAGAAAAACGCCCACAGTGCCTTAAGACAAGAGATGACAGCCAACGTTTACCCGTCTTATGGAAATTCCTTATTACCCCACACCATCAATTACGCAACAATCCTTTTCCTCAACCCAACGCATATCCCGCCAAACAAACTTTCACTTTCACTTCACAAGCAGGTTACACGAAAGGTCAGTCTTATTCAAAGACTCGTAGCTCTCCTTGGGGAGCAGGCAGATTGAGACCCCGAATGAAGAGCTAAACTCTTGAATATGGCATCAAAGCAGATGCTGAAACGTCGAGAATTTTCTCATAATAGACATGGGTTATCCCGTGAACTAAGTTGTTTATATATATATATATATATATATATATATATATATATATATATATATATATATATATATATATATATAAGCATCGATTCCAAATTTAAGTTTAATTGATGTCCAAAATGGAATAGACTTCGCCGAAAAATTAAAGTTTTACTTCATTGATAGAGATCCTCCTGTAGTGCGTGGTGGAAGGTTTAGAAAAGAGTTACAAAGATATTCAGCTCCTTATCGATAATTTTTTGCAAAACTACAAAGTGGGAACACATCGACATTTACAACTTGTTCAATCAATAATAAATAATACAAAGATGAAGGTTGATGCAACATTATAAGCACGAAGAAACAAAAAAAATATGCATAAAAGTTAAATTTTTCGCAGCTAGGTCAGGACTTTTGAGACAATCTAATATTCATTTAATTTTCCTAAATAACTAGCAATGTTTGTGTATATTTGATATAATGGTATTTAACCTTCTATTTGTTTCACTACCTGAAAATAATAATTTATTATTTTTAGTGAACCACTTTTAGACCCAATTGTTCGCTCAATCTGCTACATCAAAGAGTAGCGCATTTTTCGAAAGGCAACTTTTAACCCCCGGCCTAGTAAATCGCCCCTTTAAATATTGAAACATAAAACGCCTGCTCGCTACTCCATTGCCACTCAGAAAGCAGAAATCTAATACAGCAGCGAAACCTGAAGACTGCGACAAATTCAAAATCGAACTTCTCCACAATTCGGGTCGCAGCACTTTTCCAGTTAATCAAGCCCGGCACAGGGAGAGCAACGGGACCTTGTTATATTTATCTGATGTTCGCCGACCATGTCACCTGCTATCGGCAGGGAAAGAGCAACTGCCATTTAGTGATTGCATCATTGCCTGCCTTCACCCTCTCGCGGTCCACTGCTGGCAACTCATCAGTTCATTTGGTCCGAGCGCGCGAACCGCCGTGTGCCGGGCAGCGGCCCTTTCGGCACTTTCAGGAAGGCCAATTTGCCCTGCGCCGGACAGCGCGTCGAAAAGAAGACAAATGCGCGTCCGCGGAGATCCTCGCTGGATGGGCGAAGCGTGAACATGACAGGATGTGTACTGGCAATTACGGGCTAGAGCCGTTATGGACTGTTATCATAGATAATGTGGCTGAATGATGTTCGCGTGAACCTTTTCGGCCCATTGTGGCGGCATTACGCGGAATTGACATTTGTTTTTCAAAAATAATGGAGCAATCGCTCAAAATGGAGAGATATGTAAAAGCGCAGCTTCTATTATTCCGGCTCTGTTCGGTGAATTTCCTTTTAATTAGTTAACAGCCAGTTGTTTGCGAGAATTGAAAGGCCGCTCAAACAGAAACTAAATTTAACGGGGCGTTCGTTTGGTTGTTTAAGTTTAAAAGAATTCCACTCATTTATCTACGGGCGTTACGCTGCAAACACGGCGTTGGCAGATTTCAATTTTATTTGCCTCATGATGTTTCCTGGTAGAAGTATAATAACCTTATATTTATTAACAAATACAACCAACTATACGGAGAATAAAATTAATTTCGCAATTAAATATAATAAAGTATAACACAGCATTTACCTTTTCTCTATAAGTTGATTACTGTCAAGACGTTTTTGATCATTCTACAAAATATTTATATTAGAAATATAAATATAGCATAAACAATAGTTACAGGGTAATTACCTCAATTTTAGTTTTTTATAAAGGGTTTCCCAATAAGAACGACATGATTTTAAAATGAAATAAAATAAAAACTATTTCAGAAACAACCAAACATTTATATTATTTTTAAGCATAGTCTATTACATTATGTTCTGAATAACACATCATTTAAGTGTCCACCTCGACTTCGTGCGCACGAGCAAATTGAACGAACCCAATTTTCGATGACTTTGTTCAAAAACTCGGGTCTAACGTCACGAATGCAGCGTTCGATGTTCAATCTTAATGCATCAAGGGTTCGTGGTGTGTTTGCATAGACTATGAATTTCAAATGACCCCACAAAAAGTAATCTGAAGGAGTTAAATCACAACTTCTTGGAGGCCAACTAACAGTTGAATTTCGTGAAATTATCCTTTCACTAAACTTTTCTTGCAGTGCGTCAATAGTGGCATTAGCAGTGTGACATATGGCGCCGCCTTGTTGGAACCATATGTTCTTCAACTCAATTTCATTTAAATTTGGCCACAAAAAATCTGTTAATATTGATCGGTACCGCTCACCAGTGACTGTAACCGCATATCCCACTTGTTTTAGAAAAACAATGATCTGATGATGCCACCATGCCATAAACCACACCATACAGCGACCTTTTGCGAATGCAAGGGCTTATTGTAAATCTCGAATCTCCTGTTTATTAACATATCCATTTAACCAGAGATGAGCTTCACCTGAGAAGATAATTTTGTACCCAAAATTATAATCCGTTTCAACTTGCTCTAAAGCCCAAGCAGAAAAGTCACGGCGCTAACGATGGTCCAGTGGCTTTAATTCTTGGATCAACCAATCTTGGTTGGGTCTAGACCCAAATCTTTTCGCAAAATATGCCAGGTTATGCCGGTTCATCGCCGATCACAGCATTTGTTTTCAATTAATCTAGTGGTTCAGTAAATTGCATCACGATCTTCTTATTCTAGTCCACATTGCCTACTGAACTACTGCAAACAGCGCATCGATTTTTCTATTCCTCGCGTATAAGCAAATAGGAGTTTTTCCCGAATATTTCGTATTTGTGCGTATTGCTACTATGTGCTTTAAATATGTATCCAATTTAATCTTTAGTCCACATATTTGGATTTATGAGTTTATATATGTTTCTTTATACTTTTTTATTTATATTTGCTTTCAAATATAGACGCACATAGTTGATTATTGTCTTCGATGAATTAGGATATTGTAAAATCAGAGATGGAGATGGCGGGTGGAATTTTGCAAATACATATCTTTAAAAATATTTACAGCAAGTGTGGTGATTTTGAAATAAGTTTGCTTTTCAAGTATATTGCATCTGCTTTCAGTACCTACTTCTTGACAAATATATAAGGGTATCATCTAATTCGTTAGTAGCACCGCAAGGTGCCTGCCTTTTATGTATTTAACAAAACAGCCCAACTATTCAGAGAGTAAAAAATTAAATCAATCTAAAACAAAAAAAGCACGTATCTATTTTTCCATTTCGGCGTGGCAATATAAACTTTTGAAAAACCAAAGAAGGCATTTTACAAATTATCCGTTTACGAAATTTTCTAATTTTGCTACTTCCGGCTAATAAACGCTACAGCATAATCGTTGTAAATTAGCCCATTTTTATAAACAAATCAGATTATATCAGTTTTTTCCGATTTATAGAAAAGCGTAGAATTTATTTTCAACTTTTGGCTAGGTATAATATAGTTTCAGATTTTATTAAGCATAAAATTAAACATTTGAAGAAATAATTAGAAAAATTGACAATATAAATCATCTTAACTTATTATAAGTAACTAATGTGTTAGGTAGTACAATCTCAATTATTTTTTGAATTTATCTTCTTCTTTATATATTCATTAAACAGCAAAATCTTTGGTTCACAATATATAGTATGGAACACCCTTTTTATATAAGTTTTCTATTAAATTTTTATCATATTTCCTTATTATTCCCAATAAATACAGTAAAGTGGTTAGGTACTCAAAATAACGTATATGCTCCAAAATAAGTCTTTTGTGTGACAAAAATTTGGTGAAGGGATCACTAACACTTAACAATCCAACTGCCAACCCTTCTACAGAACAGGTAGAACAAAACTACCAGGTTTATCCTGCCACATAATGAACAAAGCTCTGCCGACCCAGAATCTGGAGTATAATCTGATACCAGTTATCCCGAGGTAACGGTGTCTTAGCGACTGGCCTAAACACCTGCACTCAGTATCCAGATTTAGAGAACTAGAGCGATCTTGGGAACTGAACTTCAGAACAACTTCAAATAATTGGTGAGAACAAGGATTAGATTTGGATCATGGAATATAGCATCTCTCGCAGGAGAAAAAAGCTGCAACTGTTCGGGTTGTCTGATATAAAAAAGAAATAAGGTGTTTGGTTTTTTCTTAAACATTTCCTGCATCTCATTTCTTCAAGATGTATAAATTAAGATAAAAATATTAAGCGACTAGTTTAAATCTTGATTTACGGCAAAGCACATATTAGAACAACACAAAAAATCCCCTCGCCAGAAAGGAACAAAAAACTTCAACTCTTCGGCTATCTGAAGTGAAGAAGAAAGAAAGCGGAATAAAGATGATAGATAAAGGCTACACTATGATATGTAAGCGCATTAATAAAAATCGGAACAATGAAAAGTGTAAGCATAAACCAGATAGAAAGCGGAATAAAGATGATAGATAAAGGCTACACTATGATATGTAAGCGCATCCATAAAAATCGGAACAAAGAAAAGAGTAGGCATAACCCTCAGCAATGAATTAGATAAGATTAACGCAACAAGTATCCGTAAATTCAAGAATCACGAATATTGATGTAGAACTCCAGGAGAAGATAGAAGTCATCCATCTGCACACATTGACAGAAAATGCCAATCTATAAGATATGGAAGTATACTTTGAAGAATTACAAAGAATCATAAAAAATACAAGGTGCATTCAAGTTATAATCCGAATTTTTTTTCGAGAATGCGGTTTCTTTCAAAATACGCGCGCATTCTTTGTGAATGCGTGACAGAGATGGTAGCACTGCGTGGCACACAGGGCTCTAGCGGCAGCGGCGAGAATGAGGACTGCTTTTGATACTTAAAATGGCGACGTTTTCATACAGGAACAGCGTGTAATCATTTGTTTCTCCATTTGCGTGGTGTGACACCGATTGAAATTCATCGCCAGTTGAGTGAGGCATGTGGTGATGATGTGTTATGGATGTGTCTAATGTGCGTTTGTGCATGTGACAAAAACCAAGACAATCTCGGCCTCGCACCAGCCGGTCTGACGACATGATCAAGCGAGTGGAGAAAGTTGATTTGCAGGATCGCCGAATGAGTGTGGAACACATCGTTTGGCATTTCCGTGGAATATGTGCACAGAATCCTGCATGAAGACCTGAAAATGCCACCAAGACAACGCACCAGCGTATCGGGCGAACGCGACGCAGGAGTTTCTTCGTGACAACAACTTTGAAGTAATTTTTCATGCTTTCTACTCACCTGACCTGACTTCTAGCAACTAGCTGTTCCTAATGATAAAAGACACTGTTCCGTGGTCGCAAATTCACTAGTCGTGTCGCTATTGCACCAAAGATTTTCCAGTGGCCAAAAGACTCAGAAAGAAACGTTCGCAGCGGCCGTGGTATCATGGCGTCGACGTTGTAAAATGTGTACGGCTGCAGGGAGACCACGTCGAGAAGTGACACAAGTTTCACAGTTTTCGTGTGATTAGTTCGCGAGAAAAAAAAATTGGAGGTGTTATAACTTGAATGCACCTCGTACAAAGCAAAAAAGCATGCAATATTAATAGGAGACCGGAACACGCACATAAAAATTAATAAAGAAATTGGACATGAATTTATAGGACTCTACGGCTTATAAGTAAAAATAATTGTAAATGAGAAAAGAATGTTTGACTTATGTATAGTAAATCGCACAAGAATATACCCAAAATAACGAATGAAGCAAAAGAGCTGTAACACAAGAGCATGATAGGCTACATAACGTACATCAGAAATATGAAATAATTTATTACCTGAAAGTAATTAGAGGCGTTGAATTAAATACTAAACACAAATTGATCGTTACGGATACCAATATACAATAACCACCCCGAAAACAGTCAAGTATTCAAAGACAAATAAAGCTACAAAAAAGAAGATCTAGAAAGAAGTACTTGTAAGGAAACACAAATATACCATCCTCTAAGAAAAAAAAAACCATGTACCCTGAAAAAACACAGACCTGTTTTCAATAGACTATGTTTTTTTTTTGGTGCACTTACTGGCACTGCAGCCTACCAACATCCAATTAATTATAGGACAAATGCATACACCCATGGGTTAAGCGAGACTCGGACTCGCCTGCGCCGGCTCGAAGTTAGAGGAACGAATATCTTGACCACTGAGCTAACGGCGGCAACCACAGACTGTTACAAACAGCTAAAAAATTTGAAACAAAATCTGAAACAAAAAACAAAATGGTGGAATAATAAAGTAAAACAAAAAAATTAAAGCCACAAAAGAAGCTTAGTACACTTTTTTTGAGAGCCGTTTTATCTATCTTAGATAGTATTGCATGATGAACTTATTGTGTTTACATAAAGGCGAAGACAGATGACAACACAAGAATCACATAACAAAACTAAGAAAAGCTAAAAAAGAAATGGAAAACAAAGAAAAATAATGGAAAGATTTTGAAAAGAGGATAGTAAAAAATACACAAGTAATCAAAAAGAATTCTAAAATTTGGTTAAGAGGCTAAAACAAAAACTAACACAAAAAGTAAAAGAGTTTGAAAAACATGATAATAAAAACTACAAACCTATACAAACATAATACCGAAAGCGTGGAAAAAATTCCGCTCGGCTAGATTCCATGACAATATTGATATAATCAAGTTTCAACAAACAAGAAATTGTAGACAGGGCAAACGAAGCAGATAGAATAACAGAAAAGTAGTAAACGAGAAGAACTAAAAATGGAAAATTGCCGGAAGGCAACCTAGCCTCGAAACCTTTTAAGCAAAGGGGCTCAATAGTAACAAAATTATTAACAAAAATCTTGGGGACGCAGTGGCTCTATCTAGTCTTCCTAAACCTAAAATTTTGCTTTGATCTAGTGCCTCGAGAACATACATAGAGTGCAATTCAAGCGATTCCTACATTGAGGAAAGTAATACAAAGCCTACACAAAATGAAAAAAGGTAAAACTGAATGGACAAAAACTAAAAGATTTTCAAATGGCTAGCGGGATCAAGTAAGAAGACAGTACAAGTACCCTTACTATTTGTTATATACATACAGTATATCTACAAGAATTGCAAAAACGAGTTTACGAAAACAGATGTAAGACATAATAAACCAAACACTACACCGACATAAAACCTATAGTATGTGGACAACATACTTGAGATATATATGGACACGTAGAAAAACTATCTAGAACAAAAATAAATGATCATAAATACAGAAAAAAGTAAAATTATACGCAAATCAAAACTCGACTGCAAAAATTATGTAGATATAAATATAGATGAAAATATGCTGCAGCAAGCAGATATCTATGAGTATTTAGAAACTTTAATTAGTAAAGACGGACAAAAACTAATAGGAGGTAAAGAACTGAGCACAAAAACAAAAATACACTTGTAGAAGAAAATCTATTAACTCATACATTATCATATGTAAGAGGGTCATAAGCAATAATAGATACATGTAGATCTGAATTAATAGTAAAATAAAACGCATAAGGGGGTAGTGGAGAATATAAGAAGAGATAGGGTACGAAACAGAAACATAAGAGAGGAACTACAGCAAGTTCTTATAGTGCAAAACCTAGAAATAAAATAACTACGACCACGCCCACATAATTCGTATGGGGAGCAACAGATATCCAAAGAAGGTATTTGAAATGAGAGGTAAAGATCAAAGATCTAAGGAGATACTTCGAATACGATGGGAGGAAAATATGTAGACCGCGCTGAAAAAGTTGGAAAGTTGGAAAGTGGCGACAAACGAAAATCCTAGTTAAAGGCAAAAGAGAAACAGAAAATATCTCAATATCTTATCATCGCAAGATAAATAGGAAAAGAGAAAGCAAGTAAGTAAATATGATATATGTATTTTTTTTATTATTGGTCTATTTACTTTATTCAAAATGAGGAAAACGAACAAAGGACAAATAACAATAAGCAAGGCAATTTATTGATATTTGGTATTAAAGCATAAAAATAGCATAAGTTTTTTTATGAACATGTATTGCTATAATTATATATAATTACCTTCAATAATCTGTCTGGTAATGATTCGTACAGCCAATGACTCCATAATTGTGTTACTTAAAACCATAATGTATCATATTGTTTACTATTTCGATAAACCCGCTTGGTTAACTATTCTCAAAGATTATCTATTACCTAGCTCTTCCACTATGTCAATATTCTTTGATGTAAAACAGTCCATCATAATATGAGTCACGTAAACATCGGATCTGTTGGAAAACCTATTCTGTAGTATCAAGAAGTTCGTTTACATTCTCTTAGGCCCTTTTTATAATGCTTATTTTCGACTATTCTCTTGTAGAGTATCTTTTGCAACAACGAATCTTTTTGAGCAGGTAGACAAGCTAAAAAAGTAATTCCTTTCCTAAGTCATAAAAACAGATGATCTAAATGTTTTGCATCGAAGCGTACCATGTAGTACAGTACCTCTTTATATTTTCTAGCTAGAAAAGGTTCCCGTTGTAGATAAAAAGTAAAAACGTCAATTTTACCTTTGTAAAAGGTCATCGCCTTCGATGCAGGGAAATTGTTTGTTCATTGATGGAGTTCTGCTTGGTTGTTGTGCTGCCAATTTTTAAAATGTTAACTGTAGATATTTACTGCTTCAGAATCCGCAAATAAACAATGTACCAATTCTTTTGTTTTTCATTTATAAGGTACTTTTATACAACAAATGCAGACGCGGTGAAAACATGGTTGACAAAATATTGTTGGTATTTACAACTGACTTCATAAATAATACTACTGTTAAATAAATTATGCTAGACATCAGCGTTATTCTCAGAATATTTGTATTTATGGATACGTTTAACCATTATTTGTTTTACAGTGTATATATTACAAAAATCTAAACCTCATGCTTTATATTTTTAGATGGTTGTTTCTTTACCTGTTTTTATAACATATTACAACTTATAAACATTATTTATACTTAGATAAAAACTAAACTAAAATTACTTTAAATATTTTATAAGTTTAACCAAATTGTTTGCTTTAAAAGCCTTTATGTTCAATAGAGAATATAAAAAAAACAATCCGCATAGTATTATACGACTTCAAAATGTAGGTGACTGTAAAGCTTAATATTTTAGTGATACAAAAAAATAAAACTAGCAAGAAATAATATTGCATTTAGAAAATGTAAATAATACTGATGAAAAAGCCAGCGTGGTACCGTGGTTGAGAGGCGGGCTGCGATGCTGACGGACCCGGGTTCATTCCCGGTGCTCTCTGATGAATGGCGGGTGGCCTACTTAGTCACTAAAAATAATTGAGTACCTGCGCGGGTAATAATGGCGGTTATTACAGTAGCGAACATATGAGAGCCTTAAACTCTCAGTTCGCAAGCCGTGCTCTTACGCGCGATTTTGCAACCTAATGAATTTAGTCAATATGATAATGGGACTTGGCATTTAGCTAGCGGTTAGTATGAGAGCGTTTTCTGTAGGTAGTGTAATGATAGCTGATGTTTAAAGGATAATAAATTGTGGAAAAATCAACTACCCAATACCCAAATGGCATTAAACAACACTACCTCTCCTAGTACCCTATAAGCAACTCGGTTATTCATGCTCTTGCAAAAAATGTGTAATTTTACGATTACCCCAAATCTTGTACCCATCGACCACATCCAAGTTCCTTGAAAGCGTGGCAAACAGAATCGGGTAAGATGTAGCTAAAGTGCAAGATAGCATTATAACACTCATTATAACAATCAAATATTAAAGCCTCCGAATTAGGTGCCTCAAAAGCTCTAAAACTAAATAATAGCATTACGATTTTGCAGGCAGACAAGAATAAAGCTACAGTAATCTTGAATATATCATTTTATGGGTAAGATAGGAAACTTACTAAAATCTCTGACTATAGTCATGAACCTTGGAAATACAACAAAAATCTACATTACTAACTCAAACGTGCCAATTAATTATAAAACCTATTTTATATACCAAGAAAAATTCAAAATTATCCGATCTTCCAAAAATACACAAAGAAAGCCTCTTACGGACCAAACCACATCCATGTTCAAAACTCATACCAGTTTTTAGAAATATTCAAAACTTTCCGTATAGTCAGCTTTGATATCGTCTTCTTGTTCACCAATATTCTATTCCCAAAACCTTGCTGTTATTGAAATCAACATACAATATAAACAACAATATCCTCTCCTTAATTAACCACTGCCTATCCCATACCTACTATACCTTTCAAAATAAATTTAGCGCCATACTTTCACCCATCATAGCCGATTTTGAAACAAAGACCCTCGCATGATTTCACCTTAGACTTGCCTGTTGTATACGATATGTCCATGATAATTTTGTTATTTGGCCTCATGAAAGGTTACACTTTACTAGTTCATTTCCCACCTAAATTAAATCCACATTAACATCAAATTTAGCATAAAATTGAATAAAACAACCCCTCCCCAGAATCTTATAATAAAAAAATCCTCCAAATTTACAGCTTTAATTAGGCTATCTATAGAAAATCTATCCATATTAAGCGCTACCTAAATGTCAAATCCCATAATCATCCATTAAATTGCAAAATTCCTCATCACAAGATCTACCAGACTCTCAAACATAAAAAATACAATTCTAAACTGTTATCATAACCTTACTAAAGCTTTTTGGGTGAACTGCATCAAATACTGACCTCATTCCCATTGAAAAAGTTTGAGGCATACTAGAAGAATAGAATACAAGAAGAAGAAATAAGAAGACTTTAGATAATATGGTCGTATATATAGAATGTCAAGGAGGTGTCAAGAAGTGGTTCGTACTGGAGGACACAAACATTTTGCTGCTTAGTTTCAGTTATCAAACTATTATATTTAAGGTGATTCTTGCATCTTTAAATTGTTTTTGATTGTTCTTTTTACTTATTACTTCTAGTCTGACAAATCGATGTTTTCGATATTGTGCATTTCAGTTTGGACCTTTTAAAAATATGATTTTATATAGTTTTGATATAAAAGTATATTAATGTATAAGCGAGTGTGGTCCAGTGGTTGAGGGGCGGGTTGCAATGCTGACGGACCCGGGTTCTATTTCCGGTGCTGTCTGATGCCTGTCGGGTGGCCTACTTAATCGCTAAAAATAATTGAGTACCTGCGTTCACTCGAACAAGGGCGGTCGTCTTAGGCGCAGTGCTTGCCACGTCCGCAAAATAATAACACTAATTTTCTCGGTTCAGGCAAAAGGGTTGGAGATTAGAGTCTTCGGATGTCAAGTAAATTGTCTGACTCGGCTTGTTTTCCCAAGAAATCTCTGTGAAGCATTCGAAGAGAGCAGAGGGATGTGGGGTGCTCAGTTAGATAGCCCCATCAGTTATGTCTCCAAGTAATTTCCATTTGCATCTTTGGGAGCAATATCTGGAGTTTGGTGGCTTGAGGTGCAAGGATCAAGAAACATTGATCACGTTTCTAACCGAACGTCATACAAAAATATCCAGGTCCAGTAATCTTTTCCGAACCTGCAATCAATTCAGTCACTGCCACCGTTTCGCAGTTGTCTCCACTTCCCCCAACGGAAAACGATTTCGAGAACGCCAGCTCAGCCCAAGCCATCCCTGATGCAGGAACTCTTCAAGACAATGGTGGCGTCTGATGACCAACTTATTCGAGGTCCTTAGCGACTGAGAAGTAGACGTTGAGATGTTCGCTGTCTCTAACCGTCGCCCGACCACACAAGCTCGTTTAGTGAGCGCTCTCCATCGGGAACGAACCTCTCCCATCATCCTGTGGGAAAAAGAGGCTCCATGAAAAGAATCAGACAATTACTTGCGTCTGACTCACTTCCTGGAGAAAGCGACAATACAGCTCCACTACCAATTGCTGATGGGAGACATGCCTCTCCGAGCCGTAATACCAGGCGTCCCGAAATACAGCACCGAGGAGATTAAGTAGGAGCTGCTCGATAGCGATATCTTTATCCTCACGGTGAGGAGGATGAAAGACGATTCTCATTAATGATTGATGCCACTCATATTTTTAGGTTTTAAAAGGGGACATACCTTTGTCGGGTCGAAAAAGTAGATTTTCCTTTTCGTTTTGCTGAATATACAGTTAAAATTTCAGAACGATCGGAGCAAAACTCACTGAGTTATAAGCATTTTCATGCCAGAATCTCCAATGGCATACCGTTTTGTTAATCTTATGACAGTTTTTCGTTCTTTTTTTAAATTTATTTGCCAGGTAAACAATAATTTACAATGTTATTCATGGCATATATTATATATGATATATATATATATATATATATATATATATATATATATATATATATATATATATATATATATTATAGTTACAGATTTGATTAACAGTTGCTTACAGGCTAATCAGTTTCCGGTTCGGTGGTAGCTTACGTTTTCGTCTTTGATGAGTATTTTGTCTGTCTATGTTATAGTGAACAGCACCGTGGCATTTATAAATGGCCGTAAAGAACTTTTTAGCACTCGCACTGATGTAACTGTAGGTGTGTCTAATTCGTAATGCAGCTGTTCATTGCAAATTAATCATGGGGCGTTCACTGCGATGCGTAAGATTTTATTTTGGAGTCTTAGTATCTTTTCAAAGTTAGTCTTCGTTGTGTTATCCAACATTGGCGATGCGTAGAGCACCAGTGGTCGAATTAATGATTTATACATCATGATGGTGCATTTTGGTTTGAACGATGATTTTCTATTAATGAAGGGGTACAGATGTGCCAACCTCACATATCCTTGATTTAATTTGTGGTTTACAGGGAGTTTCCAGGTGAGCCGTGTATCGAGTAGCACGCCCAGGTACTTTATGGCAGCAGCAGCTGGTTGTTGTTTATTACTATGCTGGGAGGATTTGTGATTCTTCTTAAGGAGAATATTTTTGTTTGACACTTGGCAGTATTAATTTGGATATTCCATCTGGTGTACCATGAGTATATTCGATGTATTGCTATCTCCAGTTTCTCTATGGTCTGGTTGAGATCGGTGTGTTGAGCCAGAATTGCAGTATCGTCCGCGAAGGTCGCTAAAGTTGCCTCTGTGGTGGGGATGTCTGATGTAAATATATTAAATAGCAACGGCCCCAGCACACTTCTTTGCGGTACTCCTGCGCGAATGGTATTTGTTTCTGATATTGTGGTGTTGATACGTACTGCAAAAGTTCGGTTGTCAAGGAAGGAGAAGA
Source organism: Sinelater perroti (assembly GCA_036346155.1). Taxonomy (NCBI): domain Eukaryota; kingdom Metazoa; phylum Arthropoda; class Insecta; order Coleoptera; family Elateridae; genus Sinelater; species Sinelater perroti. Next base: position 11,979,543 of record JARFIY010000359.1, on the reverse strand, counting down.
TTATCTCTTTGAGGTAGTTGGCTACTCTGATCTTAATTATTTTGCTTTTTAAGCCTTCGAGCCAGACCTTGTCGAAGGCCTGGGCGACATCAAAGAGGACAGCGACGGTGTAACTTTTGTTTTCGAATCCCTCTTCTATTTTTTCGGAAATTCGTTGTAGCTGATGTGGCGTTGAATATGATTTCCTAAAGCCAAACTGAAATGGTGGTATTACATTGAGTGGCGTTAGTTCATTCATTAACTGACAGTGGATGATCTTCTCTAGGACTTTTGAGAGTGTAGTCAACAGGCTTATTGGCCTGTAACTGTTTATCCAGTATGTGGGCGTGCTTCCATGCTTTTGGGAAGTATCCTTGTCGGAGACATGCATTATATACAGTGGCGAGGTAGGCTAGGATTTATTGGTAAGGTTAGTTAATACTACGGTAGTTATAAGATCATGTCTAGGGAATTTTTTCTTTGGGAGTTTGTTTATTGTGTCTTTGATTTCTTGAGGGTTGTAGGGATTATTGGTTCAGATATCACTGGTTGGTTGGTTTCAATGTGGTTGATTATGTATACTGATTCATGTGGAGCACAGGTATATTTTGGAGTATTCATAGTGAGCTGCAAAGGCTGCTACTTTTTCTTCGTCGGTGGCAAGGGGTGCATTATCTACGCTTAGTGTTGGGATATCCTCGCGTTGTTTTAATATACGCCTGGTAGCTCTCCATATACCGATGTCACCTGGTTGAAGGTCTTCAATGTATTTTGGTATGAGTTGATTCTCAACTCATCCAGTTCGCGTTTTAGGCTGTGTTAACTTGTTTAGTAGACGTTTTCTTTCTGAATTTCTGGTTATTTGCCATTCTCGCCTGGTTGGGCTTTTTCTTTTAATTAGTTCTGTGATTTCGTATGAGAGATAATGGTGATTAGGTTTTCTTGTTTTGGAAGCAAGGGTTGCCTTTTGTACACTATTGGTTATCGATGTTGTTAGCTTGAACATTGCGACATTTATGTCTTCGTTATTGTTTAAGTTGGTTGGGCATTTCAGCTTGTTATCCAGATTGATTTTAAAGTTGTCCCAGTTTATTACCCTGTTTATAAGTCTAGGAGTTGGCTGTGCCATTTGTGGAGTGCTGGTAAATGATATAATTACAGGTAAGTGGTCTGAGTCAAGCTCCTCTACTACTTTTTGAAATATCAGTTCTGTGAAGTTCTTTTGTAATAAAATGTCCAGTATGTCTGGCAGGTGATCGCTACGATATGGATAGTAGGTATATTTTTCGGGAGTTATTACTTGGAAGGAATATTTGGTCGCGTAACCTTCTATCTTCAATTCCCTCGGGATTATTAGCTGCATCCCCATAATTAATTCTTGGAGTTGAAATCTCCAATCATTAAGAGTGGTTCGGCAGTATTGAATGTAGCTTTGAGACGTTCCTCTACTAGTTTCTTGTTTAGTTGTCTATAAGTGCTTATTAATGCGAAGTTTTGATCATTTAATTTAATTCTAGTTCCGACTGTTTCTAGGGTTAGGTTAGCGATGCCAGGGATAGGCTCATGATTAATTTTCTTTTTAATGAGTATAGCTACTCCGCCAGCTGCTGTTCGGGCGTTTCTATCTTTCCTGTACACTAGGTAGCCTGGTATTTTGAATGTGTCTATTTCAGATAGGTGGGTTTCAGTGATACATGCTACGTCTATATTGTGTTTGGCAAGAAAGGGTATAAGGAGTGGCCGTTGGGTTAGGATACGGTTGGCATTCCAGTTAAGGATTGGTAGATTTTTTATGGGTTTCTGGAAGTTAGGGTCCATTGAAGAGTAAGGGAAGGATTGTACTGGTAATAAAGTTTTTAGGGGAATGTAAGGGGTTAACAGGTTAATAAGTATTTTGACTATATTACTGGTGTCACGTGGGACCGTCTGATCGGCTGGTTGGTTTGCGTTCTTTGGGTTGGAGTTCGTTGCTGATAGCTTTCGTGCTTGTTCTGCGTATGAGCCGTTAGGGTTGATAAGATAGTTTCTATTGTTGTTGCTATTATTTTTCATTCGTTTTTGGAGAATCTCGATGTGTTGGCTGTATCCGCGATAGCTTGCAGGATGTGGGCCTCCGCACTTGGCATACTTAGGTGCTTTTTCTGTTTTTTTTCGCATAGTTGGTGTTGGTGGTCGCCTCCGCATTTCACGCATCGTGGATCTAGTGTACAGTAGTTTTGGTGTAGTTGTAGCCTTGGTAGCGATAGCACTGGGGGATGTTTGTTGGCTTTCTTCTCAATTCCACGGTGACTATTGAATGATAAATGGTTTTAAGAGAGAATTTTTTTTGGCGTTTTCATTATATTTAGTTCTACTGCGTAGACTGGCAGCAGCTCTTTGTTTTTAGTAAGCAGGCGTGTGTCTTTAATAACTGGAACTGAGTTACTGAGTTCGGTAAATATTTCTTGTTCTGTTAACGATAAAGGTACGTTTTTACTCACGAAGTTGAGAGGTTTTCTGTTTGGGTTTTGAAAAGTGTGATATTTAATACCGTTAGCATTTAAATATTTTGTTAGGATACTGTAATCATCCTCTTTAGTTAAATTAATTCTTAATGTATTTGTGTTGTAAAAGATTGTGAATTCGCCAATTGCTAATTTCCTGATGTCTGCGGTTAATTCAATGTGGTTTACTGCATTATGAAGATAAATGGGTGGTATTTTTGTTTTGTTATCGGAGTACCAGTATTTGTATGTTGATTGTGTTTATCATCTGGTTTATCGTTTGGGTTGGCCTCTAGGTTAGCAAATAACCTGTATTTATTTTGTGTTGAAATTGTTGGTGTCCACGAGTATCGTTTTTGCACCTCATTTAAAGGAGGTGTTAATGAGTCTAATTTGCGCTTAACTTGCGTTTGAACTTCCATTGAGCTTCCATTGTTTGTTTGTTCAATTATTTTGTTAAGATTTAAAAATAACTTACGGTTTATGGTTTATGTCTCTTAAGGTAGCTATTTTAAAGATAACTATTTCATAGGTAACTGTTTTGTTGAATAGTAATTGCGCTTTAATCTTTCACACATTTACGACTGCACGTCTTAACACTTTGAAAGTCAAAGTAACACGACAGTTTTTTCGGCAGTATCAGATTGAATGAAGTGTTCGAAAGATAATTGTAATGGTAAACTAAAATGCCAAGAGTGCAAGACTCGAGGTCTTGGTTTTCAAATTGCCGTAATTTGCGACACGTGCAAGCAATAAAAAATCACAATAACACATTTTTCGTAACCGTAAACTTTAAACGCATTTTTCTTGAAACCATGTTTTTCAATCCCGTGCGTAAGATAACTCAAAAAGTATTTCATCGATCATTATGAAATTTTTCACACATCTTCGTTATACTATTTGTGTGGGATTGAACAATCGGTTTTTTGTCTTTTAACATTTGCCGATTTTATAAGCGATAATATACCGATTTTTGTAGTGAAAATCGTCGCTGTTTTTTTAAAGCGTCCCGAAATTTGTATTTTTTTGTTTCTTTTTCCACTTGTTCAATCCGAAGGAACGTGTACGTATACTTATAAAAAATCTTTGCTTTTTTTATTTCAGATGATTCTGGACGACCCTGTTTTACGCACCGCAAAATGTATTTTTTTCTATCTTGTCGCAGATCAGCTGACATCGGCTTAATACTTCATATTATTCAATAAAAATTTGTTTGTACTTTCTTGAAAACATGTGTAATCATATGAAAAAAGTTTTAAATAAATTGCAACATTGGAAAAATCATTAAAAAGCTTTAAAAATGACCCTGTTTTTCGGCCTTATAAAGGTATGTTCCCACTTAAGCGAAGTGACAAGAGCGAGCCTATCTTTCACGTGCGTGGCGTCCTTAATTTGGCTATGGTGGAAATGGACAAATAAGAGAAAGGAAGCCAATGTCACCACTATCAGTGCTTCGGACCAGCCCGAAGTGTGTGAAGTGTGGAGAGAACTACCACTCCGAGGATGCAAAAAGCCCCGAAACGAGCCCGCTACTTGCGTCAACTGCCAGGACTCTCATCCAGCCAGCTTCCGGGGATGTCCTGCGTTACCAAAGCCGGCGACAATCGTACTAAGTCTTAGTTATGCTGCAGCGACTAGCGGAGATGCTCCCTCTGACTAAGAATTGCAACCAGCTCCACGGGGCTCACGTCAGAACACTCCGCCATAGTCAGAACAACAGAGCTGGGCCACCATTGCAGGTTTCCTCCTGAATGTGGATCCCTCCACATTTCTTGAAGCATTCAGAAACATTGCGGCGACTACCCAAAATGCTACAAAATTCCTAGAGGTGGTTGCGGGGCATGTTCATGACTCCCTGAACACTCGGGTCATCTTAAGCTACCGCCACTCTGGAAGTACCTCAAATGACACACCAAATTCCAATGATAGTACTTCCCAAGTTAATAGCTTACCACCAGGTACCTTGTCAGCCAAGGACGCCCACATCTACGTTAACTCATTTGCCTTTGGGCCTTTACAAAATGCGGATAGCTTGCTAAGTGGTCAGATGTCTTACTGAAAAATCCCACAAGAAAGCTTTATCGAAAATACATGTGTTTAAGTGGCATAAAGCATTCAGAGAAGGAATAGAGGACGTAAGGGGCCCATTAACATCTCACACTTTGTACTATGTAGCAAAGGTGACAAAGGTAAAACTCCTTACTATTGCAGATGCGGAAAGTTTATGTTAAATTGTTTCCCAGTTTCACGTAAACTTAAATTTAGCTTGAAACGACACAATTTTGAGATTTAAAAATATGCTTACTACTGTGGCAAGTGACCTCAAAGGTACTCCAGTGCAAAACTTCCAGATGAACTATAATGCGCAACAGATTCGCTGGCAATGGTATATTAATGCTCAAGGATGATATTTTGAAGATTATTAAGTGTATATAGACATATCTGCAATTAACAATTTCCTGGAATCAGTCGCGTACTTTCCTTACTACACCTTGTATAAAAACTTAAATTTCTTTTTTAACGCGCCACGAGATGAACAGAGTAAGGTGCGGTTTATAAGTGTTTTAAGATTAAAAATGGCTGGACAGAATAGTTGGATTTTTCGCCTTCACGAAAACGACTGACGTTAACGGTTGCCGAAATTACTTTTCTGGTTGGAATAAGCTACAGTAGTGCTTAAGTCAATCATTACTGACGACCTTAAATTTCAAAAAGTGTGAGTAAGATGGTTCCCTTGTCTTCTCGTCGAAGATCAGAAACGGGAAGAGGAACAGTGCAACATCATCCCTACAATCCGAAGTTATCGCCCTGTGATTATCATCTACTTGGACCACTGAAAGAAGCACTTAGAGAGCACAGAGCTTCGACAACAATGTCAAAACATTTGTGAGCTATTGGCTAGTTTCAATACTTATTTTTTGATAGCAGCATCAAAAAACTATCTATATTTTTTTAAGTTAAAAGGTTTGTATATTTATGCTGCTTAAATAATTTAAAAATAATTTTGGTTTATATTTGATTGACCCACGTATTTGTAACTGTATTCACATTTTTTCAAAAACGCAATATTTCATTTTGACTTATGTTTAATTTAAAAAAAAACTTTTATAGGGACATTAGCAAAATTTATGACCTTTTTGTTATTGTATATGTAACAAAACTTGTGTAGATGGGTATTTTACATAAAATTTACATAAAACCATACAAATAACATTACTACTACTCAAAAACTAAAATATTCATTTGCACTTCTCAGGCTTACCTACAATAAGGTAGGTACGGCATCGCCTCCACTTTGAAGAAAAAAGACCGGGCTGAATTTAAATATATAGTGGTTTTATAAATTGTTTATCAGCCAAACAAATTCCTGTTTGTGTTTAACAAACTTGAAATTTTGCCGTATATTGTTTGCTCAACACATTTCCTTGTGTCTACATTTGCTACAAAGCACGTTAAACTTTTGCCATTTGCAAATGTTTGGGATCAATAAAAGTTTTCCGAAAGCAGCAATAAATTTTTATGAAGCGCTGCGCCAGCCCTTCTTACGATAGTTAGGGTGTTTTGCCTTATTGGTTTCCCCCAGGCGGTAATTGAAGATACTTAAAAGTGAGGAGGTGTTAATTAAACGTCGTTTCTTGAGATTCTACTTAAGCGCCATAGAAAAAAATAACATGGAGCACACTAGGAAAGGTGTTCAAAATCAAATATGATTATAACATTTTTATTTATTTCTTCTCAATTTTTGCGTATTTAAGTAATGCAAATTATTTTAAAGAGTTACAAAAAATTAGATTCTTTATGAAAATGGAAAACAACTGTAAAACAGTATGGTTATACCAGAGTAACTAACACTTACATACCAAAAAACTGAAATAACGCCAATGAGTAAGCATAGCAAAATTTTAAAACTCTGGGTCAATTCTTATACTAATAGTTACAGTAGTTCTAAAGCTATCCAGTTCGACATATTTCAGCAGACAACATCTTCATTAATATTAACATCATTAAAATATTCCCTCTATTGTAATTATATAAATACCGTCCAAATTATTTGAAATAAAACTGATATAAAAAAATAAAATTCAAAATACAAGTACCAACGTTACTTCATTTCAAAGAAAACAGAAACAATCAAAAATGTAATCGAATGGGTTTATAAACTGAAAGGGATATGTTTGTAGTTTTTACCGTTTTTTTTTTGTATATTTATCTCCAAGTTGTTTAAATCATTCACCGGCATTTAATTTATCCTTACTTTTGTTCTATGTGTGTGTATTTCTATGTCATGCTGCAATTTCTGCCATTCTTTGCATAAATCACACAATCAGCAGTTAACACGAATTCTGTTATTGACACCATCTCCATATTACTGCCACCCACTTGTCTAACATTAAATAATATCCGGTTTAATACTCGCTCTTATTTCGATATGTAGATTTCCTGTTTTGATGTAATTCTCACGTTCTTGTGTAGACTAATTATGTTATTTTCAGTCTTCAATTTAGTTCTCTTTTTATGCAGCTCCTTCGAATAGTTTCTTAGAGTATAACAGTTGGGCTGAAAAGTTCGTAGGCTGACACATAAGCGGCGCTAGTAGTATTAAATCCATGTGCTTTTTAGTTAACCCTAACCTTCAAAAGACTCGTGTATAAATTTGACAACTGTCGGACTATTAGTTTAGGAGATATCACATTTTGAGTGAAGCAACTATTGTTAATTTTAAAAAAATGGATAAAAAGGAATTTCAGTATTAATAAAACACTGCTTTTGGCAAAAAAATACCGTTGAAACCAAGGCTTGGCTTGATAAGCATTATTTAGACTGTGCACCAGGAAAATCAACCGTTGAGAAGTGGTTTTCCAAGTTTAAACGAGGTGAGATGAGCACTGATGACGATGCACGCAGTGGACGCCCGAAAGAGGCTGTAACGGACGAAAACATAAAAAAGTTTACAAAATGATTATGAATGACCGTAAATTGAAGTTAAGCGAGATAGCTGAGACTCTCAAGATATCAAAATACAGTGTTGGACATATCTTGCATGAATATTTGGACATGCAAAACTTGTCAAAGTGAGTGCCGCGCGAGCTCACAATCCAGCAAAAGTTTCAACGTGTCGTTGATTCAGAACAATGTTCAGCGATATTCAACCGTAATAATAACGAATTTTTCCGTCGATATATGACAATGGATGAAACATGGCTTCATCACTACACTCCAGAGTCAAATCGACAGTCAGCCGAGTGGACTGCACGCGATGAACCGAATCAAAGAGTGGAAAGACGCAATAATCGGCTAGCAAGGTTTATGGCATCAGTATTTATTGATCACCTTGAAAAGGGCCAGACCATCAATAGCGATTATTACAAAGCGTTGTTGGAGCGTTTGAAGGACGAAATCACGAAAAACGGCCCCATTTGAAGAAGAAAAGTGCTGTTTCATCAAGACAATGCAACGTGCCACAAGTCAATGAAAATGATGGCAAAATTGCATGAATTAGGCTACGAATTGCTTCCGCATCCACCGTATTCTCCATATCTGGCCACCAGCGACTTTTTCCTGTTCTCAGACCTCAAGAGAATGCTCGCTGGAAAGAAATTTAGCGCCGATGAAGAGGTAATTGCCGAAACAGAAGCTTATTTTGAGGCTAAAGACAAAATATATTTTAAAAATGGTATAGAAAAATTGTATGATCGCTATAATCGGTGTATCGCCCTCGAAGGCAATTATATTGAATAATAAAATCCAATTTTATCAAAAAAAATTTTTTTTCTATGTTAGCCTACGAACTTTTCAGCCCAACTGTTATTTATCGAAAGCCTTTTCAATGTCGATGAATGAATGCTATGTATATTGCTAATGTGCTTATTTGCCAATTGTAAATATGTAGTCCTAGATTACTTTCCACTATCTAAATCCGCTTTGCATCTCTTTCAGTTGATTTTTTAAACATTATTTTCTAATATTATTTCATATATCTTTATTACGTCTGTTTCATGCTTTCACTTATTTCAATTTATAACTGTAGCTGTTCCACCCCTACAATTAAATCTTCTCGCGTTAATCATTTCGCTTATTATATCGCTTATAGTTTGGCCAGCGCATCAAAGCAGATTGGACGTATGCGAGTCAATTATTCTTGCTGATCTTTGTTAAGTATGTAGAAGTGTTAGAAGCAGGAAACCTTAAATAAAACAACTAAATTATTCTATTATCTACTAGATACACTCCTTAACTCCCACAGCAGAACAAACTGCAAATGAGCTGATCTGAAAACATAACCAAAACCTTCCCTCGATCTTTGTATATGCAGTAGCCAATTACTCAGAAATGACCAAAAGGTTTGGGGAGTTATTGAGGTAGAACAGTATACCACTAGAAGTATAACCAACGATAATGTAAAAATAAATTACATACACCAGATTTGTACTGAAAACTCTCTAAATTCATGAAATAAAATAACATTATCCGCCATACCTACCAGCCAAAAGAGAAAAGGGCCTACAGAGTTGTAATTAAATACCTCCACCATTCTCTGGACACTCAAAACATCACAGATGAACTACAATCCTGGGGTAAAGGAAATATTGTCACTGTACTAAATATAAAGGATAAAACGCCATTGAACTATATCGACATCCTATTAATCAGCGAAACTCATCTCACCGACAGAGCATACTTTAAAATACCTGTATATAGATTTTATTACACTTACCGCCCTATAATGCAGCCCATGGGGAAGTGCAATATTAATAAAGAATATAGTGGATCATTATGAGCTACTGAGCTATCCAAAAAACTATCTTCAAGCCACATCAATCACGGTTAAAACATTACCCTACGATATAGCTTTATTAGCTGTTTATTGTCCACTTCGACATAACCTGCAACAAGAAACCTTCGAAAATTCTTCGAAACTCTTCGTTCAAAATTCATAGCGAGAGGTGACTATAACTGTAAGAACAATCTCTGGGGTTCTCGGCTTACTACCACCAAGAGCAGAGAACTGACTAAGGTTCTATATGGGAAAAAATACAGTTTCTTCAACAGACACACCCACTTATTGGCCGATCGATACGGACAAAGTACCACCACTCTACGACTCGACAGTGCCACCGTTCAAGATCGTTCAAGAAATAAACACTTCACTGAAAAACAAAATATACTCTCTCGGTGTTTCTGGATATAGGTCAAGCTTTCAGCAAGGTGTAACATGTTGGCCTCCTCTACAAGATCAAGCTTTTTCTGCCATCATACTTCAATTTGTTCAAGTCCTATTTAAGCAATCGTCAGTTTTCGAAAATCAATGGTAGAGCCTCATATTTCTTCCTAAAAATCTGAAGTACCACAATGAAGTGTACTGGGCCCCACATTTTATCTCTTGTACACCGCAGATATACGTACCATACCAACTACTCTAATCGGAACCTTTGCCGACGATACAGCAATTCTTGCTAGCCATAAAAATCCTGAAATAGCATCTTCGTATCTACAAGATTATCTAAATGTTCTACAAGACTGGACTGCTAAGTGGAAAATTAAAATTAATGCCTCCAAATCAAAGCAAGTAACTTTCACTTTAAGAATATATCATTGTCCACCAGTATCTATAAATAATGCCGTTACCCCACAAGCCTCTTCACTTCGCTGTTTGGACTACATCTCGATGATCAACTCACCTGGAAGACCCACATTATAAAAAGCAGAAAGCAAATGGACCTGGGATTTAAAGAGTTATACTGGCTACTTGGGCGAAAGTCGCGTTTGCCACTGAAAGGCAAACTTCTCTTACACAAAACTATAATACTTCCCAATTAGATATATGGAATCGAATTATGGGGTGTGCCAGCAAATCCAACACAGCCATTCTTAAAAGAGTTCAGTCCAAAATTCTTCGTGAACTAGTAAATGCACTGTGGTATGTCTTCAATCAAACAATCCATACAGACCTGGTATTTCATTAATTTCCGAGGTCATCCAAGACCGCAGTAACAAACATCATGACCGGCTTGGAGTCCACAGTAACCCTCTCTTACAACCGCTTCTACACCATTCCACAACCAGAAGACTAAAAAGATATTGGCCAATCGACCTCAAATGACAAGTACGAGAACTCCTCGCTGGATGAGTTCTCCTCATGCTTTAAAAGGAAATTTATTGTTAAGGTCCTGTGTTATCCCATGTTATATTCAGATTGCTAATTTCTAAAAATAAAAATCATTTATTTGACTTTTACACTTTGTTATATTCGTTATAATTTTCGTTCTTTTGTTACTCAATTTTGTTTATCAATTCACTTCCATGTTTTTTCTAATTCTACCATCTGGTTTGTTTTTATAGTTTTACACATTTCCTTTGCTACCTTTATTATTTATCTTTAATTATTCTCCATCTTCTTTCTAAGAATGTGTTACTGAGGTTATCTTCAATTGTATTCACTTCTAGCTCCCTTTTTTATTGCACATCAGGGCGTCATTTAAGCAGATTTCTATACCTCTCTTTACCTTCGTGTATTTTAATTTTAGTTAGATTTTTTTATTTATTATAACAAAGTCTATTGTAGATCTCTCATATATACTTAAGTTGGAAGAAAGTATTTACTATTATTAAATTTTGTTTTATATACAATTCATTCAGTCTTATACTACTATTTTAATTACCTCATCATATGTACCAACTGATTTTTTCCGTTTCCTCGTTCCCACGCATCCATCAAATTTTTCCGTAACACCAATTCACATTTAGTATAGTATTTTATTATTGTTATTACTTTCTCCAACAGTTTCAGTTTTATTATTATTATTATTAATTTTATTTCCAAGTAACCTTTTCCTTTCTCTTCCATTATATGCAGTATGTCCAAACCTGCCTTTTTAAATCTTCAATTACTTCGAGTTTTTTACCGCAAGGCTTCTGATATTGCATGTCATTTCAAAAATATAGTCATTTTGAAAATTAACTACCTCATTAACCGTAAAAAAAATAGGAACCTATTCATACACTTAGTATTTCCAAGTATTTTTTGTATTTATGACTTGTAGCTTGGCTAAAATCCAATCAAAAGTTGAAAGTACACTTAATGGTCTAAATATTACCCATTCCTTATGTTTCACAAAAAGTTTTAAACTTCAAATTATCTGGAATACATTAAGATTGAGTTTGAGGTTTGAATTTTTATAATTAATTTACTTAATTATGTAATCGATATTTCGTTTAAATTTATATAGTTGAACACGAGGAACCAAACACAGTTAAACATTTTTTGTATGTTATAACTTCAGTAAACTCCGACAATTAGTAACTCTAATTTTGATAATTTCATTAAAGTAAGTTTGCATAACTCCTAAGAGCTTTTATAACGGGATATAAAACCGCTTTCGTGCTAACCTAGTGCTCGCTTAAAAACAATGTTTTCCTAATTTCTGTTTGCAATCCTCCGGCAGGAACAAGAACCGGTGGAGCAGGAAGAAACAGCAAATAGTCGACCTGAATATGTGAACTGTTTATTCAATTTTATTGTAATAGAAAAGTGTTTACGCTTGATTTCCTTGCACTACATAAAGTAAAACTTTTGCTGAATATCGTTACTAGAATTCTATTTATTAAGATTAAAAAATTAATAAAAGCATATTTTATCACATAAAAGAATAATATTTGGGTATATTTATTGCAAGTGGATCTAATTCATACATGTATTAGTGTATAATTTTATCCCTAAAGTAAAGTATTATAAAACATTTTTATTACTAATTAAAAGTGCAATAATAAAGAGTAACAGTAATATATAAAGCAAACGATTTTCTAATCTACGGATTAATTATATAGCATACTATCTCATTTAAATTTTGATTAACAACTAGTACCTTAGTAGCACACAAAATAAATTCATTCTTTGAAATTATCTCACAAAAAAATACAAAAGCCGAATATTTAGTTATCTTAATAATTTAATATTTCAAAAAACCTATGTTACATTAATTTCGGTGTAAATCGTGAGCATTGAGTGATGAAAAATCCAAAACTCATTAAATACGCAACACGTACCTATGCTTTGTAATCAATACAAAACCTCTTCGTCTAAATGCCAACCTCAAGTTCCTGCAGTGTACCCCTTTTTCGCAAATGAGGCTATGACGATCAGGTATTAACGGGATAACCATAACACACACTAATGAGGAAATAGGGATACTCCAAAATAATAAATAATAATAGACAATTATCCTAAAAAATGTAAATGTACTGTTTATCAAGAAAAATATCTGCAAAAGAAAATCAGAAACTAAAGTAGCTCCCCATTGGAAATTTCGAGAAGGGATGACTAGCAAAGACAAAAATAGAAATAGGTTAAAAATATAGAAAAGCTGACACTTGGAATATTAGAAAATTGTTAAAGCATGAGAAGCTTACGAACGTCAAAGACAAAATGAGAATTAATAGATTTGATATATTAGTCCTTTGTAAAATAAAGTATGGAGTCGAAAGTATAGAATAATTAACATGTCGGCAGATAACGGAAATCTTGGAGCAGAGGGAAAAGGCCTTACACAGAAAAAAAAATCATTTTAGTGAAAATAGCGGCAGAACATGAACATCAGGAAATAGAACAAACAAAGAAATGAAAGAAAAATCAAATATGGCAGAGGAGATGAGAATTTAACAGAACTGTGAGATTAGATTGCAGTGATAAGAGAGGAAAATGTCGTAGGCAATTTTAGGCAGAAGAAATGACAAGGCGAATGTTTAGCAGAGTTTTGTAATATCTAGTAATATCAAACATAGTCTTTCAAAACTATATACGAAGAACATATACAAGGAATTGGTGGCCAAAATATTATATTAGATAGATTACATCTTACTTAAATATCGTTTCAAGAACCAAGTCATAAATTGTAGAAACTACCCAGACGGGATACACATACCGACCATTATTTAATACTCATAACGTGTAATATAACATTTAAAAACCAAAAACAAGGGCAAAATATAGCAATTGAAGAAATTATAAGACGAAACCATTAAACATAAAATAGAAATGAGCATTACAGAAAAACAATATATACTATAAGAAGTAAAAAATTCAAAGCGTATAATAGACCATCAATTAGTCGAGCAAGAGCTACAAATATTAAGTAAAATTAAAACTATTTAAAAATGACCTAACATACAACAACAACTAAAGTACAAATATGCAATAGAGTAAACAGATAATGTATGAGAGCAACAGAGAGATATATAAAAAATATGAAGAAATTAAGAATTCAATATCACAAAAAAAATTGTGGTACTGTCTACAAAATATAAAAGAATTTTATAGGGAATCTAAAAAGAAACAGCAGTCGATAAAAAATAATAAGACCCAAACCATTACAAAAACCTGGAAAATCGATTTAAGAATTATATAAAGAATTATTCAAAAATGGTAACTGGTATTATGATAATGACGAAACCAATGATAATAAGGATGACACTAATATCACAAAATCAGAATACGACAAAGCATATATAAGTCTAAGAAACAGAAAAGTCATCGGTGTGGGCTACAGAGGAAGCAATCAAGGACATTGAACAGGTAAATCATAATGTACTATAAGAACTAATTTCTGCAATCTGTAGAATAGGAATTACACCAAAATATTTTAAAAACTATATCATTATACTAACCCTAAAAAATAGTAGCGACAAATTTAAAAACCATAGGACAATAAGCCTTAATATTGCATGCTGCCTTTCTTCGCTGGCGGCCTTAAAAAACAACTTGGCAAAGCCAGGTCTGTTGATGGTATCTCTAGAAAAGTACTGGATTCTGCCTTGAGCTCCACTTGGATCTGCGTCCTCTTTTCTTAACCCAAGGACTGACCATGTTGATCCAATTTTTAGGAATATCTGGCTGTTTATATGCATATTGCAATTGAGCGGTTGAATCTGCGATAGCAGCAAGGATCACTGCGGCCTTCATGACGTGGACTCTGTGGAAGTGATCAATTATTAATTTTAGAAATGCGTCCTTCTTTGACGAAACGATTGAGCGACGGTGGTTGAAAGGCAACTCCCAATTTTTCAACCGCCCTCCAAGGCGGATTACACCGTGTTCTAGAAAAGGGGCAAGTCGTTATAATTGATCGAACAAAGTTTCCCAGTTTCCAACGCATGAAACTCTTTGCTGAAATGTAATCCGCCTCATTCATATCCTCGCCAGAAGAATCCTGCTTCCGTGGCAGCGTTTTTCCAAATCTCAAAACCCATACCACTACCCGCAACAAACGCGTACAAGACGAACAACGACCAATCAAGGCCACTATAGGGCCTTCGAGGAGGGGGCTTCCGGAAACAATGAACAGCCAACCCCCGGCCTTCGGAAGCCCGGTCTCGCGCGACCCGCCGCCACTCGACCCATCAGCCACGTTCCCTCGGGAGCGCCCAGCGAAGGTCCCCCCCCCCCCCACCACAAGCGACACCCAGACAATTCCCGTGGCGTTACCCCCGACAGACAGCCGACTTCTACGCCGTCAATGTGAAATCAAGAGTCAACCAAAGAATCTTCCTAAATGTTGGCTACTCTATTGGCGACAAAAGTCTGCCAATAATCGACAGGGACTTTCAACCACTGCAAGACAATCTCTGAATCGGAAAACGCGATGACTTTGGACACTGTGGCCCGGGATTGGAAAATTGGATCGGTACTTTTAATCAACTTTGACAACAATGAAGGCGCGAATAGTTCAAGTCGCGGAACGAACAACACCTTTGCTGGTAAAATTTTGGACTTGGCACACACGAGATGGACAACCAACTTGTCGCTCAAATCAACCCTCGCATAAATTACCGCTTCATAAGCATCCTGGCAGGCGTCGAAAAATCAAATCAGCGTCACCAACCCGCTTTTTCCGATACCTAACCGTCAAGGAATTTTTACCCTTGACAAAACTGGCAGCTCCTCCCTGAAACTCCGCGCCGACCAGCAATTCGATGGGGAGGGGGACCACCTCAACCAATCTGAGCCCGTCACAGCTGCCCGATGAATATCTTGGCCAACAAAACAGTCGGAGTCAAAACTTCCAAAGGATCAAACACACATGCAACTGCAGACATCACACGCCGCTTGGCACACCTTCGATCCTCCGCCACAATCCGAACCCAAAACTATCTGAATAGGGACCCTAAAGCAATCCCAACACCGGACAGGACGCATCTTCACAGTTAAACTCTCCGACCAGAGTGCCCCCCGCCAAATCCCGCTCACCGGACGACCACCTCACCAAAAGAATCCCCCAATCGCCCATAACCACCGTGCTTAGACCTTCAGCTCGCGAACCCCATCCACATCCTCTTGCGACGCGACCAAATCGTCCACACACACGTCCCTCGGAATGATTTCGGCTGCCACCGGAAAACCCTGTTCCTCCTTGTCCACCAGCCGATGGACTACTCGCAACGCGAAATAAGGAGACACGGAAAGACCAAAGGAAACTGCACTCAACCCGAACACCTCTACATGAACCTCCGGTCCTCTGATCCTCAGCTCGTACCCAAATCCGCCGATACATCCACCCCACTCCGTTGACAAGACAATCGAGGACAGACGGAAACCCACCAACAAATCAATTATATCAGTCTGTAGTCCCGGCCCCACGTGTAGCAAATCATTAAGTGATGCTTCCACACTCACTCCCGTACTCGCATCAAACACCATGCGAAACGGCGCAGAAACGCTCCGCGGTCCAAAAACGCCAGAATGGGGGATAAAACAGCCAACGTCAGGGCCAGAATCGGCCGTCAATGACAATCTGAAATGATGTTCCGATACAGGTCCCCAACCCCCGGTAAACGCCAGAAGCCCGCCCCCAAGCCCAACAACCACCAAAGAGCCAGATCGCAGGAGCTCCCCAACTTTTGTGGATAATCCCCAAAAAGCAAAGAAACAACGAATCCCCCAGAACCTGATCCCCTCGCGGTCAAAGAAAACAACTCCTCACGAGCCTTGTATTCTTGATTCACAATTGTTGTCAAAGAGACCTCTTCGACTTCCCAGAATTTTTGAAGAGGCGTCTTGGCCGGTTTATTTATAGCAACCAAATTAAAGGGATTATTCTCCTACACAACCAGAGCCCTACCCATAACAAACCCAAAAGGACTTGAAATGGCAACCGGAAATTTTGATGAACTTCTGATGATCGTGTTTCCCAGAATCTGGCTGATAATCTCATGTGGAACGATTCATCTGCCAAATCCAGATTTCGAAGATAGACCAACTGGGAAATATCAACTTCCGCCGACGGCAGTTTGTCGACGATTTTTCTGGGGGCTCAATCGTAAACGTTATACTGCGATCAAAACGAGACGAAAAAGTCAAATTGGTTTTTGCACAGACTCCTCCAAAATTTGATACCGAAGATTTCAGGCGTTCGATTGGCAAGTTCAAACGCCGACAGTTTAAGGGAGTTAAAAAATGTGACTGGGTTCCCGAATTCAACAATAATCTCACATTTTTGAATTGCCCCGACTCGTCGTAAACTCTCTCGACAACCGTCGACAAAACAACAGCCGACTTTTCCACAAAATCGTACCTTTTCGGATTTTCCAACAAACACAGACTCGTCTGTTTCGCCTCCGACGACCGACCTAAAGGTTTATTCCTTTTCGAAAATTCGAAATGCAAGAGGAGGTGATCAGGTAAGTCAAATTTGTCACAGGGGATGGGGTTTCTACATTTTGAGCTCAGTGATCGGGTGAGAAACACCGGAAACAAAATCTACGACCTTTTATAAATCCATACCTTTCCCACGGGAAAAACTTTAAAAATTCACCATAATCTTTGAGGGTATGACTCTTTCCTTTGCAAGTTTCACAATTTTTCCCATCCGTGCGACAATCTGGATTCACTAAAAAATTTTGTCTGGGCCTTGGGGCAAGGGTATTTTCGAGGGATTAACGAACGGTATAGTTTTTATTTGCTTGTTATCGGGTCTAAACTGCTAACCCTCGGTTCAAAACAAGAAATCTCCAATGTCCTCCAGACCTAGTTGTTTCATTGCAGCGATGAGAGCACAAAAATGATCTAAAACCGCTGTTAAACCTTCTCTAGTTTCTGCACGCAAAGTTTTAAAATTAAACACCTGATTAACGTAATTATTTGCCGGCGATCTTTTATCATTAAAACGGTCAAATAAGGCTCCTCATAAACTTATAATTGCTGGCCGTCGCAGTAAACCCCTGACAAACTTTTAACGCCGGACCTTGCAATTTTGAAACCAAAAGTGTCACCCTCTTGAGATCTGACAAACTCGTATTATTATGGACCAAAGTAGTAAATAACTCGTTAAAAACCGACCAATTTTGGAGCATACCATCAAAACAGGGCAGGAGGTGTCGAATTGATCACGCTTTTGTTTTATTTGTTAAGCAATCCTCGCGATGACCTCCAATAAATCCCCAATCGCCATAAATTTTGAAGCAAGGTCGTGTAAGTGCAAAGAAATTTCGTTAATTCGAAACTCTAACTCGTTAAACTCTTCAACCGTGTCTTCGTGTATTGTATAGACCGTTTTGAAGTAATCTAGGTTTTGGCCCTCATTGATTTTTTTGCAAAGCCGTGCAATCTTTGTACACGAAGGAAAAGCGTTTTTTTTGTATTTAAGATTTTCAAAAATTTTCTGCCTTCCTTTTGTCCATCATTTTCACAGTAATCAATTTTAATAGTTAACAAGCAATCTAATTTACAATTTAACAAATTAAATAATCAGTCAATTTAATACAACCGTGAGATAATTTACTTTCACAAATTTAAATAACCAATCTCTCAAATGTGTCTCTCCCATGTGAGAGAGCCTAACGTTTCAATTCAACGCTTGGGCGTAAAATCTAATCTAACGCGGTCAAGACCATCCGGCTCGCTAGGACCAAATGTTCAGGTTTAAGCGGACTGTATCGTATTTTTAATTTCAAACAAAGGAATTTCAATCAAAAAGCCAAAAAGTTGAAAAACATCACCGTGAAAGTGGATGCTCTGCTGCAGGAATCGGCTCCCCGGGGCTGTAATTAGGCAGACTCGAGAAAGAGGAGAAAAGGGCGTGGGCGGAAAAAAGGACAAGTTACCCTAATCTTCGCTGCGTGGCCGATCGGGAGCATCATTCCTGATGTGAGTCTTGCAGCTGATCGTGTTCAAGGTTTACAACAGGATTTTTCTATTTTCCTCGCCGAGTCCAAATATAAAAGAAAGCAGACCAAGTTTCTCTATCGGCAAATATCGACTCCCGTACATGCAATCGGCCTACAACAAACAACCTACGGGATGTGGAAACTCCTAACCACCAATCGAACCTCTCGGGCAAGACGGTTTCATATACATGGAAAAATTAAAGCTGGTCGAACGTTGCCAAAACTAATATGGCTATACCGAAACAGCTCCGCTTTTAGATAGCGACGTCATCGCGCAGGCGAACCAAACCATCTCTAATTAAACAAAATGCGTGAAGGGGAAGCCACAAGACGTCCGATCTTATTTTAAAACCCAAATAAAGGAAACTGGTAATTGGCCTGAACCACACATAAAATTGAGAAAAGTCGTGTAATAAACCAATCGATAATTCTCAAATAAGTTAATGAAAGCTAGGAGAAAGAATTAGCGTAAAATTATTTCCTAAAAAACACTTTTGTCATTAATAGAAAGCATCGACAAATTTTTTGTCTATTTCGGCTATTTATTAAAATGTTTTTTTTTCAATATTTATGATTGTGTTGTAAGTAATGCAAACTATAAGATACATCTACAAAGTTGTTTAATTAACACATTTTGAGCAATAAGCATCAATATGTATATTTATCTATATATTTGTTTACCTTCCCAATGATAAATTATATAAGCGGGTTTATGTTAGAAACTATAACTTGGTTTCGACGCTTCAGAGACCAATCAATATTAATTTAAAATTGATCTATCGAATACTTGCTGCTATACTTAATGTGAATAAACCATAAGAATTCGTCTGTACTGTCTGAAAAAAGTAAAATTTAAGCAAATGTAGGTTTTATATAATTTAACGCAACAAATTTTCATATACACCAGTGGATTCTAAGATTTTTCTAAAACGGGACCCCCCCTTTGACAAGAATATTGTGAACGACCCCCTCCTCATAATAAAACAGCACATGTTACCCAATAGAACAATTGTTTCTTTGTTGTTGGCGCTATTTATAACCAAGTAACAAAATTTGTTTTTTTTTTGTTATTTGTACCATCTCTGACCAAGTACAACAATTTCTTTATTCTGTTTTCGAAACTATCCACCATATTCGAGAGAATGCTATATAGTATGTAGTATGTTGTCAACCACCGAAAGCAATTTTGAATATTTAACAATAAGTTGCAAGTTGTATTCATTCTTTTGTCATGGACCGATTTTTAAAAGATTAGAAAACTCTGTTGGAAAAATAGATTTTACAGTAATGAATATCTTCAATATGATATTAGAATAATAGTACTTTTCCTTAATATTATTATCCAAAGAAGAATAAGTTGTTGAAAATATTAAGAAGTGTAAGTACTTTTCACTACAGATGGACGAATCCACAAATACTTTTAACTATGCCCATTTTATACGCATTCGCAAGATACAACACAAAAAATGGTATTTCATAAATATTTTATTTTATACGCTATTAAAGGTGAAAACGTCCGGAAAATTGTTTATTCGGCACTCTTATAGAAAGAGAAAATGTGTTGCTATGTGTACAGACAGCGTCAAGGCTATGGCAGAATTTAGATATGGTTTTGACGTCAAAATGCAAAATATAATGCCAAATGGTATATTGCTACATCTTTTTATACTCAAAAGTTGTAAATGTAAATTGTAAAAAGTAAATTAGACCAAGGGAAAAGCGTTGTAAACTTGTATTTTTAGAAAAAATTATAAATCTTTTACATGTAAATTTTCTTTATCCCAAACAATTAAGATATCTTTTTAACGTTTTAAAAGGTGATTTCAGTTAAAAGCTGGGTATGTGAAATATGAGAACCTATTTTCCAATTCTTTTTGGCTTCTTGGGCTGACTTTCCTTGCAGATATTTTGAATAATAGTTTGCAAGGCTGCGATGTCAATCTAATAATAACCATAGATAAAATTAACGGATTTATAAAAAAAAACCTACTTTCTAGTCAATTTCAATTGAAAAAAATAAATTTAATTAATCCTAATGCATTCAAGAACTCATAGAACATTTGGCTAAATATGAGGTGCGTTCAAGGTCTCCAAATTTTGTTTTGAAAAAGTACTTACCAAAGAAAGTTAAAATGTACACGTTGAAACGTACACATTTTTCATGGCGTCATCGCCATGATTTCATGGCTGCTGAAACACTACTTTAGAGTCGCGTATTGTTTACTGGAAAATCGCTAATGCAACCAGCGGCATGACTAGAAAATGAGCGGCCACAGAAAGTGTCCTTCATGGTCGGAAATTCATGCCGATATCACGACTTGCTCCACTCGTGTAATCATGATTTCGGTCCGACTGGTTTGAGATCGAGGCTGCTTCGGATCGTGGTCACATAACTTAATCTACCTTCTTTAAACTATCCTATCCACGAACGCACAGTTTAAACATCCATAACGCCTTCACCGCATGTCTCATTCAATTGGCGATGAATTTTGATGGGCGGATGATTTACACGTTATTCTTGAATACTAAACGTAGCCATTTGTACATTGTAGATTATATGATGCTGCCAACTATATTACAAATTTAAAAAAATATTTTTCCGCCATAACTATCACCGGCGAGAGATATCGGGCCTGAATGATCGAAAATTGAACCTTCGAATACGCGCGGCCCAGAGATGCCGCGGCGCCCATTTGGCCTATATCATATTCCATACTATACTAGTTCGAAGGGTTTACTCCTCTTCAGTCTTCTTTTCAGGTTAGTGTTGTCGAGGAGCTGGAGTGCCTCAACGTTCACATGTTGGAGATGTCGCTGTTGGTAACGTCTTGCGATTTTGAGCATGGTTTGATTAACTGTCTCTATTTCAAGATCCTTATGTAGTTGCGGAAATACCAAGGTGCATCGATTATGTATCTCAGTGCTTTGTTTTGTAATCGTTGAATGATTTGGATATTACTTTTGCTAGCACAGCCCCAGAGTTGTAGGCCATATGTCCATACTGGTTTTAAGACTTGCTTATAAAATACCAATTTAATATATTATAAGTGGATAACTAGGAGTTTCTTCATAGTAACCAGTACATTTTTCTATATTCTAGGTTAAACTTTTCTCTTTTCTTTTTCACATGGGCTTTCCAGCGTAACCTTGCATCTAGAGGCATGCCAAAGTATTTCCTCAAATCAGCACGTGGAATCTGGGCATCGTTGATTCTGATGGACATGTGCTGTTTTAATTTATTATTTAAGTCTACATGTAGCAGACTTGTTTTCGTTAAGCTTGATACGCCATATTCTGATCCAGGTGTTTATTCTATCCATGGAAAGTTGTAACTTTTCAGCAGCCTCTTCATGATTTTTTCCTATATTTTCATTCCAATAATGGCTGTATCATCTGCAAACGTTGTGTTCTGTACAAGATCAAGAATGCCACTAGTATATAGCAGATAAAGTATTGGACCTAGTACACTACCATGTGGCTCTCTCGCCTGAATTACTCTTAATTGAGAATAGGCCTCTTCCTGATTTATTCTAAAGTATCTTCCTAAAAGGCATGATTTTAAAAGTTGAGAGTATTATCGTGGCAGAGTTTTGTTCAGTTTATAAAATAGGCCTTCATGCCAGACTCTATCGAAAGCTCGGGCAACATATAGGAATATAGCAGAACAGACTTTCTTTTCTCTACAAATTGTCAATGATATCTGTAATTCTGTGTACCTGATCTATTGTAGAATGGCTTTCTCTGAACCCAAACTGGATGCGAAAAGATTAGGTTCTTTTCCGCTTTTATCAGATTCAATTTTTTAAGAAGTAGCTTTTCAAACAATTTCGGGATAACTGGCAACAAAGAAATGGGTCTATATGACGACTTCTTGAGGTGACTTTTTTGGTTTGGGAATCATTATTACGCTATTTTCCACATTGTAAGAACATATCTTAATCTAAATGTACTGTTGATAAGATGAGTCAATTTTACTATTGCTTTCTTTGGGAGCTGCTTAAAAGTTTTTCCTGTGATTTAATCAAATCCGGGTGCTTTTTTCGGGTTAATATTCTTTTTGATTTCTTCCAAAACTTCTTTTGGGGTGGTGAGTGTAATCTCAACATCCTCTTGTTTTGATTCAGTTCAATCTTGGGAGTCTTCTCCTGCATTTGGTTGGAAACTCAGTTCCAAGTGTTCTGCAAATCTAGTTTTTTTTTTGTAGATTATTCTGGGCCCAACTTCCACCTGCCTTTCTGATTAGTGGGTTTTGAAGGGTAGGTCGTTTTAAGCGTTTGGTGGCTTTCCACAAGAGTAGTCAGTTTTACTGTTGTTGGTTAATTATCTCACGTAGCTTTCGATTGGTTCATTTTTGATGCGTTGTATTTCTCTCAAAAGTTGTCGACTAGCGTTGTTCAGGGCAGTTTTATCTACTGGTGCCCTTGTTTGTTGTTATTTTCTTCTTATTCTACTTTTTTCAGACACAAGATTCCTAATCTCGTTGGGGTAATTATTATTCTTGACTTTGGGTTTAATCTCAGGAGTATTTTCTAATGTTGCTTGCTAGATGTTCATAACAAACAGTTCTACTTCTGCATCTAACTGTTCTTCAGTTCTTAGCGGTATAGAAAATTTCTCAAGTTTGATTTTGAAACTTTGGCAATCAGTCAATGTATTAATTAAGCTATATGGAAGTTCTTTTTGAATTACACCATCAGGGTGAGAAGTATGGGAGAGTGGTCTAAGTTCATATTCCATGCTTGTTCAACATGAATGTAATTCAATAAGATATTCCTGACTATAAAAAAGTCTATTAGGTCAGGAATCTTGTTCAAATCTGTTGGCCAGTATGTTGGTTTACCAGTCAATAGTATTTCACAGTTCAATCGGTTACATGCTCTCAAAAGTTCTTTACCTTTCATTGTTGTTAACTTAGATCCCTACTGGGTGTTCTTTGCATTGAGATCACCTCTAACAATGAATCTATATTATTGTTCTTCAAGGAAGTTAAGATAGTAGTCTTTCTTGATGTTATGTTTTAGTGAGCTACACAGTGCCGTAATCATTTTGTCATACGTTTTAGTTTTAACTATGATAGACGTTGCCTATATTATATCTGTTTACTATACTATTTTTTGGTGATGTACAATGGATTCTTTTACAATTTACCATTAAATTCTTTTACACTACCACCTTTTGGGTCGTTATCAGGGTGAATGGTGTAATATACCTTGTATCCTTTAAACAGTAATACTACCTTGTAATTTTTTTCTCTCCATTTTTTTATTGGCTAAAATGCTTCTGGTGTGGCGGCCTTTTCGCCCTTGAACCGCCTGTGTATCGTGGCGGCATGCTGAGGGCTTTGATATCTGCCGCCACGTTTTGCTATCGCACACAAAACGGCATACGGGCTTTAAAATTTCCCGCAAATGATCCACCGCTAAGCCAGGCGCGAAGTCCGGCGAAATATTCGACCCGCAACGCGGCCAGTTCGGTCGCGTTAAGCCAACTCGCAACGTGGCCAGTGCGGCCGCATTTAACCAACCCGCAATATATACTCGCACCGCAACGCGGCCAGTGCGGCCGCATTTAACCAACCCGCAAGACATACTCGATCCGCATCGCATCTCGGCCAGTGCGGTCGTGTTCCAGACATCGCAACAAGGTGGCCACCGTGAAACCAACGCCGCCGAAGCCGAAGCCGATTACAGGTGAGCGATTTGGCAATTACTTATCGGTTGATATCGGTAGCCGCCCCCATCCGCTTTCGCGCCGGCCGTTTAAAGGACGATTTGGGCCTCAGCGTTTTACATTTCAAAACGGGTCGTACTTAGTTCCCCACACCGCACCACGAGGGCACGGCTATTTACACGCTTGCCTCTCTCTGTGGGAAATTTTTTTAGATAATTAAAAAAGTCGATTTTTTCACTCAAGACATGGAGCCAATTTTCAGGTAATTTGAGAGCGAGCTTCAAATGATCGGTTTTTAAATTTTAAGTTTATTTGGCGACTAATAATGTATTATGGACTGTCGGTACTTATTAATCTTTTAAAATTGACTACTAAATGTCTCCAGTACTTACATTTTCATTGAAGGTAAACAACAAATTTCCTTAAAATTTTAACACTGGAAATTTGAAACGCGTTTTTCTCAAAACCACATTTTTCGATTCGGGCGACCAACTAGCAGCTTCAATTTTCAATCGATCAACTCCAAATTTTAACTGTAGCTTTATAGTGACATTTTCTAGCGAAGTACTTAGGATTTTTTCGAATGACAAAAAATTAACGATTTTATGACCGATTTTTTCTTTAAAATTGACGTCATTTTTGTAGAAATCAATATTTTAACAAAATCCTACGTACTTCACTAGATTTTTGCATCTACTTTTAAAATCTTTTTTATTTTTTGTTCTACATTAAAAATTGCAACCTCTAAGTGGTCGCTTGCAGATAAAGAGGAGTTTCTTTGTATCAGCCACAGCGCCGCCATTTTGTTTTATAATAATTAAATTTTTTTTTAAATATACTTTCAGAGTTATATTAATATGTATAAAAAACCGAAATAAAAAATATTATATCATTTTTCCTATATTAATTGTAGAAAATGACCCTTGATTTCATGCACACAAGGTAGTATTACCCATTAAACTTGATATATGACTCCCTGGTAAAATATGTTTCGAAAGTAAGGCATATATAAACTTTTTTCATGTCCAGGACTATTTACAACTCTTGTTTATGTTGCAATAGTCCATTGGCGTTCCATTCCATTATATTCAGTTAGTTAACCATTTTTATTTTTAGGGATCGCCCCTTTATTGCGATATTCTAGTTTAGTAATGCGTTTATCCATTGCATTTAATTTTTCCAATATTTTTGAAGAGTTGATTCAATTGTTGAATCTAATCTACCAGCTTTTCTATTGTAATTTTCTTCCATTTTTCATTTACCACTTGATCGTAGGTCATAGATTTTGATTCATTTTTTGCGTCGGTTTTTCCACATTTACTTGTTCGATTTTAGCAAATAGAAATCACCAAGGTATGATCTCCTAACAGGCAATATCTTAATATATCTAAAAAGATTTCGATAACCACAATTTTCTGTTTAATAGAATTCTTCGTTTCGTTTACTGATCACTATTGATTAAATTCGCCTACATCCTATTAAACCATAAATTTCCATAAGCTTCCTGACCAAATCAAATCCTGCCGCCTTATCAAACTATTTCCGACATTTTCTAAGCTGCTGAAAAATTAATACTAAAACATAAATAGAAGTAAGCTCATAATATATAGATCATTCCAAACTAAAACCTAATGTAGTAAAATGTTCGAAGATGTATTTGATAAAGTGTGGCATATAGGTTTATTTTACAAAATGCAATTCCATTACTATTTACCTCTTTGTTCATATCTGGAACTAAATGTGGCAATGAAACCTCGTAGATAAGAAGAATTAATGCATGTGTCTCCGCAAACCAATGTACTCGGACCTTTTTTGTACTTGCTATACATGTACGATCCACCAACCACAGCACACACAACCCTGGTCACCTTAATTCCAAGTACATCCAACCAAAGCATCAAAACTACTTCAATAACATCTCAATCTTTTAGAAACGCAACTAACAAAGGAAATTGTCGAGTGGCATGGAAAACGTGACCAAAAAGCACAAATAAACGGACCTATGACTAAAAAAATTTTATTGGCTCTTGGAAAAAAAATTCAACACCCATGCTTGTAAATAAACTACTTCTACACAATCGTATAATTCGTCCTATCTAGTCCTATTGCTACGAACTGTGAGAATGTGTTAGAAAAGAAACAAATAATACGATTCACACTTTTCAGTCCAAAACCTTGAAAATTATGAGAGTTCGTACCGATTATTATGTAAAATTCAAAGGCAAAATGTTTGTGCCGATGTTTATTCATTGAATTATGTATCAGCTATTTTTCTCCATCTCTCGTGTAACTTGAAGATTCCATCTTTCCAGAACTTCTTAGGTTCCCGAGTAAGAAACATCTCAAGGAAATTTTTTTATGACTTCCAAAGTTCAAAGTTCTTGCCGTTAAGAGAATTTTGCAAAGACCTAAATAAATGAAAATCTGAAGGCACAATGTCTAGTGAATATGGCGGGAGGACAGCACATCCCAGCCACGCACCAACTATTGTTGTCGGATAGTCGAAGAGACATGAGATCTAGCATTACCCTGATGGAGCACGACGCCCCTCCTATTAGCTAATTTGACCTTTTTCCTGAATCGCTATGTTTAATTCGTCCAGTTGCGAACAATACTTATTTGAATTTATCGATTTGCTGTTGGGTAGAAGCTCATAATACAGAATTCTATTCCAATCCCATCAGATATAAAACATTACTTTCTTCGAAAAGAAACCAACTTTGAGTGTAGCTAATGGTCGTTCGTTTCGCTTACTCCCGGCCCTTTTTCACTCAAAATTTTTCATTGCCCATTACTAATTGCTACAGAAACGATGCGTTTTCGTTATATTTGCATATAACGTCACAGATGGAAACACGAACTACTAAATTTTTCTCGATCGAATTGTGCGGAACCAAAACATGGTAGCGATTTATGTAACCAATCTTCATTGAATGTTCTTGGACAGTAGTTTTCGATATTTTTAGTATCTTTGCTAAATCTCATCCTTGTATAGTGTGGGTTATTCTCCATCAATGTCTTGGTTTGCACATCGTCAGTGGTGGAAGGTCTATCCGAGCGTTGTTGATCGAAGTCGCCAAGCGAACCACTTTCAAACAGTTCTTTCTCTGTAAACAACTATATTTTTTTGTTGCTTGTGTGGCTTTTTTGCCTTTTCGAAATGGCGTGTCTAAAATATACTTTTTTTTCTCCCATCTTCAAAAGAGTACAATAATGACACCAGTCAACTTATTGCAAAAAATTTTTCTAAAGATACGTATGAAAGTCATTATTAACGTACGTTTTCTATAACTGTGACCCATTCAAATATTTTACAATGTTATTTAGTGAAAATAAACTGTTCCGACAACCCTATATTTTGTTCATCAATATATAAAAAAGATTTAATTGCGTATTTAAGAGTTGCATGTTCATAAATATTTACGCAGAATTGTTTTCGAATTATTATTACACATTCGTTTCTATTTACAATAGAAAATATGTGTATTATATTGAAAAGGTCCCTTTCATCCAAATAAGTACCTACGCAGAATAATAGCTCCATGGCTGAACCCGCGTAGCAAATGCATAAACACGTCGAGCGCCCAAATTAAAAATTAATCCCGATAAAGCTCTATGATTTATAACAGAGCATTAGTCGCCTAGTTATAGTGACTCATAATCATGAATGACTCTTTGCGAGGCTAATAAAACTCGAAACCGATTTTAAGTCCGATATTTGCATGCCGACAGCGCGGTCGAAATTCCGCGAAAGTCAGAGCAGCGCTAATCCGCTCCGCTCGGGCAGCAGCCGCGAGCAGGCAGACGAGAACGGGAGGGTCCGACGTGGATGAACGTCAGCTGTGACTAAAGTACACATTGATTGAACGTGTTGTAATCGGGATAACGAATGGCAATATCCGTCCAACAAATCGAATCCAAACATGAGCGCCCAAATTTATTCCGACAGAAGAATGGCGCGGCTGGCCGGTGATCCGCGCTTTCTTCGGAAATTTGGCCCTGTTATCGACAGCGGAACGTTTCACGCTGCACACTGGAAGACACGCAAGGGAGCACAAGGGAATATCGGTAACCTTCAACTTACCGCTAAATACTTCCAGCCCGGCTTCCCAGCTCCCCGGCAAATCAATAGTCACCGCTGGGGTTATTATTTCTTAATATTTTCTCGGCTTCGATTTTAATAAAACGTGAGGCTGGCGTCGCCTTCAGATGTACAATCCGCTTAGCTTTTCTGCACGACGGTTAAAAATTTCCTCCCGTGTCAGGTGCGCATCCTAAGAAGATTAAGTTCTTACACCAAAAAGGTATAACAACCGGAAGAATGCGAAAATATGTTTTGAGTGCAGCCGGCGTGACCATTTTCTAATTCCGACACTTTTCTGCATAAGATAACGGCTGATGGTAGCCATACATCAATTGCAATGGAAACGTTGCATTTTAAAGGAAAGCCCGCTTACCTTCCGTGCAGAGGGTCGGAGCTGAGTGGGTAATAATCTGTTAACAGTTTACAGTTGGAAAGCTGCAGTGTCGAAGGTTAATCGCTCCTGTTATCTGTAGAGGTGAAATAACGACCAAAGTTACCGAAATGAATGTTGTAAATCATCGCCCGGCTCAGTTCTTAGGGGGTTTCTTGTGGAAGAGAGCCAAATTGTGAAATTTCAAATCATAACCAAGCCTGATTCAATTAGTCGCATGCATTGCCACGCCGATACCTTCCTACCAACAGTGGAGGAAGTTTGAAATATCTTAATGTATATTCCACAAATTCAACTTAAAAATAAACACTTTAATTCACTTGAGCTTTTGTGTTTTTCAATCGCAGAATATATATATATATATATATATATATATATATATTTATTTTCTTTTTTTCTTTTCTTTTCTTAATGTTATCGTCTCATATTTTATGACTCTTTATTTGTATTCCCGGAACCAATATAGAGGTTATTGATTCCCCATCTATACTATAGGTCGAGGGTTACTCTAACTCCCAGACAGCGCATTGGGATGTCGTAAGTATTCAATTGATTTACAAGTGTACATATAAATGCAATCGGGGATTCTAAGCGCTATAAAGAAAATTGAGAATTAAAGTAGCTCGTTATTAGGACCGCATAACTTAAAACTCTAAATAGCGCATATTTATTTTATCTATATTAATTAGTTGCGATAGAAAGAATGAAATAAGACAAAGTTACCAGTTATTTTTGAATAATATAATTCGGTTCAAATTCTAACTTTTTTGAAAGGTGGTAGCTGTAGATGCCAACGAATCAAAAGAAATTCGCCATGTCTCACTGAGCAACAATATAATTTTTAATTTTTTTGCTAGTACAAGTATCACTAAGGAAACACAAACACCAAACGGAAGTAATAAGGAACACACAAAATACATATATTTGTTGTATTACTTCGCATGAAATAACCATCCCCAGTTAATTTTTAAATGATAGTGTAAACTTAAAGTTTTGGTCAGCTTTTTAGGGTGTCCTCCTGCTGTGCCGCATAACAATTTAAGCGTTCGGAATTAAAACTAGATTATTGGTTTTATACGTAAATATGCAACTTTTTTGACATTCCATATGTGCACACTATTTCGTCCCTGGTTCATAGATAAGTCTCACAAGCAGGGCAGGTTCTTAAAATGCAAAATTATGTCTCAAAAAAATCATAATTGTAGTTTATCACAATTTCTACATCTAAAAGCATTTATGTAAAGCTCTAAGAACAAGCCTAAAACGATAAAAATTTAAAAAGTGATATAAAATTTAATTTACATAATAACGAATTCCTAAAGAATAAATTAGAAGTCGAAGTAAGAACAAATGCCAAGCCCAAGTATCAATAAATATATTAAAAATAAAAAATTGGATAGTGACACAACAAATTGTAAGAAATAAATATCTTCATCGAAAACTATATGACTTGGAATAAAAGAAATATACAAATAGGTATTAAAAAATCGCTAAAAAAAGAAATGACAGCGAAAGTGGGATATAGATAAATAACAATCAAAGAAGAAGAATACTTTTGGAACTTAGAAAAAGAAAGAGTAGTGAAACAAACAAGAAACTAGTACACCAAAAATGGCTAACAAATAAGACAAAACAAGTAAAAAACATGGACAACGATAACGGGAAAAGAGATATAAATCAGAAAATAATGAAAGACAAATGTAGCAAAAAAAATAAACAAAAAGGCAATATAAAACGGTATTAAAAAATAAGAATAGCACACTAAAAATGGGTACATGGAAATAGACCGGTAAAACGGAAAAGAAATAGAAATAGCAGAAAAAAAAAAGCAACAATCAGTGTATTCAGTCATAACGGAAATGAAAAAGAAAGAATCAAGAATAACGACAATAAAAAAGGATACTTGATACTCTGGTTAGGAATTGAAAAACAGAAAGGCAAAGTAAGGAGCGGAGCTGCTAATAATTTTGGAAAAAACAGGAACGTAATAAAACAAAAATTCGTTTTGCCAAAATTATTAGCAAAAATAGAGGCAACAGCATAAGCAATATTGGTAGTATGTGACCAAACGAAAACGCAGTAAAGGAAGGAAAAGGTATGTTCTGTAATGAGACAGATGCAAGCGGGGTAAATATCATTATCGTAGGAATATTAAATGGGAAGGCAGGAAAAAATAATAAAGAAATAGACTATTTTCTGGTAGGCAGAAAAAATATGAAGTTAACAAAAAATGTAAGAATTAAACCAGAATTAGAAATTGGTAGCAATCATTATTTAATGAGTGTGGATATAAGTAGAAAAAGAGACGATCAAAGAAAACAAAAGAAAGTAATAATGAAAAATATGAGAAACTGTAGAGTGAAACAGAGAGACGTAAAAAAAGTAATATAAATTAAATTAAATAAAGCTACAAAAAAAGAAAAATTGTGAATGGAATTATCTAAAACAAAGCATACTATAAGCAGCTGACGAAAGTTGCTTAATAACAACAGTAGGGATGTAAAGAAAACAAAACAAAACGTAAAATAAAAAAATAAATGGAAAATATACTCGAAAACCAAAACCAAAGAAGACTAACAAAAAATACAAAGATAAAAGAAAAAATTTAATATAAAATGATAAGAGCAAAGCAGGAAGAAATGATGAAATTTAAAAACATGATTTAACACAAAAGGAAAGCTAGTTTACATCATACTAAAATAACAAAAGTAACTAAGGAAGAAACGGATATATATAATTAGAGACAAACAAGGGGCTACTCACAAGAAAAGAACACTGTGGGAAAATGAAGGCAGCACTTAAAGTTATTAGCAGACACTCAAGAAAAATGAGCCAAAACAAGATAGCAACAAACAAAGATACAAACAATGAGCTGATATCAAAAATAAAACTAGAGAAACATGGAATAATACTAAAAATGATAAAAAAACGGAGGATAGGAAGGAAAAAATATTAAGATAAATAACATTTTCAAAAACAAAAGAGCTCCAGTAGATTGGTAGTCGGAAGTAAGTTGCACTATACAAAAGATTATAACAATTTTAGAGGAATAACCTAACTGAACCTATTAAGTAAAATATGGGTGAGAACATGGGAATTAATATTAAGAAAAAAATTGAAAAACAAAATAGGAAACAATTATTGCAATTTAAAAGAAGTACAGAATAATGTATCCATACTGAGACAAATCAACGTAAAGCGAATAAGAAAGAGAAAAGAAGTTCATTTACGTTACATAGTCTTTAACAAAGTCAAAAGAACAGATATAGGGAGAGCAATAAAACCAGAAGCATAAACAAAACAAAGATAGAGTACATTAAAATATTGTATAACAAGACAACAAATGTAGTAAGAACAAGAAATGAAGAGTTAGATGCTTTCGAAACAACTAAAAGTTTAAGGCAAGAGTATGTATATAGCCTAATACTATTTACACTAATCATGGTCGAAACGTGAATGTAAAATGGAAATGAACAGAGAGAAAACTACAGTACAACCTAGATATATACAAAATATAGAGAAACGAAAAAGCAAACATGGAAATTAATAAAGAGAAGATAAAGACGCTGGTTATACCCCAAAAAATTAAAGTAAATAAACAAATTTAAATATTTGCAAATATATATCAGTAGCTATGAGAAAATAGACGATAAAATAGAGAAATGTACAGCTGTTGTAAGAAGAACGTTCAACACTAAAAAAAAACATCTTAGAAAAAGCGGAAATACCAAAAGTAATGAAAGTATAATTACGTAAAAACTGGTATGCCCAATGATGACTTACTATGTAAATGAGCAATCACATATAAACAATAGAGTAAGACAAGTACAGAAATAAGGTTTTGAAGAAAAATTGAAGGAAAAACAAGACAAATTACACACAACATACAGAGAGAAATTTGGAGTCAATACAGTGAAAAAAGAAAAGTAATCAGAACGGCTGGGGCATTTAAAAAAGACCAGAGGGAAGGAATAGAGTAGGAAAACATGGTCAATGTGCAAAACGCAAAAGACAGGGTTATAAGCTACCGCATGGCACAAGGGCTCAAGATTGTGTATGAAATTGTGGCCTCTGTTACAGATCTCTAGTTTTTTATTGTATATTGAGAACAAACATGTTAACTGTTTTTCAAATTTACAGTACAGTGTCCATAAATATTTTTGAAACATTTTTCTTTCAGTTAGATTTTAATTGATACAGGGTGCGGCAACATAATTTCCTCATTTCTAAACGTAATAAAATTCATTTTATAAATCAACTTTTTTTTTTTTTTCTATAATGTAGGTACATATCTAGTTTTCTTTTACACAGTTTTAAAAATCATGCCAGATAGGTAACCCCCCTTCCCCCCATTGTCGATACACTGAATAAGACGATTTGTAACGTAAGCTATGACCCTTACCAGCATAGCATCGGGTATGTTGGCAATTTCTGCCCGAATATTGGCCTTCAGGTCTTGTAGGGTCTTTGGACGGTTGATATAAACGCGGGATTTCAAAAAACCCCACAAAAAATTGCAAAAGGCCAAACCAGGAGAGCGGGCTTATTGAGATGAGGCGCTGCGGGAAATGTTCCCTCAAAACAGCCATTGATGTCCTTGAAGTTGTGAGCCGTTGCTTCGTCCTGTTGGAACCAAATGTCCTCTAAGCCTAATTCATCAAGTTGTGGAAAAAAATTCCTCCAACATGTTCACATACCGGTCTGAATTCACTATCACAATGACCTCATTTTCTCCAAAAACCCAGGAACCACCAATCCTAGATGAGAAAATTGCACACCACACTGTGACTTTAGGTAAATATAAAGGCCTTTGATGCAATTCTCGGGGTTAGTGTCAGCCCAGTAGCGCATGTTCTGCTTGTTGACGCTTCCACTTAAGTGAAAATGGGCTTCATCACTGAAAAAAACAATTGCGTCCTCAGGGACGTTTTCGAGAAGTGCCTCGCAAGCGTTCCTCCGAGAATTATCCCGTTCTGCCGTGGGAATTGCAAGATTAAAGCTCTCACTGCCTCAATTTTCTGAGGTGTTCTGATGGGCCGAGGGACTCCAGTTCTTCGTCTTGTCACACTCCCGGTTTGTCTGAACGTAGTGACCCATGCAACAATTGATTTTAGGTCCGAGACAGGACCCAACTGGGCTATATTGTAGCGATTTCGGAAGGCGAGCTAGGTTGTGATCACAGAACATCCATTCGAAAAGTAGGTCTCGACGGCAAACGCACGCTCCTCACTATTCCAACGCAAGATGGCAACTGACAGAACCACGTCTCTCGAATGAGACCACTTCCGCTGCACTACGACCCCTACAGCCTGAATGGCGCGCATTTCAAAAAAAGGAAGTTTTGTTGCCCCACCCTGTATTAAACCTACTCTAACGTTTGTATTCTTTAACAATGGTGAATAACAATTACCCAAATTTATAACACTATGTATACAAGCACTATATATAGCTAACGGCACATTATTTATGTAAACACATCTCGCGGCCGCCATTTGAATTCGCTCTCTCCGAACTCGAAATTCGGAATCTGCCCCGGCAGTTCGCCGCGCGATGTTTTTTTTTCGGGGATATACCTGAATAGCCGCGAACCTTCGAGTGCGCTGCACTCGAACCTTCTAGAAAATCTCGACAAACACGTACGCGCCAGATGGATTCCTAGAAAGCATGTCGTAAGTCGCCGACTTATTGGAGTGCAAATGTCTTGTTATGAGGAGTGTTCGGAAATTCCTTATACTACATTATAAGCGCAGAATTGTGCGAAAGTGATATTTTTCAAATTCTTTCATTTTTATTTCCTTGTAATTTACCTTGCTATTCAGTGCATATAAGTTTTTCGTAAAAACGAGTGTAGTTTCTAATAACAGAAAAAACACTTATTTCCTACAAAATAAAAAAAACTTTCACTTACTTATTTTTTATGTTTATCAAATATAAAAAAATAATTTGTTAAATTTGAGGCTCATAGCTTGAAGGAACTTTAATAACCCGTTGATGTTAACATATAAAAAATTTTATTGAATAAGATACAACTATAAAAAAAAAAGGTAAAGTTTTACCTTACAAATAAAAAAGAAAATCTATTTTTACTGTTTCGAAGCTGGTTGGTGTTAATTTCACTTCTTAAAAATAACTTCTGCTATACTTAGCAACAACAAAAGCAATTTTATGTCAAATCAATGTAAGTGGAATTAATTTTCTTTGGCATATAGCGGAAACTTGAAAAATGCCGGAGAAACTACATATTTTATTGACACAATCTTAATCCCACGTATTTATCCGTCGCGCTCCTGACAGAATATTATTTACATTTAGGAACTTCATTAAGGAAACAGCATCAGGTAAGTGCGTGGAGTTCCGATTCGCAGAGAGTACGTCGCATTAAATATTTATTGAAGCTTGATATAAAAGTGCTCATCAATCAAGCCCACATGGCCACATTTACGTCGAGTTTCGTACTGTTTCGGGGCACATTTTAGCATTAGGTGGTGTCGGAAAGCCACTAAATATTTTGTTAACAAAATGTGTTGCAATTGCAATACTTCAATCGTAATAATAGTGTAAGGTTTTTGGTATATAACATCGAATAAACGTTTAAACAATACATACACTCAATATAAAAAGAGATTATGATCCTACTATGCCAAAGTAAAAAACCGATATAAAATGTAAACAAATATAAGCAACCGATAAACTTTGAGTATATAACTAAGAAGGAAAAACCAACCAATCGTCTCTTGAATTATCAAGCAACATTGAAGGTGTTTAAGTTTTAATTTTTATCGATTCACTCTAAATAAATTATTGCTTCTAATGCTTTTTATTTACTTTACAATCTTCAACCCAATTAGTTGTAAATACCTAACGACTTAAAAAGAGTAACCTTATCAAATCATATAATTTTGTTTAATATTATGTACGACTTTCCAAAGTTTTTGGTTTATTTTCAATTCATAGATCTGACTGAATGAAATTACTTTATGAAAATGGCCTATTTCTTGCCATTTATGACTATCACATTTTTTATTTTTCAGTATTTCTCTGACTGTTAACTCATAATACACTAGTTACGCACATATTTGCTGTCTTCTATATTTCTGTCTTTCTGTCGTGTACATAATTTCCCTTTTCTTTTTACTTGAGAGCCATGTTGTATTGTTAATCTTTTAAGATATTAATACCAATTCGTTTTTCTCCAATTAACACCAATATTATGCTACTAGGCTACATTTAAGAAATGAAGAAAACGGTAATAATTTCAATAAAAATTTGGAATAAACTAATACTTTATAAAATAAAAACTGGTATCATCATCATTAGCACCCTATCACGGTTCATTGCCTCCGGTGCTCTTCTGCATGTACTTCTGTCCTGCGCGACTAGAAATCATTTTTTTCTATTTATTTCTTTATATTATTCAGCCATCGTTAATGCGGCCTACCCACACTTTTATTTCGCTAGGCTCCTGTGTACTAATATTAGAAGCCATCTTTGACAACTCGTCCCCTCCATTTTCACTTTAACTGCGCCATTTTTCAATAATGTCTGTTATTTTTTTGTGATACTTTAATTTTTATTTTTATTTTCAGGCTTATTTTTAATATTCTACGTTCCATGCCTCTTTTGTGTTATTCTAAGCCTCGCGACAGCATTCTTAGCTAAAGTCCATATGTAAAAAGCTATATATAACAACCGGTAACACGCATAATATACTTTTTTTAAACCTATGAGTACATCGGAATTTATGAGGATATGACGTACTCTGCCGAAAGTATTCCAAGTCAAATCAATTTTCCTTGTGATCTCCGTAGTTCAGTTTTTTTTTAGAGATTCAGATCATATCCAAGACAGATAGACGCAGTGGTTTATAGTTTATTTTCACGTTACTTATTTCTAAGTTACCGCCAGTGGGACTTACAACTTTAGTATTGTTAGTGTTCATTTTTAGTCCAATCCTACAGGAAATATGTTGCAGTTCTGTGATAATTGTTTTTAGTTTTCAATATTACTGTTAAAGAGCACCATATCATCTGCATGACGTAGGTGACTTAGTTAGCAACCGTTGATATTAATACCTTTATAAAATATAAAATATTGAAATTCAGGAACTATATAAAACGAGATAATATTCACGCCTAATAAAATAGTTAGTCTAGAAACAATCAAATATATATGATATTGTCTTATGAGACATGACAACTATTTTTTTTCAAAAGTATCACAAAATGTGTCTCGAGGAATTCATGCATTCACAGCGTGTATCCACACTACAAGATGACTCTGTGGTGTTCTGCAATTGCACCTAGAGCAATGATAAATTAGTTGTCAGTCAACTGCCGTACGAGAATAAAGGCGTAGGTGACAAATTTGAAATATACAAATGCAAAAACAAGGAAAGGAAAAAAGTATGGAGAACGTGCCTACATTGCGCTCCTCATGTTTATTGAAAGTATAAATATTACATTATATGTTTCATGTTGCCAATAATTCTGTTACCAACCTTGCGACTGTTGGGTATGGAAATTATTTCCGTTAGCTTTTACCAACTCTCTGTGGTATTCTTTGGCATTTCTATCACGGTTATTTTGATATATGAACGTTGTTCTACTCGAGTCACATCCATCCTCTATGGCGGGTGATCGACAACTGATTTAACATTATTCTCTGTGCAATTACAGAACATCACAGAGCCATCTTGTGCTGTGGACATGTACTATGAATGCAGGGCTTCCTTGAGACATACGACATTTTGTAATGCCATCTCTTACCTTTGAAAGAAAGTTGCCATGACTTGTGCCCCAACTCTCGTATTATTTCAATATCTAGAAATTATAAGCTGAAAGACTCATAAAAAGATGATTATATGTAAATAAAATAATGTTTTCTTAGTATAACCTATCCCAACCAATTTTTTTTTTTGTTTATTAAGTTCCATTTTTTCCCTACATTATCTGTATTAATTTTCCCTTTTCTGTAATTTATTTGATAAAAACAAGAATAAATTATAATCTGAAATAAACTCAAGTTTCTTACAGGCAACATTAAATGTAAATGCAAAAGTTTACCAATCAAAATCGAAACCCAGCTGGATTGCTATAAATCTTGTAAGAAATCTACTCACCATGATATCTTGATAACAAGAACATTTGATTGCCAATTCTTCAAATCAAAGAAAATCATGT
Source organism: Sinelater perroti (assembly GCA_036346155.1). Taxonomy (NCBI): domain Eukaryota; kingdom Metazoa; phylum Arthropoda; class Insecta; order Coleoptera; family Elateridae; genus Sinelater; species Sinelater perroti. Next base: position 11,941,602 of record JARFIY010000359.1, on the reverse strand, counting down.
ACATCTACAAAGTTCATTATGCATTATTCCAATTAGATTACATTATCTTAAGGTATCTATATTTAGAATGACATTTTTAATACAAACAATTGTAACTGTATAAATGTAGAGCTAAACAATTACTAATACATTAAAAGGGTGAAAAATGACTAACAATAACTTAATTATTTAAAAATGTCTTATGTTTAGTTACGTTTGCAAGTTATGCCATCATTATTTGTAAATATTGTCGTCAATGATGAGAATGTGAGAAATAGGATATTCTGATTTGACAAATGTCCTTCACTGGACTAAAGTTTGGCATCCATCTATTCTGACAAAATGTTCGTAATTTCAATTTTTCATATAACAGTGACTTATTTTCGTCGATAATCTTCTAGAGTAGTATCTTATTTATCGTCAGCGAAAGCTTTAGTCTTTATATATCGTCAGAATGGTCACAATGATAGTTGAAGCGGATTACTGAATGCTAACGACCATGTTTGCAACCAGAAAATTTAAATGATAATAAATTATAATCTGAAATAAACTCAAGTTTTTTACAGGCAAATAAATGTAAACGCAAAAGTTTACCAATCAAAAATCAAAACCCAGCTGGATTGCTTACTTGCAAAAATCTAGTCACCAAATCAATCAAGCATTTCCGATGCCAACTTCAAATCAAAGAAAACATTATCTCGAGTTCACGGCAAATTCCCTAAAAGATACATAACTTGGTATCAATTTAGAATGACATAAAACAAACAAAACAATTGTAACTGTATAAATGTAGAGCAAAAATATACTAACAAATAAAAAGGGTGACTCAAAAGAAACGCAAATTTAATTTTGAAAAAATATTGTTATTTATTAGTTTGCAAAGTTATGACATTATTTTAAAAAATTGCCATTAAATGTGGAATAGGATATTTGATTTGACAAATGTCCTTCACGGACTATTTGGCACCATCGTGTTCTTCTGACAAAATTCTCGATCACTTTTTCATATAACGGTGACTTATTTTCGTCGATAACTCAGGAGTCGTTCTTATTTTCGTAGCGTAGCTTTAGTCTTTATACGTCAGAGTGGTCCATGAAGTTGAAGCGCGGACTGCGATGCTGACGGACCCAGGTTCTAGTCCCCGAACTCTTTGATGCTTGGCGAATGGCCTACGCAGTCAGTAAAAATAATTGAGTACTTACCTTCATTTCAAAAAACAGACTAATAATAATGGCGGTCGTCTAAGGAGAGGTGCTTTTGTCACTCGCACCAGAGATAGTGCGGCGACGACCGGACAGTGAAGTTGAACATATGAGAGCCTTCACCTCTCTGTTCACAAGTCGTGCTCCCACGCAAAGCGTTAAACCCTTACCATTATTAACTTTAGTCTTTACGAATTTCGAGAGAAAAAATCGCACGGTGTGAAATTGAAAGTTCACTGTGGAAAGTTCATTTCGCTGTTTTGGGAGACAAGTCGCTCCACTAATTGGATTGTTTCGCGACTTCTATGACAGATGGCTCCATCCTGCTGGAACCACAAGTCATCCAAGTCCATGCCGTCCAAATGAGGCCACAAAAGATCCACTATCATATCACGATAACGTTCATCATTGACTGTAATTACGGTCTTATTTTCAAAAAAAAAAACGGCTCAACCCGATGAATTTCTATGACCCAAATACGACAATTTTGCTTATCGATATACCCACTAAGTCGAAAATTTTATTTTCTTAGCAAAATTCCAATCGACAAATACCCGGAGTTTTAAGTGGTCGTCTGGCTTTAGTGTCTGAATTAGGTAAATCTTGAATGGGTGCAGATCCAGCTTTTTTAAAATTCATTGCACGGTGCTTTTTGAAAAGTTCTCTTGCAGTGACCGATGGTGTACTGAGGTTTCTGGCAGCACGCACTACGTCTTGCTTTTTGAACAAACTATGCCCTTCAAAACTACCCATCATTTATCATTTAATGGATTGAGATCTAAGATACCAGAAGGTCAATCCTCTATTGTTAAAAACGAGGCTCATTGTTGCTCAGCCGAGTTTAGGTTGACCTAACGGGCACGGAGTCTCGCTGAAAGATCCAATGCTCACCTAAAAAAGGGGTATAATACAGAAGTTTCACTACACCTTCCAAAACATTCTTTTGATACACAGCGGCTACATATACAGTGGATGATGGCCTGTCTGAGCCCTCAATACTAGCTGTATTATTTTTAGGACGACCTAGCGTATACCTTATCACTTTGTTTTTGAAAAACGTAACAAAATTTTCATCCATCTACAAAATTTGTCCGTGACCATCATGCAGGTATTCAGCAAACCATTTCTTTAAATTTCTCTTCTTAATTGTTAAAGTACCTGTCCGTAAATGCCCTTTACATCTTTTTTAAGCAGTTAGTTCCAAGTCTGAGACATCAAAGTTTTGAAAATTTGCATCTTCCGATACATAATCCTCCGGTTATGAAGAGGGTTTCGTTTAATTCGAGTACTTACGGCGTTGACTGTCTGAACAGTCCGAACTGAACGTGGTCTTCCCGATTCTGGACGATACTCGACACTTCCAGGCTCATTAAACAATTTTATAACCCGATGCACAAAAATACGACTAATATCGAAAGGTTTTCTTTGTCACCCCACTCTAGTAACTTAAACTTGAAAACTCGATAATTGCAGCCTAATACTAAAGTCATATATATCTTGATGCTATATAAACAAGGCTAGGTTTTATTTCGCAATAGTATTTATAGGCTAGGTATATTAATTAATATATCCAGAGTATTGAAATCAGCTGGAATTCAAATTAGTAAAGTCTGTAGTTTATACTTTGGAATATGATGAATTTATTTACATTACTAGATTATAGTACAGGGTTAGTACAATTTAAGATGTAAATTTTGAATTGACATTTAAAAAATCAAATAAACATTAAGTATATATCCAAAAATATTTGTTTGTGTTTAACTTGACGTTATTACATACAACAGAATTCATCGGGAAGTTGTAGAACAAAAAAGTAGGTCTTGTAAAGGTTTCCACAGACAATTCTCGAGCTCTCAGTTGTCAGCATGTAGATTACAGGGGCATACTTTCAAGATAATCACATACCAGCGATCCGAATGGAATGCAAACCCTTGCAGCTTTGCATCTGCAGCGCGATCAATCGAAGCCGAGCACCTCTCGCCAAAAATTAAAAGGAAGCGCGATAATCCGCAAGAAGCGTCAGCCGCTGCGTCCAACATCAAATTAACTACACCGAATTAATGATGTAATCTGCATTTACAACCAGATTATGTCGCAGCGGCCCGATCTTAATTCGTTTAATTTAACTCGAAACACGGGCTTTACAACGCTTGCACTATCAGCCTTTCAAACTAATTGTTTTGATGCACAATGAAAAGTTGATTGGATTGTGCGACGCGGGCTGTGTCATTAGTTGCGAGTTTCTCTGGCCGGAGCTGACAATTTGATTGTAAAACAATTCCGCGCGGTCTCAAAGCAGTTCGCCGGGAGACGCCGCCGAGCGCTGGGCGAACGCCGTTTTAATCCAATAATCGAAAAATTGGCGAAAACCTCGGCGGGCCGGATGAAGGATAGCGCCCGGCTGCATGATTTCAAAATCGCATTTGGGGGCCGTGTCAGTTGTATTGACAACATCAATTTGGTTTTGAAGCAGAAACAATACAGCAAGTGATATCGGTGTAATTAGAACACTAATATTTGTAACATGACATAGTTGATACAGACAAAAAATTAATAGCCCTAAAATACTGATCACATAAAATTTGGAAAAAAATTGTATATGCGAAATAATCTTGATAAATCTCCTCTGGCCCTTGCCGTTACATCACCTCTCATTCTGGTGCCTTTCATTTCCTATATTTTTAATTTAATTATTAAGAAGCATATAATTTACTTTTATAATAAATCACTTAAATATTGTTCATTCCTATATTGTTTAATTGTAAGATATTCTATAAGTCTAATATTTTATTATAGATTCTTATCAATTTCTTGAGTCACTCAGTATGCCGCTTTAAAAAATGTTGCTTACTGTCTCTTAATATTACTCCCCACTACACATATCATTAAGTTTAATTTTAATTATATATGACCTAAATATAGCACCAGATAAAGATATAAAAATAACACTCTTTCATAAAAAGTGGCTAATGTCGAACACAACTAGACTTTTAATGTACGCCCAGAAAGTAATGAGCCTGATTATCTTGAGCTAAGCAGAATGATCGGGGACCTGTCGATTGGTGGGGGATATCAGATAAATAGTACCAACCAGCTCATTTGCCTTTGAGCCTTTACAGACTGCAGATCGCACGCAAAGCTCAGGGCTATTGGAGAGTCGCGTCACAGGTCAAAATGCAGCACAGTGCCAATAAAATTTTTGTTTTAAATTCCAAAAACCTGTAACCGAGGTCACAAGTATTTAGATGGCCCTCAGATCGGTTATTAACGTATCACACTACGTGACTAAAGTGTTAGACTGATGGCAGATTTAGTGGAACTTCCAAAATTCATTGTGCATAAAATCGCTACGACGGTATAGCAAGTGCGAAAATTTGTACTAAATTGGTTCCCAAAGTTTTAACCGACAGAATGAAAAAAAAACGTGTCTCTTGTGGACTCAAGTCTAAATTAATTTTTTAATTTTAAGACTTAAAAATGCGTAGGCTACTGTGACAAATACTCTGAACGAGTTTATATTTCCGAGCGCTGGAGATAGTGTTATTTGAAAGTGTATATTCAGTATACATAAACGCATTTTCTGGATCAGCCGTATTATTTTTTATACGTACCTTGTATATGTATAGTACTTAAGACTTAGAAAAAAATAGCGCAAACGAGCGAAGGACACATTATTAAAAAGAACAAAAAGACTAAAAATAGCCAGATGACTATCCAAGGACATGAAAGGAACAAAATTAGAAAAAAGACTACAAAGAAAAAACCGACATTGACATTATAACGTAAATTTAGAAGAGGATCTGAAGATCTAAAGAGATATATGACGATACAAAGATAATGATAAATAAAAATGGAAAACATACTAACGATATCTAACGATGGTATTTATGGGCCAGAGAAAGAAAAAGTAAAAGATTAAACAGTTTTGTAGCTATATCAACGTGAAATAAACCATATACATAAAAATGACTACCTTACATTAGGTCGAGACTTAAATGTATGAGTAAGCAACCGAACTAATAGAAGGAGAACAAGAACTAAATTAAAACGGGCGCGGCCTAAAATAATTTTGCGCGTATAACACATTTAGACTAATACATTCTTCTTAAAGAAACAGATTCACAAATTTATTTGCGGAGCTCACGACTGTCGTTGAGTAATCGACTTTACCATCGCCAACGGCAAAACAGCCACCCTAGTAACTGATATCAATGTCTTCATATGAATTAAATTAGGTGTGATCATCTCGTAAAATATATATTTTAAGTAAACGGAAGAAGCATAGAGCATTATCAAAAGAATGAAGGGACCATACCAAAACAGAATAAACGCAGCATTAATAACAGAATCAACATTTGATGATTTGTAGAAATCGTGGGAAAATCTGGAACCAAGAAATAGAATAAGCACTCAAAGAGAAGTATACGTACGCATTTTTAACGTCTTGTTGGGTAAGTTAGAAACGTGACACTTTAAACCGACCCCGCTGAAAACGTCGAAAATATTCGAAAAAATTCCATTTCTATTCGCAAAACAAAATTTCGATCGTTTCTGTTATTTTTATTTTTTTTCTCGTTGTCGATGTTGTGTCTGTGTTTTTTGCTTTCACGTATTTCATGGTCATGCCTGCACAAAATAAAGGTTCGCGAACAACAGTTGAGGTTCAAGAAGCGATTCAGAATGGGTACATCCAAGGGCGCACGCAACAACAACTCACGTGGCAGTTTTCGCTGTTGAAGCCGGTCGTATCCAAGATCCTGAAGCGTGCCCGCATTCGAGCGGGTGTCAAAATCCTGTTAACCCCCGGTCGCCCTCTATCCACCACCGCTGCGCAGGACAGGGTGATGCATTGCATGTCAAAGCGCAACCCCCGCCTTCCTCCACGAACATTCTCAAGGACCTCGCCACCAACCACAACATCCGAATCTCATTTGCGACCGTCAACCGACGCCTCATAGACGTACGACTTCCTGGACGACGGTCTACACGAAAGTCGTTTATTTCTAAGGAAAACAGAGCTGCTCGAATTGACTTCTGCAAGAAGTGCAGGGACTGGACGACAGCGGACCGAAGAAAGATGAGAAAAAGTTCACTCTCTTCGAAAACGATGGTCCTGGGTACGTTCGACGTCCTGCTGGTCATAGCTTCAATCCTCGCTACTTAACTCCTACGATCAAGTTTGACGGAGCGTCCATTATGGTTTGAGAATCCGTCAGTGGCGCAGGAGTCGACCGTAACGTATACATAGACATCTCAAGAATGTTATGAAGCAGTACACACAGCGGAACATGCCTCGCGGCTGGATATTTCAGTAGGATGCGATAAAGGATGGAGAACAACCGATCTGAATATCATCGAGAACCTCTGGCACAAGGTGAAGAAATATCTGGAAGGGGTGACGGCAGCCTACGCGGACGAAAAGTTCACCCAAATCAAAAAGGCGTGGGATAACATCAACCAGTCCTACATTTACTCCATTATTGATTCAATTCGCCGTAGAATCAAGGCCGTGCTCAAGAACAAGATTACTCCACCAAATACTGAATGTGTTTTAAAACATACCACACTTTGTTTAGACTCCGGTTACCCTCGGTGTTTTATTGTCAAAAACTAGGAAACGTCATTTCTCCTCACTTTGAAAAATTAGGTTTTTGCGATATTTCCGCCCCAAACTGTATTCGAGTTTAAAACATGCCACCGATAAAATGTTGCTAATAGACAAAGTTTTAAAATAGAGAAGGTTGAAAAAGTACAAGTTGACATATTTATGAGCGGAAGTATACTACTAAAACATCAATTTCTATCTCTGCTTAATATGTTAGATGAAATGGATAATACCAAATAGTGGCTTTTGAAAAGAAACGCTGAAGTCGAACTAAAAAATACAGGGAATTAGTATATTAAATTCCACATCCAACATATACACTAAGATTTTAAATTCATCAGTAAAAACCATAAGCGAAAATTTACTGTTTAAGAAACAATATAAATCTCGTAAAGGGCGCTCCTGTATCGATGATAACTTTATTAAACAGAAAATCACTAAGAAGCGTAGTCTTAAAACGTGGAAACAAAACAATAAAAATGGACTTCAAAAGACTTGATCGCCAACTTTATTTGATAGGCACAAGAACTAGCCCGGGCAAAGACTTCCTTAAACGGCTTAACCAGACGAACAAATTAATCACTTCAATTATTTAAAATGTAACGTAAGATACGATATAAACCACGATATAGAAACCAAAATGCACAGATCCTAGCATATGTCACGAACTGTTAGAACATCCTTCTGCAATAAAGCTAGAAGAGAAACACAAATAAACTTTTATAAGACTACGGCATCCTAACAACAATTATAGTCGACAAATAGAACTAGAAACTACACGTCGGAATATTACCGACTACCAAAGGTGGTACACAAATGTCGCCCTGGTGGCAAAAGAGACGTGCATAGATTGAGAAAAAGAAGCAACACATGAGCCGGAGAACTTATGATCTAAACCTGAAGTAAAAGAAGCAGAGGGCCAGAAATTTTTTTTCTTTGCGTCTCTTTTTTATGTAAAACTAATTATAAGTTTTCACGTAAACCTACCGCCAGCCTAGACCATTATGGACAAAGTGTGACAAACATTCTCGATGATGTTCAAATATATACGACAATGATCTCGACGAGAGGGAAGAGGGAAAGATACACATTTTAAGCAACCAAGAATAAAAGATTACTATTAAAAAAACTTTTTTTAATGATTTCAAATCTGTTAGTGACCTGTGATATCTGAAAGTTTCATGTCTAATGTTATGAAGTTACCAAAATCCGAAGGGGGGGCCATTAATTTTGAGCAGCCCTGTGTTAATGTAGTTATAATACAAATCAGATAACGCAAAGTAGTGATGGAGAGCGCGGCGTTGGGCTAGGAGGATGTGGTGATTAACCGCTCCGTGCGTGATAAAAATTCAAGTGTCCGAGCTGATAACCTAATATCCAAACACGTACATACAAATTTTAGATCTATAATTTCAAAAGTGAATATTTTATAAACTTAAATATAAACTTTTTACCACCATTAATACATGAACAACTGATTATACTGGTGCGCCTTACCGAAGAGGCGATCTCCTCAGGGGGGGGGAGTATCTCACATTATACAATAATAAGTTTTAAAAGAGATGGAAGTCAACTTTCACCATCAATATTCAAAACAAAATTATTACTTTGAACCAGTTAAACTAATTACAGCAAATAATTTCTTCTTATCAAACGACAACATACAAAGAGAACAAAACATAATTTATCAGGGAAAACACGCCGCGGCAATTACCCAGAGGGATACAGGTGAACAATTTAGTAAGCCCTCCAACCTCTGGCTCAACAAGAAAAGTAATATAAAAATCCCATCTATATTCCTCCATTATGGTATCACTGACATACCAGAAAATAATAAAAGATTTTAAAGAGCAATCCAAGGGGGAATTTGAGACCGTACAAAAAGGAGGTAAAATACGAATCAATTTAAATACTATTGAAGATTATAAAAAAATTACCAAATTTTATTATGAAAATGAATTCAGTCGCCATACATTTAAATATCCAGAAATAAATAATTTATAAGTTGTCATCAGAAATATCCCGGTATGTATCACGGACGAAGAATTGGGAGAGAATTGCTAAAACGCTAAAATACCCTGTGCTAAAAGTAGTAAAACTTATAACAAAAATAAAAAACCATACCACAGTGTGCTGTGGACCTTGAAAACACAGATATTGCCAAAGATATTCTTAAAATAACAACAATCTAATATAGCATAATAGGTAGAAGTAGAACCTAAAAGAAAAACTAAAGATATTTCGCAATGTAAAAGGTGCTAGCGATATGGTCACACTCGAAACTATTGTCAATTAGAATCAAGATGTGTAAAGTGAACAGGAAGCCACGAGTACACTAACTGTCCAAAAAGACCGGAAGTACCCCCACAATGTGTCAACTGTAGAGAATTGCACCCTGCCAACTATAAAGATTGCATATTATAAAAGAATTAGTTCCCAGAAAAAGGAAAATAGACGAACTAGACTACAAGAGTGGACAACACTAACTACGGCAGAAACTATCATAAATAATAATTAACAAAGTCAGCGGTTAGGACAAAATTATAACAGATAATTCCCAAGTCTTCCAATAAACGAAAATAAAAATAGCTCAGTAAACAACCAAGAAACCCTAGATTTTATAACTACCCTTGTAACAAAGAAAACAGAGTTCAGCATTCTTCATCTAGATAAAATAATGCCATTTCTTACAACAATAATTCCATTATTATCATCTAATCATGGATTCAAATAAACAGCACATGATCAATAATAAAACAATCCTAAATTGAAATGATGACAACGTGAAGAGGCAGCACGCAATCTTACTAGAATTTAAGACAAGACATAATGTGGATATCGCATGCATATCTGAGACACACCTAATTGAAAAAGAACCATTTGAAACTCCTGGATACATAGTTTACAGAAGGACAGAGCAGCTGAAATAGCATTAGGATAAGTGGCGATATTAATTAAACGCCGATTAGCACACCAAGTACTACCCGACTTCAACCTACAAAACATAGAATCTGTGACAGTAAAACTGACTCTAGATATCAACACTAAAGTTACCCCTCATGCTCCATACAAACAGCCAAATAAAAAGATTTTGGAACGGGATATTACCAAAATATTTCACAGTAACGAACCAAGCTTACTGATAGGAGATTTGAATTGCAAGCTGACTGATTGGAATTGCAGAGCCAACAACCCAAATGGTCCCAGGCTAAATAACTTTATGACAAGTCATGACATACAAATTTCAGCCCCACCCTCCCCAGGATTAAACATGTTATCCATATAAACCTGATCACAAACCAGATATACTAGATATAATCTTATACAAACATTTCATCAATTCTACCTACCAAACAGTTCTAATCACATGCCAGTGATAATTTCATTTACAGCAGAGAACCCCAGTAATTCCAAAATTAATTTAAGGAAAAATAGATTGACACACGTATAGTACTAACCTAGACAAGAATTTAAAAAATTTCAATAACTTAAAATTTAGATAATGCAGTGCAACAACTTACAGAAGCAGTAAAAGCTAGTATTTTCCCAACAGTCACACCGTGAAAACCAAAAAAAATGTAATAAACCACAAACAGCAACAGAAATACTAAACTTAATTAAATTAAAAGATTAAACTAGATGTAAATGACAAAGGACCCGCTTGCCTCATTTAAAAATATTACTAAATCAACTGACACATAGGGTTACAGAGATATTGGATAACTATAAATTTAGCCAGTGCAATAAATATAGTGAAGAACTTCAACCACGAGACGCCACAATGTGGCAAGCTACTAAGAGATTGACTAAACAACCGAATATTATATATCACCTGACAGATGATACCAACACATATGTAACTGATGAACAAAAGCCAATGCGTTAGCCTCATATCTTGAAATAGTTTTGATTCCTAATAATACGACATGCACTGAAGACCATTTGCAAGAGGTGAGGGAAATTAATAATAACTTGCAGCTCAAGAACTGATTGAAGTTGTACCAACCTCGGCCATAGAAATTAAACAATCCAGATTTAATAACAAATATAATATTGAAATAACTAACCTAAAAATCATTTTTAGCGGCGATTTTAATGGCCGCCTTAAATTAAACTACTTTTCAAAAAAAAATACACTTCCATTTTATAAAATCGTCAGAAATAAAAATAAAACAGATAGCTATCGTCCCATTGGTTTACTTTCAACGATCTGTACATTAGCGAATGAACGAAATATTATACCCAAATACCAATTTGGATTCAAGAAAAAACATTAGAAAAGGTACCAAATGATAAAAAAGTAAACCTTGAAAGAAATGTGCCATCTAACAAAATATAGTTTTTCTTAATTAATCAAACAACTTGATATTGAATAAATTTTCGAAATCCTAGCGGTCACTAACAATTACGGTTGGTCAAATTTGCTCAAAATCAATAGGGTTCTTCCGTAGGTCCTAAAAAATAGGTATGCTAATTTTGAGCTTAATCGGACAAGTCGCATTGAAGATATCGATTAGACAGATATTAAAACTCACAAACTACAGAGGGACAAAATGCTGGTACCCCACCACCATCCTGCATTCCTATAATGTACCATAGTACATATGGCATATAATAAGAATGTCAGAAGCTATTGAAAAAGGTTTTGAAAACAAAGAATATACAGTTGTGGCTTTTATAGACTTACAAAATGCTTTTGATAAAATATGGACAGCTGGTCTGAGATATAAGATCATTAAACTTGGCATCCCAGACTATATCATTGACATCATCACCTCATTTATTAGAAGTGAAATATCTGTAGTAAAAGTTACATGCAACATTATCCAACACAAAGGACATCAAAGGAGGAGCCCCACAGTAAAATATTAGGACAAACTTTATTTAACTTGTACGTCCATGACCTACAAACCACACGCAACGTAATTTTGGCAATGTTTGCTGATGACTACGAAAGCAAACTGTAGAGAAAGATTGGGATTATCTTTATTAAATACTATTACCATACAACATATATATGAATAAACTGAAAAAGAAATAAATAAATGTGATTTTGAAATTAAAGTTGATATTGCAATCCCTAAAAAAGTGCGTCCAAAGTATATGAAAATTAGGAATCACGATATCATCATCATATTGAAAGTTTCATCAACTTTAAAATAGTATCCTTTTCAAACCCAAGCTATAAGCATTATAGAAAGGCTTCACTTGATTAAATTTGCTTCCATGTTTTGGGTTTGTCATAACACTTTAAAAATAGGACCCAAAAAATTGTTGCTTAACACAAGTATATGTGGTACTAGTAAAATGTGTTTTTTTTGTCATCAGTGTTGCTTGCAATGACAAAATTATATAGTTAGTAGTGGTGAAATTAGAAAATACATTTTCTTTGACTATAAAGAGACCTATTTAAATAATTTCGTACATATATTTTTACTATAAATGGACGCACATCACAACAGCAGAAAATAAATAAATTAATTAATTAATTAAATAAACATATATATATATATATATATATATATATATATAAAATTAATTTCAGTTAAGTATATATACAGGGTGTGTTTTCCACTACAAAATAAATTAAAAAATTCATATAAACGTATGTTACAAATTAATTTGTTACCGAGATATTGAATATGACAGATATTTATTTAACAATAAAACACTCAGTGTAACTGTTCAAAGTGTTCTCTGTTTTATTGAATGCAGCATTCAGCATGACAAATCCATGCTTCTTTGGCAAGTCTTATAGCACCAAGACGACCCTTAATAATTGTTGCAGCTTCAACGATGCGATTCCGTAGCTGTTCTTGCGTGCCAGTAGAATAAATCATAGACTTCATTCAGCTCCACACAAAATAATCTAACAGCGTTAGATCAGGAGATTTTGGTGGTCATTTAACAGGTCCATTGGTTACCATATACTGTGTTTAAATAATCAGTGACAATATGAGAAAAGTGAGCAGGGGCACCGTCATGCATAAGCCACATCCCCTGCCTATTAGCAATCGGAACGCCTTCTAGAAGCTCAAACGGGTTATTTTTGAAAAAATGCAAGTAAGATATTACCGAAAACCTTGTTGATAAAAATAAAGGACTGATGAGATTGTCACTAAGAAGACCACACCAGATATTTAATGAAAAAGTATGTTGGTATGCGTAGTAGTAGTCGTATAAGGGTTGTCTTCGCTCCAAGTATGGGTATTTGGAAAATTAGTAATCTCATTCGTGGTAAAGTAAAATTTATCGGTAACCAGCAGGCAGCTAAGGAAGTTAGGATTTCGTATGCATTGTGGGATTAAGCGCTGCCAGAAACATATGCGCTTGTTATAATCGCTTGATAACAAATCTTGCACACGCGCAATGTGGAATCTATACAATTGTTGCTCGCGCAATGTTCGCCATACGCTTGTACATGAAACATCGAAAAGAAGTGACAATCTTTTGGTGCTAGTACTAAAAAATAACTGAATGGCGGTTTAGTCGTTGAGGTTTTAGCGTGCCAGTTTCCCTAAGACGTGTTGCAATGGCTTCAAACGTTTTACGATTTATTATCCTCCTAGTTGGAAATGTTTCATAATATTTTCGAACAGCAATAGCGCCATTTATATGTACCTCGCCATAAATGAAAAGCATAGTTGTTCTGCAAAAGTAAACAAATTCGTGGTGCCTCCCATGATAATAAATTATTAAAGAACCTTTAAAGTATTACACACACGACAACGCCCAGAACTAGTAAAACTCGTTACTTACGTAAACAGTGTTTAATACTAATCAACACATTTAATAACAGATGTTTAATTACCTTTCAAACAAATAAACGATATACAATTGCTATCCACGGTTATTTGATTAACTTCAAGACTTTTAAATGTCTCCGTAATTTGATTATATATTTGATATATAGTAGCTGAAAAATTGATATGTAGCAGCTGAAAAAATATGTAAGAGAATTTTTGATAGTATCAATTTTCCTCAGATATCTGTTTTGTTTATTGTTGTTACGCCCAAAAGTTGACTGTATCGTAATTTTAAATTTAAACAAAGGGACTTCAATCAAAAGCCAAAGCTGCAAAACTCACCTTTGGAAGCTGTGCTCTCTTGCAGAAATCGGTTCCCTGTGCTGTAATCTTGGGGAATCCAGGAAGAGGAAATAAGAGTGCGAGTGAAAAGATACACAAGTTACCCCAATCTTCACAGCAGAGTCGATCGGTAGCGTCTTTCCTGGTGGAACAAGTTTCCTTCTTCATTCCTCGCCGGGGTAAGATACAAAGGAAATCGGACCGAGCTTTCTCACCGGCAAAACTTCAACTCCGAAATGCAATCGGGAAACAAAAACGACCTCCGACAAGAGGTTAATCAGCCATAATAAACCGGCCACGCAGAAATAAAAACTTCTGCCGCCAATCAAACACGCCGGCGAACTCTTGGTGAAAACGCTCTCGGCCACGGAAAATTTAAAGCCGGTCGCCTGCTTTCTAAACACAACTCAAAATTCAAAACGAAGCGAGTGAAAAAGAGAAGGCCGAGCCGCTTTGCTTTTATATATCCGCGTACGCGGGAAATTGGCCGCCGCTATCTCAAATCAAAACTAAAGCGCGTATACAGGAGGGAGCCAAATATGGCCGGCCCTAATTTAAAATCCAAATAAAGTAATTGGAGATTGGTGCGAACAATTGTTTTAAATGTATTGCGAGTCTCTACATGACACAATCTGACCATGTAATGATTTTTAACGTACATTATTTAATATTATCAATTTTTCCTTCCTTTCAGTATTTTTTAAATTTGCATATCTAGGGGAATCATTTTCTTAACATCGAACAATTCAAACTTAACTGTTGTTTAATTTAAACAAAGACATTTTTAGAATGGCGCAAAAATACAGAAGTTCGTGAATTTTACTTTGAAGTGGAACTCATATTTACAAAACTTCTTCAATTTGGATCTTTCATGTGCAAACCTATAGAAATACTTTTATTTTTAACTATAAATATTATAGGTAACTTCATCACACTTAAATTAAATGTAACTAATTAATAATAAATATTTAAAAATTTCAAAAATAGTTCTCTAAACTAATTTTTTCAAAAAAAAATATTTAATTACGGTAGTTCCTCTGAACTCACATTAACTTCTATAAATTTAGAAAATACTAACATATGTAAAAAAACAATTTTAGTGGTAACATAGAAGTAATGACTAAGAGTTAAAAATAAAACGTATCCACGAAGCAAGTTCCGATTGCAAATATTGTGGCTATAGAATTTCTTTGTTACAAACACAAATCTACTCTATAAAACTGCAAAAATGTAGCTATGTTTGTGTATCTGCAACTAATATTGCAACTACTCCTACAGTCATGAACCGATTTCAAAGATCAATACCTCATTCAAACCGGTTTGTTGCCAAACATCGCATAAAGGTTTTAGATTTTCGATTAAGGCCACGGTTGACCGTTATAGGTCAAAACATAAATTATCATGAAGTAATTAGACAGTTTGCGCAACCTATCGGTGTATCATGCACTACGTGGCCAATTCTTGTCGTTAGTAGGCGCAGGTGGCACAACTTTGATTTATGTAAAACCGAATATAGCCGAGTGAATGTCATCATGCTTAGATATGGCTAATAAAACGATTATTGGCCCATTTTTCCTCCAATTGTGGACGAAACTCTGAACCACGTATTTAGCTTGGGTTGAGTCGGACCTTTTTACTAGTAAATCATAATGACGCTTCGTCATTATAACAATATGTTTGTGATATGTGGTATATTAATTGTTTTGTGAATGCAAGAAGTGCAAAATCACCAAGCATTTATTGTCAACATTATCAGCTACATACCAAACACGCCACGAATTAATCTCGGGAAAATTTAAAAGAGAATTAGAAAATAAATGGTTATCCCTAATTAATAATTTTGTGACTAAACTTCATGGAAATAGACTGTTACAATTTGTGAATTTTTTTGATTTTTTAAGTTAAACCTACGCTGGGTGTCAAATTTCGTCACAACTTTTCTCATACAATACAGTGAATAAGATAAAACGTACATGAGCCTACAGTTTTATATGAACCTTAGGTGATTCCTTAAATGAAGCTAAAAAGACAAAAGTTGAGCAGATAATTTCAGAAATTTATATATTTTTTGTTGTTTTGTTCACTCAATTCTTGTCTGTATATTCTAGCGTTCTTTATGTAAATATAATTTATTGCAATATGTGTTATCAAATATCGCAGAATTATTTATCCAATTTATTATAATGTGTTTTATTTAAAAAAAGTGTAAAAACATCTGTAAAGTATGTAGATTTATTTTATATTCTCAATTGTTCATATTAATGAAAACCATCACAGTTATATCAAATGTAAAAAAAAGTTTAATAACAACAGAAATATAAATAACTCATACATGTTGTACTAAAACTTTAAGGTTTAAATTGCTTTTTAATGCTAGCGCGAGCATTTTTGTTCTCCGCTTTACAAACAGCAGCGCACAGGTTCATTTAAAAACAGAACTTTTGTAGCCAGCCTCTGAGAACTAAATTACTAGCAGTGCGAACTATCCAAAACACAGGCTCATCCTACATACCTCTGTCGACTTTAATAATGTCATCAGTCACGGAAGCTAACGCAGACAGCCTGCTAAACCCTTTCTAATTCCGAACTGGCAAGCCGGAACAATTCGTTTGCAGCAAAATAATGGAAAAGTTGGACAACCTCCCTTATAGTCAGTTCGCAAGGTTCATAAAATCGCAGATGGACACTAAAAACGCCCCTAACAGACGTAACCTTTCGGTATATTTTATGATCTTACAAAGAGGAAATATCAACTACCAATTACATCATCACGTCATTTATAGATATTTGAAAAATATAAAACAAATTTAACAGAACCCGTTGCTGTATTTCACAGGAATTTTTTTCAAAAATTAGGATTATATTTTACTTTTAGTGGTGTTATGTTAAAAAATAGCTTTACACTTAATAGATTTAAAAAATCTATATATTCCTCCTCTTTGGAAGGAAATTAAGGTACGACTTTCTGCTGTATATTTATAATAATTATGATAATTTATAATTTGAAATTATCTTTAGTTATTAACCTACAGAAAATGTTTTCGTTGCTATATGGTCTTTATATCCATTTTTTTTTATTTTGCGCATGCACGTACGAACCCAAATTTAAAAATCCCTTGTGGCAAGGCCCTCAAGAGGCAATAAGATATTGCGATTAAAAATTTGGATATTAAAAGAAGAAAATAGATAATTTATTCAAGCACCTAGGATTCCCAAGCAATGAAGGTAAAATATCTTGGTATTCACCTTGTTCAGCACCTGGCGTAGAATACCCACATTTCGAAAAGACGAAAACATCTTGGCGAATTGTTTAGAAAGCATCATTGTCTATTTGGCAAAACTCCGACGCCAATAAACTTCTTGTCTGCAACACAGTGTTCAAACCAGTTTGGTTGTATGGTGCCCAACTATGGGTACAGCGGCAAACGGTGCATACAGATAATTGAAATATTCCAGTCTAAAGTCTTACGTGTAATGTGTAATGCTCCCTATTTCGTGAGATCACGGACATACTTAGTGATCTAAAAGTAAAATCAGTGAAAGATATAGAATATAGTGCAAAATATTTAAGTAAATTAGAATCTCAATCAAATGCTTTTGACCTACATCTAGTAGACAATAGTGGTCATATATAACGACTAAATAGAAGTAAATCATTGCATTTTCCATATATATTTTAAATGTTAGCAAAAAGATTATTTTTTATTCAACTTGAATCAACAGGCGCAACTAATAAGACAGCACTTTTCTCTTATGTGAGAGTTGTATGCAAACGAAGATGGAGAAAAACACTTCCTTCTTCTCTCAACTCGACAGGTAAAATAATAGACTCTAAATTTTCAAAACACTTAATGGTTATTTAATAAGATACGATATGGAATGGAATAAATATGATGAAATATGCACAGAGCACCACAGTCGTTGCTCTTACATAAACGAAAGATGTTGGACACCTAAATATATACTGCTGACTTATTGTATTGTGGATTATAAACAACTTAAGGAAAAAAGAATATTTTTAAACTGTACGAAGTACTCTTTAATGCAATTAAAATTATGGATAATGTTTGACCAACCCCCGAATAATTAAACCACCTTGTAAAGAAACAGGCACCCAATAAATTATTTCCCTCCCTACAATGAGGTGAGATTATCGTCAAGGAGTACGGTACTAATCTGATAGTTTTTTCGATAGCAAGGTAATTCAAAAATCTTTTGTCTGGCGATAATTAGAAACGAAGTAAATATTTTTTATATTAAATGAACTGGATACATGCTCGCAAGACAGCTTACGAATATGTTCACAATGTAATAGTAATAATACCTTGCAAAAGCAAAAATATTGCAGCAATCGATGTTAGCAGAAGATCTGTAAATCTTTTAGAATTTCAATGAATTTGTATAACAAAATTAGGCCAACTGATAGATAATTAATCTTGCTAGATGGCCCATATATTTGCCCACAGCATTTTTAGATATTACAAACTTGGAAACCTGAGCATTTAGAGCAAAAATTAAAAAAGACAAGTTAAGCGTGAAAGAAAAAGAAAGTCTAATCTATTGAACTCACTCAAATCTGTATTCCGCTCGTCTCCATCAAAATATTATTATTGGTCTTTAGTAAAAAGTGAATATTAACAATATTAAACATTTGTGAAAAACTATTATTACAATAAAAAAATACTATTGTTGGATATTGCATTGATGTTATTAGAACTAAGAACCTATAAACTTCCAATAAGTAGAAACAAATATCATATTAATAATTGCGTTGTAATTTAGAATGTTTATTTACTTCATATTATCATTTTTTAGTCTTACTTTAAATAAAATCATAATAGTGGTCTACCAGATTAAGTGGTCTGTGAGATATTAATGATTGCCTATCATTGATCTAGCACAGCAAAGTCAATTTTTAGTCAGGTTGCCAATTAACATATACAGAGAATTTTAAAAATGTTGTACCAGATATTTGTTTAATTTATTTTCAAAAAGATTAATCATACTCCAAACAAATTAAGTAACATTTAAGAACTATGTACGTCAACATTCCCTTTCAATTCCATTAAAAAAAGCATAGCAATTATTTAAGGAACATATTGAGAATAAGTGCCACCAAGAAGTAACTTAATATCTCCATGAAACGTTACTGGTATAAAAGATAAAGTTTTTGACTAACATGATATTAAAATTAAAAAGATTGATTTATAATGAATATATTTGACGAAAACCCAGTTAAACCGAAATATAACACACTTTGACATCTGCACATACAATATAAGATCTATGCGACAAGATGAAAAACTATACGAATTACAGGAAGAACTAAAAAGAATAAAATGGGATACTTTAAGTATAAGCAAAGTCAGAAGAAAAGGTGAAAAATTGATAGAATTACCATCTGGAGAAACCCTATACTACAAAGGAGACGACAACATAACAGAAGGAGGCATTGGTTTTATAGTGAAAAAAAATCGCCAACAACATCAAAAAATTTATAGGAATATCGAATAGAGTAGGATATCTAATACTCAAAATTAATAACAAACTTAACCTAAAAATTATACAGGTATATGCCCCAACATATACATGTCCAGATGAAACAATAGAACTATTTTATGAACAAATCACGTAGGCGATAAGAGACGACAATACCCGATATAGCTTAATCATAGGAGATTTTAACGCTAAAATAGGAAAAAAGCTAGAAATAAAAGAAGAGAAAATTGGAAAATTTGGACTAGGGAATAGAAATAAAAGAGGATACACGTTAATACAATATCCAGAACAAAATAAATTATTTGCAATGAACATTTTCTTTAACAAAAGGCCAGAGAGAAAATGGACTTGGTTGTCCCCAAACGGGGCAACCAAAAATAAAATTGATTACATCCTATCCTCTCATAAAGAAATAGTAACAGATGTGTCCGTGATAAACACATTTTCTACTACCGACTAGTAAGGGGACACAAAAATAAACACAAAAATTGAACGAGTTAAGATGGTAGCAAAAAACACCATCAAAATAGATACTTTCCAATTACAGGAAAGGAGCCATGAGTACCAACAAAAGTTATCTTATAAATTACAACAAAAAATATGTCAGAAGATAAAAGTATTGAAGAAATAAATACAATCATAATAACATCACTAATATAAGAAGGACAAGAAGTAGCGGAAAAACAACGAACTAAAACAAACTGGATAAGTGACTACACAAAAAAACTATTTGAAAAAAGAAAAAACAAATTAGGGAAAATAAACGTAGAACCGTACAATTTGCAGAGCTAAACAAACTGATAAGAAAAAAGGTAAAAGAAGACAAGTACAAGAAAACCGAAGAAACAATTATAAAATTTATAAAACGTAACAAAGGTATAAAATGTCTAAGAAGGAAAAATGGACGCGCACAAATAACATCAGTTAAACACAATGCTAAAGAAATAAAAGACAGATGAAGTTATCTCAGCAACTGAAGAATTCTATACAATTTTATATAGATTAACAAAACATCCAACAACAGAAATAAAGCAACAATTAAAATAGAAAATTATGAATTTTAATTCAGAAGAACTACCAGATATTCAAGAAGATGAAATTGAAGAAGCAATAAGAAGAGGCAAAAATAACAAGGCACCAGAAAAAGATAACATAATAATCGAAATGTTAAAAACAGGAGGAAAAACATTAACAACATCTCTCAAGATACTGTTTAATAAATGCCTACATCAAGTACAGATACCATCAGAATAGGACACAGCAAAGATTATACTACTTTTCAAAAAAGGCCACCGAAAACTATTAGAAAATTATCGCCCAATATTCAACTAACGACCATCTATTAACCATTACAACATTAATTGAATAAGCTAATGAGTACAATTTACCACTCTATCTTATACCCGTCGATTATGAAAAAGCTTTCGACACAGTAGAAAGATGGGCAATTGAAAGAAGCATACAAAACAGCTGCATCAACTCCAGATATATACAGCTACTACACAATATATATGAAAAGGTCGGCTGTATAATAGAGCTCCATAAAGACACAAACCCAATCCTTATAGAACGAGGAGTCAGACAAGGGGATACGATCAGCCCAAAACTATTCATTACGGCGCTAGAAGACATCTTTAAGAAAATGAACTGGGAAAACAGAGGAATCAACATCAACGATGAAAAACTGAATAACTTGAGATTCGCAGACGACATACTGTTAATATCAGATAACCTCCAAGACATAAGAAAAATGTTCATAGAACTATATAAAGAATCAGAAAAAATACGACTGAAAATGAATATGTCAAAAACAAAAATAATGTCAAATAGCAACTAGGAAATATTTATTGAATAGAATATATATATATATATATATATATATATATATATATATATATATATATATATATATATATATATATATATATACAGGTAATAATAAAATAAATAGGAGGGTTAGATTAGGATGGGCTGCCTTTGGAAAAACATCGCATGTACTGAAGAACCAGAAAATACCGATTAAATTACGAAGTCAAGTATTTAACCAATGTGTTCTCCCGGTAATGACATTCGGCGCCCAGATCTGGACATTAACAAAGTCAAATATGGACAAAATGATAAAAGCACAGAGAGCAATGGAACGCCAGATGCTGAATATAAAATTGACAGACAGGAAAAAGATACAATAGATGTAGCAGCACACATAGCCTCACTTAAATGGAGATTTTGCGGCCACACTATGAAACAGAACGATTAAAGATGGAACAAAAAAATACAGCTGTGAAGGCCATGGGAAGCTAGAAGAAGCAGAGGACGACCACAACTTAGATGGGCAGATGACATTAAGAGATCAGCTGGATTAGGATGGAGAAGAAGCACACAGAACCGAGAAAATTGGCAACGAATGGGGGAGGCCTTCGTCCAACAATGGACGAATGAGGGCTAGAAAGAAGAAGAAGATTTGACATAAAGTATCGACATCAACAGCTCAAAGAGGAAGTACAAATATACACAGATTTTTTATCTTTTATAAAGTAAGATGAGTCAGACTATGATTTCATATTATGTTTTTTTATGCAAAAGAAATTGACTGGACGATATGAATATATTTATTCACATAAAAAAACAAATAAAACATAACTAATAAAGATACAATGATTAAGAATATTTCAAATTGTCAATGAATGTTGGTCAGTTATTTTACGACTTTTAAAATTTTCAGGATTTTATTAAGTCCGCACTAATTCTTAGAAAGGCAAAAACTCAAAGAATTTACTAACGAAGTTTTATGGTTTTTAGTATCATTAGTATAATTCTTGTCAATAATATTTTTAACACAAAAACAGATAAAATATACAGATTGCAGTGATTGGAATTGTTATTATTATCATCTATAAAATTGTTATTAACAAAGAAGACATATAAAAGCCAGTCCATTAGTGAACCAAAAATGCAATAAACATCAAAAGATGTAAAAAGCTGGTTAATTAAATATAGGAATTAAGGCAGAAGCAGTACGGACAATTAAGTTATGTACTTTTGTTTTTATCAGAAAAAGTACGTATGTATACATTACTATATATACAAAGCCCATTCGAAGAGTTGCCATGAAAGTAAATGGACAAAATTGTTTTTAATTAATATGCTTGTACTGTTAATGAAATATATGATCATTTGCATTGACATTTTTAAGGCTTATCTGACAGTCAAATTCAATTTTCATTGCTTAACACCACGCGATAAGTTGTAACCTTTTGTTTACTATACCAAAAAATTTGCAAAATATTAATGTATAATACTGAAAAATCTCTTGTGAAGAAGCTTTCAAAATGCAGGTGAAGTATTGTAGCAATTTGAAGGAAATCGATTAAGAATTTAATTCGGTTAACAGTATGAATTAAAAATATTTATAATCATATTTCCCCACCCTCTCACAATATCCTTTTCATTTTGGAACTGTGCCTATATACATACGTAAGAAATATGTGCTAAATTTTATATAGATCTGGTGAAAATTTACAAAAAATTCAATAATATATGCTGGTCCCACTTCTTCGATCGATCTTGCCCATTTACAAACGTCGTCAATAATAAATTAAAAACCTATCCATTTTAACGTAAACTGGAAAAATACATTCTTCTAAACTTTTATTTTATTTTCAACGTAGCCACAACCTCGTAGTCTGCTGAGCTATTCCTCAATTCCGTCACAAATAGTCTATATTGGGAAATTGCATCATTCTTTCTCAGGAAACTTTTCAAGGCATCCACATTTACACGAGGCGTTCAGGCAAATGATTAGCCTCTTTATTTATAATATATCATAATTAAGTTTTTGATCCTTCAGATTGGGGCTTAAAGCGTTGATGCTGCAACCCACTATTTGTAAAATAAATTTAACTGATAAACAGGAGCCGAATTGAGCCTCAAAAGAGAGGTGGAAGTCATATATGACTAATTAATACGAGAACAACGTTAATAAAAAATGACAACATTAAATGTGTAGGAAATACGAGCAGATACAATAAATAAAATTGAAAAACTGAAAATAGATATGTGGGCCGCCTCAAAAGTTTTGATCCTCCATAAAAACAAGTATTTTTTTCTGTCAAATTTAATTTTATTTATCAGCATAGTCTCCTTTTAAGTTTATAACATTTTTTCAGCAATGCTCCAAACTCTTTAACCTGTCCAAATAGTAGTTGGCGTCTTGCTCTACAAAATAGGCGTCTACGGTTGCGATGATCTCCTCATTTTATGAAAATTTTTGTCCTCCGAACCAAAATTTGAGCTTAAGGAATAGGAAATAGTCGTTGGGGGCCAGATACGGTGAAGATGATGGGTGGTCAATCAATTCAAACTGCAATTCGTGAATTTTGGTTATGGCGACCGCCGAAGTGTGAGCCGTTCGAAATGGGGCCGTTTTTCAGCAACTGATGCCTTCAACTGGTCCAATAACGATGCGCAGTACGACCCCGTTATTATTTTATCTTTTTCTAAGTAGTCGATGAATAGAATTCCCCGACCCAAAAAACAGTGGCCATCACCTTCCTAGCCTTTTTTGAGCAGGTTCACCCTACTCAGTCCACTGTTTTGACTATCCCTTCGCCTCAAGAGTGTAATGGTGGACCCAAGTTTAATCTGTAGTGATAGATCGATGCAAAAAACTCCTACTTGTTTCGCTGAAACCTCTTAAGCAGGGTCTTGGATATGTTTATTTGAATACATTTTTGGTTCAAAATGAGCAAGCGCAAGACAGCTTTCTCATGCCCAATTCTTCAGTCTTTATATGACAAACGCATCCTTTCGATATACCCACAGCTTATGCTATCTCTCTAACCTTGATTTGATGATATTCCAGTATCCTTTGGGAAACTTTCTCGATGTTATTGGTGGAAGTCACAGTTGTTAGCCCTCCCAAACGCTCATCATCAGCCAAGCTGGTAGGACCACGTTTAAATTCAGCTGCCCAACTTTTCATGGTGGCAAATGATGGGGCAGAGTTACCATAAATAGCATCTAACTTGGCTTTAATTTGAGTAGGCGTATTACATTTCAAAGGCAATCGGTATTCCCTTTTTGCCAGTTATTACAACGATCACATCGACTGATACAAACAACTAAGCGTCCAAAATGGCTGAAATTTTTACAGGTACCTTTCAAAGCACATACGATTGTAGTAACAGAATGGCTTTGATGATTAGGGTCATCTGCATATTGAGGAATAAGACTTTTCAGGCTGCCTACGTATAACAGCATCAAGAAAAACAAACAGTAAAATCGGAGAAACAGAAATACATAAATTAATGTTATTTTGTGGAATACCAAATGAGATAAAGGTAATATAAAAGTAGAGCTGCCAATAAAAAGAAATATAGATGAAACGTAAAAAATATAAGCTATAGATAAAAACATAATTGAAACATATACCAAGATCATGCGAGAAATAATGGCAACTTTTGGAATATAAGAACTAAACAACAATAAACCAGTGTACATAAAAAAATAATTTTTTTGGAGATCTAGAAGCAGCTTTAGACAAAATTGAAGAAAATAATAAAATTATTTTAAACTGGCAATTCCAATGCTGGGGTAGGGTCAAAAATAGGAGGTCAAGTTATGGGTAAATTTGGAGAAATAGAAACAGGTGGCAATAGGAATACATACACATAATAACCTGCAAATAGCAAAGAGTTTCTCCCAACATAAATACATTCACGGATATACTTAGACACAATCAACCAGAATATTAAAATCATATGCAAGTTACATTATAGTAGGAAAAAACTGCGATCAACGTAACGGATGTTCGAGTATTTAGAGGAGCGGAGTGCTGATCAAGACACCATCTAATTAAAACAAAAATGTATTTTCCACATAAAAAGACAAACCTAAACATAAAACAACAATTAGAAAAACAGAGAGAAAGAGAATATATTAAAATCTAGAAAAATATTACTTATAAAACTTGAAGAAAGAAGGCATTGCAGTCTTTATAAGCAAAGGTTAGATCAAAAATTACAGGAAGACCAACGCGATAAATGATAAGGAAAGATATTACAAAAAGTTATTGGTGGAAATTCAAGCAAAATTCATGAAGAAAGAAAATACAGATAATGTACAAAGATAACCGATTAAGATAAAAATGCATTGAAAACTCGAAAATATGAAAGCATGGAACAGAAAAATTACAAAGAATGATAACTAAATTTATTAACAAACATATAAACAAAAACGTGTTACTCAAAGAATAGAAAATCAGATATATAGCAACAATATACAAGAAACAACAATAATATCGACTATTAGCCTATAGAATAGTGCTACGAAAACTTACAGAATAAGAATAAATACCCAATGAATCTCAAGAACAAAGCGGGTTTCTAAAAGGGTATTGATGCATGTAAAACATACATTTACTATTTAAAACTTAAAAAGTCTAAGATTGCACAGCTATTTCAATATTGTGGTAATCGATGGAATAAACAATATAAGTAACACAATAATGAAAACTACAAAGGAATATCAAGGATAGGTAATATTTAACGAAACATATTGAAGTAACAAATAGTCTTACGCAAGTTGGCTGTCTTTCAGTCACTCTTTTTGAAGCCTAGTCGAACAAGCGCTTAAAAATTGAAAAAAGAAATACGCAGGGATGAAGATGGCCATAAATAGTACACACATTCGCGGACAATCAGGTTCTTATTTTCCAAGATAAAGAGACTTAGAATACATTTATTTGTAGGAACTGAAGAAAATGAACTAGAAGTTAAAAACAATATCAATGCGCGATCATTACAAACACCTAGGGGTGAAAAATCGAATAAGAGAATAGATAGTAAATTGGACAAGAAATAAAAGCAATAAAAAGATTTAATAGAATATGCTGGAATAAAGGAATAATTAAAAGAAAAAATACTTCATCTACAGTGCGACTATATGGGGGAAAATTAAGAATGAACGAAGCAGATAGAGGAGACTTGCAGCATTAGAAACGGATTTATGAAGATCTTGTAGATTATTCAGATTGAAAATAAAAAGGTAAAAGCATAATAACGCGGTGAAGTGGATCAGACCAATGTCGGCGAGTATGGAGAGAAAGTTTGAATTAACGAGCGACTTCCATTTGACGGTGGGTCGGTTATGGTTTGTGCGAGAATCTCTTCATAGGCACGACAAAGTTAATTTTCATAAAAAAAATGGCTCCTTGTCAGCTCACAGGTACATTACGAGAATGGCATTTTCATGCAAGATAATATTAGACCTTAGGTAGCCAGAGTTATTAGAGAGTATCTAGATGATTCGGGAATTGTACGGTTCGAGTGGCCAACCCTCATTTCAGACAGAATTGGACATGACTGGGATAAGCTAGGACGGCGTACGCCAGCTCCAAGAACTGCCCAGAAGCTGAAATATTTGCTATTGCAGGAGTGGAATAACAGGCCAGAATGTGATTCTTCACTTAACTGCAAGTATTAACAAGTCCTTAACACAAGAGGAGGGAATACAAGTTATTAATGTTAAATTTTTTCAGTGTTTTATATTGGACCTAATAACAAAAAGTCGAGCTTAATTTAAAATGTAAATTTGTTGCTTTTACAAAATAAATCGTAACAACCAAAAAATATTCTTCTACTTCGGTACTGAATATTAAAGTTAGTCTACGAAATACGCTATAATGATTTACAATTTACAAATATAAGGATTTAACTAAAGATTCTAAAAATATATCACAATTTCAATGTGACCTCATTTTTTTGTTCGCCAGTATATAGTATATTCGAATGGAAAAGTTAAAAAACACTAGAAAAAAACAGTGCAAATATAAGTAATATTTTCTAATTTTCTAAAACATAAGAAGAATGCTGAGATTATACACCCTGCGTGGGAGCATTATTTATAAACCGGAAGATTCGTCTTCATTGTTTTGCTTCTAAAAAATATTTGAATTGAAATGAAATGAAATATTATATTAAAAATCAATTAGCTTTTTCACATATGATTTAATAGAAACTTAACGGAACCAACTACTAAATACTAAAGCTGTACAAAATTCTCATAAAGTAGTTCAAGTACTTATTCACTTATCAAATACCAACAACTTGGAAAACACTAAAATATTTACTTCGATAACTTTGAATGATCTTGAACCCATATAATCTTTCAACTTGTGCTACACGTACATCTTTAAAAAATATATATTTAAAACTGACATAGAAGCTATATAAATACTTCGTATGCTATAATATGTAAGCTGTCATATCTTAAAGTACCACTACGCAAATTATTGTACTAACTCGATACATTATGGTCGGGTACAACATACGACGAAGAATAGATTTCATAAATTTAGTAGTTACTTAATATTTTAAATGTGTTATTCCAAACACATTAGATTTTCAAACGAGGTGTAAGAAGAAAACCAAAGGAAGAAGATAATGGAATAATTTATTTCCAGGTAGTATATTGGGTGCAATTTTCTTTAACATGCATATCTATAACTAACACCCACACACAATTACATATACCTTATATATGCTAACGACCAACCAATTTAGGTACAGAGTATCATATTTGATTGAACCCCTGTTATAACAAGCATTAAATAATAAGGAGTGGCCCTACTCAGCTATTCAACTTAAACCAAATTCAAATAATCCTGTCAAAGCTGGTATCCCCCAGGGAAGCGTGTTGGGACCGCTGTTGTACATCATATTTACAGCTGACCTTCCGACCTCAACAAGTACTACAGTTGCCACATTCGCTGACGACACAGCAATATTATCATCACATGTAGACCCAAACATAGCATCCGAGAAGTTACGGTCCCATTTATATAATCTAACTGAATGGTTTAAAAAATGGCGTATTCATATAAATGAATTAAAATCAACCCAAGTAACGTTTACAACTAGAAGAGGAAATTGCCCCACTGTAATCATAAACAACAAACAAATCCCACAGAACGAAACAGTTAAGTACCTAGGTATGCACCTGGACAGACGGCTAACGTGGAGAAAGCATATATTTACAAAGCGTAAACAATTGGGTCTAAAACTCCAAAAAATGTATTGGCTCCTGGGGCGGAAATCACAATTGTTACTGGAGAGCAAAATACTACTCTATAAGACAATTATTCGTCCAATTTGGTCATATGGGATACAGCTCTGGGGAACAGCTAGTAGATCGAACATCGACATTATAAGGCGGTTCCAGTCAAAGGTACTGCGATGCTTAGTCAACGCCCCATAGTTTGTACCAAATGAAATAATTCGGCAAGATTTAGGACTATCAACTGTGACTGAAGAAATACACAAGTGTAGTGTTCGTTATCATGACAAACTTAGTGCTCACCCAAACGCATTAGTAGAACACCTCCTGGATCCCGACGATGACGAGCCACGGCTTAAGAGATTCAAGCCTCTCGATTTACCAACACGATTCGCGTAAAAGTGAAGTGTAGTGCAATCAAACTGTAACGGTTAACTTCGGAAAAATGTTCGCTGGAACATTTTTCATCATGTCCTGTAATATATACTGTTAAAACAATTACTAAATGTCAATTTTATGACAGATTGTAAGCTATAAATAAATTTAAAAAAAAATTCAAATAAAATCGAAATATGCGCATTCCATCTATTTAGAGAGTAAAAACCCAAAATTTTATATTAGAACACTATCCCTAACTAAAATACATAACTTTTATCCTTCTTAAGATCACCACAATAGTTGAAGTCAAATCCATAATTTGTTTTTGAAGATTAGCACTTGATAAAATCAACTATAAATCTATCTGCTGGAAATAATGAGAATTAGGAGAAGTGGAAATTCTTGGATTAGCCAACAAAAAACAATATATTTATGACATTAAATTAAAAAAAAATACTGGACAACATCATTAAGTGATTAAATGACATATATCATAAACAAATTGGGAAAAATAAAAAAACAAACAACTGATATGAAACACATAAGAAACTAAATTTAAATGATTTATATAATATAAAATATGCAATTAAATATTAAACCAATATAAATGATAAATAAACATTGTATTCTTTATACATTATCTACAAAAAAGTAAAGTCATAAAAAAATAAACACGAACTAATTCATTAATGAGAATGTAGTTCATCTATGTAAGCATGTGAGAGCATAGCCTGTAAACTGAGAGGTAAGGGTTCTCATATGTTCGCTCTCCCTGCTCGGTCGTCGCGCACCATCTCTGATGCGGGGCGATGTGGCAAGCACCGCGCCTTAGACGACCGCCATTATTACCCCTTGTTCAAGTGAACGCAACATCAGGGAGCTCGAGAATCGGAACCCAAATCCGTCCACAACGCAGTACGCACCTCCACCACTTTGGGGTTAAAAAAATTGTGAAACGCTTCACAATTTTGCGTGTCATCCTTGCGCAGGGGCCACGCTAATCTTCTCTATATCGTTCCAATTTTAGTATATGTACCGCCGAAACAAGTACAAAAAAGGTATTACAAAAAAATTTTAAATTAAGGGGAATATAAAAGAAACACGAAATAAAATTACTACGTCAAATTCAATAAACAAAATTAGATAAAACGGCAGTATGGAGAACAGCACAAATTTGTAATAATAAGAAAATATAAATGAACAAAACCAGTGACACAAAAAGATGCAAAACGTTAAACAAAAAATAATCTAAACATCAAGTTGTTATAATTTAGATTCAAAGGTAAAAAAAGGAAATAATAAAAAGATAAAAAATCTGTCATTTATGTTTATAAAGCAGCTTAAGCATGGAGATACTTAAAAAAAAAAATTGTCTATTAAAACTTAATCTGAACAATTCTATGAAAATTTAACTACATGAAAAATCTATAGATTAATCATAATACTCTAGATTTTCACTGGTATAATAAGTGAAGAAAGTGATGACAATTTAAATTTATAGAAGACAAAAATTAAAATTTTAATGTAAATGCAAAATATAACTAATAAGTCCTTATATTTTGGAAAGTAAACTATCGTGTGCAATAAATGTTTGGATGCTATTTTGTATTAGTAATTATTAACGATGTTCTTATGTAGATATTAATGTTCTTGAATAATGCAATGGCATGCCCTAGTTAAGGAGATTTACTGAAATGTATTCATATCACGGCGACCAAACATACGTATGCTGAACATAATAGAGAACAACACAATAAGGGCGGCTGAAACTGCATTTACGTCACACAGCGGCGCCGAAAGGAGCTAAAATTACAACCTGCAGTGCGCAAAACGATGGCACCGCTGCAATTAAAGTCTGTCACGAATTACTTTTAATGGTAGTGGTACGTAAAGCTGCCGATAGATTGACGTAGCGCTGTCTGCTTCGTAGGGCTATCGACTGAGCCGTCTACGTGTTACCATGGCGACCAGCTTCACTCAGGTTCAAGTACAGTCTGGCACAAAGTCCGCACTAATCGCTTAAACCTCGCCACCGCAAGCTCTTCGAGAGCTGAGCCGGAGCCGAGCACGTGTACCCCGACGAGGTTATATGCAACTTGTGGAATGAGACGAAGAATTCCAGACAAAGGTGAACGAAAAAAGGTAGCGCCAGCACGCAGCTGGAGGCACTCCGATATTGGCTTCTGCGGGATGAAATCGTAAAGATGCTAACCCCAAAGTTTGGCTTTCGCATAACGCATTTACAGCAGCGTAAGTCGGAGTTGGTTTAGGGCTACACGCATTTAGGGACTTCCCCGGTCAACGGTAAAAAGGTCGAAGAGATAAAATATAGTGAAATCTAACCCTATACTCAAGTGGCTTGAAATTGATCTTAATTGTATGAATTGGAATAGATTCTACTGATTAATTCACAACGTTGCATTAAAATTATAATTCAATGCCCACTAATAAATTTATACTTATAAAATAGTACAAACGAATTAATTTATTTCTCTCCCTTTTGCTACTATTCTTTTTAAAGTTGGTCAACCTTAAATCATAATCCTGAAATTTTCCGTTAACTTGAGTCGTTTTCCTTCAATTACTTTTGACATATTTGCATATACATACGTATTTTATTCTGTTGTTCTGTGACTAATTAGTAGCCTTTTTAGAGTGTCATACATTTTCGTCTTTAGTTTATGTCGCTAATTAATAAATATATTTTCTTTCTTTTTCGGTTTTATTTCATCTTTACATAACATTCCCAAAAAATAACAACAAATTAAACTGTTTATTTTTTCCTCACTTTTCTATTTTTTATTTTGCAGATCGTAATGGTAAGGCTATAACTTAATACTCAATAATTTTTAGTGACTGAGTAGGTCACCCGCCAGGCATCAGAGAGCACCGGGAATTGGCAGATATCTAATCTAAATTGTCCGTAAAATAATACTTTTTTTCATTGTCTTTATTATAAAATCGTTGTAATAGAGAAAGATGAATCATTTAATAGTATAATCCAAAGTGGCAATTTTTGAATTCGTTTACAATGCACATAATACGTGGGCTCCTCGATATTATTACGGAAAAAAAACAAAGACTAATGTACAATATTGTAAACATTTTATTGTCTTTCAAAATATTCTCCCTGATGGTCAGTACATTGTTACATACGTTGGAACCAATTTTCATAGCATTTTTCCATAGAGAGTGGGGTATTTTCGAAACATGAGTTTCTTCTTCCGGCGTCGGAAATCGTTGTCCACGCAATTTGCTCTTAACGCGTGGGAACAAAATGAAATCGTTAGGGGTCCAATCAGAACTACACGCAGATAACCCACCAATTCAGCGTTTTGAATGCTCAAAAAGTCAGTTGTTTGCGTCTGATGTGTGTGAGCTCACATTGTCATGGTGGAGAATAATCCGGCGTCGCGCGTTGGTATATTTTGTTTCCCCAAAAAATTCTGGCAAACAAATGGTTGTGTACCATTCAGCATTGCGCATTTTGGTATCCTCTAAAACCACGACTGCGACATGTTCAGTTTTTCAAAAAAAAAGGCGACCATTTGCTTCGCGAACGACTTTTATTGGGTTTGGCTCATCTTGGAAGATCCATACAGTCCGCTGCTGTTTAGTTTCCGGCTCATACGCATAAATCCAAAATTCGTTACCCGTGACGATGTTGTAAACGGTATTTGAAGCACCGCGATCGTATTTCTTGAGCATTTCTTTCGACCAATCGACACGAGATCCAACGTGCACACATAAAATGTTCACGCAGTATCGAATATATTATATTATTTTATTTTATTTTATTATTATATATTATGCTAATCATAATAATGCTTAAGGATGCCCGAATTTCACAATAAGTCATATGACGATCTTGAGTTATGAGTTCGGGCACAGTATCGATTTTTGCTGGCACCACAGTCGATTTTGGACGACCCTCTTTAAATTCATCTACCAGCGAACTACAACCCTTATTAAATGCCTTGAACCAACGATACACAATGGCTCTATGTGGGGCTTCATTGCTAAAAGTCAAAATGAGTTAATCGACTAATTGTTGTTGAAATAATCCGTAAATTTGTCGTAAAAAATCATCGTTCAAATTAATTCCATTTTTTGGCCGACAGGAAATTTTCAACTTAATGAAAAGAAAAGAAACATCGATCGTATGCCGTCAAAAAAGTCAAATGTCAAACTGTAATGTCAGATCTCACTTAGCATACGTAGGGTTGCCAGTTCGCAATTGATATGAAGCAGCCCACACAAAATTATGGATGCTTATTCTGCATGATTCAAAGGTAGACTATATGTGACAATGTGATCATTTATAGTACAGCTACAAATAACGGGGTAGTGGCCATTTTTAACTCGGGAAGTTTTTGTGTACGTGGGCAGTCTCTTTTAAGTCGGTAGAGTTTTTCTAGCGATGAGGCGATAACATATTCGTTTGATGAAAATCTCTGGCCTCCGAGCCAAATTTTGAGCTTAGGAAACAGGAAATGGTCGCTGGCGGCCAGCCAGATCTGGTGAATATGCTGGGTGGTCAATCAATTCAAACTGCAATTCGAATGAATTTTTGGTTCAAAGTGAGCATGCCCAATTCTTCCATCAATATATAATAAACGTGTTGTTTCGATATACTATCAGTCTCTGCTATTTCTCTAACTTTAATTCGACCATCGCTCAGTACTATTTGGTAAACTTTTTCGATGTTATCGGTTGAGGTCGCACTTGTTGGCCGTTCCGAACGCTCATCATCAGCCAAGCTGGTACGACCACGTTTAAATTTAGCTATCGTTCTTTTCACGGTGGCAAATGATGGGTAAACGGCCTCTAACTCAGATGTAACTTGGGTAAATGCAAGTACTTAATTAGAGCACGATATTCGATATTTTACATTTTTAAAAATACACTGACATAGAATGATACAAACGACTGTCAAACAACAATTAAGCGTCCAAAATGGCTGAAAGTATCTTTCGAAGCATGTACGTTTGTAGTAGCAGAATGGTTTTGAGGAATAGGGTCTTCTTCATGTTGAGGTTCAAAACTTTTCAGACTGCTCACGAGTAATACAAAGAAGTTTGCTTAGGTCAGTTGTTGTTCTTTTGTTCATTTGTTCCTTTAGCAAATTTTCTTAGTTTATTTGCATATATCGTAAGTAGGAATATCCAAAAAATAACCAGAATAGCAAAACTGTATTCGCGAATATTGTAGATGCAGGCGTTTTAGTAAGCATTGTTAGTTTCACGAGTTAGTCTATCGAAAGGGGCCAGTTTGTGTAGAATAATTAGGCTTTTGTGCTTCCTTATATATGTTGTACATAAAAAACTAAGAGTGTGCATCAAATTTTTTTTGGTTATTGAGAAAAACTGTAGGTGAGATCACTACTGCAACAAGCCTTAATATATGGCGCTTTTAGAAAATAATAAGTTTACAAGTGGGTTCAACATTGGTGATGTCAACCAAGAACTTGCCGTAACCTGGTCGTGCTTTGATAAATAGAAATGAGAAAAACATGTAAAATGGGCAACGGACTATTAATAAATGTTAAAACACAGCCAATCCAATTTCTAAAGAAACAGCGTTGCGGAATATTTGACAGAGAATTTTATCAGAATATTTGAAAATAAAGAGGGTATCTGCCAAATTCATGTCACG
This sequence comes from Sinelater perroti, assembly GCA_036346155.1. Classification (NCBI taxonomy): domain Eukaryota; kingdom Metazoa; phylum Arthropoda; class Insecta; order Coleoptera; family Elateridae; genus Sinelater; species Sinelater perroti. The sequence goes on along the minus strand of JARFIY010000359.1, from coordinate 11,907,141 downwards.
CGTACTCAAAGAGAAGCAGGAAAGACAAACACGTGAGCGTTTATTGACCACAGTGTCTTAGGGATAAGTTGTGGTGTTATAAGTCCGACCCAGAAATAAAATATGTGAAGCAAACGGCTTGTCCTTCAACTCAAAAAGACCCAATAAAGGACGTTAGAAAACATCAAGGCCATATTGAATTGATCCTTTGATGCATATTGGATTGTGTACAAAGAACTTGTTTCTTCAGGACAAACAGTAAATTAATTTAATTATCTTGATAATACTCTTCAATTTGAGACAAAAACTATTATTAGCTAAGAAAAACGTGGTACTCGTGTTCCACACAACTTAGTCACACTAACTGGTTCTGTACAACTTTTTTCCATTTACACAGATAAAAATCTCCCAGAAGGTACCCACAACACATTGAGGGCTTTGAATAATAATATTCTGGATCAATAGTTTTAGAAGTGTTATAGCGATAAGAAATGCTTAGGAATAAGTGCATTGCTACTAGTAAAGAATACATCAGTGTCACCATTTCTGTATACTTAAAATATTCAGAGCAATAGATTTATCTGTTTACTAAAATCCAAAAATTGTTAATTTTGCAAGGTTTATAGGAAATATAAAAACATTACCAACGGAAATAAAAATATATTGCAATATTATAGAAAAACTTGCTGAGAACAGCCTTCTATAATTTCATTACATTCTGTGCAATCAGTCAGCCTGCTAGTAAATTACTTTTTTTCATAACATGTCAACTCTTTGGGAGTAAAGAAAGTATAGATGATTAGACAAAAAACACAATCAATCTAAAGACTGTATACCAAACAGGTTGTTTACATTACAAATAAATTTTATTAGACCAACAACCTGTTTTTATACAAACACTGAAAGAGACACAATAAAAGACAGTATCCTTACTCGCATTAAGGTGTTCCTTGTTTCGAAAACTCAAAATCTCTGCAAAATATTTGATTGTAAATGATTTAATTATTCTTCTCCTTCCTCCTATAGCCTAACACCACTTAATCTTTATTTACTTTTGAATTTCAAGAAATTTCATTCAAATTACTATTTTTTAAATAATTAGTATAAAAAAAACAACTAAAAATAGATGAGTCATAGGCAGCACCACTCTACAGGAAAAATATAACACACGATTTCTTGTCTTCTTCTTTTGTAAAGAAAAAAATTTGTATGTTTGAAAAAGTAAAAAATAATTTCAAAAAGTACATATACGCCCGTTAAACTCAAATTTACTAAATGATTATGTACGAATCAATTAAACTTCTGATTTATTAAAAAAATAGGTTCTATGTAAAGTTAACCAACAAATGTAAGCTTATTTTTACGAAAATAGGATTTAAAAATTAGATATTGAACAAAATATAAAAATAAAATAAAATACATATTTACAATAATATAAAAAAGCTAAATCAAAAATTTCGGAAAACGCTGACAAAACACTAATTTTTTATTATGTGTATTTTAATATACAGAGAATAATAACAAAAATAAAAAGAAAAAGATAGAAGCTCAAAAAATATGGGATAAAGTGTACAATCAAAAATCAAAAACAGATGGAGAAAAGAGTTGAACAGATAAACTGTAAAATTTTGTCTACTCATATTACGATATATAGCAGAAGTAGTTTTTAATCAGTTTATTTACTACCCATCTGTTACATATTTAAAGTTTTGAATACAATGCATATGGCTTCATAGTTTAGATGTACATATCAACTTCCTTTGATATTAAGGATAACAATTTGGAGTAATATTATATTATAGTATTTCATATTTCAATCTGGTCCTCTCAAAGTTCAATGAATTTGGCTCAACATTTTTGTAGGTTTGCGATTTTTTCTGCTCTCAAGATACTTGTATATCCACTGCATCACCTCCTACTTTAATCAAAATTCTTGGCCGGACTGAATAGTTGAGAGCTTTAAGAACAGATGGTAATTCCAGAAAAATAAATCAAACGAACAGGAAGAATACGAAAAAAAATTTAACCACCGCTCTCTGAAAGCGCCGCATAGTCTTCGTCGGTAAATGTTTCCTCCTTCTTAAAACAGACAATCATAAAAATATTTTTCAAAACTTTTTCAAGGGATGGTACGTTTTTCGCTTTTTTTCTCGCGCAAAGCACTGTTTGAATTTTTGTTTTGTTTTTGGTGTACAATGATAAATCCAACTGTAGATGGCTACAAAACTCCGCTTCGCCCCCCGAACCCCCCCTTCTACCGCCGATCCCCTCCGCCCACGCAGCACCGCAGTATCGAACTTTGCGCACTTAATAGGAAAAGTAGTATACGATACTCGTGTGCTCGTAGGTCATCCCGCACGAGCGAAGCGAGTGCGGGAACGACCTACTCTACGCACTCTTATCGTAATGTACTAATTTCGCCATAGTACTTCCTAATGGCTGTTCTATTTTATAACCAAAGAAAGAAAGGAAGGTATGTAAAATAAATTCATTACATAACAAACCAAGAAAAATTTTTAGTACTGGGTAGACTCCAAATGAATCCGGCCTAACTATGTCCCAGTAACAGTAAAAACAAAATAATGGTAGTATCAGATAGCGTCATCTTCGGTTGAATGTTGGCAAAAAAATTTGCAATCGATTTGTTTTAGTCGCGTAGCAACTGTCACTTAAACTGGTAATGCTGCATCATTTTGCACTACGTCCAAAATCGAATACCGAGCCCTGATTAAATTTTTCATTAAAAAATGTCTTAACCCCACAAATAAATTAAGTACACCACTAAGATACAAAAAAAAAACCAAAAACAATTAAAATCTTTTTGGAAATTGAAAATAGATAAAATCGCCACAGTAGTATTGACTATTTTATTACTTCACTAAATATTTTTACCAAAACCGTACATTATAATCTAATTTGATAAAAAAATCAATAGACTATTTTTGACAACCAAATGATTTAAATATTGTCTGATCTTTAGTGTACAGTTTACCATTTTACATTAATTTAGTCAACTTACCCTAAATGTGAGTTCTATACTGGTTTCTCTCAGGCGATAGAAAGCAGTTCAAACTTGAGGTACTGTAGGCGAGTTTAAGCTTTCTGGACCCTCTGTTCTTGTAGATGTATTCAATTAATCTGAAAATAATAAAAAAAGTTTAAGGCTATAGTTATAATTTCAAAATACAAAATATGATCTAGTCATATGTCACAAGATTTTAGTCTATTCAGATAATAAAATTTTGAAAATTTGAAATAAAGTATGTAATAATATTAAATAAAGAATAGCGTAAATTATATATGTTATGCAGATTTGTTCACCACTATATTATTCATTTTGTAATTTCAAGTATCAATATAAGATTTACGACTAAAGAAGTTTCAAAATCATATGATTCTGTGTAATGGAGGAGTAGAAAAAAATAAGAAAAAATAAGAAAATGGTTTTGTCGCTTCAAAGATGGTCATTTTGATATAAATGATTGCTCAGTACTTAAAAAGATAATTGCACATTAATGACGACCATTCAATCGTTTTTATCTATGACGATCCATTTTAATCCACTCAAACATTGCCAAATATTATAAACTGTGACTAGTCGATTGAAAATTTTTACAAAAAAAAACCCTACAAAATACTTAAATTTGTATTATCTTTCGCTATAATCATCGTTTCTTCTATTTTTTCATGTAGCATGTTAACAACATCACATCATGTTGACAAACTCTAAAGCTGCCTTTCCTTTCAACCGCACGTAACGAAACTTGTTTAGCAAGCTTTTAACCGTTTGACAAACAAATTTACCACAGCTAGTAATAATGCAAATTACCGGGGTAAAGGTACTTATCTAATTAATTACACGCCTATTCGAAACGTGCTGATTGTCTCAGCACAGAAGTGGAGTCTTAGCCAACAATTTAAAACTAACTCCGCACATTAATTAATACAAGTTGAAATCATCCTCACAAAAGATAAGCTTCACGCTTTGATGGCTAACATTAAACTTCCTTTGACTCCCTTTGGCCCACATAATTAATTAGATGGCAAACTAGATTTCCCGTCGCGAGTCAAACGCGCGCCAATTAAAAACATCGGCGACGTAGTCGCGAGTACATTAATTTGCGTTTTTAATGCTTTTAGGGCACAAAGCAAAGACGCGGCACGAATACTTTTCTAGAGAAACCTATATCAAAGCAACAATAACACACAGCGCTCTCGAAATATCTGGGTTTACCCGCTTATCGAGCGTCTTCATAAAGCTTGTTAGGGATAAAAGGATGCCAACCGTTTATTCGATTGTTATAACTTCATAGCTCGGTTGCCATCAAAGCATCCACTTCTTACAAGAGATTGCAGATAAGACGGTTCCTTTACAAAAGATTAATTATATCTTAATAGTGGTTGCGAAATCCAATTAACGTCCTGGTATTATTGTATATTGCGGTTAGTATGTTGGCTCTGAAGATCGCCGGGTTAAGGGATGCTCAGCCCTACGTAGGTCACTTATGCGCACTTTACTGAATAGTAGCGCACTAGTGGACACCATTTAAAGTCCCACAGAAAGCGTTGCGTTGAATTAGCGAGATTTGAATGCGGACATGGCTTCCTGGAGATGTTACTTGTATGCTCGCACTTTAAAGTGCCATAAGTAATTTAAATCAAGCTGCGGTACAAATGTAGATATTACTTTTCATGATAATTATCGTTGCAAAAAACATCAAGTTTATAAAGTCTGGTAATAATTTTATTTAACTTGCTTCATCAATTTGAGCATATTGGCCATTAATAACCAAATCTTATTTAATCTAGAACTGATAAGAACAATTAATTTAAATTGTAAAAAAAACAAGACTTAAAATTAGTATCTAAAAATCTCAAATTTCCATGTTGATGATCTGACAATGAAACAATTCTCCCAAAAGTAGTCTGAATAGAGAAATTTTAGTGTTAATAATTGCATTGTCCGTAAATCATCTATTAAATTTACATAAAAACTATTTCTGGATTTTTTGAAACGTTGGGCTTTTTGATTTGATCAAAATATTTTTAAATGAGCTTTCTAAATGCTTGCTTCTTTTAAATTGGAAAAATATGATACACGACCATAGCGCACCATAATGATATATTAATGGATGTTTCAAATTGTTACACGAAGATTATTTTACTTCGATTTTTTAGGTATAAAACTTTAACACAATAAAGTGCAATAAGTGCACGTAATAAATATTGTATGCTTTTAAATATCAAAAAAATATAAAATTATTGTTATACTTGAAATTTAAGATAAATTAAAACAAAAGATCATAAATTTATGCCGTAAACATACAAAATTATGAAGAGATACAAAAATAAAAGGTCAAAAAAAATCTATTCGCCCTCTTTACTAGGCATCATATCAATGATTTTCTAGGAAACTACATAATTTTTTTTAATATTTGAAAAACTAGAGAACAAGTCATTTGATTATTTAAGAATTTTATCGAAAAGCAACATAATTACACAGCTATGACTTCAAAGTTGTGGTGTGAAACATGCCTTCAATATATGTATATTGATGATACCAATGAGCCAAATGAAACTGGCGGCCGATGAGTGTGGATTGTAATGTACATCATGAATAAAACGATTTTACTGATAAGACCAGTGAAAAGTTGGATGCTGGTAAATGAGCACCTGTAATGGGTACTCGTCGCACTTAAAATGAGTAAGCGAGTAGAGCAGCTACTTCTTCGGGTGTTCTTTGAGAACGTCATTGTCGACTTGCTTGGTTTTCTACTTCAACCTCTTCCGGAGTTCTTCCGGCACATATACGTCGCCTCGCTTCATTTATTGCTGCCCTTTCATCCGCAGTCTGCTCACTTCTTCGTTTTCGTATGTAATTTCTGTCGTGCTCAGCTGTTTGTACACGTTCCATACCAAAGAATGCTTATTTGCAAAAAAAGAACATAAAAACTAAAACAATAGGATAAATAATTTAATTCTAATTTAAGTTTTTAAAATTGCAGTGTGCTTTAAAGATACGACGATCGTTCGTGTACTTCCGCGTGGCCCCGAACGCGGTACTCTGGCAGCCAATGCTTTTCACACGGCCGCGGCCGGGGGACCGGAGACCAGGGACCTCTGCATCGCGCTTTAAAGATATTAGATAGATATATTAGATTAGATACTAGAAAGACTTAAACCCAAAATGTTAAAAATAATGCTAAATTTATCTTGATTAATTACAGTTTAATATTAATGTTTTAGGGCAAAATTCACTAGATAATAGTAAACATAACAGCCATTTAAAAAGACGTTACACAGTAGACTTCCCAGTTAGATTTAGTTAATTTAAATCTAGTTAAAACGTAAGTACATATATAAAACAATTAATAAATTATTAAATAATTAGGCAAACTTGTATTATGTAACATAACACTGAAGAGATATTGCTAGATGTCTGCTTCCCCGTGTGGAACCACGTCATACCTTTAACGATAAAAAGTGGACAAATATGGCTGGTACGAAAGTAATCCAGGTTTTAAAAGATCAGCAACGAGCACGGTACCGGAAAGTTTTGAATGTTTAAGAACTACAATCAGCAATTAGGAAATGAGTTAGAAATTACAAAAATAAAGTTTGTAAAATTATAACGATAGATCTTGGTATAAAAAGTGTCGTGACAAAATTTGTTCTAAAGTTACTGTTACCAAAGCAAATCAAAACAGTCATAACCGGAGATGAAACGTAGGTCTATGTCTATGAATGTTTATTAACAGTACACACGATGCTGGGGAAAGTGTATGTGAGATCCCAACGTGCTTACTTTAAAAATAAATCAGGCATTTAAAAATAAAATGTACAAAACTGTGTTCATGTCGCGCTAAAAATAAACCTGCGAGGGTAAGGTGAAAAGTTCTCGGCTTGACAATGAAAGACTGCGACTTTCAGTTAAAAAATGATTTTATTTTTCTACATAATCTCCCCTGACTTCAACACACTTGATCCAGCGCCTCTCCAACATCAGTATTCCTTCTCGGAAGTGATAATCTGGAAGATTGTGAAAATATTCATCAGCTTCTTCAATGGATGCGAAGCGCTTCCCAGAAACAAATTTTTTTAAGTTTGGGAACAGATGGAAGTCTGAGGGTGCCAGGAGAATAGGGGGGATGGCCGAGCAAATCATACCCCAAATCCCGCAGTTTTCCCATCGCCAACGTACTTTTATGTACAGGTGAGTTGTCCTGGTGAAAGATGATTTTCTTCTTCTTCAAGCCAAGCCTCTTCTCGTGAATTTTGGCATCCAGCTGGTCAAGAAGGTTGGAGTAATATTCGCCTGTAATTGTTCTGCCTTTTGCAAGATAATAAATTAACAGGATCCCTTTCGCATCCCAAAACACGCTAGCCGTGGCCTTTCCGGCAGGTGTGATCGACTTCGCTTTCTTTGGCGCTGAACCACCGGCTTCCACCCACTGCTTAGACTGCTGTTTCGTTTCTGGCGTGTAGTGGTGGACCCATGTCTCATCCATGGTGACAAATCGCCTCACAAAATCGGTCGGATCCCTGTTGAATCGATCCAAAGGTTGCTGCGAAAATCGTTTACACATTTGCTTTGGATTGGCATTCGACAAATGCGGTACCCATCTTGCGCAGAGCTTTCACATCCCTAATTCTTCGTGCAAGATGTTTCGCACCCTTTCTTCCGATATCACAGCCTTAGCTACTCACTCACCTATCGTCCAACACGATATCATGCACTTTTTCGATGGTTTCCGGTGTGGTTTCGGTTTTTGGTCTCCTTCACGTGGGATGGTGCATCCACGTTTAAATTCAGCTGCCCACTTTTTAACAGTTGACATGAAAGGAGCAGAGCCCGCGTAAACTTTTGTCAACTTGGGATGAATTTCCTTAGGGGTTAATCCATCCAAAACGAAGAATTTTATAACCGCACGATATTCAAGTTTATCCATTTTAACAAAAAACACGCAACATGTCTACTAAAAAAATTCGTGTAAACAAACTACTTTAACGAACAAGTTGAAGCTAGTCATACGAACTAATGACACATGCACCCAAGCAGAAAACATTATTATTTGCCGATTGCAGCACCATCTCTCTCAGGCCGAGAACTTTTCACCTTACCCTCGTAAGTATACAGTGATGTAATAAAAAAATCTCTTGTGGTAGGCCCTCCAGAAGATAAGTAGATTTCAGAATGTAATAATGTGATGTAAGTTAAATCAGAATTTAATGTCAGTTACGTGTAAAAGTTTTAAAGTTGTGACATGAAGATTTCTACGAAATCTATCAAAAATGGGGACATCCTCAATTGAAAAAAGACAAATTTAGAAATAATACTATAATTAAATCATTTCTCCAATTCATAATTTAAGATTCACATCAGCTGTATCCAGCTTGTTTAAAATGCCTCATGTGTGCATATACGACACGTTGGAAGGCGTATTTCCGTTAGGCCCGAATTACATGTGAACCAGTTTCTGAAAAATATTATGCAAACTAGCGGAAAACGCTTAAAAATATAAAAGCATAAGCCAATTTTTCGAATCGTTGAAATATGAACCGGGCACGCTTACTTTTTAGCTCAAAGTAAAGCAATGTTAGGGAATTCAATAAAGTTTCTTAACATTGAGCCTCTTATAGATTACGCATAAATATTTGTATTGCTTTCTGTATAAAGTTATTATAGAACTTAAACAAAACCGTTAGCATTGTGGCCCTATAATACACACATCTTCATTCATGACGGGATTAAACATCAAAATATTTAAATAAAAACAGATTACTCAGTTAAATAACCACAAATATTTATAATTACTATTGAAAAAGTAAGTATCTAATAAACCTGCAAAGCTTGCAACGCATAGCGAAGTGGCGAAGCAGTCTCCCAAACTAACGCTGACCTTTGACCAATCAGTTTCAAAATCACTAGCAAACAAGCCTTTTTGGTCACCTGTCGATTGGTGAAAACAGAATTTGGAAATTGCCAGCCGTTCTCGAGTTATTGCTCGGACGGACAGACAGACAGACGGACAACATGAAGTTAGTAAGTAACTCCGCTTCGCCACTTAATAATAGTAGGCAACTATACAAACTCAAAATTACTTGTGTAAAAAAAGCACTTGTGGTGTGACAATATTTATAAAAAATTACAGAAATATTGTGAAAGAGAAGCTAAATGATTATGGAAAAAAAATAAATAAATTGCCAGAAAACCTTAGTTTTAAATTGAATATACATACAGAAGTAAAGGAGTCACTTTACAGAGTGTGAATTGATAATTCAAAAGATTAGCTCTTTTCTAGGTATTTATAAAATATGAAAAATAAAACTATGTAATCCAATATGTCGTTTCTAACCTTCTACTTATTTATATTGTAATAAACTAATTCTGTACACTATACTACTTTAATAATTAAAAATTTCATAAGCAGAAACCTTGAAAAATATTGAAGTGACAAAAGAAAATTTAAATCACTCCGTTCGAATAATAAAAGATAAAAACTATTATAAAAATGTATTAATTTTATTATATTCCGGGAATTTTACAGCAAATAATGTAAAATAAACATATCCCGTCTAACATTTGTAAAAAACGCAAAATTCAAAACTACACAAGAAAAGTTCTTTCTGGCATTAAATTTGCTTTGTAGTTATTTCATAATTGAAATGCCTGAGAAATGGGAAATATCCCAGAACAGCAGACGAATAAAGCTGCTAAAATCCCTAAGCCACCACCGGTCATACTAACTAATATAGAAAATTATCATATAGTCAAAGAAAAATTAAACTCTGAAAGTTTGATGGAAAATCAACAGATTAGAGTAAATGTCAGCTCCGATGAAAAATATAGGAAACTAACAGTTTTAATGAATGAGGCTGATTTCGAGTAGCACACTTATGAAAACTAAATCCCATCAAAACCATAAAGTGTACAAAAATCCAAGTCTCGCAGTCCTTCCACCGCAAAAAGTTGTGAGATCTCATGTAAAACCAAGTCATCAGTTATTTTAGTTAGTATCTATGGAAGCACCTATTTAACAGCTTTGTCATAAATTTGCCGTGCGATTACCAAGTCATTATTATATTTATTATAGAAATAAACATTTCTAATATCGATACGGTCACTATAAATGTTGGTAGGTAACTAATTAGGAAACAATTTATGACAAAGTTGTATGATGACTTGGTTTTACATGAGATCTCACAACTTTTTGCCGTGGAAGGACTGCGTTGCGAGACTTGCATGTTTGTACATTTTATGTTTTTGATGGGATCTCATTTCTTTTTGTAAGTAGTTCTCCTTTTTTTCTTTTCGGGTAATATTTCTTGTACGTCAGCTACGGATTTTCTTAAAGCCTACTCCCTGTGTCTATGGGTTTTTCTCAGAGGCTTTGATGTAACAATTTTTGACAAATCAGGACGGTAAGTGCTTCTAAGTCGATTATATTCAGCGATTGCGGATGTAACGCGTCCCGACTTGTCACTCTCGAAAGTGCCACGTACGTTTGACCACATGTGAACACTAAAGAACCGATTGTCCATCAGTACACTGTTTAGACTTAGCCCCTGACTTTTGTGTATGGTAATAGCATAGGCAATACATAATCAGAAACTGTTCGCGATGAACATAAGCTCTATTAATAATTTCAAATTTAGTTTTGACTGCACCAAGTTCGTAAAGATGTTCATTATTAATATGTATTTTTTTTGTATTAACAGGATCAACCTATACTCCTTATATTATTCTGTTAGAACCGTTAATTAAGCTAAGAATCATGTCAAAATTTTGTCTTAACATGACTTTTACTCCTATTTTAATAACAATATTCTTTTCCAGCCCTGCTGTCATGGAAGCATCATCTTCATGCTTTTTTATACATTCACGGGCCGTTTTTAAGAGGTACCTGGGGCAATCTATGCTACCTATGGCTGTAAGTTTTATAATAATAAAACGTGTGGATTTGTGTGTTTGTTTGATTCTTTAATTCCAACCGCAAAGAACACCGGACTGAAATTTAGAAAACAGGACTAAAATTTTGAGATGTTTAGTTTTTCCTTCCTTTATATGCTAAACTCTAACTGAATTCAAAATTTGAAGTTTGTGTGTTTGCTAGAAGTACCTTTGACTGGCAATAGTTCATAAACTATAGGTGTAAATATTAGGTAATTTGGGATTATAGATAGAGTTTTATTATGTCCTCTTGGTCACTGAAAATTCAGGCTTCTAGCTTTATCCACAACAAAGTCACAGGAGGGTCGAAAGTGTCCTGAGTGGCTTCGAGAAAAGGATGGTACGGCTGTGCTCGACTTGTCTCTAGACTTTGCATCCGTTAACCAGCACAGAAGAAATCAACATAGAATTAAAATAAAGAAAATTTAATATTTAAGAGCAATACAAAACTCAAAAAAAACTACAGTCAACAATAAAACTGAATACACTCTTCTACCATAACATATATGTTAGCGTTTGAAAATAACAAGGACATTAACAAAATTTATTATATTTAGTTCATCAACCATGTCAGAATTAAAATCGAAGCTGTGAAAAATAGCAAACTTATGCCACAGTGTAAACGATGTAAACTATATCAATGACATGGTCACACACAAAGATTCTATAACAGAGAAATTGTAATGAAGAATATCCAGCTAATTATAGAGGATGCACCATAGCTATTGAGCTTCAAAAGAAGAGATAATGCCTCTAAGAAAAAGAGTCACTTAACCAAGAACTGGAGTGTCATACTCGCAAGCATCTTAAAACAATTTAACAGAACAAATACATACTTCAGTGTTAATAAATCTACCTATAATGCAGATAATGCAAAGTATGAAAAAAACTCTTGAGTGGATCCATAAAAGACTCAACAAATTAGAAGCCAGAGATACTGGAGCAATACCTAAAAACAAATAATTGTTATGGATTTAAAAGACCTAAGAATTGCTACATGGAATGCCAATGGCATCCTACCCAATAAGTATGACAGAAGTCTTCCTTAATATTCAACACATAGATACATGTCCAATCTCTCAAGCACTTATGACTAACTGCTCTGCAGTATTTCAAATTGAATAAAATGCTCCCGAAACATATGTAGAAATTCTAACATCCTAAATTTCAGACAGATTATTGAAAATAAAACAGGAAAACGAATACTCCGATCTAAAAGAAATAAAAGCAGGCGTACCCCAGTGTAGCGCACTTGGTCCCCTTTTATACTTACTCTATACTAATAGTCTGTCAGTTTCGCAAGCAATAACAGTAGTAACATTCGCAGATGACACTGCACTCTTAGCAGTAGATAATAATCAAGAGAGCTATACTAGAAAACTTCAAGGAGCAAGCAACTTAGTTGTGAATTAGACCAGAAGATGGAGAATTAAATTGAACGAATTTATTATATTATAATATTATATAATAATAATAATGGCAGGACACAGTGTGCGGGTGACATGTATATACATAGTTAACCGAATAATCTGAAGGATACTATTAGAGTAATAAATAAGTACTTAGTTTTAAGCTATTATTAGAGTAAAATTAATAGCTAGTCTTTTATAGGTTTAATAGTTAGGCGTCACTAGGTATTACAAAATTTAAAAAAAACACAATTTAACAGTATAACTTTGTACTATGAAAAAAGGTATATGTTTGTAAAAATATAAAAGAGAATTATAAAAATCAAAGTACAGAAAAACTACTTAACAAAATTTGATTGAGCTTTAAAGAAATTAAAAATTATTAGGTGTTACATATATATACTCTATTAAAACATAATAAAACTACAAATGCATGTAAACCACAATAAATTTATATAATAGAAAACCATTTTGAATAAAACTTGATTGGAATATCAATAAGTGGCAAAACTTCTAAAAGTATAAAATGATAACAAGTACAAGGTGGTTTAAATATGATCGGAACTGATTTTTGTGTAAACAAAACGCAGCGCGCACCAGCTGCGGGACCTTAAAATCCACCCTTCCCCCTGCTCAGATTAGAACCTGTTCAGTCCTGTTTGGGGGTTGCTAGAGTGATGAGCGAATAGAAGGTACCGCGCAGCATGGAACAACACATTGTGATCACAGACTTCAACAACAGTGTGGAAAAGAGTATCTCTCACGGGCCCATGTGTTTGAGTGGTGTAAGTGCTTCAGAGAGGGCAGACGGCGCGTGAAGAATGAACCGCATGACCGTTGGCCGCAAACATCCGTCACCGTGCCAAACATTGATCATGCAAAATAGGCGCAGCACTATCAAGAAACTTGAAGCAATGCTGCTCATCAGTGTAGAAGACATCATGAAAAAACACCTGGACTATCGCAAGGTGAATGCACAGTGAGAACTACGCGCTTTGACGGGCGTAAACAAAATGGTGTGCATGCAAGCTGCCAGTTGTCTCCATCAGCAGTTTTAAGACAAAGATGAAACGTGGATGCACTACTTCATTCTCGAGCCCCAGCAGTCATCACGCAAGTAGCTGCATACCAGTTTTACCAAACCTAAGAGAGCGCAAAGGAGCCGTTCGGCAACGTTCTTCTGGAATTGGCAAAAGGTTAACCACGTAAACTTTCTGATAAATACCAGAACAGTCAATGTAGCTTATTACTTCGACCTCCTGGCAACAAACGTAAAGGAAAAAATCAATTTGCCTATTTACAAATTAGAAAGATTATTCTCTGAAACGCACTTAGGTTCTGCTAAACCTTTCAATAACTTCCACAATTAAACATAATAAAGTCTCGGATGTAAATAGTGTATTTTAGCCGTAAATTTCCCTCCTCTTTATAACTGACAGCATGCATCTATTGTACTGTTAGCTGTAACACTAGAAAATTAATTGGAAATTATACGGCGCATAAAACGGGTCCGTAATAACTTATATACAAGAAAAATCCATTTTATATGAACATGCATCAAATGTATTCGCCTACCTCTTTTTAGTAAAAAAAGACGTAAGTATATACATATCTAATTCCTGTTGGATACGCCATTTTTTATATCTTCCGAATATTTCTTGTGATATGCCATTATTTAATTACATAATTTTTATCTGTAGATCCGTACAACGTATTAAAATAATTCGCTTACTTATGCACTTTAGTACAAAATTATAAATAAACAAACGACAATTATCAGTACTCCTTTGTTGATTTACGATAGTTACTTATAGTTGTCCATAATTATCACAAATTTGCTTGCAAGATGATTCGTGGAAAACATATATTGCAAGCGATACAAAAAGAATCTGGGCAATTCTCGTGTACGGTCACAGAAATTTTATTTTTTCGCTATTATTAGAGAAGGGAAACTAAAATATAAAAGTCAGTGTATTTACTATAGAGAAACAATTTAAGTAATAAAAGAAGTTTTCTGATAGAAGTTCAAGGATTTAAATAAAACTGTTAAAAATGACCATAAGAGTAACATAATTGGATATTGCAGCAGTAATAATCAATAATTTAAATTTTAAATTAAATATCGCAGCTTGTTAATGATTTGATGGTGCAAGTCTGAGTTTACAAATAAAACTAATTATGTTCTAAAATATCAAGGTATATTAGAAAATAATCTCCCACCGTCTATCCCACAACTAAGCTCTGTTAATGGTAACTATCTTTTTCAATAAGATTTCCGTGCGGAAAAATAGTATCAACTTGGTTTGTTGAGAACAAAATACATACACGCAATAGACTGACTTTCCAGTAATTCTGATTTTTGGCGAATAGAGTCTTTATAGGAAAAAATGAAAAAAGTTTGCCAAAATCAGATCTCCATCAAAAAATTAAAAATACTTGGGACACTGTAAGAAAGGAGTCGACTGTAAAAAGCTTGCAGATACAATACTTTCCCACAATCGTCGGTGCGTTATCACTAAGAAATAGATATTAAAATTTTTAAATAAGAGCTATGGTATTTAAATTTTATTAGAGATTTCATTTTAAAACATTGCAAATAAATTAGCTAAGCAAGTACTCAAAGTATATTCTATCCATTATACTATGTGGTAATAAATTGAAAAAAATTGTAGTATTACAGACAAAATTTGATTAATAGTCTTCTTCTTCTTCTTCTTCTTTCTTTCTCTTCTCCCATTTTAGCTCACGGTGTTGGGGTTTTGAGCCATCGGTTGTAAGCGTTTCTATCCCTTGCCAGGATCTTTATTTGTTCTTTGGTCTTGCCTCTTTTCCTTGCCACTTCTCTGATGTTGTCTTCCCATACTTTTCTAGGCCTTCCTCTGGGTCGCTTTCCTTCATCTTTCATTGCAAACACTTTCTTAAGGGTCCCTGATCTAGTTCGTCTCGTACACTGCGATTCCTTACACGGTCTCTTCTTGTTTTTTCAATTACCCGTCTTAGGTACTTCATTTCTGTTGCTGTTATTTTTGATCTGTGTTTATCTTGCATTACCCATGATTCGGCTCCATATGTTACGGTAGGCACGTAGATTGTTTTATATAAGTGCATTTTTGCTTTTCTACTTAATTCCTTTTTTCCAATTAAGGTATTGTTTATTTGATAGTAGACTTTGTTAGCTTTATTTGCCCTGCTTCTTATTTCTTCGTCAATTTTCCCATTTGCACTTATTCTTACTCCTAAGTATTCAAGTTCCTCTATTTCCTGCAATTGTCTTCCTTCTATCTGTATGGAATTGATTAATAGTAATCTACATAAATTTGTCATAGTAAGACTTGATCCATAAAAGCTTCTAAACAAACTGTCAGTATAGCAAAAAACATCAAGTGTTTTACACACTGATATTATGGAGCGAAAAATAAAAATATTGTAGTGCTGGTTACTTCTAAAGATTTCAGTAAATTCGAATGCCAACAATAACTTCAAAGATGAGAAATAAAAAGTTGCAAGTTAATTTAGTCAGCATTTTAAGAACATAACAGATAATTTAGACAGAAACAGATTCCTGATAAAATAATATATTGGATAGAAATTTAAATTGTATACAAACATTTTTGAACTAAAAAATAAAAATAGTAAAATTCAGAATTTCTAAAAGGAAAATTCAAAATACCTTAATAGTCTTAATAGTGACCAAATAAAAGAAAATCTTTAAATAAAACAATAAAACGGAACAAATAAAAAGTAACAGTACATAAAAAAGATAACAAAAAATAAATCTATAAAAATTAAGTTAACAAGACTTGACTATAGGGATCATCAAAAATACTTTAAGACTATTTACAACATTATTAAAGCTAGTACATTACTCATCTCAATTTAAACTATTTAACACGCTACTGAAGTATTTGCAACTTCCTAAAAGAGTAGCCTTCCAAACTATCGGCTCGTGTTGCTTCCTGCAACAAAGGAAGAGCTTTTGTGCGAAACTGGCCGAACTGAACAATCGACTAGACGCCGGAATAATTTTAATTACTTGTTTGGGGTCTCGTTATGTAACGAGGTTAAAGGTCGTGGATTCCGACACGACGAAGCTCCATCTGTGAAGCTGAGATACAATTAATGGGGGCACAATGAGAGAGCTTTCGCTAGGCTGCTCCTCCTCCGAATTCTGGCAAACGCTGCCAGCCGCGCTTCCTGCGGTTAATAATTATAAGTAATTTCGAGTCGGCATTTAATTAATCACAATTATGTTAACACGCAGTCTGTTAAAGCGTTATTAGGGGCGGGCGCGCCTTGGCTTGAAGTATGTCGCCTTGCCTTTGCCTTCTTTTGCCTGCAGTTTTATTCAACTCAAAAACAAGATTATGTCAGTGATAGTTTTTATCCTGCGTAAAAATACAATTATAAATTTCAATTATAACTCGACTATATGATACGGAATATCTCATAAATGTTCATTTGTGAATTTTAATAATAACAGTCAACCCATTTCTCTGTAATAAAGGACTATTGATCACTTAGTTTAAGTAAGATACATTACAACTAAAACAAACAAATTTTGATAAAGTTAACTTTGAATAGTTATGAATTATAATAAAAAACTGATGACAAGTGGTACATTGAGGTGGCGATAAACGGTAAAATGGGTGGTTGCTTAACTAAAAACATTTTCATGTACTTAACCTAAAGAAGGATAATATTAAAGTAAATTTAGATCGGGTATAACATATCTTGAAATTCCTATTATTTATATTAACACATTTCTAGTTCCAATGTTAAATTTTTAAAGATATTTTACAAAATAGAACAAAATTTTACAAAACAACTTTTACCCGAGTTATTAGTGTGATTAATTGTGCCTGTAGTAGAACTAATATTTCGTTTTGTGATATTTACTCTTAGATGTGTAAATTTATTTAAACTACTTATTTATTTAACTTAAAGCAAACTTAATTGTTTAATAATATTTATCCACACTACACATATTTGCTAACATAAAATCAGACTACATATCCATAACGCAATTTATTTCACATTAGAACAGTTCACGGCGCATCCCGTAACACCACTTCTCCTTCGCGGTTCTGTTGCGTGCTATTTACACCTTCAGCGCCAATTCTGAAGCCTTCTCATGTAGCTGGAGCCATCTGATAAAATCTTGAAATTTCCACAATATTCTAGTTCTCATATGCGTACAAGCACCATCGAGTCTCAACGGCAGCAGTTTGCATATTGAAGGCATTACGCTCGTCGCTCGACCGTGACTGTTCGGAGACGACCCCGGTATTAATCACAAACCTCGCTAAGTGACAATATAAATGATTTCTGATTACCTAATGAGGCTAACAATTACAAACTTGTCGTATTTCTGCTACTGTTCATTATATCAGATGATATAAAATGAATATAAATAATACTTTATTCTTAAACAGATAAGTTTATTCAAGATTCTTTCATTATATATAGGTGTAGACTCTCTGTATAATTTACCAATAACTGACCTCTGTTATTTCTGTTCTTTATTTCAAAGTTGCCCATTGATCCTTCGTTGTCTTCCCTTTTTCCTACTTTGGCGATAGTCTCCAATAATTAAGTAATGGTGGGTTTTGTTACTTTATATTGCCCTTGCTACATCTTCATAGGAGCTTTCCACTTCGTCATCTTAGTTCGATGTCGGAGCATATACCTGTATAATTTTCAGTTTGTATCTTGTAGTTAGTTGTAGTGTGATGTAGGTTACTCTTTGCTGATATTGTTTGCATTTCAATTATTTTTCTTACTATTCGTTTATGTATAAGGAAGCCAACTGCAGCAATGTTATTATTGTTTTGTGTTATACTGCAGGAGTGGTATAATACATTGCCTGTTTCTAATCTGGTGCATTTTTCCTCGGTTCTTCTGAGTTCTCCCGATCCTATAATGTCCCATTTTTTATTTGTCACTTCTTCCTCTATTAATCTTTCTGTAATTCGGAGCATTTGTGTGTTATATGTTGCTATAATTAAGGTTATAGGTTTTGGTTCCGATGATGTAATTTATTTAGTGAATTTTTCCCTCCCCCAGATTCCATGAAGCTGACCTCCGTTTTGGAGGTGTGGGATTTGTGGTCACTAAGTGACCCACATGGAGTCCTCTTCCCGATTTTTATAATTCACCATTTTCATTTTGGGGGAGGATTTAAAACGCCACGCTATCCTACTGCGGGTTGGCGTGTGGTGCTACTTCCTCCACCAGGATTAGTTACCCGATCTCGGAAACTGGATTTATTTTCGAGGTTTACTCCTCTAGATCTGTCGTGTTTAGTGTTACCCAGTTGCTCACCTCGAGTAGTTCTTCACCATGCACGACAGTCTTAGGTTGCAGAGAGCTTATGGCTTAAAAAGGTTGCGCATCTGCATCTATGCATATACTTATTCTTATTGCACAAACTTTCTTCACTGATTATCTTATTTTTCATTCTGAACATCAATTCTAGATACATTTTTTCTTTACTTTTGCTTTTACATTTTTGATTTCCATATCCTACTGCTCAGTTTCTAATCAAACTAAATTATTATTCCTTACTTTTCTACTTATGACTAATTTCAATCAATAGTTTTTATTTTTTATTTCTATTAATAGCAAAAACCGGTGTTTTATACGATTCTACTATGAGTTTATCTGTCCGTTTTCTTATTTATGTACGACTTAAACGCAATTTAAAAACTGCAGAAGCATATAGTGGGCATAATTAAGATACGAAGAAAATATTGTACGAGTCGTCAGATCGAGATATCTACTATACAACAAAAGTTAAATGATTTTGTTTGTTACTTTTTAAAATATTTGCGTTTAATTTTATACACTAATTCATTATAGTAAATTAGTTTTGAAGTCGTGAACTAATTGATGACCGCATTATTAAATATCATAATAATTCGACGTTCGATTTGCCAAAAAGCCCTCGTTTCGAAGTGCGCGGAACAAATTATCGTAATGGGAAAAGGGGCTTGCGCACTTTTTTTATAACTACTAGTAAAAAAAATTGTGAAATACCAATCAGTATATACGTGAGGCGATCTACTAGTGAAAATCACAAGCAAATTTTATCGTTCAAAGTTTAAATTTAATTTTATTTTATTCGCCCAACATCCTAGTGCATATCGTTAGGATGTGGTAGTAAATATTTTTTTTTAATATAGCAGATATATTTATTAATCTAAGAAGCTTTCTTAGAAATAATAATACTGCACAAAAAATTGGGTCGTAAATGTATCAACATTTGTTTAAATTCGACATCTAATCCAAGAAGCAGCACTACACATGATGAAACTTCTGAGTAAATATAGCAACACTTATTTACTGCTCACAGGAATTCGACTGTTTTGATATATGCGGTAAGCTTTCCGGCGAACTCTGCTCTGAAATTCCCGCAGAGATCAAAAGAATTTGTCGAGGATAAAAACACAACCACATTTTGGCTGGCAGGCACGTTATCTTACGCAAACAGGAACGAGTGATTAGGTCGTAAAGAATATTTATTATCAATAAAATACAACAAATTCGCAGCGCGGAAGCAGCCTACAATGTTCCCAGAAATAAAAGAAATCCACCTGTACACGAATGTCTGCGTATTACTGCTTAAAATAAACCATAAACATTTCAGTTTACGCCCTTAATTCATCGTACGTTGTTCCACAGTGCTCAGGTACGCTTTTCTATCAAAATTTACATCGACCTACAACCTAACAAACTTTCGCAGGAACACATCAATCACATAAAATGCATTACAACATCATTAATTTCACTGAAAGCAATTAAACCTGACAGTTTTTAATTCATTTCATCCTATTTTTAATACCAGGTGCTATCAAAATATCGTACAACAGCAAATGTTTAGTAATTGCCATGTATATGAGTATATTGTTTACTAGTTAGTTCAGCTCACTTCATTTATGTTTTGCGAACAGAATTACATTCTATAGTCATTCATCAAAAAGTAACATTTTATAATAGGGTGTCAGTTAAAAGATTCCTTTATAAATATATAACTATTATTAGTAAAGGAAATATTATAAAAATAAACTGCTTAAATTATTGAATAGCACAACCGATTATTATAAAAGGAACAACTGAAGTTACTCGAATATAATTCTGTTTCTTTTTTAGTACTTTTTTGTCCAAAGGGCAATGAGTTTTATTTGTTTTATTATATTCATTTTTTCTACATATTTTCAAACAATTTTCTTTTCTTTACTAATTCTCCTATTTCTGATAATTTTTTCCTTTCCTCTCCTGTCCTCCCAGCTATATTTTATATTTTCTTTTCCCATCCGCGGTCCTCTTCCCACTACTTTCGTTTCTGTGATGATTTTTTTCCTCATTCGGCACACAAAATATACCATTTTAGTTGCTTATTTTCAATTTTAGTAGCTATGGGATCTCTTTCCAATATTTCCATTCTTCTACTTATTTTGTCTCTTCTAGTATTTTACTATCTCTGGTTTATTTGCATCAACTTCCCCAATTATGCTATTCGCCATTCCTATATTTTCACAAATTTACTTTTTTCTGCATTTATAGATAGTTCTACTCTTTATAATTGTTTCTTCTCAATGTCTATGTCTTTTTGTAGCCTCCGTTATTTTCCAGTTATTAGTACGAACGTGAAAGCACTATAGTCGCGAAGTAAAGATCTTGGCTTCCACACCAGCGCGTGGCGGTCCTGATTTCGACTCCCAACTTAAAGAAACGACAAACATCAAAATGTTCTGCGGTCGTCATAAAAATACTTTTAGTGAATATAAAGTATATCCTCTTTCTTTTAAAATAACGGGTTAACGTTAAAGATGGCTCATAGTACCCTACGACAGGTTAGCAGCCTCTATGAAAAATGCATCTGCATAAATAAATTAATTGTTATAATTTTATGTGGTCTAAATTTCTTATGCCCTTTTTTAATTTATTAATATATTTATCTCTAACTTCATTCATAACTGCTATAAATAGCAGTACGGTTAAGTTATTCTGGCGTTTTACCAACTTATTTTGATAATAATTTTGATAACGCCTGGGTTATTTTCATATGTTCGTTCATGTTGCTATGTATCAGTTTTATAACTTTTTAATAACTGTAAATGAATCCTGCGACTTTCTAATATCCCAATGTCGTCCATATATCAAATAGAAGTCTTACACGGCCGGTGCTATGGTGCATCGTGTGGTTGGTTCTCTGGTTATGAGGCCGTGATCGGAGTTCAGATACTCTTGACGTTTCGTACACAACTGCGGCGGACATTTTCAGAAAAAATCTTCTAAATCTTCAATTTTTAGAAGATTTTCTATAAGAATTATGGAAAATATTTAAAAGCATAGTAGTTGAAACCGCCAAAAAGGTATGCGGAACATATAAGGAAAATAACAATGAGAAACAAACATGGTACACAAAAAAAAATTAAAAACGGCAAGAGATAGCGGGACGCTGTTTTTGCCGTTCTTTAGTTCGATTCAATTGTACTAAAACGACGTTATCGGTACGAGCACACAATAATACTAGATGTGCCAAAAACGCGTTCCAAAAACACCCTGAAATTGTTTCCTCTGGCGAACCGCTCACAGATGAGGAACCCTCTGGGAGTCTTCGCGAGTTTATAGAACCCATAATAAAGTTTCACTCTCCAAATTTTAAAAAACATTTATGTTGATACAAGGACGCTATGGGGGCTGAAAGAAACAACGTTTTTTCGCAGATATCGACTTGCCGTAAAAGCCAAGTTGTAGAGCTATTAAGTGACTTCAAAAAACGCTTAACAACCCTTGCCCTTGCTCGCCATCTTCCTGTCCAAAAACGGCTCCAAAGTTGGAAAAAATCACGTTTCTGTTTATATCTCCGAAACGGCAAGAGATATGAAGTCGGCTCCCTTGCCAAGTTGTGGAGCCTAAAAGGGGGCACTTTCTTCCTACAAAACATTTTCGTGCAGCTCGTACGGGGGCGCCGAAATTTGGCATTTCCGGAACCGGAAGCGATAAAAAATTTTCGTTTGCTCTAAAATTGAAAGACGACCCTAATGCACGCGTATACCGAAAATTATAATTCTGCGATTATTCCTTCGGTCAAAATTCGCGTGTTAATTTTGACATTCCCGAGGACGCCGCCGTCCAGCCAAAAGAAGAGAAAATTCGACGGTGCCCGAGATAATTTTGTTTGCGGGTCACCTAATTCCGTCTCGCTCCGACACATTGATGAAATATGCGTTGACGTTATGTTGACATCACGAAATGTATAGCAAAAATCGTTCGTGTATTTCCGCACGGCTCCGAACGTCCCCGAACGCCCCGAATGACAAATTCCAGGTCGGCGGCAGGCGCACTCGAAGTATTATTACAAGAACCGGAAGAGACAAAAAACATTTTTGTTTGCTCAATAAATGAAAACGGGTACTAAAGCACTCGTGTGCCAAAAATTACGTTCCTACGATTATTCGTTCAGTCAGTATTCAGGAGTTAGTTCCGTCCGCCCCGGGAAGCTGCCGTCCCTGCTGGCCGATCCCTACCGGCTGACGAAAAATTTCGATGGTGCCAGCTGGTAGCAGCAAGCAGTTCCTCTGCATATTGTATTATAGGATTATTTCAATATTTTCTAATATCATCTTCGAAGTAATTTATTAGTTTTTTTTAATGCATAATTATATGTGGTTGGTAACTAAAAATCAAAATGACATCTGCAATGTCAGACCAACATTTACAACGTCAAAATCACCTTTGCTGTGTCAAATTTAACATTTTAGGTTAGAGAATTTGTCTAAACGAAATACAGAGTGGACCAATTTGTAATACACAGGTTGTTTCAAAAGTAAAAAGAGAAAATAATAAAAAATTTAAATTTTACTTAGCCACTTTACAGTCCCTAATTTTGAGTGGTTGGTAACGAATGTTTTTTTTAATGCTAATTATATGTAGTTGGTAACTAAAATTCAAGATGAAATCTGCAATGTCAGACCAACATTTGAAACGTCAAAATAACATTTGTAATGTCAGATTTAACATTTTAGGTTAGGAAATATTGTCAAAACGAAATACAGAGCGGACCAATTTGTTGTATACCGGTTGTTTCAAAAGTAAAAAGAGAAAATAATAAAAAATTAAAATTTTACTTAGCGACTTTACAGTCCATAATTTTGCGTGGTTGGTAACGAATGTTTTTTTGTAATGCTAATTATATGTGGTTGGTAACTAAAATTCTAGATGACATCTGCAATGTCAGACCAACATTTATAACGTCAAAATGACATTTCCTCTGTCAGATTTATCATTTTAGGTTAGGAAATTTGTCAAAACGAAATACAGAGCGGACCAATTTGTTGTATACCGGTTGTTTCAAAAGTAAAAAGAGAAAATAATAAAAAATTAAAATTTTACTTAGCGACTTTACAGACCATAATTTTGCGTTGTTGGTTACCAATGTTTTTTTAATGTTAATTATATGTGGTCGGTAACTAAAATTCTAGATGACATCTGCAATGTCAAACCAACATTTACAACGTCAAAATGACATTTTAGGTTAGGGAATTTGTCAAAGCGGACCAATTTGTCGTATACAGGTTGTTTGAAAAGTAAAAAGAGAAAATAACAATAAATCAAAATTTTACTTAATGACTTTAGTTTGTTTAGCAATTAGTTAATGCAAATCCATGTGTGAATAAATAGTAAATAGAAAAAGCAATATTAAAAACGGAAATATAATTTAGAAAATATGTAGCAAAAATCGTTCGTGCCTTTCCGCGCGACCCCTAGCGCTCCCGAATGACAAATTTCTGGGCCGGCGGCAGGCGCAGCCGAGGTATTATATTTCCGGAACCGTAAACGATAAAAAACTTTCGTTTGCTCCATAATTGAGAACGGACAATAAAGCACTCGTGTGCCAAAAATCACGTTCCTACGATTATTCGTTCCGTCAGTATTTGCGAGTCAAGTTCCGGATGGCCCGGGACGCTGCGGGCCCTGGGCCCTGCTGGCCCTGCAGGCCCTGCCGCGGCGGTCACCTGCCGAAATCTACGGGGAAGCAATTAACGTTTTGTAAATGCATCTTGACTTCGCCGATAATACGAATTTAACTTTGTAAATATATATAATAAGTTGTTTCAAAAGTAAAAAGAAAAAATTATAATAAAAATATTTACTTAGTGACTTTTCAGTCTATAATTTTGTATGATTAGTAACCAACATTTTTTTAATGCATAATTATATGCGGTTGGTAACTAAAAGTTAAAAATGACATCTGCAATGTCAGACCAAGATTTGAAACGTCAAAATGACGTTTATTTTGCCAAATTTTCTCACTTTAGGTTAGGGAACATTTTAAACGCCAAAATGACGTTTGTTTTGTAAAATTTTCTACCTTTAGGTTAGGGAATTTGTCAAAACGAAATACAGAGTGGACCAATTTGTTATATACAGTTTGTTTGAAAAGTAAACCAGAAAAAAAATTAAACTATATAAAAATCATAATTTATTGTTTGTTTAGCAATTTCTTGCTGCAAATCCATGTGTGATTGATTACTAAATAGAAAAAGCAATATTAAAAGGGGGAGTTACATATAATTGAAAAAATTTTTATAGTAGGAAAGTAAAATTCAAAAAACCATATATTTGTATATTTATACTCCTATGTCGACCGCTAGTTTGAAGTTGTGATTATGTACATTGTTTTTAGTAAGAATATTCGTGGGAGGTATTATAATATACCTGTGAATTTCCAAACTAAATAGTTTCATTATGGTTTCTCAAGAACTTTGCGACAATCTCTAACTGCTGAAACATCCAAACGGAACGAACGAGAATGATTTAATTTAGAATTATGTAGTGCTCTTATTAAGTCCAACAATCCTTTTAAAAAACTTCCAGACAATAGTTTTGAGTCATTTCTAGAAAAACTTGGTAACAAAATAATGCCGAGCGAAAGTACACGTCAACGAACTGTATCTTGAAACCATAAAAAATATAAAAGAAATTGTAAAAAATCAGTATGTATATTTTATAATAGACGAAACCATAGATACCTGCGGAAGATACATATCTTCCGCAACTATCTATGCTAATCTTCTAGTCGGTTGGTTTAAAAGAAGACGTATCTAGTAGGTCTTATTTAATTGCTTGTAAGGTTCATGATAAAGCCAATAATTTGACAATAGTTAGATTTATTAATGAATCTTTAATTCTTCCTACCCGATGTTGTACTAGTACTTTTATTGAAAAATCTCAGTTTATTTTAAGAAAACTAGAAATACGCGATCAGTTAGCATTTATTAGGGCTCATTATTCATTTATAATTTAAGTAAATCACTTAGAGTACTAGAAGAAGCAGGAATGCCATTAAACAAATATATGCATTTGATAAACAATTTCCAAAAATTAATAACTGTCATTTCAGGAAATATCGGCAAAATTTTTTTTCTGAAATTTAACGATATGTTAGAAAAAGACACCGTAGGTTT
Source organism: Sinelater perroti (assembly GCA_036346155.1). Classification (NCBI taxonomy): domain Eukaryota; kingdom Metazoa; phylum Arthropoda; class Insecta; order Coleoptera; family Elateridae; genus Sinelater; species Sinelater perroti. Next base: position 11,881,330 of record JARFIY010000359.1, on the reverse strand, counting down.
TATCAATTGCTAGCGATAGTAAATGACTTTCTCAATTTTGATGACACTGTAGATGTTGATACTGAGATAAAAATACCTATTATGTGTGCTTTAAAAATCCCCCTATAGTATAACATCTATAGACGTACAAACATATATTATCTGCCAAGCGACAAAATTTCGTACCAGAAAATATTGAAAAACACCTAATTATATATTGTTTTGCTCGTAGATGTGAATAACTTTAATAATATATATTTAAGTTTTAATGTTTTGTTAAATTTATTGTATATTTTCGTTAATAAATTTATGCTTACACTTTATACAATTCTATTTTTGAAACAAAAATTACCTGGTTATAATCAGCCTCAATTTTTTTGAATAAAAATAATACTAATTTTTTTCATAATGCATATTCTTGCATATTTTAATTACATTTTAGTACAAATATATGCACATCTTTTGTCATTTTTAGTGCATAAAATCCGCTCTCTGATTATGAAGAATATAAAGAACAAAGAATAAAGTCAAAAAGTCAGTAAGGGCATCCAAACAACAGGCATGGCAAGTGTTTGGAGAGGAACTAGAAAAAGACAGTAAAGAAAATCAAAAACGATTCTACAAAGTTCTAAAAGACCTAAGAAGGAAAAAGAATACAGATATTATTGCAATTAAAAATAAAAGGGGAGAGATAGTAAGAAGTAAAACAGAAGTTATGCAACGTTAGAAAAAATACTTCCAAAAACTGCTCGAAATGGAAACAGACCACGAAAGAAATAAGACGAAAGAAACTAAAAATGAAAACGAAATGGAACAAAACAAAGAACAAGAAAGGGAGAGAACGAAACTACCAAAGGCGAACTAGTAACAACGATAAAATAAATGAAAAATGGGAAGGCATCGAACAATGACAGAATCACAACAAAAATTATCAAGAACATGGGTGAAAACAGACTACAAACATTACTGGAAATTCTTAATAGAATCTGGAAAGAAGAGAAAATACATAAAGAATGGAAAATTGGATTAATACTAGCGATCTATAAAAAGGGAGATACAATGGAATGCCAATCCTTGAAAAAATTATAGTGCAGCTAAGCAAAGTAGTGGAACCAACGCTATTACAAGTACAAAGTGGATTTAGGAAAGGTAGAAGAGATTATAAATAGAACTCTGGCAAGATCAAAAACAATCTATGTAGCATTTATGGATGTAGCGAAAGTACATGACCGAGTGCCGGGTTCTAAAATATGGGAATGCTTAAGAGAGAAAAATATAAACGATAAAATGCCTGTACCAGAAGACATAAATAAGATAATAAGCAAAAATGCAGAGTCTGAGATATTCCACACAAACGAAGGAGTTAGACAGGGAGGGCATCTTAGCCCACTGCTGTTCATTATCTTCATGAACCATTTAATACGAACTGAAAATAAAAAAAGAACAAAACCTTTGATTACGGGATATAGGAAAATGGAAAAAGTGGTCATGTCTGAATACGCTTTTGCAGGCGATGTAGCAATAATAGCTGAAAATGAGAATGACCTTAAGCAAAATTTGAAGGTGTAGAATGAAGTACTAATCCAAAATAGAATAAGGATGAACAAGACCAAAACAAAAATACAAGTAAATAGGTTTCAATATCTGGGAGTCACTATAGAAGGAACAGGAGACCAAAGTATAGAAGTGAACAGAAAAATAGTCAGTTAAGAAAGTGTACTATGCACTGAATTAAGGTCTTATCAATAAAAAAATATATCAACAGATACAAGTTGAAGATGCATAAGGCAATATACAGACCAATTCTTACCTTTAGGCGCGAGTCTTGGGTGCTATCTGAACAAAATATAAGCAAAATCAGAGCAGTAAAAATAAAATATTTAAGAAGAGTAAAAAGTATAACAAAAAGAGACAGGATTAGAAATGAAGCGATAAGAGAAGAACTAAAGATTGAACCTGTAGAAGATTTTTTTGAAAAAAAGAGGAGACATCTACTAAGGATGGAGAAAATGGACAGAAAAGGATGGTTTGGGAATCGAAAATGAAGGCAAAAGAAGAATAGGAAGACAAAAACAAACTTGGGATGAAACTATCGAGAATTAAAGAAGAAAGGAAAATCGTGGATAGCAGTGAACAGAAAGAAGTGGAAAAAATTTATGTCGCACTGAGCGAGTTACTGTGTTAATGTGTTTAGAAATACTTACTGAAATATAATATTGTGAAACGCTATTGTTAAGAAATTAAGGCAATCCTTACGCCCTCATGGGTATGTAGGAATTTGATTACATGTACATATGAAGTGCGGTTTGTATTTTATTCAGCACTTTATAGATTTTATTATTAATAATGACTTTTACTATTTGGATAACTCTTATGTAATTTTTTACATTTGATACTAATTTTTCAAATGTAATTATGTTTTTTTGTGCTCACAGAACAAATTGCCTAATATTAGTTGATTCTATACACGTTTCATTCTCACTCCATATTAATACTTTCTCCAGCATATTGTCCAGTTGCACCATATTACATTCTTTTTTTTACTTATTCTCGCATTTAACTCACACATATATTGTATTTGATTAATATAACCATTTTTCTTTTCATTTATTTGTTAAGCTCCTTAAAAAATCACTTTCTTCTTCGGCTATATTCTTCGTTGCCATATGTACTGACGGATGTCGGACGTTTCTAAAACGGGTAGTACCTGGTAAGTAATAATAATAAATAAATGTCAAATTAATATAGTTACAATGGAGCAGTGGACATTAAAACATCGTTTGTTTGCTTACGACATTTTTTTTAGCTGTGAGTATCACAGCAACGTAGTAGTCACAACATAATCCTCAGTTCGACTGAACCTTTTAGAATAACTGAAAACATTATGAATAAGAATTACCCATTGCAAGGACTCGAAAAATAGTGCAAGAGTGAAAGAGGCACTAAATAGGAGCCCAGGACAATTTGTTCGAAAACATGCAAGTAAATCACTGAAATCTAGTTTACAGCAATTAATACAAAATACAAGTTGTTCAATAGCTCAACATAAGGGATTACGAGCAACGAAAAGACTGTGCTGTGCGAATGCGAGTAATTTTAGTGAACCTTCGTTACACCTCTACACTCTCCAATTTTTATAATGTGGTTGGGGTTACCCCCTTTGTTGTTATTGGCCGACAATTTTTCAAGAAAATGGCATAATAGTGATTGGTAACTTGAAACGTTACATTCAGATGCTAAAAAACTTTTTACGGCTAGAACTGCGAAGAGGTGGATCAACATAAAATGTTTATTTTCAACAGAACGGTGCTACGGCACATACCGCCAACGCTCTAATGGATAATGTCATGGTCACCAAAGTCTCCTCACTTGTTTTAATGTAATTTCTCCTAATAGGGAACCTGAATAGCTGTGTGTACATTCACAAGCCGCGTAATTTAAACGAATTGAAAAACGCCATCCAATAGAAAATGCTGACGATTGATCAACAGCTGTTGGCATGAGTGATGGATGATTTAAAAACTATCCGTCTCGTCTTGGTTACACCGCATTTTATATTGCATTTCTTTTAATAAATTTTAAGCTTACAAGTTCTGTTTCTAGTAATATTTTGTCAAATTCTAATTTCAAAATTATATTAGATTATTTTGCTCTATTATATAAATAATGATATAGTCTTTATATAGTATTAAAACTCCTCGTTCTGTTATTTTAAATGTTTTTAATCTACAGCTTTCCTATTTTTGCAACGATGCAGGTTCCTATTTTCATCCGTTTTTGTTTTCCTTTGCCCTTTGCCGTTCTCACCTCTTTGTGGTTTAATTGTTTCAATCATTTTAGTTTATCCAATCCTAATCATGTTAGCAGCCCTTATTGTCATCTAAACATTTCACTATGCCTTTTTGTAACTTTTGTTAGTTTTTTGGTTTGTTGATATTGTTTTGTAAATTTTTAACTTTTCTTTTTTATTCCATCTCGACCATACTTTATCTATGCAAATTATTGATGGTCTACTTGATATATGACGACTCCTCATAAAAATAGGGTAGACGTAAACTATATTAACGTCTCCCCTCCATATATGTATCTAGTGAAACTCGGTAATTACAGTTTCTGCAGGACCATAGTATTTATTCCCTACAAAAACAAAACAACACAGCAAATCAATTATTTAAATCAGAAGGCCTAGTTATATCATATCCAAGATCTAAATGTATCCGCGCTTGTTTCAAGTGAGTTTGGTTGCATATCCTATTTTGTCCTCATTCTCACGCATCTATGTTCCGTCAGCTTTTTTCGCTCAAGTCTTACCGTCAGCACACGCATGGTATTTTCATAACATTACATACGAGTTTATTTCCATTAAAACAACCTTCAAATTCGGTCGCAAGCGCCTGTGTATGAAAATTCAATAATCTCCTCTTTAAAACAGCGCTTCAGTCGGCTTCCCGTAGCAATTTCGATAACCACGACTTCTTTGGTAGCTGCACATGCAGTCACGTGTTTTATAAACCCTACCAAAACTTTTCCTTATTTCTTGAATTTCTTATTACATGCGACCGTCCTGGGAAGTCATTTATAGAAGGATTACAGTTCACTCATTCAGTTCCCTGAGATAAAACAGTCGCATTGTCTCTTCCTTTTTAGGTTTTGTCATATCCCTTAGTTTTTTTTACGTTCTTGTTTCTGTTTGAGATACTTTTCGTTCTATAAAATATTTAGATACCTTAAATTTGTTTTTGTTGTCCATTATTAATTATTTTTATTGCTATTTAATTACTTCAGTTAGAAGAGAGCATTCTGCGGTTCTTATATTTTACGGTTCTTAATGTTGATATGCACGTGTAAGGTTTCTTTCATAAATTTATATTAAAGAAAATGTCTATACTAACAAAGTGCTTAAGATAAAGCTAAAAAGAAAAAACAATATCGAAAAAGTTGGAAAAGATTCTAAGATTAAATAGACAAGTTACCATTTCAAAAATAAATTTGTAAAAATCAAATACGGGGACGCGGTGGCTCAATTGGTTCAACCAGTTGGCTCTGTCCTCTAGCCGGCGCGCGCGGGTTCGAGTCTCGCTTAACCCATGGGTGTGTGTGAATATCCTTGCATTTAAATGCATGTTAGTGGACACAATAAGCCATTGAGGCTGCAGTGCCTGTAAGTGCGCAAAAAATCAAATACAAAACTTTGTTCTTTGCTAACTTACAGGTAGTAAACAATCACAAGAAAAAATGATATTGGTTCGAGGTCATGTATTTTACACACATTGAATTTTATCTATAAGACAGATTATCAACAAGAGTGAAATACCAATAACACGGTTACAACTATTTGTTCTACATGTAAAACATCTCTATCAACGGTATATTGTCGTGGTCAACAGGGTTATAATAAAGTTTTTAAAAATAAAAATAGGACGTATTTCGCGATGTTGTTAAGACCGGAAAAATGCTGCCACAATCATAACCCACGTGAAATAAATTTGTTACGAGTCATTTAATGAATATCAGTTCAGCTACTCTAAAAAATAAGAAGGAAAAAATCACCACTACAGAAATCCACTGTAACTTTAAGCAAATATATCATTGCGCGTGAAAAATGGTGCTAGAGTGTATTAGCATAATAGTAATGATATATGCACATTTCAGCACTACACTATTAGTTATTATTTTACATTTAGCAAAATTAGTACTCAATGCTGCAGAAAACTAATTAAAAAAAAGTCTCTATACAGATGTACTGTATTACATATTGTTTTTACTTTTGTAAGTTGTGACACAGGTAGTCCATAAAAGTGCGAAAAGTGTGTTGCTTAAAAATTATCTTCTAAAAATAGTCTTTTTAAATAAAATATTTTTATTAGGTTAACATATAATTTACAAAACTAAACATCTTGCTACTGCCTTTCTAAGAAAATAAATCTTTGTAACGCAACTTTTAACAGGACTAAATATATAATAATGTAATTTAAAAATATAAGAACTTTAACTTCATTATTTAAATACTTACGGATACTTAAAGTTGTTTTGAGTTTTTTTTATGGAAAAAATAACCATAAATTAACTACTTTAATTATACAACGAAAGAATATAAAATTTAATATTCACAAATAAATATATCTTATCTGTTCTAGGGGTACAAGACTGTGTTCGGAGGATGGTGTTTTTTAAGACTGTGGTTTGTTCCTCCTTCTAAACACTACTTCGACCTAGTAGTATTCTACATTTAATGCAATCATCAATATAAATTGGCATCGATTTTGCTTACTTGTTTGTTGACTTAGAGTTGATTAATTTAGTATTTTTCTTAAACTGGAGCGTTTATTTCTTACATGTAATTTATATACGAGGGTGTTTTAAAAACTCTCGTCTCCTAGGTGCTAGGACTGGTAGCACTGTCTAGAGGTACATGTAATACAATATCATATATGGAGTTTTTCTGCAATATCAAATAATGTAATATGGATACTTGGTTGAAGCTGACGATTGAGAACAATCCACCCATTAATATCCAGCGACGAATAAATTCTGTGCATGACAAAGCGTCAGTAATAGGTGATAGATAAGAGATTTGAAGGAAAAGTCCAACCACAACAAGTCTGTATAGATAGAGGTGATCATTTTATAACAGTAATGATACCCCTAGATAAGACGTTCCAAGATTATAGTAAATATATCGGATTACACAATTTTGAACTTTTATCCTGGTTCGTGAACGAAAGTACGTGATTCTAATGGAAAATTGCATTCTAAATCCAGATATGCCTTCAGTTTTTTTCTGTCACGTATAATGTTTGAGAAATCGGTAAGTTTATCCCTTATTAAATTTGGTAAATGGAGGAAAAAGTGAAGTAGTCATTTCAGTATACTTGTCTTACTGCATGGACTTCTTGGCTCTCTTCCGTTTGTATGATGTTGCTGGTGTTTCCCTCACTGCTAATCAACAATAATCTGCTAACATTGCTGGGTTCCATATTCCCTGCTAACCTTGTCTCCTTGTCCAGTGCATTACATTGCTGTAATTATAATCCCAGCAGCTCAGCTTTACTTTTGGATAGATTAAGGTCTCTAACCAGGTCGTTTAACTTCTCTTTTAAAAACAATATTACAACTTAAATAGTTTTCAATATTAACTTAAAATAATAAGTATGAACTGTCACAAGTTTTTAAAATTAATGACGAGGGTGAAATGTAGTTTCAGCAAAATCTTGTGATTTCACACCACACCACTTTTTGTTGGGTTACCAGAAATTTAACATCTACGTCAAAAATCCACGAAAAATCGTGATCAAATATTTAATGAATAGACCCAAAATTTGCAGCAGAGGCCGAGGTGATTATTTATCAGATATAATGGGAGATTATGTTTTTTAACACTTAATAAAAATTCAAAAATAAATTTATTGCAATTTCAATCAAGCATTTAATTTAGGCCACCTTTTACTTAAGTTTCGCATTTTCGGAAAAATTGCAAAACCGTGAAAGTTAAATGAAAAAAAATAAATAAATACATAACTAATTTGTTTTCACAACGAAAAAATTCAATGCAAACACATTGCGAGTTGTATATCATGAGGTTTAAAACTATATCAACAATGAAGATTTTTAATATTATCTATTGTTTATTTTTTAGAACTAGCGTTCGTTTTCGCAAACATCATATAAAATGATAACCATCCCATTATTGTAACGTGTGTAGGTTATGGTATTCATTCATTTAATGGCCGTAGTTTATAGTGTATTTCCAATTCTTTTATTTATCACTACTTCTGATCTTATTTTCATGACAGCACATTGTATATTTTTTATATTTTAAATTGTAGATTATTTGTTTCCTGATTTTTTCTCCCTTTTCTATATATAATGTTTTCACTTGCTGCTCCAGTTGGACATTTTTACATTTCGTAATATACGTTCGCGTTTCACAACGCAGTTTTTCTGCTTCTTCACATTTTGCTTGTTTTTAATTTTAAATATCTATTCGAAGTTCTTAATATTTTCTACCATCTCCTATCCCTTTACATTAAAACAGATATTGTTACGACCAAAAGTGGATTGTATCGTAATTTTAAATTTAAACAATGGAACTTCAATCAAAAAGCCAAACCGGAAAACTCACCTTTAGAAAACAGTGCTCTGCTGCAGAAATCGGTTCCCCATGCTGTTCTCCTAGGGGATCAAGGAAGGGGAAAATGTGTGGGTGGAAAGAAAAGACAAGTTACCCCAATCTTCACAGCGAAGCCGATCGGAAACATCTTTCCTGGCTTGTGTCTTCCAACTGGTGTGTCCGAATTTACTACTAGGGTTTCCTTGGTTCCTCGCCGGGTCAGATACAAGGAAACCGAATAATCTGGTCGGCAAAATGTCGAATTCCGCAACAAAATTAGCCTCAATAAAACGGCCACGTGGAAATGGAAACATCTGCCGCCAATCAAACACGCCAGCAAACTCTCGGTCAAAACGCTCTCGCCCACGAAAAATTTAAAGCCGGTCGCCCGCTTTCTAAGTCATCGCAACTCAAAATTCAAAACAAAGCGAACGAAAGAACGAAGAGCCAGGCAGAGTCAGGCGGGCCGAGCCGCTTCGCTTTCTCAAATCATAACTAAAACGCGTATACAGGAGGGTGCCAAAAGATGGCCGGTCCTAACTTAAAATCCAAATAAAGTAATTGGAGATTATCGCGAACAAATATACTCGTATCCTTTTACCTGTTACATGTTCTTCCCTTATAAAAGATGGTTCAAACATGACCGAAACTGATTTTTTTACAAAAAAAAAATAAATTTCCAAACACTTACTTGCACATGTCAATCTTCGACTTACTCCACTCTGGAGTCAATATATTTTTTCCAACATTCTGAAAGCATCCTGATGTCCTTTTTAAAAAAGACTTTTGATTGGCGGTGTATCCACTCCCGAACAGTTTGGATGACGGCGTCGTCATCTGCAAACTGCATTGTTCGCAAGTCTGACTTGAGCCTCCGAACTGGTGGAAATCACTTGGGGTGGATACGGCAGAAGGTTCCGTTTCAATTTTCGGAGGGTTTCCATTGTTGTTTTGCCCGTATGAAGGCGCACATTGTCTTGAAGGATGGCTATACGTTTTTCACCTGTCTTCCACTTAGTTCGGATCTTTTTCTTCAAGTCTGTTGACAGGAGGTCTGAGTAATAAGCTATAATTAGCTATTTTGGCTCCTTGCCAGTTCCAGAAGAACGTTGCCATCGATTTTCCTACCGAATGGCTCCTGAGCGGTCTCTTGGATTTGGGACAACTGATATGCTGCCACTCGTATGACGACTACTGATACTCGAGTAGTGCACTCACGTTTCATCGGTGGTCACTACAGACTTAAAAAATGCATCATATTCGTCTTCAAAGTGCTGTAGGAGACGACGAGCAGCTTTCATGCACACCATTTTATTCACATCTATTAAAGTGCGCAGTACCCACATAATGCTGCGCCTATTCTCACGAACAGGCGCGTCTGTACGATTAACGTTGGGCTCGATGACCGATGTTCTCGGCCGACGATCGTGCGGTTCATTCTCCACGCGCTCTCTTCCCTCTTTGAATTACTTACATCACTCAAACATACAAGAAGTTCGTAAGAGACACTGTTTCCCGTACAGTTGTTGGAATCTGTGGTAAATTTCAGCATTTTCTCCAACGAGGAATTTGATCACAACGCGTTGTTCCACGCTCCGCGATGTTTTCCGTTCACTCATCACTCTAGCAACTTTCAAACGGGACTGAACAAGTTCTAACCTAACCAGGAGGGAGGCTGAAGTTTATATCTCTACTCTCTCAAGATCTCTCGGAAATCAGTCTTGGTCATATTTAAACCACCTTGTACATAACATTCATCATCTCCACCTTTCAACTTTTATTATTTTTAATTTATTTTGATATATTTATTTTTTTTGTATTGGTACACTGTTTATTCCAAGCAGGAAAACTGGATAACGTTATACAAGAGATGAGTAGATTAAAACTAAACATTTTGGGTCTAAGCGAAACCTGATGGCCTAACTCATGGAAATGTAGTACCGAAAACGGTGTTATATATTATTCAGGGAACACTGAAACAGAGCATTATAATGGAATCGGTATCATGCTAGACAAAGCTGCAAGTAAAGCAGTAATTAACTTTATACCATATTCGGATAGAATTATGATGATTCAGCTACAAACAAACTTAGGTAAAATGAACTTAATTCAAATATATGCCCCCACTGCTGACAAGAAAAACGATGATAAAATAGAACCTTTTTACGAAGAAATTCAGAAAGTACTAAAATTAAGAAAAAAACGTGACATCACAATAATAATGGGGGATTATAATGCAAAGATTGGAGAAGGAAGCTATGGAGATTACGTAGGTAAATATGGATTAGGTGAGAGAAACGGACGAGGAGAGAGAATGCTGCAGTTTTGTATAGAAGAAGACCTTGTGGTCACAAATACTCTCTTTAAACTACCAAAGAGAAGATTATATACTTGGAGAGCACCAAGAGATCACACAGAACAAATACTTAGAAACCAAATAGATTACATTCTAGTTAACAAAAAGGCGAGAAATAGAGTAAAGGCTGTAAAAACATACCCAGATGCGGATGCAAATTCGGACCACAATCCTGTAGTCATGAATATATTAGATTAAAGAAAATACGACAACAACAAAACCAAAATAGTTACATAAATACACAAAGGTTACAACAACCAGATATACGAAATTCTGCAAGATGATAAACCAAAACTTCCATAAAATGCAAGAAGAAAATATTAGTAATTTAGATAAGGAAACAAAATGGTCTAAAATAAAAGAAGCAATAGTAACGACACAACAAGAAACCTTGGGAGAACACAAGAAACAGATGAAGCAGAAGTGGATGACACAGGAAATCTTAGCGCTAATGGACGAAAGGAGAAAATAAAAATAAAGATGAAATAAAGTATAGAGAAATACATAACATTGTTAGAAGCAAGATACGTACAGCAAAGGAATCCTGGATGGATGATAAGTGCAAAGAAATAGAAAAGTATGAACGTAAGTATGACAGCTTCAATGTTCACAAAAAAATAAAAGAAATCACTGGTATTGCACACAGACAACAATCGAGGATAATGAAGGATGACCAAGGTTCTTTAGTCATAGATACAGAATCAAAGTCAAACTTATGGCAAAAGTATATTAAACAAATCTTTAGAGATCAAAGAGCAGAAGAACGTAGCATTACAGCAGCAGAAAACGCACCAAAATAACATGTAGTGAGGTCAACCATGCCATAAAAACCGCAAAAGCTGGAAAAGCAGCAGGACTTGATCGTATACACTGCGAACTGTTAAAACTATTAGATGAACAGTCAGTTTCAATAATTGTTGAGTTGTTTAACGATATATACCAAACAGGGGTTATCCCACGCGAATGGCTACTTTCCACCTTTGTCCCCATCCCTAAGAAATCCCGAGCGTTTAGATGCGATGAGTATCGACTCATAAGCCTCATGAGTCAGGTACTAAAAATATACTTAAGAATCATCCACACCAGGTTACATAGCAAATGTGAAGGGGAAATTCGGTTTCCGCAACGGAACAGGGACCAGAGAAGCCATATTTGCTCTTAACATCTTAGCACAAAGATCTGTACATGTAAACCAGGATATTTACATGTGCTTCATAGACTACAGCAAAGCATTCGACAACGTGAAGCACGATAAACTAGTTGATATTTTGCAGAAACTCAACATAGACCATCATGACATACAAATAATTATCAATCTCTACTGGGGTCAAACTGCAAAAATAAAAGTGGATAACTCTCTCTCCGAGGAAATTAATATTCAAAAAGGTGTCAGACAAGGGTGTATCTTCTCACCCATGTTATTTAACATTTATTCGGAATATATATTCCGCGAAGCGTTAGAAGATGAAAGTTCAGGACTAATAATAAACGGGAAATGTATCAATAACATTCGGTACGCTGACGACACCGTTTTGATCGCAAGCAACCTAAAAGACCTTCAGACACTGGTAAATAGAGTATCTCAAACAAGTAAAGAATTTGGGCTTAGTATTAATATTAGTAAAACAAAAATGTTAGTAGTATCTAAAAGAAACACCGCAGACAGTCAGCTGGTCATAGACAATAGGATTATTGAACTAGTTCAAAACTACAAGTACCTTGGCACGATAGTAAACAAAAACATCACACATAGAGAAGAAATCTTAGCAAGAATAGAACAAGCAAGGGCACCCTTCATGAAAATGAGAAAACTACTGACTGCTCAGAACCTATCGTTAGCATTAAGGACAAGAATGGTCCGTTGTTATATATTCCCAGTGCTCTTGTATGGTCTAGAAGGTTGGACTTTAAATAAAGAAACTTCAAAGAGACTTGAATCCTTCGAGCTATGGATTTATAGACGACTATTGAAAATCTCTTGGACCGACCGAATTACGAATCAGCAGGTTCTGGGTAGGATGCGCAAAGAATTGGAGATCTTACCTACCATTAAGAAAAGAAAATTAGAATTCCTAGGCCACATTTCCCGCAATTCTAAATATGAGATATTGCAGCTCATTATGCAAAGCAAAATTGCTGGGCGAGGGAAAGTCGGACGTCCCAGAATCTCTTGGTTACGTAACCTATGAGAATGGTTCAATCTTACATCAGCCGAACTATTCCGAGCAGCTATATCAAAGGTCAAAATAGCCATGCTGATCAGCAACCTCCAAGGGAGAAGCTGAGATTAAGAAGAAGATTGGTACTTTACGATTTTGGATAATTGAAATTACATTAAATATCAATATATAATTGTAGTCGTATTAAATAATATATTCCCTTGTATTATTCCATTTTACACTGCCATTTAACTTTTTATCTGTCAGCATCTCTTACGATTTCTCACGGTAAATCTCGAAATTTAAATACTACAAGTTTATATTTTTCTTATAGGTATTTACATATCTAAAACAATTTTTTTTCTAAATTTTTAACTTATTGATCATTATTAGAAGAATCAGAATGACAGATTTGACTTTTTAAGTATTCTTTATTATTTTCATCTTAGTCATTCAAAAAACTTCAATTTTTGACTTCCTCTTTACGCTCTATGTATCTAAATAATTCTAGTTTTCTTCAATCGTTTCTCCCGTTTTCAAACTATTTATACCCTTTATCGTCAGAGTGGTTTAAGAGGTTAAGGCATAGACTGCAATGCGGACGGGCCCGGGTTCCGTTCCCGAAACTCTCTGATGCCTAGCGGGTGACCTACCCAATCACTAAAAATAATCGAGTACCTGCGTTCACTCGAACAAGGGGTAATAATGACCTTAACCTCTCAGTTCGCAAGGTTCTAACGCCTCGAACCTTACAATTATTATATCCTTTATAACAAATATTGTTTCCTCTTCTGAGAAATAAAAAATTATTATCTGTTACATATTTACATATTTTGTATGTTATTAAAATCAGTGTTTCTTAATAATTTTTAAAATACATCTTTTTTAAATTTAATTGGTTAACTTTAAACCACACATTATATAGGGCAATCCAAGTTACACTTTAAGATTCAAATGCAGCATTTGTATATCTGGTATCTAAACACATAGTAAAGTCCACTAATGTAAAGTTTTAGAAAACACTTAATGCTGATTTAAAAAAAAAACTCATTTTAAGCGATGTAACTTGCTGTTCTCTAAATGGCTTTGTAAATCGTCAAAACTAGCACATTTAAGGTAGAGATAAGGCATGTGCAATTGACGAGAAAAAAATCAATGACCCCGTAGATTTTTGAGGACGAAGCCAGCAACGCTGTTACTGTTAAAGTGGTACGCTATCAGGAGATGCTAAACAACTTTTTTTGCAACGAAACCAATGATTTCAACTTGAATAACATGCGGTTTCAACAAGATGGAGCCACATGTTACACAGCATGTGAAACGCTTACGTTACTTAAAGCAAAATTTCCTGGTCGCGTTATATCGCAGGAGGAGTAACATCCATGGGCCACCGCGATCTTGTGATCTAGTTATACTTTTTCCTCTTGACTATTTGCATGAAAGGGTTTATGTCAACAAACCTGCTACGATTCCAGAACTAAAAGATAAAATGAAACGCGTAACTGCTGAAATAAAGCCGCATGTTTTTGGAAAACTTCGATAAAAGAATCATCGCATATCAACGGAGTCATGGAAGGCATTTGGTCGTCATCGTGTGTCATACGTTACTGCTAAGTCTGTACTTTATGCTGACTGTAATAAAATTCGAATTGTTCAAATTTTTTGTATTTTATTTCAAAAGAATATCTTAAAGGCTAATTTGGATACCCTTTATTTATCTCAAAAAATGTATTATTATATTGTTTAAAAATCATTTCCGAGAACTTATTTACAAGGTTTTTATTGCGTTTCTATTGCCGGTTAGAATGATTTAAAAACCTATTTGGACAGAATCACATCGTATAATGTAATAACGCCATTTTAAAGCCAAAGCATTACAGCACATGTTACTCAATCAATTTAGTCCATCCTGGGAGTAAACTGCAGTTTGGTTCGTACTAGAAACAGCTCAACAAGTCAATTACAGACATGTAGTCGGCTATTTCCGGCTATAAAAGCAAGCTTTTAACCTTAATCTACCAAACGAGATTTGCAACATTAAAATTCGGGCAAGTGCGCCGCCTCTTTTCCAAAAATGTTAAACGTTAAATATGAAAGCATTTGTAATTACATGAAATACACACGTGAAACGAAAAACACCGGCCCAACCAATTCATTGCCATGGCAATTAATTGATGCTGGTAGTTATAAACAAAAAGTGCAGCAAATTAGAACCTTTTCGGATTTGCTCGATGATCGCCCGTTGCGAGTGGGGCTTGGCGACCTTGTCCATTGATCTGCCAAATCTGGCGGCTTGTTTTTAAATGGCCCGCATAAAGGGGACCTTGCGTCATTGATGCACAAAGCGTTTTGTCAAACGTAATGCCTACAGCTGCGCGTGATCGTGCTCGCTCTCTTCCACGGCAGTTTTACACAGCGTGTTTTTATTCGATCGCAAAAACGTATGGAAATTTACTTCCGCCTTGTAATTTTCCTAATAGGATTTTGGACCGTTTCATCATAAAATGACTGGAATTTATTTATTCTTACATATTTGCTTGTTTCTTTAATATACTATAAAGGGCTTGTCATTTCTTGTAAGAAATTTAATATTCTATACTTCAATTAGATTTTATGTTGGTAAAAGTTTCTCAGTATGACCATTCGTAACTACATAAACACATAAATCTTAATTTACTCATACACATAGGTTTTTTGAGGAATGTTATGCAATTATTCGAATTCAGAATATTTGCAAAAATGTTAACTCAATTTTATTTTAATCCCTCCTCTATCGCTTGTGTAATAATAAATTAGATACACATATATATTGCTATCTCAATCTAGGGAATTTATTGTAATTGTTCATACAAACAGTTAGCTTGTAGACATAGTAAGTAGTTCTTGCTTTTAACCAATTTGATCAATTCGAAATTTTATGTACAACATCGCAGAAGACTATTTTCAATAAATAGAACACTCAACAATATCTCAGTTCCCACAAAGATAGTGTAGAGCTGTAAGGTAAATCGGGGAATGAGTAGACACTAAAAATAATTAAAATACAAGAAAAATTAAATTTCCTTACATGAATCTTAGAAAAATCAAATTAAATAGTATTTGAAAATTATATTATCTAATGTAGTCTCAATCTGCAGCCACATCATTCTTGAACCGGAACGTAAACTTGATACAGGTCATTATTTCCATGATGAAGGCCCTTAAGCTATCCTTGGTTTTATGAGGCCTCTCGCTGACCTTCGCCTTAACCACGCTCTACAAGCTGCAGTCACGATATCTGCAGACGGGGCTGGAGGGTGGCTATAAGTCGTATAACCATACCTGGATCTTCCTTGCCTTATCTGCTAGAGCAGAATCATGTTGGAACATGTACTCCCGCCCAACGGCCACCTCCTCTAGCCCGAGCTTAACAACTTTCTCCAGCACATGGTATAGCTGTCAATGGATCACCTTCAAGCTTTTACTGAAAAAATAGTAGGCTATGACATCCTATTTGCCGTTCACAAGCGCCAACACCATCAAAAAAGCGGAAAACTTCGTGTGTATGACGACAAGCACATATAACGACCATTCTGGTGTATCCATTCCGAATAAAGTTCTTTTTCTTCGAAAAAATCTCAGGAAGCCAGAGCTGTCGTGCTTGATGTCGTTCAATAATGCCTTTAAGTTCTTGGCCACCTTATTTTCCTCATTCAACAAATGGCGGTTCCTCAGGAGGAAATACTTATAATGCAGGTCCTGGTGCATTGCTAGACTTATTGTCGACCTCGCCACGCCCATATCTTTTACCAGGTCAGTCATATTCTGCCCAGGATCCTAATCGACTTTCTCTTTCAATTCGCAGACGAATTTATCATTTCTCTTGCATTCAGATGGATTCTTGTGAGTTGACCTATCAACAGTTACCTCCTCCTAGTGGTCAAATTACCTATATTTCTTTGCTACTTAGGTCTTTTTCTATCCACACAATAATTTCTATCAGAAATTTTCTAGTGCAAAACGATTTGCTGTATAGCAGCTTTGCAGTCGTATTAATAATTCATTTTGTCTAACTATGCGAAGCTAATTTGTTGCGTTGCCTAATAGAGGATTTCGCATGGGCATAAGACGGCATTTCGGCTTTCCCATCAAATAAATGATAAAAAATCCATTCAAAATTAAGATAGTTTTAACTTATGATTAATTATGAGTTTTTTCTTTACACCTTGTATTTAAAAAATATAATACGTTACTATTTAAATTACTTAGCTCTTTTCTAACTAAACTATAAGTCCCAATCATCGGAAGTATACTAATTTGATTATCCTAATAATATCTTTTAGTTTTATTTTATTAGCTCATAGTTTCCGTATTCTTAATTGCTTCTTTTCTTTTTAAAAATGTGCTCTTAAAGAATTCTTAGAAAAATTAAATTACTATTATTATAATTAATTATTAATAAACGAACAAAATTTAAATACTGTTTATACAGGGTGGGGCCAGTCAAACCACACTATTTGTAGGTAGTAAAAAACAAACGAAAAATTTATTTCATTTTCATTTATTGCAACAAATGTTAAGATCACAAATCTAAACTAGTAATAAAAGCAAAAACAGTTCCACTTTTTGAATATCATTCTAGGAAGATGGTGACCATCATTTTGTACACGTTGTCCGAGTCTCATATGGAAATTCTCAGTGACACCGGTGTTATTGCACGAAGTTCTTCTTCAATCCGCCCTTGTAAGTCTAGTATAGTTGCTGGGCGAATCTCAAAAACCTTCCACTTGAAATATTCCCAAAAATAATCAGAGGAACTCAGGTCTGGTGACTTGGAGGCCACTGAACATCCCATTTCCTACTAATGAGGTAGTTTTCAGAAAGTTCATTGACACCCTAGCTGTTTAACTAGTTGCTACATCTTATTTAAAATGAGTGATCTCGTTCACAGGAAATCGTTGAAGTTCTGAAATAAGGAAGGTTTCCAGCATTTTAACATAGCGCGCTCATAATACAATAACTACATAGCTATCATCATTCCGAAAGAAAATACGGGCCAATTATTCCATTCAAAGATACTGCACACCAAACTGTAACTTTGACCGAACGGAGAGGCCATTCTTGAAGTTGTGGAGGGTTGGCAACAGTCCAATTATCAATGAGCTGTGGGTCATTTTCAAGAAGCTGTAACGTGTGCTTACAAAAACCAACTCAGGTAGGGTAATTTCCAGAGTTTAGTGCATGGACTGTTTGCATTTTATACTGGTGTAGGTGTAAGTTATAATGCAAAATTCTCCTTACTGTTCGAGTAGAAAGTCCGAGAGTAACACTGTGACGTCTGACAGACCTTCGATGACTTCTTGTAATCGCTACTTGTACAGCATCTATATTCGCGAGGATCTTAACAGTTCTTGTAGTACCACCCTGTGCAAGTTGTTAGCCCAAACAGAAACACATTGTGCTCGTATGTTACTTCGACCATTTTCTAACAGTGAAACCTCGTTCACCGGTCCAACGCTGCATGGTTACTATAAGTCCAACTGTGTGGAATTTAAAGATCACTGCCTACTTCCCCTCCCAAATATACACGCACCCATGCACGCAAGCACGCACGAACGCACGCGCACTCACATACACACAAACCTATACAGGGTGTCCCACTACAGAATATATAAATGCTGAAATTATTTCCGCAATCATTCCTTGCCCAGCCAACGAAACCTACAAAAGCCTATAAAGGAAGAAAAATAAATTTATATCTCAAATGAACTGAAAATACTAACGTAAACAATAGATTCAGTGTCTTGACCGAACCAAACGAGGAGATCACACAAGAAATTCAAACACAAAATACAGTACCAAAGTCTCTACCAAATCATATCTATGGGGTAACAAATTATAATGAAATGGTCAAAAAACTAACCGAAATACTAGAGATATAACAAGATAAAACCGGATGTTTAGCATATAACACCATAAAAATTAATTGTCACACTTCTGAAAATCACAGAAAACTAACAAGTATGGTCACTCCAGAGCATATTGTAACAGGCCATATGTTTGTGTAAAATGTGACAGAGCTCACAACACCACGATTTGTAAGAAGGCTAGAACCACCCCGGCCAGATGCACTCTATGTAATAGAGCACACCCCGCCAATTATAAGGACTGCGAATTCTACCACCGTCTCGTTAAGTCCCACAGCGCAAATAACAAGCTAAGTCTTCAACCATAACCAATCAACACAGATGATCCCATAAGAGGTGTGATAAAGCCTTTACATCCACACCAACAATGTTAACAACCAAATATCAGAAGCAACAAAAATAAACATAACTCAAGTAAAGATAACCATATCTTAAACAAATTTCTGGAAGAAATCAAATTAATACAATAAAACAACATAGTGTTAAACTTGCTATTAACCCTAATTAACAAAATTCACTAAATTTATTAAAATATCTGAGTGAAATGCCAATGGCCTTCTACAGAAACGAAGTAGAGGTATTTCTTGTCATAATTCAATAGACATCATGCTAATAAGTAAAACACACTTTACAGATGATACGTCAATACATTACATACTATACAAACCATCCAGATAGAACCGCCTACGCTGATGCGGCTATAATAATAAAAAATACAATTTGTCATATAGAATTTCATAATTATGAAGAAGATTACTTGCAAGCCACAGTTATACAAGTCAAAATGGTGCCATACAACATAACAATTGCGTCAGTATTCTGCCCTCCACGGTACAACATAAAGAAACATAACTTTGAAGACTTCTTTCAGACAGTTGGACCAAAATTCATCGCGTGGGTGACTATAACAGTAAGCACATCATCTACGGTTCAGATCTTATCACAACGAAAAGCAGAGATATGGCAACTGTAATACAAGCAAACTTTCCTTCCTGTTAACTAGTACCCCTCTGATCAAAATAAAATTCTCAACCTCCTAGATTTTTTCATTACTCATGGCATCTTCTCGCTATGCATGACAGCAGAACCCAGTTATGACCTATCTTCTGATCACTCCCCAATTATAGCCTTATCATAGAAAAAAAAACTGCCGTTCCGTTTACACAACAAGCTTAATTACAAGAAAATATTAACTAAAATGTAAAACTCCAAAACTCAAATAAAGTGGACAAAGCGCTAACAAACCTAACCAACATCCTCACACAATATCAAAATTTTAATAATATTCCAATTGAAAACAAAAGAATGATAGCAATCAAAAGAAAAGCAAGAGCTATTTGGCAACAAACGTACATCCCATAAGACAAAACAGCTCTAAATAAGACAACAAACCAGATAAAATCAAAGAACATGGCAGAACATTCCATGACTATATTACTAGTCTAAACAGATTTGATAATTCAATTTGGAAGCCAGTCAAACACCGAAGAAAACCCAACCAACAAGTACCTCCCATACGCGATGATAAGGCACTCATTATACATTAGGCTAGAAGCGATGAAAAGAAGACAGTGATATATGCAGAACATTTCGCCAAAGTATTTACTCTTACTAATGATGAAACTGATGATGAAATAGAAGAACGGCTTTCAAACACTCATCTAATCATATCATAAATCAAAGCATTCACTCCAAAGAAAGTACAACCAGAAATTAATCATCTAACGTTAGAGAAGCTGCAAGAGTAGACGAAATTATACCGAAAATAATGATGAAGTTATCGCGAAAAAGGTGTAATGATAATTACCTATATATTTAACGCAATACTTAGGGAAAATCATTGGCCGAAACAACTATAAATGGCAGAAATCATACTAATACTCGTAGAGTCGTACCAACCAATAAGTTTACTTCCCACATAGCTAAGCTCCTCGAAACACTCCTGCTTCAAAGAATAAAAGCCGACCCCAACAGTGAAAAATGGATACCGCACCACCAAATCGGATTTCGTAAACATCACTCATCCGTTCAGCAAATCCATATAGTAAATAACTTTATAAATGAGGCACTCAAAAGCAAATATTACTGTACATCTGTATTCCCTGATGTTAGCCAAGCCTTCAACAAAATTAAACAGGTTCTCCCCATCACCTACTTCAAATTATTCAAATCTAAATGACATTTCACAGGGCAGTGTGATTAGACCCCTGTTATATTTATTATACCACTTGACAGGAAAACCACCACTGCAATCTTCGCTGATAACACTGTCATCCTAGCAACGCATGAAGATCCAACAACAACCACGAGAACATTACAAAACCACCTAAATAAAATACAAATATGACTCAATAAATGACAAATCAAGGTTAACAAGACTAAATAAATCCAAGTTTCCTTCACACTCAGAAGGTAACGGTGTTAAGTACACTTAAATAATGTAAATCTATCTCAGTTTCCTTGGTATACACCTGGATAGCAGGCTCTCCTGGAAAGATCATATAGTCAAAAACAGAAAACAAATAGATATAATAACAGAAGATATGTACTCGCTAATTGGAATAAGATCCAGCCTGCCCTTGGAAAACATAGTTCCTCTCTACAAGACAATAATCAAGCCGATATGAGTCTATGAAATAGAGCTTTGGAGATGTACATGCAAATCAAACATCTCAGTAATCCAGAAAAGTAAGTCAAAACTACTCCGAATAATAACGAGTGCACCTTGGTGTGTAAACAATCACACGCTACATATAGACCTAAATTTACAATATGTTAAAAACATCATAAAGTAAAAAAGTGTACAACACCACGACAAGCAAGAATATCACCCAAATACCACACTACTGCGACTGATTGAACCACAGCCCAATAGAAAACTTAAAAACTCTGGCCAGCCAACCTCATCACATTATTAAAAAGCTCCACAGCTCTAGCATAATGACTTAAAAGATTATAAAAAATTTTGATTGTTAATAAATGGGAAAACATTTTTTATTATAAATCTATTTCTGTACTTATTTGGCATACCGTTTCTCTATCATTCCTTAATTTATCAACAGTTCTTTTTATTCTATACTTTCCATATCTTTGGTTTTAATACGACTACAAATTTTATTTTCATCAGTATCACATCATTTACATGTGTTGTAATTTATACACATAATGCCGGATAAGTCTCGAAACTAGGGTTATACAAAATTAATAGTTAGTCTCTGACAGCAAAAATATTTATTTTATTCAATACAACTTTGGTATCGATATTCCTTAGGATACGTTTATAAGTAATCTTAGAAGAACAGAGCATCAATATAAGTGAACACGAAGGATGATCCAATACAGATGCTTATCGACACAAGCCAGTTTTTGATCTTCCATTAACTAATAAGGCACAATTGTTGCATAAAATATTGTAAAAGTAAATTTCGATACAGAAAATTCTCTTGCCAACAACAATAGACCCACTAACTACACGCGGATCGTCTCTTGTTTCAGTCTAAGAAAAATGATTAAATGATTAAAAACATTAACGTGCAAGTAGTATCTTTATTATTGAACTTTAAAAAACTGTTCCTATTACATTAATCTGCGGCCAGGCTGCGGTGAGAACGGACCCGGGTTCCATTCCCGGAGCTCTCTGATACCTGGCGGGTGGCCTACTCAGTCAGTGAAAATAATTGAATACCTGCGTTCACTTCGAACAAGAAGTAACAATGGAGGCACGGTGCTTCCCAAATGACCCCGCATCAGAGATGGTGCGCGACGAGTGGACAGACATATAAAATCCTTAACCACTCTATTCGCAGTCCGTGTTCCCACACGGTGCGTTAGACCCTTACAATCGCATTAATCAGACGACAGATATAAAAAAAAATATGCACCACAAACGGGGTGTTACAAATCTTACTAATTGGAACGCACGTGCGCGACGACTGTAATTGGCTTACACTACGCTTGCAATCCAATAATACAATCACTTATACGAAGTTGACGTAAATAACGTAAGTACACGAGTGAGACAAGAAAATGGATATCACAGCCGCCAAAGTAGCCCAAGCAGTTGCATTATTGAGAGAGGCTCTCAGTCAGAGGGCCGTGGCAAATCGACTAAATCTGACTAAATCAGCTGTGTCGGTACCGGAAAACGGAGAGATACGATCGATGTCTCAATATCCCTCAGAAATCAACAAATGACTGTCGCTGACCTTAAGTAAGAGCTGAGTGTAGTCAAAAGTGAGGTCGCCAGCGCTTGGACAGTGAAAAGAAGACTGAATGTAGCTAACCTGACCACAAAAAGTCAGCTACGGGTTCCAAGCTGACTACAGTCCATTATATTAGTATATTAGAGTCAAACATTTATTGGACCTTTTCTATAAGATCGTAGTTTTCGAGTGTTCTATTGATTAGCCATCTTTTACTGCCATTATATACTTTAAACACACTTATACGTAATAAATACTGGCCGCAATATTGTGCACGTTTTGAATACGGCTGCCCTCAGTTTATAATAAAATTTAATAATGGAATTTTGCTCTGTATGGTTATGTACCCAGTGATGTTGCTTAGGCCATTATAACTAACTCTATAACATTTTTGAGCTATTCAATTCAAACAGTTCAAATTTACATTGAAAATATAATACCTGACTCACAAGATTGATATTTTATTTTTTAAGAATGTTCCACACATTTCGAATATTACAATCGATATTTAAATTATTCGACTTATTGCCATTACATGTATTCGAATTGTTAATCATAATTTATTTAAATATCTAAATACAAATCCTAGTCCTACTTATAACACGAGTGTTGTTAGTTTTGTGGGCAATATGAATTGTAGCTGCAGAAAATGTATTGGTTTCAGATTCCGGTATCGGATCCATTTACAATAGACGAAATCAGCATCAGAATTATTCCTTTTTCCTATTGCTTTGTTTTGTGAATTTTGTACTTTTCTCTATTCTGTTGGCTGTCATAATTTGTCATTTGGCCTTCTATTGCTTCTATCGCTTACCTGACCTCCTTGACTTCTGTATAACAAAAAACATACCCCAAAATTACCTAAGCATACAATCATGTTTTGATCTATCGTCCGACCATTCTCCTGTAATTATTACACTTAACGCTAATACGGTGTATAAAAACAAATCAGTCATGCTCCATGTCCAACTACATATTAAATAATACGCACTTTGAATTCTCACTCAAAAACAAGGAAGATCTAGATTTAGCCGTTGATTTGCTAACCCAGACTATGCAGGAGGCTGCTTGGTCAGCAACCCCAGAATTAGATAACAAACCGTAGCAGAGACAATGTTCTGATACTGTCAAAGAAAAAATCTTAAAAACACGGAAACTAAGAAAACGATGGCAACAAACGAAATCTCCTCAAGATAAAACAAAATACAATAAAGCAACAAAAGAATTAAAAAGATTTTTAGAAGAAGAACGAAACGCGTTTATTCAAAACTATCTACAGGAACTCTCCCCAACTAAAGATACTAAGTACTCTCTATGGAAAGCGACGAGAAACATCAAGCGCCCCAAACAGCATAATTCTCCAATTAAACTAGAAAATGGCAAATGGGCTAGATCTAATCTGGAAAAAGCAGAAACATTTGCAAAACATCTTGAAAACACGTTTAGCCCTTTTCCGAGAATAATTTCTGAAAATGAAGAAGAACACATTCTTACATTCCTAGATTCGCCGCTATGGAAACTCTAAATGGAATTCCCACTAAAAAGATTCAAGATCCACAAAGTCCAGCAAATAATTGACAAGGATCTTAACAGCAAAAAAGCCCCGGGATGGGATCAAATCACAGGTAAATTACTCAAAGAAATTCCAGAAAATACAATTCAAAATATTACCGCAATCTAGAACGCAGTATTAAGATTAAATTATTTTCCAGCCTCCTGGAAAGTGGCACAAATTACACTAATAGCAAAACCCGGCAAATATCCTGAAAACGTAGGGTCATACAGGCCAATCAGCCTTCTACCAGTACTGTCTAAAGTACTTGAAAAGCTTTTGCTTAAAAGACTTAAACCGATACTTGAACAAAAGCACCTAATCCCTGAGCATCAGTTCGGCTTCAGAGAACGGCACGGAACAATCGAACAAGTACATCGTATAGTACGACATATAAACTCTGATATCGAAGAAGGGAGATATTGCTCAGCTGTGTTTTTAGACGTATCCCAAGCCTTCGATAAGGTTTGGCACGCGGGATTACTATTCAAAATCAAAAAACTACTACCTTATAATTTATATCTTTTATTAAAATCATATTTAAAAGAAAGGCAGTACTATGTCAGAGATGATGATGAACAAACGAGCTTAAAACCAATTCAATCAGGAGTCCCCCAAGGAAGCATCCTAGGGCCAATCTTGTATCTAATATTTACTGCCGACCTTCCAGTACTTCGTGGTACAACAGTAGCAACCTTCGCTGATGACACTACGGTGATAGCATCACACAGAGATCTCGTAACTGCAACTAACTTGTTCAAGAAAATATAAAAAATATTGAGAAATGGCTGACAACTTGGAGAATTAGGGTAAATGAACAAAAATCTGTACACGTTATTTTCACTACAAAAAGATCTACTTGCCCAACAATCTATTTTAACCAGCAACCTATACCTCAAGATACAAAAGCTAAATATTTAGGTATCACCCTAGACAGAAGGTTAATATGGAGACCCCACATAGAAACAAAAAAAAAGCAACTGAACATCAAACTTAGACAACTGTACTGGATGATAGGTAGAAAGTCGCAACTTACCCTCGAAAATTAGGTCCTAGTGTATAAGGCAATATTAAAACCAATATGGAGCTATGGGGATCTGCTGCAAATTCTAATATAGAAATATTAGAAAGGTTCCAGTCTAAGGTCTTAAGCCTAGTTGCCAACGCCCCTTGGTTTGTGACCAATGCGACACTAAGACGAGACCTACAAATTCCTACGGTTAAAGAAGTTGCCAAACAACTTAGTGTGACTTACAGTGAAAAGTTATCAGTGCATCCAAACCAACTAGCACGTAACCTTCTTGATGAAGCAAATGATACACGTAGACTCAAACGCTTCAAACCTTCGGATATTCCAATAGCAGCAATCAAAATAGACTTCGTTAGTGGAAATTAAAATAAGACTTTTTAAGATGTAACTTGTAGAGGCACGTACCATTGGATGCCCTGCCTACCCGATATGTTTATTGTTTCTATTGTTATATATAGTGTTACCGCATTTACTTATTGTCCTTTAGACAGATTGTAAATTACCTCGGAGTTAATAATAAAAAAAATCTCCTGGAATTCTGTTTTTGATCAACCCTAGTAAAAAAAAAAACCAAACATCTTTAATTGGTCAACTCATTCATGATGATGCTCTTATAATGTTATTGCTATAATACTAATAAAAACTGTTATCTCTGCGATCGTGTGTTTCATGACTAAAATCACGTGTTTGCATCGCTTACGGGATTCTGTGTACCATCTTTCTCTATGTCACTGTATCTGTTACTGTTAGTATATTTTCCTGTAGTGGGTTTCTGTGAAACATTTAACTTCTATCTCTTGTGTTTAGTTTTTAAAGTGTAGACATTTTGTTCTCCGATCTGTCCACGGACTCTTTAAAAGTCCCATGCAGTATCACATTTCGAAGGAGTCAAATTTGTTCCTATCTTGTACCTAAACGTTAAAGCTTCTTTAGCATTACACTTAAGACCTGATTAAGGTTTTTGGGGACCTAAGCTGACAATTTTTCACTCGTCTTTACTATTATTTTTATATATACGTCACGTTATTAAAAAATTACAGAGAACCTGATTGTTTAAATAAAACGTTTACTTATTTAATTTTTGTAACCAACAATGTTTGCACACATCAATGAGGAAAAATGGAAACATATTTTCATTTCATTTAAAATATTTTATTTAGAAAAAAAACGGTGTTTCCTGGGTTTCAAATTAGCAAACCTCTGGACTATGTCATCAAAAGAGAGACTATAGAAATTCACTTTTAATAAATAAAAATGCAAAACCCATCGTTTTATTTTGTTTTAAAATTAATCTCCAAAAGTTTTTCACTTCCTTAAGAGCTGATAAAGATCGTCCTCTAGTGCATACTTCAAAAACCTTTTAATGGAACGGCAGTATTAGGAAAAGTAGACTATACGTCTCTTTGACCTCAATAACAATAAAAATCTTTGTAGTTCTAATTGCGTTTTTGGTTTGGCCTTCTTATCTTTTATAATATAATATGCTGCTCAATGCACAAAATGATTAAGAATTGTTTTATCTAAATCAGAAGCATACTTTTCCAATAGATGATTTGAATTCTGCTGTATTCTCCCATTTTCCATTTTAATGATTTGCCAAGGAAATTCGCAATCCATTTGTGTTTCTGCAAGGATTGTTTTTTCGTACTCAGTTGAGCTTCAGAAAATCATTTGCAGCATAATATGTTTCTATCACAAAAGGCAGAAAACTCTTTTGCTTCACCAAAACCTTTTGACTTCCTCTTTTTTGCAATGTCTGTTTTGTGGACGTCAGTTTTAAACATAAATTTTGCTTTGTTTCGAAGAGTGATTATAAAAACTTATCGTATAGAGTAATGACTTTTGTTGGGTACTTTCTGGTTGAAACCCTTCACCTACTTCTCGAGACTTTACAAGAACATTGTTTCAGAAGCATGCCATTAATGCCATTTCAAGATTCAAGTTTTTCCAACATGACATTTGCTTCATACTGTGCGTTCATCACTATCATGAGTAATGTGAGCCAGAGCATCAAGAACTTCCTGGCACGATTTATATAATGCTTGGCTGGCATCGGTACAGAAACTCTATCGAGTTGTCGATAAAGCTATTCTAGCTAAGCAATCTTTTTTAATATGAAACTGCAACATATTCCAACTTTTTGTCTGAAGGACTAAAAAGTTAATTTATTATTCTAAAAAAAATTCAACAGAGCATTTGTTGCTCTTCGCAACTTCAAAGCCAACTACTCCTTTATTCTAGGATGAAGACCTTTGAAGCACGCAGACATGTTAGTGGTATTGTTGTAGCTTTGTCTTCTACAATTATTAAGATCTACAAAATATAGGGTAGACATTCCAGCATTCGCTATCTCTTATCCTTTATAGTCACGGTTGGAAAGAAATGTCAAAAATCGTACAACGGTATTTTTCGTAGCTGTAGGTAGCACACAGCGTACCACAAAAGCTAGTTGGTCTATGTACGTGACATCTGGCATTGAGTACACAATTATGGAATAATTTTTGGCATTTCTAATTTTACATGTTCGGCCATAAAGAAATCAAATTTTGAAATCGATACTACACAGCCAAAAGGTTGCAATTTCTTGCAGAGTTTAATATTTCTTTATTGCCATGAATTGATAGTTGACAAGCTGCTGCTATTTTATAATCCACTCTTTGTGAAACCCAACATTTGAAATGCACTCTTTGTTTATTTTGTTTATTATATGGTTATTTGTCCAATCATCAAACCTCTTAGATGCTAGGAACGTCAATTCTTCATAAAGTTTTCATGGCGCACATAATACTCGTCCGGTTGATTTTGAATTAACCAATAAATTTTGCTGAATGCGTTCTCCATTCATAAACTTTTTGTAAAATAACTGATTAGTACGAAATCTTTTTGGGTGGCATACTGTCTTTTAAATTTTTTTAAGTAGAAGGTACCGCTTTGTTGAATGCTAGCGTATAATTAAATCTATCTCTTTGAGAGTATTTTCAGAGCTCTATAAGCTCTTGTAGCTGTACATTTTATGCACTACAATTTGGGCTTGAAGTCACTGAAGTCTATGACGACGATTATGTGAAAAAAAGTGTCTAGTTTTGAATTTTCTTTATCATAGCATTTTTATAATATGTTTTGTATAATATATACTTCTATACTACTTACTTAGGCATTTCTACCTTTAAGTGTAAGGCTTGTGGAGTTAAGTCCTGTATTGCTGTCTCCACCATTTTTTATCTTGCATTAGATTTCGTATTCCTAACTATTTTATTTCGTCTATTCTGTCAATCCATCTTGTTCTTGCTCATCTTTCTTATTTTTTCCCGGCACTCGCGTTTCAAACACTCTTTTAGTAAGTTTTTCGTACGGCGTTCTACAAAGCCATCTGAGTTGTCCTTCTATAATCTTTTTCGGTTCTATTTGTAGGTTTTGTCTAAACGTTTCATTTCTTATTTTGTTTCTCCTATTGTTTTCTGTTTTTCTCAGGAATCGCATTTCTATTGCGTTAATTTTTTATTTTTCTTTCTCTTAATTTTCACGTCTCACTACTGTTTATGGTTGTTGGTCTAACCACTTTTTTACAACTTCGGTTTTTATCTTTTTCCTAAGAATGTTGCCTTCATTATTTCCCACTTTCCCAATCTGTCATTTATTTACTCGTCCAACTTTTTCGTATAGTCTTATTTCGTGGGTTTTCTGTGTATTAGAAATTAACATCGCTTTTGTTTTTTCAGTACTAATCTTCTTGTTTATCTTCTTTAGTTCTTTGTCTATAAAGATCTACAAAGAACAGTAGAAAAATGCAAAACAAGAACCGCCATCTAATAATAATGGGAGACTGGAATGCCCACATCGGAAACAACAAAGAAATGGGACACGGAACAATGGGGGAACACGGAGTAGAGGGAGAAATAAACAACAATGGAGAGCGTATGATCGATTTCTACATCACTAATGAACTACTCATCGGAAACACTCTGTTTAAACATAAAACGATACACAAAATAACCTACGAAGCTGAACAACTTAGACACAAAACCGTAGTGGACTATATAACCATAACCAAAAGCATGAGATATGCATTACATGATGTCAAGGTGATAAGAGGAGCAGAGTTAAGCACAAACCATAGACTAGTGATAGCAGATACAATATTTAGAAAACCAAAAATAGAAGTACCGAAGAAGTACGAAAAAATCAAATTAGAAAATCTAGAAAAGCCACTAACAAGAGAACAATATAGAAGAATAATTACAGATAGATTAAATAACCTCGAAACACAATAAGGGCAGCTAGAGATCCCCTGGAAGCTAGAAGAGAAATGGCAGAAATTCAAAGAAACCACACTTAAAACAGCCAGAGAAATATGTGGAACAAAAATGGTAAATCAAAGCAGTCTAAAGAAAAGAACAAGATGGTGGACCGAAGAAATAAAAGCGAAGATTAAGTTGAAGAAAGAAGCATGGTGCAGATATAAAAGAACAAATACAGAAGAAGACAGAAACCATTATATACAAAAAAGAAATCAAGCAAAAGAGGCGGTAAAACAAGCAAAGCAGGCCTCCTGGGAACAGTTCGGCACAAATATAGAACAGAACTATGTAGAAAACCAAAAACAGTTCTGGAACATAATTAAAAGACTAAAAGGCAATCAAGAAAAACAGATAAGAAATATAAAGAACAAAGAAGGAAAACTTGAAACAGCGACCGAAGGAGTTTTAAGAGCATGGAGGGACCACTACCACAATAAATTTAAGAACCAAGAAGATATTCAAGAAGAACCAGAAATGGAAAGAGTAGATCAGGAGAATGAAAACGATGATATTACAGAAGAAGATATAAAACAAGCACTAAAAACAACACGAAATGGAAAGCACCTGGGAAGACGAGAATACATCAGAAATGCTCAAGATAGGAGAAACAATCATAAAATGGCTCCAGATAATATTTCAACAAGCGTGGAGAACAGAAAAGATACCGGAGGACTGGGAGAAAAATATCATAGTGCTCATATATAAGAAAGGAGAAACAGTTAATTGCAACAACTATAGAGCAATATGTTTATCATCAGTGCCCGGTAAAGTGTACTCGAAAGTCATAGAAAAACGATTAAGAAATGAGATTGAGGACAAAATGGAGCAGGAACAAGCAGCGTTCAGGCCCGGCAGACAAACCCAGGACCATTATTCACAATACGAAACATAATAGAAAAACAATAGACAAAAACAGAGACACTTTCTTGGCCTTTATAGACCTTAGGGCTGCTTTTGATCTGGTACCAAGAAGGCACATATGGAATTCACTGGAAGAATTAGAGACAAGCCAAAAGTTAATACGAATAAAAAAAAGCATCAACAAAAAAGTAGTAGGCAAAGTAAGACTAAATGGACACAAGTCTGAGGAATTCTACATGAATAGAGGGGTAAAGCAGGGAGACAGTCTCAGTCCACTGCTATTCATCATATACATGAATAAAATAATAACAAAATGCGAAAATGAAACCAGAAGAACAAGAATAGGATATCATAATGTAACACCAGTAATGACCCAAGATTTAATTTATGCAGATGACATACTCCTAATAGCCGGAAATGCACAAACACCACAAAATAACATAAACATTTGGAAAAGAAACCTGGAGGAAAAAGGAATGGAGGTAAACACTAATAAGAGTAAAGTTATGCACATTACAAGAGAAGATAATATAGAACAAACTGCCATTCTGATAGAAGATAAACAACTGGAGTATGCGGATAAAATGGAATACCTCGGAACAATCATCAGTAAAGATGGAAAAATAGAAGAGGAAATTAGACACAGAATAAGTAAAGCAAACAAAATATACTACCAAATAAATAACACTTTAATAGGCAAGAAAGAGCTTAAAGTTAGAACAAAAATGCATTTATATAAAACCATCTATACACCTGCACTAATATACGGAGCGGAATCTTGGACATTAGTGGATAAACTCAGATCAAAAATAACAGCTTCTGAGAAGAAATATCTACGGAAAGTAGTGGGCAAGACCAGGAGAGATAGAGTTAGGAACAAAAGCGTAAGGGACGAATTAGAACAGCAGCCAATAATAGAAGAAATGCACTCTTTGTTTATTTTGTTTATTATATGGTTATTTGTCCAATCATCAAACCTCTTAGATGCTAGGAACGTCAATTCTTCATAAAGTTTTCATGGCGCACATAATACTCGTCCGGTTGATTTTGAATTAACCAATAAATTTTGCTGAATGCGTTCTCCATTCATAAACTTTTTGTAAAATAACTGATTAGTACGAAATCTTTTTGGGTGGCATACTGTCTTTTAAATTTTTTTAAGTAGAAGGTACCGCTTTGTTGAATGCTAGCGTATAATTAAATCTATCTCTTTGAGAGTATTTTCAGAGCTCTATAAGCTCTTGTAGCTGTACATTTTATGCACTACAATATGGGCTTGAAGTCACTGAAGTCTATGACGACGATTATGTGAAAAAAGTGTCTAGTTTTGAATTTTCTTTATCATAGCATTTTTTATAATATGTTTTGTATAATATATACTTCTATACTACTTACTTAGGCATTTCTACCTTTAAGTGTAAGGCTTGTGGAGTTAAGTCCTGTATTGCTGTCTCCACCATTTTTTATCTTGCATTAGATTTCGTATTCCTAACTATTTTATTTCGTCTATTCTGTCAATCCATCTTGTTCTTGCTCATCTTTCTTATTTTTTCCCGGCACTCGCGTTTCAAACACTCTTTTAGTAAGTTTTTCGTACGGCGTTCTACACAAGCCATCTGAGTTGTCCTTCTATAATCTTTTTTCGGTTCTATTTGTAGGTTTTGTCTAAACGTTTCATTTCTTATTTTGTTCCTCCTATTGTTTTCTGTTTTTCTCAGGAATCGCATTTCTATTGCGTTAATTTTTTATTTTTCTTTCTCTTAATGTTCACGTCTCACTACTGTTTATGGTTGTTGGTCTAACCACTTTTTTACAACTTCGGTTTTTATCTTTTTCCTAAGAATGTTGCCTTCATTATTTCCCACTTTCCCAATCTGTCATTTATTTACTCGTCCAACTTTTTCGTACCGTCTTATTTCGCGGGTTTTCTGTGTATTAGAAATTATCATCGCTTTTGTTTTTTCAGCACTAATCTTCTTGTTTATCTTCTTTAGTTCTTTGTCATTATTTTAAGGATGCATTGTAAATTCTTTTTAGTCTTCTGCCAGCTACGTTTCCCTCATTTGCCGGTATCCCAGTGTTTCATCTTTTCCTTGACCTTCTTTAGTGTCTCATGTAGTACCACTAAAAATAAAAGGGGGCTTAATATACGCATTCCTGTTTAACTCCTTGCCTAGTTATAAATTACTCAGGCTCTTTGTTATGTATTCTTACTATGTTCGTATTCCTTTTATACATGTCCTTTGTTACTTTGATGGTGTTTTTATTCATTTCTCTTTTCTGTAACACTTTCCATATATCTTCTCTTCGTATTCTATCGGACGATTTTTCTAGGTCGACAAAGCATATGGGTATTTTTTATATTATTATTAATTTATACGAGGTCTGGCAGTGGCCCTCCCGGAGAGCTTGTCCAACTCCGACATGCTTGAGCCCCTTCGCATAGTAGTTTTTAAAAATAAATAAAAACACGATTAAAAAGCTCTGTTTGACATAATTGGCGTACGCCGTTGCCATGACAACGCATTTACGTATACCCAGTTAGAATTGAACTTTGACCTTTGACCTGTATGACAGCACTCATAATTTTTTTTATATATATAAGTGCTTTAACGAGTGCTCAAACGAAAATTTTCCATCGCTTGCGGTTCCGGAAATATAATACTTCGGTCGCGCCTGCCGCCGGGCCGAAATATGTCCTTCGGAGGCGCTCGAGTCGGCACGGAAAGGCACGAACGATTTAACCTTTGACCTGTGTGACAGCAGCAGCAGCAGCAGCACTCATAATTTTTTTTATATATATAATTATGATTATCAGGACTTGAGTACTTTTATTTTTCCTGAATCAATGTTGCGTGTCTTCCAGTGTTATACCAATTTTATTTCTTATCCTTTTTCGATACTTTATTACCCTGTAATTATTGCAATTTCTTTTGTCCCCCTTCTTATATATGGGTAAGATGTCTGTTTTCCAATCCTTCAGTATTCTTGCATTTTTCAATACATCATTCATTATTTCTGTTAGTTTGTTTCTTCATTCTTGTTCATGTATTTTATCATTTACGTAGTAAATATTTCTTCCTCTACTTTTATAACTGTGCATTAATAGTGTAACTCTCGAAAAATCATTTAAAAACGATACCATAATATCACCAAACTATCTTATAATCAAAATAAAACTTTTGTTGGCTCTGTTCAAAATAAAATAACAACGAATGTACATATATGCGCAGAAAAATTCTGATATTTTAAAAACGTAAACATACTAATAAACTAGATTACTTTAAATTCATCCTGCCGAAAATTTACTATTAAATTGAACTGAGACTAAGTAACCATAACATTATATTAGTGCCCACATCGGAAACAACAAAAATGGGACACGGAACAATGGGGAACACAGTAGAGGGAGAAATAAACAACAATGGAGAGCGTATGATCGATTTCTCATCACTAATGAACTACTCATCGGAAACACTCTGTTTAAACATAAAACGATACACAAAATAACCTACGAAGCTGAACAACTTGACACAAAACCGTAGTGGACTATATAACCATAACCAAAAGCATGAGATATGCATTACATGATGTCAAGGTGATAAGAGGAGCAGAGTTAAGCACAAACCATAGACTAGTGATAGCAGATACAATATTTAGAAAACCAAAAATAGAAGTACCGAAGAAGTACGAAAAATCAAATTAGAAAATCTAGAAAACCACTAACAAGAGAACAATATAGAAGAATAATTACAGATAGATTAAATAACCTCGAAACACAAAAGGGCAGCTAGAGACCCTGGGCTAGAAGAAAATGGCAGAAATTCAAAGAAACCACACTTAAAACAGCCAGAGAAATATGTGGAACAAAATGGTAAATCAAAGCAGTCTAAAGAAAAGAACAAGATGGTGGACCGAAGAAATAAAAGCGAAGATTAAGTTGAAGAAAGAAGCATGGTGCAGATATAAAAGAACAAATACAGAAGAAGACAGAAACCATTATATACAAAAAAAATCAAGCAAAAGAGGCGGTAAAACAAAAAGCAGGCCTCCTGGGAACAGTTCCACAAAATAGAACAGAACTATGTAGAAAACCAAAACAGTTCTGGAACATAATTAAAAGACTAAAAGGCAATCAAGAAAAACAGATAAGAAATATAAAGAACAAAGAAGGAAAACTTGAAACAGCGACCGAAGGAGTTTTAAGAGCATGGAGGGACCACTACCACAATAAATTTAAGAACCAAGAAGATATTCAAGAAGAACCAGAAATGGAAAGAGTAGATCAGGAGAATGAAAACGATGATATTACAGAAGAAGAAATAAAACAAGCACTAAAAACAACACGAAATGGAATAGCACCCGGGGAAGACGAGAATACATCAGAAATGCTCAAGATAGGAGAAACAATCATAAAATGGCTCCAGATAATATTTCAACAAGCGTGGAGAACAGAAAAGATACCGGAGGACTGGGAGAAAAATATCATAGTGCTCATATATAAGAAAGGAGAAACAGTTAATTGCAACAACTATAGAGCAATATGTTTATCATCAGTGCCCGGTAAAGTGTACTGAAAGTCATAGAAAAACGATTAAGAAATGAGATTGAGGACAAAATGGAGCAGGAACAAGCAGCGTTCAGGCCCGGCAGACAAACCCAGGACCATTATTCACAATACGAAACATAAAAAAAACAATAGACAAAACAGAGACACTTTCTTGGTCTTTATAGACCTTAGGGCTGCTTTTGATCTGGTACCAAGAAGGCACATATGGAATTCACTGGAAGAATTAGAGACAAGCCAAAAGTTAATACGAATAAAAAAAGCATCAACAAAAAGTAGTAGGCAAAGTAAGACTAAATGGACACAAGTCTGAGGAATTCTACATGAATAGAGGGGTAAAGCAGGGAGACAGTCTCAGTCCACTGCTATTCATCATATACATGAATAAAATAATAACAAAAGAAAATGAAACCAGAAGAACAAGAATAGGATATCATAATGTAACACCAGTAATGACCCAAGATTTAATTTATGCAGATGACATACTCCTAATAGCCGGAAATGCACAAACACTACAAAATAACATAAACATTTGGAAAAGAAACCTGGAGGAAAAGGAATGGGAAAACACTAATAAGAGTAAAGTTATGCACATTACAAGAGAAGATAATATAGAACAAACTGCCATTCTGATAGAAGATAAACAACTGGAGTATGGGATAAAATGGAATACCTTGGAACAATCATCAGTAAAGATGGAAAAATAGAAGAGGAAATTAGACACAGAATAAGTAAAGCAAACAAAATATACTACCAAATAAATAACACTTTAATAGGCAAGAAAGAGCTTAAAGTTAGAACAAAAATGCATTTATATAAAACCATCTATACACCTGCACTAATATACGGAGCGGAATCTTGGACATTAGTGGATAAACTCAGATCAAAAATAACAGCTTCTGAGAAGAAATATCTACGGAAAGTAGTGGGCAAGACCAGGAGAGATAGAGTTAGGAACAAAAGCGTAAGGGACGAATTAGAACAGCAGCCAATAATAGAAGAAATAGAGAACAAACAATTAAAATGGTACGGACACCTTATGCGGATGAGAGCTGACTCATACCCGAGGAAAATTTTTGAAACCAGACCAGAAGGACAGAGGCAGAGAGGCAGGCCCCGAATCAAATGGGAGGATAATATCAAAGAGTTTGCAAGGAAAAGAGGGAAGACCATTCAGGAAGCTAGGACGTTAGCGATGCAAAGAACCAACTACAAGAAATGGATAGAGGCCCCAACGCTGTAAGGCATAAATGGGAAAAGAGAAAGAAGAAGAAGAAGTTCTTTGTCATTATTTTAAGGATGCATTGTAAATTCTTTTTAGTCTTCTGCCAGCTATGTTTGCCTCATTTACCGGTATCCCAGTGTTAGTTTTTTCATCTTTTCCTTGACCTTCTTTAGTGTCTCATGTAGTACCACTAAAAATAAAAGGGGACTTAATATACGCATTCCTGTTTAACTCCTTGCCTAGTTATAAATTACTCAGGCTCTTTGTTATGTGTTCTTACTATGTTCGTATTCCTTTTATGCATGTTCTTTGTTACTTCGATGGTGTTTTTATTCATTTCTCTTTTCTGTAACACTTTCCATATATCTTCTCTTCGTATTTTATCGGACGATTTTTCTAGGTCGACAAAGCATATGGGTATTTTTTATATTATTATTAATTTATATTTTATATACTTGGTAAATTATGAATATCAGGACTTGAGTACTTCTATTTTTCTTGAATCAATGTTGCGTGTTTTCCAGTGTTATACCAATTTTATTTCTTATCCTTTTTCGATACTTTTGCGACTAGTTTCCCAAGGACGCTTGACAGCGTTATTACCCTGTAATCATTGCAATTTCTTTTGTCCCCCTTCTTATATACGGGTAAGATGTCTGTTTTCCAATCCTTCAGTATTCTTGCATTTTTTAATACATCATTCATTATTTCTGTTAGTTTGTTTCTTCATTCTTGTTCATGTATTTTATCATTTACGTAGTAAATATTTCTTCCTCTACTTTTAT
This sequence comes from Sinelater perroti, assembly GCA_036346155.1. Lineage (NCBI taxonomy): Eukaryota > Metazoa > Arthropoda > Insecta > Coleoptera > Elateridae > Sinelater > Sinelater perroti. The sequence continues at coordinate 11,844,300 of JARFIY010000359.1, read as the reverse complement.
AACTGTGCATTAATAGTCTAATTCTCGAAAAATCATTTAAAAACTATTATATCACGAAACTATCTTATAATCAAAATAAAACTTTTGTTCTTATATTTACCATTGTTAAGAATTGTATGGCTCTCTTCAAAATAAAATAACAACGAATGTACATATATGCGTAGAAAAATTCTGATATTTTAAAAACGTAAACATACTAATAAACTAGATTACTTTAAATTCATCCTGCCGAAAATTTACTATTAAATTGAACTGAGACTAAGTAACCATAACATTATATTAGTTGTGAAAAAAAGTAAAAATAAAACAAAAGCTGGAAGGACTTCTGTGAAAAAATAATAAATAAAATATCGCTAGCATCTATTCTTACTAACTAAAATGACTTAGGAGCTTCTAAAAAACAACTAACATCGATAAAAGGACACTATAAGTGATAAATTTCGAATCAATAGATTTTTACTTATTCCTCATTTTAAATTTGAAAAAATTAAATCTAAAAACCTTTCTACAAAAGAAAGAAACCTGGAGCGAATATTGGTATTTTAACGAATAAATTTACTAAAAGACTTTTTCACATAAAATACGCCAAAAAGCATTCATGCGATGTCTTATAAATCATGTGTCTGCTCTTACAATTTAGTTGTCTTATTTCCGCTCTTATGAAATTACGTCTTGATTTGCGGATAATATTTCATCGTAAGCAGAGATTACCAAAATAAAATAGTATAATATTTTTAATAGCTCCCGAAAAACTACAATCAAAACGTTTTTGTCTTTCACGAGAGAATTTCTTCTTTTGTAATGTATTGTACATACACCAATAAAGGCTACATTTTTTGCCTCGTTCGTAAAAAGCCGGCGATATATTTTTAAAGACGGACAACTAAGACAGGGTTGAAAAACGAGAAGCAAAGTTTTTTATTGCGTTTCCACTGTTCCCGAGGCTACAATATAAACACGAGCGAACAAAACGCCGCCGAAGTATCATCGACTGCCAATGTTGACCAACACATCTGGCGAAAGATCACTCTGCCGGGCGTTAACACAACACCATGTAGGACAAACCCTTTGTCCTAGCCAACCTCCGCGGCTTGGCTGCCCGGCTAATCGGAGAGTCCGCCGCCTGAATTCGATTATCCTGCCGCAAGGTCACGCGGGGTGACAGCGAAAGGCGAAGTCGCCGTGATAACCCGCAAGTACGGAAACATTTATCAGAAAGGGCTATCCCGGTCTCGAGGCGGATTTGTTGGGCCGCAGGCTTGCTGGCGAGTGCGCGCGGACAAATCGCACAAATCATTCCGCTCCGAACGACCAGGAGTCCTTATTTCCGGGCAAACATGCCACTTCCCAAAAGTCGGCATTTCAATTTATAACGCCGAGCTTTCGGCGCGCATAGCCGCGCTCGCAGCGAGCCATCCTTTTAAATTAATCTTTGGCATGTGCATTGAGAAGGCTAATCGCATAATCGTTGCCCGTTCGTTGTTGCCCAAAGCAACTGATGTGCGCTCGGGATTACTACAAAATCCGACGTTACGAGGAGCTGGAGCGCGCGAACACATTGCTATTCGCTCCTTGTTTCAGTCATGCAGAGGACGAGATAAATATAGCGGCGGCCACTTGTAGCTTCTTCCTGGATAGACGTAGTGAAGGGTATAATAATAATTATAATACCAGACGAACAATGGCTGCAACGTGTCTGACGTTTGCAGGCACTACAATTGCTCTTTATGATCATTTGGCCATTATGACCGCTTACCATCTAGAATTTATTTGAATATTTCTTGTTGCGCCGTTTAACCGAATCCCTCGATACTTCCACGGAGGCGCGACGTATAAACATGCTAATTTCAGTGCCGGAAATGCATTGTTGCTACAGGAACCGAGCTGCTATTTAAATTAAAGGCGTTAAAGCATTAAAATAGTGGAAATAATTTATTCAACTACTAGTACGGGGAGCATTCGTCCAAATTTACTCCAACATTTGTGTAATGTGTTGCGGATTTATTGTAGAGCTAACTTCTTGTCATCTCTATGTGCTCCAGACACCAAAAACAGCCTCGATTATCGTTATTTTTTTGAACGTTACCCTGAATAAGAGACTGTCATAGCATTCTTGTACTTTCAGCATTTTTGCTGGCAATACACTTTAATAGATGGAGTCTACTTTCAAAATGATGTTTTCATACTCTGGTATTCATTCTTTAGAGAATTTCATTATAAGTGACCTATGCTGTCTTAGCAACGTTCTTCTGGGACTGGCCATGTAAACCTTTTGATGGATGCCAGAACAGGCAATTTAGCTTATTACTCAGACCTCCTGGCAACAGACGTGAAGGCAACAAACGGAAGACAAGTGGAAAGTAGGTAGCCTTCCTTCAAAATAATGCACGCCCTCATACGGCTAAACCAATATTGGAACCCTTCGGAAATTGAAACGAAACCTTCTTCCACATCTGCCGTATAATCCCGATTTGGGCCCAAGTGATTTCTATCTATTCGGAAGGCTCAAATCAGACTTGCAAGGCATGCGGTTTGCACACAACGACGCTGTCATCCAGACTGTTCGGGAGTAGATACGACGCCAACCAAAAGCATTTTTGAAAATAGTATCAGGATGCTTCTAGGACGTTGGAAAAATGTGTTGATTCCATAGGGGAGTATGTTGAAGCCTGACATGTGCACGTAAGTGTTTGGCTTTTTTTTTTGTAAAAAAAATCAGTCCCGGTCGCCATATTTGAACCAATTTGTAGCTGGAGATTTTTTGACAACTTAAAGTTGAGCTTCTCGATTTAATTCAGAAGGGCGTCCGGGTAAAGGCCATATATTATCGCTAATGATTTTCTTAAACTTATTTTGGGCCTTCAATCTCGGAAATTATTCGAGCTGCATCATGAAAGCTTCACCCTAACTCAATAATACCAAATAATAGACAATATTTCAATATTCAAATCCAAAATGTTGCCTACTTTTTAAGTTCCAATTTTAAGAAAGGAAATTCAGTACCATAAAGGATAATTTAACAACTACCCCCTTTATTATGACGTATAACTTGTGAAATAACGATCCAAACTAAAATAATTTAATTGCATAAACCAGTTTAAATTCTGAAGCATATTTTATGATATTCAAATATAACTCAATATAAATTAAAATATAAATTTTGGATGTCAATTTAATTTACTTTGGTAATTTTTGAGACACCTAAATTATTAAACTTCTCTATAAGTATCCAATATTTGCCTTTTCTGAAAGTAACTAACAACGTTAAATGTTTTACCAAACATAAATATTTTACAAATTTTTCACGAACGCCCTAAAAACTCATCAAAATTAATTGCATTTAGTACAATTACAGCGGACAATAGATAAATACTTGCTCTTGTTCAGTATGATAAATGCAACAGGTTATTACTACATACTTTCCATTGGTTTGTTGCCGCACAAATAAAATAAATATTTAATCTACAACTTGTACTTCGTATTTAACTGCCTAATTATAAATTGTAATTTGGAAATAAAATGGCACATTTCGAATGAAAAAATAATTCGTCATTTTTAAAAACTAACTTCAGTTATGTTATGTCAAATTCAAGGTGCATTAATAAGGTTCGCACGAAACAAACAGTTTGTTTAATCAAAATCCAAAATTTACCAAAGTTTTCATATGTTTCCTTTGTCTTGTTATTCAATGTAACTTCCTTTCGCATCTCCCACTGCCTTGATTCTCTACTTTCTTTAATTGCCAGAGTCAAAATTGCAAATTTTGAGACCCGGAGGAAAGCTATGTTGAGCTGCTTGGACCTGTTGGTAACGTTTTTAACAATATTCTACACAATAATTCACATAGTTTACACATAGACTACGAGACTAAAACCTTATTAGAAAGACGATTTTATACTAAACGATTCATGTGAACCAATGTGCCACCCTGCTGAAAAATACACAGCTTCGATTAGAGTACGATTTCAGTCTACGAAAAAGTAATTAACTAAAAATAAAATGAACTATAACATCGGATATGGAATTTTATATATTATTTGTATTGCATAATAGTTCATTAGGTTTTTAGTTAAGAAATTCTTCTTTTATCATACTCGTATACAAATAATACACTTTTTTCTTGACACTCTGCCACAACACCCGAACATCACTCTCTGTCACAGTTACACCCACAGCATCTCACTATTTTTAATTCTTTATGTAGCCACAATTTCTTTTGCCTTCTTTGTGATAGTACGATATTTACTGTATTTCATTTTCGTACCGTTCAGATAATTACTATTTTTTGGCAAAACATTAACGCCGTTTCGTTGATACTAACCTTTTGGTTTTCTAAAGCAATACGATAATATATCAGGCATTTGTTAGTGTTTTTCTCTTAAAGAAATATGGAACAACAATAATTTTACTAGAGACAACTTTTAGAACCTAAAAATTAATCAAAAAGTTGGCCCTAGTTACTAAGGGGGCATTTTGAAGATCGTAAGCGAGTCAAAGACCAGTCTTCAATTCACAAGGACATCAACAGTAAAAATCTTCAGGTCGGGGAAGAATGTGAGGCAGTCTGTACCCTAATCTTTAAAAAACCTCAAAGCCAAATCACAGCGGGTGGTCTTTTTGGTCTTGGTAGTCTTCTAAGGTGCACCACTGTGCACTGTGCTTCACTTACTCCATAGTGTTTAGGCACAAATTAAGCTACATTTTTAGATTCTTACAAAATCAATTTTTAGACTTTGGGTTTCTTCTGCATAGAATAGTTTTTTCTTGCCGTATCAACAAAATCCTCCTTGGACTTCTGCGAGACCACATATTTTTGTTTAACATATTGCATAGTCAGCGCAAAAACCTTAAAAAATCGCTACTTTTTCCTATATTTTGCATTGGTCCATTTCAGGGTTACCCACATCTTACATGGGCCTGCCCGAACGTCAATAAACTAGTCAAATGTTTAACTTTGGCGGGACTTTGATGAAATACACTACCTTAATAGTTTGTTGTTGGCCTTAATAACATGTTTGATATAGTTTTTCTTTTCTTTTGTAAGGCAAATATTTACATGTTTCAAACATATCGATAGGTTTCCGAAAGTCTTCTAACCAAAATATAACCAATTTGGAAATTTTAGCTGAAGGTTTTAGTTAAATGAATTTAATATTATAATAGCAATTAACATCTGCAAGATATATAGTTAAAAGAGATAAATCTAAACTGGCATGAGTCAAAGAAGTGCCTGTTACATTTAAGTCAATTACGATAAAGTTTTGTGGTATACATGTAAATCTGAAATTACAATTATGGTAAATCGAATTCCTGGGACATCGACAGTATATGCTTTTGACGACGTAGAACTTATCATATCTGGTACAAATGTCAAATCTGGTACTATGTCATACTTGTATAGTTATTAAATGTTTAACACAATATTATCTAGACCATGGAAAACGAGCTCACTAGCAAACATTATCATCTGGTACGAGTTCAGGAAATCGTTATTAGGTCATGTTTTAGCATGACATTGCCAAAAAAGGTCATTACACGAGAAAAATTTGTTATTATTTAGAAGTTCCTATTCGTTTACAAAACCGATAAATTCTTCTTTATGTAATAATATAATTTTTTCCATCATGTTGTATTCCACTGCAGGAACAAAACAATTAAAAAACTAATTCTCAAATCCATTTGAGTCATCCACACTTTTTTATTAGATCGCTAGAACACGGGATGAAAGAACGATTTATTAACATTGGTTTTATTATCAGACAATAAATTGCTACACATATGAAAAGGGATATATTGGTTCGAAAATCTTAAGCCCTGGTGCACGTTTTTCAAGTTCAAGATAGTATTGTCTTTCAGTGTAAGTCTGTCCCATAGACGTTAAAAAGTTGATCCACCGTATATCCTCCTTCACTGATAATTCTAGGTAGTTCCGGCTGAAACTTATGAGCAGCTTCTGCATAATCTGGCAGGTGATGAGACTACATTGTAATGTACATGCCTGAATACTGACGACTTCACTGGTCGGATTAATTAGGTATTAGACGTAAGTGCGGAGCCTATATATATAACCCGACAGCTGATGAGAGTAGACTATAATGCGCAAATGTAATTGAAGACGATTTAATTAGCCGTGCCAATTAGGAGTTAGACGACGAAAACTGAGCACACGTGGTGTGATGATAGCCACATTTGAGTGAGCAGAGAAATGAATTTTCATGAAATTTTATTGAAAAATCTGGAACGTTTGTCTAAAGAAACTATTAGGGTAATTTAGGAGCTTTCAGAGACAACGCATTAAGTGTAACACAAATAAGGACATTTTATAAACGATTCAAAGATGGTCAGGAATCTGTTAAATTCTTTTGGCAGACTCGGAATGAGGTAATAAATAAGACTGTGTGAGTTCAACCGACAATTCGAGAACTAGAAGATGAGTTGTGTGAAATTTTGATGGAAGCTTTTAACATCAAACGGGTCACAGCAAAATGTATTTCGCGACTGCTGTTGCAGATGAGAAACAACATCATGCTGCAGCTGCCAATGATTTGCTTCAGATTGCTACAATTGAACCAGATTTCCTCAAAACAGTCATATGTCGGAGATGAGAAGTGAGTCTACGGATACGATTGGAAAAGATTCCATCGTTTTAATGGAAGTAATACGCTTAAATATGTGAAAATGTGTTTATAGAGAAGTGAAGCTACGAACAAAGCTACTGATAATTTTTACCATTTTTAGTGATTACATAAATTATTTGTTATTGTATTTGTATTATATGGCTGAATATTTTCGGAATAAGTTACGTATTTCACCTCCAGCGTCATTTCATTCTTTTCTTCCGTGAAAATGTAAGGGGAAATGATGAAACAATGTACTGATGTCCACTAGCTCTTTGAATTTGCATAAAACCGAATCATTATTTAAAAAAATAGTAATTTTATTAACATATTGAAAGGTGTCTGATCCCCTAAGAACCATAAGCAATTATACTCCCTCCCTACTTCCCATAATCCCTCTCGACGGAACGTTTTGGTAGATATTGAAATAATGATTTTATTCCGAATGGTCACGCCCGCTGTGAGCGGCTTTCCAGTATTGATAACGATATTGTACGTGCCTTAGTGAAATATAAACTGAGAATGTTGCCATAACCCTGATTATTTACAATGAGTCTATTTTTTAGTCAACAATAGTAAATCTAGACCTCTAGTCTGCGGTCATTCCTTTGCTTGTATGCCACGAAACAAATACTTTTTTATTAAGTACAATAACATACAACGAAAGAGGAGTTTGAAACAAGTAGATAAGTTGTTTTACATTCAATGAAGATGATTGTTTGATGGCATTGAAGAAAAATAATTTTCTTCCAGCTCATTACTCACCAAGTTGCACGAATAATCTATATCTGCCAATTATAAGCGTTATCTTCTATCACAACATGGCCAAACCGCATGCTACCCTACTAAATAATGTTCAAAAAATTTTTAGGAAATTCTTCGACATTCACCGTATTCTCTAGACCTTGTTCTTTTCCAATCGGGTGATTTTAGCAATAATTCAATTTAGTGCACCCTTAAGGATGACAATGTGATAATTTTATAGCAAATGTGGATTAAATTAGGACACATGGTAAAAAGTAAAGCGGAAGGAAGTAATAAACCGTTATAAAGAAGATTGCATAATTACATTTTCATTATACCAAATAATAAGAAATAGATTCATAAAAAGGCTAATTAAATAAAATAATAAATAAATAAAAAATAGCATATAAAATGTGTTACAATTTGTTATATACCAAGAACAATAAAATTAGAGAAGACAAATCGATAGTAGCAAAAGATGAACAGGGGCGAGACGTACCCCTCATATAAATTACAAATAGATAAAGCAAATAAAAGAGTTATTTAAAAATGTAACTCTTTAGAATTAATAAAATGAATACAGAAAATCCAAACAAATTATATTTATATTAACAATAACCTCAAAACAATTTAAATAACATGTAACTTGATAACCATAACGACTAAAATATAATAAGACAAAGTATGTTGCATTGTTCAATGCAATTACAGGGTTGTATCCAGAAGTAGTAGGACTGGTTTTTTCCGCGCGCGCGGAACGATGGAGATGGTTTCGACCTGCGGCAGTCGCCTGCGTGCGTTAGTTGAGTGTGGACCACTGTTTTAGTGACCTCCTGTTGTGACGCCTCGTCGACAGTTGCGATGGAGCGAAATTTGGAGCAGCGATACACCATCAAGTTTTGCTAAAAACTTGGAAAATCAGCGACCGAAAACAAGGACATGCTTACGCAGGCCTACAAGAAGGATACCATGAGCCGATCCTGGATATTTGAGTGGCACAAGTTGTTTCGGCCAACGCGCCAGGCGTCCGTCAACCTCGCGAACGGACGGCAATGTGCTGAAAGTTAAACAACTTTTCAACTCTGACCGACGGTTGGGCATTAAATTAATTAGTGATGAGCTGAATCTTTCGTACCGGACAGTCCAACGCATCATCACAGAGGATTTGTCGATGAGAAAAGTGCCACGGCGCATGGATTGTGAGGGATCTCCTGGCCAAATTCGGCGTTTCCACGTTTTTAAAAAAAAATCAGTCCTACTACTTCTAGATACCACCCTGTATATGACCACCTTCATGAAATTCAAAGGAAAGCACAAATTATAAGCCCATATAGCATGCAAGCTGCATCGGCGCATTCTTATTCTGTTGTCTTGTATATCTTAGAAGCTGATTTGAATTTCATGCCTGAAACTACGTTGAAGTCGTTAACTGGGAGTGAAAATTTGTAAACTGTAGCCGTCTGCGAAGTTGTGTCCCCTAAAAGCTAAAATCCGACTTAATTGCTAGCCAGCCCTAAGTGCTGTTATCTTCCGTTCACTTGCGTACTTAACGATATTACTTTCTTCGTTGCAAGATGGATGTTGCCCGCAGTAAAAACAATGCACCCAGTATATTTAGATAACGCCTAATCTGCGCCGTCGGCAATTTAAATAATATATCTATATGTTTCCATTATCAAAAGACTTTTACTACTAATAGATTAACATTGAATAAGTTAAATCTAAATGAAACTTTTTATTAGTTACAAATAGAGACAGATGATACAGCTCATAGAAATATGAATACTATTTCATTATTCTTGAACATGGCATATTAAAACATTATTCATTCATAAATATAATTTTTCAATATATTCTTCAGTGCAGTTACTAAACTTCTGCATACGAGTGATTCATATTTCCAAAACATTTGTTTAAAGTTTAAAGTTTATATATATATATATATATATATATATATATATATATATATATATATATATATATATATATATAATATATTACAGGTCCATACATGTATGTTTTAAAAAATAATTGAGTTGTACTAAATATATCTCTAACCACTGCATCGTAACTTCTTGTGACAATTACTAAATGTTTTAGTTTTCCAAATAATAATAACAATTAGAACTTTTTACGAGTTGAAATACAGTTCGGATCGAGCCTGGTTGAATACAGATTAATGTCCATAACTTGGTTGTTTAGGTACAGTTCAAAGTAGATTGTACTCTCAAAATAGCATCAAACACAGAGCATTGGCTTCATCGGGAATTCGTTTTGTTTAGCCTAAAGTTAAGTTATCTTCCACTGGTCTAGTCACTAATTTTCTTTATCGAGGTTATAAAAATAAATTTTTCATTTAAAATTACAAATAACATTCTTCACAATATGTTAAATTCGACGAGTATTTGTTTTAACTATTTTGGGCAGAGCTTCTAATATAATAAAATAACCAAATATTATCTAATTCCAGTCTATGCTCATAATCAGTCACTTAGAAACGCCCTGCAGGGTACACAGGAATGGTTTACTTTTTTAATATAACCTTTGATTACATCTCGTATACATGTATGTTAATATACAATTTTAATTTATTATAAATGGAGTATAAAAATAGATTACAAATCCTAATAGCAATGTAGATGTCTGAAGTCTTCGTAACAAAATTAAGAAATTTAAATATTACAAAAAAATATGAACACACAAGTTTATAAATGCGACTTATTGACAAGACTAATATTAGCAGTAATCAAAATTATAAAACGCATTGCAAATAAATCGCGAATATGCAATACACAGTTCATAGAATTATCAAACATAATAAGAATGGTAAATAAGCGTCCTCAATAAGCACTACAACGATTTTGACCAATTTCAGAACTATTATTTAGAAATTATTTAAAATTATAAATTTTCATTACCTAAAAAAGGAATCAAAACAGTATTCTGATGAACAGGGAATAAATAAGTCGTGTGGAGAAAAAAATACCGGAATGATGGCATCTAAATATAGTACCCCTAAAACTTGGATTGATATTAACCAGGCTGCATCAAAAAAGTGGGTAGATAATACCGTGCAATTATTCGAACAAAAATTTTTGTCTTGCCTTTCAAGTGAATTAAGTAGTCCTTCTACTTACAATTCTATTATTGTTTTCAACGTTTCCTTTTTTGAAGAAAAGAAACAGGCTCATTATTTGTCATATGAATCAAATTGTTCATTATTTACTACGGGATTTTAAATCCGAAGAAAAATCTGCGATTATCATGACGAAATGAACAAAAATATCTTAAAAAGTCGTTATAATATTGAATTTAAACAAATTATCATAATATTTGATAATACAAATTGAATAACATTATCTCTCCCACTCTATTTCTCTCTTCTAACGAAACAGAATAAAATAAATCGGTCAGATAAAATATATTATAAAATAATGCTTGGAAAGTTGTAAAATGATACATTATATATAATACTGTAAAATAAATATATAAAAAACTAAACGAATGGTGCATCCTACTAATAAGTTGAAATAAAAATCAGTGGAATCAACGTAGCAATAATAAAAGCTACTAAAAATATCAATATAAACAGTAATTATAGAAAATTACTTAAACTTTCTTGATTCATAAATATATAAAGTTACAAAACTAACGTTAACAAAAACAATAGAAAAATAGAGAAGGGAGAGTTAATCTGCTACTAAATATATGTCAAGGCCAAATTAAAGTAAAAGTGTTAACTAATTTCTAATTAATAATTGAAAAAATAGCCTTTATAAGTTTTAATGGAGATGTAAGATATGGGGTAAAGCTAAATTTACTCATTTCAAATATCAATATTTATAAAAGATTTGCTTGCGAAAAAAATTTTATTTAGAAATATATATTAAAGATTGCGATCATTTAGTGTGATAAATTAAAGACTACTTAGACTTGCCGTTCATTTATGAAAGTTAAATTAAAACTACAAACCTTAAACAAACGATCTTTTCCAGTAGCATATCATATATTACTGTTTTGCGATTTATTCTCAATGATTTTAATGCAACTTTAATTTTGTATGTTGACACAGCAACAATTATAACATTTTTGATATTTTAATAAATTTTTCTCCATTATATGGCACCACGTCAAATGATCTTAAAATGAGTTAATTGTCTCACCAAACTATTAACTTAATTTCTTCACACAAACCGTTTCTTACGTTTGATCCACATTTTCCAACTATTTTAACTTGGATGGTAAACTGTGGAATTCAAAATGAGTTCGAATTGTGTTATATATCCAAAGTAAATTGATTTTATAACTTTAAAAAATGTCATTTTTGTCCAATTGTCATAATTACATAATAATTGTATTAGCAGTTGATTAATGTCTCTTAGATCTACATTTAAAAAATTCACAACTTTTTAAAGATCATCATTTTTAAAGTTCTACAACAAGCAGAAGAATGAATATAACACTACCCTTATCTAATTTCATAGGTCTGCAAATAAATATTTTTTAAAAATGATTTTAACTATAGTGACTTATTTTTTGTGTGTTTTTCAGTGATTAACTCAAAAACGAAAACCGTTTTTTTTCTATTACGTAGGGTTTTCTCAGAAAAAAACAAATGTTTTTTAGGAATAGTAAGCCAAATACAAAAAATTATGGAACGCATATTTTATTTTACATTTTATTAAAATCATAAGTAACTAAATATTTTTCATAAAATAACACAAAATTAGTAAAACTAAATGATCTTGTTTAATAGTCCTTGTAGTATCGTATTCGGTTCCCATTAAAACTTCGTATTGTACTTCTTCTGCTCTAGGATCACTAGGGATCGTCTCTTTTCAACATCCAGCAGTAGTCCGCTATCATGTTAACATTCCACCTTTATTGATATCGCTTTTCCATTTCCTTTATATCCTGGTGAAATATTTCACCTTGTTCCTCGCTGACAGAACCAAGATAGTCTGGAAAGTAGTCTAGGTGTAAGTGAGGAGAAAATGTACTTTTAGACTAATGTTACAGCCTAAATTCTTGAAACTTTCCGACATTTCAGTTACAATAGCCTTGGAGTCAGGATCCTTTTCATTCCTAAGAAATCTGGTTACAACAAGTTCAAAAGATACCCATGCTGCTTTTTCTTTTGGGCACATTTTTTTTCTCAACGTCATCCTCTATAAGTTTTCGGATGTCAGGTCTTTCAACTTCGCCTCAGATAAACCAGGAAACTGCTGACAAAGATATCGAAAGCATTCTGCTATCTTTGATAAGACCTTAACAAATTGCTTCATCGGATCCAATTTGGTGTAAAGTAGAGAAAGCAAAACTTTTTTTGATCTAAAAGACTCACTCTCTCAATATTATTTGTACCTACCTCAAGATTTTTCTGACTGATTACTCTTTCTTAATGTAATGCTGTTTTCTGTCACGGCTATCCCAATCACATAGAAAACGTGGATACTTTATGTATCCACTCTGTTGACCAAACAACAGTGAAATGTCTTTTAAATCGCCACAAATAGTTCATTTATGGCTTGAATAGCTAAGTTTGTTGAAGATCATTTCAAGGTTCTGGTATGTTTCCTTTAAGTGAACCGAGTGACCAACAGAATCAACAAAAATCAGAAAATACTTGTATACAGTACAAAATCAAGAGACACACTGATTGAGGAAAGCAACCAAAGTTTTGACAGCTACTCAGTGTTTCCACCCGACTAAACTGTGCGTGATAGAATTTTTTTATTTTTTTTTTGTAAGCAGCGTACAAAACAACTATAAAAATCACTGATTATTTTTAAACAATTTTTCCATCGCAGGCCTGTGTTATATATTATGAAATCATGTATTAGTCATATCGATGTCAATTAAGTCAAAACTAATATCGTAAATCTTATGTTAGAAGAATAGATGTAGATATATTTACAAGAAATTTGCTACTGAAAACATACGCATCTATTCTATTTGCGGAAAAAAGACTCAAAAAAGCTAACACTGTACAATAGTACAATTCTTTTAACAGGCTAATGATCAAAGTTATTTTAAAAATATTAATTAACAATGAAGAAACCTCTACAAAGTACCAAACCGATTGAAAATTTGTATAAAACAACAAAAGTACACTTTATTGTTCATTTGATTCAATACATAAACAACAAAATTGTAAAATTACAAATAATTAAATTTTATTAGTAACCAACGTATAGGTTTAGGAAAAAAAATATAATATTACATTTATACTCATAATTGAGGATTTCGACTATAGAAAACTCCTTTACAAATAAATTAAAAGAACAAGGTGACGAACACTAAAGCACTTTAGTAGAAGCGTAGTACATACTGTCATCAGTGCCACTGCTATCTTCACAGACACATTTTAAATAATCGGCAACATTGTATGGTATTTAACAGTCATCTCAAATGTCTCTTATTCACCAAATTTTGCTATTGACTCTTATTTTTACTATTAAAATTTTATTTTTGCACTTTCTCAAATTACCATTTTTCTGTACATCAAAACCTGGAATAATAACAAATAACATTCTGAATAAAAAGTGCTAATCAATTTACTAAAGAGTATAACCTGCTTTTTCATTATTATTTATTCGAATTTATTATGGTGAAAAACTAAGTAGAATACAGATTAATCATTAAAAAAGGAAGCAATTAAAAATGCGCAGTGCATAACTGAAATTCCAACTTGCAAGCCAACTTATTCGACACTTGTCAGTATTTACATATCTCCAGTCAGAATCTAATTGGCATTTGCCTTATGATCATTCGTCAGTGATAATCGTCGTAAGCACAACAGTAAACTAACAATAAGAAAAACGCAAAGCTAAAAAATGCAAGAAAAATAAAAATAAATGAATGAAGAAATTGTATAATAGACAAGGCTTACCATACATATAATATTTAAAAGTAGGAAGTTACTAGTACAATAATAAACTTTCATCTAATGACCACTCTATATTCAAAGTCAGAAAAGCGACCGACTACATTAATTCCCCAGACTTGAACTGACATAAAATTACCTACGTTAGACAGAGAAACTTTATACCATTGTTGTACGCCTTCCAATTGTTTATGATACTACCATCTTAAAAGATGATACATCTGATATTAATGTTATTCCCTTTCTTGGCAACTCCTCATTTAAGAGTATTTTCCAAACTGAAACTCACGCCCTGATGTAACTGTCTTTTCGATCTAAGACTAGCAAAGAAAATATATTTCTTTTTCAGAAAGGTTATTGTACTACATATTATCATATAATGTAACTTATTGATTATGTTATTTATTTCCCTAAACAATGAATGTCCAAATTATTAAAAACTGCCCCTTAATAAGTATGTCAAACGATTAGCCTGAATTAAGTAAAATAATCTTATCAATTTTGATTCACAGACTAAAATAAGGATTCATAGATGCATATTTTTAGTGTTCTTTAGTTATTCGCTAATAACGTACTCATTTCTAATTATTACGCCCATTACTTACTATCACAATTTTTAGTTTCTTTTTTGTATTTTATAGTAATTGAATTCCACCATTGCCTGTCTCAAATCAGGTTGAGAAAGGAGGAAAGGAGGAGCAGCAACCTCATTAAAAAACCAGGGTTCAACTGGCTCGGTTGATAGTACTCTGTAAGGACACCTGCCTAGGGTTACAGGTGAAACAAGGTTAATAGCTAGAGGCGCGGAAGAGAATATAACTTCAACGGCTTTAAGGGCAGAAGAAACACTTCTACCATAGAGCAGTAGCTATAGTAGAACTGGATGTAGTTGAAAACAAGGTTAGGTTGGTAGAGTTACATACTAGATATCAACAGGCGTTTATGGCAACCATTAATACGGCTGCTGTACTGAGATATAAAAGAAAAGAAGAAACCACAATATTATTTTCTCAACCGCAGATAATTTAATAATGACAAAATTGTCCGGCGGTAAAATATCCCCACAATTGGATCTCCGGGTAGAGAGCGTATTAGAAGGGTCGCAGAAGGAAATTATTCCCACAAAACAGGTTAAATGCCCAATAATAATAAAAAGCAACTACAAAAAGTTGCAACATGGAATGTACGATCCCTGAAACCGTGGAAAATTAGAAAATGTAACACCTGAAATGAAAAGACTATATATTGACATACTCGGAATGAGCGAAATTAAATGGCAGGATGAAGGTGACTTTTGAAGTGGAAACTATAGAATAACTTATTCAGGGCACTACGATTGAATAACAAAACTAGGAATTGTACTAGAAAAGAAATGGGATAAAAGAATAAAAAGCTACTGGCTATATAGTGTTAGTAACAATGTAACTGAACAATACAGATTTAGTAATTATATATTATATATATATATATATATATATATATATATATATATATATATATATATAATAATCAGTCAATCTGATAAAAAAGAAGCTGTAAAATCATTTGAGATGTAGTGTTGGAGAAGAACGTTAAAAATACGATGGTTAGACCAAATAACAAATGCTGAAGTGCTGAAGCGAATTAAAAAGACCGGCAACTGTAGAATCTAATACAAAAAAAAGGCACAAGTAGATAGGGCATATATACAAGCACAACCAAATTATTATAAATGTAATAGAAGGGACAAAGACAGGATATTAATATTTATTTTGATCACAACAAACTCTTTCAAAATTTCTAGTTGTGTACGTTAGTTCATATATCTGTATATAAATAATCACTTTTTTAATTTAAATATAAGATTTAGAAGAAATAGCTTATCCACCAGACAATTTTTTATATTATCGAGTCCTGGTATTTTTCAGACATCGCAGTTTACTGATCTTATCTAGTTCTAACAACATAACAATAGATTTATCCTTTTCCTTCATACCGCCCTCTATTGCTACTCGCCCCCACAAAAACATGCTAAACAAAGAATTGCAAATATTACATAAATTCATGTACAGCCAAATGAAAATAGCAAAACAAAAATAAAAAGAATATAAAAAATATTAAAGCGAAATGTACAACAGTTGAGCAACAAAGAAGAGTTAAAAAAGATAGAATGTGGCATAATGGTAATCACTAAAATCAAAAAGAAACTAAAAGGTGTCCAAGAATTTCATCGCTTCATAGTTGAATATAAAATTATAAGGCAGAAAAATACAAAAAACCCTATGAACGTCATTTGCAGAACAGAAATATGAATTTGTAGTGAATCTTGATGAAGCATAGTTTTATTAGACCACAGTAACGGAGAAAAAAATATTTTACACGAAAAGTGGTGACACAATTCCTGAAAATTTAGTAGGTGGACGTAAACAGCCATTTTTGTAGTAATTGGTTCCATAACGGAAAGAATAGTACTTCCACTAACCAAAGCACCAAAAAGTGTAATATAAATTCTTATTACCATGTAGTTTATGTAGTTCGACTTCAACTAGAAACTCCAGTAAGTCTTCACCCCATCACACTACCAAAATATACAATCTCACTGACTTACAACGAATAACTGGAATCAATTTCGTTAAAGATAAAGATATACTCATCAAAAACCCGACTCATGTTCTTCGCATTTAAACATTTAAAACAAAAGTCTTCATAAACAAAAAGCAAAAGCATTGGAGGGCTTCAGAAATTTCTGCAGGATGAGTAGTCCTGAATTATTACTAATGTATTTAATTCGTAGAAAATACTATAAACCTATTGTAAAAGTAAGTACCGTCGCATAGAAAATACCCGTTAAATACACAAACATCACATTTCTGTATAATTATCTAAATAAAAATGCTACAATAACAATTAGTGAAATTAAAAAAGCTCAAAAAACTACATATATAGAATAGATGATATCATACTCAAGTATTAAAATATCCAAAAACCGTAAAGAACCGGGCCTTGGCTGGATAAATCCTGAGCTAATCACGTGTGAAGCCTTATTACTGAACTAACGATATGTACACTTCATTAAGCACTTGATTAATAGTACGATCTATATTAAAAAATACATATAAATGCGAATTTACAAAGGGATAAATAATAAACGCTGAAATTCAGATCCTCACACTCACCTTAAGAGAGAAAGAAAATGAGTTTAGAAGAGTATTTTACAACAGATTTATATATATATCTAGAAAATGCATTAGATTTTAGACAGAAACCACTATAAAAAAAAGAAGTTCCCAAATAATTAACAGATATTCCAGAAAATCTAAAAAAGAACGCCCAGGTACAAATAGCTATAGAATAACAACAATTACACAACATTACAGCAAGTTTCGTATTTTAATTATCTGAACTGCAAAATCCTATAACAAAGATCAGAACACAATAAACACGTTCCAAACCATTTACCGGAAATGGCTTACAATTCCTTGTCTTTTGACGTCGCAAGTCTCTTTTGCAACACATTTTATTGACAATTCTTGTTTCTCAAAATAGCAGATCAAAACTCGATGTTCAATTCTGTCAGTTGCTAAAGATAGAGATTCTTAACTATACCAGAAATGCAAAACTATGGCTACCCCTACAATGCTATATAGTAGGCAAGCCCGCGCCAGAGAAGTAAAAGAATATAATTCAAACAGCAGAGATGAAATTTGTTCGATATGTACAAGAGATTGTAATAAAATAAATCGGAATGACTAATATATACACTCCCCAACAAATCAAATAATAAAATATAGAAAAAAATAGTTCAATTCTCTCGAAAAATGGGGGAAAAAATAAACCGCAAAGAAAGAATTGTAGTAAGACCAAAAAAAAGATAAGTAGAAACAGGAACAGCTCCAAGTTCTAACTCATAATAGATATAATGACCAGTGTTTTTACTTTCGTTAGTGTTATCTTGCCCTTAATTCTGTAGAATATTTTTTAGACCATATACATCTTTCTCTCATACTTCAAAATTAGCCATGTTCTTTTTGTTCGATTTATATAGTAGTTCATTCGTTACTATTTCAATAGCATCAATATAACTGGACCAAAGCGTCGTATATACATTACAGTTAAGCAAAGTAAACTCTGTAGTCGCACCACGACCAAATGGGACAAATCCATAGTATACAGGACTTTCAAAGTTCGATAAAATGCGTAATATCAATTTGTGTTCAGTTCTGCTACATTTGAGAACCATTTCTTGCACATGTCTAGACGAAAATCCAATTCGTTTGATGAAATAATCGTTGTAAAGACTTATAAAAAGTTGAAGGCAAATTTCAATGATTTACTGAGTTTCATGCTTCAGTCAGATCAGACTTTGTAGTTCTTTTACACCTTTTCAAGTGTAATGAAGTGTCGACATACAGATTATTTTGAAATCTCAACTTTAACTGGTAACTAAATTTTTCTGAGTGAGCCTGTCCTTGGATAACTTACACATTTCTTCTTTTTTCCTTAGTTGTAGCGTGGCAGTGTGGTACCCTTTATCAATAAAAATGTATATTTACGCGTCTATCACAAAAATGATTAAATATAGTAAGGTTTTCTAATCAGTCTTTGTAAATATTGCATTTAACCAACATTGTTAAATTATTGGAAAGAAAAATTAGTTAATTATTATTACTTCTTTATAATTAAACAAATGGTCCGGTGACTTCTTAAGTAGCTGTAAATGAGCCGAGTATGTTCTAACTTCTTAAAAAGTTCTATTTTTATTATGAATGCTACAAACAAATTTTAAATCAAAGAATGAAATAAACTATTGTTCACTTTATAAACTTATCTGAGCTGCAAAGATTTATAATCTAGCCCATAAACGTCAAGCCACAGTGTTGGATATTACAATAAACTCGGGCATAAAATAACAATTTGCATCGACGTGAACGGGCTCGTTTTTACCTAAATGCCAATCCGAACACGAACCCAATCTCCAATTCCCCTTAAGTTTACAACCAAATCGAACTAATCTCGTAAATCCCACGGTTTAACATTGCGGACCCTAAAACCAACAAAAACTGGAACTAAATACAGAAGTTGTCCTTATCTCGCCGCAGTTAATACACGTTTAAAATTCTCATGCACGAACAGACAGTAACCGTGATTGTGCTTAGTTCATTTCGGAACTATTCAAATTTCGGCCCTTTCAGCGCGCCCGTGTCGCATGCCTTCGCTCCAAAGGCCATTCTACACGTACTTTTATTTAACATGACGTCAATAGCGAGAGGAAAAGGGAGGAAAGCAAAGGGCGACGGTTAAAAGTACGCGGTTCGGTGTATTGTGAGGTAGCTGAGCTTGCAGACACTGTGTAAACTCATTAAGCTTCCGTGAACAGTTTAGCAATTTTGCTGTTCACACAGCGGCCGTGTTGTCTATATTATTATCGGCTAGATATTTAGAGCTAATGCGACATTGGCTGCAGAACGTTTATAGACCAAGTGGATTGATATCTGGGCTCCAGTGCGGCCCGGACTCCCGACTGCAGAAACAATAAGAACCGGAGAGAGAATTGCTTCCATTGGCGATTGATACTGATGAGCTTAATGGGAATTGGCGGCGAAATCCCTTAAAGAGGCAAATTGGAGAAAAGTTGCTGCGAAAGCTGCAGTAAATTTGCGGGCGTGTTTCCGCTCTGCCGGCACATCAAAATATTTGGGCAATAAACGCAACGTTTTTAAAGTTGCCAAGTATGCGCCGTCATTAGTGCTGTCTATTATATTGCGAAAGTTAATGGAGCGGCAAAGGAAGGGCGTAAATCAAAACGATTGCAAATAGAGGAGAGGAAAAGACCCGCTCTCGGCAACTATAAAAATTTAATTAAAACATTCCTTTGGAATTAAAATCGCTGAAAAACTCACCTCGGTTGCTTTTGTGCGCTATGGGCGGACGGCGTACTTAATATTATTAAAGTGTTTTAATTGCTACCTACGGCAAAGTCGCCGCCACGCAAATGAAAATGCGCCGTGTGTGGCGATTCCACCTATTTGCTTTTAGTGGCGACTACAGAGAAAATAAACCTCGGTTGTTTGCGACGGTAATTTGATAATGGACTGTGAAGGTCCCAGTTAACATATAATTTATTTGAAAAAGAACTTCCGTTCGGAGAAGCAATCCTAAAATTAATATTTCACATTCATGTTGAATTCAAATATGTATCTACACCACAAATATCCTAAGACGCATTTATATGAGGAATGTTGAGCACATTGATAATATATGCTTCAGTATAACTTCAGAATATATTTAAGAGAACAACAATTTTAAAAACTATTTAAAAGCTTTCGCCTGTTTTAATCGGAAATATAAATCTTTCTGTGCGGAGATTTAATGTATTACGAAAATCTAGAAAATAATGAAATATATAGACTTTCAAAATATACAAAAAGAGCGTACTATTCCGATGCATAAGTAATGCAATTAACGTATAAGTGAGTCAAATATCCATCTAGTTACATATTCGAGATACCATCAGCTTGATTAAAAACTGTACTCACTTTGTTAATTAAAATTATATCATCTAGAGAAGGAAGACTTAACCAATTTTAATTTGTCTTCTTTCCAAGAACAAAATATCCCAGACCATTTTAAACAGATTTTTGTAACATTACATTGCAAATCTTCTGGCTTTTGGCTTTTTTACCAATATGTAATACAAACAAAAACAATGGAATTGCAGGAAAAATTCAAAAATATTACGACGGAAAACTAGAACGCAAACGTTTTATGATACTTTTATGGCATGAACACTCAGTAAAGAAACGCTATCTGCGTTCCTGAACAATCTCAATTCGATACATTCCAATATATAATACAGTAGCCACGAGGATATAATTAAACATCATTCTCAACATAACATGCATAGAAAGCCTATACATTCACAATAGTCAGTAAGTTTACCACCTAGAGTGAAACATCATAAATACATTAATTAAATATAAAACTAAAACATCATGGATGCTCAAGAACATAATGAGAGAGTAATAAAACCCAATAAAGGCTAAAAGAAAAAAAGTTGCACAAACACGAAACATTAATAATGATATATAAAATTTATTATGACTAAATAAAGTAGAAAAATCTACAAACCACATTAAAATAATACTACTACATACAATTAAGCAATGGTAATTCAAATTTATTGAAAGCTTTAGAAGAAAACAAATTCTAAGAGCTCCTAAGGAAGTTTGTAATAATAAGTGGAAGAAATTTTATTAATACAAAAACAATTTTAGAAAAGACTACTCTCTTCATGTATACCAATCTTAATTTGCTATTCAGAAACCAAATTGAACGAAAAGTAACAAAAATAATAACATAACCAAGGCAGAATTCTCACCATCCATATAATACACGTGTGAGTACAAAGGTTAGCATTCGCACTAATTCTGAATAATTGGTTCACTTCTTCTCCAACTATTCTCAGCCATTTCAGGTCGGAGAAGCAATCACAAAAGGCTATACTAAAAAGCAAACACTAAATGTGGTCCTAGTTATATGACTAAGGTTTTCAACATAATTTGGCATTACAAAAGCTAGTGTTCAAGATACCTTCAACTCCTATCTCACAATCAATTTTTGAAATTATATAATCTACAACCTAAATAGTCTAACAAAGCTCTGGAGGGGTTAGAAAATACCCTTTGGCGCTAGCCTTCATGAAAAAAACCCAACCTAGGCGGCTACCTGTAGAAACTCAGATGGCTAATATAGGTGGGAACCGAGTGTTGCTGGGAGAAGCATAACTCATCAACAATAATTGATATCAGGACACTCTCTTACCCTTGGGATGAGAAACTGTCCCTGAAACCGGAAGGCGTAATAAAAAGTAGAATGTAGAAAACGAAACAAAAACTATCACATTATTAAAATCATTATTCATAATATCCCAAGAAAATTATTATGGTAACCAATATCTACGATATGTGTAGTTCCCAGCTTAAATGACCAGAGGGTGCTACGAATATCCCGGGGGGAAATTTTAATTAGCTGTATGAAACGTTATAAGCTTGATAAAAAGCGAAAACTGGCAAATCTAATTAATGAAATAAAAGATTTCAAATAGATGCATTCGGACTGAGCGAAATGAGCTGGAAAGGCCACTATAAACAATCATCGTGTATAATATTCGGGAAATGACATAAATAACCAATATGATGTTGCTATTATATTATTAATTCAGTTGAATTCAAAACAATTTATTGTAAACTTAATACAACTATAGCCTTACTAGCGACAAATCCGAAGAAGAATTAGAGAAATTATATGAAACATGACGAATTCACGCGATTTGAATATTTACACGGAGGACTTTAATGTAAAAGTGGTAGAAGGTAGAATTGAAGGGTACGGTTAGGAAGCGAGGTTTGCAAGTAAGAAATGAGAGAGAAATACGATCGATTTAATTTGTGAAGGAACAAATCTAGTTATAGTAAATACGTAGTTTCAATTGCCAAAACGGAGAGCATTGCAACATGATAAAACCACATACAGCGGAGTAAAGTGTAAATACACACACAAAAACGGATATAGGATCGACCACGTTCTAGTAATAGTTCCAATAAGACTAGAAACTAGAAAGATAACACACAATTTAAATAATCCCAGCCTAAAAATAAATAATAAATATATTAACAATAACAACAGCAATGATAACACCAAAATGAATATAGAATAGTACTAGAATGACATGAAATATGGAATTACGGAAGCTGCATAACTAAACAGCCCAAATAAAAGATCGCAAAAAAACGCAATAAGTAACAAAAGAATCTTATAAAAAACAGAAGGAAACAAGAATATCAATAATATAAGTAATTAAACAGACTAATAAATGGAAAACTTAAGGAAGCTAAGAAGCAATGGTTGCAAGAAGAATATACACAGATAGAGAAGATATGAGAGGTTTACACAGAAACAGAGGAATATTTAATAGAGTTTATTTAAAATGGAATCTTAAATAAATATCATAAATAATGAAAACAGAACAGAATTGGACAACACCAACAACAATAAAACAAGAAAATATGAGAAGATTTATTGAAAATCTATTTAACGATGAAGCTAAAAGTGGTGAATATATCTACTCGAAACAAGGTTGCCTTATATAAGAGAATAATCGATCCTGTTGTGATATATGCTATCCCAGTCTGTAAAAACTCGACAAACTTCGGACCATACATAACCAAGATATAGTGGTTTTTAAGAAACCATGACCTTCACAGAACTTGCAAACTTCCAGGAGTTTATTTCCTAAGGTGCTCAAAATAATTATCATAATATCCAAGATTACAAAAGTCTTACCTATACTTTTTAAAAATGAATATCAGATATAAGGACAAACTTAAAAAGATAAAAAGGAACAAAAGTTTATATAAACATGTGCCCGGAAATGCACACTAAATCTCCGCAACGATCATTACATTGCAATACAGTCACATCAAGCTATTTATTTCTGACAACTTTACAGTAGGTGTTCAAAGTGCCTTCCAGAAATCTCAAAGCAGTTACAAACACACTGCGTTATATATTAACGCTCCCGTTCATATCTTTAGGGTTACAATAGTACGTTAGTCAAGAAACTGACCAAACATACACGGCACTTTCCAAATGATTCCACAAAAAAATTAAGGTCAATGAAGCACGGTCATCTAGATAAATGATCATCAATCATTTTAGGTGAAACATCGATAATACATCGTTGCTGACGATACGTTTGCTTAGCTTGCAGATAACTATTAATAATTGAAGTTGATGATACCATCGCTACTTTTATCCGTAAAGATGATTGGAGATAGAAAAACCAAATTGATTCACGGTAGTACCTACGTACTTTGCAAGTGATAGGGGTTCTTAAACAGGACACTCAACACAGATTACTATCCTCAATGTCTTACAGAACACGTTCTTCTGACTCAGTTGTATGATATATACCCCTCCTCATTGTTCGCGTCTACTAACAAATGACCCCGGGTCACAGAAACAAAAGTTTCGTTATTTCTGAAAAACCTGTGTGATTTCTCAACTATTTACATTTACTTCTCCTTATGGGTAAATCATCTCTATTTGTTTCCAATATGAATAACAGATCATTTAAATAATATTTTACAACACACGCCCGCTTAAGAAAAAACGTGTAATTGAAAAGAAACGTAATCGTAAATAGTAACGGATTGCGAGGGTTAATGGAAGATTAATGTCATGAAGAATAATATTGTCATCTATTGTGAGAGTATTCGTTTGACTTTTGAACGTTGAAACAACTGCCAAGAGCCGCGCGAAACAAAAAATAAAGGGGTATCATTATACACGAGTGATATCCGATGATCTCAATACGGTCGTAAAATCATCGCACGAAACAAATATGTTTCCCTAACAACAAACCATAATAAAATCAACAAATGAAATTATATTAATGCAACAAAATAATGCATTATTTCAAGAAAATTATCAACTTTCGCAAAATGAACAGCAACTCTATAACAGATGAGAATGAGAAGGTAAGTGCTATGAATAGATCGGACCAACTCCAAATCCAACTAAGTAAAATACAAAAAATGTATGAAGAACTGAGCAAAAAATAGTCAGAGATAGAAAATAGACTGTCTAATAACACCGTAGAAGGAAAGACAGCTGAATACTATACAGACGAAGAGAAACTAGCTTATGAGACAGGGTAAATTCGAGAGAAAAATAGAGAGAAAAGAAACATGGATACCTCACTCATCTCACCGCAAAAACAACAACAGCAGCAACAAGAACAAAAAGAACCTGACAAAAATTATAAACACATTTCTAAAAAAATTAACGCACCTCCACCTATCATACTGGACAACACTGAGAATTTTAACGAGCTCCATGTTATGGTGAATCAATTCACTAACGCTCAGATTAAAGTTATTTACAATAAAAACTAAAAAATTAATGTACAGGACGAAAAAGGTTTTAGAACGCTTTTTGAAGCACTAAATAATAGAAAATATTCCTCGCATTCTTATGAGAATAAGCAAAATAGGCCAATTAAAGTTATGGCCAATAGACTGCATCATTCCATAAAAACTGAACAAATAGTCCAGGAAATGCGAAAACGTGGCTACAAACTCCTTGACGCCACCCCCAAACTAAAATATAAAACTAAAGTACCGTTAAATATGTTTATGCTTTCGTTCAGACATGATAAAAGTGTTGATAAAATCTATGATAAATGAGGTGTCAGAGTAGAAATCCTGCCACTAAGAAAATCTAAACTCGCGCCCCAATGTAAAATGTGCGAAGCATATGGCCATACGCAAAAATTTTGTTATAAAGACCCATAATTGGAGGTGATTACAACCTCCAAACACACTTATTGGAAATCTAGACTAAAAACACCAAGGGGAAAGAACTCATAGAAGCAGCAAAACAACTAATATGTGAAACACTGTCAACTGGGAAACCAATATACTGGCCTACAGATCCAGGGAAAATCCCAGACCTAATTGATTTCTTCATAACTCGAAATGTTTCTGTTAACTATATGCATGTGGAAGAAGCCTGGGACATAAACTCTGATCGCTCTCCCATTTTTCCCACGCTCAGCGATAGCAGTATACAAAAGGAATTACCTCCTAGATTTGTTAATGAGCAGACTGATTGGTGCAGCTTTAAATTACAACTTGAAGAAAATATCAATTTGTCAGTTCCTCTGTGAAATGAAGAACAATTAGATAACAAACAAAGCAAAAACATTTATTAAGGGTATCCAACAAGTTGCATGGGATAATACCCCTCCCATTACTGCAAGAACCAAAGGAAATAATTACCCAATAGAGTACCCAAAAGAAATAAGAGAACTTATCCACGAAAAGAGAAGACTCAGAAAAATCTGGCATCAATCTAGAGCTTCAGCCGACAAAACTATACTGAACAACGGTACACACCAATTTAAAAAAATAAATGAAAAAATTCAAAAACGAATCGATTAGTAATTATTTAAGTAAATTCTCAAACGACAGTAAAACTGATTATTTGTTCTGAAGAGCGACTAAAAAACTAAAAAGACCGACTCTATAGAATCTACCGATAAAAATTGTAGATGGGAGCTGGGCAAAAAACAATGCCCAGAAGGTTGATAGATCTGCGGAACATCTAGAAAGAACATTTCAACCGAATGAAGGTGAACACATACTCGACTGGAAAAACCTTAACCAAGAAGAAGATGAAATCAAACTCGCCACTCCAACAGAAATTGCAACTGAAATAAAAGAAAATTATGACCCAAAGAAGGCTTCAGGATTTGATCTAATTACTGGGGAAATTTTAAAGCAACTTCCTAAGAAAGCCATAGTCAAACTTACCTATTTTATCGATGCCTCATTTCGGCTGAGATATGTACCCAAGATATGAAATTAGCTGAGATGATAATGATCCTCAAACTTGAAAAACCGCCCAACCAAGTTTCATCCTATAGACCGATTTCCCCTCTTTCAGTAATTTAGAAACTATTCGAAAAGTTGTTTCTTAAAAGATTGAAACCCATCATAGAGGAACCTGATTCCATCACATCAATTTGGCTTCAGGGAATACCACTCAACCATAGATCAAGTACATAGGATAATAAATATAACAGAGATATCCTTAGAGGTACAATCTTTCTATAAAGTGGCACGAGGGACTTAGGTATAAATTAATAAAACTTCTGCCCAGACAACATACACGGTTACTGGAATTATACATTACATACAGAGCTTTCAAAATTAAGCAAGAAGATACTTACTCTAAAATAAAATAAATTAGAGCAGGAGTGCCACAGGGCAGTGTATTGAGACCTGTACTTTATTTATTATACACCAGTGACATACCTGAGCCAATGAATAACACGGTAGGCACATTTTCAGACGATACAGACATCTTGTCTGTAGGTAGCACAATCTGCTAATCAAATTAGCACTTGAGCTAAACGCTGGCGAATCAAATTGAACGAAACTAAATCCGTTCATGTCAATTTCACAAACAAACATGATCAATATATCTCCATTAGCATAAATAATAATACACTGATACCATATGCTAATACAGCAAAATATCTTGGTGTTACCCTGGATACTAGGCTACTCTAGAAGGTCCATATTAAAAAGAAACGAGAAGAACTTGACTTTAAGTATAAGAAAATGTATTGGCTCTTGGGTAGACACTCCACCTTGCCAATATATAACAAAATACTTTTGTATGAAGATTAAATAAAAGATTATTAAGCCCATATGCACATCTGGCATCCAGATGTGGGGTTGCGCAAGAAAAATCAATATAGACATCATTCAGCGTATTCAGAATAAAGTGCTGAGGAATATTATTAATGCCCCTTGGTACTTCAACACGTCAACGTTGAAGCCATCCAGCTCCTTGACAACACTATGGTAGTCGGGAAACTCAAGAGGATCAAACCCTTTGAGTTCGTATAAGTGTCAGTGAAAAAGCAGAGTAAAGTGCTATTAGTGTACACATTAACTAAGTGTAATTAAATAATTAGAGTCTAGGATCTGCTAATCAGCAAGACCTTAGGTTATGTTTTGTAGTAATAATTTAAGTTTGAACAAAATTTCTTATTAATCATATATGATCAGATTGTAATCTATAGAAACATCAATAAAGGTATTTCATATTGGAAAAAAATCTATTGTGAAAGACATATTCTCACAAATATTTTTATTTCTCTTTATCACCTCTTTAAATTTAGCCTCACAGTTAATATTCTATCTATATAACCATGAATGGTCAACGAAGACGCTCATAATAAGCATCCGAATATGACTTTCGCGACTAACAAATTTCCTTGCCAGACCATATCAAAAAGGCTTAAGTTAAAGCCTGGATCGGGATACTTCATACTTACTAATGAAAGTACTACGATGATGATCGTTATGATCACAGCAGCTTAAATGTAGAAAATCGTTACAATTATAAGCGAAACGTTAACAATTTCAAAATTTTAAGCACGACGTAATATTCCAAAAGCAGTTAAATCACCAAAACTATACTAAAAGCAACCAAAAATCGTACACATTCGTGCGCAATACTTGAACTTCACCTATATGTATCTTAATAATGCATATGAACACAAAAGCAATATAACCAAAAATGACCCAACCTACATCAGTTGCTCTCCTACTCAAATACAGGTACTACAATATATGTAGATCAAATTAAATGTTACTATTTGTACGGTTTCCTCCTCGGAATTCTCCTACCGCCCCATTCCACTATCGCTGTTCCAACACGGCGTAATGCGAAAATTTATGCAAAGTGATTAGAGTCGCACCTAAATAAACAGTAACCAATTGTAAAACCTACCCAGCACACAAATGCTATGAATAAGCGCGTTTGGCTTCACTGCAGATGAGTAACCCTTCAAATATAAACGTAACAGGAAATAGCTTTTTAACGTAAATTGCTTTATTAATTCAATAAATATGTAGAAACTCTGCTCGGCATCACGATGCTTTCCTAGTTCACACTCGCGCTAGGGTCGAATTGGTAATTTTAAAAATAAGCAAAGTTTTCCAAGAACTGCACATTTTGCCGATGTTATTTTAGCTGATGATAGGAATTTTCTATTTTATACAACGCCAATTTCGTTTTATTCGCTCTCCAGTTTTCTTCGTAAAGGTCTGATATTTGTGAATTTCCACCTCAACGAGGTAAAAAACGAATTCGTTTTACAAGTAATCCTTTTGACGATTACAAGAAGAAACAAAAGAACTGTTTCCCTTTATTATTAGCAAGCCACGTATTAGAAGAATCATTAAGTTAATTTTTCCACGAATATGTATATTAACTTTACTTTAAACAACATAAAAATTAATTTGGCATTTTTAAAATAAAACTATGATTATGTTTAATATAATAATGTTAACATTAAAAACGAATGTCAAGTTTACAGGGGACAAATATGAAAGCAATAAATCACAAAGAAAACCCAGGACAGCAATTTTAGTATGCAAACGGAGATAAAATTCACTTTGTTCCTATTTCTCATGAATATACATACTATCTTAAAAAGAGCTAAAACGCTGTGCCAACTGCAAAATATATTACTAAACATAAAATTCACTCAATAATATTATACTAATAAAAAAAATCAAAGAAAGCTGAATATTCAGAAAATTATGCTAACACAATACATAGAAAGATTGAAGTAAGAAAATTATTAAATAGGATAACAAATAAAAAGTAACATAACACATTACTAAAAATATAATATTGTATAAATATAATCCTGACAAAATTATTAAATTAACTCGAACAAAATTACGATAATGCCTTATATATTTGCTACCATAAAACGTACGGTAGATTGATTTACACAGAGCCAAAAAGTTCTTACTGCAAATATGAATACTCGTTGGTAGAAAAAATATATATAGGGTCCCTAATAGATGTAAAATGTTAAGGCTTAAGAGTACAACAGGCAAGACTGAAAACACTTAAAAGAATCCCCGGGTAGAAATCCATACTTTACATTGAGAGAGCCTCATCGGGTGCATGGGAGGTGAAGAGCAATTCTGGCCATAGTTCTCACAACCTCAATCACAAACAAGTAATAAATCGGAACAGTAAAATATGAAGGACTTATAACGTTTGGTCGCAAAAATAAAAAACTTAATAACAAAAGAAGAGATGGATCCCAATATCGTAATATTGACAGAAAATAAAAAAAAGACAGATTAACTGCAATACAGGCGCGAGCTGCGGTGTGGACGGACTCGGATTCAATCCCGGAGCACTCTAATGCCTGACGGGTGGCCTACTCACTCACTACAAATAATTAAGCACCTGCGTTCATTCGAACAAGGGGTAATCATAACGGTTGTCCAAGGCGCGCTGCATGCCACATCGGTCCGTATCAGAGATGGTGCGCGATGAGCAGGCAAAGAAGGCGAACATACGAGAGCCTCCGCTTCTTAGTTCGCAGGCCGAGCTCCCACGTGAGGTGCTGAGCCTCACCATTGTTATTATATTCACAAAAGAAGTGAATTGACAAAGAATGAAAAATAAAAACCAGTCTAAACACTCGCTTAAAAGATTTGGAGAAAAATGCTGTTCTTGAGAAAAGAGCAATGAACAGATGTGAAAAATGGAAATAAAACTACAAAGACAAAACGTGAGAATCATACGAGTATGTACCATAAACGGCGATGCATGAGCAGATAAAAAAAAATTTCGATGTCCTCCACAAACACAGAATGCGTGAAGACTTCTAAACTAATAATAAATGAGGCTTTAAAAACAAGAGTTGAAAAGGAATAAAATTATACAAAAGTAGAAAACTATAGAGTATAAATGGTGAATGAAAATCGAGTGTTCTCGCTGTGTTGAGGACATAGGTTGACGGTGTACGGTACCCTCCACGAGCATAAAGACGTTCACACGTACACATGGATACCTATATACTAATTTTTAGAAGAGAGCGACAGATGTAATCATCATATGGTGATACAAACCTTCATTTACACATCAAAAATAACAAATACAGAATAACAAGAAAATAAAAAAAATCGTATGGAAGAAATGCATGCCTCAACATGCAAAATTAAGCTCCTTGGACAAGAAGGTATAAAGAAATTTTACCAAAATAAATTAAAAATAGCAAATGAATGAAAGAGTAAGAAAAGTGAAAGAGCCACATGAAATCTACATACACATAAAAATACAACAGCGAATGAAATACTGGAAATAGAAATAAAATAATCAACACAAAATTAGAACAAAAGATAAAATATAAAAAGACATACTATAAAGAGTGGTTACACAAGCATTAGTGCTTACACTAATGAATTTGGGATCAACATAAATCTTAAGAAAACAAAATACATGGTTATAAACAAAGAAACAACTAATCCTCAACAATAACTGGTAATTAACAACACTCTGATTGAACGCGTAAAGAAATATCTGTATTTGAGTACGATAATAAATAAAGCTAACAAACGAATAGAGATTGCAAGAGCAGCTTTCATAAAAATAAGAGCATTATTATCAAATAAAAACCTTAATATAGAGCTGAGAGTACGTACATTACAATGCTATATCTTTCCATTGTTGCTGTATGGGAGTGAGACGTGGACACTGAAAAAACAAAACCTAAGGAGGTCGAATCGTTTGAGCTATAGATATATCGACGGATTTTAAAGATACTATAGGCTCACAATTTTACTAATTGTGAAGTACTGCAACGAATTGGAAAAGAAACAGAGCTCGTATTTACCATACAAAGAAGAAAACTGGAATACTTAGGACACATCATGAGAGGTCCTAAGTATTAGATATTGCGGATAACACGGTCCAACAAAAAATTGTGTAATATTTCCTTCACTTCATGAGTCAATTCTTACTAATTTTGGGTCGAGAAAAACGAATATGACAAAGAAAAAAAATTTTTTAGCTCTAGTGTCTGTGATATACAATAGGTGAAAGTTATTTATTTTAAAGGATAAGAAAAAACGGTAAATATTAATTACATATGCTAACAACATTAAAAGTGCGATCGTTATTTTTTTAAATGGCAGTTACATCCTAAATTGATAAATAAACAACTACCAGATGGTTGGATCTACAAAGAATCAATTGGTGACTTCAGACCCCGTTGTCGTTGTCTGTACTTGGAGACCCTGACATGTTGAAGAAGATTCCATTGTTGTAACCTTGACGTTAGAAGTTCCGCCTTCTCCTGTGACAAGTCAAGGTCTCGAATGAGATCACTCAACTCCGATTGGCTCAATGTATGCGGTTATCATCTTTTTCTTCAAAATCAGGGTCATAGGATGTCGAAGGCTTGTTAGGTTCTTCTACTTCTTCTTCTTCTTCTTCTTCCACACTGTCTTCATTTTCTACTTCGAACTCATAATTTTGGGTTGGAGTAGGAACTGGTAAACTGTTTGAATGTGGAATAGGTTGAATAACAGATGGAAGATTCGGGTATTGAACTGTTCCACTTTTTTCATTGACAATCCTGCCTTTATAGGCGGAGTCAAACAAAAATAGCAGTCATCTGTATTGTTGGTAGGCTTCCGCCAAACCACAGGCACAGCAAAAGCAAAAGCCAATGATCGTTTTTTATTTTTCAGCCATTCTCGTAATAAAACTGAACATGAGTTGCAACATACATGTGGAGCCCATGACTTATCCAAGTCATACCAAAATAATGCTGATAGACAGTCTTCACAAGAGGCGTCTAATTGCGTTTAACGAAAACGTTATTCTACCACAAATGCAACAAAAATTGTTAATAGAATTTACACATTTCCGTATCAATCGTATCAATAAAATTTCGTTAAACCCTATGTTTGTGTTAGTTTCATGCATAGGGTCCACTCTGCTTTACCTTTTCGCTTGTTTATTACAAAAAAAAACTTGCAAATAATAAATGCCTGGACAAGTATATAGAAGACTTGTTTAATAATAACAGAGAAGAAATTCAATTTTATTTTAATAGTAACAGTTTATTAACTAAGAAAGAAAAGCAATGGAACCTGATGAAATTCTAGTTGAAATGAATAAGATTATAAGTGATACGGCAATAGATATGTTAACGCACTTGTTTAATAAAATATATAATACAGGATAACTACCAACTGATTTGCTACAACACAAAAAAAACATTTCTAAATCCCGTCGCAATTATCCACTTGTTAGTTTATTAAGTGATATTTTCAAAATAATTTTAAGAACAATACATTATCGAATGTATAAGCAATATGCAGGTTTCCTTAGTGAATTACAACTTAAATTTTGTAAAACATAAGGCACCAAAGGAGAAGCTTTGAAATACTCTTTATAAAGAGCTTCTTTTTCGCCCTTTGGCGCCGAATTTGAATCTGTTTGGCATTTTGCTGTTTTGAAGTTATTATTTTTGTTATCTCTTACTATCTCACTTAATTTAGCATTGGTTGTTTTTCCAGTACCTCAGTTTGGTTTGGTTTAGTTTTCGTCATAGAACAGTTTACAGGAGAGCAACATGTTCTAATAGTTAAAACCTTTTACCAAAACGCTGAAAGTATCACGCCGACTGTGCAAAAACTTCGTGCGACTAGGAATAAATAAAGCACACAACGAATCTACAGTTCAATGACTAATGAGGAAGTTTAAAACGACTTATTCAGTTAAAATGAGTGATTTCTTTGCACAGTGACCAGAAATGGCTGGCAAGGACCCGGGATCTTACCCTGTGATTTCTTCTCACAGGGGTTTGTGAAAAAACACACGCATAACTCTGGAACTGAAGGCGAAAATCATGTGCGTGAATGGAAGCATCGGGCTAGACATCTGCGAGAAAGTTATCGGTAGGTAATTTTGGAGCACCCATTAGTATGCGAGTGCTTTTACAAAAAATGTTTGGATAAGCGAAAATTGCGTATGTTCGTTTTGTGGATGCTGAGAAAGCTTTGCTAAAATAAGACATGTGAAACCTATTCGTGCATTGATGATGATGATGGTGAAGCTCCATCCCCCACGCCGGGGTAAAATCTGCGAACTGAGAGATTGAGACTCCCATGTTTGCTTTCACTGTCCGCTCGTTATGTACCTTCTCTGAAACGCCGTGCCTTAAACGACCGCATTGTTAACTTCTGTTTAGTGACTGAGTAGGTAACCCTCCAGGCATGTCATCCCCAGGAATGAACCCGGCTCCGCCCGCATCGTAGCTAAGCGTCTCAACCCGAGGCCGCATTGGGGCATTTGTATATTAAAAGACATAAAAATACACCAGAATGGCCTATAAATAATAAAAGAACTCTATTAAATTATACAACTAGCGCGAGAAGAGATGATCTAAATCCTCATAAATATTAACAAATAATTTAATATGCATTCAAAAATAGCTATTAAAAATTTTACGAACACAAATGCTCAAAAATTAATGGTGATTATATCTATTGTAATCACTATACTGATGACATAGCAATACTTACAGATAATCTTGACCATTTAACAATATTTGTTAAACCAGCTAAATGAAGAATACAAGTGTATAAAATTCCTGTAAAAAATAAGCAACTATTTTTAGAGGGTAAACAAATTAAGCAAGTTCTTCTTCTTCTTCCAACTTCTATATAGGCTCAGGCCTATTCACTCCGATCTATAATGCCTTTCTCCATCTCCTCATCGGCCTTCCTTATTGGTGATTGGTGATTTATCTTTAGCTTGGCGTACTAGGCGGATTTCCTCCATTCCCGAGATGTGATTGTTCCACTCTAGCCTTCTAGTTTTAATCCATTCGTTTATAGGCTGTATCTTACATGGGGTTCGGATATCTTCATTTCGAATGAGGTTCATTCTTGTTTTACCAACTATCTTTATTAATGTCTTTATTTCTGTTATTTTATTATATGATAAATTTGTTAAGCCATATGATGCTATTTAATGCTCCTGATACCTTGGCGGCTTTTACTGCTTGGTGTTTTGGCTGCTCATTTGGTATTCCCCACCTAGATATATTTATTTTTAGGCAACTGAATGTCGTAACTTGCTTGATTATGTCTTGCTCTACTTGTAATTTGCACCTTATGGGCTCTTTACTGATGATCATACATTTGGTCTTCTTCGTTGATATTTTCATATTATATATTTTACAGGTTTGCATCATTTTCATTAGCATGCTGTGTAACTGTTTTCCATCCTCTGTAATTAGTATTGCGTCGTCAGCATAACATACTATTTTTATATTTGTGACTCGCATTTTAGAACCTTTTTAGATCCCCACCTCTTCAATTACCTTATCCATCATAATATTAAACAATAATGTACTTAGAGAATCTCTGTCTTATTCCTACTGCCGTTTATATGGGTCCTAGATACTCTCCATTTACCTTGATAATTATTCGATTTATTGTATAGATGTTTTTCACGAGTTCAATGCGTTCTTGGGTGATTTTCCTTTTCTGTGACTTGTATGATATCTTTTAGCAGTATTCGGCCAAAATCTTTCTCTAAATCCACCAATCACATAGTAACTAGAGTTTATTACATTGCAAGGATTTCTTCACCACTTGCTGCCTTATAAAAATAATATTTACACAGGGCCTTCCTTTCCTAAATCTCTGTTGCTCCTCTGCTAGCGATATTGATTCACTGATTCTATTACTTAGTATTCTTCTCATTAGTTTTAAGGTAATTCCTAACAGTGTTATTCCTCGGTAGTTATCGGGTATTTTTTGGTCGCCTTTTTTAAAAACTAGAATTGCCAGTCCTGTTCTGAAGGTATTAGAGATTCTTTTAAGCAAGTTAAATTATTAAATAACGTGGATGCCAGTTAAATGAAATTGGATCCTAAACAAGAAATTTAGTAAGAATTGAAATGGCCAGAAATGTTTTTATTAATGAAAAATGTATTGCGTAACTAAACAACCCGATATTAACATCTATTGGGAAATAATCGGATGTTATGTATCAAATTTCTGTTTTATACCACAGAAACATAAACCTCTCAAGTTGAAATCACTGATAAATGAATAACATTTGAAATGTGGATATATCGCAGAATGAGTTACATTCCCTGTATACCAAAAAGTACCAATAAAAAAGTTTTAAGAAAAATGGGAAACAACGAAAATTATTTATAATCATTAAAAAATGCAAAATGAATTATTTCGGATATATTATGAGAAGACAGAAGTACCGATTGTTTATTATTATGAATAAAATAGAAGGAAAAAGGTATGTTAAGAGAAGAAGGTTGTTATGGTTTTGAAAAATATGATAGAAATAGATATTGAAGAATTCATTTAGCCGTGGATTCAAAAAAGTATGATAAATTAGTTGCCGCCATAAAAAAAGGAGAAATTCAATTGCTAGAATTTCTTTGGTTAGATAAAAATTGTCAATATTTTCTCTTACATCATTTGTAATCACTAAAAATCTGTGAGCACTAGTGATTGTTTTATTATTGTTATTAAACCTATTTGATGCAGCAACCCATCGCGCCGATTTTACTGATTATAGCAAAAATGATTGTTACCCTTATGCGCGCCATGTTTGCATTCTTACCATTTTTATAAGATTAATCTTCTAGAAGCATGTTTTCTGACATCCATTATGCCGTTTTAGCATTGAAATTTAGCGGTTCAAACGCTTTTATTATTTTATTGCATCTGTTAAGTATTTTCTGGCTTCGCACCACACGTATTTGTATCATGATCGTGTGCTCACTTTCTGCCGTAATAAATGGGCACACTTTTTGTTTTGCATTCGCCTGCGGTCTCTTCCGTTTTCATTTTGCACCATACTTGCTGCCTCAGTCTCCATTCTCCCTACTATCGACGCCTTTGGAAGCAATCACTATTTCACTACCCCACTAATTACGTTTGTTTTAATTTGCTTGCGTAACAGTAACAACTTTAAATAATGTAAAGTATTACATCAGTGCAATAGTTACTATTAGCTATGTTTCTGTGTATGCTAAACTAATAATCAAATATTTAAACATATAACTAGATCAACGACTTACACAAAACAAGCACATTTAGACCAGATATGAACAATTCAACATACGCTTCGAAAGCTCTTGGGTTAAAAATGTAAATAGCTCTCGATGACAAGTATAACACTTATAAAAAAAAGTTTTGACCAACAGTATGTATACTAATAAATGCGGATATGTTTATTTTGAAAATTTCAACCACGTCATATTCGAGAATAACAAATTGTAGATCCCGTATTTTATTCAAAACTGTATAGCGAGCAGTCAGCAATTTGAACTCGGACCCCTCTAAAAATACTTCCATTCAATACGTAATGTCACTTTAATCGTGGTATAGAACGCTTCACTTTTAGAGCACTATACGTGAATCTTTTGAATAATTTACATTTATGAGCAGACAATAATTTAGCAATCAACAAGTTTACTTCAATCATAAAATGCACTACAAATACACAAGGAATAATAAAAAAAGTAGTAAAGCCATTACCAAGCGTATCGAACGATTATATACAGTCATCCCAAATTTTGGATATTCGAACACTGAACGTGGCAGAAATGAACAGTGATGTTAAACTATTACTGGGCAAGATACGCCTAAGAATGCCGAAGGTAAAAATACTACTAGTATATAAACAACAGTTAAAAAAAGAACTACTACAGGTATTGGACAAAATAATTGAAACACTTGTGAAAGTCGGAACATCTAGTCTTAAAACTGTGTTGGTCCACCGACACAAGTCCTGAATATTGATTAGTGGAATTTGAAGCCATTCTTTATGCAGCACAGTCTCTATCTCAGGTAGAGACAAAGGAAATCGAGGCCCAAACTCTGTGTTCCAAAAAAAAGCCACAGAGGTTCAACGTTATTCAGGTCTGGGAACTGGGCGGGTCAGAGAAGATGTTAAACCTCATCATCCTGCTCTTTAACCATTTTTGAACAAGTCCAGCCTGGGATATGGTATACCTGTCTGAAAATAAAGTTTGCGCCATTGAATGGAAATGGTTACCCAAAAGTTCGCTACACACTACTGCTGTGACCTGACCATTCAATGTGACAGGGAAGGCTGCCGAATACCATGATTGTAGCACCACAGACCATAATAGAGCCGCCACCGTGTTTAACAGTCGAGCGGAAGCAGTCCATATCATATGCTTCAGAGGGTGCGTCCAGTGGTAGGAAAGAGGGTAAAAGATGACACGTCCGACCAAACGACACGTTGCCAGTCCTTCCAACGTCATGTTTTTGTAGGCATTGCACCATCCACGACGCCTTTGAGCATTCGTGTTTGTTATTAGGGACTTGGCAATAGCAATATGCCCATAGGCACCCATTTTATGTAGTTCCTGCCTTACTATTTTGGATGGCACTAGTGTGTTTAGGTACTGATTAAGTTATGTGGTCACTTTCTCGGCCGTTCTTTTCTTCTGCGACGTCACAATACGTTTCAAAGCCCGAAGGTCCCTAACTTGCAGCTTTGTTTTTCGACCACTACTACACTTCGCCGACCTTGTTTTATCGTGAACTGTATATACGATTGTGTTACCTCACATAACCTCGCTGTTGCACACACAGATGCTCCAGCTAAACAGGCACCAACAATTAGACTTTTTGAAACTCTGTCAGGTCGGACATACTCGTCACTTATCACACCTGCACAACGTCCACAACCACACTGCCTCACTCTACTATTAGTGCCCAGTCCATACTATCTGTAACAAATAAGAAACTGTTGATTTACGCAATGTCCACTGTTACTAGACACAGTAAAAATATGCCCCATTTTTGACCAGTATTTACATTATTTTGTCCAATACTTGTATATTAAAATCAATTAAAACAATATATTGAATAAAACGTACCTAATAGATGAAATAGATAACATAGACAAAGTTTGGATAAATTAAAAACAAACATACTTAATAAGCTAGAGAAGCTCTAGGAACAAAATGAGTATGCAGTGGCAAGATCGTCATAAATAAAACACATTGGCTTTCTATGAAAGTGAAATAATTGTTCCAAGACAAGAAAATAACCTACTGTGCAAAACTATGAAGAGTATAAAAGAAACTTAAAGGAAAATTAGTAGGAGAAATACAAGATATATACAAGATAATAACAAAAATATATTTTGACAATGATACGGGATCAAAGAAAACAATTAAAAGAATATATAGAAAACATTAAAATGAAAGAAAAAACCTGAGTGGAATATTTTAGAGATTTATCTACAAGAAACAATACAAAGCATTAATGATTTAGAAGAAATACAAATTAAGTTAGAGGATTCAAACAGGTACAAAACTAAACACAAAAGTTAAAAAATGGGAATTCCCCTGGCGAGAGTGACATCACCAATGAGATATAGAAATATGAAGAGCAGAGTCTAATTCTAGAAAAGATAAAATTGATATGTATAATTATACTGATATTTAAAGAAACCAGTGCCTCGTAACTAGCAAGGTATTAATTTGCTTGATACGTAAGTAAACTCACAACAATAATTATAATACAGAAACTAACAAAAATCATACAGTTGACATATAAACATTTGGACTTAGGACTGGATGACTGTGCAATGATTTCACTGTAAGATTGATATCAGAAAAAGCGTTGAACTTTAATAGACAAATCTACATTTGCTTCACCTACATAGATCAAGCATTTGGCAATATAGAGCTATAACAAATAGCACAAGCACTACAAAAAAAAAATTAATATTCCAAGTAACTTGATATTATTGATAAAAGACACATATAGATACAATTATAGTAAAATTGAAGATGATTCTATAAGTCCTCTTTTATTCAGTATAGTAATCTGGATATTTAGAACAACTGTATTTGAAAAAATAAGTATTAAGAACAGGCACGAAACTACGAATTAATAACAGATACCTGGCACGCGAGAAATTAAGACACCTAGGAAGATTACAGAATAAATATTTAGAGACTACATCCGAAGCGACAATATAAGTAAACAATGTCAAACCAATAAATCAGAAACTTAAAAACCACAGGAAAGAGTGGAACCAACACATATGGAGGATGGACGAATCTACGTAAGTAAGAATAGCCAAAGATAGCATTCCAACAAATAAAAGATGGAAAGACATAAGCTTAATTTTTAAATGAGAAAAAGAAGAAGAAAATTAAGATTCTCTTCCCCAAATATTCTTAATACGTCTACGTTTGTTTCGATAATTGTTAAAAACTAACTTTTCTCGACGAAAATCAGCACTAAGTGAAAAGTTTTTAAATTGAATTTCATTATATAATCTATGAACAGTCCCCCGAAAAGTTGTTTAGTCATCAAATGTACTAGAGAGTTGTGTAACGTTTTCTTTCTTAGTTACAAAAAATTAGTCGTAGTAAATTCGTGGAATAGAAATGGATGGAAATATTCGTAGTTGTCCTGCTACTGCTACAAAATAGGTATAAAGCATGTCATATACATTATTGTACCTATATTTTACCTAATTGTTACGAAAACCTATTTCCATGTCGAGAATTCCCCCTGAATGATAAATGTTTCGAAATATATGATAAGAAAGAAAAAACAACAGTCCTATTTTGTGTTCATTACAGTTGTAAAACTTTTTAAGTTTTAATAAATTTCACATTTTTTCTAAGAAGCCATTTGTTACTATGTTGGGAATGAAAGAAACGAATTTTAAGTAAAGACTGCATGATGTACGCATTTGTAACATTATACGGCAAAAGAGAACTCACAAAATGCATCATTATTTTAGGAAATGAAAGAAAAGCCAGTAAACAGAAGGCATGGCAAATGAAAAGCCCGGATCAAATTACCCGCGAATCACAGCAAATCCGCAAACCGTGAGAAATCAATGGAGGCCGCATCATTTTCACACCTTCCTCGCGCGCTCTCAGCCGCCCACATTAACAAGTTGATTTATACTCGCGGAAAAGTGAGGCGATACCCAACATTGTATGGGTAATGTAGCAGGCTACGTTATCAACCGCCATCATTAATTAACACGCCGCCGATGGGTTTAGGGATGCCAGCGGTCTTAAACGTATCGTTGTCTGCCTCCGACGCGCCGAAACGCGCCTCCTCAGCCGCTTTCATTGCTCGTTTCACTTTTAACAGTTTCCACCGGGAACGTGGAAATGTTTCGCTACCTAGCAGGATCTCGCTGCGACATTGCTTGCTGGGAATACCTAATTCGCTCCCGCGCCACCAACAAGTTAATTATCGTGGAATTGGATTTAGCTTTGCGTTACTTGCTGGATGCCGCGTTTTTGATGGCGATGAGTATTCAAACATCTGCCGCGAGTGACTCACAAGCTAAGAACTTCGGACTTATTAGAATAATTATGTGTCCAGAAAAACATCGTGATGGACCAAAACAAATTTTAATTCCCAGTAACAATTTTTTAATTTAGTTTTTATCTACAGATATTCTAAGCTATGAAAGTTCATTTTCCCCCCTCTCCACCACTCTTTCGGTCATCACAATTGGCCCTGTTTGATCCTTATTTTATAACACATTTTTCAGAGGTTTTTATTATGGGGTTGATCTTCGCAGGAACTCTATTTTGTGAAAGTGTCTTTCACATATCGGTAATTTATTTTCTAATCTACCAGCGATTAAATTTATTACTCTCATTATCTGGTTTGTAACTTTATTTCTTGTTATATCTTTTTTTATTTTTTTTTATTTTATCTTTTGCATTATTGCTTTCTAAATA
Organism: Sinelater perroti; assembly: GCA_036346155.1. Classification (NCBI taxonomy): domain Eukaryota; kingdom Metazoa; phylum Arthropoda; class Insecta; order Coleoptera; family Elateridae; genus Sinelater; species Sinelater perroti. The sequence goes on along the minus strand of JARFIY010000359.1, from coordinate 11,802,872 downwards.
TTCCTCCGCTTTTAGGTATATTTCCTATAATACTACCCATTGCAGAAGCCTTCATGTTACGACTTTTGAAATATTTTACTTGATTTTTCATTCCATTCCCCGGACCTCAAAACCACTCCCGTTCAAAATCGGCCAGAGCCGGGGAAAAATAACTTTCAAAATGTTTTTGAATATAGCTCCAATTCGCGTTTGATTTTCATGCTGTGAGAATGTGTACCGTACTATTATATTTTTTTTACATCTAAGGAAGCTACTCATATATGATCGATATGCCATTTAATAACTAATTTTTATTCGTCCACGCAACTACCACAACATTTCACTTCTCAACCTCAAAATGATTTTGCACCGATATAATAATCTATCATATACACCAAATATGCAAGCTCAAAAACTTATATAAGCTTTATGCCCGTTAGCGGTAGTGACATGGAATTACAAAACGATTGCCAAAATGTATGTACCAGGAAAAAAAGACGAAGAATAAGCACATAACAATCAAAAGGTCCCGGGACTAACCCACAGAGGGAGTTACAAATACCGAATGCGCTGTTGTTTTAGATAGTATCAACCTTCAAAAGAAACGTGTCAAAATTTCATGACATTTCGTTCAGTAGTTTTCGAGATATTGAAGTTGAAATGACGCTACTTCTATGATTTTGTAAACAATGAATCAAAACGAATTTCGTATGTTAATAAAATACTCTTATTTAATGGGAAAAAATACCGTTCAAGCTCAGCAATGGCTTGAAAGTGCTACCCAGAAAATTCTCCGTCAAAAACTACCATTTGCCGATGGTATTCTGGTTTTAAACGCGGTCGTACGGCCACCGAAGACGCGGAACGCTCGGGACGCCCAAAAGAGGCGAATACACCAGAAAACATCCAAAAAATCCTAAAAATTGTTATGGATGATCGTAAAGTGAAGTTGCAGGAGATAGCTGACATCCTAAAGATATCAAAAGCAGCGTGTTCAATATTTTGCACAAAAATTTAGACATGAAAAAACTTTTTTTCAGTGGGTGTCGCGTGTGCTCACTATGGAGCAAAAGCGCTGTTTGGAGCTTTTTAAGCGTGATACATAGGATTTTTTGCGTCGGTATGTGATAATGGACTAAAAGTGGATCCACCACTATACCCCAGAGTCGAAAAGAGCGCCTGCTGAGTGGAAAGCTGAGGGAGAACGCCGTCCAAAGACAACAGTCGGTTGGCAAGGTTATGGTGTCTGTTTTCTGGGATTCGCACGGAATATTGTTGATTGATTATCTGAAGAAGGGACAAACGATCAACATCACCAGAAAAAAAATTAGCTCGAATGAAGAAGTAATTGCCGAAACTGAAGCCTATTTTGAGGCAAAAGATAAATCGTTTTATAAGAAAGGCATAGCAATGTTACAAAAGCGTTGGAATGATTGTATCGCTCTAGAAGGAGGGTATATAAATGAATGAAATCGAATTATGTTTTTATGGTTAGTCCCGAAACTTTTTGACCCGAGTGTTATCATATAAAACAATACACACTCTGGTCTCTCCGAGTTTACAAGACAATACAACACCTACGCCTCTAACGATATTTGTTCGTATAATTACAGATTGTTGTAAAATGATTAAAGTGCTGAAGCGGAACAATGTAGTCATCAATTAAATGATAACATTTATGAAGAATTCTAAAGTAATATATCGCAAACGCCAAATGAAGGAAACAAAGTATATAGTTATTATCTGCAACCTACACTACCCTACTCCTTCCAATAGAAATAACAGAATCGCTAAACAAAAAAGGTTTCAAATTAAGAGCAGTAACAAACATGAAACATAGAATTATTAAATACCTCTAATATTGTTTTTATGAAACCTGCTGAACACAACAAATCTTCAATTAATAAATAATAAAGTAATAAAGGTAAAACCCCTATATAAGAATACATTAATTGCTCAATGTATGAGGTGGCAACAATATTGTCACATGACAGCATGCGGTAGTTGTCCCTACGCATGCGTTAAATGTAACGGTGCCCACGCTTGTAAATAAGTAAAAAGTGTGCTCTATTATCGTGCCAATTTTTCAGTGTAGAAGAAACTCCAAAATAAGCTGAAAACAGGATCACAAAATAAGCACATAAATCTAAACCATTACATCAACATTTAACACATAATAATATAGAAGAAAATTCATTATATACACAAGCTACATATAGACAAAAATTCTTAAAAGAATTCTAAATGATGTTCGCACAGCAAACGAAACGAAACATAGTTATAAATATGTTGTCTACTGTTATAAACAAACTCATTTAATAATATCTGAATCCTTAGGTATACCTCTGATATATGATATTAGGAATATCAATGGCATCCATTCCAAGATATATTAAATAGAAACATCTTGTAAACCTAATAGTTTAATATATATACTTTAAAAATCGACCCTAGCTGCGATTACCTTATTAATATTTATATTGTACTGTTCGCACGGCCTACAGAATTACAACAATATTTATGAAAAGTTCAATCATCTACCATAAATATACGAAATATGAAGAATCATTCCTTCAAGCAGCAACTATCCAAATAGTAAATTACCAAATCAAATTACAATATTGGCAGTTTATTGTTTGTCTAGACTTTCAAACACTCGACATCAATTTTATATACGATAGCGACTACAATAGTATACACTACTGGAGAGGATCTAGGTTAATTGCGACCAAGGATAAAACGCTATATAATCTCATACGCAAAGAAAACTGCGGCTACTTTGAGACTGGAGAGACAACAATAGTTAAAAGATCCCCAAAATCACATAATATAACAATAAAACTGATTGAGACAAATTCAAACAAATATTAGCCTCAAAACTTCGCAAGAACTCCAATGAAACTGATTATGAATTTGAACGTTTTCTGCAGGTAGCATCACAACTATCGCTTCCTATTAAAAGCTTTATCGTTAATGAAGCGCGCAATAAAATTCTTCATTTTAGTAAAAAATAAAAAATAGCGAGAAAGGTGTTTGTTGAAATTCCCAAACGAGGCTTATCGTTCTTAAGGAATCTTACAACTTAGTTCTACGTCTAAGCTATTGGCCTTCACAGCTGATGTTTCTACAGATAATACTAATTGTAAAACCAGATAAATCTCCTGAAAATGTTGAGCCCTGTAGTACATTAATTCTACTGTCCCAAATTTCTAAACTCCTAAAACAACTTGCGACTAAATAACCGTATGCCACTGCATTCTACGATGCAAGAGTGCCATCATGTTGTAAACGTAATAACTACGACTCTTGAATCTAAATCATACTGTCTTGCAATATTTATGACGGTTTGGCTTGAAAGCCTCTTACTTAAAGTTTAAGTCAACTCTGGCTTCTTAAATTTTACCTGAGCGATCGTTTTCGAATAAAATATAATCTGGGCTTTATCCAGTTTGCTCTGGTGTTCCTCAAGAAAGTGTCCTTAGAGCGCTAGTGTACCATGTGTACTGCGAGCATAGAAAAAAATGGATTTATAAATTAAAGGGATTCACTGGTCGCCTGGGAGGAAGTGTTGTCTTACACTGGAAAATAGAGTTCTTTATAAAGTAATAATCAAGTAAATGTACACGTATAGCATTAAACTCTGGGGCTGTTTCTATAAATTTAACGTCAATATTACATAGCGTTGTCAATCCAAAACACTCCGAAGGATTGTTAGTAATCTAACACTACAAACTAATTTTGGAATATCAACAATAGAAGAATATAACAAAATATGTAACAGTAATATTACCATCCAAACCCTCTGCATCGAACCTACATGATCCCCCCCCCCCCAAAAAAAAAACTCAAAAAGAAGTAGATCATTGATCTAGAAAGAGGTTAAATCTAATGTGTGAAAAAAATCGTTAGATGGGTTTCCTCACACCACTGATGCCATCCTATTAACTCATACAATGATTTATTTGTAAATAATTCTGATTGTAAAGTTCTAATAAACAAAAAATATATACAGTTAGGTACAGCTACAACAATTAAAGAAAGTAGATAAGGAGGTGGGGAAGTGTGACTATAAATATTTTTGATTTCTATCCTTGACTCATATTAAATTGCTACATTACGAAATCTACCTGTTTCTTAAGGACCACAAGAGTGGATTCTAAATACTGATTCTGTATATGATTTAACTATTTTATTATTTATTATTAATTCGTTTATTTGTTCTCCAATTTTCTTGCATGATTCATATTTAAATCGCATACGTTATATCCCTCTTCAGTTTTGTTAACATTTTAGTCCTTTAGATATCTTACTGTTTTTATTTGTGCTTTGGTGTTTTAATGGACTGCACAATTCTAATCTATTTTTCATTAATCTCCATTCTCATCATTTTTTGCCATATTACACACCCAAATACAGTGTCGTATATTTTTTCCAGGTCCTAAATCGTCGTATGTGTTACTGTTTTTGCTTTATTTTTTTCCCAATTTATCGTAGGTAGTAAACGTTATCTAAACACGATCAATTTGTTCTAATATCTTTGTCTGTTGTTATAATCTTTTATGTGTTCTTCTATTTTATTTTTTATAACCCTTCCCAAATACTTTTGATATTATTGGTAGTATACTTATCCTACAATAGTTGTGGCATAATCGCCGTTTTGTGTATAACAATTATATATGCATAATTACAATCATTTTGTAGGTCTTGTACGTTTACTTTTTGGAATATTTTAATGAGCATTTTTATCATTACATGTTCTCTATTTTTCATGTTTTATTTTGCGAGTTCCTGGTCTTTGTGATTTCTTTCTTTTCGTTTTTTAATTTCTTTATGATATATTTCTCTTTCATCTTCTATAGGTTGTATGCCGCTTCTTTGTTCCCCTTTTACTTCCCATATTCTACTATTTCTTCTTATAAAATTTACCCATAATGCTATATCCACTGAGTGAAGGTTATTATATTTATTGCATTTTTCCTTTCCCATTTTGTCTTAGGCTTTGTATTCTCTTCCATGCGTTATCAGATTTGTTACATCCCACAGTACTTTTTGTTTCTGCAAAATTCATTGCCGCCTTTATTTTCTTCTTTAATTTAGACTTTCAATTGCCTCTTGTCCTATTTCTTTATATGGCACATCTCTTTATAAATTCAGATGTCTTTTCCGTTAACAACTTGTTGGACATCTTATTTTATCCAATGTTTTCACTTGACAAAAATATTTTATATTTTAGTTCTTTTGTATTACATTTTTAATACTCGTTATATTGCTTCATTTAGGTTTAGGTGTATATATATTTCACACAGCTACTCATCTAGTTATATCTATGACTAATATTAATTTATTAGTATTTTCTTATATCAGCAAGGTTTTGTAAATAAGATATTTATTTCTCCTACTAGTTTATCATTATCTTTCCTATTAGTATGTATTTGTTATATCTACACTCCAGGATTCCAATTATTCTGATATCTTGGATCTCCTAAAGGACAATTATTAGATTAATCGATCGAAAAACACATACTAGTTGTATCTATGTATATTAGTGTATGGTTTTGTGTTCACGAAGAAACTATTTGCTATTTTACATAGTGATTAGCCTTTCTTCATTATTATTATATAACATATTTCAAGTAAATCTTTTAAAAAACTTTTATTTTTGTCCCTCTGGCACAGCACATTTTCGTATTATTATTATTATTATTTTTATAGCCATAAATTTTCATAATCCAACCACTGACCGCTTCTCATATTTGCATCATTTTCGTTCACTCTTCACGGGCTTACTGTGGATATTCTTTTTCTTTTTCAACATTTTCAGTACTTCACCCCGTACATTAAGGTAGTTTCCATATTTTCTGGGTCAGACTTTTTCTGTTTATGTTCGAGTTACCTTTTCTATGTTGTTATAATCTCTTTCTGTTCAATCATTAATCTCCATGTATTTATGTTGTATTCATTTAGTTTATTGTAAGACATTCCGAAATTTCTTAGCATATATATTTTGACAAGTACCAGGATGTTAACCAAACATTTGAAGCCTCTATTTAGGAAGACTGGATGATTGTCCATCAAGATTTTCGTCCTATAAACTTTAGTGAACTAACATTTTACCACATGGAAATTGTGCTGTACCCTGGCAGAGAACCTTATAATGTGCATTCAGCCGAACCAACTGAAATATGTTTTCTTAACGAAGTTACTCCAACTCTTTTTTAATCTACACTTTTTAAGAATATGATTCCATTTACAACCTAACATTGTAATATTCTTACTAGGTTCTTGTTTCATCGCAACCTATTTTAAAACAATGCAGTAAAATTTTTTGGTGAATTATAAATAATAGGAAGACATAGTAACTCTTTCGTTTGGTAACAAAAAATTAAAATTTGAACTAAAGATTATTTTTATTTTAAATAATTTCTTTTTAAGTCCATTTACCAAATAGTTACGAATGAGTAATTTTCGTCAAAACCCTCAAAAACATTGATTTGCAGATATCCCTACTTCTTCATAGGTTTCAAATATTTTCTGGCCGAGAAATTCGTCAATCATCACTAAGTTTATCAGCCTTTTATCAAATCTACGCAAATCTGCTGGAAAAAAATCTATTTGAATTATATTTATTCTCAGCAAACGTGGCATTTCTATTGCAGACAAGTTGGATCATGCGCAGTTTCTTTCTTGTAGTTTAAAATAGTAAGTTAAACAGTACCAATTATTTCTTGGGTTGAGGCCGTTTTCGGCCGTCCAATGCAAGAATAACCTTATATGATGGTTCTTTTCTTTTCAGTTTATTCAAGCGATAGGAAACGGTTCCATAATCTGGGGAATCCTCATCCAACGCATTTATGTGCTATATCATCATAGACTTCCTTGTCAGATAATAGTTTGTTTAATGATATTTTACTAAAAATCTATACCAATTTAACTAAGACCAAATAGTTACAATAAAACAAAATTTTAAGAATAATTTATATAAATAATATATAACATGATACATTAAAATTTACTAGTGCAATCTTTGAGTATCATTTTATATTAATTATCACCTCACCCGAGTATATATGAACTGTTCACTTTTGAATAACCAAATTTACTTAATTATAAAAATAAAAAATGTTGATCTAGTCTATAGATCACGACGATTTGTATTATTTGGCAGAGATCTAACCAGCTGCCCATTTCATACTAAAATAGTTCTTTACCAAAACCAAAACATACAGGTTCAGAGTTATGAACCAGGGAACATAACTGGACTGAAGTCAATCGGAGAAACACTCCTTAACCATACGGATGACGAGCAAAAGCGTAAATAAGGATAAACAAGGCCTTCTTCTAACATCCTTTTTTTGTCGTACTATTCTGATAATTATTGTCAAATAAATTCACGTAGACATCAGCAGTTATACATTACTTCGACTAAAAAAATTCTCACAAGACAACGCCATCGATATTTATGACAATTATTTATTAACATACACTTTCCTCTCTGAATACTTTGAATACGGCATTCGATCATTTCTCTTCTTTATAATCCAAAGTTTAGTCTTGTGCTCTTTTAGCTGGACGTACAACCAAGACTCATCAATAGCCAAAAGCCCACTTAAAAAGTTGCTTATGTCTATAGCGAAGAAGTTCTCGACTTCTACTAAGCATCTGTTTAGTACATTTCTTGGCGAATCCCAAGTTTACGACCATAACTTTGTGACGAGTAACCTTACAAATGTTTGTTTAGAATGTGAGCTAGCACAAGCCTTATGTTTTATATCCTCCTTAAGATTTTCCACGACTTTCTCTGTTATTTCTTCTTGTCGTTATGGATGCTATATGTTTAATTTCAATGTTCAACATCTGTCTGCTTTCCACAGTCGCCCCTTGTCTATGTATTATTAAAATAGAATTATATAGTTGAACAGGACTACAAGTTAGATGTCTTAACAAATACGAAGTGTATAATGTACAGTACTATTGGAATTCTAGCTCTAGTATGAACTGATCAATTGTAATCTTTTCAACCGCCAAATTGCACTTATTCTAATTTTGGTTATACCCGTCAGATATTAGAAAAATTTGTCTATAATGCAGCCTAATTTAATCATGATAATAAAGCCATCTTTTTCTTTACACGTAATAAATAGAAATATTTTATTGCAATTCAATGTGTTAAAAGTAAAGTTATGAAAATATATTTTCTACTTGTCCCTATAAAAAACTTTTATTAACAATAAATTAGGACATACAAAAATGCTTTGTAAGTCCATTATAACAACTATTTTATTCACTCGTTTCATTTTTGGGATTCCTCTCCGTTAGTTCATCATCCCTTTATAGATTTTCTGAATCATATTTATAACACACATAGTTTATGAATCGACAATTTTTGTTATTTCGTTACTTCTAGAAAAAAAATTTGGTAGCACACATTTTGTGGTTTCTTTAAATAATGTTCACGTTCGTGTATTAGTCCAAATAAAAATATATTTTGGATAAATGTATTTGAATCTGATTCTACAACGGACTCTAATCGTTTTGAAAATAAGTACAAATATTTAATAATCAATTCCATCGTTTTAATATAACTTTGGTATACTCTTATCGACAACAATTTTTCAGAGGATAAATACGGATATTCCCTTAAAAGCACGGTTTTATGTAAAAAATATTCTGCATGCACTTAAACATTCAATGTTTTTAAACAGTGAAAAAATATTTTTATTGGATTCTTCTACTGCTAATATTCAAGACCGAACAAGTATAAAGTATTTGGAATACTATGTGTCTGATAATAAAAAAAAATATTTATCTTTTTTCTCTTTGCTTCCTACAATATCATCATTTACTTTATATTATACTTGGATTTGTTCGTTTGCTCATTTTCTAATATTTGAACTCCGATAGTCCATGTGGCAATTCATTAGAAAGTACAGTTAGCTTTTTGCTAAATGTGAAAAAATTGTACTTTTTTTTGATAATTCCTCGTATAATATATTATTAAGCTACAATATTATAGTAATGAGGTAAATGACTACATAAGTAATGTGTATAGAAGTGTATAAAACAATTTTATTTGATAGTACAACTCTTCAAGAAAATATTCTCAAAATTTCAAGTCGATCCGACTAAAACTCTAGGAAATATAGCATTTTCAACTTTTCCTCGTATGAAATAAATCGTAGATTTATTTTCGTAATGCGAATTTTAGGCTTAGGTCTTGCTGGATGCAGAAAATTTTGTGGATTAATGGACTTATGTAACTCTTTTTTAAATCAGTCGACGTATGACTTTTACATCGATAAAATACACGACTGTGTAAAAGTGGTTGCCGTAAAACTATTTATGTCAGCTGCAAAAGAAGAAAAAGAATTAACTTGCGAAGAAAACAGTATTGAAAATACGACAGATATCACGGTATCTGACGATGGCAGTTGGAAAAAACGCGGTTATTCGTCATTATATGGTGTAAGTGCTTTGATTGGATTTTAGACTGGTAAAGTGTTAGATGTTGTTGTGAAAAGTTCGTACTGCAAGCTTTGCGAAACTTGGAAACGAAAATTGGGTACAGCTGAGTACGAAGAATGGCAACAAGAGCATGCAGAAAATGAAGAATGCCATGCCAAGTACAAAGGATCGGTTGGTAATATGGAAGTGTCTTCTATTGTGGAAATGTTTATACGGTCGTTTGAAAAGTACGGTGTACGGTATGCTAACTACGTAGGAGACGGAGACTCGAAAACGTATACAGGAGTTATCAATGCAAAACCTTATGGTGACGATTTAATTGTGAGTAAAAAAGAGTGTATCGGGCACGTTCAAAAGAGTGATGTTTTGACAGCCCTTAAGCCCATTTATGAGGAGCTTAGCCAAGATGGACTGTTACAGAGGTGTGTTGGCGGGTTCAATCAAAATAACAACGAAAGCTTCAACCAGTTGATTTGGAAAATTACTCCGAAAATTCTTCCAGCTGGTTCGAAGATCGTCGAAATTGCTGCTTATGTCGCAGGATGTACTTTCAACGAAAGCATTTCCGGTTTAATAATGTTGATGCATGGTATGGACATTAAAATTGGTCGGTATTGCCACGAATAGGCGTGCAAAGAAGATGCACATCGCATATTGATGGCCGACAAAAAAGCCAATGCTTCTACTCGTGAGGCACGAATTCAACTCAGACAGCAGCAAAAAGATGCCCTAGACATCATAAGTAAAGCAGGACAGTTGCTTTATGGACCTGGAATCAACGATTCTATGTAAGTTGAAAAAAAATTTTCTTCACTTTTTAGTTACACAAAACTTTAAACGCGTTAAACACTTTTCGAAATCGGTAGTCAAAATTTCTCGGAAACTAATCGGTATGATCTCGCCCAAACTTTAAACACTTCTTTGAAATATCATTTTGTAGTCTCTGAACGAAGGATTTTTTTCCTTCGACTACAAAAAATTTGACAACGTAATGAATACCGAAAATTTTACCGAAAAAGTGACACTTTCGTTCAAACCACTGCCAAAAATTCAATTTTCATTTTTTTTTAAATCCTTCGTTCAGGGACTAGTTTTAGTCTAATACTAAAAGAAAATAATTTTTTTTTATTTTTCAGATGAAGCAGTCGTAAGTAATTTTGACTACCGCAAACTACCTTTTTGTCGAGACATCTCCGAAAATCGACTGCCATCAATTCAATTTATCATATTTTCTCATCAAAATTTTTTAAAATGTTCAAAAGTTATCTAATAATATGCAAAAAAAACTAAATAAAAATCTCTTCTGTAGTAAGAGAAAAAAAATCGAGAAAATTAGCTTTTATTGGCCTCTGAAACCCATGTAACCCCTTAAATATTTACAACGAGTCTGTAACATCTTAGTATTTTGTAGTGCATAAATATGTAATAAAATACAAAACATTAATTTTATGCAAGCGTTACTCTATAGTCATATTGTATTATATCTGTCATTGCTAATTCAATAGAAAGTGTTTGTGGGAAACTTATGTGAGACGTACGGCTGGCCAAGAAATGCAAATAATATTTACAGACTTTGCTTCGCCATCTTAAAAATTTTCGTTCTATTACTATAATTTACGTTTAGGGTCTAATTTAAACTTACCACAGCCTAGAAAGATTTTTACCAATGCCATATTAATGAAAACAATCTTCGGGTATCTTACCAAAATTTACTTCCCTGTGTTCCTCATGCACGTTAATAAAGATAATAATGCTGATGATAAAATAGCACGTAAGCATCTTACATTTAGAAAAAGTCATCTTCCATCTATACTATAATTTTTCTCCTCTAGTTGTAGTTCGCCGTCCTTTTAATATCGTCTTGCACCTACTTTTTGATCTTCTCTTACCCTTTAAACCTGGAATTCGCCTTTTATTTCAGCCTGGTAACAGATCTAATGCAGTTCTATTTCTGTCACATTTTGACATCGAAAGTTGCTTCACCTATATAAAGTACCGTTAAATTCCACAACTACATATATTACATTTAATCGATACCCTATATTTTGGTAGACATAAATTTATTTAACTTTTAAAGCACAATTTTTGATTTACAATGTTGCTCTAGGTAGAGTATGTTACTTCACTGTAATTACAACTACAACAAATTTATATTGCTCAAGTACTCAGTAGATACTTCAAATATTCACAATCATTCGATGATTTGTTTATGTCTGGTTCCATCCTGTTTCTTTCTTCATTATTCATTGACGATTTCGTTACATATCTACTGTTGTAGTATATGCCTCGATTTATTTTACTTTTCTAGTTTTTTATACTCTAAAATATTATATACTTTTGTACATTATTTAGTTTTATTGGTTATTTTATATTTTATCATTTATTTTTAATGTTTCATATAATTTTACGTTTTCTTTTTTTCTTCTTTATCACTTCTTATATTTTTTCAAGTTGTTTATGAACTTTTATGTCCAATATATATGCTTATTTTCCTTTATACTTCATTTTAGTTGCTATAATTTTATTTGAATTTGTTCCTCCGACTTTTACTTTCAAATTATTTTACTTCAGTTTATTTATTCTTCTATTTTTGGGAGTTTTCTTAATCTGTTAATTATGTTAGTCCTCATTTTATGCTTCCTCAATTATTTTCTCTGTACTCTATTTTTTCTTCACTTTATTTTTTAATTCTTGTATTATTTCTTCTTTAGGGCTTTCAATTACTTTTTTATTTCATTTGGTATTGCTGTATCTCTTCTTTTGTCTAGTTACATATTTAGTGTTTATAGTGGTTTTGCTTTCAATATAAAGATATTTTTAATCTCACTTTTTGGTTGTCTACTTTTCTTCACCTTCTTAAAGAGCGGATTTTTAGTTTGTCGTAATTTTATTGCATTTTATTTATATTTCAATTTAAATCTTGTCATACCTTTTTTATTTTGTGATTGTTTAATCGCCTTAATAATCATGTTGATATTATTTTTTCTTAGGGATCCGTTTGCTATTAACATTTTAGAAAGCTTTAATATGATATAATAATTTCTACACCACATATATTGCACGTTTAGACTATTAAAATATTTAAAAATGTTATTGTATGTATAAGAAATTCAATTCTTTTCTATAATTAACCATACTGGAAAATTTGATTGTTTTTGCTAATCACTCTATTTCCTATTAATTTTAATTTAAGTTTGGACTAAACAAGTATTGTGGATGAGAACTTTTTTTTCAATATATGGTACGGAACCACAAATTGATGTAACATTTATTATTATAATCAAAATCATTCTTTTGTTTTTTAATATTATCTTTCAAAACTTTGATGTTATACTTGAGCAGCCTAATAATTACAATAAGTAAGCTAAAAGAAAAGGTTCCACATATCTATGGGATAGGACTTTTAAATATTTGTTTTAGAATTAATAAATGTTTATAAGAATCTAGAAGTTGTTATAATCCAATCAAATGTAATATTTGAGAACCATAGAAGTATTTAACTATAGTTGTCATGGTCGTAACACGTTAGCTTATGAGTTTCGTATCAGAAAGTTGTCGACTGATTAAATAAAATCTGATTAATAGCGATTTTATTCCATAGCAACAATAATAGCGAAGTCTTATGGCAATGATTCTCGTGCTGGTCATTTTATATGCGTTTCTACTATCACATTATAATTTTCTAAATTATAAAAGATTATTACAAAATCATTTTGCGGCTTACAAACCGTGGTTTGTTTATCCCTTCACAGCGGGGTTTCGACCAGCCCTTGCACAATTATTCTAGGCCTCAGTGTGATAATATTATACCTGAAGATTAAGTTCCCTTTTCTAATTAAAACCCCATTTTGCTGCAACACTTCAAACAGAAATTGCGTTACACGTGTGTGTAGCTTCGCAGGCATTAAATTTTATGATTGATTGCAAGGAGAGTTACATCAGCTGAATGTAAATAATCGAAACGCGGAACCCTACTTGCATGCAGAGAAACTCATTATAAGGTCAATTTTAACTATTCAGGGGTTCATTTGAACGACTCACATGGGAAGCCTACGTATGAATTTTGAATAACAAATTTTGTTGAAGCACCGCGTCTGGAGCAAACTTGTAGAGCTGAAATGGCAGAACAAAGGGTTGCATTAATTATTTAAGAATTTTTCACTTTCTGTTAATGTTAGTAATCCAAAGTTGCGTTTCATTTTTAAAATCTATAAAAAGCTTTCATATTCCAATGCGGACGGGGTACAAGATGTTAAAATGATTCATTGCAAATTTAGCTCAGAACAATAAATCTAGCGATAACAGTGTTGCCGCCAATGGGGATTTCCGTTCACGAAATTACTAAGTGAGCGGAATATAATATTCTGGATGCGGCAGACATATCAGTCAGAACCAGACTTCAGCGTATCCAAAGCACCATCTGTTATCGAGGATTGATGTCGCTGGTAATGAAACCCCCGCCCCCGTGACACTCCATAACTAACACTTAATTAACACCATGGGGTACTTTTATATGAATCCATGACCCATTCTGATGAACGTTCATTTAACACATCCGTCCGTTCGCAGGAAGCGCCGTTTCATTAATTTTCATGCCTCGTATGTCTGTCGGAATTGCTATTATGGCAAATAATTCCATAAAATTAGCTTGTAAATTGTTATAAGTTAATACACCGCCGGCAGAACCATTTAGTGCAATAAATGCTAGGAATAACGATCGCGAACTCCTGCTCCCGCGACGTGTCTCTACAGCAAACTGGCTAGTTCGCGTCGCCTAACACTGACGGCGTTTTTCATTATGCAAGTTTATTAGATGAACGTGTTACTCCGTCTAATGCTTTTTTGACAAAAATTTTGTTGTCCATTTGAAAACAAACTGTAAAACATTTGTAACGGTATATCTGAATATAAAAAGTATCCTTACAAAGAAATCGATAAAAATCATATATCTTGCTGAGAAACAATTACGATTACGTAAATACTTAAAAAGATAGAAACTGATTAGAGTGTGACTCTATAGAACTAGAAATTATAAACATTAAGCAACTTATCATATTAAAAATAAACATTTTAAATTGAAAAATTTGAAAAATGCATAAACTTGAAAACAATATGAAAGCCTTAATATTAACCATTAGATCCTAAAGCATTTTGATCCAAAAAAGGTGTATTTTTAAGCAAAAAGAAAGCTTGGGCGAATATAAAAACAAAGACAAGCAAATAAACCATAATAAGCAAATACACTGTACATATAATGATAAGTAATAAAGGAAATAATACAAAGGAAAAATATTCTCTCCTTCCTCATTTACATCTCCAGGCAAAATAAATTTGACCTTTTCAATAGTCAATTAGTGTAATTAATCGCATGGATAATTCTTTATGCTTTTTAAAAAATGTATTACAAGGAACACGGTATGATGCAAATTGCGTCCTATTTGAAGTCAAACAATTTATTAACTTAATGAATTCCACGCATCACTCATTTTTATTATTTTTTTTACCCGGAAAATAACACGACAGCGCATGTTGTTATTGATTAAAATGTTGCAAATAAAATAAACATCGAACAGATGTCAAGTGTTTGGTGCCATTTTACGCGCACTTCCTGCGCAATACCATTTTCGGTCAAAAAATCGCCCTTTTTCTGCTATTATCTGAGCACGGTTAATTCAGATCGCATTCAAAGCTGTAACTCGCAGCCCCTCTCTTCAAGACGAATTTAAAAAGCCCTCGACCATTAAAATCGGTTGCTTTTTCGATACACAGCGTGCGTTTTTTCTTGGCGCTTTAATAATGTAAATTAGTATTTGTAACAGTAGATAAAAATTGGTTACAACTAGTGATTCAGTGTTATATTCTAATTAAATTACTTCTGAACGGTGTATTTATTCAAATAAGTATGGATAAGGTATTTTTTGTATTATTAAATTTTTTAAATGTATACGTAGGCTATTTTCTTCTTCTTAAGTGCCGTCTCCTCTTAGAAGATTGGCTATCATTATGGCTGTTTGTATTCTCGACGTTGCTGTTCTGAACAATTCAATAGAACTGCAATTGTATCATTGTCTCAGGTTACTCAACCAGGAGATGCGTCTTCTTCCTCTATTCCTATTACCCTGTATCTTCCCTTGCATGATATTTTGTAGGATTTCATATCTTTCTCCCCGCATCACATGCCCCAGATACTGTAATTTCCGTATCTTAACTGTATTCAATACTTCTTTTTCCTTCCCCATTCTTCTGAGTACCTCGCCATTCGTCACTCTGTCCACCCAGCTGATTTTCAACATTCTTCGATAGGTCCACATCTCGAATGCTTCCAGTCGATCACTGATGTTTTTCTTCATCGTCCAAGCCTCCATTCCATAAAATTAATTCTATTACAATATTTTAGGCGGGGAATCAACCGCTTTTTAATTATATCCTTAAAAATAATAATTATTTCAGAAAAATGCAAAATACGTCTCCTGTTTTTTAAAAATCTGTCTAATGTGGAGACAGGTAAACCTCCAGGAGAAGTACCGTTGTATAGACGTATTAGTCTTCTTCCTATACTATCTAAAATATTCGAAAACTTATCCTACTGAGAATAGAACCTATATTAGAAGAGCAAAAAATAATACCAAATTATCAGTTTGGCTACTGTAATCAACATGGAACAATTGAATAACTACACCGTCTGATTAGCAAAATATCCTGCGATTATGAGAGAAACAGATCCTAGTCCGCTGCGTTCTCAGACTCCTCCCCGGCATTTGATAAGGTATGACATCAAGGATTATGTTACAAATTGAAAAAGCTCTCACCATATCAAATATATGTATAGACAGTTTTATATTAAATACAAAGACGAAATCACCGATCTACACCCGATATACGCTGAAGTTCCTCAAGGCAGCGTCTTGGGACCTTCACTTTATTTATGTATACACATTTATATAACATAGCAGTGCTAGCGTCTCATTTACAACTTGAAGCTGTATCTAGGTACTTCCAGGCACACCTAAACAAAATACAACAATTGCTTAGACTCTGGAGAATCTAAGTTAATAAATTCAAGTCCTACCATATTACTTTAACGCTGAAAAGGAGTAACTGCCTGCCCCAGTGATTCTCAATGGCCAGCAACTGAAACATACCGAATCTGTTAATTATCTTGGACTTCACCTTGGCAGGAAACTGAATTGAAGAACACATATTTTCACTAAGCGTAAGCAGTTGGGATTCAAACTTGGTAAAGCCTACTGGCTAATTGGAAGAAGCTCCAAATAATAGACTGCTAGTTTATAGAGTTGCCCTTAAACCATCTGAACTTACGGAATATCACTATGGTAAAAAGCGAGCAAATCCAACGTGGAGATCCTGAAACGCTTTCAAAACGAAGTACTTTATACGATCTGCATCGAGTATTCTGTGTGTTCCATCAGTGAAAAATGCAATACAAAACTTTGCCAAAAAGTACAAAGACAAGCTGATTGTTCACTTAAATGAACTTGTCCATAGTTTATTACTCGAAGATGAAAAACCAATAAAACTGAAAAGATATAAACCTTCTGACCTGCTGGTGCGTTTTAATTAACCTCTATGCTTCATTAATATGTCAAATTTCTTAATGTACTTTGTTTAGTTACGTAAGAATCTTTTATTTGAGGAGGCGAGCTTACTGGAATCTTCCTCCATAAGACTTTTATGAGGGAGTTTACGCTGCTATAAGTTAACTTTAACATATATAATGCCTATTGCCCTCTACAAGAGCAGATTGTATGCTAATAGAGTTATTAAAAAAATTTAATGTGGAAACTTCACTATTTGAGTAGAATAGTTCATTATATTCAACAAAAAACCTGTGGAACGCGCTACCAAAAAAACTACATAATTGAAAAACGGTCATAATTCTCTAAAGTACTTTGTGTGAAAAATGAAATGTACTGCATATTAAACATATATCCTGTTATATAATAATGGTATGGCTCTAAGCCCCGCGTGGGAGCAGGGCCTGCGAACTGAGAGGTTAAGGCTCTCATACGTTCGCTCTCTCTGCCCGGTCGTCGCGTACCATCTCTGATGCGGGGCGATGTGGCAAGCACCGCGCCTAAGACGACCGCCATTATTACCCTTTGTTCATCAGAGAGCACCAGGAATTGAACCCGGGTCCGTCTGCATCGCAGCCCGTCCCTCAACCACGGGACCACGCTGGCACATATCCTGTTACATATTCATAATTGTTAATCCGTCATAAAGTTACAAAATTGCTCTAAATACAGAAACATAGAATAACCGATAAATACGTGACAAAATTGGTAAAAAGCAATTTACGAAAAAGTAGATCTTTTAGAGGCACTCTCATATTTATATGTTATCTTACTAATTATAGGATGGGGATGCCTCCGTTGCTATTATGTTGCCAATGACTATAATTCAAAACGTAAATGGTAAATGCTTTCATATAAGACCTATAAAACATTTGACAAGCGAAACTTGAAAATGTCTATATTGCATACAAATGTTTTAAATGTTAAAAAAATTGATTTTAGCGGAAGCATGTGTTTTCTTGTCGCAGATAGGCAAATAAAGTTTGGAGTTCTGCTTATTATAGACTGAAAGTGCCTAAAAAAAGAAAACTTAGTATGCAGGAAAGTTTACGAACTCATTTATTATATGAGTAAGATAACTGTTATGTTGAAATCGCAAATTATGTTAAATGTTCTGGTTGGGTTGTTCAAAATACTATAAAACGTATTCACGATATTGGGACAATTATAAATCAGAACAGAACAGACCGTAAACCGGTAACTTCCGAATGCAAAGATCAAGAGTTGAGTTGAGAAGCGGTTATAAATCGGGAAAATACCTCTTTCGCGCTCGCTACTAGGATGTCTACAAAAATTGGCCGGTCCCATAGTGCTCAGAACGCGAGAAGAAAATTCGAAAAAGTAAATCTGAAAGACTGAAGGGCCAGGAAGAAACCATAGTTTTCAGAGCAAAACAAAATTGCTGCATCGCATTGTTCGTACTCGGGTTGTTAGGCGGTGGTCAAAGCTTGGAAATTCTTGATGTTTCATCCACAACTGTGGATCTTCAAAAGAAAATCTAATTTTTTTTTAGATAAAACATCACAACTTAAAAACCCGAAAACCAACAACATGATGAATCAACCAATGACCTTGAACGCCTTCGTATTTATTTAACTAAAATTCACAGTGGGATCTAAATTGACGTTACTTATGTGAGGCAATGAACGAATATTGCTTTTCCCAGTGTGTGATGTTCTATATAGAGAAGGTTGCATGCGGATATGAGGGTGCATGGTAGCTGACGACATAAGAGAAGTGGTTGTTTGCGAAGGATGCATAAATACTGAACGATATATAACCACAATGAAAAACGGTTTTGCATATATCTTATACAAAGATTTTTTTGTGATACCAACATAGACACCATCAAATTGCAGCAAGTTAATACGCCCTACAATAAATTTGTAAGCAGTGATGTTAAGGGAATTAAGTGCAGCTGTTAGACCGGCCAGCCCAATTGTCAATCTGCGTTTCTTCGAGTATTTCTTGTGCACACTAAAACAGAACATAAGGGAACATAACGTAATATAAAAAAACTTCCCACAGTGACACAGTGATATTTGTAGAGTGT
Organism: Sinelater perroti; assembly: GCA_036346155.1. Taxonomy (NCBI): domain Eukaryota; kingdom Metazoa; phylum Arthropoda; class Insecta; order Coleoptera; family Elateridae; genus Sinelater; species Sinelater perroti. Next base: position 11,783,783 of record JARFIY010000359.1, on the reverse strand, counting down.
CTCATACTTTTAATCTCGACTGTAAGTTAAGATATGATAAGATATAGATAATTCACTATATACATTGTGAAGTGTTTAAGGCAGTTATTTGAAATAATTGAAAATAATTCAATAAAACATTATTTATACACTTTATATAAGAAAACAATTTATATTATCAAACAACATATAAAAAAATTATTTTATCAAAAAAAAAGCCCTATACATTTAATACTGCTTTTACGATTCTAGGCATTCTTTCGGTTAATTTTTTTAATTCCTCGATTAGTAGATCTCTCCAGGCGCCTTGAAGAAGACTCCCAAAATGATTTTTAGATGTTTTCTTACTGTTCTGTCCAGCGCATCCCATAGAAACTGGAGTTGAGATCTTCATCTTCTTGGTTTGTTAAATAGTCCTTACAAAAATTTGATATATGTCTAGGATTGCTGTTTTGCATTATTACAAATCGCTTCCCGATTAATCGCAACCCATATGGTATGGCGTTTTCTTTCTTATACTCTTCTTTCCTCATAATGCCATCAACTTTTACTAAATCCCCCACACCAGCCAAAGAGAAGCACCCCCATACTAACACAGACCTAGCTCTGTGCTCGACAGTCGGAACAATACAATCCTATATCATCTTTTAGTTCTAGAACTACGTACGAAAAGTCTTTAAACACTTGAAATTTGAATTTGCAGGTTCATAATACGTTTTGCCATAAGAACTGTGCTTTTGTGTCCACTGAGGCCGTTTAGCCTTATTACCACCCCGTAACAACGGTTTTTTGGTCGCAATACGAACATGAAGATTATCCTGCTGAAGACGCTACTTTATTGTGCTGGATGATATTGTTCTATGACGTCCCCAGTTAAACTCCGCAGTTAATCTTCTATTTCGCTTACTCATCAGATTCACCGTCAAAGCACAAATCCTTGATATTTTCGCGATACTACGCACTGATAGCCCTTTTTCTCGATGTAAAGTAAGGATGGCTAAACAAGTTTCTATGAAGAGAGACTTACTACGAGCCATTGAATGCATAAATTCAAAACAAGACGTTAAAAAGCCCAAGGGGTACAAGGTCCGATGATAAACTGGCGAGCTCGGAAGTCGCAGCTCCGGACGGCACACAGTTTATTTAATGTAAACAAACAGAAAGAAAAATTTTAAATGGTGAATGACAGTTCAGGAACGTAAAAATATTTTTTATTCTAGTTTTCGACCCAACAAATGCTTATAAAAAAATTTACAAGAGACTCTCATTTAAAACACTATTGTCTAAAGAGATAAAGGGTTAAACAAAACAAAAATTATTATGAAAATTATAGTTATTCACTGTATAGCTCAATTTTAATAAGGTGTCTATACTTCTACAGCGATAGTGTACATCAAGCATTGATACCGAGGTTAAAAAATTTGTTATACCTCTATCTATACTCCTGTATACAATTAAATTTATTAATAAAATAGTAATCTCTAGAGTTTTTAGTACAAGTCAAATATTCTTTCAAATATTTCCGATTCAATTACTACTCTTTCACAATGAAATTTTCACTTACTGTAAAGCATTTCGGGATGTTGATTTTCTTCCTTGCCTGTATTATGTTAAGCTAATATACCGTTTACAACTGATGCAACAATATTTAGCTCACATCACGACATTAGAGGCAAGGAAAACCACCAAACCACCCAAATATATATTGAAGAAATAATTAACAAAATGAAAAATAACAGTCAACAAAAATACATCAGAAGATTATCCGTATATAAGTACATAAACCCTAAATAATACGTGTACAAATAAGTTCTCAGCTTTAGGTTTCACAGGACGCAAATCACCGTTTACATGTAATGTATTAGTCCGCTCTCTTGCGGTTTTAAAGCAATGACGTTTGGTCTTTCGAAACATCATGAGATTTGGCGTTTGATGCACCTAACCTCAATAATCAGCTGTGTTCACGATGGCAATCATAAAAGAGCATATTCGATTTTCTATCCACTTCGCGTTTCATCTTAAGAAAAACGCTGCTGAAGCCACCGAAATGATTTGTGCTGCATATGGTGAGAATGCTGTAAGTCATGCAACGTGCAAAAAGTGGTACCAAAGATTTCGCGGAGGAGAGTTTAGTCTTGAAGATCAACCAGGCGCTGGATGACCTCAAACATTTGACACGGATGAGCTGCAGACGCGTTAGGCTGAGAACTTCTCCCACATGCGGCGTATAGCCCAGACATGGCCCCTTCCGATTATCATTTATTCCTGTCGTTACAGCATCACTTGGCTGATACGCACTTCAAAACAGAAGTCCGAAAATGCATCGATAACTTTATCGTCTCGAAGCCGGTGAGCTTCTATCACCAGGGAATTCGCAAGCTACCCGGAAGATGGCAAAAGGTCATCGATGCCAACGGAGAATACTTTGATACTTAAGCTTTTTTTGTTTGTTTTTATATAAAACTTTAATTTTGCAGAAAAAAGCTGAGAACTTATTTATACACGTTATGCCAGATGATTTCGAGCAAAACCAATCTTGCAATTCGATGCCGGCGTTGCAATGGTAAACCCGTAGCCATCCTTCTAAAAGACAATCCCGCAGCACAAAGTCTTCTTCTAACTATGATCAGATTTAAGCAGACTTTATCATATTTTTAATTTCAAACAATGGAATTTCTCTGCTGCAGGAATCTGCTTCCCGGGGGTTGCAATTTGGGGAATCGAGGGAAAGGAGAGAAGGGTTTTGGCGGAAAAAAGGACAAGTTACCCCAATCTTCGCTCCGGAGTCGATCGGAAGCGTCTTTCCTGATGTGGGTCCTTCAGCTGATCGTGTCCGAGGATTGCAACAGGGTTTTTCTATTTTCCTCGCCTGGTCAGGTACAAAAGAAAACGGACCGAGTTTCTCCGTCGGTACATATCGACTCCCGTACATGAAATCGGTTTACAACAAACGATCTCCGAGATGTGGAAACTCCTGCCACCAATCAAATACGCCGGCGAACTTTCGGCCAAAACGGTTTCGTACACACGGAAAAATTAAAGCCGGTCGAACGTTTCTAAAACCATCATGGCTATACCAAAACGGGCTTAGCAGCTCTGCTTTTATAGCGACGTCGCCACGCAGGCGAACAAAGGGTCGTGCACTATTTCTAATTAAACCAAACGCGTACAGGGAAAGCCCCAATACGATCGACCTTATTTTAAATAAAAGGAATTGGTGATTGGTCCGAACAGGTCCAGTCACTAACATTTACATGTTTAACTTCTTGGAGTTGATTTCTCAGAAGCTGTTGTATTCCGTAAACTATCGAACACCAAAAAACGGCCTTCTCTTTGGATGGTAACTCTTTTTCGACTGGATCCTAGTCTTCTGGTTTTTACAACACAAAGGGTTTTACCAACAATTTTTGTAATTTAATGTTGCCCTCGACCATGTCGCTATAATTCTTGACACAACAACAAGATCTAAAGACATTTTGACCTGTTAAATAAACTCTGCAAACACTTTACCGTGCGATTAAAAGGTTTTACACAAAGAAATCAACTTAAACACCGACACACATACACTGAAATGGAAATTTTCATATAAAACGAATGCACGCTATTTAACAAAACTCGTTACAGTGACAGTAAATGACAGATAACAATATGACGGATAAGATTTCTTGGAAAACAAGTAATTGAGCACCTGTTTGTTCAAATAGAAGCGGCTAATCGAAAATTCTAAAAATATATTACAATTTCAATGAGACCTCAATTTTTTGGTCACCAGTGTATATATTAATTCAAGAAAATGTAAATGATTGTAAAAAAGTTCCTTAACACTTGCGGAAAATTTTATTTTCATGTATTTTTGTTTTACGTGTTTTGAATTGAGATGTAGTTTGGTGAAATGTTGACGGATTAGTTTTAAATGAAAATGTCAAGCTGCATAGAAAACAACTGGAACGTATTTACGACATCTTAAAGCAAAAATAACTGCAAACGAGCTCTTCTGTAGCAAGACAACGCGCCCGCTCATCATACCACAAAGGCCACAGACAGAATTGCTGAACTCTTTAGAACGCTTTAGATTTGTCGCACTTTTTGCGCGGTCGCCGTTTTGAGTTGTTCAATTAAGTTAAAGAAGCATGTCAAGAATTATTTATTTCGAAGTCGACAACTTGCAAAGAGTCATGGAAAAGGATGATCTGTAATTTGAAAAACAACTGTCATTTCTGAGATCAATTAGCGCATAAAAATCGGATTTTTCGCAAGTACTAAGGGACTTTTTTGGCTTTTATGGTATTAGAAGAGAGTGTGCAATTCCATAATAAAAACAGCCTTAAGGTGTACCAACGCCGCGGAATGTGTCCGTATTGTTTAGTCTAATGATACGGACATAAATAGTTTAATTGTTTCTACGTCCGCCCAGAGGAATTTTTCCTATGCAGATAAACAAAGTGATCACCAAACGGCATTATGTGTACGGAGTGAACGAACTCTCGTTATTTCTGTACGTTCCGAAAGCTTTAGACGCTTATATAAAATTTTTATTGCGCACGTGATAACAGAAGGTATTCGTAATTTTGCTATTTGTGTTATCGTATCAAGTTCAAGTGCGTCTGGATGCGAATATCTATTTGCTGCTTCACGGAAACGTCGAACATATCATTTTGATGGAATTATTTTTAGCAAATATTTCAGTTTTGTTGTTACATGGAAAATTTGAAAAAACGCATAAAAACGACAAAAAATATTTTTAACAGTCTTGAAGAAACTTTGTACCTACATTATACAACCCTTGTAGCAGTCGTAGTCTAAACACTTACTTAGTTTTAGATTTTTAAGTGGAATACTTAAAAGATTATTTCTGGGTTTTTAAAAATTCATCTATCAATTAATACGATGTAAATATCAATTTAATCAGGTAATACTCTATACATTACTGTAACGATAAAATATCAGAATTAATACAAATTTTATAATGATAATGATATAGCGGAGATATAGTCTTTGATAGACTTTTCTCTTAATTTGCTTTTATTTTTGCTGATTTTGTACTAGGAACAAGTTGTTTTAATATTGAGTACAAAAGAAAATTATATGGGTTACTGTTTGTGTTTCCTCGGGGAGGCTGGAACCCCCGCAGGGCTGCAGCCTCCTAGATAGGTGGTAGGAGGAAAATCAAATACTTGCTAAGGTCCAACAGACATAACAGCAGGCAGCAGTGTTGTTACTAACAAATTAAGTGGAAATCAAAGAGAATAAATGATGTTAAAATATTGAGAGTACTGTAATGAGAAAGGCAACAGGAAACTATCTTATAATTTTCTTTAGTATAATTCGTTACGGCAGAATACTAAAATGTGTGTTCGGGTTAATGTATAGAATCATTTAAAAATATTTTCAAATACATGAGTACGTTGTACTCCATCAGAACAAAGATGCTATTGTGTCATTAATCTGTGCATTCAAAATCAGCGTCGATAATTTCCTGACCTCGTCGAAGCATACTTTCGACCAAATTGATGGCGTATTTATCCAACAAGCACCTCCAAATGCGACGCATTTCTCGTGTTAACTGCTTCAAAGTGAACACCTTTCTTTCATGAAGCTTGATGTATGCCCACACATTCTCAAACGAATTTACATCGGGCGACTGCGACGGCCGATCAAGTGCAACGATACCAGACTGCTCTTTCCACTCAATGCAAAGCTTGCTGCGGTGTTTGGGCTCGTTGTTCTCCTGCACGATTCAATTCCCATTTTCCTTAATAAAACAAACGATCGGCAGCTGGTAACAAATATTTATTATAAATCTCGAGCATGTTTGGAGCATTTTTTAGGTTGTACGTAAACAGATGCAACGTTCCGAAGCCCAATTTTGAGAAGCAGTCCCAAAGATACACTTTTACTGGTTATTTAACGGTCCGCCGTACCAACCTGTTGAGGTTGACTAGGCTCGTGGGACGATAACATCTCCCCAAGCAGAAACTGCATATAAAAATTAAATTCCTTCAATCTCGGTCGATATTGTCCTTTGCCCAAGCGAGTCGCTTCGTCACATGCTTTTTACCTAACAAAGGTTTTTTCACTGAATTACGATGTTTGATATCATACGCACGGAAATGGGTTGGGATAACTACGTATTATACCTATATCTACAGCTAGCTTTCTGTTTCAATTTTACTACTTTTTGATGCAATGTTAAGTCCGAGTTTCGCGAAAACAAGTTCACAATCTCTTTTTTCGACTTTAGGGGACACTTTCTTTGCCTATCGAACCACGTCACGGCACGTCATCGACCGTTTTTGTCTCCTTATATTGCTGCATCCACTTTCTGACGAATGTTGCCACTTGTTCATGTACTTGCCAGCCGTTGCATGAGACATTTTCAAATCCTTTGAGTGGGTACAGAGGAAAACAGACGCGTTCGCAGCGCTCATGGTGCTTTAAGCGTTTTTCTAGCAAGAATTTAATGTTAACTAAATCTTTTGTGACAAACATGTCCTCTATCGACTCACTAAAGAATTAGGGCTATACCTTTTACCAACTGCTAATTATGCTGAACACGCTCTCACCTAACTGATTATAGTTCTCGGGAGCCCTTAAGCGTGAAGAATGTGCGAAGAATCCCAGGGAGGTTAAAATTATACACTTGAAATGTAAAAATCTAATACGAAAGTGGAAAAGTACATAATGTTATTAAGAGAATGGCAAGACTATGTACTGACATCATAGGCCTGAGAGAAACTTGGTGGTCGAATAATGGCCAACTCTTGATAAAAGAGCATGTTGTTTACTATTCTGGAAATAATGTTCCGCATCACTGGAATGGAGTAGCAATCGTTGTACCGTAACACCTAAATGAATAAGTTAAAAGTTTTGTACCTCACTCAGACTGCATCGCGTTATTACAGGTGCATTTAGCACAAAGAAGAAATTTAAATGTAATACAAATCTACGCACCTACGGCTGATGAAGACGACAAGAGTATCAAATCGTTCTATAAAGAGCTAAATAGACTCACAAACTAACTAAAAACAATAGAATAACAATGGCCATAGAAGATTTTAACGCTATAGTTGGTAAAGGGAGTGAAAATGACATTGTCGAAAATTTTGAATTTGTCGAATGAAATCCGAGAGGTGACCGGTTGGTATAAATTTGCAGAGAAAAGAAATTAATCTTGAGTAACACCTTATTTCAATTACTAGCACGAAGGTTGTATACTTGGGTTTCACCCGCTAATACAAAGGACAATATAGCCCAAAATGAAATTGACTTTATTGCAGTTAGTAAGAGGTACTGTAATGCGATTAAACCTGCCAAAACATATTCTGGTGCAGACGTTAACAGCATAATATCTGTCACTGCTGAGTCCAAAACATCAGTTGGAGCTTGGCTGCAGAACCGTTAACGTGGCCGGCATGATTGATTATCCTGCTAAGTGAGAGTTGCGCAGCGTTATTCGTTTCCTACGGGCAGAAGGGAATAGCGCAGCAGAAATTCATTGGAGAAAGAGCTGCGTCTACTTCATGAGAGATGGTGTTGCGCGAGAATGGTGAGAGAAATTCAAAGATGGGCGAACCGATGTCCATGATGAAGGTGGACAAGGACGGAAGTCTGTTCGATCACCCAGCGTACAGCCCAAACCTGACGCCCAGTGACTCATTTTTTTCGAGAGCTGAAGAGGGGTCTGAGAGGTCAGCGCTTCCGTACCAACAAAGATGCATGATAATTTCTTCAGTTAGATGTGGTACATATAAAGGATTTTTAAATCCCCTTAGATAACAATGCATCATAACGGAAAAACATAAAAACTTGTGTAAAAATAGAAAAACAAAAAGAAAGAATGGATGATCAAGGACATACTGACCCTTATGGCAAAATAAAGACTTGTAAAAAATAAGATATGGAGAAACATAAAAGATGCCAAAGAAAACTGGATGCCTGAAATATGCAAGAAAACAAAACAACTAAAAGAGAAACACGACAATTTCAACATGTACAAAATGATAAAAGAGGTAATTGTACAGGAAATAAGTTCGTTAGTCAATTACGGATTTCTTCACTGATCTATAAAGTAACATCTATAATACTGAAAATATACCTGAGGACTGACTGGAATTAACGTTTGTGTCCATTCCTAAAACATCTAAAAAATATGTGACGATTACATACTTATCATGTTAATGAACCAGGTAACAAAAGCATTTCTAAAAATTACACACCGACATATCTATTCTAAATGCAAATCGGTGGCAGGAGAGACTTAATATGGTACAAGAGAAGCCTACACGTATTGGTCCAGCATTACAGAGACGTAAACCACGATGTCTATATTTGTTTTTGGGACTATTGAAAAGCTTTCGACCGAGTTAAACATGAAATACTTTTAAATTTCCACAAAAAATCGATGTAGACAGTGAAGATATTAAGAATAATATCAAACTTGTATTGGAACCAAGCAGCAAAGGTAAAGAATCAAAATAGCTACACAAATACAACAGAAATTCAAAAGGGTGTACGTCAGAGATATATTTTAACATTCACACTAAATAATATCTACTCGGGTAGAATCTTTTAAGAAACAATGAACAACTATTTATCACCAGAAACCTGAGCCTGTTCCTAAAGATCAAAATGTTGGATTATTATATTTTATCAATTCTGCTATATGACATAGAAGTCTGGACCCTTACTGAGCTGCTACTGAAAAAGCTCGAGGATTTTAAGAGGTGGGCACATCGTCGTATTGCCTGCATATCATGGACAGACCATATTACGAACAACGAGGGATTAAAGAAAATTGCAAAATCAGAAGAAAGTTGTCTTCACTATCAAATAACTCCATTATTTTGGTAACATAATGAGAAACGATAAGTATCGTGTACTGCAAAATATTGGAGAGTAAGGTGGAAGGTAGAAGAGGACAAGACAGGAGGAGACATTCGTGGTTATACAACCTACAAAAAGAGTTCGATCAAACTACTACTGAACACTTCAGAAATCCGCCGACAAAGTAAAGATTGACATATTAATTTCCAACGTCCGAAACGGATAAGGAAGGTTGAGGAGAAAAACATAAACAGCGTACTGTCTTCCGGTGCCCTGGGAAGGATTTTTTTTTTATTGGTAATTAGTAAATTTGCAATCTACTCGACATTGGAGTAATGAGTAAATGGTATAGTATTTATCACGACTAGGGTCCCGCCAATGCTGATTCTTCGACAGACTACACTAAACCAGGTTTTGTGGTCATTGAGGCCAGTCTTCTAGTTATTGTTAGAAATCTGCTTTACTAGTTGAGTTTGGTGGTCTGTTTGTTTTCTGTGGTATGCACGGAAGAGTCGCTGTATTTCTTCGGCTGTCTAGGGTATGTGTAAATCTGTGTGGATTGTTTCATAGCTAACGTACCAGAGAGTGTTTGTAATGGAACGTAAAGTTTTTGGCTGAATCTATATTTGTGAAGCCTTAGCGCAAGCTTAGGCAGAATCCCGTATGTCCAGATAGAGTAACTTATTAACTTTCTACAGCGGAGCTTATAGAAAGTTAATGAAATTATCATCCTGTCTGTCTGTCTGTCTGTGTGTCTTGAGACAAGATAACTTACGTTCTATTCAACGGGTTCACTTCAAACTGGGCATACACACATCTTAGGTCAGTACCTTTCATGCGATTGATTTTCAGCCAAATCGGTATACGGGAACCTGAAGTGACCGTTACGATTTCGAAAATTCATTATACTCACATATGTCATGCGGCATATCATTCGACATAAAAGTTTTTATCCTAATTACATCGCACCGCTGTAGAAACTTTCCTTTACGGTATTACATCGTTCTTGTTGGTTATGGAAAGCTGGGAACGCCTGCCAATTAACCAACCTATTTGTTTTGTTTTGAAATCTAGTTGTTTGTTTGGCCTTGTTTATGATCTAGGTGCAACCCAAGATATTTAACCAATCGCCTAGTAAGTCGAGATGCCGTTGGAGTGGTCGCGTTGTTGATTCTGCTTTGTCGTTGACTGTCAAGATAATCGTATCGTCGGCAAAGGTAGCTATCACGGTGTTTGTTGTGGTACCTACTATGTATATTAACAGAAGATATGTATTATAGCAGAAGAAGTCGCAGCACACTGCCCCGTGACACTCCGGAAGTAACTCGGTAGTAGCTCGACATAGAATTGTTCACCTTGACTTGGTACACCCGTTTGCTTAGATATGACTTTAATATTAGACAAAGTTGACTAGAGAGATGGAATTTTATTTTATAAAGCAAACTCGTACGCCATACCTTGTCAAATGTCTAAGAACACCGCTGCACAAACTTTTCGTGTCGCGAAGCTTTCCATTATCTTGGTTCTGTTAGATTGAGAATTTGTGATTACATCGTTTCGGTTTACAGTTTCGTGGATTCGCTTAAGAAGCAATTTATCAAATATTTTGGATATAGGGGGGAGAAAGGCTTATCGGGCTATAGGATGTGGGTTATATAGGTGGTTTATCAGGCTTAGTAAGCATAATAACTTGCGTAAACTTCCACTGTATGGGGAAGTAACATAATATCAAGATATTGTAGTATATGGTAGTAAGTAGCACCACAGCTTCTCTAGGAAGATTTTGAAATATGCCTTCTACGATTAGGTCATAGTCAGGGGCTTTGTAAAAATTGCTAAGTCGTATTTGGTTCCAGTCTTCAGTTGGAGAAAACTCTTTCAGAGAAAGTGCGAGTTGACAAGAAGAGTTGAAGAACGCTTCAATATCAAAAATATCATCGTTAGGCTAATGTGATGGTGTCATAAAAACGTTTTAGAGGTGAACTGCAAATTCATCTGTTTTTCCTTGTCCGATCTAGCCCAATTACCATCCGATTTTTAATTGGGAGGGATGCTGCAGTTTGGTCGTTTTAATTTTTTCCATATAGGGTGGTCATAAGGTGAAAGTTTAGTGATATATTGCTTAAATTTTGTGTTTCGTGCGTCTCTTAGTGTCACATGATCAATGAGTAAGCCGATTATACAAAGTCTCGTCTTGTACGTTTCTAGTTCTTTACCTTGTTTATCTATCGCAATGTTTTTTTCAATAACACCAGGATGATTCAAATATGACCGGGAATGATTTGCGTTCAGTCCTGTTTGGGAGTTGCTAGAATTATGAGCCAACAAAAGGTATTGCGGAGCGTGGAACAACGCATTGTGATCAAATTCCTCGTTGGAAAAACGCCTTGTGCGCTGAAATTGAGAGAGCATATGTAGAATGAACCACATGATCGTCGGCTGCAAATATCTTCTCTCAAGTGCAGTTTGAGCTCATCATAAACTCCGCACATGGCCTGCCTGAGCAGCACTTTCACATCATATGAAGATACAAAAAATTGTGTCGATTCGTGGATAGTCGCAAAAGACGAAGCGTTCTTCCGACGCGGTATCCGTATGCTGCCAGAAAGATGGGAAAAAGTAGTAGCGATGGATAATACCTTGAGTAAAACATAAGGTTCCGTTCTTTCATATTAAATGCCCAATTTTTGATAAAATATGACAGACTTATTTGTACTCCTTTTATATAATCGAAAAAAGCATTCTTTTACAACTAAGACCATATTGGGTTTAACAAAAAAGGAAATCCATCAATTTCTATATCTACTTTTATAATCAAGATTAATTACTCACAAAACAAAATATTTCTATAAACTTCATTGGTCAATTAACTTTAAATGTAAATCTCACGTTACGTGCTACATACAAGCCGCAATGTTACAATTTAACGGGTCTCCAAATCCACAATTCATTCTAAACAGTCGCTACCTAGGCCAATTCTGGGCGAGTTTCGAATTGAATCTCATAACATTCTGTCCATATTTCTATAAGAAGGAAAGTTAAATTAATTAGTTCATATTCAACATTAAATTATGACTAACGTTAAAGTTAGTGCCGAAAATGAAGCAATATAAATCACCATTTTTTAAGAGGGGTCAGTAAATAAAAGTATTGAAAATACATCTTCATAGAAAGGAGAAGATCAGATTACGAATTAAATGGACAATTTTTATTATACATTTTGCGAAGAACAAAAAATATTTGTTTGTCGTTGTTAAAACTCATCACGTAATATTGCCACCTGAAGCTATAAAATTAGCATCAAAATTTCAACAGCTTCACATCATTTGACACAAAATTTGAAGTAATTTTTTTGTTTTATCACTTTGGTGATTCATATTATTTTAGGCTCGAATTTGACATTGATTTTGTAACGCTTCTGGTCAAGAAATAAGTGCTTTAGTAGAAATTTCTTTCAAGAAAAAAAAACAACCCTAGATTGTTTCTTCTATTTTTTTGTTTTTTATTTGTAACTGCGTTTTATCTCGCAATGTCAATTTTGGAATAAATTTTGCATATACTATACTCTATAATATTAGAATTTTAGAATAGATCGTGTGAATATTTGTGAAATAATACACTTTTGTTCTTTCCTTTGCTAGCTATTCTACGCCATACTACATTATTGCATTTTAATTCGATCACAATTTTGATGCCTCTACTCGGACAATCAGAATTGTTTTGGAATATTCTCTTCTCATAATGTCTTCGGCATTTCTCTAACTTCGATTTTTAACTGCTAGCTTCTTCATCATAAACCCTGGTACCATATTTGGGTGTCGGGCTGTTCTTTGATGTTTGTGTTATCCATTCTTTTCATTTCTTACAGTTTCTGTTATATTCTTTGACTCGATTTAACGTTTCGCCTCTGAATTGTCATATTTTCGTAATTTAATTCATCTAAGTCATTCTCAGTTTTCCTCTTTTCCTTTTTAAATTTGTTTAGCTTTCATAACTTTACTTAGAAGTTTTTCTGTCGACATTCTAGCGAGTGGACCATATCATTTCAACTGTTTCTTATATATTTTTTTGATACTGATTCCTGCTGTAAACTATTCTTAGCTTATTTCTCTTGGAGTAAGAATTATTTTATTTGGATGTTTCCATATCAAATTTATCACCATTTTATAACTGGCTCAAGTAGCCTTAAATATTTTCCCGTTATGGTTGAAATAGTATGCTTCATCTAATAATGTTTTATTTATTTTATCCAAACTCACAATTCAATCAAAACAGTTGTGTTTCCACGTATCTCCATTCATTTAGAGCTTTTTTCATTTTCCTTTTGTGATGCACAGTTAGTACTATGTCATCTGCGTAAAAAGACATCTATATGTGTTGGATTTATATTTTATAATCTATTAGTCTTCAAGTTTTTCTTTTTTCTTTGATATTTTTTTAGAACCCTGTCCGTGACTATTACTGAACTCTTTATTAGATTTCTATTTTTAGATGAAGGTCATACGATCGACTTCAATTTCCTTTTATTTCAGCTACAAATAACTTAGTTCACGGGTTGAACCGCGTTGTAGTTGCGAAAATTCTCGAAGTTTCGGTATAGGCTTTGATGCCATTTTCAAGAGTTTAGCTCTTCACTCGGGGTCTCAATCTGTTTAGTTCCCAAGGAGAGCTATGAGTCTTTGAGTAAAACTGACCTTTCATATGTCCTAATTTGTCATTTATAGGGCTAGAAGTGAAAGTTTGTCGGGAATATTGCTTGGCGGGAGGTGCATTGGGTTAGGGAAAGTTAGTTGGATTAAGGGTATTGCGTAATTGACGGTGCGGGGTAATAAGGCATTTCCATATGACGTGTAAACGTTCGCTATCATCTCTTGTGTTGAGGCACTGTGGGAGTTTTTCTATTTCAATTGCCTCACGTACAATCCTGCTAGTGAAATGGGAAATGGAAGCAATGGTTTTAGACTGCGGAAAATTAATTTTTTGGCCTGTTTATTTGTTATGTTTGGTAAGTGCCGAACCATTATCGCCTGATGGTACGGTCAGAGAATGCTTATACATTCGGCTGGATATTTTCAGATTTGCTTGACATATATAGGTCCTTTATGATACGTACAGCCGAACTACCACAACCAAATATCAAAGTCTTTGAATTACGCACCTTAAAAGTTCTAAAACAAAATAATAATATTAGTATTTTACAGGTAGATACGGGCAACGCTACAATGATCCTAAATACAGCAGACTACATCGGTAAGATGCACAATTTACTTGAATCCTCTGATTATTGCCGTATACCCAATAACCCCACCACCTACCTCGAAAAGAAAACCAAAACCCTCATTACTGATACGTATCAGTCCTAAGCAAATGCACAGTTGGTAATTACCACAGAATGGTCCGAGCAAAGCTGTACATTAATCTCCAATCATTTAAATCTAAGAAATTGAAAAATAGAAAGAAAAGCAATTGCGGCTAACAAACTGACGGAAAATAAATTACTCTTTCAGGAAGAACTAACAAAAAGACTGATAAAATAAATAATGTACAAGGTATAAATAATAAATTCAACGAGCATATTTTGTCGGAAATAATAGAAGCAGCATAAAAAGCAGTCCCCAGAACAACAAACAAAAACACAAAAATTAGCCAAGGAACAGAAAACCTCACAGAGACGAACAAGCTTCACACCAGAAAATAAATTGAACAAGGCAGAATTAGCAGAATTGAGTAAGTTGATTGATAAAGCAATACGAAAAGATATAAGAAAGTCTAAAATAAAAACTGTATCAGACATTGAAAGAAAAGAAAGGTCTTTACAGAAGAATAAGCCAAACAGAAATTGTAAAGATCAAAAACAAAGAAAATACATCAACAAAGAGAAATGCCATAAAAAACGAAATTCAAAGGTATTATATTGAACTCTACAAATAAAAAATAAACCCGATAGAAACAAATTTCAGTCTCAAAAAGGAAAATTTTAAATGTAGGTTCGGAGGAAATACCGAAAATAATAGACGAAATTAATAACGTCTTAGGAAAGATAAAGAACAATGGATTTCCAAGACAACACAGTATTATTGTTAAAATACTGAATGAGGCGGAAGAGAAGCTATACCAACAACTTGTAAAAATATATAATAAATGCCTGGAAACTCGAGAAATCTCCAAATCATGCCAAACAGCAAAGGTCATAATCGTCAATAAGAAAGGAGATATTGCAGATTTAAATAACTATAGACCAATAAGCCTTTTGTTATAACTCTATAAACTAGTCATAACAACAATCACCAACCGACTAATGACCAAATTTTATGCCAATCAGCCAGTAGAGCAAGTGGAATTTAGATCAGGATTCAACACAGGCAACCACCTTCAAACAATGCAAAACTTACTAGAAAACAGCAAAAAATATAACAGCCCTTATACCACGAGAAGGCATTCGACTCCATAGAAATCTGTGCGACACTCAACAGATTGGTCAACTGTGGAAGAGAGCAAATACAACCGATTAATAAAAAACATCTACAATAATTCGAGTATATATATAAAAGCAGACCCAAAACATACCTATAAAGAAAAAAGTAAGACAACGGGATGTGATCTCCCCAAAGCTATTTACCAACGTGCTAGAAGATGCTTTTCGTTAAATGGATTGGTCGAATAAAGGTATAAACATTGAGAAACTAAACTTGAGCCACTTGAGATTCGCTGACAACATTGTTATACTTAGTAAAGACAACCGGGAACTTAACAACCACTCAAAAAAAGTTTCACTGAAAGTAAACAAAACGAAGGCTGAGATAATGACAAACGCAAGCGAAAATACAAACATTATTTTAGAAGGTACACCGTTGTAAATTGTTGATAAATATATATACTCATGTTAACAAATTTCAACAGTTAAAGAAAACATGAAGAAATAAAAAGAAAAATACAAATAGGCTAGTCCACATGTGGAAAGCTCAGCTGCATTCTAAAAGACAGAAACGTTCCAAATTATTTACAGGCAAAGGTTTACAAACAATGTGTCATCCCCGATAATCACGTATAGCTTTGAAACCTGGAGATTCATGAAAAGAACTCTCAATGGTTGGCGAGAACACAAAGGGCACATGAAAGGAAAATACTCGGAATAAAACTAATAGATTAGGACAAAACACATGGACACATTAACAAACGAAGTTAACGATATTATGAAAAGAATTGCACAGCTAAAATGGCAATGGGCTGACCATTTGACACTTAGACAAGATAATAGATGGACTAAAACTGCATTGCAGTGGATACCACAAAATTAGAAAACAGGAAAAGAAACACCAAGTAGTAGATAGCGAGATGACATACAAGACGTTGCAGGAATACATTGGATGGCGTTAGCTATGGATAGAGAAAAATGGAAAATTTTGGGGAAAGCCTACGCCCAACAATAGATGGAAAAAGGCTCATCGTAATCGTGATATATATATATATATATATATATATATATATATATATAATAAAATATGACCTATTAAAAAAGTATGAGCGCCTATGTAAATGCGCAAATTTAATGATCCTGGCCGTATGCCGCAGGGAATAACTTTTCAAAAAGTATAAAAACGAGTTGTTAGAAGCAAAAAAAATGAGTTAGTAGCACAAGTGAAGGTTTGTTAAGAGCTGGTAAAAACTATTTTTGTAAATCGATTCTCTACTAATTATTATGAGCAGTGCGGCAATTTTCATAATTGCAATTATTTTTAGGTATCCGTTAGTAGCTTTCCAATATGTAAAGTATGTATGCTCTACTATTCCATTTAAATTATAATTGATTAATTAACCAAATACATCTTAACAAGCCCTCGCTCGAAAACTTTGCGGCAGGAGCAAAAAGCAACAGAGGGCGGAAGCCCGAAACGAACCGCCATTAAGCCCAAACGGGGTGCGATGAATTGTAAAATAAGAGAGAAGCTGGAATAAGCGTAGTGCAGATGCATTAGTAAGTAGTAAGACCGCAATCTAATGGCAGTATCGAATTAACGTTGCTAAAGTACGTAATTGCAGCGGAATTCATTCCTGCAGCAATTACTGGAGTGGTTTCCAGACCTGCCGCGGGGGCGGCGGAACAAATGCGTGCACGGATTCGTCGCAAAAGCAATTCCGCCACTTCACGGCCGATCCCACGTCAAAGCGAACAGCCCGAAGAAGCGGGTGTCGGATGGGCTTGAGATCCCGGGAGCAGCGGCATGCAGACGCAAAAAGACCAACCGGGTCCAAGGTTGTCGGGAAATGCAGTGCCAAATTAAAATCTTACAGCGCAAGAGCTTTAGAAACAACAGGCAGATGTATTTCGCCAGGATTAAAAACATCTTGGTGCTGTTATATTCACATTATCAAAAGGAACAATAATATACAACATTCCCAACAAGTATTAAATTTGGTACACAGCATAAACATAAAAAGGATCATTAAATTTTGACGACCCCTAAAATTCTCTATAAAAGAAGATAACTATTACCGTCCTCACACTTCTATTAACAATTCTGTGGTTAGGAGGTAATAAAATGGATGTTCTTTACATTGATGTTATGGTTATTTAAACATCTTACTATTTTCGTTTTATTTTTGAGAGGACCAAAATTTGGGCATTACATAAGATAGCCTTTGAAGTTCATCTCGTGACCTGCACCCAGTTTCACTATTTAGCAGCATTCCTTTAATCATACAACCATATATTTTAGGCGCTGCCGGAGTCTTTTCAGCCGTCATCGGCCTATCGTAGAATAACAGTTGGGCTGAAAAGTTCGTAGGCTAACATAGAAAATATTTTTTTTTTGATAAAATTCGATTTTATTATTCAACATAGTTGCCTTCGAGGGCGACACAACGATTATAGCAGTCATGCAATTTTTCGATACCATTTTTATAGTACGATTTGTCTTTAGCCTCAAAATAGGACTCATTCTCAGCGATTACTTCTTAATTAGTGCTGAATTTTTTTCCCGCGAGCATTATTTTGAGGTCTGCGAACAGGAAAAAGTCACTGGGAGCCAGATCCGGAGAATACGGTGGATGGGGAAGCAATTCGTAGCCTGATTCATACAATTTTGCCATCGTTTTCATTGACTTGTTGCACGGTGCATTGTCTTGATGAAACAGCACTTTTTTCTTCTTCAAATGGGGCCGTTTTTTCGTGATTTCATCCTTCAAACGCTCCAACAACCCTATGTAATAATCGCTGTTGATGGTCTGGCCCTTTTCAAGATAAGCAATGAATATTATATCTTGCGTATCCCAGAATACTGATGCTATAATCTTGCCAGCCGATTGTTGCATCTTTCCACGCTTTGGATTCGGTTCATCGCGTGCAGTCCACTCGACTGACTGTCGATTGGACTCTGCAGTGTAGTGATGAAGCTATGTTTCATCCATTGTCACATATTGACGGAAAAATTCGTTCTTATTACGGTTGAATATCGCTAAACATTGCTCCGAGTCATCGACACGTTGAAGCTTTTGCTCGATTGTGAGTTCGCGCGGCACCCACTTTGCACACAGCTTTCGCATGTCCAAATATTCATGCACGATATGTCCAACCCGCTCTTCTGATATCTTCAGAGTCTCAGATATCTCGATTAACTTCAATTTACGGTCATTCATAATTATATTGTGAACTTTTTTTATATTTTCGTCCGTTACAGCCTCTTTCGGGCGTCCACTGCGTGCATCGTCATCAGTGCTCATCTCGCCTCGTTTAAACTTGGAAAACCACTTCTCAACGGTTGATTTTCCTGGTGCACAGTCTAAATAATGCTTATCAAGCCAAGCCTTGGTTTCAACGGTATTTTTTTTGCCAAAAAGCAGTGTTTTATTAATACTCGAAATTCCTTTTTATCCATTTTTTTAAAATTAACAATAGTTGCTTCACTCAAAATACGATATCTCCTAAACTAATAATCCGACAGTTGTCAAATTTATACACGAGTCTTTTGAAGGTTAGGGTTAACTAAAAAGCACATGGATTTAATACTACTAGCGCCGCTTATGTGTCAGCCTACGAACTTTTCAGCCCAACTGTTACGTTTTCTTTGCATTAAGAGTTATATACGCCATTTTGTATTCTTTAGGTACGAAAGCTCAAGAAAGAGTTTACGACACATCTAATGTTACATTGTTTTAAATCAGTTAACAGCGTAAATGATACTACAAACGAAATTTGCAATGTCATCCTAAGTATTTAGTATACGTCGTTTGCACTTGGTTAATCAGGTTCGAAGCTAGTGATTTTAATTTGGAAGATAAGGATCGCAGCGGACGCCTACCCACTGTATATATGAATCTCATTAAAGCCATGGTTAACAAAAATCTGGAATATATTTTTGGTAAATTAGTAGATTTGTTAAAAATTCACTGAAGAATGGGATACACAATTATCTTATCAAACTCGGCTTCATCAATCACTTGAGCTAATAAAAAGCACCCTCCTTAATTGTGTTTTCCCGTATGATGTACTTCTTCAGCGACATGGGAAAGAACCGTTCTTTAAAAGATCAGTTATTGGGGATAAAATTCAGATCCTTTATGAGAATGATAATCGTAAGTGCTTTTGTTCGCCTTACCGATAAGAAGGTGGAACTAATAATTCAACGAAATACTATTCCCAATCGGAAAAACTAAGGAAGAAGTAATCAGCACAAGATTGACAAAATTAACAAACAGGCGAGGTGCCCTTTTCCAACATGCTAACGTCAGGCCTCAAAGGTATTCAGCTGTTAGAAACAAATTCTTAACATTTAACTAGAATTCTTCCCTAAATCTCCGTGCTTTCTGAATATAGCTCTATATGATTGTTATCTACGTGCAGGTAGGTATGTTTAGTCATTAGTCAGTATCACAATGTTGGAACGAGAAATACCCTCGTCTGTTGCGACACGATTATAAAATTTCTCAAAACAAAGGCGTCAATCCGTTCGGAATTTTTAAAAGGCTTACAGTAGAGTTAGTATAGTTAGTTTAGTATGGCATAAATGACTTTTGAAATAACGAGAAACGGTTGAAAATGAAAAATATCGACGTCTCCCGTGAACCAACGCGATTGAGCAGAATATTTACATTGGTCGCCGCTTCCTCGAGAACGACCGTTAATTAATGGTTGTTAAAATTGATTCCAAGATCAACATAACCTACGGAAGTTCTCAAGTAATCAGTACCGAAAATTTTGGGTTTCAAAAAATACCTACATGTGGGGCCCCTCGTCTTCTCCCAGAAACGGAAGCTGAACGACTGGAACACCCTCACTATTATCATTTCCTCAGACCTCTAAAAGAAGCACTTAAAGGATACGAAAAAATAGGGCTTTTTGTTTTGTTATTTTGAGTATTTAAACGACGAACACGAAGACGTGAGTGGCCGCGTGCCGCGAATGCGAGGCACTTCAGCTGTATTCACTAATCAATGAAATTATTTAATAAATAAATTATTGCTATCAACATATCTATGACTTATCAATCGTTAATCCGCTTTAAATGACTGTTGTTTACATTATTTAGTGAATACAGTCAGTGTAAGTGATTTGCTTTCGCGGCGCGTGGCGACTCGTGTCTGTGTTCGTCGTTTAAATACTTAAAAAAAACTATTTTTTTATTAACTATATTTATGTAAAAATGTCTGATCTTTCGATCTAAGTGGTCTAAAAAATTAAAAAAACTGAAGATAAAAGATATAAGGTTTTTCAAACTTTCGCATTTTTTGAGGTTATAGAGTAAAAATTCGCTAAAAATAATGGTATCATTGGAAATCTGAGAAAATAATACGTAAGATTATGTTCTCATATCATTTCTTTATTAATATTTTGAGGCCGAAACGACGAGATGAGAACGTCGTGTTTGGCGCTCGCGCGGTCGACTGCGGTAGCGCTGGGGCAGTGACGCGTTTTGCCCCATATGCTACATCTCGTTTTTAACCACTCTTTGTCCCTGGTATTCCTTTGGCCCAAAAAACTTGCAAAAATTTATAACATTGTGAAATTTATAATTAATAATGGAGTCTACAATTTTATACCATACTTGTCAGGCTTGTTATTTGTACCTGAAAAGGTGCTGTTTCTCTAAAGTTTAAAGTAATAATAATTGTAAGGCTTTAACGCCCCGATTGAGAGAACGACGTGCGAACTGAAAGATTAAAGCTCTCAAATATTCGCTCTCTCTGCCGGTCGTTGCGCACCATCTCTGATGCGGAGCGGTCCATGCTGGCGATTTTCTCTAATTTATTAATTCTTTATTAACCATAAGCTTTTTTATACAGGTTTTTTACAAACATTTCGGATTGGCCGCGTCTACTTTGTTCGTTACGAATTTCTCTAGTTTGGAAATTGTCAATCCCAATAACGCTGTGAGTTGTTCAAACTTGACACGAGACATTACTGCTGGAAAAACTGGCTACCAGAATAAAGGATTAAATTCTACATCACAGCAGGTTCTTTTCTTATTTGAAATAAGTAAAACAATGTAGACTTTAATTTGTCAATGTCATACTATTTTATTCGGTAAATTAATGGAATTTAATACACTGCAGAAGTTACGAGCTTTCCTATTAGTTTCTGTTACTATCATATTAATGTTATAAAATATAAATTACAAGATAACCTCGATCATACTTAAAAATGTAAAATTACATGCCGTCCACCCAAGCTGAACCTTTAGAATATTTTATATATTACGTCTACTTTGAGTGATAGATACTTTTGACCGCACATTAACATTTTTACTTTGCAAATGTGTGAGATAACACATTTAAGGCGTTACTTTTACTAAAACATGTGTTTTGTGCAGTACTACCTTTGCTTGTGTCAATTTTTTGTATAATTATCTTTAATAATATATTTTTCGCTATCCACCTGCTCTAAAATTTGTGGAAACTCCTGATATTACACACTATGGTACTTTAAAATTAAACTGAAATGTATTATTTAGTATCTATGATAATTCACATTGACGGAATAAACAATTTTTATCAATAGTAAGAACGCCTCCTCTAACATTTTAATGTAGCATGTGACATATACATACATATTATATAAGCGCTGACTATATTCCAGTAATAATAGAAACAAAACAGAGGTAATCTTTCGTTGAATATTCGTAAAAATTTCACCAACCGATTTGCCTCAGTCTCGAAGTAACAGTCACTTAAGTTGGTAGTATATCGTCATTTTGCAAACTGTGGAAAACCAGTGATTAAATTTCTGATTAAAGATCTTAGTCTTAGTGATTTTAAACAACTTATAGATGGTGTCTACGGTGAATCTTCGCCTCCAAGTTGACCAACTGAAGTAATTTCGGAAGAAAACGTCGCCTTCGTCGAGCATGAAGTGCTGCAAGATAGGCGTTTAAAAATAATAGAACTATCACAAAGATTAAGAATTTCTGATGCAATCGTGCGACGCTTGGTTTATTAGCACCTTCATATAAATGTCGGTGCCAGACGAATAATCCAATTTTTGTCAGTGGTTGAAACGGTAACGTGTTACCAGTTGTAGACAATTTTTAAATATCTGTTGAAACAATAAAGAAGTTCTTTAATCCACAGTTACAGAGGATAAAACCATGATCATACACTATGACCCCTTAGCAAAAAAAAGTTAATGGAATGGTACAAAACGGACGAACAACAGCCAAAGAAGGCGAAGGCAGCTTAATTGACGAAAAAGATCATGACAACAATGTTTTCGATATCTAAATGGAATTTTGCTAATTTATTTTAAGAAACAAATCGTGAACATCAGTTTCTTGTGCGACATCATCAAGAAAAAGTAGAGCGGCGTGCTTAGTCAACTGTTTTTCTGTTCGATAACGTCGTTAAGGTAGCAATTGCACAGGTTACTGCAAAGAATTATGGCTTTGAAGAGCTTCTTCGCCCACTCTAAAGCCAAAACCTGGCCCCCAATAACTAGCATAGATTTTCAAAACTGAAGAAAGAACTTTAGATAGAAAATTTAACAACTATGAAGGGTTGCAGGAAGTTGTTTTGAAGCCTTTTGTAAACTTTTCGAAGAGTATTGAAATTCTAACTTCTAAATATGTTGAAATACATGAAGAGTACATTAAAATACGTAGTCTATCGTTTTATTCCTGTCGCCCCTAAAATATATGGCGCTTACCTCGTACACTGTTCGTAAAACCTTACTTTTCGTCGTCTTCAAAAAGATTTTTTACTGCTACATGCCAACACAAAAAATTTAAATTTAAGTGTTAACCATTGGCAAATTTTTGTTATTTGTCTATTTGTCTGTTAAATAGAAGTAGACTCTTTCTCTTAATTTTCTCTAAATGTTGAGTAGTGTTCATCTTAAAAAATTTTTTTAATTTCTCAAATTCATGTAGGTCTGTTTCGCGATATATTAGTTTTTAAAACTTTGAAGTCTACAACAATAGTTTTAGCAATATTGCCACATAAGGCAAAATTTTTATAGCACCTATTCAAGCATTATTGTAAATAAATATTATATTTTTTTTACAAATACTATGAAATTGTAAGAAAATATTTATAATATTCAAAAAATATAACAGCAATAGTGCTTTGAGTGGTTGAATAAGTTCCCCTCAGACAGGCACAGGTATTTTCCAAGGATAATCAACTGATGTCGCTTTAACACACCATTTATTTGTTATAATCCTAATGTAAGTCTCTTCTCGTTTGTTGTTGCTTTTTTGATGTTACACTCCCCAAATGTTTGAATTTGTCTGGTTCATTTTTGTTTTCTAGTATCCTCTTTGTCGCAAGACTATGAATAATTTTTATAATTATCAGAAAGTTTCTAAACTAAATTAGGTCGGCCAAACTCGACAACTCTCGAATAGGATACATAAAGAGAGTAGCAAGCGTATTGTCGAAACTAAAACGTTAAATAACATTAAAATGTGTTTTTAAAACCCCCACTTTATTATCAAAAGATACATGGAAAAATACATATAATAATATTTAAAGCACACAGCCCTTCAATAACAGCTAAGTTTGAATTTAAAGTATTCGGATCGTTTCTCTGACTCTTAAATTATATTAAAATTACGATTTTTTTGTGGTTCAATGTATACACAATTCCCCAACAGCTTGATTTAACGGTATGAAAAAACTGCTATAGGATTTACAATCTTGTTGACACGCAAAATTTATTTTCTTCAAAAATAACACTTATTACTAAACGCTTGTCGATAATAGTTTTATTAGACTAACACAAAAGCTTTTATCAATATATAGAAACCTCATCTAAATTATTAAACTTGTTTTCAGATAAATATCATCAAATAACTTGCCTTCGACAGAAAATTGTAACTTTGAAATAGTTCAATGGTTGTATAGATAGCGTGCTACCTATTACAAGCACAAGGATAGGTAGTTTGCGTGAATCCCATGTCACATACGTTTAATTGTACATATATGACAACAAAATAATCAGAACCAAAAAGAGCAGTTTTTTAAAACTTTTTACTCAATGAGATTTCGCTATTTCGGCGTATCGTGATGAGGGCGTGAGTTACAAAATAAATATCGTACGGAGCAACAAAGAAAATGCATAACTGAACTAGTTTACCTACGCTCAATCTACTAAAAATAATGCAACATCACCTCAAGATAATACGTCTATAACCCTTTCTCGCCTCTTCAAGAATTTAAAGAAATGTTCAATCAACTACTTAACCAAAACAACATGATACTTAACATGTTGTCTACTGTCCTAACAAAATTGGTGTGTAATGGCTAAGTTTGTAATAATAATTCTATGGAATTCCAACGGCCTCCGGTCAAAAAAAAAATTGAAATTGAATTATTTTTAAAACTACCCAACGCAGACATACTACTGGTATCAAAAAGCTACTTCACTGATAGATCATAAATGAAAGTACCTAATTACACACTATACCACTCTCAGCATCCAGACGGGACCGCACACAGTGTTATTCTCGTCCGCGAAACCATTGTCTCCCATGAACTACCAAAGTATAAGAGAGATTTTTGGCAAGCAACTACGATCCAAGTAACTATACAGAACATTCAGATAACAATATCTGGCGCAAACTGTCCTTTTAGGCACAATATTACCAAGAACCAACATCGACTGTTATTTGAATCCCTAAATCAACAGTTTATTGTTGGTGGTGACTTCAAGCTAAGCATATTAACTAGAGGACAAGAGTTCTGCAAATTGATTAACGAAAAACGATCGCACGCTATCCACAGGTGAACCAACTTACTGGTCAACAGATCTGACTAAAGTACCTGATCTACTAGACTTCTATATTCTAAATGGTATTTCAGTCAACTTCACCGTTGTAAGACCAAACTTCGATCTAACTATGAATATATCATATATATATATATATATATATATATATATATATATATATATATATATAAATATAAAAAGAACGCATGTTAACGATGTACAAAAGACCACCGACTGGGAACTATTCAAAGAGTTGATAGATCAGAAAATATCTTAACCCTCAGTTCATATAGAAACAGAAGCAGATATAGAGGATGCAACAAACTTTTTTATCACTACCGTTCAAGAAGCTACTTGGAATCCTACTCTCACATATAAACTAGAAGAACGACAGGTGCAAAAAATTGCCATGTAAATAATGGATCTGGTATCTGGTATCTGAAAAAAAAGTATGAGCTAAATGGCAATGGAGCCGGCATCATGTTGGTAAAAATACCTATAAAAGACTTATGAACAAATTAAAGACAAAATTAAAAAAGTTCAAGAATAAAACTTTCACTGCCTATGCGGAAAATCTAATCACTAAAGACAATATGATCTGGAAAGCAAGAAAAGAATTTAAGCGTCACATCCCCACCACTTCTCCACTTCGGAAGCATGATGGTACTTGGGCCAGATCTGACTGTATAAAGGCTGAAGCATTTGCGGAATATCTTGCACAATAATGATCCAAACCCAGAAATACAAAACTTCTTGGATGCTCCTCCACCAATTAAAGAATTCAAACTACTTCGAAAAGAAGTAGAACACAAAATACAATATTTAAAAAAGAATAAGTGCCGGTATTACACTTAGTTACAAAAAAAGTCCTATTCGAACTGCCCAACTCCGGTTTATTGTTTATATAAACATTTAATTCCATTCTGAAACTCAGCTACTGGCCCACCCAATTTAAACATGCATATTGCACATCAATACCAAATCCAGGTAAACCGTCAACGGAAGTAGCTTATTATCGCCCTGCCCTATAGGACTATCAAAAATTTTAGAAAAGCTACTATTCAAAAGAATAAATAAGACAATTTGCTAGCCGATTGCATACCCGATCACCAGCTTGGGTTTCGTTGTATACATACAAAGTCAAACATGGCAAAGCGTTATCACAGATCTATTCTATCGTTTTAGATCCGTTCTTATATTTAATCCACATGGCAGACCTATTTACAGCCCCGCATGTTGACGTAGGAACGTTCGCGAATCACACAGCAATCCTAATGGGACATGAAGATCAAGCTATTGCATCACAGCAACTGCAGAACTACCTAAACCTACTGGAAAATTGGTTGAACCAGTAGAGAATCAAAGTTGGTGAAGGCAAGTCCACTCACGTGACCTTCTGTCTATATTAACATTGTAGAAAATACCGTATGTCACCGAAACTGGCTATTTCACTTAAACAGCAAGCTAACTTTAAAATACGCACATTTCAAAGAAAGGGAAAGAAATGGACCTTTAACTTAAAAAAATGCCGTGTTTAATCGATAGAAAATCTCCACTTTCCTTTATAATGAACGTTTCCTCTATAATTCAGTCTGGACCTACGGATTGGAACTAAGGCGATAGATACTCTGGCATGTCCAACTTAGGCATTATTCAGATATTTCAATCTAAGGTCCTCAAACAGATAGCAGGCGCTCTGTTTTAACAACCACACTCTACATACAGATTTAAGAATCCCAACTGTAAAAGAAGAAATTCACTAACGTACAGCGAAACATCATAATTGCCTGTTAGCATATCCTAACTCCTCTACTTAAAGCTACAGCCTTTAAAAGGCTCAATAAGAAATGGCCTTGTGACCTGCTCGGCCAATAATGTCTCTTGCGTAATACCAATAGGTTAATTCCCTTAAATCTTCTTATCAGCAAATCAGCTCATAGAACCAAAATGTATTATATTTCTAGTGTGTGTACATAGTTCTGATCCCTGATGCATTTTAAATAAAATATCAAAGAAATATAAATCATAGTGATTTTTAAGTGGCTTAAAATGTGGTAGCTCATCACCGATATGTTCCAGTCTTTAGACTATTTTTATGATTCAATCTTCATCAATACAGTCGCAGCATGGTGCTTTCGTACTGTGTTTTTTCATTACTTCAAGTTTTATTTCGTTTTCTTGTTTTGTACTGCTTCTTAAGTTAGTGCGATATAGTAATTTACCTACTTAACCTATGTTCGGTTTCTTATAACTATGGTAATCTGTGGCATCTTTAGTTATTATAAATATAGATATTTCTTCCAAATGTTTTCCTTCTTTTTTAATATTTCCCTAACTTCTAAATGCCACCACACTATTAGCTTTTTGTCTACATATTCAGTTATTCTGCAAAATTTAGTTGCTGTTTTTTGTCAGTTTCTTTGAATCTCCTCCAGATATTTTAATGTCCCTTCTGACTATCTTATGTTCCAGTCTATAAATTGATTTTTAAATTTTTCTTCACATTTGTTCATGTTAGTCTATTATTTTCCTATTCAGATTAATTTCT
Organism: Sinelater perroti; assembly: GCA_036346155.1. Taxonomy (NCBI): domain Eukaryota; kingdom Metazoa; phylum Arthropoda; class Insecta; order Coleoptera; family Elateridae; genus Sinelater; species Sinelater perroti. Next base: position 11,756,235 of record JARFIY010000359.1, on the reverse strand, counting down.
ATTAAACAATAGTTCAAACCTATTTCCGCTCCACCTTAAAATGTTTTATGATCTTTAAGACTGACATTTCATTCAATAAAATCAATTATTGATTCTTTATTTATCTCGAAAATAAGGGAACAACTTAATGCCAAAGACAAGGGTTGGCTACCAATAAGCCTTTTTTATGGGAAAAACTTTGTAGTTTCCAGTAATACTTTTTATTAAATTTCCTGAACATACTGTCGCAGTATTTACATTCTTATCTCATTCATTTATTATAATGGAAAGTTCGTTTGCCAATTTGCTCCTGTAATTCTGCTAAAAAATATTCTTTATTTCTCTTTTTATCACTTTAATTAGATAATTATATAATCATCTCCAATTACCTTATTTATCTTATTTTTTATCTCTGTCAAATCCTAAAGCACCATTTTGAACTTAGTGAATTACTCTATCAACTCATTTTCTTTACCATTCAGTTTTCTTGCCATCCATTATTCTATTTTTAATAGACACAAAACCTACTTGTTATATATTCATTTATTAGAGTCAATTTGCTTGTAGATAGGAAGCTCTTCGTACCATTCTGTATTTTTTTTTTTATTTTAAAAGTCCCCTTTTCCTTCAGCATCCCAAATATATTCCACCTCGACAACGATAACCTCTTTGTAACAAATCGCTATTATGCGTCTTTGCTTCTATTTTCTTCATTTCAGCCTGTATACCTCTTCTGTATAATCAAGCAAAAAATTTAAAAAATGTAAAAGATGTTGGTAGTTGTGTCACTTTTATCTGTAATATAATTACAGTCTTCATTTCTATTTCATCTTCCCAGATAATTTGTTAAAAATTGCTTTGCCGTTTTTTCTTTTTGATTCATTTCATTTTACCGCTTTAACTATCAGTTTACACCTACATTTTTCTTTTTTTTTTATCATTCAAATTTATTTTATAGTTTCTCCATACCCTTTTCTAGAAAATATCTGCCGCTTTTTTAGATTTCTACCCCTATTGATCCCAAAGTCATTTATATTTGATCTCTTTAAAGTTAGGTTTACGTAAACAAGTTAAATAAAATTACTATCATATTAGCGTTTTCGGTCATCCTCGAAACCGATTCAACACGCACCGAGTAGTTAACTATTTCAGCTACACGCGATCTTGTTAAAATTTACTTCGTCAGACTACATTCTGTTAGAAAACAGCCTCAAAGTCGCTCAATATTTCCTTAACATATTAACTAAAACACTTCACCGATGGAGTAACCATTTTTCTTTGTTCATTGCGCTTTGTTGGGTAAAATTCGGTAAAATAAAGGCCGTACACAAGCAGTTCATCGTCATTGGTCAGATTCATGTTCGCATGCCTTTGCACTCAGGCTACTAAATCAACTACAAATTTTAAAACTGAAAAGTAAAACCAATTTTGTATATGATATTAAAGCTAATAAACTATTATAACTTCGCACAATTTAAGATTGTACTAAATCACAATTACGAAAATTATTTTTGGCTTTTAATTTCAACATAATGCCGTCCATTTATAACGAAGAATAACATTTATCTCGTAATCTGGGAGCAAGTTAAAAATTCGTTTGTACAATTTGGTTTTACTACAATAAAAAGTGCAGCATAAAATTCATTTTCGTATTAAGTATCTTTAAACTAACCAAAACTCATTCCATCTGCTCACATAGTTTTGCAAAACTTTAATTAAACTTTGCAGCATCCTGACGCAACTATCAAGATAAATTCATATGCGCCTGCAAATTGTAAGCTGCCAGCAGGTAGAATTTCCACCAGCGGAATTACTTCAATGTCACCTTTGAAATTACCTACACAGGCAAAGTTGACAAATAGATAACATAGCCAGCACAAACTAATCGAAGGTGCATTTTGCACGCATATAAGGGTTGAACGATTTATAAGTAGAGAAAAAGGATTAATTCTTTGAAGTCTTCAACATAACTCTAATTTGATATGCAGTTGCTTATGGATGTCTTCTAGAAAAGTTATTTGATTTCTGGTTTTATTACTCGCCAACAGTAGATATCGCATCCTTACTACTTGCAAAGTCAAAATAATCCTCGACAAAGACGAAAAAATAATGATATAGAGGTGTAGATCCGAACTGTATGGAAGATGATTAAATTCCACTTAATTTAAGGATGATACTAATTTACAACTAAGCCTAAAGTATTCAAATAAAATTGAAATAACGACAAATAATATAATGTAACTGTTACAACACGCCACTCCAAAAATAGCTCACAAAAAAACCTTCTTAAACATTCCATTACAAATTCAAACTACAAGCGAAAAGAGAAGAGCGAGAACAAAATGGCAAAGAAATCATATTCTGTCCACAAAACTACATTTGATCGCTTAAACGACAAACTCGAGCAAAATTTATATCTTAAAAACGAGCTTTATTACAAGTTTGAGTCGCTTTGATAACTCTATTTAGAAACCTCTTAAGCCTTCCCGTAAATCAACAATGGCGACGTGTCCTATATATCGAGAAACAAAAACTCAGTGACAATGAGCCAATGGAGATCAAAAAAAGCTGAAGTATTTGCTAATTATCTTGATCAGATTTCTCGTCCCCACACGTCCTAATGTTCCAGATGAAATAATTCTCGACTATCTACAAACGTTAGTACCAACAGCTGAACCTCATTTTGTAAGTAACCGAAAGGCGTTAAATTGATGATTACAAATTTATATTCATTAAATGAATAAAAGAATTCGGTATTTGTCGTAGTCGAAATCTAAGTTGAAACCCACTTCACCTGTGAGTCAGTGACGTCATAAGAAGGTGACATGGCGCCCGTGGTGCGCGATCGAGGCCTTGCGGGCGTATAGCGGTGGAATTCAAAAGCGAAACCTACCCTGTGCGTCTAAACAGTGCGAGTGGTGCTTAGCGGTTTAGAAGGTAATCTCTAGTACGAAGCGATGACACCGATGTGGTCTGGCGATAACGGGCGATCAGCGGCAATAGGTCAACTCTTGACGACTGATTGAGCTCCACTCGTTTTTCGTGACCTTACACCGCGATGTCGCTATTTTCCTGCCAAAGGTCTCGCCGTAAACAAGGCACAAACACATCTGTATCGGATTATTTCGCACAAACAATCGCAACAAAATAAATAACATTCCTTTAGCTTTACATTTAAATGGAATTTAATTACCCTTTTGGTTGCATCTAGAAATTTTACTTTTAAAACTAATTAAATTGAATTCAGAACTCTTAACTATTCCCTAGATTTCCTAAAATACTAAAATTAAAATGAAACGACTTTACGGAAATGAAATAATTGCCAACCTTAACAGAATATATGTATATATAAATTTTTAATAATAAAGTCTGGTGATTACTGTAGATGAGTTTGAAACCGCCATTCAGAAATAAGTTTAAGAAGCGTTGGTCAGATTTAAAAATTATATGCAACAATTTTGTTTTTCCCAAAATCTCAAAAAATCATAATTTTCCCTGCAGAAAGCTGAACCCTGAAATAAGAAGTATGAGATTAAAGATGTGAATATTTCATGTTTAGAAATACAAACTTGACTTTAAATTATTGAATAATGATAAATATAACAAAACAAATCAACATCTTATTAAGATTTTGTTAAAGTCCTATAAAGTTACAAAATATAGTATTCGTGTTTTTTAGATTTCTCTGAAACAACTATTACGTTTTTCAGTAATATTTTGTGTGTTAGAAATTTACAAAATACGCTAACCATATAAGTTGGTTTGATTTGAAAATGAGAATAGGACTGTATAAAACATGAACATACGCATGCTTACGGATGAAATGAACAACTCTGTAGATGAATAAAAATTTGTGGGAGGTATTGAACATATTGGGTGGAAACCAAACGTAAGAGAAAATACGTAATGTTGTCTTTAATAATAAAGACAACATTATGTATTTTCTAGGAGCTGCATTCCTTTCTATGAAGTTGTGGTTTAAATTATAATCACAGGACTCATACTCATCCAATCTACATTTACGTAGTTCTGTATTCTTTTTCTTGCTTATATACCCATAATGCGTTCTATAACTCGAAGGAAATCAACAAAATATTTTGTTAATTCCTAATATAGAACATGTAGGAGAAAATCAATTAATGTTTTTTCTAAGAGGTTTATGCAGCTACACTATATATAAAAAGCCAGAAATACACGTAAAAAAACTAAACATCAAATTTGTAAATTCAATGTAATAATTGTTTTTATAATGCAAATCCTAAGAGGTCACCTAACATCAAAAGATAAAATGCATACAACATAAAATGAAGCACACTCATTCAAAAGAAACGCAACGTGTTAGAAAGATGAGTGGTAACATTAGATCCTCAAGGATAATGTGAGAGCCTTCAATCACATAGAGAGGAAATGTGTAAGATAAAATTTAAAAAAGTTGGAAACTAAACTTCTAACGAAAAGCTACTCTTTCTGAAGTTACTCCTTTGGGTTCTCCTGTTGTAAGCAAAATAGAGAAGACAAATAAATAAGAATAATATCATTACCTTAAAGTTTCTGAAATTTCTGTAAAAAAAAATTTGAAATGCAATTCGTAAATAATGACAGAAACTATGGTGAAAAGCTTGAATAATTTTCAACTCGTATGCTTTACAGAATTTCTGATTGTATAATTTATTTCGTTTTTCTTACCTAAATACGTAAATACTTTCCTGCTTACGAAATCCAGTTATCTATCGATTTCCGACTGCTCTTAAGGACTGCACTCAAATATTGAAAGCAATTAGCAGTTCTCCCTGTTTATCATGTTTATTCGTAGACACGTTTTACTTTGATGTTATCCCTAATTATAAATCAAATATTAACCACAAGTGTAAGAAGGTAATGGATTAAAATAAATGTAAGTAAATTTAAAGATCTCAAATGCTAATTTACGCAATGTAAATAATAGTATCATGAAGTAAATGTACAGTACGTGTCGTTTTGGAGTTAAAAATATTTGCGCGTTTAATAAAAGCGAAATGATTCTTACATGGGAAAGAAAGCTATGACTGATATTCACTTGGCACTTTTTCAACTCCTGTAATAACCCCAAGTGACCTATTTCATGTACTTGACGCAGCCGAGAACCATCATCATAATTTTGTCACTGATAAATTTCAGTAGCTTTAGCATCTTCAAAACCTATGATGGGACTATGATTTAAGCTTTAAATCACTAATAGCAACAATCGGCAATGCTTCAAGGATTCATCGTGATTTTAAGATTTTACTGTGCACTATTCCGTAATTTTAAAACAGCAAAATTCCGATTTCCTCAAAGAATCAAGATACAAACTCGATAATTTTTTATTTCGTCGTAAAATTCATTTTATCCTCTTTCCTATCGACGATCTGTCTGTTGCAGACAAATAATAACCATATTTATTTAAGTAATAATTAGAGTTGTATGCGCAACTAAAGTATGTTAATCATATACCAAAAAAAGTTCCTTAAACTGAAGAGCTCCAATTTAGGTGACACTATTCCAGAGAGGCGAGAATTAAGTTCGTTAATTAACATCATGTACATGGTTAAAGCTGAATATTAATCGTTACATTTAGATTAGAAACTCGTACATTTTTATTCTGAGCGAGACAGCAACGTAATTAAAATTAAACTATCTTCGCTAACAATAAAAATTGTACACTTAAATATAATTTATATGGTTTTTAAATATATACAAGCAATGATTATTAAATTACCAATGCCAATTATAATGCAAATAATAGCTGAAGTAATATGGAAGTGTGATACACAAGAAAATTATACGTAACTATGAGTACCTCCATTTAAAAAGATACAACTTCGTCATGATTTGAATTTCTAAGAAAAAAACTATTCTAATGCATTTTTATCGGAAAACTTAAAAGTTATTTTTGCATTTTCATTCATATAGTAGAACCCTGTTGAATAAGGTGGGGGCGGTCAATGATATTTATAAAAAGGAGTTTAACGGATAATCTTAGAGAATCGAATAGTTAGACTTAACACTTCTTAATAATTTAAAGCAGCTTTACCTCTCGTTTCATATAAATATATGCTAAAATAGATGCTCGCTTTTGGTGCTTCAGAATTATATTTGAATTAGTGACATAAAAGTACAAAACATACCATTTTTCGAATTTATTTTTAAATTGATAATAACAAAATATAATTAATATATGAACTACGAGGCATGGAAGAGTTGCATATTGGCACACTGCTTAAAAGTAAACTGCGAGGTACATTCAAGTTATAACCCCTTCGATTTTTTTTCAGGAATGGGAACAGATAGAAACACGCAGTTTTTGTTTCAAAATATGCGTGCACTCTTTGTGAATGCGGCAGCAGCGAGAGTGAGGATTGTTTTTGATACTTAAAATGGTGCGACACCGAGTGAAATTCATCGCCAGTTGGGTGAGACATGTGGTTATGGTGTTATGGATGTGTGTAATGTGCGTTTGTCGGTGCGACACTTCAAAGAAGGCACAACGTCGTGTGACAACAAACCAAGACAAATCTCGACCTCGCACCAGCCGGTCTGACAACATGATCAAGCGAGTAGAGAAACTTGTTCGGAAGGATCGCCAAATAAATGTGGAACACATCGCCTCCAAAGTTCGCATTTCTGTGGGATCTATGAACACAATCCTGCATGAAGACCTAAAAATGCCGCCAGACAACGCACCCGCGCATCGGGCGATGAAGGAGTTTCTTCGCGACGACAACTTTGAAGTGATTTCTCACCTTACTCACCTGACCTGGCTCCTAGCGACTTTTGACTGTTTTCAACGATGAAAGACACTGTTCGTGGTCGCAAATTCACTAGTCGTGTCGCTATTGCAAAGGCGATTTTTTTTAGTGGTCAAAGAAGACTCCTAAAGAAGCGTTCGCAGCGGCCATGGAATCATGGTATCGACGTTGTGAAAAATGTGTACGGCTGTAGAGATATTAGGTCGAGAAGTGACACAAGTTTCACAGTTTTCATGTGATTAGTTTGTGAGAGAAAAAATCGAAGATAACTTGAATGCATCTCGTAATTACATTTATTTATTCCTTACAAAAAACTATATGATATAAATATATGAATAACCTTACGAACTTATGATCCACCTTGTAAGATTATTGTAATAATAAACCCATTAATTAATTGATGTGCGCGGACCATCTAAGGGACAATAATATTAAACATATAAAATAAAAGTTAAATAAAAAACTAACCGAAAACTAAATATCTTCATAAAAATTAAAAATGATTGTAATTAATAAAAATAACTGTATTCCATTCATTTTTAAATAATTAAATAATTTATAGTCATTTCCTAAAATTCAGAGCCTATACAAAAGTTAATAAAAATATTAAACAATCAAAATTGTTATAAAGGTACGCTTAGTGTGTTCAATTTCAAAATAAAGGCCTTTAATATTTTCCTCGTCGTAATTTTTTTTCAAAGAAAGTATACCATAGTTTTTTTTGTATATATCACTTTTCTTACAATTATTTTCTACAATTGTTAATATCAAGTTGGCTAGCTTAATAGACTGAATTATTTCATCTATATAGTCACATTGCTGTTTAGATCATCTAACTGCGTATTTACACGTATTTACGTGAGAACAACAAGCAAATTTGTTTTAATACTATATACTAAACTATATAACATTGTCATGAGGAGAGAGCGACGCCCAGTGGCGATTCTCTTACATACTAATAACACACTTATTAATTAGTAAGGTCTAACGTTTTGAGTCTATTTATTCTACGACTGATATTAGCATTGTCTAGTAAATTGAACACTAACACACTGTACGTCTTTTAACTTCCTTTTTGACCCACGGAATTTTTAGGCCCTCATAAAAGGTTTTCTTGCTAACGTATCAGTCAGCATTGGTCATGACATGAAGAGTTTTGTTCTGAAATCTTTGCAGAATTTCGATGTTTGATGTTTTCATACAGCCTCATAGATTAATATCGTAAGCCCACACTGGAACTATAACTGTCTTATACACTAGCCAATACATCTTTTTTATCATTGGGTCCAATATCTTTTTGTAATGTGGGTTCTCCATGTTAAGCGCCTATCGAGGTACATGCCGAAATATTTAGCTTATTTTTTAATTGGACTTTGTATACCATTTAGTGTGATCGGGAGAGCGAAGTTGTGTTTTGCGGTAAACATGATAGCTGCGGATTTTTTTTTATTGATTTGTATTCGCCACCTATGTAACCATTTTTGCATATTATGCAGACTACTTTGTAGGATAGCCGATGTTTGTGTTGGATCTTAGTGAGAAGCTAATATCACGGTGTCGTCTGCGAAAGTGGTCGTCATTGCATGGTAGATCAGCTATGAATATCTGGTATAGGGTTGGTCCCAGAACGCTACCCTGAGGAACGCATGCCTTTATTAGTCCAGACTGACTTTCACCGTACTTGACCTGCTGATACCTCTCATTTAGATATGATTTAATTAGAAGGTAGTACTAGAGTGGCAGTAATCGTTTGATTTTATATAGTAGCCTGGAATGCCAAACTCGGTCGAACGCCTGGCTGACATCAAGAAATACTGCAACACAATATCTACATTCTTCAAGATCCGTTTCTATTTTATCGACAGTTGTGTAGCAACAGCTAGTGCAGAGTATCCCTGACGAAAGCCAAATTTATGCTGTGAAATTAGTGCTTCTTATTCAATTATGATTGCCAATCTCTTTAGTATTAACCTTTAAAGTAAGTACTTATGACAGTATTGGTAGTAGCGTTATCGGTCTATACGAGGTAACTTTATGTCTAGGTTTGTTCGGTTTCATGATTAGAATTATTTGGCCGAATTTCCACATAATTGAAAAATACTGGAACCTTATGACTGCATTGAAGATTTGTGGCATGCACGTTATTGCTTTGTGGGGCAGTTACTTCAGTGGTTTGGCAGTGATTAAGTCGTACCCGGGCGCTTTTTTGTTGTTTAGATGTTTAATTTCAGCTTTAATTTCTTCAGGGGTGAAGGATTATATTGATGGGCTTAGTTGTAAAGGAACTTGGAGGTAGTTTACAATCTCTTGTTCTTCTTCAGGTGTTCCGCAAAAAGTTCAGCTTTTTCAACTTCTATTCTTGCCCAGGAGCTGTAGACCTTGTGAATTGATGAAATAGGATGTCAGACATTTTTTAGTCTCTTTGTTACCTTCCAAAGTATCTAATTTTTATTAGCGAAGGGGGATAAGTTGCTGACGTATTCATTACATGTTTCGTTTTTCCATTCCCTTAAAGCTACCTTTAACTTCCTGATTAACCTATTTAGCTTATCTTTGTCTATGGGGTTTCTCGTTTGCTGCCAGATTCGCATGGCTCCTCTTTTATCGGCAATTTTGGTTTTAATGAAGAATGGATAATTTACAGTAATTTCAGTTTCTTTCTGACCAGGTGGTGGCGTTGAGTAGCAGAATGCGTGTTGAATGTTTTTTGTTAGGTGTTCTACTGCGGTGTCAATTTCATCTTCTGTTTTCAACAAAACTTTAATTGTTGTAATGTCCGTTAAGTACTCCCTGAACAAGTCCTAGTTTATGTGATTGTTGTAGAGAAAAGGATTATTTTGCTTTGTAATAACATAAATACTGATTGTGACTATCACAGTTGAATGATCGGAAAGGTCAAAACGGGTTTCCACTTTACAGTTTCTTGGAGATAGACCTTTGGTAACAAAGAAATCTACGGCACTACGTACTTTAAGTCAGCCGGTCAGTATGTGGGCTCCCCGGTGTATAAATAGATATAGTTGTTTCCCAGCAAAGCCTTATGCAATTCTCGCGCTTTGGTGGTTGTTAGCCTTGATCCCCAGATCGGATTTTTAGCAATGTAGTCACCGCCAGCTATGAACCTGGTGCCTAGTTTTTGAAGATGTTTAGTACTGATTGTGTTTTACATAGTGTCTTGGCGGATTGTACATCGATGCAATTATTAGTGAACCATTTGAACTTTTGATGTTGGTGATAGTGCCCTGTAGATAGTCAGTTACAAGCACTTCCATGGTGTGGTAAGACATTTTGTTGTTTATAACAATTGCTGAGCCTGCGTGAATTGTTCCGTCGAAGTGGTTGGTGTAGTATGTAGTATAATTGTAGATATTGAAATAGCTAACCCAGCCAACCTGGATCCAAGAATGGACCCAGGCTCTGCCTGTCACAAGCCAGGATGAATGGGGAGTGATTTTAACAGACCTATCCTATTACGACCCCAAAGGCCTTCGAGGCCTATTAGGGGGAACTATATTATTATACATTAAAATTAGCATTTGTATTACTTCAATTTTACCCAATAACAGTTTTGGGTACAAACAAAAACCATTAAATATATATAAAAATAACTCCTAAGTTCGTAAGTACGTGGTGACGCTACATAAGTTAATGTGTTGTAGGGACTACAAGACAAATGCAAGAGTTTAAATGTATTGTTCGCCATTTCTAATCAATCAAAGTCTGTTGATGTTTATGCTCTAGAATTTGAAGACAAGTTGCAACGTCAACAATATTTTTAGTTTAGTGTTCTCATTATATGTAAGTTCTGGAGGGGAAACCCTTCTTTAGAAAATCATTCAATTCAGTGGTGTTGATTCTGATATTTGCCAATATAAAATATAATTTTGTTGCAAAAGCATGTCTGCATGAATTAAGTAAGTTGTACCAATTATCGAAAGCTTCTAAGATAAATCTTGTCGAATTTAAATTTCGGGCCTTAGTAAAAGAAGTATATATAACAAGGAGTAGATAGTTCGGACATATAATATACATAATTTTCCAGTCCACATCTCTTAAATCTTAGATATAGCCATTTTTATTCGGCTGTATTCCTAAAAAAGCGTTTCACTATGGCCTACCTAAATGTGAAGTTCGTTCACAAATGACAGGACATATAACACACTGTAAAAAGAAATTCCAGAAAGCAATAGTTTTGCTACAATCGTGCTCATATGAATTATGTCGGCAAGAGTTAAAGACAGCAGCCGAAACGTAACGGAAAATATTCCTGAAAATAATAGTAACATATCTCTACATATTTTATGTCATTTTTTTTATTCCTTCTACCATTTAATATCATTTAATGTATAGTACCCTCTATCAAACAATTTGTCCATTCCTTTAATTCGAATACACCTTCAAAATTTCTTTAGCTAACATAACTTATGGATATTAAAAATAGAATGAGTTTGCTTTAGACTGTAATAACCTAATTTAACATAAATCTAGTGAAAATCTAAGCGGAATGTGCGCCAACATACTTAAAACCAAAATTTGGTTTTCATATACACCGTCTCCAACATATGTATTCGCTTACACTTATTTAAATATTTGATAAAGATTGGGTTCAAACGTGATTCTATTTACAAAACAACAAAAAGATATAATGAGATCTCCTTTTGAAAAGGCCAGAAGAGATCTGGTAGGCCACGTTTGATGACGACAACACGAATGGCAAACGTGGCAGGGGAGTGGGTTCAAAGAAAAAATGCCGTTCTATACGGAAATTGGTAGTCGATCTGAATTTGTTAAAGAACCGTGCACAACAATTTGAACACTAATTTGGGTGTCACAATTACAAAAAAACGACTAGAAAGACCAAACAAGATACTCTCCGGCACGCTACTCATGAGTTTGATTTCTGACGAGGAACTCTATCCTGGAACATCTGCCCAAATCCCAAATCGATCGGTAGGCAACAAGTTTTAGAGAAAATTATTGCTTCAAAGTTACGACTCATACTGAAATGACTATTACATCTTTTAACAAATTGGAACACCAACCCGCAGAACTTCAAACTTGGTGTCAGACCAATTTGACAGATTATTTATCCAGCTCTTCAGGCTTCAACATTATGGACATTTGCGTATACTTAACGATTTTTAAACCGCAAATCTAAATGGATTCAAAAAAGTTATTCAACACGTGTGGAGAAAAGTGCCGATAGAGCCTCGGGACGGGTTTGAAAAGCGTTTGAAAATGATTAATGTTTCGTTATAAATGTACATTCAATAAAATGCATTCAGAAATAAGGTAAACAACGTTGGTATTTGTTAATGAATTTTAGAAGAGTATCAAAATGCATTTGATATAGTATGTGAAATACATAATCGACGAGAATCTAATAAGCCTCGAATCTTGAAAAGAAGTCAAATTATTACTGATGAAGTTTTGTCCGCAGTCCATTCAAGAAAATAGTTCTGAACAAACCAAAACCTACTCAGGAACAACACATCACATAAAATCCCATACTTCAAGAGGTCCAATTAAATTTCAAACAATTCAGTTTGCCGTATTTTGTTAATATCCCACCTTCTCCCTAGTTTACATTTGATTTCCTTAAATAATCTCTCACTAGCAACAAGTTTAGTGATCCTAATAATACAAAAACAGCAAATCTGATTTTTTGAACGAAACAGTTTTTCAGGGAAAGATAAAAAATTAAAAATTAGTATTTAGTTGACATCATAAATATGCTTGTGAAAATTAAAAGTAAAAAACTAATTACAATTACTTACAGGAGTTCTTTTTAATTACGAAATTCTCTGATCTACATGGATATTCTTCACATTTTCGTATTTTCCAAAATGCTAGTTGTAGATTTGAAAAAAGTAACCAACAATAGGATGTGTTATTGGAAAATCCAAAAACCTAATATTAAATGTCAGTGGTAGCATTTCTTCGTGTAACCCCGCAGTACCGGAAGAAAATCCGAAAACGTAATTGAATAATAGCTAATGGAATGATGCAAACAAGCCTTCCAATTACTTCGAAACTAGTTTATAATTACGGGTAATGAATTTGCTGGAACCGCAGCGCGCAAGTGCAATCAATAATTAATAGTAAGTACAACCGACGTTCTTCAGCGCGGGATGCTGCCAATTTGCCAGTTCAGCTGACGGCAAAGGAGCACCAGACAAGCTGCCTCATTACGCCGAATTCATTCGCAACAATTATATCAATGCCGCTAAATAGAAGGAATAATTTGCCAGAATGGTTGTGCGAGCGCATCAAAACGGTGCTCACACGAGAAAACAAAGTGGAGTTTTACAAGAGAGAATTAATCCACCGGGCGATCGCGGCACTCAAAAGGGAAATTGACTCACGTGCCGCTGCGGCATTATCGTAATCAAAAGGATTACTACCTGCAGCAGCTTTGTTCGAATTTGCAATTGTAGTTGTTCCACACATTTTAGCCGAATAAAATTAGGAAATTTTGTTCCCTAATAACCGCTCTGCATTTTCCAACTTTGAGCTGCGATTGTTCACGAGAAAGCATAATGCAGCAGCCCAGAGACCGTGAATATTATATTAACTTATCAGCGGCAAACAGATTCCTTCTTTCATCAATCACCCTCCTTAACTTTATCAGCTGCCCAAGTACTGACAGCTACGCAAACAAAACTCCACGGCATATATTTTTGAACGCCTTTGAGCGGTCGTTGTTGACTAGTTCAATAAAATTCTGTTGAAATAACGGAATCAAGACGATTTTCTTTACTTTCAAACTATCAGTGCAACAATAGTCCATTACAAGAGTTTATTGTAAATGGACTTTGCAAAACATACTCTACTGTTTGATTGCTTCAAAAAGAAAATAACCAGTCACCTTCTTTCAGGGTGGAGCATGTTTCTACGTGCGTGTATAATTAATAGCCTTAATTAATTTACATATTGCACCAATCATATCTAACAAAGTTGCGCCTCTTCTTTAGAATTTAACAGTTTATCTAATTTTGAGTATAACAGAAACATTATTGAAAACGTTCAAACAATGGCCTAGACACATTTTATATTTAATTTTTTTTTAATATACTGAAATTTTACAATCTACTTCACTACGAGTATTATAAAATGTGCTTAAAAGGTATGATTTCAATAGAAAACGTCCACCAACATTTCTCCTTATATATTACTATCTCTTAATGAGAGGTAAATTTTCTGGCCAAGATTTGTTAAGCCTTCTGGACTATCCATCCCTATATTAAGTTTTTTATATGTATGTTCATTTTGATACCTTGGTGCTGATAATTAGAGGATGCGGTTATTATTTCTTCCTTGATGTATGAGTTTGTAGGTCTTGATGCAATATTAAATAGTCAACGTATATACACTTGGTTAAAAACAATACAATTTTTTAACGAGTAGATTGGCATAGCCTCGAAGTTGAAGGCCATATAATCAACTAGGTTTCAACATAGTCTTGTGTGATACATTACAATGTGAAGCAGCCGAAGAAATTGAATTTTTCTCAAAGTCCTATGAAAATTGGAACGTTGAATGTGCAAGATACGATTACGAAAATGGAAGATATGATGGAAACAGAAGAAGAAACGTATACATATTAATACTAACTGAAACAGAAACACGGTGGGAACGTGGAACAATGTTCCACAGATATCTCGGGCTTTTACACATAAATTTTCATTATAAAATTATCAAGGTGCCAGAATGGACAAGTGGTCTAAGGCTGTGGATTCAGGTCGCAGTCCACTCTGTGAGCGTGGGTTCTCATCCCACTTCTGACAAGTTACTTTTAATTTAAATAAAAAGCTGAAAAAACGACGTGCAAACGGTATGCAATAAGCTTTTATTTTTAAATGTATAAAAGCCTAAGGGCTGAAGGGGCGAGAACTAAAACAGTGAGGAACTCACATGCCTTTATAGGGCGGTGTGTCTAAAACAAGGGGAAGTACAGAGAAGGGTATTCATTGAAATTAATTTAATATGTGACTCATTGGAAAGAAATAACGGATAAAATAATAAAAATCAATATAAAGTTATACAAACATACTCATCGGAGTATACGGATCAAGTAATAATAAAAGCACACCAAATGCAAACAAAATGATGCGAGATAACTAATGATAACAGAAAACTAGTCATATTAGGAGACTCGAACACCAGAACAGGTAAAAAAATAAACTGACAAGGATAGTAAACCCTCACGAAGAAGAAAAAAATAAAGAGATTTGTGGATGTTCATATAAATGTAAAAATACACATTTACACTTGGTATAAACCTGACAACTGAAATCTATAATAAACTATAGAGTACCTCGTCAGTGCTCTCGATTAAGAGTTAAGGATATACAAGGTTATAAGCAAGTAATGGGCAATAATTCCATGATAGTGTTTCTACCCAAGATTACAAAAAAGAATAAAAAATACATAGAACAAAAACATAAACATGAAAATGAAGAAGAAAAACACCAAGTAGAGCGTTTTAAGATGAACATACATATTATAAAACTCAGAGAAGATGAATACATAACAACTGAGGAATTATATGAACAACTAACACAATTTATATACGAAACAGTAAACGAAGTAGTAGGATTTAAAACGAATAAAAAATATGTAATTAATTCAATGAGCAATGACAAAAAATGAATAAATCCACTTTACCTTATATAGTTTAAACAAAGAAACAGATCAAAAAACGGGAAATATGATGATAAAGGACAAACCATAGGAAAAGAGATGCAAATAATTGAAAACGCACATAGGAGAAAAAACCATAGAAGCAATGTAATTACTGAAAACAGTGCAGAAGGAGCAAATAAATCTAACTTATCAAAAATAAAAAAATGGGAACAGTACTAACAAAGACTGCTTACGGAAAATACGAGACACTTTCAAGTAGAGGAGAAACAGAGTACAGCAAAACGAGTACAATGGATATAACAGGAGAAGAAATAAGAAAACCTCCGGATCAGAAAATATTCCCATAGAGTTAGTACAAGGCACAAATATATTCTTAACATTAATAGCACAAAAAATAAGCACAATAATTTTAGATCCACCACAAATCGAATAGAAAAAAGCACACATAACATCGACCCGTAAAAAAGAAAACAGACAAATACAAAAATTAAGAAATATCAGTAAAATAAGTAAAAATTATGGACGTATATTAAAGAACGAAATAAACAACAATACAGAGCAGAAATTAAAACAACAAAACAGATTTACAGGGGGAAGATCATGAACGGGCAATGTTAGAAACGAAAACGCACACGTTTATTTAAACTTGTATATTGTTCTCGTTATTACACACATATTAAAGCAGACACTCTCAACAAAATTGCAGATTACCTAGCGCTAGCACGCACCAAATATACACAGCGCCACCGGGTGGTATTTACTTCACTAAACTTAGCGTTTTCTTCAGGCAATATATTTACACGATCTTAAATCATACAAAAAAAAGCCCGACACAGAAAGAGAAGATTTTAGGAGGAGTTAAAAGTTGCGAATATTAAAACAACATTGATTTGAACAGGACAAATCTTACACAAAAATGAAATATCAATGATAGAGAATAAGCTACCGAAAATCTTTAAAATATGTAAAGGATTATGACAAGGATGGCTGTCCAATATCACATTCATATGTAGACAGAGTACTAGATGTATGGAGAAATACATGCAGAGGGATGGAAATAGAAATAAATGACATCATTCTATATATCTTATAGAACCAAAACGACATACAATGCATAGTACGAAAAGTGGGGATTGAAGGTGAACATTAATAAAAAGCAATTTTTGGTAATGGGCAACAAACTGAAGTTCTAGAAATAGGAAATATGAAAACTGTATAATAAAACTGTAGCATAAAAACATAAATAGGGAAAGGAAAAACAAATACATAACAATATAGTGAAAAGTATAACAACATACATCATGGCAATTAACGGAAATAACAAAAACGAGTTACGAAAATTGAAGAGGCATTAGTATTACTGGAGGGCTCAGAAAGAATCTCAAGCTTAGATAGAGTTCGAAACGAAACAATAAAGAATATAGTAAGGGGAAAGAAAGAAACAGTGTAACATAAACAAAAAAGCAATGAGATGGTGTGGACACCTTCAGAACATGAACGAGGTGAGCATTCCAGATAAAGCAATGGAATGGGTCCCACGAAAATAAATAATAAAGAAAAGGGTATAAAGAAAGGGCTCATGAACAAATACATTTTTCTGAGCTTAATGTTCAATTGTCTTCGTTTCTGTCACCTTAAGCGTTGATCCTAGTAATCCTAGTTATCCAATATCTGATTTTACAGGCACGGGGGCTCCGCTAACGCTTACAGGGAGACAAATTTCAGGACTTGTAGCGAATGTTACCTGAACAGTTTTTATATTGATTTATTTTAGTTCGCCGTTTGCTGTGCCATTCACTAAGCATATTTAGATGAATTCTGAATATTCTGAATGTTTTCAGAAGATGGTACTGGATCATTATCTGATGATACAATAAAAAAAAAATCAGCAATCATGATATTATTTGTATCAGATTCATCAGTGATATATATATATATAAAAATATTTAGTTGTAGATTTTCTTTTCCTCAATGCTCTAGGATATTTCATTAATCATTAGTTGTTAATCTTCCTGTATTATTTTGAGTAGCGGTCTCTCGATTATTTTATTAGGATGGACAGTAGATTTATATACCCATACGACAATGTTTCATGAAGAGGTTTGCCATTTTTGTGAATTATTAATATTTCTGCATATTTCCATTGAATAGGAAAGCAGCTCAGGCATAGCATTCGCGTATAAAAATTTCTAAAAAGAGCGACGACTTTGCGAGTGGGATTTTCAGAATTTGTCCGGTGTTTTGTGTTGATTTAACTTTGGTATTTCAGCTTTGATTACCACAGGGCTTACGTATCTCATAAGTCGCGCCATCTAGCAAAGTACTTCATGTGTGGGATAAGCAGCTTAAAAGACATGAGATAGACGAACTGCAAAGCTTTTTCTACATCGTTGTTGCCTTTTCTTATCGAAGACATTGATCTTTTAATTTTTTGTGACTTTCCATACATTGTTGTCGTCTGCGAATAAATTCTAAATGTATTTTTCAAAATTTAAGTTTTGAGCTTCTCTTATTGCTACAGTAAGTTTTCTATCATAGTGTAGATCTTCCACGTTATGTGTTCGTTGCCATCTCACTTTAGTTCGTATTTTCTCTCGGAATATATAAGGGAAAGCTGATAAAACTCACTGCTTGGTGTTGGGTTCTAGGATTGTCACAATGCTTGTTGCAATAGGCTAGTAAAATACTGGACGGAGGTATCTAGGTCTGTTGGACCTTTAATGCATATATTGAGAACAATATTTTCATTTACGTATTCTTCAAATAATTTCCAGTCGGTGTATCTCGTCAGGTTTAGGTGTATAAGTTTATTTATGACTTTAGTGCTCACAATGAATGATGACAAGTTATAATTTAAATATATTAAACAGTTTGTTATAAAAACAGAGGATTCGGTAGTTACTTCAGATACGTTAGTCAGTTGGTTCTTCGTTAGTAAGATACATATAGTTATTATCAGTTAAGGTAATGAATCTTGATCCCCAATAGAGCACTCCAGTCTTCCTCTACGATAAATCTGTTTCCAAGAGTTTAAAGAATTTTTTATATTCGTTGAAAGGTATGGTGTAACATGGTGGGCAGATGTAAATTAGTCAGGTTCTACACTTTTTTGTGGTTCAAAAAATTAGTTTTATGTTTTAGTGAAGTGGAGCTTAACACTATTGTAGTTTCCGAGTGTGCATATTTTAAGATATAAAGTAGGTCGTCAGGATTTGTTGAAACCTCATTAAATTAGCAAATTGGAGGCCTTTTTATTGCATTCTCACTAATAGAAATTATATTTTTGGCTTATATAAGAAATATTTCATAAATGCTGTTTGTGTTGGCAACACTGCAGAGTCAATACTACAATCGCATTAGAAGTGATGCCAGGTGTGCTTGAAAACTTATACTTGCATGTATTTATCAGAGTATGCCGGTTTGAACTGGTAAATGCAGTCTACGAGCTCGTCGGGTACTTTGAGTGTTGAATGTCGAAGATCTTAAGTCACAATTGATACGTTACGTGGTAATATTTCTACAAAAATTCACAATGCTTTGCTCGACATTTGTAGTCAGTATGCCGTAAATAATAACAGTTTCTTGATTGTTAAGGCTAGTTTCCCTTAAAAATATCTCTTTACGGTTGTTACCTGCGCTAAGAAACAACTGGCCTAGGGTTATAATAGCAAGGATTTGAAGTGTTTCAACAAGATAACTGAGAAGCAAGAAAATTTCATAGAAGAAATGGTGCCTTAGAAAAGTTATACATATAAAGAGGACTATAGAATGTCCCTTGCATATAATACCAGAAGGTTTTAACATAATTAAAATGTCCTACAAACACAAACAGCAGTTGTACAAAATACTAATAGAAATGAACAACGCCAAAACCAACAAAGTCAGTAGAATATATTCCAACTTCAAAGTCCTTTTACAATTTATTTTCGATACTTTCCAGTTTATGACTCAATTTATATAGATACCTATCATCCAGATATATTTTACAGGTTTTTATTATTCTTATTTGTAACCTTAAATATTTCAATTTCCTTGTATGCTGTTTATGTCTGTTTTATCATACTTATATAAGATTAAGCTCTTTCTAAAAGAAGAATAAATTATAAATCTGACCCAGACCGTTCATCACCAATAATTATGAGACGACTAATTACATTTAGCGGACATTTCGCTTTTAATTCTCTGTTTTTGATAGCAAGTAATATCTCAAACCGCAGGTTTGAGATATCATTTGCTTTATGTAATCTTTTCCGGAAATACAATTATGTGATAACCCATTGACTAGTACTCCATTTTGAGTTTCCTAATAAGGAGTTTAGACTATCATTAATGTTTATCTTATTCTTCAAGTATAGCACTTAAGTGAATTGGCATTACAACTAAGTCGTTTCTTTTCTATGCTTTTCTAATTCACATTCAGTAACTTAGTAAAGCCTTTTATTTGGCCTGATAATTTGAGCATCAATTTTAATTAAATACGAATATTCTGGCATTCAAATAACATTGTATTCTTGCTAGTGCCTTCAAAGCAGACCGAACGTGCGTGCCGAACTATACCTGAGTTATCACAACGGCGGAGCCGCAGCCGTAGCCCTGCTTAAGGTCAGGCAAATTTATATATTTATTAATTTAATTTCGAAAACACGTGTATATTTTTAAACGTTTTCATAATATTTAAAAGTGCGCTTTATTAAGAATCCTATTACACTGCATGCGAACGATAAACACTCGGGATAGAGAACATGTTCCCTTCCACGAGTAACGCAGGACCTGGGACCCGACCCCATAATTTAACACTCAAGCCAATAATGGATTCGGACAAAATGGTAATTACTATAATCAGCCTATTGTGCAGTCATCAAACATACCAGGACAATCGTTTGTAAATGCACAAATGTACCCCAACCGATCCCCAGCGAATCAAGCACCTTTACTAGGATTCAATCAACAGCCAAGTCAAATAGCACCTTCATTCACACCAACTTATAATCAATTTCCACTTGTACTACCAGCACAGCAGGTTAGTGCAAATTATGATAATTCTGTTAGCAGCAATATAAACTATAAAACCACAGAAGATAACTTAGCATGTGATGATGAAACAATGAACTACAATGAAACACAAAATCAAACCAAACACGCCTGGCAAATAGTAACCAAAAGAAAAAGAGCAAAACGACAAAATTCTTCTGAAATTGATGCCCAAATAGAAACTGCTAATCAGTTCTCGCTTCTCTCTGAAAGCAATAACAACACGTCTAATACTTCAATTCCTCCAAAAATAGAACCGAAACCTCCACCAATCTTTATATACGGGGTCTCAAAATACAAAGACATGATCGATAACTTAGCACAATTAGTTGAAGAAGAAACTTACACTACCAAAACGTTAGCAAACAATACTGTTAAAATAAACCCCAACACTCCTGAAACCTATAGAAAACTCATCCGTTACGTTCGTGAAGAAGAAATTGTGCACCATTCATATCAGTTAAAACAAGATAGAGCATACCGTGTAGTCATAAGAGGCATCCACCCTTCTATTCCGCTACCAGAAATTACACCAGAACTCGAGAAAAAAGAACACAAAGTTCGTAATATTACAAATATCAGGCATCGGGTTACTAAAGAGCCCTTAACTCTATTCTTTGTAGATCTCGAGCCACAAAATAATAATAAAGACATCTTTAAATTAGAATTACTGTATCATTCTAAAATTCGAGTAGAAGCGCCAAGAAATAAAGGTGGGATCGTGCAATGCACAAGATGCCAAGACAATGGACACACGAAAACCTATTGTAGGAAACAGTTTAAGTGTGTTAAATGCGGAGGACCACATAACAACTCTAGTTGCAGCAAATCCAAAAATACACCAGCAACATGTGCTCTATGTCAGAAAAATCATCCATGATTTAAAGAATATGTTCAATCAATTACTCAACCAGAACAGTATGATTCTAACCATGCTGACAACAGTTATCATTAAATTAACTCAATAATGGCCCCTGCACTTAAAATTGCAGAATGGAACGCAAATGGCTTATCAGACCATATTCAGGAATTTACGCTATTTCTTAACATAAATAAAATTGATATCCTCCTAATCGCTGAAAGTCATTCACCACAAAGGACAACTTTTAAAATACCATACTATTCCATTTACTATGCTAACCATCCTGATGAAGCGGCTCACGCAGGGTCTGCAATCATAATCAGATCTTCAATAAAACATCACGTACTCCAACGATACATAACACACAAAATTCAAAGTGCCATCATAAAAGTAAATACTTTCTCCAGGCCTATTACAATTGCTTCAATATATTGTCCACCACGTTATTCTATAACATGCGATGTATACCTCGAGTTCTTCCAACGACTCGGCTCACACATTTTAGTTGTCGGAGACTGGAATGCTAAAAATACAGCCTGGGATCTAGGTTGATTACTCCTTAAAGGCAGAACATTATTGAGAGTTTTAGAACTAAATAATTTCAACTATTTGTCGACTGGAGAGCCAACTTATTGGCAGACCGATCGAAATAAAATCCCCGACCTCTTAGACTTTGCCATAACTCAGGGAATCTCAGACCTACATAGTGATATTGAATCCAATTTAGATCTGCACTCTGACCACAATCCTGTAATAATAACTCTAAACACCAGTATTATATGGAAAAAGCCACAACAGAGACTGTCTTCCAAAAAGACTTATTGGAACCTATTCCGTCAACATATCAACGATAATATATCACTAAATATCCGCTTAAAAGATAAGGAGGGCGTAGATGAAGCCGTGTGTGTTAATACAAAGCGCTTCCTGGATCTCTACTCCAGAACCCCATGGTCTCACCCGCAACAATCAGAACATTTCACTTCATATTAGAGAATTAGTCATCGCAAAGCGCAGAGCTCGGCGCAGGTGGCAGACTACCAGGAATCCACTTGACAAAACTTATTTAAATTGAATAACGCAAATAATCTAAGAAGCAAAAAACGAATCCTTCGAACACTACATCGTCAATCTATCTACTGATGTTCACTCCCTGTGGAACGCGACAAAGAAATTCAAAAGACCCATAGTATCTATTCCACCTCTACGAAAAGCAGATGGGAGCTGGGCGCGGACGAATATTGAAAAATCCAACAGATTCGCGGAACACCTTGCTAGTGTATTTTCCGCTCCTGATATCCTCAACGACGATGCCCCTTGTCAGATATCTCTTCCACCCAAGCCTATTTCACCTGCAGAAGTCAAAAAAGAAATAAGTCTCTTAAATCCTCATAAAGCTCCTGGATATGATCTCATTACAGGTGAAGTACTGAAAAAAACTGCCCTAGAAAAGCTATTGTATTACTCACAACCATATATAACAGCATACTACGCCTGTGCTACTATCCGATACTATGGAAATATGCAATAATAATCATGATACTGAAGCCAGGAAAACCTCCAACTGATGCCACTTCCTATAGGCCAATAAGCCTCCTTCCTGTAATGTCCAAAATTTTCGAAAAACTTATCCTCACCAGAATTGCAAACATAACACATATAGATGCCTTAATCCCTAACCACCAATTCGGCTTCAGACCCAATCACTCCACTATCCAACAGTGCCACAGAATCGTTAATAAAATCAAAGAAAGCTTAGAAGCGAAACAAATATGTACATCAGCATTTGTAGACGTAAAACAGGCGTTTGACAGGGTGTGGCATGCAGGCTTACTTTTCAAACTTAAACAACACTTACCAAATCAATTGTTCCTCATCCTTAAGTCATACATGTCCAACCGTTACTTCCAAGTTAAATTCGAAGACTCATTATCTGACTACCAGACTATCTACTCTGGTGTACCCCAAGGAAGTGTTCTGGGACCTTTCTTGTACTTACTATTTGCCGTCAGCGAGGATACACTACTAGCAACGTTCGCTGATGATACAGCCATCTTTTCTACAGATCTCGATCGGATACGAGCTTCTGCAAAATTGCAAGCTTATCTTGATCAACTCCAAATTTGGTTTACGCACTGGAAAATTAATCTAAACGTTGATAAGTCGTGTCAAGTCACAACACCAAGAACCGAATGTCCTCCTCTTACCTTCAATAACACTCCCATTCCTGTCAAAGGAGAAGTTAAATACCTCGGCCTTCATCTTGACGCAAAACTGACTTGGAGAACACACAATAAGGCAAAAAGACGTCAATTAGATTTAAAAGTGAGGAACATGTTTTGGTTACTAAATCGTAGATCTCAGCTCTCACTACAGAACAAACTCCCCATATACGAAAAAAAAATTCTTAGGCCTATTTGGACATATGGTGTCGAATTATGGGGCTGCAGCAAATCGTCTAATATAAAAATTTTACAAACCTTTCAGAATGTTACTAAATGCACCTTGGTATGTCTCCAACAACACCATACACGACGACCTCAAAATACCGTTTATACACGACGTCATCAGTGCTTACTCTGTTAAACATAAAAATCGAAGCATAACCCACAGCAACGAGCTAATCAGTGAACTGTCAGACAACCAATGGAAAATAGAAGACTTAACAGAACATGGCCAGAAGACCTAGCTAGGTGAATCCAGAGAGCCGTCAATGGATGGCCCCTGACTCAACTGAACTTCTTTCACCCCTTTTACTTATTACTTTATTAAGTAGATTGTAAATTTGCATTAATCAAATTTAAAAAAAAATAACATTGTAAAACAAAATTCGAAGTAACTTTAGGTTAGAATGGTTTTCTATAAATAAACTATAAAGAAATGGCGACTCTTTCTCTTCGAGCCAAAATGATAGAGGAATCGAGGCAAGTGGGGATGGAAATGAGAGATTTAGTTCGGACCGGAGCGGGAGTAATCGTTAATTGTAATCATAATCCTCAACTTATGGTTCCTGAAAGCTCTTCATCCGTACCAGAGCGCTGTTTACGATTAACTTAGGAGTTAATTCATTGCAAGCTCATTACTCCTTAGTTATTTTGGATCAGTTTTTTCTACTTCTTTTAGACGAAATGGGATACTTAAACACCGCCGGTTTGTTGCCATTATTTCGTCATTGGCAGTTTATCATTAAGCCCAATTCATTATCACCATTTTGGAAACCGTTTTTTTGTATCGTGCAAAAAAGCACTACCAACTTTGTCCAAAGATTTATAACATACATAGATAGCATGTGAAATGTTGAAAAATATGTATTTGATGTACAATTGATTTTGGACTTAATTACCGTAGTTATATATACTTTAAATTGTGTAAATTACCGACTACATTGATTTAATTAATAACATTAAGCCCATTTCTTTTGTTTTATTGCAATAAAATATGTATATGTGTGTATCAACTCACTTTAAAAATTATCTTTTAATGCAAAACATACTCAAGATGAAACGAAAATTGCAATATCCTTATTATTGTCCTATACAGGTTTAAATTTTTATACATACACAGTAATAACTATTTAATCGTCGTAACTGGCAAGTGGAGAATCAATCTGCGATGAAATGAGTCTGGTGATAAAACATTCTAGTCCTTTAGCACTCTTTCGATGACTTACATTTTGCTAAAGCTCCCAATTTGAATACTCATAATGTAAGAAATGGTTTTTAAATAAAAAAGTATTATTGTATTAGCTCATAGAACTAACGATTCATTTAATTGATTGATCCAGAATAAACCATTTTGCTTAAATCTTTGACCACTTACCATATAAGAAATTTATCTTTCCTGGGGCTTTTTTAAGCAGCTGTGTTCGAAAAAAAATCGGTTCTTTTTGTTATTTGTGTTTATTTACACGTTTCTCAAAACTTCTGGCAATAAATTCTCCACTTCTTATCAGACATTGTCCTTTAGTAGCGCCAAGATCTATGGCTTGTTCGTATAGACCCATGACTTCAAAAAAACCCAAAGGAAGGCCAGTACAAATCGCCAAAACAAGAGATGAAGTAGTCAGGAAACGCTTGCTTTAGAATGTCCATTGTCGCTCGTGCAGTGTGTGCGGATGCACCGCCCTGCTAGAATATCACATGTCCTTCAAACCCAATTCGTCAATTTGCGGCAGCAAGAAATTTATATGAACTAGTAATAGTTAACCCTATTTTTTAAATGGAGGATTAATAATAATTTGGTACTCAAAAAAAAAAAAACTGACCACAACTTTTTAATAAAAAGTGAATGAGCCATGCCATAGATTCTTTAAAATCGATTAACTATATCTAATACAGTGTCTTAATTTTACTTTGGTTTTTGGTATGTGAAATCTAGATCACATGGATTACGAACAGATGATAAAATCTGTTAAGTCGCTCCAAATATTCTGGTTCTAATATATTTTTATTGTAGCTTAAGGAAATACAGCACCCCCATTGCAGGAAGTTTTCTTGTACGTAATCCATCGCGTATCGCAAATTTTTCAGCCTTCTTAATAGAAGGTGTATCAAAACCACATTACACATTTCTCATCAAGGATAATTAATATTAATTTTTGAATTCTCTGAAATTAATAACAAATTCTCAAAACCACCATCTAATCCTAATAAGAAAAATAAGAACTTCTCAAAATTCGACTGTTAAAAATGTATGCTTTGGCTTAAAACACACAAAATTCAATAAGTCAATTTGACACTTTTAATCAATCTGTACAAAATGTGGTCCTTACAATATTAAGAATTCAATCAAAAATTCTTCAATCGGTAATCGCACGTCCAAATATATTTACTACTATCAACTCTAACTCGATATAAATAACTTACAATAGTAATCTTAGCTCAATCAATGCAATGGCCGCAAGCAGGTCGATAGATCGACCAATTTTGAAAAATATTTGACTATAGCGATCATAATTTTTACTAGTAAGACACTGAACTTTAAAAAGTGAAGCTCAGTTTTCCTAATTTCACGCGCTTTTGAAAGTTATTGAGCTTTGAAATAGCAAAAATTAAATCTTTAGGGCTTTTTTAAGACCAAACTAGGCAGGCCTTGTCAAATCTATGTGGCTTCAAATTTATTTGAGTACTAGGACTATACACTGAAAATTTGGTAACTTCCATAGAAAAAAAAGTGAATTTTAATAAAAATCTATGTTTTCTTTACATTCGTTAATTGGATGTTGGCGATGCATAAAACAGACCTCCATTACGCACATAAGCAAAACTGTTACATTCGAGGGTCTGAAAGACTACGAGAAATAGTTGAGATATCTCTCCATCCCCAACGAGTTACAGTTTCGCATGCTTATTGGGTTGGTGGCGTCGTTGGTCCGTATTACTTCAAAAATGAGGCTGATGAGAACGTTTCAGTGACCGACTTTCTTGTCCAGATGAGAACAGACTACATGTCGCACGAGTCGCGAAAAATTGCACCATTATGCGGTAAATTTTCTAGTCGAATAATTTCTCGAAATAGATTCGAGTGCCCACCCACTTGAATTTTCTCTTGTTTAAGTATTTAAGTATTCAAAGACAATATCAGAGCTGTAGTTCGCGAAATCGCATGTATACAAAAACATTCTGAAAAATTTCTTTTAACGAATAACGAGGGAACCACTTGGAAGATATTTTATTTTGTATTTAAATAATAATATCTCGATCATTCTCACAAACAGCGTTTTTTATAATTTAAAATGACACCTCTTAATGGAAGGGCTGGTATGTACACATAAGACTACAGCACAGCTTAGTAGTAAAAAATCTGTCAACTTGTGTTGATTTTTCATACTTTACCAAACTTCTTCCTTAAATAATTTTCTCCAATTTATTTATTAAATTTTCTGGTCCTTGATTTACAAGGTAGTTGGTAAAGGATTTACTATGCTTCAACAGTTCTGAAACAAACAGGTGTAAACCTCCGTATTGTCTTTATTGCTTTTATTTTCTATTTTCCTTAAAACTATTATACTTTGACAATTTTTTGACTTAACAAGTTGGAATTAGTAATAAGACTCTCGTAGAGAGCAGCATAATCATGCATTTCTTCGGACAATCTAAGAACTCGCTATCCTCTAGTTAGAATTTTGCATGACGAAAGCAATTATTAATGCATTAGGTGATTAGATCTTTCCAAACCCATTATAAATCATGCAAAGAGTCTAATAATATACGATTCTGTAGATTAAAGTTGTCTTGTTGGTCGTCTAGCATTCTTAACATGACAGTTTAAAAAAAGATCTTTAATCAAAAAAATAAGATAATATGTTATTTATCAACCTATAATTACTCTTCAAATTATGAATTCCGCCCTAGTGCACAAATTATAAAATACTAGTAGAATTTGCTAAAATTATGCACGTTACTCAGATTATTTTGCATATAAGGATATGCTGTACAATTGTCTAACAATAGCGTGATCCGTCTTTAATGTTTTTTAGATTTATTATACTAATTAGACATTTAATCCTCAAATAAATCTGATATATTGCGCCATCTTGGTCTAATAATAATTATTAGGTAATTTACTTTTATTTTTGAAGCCACGTGGATTCTTTTGTTGGCTAACAAATCTCTCTCTTCTGTGGCGGACATCTTTACCAAACCCAGTAATTCTCCATTTAGAAAGTTGATCTCGACTATACTTTTAATATTCAAACTTTAAGGTTTACTTTGAAGTAAAAAAATATGTATGAAATATACCTTCGGTTTTAAAATATCTGGGGGTGGCAGTGCCCCCGCCAAGTCGAGCATTCTATTATTTTAAACCATTCATTAGGATTCGTGTCGAGTCTTTAAGCACTCGAACATTATAATCGCCTATCTTTAAATTGGGTAAATTTTAAGACCTCTTGCACTTGAACCGCTTCAATTATGATTATGTTCTTCTTTAAAACGATTTTCCAAAAGCTTTGGGTTTTTGGTTTCAATTTTTCTCAGTCGGTCCATATTTCTACTTCAGTTTTTTAACATACCTTTGTAACTTTTGCTTAACGTGTTCTTTTTTTTAAGTCATTTAAACATATGCGCAGTCAGTTTTAGAATGATCAAAAAGGAGTTTACATTTTCATTTTCGCTTATGTTAGGCTTAATAAGTAAGATAATTTCTTCGCTTCTTTTAAGTATTCCACAAACTAATAACATCATAAAAATCACCTTTTGAAAAAACATAACAGAATAAAAGATTTAGGTAAAATTTAAAAATTGTGTGTAATAATTTGAAAATGTGTGGGAGTGATTAAGTTGCCATTTATAATAAATTATCAGTACCAGTCTATTATAGTTTTAATCAAATAATTTGTAGATGAACTTCTATTTTTTATGAACGCATCGAATGCCTCGTAACTGAATCATTTGAAGACCGACTATTTCCAGATATTCACGTTTTAGTTACTGATAATGCGAAAGACATAAAAAGAGCTGAAAAGAGCATTAAAACGAAAATCGAAGCCCGCTTTATACACCCGCCACAGTTGGGTCATAAATGACGCAATATATTCGCATAAAGCTGTAACTGACACTACAAATTGACAAACGCATTGCTACATATTTTCTCATTCCAGGCTTGCCGTTCTCGGGTTCCTCAATTTTCGGTCTGCTCAGCAGTTCTCGTTCAGTACATTTTCCATAAACGTTTTCAATTTGACGGCTATTCTTCCCCTTTCTTCTGCTATCAACCACTTCGTATGATAAATTTTAATTCCGCTCCACGGAAGTTTGCCAACCAAATGGTTAGAATGCGAACGTATTGTAGAATTGGGGATTTACTACAAAAAATAATTTTTCTGGCGCAAACGAAATCTTCAATGAATATCGGTAAGAATTTTTATTCGGTATTTCTGCATTGCTTAAACCTTTTGAGGAAATAACTAACGATAAATTTGTTCAAAAGCACATCAAACCCTAGGTTACAATAACATCCTCAGAAATGTTTTTCTCTGAGAGCGCTAACGGAAAAGTTGTCAATTATGATTTTTAACATTAGTCGATAACTGATAATTGCTAAGAAAGCATAGAAATAATTCTGTATAGGGCAGTTTTATATTTCTTATTGTACTTCACATGAGTAAAAAAAGGGCTTTTCTGATTTTTTAAAATGCTTAAACACAAAACGATCTATATGCGTTCGAAAAATGTTAATTTCTTTACATCGCAATCCACTCGACCCTTCCACCATAAATTTTATATTCACAATTTGAACTTTCAGTTGCAAGCAGCTACGTTTTTCAGATATTCACTGCAGCATTAGAGGATTACCCTTCTGAATATACTCAACGTGGAAACAAATACATTTGGCGAAAAGTTCGCGAGTTCGCAGCAACGGCAGAAGTTCGCTAACTTTTAATAACAGGAGAGCACTCGACAAAACATGCTTTCCGTAAATTATAACAAGTTTAGTGCTGACTGGTTTACACACCTGACGTACAACGCCTCTTTGTATTGTTGGATGTCAAACGGGATTCGCAGTACGAAATTTAATATTCCGTTTAGCACAAGTATCTCTCACGAAACGTTTCCGTACAGTTTGCTACTTCATAACACAAAGCGCCGAAGGCCCTTTTCAGCGCATTTCGTTTGGCGAAGGATGTTTCGACAAAAACAGCAAATTGACCCGAAACAAGACACTATTTTACACGTACTCAAAAGCGTAAACCAAATATTTAAGGACCAAATCATAAATTACCAATGTATTTAAAAAAAAACTTATCTCTTAGAGCTGTTTCTGAGACTTTTTAATCTGTTCTTGTAATAGTTTGCAAGTAGCAAAGTTTATTTTTATTATTGCCACAGAGAATAACATACAGACATTAAGAACCATGATATGTAGTAAATCATCATTTAAATGTAATAAAAGTAGTTAAATATAATATTGCTAAAAAATCCTTACATATACATACATATATAAAATACATTCATTCTTGCTGCTTTTGCAAACTGCATGCTATGCATCAAAGCAGAGAGCGAAACCCCCCTCGAAGGACTAATTACGCACACTGAAACCTTTCGGCGTTTTGCAGTCGTCGTTGCGTTTCTTTCGACGAAAGCTCTGGAGGACGTTTAAAAATGAAAAGTGCATGCTTCACATACATCTGCAGGTATAATGCGATAACATCAAAGGAATCGGCTGCGGATCGCAAAGTCTTATCTGTGTTTGCGCGGAAAGCGTGGAAACTGCAGCGTTTCGCAAATTTAGCGTTAAGCCCTGTCGCGTTGTGAAGTGGAATAAGATGAAATTTATTACGCGACAGCTTCCGACTGTACCGTACTTTGAATACAAAAAATCAATATATTAATATTATCTAAAAATGTGTAAAGTTTTGCGTTTATTAAATTGCTGTAATACAGTATTAAATACTATATGACGATAAACAAATATACATATTTCAGCCAATAGTTGACTTATGTACACCACTTTAATATAAAGTAGTTTTTAAATTGAATGAAAATAGGGAAAATGAGTTTCAATTTATTGGGAATACCAGAAACCCATCATTTTTTAATTCTTTAATTAGTGTAATTATATATTAACTTGACGAAGCGTAATTATGGCTAAATTAATTAACAATATTTTTGCAGCATATATCTATTTTCGCTAAAATCAAATGTACCATCACTAGTGTGCGTATATTAAAGTAAGGACCTGTCAGATATGATTTTAGTCTAATAGATAATATTAGCAAAACCTTTAAGAGAAGAAGCAGAAGAAAAATTAGAAGAAGAGCAAGCAGCGTTCAGACCGGGTAGGTAGACACAAGATCACATTTATACAATTAGAACAATAATGGAAAAGACATTAGAAATGGGAAAAGACCTATACCTGGAGTATGTGGATCTATCAGCAGCCTTTGATACGGTGCTGAAAAAGAAATATGGAAAGCACTAGGAGCGTTAAATATAAACCAAAAATTACAAAGGACAATTAAAAGTGTGTATAATAAGGTAAAAGGTTGTGTCAGACTAAATGAAGAAATGTCAAAAGCTTCAATATGGAAAAAGGTATGAAACAGGGGGACAGCCTAAGTCCACTACTATTTGTCATATTCATGGACCAATTAATCAAGAAATGCAAAACAAAAACAAGACCCCCTACTATAGGTCACTACAGACTAACACCAATAAAAACATTTGACCTAGCATATGCGGACGACATAATGCTGATAGCAAGTACGAAAACTGAACTACAACGACAAGTTAACATCTGGAAAGCCTGCTTAGAAGAAAAGGGAATGCAAATAAATATAGGAAAAACCAAGATCATGCATATAACAAAAGGAGAATAAGATGAAAACATAAATATACAAATAAATGGGGACAGATTGGAAACAGTAAACAAATATGAGTATCTGGGTACCATCATTACCAAAAACGGAACAACAGATAATAAAATACAAAATGGAATACAAAAAGCAAGCAACATATACTATCAAATCAATAACATAATCATAGGCAAAAATAAGAATCTATAAAACCATATATACACCGACCCTTACATATGGATCTGAATCATGGCCGATGAGAGATAAACATAAGTCAAAAATTACAGCGGCAGAAATGAGATATTTAAGAAAGATCAAAGGGAAAACTAGAAGAGATCGAATAAGAAATAAAAGCATAAGAGATGATCTAGAACAAATACTATTAGTGAGCGAAATCGAAAACAAACAACTGTGCTGGTATGGACATCTACTTAGTATGCAGGAAGAAAGAATTCCCAGAAAAATAATGGAGGTAGGAATAATCAGAAAACGAAAAAGAGAGGCAGGCCAAGAATAAAGTGGGAAGAGAATCTAAAAGAAATAATACACAACAGAGGAAAAAACATACAAGAAATAAGAAACATGGTAAGGAACAGAAACAACTTTAGAAGATGGATAGAGGATCCCAACTACACCCCAACGCTATAATGGCATCTACGGGAAATAAAGAATAAGAAGAAGAAGATAATCCGAGATCTGGTCGACTACGAACGTGTTTATCACGACGTTTTTAAAGCTGATGTCGAAGACCCCGGCCAATGGATCGAGAGGATTACTAACAGAATTGAAGTTTGTTGATCAACACAAAACATTTAAAAGCAATTAACAAAATCAAAAAACCAAGGAATAGATTATACCACAGAAAACAAATTTCTGGAAATAACAACTTTGAAAAATTAACAGGCAATTAGATCAATTGCCATAAATCTAATATTATTTGCGCGGGCACATAACTTTTATTCCTACTTCGTCTCCTTGGGCAGGAAACAACTTATTAACTACCCAAAGCCAGCTAACGCTTAAGAGGTAGTTAATGACATTACAATCTCTTCTGTATGTGTGTCTGTCATCACAACTCAAAAACTAAAGCTCTGATTGACACCAAATTTTATAGACAAGTACTTAAGACGAAAACAAAGCAAAGTTCGATTTTCAGCTCGAATCAGGCATTTTAAAATTATTAATAAAGGGAGTACAAATAAGTCTCCGCCGTTTGACAAAGGATGGCCCCACCAGTAAGTTATGGTTGAAATTGTCATATCGTAAGGTAGGACATCTGGCAACACCATAACCTAAAATATTAACCATCAGCATCACATATTTTTTTTATATAATAAATAATTGTCATTTGCAGAAACTTTTGATTTACTTCTTTAATTTGAAGTAATCTGCAGGTGAGGTGGATTGATTGCTTGTAGAAGCATATGGTAAGGCTGCTTCAAGTGAGAGAAGTTGTCGCAGTGGTTACATAAGTTTAAGAACGGTGAGTTTGACGTCGAAGAAAAAGAACGTAGAGGAAAGTGTACGAAGACGCGAAACTGGAAGCATTATTGGAGGAAGATTCCTATCAAACGCAAGAAGAACTTGCACTTACATTCGGAGTGACTCAACAAGCAATTTCACATCGTTTAAAATAGTTGGGAATGATTCAAAAGCAAGAAAATTGGGTTTCATATGAACTGAAGCCGAGAAACGTTGAACGCCGATTTTGCACATGTGAAATGCTGCTTGCCAAGCATAAACGAAAGGGTTTTTGGATCGTATACTCACTGGTGAAAAATGGATCCACTACGATAACCCAAAGGAGAGGAAATTATGAGGACCACGTAGCAATGCTTCAACATCGACATCCAAGCCGAATATTCATGGGAAAAAAATTATGTTGTGTATTTGGTGGAATCAGCTTGGTGTCGGGTATTATTATTATTGGGGCTGTTTACCAAACACAATAATAAAAAAAACGCGCCCACGACAAAATTATTCTCCTGCATGATAATGCTCGTCCAGATGTTGCAGCGCCGGTCAAAACCTACCTGAAAACACTCATTTGAGAAGTCCTACTCCACCTGCCATATTCACTAGACATTGCGCCTTCCGATTATCACTTGTTCCGATCAATGGCTCATGGCCTGGTCTGAGCAGCACTTCATATCATATGAAAATCTCAAAAAATGGGTCGACTCGTGGATTGCCTCAAAAGATGAAGCGTTCTTACGACGCGGTATCCGTATGCTGCCAGAAAGATGGGAAAAAGTAGTGGTTAGCGATGGACAATACTTTGAATAAAACATAAGATTCCATTCGTTCACCATAAATGTCCATTTTTTGATAAAAAACGGTGGAGACGTATTTGTACTCCCTTTATTATTATTATTATTATTACATGCTTAATCAATCTTTAACTTTCAACAATCTCCTCTTACAACTAGAAATGAACCAACTAACTGTTATAACAAAACACAATGATTAATCAATTTTTGCAGGTTAGATTGGGCTTGTGTGTTGTAGTTGTGAGAACAAAACGGCAGCGAAAATGCAGTCACAAGCACTCGAGTTCCCTTTTTGATTTGATCAAACTCAAATTCGTTTTTTGATTCATTCGACAAACACAGCGTAATCCTCAGTCACCCATGCATAACGAAGCTAGAAAATTATTCATCCATCTTGTTAGTTAAAGCTTTCGTTAATTGCAAATTTGGGTTTACACCCTTCTCGGTTTTTTCTTAAAAATGATTTCAAAAAACATATTTTGAAACTGTTAATGCAAAAATTTCATTTTTTGAGTGGAATAGCCCATTTTTTTCATCTGTAGTTCGTTCTTACCAAAGCACAAAAATGAACGATTTCTTGGTCCTACCATTAATATTGATGATAAATGCTACGTAAGAAAAACTAATGGTTATTTGTTATAGAGTCGCCAGGAGGAACTCCTCAATAAACTTTATACGGAAAAAAGCTTTCTTGTGAATATTTCGGGTTTGTTGTAATTTAAATTTTTAAAACATGGACAAGCTGTTACTGCAACACTTGGATCGCTGTAATAAATTTGTATCACCAAAACTCTTCGCAGTTTGAAATAAAAGAGGCATAATCATCCAACATAGCGTTCGTTCTCACGCAACAAGTCTACACAATCGCCATTTGAAAATGCATCCTATTTGCTCTCTAGATGTTGCAAAATCAGATTATTTATTTAGATCTCTTCAATACTTTTTACATGGGAAAAATGATATTTTAGAAATACGTTCATTCATTTTCTCAATTCTAAGCCCAAGATTTTTTCAAATAGAAAAGCTTATCGAGACTAGATAGTATTATTGAAACTGATGATCATGAATTAGCTATACGTATTCTTATTACCATTTACAAAATAAAAAATAATCAAAGCGAGGAGACTTTTTGGTAACCTTATTAATTTTAGGAACTTCAATTACTTCAGCTCTCACACATTGAATATAATTTCTTTTAAAATTAGTTTAAACAAGCCCTATTTTATATCTTAAAAAAACTGTTACAAACATAAAAATTAATATTATTATATAATATCACAAAATAGACAAACTTGTACGAGGCGCATTCATAAAGTAAGGGCCGTTTGGTCACAGAAAAAAATGTACTCATAAGAAACAAATTTTATTGCCATATTTAGTTAGGTACAACCTTACTTTACTTCTCTACATAATCGCCGTTCACTTCTAAGCATTTTCGTACCGCTGCACCAGTTCTTTAACACCTCTGCTAGAAGCTTGCCGCCTGAGAGTTGAACCAGTTGACAACGGCGTTTTTGAGTCCGTCTTCGGTTTCAAAACGTTGTCCACCCAGCCACCGTTTAAAATGCAAGAAGAGGAAGTAGTCGCTAGGTGCAAGGTCTCTGGTGCATGTTTCTGGGTTGGCGTAGGATACCCACGTCTCGTCCCCAGTAACAATGTGAGAAAACAAATCATCTCCATTTTGTTGATAACGGGCCAAAACTTTCGTCCACTAGACATTCTTTGCTCTTTGTGGTGGTCGGTGAGCATTTTTGGTACCCACTCACACAATTTGCTGTATGCGAGGTTTTCGGTGACAATATTGTAAACAGTAGTGCGTCCAAGTTGAGAAATTTGTCAGCCAGGCCACTAATCGTCAATCGACGATCAGATCGCAGTGCTTGGTCCACTTGTGAAACGATTTCATCAGTCTGGATACTGGGCCTGCCACTCCGCTCTTCGTCATGGACATTTGTTCGGCCATTTGTAAAATAACGGCACCATTGTCTAACCTTTCCTTCACTCATAACTGTAGGTCCGTAAACCAGGCATAACTCCCGATGAATTTCAGCAGCCGACGATCCTTTTGCACATAAGAAACGAATCACAGAACGCACTTCACACTTGGCGGGATCAACGATTTTCGGCCATTGTTCTTGCATTCACTGACAACAATACAATTTCAGAATCAAAACAAATGACGCTGTAGCTTCGCAATGAGTCAGTAGATGGCGCTGCAGTGGTAAAACTGTGCTTCGAAGCGCCACTATTTATATACATGCAAACGGCCCTTACTTTATGAATGCGCCTCGTAAATATCTCACCATTATTAAGTATGCCTTGCAAGAACATGCTACTAATTTTGGAATCGATGTAATTTTTCATCAAGATTGATGTACTCACATTTAATAACAATATTAACGAACCATCAGGGCTTTATTAACAAGTTGCAATGCCCTTAAAGAATCCTTCATTAAATTTTGGATTTATTAAGGTCTGATTTTCACCAAAATTTATGTCGAACGACAAAGAGAAATGTTAAATAAATTAATTTATAATATTACAGAACTAATCATTTAATAATAAAAGCCCCACAAAAATATTTCCAAAAACATATCTTTCTTTTATTCCATATACAAACATTAATTTTTATTATCATATTTATGCCTTTTTGAAATTTAAACTGTTACAACACGATCATTTTATATGTTTAGATTATTAAAGGTAAAATGTTAGCAAAACCTTCAAAATCCATTAATTTGATGAAAAAAACACTATCAATTAGGAAATAGTTCAAAATGAAACAACTTTCTCAAATCACAAAATGTTTGAATTTCTCTAAGTCGTTGATTTATTTTTTCCGTTATAATAAGCACACTGGTTTCAAAAGTAAAGCTTCATCATTAAATATGGAAGAATATTACCAACCAATACTGGAATACCTTGAATATCAATTCAATAAATTCGAATACCCAGAAGAATACACTGCAATGTTAAAACATTAAAAAATACTGTGCGGTGATATTAGTAAATAGTTCCGTTTTATATGCAACATATTTTAAACGATTTCAGTTTTAAAATAACAATAATTAAATATTGGAATTATTTCCATTATTCCAACATTTTAAATCTGCTCAATATAGGAATTTAAAAAATATTATTTGTCCTATTTTTAATAATTAGTAAACACCAGATATAAGAGAATAAACTGAAATAAAAGAAGCAGCATTACTATCAAACTATTAAAATAGAATTCCCATAGCACTCGACACTTCGGTGATGGTACGAAGAAACATGACGCGTTAGTCAAAGACCAACACTCATAAACTAAGCGTCAGAAATTGAAACTGGGCATGTCTAGCGGGCAATTATCTTGAGTTTCCAAACACACTATTTGAGGTTTAGCTGGTCTCCAAACTAGACGTACAAAAAAATAACTCGTTGGCAATGCAGTAAAATGTTCGAAACATCAACTGATGTTTTGAGGGATGATCTCCAAAGTAATCTCCCGTTATACCTTATGCAAATTTATTTACCCATAAAAATCAATAAATATTTCTAATAGAAAACATGCAAAAAATATCTTATAGTTACACGAACATCGTAAAAATAGGTGACAGTAGGACAGATATATAAATCTGCACATACTGAATCATACGTAAGAATACTTCAAAACAGGCGGTAAAATCGAGTTTATATTCATAAACAACAGCGAAATTAATGATCAAGTTTACTGAAATGAAAAATATTCTGTCCATGGGATAACCAACGAAGTCTTTGAATACGAATTCAGCATAATTAAGACATTCCATACATCGTGAGGAATGAAATTTGCTACCAGACCAGTATGCTATATTAATGTCTATGAGATTCTCATATGGCTGTTCAGAATTATCACGTTTTATATTAAATATTTTAAGACACTGGTGCTTTGATTTGCGGTATGTATATTAAAATTTTTGTTTCACATGTGCATGCACTCATGCGTGTTTGTGACACAAGCTTATTAAATGTAGTACATGGTGCTTTATAGTAAACCATTAATTAAACACATTATGACTGACCCTTGGGTACTAACATAGTTTAGCTTTAGATTCTGATTTCAAATAATTAGCAAACTGTTAATAGAACTAACAAA
Source organism: Sinelater perroti (assembly GCA_036346155.1). NCBI lineage: Eukaryota > Metazoa > Arthropoda > Insecta > Coleoptera > Elateridae > Sinelater > Sinelater perroti. The sequence goes on along the minus strand of JARFIY010000359.1, from coordinate 11,718,269 downwards.
ATTTGGTATTGAACAACTGATGAAACGACCTTCTTCTAAGGACAAGTAATGTTTTTGGGACATTCCAAGCTATTAAATTTCAAGAAGATACAATAACTGTTTTATTAATAATATAATCTATAATCGTCAATCGAAAATATAGACAAATCATATGTCATATTTTAAAATCGCAGACGACAAGGAATCAAAATTCTTCCTACTAAATAACCGAAGCAGAGAAAGGTCATTCAATTATAACAATAGTAGCAGCATAATTAAATCTTTAATTCACATTCTTAAAGTGATGTTTTTGTCCTGAGTAAATAATAATGTTTTTCATGAAAACAATTCTTACATATTACATACACTTTACACCTCCCACATAGAAGTTAAGAAAATAATGTTTATACTTCTTATAAACCTATCATTATTGATCAAATTGCCTGTTTCAAACCTTTGCGTACAACGTTATCACATCGCTATTTATGTTTACCTTTCTTAAAACATATCTATGACAAATCTGCTCCAAAAATGCAGAAATGTAACTAACATTGCAACTCCTACAGTTATGAATCGATTTCAAAGGTCAATACCTCATTCGAACCGGTTTGTTGCAAAACCTCGTATTAAGGTTTTAGTTTTCGAGTTAGGTCACGGTTTACCTGTTATAGGTCAAAACATGAATTATCAAAGTAATTAGACAGTTTGCGCCAAATGCCAATTCTTGCCGTTAGTAGCCGCATGCAGCACAACTTTGATTTATGTGAAACCGAATATAGCCGAACGAACGTCATCGAGCTTAAATACAGCTGATAAAACGATTATTGGCTCGTCTTTTGAACGGGCATTTTTACTAGTTTTTAACTATTTGCTTCTGGCCAAAAATTACTTATGATGTCCTATACTCGCAAGGAGCGTAAAATATTGATTATGATGATAACCTATTATTTTCTTTTTTCCCAAAAATCTTTCGCACCTCGTCTAACTACCACGACCGGTCAATTTAATCTGTTAAAATACAAGGTAACAAGGAACTAATTTTTTTACAAAAAAAACAAACTTTCAAACACTTACTTGCACTTGTCAGTCTTGAATGTACTCCCCTATGGAGTGAAAACATTTGTTCCAACGTTCTGAAGCAACCTGGTGTCCTTTTCAAAAAAGGTTTTTGGTTGGCGGTGTATCCACTCCAGAACAGTCTGGACGAGGGCGTCGTCCGCAAATAGCATACCTTGCAAATCTGATTTAAGCGTTCCGCTTTCCACCGGTCTTCCGCTTGAATCGGATCTTTTCCTTAGCATATGTATCCAGGAAGTCCGACTATAAAACTGCATTGATTGTTCTGGCATCCGTCGGAAAGCCTACATGGATAACCCCCTGCCAGTCCCAGAAGAACGTTATCATCACTTTTCCTGCCGAACGGTTCTTCCGCGCTCTCTTGGATTTGGGGGAACTGGTATGCTGCCACTTGCGTGATGACTGCTGGGAGTCGAGAATAAAATAGTGCACCCATATTTCATCGATGGTCACTATAGACTTGAAAAATGCATCACTTTCACCTTAAAACTGTTGTAAGAGAGGAGTGGCAGCTTGCATTTGTATGCACACCATTTTGTCCACGTCCGTCAAAGTGCGTGATACCGACCGTGCATTCACCTTGCGATAGTGCAAGTGATTTTTCATGATGTCTTCTACACTACCAACACTGATGGACAGAATTGCTTCAAGTTCCTTGATAGTCTGTACGATCAATGTTTGGCTCGGTGACGGATGTCCGCGGCCGACGATCATGCGGTTCATTCTCGACGCGCTCTCTGGACTCTCTAAAGCACTTATACCACTGAAACACACGGGTCTGTGAAAGACACTCTTCCCCATACTGTTGTTGGAGTCTGTGATGAATTTCAGTGGGCGGTATGCTTTGTCCAACGAGAAATTTGATCATAATGCGTTGTTCCACACTCCGTGGTAACTTCTAACAACTCCCAAACAGGCCTGAGCAGGTTCTACTCTACGATGCAGACGAATCCTGAGACACGGATAACGAAGAGGACATTTTGAATAAACATGAAGAGCAGAAGAGACGATTATTAATGAGTTTAGAAAATGGAGAGACCAACGCATCGAATCTATTGCAGATAGCACAATTTGGGAAAAATAAAAAAATTTCAAACCTGAAACCTCACCAGTAGATAATATTTTAGGGAACCACCAGGTCTAGTAGAATACGATAAACGACACACTATTAAAAAAAATAAAGGCTTATTTTTTCCTGATCAACCACCATATGATGGAACAGATAAGAACGTACACAGAAGCAAAAGCATTTACAGTATAGAGGACTAATTAGGAATTAAATATGGAAAAATCAAATGCATTTGCTATTCGAATGTACGCTCGCAGCACACTCGAGGCAAAAAAATTATATACCTCATATTTACAGAATAAGAGTAAAGGTCATGTATTTTTTCCAAGAACCATGGGTAGGTATCTGAATGGTTCTATCAAAATCAACAAACAACTCAATAAAACTAAAGAATGTAATAAACGTATACCTAAAATAATAAAATTCTGTAACAGCACAAATTCAGTGTACATACGACAGATCAAATGGCAAAAAAAACAGCGTAAGATCAAAATCTCACACGTGGCCACTCAAGGTGTTCTAAGTTTTCTTGATTCAGCTGGAATTAATACTTGGGTTTTATGTAAAGAAACGACAGGAGGTGAAATTTCAAAGCAACATTTTTTTACTCCAGTTAGTTACATATTAACAATCACATGAAAAAATACATCAAAAATATTGATAAAATATAAGTTGTTTCATATGTACTAAAAATTGCAGTACATTTCAGATAACAAGATTGCAAAAACTTGTTCGAAAATATGTGCTAGGAAAATCCAAGTTTGAGTTATCAATAATTTGCAGAAAATGCACTGAAGGCAAATAAGTTATATATTATTTATTTATACATTTTGTTATTTGTTTATGAATAATGTATACCGGGTGCTCGATTTTCGAGCCTCACCATGGGGATATCTCCGTTATCTTGAGAGTTACAAGGTTGGTTAAATTAGGACAAAGTTGCGTATTTTTATGCTTATCAAGAATCTCGAAATAGATTTGATTTATTATTGATAATTTTCAAAATATCGTGAAAAAATTTAAAAAAATGTTATTTTCGTTTTTAATTTTAAATCAAAAACCGGTAAAATTACACGATTTTAATTCAGACATTCTTCAGACACTTTTTTATAAGGAATCTAAAAATGTCATTACGGTTTCTACCCACTTTGAAATGCCAAAGATAAGATAGTCAACTTTATTAAGAAAAATAAAAAAATTACGTTGCAAGTGCAACTCTTATTCTTTAATAAAGTCCTCTTCTTCCGCGATACACTTTTGCGGTCTTTCTGTTAGCTTTCAGATACCATTTTCATAAGAGGACTCTTGGTTGTAGTCTCAGACAAAAATGCACAGCTTCGATAACAGCAGGATTAGACTCTTCGAGTCTCACAATATAATTGCAAGAAGCACAGGTATGAATTTTTTGGGTCATTCCATTGAAGATAATTTGCTTTACGGGTACTAAATGATATATCCCGGTTTTATCGCAAGTGACTATGTTCTTAAGAAAACCATTGCCCCCTTCTTAAAAACGTTACGAGTAAACCAGTACAGACTCGAACTCGGTGAGCTTTTGCTCACGGAATAATTGTTTGGGTACCCACCAAGTATGAACTTTATTCATTTGTAGTTTATCATAGACTGTGGGTTCCACACTTCCAACGTTTATTGAACGAATCTCATTTTACTGATATTCATCAATTTTCAAGAATTGCCAACGTTCAATATTGGTTTCATTCACAGCGGTGGAAGTACGCGAAATACGCAGCGCGATGATTACGTCTTCTGTTTTGTCGTTTTTAGAAATTTTGCATCAATCGCAAACATGTTTATCTCCAATTGTAAAAGGTAACTTTTTTAAAGATTGGCTATTTGACCAGTCACACTAGGAACAGCTATACATAAAGTAGCTGTAGGTTTAATGTTAAAACAAAGAACAGCCATTTCTCTCATTGATGTATAACTTGAGCTATAACAGAAGTTTTATATTGAAATTGTAAAAAATAAAAAAACTGCCTACAAAACTACCTACCTGAAAAATGTGTTAAACTTCAAAAATATTTACAAATGCATTTTTAATATTAAAGCAATTAGTCATGCAGTCATGATTAGTTCCTTGCAATTTAAGATTTTACTGGTCATCGACTGTATTGGTAAAAATTTATCTGAGCTCTATCATAAATTCGTGATGTTAAAATGCAAATATGAATTTATGACTTGCACGTTATTACGAAACATTGCAACTAATTTGTTAACACAAGTATAATGATAAAGAGAGCACTGTTTTCTTACCTTTTCGGAATCATAAAGTAATACTATGACAAAAGGTCGCGGAATGCCATAATTTCGAAAGATCATAGAAGTATAACCAACATATGCGCAAGCATACTTAAAAATTACAAGAAATTATATAACAATAAAATCCCATAATTTCGCCAAATATTTGGAATCACTCGTGGCAAGATGAAATTTTGCCATAAAAAATTAAATTAGCAAGATTACGCTGAAAAAACTGTACTAACTAAAAAATCAGTATAAAGTCGAGTTGGGGTTATTTGAAAGACAGTTCCATCATTGCAAAATGAAAAAACATTTTTGACGATTGCGACTGCCATTTCCGTGTCATAAATTTTTATAGAGTTCTTGCTCTACTTTCAAACAGCGAAGACGCGCAAACGTTTCCGCCGTGGCTCGAAAGTGTAAATGCGACTTATCAATGCCCACTTATTGTGATAACAACTGCACAGCACAACCATCTTTATTTCATTTCTAGTAACAAAATCTTTAATTAGTATTAGTAACACGCCAAGTACACTTTATCGCTCCCTTTAGCGGGTGGGTGATCAGTTGCAGTTACATATATTTGAAGGCTGGCTTTCTAATTGTTTTGTCCTTGCAGTGGATTGCCCTATAATGGAAAAAATGTGTTTCAAAAAATTTGTCGCTTACCAAGAACGCTAGTAGTCACACCAAAGAACTAAACCATCTAAATGTAAAAATTATTTTCTTCCTAACTGCACGTCATTAATACAATTACTAGACCAAGGTGTCATTAAAACTTTCAAAACGTACTACATACGCCAATTTTTCAAAACCATTTTCGATAAATTATAAAATGATAAAAATTTAACCCTTATTAAAGTACAGAAAGAACTTTCTAATTCAGATTCTATTAAAGTTGTGGCATCAGCCTGTGCAGAAATTAAAAAATCAACACATAATGCATATTGGAAAGCTCTTTTACTAGATATGGCACATAGAGTTGTAGAAGCTTCTCATATAAGCGGCACAGAATTTAAAGATATAAGAAAAATTTTCAATATAAAATAACTACACCAGGAAGAGACTTTAGACGAAGAGGAATTGCTAGTTGATACATCTACCTCAAATATATTAGTAGATGAAAATATTTTTTTAGATAAAAAAATTAATTCAAATGAATTTGGCACTGAATTAGTTTTACTTCGTTAAAAAACCTACAATAATACGCGGTGCAAAATTTAAAAGAAAATTGCTTCGCCCCTTATAGAGAAATTTTCGTAGAATTACAAAATAAAACTACATTTAAAAATAAATATGAAGGTATACGAACTGAAAAGAATATTCGGCCTCTTAAAAGAAAAAGAATTATTCCACTATATTTGATAGTAACGATGTACATTAATTATAAACAAGTACGGACGTGGAACTCCGTTCCACATATGTCCGGAGCTTCTATACATAAACAAAAATTTGCGGCCACTTCCGGTCAAACCGGCCCGAGATTTTCCGATCAGGCTGATTTTTGGCGTCTGGACTTGACTTATCTCTATCTATCATAGATCAAAAATTATAAGGCTTGACAGATGTCAGGAATGACATAAATAGAACTCGTCTCCCGCTTGGAAGCTGCCTTGATCAAAAGTTGAAAAATAAAAGGAAGGGCAGACGGACAGAAGACGACATTACTATCTACATAATGCTTCTCATTTTAATGTATAGAAGCCTAAAAAGTTTTTTAGTTTCTGTAATTACCTTTTTTGGTGTGTGGGTATTCGCAATTCCCAATCCTTAAGTATTTTATCTTGTTTTATGCTTGATTAAAGAGAATGATTAATGTTTCCAATTTCTTCGCCATTTCAGCTGTTATACTATCGCACTTTTTATTTTTTCAACATTCTTAGTGCTTGGGCTATTTCTACTATCTTATAATTTCTTGTTCTCGATATTCTGTATTATTTAATTTTTGTTTTTAATTCCTTAATTATTATTCCTTTTAATGTGCCATTATCTCGTCCTGATGTACTAAATTTTTTCGGTTTTTATTTTTTACGTGCTAATTTCTGCGCTTACCTTTTCTAAGTGTTTTTAAATCTTTACAAAATATTTTCTGATTTTTGATGCTATTATACTCCATGTTTCCGTTAAATTCTTTCCATGACTGTTATTTTGTTTTTTCACTACTTCTTTAACCTTCAAGTCTAATTTGTTGTTTTTACTTAGTATTTGTTTCCTAGAATTTTCTAAGGTAATTTTATTTTGTTAATCCCTAACTCTTCTTTTCTTTGTATAAGTTGTTCTTATTGTTTCTTTTGTCTTATAATCAATTTTTTATTATTGCGGTTATTTTCTAGATGTTTATTTTTTATTTTTATTTTTGACATCACCAAAATGTGGCCTAAATAAATCGCTAGATCTTGTTTTACTCTTATTTTTTGTACTTTTTTTTATAAAAGTTGTTAATTATTACATAGTCAGTTATTGATTTTTTTACTCTCTAATGTATTTATGTATTTCTTTATGTTTTTTAGATGTATTTCTTATTATTAGGTTGTTTATTAATTATTATTAATATTCAGTTAGTCTTACTCAATTATTTGTCTCGCTGCTTCTCCTGTTTAATTATCTTTTATTACCAACTATTGTCGAGCGTCCCTTAATATTCTCTGTTACTTCTGTCATTGTGTCCCAAAAGTTGTCCTTTTTTGTCAGTAGTATTTTTATATGAACCGTATACTACTATCAACACAGTTTTTATTATTTGTTAATTTATAATTCTATTTTTAATATTCTCTTCCAAATTATCATATTTTATAATTTATCATATACTTTTTTGGCCCTTCTTTCCGATCTGCTCTACATACGTTCACTGTTCAATCTAATTTCTCCTTTGCTTTTCTTTTTCTGTTATTCCTAGAATATCCAAATCCACTTTTTGAGACTCCTCAATTAATTTGTTTTCCGTATCAATTAAACCTTTAATATTCCATGTGACTATCTTCTATATTCTTTCTCTTCTTATTTCTAATGCTTTACTTATTTTTATTTTTGATGTGCATTACCATGATCGCCATCATTATATCCATCATTCGTTTATGTTTTTAGTTTTTTATAGTTTTCTTATTATCTTATTTACCTTCTATATCATTGACAAAAATTATTTTACTCAATCCCATTTTAACAGTTTTCTGAATTTTTTATCTTTTTGGGGCTATACTCTTGTTTTATTTTGCAAGTAACTTTCTTCTATTGGTAGATTATTTTGTATATGAAACCTTTTCTTAGATTGTTTATTTTACGTTATAAACAAACTATATTTTAAAAATTGCTAAGTTTATCAATAATTAGTAAATAATAATTAAATAATTTTTTTAGACCAAAGAAATATTATATTTTGTCTTAGCCACTGATGTACATGCACGGATGTGGTTTGAAAAAACTAATATCAAACCTCTCGCAAACACTTAATGCAAGATGGAAAGACATTATATATATATATATATATATATATATATATATATAAAGGAAAATATTTAACATTAATAAAATAACCACTCAATAGTGACAGTACAACCACAAAAATAATAACAAAAACCTCTCAATGTTATAGATGCCAACGCATTGGGCATACTGCAAATAATTGTAAACTTAAACCAGGATGCCAAGACAATCATGTGTATACTAATCGTCACAAATCGCGGCATGTGCCCCGATATGTACTAACGGTGGCGAAACTACCCCACTAAGTGTAGGGGATGCAAATGTTTCTTAAAAACAAAGTTATTAAAACAGACGACCTCAAAAAATCTCAAAATAGCAAGATTGCAAAGCAATTCCATATCCGATAAACAATACGAAAACGTTCTCTTATCTCCCACGCGATACTCCCCAAATCAAATTACCATGGTACTCGAAACCTAATACCCAGCATCTGAAACCTCATCCTTATTCAGTTCCTCTCTATCATCTCTTAAACTCAATCCATCTCTATATCAAATAAATGAAACATTTCTTATTATTCCATCTCTTATCCTCTTTTTTTTAATGGACCATAAAATATACAATTCCTCAAATAATATGCCTTAATATAATGTAAATGGTACCAAATACCCAACTAAATCTATTTAAATTATTTAAATCATTCCTTGCAGAACATTCCATTTTCATTGCACACGTCTCTGAAACGCATTTAAGACACCCTGAAAAACTCAAGGTGATTAAGTACCATATTTACCTCAGAGAGAAGAGCCAATATTACATTAGAAGGTACAACCATCATCGAATGTCATTTAATAAATACTTCAAAAACTCGGAGACCGTTGAAATAAAAATAAAAATACTTGATGCTACTATCTTAAATATATTGAGTGTCTATGCAGGGTGCGTCATAAGTATTGAGACACTAATTCCGCGCCACGCCATTAGTATACTTGCGCTTTTCAGTTATTTTATTTTCATCATTTAATTGTTTTTCTATGTTTCTTTTTAAGTTACATGTGATTTTTTTGTGTTTGAAGGCAATGGTGGCCGGACAAAACATCGTAAAGCGATTCTGGACTTGAAGATGTAAAGTCTCGTGTAAGGGCATCTCAAAACTGCTACGTGTCGCTCGGGCAACTATTTACCGGACCATCCAACTGTAGAAGAAGATTGGCGGCATCAAGGACCGTAGAGGGAGTGATAGGCAGGTTACTGTTGTAACTCCGCAGAAGATGAAGAGCAGATACGTCAAAAACCTCATCGCTCGATACGAAAGATAAACCAGCACCTGAAGATCTCTTCAATTTCGGTCGGGAGGATCGTCAAAGAGAAGCTAGGACTCTTTCCCTACCGAAAAGCAGCCATCATATCAAAACGGAATGGTGAGGCACGCCTCGCGAAATGTCGTGCTCTCCTTGCTCGCACGCGGTCTGGAGAGTACCTTCGCACCGTCTTCTCCGACAAGAATCTGTTCATCGTGGAGGTGGCTTTCAACCCCTAAAATCACCGTGTGCTCACCAAGGGTATTGAAGAGGCTGATTAGAAAGACAGAATCGTCCACAAGGCAGCTCATTCCGAACAAGAGGTTTTTTTATACCGCAACATGCTCTACCAGCAAGGCACCTCTGTTCTTCGTCGATCCCGCCGTCAAAGTCGACAAGGAGTACTACTTGAGGGCCGCCTTGAAGGAGCAGCTGATAACCTGGAGCGAGTCTCACTTCGGCACGGACCATTGGATCTTCCAACAAGACAGAGCCCCTGCCCACAAAACGAAGATCGTACAGAAGTAGTGACAGGCCAATCTCCCGAGTTCATCTCTCGTGCAGAATGGGCTGCCTCCTCCTCTCGACTACGTCGTTTGGGGATATTTGGAGAAGGCTTGCGCTTTTCCTCATTCTAATCTGGAGTCCCTCAAGACATCCCTTCGCGAGGAGTGGGACAAGGTCGACATCAACTACCTCCGTGCCATGACGGAGTCATCGAGAATCGAGGAGGAACAATCGAAAAGTGATCACGGGTTTTAATTGTTGATTGTTTGTGAAGAATAAATTATACATTTCGTGCAGTTGCGTTTCTCTCTGGGAAGATATTCTAAATTTTACGTGTCTCAATACTTTTGGCGCACCTTGTAAGCAACCCAACAAACGACTGCTAGAGCAAGACATCTCAACAATATTTAACACTAGTGAATCTGTCCTACTTATTGAAAAGTTCAATTACAAAAATACCAACTAAGGACATAGAACAACAAAACACAGTGGAACTAAACTCTACGATGTAACACCTACGCATTCTTTTCAAATAGAAGTCCATAATTAGCCCACTTACTGTCGCTTTAAAAGTGATCATTCACCCAACATACTTAATTTAATAAAGTAAAAAAAAAACGCTGAGAAAAGAATGGCAAAAACCGAAATCCTACAACACAAAACAAATAATTTATCTCATCGCATCAAAAACGAACTTGACGACACCTATCGAATGTATCTCAAAACACATCAGCAACCCCGAACTAGGAGATCCAGGATTACGGAACAGAATCAAACTGATACTACATCAACCTTACGAGATAACTTTATTATTCAGATATTTAACTTGGTTGAAAAAAAAACACGAGTCTTCGCAGATCACTTTAAGAAAACATTCGGAATAAATCTTCCCGTAAACACGATATATAATATAGTCACCGAATTTGTTGAAACACAACCAACTCCGAAGGAAAACTTCGAACTAACATCACTCAGGGAAGTTTCTTCTATGATCAAAACCGGTGATTATAGGTAATTACCAGGCTACGATAAAATACCTAAAAGCATACTAAAAAAAATCTACAAAAAAGCATACTCATGTTTAGCAAACAGTTTTCAACGCATGTCTAAGAACACGGCAAATCCCCAATACATGGAAACATGCTATTATGAAGACGATATAATTTTAAAATGAAATAAAATAAAAACTATTTCAGATATAAAATTTTTAAATTTTTTTAACATAATCTTATATTTTGAAATACATTATTTAAGCGTCCACCTCGACGACTTCGTGCACACGAGCAAATTCAATGAACCCAATTTTCGGGTCTAGTGATACGAGTACAGCGTTATATGTTCAATCTTAATGCAACAAAGGTTCGTGGTTCGTTTGCATAGACTATAGATTTCAAGTAACCCCACAAAAAGGAGGTAAATCAGAACTTCTTGAATGCAGTTGCATTCCTTTCATCAAACTTTTTGCAACAGCTCAATAATGGCATTAGTAGTGTGACATGTGGAACCGTCTTGTTGGAACCACATGTCCTCCAAATCAATTTCATCTAAATTTGGCCACAAAAAAATCTGTTAACATTAATCGCTACCGCTTACCAGCCACTGTAATTGCATCTCCTATCTCGTTTTGGAAAAATAATGGTGCGATAACGCCATCATGCCATTAACTACACCAATACAATGACCTTTTGCGGATGCAAGGGCTTCTTGTAGATTATTTCCACACCAAAAACGACAATTTTATTTGTTAATATATCCATTTAACGCGAAATGAGCTTCATTTGAGAAGATAATTTTTTGTCCAAAATTATAATCGGTTTCAAATTGCTCTAAAGCCCAAGCAGTGCAGTCATGGCGCTTACGATGATCCAGTGGCTTCAGTTCTTAGGCCAATACAATCTTATATGGGGATTAACCCAAATCATTTCTCAAAATACGCCAAGCTGTCCTTCTAAGTTTCAATTCTTTAGCACGATGAGAAATCAATACATTTGAAGCCTTTGCACCGCTATCTCTTATAGCCGCTATGTTCTCTACATTTCTTGAATTTCGACGTCTTGTTGGTATTTTCGCATCGTGAAGAGTAAAATCCTTTTATAATTTTTCAACGATTCGACAAATAGCAGACATAGAAGGGCGATTATGTGGACCATAGATTTTACGAAGAACACGTCTAATGTTCGCAAAAGAACGTCTCGTTTCATTAAATTTTTGGACAATAACCAAACCTTCTTAAAACGTTGTATTCAGCTATGATGAATTATCAGAGTATACTAAACATAAATGATAACTGGTTGCAAGTATAACATTTTAATCATGGTTGACATTTCATTTCAAGAGCATATCATGCTTATTGGAAAACACTATTTATGTTTCCCAAATCAAGAAAGAATAAGGAAGATATTACTAACTACAGACCATTCAGTTTATTAGCACCAATTTTGAAACTATCTGAATAAGTCATCCACTCCCAACTCAATGATGAAATTCGAAGACTGAATATCAATTTCGTTTTAAATGAGGTCACTCCATTTGCCATCAATTAGAACGCGGGTGAGACTACCGAAAGAATTTTAAAGTGAACAATTCATAGCAACCCTGTTTATTGTACAGGGCACGCTTTCGACGGTGTAAGGGCAAACTGCCTCAAATACAAAATATTACTCTTACAAATACTCAGATACATCAAATTCATACTATTCTCTTTCCTAGACAATCTTCCGCCCGAAACATACATGTAGGAGTTCCTTAAGGCAGTGTACTGGATCTAATCATTTGTTACATTTTCGTGCGAGACTTCCCCATTATCGTTGCTCACATTGCAATGTTTGAAGATGACAATTATATTAATCAAAGACTAACTTGTAGAACTAGTCAATTTTTCAGTTATATAGTGCTTACTAACACACTAAGCAGATGAGGTTTAAGCAATTAAATCTATACATAAATTATACCAAATGTACCATTAAAATCTTTACAGAAATGAATTAATAACCCATATAAAATCTTAGTCAACGGCCACTTCATCCAATGGTACACGAACGATGGGCCCGTTAAAAATTTAGGTATTTACTTTGACACCAAAAAATGTACACTGAAGAAACTAAACGAATGACACAAAGTATTAATCCAATTATATACCTACTTATGAATCGTTAAGTTCATTGTGCAAACCAAATGTACCACTATCATGTACAAGTCACTTAGGTCTCTTGGGGTAGCCATCTAAGACCAAACTTCGTCGAATGGAGGTTGTAAGTTTCTATGTTAACTATGTTAAACAGCCGTGGTGTCACCGATGGCAACGAAGAACCCATGTAAGACTAAAATAACTGACAATAGTTATGATGATTAAATGGCCAAACAATATTAACCTAGTGCTCCCAGAGTAAACGCCAGCTAATTAATGTTAGTGTATATTGTTGAGCAAGGAAAATAGTATCCATATCATTTTTGTATTGCTTCAAATTTAAGCACTAAAATTGCATTAGGGTTTCAAAGTGAAATTTGATCCTTAACTATACTTCAGATATTCATGCACATTAAACATCTAGGTGTATAAATAAGTTCTCAGATTTTTTCTGCAAAAGTTTTATTTAAAAACAAACAAAAAAAGCTTAAGTATCAAAGTATTCTCCGTTAGCATCGATGACCTTTTGCCATCTTTCGGGTAGCTTGCGAATTCCCTGGTAATAGAAGCTCACCGGCTTCGAGACGATAAAGTTATCGATGCATTTTAGGACTTCTTCTTCTGTTTTGAAGTGCGTATCAGCCAAGTGATGCTGTCACGACCGGAATAAATGATAATCGGAAGGGGCCATGTCTGGGCTATACGCCCCATGTGGGAGAAGTTCCCAGCCTAACGCGAAGATGTGTTCTTGCGTCGCCTTCGCAACATGTGGTCGGGCATTGTCATGAAGCAGGGCGACTTTGCGACTTCCTTGTCCAGTAAATGGCCTCTTTTCTTCGATTGCGTCGCTCAAATTGATGAGTTGCTGTTGATAGCGATCCGCCGTAACTGTTTCACCTGGTTTCAAGAGTTCATAGTATAGCACACCTTTCCAATCCCATCAGATACAGAGTAAATTCTTTTTGGCGTGGATATTGGGCTATGGAGTCGATGTCGAAGGTTTGCCAGGGTCTACCCATGATTTTTTGCGCTTGGGATTGTCCCGTACAAGATCCATTTTTCATCGCCCGTAATAATTTTATGCAGAAAATCGTTTTTTCGGTTCCTTGAAAACAAAGGGAGTGGGGTGTCACGCCGTCGATTTTTGTTGTCTTCGGACAGTTTATGCGGAAGCCATCTGCCTTTTTTTTGTATCTTACCCATTGCATGCAAACGTATGGAAATGGCTGGCTGAGTGACGCCAAGCTGTTCTGCAAGCTCTTTTTCAGTTTGCGCATTGTTTTGATCCAGCAATGTCTGCAGCTCATCCCTGTCAAATGTTTGAGGGGGTCCAACGCGTGGTTTACCTTCAAGACTAAACTCTCCTCCGCGAAATCTTTGGTACCACTTTTTGCACGTTGCATGACTTACAGCATTCTCACCATATGCAGCACAACTCATTTCGGTGGTTTCAGCAGCGTTTTTATGCTCTTTTGTGATTGCCATCGTGAACCCAGCTGATTATTGATGTTATGTGCAACAAACGCCAAATCGCATGATGTTTCGAAAGATCAAATGTCATTGCTTTAAAACCGCAAGAGGGCGGACTAATACGTTACATGTAAACGGTGATTTGCGTTCTGTGAAATCTAAAGCTGAGAACTTATTTATACACCTATATCTTTAACAGTAAGTTTGTATTTTTTCTGATTTAAATTTACTTTAATAATCATGTATGTATAAATAATATTTTATAAGAAATACAAAGTAAACTCTTCATACTATAATGCTAGCGTAACTTAATAGCTATGAAATATTTGACAATTACAACAGGAACGTGCGCCGTGAATTTTGCAGCAAAAAAACTGGATTACAGGCAAGCGTAACACCAGTTTCTGTGATGCCGATTTCCGTCCAGCCGATGCAACTATCTTCCAGCCACATTCAACAATTCCGCTGGTTGGCGGCGACAAAACGATCACTCGCATGTGCAGTCGCATGGGGACGCCTCCTCCAGCCTCCATCGGCAATAGTGCATGCGGCAGTAGCACGGAATTCACCCGTGTTCAAATACTTCGCCAGCGCACTCTATAACCACTTACTCAGCTTATCTCAGGTTTGAGCATCTAAAAATACTGCCCCGATTTCAGAAGTGAAATAATTTTCCACGTGGCCAAGGGCAGGCGGCTCGGTTGACTTTACGTCCGGGCGGATGCTCGAAGCGTTCGGTTTCCCACAAGCCCTTATCAGTTCTCCGTCCAGTCGTACTAAAACACCGGGCGAGAGAATGACAAGGGACTGGAAGAAATCGCTCTTAGGATGCCTCTTTCGTCGGATTACTCACCCTCGGCAGAAAAAGCTTTACAAAAAAAACCAACTTAAATACTATTTAGGTATAAAAAACAGTAAAGCTTATAGTACATGCATTTAAAAGTGTATTACAGCATCTTATATAAATATTTATTATTGCTTAACATTTTTGTAGCACTGTAACAATAGATCTATTCTATTTACCATCTTAGCTCTAATTAATCAGAGAGAGAAGTGAATTTGCAGTATAAAAGACCACACATAAGCAAACCTATTCAATAATGAAGTGACTGCTGTAAGCTTGAAAAAATAAAAATGTACATATCTTTTTTCTTTCATTGAAGTATGTCTTATGAGCTATTACCTAACACCGGGTTCAACTAAATTTATTACTAATTAAGCTTCACACTTTTTTTCTATACTTTCGACGAGATTTTCTGCATAATCATTTGACAAACATCGACATATCTTTTTAATTGGAAATTACAACTGCTGCACTATGTACACTGGATTTCCTTTAAACTTCATTTTCATGTAGAACAATACATTTTCAATGCGAGTAACATATGGGGACATTGCCGGTCATTCCATTATAGTGACGTTAGTTTTTTGTTTTCACAAGCTGCCAATTTACTGGAGTGTTGCCTTCGTATAACACCGAACTTGTTCTAACATAACCAGACTTCAGCAAGCATTTCTGGTAAATGGTACACATTTTCTTGGCGTTTAAATTGTCCTTAAACAGAACGCGGCAATCAAAAGCGCGTTTACAGAAGCATCCCTAAACATGCACTTTTACATGCTGTCTTACTGTACGCTGCAGCATCCCATTACTCTTCGCTAACCACGCTTTCGATGATGAAGATCATGCTCAGAAAGAAGACTCGTGCGTGGCCACGCCAGTCGATTTCTCATGTGCTTTTTTGATAATAAAGGTTTCTTCCAAGTTGATTGAAAAGAAACATTTTCCTGGTCGTATTGAGGGAGACCTGCATTCCTTTCTTGTCGAATTTTGGGTACAGCGCAGTAAAAGGACTGGCTCGTCAGTTTCGACCCTTTTGCTAAATTTACTAAAAACACTGTCGGGTATCGCTTTAGGAATTTTGCACAGATTGCGACGATAACGAATTCACTAACAGCAACACAATGTGGCAACAAAATATATACTGTGTAAAAGAGCACAAAATAAAGACACATATTTCAGACAAAGGTTCGAACTTTAACTCGAACAACTTAAACAACAAATTTCACAAGTACCGCTTATACAAAGTTTAATATAACAATATACATAGGTTACCCCAAGATCTTTGAAAATCCACCAAGGAAAAAGTTGTAACCAATGCTCGCCTTTCTCTAGCTGCTATCACTACTTGATAAAGAGTGATTTTAAAAAAGTACATTTAAAGATTTCTACCATAACCACAAAAATGTGAAATATACTTCTTAGTAATTAGCACTTACAATATAACTTTCTGGTGAAGTAGAGAAATGTTAGACAAAGAGTCAAAATTATTGTATTGTGCTTATAGAACAGAAAGTGGGATGCTATACGTTGTCTAAAATACAGCCTTAATAGACAAGTAAAAAATTATATTTTAAAAGGCGAACAAAGTGGTTTAAGGTTTACTTACAAATGAAAATAATACAAAAAAGACCAAACTATAAATTCGTATTTTAGTAGCCAACTTATTCTTAAGACTAGCTTTATAAAAATCGAATTCTCAAGACGCATTTACATTGAGCACCGCCGCATGGCTGAGCGCTTTTATATTTACATCCGAAGCAGTTCCGCATCAAACGCCACACAGACCTACAAATTCTGTAACTGTGCGCGAATCAGCCGCACACCAGCGAAATGCATCACTTAGTGTCACATAGAGCCAACTTTTCTGCGACCATCTACATACATGAATAACGCGCGCCGGCATAGCTTACCATCGGTTATTGGCTGTCTGTGTCAAATCTGCTGACACTTATCCACGACCGATTACGCGTTGCACTTGCATTATGGTAATGCTGACCTAAACCATGCATATTTACAAGTCTGCCACTGAAGGGTCGCCAGTAAATCCTGCTCGGAAATTCATGCTGCACTGCATGGTTGCCAACGCGGGGATGTTTTACTGATGGCTGTTTGAATTAATATTTAATGCAGCCTAAGCACGTTCGGCTACGACTTTTCTAGTTTTTAATAAGTAGCGACGATTATATGCTAATTTAAGTATAGTAATTCAGACAACTAATATGGGCAAACTGATTGTAAAAGAGATACCAATCCTTCAAAATCTTTAAACATGTCTGAGATTCGCCCAAAATTCAACCAAATTTGAAACAATAAAATGTATGATATTCAACACGACCCGATTTTCCCTAACTGGCTACTACAATTACCGAACCAAATATCGTTTAATTTGAATTTGTATGAACATGTCAAACCTAGTGCATACCAAGGACAATTTTAGTTGATAATGTTCATGATATGCAACGTTGGAGTTGTGGAACCTGCTATCACTACAAAATTTGTTTCTACTTTTAAGACCAATTCTGGAGTTTTTTTAGATTTCAATTATCCGTAAAGAGATTAAATTAACTGAAATTTCTGATATCTGATAGCTAAGATATCAACTGAATAAGCTGTAAGTAAAATCATCAATAAGACAGTAAATAAGAAATATACGCCTAGAGCCGTGGTTCCCAGTGTGGGGTGCATTTTCTAAAAGGAAGGTGGGAAGACAATTAAATAATGAGTTATTAACACTTAATGGTCTTTCAGGTTTGCTCCACGTGGATAGGGAGTTCACTTTTTGAATAAATAAAAATTATATATCGCAAGGGAGAAATCAGGATTTTAGAAATACTTAGTTACGGCATCGTCAAAAAAAAGTTAGTGAGCACTGGTCTAGAGCTAAAAGACCGACTATACAAACAGAAATTCATAAGACGTAACAAATTAATTATAATATCATTCAATTTACCAATTATTATTCCATTTGTTCCAACCCGGATGGAACATTCCTGATTATTCATCAATAGAAAGACTAACTTCGTAAAATTCTGACGTCACCTTAACAATATCTACAACTACTTTGCTTATAGTTTAAGAGTACAATAATAACTGGCGTAAATTAAACAACAATATTTAAAGTCAGTAGATCGCACGGTCCATAGAAGATTAGCTGAAGCGCAATGTGTTCGCAACCGCCGACATAAATTGCACCGCGAAATTATTATTTCTGAAACACCATATAAGTACATGTAATGGTTACAATCATGCTGTATGATGGGACAATTTCCTGCGCGATATTGACGCGGCACAGCTGTGAATACGCCGAAATAGGTCGCAGCTTAATGGCGGTTTAAGCGAAGCGAATCCACGCTCTTCCTCTGCGAAAGTTCGCGCGGCAGGTCCGATACTGTAATTAAGCGCGCCGATAAACTTTTTGCGACCCAACTCAATTCGGCGGGAAATTTTTCACTTATTAGGAAGAGGATACTTAATTAAGAGAGGGCTGGGCTGCTGGAAAAACCGCTCCATCGATCTCCCCAATACAAAAGCAATTCCATGTAAAGATAAAATTAGAAGTTTTTGGGCAAAGAAATGGGCGCGCAAATGGGGACGCGAACTTCGCAATTACTTTGCTTGGTTTTCCCGATTGCCGGCATGATCCACAAATTATCCGAGAAGGTAGAGCAGAACGGCGAGATGAGGGATGGCCGGGCGCGCAACGCCGCTCGGTATCGACACGTTATTTTGATTAAATTACGCTGTATGGGGCGAATTATGACACAATAATCAATTCTCTCTCATAATAAATTAACTCGATCCGGAATTAGAAGCGCCGTACTCGTCGTAAACAGAACAAACAATCATATCAAAGTTTGCAGCGCCCCGCGCCGGGGCGCGCCGCACGTCACACCGTTCCGTTTCTGTCTCCATATCCTTGTCGAGGGCGCGGAAACAGCGTGACGGAGCGCCGGCACAGCTCGCGCTGCCAACCGTTTCCACATTCGGCATCACTGTTCCTGAATTAACGGGTCGAGTTAGTTAAGTGCGATATAAAGCTCGCTGGGGGAATGATTCATTAAGAAGTTGCCGGAATGTTTCGACTCTAATATCCGGATAATATGAACGCCGCTGTTTGATCCCGTAGGAGTTCAGAATTATCGCGTTTTATTTCGTTTCCGACAACTAGCGCTTTAAAATTAACTCCCCTGTTTACTTCGAACTTAACCCGACACCCTGTAAGCGCTTCCGTTATCCGGCTCTAGATTTAGCCGAATTACCTGAATTGGTGGCGGCGTTTGCAAAGCTCGCATTGACGTCATGTTGACCGTATCTCCAAGTCGATAAGCGATTTTCCATCATGCCGTTAACATGGAGCAAAACATCGTGCCTAGCAGCCCCCAAAATCCTATTTTAATAATGTACATCCATGTCAAGTGTAACAATTTTGTCAAAGAAAATAATTAAGCCATTTGCTAATATGAAGAAGTGCAAGTTATCCTTTTAAGTTTTTGTAACCACTAAAAATGGTAACTCAAATGTAACTTTGTATAATTTTGTAATCTTCTAACGATCTATTTCTCGCAAACAACGTCACCCTTTTCTCCATCAATACAAATATACAAAATCAAGATCACAGGCAAAGTTTGTTACTCACAATATTAGCAAATATTTATTAGGGCTAAGCTTTAGCCACGTTTCCCGTACCCCAAATGGCAAAGAAACGGAAGCGGCGCCCGCGACAAAGCTCTGCCGATGATAAAGAGACGAATCCCCCAAATTATTCAGACAATTACGCTAGATGTGGAAATTTTATGCAAAGCAAAATGAAATATTATGCAAAAACAAGATGCTGCTGTGTTCTTGGAGATTTTCCGGGTCCCCGACATTTGATACCGCCGTTAAGTTTATGAATTCGGGAATAATCCACTTCCATCCCTCTAACCGGATCTACTTGCTCTTATTACGAAGACAACGAATTTACAAGCTCTAGCAGACGTCGCATTAATTACAGACCACACTGCTTAATGTTTTCGGCACTTCAACTGAATTCGAATTATGTAATATCGCGTGACCATCTCGAAGCTAGAAACTTCTTTCAAAGACAATGCAAGATATGGCAAATTACTTGTAAATCAACCAATTTCTGTTCAAAAGAAAATTTTCAAATACAGTAGTTTGAATTAACGAGTAGTATTACCTTCGTTTCGCCCAGAAAGACCAAGATAATGATTACGACTAATACAATTAACTCCTCTACAACAAAACTTTCAAAGTGGACCAGGGCACGAATTTTATTTAATGTCGACGTATTTCTATAAGTATCTGAATATTTCTTTCCATCTTATTTCTTTTCTATTTCACAATAACTAATTCGTTGTAGACAGCTTGAAAATTTAAAATATGTAAATGACGTCATACTATTTGCAACAAGCGGAGAACAACTAGACTCAATGCCACAAGAACTAAACGAAGCTTCTAAGAAGGTGGGTTTACGGCTAAACACCGCAACAAAAATTATAACAAACTCCCAAAAGTAAATATAAAAATAAAACAAATAAAAGAATATTCTAGGGCGAAGGTAGTGGTAAGGCTATAACGCCCCGCATAAGAGCACGGCCTGCAAATTGAGAGGTTAAGATTCTCGTATGTTAGCTAACTCTGCCCGGTCGTCGCGTATCATCTCTGATGCGGGACGATATGGTAAGCACCGCACCTTAGACTGCCACCATTATTACTCCTTGTTCGAAGTGAACGCAAGTAGTCAATTATTTTTAGGCCACCCGCCAGGCATCGGAGAACTCCTGGAATTGAACCCGAGTCCGTCCGCACCTCAACCACAGGACCACGCTGGCACTGGGGCAAAGGTTTACACTTAATAAATCAAACCAAGAAATAGAAATCACAAGAACCGAACTGAGATGGGCCGCCTTTGGCAGATTAAGTTATATATTGTAGAACCAAAAGTTACCTCAACACTTTCAAAAGTATTCGATAGCCGTATACTACCTGTTATGACTCGGGGAGTTAAGATCTGTACTTTGACAAAAAGAAATGTAGATAAGCTCATAAAGACTCAAAGGGCTATGGAGAATCGAATGTTACAAATAACAGGCAAAAAACAAAACACATTTTTGCATGACACAACGCCCGTTAAACAGATATCAGGTGGAACGCACCAGTCTTATATTGGAGACCATAGTTGGGTAAAAGAGCAAGGAAAAACCACAAATGCCATGGTTAGACGATGTGAAGCGTCACGTCGATCTCGCATGGAAAAGAATCGCTGGAACAAGACAATATGAAAGGAACAACGCCTATATATGCAGATGCAGCGAAAAAGGCTAAAGAAGGAAGAGGAAGATGTAAAACAAATCAATGACCAGAAATCCAAAATTGTTAACATCAAAGAATATAATAAAAGGAAAAAAAACATTACAACACAAACCCAACTGGACGATTTATCTAGGACGTAATGGAAGACAAAAGTACCTTGATGTCCTACTGGAATAGTTTAAAGGTATAATATGAGTCAGATTTCGTTTGCAATTGACATTCATTAAATAGAAATGGCTAGAACATAGGGATCGATAAATATAATTACAAAATGTTATATTAATTTTGTTTCTTTCCGATATCTTCCCAACAAATGCATCAACCTTTCACTTTATAAATCAAAAAATAATTTACATTTTAAAATCCAACTCACATAAAATAGAGTTGTGAAATCCTAGACAGATGTTATTTTCACAATAATAATGTTTCAATAAAATAGGTTTTCAGAAAAATACATCTTTGATTTATAATTTGGAAATATTGATACCAATGAGAGGAATTATCGATTGCAATTCAGTAACAGAATGCCCAAAGGAGTATTTTAAATTCTTCGCTTCAATGAACCTTTGCATGACGAACACCACGTATATACCTTCTTATAAAGGGTTGTCGCCATAGCTCATTGGTCAAGATCATTGTTCGAGACCAGCTCAACCCTGGGTGTATGTGACATCGTAGTGCTAATTTAGTTAAGTGCGTATTAGCAGGCACAATAAGCCATTCAAGCTGCAGTGTCGGTAAATGTGCCTCAAAGAAAAAAATCCTTTTAGAGATACTTCACCGTCAAATGTTTACCGACTTACTATATAAACTCAATGATAAAATCCAAAAACAAATTATTAAAACAAAAATAAGCTTCAATAGAACTGGGAACAAATGGTAAAATAAAAAAGGCAACTGAAAAACAAAAGTGTCACTGAAAAGAATAATAATCATATAAAAGAAAAATCATAAAATGCTACGAACATCTAAAGATATTATTGGATGCTCCACTGATATCATTAATAACAATCTTGCATCAATTAATAACTTATTTGCGATATTTAAAACACCGGCGTTATCTGCGGCCCACTGGACAACATGCAGCGAGACTACGACCTCGTTTTGTCACTGCTGGGGCGAGGTTATGGAGCTGATCTTTAGCCGGCGTAGTAGCGTAGTGCCCCATTAATTTTAATTACCAAAAACAAATTAACAAAAACGGTCAGCTGAGATTCATCTCCATCAATGCGTTGTACACATTCCGATGTTTATCGGCACACAAAGTAAATAAGCAGCAGGCCTTGTGAAATCGGGGAGCCGCGCTGACGTAACATTCGGGTTTATGCATACCGCCCTGTCAAGTTCAACAAAATAAAAATATACAATGCAGATATGGCTTGCGCATATCCGCCTGCAGCCTAGTGCGCAATTTAAGCGACGCAACGCGAATCGCTGCAGGCGAAAAGTTTTTAAGGACAAAAAGTTTCTATGTTAGATGTAGAGATTTGTAATTTTACCACCCATAGTAACAAATTTCTTTGTCGACTATTGAGTTATTAATAAAAAATAGTTCCCCGTAACAGGCCTTGAAGGTCCTTTGGGGTCGTAACAGGCTAGAACTGCTACAATCTAGAGCCTACGGTACACAAGGGTAGTAACGTGGCTGGCGCTACGTACCGACCGCTTATTATTACCCCAGAGTTTGACCTCCAGGTACTCATTTATTGCAGTCTGAGCCGAGCTGGGCAGTAAAAATTCCAGCGATTGAATTAGCGAAAGCGGGATTCGAACCCGCAACTCTTGGTTTCGTAGTCTAGCGATCTATCCACTAAACTACCACGGCTCATTGAGTTATTAATAATGACAAATTAACTTTTTTTTTCATACACTTCAAGTGGTCAACCAAAAGAATGCCTCTGATTTTCATCGAACTGTAGAAATTTTCAATATATTAAACTAAAACAAGACAATTCTTTTATTGTTTATAGATTATGTATAAAAACAGAGAAGAACATTTGTATTGATTTTTATATTCAGATATATTCAAGGATGGCCTGCAAAATTCTTGGTCTAATGATGAGAGCAAGTTTATAATTGTTCTTTATATTTCTTTTTCAACATAATCTCCTGAAATAGATTTTTCCCAACGATGCTCCAGCATAATTATCCCATCTCGGTAATAATTCTTTTAAATGTTTGGAAAATACCTATCCAGGGTTGCAATCGTTTAGTGATTAGTAGAAATACGTTGACCCGACGAAGAAGGAGGATGTTGTAAACATTGGTAATCTAAATCTCTCAATATTTCTTTTGCCAATGCACTTTCGTAGACATGTGTATTGTTTTGATAAAATATGATTTTTCTTTGAAAACCATGTCTTTTCTCAGGAATAGTTGTTAAAAAAATGTGCACATTTTCCAATTATGGTTTTACCATAACAAGGAAATAAATTAAAGTTTGATGCCAAAACATTCCCTGCAGATAGAACATACTTTATCTTCTTTGGAGCTGAACAATCTGCTTCAATCCACTGTTGTGATTCCGATATGTAATGGTGAATCTAGGTTTCATCCTGGTATTAGATCGATAAACAAACCCAGTTTTATTTCCTTTAAAACGCTTTAATCTTACCAACATTGTTGACATCTACGATTGAAGATCATACAATCTAACGTGAAGAAAAATTTCTTAAAAAATGACATTAAAAGAAATCTAAACATACAAATGATAATAATTAAATATAATGTAGTATACTAATTCAGTAATAAATATATGAATACAGAATTATCAATAATAGGAAAATATATGCTCACAATAGGTACGGTAGAGTAATTCCGTCAAACGCAATCAAGATATACTGTGCTAAGCCATAAAGCAGGTACAAATTCAGTCGATCTAACCGACTTCTCCATAGGTGTTAATAAACTTCCAGCAGTGCCGGGCATTAATTTTGCAAAAGCAATCGCATGGTCCCCCATTTCGCACAGTAATCTCAACCGGCGCAAGAAATCGGCAAATTTAGGGCCGTGAGTGCCCTAACATCCAATCCCGCTGCAGTGCAGTGATCGGAAATTCAATTTGCAAAAAATTAGAGGAGCCGGCATGTGTTGCAGCGCGCGACTTCTGGAGGAACGAAACGCATCTACATACCGCGCCGCTTCTGGCGGCCGGGATCTCTATCCGGTTGATATACTGCGGTGCCTCCAGCAGACTAATTTAACTGAATACGCGACAGAATCGTCTGGCAAATCTAATAAACGTAACTCCAATGACAAACTACTCGCCTGACGACAGAATTGCTACATTCATCAGAAGCCCGAACTATTTTGCGTAGCTGCCGGAGGAGAACTAATTCGAATTCATGAGCGCGCTGTCCGGAATCCGCATTTTTCAGTTTTTTATGTGAGGAAGCTTGCGAACATTAAAATCTGAAAATAGGAGGACTTGAGTTTTACAAAAATAAAACGGGAACATGGAACAGAATCGGCTTTCTCCAACTTAAGAACAATTTATTATGAGTATCATAAGTGGATTGATAATCTTGGAAACTGTAGAAATTATAAGGAAAAGTCTGCATTCAAGTTAGTAATATATAACAAATTAAAATGAAAAAAAATTGTTTTAAAAATCAATTAGAATATGTTGTATATGCTGTATGTATCGTCTCGACTGTAGTAGAGTAGAAACCTGGAAGATAAAAGCAGAACCAATAAAAAATAGAGTTGTTTGAGATGTAGCTTAACAGGCGAATGCCGACTATTCCTTCAACCTCTAGAATTAAATATAAAAAAATGCCTATTTAGGACACATACTTCGAAGTGATACTTATTATTGTAAAACATCATGCAAGGGCGAATTGAGGGAAAAGAATGTTGACAAAAAGACAAAACCTTGAATACGAAACATCAAAGACTGGATCAATCTAACACTCGGACATTCGACGTGGCAAGAGAGAAGCGTTTAAAAAAGTGGTCGCCAACTTTCGATAGAAGATGGCATCAAAAGAAGAATATCACATAACCATAGAAAACAATCAATTTAGTAATTAAAATATGATTACCATATGATTAGTGCTTCAAAATTAGTAAGGTATTTGTATAACAAACAGAAACAAAACCAAAAAAGAGTAATATAAATGTAGCAAAATTTGAACAGAAAAAAACTTCCCTTAATATAACCCAACCTCCAGTATAGGTTTTTTGTGCGAATAAAACAGTTCAAAAAATGGAGTTGCTCCACTAAAGATTTATCATTTCTGAAATACTTTTAAGGTTGCTAGCCACTAACCAAAATCAATTATTATTAGAAGGATTTTTTAGTGATCTTGCGTGCATTAGTAATCTTCGAATTAGTTTGTGGACTGAAGCCTATAAAAAGCTAAAAAAACCTTATTTATCAAATGCCTTTTAACATTGCTTAT
Organism: Sinelater perroti; assembly: GCA_036346155.1. NCBI lineage: Eukaryota > Metazoa > Arthropoda > Insecta > Coleoptera > Elateridae > Sinelater > Sinelater perroti. Next base: position 11,692,495 of record JARFIY010000359.1, on the reverse strand, counting down.
AAAAGAAATCGTCGATGAATCTGATTAAGTTCTTTTAGATTGAATTACAGCACGTGTACATTATTCCCCTAGTAGATAACATAAGTTGACTTCACAAAATTCACCACCTACGATAGTCAACAAAATATGCCGAGATGTAGCCAAGAAATACATGGAAGCTGACCACCAGAATAAGGCAATTGTTGACAGGACAACTCACAGCAAGCGATCCGATCGCAAGAGAAGTGATTAATTTGTTTGCGAATTAAAAGAGAGCAATCAGGATCTGGTAAAAGAAATGAGTGTGACGTGGCCAATAGTCAGTCTATCAGTGCAGCAGAACCTGCACCACAAGACTTTTGTCATAATTAACCACCAAACTTCATCCAAAACAGGAAGGCGAATCGTCAAAATGACCGTTGAATCTGTCAAGACACCTCTATAGTGCTTACTATCATGTCTACAAATGTTCCCGCTTTATGATGGTATGGTTTGATGAGCAGCTAAAAGGATGATATGGCGCCCCAATTCTTTGATTAAAAACTAAAATTGACCGCCGACAACTACATCGATATGCTGGAAACTGTTATAAAGTCCTGGATAGAGGAGACAGCTGTTGGACTGAAGTTAGTGTTTCAGGCTTTACTCCAGACCATAAGGCAAGGAAGGCCCAGGCATAGCTATACAACAATTTGTATAAGCACTAGTCCGCCGACTTGTAGCCACTTTCCAATCCCGAATGTAATCCCCTTAGCTACTACGCGTGGGACGTGGTCCAAATGAAGGTCAATTCAAATCAAAGCACTACTTAGGAGCCTCCAGCATAAAGGTAGTGATACATATAGACTGGGAGGAAGAACTTCTCCGCCAAAAATTGCATCGAGAAAAACAATTACTGAATATTGAAATTAGGGAAATAAAGAAAAAATTTGATGCTCGGGATAAATTTAGTATTATTATATATGAATATAGCTTGGTTATTTCAATTACCTTTTTACCAATTTTCCAAAATTGGAAGAAGTGTTTTACCAAAATAGTTACGTACAATCTTTACACAGTTGAAGACCCTACTAAAAAACAATTTGATAAGTAAAATAAAAAATAAAGTATAATAAAAATAGACAAAATATAAAAAGTATTCTGTGAAAGGAATTTATACTATAAATATTGCCAATATTAATCCAAAGTCTGAATTTCAGTACTCTGTATAACAAGAACATCATGAAAAAGCAATTCTATATCTCAGCGCTAACTTTCGTGTTCTGGTACAAAAGTACGCCTGTTGTTCCTTTCTTTAGATTAATAGTTTTATCGGTCATATGAAATATGAAAAATTGCTTCCACTTAGGGGCAATGAACAGAAAACGGTGTACAAATGTCGAAATTCCATTTGACTTCGAACACCACCCTCAGAAACATTCAATTTTGTTAAACCTATGGGTCCCCATATTGCCAATACGATACGAAACGGAATCGAGCTTCCTCATATTGAATGGTAAATTCTGATTTGTTATTTAAACTAGAGCGAACGCACGTGTCATGCAAATGCGGTATTAAATTTCATATTTTTGGAACAATGGTTTGTCAACCTCTGGCCTGGCGAGCGCGTTACGAAGTCAACGTCACACAGGAGCTCCGTCACTTACAGATTCTCAGCAACAGAACAGGACCCGTGAAGTCAGCATCACTGCGTGGCTCATTATGAATGTACGGGGCGTCGCGAAATGACTTTTCGGCGCAAGGACGATGCGGCCACATCCTCGCCGGCTAAGTACGTCCGCTGCTTTCATCAAATCAAGGCCACTCGGAGTTCTTTCTTCTAATTGGAGAAAATTAGAGTGCTTGGGGCGTAATTGCACAACGGAGCACCTCTTGGCAATTCACCAAATAAAATTAAATTACCCCAAGTCGCAGATAGATTGGAGCTAGAATTTAAATTTAAATTGGGGTCTGTTCTTCGCCGATTCGCCACCGCGCTCCGATATGTTATTCCGGGCCTCCCGCTTACATGTGTTATAGGTCAAGTGACGGAAGGGAAATATAAATATTGCATGAGCTTGACCTGGACGTATTTAAATGCCATTGTCATGCACATTTCTATAAACACCTTTGTCTGCTTGAGCGCGGACGACAAAGAAACGGGGCATTTAAATATCTATGCTGGGAAATGGCTTCTTTACATATCGATTTTTGTGAGGCAATGAGTAAGCAAAGCGATAAAAGGGAAATTGAGAAACTTCCAATATCGCTAGCTTTCGGTTTGTTATCAAACTCCTTCCTACTTTGCGTTCCACGCGTAGGCGGTACGTCATTAAGGCAGCTACCTTTAAAGTTACTGTAGTAACCTAATAAGCATACCAGAAATGCAATTAAACTGCCACTGCGCTCCAATAATAAAACGCCTAAAATTTTTCGCTATCGCAAGTGAGAGCTTTGAATTGTCTTCAATCTATTTTTGTTTAAAATTAACAAACTAACCGACCCCTATATATTTAAGAACCAAAATATAAAAATATAGAAATTTGTCACTCGCACAAAGCCTAGAAACGATTTAAAATAATCACAAGTGGCAATTGAAATACTACAATTAAATCTTCAAATAATGATTGATGACGGTTGTCTTCGTTAATTACACATCGAGACACATAAGTGATTTATGACCATGCATTGAACTGAATATTAGTTATTTGTATGGGATTATTTCATTAGCTAGAACTACTATACGCATTTGTTCATAATATATTTGTTATGACTCTTTATCTATGCTATTAACTGATAATTGTATCAATTCTCAAACAACACACTTATTATCCATGGAAATTTGTTACTGATAAATGGAGTACATTCCAGTTACTCTTGGTTTTATTGCTTCTACTGTTAAGTAGACATGGTTTACATCATAGAATGTATATAAATCAAGCGATGACAAAAAACGCTAAGCACATGTAGCAATGCCAAGAAAACTAAAACGCATTTGTTGCTATTGGTCGAGGCGGTGACAATCTTGCTCGCGTAAACTTTCCTCCACGCAATGAAAACATGCATCGAGCTTCTTACCTCCAAGCAGCTTTGGCAGGCAGTTCATCTGCTGCATCTGGTCTTCTATAAACAAGCCATTACGCAGCTACTTAATCAAACAACAGCTTCTCGGCTCTTGCATAATCTAATATCACGCACATGTGCTCCGGCGAGGATCTATCCGACCTAAAAACGTAACTAATTTGCAGCGTCGAGCACCAACTCGGAATTCGCTGCAAAGTCAAAAACGACTCCATTACGACCCGTAGCAGCCACCGCTCATGATGAACCTAAAATACAGCTGCTGTGGGATACATCCGGAAAGTTTGGTTCCGTGGGGACGTGAGATTATTAAATAATTAAATTTAATTTAAAGTTGGGCAGAACGGTGTTAGTCAATATTGGTGCGGCGCGCAAATGGGGGCCCGATTCTGTCTACAGGTAGCGATACAGTTTAGCTCGCAGTGAAATTGGCAATAATGGTAGTGCGTCGTGTTTAATTAAATTAAATTGCACGCACACTATAGCTCGCTTTTTCATGAACTGCAGTTTTAAAAAACGGCGCTGCTCAATTGGCAATGATCGGAAATATCTGGATGGGCGTTATTTTGACGCCAAAATCAATTTACCACGACCCGCTTGTAAAATAGTGGCGAATTATTTACGATAATAACCAGAGCATAGTACACCGATTAAAAATCTTTCAACAAACATTCCAAGTTTGTTTGGGTTTGCAGCGATATTTATATTTGTTGTAGTTGTAGATGGTAATGTCCAATACTTAAAATTGTAATACAGTTGACCTCGTGTGTAGATAACTACAAATGAAACTCGAAAACTATTCATTAAATGTTTGAATTATTCCATAGACTACATTAGTTGAAAATAACATTTTGAGTAAATAAATTAAAAAAATTACACTAATAACAAGGGTGAGGTAACCAGATTCGTAGTCAAAAGCAAATTTTAAAAAATTAGAAAAATTTTAAATGCCATAAAATGTATATCAACCCAGGCAAATGGGTAAAAATGAAATAAAAAATCATTTTCGCAATTACAGTAAATAAAGCAAATATAATTACACTTGATGAACGGTTCAACAAATAAAAATTTTGTTCATTACATAACTATCAACTACTAAATAGTGTCTACAATAAAAATAATTAAAAGGGAAAAAATGTTCTGTAAGACAAACAAGTGATCGCCGTCATTTGGTAAGCAGCCCCCGCAGCACTATCTATGTTAATTCGTTTAAACCTTTTTCGTATTTTTTGCGCAGTATATAGTGTAGCGGGACATTGTGCTGTTAATGATGGTGAATTCGTTATTTTTACAATAAGCGATACGAAGCAGTGTTCTTCATAATGAATCGTGCGGAGGACCGAAGCTGACTTATAAAGCGGCTGCAAAATATATGAAGAAGTCGGAGGTACTCGTTAAGAAGTAGATAAAGCGTTATTTGGAGGTTGAGAATGTAGATAATGTGCCCGTATCACAAAGACGAAAGACAAAGCGACCTTTGAAAACAAGTCAGGCTTTTCTTTGCCTGTGCCCAAATAAAATTCTGCAACAAACTTTATTTTCGATTAACATCGAAGAAACATTTATTAAGAAAACCACGTGGAAAAACAATTGGCTTTAGCAAGGGACAATTTGGATAGAGATCAGGACAATGTTATCTTCTGGACATGGTCTTCCTTATTAATTTGTAGTCAGCGAAAAATAATGGAATTCTACAACGTCTTGTAAAGGTACATGTTGGGGATGCTTCTATAAACGCTTTTTTTTCTTCTTTCTGTTTATGGACAATTGAAACGCAGAGAAAATGTGGTTCTAAGAAAATAAGTTTTGTGCTGCAAGAAAACAACGACTCTAAACATCGTAGCAAGCTGTATAGTACGTGGAAACCCAAATCACGTCACTACGGTGGAATGACCAGCAATGTTCAGTGAAGCAGATATAATTAATTAAGCAATAGCTCATAATGTTTACTTCAATAAAATAAAGTATCTACATTTTTGTTTTATTCTAGATTACAGCGGTCATATTTTTGTGGAACAGACTATAGTTGCCCAAATAAGTATATAAATATAACACAGCAAAATAAAAAAATAAAAAAATCTAAAATTGATATAATTATCAAAGATAAAAAAAAAGAAAATGTCAAGAAACTCTAAATAAAAATTTAACAACAAATAGGTAAAAAATTATCAGAAGCTCAAAAATGTTTTTGATGCGAAACGAAAGTACATGTAAGAAAAATCATATTAAGCCTATAGAACATATCCAAATGTAGGCAAAATCATCAAAAACCAATATATTAAAAGTGGGAAACTATTGCATACACAGTAAACCGTTTAAAAGAATAAAATACTGAAAATATAAAGCAACAAAGATAATATAATCAAAACAAAAAAGTATGTACTCAATTAATATCCTATAATAGAATAAGATTAGAATACAAGGTAAAACAAATAAAAAAAGATAATCAAGGAACACGCACCATGTCATAAAGGTTGTTTCAAAAGAAACGCAGGATTTAAACTGTGCGCCATTTTTCCTGCGACGATAGCAGCTTTCTGTTTGGTGATATTTTAGTCAATAAGAAGAGATACTGGACGGAGGAGCAAACAATACGAAAACAGGCCGCCCTTGTTCCGACCATATAGTTGAAACATTGCAGATGCGAATGATAGTGTGATGGAGCATTCAGAAACCTCAGTCATCGGTTATTGCAACTTTGCCTTTCGAAAGGTACCATGCGGAGAGTTGTAATAAAAGATCTGCATCTGCACGCATTCAAGAACTAAGGAACTAAAGCCAGGCGACTATTTGAAACGCTGGATATTTTCCGGCTGGTTGCTAGAGAATCATGAAGTTGTCGGCAATTTTGCTAAGAAAATCATCAACGATGAGGCACATTTTTACTTTAATGGGTATGTCGATAGCAAAATTGTGGCATTTGAAGCACAGAAAATCCCCGTATCATTCGAGAACGGTCTATTCTCACCCAAATAGTAACAATTTGGTGTGTTTTTATGCTGGTAGTGTGATTGAATCGTTGACGAGGCCGAAAAATCAGCGACTATGAATGGTGCACGTTATTGTGAAATGGTAATGAATTTTTTGAAACTTCATTTGAATGGTATAAATTTGGGATTGTTAAAATAAAATTTAATGAGGGACTCATCTTCCATAACGGCGATGTGAACTTGACCGAGATCTTGCAACTTTACACCATGTGATTTATTCTTCTGGGGATTTGTAAAGACCAAATTTTATACTACAAAAATAAGAACTATTCCTAAATTGGTACTAATGGTAAAGCTCTAACAGCCCACGTAGAAACACGGCCTGCAAACAGAGCGGTTAATGCTCTCATATGTCCTCCACTGTGTCCACCATCTCTGATGCGCACCATTTCTGATACGGGGCGATGTGACAAGCACCGTAGAAAATCGAGGTTGTCAACAAAGTTAACCAACAGTTATACGAAAAGTTGATGAAGAATTTTATTAGAAGAATTCGAGTGTCAAATTAGGAGGACATTTGTTAATATTCTATTTTACATCCAATGGTAACAGTTACCCTTAATAAATGTCATAACTTTGCCAACTTTCTAAAATCATGAAAAATAAAATAAACAAATTTAAAAATGATCAATCACAAGGGTATTATAAAATCAGAAAAATTCGACGAATTTTCATATAAAATAAATCACTTACTTTTATGAAGGGAATTCTGTGTGACAAAAACTTAATTTTTATGACTACCACGTAATTTATGCATTTAAACTTTGGAGTTTTTAGTGTGACCACATGTTTGCAGAATTTTTGATCATATACCACTAAGTGACATTTGGCGGTTTACTGCATTCTGTAGCGCTGCTCAACCACGCTACTACAAATTCAGTTTTGCAAAATAAGAGCCTAGCGCTATTAGTGCAGCCGCTAGTGAGCATCGGCGCGAGAGCACGAGCTCAAAGCGAAATGCAAATTGGGTTAGTTTCGTCAAAAGATGCTCGGACAGTGAACAAATTGCGCGACTCTAACAAAATGATATCTCTGCATAACGAAATTGCCGCAATAAATGAAGCGAGCGTTTTGTTGAGAAATGCGATACAGGCGCGCTTTGATCTAAAGAACGCCGCGTATCAGCGCTCCGTCTCCACCAGCTTCTGCGTGCGTGTCTTTTCCGGAGGCCTTCGCATTAGGAAGCAGACTTGGGGTGGAATAGCTGACTTGTTGAATCCGGTGGACTTCAGATAATAAGGACAAACCGAACATATACTTAGGCATTTTGGAATGTACCACACATTTGGTTTGGTCAACAAGCGATCTAAACTTTCAAAATACAATCATAAAAGGGCTAATCAAATCAAGTTACCCAAACACGAAATCAGTGGATCACACCGCAGCAGAGGTGCCAATTCCTGAAAAGACCCCGGCAGGAGCGATCTAATTCGAAACGTATGCCGGGCATCACTTTCCATGCCCAGATTAGAATTCCCGAAACGTCCCCAGTCAAATTTAATCATGCTCGGCGTCGCGTGAACTTCTGTCCATTAAACTTGAAACTTCGCAAGAAGTGGTCGCTGTATTTCATCAGCGACTTGAAACTCGCCGTCTATGAAACGCCCGCTTTCAAAACTGTTTAATTATTTTGGAGCACCAAATACCTTTTTAATGAGATTTCAGAAAAGGCCGCTTTCAAAAAGGATCAACTCAACATTTTAATAAACTGCCGCTGCATTCAGCGAAATAATAAGTTTCCGCGTGAAACCTACGAGAATGGCTGAATAGTGACCGACCTTTCATGGCGGCGCTGCAGCAGTCGCACTTCGGGGCCTGAAACAAAAACTGAAAATTAGAATTTCAGTTAATTAACGCAGCTTACCTATCGGAGCGAAATTATTCAAATGGGAGAAAACAATATCTGAATTCATATAATCCGTAGAGAGCTATAGACATCCACGCTATTTTATTTATTTACGCACGCAATACAAATGTTGCACGTACCTCCTCCTACCAATCTTTAAAATGTTTCTTTTGTAAAATTGGCTTTATTCGAGATTTATTGAACTAAAATAACAAATGCGACCTGCATCGGGGAAAACCTGCAAATTGAAAGGTTGGGGCTCTGATATCTTCAATTATTTTTTGTGACCGAGTTGGACACCACAACCAAGCCCCTCAACCGCGCAGTCTCGCAGGCAGTATCACTTTTACCATCTGCAAACCTAAATAATACCAAAACACATTCAATGAAATGACATTATTTTTTCCAAATTATTAATTTTTTTAGACAGGAAAAAGTTTCAACCACAACGGTTGGTTGGGTTCATTCATCAAACACGTGTTAGTAATCAGGAAGATGATCGATCGAACTGATATTGCAACCAAAACCAGATAATCTGCGAGCCAAACTACATATTGTTCGATTGTATTGGCAATAATAATTAAAAAATATATAAACTTATTTTAAAATCACTAAATATTTTAAACGGAGATTATATAGTTACCTCATTGTAGATGTTATCATACTCTAAATGAGGAATTGAAATAAAAATTCTGGTGGTTTTACTATATTGTTTTCCTATGATAAAGGATAAACCGACTCTCTAGTCCCACTTTCGAAAATGTGCATATATCTGGATTTCGCTTGCCTTTACGTTCTATGCTTTTGTGATCCATTTTCTTGCAATCTCTCCGATAAGACTACATTGTTGATTGATTTATAATCGTTAAATTCTATTTGAAAGTGCAATGAAGATATTCATCGAGATTGCATTTAAATGCCAAAAACAGCATATACCAAAGCAGATAATATTCGGCGTATCAGCTTATCCTATATATTTTTACTATTTGAAAATAATTAATTTCTTACAATATACAGTCCTTCTCTCAATCCATTTTAGTTACGGTTTGTGAATGATGAAAACTAACCTTAAAAATATTCCCTATTTCTATCTTGGCAAGTTGCACCGTTTCATGAAATTCAACTCCTGCAATTAGATCAATGGAAACGTAATATTTCTAAATATTACTCAATATATATCATCCCTAAATTTTATTCGGTACTAACACATTCCCATAATTCATTTGAGAGCCTTGGAAGGTGGAAGAAACAGCATAACATTATTTTACCCTTTGTGCAACGATATTCCAGATGTCTTAACAAGTTTTCATTATGTTTTCTCAAAGAAAGTTTAATGTGTTCTTAACATACGTTGTCCTTATAGTACCATCTTGAAGAAACGGGTTGTACAACTATATAGTCTAAAACTGTGTTTGCCTATCAGATGATCGTTTCGGTTTAGATAAAATCTATATGGTCCACATTCACCTCCTTATTATCCACTGTGATGATATCTAACAGACATTATGATATCACTAGTCTAATTCTCTATTGTTTAACCTAATCTAAAAACTTTAATGTAAGTTTATAATTGTGCTGTAATTTCACTAAGTAGAACTGCATAGTAAAAAGTAATTTTGTCAGTTGATATGTTAAATCCCTAAAGATGTAAATGACGAAATACTATATTAAAGTGACATTACTCAAGTTAGCATCATAAACTGCACAATTTGATTTGGGTGTTCTTGAAATAATTTCATTTTAGTTTTAAAGAACTAACCATAAAAGCTTAAATTTATAAATACAAAAATGGCTGTGTATACAAATAAACTATATAAAAGATCCGCATACATGGCCGATTCCAAAACTATCTTTGAGCGTAGTTTTCTTAAGAGTAACGAATGCAAGTTGTTTCGATTTGGCAAATTACCAATCTCGCAATCCAACCCTCCGAAGGGACCCCAGCGCCCCAGCAAAATCCAGAAAGGTACAAAGCGACTTCCGACTTCCTCGCACATCTAAATCCAGAATGCCGAAAATAAATCGAATAAGTGGATCATTGGAGCATTCACCGTCGTCCAAAATAAAAGGTGATTCTATATCCCGGCTAAAACCGAATGGAATACCAGACTCGCGACGGACGCGATGCAGATTCCTTGGCCTTATTCCACGGGCATGTTTGTCGCGCCATTGCGCCCGCTAAGGGTCTTCTTTTTGGCGCAAACGGGCCGGCGATTCAATAAGGGCGATATGAAAGGTTAAGACGTCTGGTTCGTTTGCCTTCGTCGTTCTAATAGCCTGTACAATGCCGCCGCGGTGCCTTCCGTTCGTTTCATAGTCGGGGGACGCCCTGCGTAACCGCCTAAAATGGAAAAAGACATCCACGTCGTTTTCTTAACCTGCATTCGGTATTCTAGGGCTGTAGCAGGTGACGGAGAAAATAGTGCGGCATTTATATGTACTACTCTTCGAAATAACATGCAGGCGCAGGCATTGAAGCTCTGCTAAATCGCTTGTACACGGTCGCGCAAACAGCTGTGAAAGGAATCAGTACGTTTATATATGGAGGATGCAAAGGGTACCGAACATCTGGAGTGAAGCGGCCTTTGTGCTGCTCTCCTTGTGAAATTGTACAGCTCGAGCTTAAGTTCTTCAAATTCTAAAAGTGCACTTACTTCCAGTTTGAATATTAGATAATGAGTGGTAGATAAAACGTAAAAATAATAGATCTTCTTAAGAATTGCAGTACAGATGCCAAACTTGCTGCATTACAAAAAGCTGGTCAAAAATGCGTATAACTTAAAATCAAATGAAAATTACTAAATGTTTGTCAACATCGTCAATTCATAAGAAAATTGCTTTTAACAAATTCAAGGATATTTAAATATACGAGGTACATTCAAGTTTTGAGGTGTTCAAATTTTTTTCCTCGGCAGTAAAAGTAGAAAGATGCAATTAATCTTAAAAGACCGGGAAATATTTCTGAATTTGTAATATAGATGGCAGCATACAATCTACGCAGGTCGAATTACCGCCATTGCAGTAAGTGTTGTTTAGTATACTTCAAACGGCGACTTTATTTTTCAAGAACAATTTGCTTTCTCCTCTTGCGTGGTCAAACCCCCAACGAAATTCATCGCCAATTGAATTTTAAGACGAGTTTAAACAAATCCGTGCTTCGAGCCATGCAGTGCTGGAAAAACTTGGGGTACCCCCATCATCTGTTGGTTTTATTACTAGGCAAACACTAGGGGATAAAATCGTACAAAAATACGGCACCAATATATTCAGAACAGAAATTACGTGTCGTAAAAAATTGGTACAAAAATTACACCAACAGTGAGAATTTATTCTAATAAAGGAAACCTATGTGCCCCTGACTCTAATGACATACCCGGACACCATAAATCAGGAAAAATAAGTCCCAATTTCCTAGAAAATTAAACCCAAGTTTCGTAAGGGATCCCAATTTAGCCCACTATTGGTCAGAAAAATAAAATAACGGTTCCATTTATTACCATTTCGACCATGACCGCTCAAATATATTTAAAAGAGTGCCTTGTTAAAATATTGCTTTCATTTATTGAAAAAAAAACTAAATAAAACATTATTTTGGCGTGAATAGCCGAGGCATTTCGCCATTACTCACCATTGCTAAAAGAATGGCTACAGCAACGACATAAAATTTATAGAAAAGTCCAACAATGCACCACATGTGCCTTAAGCTCACCCCATCGAGGCCTATGCAAGAAGGAATATGCCAAAAAGTAAAGAAAATCATCTTCAAAAATTGGGCTTAATCGGGTTCCTACTCTAATAGATAATATATTAAATAATTGTTGATGTATTTCCACAATAAAAATGTTTATTTCCTTAAAATATCCTAGTTCATTTTAATTCTCGAAAAATTTCAGTCCAAGTATTTCTTAGGCATCCTTTACATGAGTATAACAGATTTTCACAATGTTAGAGATAAAAAAAAAACATTCGGTAACTCTTATTGGAAAACCTTTACAAGCTTTAGGAAGCACCGAAGCGATTAGCTCTCACGTGCCAAAAAAGCGCGGCGCGCTATTCAAACAGTAAAAGTTAATGAATGCGCTGAAGGTTAGCCCATAGAGCAGGCTGGCAGGAGCGAAGGAAAGGTCGCCGTGTCGCAGACATTAATTTCCATGCTGCCTCCTCAAATGTCATACCCTTTAGCGTTCCCGCGCCGCCAGCGAGGTGGCGCGCCGAGCGGCCCCGCGAACCCGGCCCGATGATGGAGAGTAAATACCTGATTCTAAGGGAGGGAAACTTGCTCTCGAACATTTCATTCTCTTCCGACCACAGCGAGAACAATGGGGCTGATTTCATCGACATCTGAATAGATTCTTGACCCGAAACGCTTCTTGGTTTTATATTGCGCTGAATAGTCGCGCAACTTAACCGCCTCCGCACGTTTGCCTTTAATTTTCGATAAATAAAGGAATGATTTTCGCCGCAGCAATAAAAAAGTATAAAACCAAACGGGTTTCTGTTGTCCATTTACACGAAACCGTTCCGACTGGGCGAAACAATAAATTTTGTAGTTCATTCAAACTGAAATCCTGAAAATTTAAAACTCCCCAGACAATAAGAAGCTCAATTTCAATTTAAATTGAATATTTTTGTTGTAATTTGATTTCTTCGCGAAATCACATTAAATGTTTAAAACAAAAAATGAAATCTTATCACCTTTAATATCCCAAATAATCCATTTACGTCATAAAATCGTAGTATCCAAATGATTAAAAATAGTAATATTTTCTTTCCTGCCTGCCATTTCCAGCGATACCAGAAGCCATAGTCTATCTTATCGTTCTTAATTTGCCACAAAATCAATTACATGTATCAATCATTTTTTCAATTATCATCTTAGATTTGGCAGCGAAAACCAATCAAATTGTCTTTTGACGATTTGCTCAATTATTAAAGGTTTCCATTCATAGAATTTTGCAACGAACTGAATAGATGGTAATCAGTAAACGCCAGGTCTGGAAAATAAATACAGGCATGATAAAACATTCCACCCAAAAGTAAGCAGTTTTTTCTAGATGGCCAAAGTAGTAAGAGGGGTGACGGTGTCGTGGTAGATAACACCCTTCCAATTTGTTAGTTTGTGCATTTTGTGCTGACCGCTTGGTCAAATTCGTCAATTACAAATATTAAAGGGTTAAATTTTAAGTTATAGTAGTAGGACATCCTTAGACCATGAGCTTCTTCAATTGCAGTCCAGCTTGTGGAACATTTAAGTACGATAACAATCTCGTATATTTATGGGGATGAATTTTCATCGATAATGTGCTTGGCAACACTCAAATCAATCTCAGTCGGACAACAAACGCACAGACTTCCCTCAACTTCCAGAACAGAATTTGGCAAACCATTCTTATAGAAGCACTGTTAAAGTATCATTCCCATATACAATTCATATTTTTTATGTCTCCACTATACATTTGTCTTCTTTAAAATTAATAACAGATGTTGGTTAATCGTTTCGGTTCCACGGCTACGTAACACACACGTACATTCATAGAAAGGTTAAACAAGATATTTTCATTAATCTGCCCATCGATTTTGAGGTAATCGGAATAAACAAGTTTGTAATTTTGGTTGCATACTACCACTAAAAATCCCCTTTTTTCTTGCAATTATGACGAGTCAAGTGGAAACAGAACCAAGCGACGTGTTTCGACGCGATTCGGCATATTATCAAATGATACCACAACGCAAAATTCAGGTACATCAACAAGAAAGAGTCAAACTCCTAAACTTCCTCACATTTTATACATGAAGTTAGCAATCGGCCAGAAATGACCAAAGGTTTAAACACTGTTTTAAAACCTCTAACTCCATGAATTATAACGTAGTTAAAACAAATGGATAATCGATGGATAACTATAGCCATGCTACTCTAATGTATCAAAACTGAACCTACGTCTAAACAGTAAAACAAAACGTTCAACCAACTACAATTCAACGATCATCGCATCTGCTAGAGTTCGCGCATTACTATAACTTGGATGTCATCCTGATCAACAAGATTCACCTCTACGGCTGAGTTTGTCAACTCTTGTCTGGAGCACTATCTAATCCCGCTTCCTGCAACCGACCAGCTAGAGGCCACCACCATCTTTTCCAGATGAGTAATCACAAAGTTATCTCGGCGTATAACTCCCCGCTACACCATCAAGCCCCGAAGGCCTGGACATCTTCCAAGACATCGCCATGGTCCTAGCAGGGGACTTCAACGTTAAGCAGCCCTCATGGAATAGTCGGCTGACAACAAAGACAAAACGCTGCATGACTACGTTCGGTTCCATGACAATGTAGTGATGAGCCCTCTTGACCCTGGACAACGTCAGCAAGTATAGCAGCAATCACAACCCGATTCTTCTCGCCGTGGGGATACCAAGGAGACTAACGATATCTCCTTCGGCTCCTCCTTCACCGTCCACGTGAAGGAGACTATCGGACTGAACACCCTGGCATCTGCTCCAACGGAGACCTGGAGAAGGTAGTGTACTATCTCACTGTCTCCATTCCCTTTGCCAACTCCGCCGGGTCTGGAGACGGACGCGACCTTTTACCTCCGGTTACGCAGCGTTATCTTTATATCGATGATCAGCGGGAATTCAGAGACTGGTCAAGAGCGCGATCACGAAGTAGCGTAATCCCGAATGGGAAAGTAATCTAGAGACCCTCGACAAACCCGACAACATCTAAGGTCCTGGGCAACAGGCCCTCCCCCATCCCACCTATCCGGCGTCGTCTACACCATTGGCGCAAAAGTCGGCGTTCGCCGACGCTTTGAAGCGTCAATGCCGCTAACAAAGTCAACGTCAATCATCATCCGAAGACACACTAAATTCCTAGAAGAGTTTAAAAACTTGTTCCAACCACTAATACAGCCAAACATTAACAAACTAACACAATGTCTAGTTATTTACGAATAGCACAATGGGACGCCAATGGCTTATAAGATATAAAAACTAAATGCTTTTATGGAAAATAAATAAAATTAATGTAATGGGAGGGCCATATTATAAAATCTACCATACAAAATAATCTAATGGAACGGCCCTGCCAGAACTCCAATTATAGTAAGGGCAATTATAAAACACCACCAACTAACCTCATCCGAAGAAAAACATCTATAAGCCACTGCTATACTTAACATTATCCGCCCCCTAGACATAGAAATTTTCAAAAAAAAACTTAACAAGCAATAGGTATGCGTCTCATAACTGGGAGGAATTTTAACTTAAAGAACACATCACAGGAATCGAGGCTTACTATTCCTAGAGTTATCCATGGTAAGAAGTATACATCTATATCTATTGGAAAATTCACATTATAACCGTCAGACCAAAACAAAATTCCAGATTTACTGGACTCCTTTATCTCCAATGGAATATCTAACTATTACGTCATAACTGATGATAATTATGAAATCTTGTTCAATCACACTCCAATTATCTTAACAATTGATGTAACTAACCGGATTATTCAACAAGCAGAATGGAATATATAAATAAAAATATAACTATTTAACTAGAAAACCAAAATAAATACTACAGAATTTAAACAATGAACAGCTTAACCAACATTTAATAAATCTCTAAGCAAAAGACCAATCTATCTGGAAAGTCCCTAAAAGCTTGAAAGATCCCAAAAATCTATACCACCAATACGAAAAATGAAGATTGTTGTAACTGAACTTGATAAACTTCACCTGGAAGAGATAGATAATGACATGAGTACTTCGATGCCTCCGTACATCTATCATCATCAATTCGAATCTTCTTGCTTCCCGAGATAGAAGACGAAATCAAAACGTCTGAACAACCATAGTGTCTGGATTTGACCCCATAACACAAAAACACTAAAATAAATGATTTTTAACGGAAACTTCCCGTTTTTCTGAAACCTCACCTTGAAACGAAACAACCTTCGAAGGGCAACTCTAAATGACCCTTCAGCAAATCACATCGATGCTCGAACGTACAAACACAATCATTAATCCGAAACAAATTGAATTTGTGCAGCTACGTCTGGAAAGTAATCCACTTCCTCCAGGCAGCCGAGAGCTGCCGCACGCGCGGCTCAGCAGCAAGGCGAGCGATCCGTGCGAAGCAGCACGTCCAAACGTTATAGGTAAATCTGCCATACGCAAGCAGCTGATATTTTCGTCGAACAATGCGGCGGTAATTGGCAGAAAAGCCGGCCATTATATCTGTCCGCGCTGCACAGACGCCATTAATTTTTCTCGCACGTGATGTCTGGGATGCGGCGACGAGCCACCATTATTATTTGAATAGCGCACCCCCAATTCTTATCTCGCCTTCTTGATCAATGTGCTCGCACGACACAATGGCGCTCGCCTTCTCACCCCTTTGGGCTTCATCTGCTCGGCGCGACTCGTTATCGTCGAAAGAGCGCCATCTGCCTCCGGCCGTTTCGGCAACAATATTTCGGCGACTATTTCCCGTGCATCGCCTTAATAAGGCCTTTTTCAGCGGTAATTAACGGATCAGCGCGCGTTCGCGGCCCTTAAAGTTTTAATAAATATCCTGCAATTAGGAGGGATTTTTCTCGGGCTGGCAGGCTCTGAAAGGGTGCTCGTTAATACCAATCCGGCTCGCTGCTAAATGTATACGCAAACGCTGATATTTTCTAACAATGTTCATTTTTGCATTTTGGCTGAAGCCAGCAGATTGGCATCACAAGAAGTAAAATTGGTAGATAACAAAAAATAAAAAAAAATAAAATAAATTTGAACAGGTTTTACGATTGATATTGAAAAAAAAAGGTTATTACAACGTAGTAATACTGATAACTGTCTTGGTGCTTATATGAAATAACATACTAAACACATTTCCGTTTTTTTTTCTAATGCACTTTCTGCTACAAGTTGAGCTTTTTAAGTCCATTACACAATTAAACAAGCTTTCGAACGAAGCATTGTATATTATTGTGTATTAGTAGAAAGGTTCGTCCCAATGACAGGCAACCCAAGCTAAATATTTGGTTCAGAGTTTCGTTAATAATTGAAGAAAAATTGAGCCAATATTTATTTTATCAGCCATATGATGACATTCGTTTGGCTACATTCGGTTTAACATAAATCAAAGTTGTGTCGCATGCTCCTACTAACGGCAAGAATGGGCCACATAGTGCATGAAACACCGATAGGTGGTGCAAACTATCTAATTACTTCATTATAATTTGTTTTGACTTATAACAAGTCAACCATGAGCTAAATAAAAAATCTAAAACTTTCATGCGAGCTTTGGCAACAAATTCGTTCGAATGAAGTTCAGAACTGTAGAAGGAGCTGCAATGTTAGTTACGAACAAACACAGATACATTTTTGCAGTTTTATAGAGTAGATAATATATGTTGATAAAATAAAAGAATTTCTCTAGAAAAATATTTTGTGACGATTAAACAGTTCTTCTATATTACATAAAAGATTACCTATATATGACCTTTTTATCTTGTTATCATTAATTTTCTAAGCAAGACATCTTATATAAAGTTATAAATAAAATTAGTACCAATTTTTGAAAACTTACCACAGAAGTCAAAAAAACAAAACTGCAAATTTTCTAATCAAGAACCAACTAAATCATTTAGGATATTAAGCATATGCCGCCTTTCTTAAAATTAATTAAATAATAAAAGTTATACTCAATATTCACAAATATGTCAGATAATTTAATCTCAATTACGACTGTTACAACAGTAGCCAGTGGCTTTGTATTGGATAATCAAATGTAAATGTACTTACCCTTGATGGAAAAACACAAGCATTGTTAATTACAATGTAGAGAATAAATATTTGTAATTTGTTTTGTGATGAGATAATTATCAAAATCTTGCAGCTGTTACTCCCCTTCTAATATAAAAAAGTTAGGATTGTGTCATCGTCAAGAAGTTTGCGCGTCTAACGATCTAACAATTTATTAAACTTGCAATTAACTGGTGGTGAAAAATTATATAATTGTTTACTGAACTAGATAGTCTAATAAAATCTGAAAATAAACCAAAAGAGAAAGAACTGACGCAAAGTATATATAATAAATACAATGTATCGAATGCTCTGTGATCAAAAAGTGTTCATGTAAATGTAGCGTATTGCTTCAAATCATGTATTCTAAATGAAAAGCGGTAGACAAGGCATAGTGAAAGAATATCCAAATGGTTCTAGGTCTCGTCTTTCGTCACAGATGCCTCCGAATATAGAGGTCGTGGAAGCAAACAGAGAAAGCTTCATACGGAGTGCTACTCAGCATATTTTTCGCAACCGTTTAGATTGTTGCAACCTCTTCAAGACGCTTGTATTTCAGCAGCATTTTATGACCTATTCCAACAGTTCAGTGGAAATTTTGCGTCTGGTGCTTCTTTCTGTTTCTCTATTAATATAAGGGGGGGGGGGGGGCGTTCTTCTCATTAAGTTTCCAGTTCTCTAAATCGCCATAAAATTTGGTAATGGACATCCCTATTTAATTTCAGTTTCTTCTTGTAGTAACTGCCTCGCACATTGCACATTTGTAGCAGTATGCAATGACGGACGGCCAATTCTGGGTTTGTCTTACTGAAATCTCTGCACCCCCAAAATATTTTGTGCCATTTTAAAGACACGGCTTCATGATAGTGTCTCGTCACCACATGCCTGCTATATCATATTACGTGTATTCTCTAGCATAACGTAGAACTTAATATGAACTCCTCTTTGGTCGAAATTGTGTAACTTTCTACTAAATGTGCCCGCAAGCGAAACAGTGGATTGATAAGCCGAGCGCTACGACCTAGTGAGTTTACCTGGTAACACATCAGACGATTGAGTAACACCCAGTTCTTGTGTTTCAGTATCACAAATAAATGATTAAAAAATCAGTCCTGGAACTTTTCTGACAGACGCAGTAACGTTATAAACTACATACACAGCTTAATTTTAACATTTAAAATTTCTGAGTTGTCATGCACAGTCATGTTTTACATTTCTCAATTTAAAATTACATCGTCTTTCCTTAACCGGTTCCACTATTGGTCATCTTGATCTAGTCACCAAGATCCCTTTCCCATAATCATCTATTCTATCTATTTCAGTTTCATCGGAAATAGACATTTTCATCGGTCGAAACTGGTAGAAGAAAAGAACCCATCCAAAACTTAACAAAACCCATAAAAAACGCATAAATGCTAATGAATGATTGGAAAGATGAAGCAAAAATGAAAAAATAATGATTTGGTTTTATGTTGTAAGTTTTTTATAACCCACTGGTTTGGAAATTTATTAAAAATTATTCTCTATATGATTTTATAAATATAAGAAATTAGAAAATTAACGGGCACACCTTTATATCTATAACCGACTTCAATTTTCAGTTTACAAGACTACGAAAGTCACGCCCAAGCCGCCTCTGTTTAACGTGCTTTTTGGCCTTGCCACCCTTCAAATATCTTTCGTAACGCAGACAGAACAAACGTTTGTATGGCGGATTACTTTGAACACCTCGGAATAAGAGGCTTTTGGGTAAACTATCTTAAATATCGCAAATACTCATCAACAAACTTTTGGACAACATATTTCATTATATAATATAAAAAACTTAAGATGCGTTTTGACACACATCTGGCAGACAACCAAATGGCTTTTCTAATTTATAAATAGAGCAAATTTAAATGTAACCCAAGGTTTTATTAATAGATGTGCCACTAATGTATTTGTGCCGTTACCTTATTTTCAACGGATCCTAAAAATTTACTAGATCCTTTGGTGATGCTTTTAGTTCGTATGCAACTATTTCTTAAATACAACAAATCCACAATCAAAGATTTAAAGCAAATGTGATATTAATACTGTAAATGCCTATAAAATACTGTTTAAAATTAAAATCTCCAGAAAATAACATGCTTTATAAGATACGTTTTTAATTAAATTTATTTAATATTATCTCATTTCCATTTTAAAATCCTGTTAAAATGTGTGAATGTTTTAGTTACTCGAAGACCATTCATAAGATTGTTAACATTTAATTCAATTTATTTTTAGTTGATTGTATATTATTCAAATTCTACTATTAAATTTTGGTAACTTCGTGCCAATTCTAATTTATCTCATGTTACCAGTTATTTACACAAGAATAATGTAACACTCCCATTGTTTGTTTTGATCATTGAACTAAATACGCCAGTCCTGAGCAGAAAGCTCAGATTCAATTTTCAAAGGTCAATGAAACATTTTATGTCCCCTCACGTTCCCACGTAATGCAATAATAAACGAACTAATAGTGTTGTTTATCTAATACAGTCTGCCAATTTAAACTTCATATACGCAGCAGAACCATTAAAAGCATGTAGAACACAAGGCACACGTGAGAGGCTGCCGACACTATAATAAGGGTGAGCAGAGGCGTTGAGAGCCAACGTCTGGCCCGGGGAAAATTTTTTTAGCGGGCCCCCAAAGTCAAATATGTTTGTATATCTTTATATTTGGGGCGCTTAAAAATCATTGGCGATACAATGTTTTATTAGAAAGAAGCGAGTACACATGTTATTAGAGCTATTCCCTTTCAAAGTCTATGCACTTTCGCCATTGCTCCAGAAATTTTTGTATAGCTAATGCAAATTATTCTTTGGTTATATAGCATGGGACCATCGGTATTCAATCGGCTGAAGCTCGCCCTTAAAGGAAACTTTTTATTGCGCACCGTCTCCTTCATAACGTCATGGAAACTACAAAGTGTCAACTGTATGACGACCGACATGTGGCCCCGTGTCTACATTTCGCTTACTGGTAATGTTTTCAAAAAAGCAGCCAATTCATCAATAGAAATTTCTAGAGATTTCAAACGACCAACACCAGTTTCTGGGGACGAGGACTTGCAATACGCCACCATTCCACAGACTGACGTTTATTTTCTAGCATCTCATATCAGAACCGTCATTTATCTGCTTCAGATCCATACTGTACAGTCGCAGCAGCTATCAACATTCCTCCACTTCTGCTAAGTAATAACAGTATGAGGAACACGTAGTTCACAAACATTTCTTGTCTTCTCCTGAATAATGGTTATGCACAGTTTACAAGGCAAACCTGTTACATCCGTGAATGTACCGAATGTGATTTATCTGATTGGCGTTATCAAGTCGGAGATGTACTGGATATTATGTGGCTGGCACGCATTTGCGCGCTTCTTTTGCCCTACTCAGGACAGTCTGCCTCCTTGAACTTCGGTATCCAGTAGAACACAGTTTGGCGGCTTGGTGCCTCCTTTGATGTCCAAAGCAGTAATTTCGTCTCTTCAAATAAATTAGGTCGTTCATTGCTGCTCAGCTTTCCGTCTATTCAGTAACGCCATATGGTGACATGATATGAAATATATTGCATCTTCGAGTTTGGGTATAAAATTTCTTTAAATGTTATTTTAAAATGATTTTTTGCGAATTTGGACTACAAATACCATATAATTTTTGAATGATACTAATAACGTAACCAATTCAATATAAGCTTCCAGAGTGTAACAGCAATCGAGATTTAGCAAATGGTAAATACAGGTATGCTACAGTAGTAACAATGATTTTTTGCAAAATGAAACTATGAATACCTTCATAGCGCTCCTACTTATATCGATTCCCTTTCATAACTCTAGTTTCAGGTCAGGGTCTCGTCAAGTGCCAATTTCTGACCGGGTAATTTTTTTACCGGGACCTTAAAACACACTTTTTACCAAGCTACTATAAATTGTTACTACTTTGTATTATACGGTATGCGAATGCACAGATGATGAAAAGTTTACGAGGCTGTGATGTAACCTGTTAGCAGTAGACTGTAATGCGCATGTGTGAACGAAGACGACCTCACTAGCCGGGTCAGTTAAGAGTTAGATGTCGGTGGCACCATATGTAATGTGCGATGGTTGCATTTGCAATAACTGACCGAGTAGGACAGCATATTTGCATTTAATTTTGTTGACGAAGTCGTAACATTCGTTCATAGAAATTATTCGGCCGATTCAGAAGAGATAAATAAAGGCATGTAACAAACGATTCAGAGATGACCGGGACTATGGTAAAGTAATTTATGTTCTAGAAGACCAATAATGTGTAAAACACCAAAGATACTGAATGTGGACGAATTACAGTCAACAAGGATTGGCGACTGACTGTCCAAGCAACTAAAAACTATAGTATGTAAAATGTTGACGGAATATCTTAGCATAAAATGGCAAAATTTATTCTACAAGTACCGTTATAGAAACATCGTCCTAGAGTTGCTAATATTTCATATTGTTCCCAATGAACTAGTTTTCGTCAATAGAGTTTATAAGATGAAACGAGAGTTCACAGCTACGATTATCTTGACTCGCTACGTCCGAAGAAGTGTGGCGAGATTCCAAGGTGCTCAATTTAAAGAACACTGAGGCTAGATACAATATTTCTTGTATTTCATACCATTTTTACTGATCATGAATTTTTTGTTACTATAACTGTCATTTTTTGGATTATATAACCTCGTATTTTATCTGAAATGTTGGACTTTTTGCAAAAAAAGGAAAAAATGATTCAATTATGCATCGATATGAATCAGTCCTTTAATTTGCATCAAATCGTATTGCACGTTTCTCGAGAATTCTTTAAAAAAATAAAAATTTTATCATTCATAATATAACAGGAGTTTTATTTTCGTAAGAAAATGTCGAGCACAGCACACCATCTATTGTAGCCTGTATGTATTTTTTACTCTAAAAGGGTGACGGTTTTCGATGATGGGATTCTAGTTAATATGAAGAATAATATATTGGAGCGTGTCCCAGCTCCTAAAAACCACGGGCCCGGGTAATTCTACCCCCCTTCTCCCCCATTATCTCGACAGACCTAGTCATAGCCATACTTTGTATTTTCTGGAGGTACTTAAAATTCTCCTAGCATTTATTTCATCTGTCTGTAATAAAAAAAATTAAGCTTCTAAAACTTTTTCAATGTCATATACGAAGATTGGCCCATGGGCCAAAAACAATAAACAAAAAGCAGACTTGTTTGCTGAACACCTAGCATCCATCTTTACTCCTAATGAAGCGCAAATAGATAACACCCTCAATCAGACTATTAATCTAAGAACAGAAAATATCACACCGGTTACTCCAAAGGAAATAGAGAAGGAAATAAAAACAAACCTAAATCCAAAAAAAGCGCCAGGATACGATTTGATCACCGGTGAAATCTTGAAGCACTTGCCTAGGAAAGGTATAGTCATGCTCACCTATCTCTTCAATGCAGCGTTGAGACTACAACATGTTCCCGACAGTTGGAAAGTTGCAGAAGTAATTATGCTGCCCAAACCAGGTAAGCCACCAAACGATGTTAAATTCTACAGGCCCATCTCCCTGTTACCAATCATATCAAAATTATTCGAAAAGCTACTTCTCAAGAGACTCAAGCCATTTATAGAAAATGGTAACCTAATACCGAACTATCAATTTGGATTCCGACAAAAACACTCAACGATTGACCAAGTTCATCGAATTACGGATGTCATTGAGTGCGCTCTAGAAGAAAGGAAAGTCTGCTCGGCAGTCTTCTTAGATGTTGCACAGGCCTTCGACAAGGTGTGGCATGAGGGCCTGATACACAAACTAAACAAACTGCTCCCAAAACAACATGTAGAGATACTAAAATCATACATCTCGGACAGACTCTTCAGAATAAAACAAGAAGACCAGTATTCGGAACTGAAAGAGATAAAAGCAGGTGTACCTCAAGGTAGTGTACTGGGCCCCATACTCTATCTGTTGTATACCAGCGATTTACCGGATCTAGAGGGAATCACGGTTGCCACATTTGCCGACGATACAGCTCTACTTGCAGTAGACGAAGACCAAGAGTTATCCACTAGAAAACTACAAACAGCCAGCAACATAATACTTGACTGGACCAAACAATGGAGGATCAAGTTAAATGAACTAAAATCTACCCATGTCAACTTTACCAATAAACTGCTCAAACACCCGCTGTCTTTAGACATTAATGGTACCAGGGTACCTTACGAGAACAACGCCAAGTATCTAGGCATGACTCTAGACGCCAAACTCAGGTGGAAAGAGCATGTGAAGAAGAAACGAGCAGAACTAGCCCTAAAATATAGACAATATTATTGGTTGATTGGAAGAAACTCCAAACTTTCAATCTCCAATAAACTACTGATTTACAATCAGATACTGAAACCAGTGTGGCTTTATGGCATACAGCTCTGGGGCTGTGCCAGTGATTCTAACATCAAGTGTATCCAAACATTTCAGAATAAAGTTCTACGAAACATAGTAAATGCCCCCTGGTATATCCGAAATTCCGATCTTCACAGAGATCTACGAATTCCAACCGTTGAGAATGAGATCAAGAGGTTTGCTGAAAAGCATGAAGCTAGACTTCACCTCCATGTCAACGCAGAAGCTCTTCAACTGCTGGATAACCAACATCAAGTCCGAAGACTGAAGAGAAGAAAACCACGTGACCTTGTGTAGTGTGTTGTGTATAAAAGCAGAGCACAGTGCGCGAGTGCAGTGAAGTACGCAAAACAGAAGAAGCCTAGAAGACATCATTGGATGGACTCTAGTATAGACAAATACCTAGTTTAAGATCTCAGATGAAAGTTAATGGTTAGTCCTATAGACTAGTTTTAACAGCAGGCACACAATGCCAAATAAAAAAAAAAAAAAAATATACGAAGATGCTGGAGCATAAATTACATATTTGTAAGTAACCTTTAACTTTCAAATAAAATAATTAATTAAGACGTATTATTCTAATGAACAAAATGACAAACTACAAAGCAACTTCCTAAAGATTTATGGTATAACTGATGTCACAGAACAATTTAAATTGTTATTCCTTATGCTATGCTACCAGCAAACGCAGATGGAGAGTAAATACATCATTAAAATAAAGAGCAATAGACTGGAACCTCTCTGAACAATTAACAACAATGGGCTCAGAAAATTATACCTCTTCTCCTCCTTCCTCTGGCGGGCTTCGGGGGCAAAGTATTCAAAGATGAAGAATTTATAATTTTAAGAACATAGTATATAGTTATCCAATATAAATTAATTAGAAAAAATATAGATATACAGTATTTTACCTAGCTTAAAACAATCTTCTTTTTTGCAAAAAAATATCCAATATCATTAAAATCATAATTATAACATCTTTGGTTACCTACATTTTTCCTTGCGCAATAAGTGGCCGAATCATTTTAGTTTCTTTCCCCCAATTCTTTGTATATTAGTCCTATTTGCTTACGACCTGTTTCTAACTTCTTCATTTGCGATTCCCTCTAACCTACAAGAAATCCATTTCAGCTGCCAATATCGTTTTTGTCGTCTTCTCTCATCGCCCAGAGTTCGTATGCTCAATTTTGACCATAGACATACCAATTCTTTTCTTATTTTCAATCGAGACATTTTTATCTCCACATAGTGAATTCAAAGCACCTACTACATTTCTCATGTTTTGAATTCCATGTCTTCCGAAACTGCCAAGTATTTAAAGCTATCTGCTTGTTTAATTCGAGTTCCTTCATTTAGTAGTACATCGAATTTAGCTTGAGAATTTACTACTAGTATTTCTGTTTTTTGTAGGCACCGCTTGGTATATTCGTTATATAGTATCTTCAATATATAAACTCCCCAGTCACCTTGGGCCATCGCCACCCGATCGTCCGCAAAGTTAATCGTAAATAAGCACTTGTCGTTCGTTGCTATTCCCATTCCGTTACAGATTTTTTTTTTATTCAATTTTCTAGTGCTACTTCGATATATAAATTAAAAAGTGATGTGGTAATTGCCTTTGACCGTTGATGATTTTATCTAGCAAAAGAGATGATCTTTGTAGAGTTCTTGTATAATACTTAATAAATACAAGTTACTTCCTATACTTTCTAGTGCTTCCTATAGTTTATTTCTAGATACATTGGCACATGCTTTTTGCAAATCTATAAACACTATATGCAGTTCCGTCATTTTTTTGCATTTTCTTTTTTAAAAGATTATCTGTGCAGGAACGGCGACCTGGAGTAAAACCACTTCAGTCTTCACTTATAATATGCTCTACATTCTTTTCAAGTCAGTTCTGTATTAATTTTGTAGAAAGTCTACTTAGGGTACAATTAATGCTTAACCTACTATAATTATTTGATTCATTGATATGTTAGATGTTTTCTCTCCTACGAGGATATATCGCGGTTATTCATAAGTATTCTGATTCTTTCTACAAGTATGTCAGTCAATACCGATGTTTCACAAGTCAGCAAATCTAACATTTCATTTTTCTAAGGTTGTACATTATTTCGTTTTTTATTTCTACTGTTTGCTTCTTCCCTAAACTATTCTATTTTCTCAGTTAGGAATAATTCAATGTTATTTCCATCTATCTAAACTAATAACTTTTATCATTCTTCATATTTTTAGTTCAGACGATTATGCTCCCCCTATGCAGCTGTTAATTTGATTAGATTTTATTTCACAGAACTCGTTTTCCATAGTATTTTGAAGTTCTCTGTTTCTATTTTCATTAATTTTGCTAGGTAATCTTTATATAATAATTATTTAGTATTATTTTTGATAAAAAGTATGTTGCCGCATATTTTAATTGTTGGTTTAAAGACCTTGAGCGATTTTAGTGTTCCAGAATTGATTTTTTATTTTAAAATGTTCCGCGACTAAAATAATTAAGAAGAATTGATGTAAACAACATTCACCCAATAATCATGATGCTTGATCAGTAGGTACATTGATATCCTTTGTTGATAGCAATTTTTTTTTGCCTATAAAACATTCCTCAATTATTACATTAGGTCATATATTCAGTGTTCCACTTTTAGAAAATCCGGGTTTAACTTATTATACGTCGTTAGTTAATTACGAAGTGCAAACTGTAATTTTAGTTTCCCATCAGAAACTTTTCAAATTATCCCCGTATTCGTACCTCTGTATGTACAACAGAAACTTCCAGCTCTCGCTCCCGAAATAACTCGATAAAATCTCCCGAAGTTCCGGGGTTAAAGGAACTGCTCAACCTTGAAAAGATTCGGCTGGGGACCGGGAATGGGAACGCGAACACATGGTGCGGCGTTAAATGATTAACATGAGGATCCCGCGCTAGCAGCGAGGCTGCGGCTCCCGTAGGCCCTCGTGCGCCCAAAAAAGCGAACGACCTCATCTGCTCCATCGGCGGCGTTGATGGACAGCGCCGAAGTTATCGTGGGAGAGCTTTTTGCGGGCACCAGAATGGAATGCGTGATAAACCCCGGTCATCTTTTCGTCCGATGACTCACCGCCTATCAGCCCGCGATAGCGGCGCCGTTCATCGTGGATGCGCTGTGCAGCAGCGTCTTCATCGCCTCAATGGACGCTTTGTTCGCCGCTCTGCATGCATGCGATCAGCTGGACGGCAGATGCAAGCGGTGCAGGAGCCGGAGCGCCAGCAGTGGCACTGACATTCAGCTGATAAGCAATTTTTCCGTTAAACCCGCTACTGCGCCTTTATCTGGGAGTTCACGAGTTGCCCGGACTTTCACTTGGAGATTTTCGCGGCTTTGCTGATTAGCTAAAATTAGTCGGCTGGTCTATGGTCTGATTACGTTGGCATGTCTATCATGCAGCAGATCCTGGAAAGGCAGACGTGTTGCTGCAACTGCGATATAACACATCACTCAATTAAGTTCGTATGACGACTAATAAAACAACTGTTACGCAAAATTCGACTTTATTCATTAAGATGGTCTCCTTTAAGAGTGATACATTCATTCCAACGTTACCATAACATTTCGATGTCTTTTTTGTAGAACGATTTATCTTTGACCTCAAATCACTTCTTCATTAGACACAAATCTCTTTCTCTGGAGCATTCTTTTTAGATTTGCAAACAGGTAGTAGTCGCTAGGAGCCAGATCCGGAGCATAAGGTGGATTCCTTCATTTGGAGTCGTTTTTTCACAATTTCTTTCTTCAAACGCACCAATAACGCTGTATAATATTCGCTTCCTTTCTCAGGGTGAATAAAATACCGTGCGCATCCCAAAATACGAATGCCAAAACCTTACCAATTGACGTTTGCGTTTTTAGTCGATTTTGGGATGGGGGGTCGATTTCGCACTTTGCTGTCCACTCAGCTGACTGCCGATTTGACTCTAGAGTGTAGTGATGGATCCACATTTCATCCATTGTCACATACCGCATAAAGAATCCTTTTTATTGCGCTAAAACAGCTACAAACAGCATTCTGAATCGTCGACGCGTTGTTGTTTTTGGTCGACTGTGAGTAAACGCGACAATCACTTCGAACAGGACTTTCTCATGGACAAATGGTCATGCCGAATTTCAACATCGTCGATGTTTGCACAGTCGCGTTTAAAATCAGCAAAACCTTTCCCATGGAGCAGAGTTTGAATGACTCTTGTCGAGACATTGCATTGCTTCGACGGTATTTTTTCCCATTAAAAAGCAATGCTTTATAAACACAAGAAATTCAGATGTTTCCATTGTTTTGAAAATCACAAAAATAGCGCCGCTAAAACCACTGTAACTTGTCAATTAAACGTCAGATTGTCATGAAATTTTGACATATATAATTTTAATGAAGGTTAGTACTTTCTAAAAATCATATGGATTTGTCAATTGTGGCGCCATCTAACGAGCATCCTACGAACTTATTGGGTGATGTGTTATGTATAAAGTCGTTAAATAAATAGACATTCGTTTAAACTAACACTTCATAACTTCAGAACCTTTTCAGTTTCAAAAAATTATATTCAATTCATTACATCATATTAAGTTGTTTGGATTTATTTTTTCAGAAAAAAACTTGCATTTTCAAGTATCACCTCCATTTTCATAAATAAAATGAAATTCATTTCAGTTGTAACTATCGTTTATAGAAAATGATGAACGGTCATTAATGTTCAAACTTACCTTGCTCACTGTTCAATATTTTGACTGCTTCCGCATCTCCTTTTTTGGTTCTATAAATACAGAATTTTAAAAAAACCGTAAATATACTAATATGCTCACTGATCATTTTTGAAATACCTAAGCAAACAGTTAAGACCTTGATTATTTGAAATGCAACATTAAGTAGCTTTTTTGATCAAAGTTCCTGGACAACAATCTTTTGCACGTTATGCACACGATTATTCCATTTTTTAAGAAAAAATAATTTCAAACAAAGTGCCAGCTTAACATAAAACTTCCGCAACGCCAATTCTGCAGATGAGGCCTCTCCAGGCCAGCTTCATAGGCGTTTGGAAATTGGAACCGCACCACAAAGCACTCATTTATCTCCATTCATATTTCCTTCCTTTAGCATTTCCTTTAGCTGAGCAAGCGGCGATAATACAATATTTGTATGGCGGTTATCAATACCAGTTTATCGGCTGCTTATCACGCACGCTGTGCTTCTGACGTGGCGCTCCTGCTTCCAGGAAAGGAAGAAATTACACTGCAAGTCAAGATGAGAGAGCTCGCATGAAGCGCTCCCTTCGCTACCGTAGTGGCGGTGCCATTATTTCGTCATCGGCGCGCTTCTTATTCCGACATTTAACAATCGAGAATCGTTTTGCGAAATGAGTAGAATTATGCTCCTGCAAGCATTAAAAGTGATCGGGGAAGTACCTTTGACTAACTATTTTACGGAATTAAATTGGAGGCTCACATTCGAGTTGAACGAGGTGAAGCCCTTGAAGAAATATGCAGATTCGGTACGCGAGTCTGGCTGTCAACGAAATAAGCCTCAAGTATAATTAAGTTTTGGGCCGGTCCCGCCGGTTGTATTTATAACAGCTAAAATGTGAATTGCAAATTGCCAAGCTAAATGGCTATGCCAAAGATAAGTGCAGCTTAAAACATCCAAGAAAATAATTGTGCAAAACAATCTGTTCGAGGCAGTGCCGTCGCTAGTGCTTGGACAACAAGGTTACCCCAGAGCGCGACGTTTTAGAGCGACATTAAACTTAATTTAAAATTAAATGAGAATGGTAAATACATTTTTAGATACAGTATGTGATGACTGACTGTAAGGTATTTCGTTTCCATCATCTGCAGCACTTGTCACTCAATGATCACATTTTTATCGTCACCAACGAATCTTCATCATCACGAATTATTGAGACCAATCAATTGTTAATTAATCGCCTCTTACAATAGTTTTACGAATGGGCGGTTCGTTTATGTACATCTTCATGATTTTAATCGTCATTCTGGACAAGCCGCTTTAAAAGACACTGAAAAGGAATAAAGTAATTCCTCTATTAGCGGAGTCTTCTAGGGCGTGCTATCTTTTAGTTTAAGACAATTTTTTCCCTTAAGAAAATCGCGTTAATGCAAGAACATTGGGCCTGCATATATCAAGAAACAAGAATTCTCAACAATTTTTTGTTGGTTTACATTATTGCAAATTAACCCAATCTCCTTATCTTAAATAATATTACATATATTCGCGTTCTTCTATAGCCACTTGTTGATATATTACCGTTTCCCATCATTAATAACAGTTGATTTGGTCTTGATAGTACGATGAACATATTAGAAAGTGTAGCAAAACGATGTAATCATTTTAGAATAAATGATGTCACCTATGCATCATCCATTCAAAGGGCGCTAAATCGGTCTCTGTAAGTTCTCAATATAAAGGTGTCGCTGCTATTAGTAAAAAGTCTTTTCCCATGAAAAAAGCAAAGAGAACTTTACTGTCGTCAAAAATGAAAACAAATACGTTGACGATTGCCCATGTCCTCTTACACAAGCACTTTGCAGGTATGGAAGGAGTGAAATGAAATATGTAATTAAATATTTACCTAAGGGCAATCTCTACAAGGGTACCGTACATTATAGATAAAAGGTTTTCACCAGAGATTTCTGGTGAAGTTTAATGAGAAACATACTCCACAGGGTATGACTGCACGGTGGCCGATTACGAAGAGATAACATGGCAAAGTACTATTTCTTATCACTTTTACTCGCTATATTTAGAGATATACCTCCAAGCAATGTTATAAATTGGTTAAAAAGAAATTCCCTGATTCAAGAGTATCGGTAATGTTCCTCTAGCTAAATCGTATTGAAAATTTTTTCCAACTATTACATGTTAACCACATTCACAACATAATATGATAACGTTATAAGAAAGTCATTAAAGAGTAACACCGCTATAAAACACATTCAATTCTGTTCTGCCTTCCTATAGTATGCGTTGTCTATTTAAAAAAAATTCATGCGAATCATTCGTTATGCTAAAGAATTAGTAAAGGTGTTGTCCGTTTTATCGTCAATTTCGTCTGCATTGGAAAATAAGAGACCTTCAATCTCTGAACTTATACCAAGCAATTCGAAAGAAGCACCTGGTGCGACAGCGTATACGGCAATGATTACACTTTAAGGTAAAAGTATAAAGATTGGCTACAACAACGGAAGGATTGCAAAATAAAGCGGATAGTCTTTGATTTGGCCGCCAATTGTACCTAGAGGCTAATAGACATATTGACAAGTAGCTCCATTCCAATTCTGCTGATCCATAAAGAGAACGGCATTACCTATATCGACATATCCGAGGATTTCTTTGAGCAATATTTAGCGCCTAAGCGATAACTCATCCTTTCAGGGTACAATATTTTGAAGCGGCAGCAACTTTAACATAAAATTCAGAGAAAATAAATATTTGCTTAACTAGAAACTTGCAAAAACGGCGAGCGCCGTCTCTGGCTCAAAGTCTGACTTGGTTTGTTGCTTCCAAATGTACAAAAAATTAAGGTAAATATCGAATAACTAATATACTAAATTGTTATTAACCTGTTCTACAATCTATATTTATAAAATAATCAATGTATTGCCTTATAAAACACAATACTATTCATTTTTTATATTCAGCGATTTTCCTAAATTTTTGGGACTATTTAGATAAAAATATATAGCTAAAGCGTTCCATACGATAAATACTGTTATCTAAGGTAAAAAAAAAAACAATATATGACATTACACAAATGCGTTTTATCATTTTCCCTTGAAACATACCCATTAAGTAAATAACTGCACTGGTAGACTTGGATTCCAATTTTACCTCATAAATTTATATTACAACGGGGTTTTGAAATTCTTGAAGTTTTATTTTAATTTTAATACAACTGTCAAATGAGTTTATTAGTAATCAATAGCGCACCAAGAACATCTTACATTGTTTGATCAAAGGTCAAATTTTTTAAAGAACCTTAATGAACATTGTTCACTTCTCTATT
Source organism: Sinelater perroti (assembly GCA_036346155.1). Classification (NCBI taxonomy): domain Eukaryota; kingdom Metazoa; phylum Arthropoda; class Insecta; order Coleoptera; family Elateridae; genus Sinelater; species Sinelater perroti. Next base: position 11,660,335 of record JARFIY010000359.1, on the reverse strand, counting down.
AAAGAATAATAAACTTTAAGATATTAACTCCTAGAAAACTATCTCATGTGTATCCATAAAGATTGAAAAATAATCAGAATCATTGCCATGAGGGTCCTTTTTCAAAACTTTTATAAAGAAGGAATCATGATCTCTTTCATATTAAATCGATTCGTGAAGCAATTAGTTTTTTTAGCATTCTAAACAAACAACTTTTTACGTTTTCAGTTGTAAAAAATAAAACTGGGGCGGTCACTATTTTCTTTTATTTGGAAGGAATTAAATCCAGGTTGGATAGTATACTTGAGGGATTCAGCACCTTCATTTTCCACCGCGAGTTTTTGGGTTAGGAAACTCAAGTGAGACCGCATACACAAATTGTGAATTACTTTGCGAGATTTTACACGAGGAGTTGAGCAGAAACGCATTTATTTAAGCACAAACCCCAACCAATTACATAATAGAAACTAAACTGCAACTAAAGTAATGAACAGGACACAGAGAGTTCATTCAATCAGCAGGAAATTTCTCGGAGGCAATATTTGGGATAAGCCAATTTGCTATTTTACTACATTGAAAAAGGAAAAAGAGACTATAATATTACAAGCACTTTTAGACAAGATGGAAGCAACAATATAGAAAATACCCAACAGATTGTGAAAAGTATTATCCCATCTGGTGAGATTTCCGTCATATAATACTTTCAGCCTTTAGGGCTAGGGAGCAATTAATCTTTTTCAGGACATTTTCAGCATTTTTTCGGCATCGTTGTCATTAATTTAGTTTCGTTGCTAGGTTTTTGTGGATTATTTTTTTGGATAATATACCATAGATTTCCAACCGGAATTGTGTCAGGAAACTGCCTCGACTATGACAAAATCGAATTTGTTGCTCTTTCCGAGTTAGTTGTATGCTCTCCATTCTTTCTTAATGAGAATGTTAATATTAAATATTAAAAATTAAAAAGTTCATCCCTTAAAGTTTCAATGTGTTTGGCGGCATTTACGGTGCCACCGCACAAAATGAAAAGTATCTGTTGCCATAGCAAATAGCACTCCACACCATTTCTCTATATTTAACAGTTTAGTAAAGAAATTTATCACCCGCTTATTTGGACGAATGCCTCCATACCCAGGTTCAATATCATTAAATTGGCAATATCGGCTTTCATAAAAAAAATGACGAACCACCAAAAATCAACCATCAGAGAACGCATTTTTGTTGTCCAATTCTATCGATGCTTTTTCTAGAAGGTTGTCAGCAAGGATGCCTTCTTGATGACGCATTTGTACAGCTCCACACCTTGCAAATTGCGTTCAACGGTACTTTGTTACAACGGTTGCAGTGGTTCGGCTACTCTTTTTAGGGGATCTTTACAACTTTTTGTCACTGTTTGTTCGTTCCAAATATCATGCGAGGGCGCGTCTTGATAATCGCCTTTTCAAATTTAGTAATAAAGTGGTCTTAAAATCTAGGTAGGCTTGACATAGTTCGAACACCAAGCTGTCCACAAATGTTGAATGTTATTTAGCATCCTTAATTTCAATAAAAATATGTAACCCTACAAGATTTACAAATTATAGGCAAAACTAAATTTACTTAGCACGAGAGACTTAACTGTTATTTATTGCGTTACACACCAAAAGTAAAAAGTAGTGCCCAAAGGCAATTAAAAGAAGTAAACGAACAATTCCTAAACACATTGGTCCGAAAGTAAGTTCGCCATATTGAAATGAGGACTAGAACGGAATTTTGGATTTTGCGACCAATAGATCACAGGAATTTCCTGATGAACGTTAAATTATACCGCCAAGTCCGCAAGAACAATTACCCAGCAACTACAAGATGTTGTGGGGTACGGAGCAGTTCGTTTGCTGCAGATAATCGTTGACAAAGGATTGTTTACGGAGCCGGGGAATGAAAGGGGCGGCTCTCAATGGATTATTCCTAACCGCCGCGATGCTTGGGTTGCGTAGATACACCATTCATTCCGGCAACCAACTCGATACCGCGCGCGCCTTGAAAGCGGCCGAAATCCCGAAACAATGGCAAGAATTTAAAGTTCTAGATCAAGTATGCGGGTTCAACGTGCCAAAGTCCGCAAATAGGAGCGTCGCGGCGTCCTCGGCGGCGGCGGAGCGGCGACGAGGGTCGGACCTGCGAGAACGGAAGTGGACAATTATAATTCAGGGAATATGCGGTCAGCGAAACGCCGGATTAAACAGAAACAAACGTGCTGCGTTACATGATTAGATAATGGCTGCGTGATAAGGATATAATACGGTAGTTGCAAATTTGTGAGCCGACTTGTTTAATAAAGGAAACAATTAGGTCGGCTGCTGCTGCTGCTGTCGTTGTGCTAATTAATAAATAGCGCGTGGAATGCGCTCGTTGTGCTACGTGAATGAATGAGCGAGCTTGGTGCAAAACTTGCCACATTCAACTAGGCACGAAGTTATGTATCTAGACGGGTAGTATTCATTGCTAAAATACCCAAAACGTCTAGAGTTATAGCATATTGATTAAGAGTATACCACCTAAACCATAAGAATCTTTATGAAATTTCAATATACGAACATTATACCAACTTTAGTACAAGCATATATTTACCAAATGAAGGTGATTTTCTGCAGTATGGAAAATTTTGAGGCATATTCGTCTACCAAATCTATATGGTGGTCGATTCTGAGAATAACGAGCTTATACCAATGCATATAATGAAAACATTTTGCTCGGCTGCGATTTAACTTGGCAACCATTGTGAGTGGACCGTAACGCGCATGCGTAAATGAGAACGACTTCATTGGCCGGGTCAGTTGGGAATGAGCACATGAAGTGTGCACTCGACAAATTTGCAATAACTGAGCGAGTAAAGTAGCGAGTTTGCTTTAAATTTTGTGTGAAACCGGAACATTTGTCCCCAGAATCTATTTGGATAATCCAGGGAGCTTTCGTTACGCAACGAGTGCAGCACGAACAAAGATATGGTGCAAACAATTCAGAGGTGGTTTGAAATCTGTTAGAAATTATTTGCTTTCTAGAAGACCAGCAACGTGCAAAACTCCGGAAAAGGTTAAATGTGTGTCGATTATAATCAATTATAATGTGCGAGAACAAGATGAGGTAAGGATTCCAAAAACTAGTGTGTGAAATTTTGACGTAAAATCTTGACATGGAACGTGCCGCCCATTACCAAAGCAGAAAGAGCATCGTGTTGCGGTTGCTAATGATTTGTTTCAAGTTGGTACCAATGAACCACATTTTGTCAAAAGGGTCATTACCGAAGACAAAGCTTATGCGACGGCTGCGATCCGAGAATAAAAGCTCAATCGTCCCAATGGAAGTCTCCTGGTTGATCACGTACAATATTTCTTAGGTCTTGTTCAATGTTTTACTAGACATAGATTTTTGTTGTAGTAAATGTACTTTTTTTGTATTACGTGGTTCAATACCTTCGGGACAAACCACGAAAGTATAATAAATTGCAGCAACACAAGAACCATAACTAAAAACAAAATAAACTAAGTAAAATTTATTAACTCGACTTGTTGAACACATTAGCGATCATTAAAGCAATAAAATAAAATTTGCTCGCTATCTCAGAGCCGGTCAATGAGCTGAATGGCAATGGTAACATGATCTTAGGAAAATAGAAATGAACAACCACAGATATTGACAATGTAAAAGTATAATCAAAGTGTGAATTACAAATAGAAGAACTGGATTATTATTGGGGTGGTACAAGTCTTCGTTTTTTGACTAGTTAGTTTTGACTCTGGATAATTTGTTGAAGCAGTTGTAAATCCATATTTATTAAAAACAAATAGCAGGTATATCATAAACTCCTTTGGTTTTAATCAGTTTCAATTATTCTAATGATTCCAAAAACTGACCTTTAAAAATAGAATTTTATTGGAATGCTTTGTATTTTTATATTTGATATTAGAAAATAGTAATGTTATGCTTTGTATAAATTGAGCCAAAAAAATATCAAAAAACTTGTATCAACATTATTATCTTTAGATGGGAGTGAACTTTTACCTTTTTCTCACTTAAAGAAGATCAACATTCGTTTTGTACTTATTAATTTGCATAGAAGAAAATTGTAAGCTAAGCGCTGCTGATATGGTTCAAATAATCCGCAAGGTTGAAGGCCAAGTTTCAATATCAGACTGTGCCGCCCAAAACTAGTTCAAAAATTCATTAGCGATGACATCAGTTTTTAAATGCGGCCTCGATCCAAACGACTTTCTGCAGTACAACGAGCTCGACATTAAACTATTACAACATCCCCCGCTATAAGCATTTTAACCATGCTCATAAACGTCACTTGCATAAGCTGGCCAAAGTGTAGCAATGTAACCTTATACATTAACTTAAGAGCAACTTGAACGCCGAATTAATGTGTGAAGACTGTTTGTGAAGATTGTTTGACAATCCTCGAAATCTTCGACTCTCCCAGAATTGTTACCAATGATAAAAAGTGGGTATATCTTCACGATCCAAACATTAAAATAATGCTTCATTTGAGACCACACCGCAAAACACAAGTTTTGTAGTCGAAGCTACATTTTGCGCCTGGTGGACTTGAAGTGTGTGCAGTTGTTATTTACTTTGAACTGGTTCCTGAAAGACGTACCACAGCTTGACAAAATGTAAGCCATCTTGGAACAAGACACTGGTATGGTCGATCGAAGTCGGGTTTTAGTACAGATGGATATAGCTGAAAGAAGTTGATGTAATCAAACTGCCATCAGATTGTATAGTCCTATAGGCACCATTGGATTACTATCTGCTCCGATAAATAGTTCACTCCATTACTGGACGCCACTTTACCAACTTTCGGGCGTGGAAAAAGAGAGTCGTAAGTTCTCCAATTTCAAACCACTAGAGTGATACCGACGAGAAAACTTGTTTCGTAAACGGATGAATACTATACAACTCAACATTTATTTCGATTTTTAATTTTTATCTTATTTAAATTTCCTGTTTGCTGTATCACCACACTAATATATGAATATACAAAAAAACCATGACATGCAACCAGAAGTACTGGTTGTAAGATTAAACATAGTTGTAACATATTGTGCTATATAGTAGACAAAAAATAAAAATTAAAGCTATTAAAAGAAATAGAATTTGAATAAGTAAATTTGTAAAAAAATAGGATGCGTAATATTTTGCAATAGACAATAAGTAAAAGAAAGTTTCTCCCCAACAGGTAGTTTCATAATCAATCTAATAACAAACAACTAAAAGATCGATGGGGTCAATAATTTTATGTTTCCACAATAAATTACTGCTGTTGAGATAATCGTAACTTCTACAGGAAATTAAATTTCTAACCTGGGGCTACAGGTTTCATGCAAAGTAATATTCAAAAGGCACTTTTTCTAGCACATAAAGAAATAAAACCTTTATGTTTGGTATATTAAAATTTCTAACGGATGAAAAGAAGAAAGTAATATTTAACAAAACCAAAACTAAATTAAGTATTCGAGTTTTAAATTATGTTTAGAGTTTTAGAATTCTTGACAACTGCAACACATATCTTGATCAAGTTTTCAAACAAGTCGAAAATCACTCGCTCAGATGTCTCAACATTGTATATATTTCAATTCAAATTTCATGGAACTACTAGATACTCAGTTATAAAACAAAAATAATTTCGTGGTATTTTATGATTGCTTTAATGAGTCACATATTTATCTAAAACTTTTGCTTCCCACTAGTAGGATAACACAAATCTGCCGGCTCCCAGCGAGGCCAACCACATCAGAGATGGACTGGAGCAGTGTAATTCCTACCTACCCGATGACTAACGGCTTGAACACGACCAATTTTGTTCCTTCTAACAGGTAAAGGGTCATCGCGTTGAAGCAATAAAAACGGACAGCGGCGCACTTTGGCCCATATAAAACGCATTCCCGGAAGCGCCAACGAATTCGAATTAAGCGGAACAATGGGCCCGTGCTGATTAAAAGACAATATTCAATTCCCAGCCGCTCGTCGAGCCGAAATTTTATGAATATTCATATTCATGGGGAGTGTGAACACGCTGATGGAGACATATTCCAAGTATAACTGCCGGTCACACGCGCCCCGATGCCGATCTGCGGAGTTCGGGCTCTGGCCAGTGAACACCATCAGTTTAGAAGTTTAATTAAAAGCGATTTCATTGAGCGATGGCTTGGTATTTGGCTGAATGGAAGCAAGCCGGGGGGTGGAAGTTTGAAATGTATTAGGAGCCGATGAAAAATACCCAACTAATATTTCAATATTAGGTAATTCGATATCAATAAGATTCAATTCTAAGTAATCTGAAAATTCAAGAAAAATACATCTTTGATTTTCTTTATCAGTCAGTGTAAATTTTACCTCAGTGCCGACAACTAACAGTCTCAATAAAGAAGTAATGTACAACCCCCAAAGGAATAAAAATCAGAAGCAAAATATGATTAAGAATACTAATTAAAGCAAGTTCTTCATAGACAAACGGACACAAATTAAAAATATTGAAGGTATGGTGGAAAGACCAGCTAACATATAAACAACATAAAAAATCAGCTATGGAAAGAATACAGAAGAAACAAGAAAAACGAGCTGTTAGCAGAGTAACAGTCTATATTTAGACATTGATGAAATTAGACAAATAATTAAAATTCCAAGAAGTACAAGAGTAAGCTATACAACCCCCCATTATTACTTACTAAGTTCCCAATTAGCAAGCAGATTAAAAAACTATGGTCCGACACACTAATCGAGGAATTTTTGGAAAAAAATAGTTTTAGGGCAACGTCGCATCCAAAACAGCAAAGCAGATATGACGGTCATAAGACAACTACCAATAAGACAATATAAAAAAAATTGATCAAACAATCTTTTGCTCGAGTGCGTTGAATTATAATTAAAAAAGAAATGTCTTCCAAGTTATGAACAAGTAACAGTTTAATGGGTAGTAAATAAAACCTTGTTGCTTATAATTATAGAAATTAAAAACCAATTGTTAAATGTTACTGCGTTGGATAGAATTTGAGTCGACGTTAAATCAGCAACAGTCCAATCTTCTTCCCACACTAGATTATCGTTCCCATAGAACAAAAACTAAAAAAATTAAAATCTTGGCGCTATACAAAAAACAAAAACAAAGAAAGTATTTGTTAATAAACTAATGCATTCACTTACTAATATGCTCTATCACGGCACCGATGCCGAACTGGAAATATCTCGATTCAGTAAAAACGTTTGATAACATTCCAATTGAGCCTTAAACCAAAACAAAAATCTTGGGAGCTATCGCAACGCGTTACATAACGGTACATTCACTTATCAGCCGAACTCGGCATCCGCCTGCAAGTTTGACTTTGTCCCACGCAATTGAACCCTGACACGACCGTCTCAGGGCTCTTGCTCCACTGTTTTATTTTAATTACATCCCAGTTTTTCTTGCATCTCGGCGCTTATCAAATTTATTTTAGAGAAACATTTTGTGCAGTTTGAAAGAGTAGTTACAGCTCTTGTATAACTTATCAAAATAGAATTTTGGACTTGATTACTTAGGAAATGAACAATATGGTCAAATATCCTTTCAAGACAACGGAATCAAAGATACCAGTCGAATAAACTTTGTCATTATTTCACGTCCAAATTTTTATTTTACTCAAAAACATATTAGCCTTCTTTAATTATCAACTTAAATGGTTCTTTGTTATGGATATATTGCGCAGGTGAAAAAGCACATCAACCGGTGGATGTAAAAGAAGCAACCAAATCTCTAATTCAACTGTTCGTTTCTTTTTTTATAATTTGTAATCGTAACTTTACGTAAGTCAATAAACTCCTAATTAATTAACCAACCTGCTTAATGAGAAAAACCAAAGCATTTAATACTGTAAATGGGGGAGTTTACAGGTCAAGCGGTAAGATATTCTTTCAGATATGGATTCGGTTTGGTTTAAAGGTAGTCACTTCCGTCATAGGTAAAGGTAACCGCCCCGCTTTGTTTACTCGTTCAAAACTTTTTTTTTAAATATATACAATTTCAATCTTTACGAATTGCCAAACCAAAAAAAAGCACTTTAATTTTACTCAAAATACTCATACCCAAGATATACAAGACCAGTTCAAAGCCACAATTTGTATTCTCAATAGGTTTCAGCATTAAATTTATACAAAGAGAACAATAACGAACATCAATAACTCAAAAATATAAAAATTTACTACCGTCCAACAAATAAGACTTTAATTTGAAACTTTCGAGAAAGTTTTTCTTATATTCGCCCCTAATTTCAGTATTTTTTGTCAAATAGTTTATAAGTTACAGCAGTTCATTTCCCTGAACTTTTTGGCTTTGATTTTTAAAATGTGTAATATTGTTGAACAAAGAAGTTGCATTAAATTTTGTGTTAAAAATGAAATTAATGATACTGAAATAGTGCAGGAAGCATTCGATAATTAATCGTTGTCGAGAAAAACTGCATTCCTGCGACATAAGCTGCTCAAAGAAAGTCGTGATCCGTAGAAGGTGTATTCCATTCTGGTATTCCATCGATATCAATAATCGAAGAAAATATAGAAAAAATTATAAACAAAGTAATGGAAATTTGAAATTTGACTGTAAGAGAGATATTGACATATCAATAGGTTCAATAAACACAATTCGAAGTGGTTTTTGAGTTTAAAAGTTCGTTAGCTCCAGACATGTCGCCACACGGCTCTTTCCCGTTCAGTCGATTAGAAAAAACACTTTGAGAAACCAAATTTGACTCAGTTAAATAGATAAAATAAAAATCGAAGAACGTGGTGATGGAAATTCCAAGAAGTGAATATGAAGTGTTTCCAAGATTGGATTAAATGTTGGCGTACGTGTATCACAGCAGGATGGGATTACTTTGAAGGAAACAAAATAAATCTAGATGAATAAATAAATACTATTTGTATTATTCTGTCATCTTACTTGTTCACCAGAGTAGTACAATTTAAAAAAAAGCATAAATAAAACGTTTATAAACTTTTAAATAAAAAGTAAAATGTAATGCATGCTACTCAGAAACTTTTATCTAGCTTTAGGTAAAAACTAAAAAGTACACTTACCTGATTGCATTACGTTTAAAACTCGACACTCGATCAGCCACCTAAAAAAAAAGAAACAACAATCAATTTTGCTATCGAGTAAACAGCCAAAGACCGCCGATACCCCAAGGGCGACCGCACCGCCCGGGCCCCTAACGGGCGAAAGAACCTCGGCGAGTCCTTGCCCATTTCATGTCAGTTATGATTATCCCGCTTGCTGCATCGCGCAGAAAGGCACGTTTTTCATTCAGTCGGCCCCCAAGACCTGCGGATTACGGCGCGGCCATTTGGCAGGGTCGGAGGCGTCCGGTAGGTAATAAAAGCACAAAGGATACAGGCAAATTTCGAGCTTTGTGCGGCCCGTTAGGGTCCCCTGAACTCGTCTTGCGGTTGGGAATATTTTATGGTTAAGAACAGGACATCTATCGATTCAGCCTTTACTGCCTATCAAATTTGCGATTTCCCCTAGGATTCTTAAAGATCTACTACATAAGAAATTATAATTTATTCGCTTTGAAAAATAACACCCAACACAAAGCTATGTTCAGACGTAAGCTGTGGTTTGGTAACTTTCTAACAATGTGAACGTGGCACGTAAGAGCAAAAAGGATAATACACGCCTCTTTTAAAAATTCCTATTTTATCTTCAGTACATTCCAAATGATCACTACTTCATGGTAATGAAGACAATAAAAAAATTAAACACAAAATATTAGATCTTTATCAATGCTATAGTATTACAGAGATAATAATTTTGAAATATTGTTTTTTTTTGAAAAGGAATTCTAGACAAAGACCATATTTATTGACAACCTGACGTCAGTCAATAGTTTTGGCACCCCAAACCACATACGTTATAAACACGTACGTGCTCAATTCGACTAAAAATCACGTGCACATTTTTCCTTGAAATTTTGCCATTTGGTATGAAGCAAATATCAGACCTTCCCGGTCTGCCCAAAACAAGCGAAAATAAGTTTAGTCTTACATTAGTTTCTAATATCATATTACAAGCCAGTTTCCAAGTCGAATCGCAAAATGCAGCACATCAAAACCCAGGACTTTGTACCGGTGTGGTTTAGTGCACGTCACTCGTGCAACATTTGAACAAAAGTGACCCTGTGATCTTCACGTGAACACAATGTTACTTTTAAAGACACGCACGGGCGATTTCCAAGCAAGTTCCAGTTTGGTCGATCGTCGATCCCAAAAAAATAATTCGTTTGCGTCGCTAGAACATGATGATTCAACGCTGGTTACACAGCAAACACACAAACGCAGATTAACGTGCCTTATCTTTTGAGCAAACAGATAACATACACAATACAATACGCTCGAAGGAAAAATTCCATTCAATCAAGAGCATTATTCAGCTCGGCGAGTGAAACACGACCAACTTTTAAATTTGGCTTTTTTAACGTTGTTGGCAACTGAACTGAGGTATGGTAATCATGCCATTTCTAATGAAGTTTATACAAGAAAGCTTATTCGGATCTAATTTTAGCTTAAGTTCTAAAAATTAAATTACATCAAATTAAAAGATGCAACCAACGTAATTTTGAGCCGACCTGAAACAACTGAAAGCAAACGTACCAAGCTGATGGGGGCGAGCAGCGTTCAACTGTTGCAGATCTTCGACTGTCGGCGGCTCGACGGCAGCGCGCTCAAACTGCACATGTGCATTTCCGGCACCAAACCGTCTAACCGAAATCACGAGGCGAGCTCAGCGGGATCATAAATCGGCCGCGGCACAACCCGCAAACGGCACTCGACGAGGAACAGCGCAGTTGCTGCCGCCACTTCTCGTCGAAAATGAACGGCCGCAAAAACTTCCTGTTCAGAGTTTATGCGTGCCAGATTGAATCGTCTGGTCCACGACGCTCTCTGTCGCACCCGCGGCGCGCACATCTGTCATTGCGCCTCGGGCGAATACGTCTGTACCCATCCCCACTCCCTTCCGGGCCGTTATTAACCAATAATAACGCGCTCATGAAGGTATGGGCTATTTCGGGAGAGCGGCGTATGTAGGGACAAATACTTGATGGGGCATTCGATCTAGCAAGGTTTACGTATGATCGCTGAAAAACTCAAAATCTGTCTGCTGCCATGAAACGGGTGTTCTTCAAATGGAACTTTTTTATGGAACGTGAATCAGCGGTCTATAGCACTGCGGGGAATCACCGAAAGAGAGAACTGTCCATCTTGCTGAGTAATCTACTTATAATTAGCTCTTTAATTTAAATTTTCCCCTTGATATGCTCTTATTTAATTTACTCGACTAAAAATACATTCCATTATATTTAACAATGCTTAAATGGCTTAAATCCCCTGATCATGTGAGATGTTGGTAAAAAAATTCCGTTCATTGCAATTGCTACCTTTAATGGAGTAATTCATGTATCTATTAAATGTCAAAACATTAAATTCATAACAGAATCGCCATTAAAGTAGAAGCACCCAACTGTTTTCTTTTCATATTCCAAATTTTCATAGCGATTTTTATTAACTGGTAGACTGCAGGGCCTGATTAACCTATAGGCTGAGTAAGTTGCAGCCTGGGGCGCCAGCATTTGGGGGCTACAAAATTTTGAGTTAAATAAAAAACAAAGTGAGCCAATCACAGAATGTTTGAATAGGCCATAACTATTAAATTGTGAATGCGTACATTCAGAATTCAGAAAATGTTCCACAGAGCGTCTTTAAGGGCAGGATGCTGTGATCAAGAACGTACTACAAGTGAACAATGTATTCTCGCGTAGTGCGCAGCAATCACAATTATCACCATACATTTTAGTGACTTCAAGCGGAAATTGCAGTGTATCAAATGTTCAACTGCATGTAGTGAAAATACTCAATTATATCACTCGCTGACCCGGCATTGTAGTATGTAAATGATAAACTTTGTTAGTTGGTGACCTACAATGGCATTCAACAAAACTATGAACCTGATATTAAAAAACCTAAAAGATAGTATGGAACTTAAAAAAGACTTCTTACCAACGACTTGGAATGTGCAGTATGAAGAAACGACAATCCTAGTAACTAAGAGGTTTCATGATTGGAAAAATAACCATATAAAAAACGATCATAACAACAACTCTAAATACAAAGAGTGGAAGTCGAATTTTACAAAGACTGGTTTGTAAAATAGCAAAACAGTAGTTGTGAAGTTTGTGTAAGAAAGATAAGTTTCTTGGTTGTGTAGAACTGATTTCAAAATTCTATTCTTTACGGCCAAGCATGTAGCAAAATTTGGAAATAAAGTTGTCGAGTACAACTGTCATTGAATTAATCAAACCAAGTTAAGGTAGAGATTGCCCAAGAAACTGTAAATTCCAAATGTTATTCCATAGTTGTACACTCAACGCCAGATGTGCCGCACATAAACTAACCAGCTTTTGTGGTACTTCATGTGCTACCTGCAAGAACTCCTGTTTAACGATTTTTGACGTTTATTTCTAGTTGTGGCCACAAAGGTGAACAGATTGCGAATGCTGGAATGTGGACCATAGATTTTGTAGGTGTTTTGTAGATCTTAATAATTGTAGAGGTCAGAGCTATGCCAATGCCAGTAACATGTATGGATAGTACAAATGTCTTCAAACTAGAACAAATTATTCTCTAACCACATACATTTCTTGTTGATTTTTTTAGAACAACAAATTTATAACTTTCTTAGTTCTTCAACCAAAAGGTGAGATATCTTGCAGTCTCACCTTAAAATGGACTACTAATCTTCAAAAACTTTATCGTGGAGTTCCCATCCTGATACCAGGCAAGCATCAAACAAATTGTACCAGGATGTTCTTCGTACTCTGACACATTAAACATAACGGTGTTCAGACTAAGGAGGCACCGTATGAAGCAAATGTGATATTGGAAAAACTTAATAGTGTTGAAATGGCATCAATGGTATGTTTCTGGAATAATGTTCTTGTAAGATCTCCAGAAATGAAAGAGTTCAAAGAGAAAGTACAGACACAACAAACTTTTATAAACACTTTAAAACGAAAATTAATTTTCAAGGCTAGAAAACAATGCAAAATTGATGCGGGAAACTGAAGTCTACAAAATAAATATTGCAAGAAAGAGTAAGCCAAAAGTTGCTTTTGGTAACAACAAAGATGAATATTACGAGTTCTTTGGACGACAGTCTCTCAGAAACATATTATGCTGCAACTGATACTTTGAAGTTCAGCAACAAAATTAGAACCACAAAGATTCCTAACATTATTGAAGCAATGGAACGTATATTTTACTTTTTCCAATACTCACATCATTCTAATAATTTTTCTAAGTATATCGGTTACTATCTGCATTGGAGATCGATTCTCTTCAGCTTTTAAGAAAGTGAAAATTTTTTGAGATCAATCTTAAAACAAGAAATAATGACAGGCCTTGCAGTTTTATTTATTGAGGGTGAGCCATTCGCTTGATGACGTAGTCTGGAGCTTTCTAATTCCAATGCAAGGAAATGCTTTTAAAAAAAATTGTTTAGGTAAAATGGACATTTGTTTCTTGATTTTGATTTACTGATAACGTTCCAAACATGCAAAACTTTGAGGAAAGGGCATTGAAAAATTGTCAGCCTAAAAACCTTCGGCAGGCTCTGGTAAACTGTATTTAATGGTTATTCTGAACTTCAGCGCCTCCAAGTAAAACTTATAAATAAACACTTTTCACTATTTGGCAGCCTTAAGCAGTTGCATGAGCTTTCCACACTCGTATAAAACAACATTTTTAACAATCTTGAAACGTAACCGTTGTTTTATACATCGAAACCAAAATGAAGCTTTAACCGTATTTAATATACCCCAGAAAATACTAACTATTGCAATGAAGATAATCATTTTAAATTAAATTCAAGGAAGAACTGGAAATAATGGCCTATCTGTTTTCCTCATAAAATTATCGTTTTTGTATACGGCATGCTGAAGTGGTACTACGATAACATTTCTGTTCCTATTTGCTTTGTATTTTATATCAGTATTTATTAATTCATACCATTAAAAAGTTTCTTAAACAAATCAGATAAAAGTAAAAATCAGGATGTTTCTATGCCGATAATTTCATTTTTTGTTAATGACTAGCGCGACTTTTACAACGATGATAAATTAGGTATCACATAAAGGTTAAACGAACCACAAAATCGATAATGAATTTAATGATTAGATAAACTAAAAATACGAAAGAGGAGCAGAGATTTATATAAATGAGAAAAATTGTAGAAAAAATAATAGAACACCCAGCGCGCACGCGTACCTTTACAGGCACAATTATATAAACAAATAATATACATTATTAAAATTATAGCATTGAAAAATGCATATTACTGACTGAAACTTTGCAAAATTTATTTAAAAGTTTAAGACATAAAAATGATTAAATTTACAAAACATTTGTCCACAAACATTTACATTTATTCGATATTCCCCACCTCGGGTTCTTAAGACGACCTCCATTTTTCTTCACAAAGAGTGTAATAATAAACAAAAGGTGTTTTTACGGCCTGCATTCCGTTAATTATTGATATGCTCTTATAATTCACCTAAATTCCTTAAAGATTGCAGTGATATTCCAGACGTTTTCGGTACGTGAAAGATCGGGTGATGGGACCGGCCATGAGGGAGTTTCTACTTTGTATTGTTGAAGGAAGTTTAATGTGATCAAGCGTTATCTTATTAAAAGTTTGCTTAAGGTACTTTCTGAAGGAATAGTACTGTTATCTCATATTCTGACTAGAAGTAATCTGATATCGCAACTGATAACTCCCCATACCATAATACCCATGATTGGCGTTGTATGCCTCATACGAATTTACTTTTCTTGCTTCCCTTTCTCCGTCTCTATGGCGTATTGATACCTGATAATTGTTTTGATTTTAATAAAATCTGGATCCATTAAAAAAATTGCTTTATGCCACCTTTATCCACAGGCGCATTTCTATTGCTTATTGGAATTTTTGTATGTGGTGCAGAGAAACCAGTGGTAACCGTGAGAAATGACGCCGTGCTATTTAGTCGCATTGCAGGTAATCGACATCGAAAGGATGAAGTAAAATTAATAACGTGTAATGGTTCATCATTGCTGCACTAGGATACTTGAAATCTCGTTATGGTCTATAACCGCAAGACTCTAAAGATCACGATCTTTTCAGTTGTTTGTTCTGAAAAATGCTCCAGACCTTGGTCTTCGCGAATGAATAGCTTCTTCAACCCACTGGTTTCATGTTCGCTCTGAAGTATTGCTATAGCGATCAAATATTTGGCCAATTTTTCGTAAAGAAACTTGATAATCTACCCTATGTCGGCGATGAGACATTCTTACACCACGTAAGTTGTATGTACCAAGTATGAATGGCTGAAAACACTTTCATGCCTATTTTCCACGTGACATTACTGCTTTTTTCAGGCTTCGTATACAAGAAACAATATAGCCAAATCTCGGACAGATATATAGTTCTCAAACTTTAATCGTTTTCTGATTACAGTATCCTTAAATTAATATATAAGATTGAATGAAATATAATTTGGTTTTAATGATGCTACAATTTTTATAATTCTCTTTACTTTCTGTGATTATGAAACCGAGAGTTCTTGAAGTTATATCGGAAACTCACGAATTTTGCTTGGTTGTAGAGATTTTTAATTTTAAATTTGGAATAGAATTACAAATCGAGTAAACAATGTTCTTTTTTCTACTACTATTTTGTGATGTTCATTATTATTTTATTACATATTTTCTTTTAATAGATTCCTCTCTCTATGGATAAATAACTGTGGCTTGAAGAAGCATAAATTCTAATAGCTGATTTTGTCATAATTCTTTAGTTTAACATCTGCTTCTAATATTCACTACAAAGGTTTGAATTTGTAATAATACAACAATTTTTTGGTGCGTGAAAATGTTAGAATTCCTGTCAAATACATGTCATTTGCGGGAAATGTTGGTTTATCATTTATGTATGTATGTATATAGGAAATTGCTGCTATATCGTATTGAATATCTATAGAATTTGATGTTGAACGTGAATTAGAAATAATACGCAAAGAGTGGTTTCGATGCCTTAATTGTCATTTTAATATGGAAAACAAAGAACTTTTGGGACACTCTAAAAAATCGTGTCAGATATCAGAACGGAATATTTATGTTCTAAATATATAAATATATATTTGGCGTGACCAGAAAAGCGTGTTGTTCTTTAAATTGTCAAAACCGTGTTAAACGAACACTAATGAGCTTTACCAATAACAGTTAATACATTTAAACCAAGCACTGAAAACCAAACATCTAGAATACGCCTGAATAGGTATGCAAAGTGAGCTTTCAAAAGAAGCCACTCGTAGAGCAGCATTTAAACTCAGATGAAGATGTCCCGAATTGAATCTCTCAAAAGATCGCCTTAAAAGACAAATCAGTAAATTGACAAAGTTAGTATAGGTGAAAGATGACCAGTACTTTGATTGGTGTATTTTTTCATTTTATTTATTTTACTCCTAAAAATTAATTGTAATTAAATATACCTTTTTGTATTACTTGTCCATCAATCTTTAACAAAGACTACATTTATGAAATAACTAATTTGAGATTATTATTATAGAAATTTATCAAAATATGTTTGGATATTTTTATGTTTAAAAAAATCTTAACACAAGTGTGAGCAATCACATCAACTTTGCCCCAATAATGCAATCAATTGTATTCGACAAATAATACCTTTGCATGTATCTATAAATATCGCTTTTCAGTTTATAAATAAAATCAAAACATTAGCGATTAAAAGTGTCGAAAAGCTATAGAACTTTAAATATTCCAGTCAATCGATGATTTTATACAAATTTATATTCCGAAGAATTTACCAACAAACTGGCACATCTAATAGGATATATACTACATAATTTGTGACAAACTACATTGAAAAAAAATGTTAAAGTAACCTTGATAAAAGAACGTTGTGTATTCGAAAGTTGTGTGACTACTACATCATACTATAGGTCGGAAACTATTCAAAGTAATTTTGGTATGAAATAGATAAGCTAGAATTCAATCCATCCATCCAGATATTATGATGTATTGAAAAATTTCTAACCATTTGAAACAGATTTTTAAAAATGTTTTATCAAAGCTGAATTGCAAAGAAAAATATCAGTCTACGCAAGATAAATCTGTTCAAATTCTATTCAGCTATAAGCACATGAGAATTTCTAGGTCTTTAGATGTTTTGGTAAAACGTAGCAAACTACATTATTTTATACTTTATAGGACGATCACTGACATAAACTTCCCTGTTTTACAAGTTAGTAAGTTAATTTACAAGTTATAAACAATTATTTGAATAACATATTGTATTATTCTGGTGCGCAACAATTTAGCTTCATACTGATGAAAGTAATATTTTACTGTTGATAACTTTGCTTGAATTCGTTTTGCTAACGGAAATAGTGACGATTGAATGACTAGACATATTTTTGAATGTTTCTTTTTCCTCGAGTTCTTTTCTGTTTTCCCACTTTTTATATAGTGGATTTCAGGGCAACATAATTAATTACTAATTACATTCTATGTACACGTGGAATCTAATTTATAATTAATTGTGTTATCTTAAAATTCTTTTGCGTTTGGATTGAAAGTAAATATCAAATTAAGCACTAGATGAAAAAAGGAAGGAAGCGTCGCAGCACCGTACCTATCAAATACTTTTTTGTTTTCCTGTATTTTATTATATTACATAGAGATCATTAGGTGTTTCTCCAGTATATCATAGACAAACTTGTTTTTCTTGTCATATTATAGACATATTTTTACTGTTTTAGGTTTTCTTTTATTTATTTTTATTAGATTCTCAGTTAACTACATATTTAATGATTTAATAAATTATACATATTGTTTTAGTGGTTCATAAGTATTTTACAAGACTGCAAAACTAACTAAAAATAAAATTTTGTTTTGCACTGCTTGATGCTGATATGGTAAACACAACCAAGTTTTGTAATCTTTTGGTATTCATCGAACTAGATAACTATATAAATAACTCTGCATAAGGGTTTGTTGGCTCTCTAAGAAGATCTTATTTATAATTTTAATACAGTCGTGTTATTTGAATGTGTTCAACTCATGGTTCGATTTAAATGATATACCGAATGCTGCGATGCGGTAACAGCGACAACATTTTTTTGCAACCTAAATTACATTGGAGTCTATAAAATGAGAAGGGTTTTTTGTGATTCCTGAAAGGATAATTAACAAAATTTGTTGGTATGTTGTACAGATTGGAGGTGAGCATTTAACTAGGTAGAACCGAAATTGACAGAAAATACAAGATTTGACTAAGACAGGTGTAAGTCGCTTTTAGTAGTCACGCATGTGCAATCTTTATGAGTTTAGCACATCTAGAGTCGCTATGTTCTATGTTCTCGAAAGAGAGCTAGTTTTGAGGTTAGTTCAGCTAAGGGTTGGGCCCACGCTTTGGGCTGCATTATGATCGCTTCCGGGTTTGGGGTCTGAATTAGTGGAATTTTTTATTTTACAACTTCTATAAGCGGTATTAAATAGAGCCCTATATTTTTAGTTTTATCCAACGGTGCGTCCCTCGCCAAGTAATTTTGCAAGCGTTTACCTCAGCTAGCGTACTGATTATTCTTTGATTAGATAAATCTAATATCACCTTACGTTTAAAAATCAAAACTGCCAAGCATTAAGTTGTAAGCTTTTTCCTGAAAAACATTTGTATTCTTTTGGTTTTCCAATTTTGTATTGCATAGCTAGGTATAAAATGTTGCTGATATCGTTTTTACCTGTAAAAAGTAAATCAATCTTAAAAATTTAATTACAAATCACATTACTTGCTAAAATGCTAAACTTGTTACTAAGAAAGTTATAACTACAATAGAAATACTGCACGTTCGTTCCGTGCGAATTTTTCACTAATATAAGTTTACAGGTTTTGATAAGCTCGGTTTCTTTAACTTTTACGTTTAGATTCGCAACCGGTTTTCTCTAATACGGATTTGGGCAATAAACAAAAAATATATGGAGTTAAACTTAGTATGTTACATACGATGAATGTTCAAACAAAAATATTTCATGCTTTTCAAAAAAATGTGTGCCGGTGCAAAAATATACAAATCCTGCTTTTAGAATTTCGCTTTTCTAGCTGGTTTACGTTAAATATTTCAAAATTCATAAACAATACAATATTCTCTACAATACTCAAAAAGTTATAGACACCATATACTTTCTAAAATTGATTGAATATTTTGACTTGTTAATTAAAAAAAAATTAAATTGTTAATTTTCTGCATTCTTCGTTCAACACAAACTACATAGTTTTCTGTGATGACTTATCAAAATACTATTACATTTTAAAGTTATCTTCTCGATTTCATCATACTTCTTTAGTAGTTCAGAAATATTATTTGTTTAGTAAGTGCTTAAGTTTTCATTAATTTAATTTATTTCTAATAAGGTGAAATTTTGATAATTTCTTATTACAGATGTGTAAATTAAATTTTATTGAATACTAAACTTGTTATTCTCCCTTTATATGTGTTTTTGGCTTCTTCTTATTGATATTGCGAGCTTATAAAAACTAATTAACCCTCCAGGACACCAAATAAACTTCTGATAATAAAGCACGAACCAAAAAGTGCCCTAGAAGTACACATTTGTCAACGAAGAATGCAGCGAATTATCCAGAACATTAATCGAGAGCTTGCTAATTATCTTAACAAAGAAAAACGGTTTGTCACCATTCGAGATAAGCTTCCGGATTATCACCACTACTAAAGGAGCAGAATGAAGTTGATGGGCCAGGTTTGCCCTAAATTTCCACGCTTCAGCTTGGAAAGCCACTATCACGACCTTTTAGGATACAAAGAAAGTTATTTAGGTGGAAAATTTACAAAGGCAGAGATGATTATTTCGGCGAGGCTCCGTAGGGGAGCTTATATTTGTTCACGTGTTAGTATGCTACAAATACTACTTTTGAATGTTATGATGCGACAGGAAACATTAAAAGTTTCGCATAAATAGTGGTACGGTGTTTTAATTATCTGTTTTTTTATACACAAAGATTGAAAATTAAATTTCAGGTAGGTTAATTTAATCCAAATATTCATTTTAGGATTTTAGATTTATACACAATTTCAGTTCTTTGTTTCATTTTTTTAATGTTTGCATTTTCATTGTTGCTTTAGTATTATGATTGCATTTTGATTTATTTCTTGCGTTAGTCCTTTGCGTTCCCAGGCAATTCTACATTCTATTTTATTGGAAAATTTTTCTTTATGTAGTAAATGTAATGTGCGTTTATAACAATGATTTTGTATATATCTATTTTACCATTAAAAAAACTGTGTTAATTATTCCAAATTTAATGTAAATAAAGAAAATAATGAACATAAAATTCGTACAGATAGTAAAAATTGTTTTCTAAATCTACTTTTGTACCAAAAATATTTCGAGTTACCCAAACAATGGCAAAATTTAGATTTTTTACAAAGAAATTAGAGATCAGGGGAATAGGAAAACGAAATCTTATAAAGATAGCATTGCAATCATGAAAGTAAAAAATCCAGCTGGGATAAAAAAGAGTGTACTGCCGCATTTTATATTTTGCCTCTCTTAATCGCATTTTGCAAGTATTTGACAAAATATAAAAGACGACAATCTTTACTAGTTGATTGTTTGGCCTTATTTTTAGTTATGATTTTGTGTAACTTCTGTTAAATGTAATATTATTTTGTATACGTCTTTAGTT
Organism: Sinelater perroti; assembly: GCA_036346155.1. Lineage (NCBI taxonomy): Eukaryota > Metazoa > Arthropoda > Insecta > Coleoptera > Elateridae > Sinelater > Sinelater perroti. Next base: position 11,639,526 of record JARFIY010000359.1, on the reverse strand, counting down.
TGAACAACAAAAATAACAAAGGAAGAACGAATGCATTAAAAATTATTTTATTCAAAGCATATATTGTCTAACTATACATTTGAACAGAGAGTAAACAAAGAAATGTGGCATGGTTCTCGGTCCTTGATTTACACGAAGAGGTTTGTGCGTAGTAAATAAAGACAGTCTATGTGTATATATATATATATATATATATATATATATATATATATATATATATATATATACAAAGACGACTGATATATAATTTGGCCTGCCGCGCTCTAAACGCTTAATTCACATGAGGAGGTCCATGCGTTCGTGCATATACGTCGGGGCCGCTCTTGCTCCTTGCAGAAGTACCGGGCGGCCGCGGCTATCGAGCCACTGCATTGACGAACACAAATAGCGCGTCTGCAACGGCCATTTTGTTTGCTTCCGCCGAGCGGAGTTTTGTTTGTAAGCGCCCATTCATAATAGATGTAAGCATAAGTTGCCCATAAGACAAACGTAATGTATAATGTACGTAAGCCTTATGTAAACATTTGAAGTTGCGCATGCTCAAACACAATAGCGGAAGCGATGTCCTTCCAGGTATTTTGTATAATTATGCTGCCTTTGTACCTGTTGTTCCTTTTATGATGTAGGAACAGATGCACATTTACTAACTTAATAGTTCCCTATCCTTTGTAAAAACAAAGGCAAAATTTCGACAATACTAAAGCTAGGTTATGCAATTTCAGAATAAAAAGAAGCATTCTGTTACTGCTGCCAACATTAATCTAGGGAAAAATTAAAAATTACTGCAAATGAACGTAAAACGTAAAAATTACGGAAGTGAATTATGAACGAGCGCTTATGCTTACGTCCATTATGAATGGGCGCTAAGTTAAATTGTTCCACGTCTCCGATCAAGGGAAAGAGCCCATCCCATTAGACATTTACACGTTCCCACCTTGCAAAAATTTGAGGAAAAAAGGGTGACAAATTGTCAGCCTAGGACGCCAAAAATTCCTTTTGGCGGGCAATCCCTAGCAAGAGAAATAAATGCAAATTTGAGAATAAAAATTTGAGAGAATATACGAAGATACACAATTGGTTTAGTCTTGGTACGTCTATTTTCTTGATACCAAAAATCTTTAGAAGTTTAATTTTATTTCTTGATATTTGGTTCTTAGTCTCTGCAGAAAAATCTTCTAAAATGTAGCTGCTATCTTGCAAGTCTTCATACTTGTACTTGTGTAGTAGGTTTGGTGCTACATTATACAGCTTATAGCTGGTGTCACTCGGTATTCTGTAGGTGATGCCTGACCTCTAAGTTGTGAGTAAATAAAATCTGTATAACCTTTCCGTATGATATGAGATAATAGTTCCTACACTGGGACAGAAGTCGTTCTTTCCAAAAATTAATCTCGTGATCAAAATCTTTTAGGGATTTCTCCAATTAGTTGAAACATACATGTTTTTAACATTCTTCTATTCTGGCGATAATTGTTCAGCCTGTAGTCCCAATGTAAACTGGTTCGCACGAGGCTGATATATAGAATAGTTAGATAATCATATCATTTAATGTAAATGATGTAGCACTTTGTACTTGTTCAGAGTCTTCCTTATAAGGCAGTAAAGATTTATCGGCTATGCCCGATTCTGATTATACTTCACATGAGCTTACATTTCATTTTAAATGTATAAGTTTAGGTTAGCAAACTTTTGAGACAATGTAGCAAATTTGTTCTAGTTTCAGAATTAAAGATTCTTTTGTGGCGATTTAATAATTTCAATTATCTTTTTTGGAAAGCTTTGAAACCAAGCGTTCAGTTATGTCTTGTAGCGACAATCGCAGCCTGCATTATGGCGAACTTTCTTATTGTTTTAAGTTCGGGAGAGGGGTTCTGCTCGAGTAAACAGCACGAGCCAAAGGGTAAATTGCACTTGCATGGCCCAAGTGGCGTGACAGACTGGGAGGCCGCGCTCGCTCTACGCTCCCGCCTCATATTTTTTTAATAAATGCAAAAGTAAGGAAGTTTAATGGCGCCTGCGAAGTGAAATCGTTTCCCTTACGCAGCCATGAATCTTGATTTATGTTACGGCGTATCTCTGTGCGGCGCGCAAATTACCAAACAGCTTGCAACTTGGCGGAGATAATAAAAATGGCGCGCGTGACGAATCGACGCCGCTCTTATCAAATTGTTTGATTTAATTAAAGACCCAATAATTTAGCGGGCCGGCCTATTTCTGCGCGGCACGTCGTGACGATATTTTTAAATTAAATTTGGGCGGCCGGGCGCGCAGGTTCCCTTTCGCTGTTTCATCTGCTTTATTGCGAGATTTACGCGGCATAATTATGCCGGGAAAGATAAATATAACTTCAATTATCAGGCTTCTGAAGACGTGTCTCAGTTAAAGAGAAACACGAACAGAATGTAGGAGCTTGGTACCAGATAATGACACTATGTTAGCTTTCTGCAGAAAGTTATACTGTATTTTACTCGATTAATTGTACTTATGTACTTATGATAATAATGGAGAGACTCTACGCCTCAGGTGGGAGTTGAGGTTCTCATATGTTCATCCTTACCGCACTTTAGATGTTTGTATTATTACTCTGTATTCAGAGTGAATGCAAATACTCAATTATTTTTGACCGAGTCTTTTCCAATGGACAACCAGTTTTTCTAGATTGTCAACCTTCCTTCTGATAACATGTCCGAAGCATTTCAAAATTCGTTGTTTTATTGGACTTGACAATCTTTCCTGAATTTATAGTTCTTCTAATATGGATATATTGCTTCTATATGGTTTGCAGGGTATTCTCAGGAGTTTTCGCCAAACCCACATCTCAAAGGCGTCCAGCTTATTAATGTCTGTGGCCGTCAAAGTCTATGTTTTTACTCCATATATGGCAATAAAAAACAAATGTTCTGACTAATCTGCATTTTGTTGTCTTCGTGATATGAAGATCTTTCCAAATTTTGGTTATCTTAGTCGTAGCTGTTTTGTCAAGCGTTATTCTTCTTTCTATGTTTCTTGACGAGTTGCCATTATTATTTATATGGGAACCTAGATGAACTACTTCTTTGACATTTTCTACATCATGAATGTTAGGTGGAGTTTCTATTTTGTTGGTGCGGCTTATTACCATGAGTTTTGTTTTTTTGTCGATTGAGTTTTAGACCGAAGTGTAAGATTTCCTGCCCAACCTGTTCGATCAGCTCTGACATCCCTGTTTCTCTTTCGTAATAAGTGTAGTGTCATCTTCATAGCAGAAATTATTTATTGTCTTACCGCCAATAACCATTCCATCTTTCCAACCATACAAAGATTTTCTTACTTTTTTCTCTCCATAAATGTTGAATAATAAGAGCGTTAAGACACAACTTTAACAAATGCCGCGTTGTATATTAAAGGTTTTAGAGATATTGTTATCAATTTTGATTATTTTTGTGCTGTTGTTATATAATTGCCTTAGAAGTATGACGAGGTGTTCCCATGTCCAATAGCACTTTTCAGAGTTTTACTCAATTCACGCAATCATAGGCCCTACTATAGCAGAGAAAGCATAGATACGTAGATTTTCCGAAGTCTCTTGCCTTCTCAATCATTTTCCATACGTTTATAATCTGCTCTATGGTGCCCTTTCTGCTTACGAATCCAGCTTGTTGTTTTGGAATTTGCCACTCTAAGAAGTTTTTGAGTCGGTTTAGTAGAATTCTGAGCATAACTTTACTTGGTGAGAAATCAGTGCAATGGTTGTGTAGTTATTGCATTTTTGCCTTGACCCTTTTTTATGCAGTAGAATAAAAGTGGATGAACTTCAATCTCTTGGCTTCTGCCCTGTTTTCCAAATCTTATATCAAATTTTCCATAAGAGGCTAACACCTTTTAGATTAAGTTGCTTTGGCATTTCTGCACTCACATTATCTTCATCTCTGCTTTATTGTTTTTTAGATAACGGATAGCTTTATCAACTTCTTCTGTTAACGAATCCGGATCCTGTTCGATTTCTAGGATGGAAGAAAAGTGTACTGAGTTTTGGTCGTTTGCTTCGTTTGTGTATAAGTTTTCACAGTATTTTCGCCATACCACTATGTCATCTATCGCAGTAACGAGTTTCTCTCCTTTGTATTCTATTTTCTATGTTCTTGATTTAAATTTCCTTGTGATTTCTTTGATGCTCTGGAAGACGTCTCGACTTTCTTTAGTATTAGCTTGTCATTCGACTTCTTGACACATACTTTATATGTGATAATTTTTGTCGTATTTGTCGGCTCAGACTCCTAAATACGATTTTTTGTTTTTTTGTGTTTATGCCTGTTTGTTTGGGAGTTTTTCTTTCTTTTTTACTATGCTTCAAGTTTGGTCAGTCATCTATTGTTTCTTTTTGTTTCTGTTGTAACACTTGTTCTTTTGGTAGTTAATAAAGTTGTTTTGAGACCTTGCAACATTTCTTCTGGGCTCGTCTGACTTAATTATTAAGTTTTACTCCAGTTTGTATTTGAATTGTTAGATGTTTTCAGGTTTCAAGGAGGGAGTTTTCTTTCTATCTTCTTGGTTTTTATATGAATTCTGACTTTAGCTAGCAAGAGTTTATAATCACTTCTAAAGTCGATTCCGAGGAGAGTTTTTTTCTTACTGACTTCCATCTAGCAGCTATGAGGAAGAAATCAATTTGATTCTGGTATTGTCCTCCGAGGGAAGTCTATGTGTAGCGTCGTCTTGGGTGTTTAGGGAATAGACTATTTGTGATCGCCAAATTGTTTTTTATGCATAACTCTACGAGTTTTTGACCGGAATCATTCCTTGTGTCTAGACCGCATTTTCTGACCAATTGCCTTATTTGCTCGCATTTTTGTATTAAAATCGTTTTGTATGCATGTTCTTTATTCAGTATTTCTCTAATAGTTCTTTCTAATTGACGGTAGAATTCAGAAATTTCGTTTTTACTGCTGGATGCTGTTGGGGCGTATACTTAGACTATGTTTAAGTTACATGTTTAGCATTAATTTTTATCGTGAGTATTCTAGAATTGATGGAGCTGTAGCCCAGTAAACTTGGTTGTATTTGTTTGGGAATAATAATGGCCACTTCTTGTATCGAGTCTGTCTGGTGCCCAGAAAAGTATATGGTTTTGCTAGTTTTAGTGTTAAAATGTCCTTGGCCTGTTCAGTGCGTTTTGCATAGACCAACTGTAGTAATGTTGTAGAGCAAGTCCCTGAACATTCCACGTAGCAATTGATGTACTCTTACATAGAGATAGTTTTGTTGACGAAGTTTATATATTTACATCGAAGGAATGTTTAGACTCCGGTTTTTATTATCTATGAGACAATCTGTGAGATTCTCTTGGGAAGATATTAAAGGTAGTGATCCCCGTCTTTCTTCTAGGGTTGAGATGTTGAAAGGCATATCTATCATTACTAGTAACTCTTATCGTAATAAACGATCTTAAGAATATAGTCTAGCGCAAATATAGAGATATGAAATTGAGAAAATGTTAAACAATTTTTGTGACATTGTTTTTAGTGTTTTGAAGTAAACTTTATATATATATACCCAAGAATGACAGAAAAAATTGGGAAGTATGGAAACCAATGAGTTTCGATAAATATTACAATCACCGATTAAAGAAACATATTAAATGTTTAATGCGAAAAAAACTGCAAAGAGATGTTTTTATACTACAGATTTGAATATTATGTTAAGAAATAAAAATAATAAAACAGATTAAGAAGCAATACTGTTAACTAAAGTTAGTAATATTAGATCTGTACAGATGATAGTCTTGATCTTATAAAAAAGCAGAGATTACAGTTAAATAAAGTGGAATCTATTACGAATACCATAAGTACCATTTGTCTGTAAATCTTGTTTTCAGTTATTAAAATTTTATTTTAGGATATTAAATAAACTGTCTCAGTATATTTTACTTATTAGAAAAGGCAAAAGTACCACTCCAAAAGTTTACCTCAATAATTTCACTAATGATGGAATATATTCCATATTTGGATCTTTAGTTGTAAATTTGTAATTGTCGAAAATTCTTTTCAGAACTTAAACAGACGATAATTAATATATAAAATAATTAAATTAAAACATCGGTAATTTACACAAGCAAACGTTTAATTCCAGGACCTGATGTAGTCTTACAGATTTTTTCTAAAAGATGTTTTTTTTTATTATTGGAATATTTTTCCGTTTTATACACCTTATTTTCTTATGTTCTTCTTAAGACTATCTTTCCAAATATTTTGAACAATTAAAGTATAGTCTTTTCAGGGGCTATTTTACAAATTATTTTATATCCTTTTTCGTTTCTGTTTAGTAGTAGAAAACTTAATTTTGTCACGATTAGTTATGATAGGATCCCCTTTTTCCGTAATTGCAAATTAATGAGTTACCTAAAATTACAGTGATTCGCATAACTGTCTAAATTGTTTAGACAGGTGATCGCAATTTTATTTAGCACGACGAAACTAGAAACTTTCTTTGGAGTTACATTTCTTTTAGTTCATATCTGTAGAGAAAAAGCATACAATTAGCTTACAATAAAATAAGTAGACTCTTCTTATAAACTACCATAAACTAGAAAAGAAAATTAAAGCACATAGAAAATTGATTATCAAAATATTTAATTTCGAAATAAGTTGCGTCTCTAATTAATTAATCTCAAGTAAATGTACCATTTTTATTGTGATTTTCAGTTTTACTACATAATTTTAATTTTCTAGGCTAAATATAAAGTTATATTTTTTCAAACCAATAATAATTTCACTTTAATATATATCAACCTTCTTCTCTAAGGACCACGTAGCTGGTTTCATTAAAATACCCAAATGTAATATTGCCCCATAAAGTGTGCTACAACCGTGTGCAGAAAGGAAAGAGACGAATCGAAGCAATAAAATGCAGACGCAGCGAATCCAACTTAAATTTAGCTATCGCCATAAGCCCCAGACGCAACAGCCAGAGTGCAGGCGCCGGCGGTCCCAAGCCGTACTTTCCCGGCATATTTTCCACCCTTTATTCGATCGCAATAGCGGACAAGGTATGCAAGGCATACCAACTCATATCGACTGGATTGGCGGTTCGTAGGCAATAGGCTTGGCAAGGGTGTGGTGCAGGACTCGGACTTAAAGGGGCGCGCCTATAGTAAAAGGAATTGCGTATGCGGAGTCATTCACAAGGCGGAATCGGCTTTTCTTGTAGGAGTGAAGGTTTTAGATAAACGCTTTTGTTATTTTGTACAAAAAGCACTTATTAAAAAATGTAATTAATACATAATGACAGTAATAACTGTTCTCCATTCGTTAACAGAAATTAAATATTAGCAATTTTAATTTAAAACCATTGTTGAATAATAGTAATTATCATAATTTATATTAATTTATTTGTGTGGACACAATAACATATGGTATGCAACCCATTTTACTACAAAAAGATTGCCTGTCTAGCTAATAACAGGACTGACTTGTTCATTATTCTTCCATTACCACATTATTGCACCATTTTTTTAGTTTTGGCAGTATAAGAACGTTATAAATTGAAAAAATGTTAATACAAATATAGTTGATGTATATAGAAAAGATAATGTTCTTACAGAACATGAAGTGGATTCAGGAATGAAATTATAAAAAGAAAATCGAAAAATAGCTTCAGTTACAAGTAGAACAGTAATATTAGAAATAACTTAAAGTTTTACACGGGGATACCGAGAGTAGTGTTTATACTTTGAAACCAAAAATTACTTAGATGAGGACCAAATTTGTGAAGTAACAAACTTCGCAATTTAGCTGACAACAGCAGATGATTTGTAAAAGTGTCGAAACATTAAAACTCAAAATAGGAATCAGTGAAGTAATCTAGAATAGATTTCTATCACCAAAAAAGCTAAAGCTAATGGCTGTTGTGCTTTGATACTAATAAATTTGTTTAATAATAAACTATGTTTCCTTACCTGATAACAGGTGACTACTGTGGCTGTATACATCCACATTTTATTTTTATGATAAGATGAAAGAAGCTCTGCAAAGGACTTGCAGATTTTATCAAACTATCAAATTGTTTTGTTTTGAGGCATTGTATTATTGGAAAAAGCTGATAGAAAACGAAACTTTATTTTGTCGTTATATTAATCTTTTGTGGTTGTATAAGTGTGATAAAAATTTGTCCCTATATTAAGTACTAATCAAGTTTAAGTTTTTTAGTTTTATAATTAATTGAAACTGTTGCATATTCATTTAATTGTTACAAATTCCATTATTTTTTTATTTGTTACATTTTCATGTATTTTACACATATTTCTGAATATGAACAATCACTTCATATAATCTAATACCTCTATATTTGAAGGATAGGTATACTTTTTTCAGAATTGTAGCACAAAAAATATTTTTTATATATTTAAATATTTCATTCAGTTAGTTTCCAAAAGGAAATTACCTTAATTTTATTTACAATTTATCAAGATTTTGTTTTGCATTCGTATTTATTTTTAAAGTTGTTCTTAATTGTGATCGCTACACATTTGAGATTGTTTAAAAATTTGTATGTTTTCCTAACTGTTAAATATTCAAAATGGTTTTTGCTACAAAAGCTAATACGAAAATTAAATTATAATATGTTCAATAAGTTTTTGTCTTGTAATGTGCTGTGGCAAAAATTGCTACACTCAAAGAATTGTATGGTACGTTATCAAAATTAATATCTTAAAAAGGAGAAAATGAAGTCTTGAGCAAAGCTGCTGTAGGTATATAAATTATTATTTAATTTTTTGTTATAATTTGGCAGTTTGGTATTATAATATTTAGTGTTAAAGAAAGCAGCTCAACGTTGCCTAATAGTAGGTCGCTCCAATAGTAAGAATAACAAATAGCCCATTTGTAATTAGGGATAAACATAAATTTCAGAGTTTTTTTGTGAAAACAAGTTTATATATTTTCACACGAAAGTCTTAATACGGGCAAATAAAGCCTATAAATATTTTTGGTCATTATTTTAATGTTATTCGAGTTATTTGGTTGATTTTGTTTTATTTTTTTGTATAGTGAGCTTTTTGTTGTGTGCTATGGTTTTTTACAAATTTTGGGAGTTTATTACCATATTAAAAAATTACGTTCATACTTAAGTTGGCAGTAGTAAACAAAAGCGTATCTTAGCAACCTAAAGATTTATACCGACGGTAAGTAGTAAGGAGAGAAAATTTTGTTTATAACAATTAGCAAATGATCTACACCATTTACAGTTAACTGTTATCACAGTTGTTATGGTTTGTGAGTGTCTTTCTTTATTAATTGTTATTGTAGTGTTGAACTTTAATAAAATATTGATTATAAAACGCAATCGTAATGTTATTTAAATAATAACAATAACATTAGACATTGCTATCTAAACTAGAAATTTTGTTGAGCATCTTGGAGAAAACTAAAATTTAGAATTTTGTGAAAAAACTAGTTCATATAATTTTTTTTCTTTAATTTAAATATGAAAGGCACTTGACCTTGATACTAAAAATGCAGCTTTTCCATTGCTCTTTAGCATTTTTAAAATTAATAACTTGTGCCTAATTTATTGTACATTGTACTTTTTCGTATTTACTATAAATGGGTGATTTCAAACATCAAAGTCGCGTTAAAGTCACGATATTGTATATTATGAGCTTTAAACAGTTACTTCCATTTTTTTATCAGGTATCACCACTAGAGGGATGGTTTTATCCAAATATTTCTGTGGTTGAGCAATTTTTACATAAATTGATTATTGGTATCAAATTGATTTGTCAAACTGTTTGTGGGAAGCGTTTAAACCAAATTTTTGTGCGTTAGTGAATAAAAATGAAGCTCGTATGGTCGTCAAATTTTTCCATTTGGAAAAAAACTGTAGACGAAAAAAATTCTAGTTGGGATGTTGTTTGTTTTCCACAGTTTTTGATTTTAATCGCATGCACACAAGTGATGCACCGTGTTTAGAACCTTCACAGACGCATTTGAGCACGAACTCAAGGCAATGGTTTGGAAGTGTGAATTTAGAAACATGGATACCACCTGGATTTACATAGAAAATAAAATGGATTTGATACGGTGGACCAGTTTCGCAAAAAGCAATTAGCCGAAAATGTATCAATATCAATATTTTAGGACACCAAAGGAATTTTGCAGATTAATTAACTTGAAGAAGATAAAGCGTCATTGGACCAAATTACTCAAAACTTTTGGACGAGTTGAAAGAAGTAAACTGTTTTACAAAAATAAGATTTTGGAAATACAGCTTTCAAAAATATATAAATCAAAAACTAGTTTTAATTATTTAATTCAAGTTCATAATAGGAACTTTGCTATTGACGTATAGAATGAGATTGTGTATTATTGGTTGCAGCCGTTTGCTTATCTTTATCTTATGACGTCACTTTAGACGGGAAACAGCTTTTTAATTTATTTCTTCAAAATGATATTCTCTGCAGACAAACGCAAAAATACGTGTTCCTTTATTAGGAAAGTGTTATGCAGAAATTGCATTTTTTGAGTGGAATAGTGCATTCCAGTAAAGTCCCTCAGAATTACCAAGAAGAAAATGTTAATCCGCAGAGACAACGCACCGGCGCATCATGGCGCATCACGGCTCATTCTGCGATATTATTTTCATTCGCTCTATTTGCTTGATGTGGCTTCCTTTGGTTTTGATCTATTTCCAAAACACTAAATATTTCTGTTTGGTAATAAATGTAGGTTAAACGCGAAGGTGAATGAGGTTGTAAAATAAAATATATCTTGAACAATTGTTTTCATTATTATTTCGAAAATTTTCAGTGTATGTCTGCAGATACCTTTTTATTTTTAGGCATAAGTTAATTTTTTAACTCAAAATTCGCAAAATAAAAATATTGTTCTCTGTCCTATAAAATGATTAAAATCATGAATTGTTCGTAAATTGTGCAAGTTTGTATAATATTTAGTTTACATTAAACTGCGCGGCGTCTCTATTTAAGATTAAAGTATTTACACTAATTAATTAGATCAGCAATTAATGTATTACTTTGTGCTATAGCCCTTTGCTCTTTGGACGTTTTAATTACAAGTAGAAATAATCGTTTGGTTCTATTGTCTCCTCTACTTTCTTCTCTCTGGTGCTTAATTAAAAGTGATTACTGTAAATTTAATTAGCCTGATTGCGTTTTCTGTTAATTTTCCACTAAGACGCAGTCCCTATCTTATAAAGAAGGTGCAGTTTGTTGTCTTGTGCAATAATTTTTGTTAAATAGGAGAAATTTGGTTGTTTTACGCATATTTATTTATTTAGAAAACACCGATTGTAATAGATTTAGAAGCGATAAATAATGTTATTTGGATATAAAATCAAATTTTGTCATTAAAACATTGCCATAATAATAAAAATTATTAAATTATAATATCGCAACTACAAGTTTAAAATCTTATAAGTAATGTTTGGTTGTTGCATTTTCACTAATAATTAAAAGAATTTTTTACTTATTTGTTATTGTCTTACACAAAATAAATAGTTGATATTTAGTGGTTACAATGTTGTACTTTGTTGAAGATTGAGCTCAAAGCTGAGGTGCTGAAATTTAATAAATAAATTGCCAATGTAGAATCTTTTATATAAATTTCAAAAATGTTGAAGAATGCTGAAGTTGTGCAGTTTATAGCTTTCTTTTAGAATATCTGTTATTTTATTGCTTTAAGACTAATTGAAGTGCTTCGAAACAAAACTCTGCTTCTAAAACCCTAAATACAAACAAAGAGTACTAGCTGAGAGTATAATGATAGATTTTTCCAAGATCCAGGGTTTGGCGCTCATCTTACTATGACTTTAACAGTTTTTGCTGCAACAGAAGTAAGCATTCTAAACTTATAACAGCCATATTTTTTGAATTTCTGATTGCATTTTTGTTTAATCTGTTTGTAGGTTGATGAACTTTTTTAGAACAAAGTATTGATAATATATTTGACTACGATTTATATCAGGAATCGGAATACCGTTCTGAAGCTTCGGAAATCGCAAGTTTCTTGAGAACAAGAAGAACCTGTAGTAGTACAATGGATGGAACGCAAGGTTTAGTACCTCCAACAATCTCCGATTCAAATAACAATAATGAGGTTGAAACCATGAGGGACCGGAAAAGAAAACGTAACGTGAGGCTTTGGAAGGCGACCGTACAAAAAAGCAAATACAGAAGCAGCGAAGGAATACCATTCTAAAAAGGGAGTTCTTATGCCGGCTAAACACATACCATCATGTATCAAGAATTGCACAGAGAATATCGATGAAAGTGTTACGCACAATATCTTTAATCATATTTATAAAAAGGGTTACAGAAACTGTTATAAGCACCAGTTCACAGCTTCCTGCGTTTAGAAGAGATGTTGCTCGAAGAACAACGATTTTATTTACACAGACAAATCCTTCGCAACCTTGAGACATTTCTTTGAAGTGCATGGCAATAAGATTCAAGTGGCAAAACATTTTTAATAACACTGGCTATTTCAAAAATTGCTGTGAAACTGCATTGGCCAAAAATTGAAGGGGGCTTAATATTATCTTATCAGAAAGGAAGAAAGCAGTTATCAGGAGATAATTGAGAAAAAAGTCGTAAACAGTCGTCAATAGTAGAGAAAGGCATGCCAAAAAATGTTTAGCCAATGAACTTAATATATAAAAATATTCTCGTTGAATAAAGCAAACAAAAAAATGAGCAACTTAGAAATAGGCAAAGAATGGTTGTATAGTCATATTTTTAATGGCGAATTGAATTTTCAATCAAATTGTCAGTTAATGACACGTGTCATCAATGTGACGAATTTGCGAACATGATAAAGTTGGAGGGCACTGTGAGGCATACTTGGCAGAAGCAAAACTTAAATACAACGTAAAGAAATCGGAAATCACTCAAAAAGCTATAAGTAATGCCAAATATTGAGATCACTGAAGCTTCTAAAATGGCTACTAGAGTGTTTCCATCATTTTTATGAGTGTTTTTGTTTTCTCTAGTAATTTTTTTAATCTTCAGTTACATATTTTGTTGCAAATTTCAAACAAAAATATTCTCTGTAGCTTTATTTTTTGTATTCAAATAATCTTTTTACATAATACGAATTTTTAGGTTAAGTTCTTTATTACAAATCACAAGGCGAATGCGGAAATAGATATTTGGTTTTGAAAATTTATTGCATATTAAGTTTAATATCAATATAGTTAAGACACCAACACCATTTCTGATTTAATGGAAAATAAACCCTTCCATTCTGAAGGTACTTGGATTAGATTTTTAAAAGTTAAGTTTAAGATTAAGATTATCAGATGCTGTGCCACCAAATATTTTATCATTGATTTTATCAACGCAAATTGTTTGCCGACAAACACCCCTTGATTGCTCTTGCATTGCGCAAACAAACACACCTTTTCGCCCGAGTAAGCTCAGTCACAATGTTGAAAATTAATATTTTCGCCAAGGAAACAGAATCACCCTCCGTGCACCCTCCGCTCTTGATATCAAAATTTTTGCCCAATTCTGCCTGCGGAAGCTGTTAATAATCCCGGCGCTGCCGCAAAAAATTTCATTTCACAAGCATTTTGAGCTCGGCTTGTTGCGATCTTGTAACGCAATTTACGTTATTGCGAAGCCTTTGCGAGCCGACTGTGCGTTGCAGGAGCAAAGACACAGAAATGAGGCTCGCGGCCGCGCTAACAAGAATGCAAAAGCGCGGATCACTTTGATATTTAAACAACGCAGATAAAACCTGCACCGGTGCAGCCCTTTGAGTGAGCGGCATCGGTTTATTACGCCAAGTTCCACGGCACGCAAATTGCGCCCAGCGGAGGCGTAATTGGAATGCCCTAATCGCAAAGGTAGAAAGGACCGTGGCTTGCAGCGGTGTGCTCGTTTCCCGGAAAAAACGGCGTCAGATTAACAAAATGGTTACGGGCGGCTCTAATGAGGGTGCAGGAGGAATTTGCTTCGTTCGGTGTTGTTTGCTGCTCTCGGGCTTTTCCTCTCATTCCAATATGTAAACCACACCATCCATTGTCTATTCATTATTCGTTGTATGGGGCTTAGAGAGATTAGTTCAAAGACTATGCGCGCACATTTTGTCAAGGTTTAAAATTATTCTAGAGATTTGGTATGGTATTGCATTTAGCATCGCCTGGTACAAATAACTTACTATTATTCGACGACGTTCCATAAATCTTACCAAGATTAGAGAATATAAATGGCAGTATGCAGGTTGTCCCGTGCGCCATCACGAAATTGCTTTTTTATTTTATTCTTTCAAATTTTTAATATTCTAAAGACTCCCATACTTTTTGTTAGTCTATTTATTTAGACATATTTGTATATATTATTAGCATCACTTGGAACATATATTTTTAAAAGTTATAACTAAAGCTTTGTTTTATTTGTATAGCTTTATTATTTGTTGATAATACTTGTATACATTCCCTTTGACTTGCTTTTCATTTCGGAATCAGGAATATTTTGTTTATATTTACGTGACTATGGTGTATTATTATAATAAATATATTTTGAAGCAGTAAACTCATATTGTTTTATAATATACTTTGTCAAATACTGTTCCGACTTTAATATCCAGTTTTTAATTGCAATTCTATTTTAAATATTTCAAAAGCCGATTTAAAAGCAACTAATTAAACCCAATTTTGGACAAATTTGCAACAGTTATTGCCGACTTGCTGAAATTGTTATTATAGCATAGACCCAAGTGCTAATCCAATTTAATTAAACGGCACTCCAGCGAGTTTGGCGCAATCCGAATAAATTTCGCCCAGAGCACTAGTAGTTGTGTTTATATTTTACCTACTGCCACCATGTGGGTTTCGGGCTTGCATACATACAGATAACTGTATAAATAATCCCTGTCACATTTCCATCTGTATCTGTCCTTTCGCTGCCTGCGCACACATCCCCGTGTTTAAGTTTCCATACATCTCCGCGTCCCCCATTGTTTAGCTCGAATAAGCTTTGCACTGTTGTGGTTGTAATGGGAGGAAAATATCGTTTGCGGCGCGTTTAGGGGATTTTGCCTTTGCTAGACATAGGAGTGAATAGAGTACTAAGCTGCATTTAGGACGGCCCTGATTACTGAGGTCAAAATCCTCCCGTTTAAATTCGGAAGGTTGCATTTTCATAATTTGAATAGCTGCATTTTTAATTGAAAGACTGACGAAAACTGAGAGAGTTAACATTAAAACTAGTTTCTTGTTAGCCAAGCTTGTACAGCAGTATTTTCAAGTTCAATTCGTATCGCCAGAGTTGCGCTGTGACTTACCACGAAGGGAATAGTAGGGTGCCTAAGTCAACAATTGGCAGTCAAGTCCACCGACAGACAATGCACGTGCTCCGTTTGGCTAAGCGGCCCTTTCATCCAAGTTTACCTAGAACAAAGGACTATTAATTAGATAAGATGAAATATTGTAACGTTCGGGGTTGGATAGCAACCCTAACAGTTCGCGGCAATTATTACGTTACAGCAGCAGAGAGGCATTTAAGACGGTATTCAATAAATTATTGGTCTAAATTCCGCTGAACGCTTACGGAAAAGTTTAGAAGCTAGAAAACGCGATCTATTTGTAGTCCAAATTACCTTCTAGGCGATCTTTTTAATGTATTATTCTTTGCTGACTTTTAGTTTAAACTAAGGGGAAGTAAAAAAGAAAAAGTGTTTCCTGAGTAAACAATAATTAAACGTAAAAAAGCGGTAAATGCGTCAAATTAATTAGTCTTTCAAAAAACTATAATAAAAATAATTCACTCTTAAAATTCAATCACGCCGGTTATTTTAGCAACTTAAACACACGCCTGCATTATTTCTAAATTACGTAAACCCTCCCCAGCAACATAATAATATGATTAGTATCACGGTTCAACATCACAACGCTCCTTAAAAGTGCGACAGTGCAATTTTAAATCCGGTTTGTTCGCGGCGTCGCTATTTTTCATGACTATCTCGCGGAAATGAGCTCGTTAACGTTGCTTTAGTTTTCAATATTGACAAAAGACTTAAGCTTTGCCATTACAGTTCATTACCGATATTTCCACCGTTTCTTGCATTATTTTTAATCTCCGTTTTCTTTTGTTATAAAAAGGTTTATAAGACGTTGGTCGGTTTGTGGTTTTATTTTTAATGAGATATTTTATAATGAACTGTTTTCTATTATTAAAAGAAACTCTGTTAGTTTAAAAATAAGTTTATTTAAAATTTAGCCATTTTAAAGGAATTATTTGGAATTGTCTTTACTCTTAAATTAATAAAATTTTCTTAAGTTGTAGTAATACACGCTCAATAAACTAACCTTGCAACTTGAAATTGTATTGAATGTTATACATGACACTGTGCGGGTATAAGATAAACAGCCTTAATTTGTTATGAAACATTGGTTTCTTTTAAGCTGCATAACCTTCCAATGTCATGTTGATGTAGAAAAATTTATTATTTTGTTTATTTCTATTCAGTGTTCTTGCAAATAAATTAGTTTAAATAATATACAACCTTTGATTACGTGAAGTTTTCGAAATCGTATTGATTTATTAAATTTCAGTTTGTTGTTAGGTCGTAACTAACTTTTGTTCTATCAGTTACAAAGTTTAATTGGATATTCGCTATCGAACAGTCAATTTGCGTAGACCTCAAATGCATTATCAAGGTTTAGAATTTCTATAATAAAATTGGGAGGTTAATTTAGCTTTTACGAAAATAAAGCTTCAGGTAGATTCATAATAAATTTTACTGCAACACAGGGGTTATTGTAAAACGTAGCACTTTTACGCAGTTCCAATAAATGAAAGTTGTAAATTTGCAATTTTTATTAATTTTTATAAATTAAGTGTAAGTAAAATATTTAATCATGTCCATTTATAAATAAAATCATATACGTTGAAACTACAAAATGTACATTCAGCATTATACATCAAAATGAATAGCACAACACTAGGTGTCCGTTTTTAACTTAAAAAAATAATAAAATTGCTCTAAACCTAAAAAATAGAAAATAACGGACCTGTAAGCACATGAGCACCATTTCAAGGAAACTTAAACGGTTGATCTGGCAAAACTAAAACAAAACGAAAGCGATAACCAAAAACTTGCTAACTTGACCAATATATCTTTAGTTAACTGTTTTTATAATATATTGTAATGTACAGTTTAAATTTAATTATTTTAAAAATGATAAGACAGTTACATGGTCTATATTGGCCAGTTTTGTGTATAATGCTGGGGAATGTTATTAATTTATTAATTGAGCACAAAATGGCTAATTGTAAATGTTTTCTAAATCACATACTTAAGGAAATACGTCTATTAGCTCACACCATTTATTTTTTGCAGAAGATGCAATTGTGGAATTGTACAATTTATCTAGTCAGAGTATTAATGTAATTTATTGGGGATATATTTATGTATAAATTATCTTTTTCATAAAATTTGATAAACGCTTAAAACTATTTTTTATATTAGTATTGTAATCCAATATCTTAATTTAATAAAATGTTTTTTTATTTCAGTAACAGAAATACAAAGGCGACAAAAACAGTCAAAAAAAACATTGAGGAAGCTATTGTTGTTGAATAAAATGGAAGAATGTTAAGTGTCAAAATTTTACAATGTACTACAATAAAGTTAATGGGAAATACAAGTTGTAGTTAGAGCTAAGAAGAACTTGTTTTTTTAGGAGTGCATTTTATTATGCTTTAAAGAAGTGTCGATCATTTAAAAGATCTAATATTTTCTGCTAGAAGTTACTTACTATATCTCATCAGTATGTCAATAATGAGGCTGCTTTGAGAAATTTTAAGCTCAACATCTAGAAATACTATATTGTCAATTAGAAATTACTTTAGGTATTCGTGCAATGCCAAAAAAGCCAACTATCCAAAAGTTCTTTTAACATTTAAAGAGTTTATAGTACATATATAAAAATTATTTATTATTAAAAACTCGCTTTACTTATAAGAAAAAATTAGGGTCAGTGCAGAGAGACATCGGCATGTGATATAAAGCAGATTGCTTATTGTACCCGGTAAATGACCTTCTTAAGAAATAATTGGAAAAATTAACTAATTGACGCCATCTCTATCGTTTTGACACAGGAGTCTGCTTGAATACTAGGACAAATCTTCCGCAAGTGGATCTAGTATATTTCGATGTAGGAATTTTTGTAGCTGTAACAAACAATTAAAAGTCCTCCAGTATATGAAGAATGAATATCAATTTTATCTTTCAAAATAAATTTTACTCCCCAATTAATATTACTTCTATGGCTCACCTACGTCTCAGCAAACCCTTCTGTAACTGATTTTAAATCAGAAGCCTCCGCCTTGCATTATCTTAAATCTACTTGCGGATAATTTTTATTTTTCTCCCCTATCTGAACCAAATTCACACCAACGCCGAACTTATGGTAAAAATAGAATAAAGCACTTCTCATTAGCAGATTCATCAAACTTTCCGTGTGTATGTGATTTATTTCGAAAGAATCGAGCCATTTAATATAAAAAATTCAAATTGCAATAAAAAAAATAATATTTATTAAAAAAAAATACATGATACTAGAAATATAGAATGCCGCTTCAGACTTTTTATAAGTAATCACCTTAGATTTTTATATACTCCTTCCAGAATTATTGTTCAAAACATTATGCAACATTCTTTGTTGAAATCTCAAATATCTACTTTATTAAGTAGCCTAAATCTTGTCGACGGTTTAAGTTCAAGTGTTGGGAACAACCAGAATTCGCAGGGCAACAAATCTGGACTGTAGTTAAGTTATCTGGGCAATTTGATGTTACAACACAAAACTGCAAAATTTTGCTCGAGATATGATGAATGGGCAGACATGTCGTGGAAAATTGCAGTTGTTTGTCGTATTGTGTCTTGTAATCGGCGAAAAGTAGCGGGACTTTACTTTTGGTTAGGAGCATCCTACTCATGATACATACGCCTCTCTCGTCCCAATTAAAGACACAGTTACTACATAGTTTTGACCTTGTTACCACCTTTACACGCACCTTCCTCGAATATAGCGAACCAGAAGACTTCTAGTGCAACAATTGGTACTTTATTTTCGCATCATAACTATAGCCTTATGTAGTATCTTCAGCGATGACCTTTTTGAGAACATCTGATCCATCGATAGCAGTTTGAAGCAAATGATTAGCAACTGCTCCCTTCTGCTTTGGCTCCATGACACGTTTCATGTCAAGATCTGTCTTAGAATAGTTCTCGAACTACTAATTAGTAATCCTTGTGGTGCGTCGTAATTATCAAATATTTGTTTAACCAGTTAGATTTACTTTGTGTACTTTTCTTACTGTTATTGCTTAATTAAAGTAATATCGATATGGTGCAATCGTAAGTATAACTTTATCTCTCTACTAGTTAAATTTGGCGTAAGTTGTCTAAAACTTGAGTAGATGTAAGTCGTAGTGGGTTATCAAACCTCTATTATAATAAGGACATAATTTGTTCTTCAGTTCTTTATTCCCCACTTTAACCTATTAGGGATGCATGACAAATCCCGACGTCTTCGGCATAATTTTCTAGCCGCAAGTAGCAAGTTCTTCAGAAAAGCTCTACTGCAAACGCATTCAGACCGACTACCTACAAAAGCTCTTATAAACTTTCAGTTCCCTAATCAATTTCTTGGGTTACAAAGTTGCCCGGCCACTCCTGCGGGCGTGGATCGTATTACAACCCGCTGTGCTCGCACACACGACTCCGATTTTCAAAGATCTCGCCTAATTGTCACGGAATTGCGCGCGGCACGTCGGCAGCCGCCACCCGGAGTACTTGGGCTCGCCGCCCGGAGCCACGTCGGCAGCCGGCGCAGGGAGCTTGCTAATTCCTCGGCAAATTTCCGCGTGGCTCCATCCCGTAAAATCAATGTTATAGTTGTCTTAATACCCGCAGGCCAACGTGGATTGCTATCGACTGTGTTTCAATATAGACGAGCGCTCTTATTAAATCAAGGAAATTGTTTTTCTTCCAAATAGGCTTTGCGGATTAGGGGGACAGAGACGCCTAATCTCGCTGATGTAAGCCCTTGTTGCGGATTAATTGCAAAACGCGCTCGCCGTTAAACAAATAACACAGCGGCCGCCCTGATAAACAAAATTTGAGATGGAGCGGCTCCTGTTTGGTTAACACGGGATAACTCCGTTACTCCTGCGCGGATGCATTATCGATGAATACAAAGGAAAGCGTAATCTAAAATAGAAACTGGAACAGCCCTTTTTAGCGGAGAGATTTAATTTGGATCAAATGTGACGGGAAACGATTTTTGCGGACTTTCTGTCCGCCTCCCAATTTTTTCACCCCAACTTTTTGTTCTGACAATAACACGATTGGAAAGCGTTTTTACATCAGGTTAGAGATCATTTAGGTTTCTGCTTTTTTATTTACGAGGTAAAGGAAAACTTTTATATTCGTGAGTCATACATGTTGCTATGAAATAAATCATCCTTGCAGTTTACCTTAAAATGCCAGAACATTTTTAGGGGTTAAGAAACAAATTTTTTATTTTTTATTAATAAAATAATATCTGAATCAACACGCACAGTGCAGGAAACAACAGTATTCAGTCTTTCTAAGCAGCTTTTATATTTATTTTATGTATGTAGATGCCAAGCATATTATTAAACATTTTATTATGTACTCGTATAGAAAGAAAAATTTTAAATATTTTTTGAAACAGAAGTTATCAAATGACAGCAAAAAACAAGAACATGTAATTAGAAACTTAACATTTTACGTAAGAACAATTTCAGTAAGCCTCGGTGCCTATAACCTTTTGTTTACTAAAGGGGCGAGAGATATCGCTAAGTAAAAAATAAATAGTCGACCTAAGCAGCACAATAAAAAGACACTGCAAACAAATCTGCGATTCTGATAAAGTTTATTGTAGGTTCGATACATAAAGCTCACTCCGGATTCTATTTCTGTAACTGTTTTTGTTTGTACTTTTTGTTCCTAAGCGTTGCGGGTTATTTGATTTCAATTTCCCCGTAATATTATTTGCTGTCGTTTTTGTATCGCAGCGCAGCGCCTTATATTTTCTTGCAAGTAATTGCTTTTGTGTTTTCACTCAACTTAGCATACAGATTTTGGGATTTAGAACAAATTCAATTTTGCGATTTGTAGGATTTTTGGCGCAATTGTTCAGTTTTTTATATTTATGTGTCGCAATAAATATAGCGTATTAAGCAATCCCTTGTATTTAAATAACGTTTACATGATTATATAATTATGCCCTTTAATCTTTTAAATTCTATTGATCACAGTAAATATTGTAAAAAATAGAAAGCTTTTATTTGATTCTACTGCTTTGTAGCAATTACAATGATTTTTCTTGTTTGTTTAGCAACTACAAGTAAAATAAAAAAATATGTAAATTAAAGTTAAACAAAACTATAAAAAAGTACAAAATGAAAATGCTGAAATATAATAATGAGTAAAGAGAGACTGAGCAATTTTATAAATATTAAAATATTACTTTATATGTTTAAATTTTAAAAAATCGGAGATAAACAAAAGGAATTCAAAAATGAAACCTATAACTGAATCAATAATAATTAATATTTTATATCTAAATAAATTGCTCTCGCTATTTACAATAGAAGAACTAAAAAACAAAGTTGTAAAATAATAATAAAATAAAGAAGATAAAAGCAAAGTGGATTAGGAGTTAAAGTTGCCTGAGTAGTTTCCATATTTTCAATTTGTTTAAAACAGGAATTGCAGCAAGAACGTTAAATTATTGTTAGCTGAAAATATTACAAGTAGAGTTGTTTAATGCCATTTTGGCGAAAAATTAGTGTTGTTTTTCATTTAATTTTCGAAGAACTCTATATTATCCAATAATAAAATCACTAAAAACATCATTATAAAGGTAATATGGGCCAGAATAACTTCTCTATTTTTATTTTTTTATTCACATATAGTTACTAAGTACCATAGAAAATTATGAAGTTTGAATAACATACAATTTACGATAAAGAAGGTTTTCGAAATTAGAATTGAGTAACCGGCAACGAAATAAGAATATTTTGCCTGCCATTTTAAGACAGGGAAACCAAATGTGGAATTTGAATTTGAGGAATGCTAGCACAAAAATGAGATAAATTTTTGGGCTTACTAAAGAATTGCTATAGTAGTCCTATAATAGAGTTCAAGAAATGTCATTCTTGACCTATTCAGACATAACGAAGCAAGGTATGTTGGACCAACTGCCGAAAACTACAATCACTCAAGATATTAGAAGTAATTTAGCTTCTCAATTAAATAAGTAAGCATTTTAATACTAACAGCTTTTAACAGGGTGATATTTACAAATAAATAATGTGATTAAAACAAGAATTAAGACTTTTGTCACTAAACCTACAAAACTAATTTTCGTATATGGAAAACGTTAAGTAATCATTACAAGCATCTATAACTGAATACTGCAACATGGTAGGAAACTTTCTGTGCTTCTCCTTTTTTTTGAAAAAAGGAATAAATAACATATTACACCTAGACAAAAAATTTGTGATAGTGAGTGGAACAACAAAAACATTTTAGATGAGTAGTATAAATTGAAAAGTGCCAATAGAATACGGATTTTTTTCAAATTATGTGAAATCGAGTGTTTTGATGTGTCCATTTGATTGACCTCGCGTAAAGTGTTTTAATAAAACTAGCAACAGCATATTAAAAAATAATGACTAAAATATTTTGAACGATGATGACTACTACGTCTCACGCATCTAATATAATTAGAATAACTTAGCACCTGTTACATTTGAATTTTATCAGAAGATACCATAGTTATTTCCAACAAAAGAACAGCCGACAAAAAAGACAAGCAAAAAAGAAAAACTATTTTTCAATTCGGATATTGATTGATTCAGACAGTTCTTTTCAAGAAGGTTGTTACAGGACAGTATTTACTACAAGTACACCTACAAGGTGTGCACAGACTTAGTTCTAAAAATCGGATATTTAGAAGTCATGCGTTCTTTAATTTTTACAACTAACAACTTGGTTTTTAATTTATGGTTTTATTTTATATCTCTTCTTAAACTGAAATAGCTATTGTTGCATATAACTGCAAGGATAAATTATGAAACGACTTCTAGATGACTAACAAAAGTTAGAATTATTTGAGAGGGCATTTGCTTTTTATGAAGCAAAACTCGGAGTCTTCTAATTATTAACTTAATTAATTTAATTTGTTTAAACAGCTGTTCATTCTATAAATAATTTTAAATAAACATAATTATAAAGGTTATGGAACTGCAAATTGGCTTCTTATATGTATTTTACTCTTTTCTAATAGACCATAGAAAAAGTAATTTGATTATAAGAAAAAACAGTAAAAAAAATACAAAAAGTTGTTTATAAAGGCAATAGAAATGTGTATTCGAAGTCATTGAGATAACTGAAATATATTTACAGAAAGAGAAAGAACAAAATTGTGAAGAAAATGTTTGAGACAAGACCACAAAAAAGTTAAGTTAAAGTAAATAGATCGAGCTTCAATTTCTATTGCATTGCAGAAAACTTAGCATTTGTGGGTTTACCTGTATATTAAAGAAATCTTAATATTCTTTAATAAATTACGAATAATAAGAAATAATTTTGTTATATAGTAATTAACAGTAATTAATCTATAATTGTACACGGGCGGAGGGAGCGGGAAATCATGCCTCACGTTACAAATTTTTGTTCTAAAACTTAGTTATCAAGGTTCCAAAGAAAACGCTAAACATATTAAGTTCGATTACAGTGTTAGTTTGGTAATTGTATGTTTCGGATGTTATATTGGAACTTATACTAATGCAAAGATTCATGAATGTCGGGAGAAAATTAAGGAAACTTACGCACTATACATCCAAGACCCAGATATTTTGGAACTCAATGCATTTATAGTCTACCTGGATTCATTAAATTAATTAATGCTAACGATAATGCGAGTCGGGATATATTTCATTCAACGATATCTATTAGGCGCTTCCGTTCATTTTAGTTTGCTTATGGTTTGATGATAGAAAATATTCTGATACATTAGATGCTATAAGAGAGCTATGGGAAATGCTCATTTTGAATTCAGTCGTTTGTACGTCCCAGGTGAATACATGACGGTTGATAAAATGTTAGTGCTATTTATAGAGGACGCTGTAGTTTCAAAATGTGCATGCTAAAAAACAGCCCAACGTAGCATAAAAATAATGTGTTTATGTGATGTACCTGCAGTTTGTTTTGTACGCGTTCGTTTATATTGGCAGGGAAGCCAAAATACAACTTTATTAGCGCCAACTAGTGATATTTTAAGATTAGCTAGATATGAATTGCAATATAACCACAAATAATTGCTTTCCCTCTATTAAATTATGTGAAGAAATTTAAAAATTCTATTTAACTTCCTAAGCACAACTAAAATCAGTTCAGAAACGTCCGAGTTTTAGTTGAAAAACAGGAGTTTTGTATTATGCACACTTTGGCCAGTTTGACGGAATAATCATATGTTCATTAGTTTATAAAAAATTCACATTTATTTCTTTAACGCATCATGATCAGAAAATTAATGAAGAAAACGGAATACCTGATGTGATTGACAAAAGCAGCGGTGAATCATTTGAATCAGTTTTGTGCAAACTATTCAGCAGGGAAACCTATACGTTGTTAGACCATACTGATATTTTTCACATCAGTCGACAGATCCAATTATCCACTGCAGTTGTAATTATTAATTATATAATTCATACAACGGCACAAATCTAGCTTGATTAGCAAAGGAATTGCAAAGTGAAAAAACGATTAAGGATACACAAAGAACCAACTCCAATTGAGGCAGACAGAAAAATTAAAACCATGTGTCAAAAAATGCACGACATAAATAAAAACTGTAGAAAAATCGACTTAATTATGTTACTGTTATTGCTTTCCGTTTAAGTTTTGTTAAGAAGTAATATATAAGGTTTGTATTAAAAATTCGAATCAGAATAAGTTAAAAAATACAACTCTCAAATATAAATTCTCCCTTAATAATTTACATATTGTTATGCAAAAAAAATTAAAGCAGAATTTTCATTTTTGTTTATTATGCATTAAAATAATGTTAGAAAAGAGTGTAAAGAAGAAGAAAACTGGAGTGTATTCTTCGTCGCAGTTTCAGTGCAATAAATTCCGAATTTGCGAACTTCACGCGTTATTTATCGGTAACGGCACAAATAAACAAAAACCGAAAAACTTATCGCGGTCCTGCATACATCATTTTTAAACCGGAGGCGGCGAACATAACGGCCCGATGCTTGGTATCTCCCGCTCGCAGCCGGGGGCCAGGAATTTCAAGTTGGAAATTAATTAGGAAGATCTGTCGCGGTGAAATGCAATAACTCCGGAATAAAACGACGTGGAGGGCCAGGTTAAGCAGATTAAATTGGAATCAAAGTAAAGGAAAACAAACAGGTAAGAGTGGCTCAAATTGGAGCCGTTATCGCCGCCTGCCGCCGCCGCTTGCTGACGCCGAAGAAAAAGTGTATTGAACGCTCATAATGGAGAGCTCTAACAAAGTTGAGGGCTTCTCCGAATCTTGCTCGCTTTGTTGCAGCCAAAATTCCGCCGGAACGCTGCTATAATCCTTAATTCCGCCAAGCGAAAAGCGCTTTGTGAGGCTGTGTGAGACGGATGTATGAGGGTTAGTAATTAACTTTGAAATAATTATTGTATTAATCATTTTTACTTTGCATTATAGCGCTTATTTTTTAAAATAATAACAACAATACAAACCACTACGGTACAAAATGTGGGGTTTTCGTTATGTGCCTATTATAACAAATATTTAATTTAAAAAATACTAACTAAAACAGCTTTAAACATTTTTTTATTGAATTTGACATATTTAGTATTAAAATAGTAAAATTCCATTTTTTAATAATTCCTTATAGCTTTAAGTAGTGTAAGTGCCTGTTCACTGCAATCTTATATTTACTACAATTATGAGTAAATTTCCAATATGCTATTAGAAAGCACCCGATAACAAAAACACGCCAAAAATTAAAATGCAAATTGAATTAAAAATTGGAGTAAGAAATATTGAGATTTAATTTAATTGCCGACATACCCGCATTTTAGTAACATTGTAGTTGGATCAGAGATAGTAAGAGAGATGCTCTAAAATTTACATTAAAGCTGCTTTCGTTAGCCTAGTTTATAGCAAAATTATTCTGCAGGTTGGAAAATTTGTAATGATAATTGGAGTACTGCAAAATTTTCAGTAAAGTTACATCAGCTTTATGTAAATAGAAGGCGTAAATGGGCTTTTAGATGTTCTCTAACAATCTTTGGTTGAACGAACGAAAACGCCGTGTTATGGAAATGATTTAAATAAAAGGTTTGTTATAAAAAGCTCTTATTGCTAATGAAAATAGGGAAACTGTTAATTAAAAGCTTTACTTAATATCTGTAATTTATCTTAAATTTCAATGATCGACATTTATTATTTTAGTTATACTTTTGGGCAGTTTACTAGTGTGTTATATTGTATGCTCTCTATACTTGATTATAATTAATGTTCTTCCTGTAAGTTTTTTCTTCGTCGTAAGTTTAAGCAAACTCTTACAAACGTATCAGAGAATCAAAGTTCTTAAGGTTTTATTTGACTGCTAGTCGTTTGAAAGTATGATGAGGGACTGGACCGTGCGGAAAAATATCAGATTTGTCAAACAGGCCCAACAGGCTGCTGTAAAGTCAATTGTAAAACTTTTTTCGTCTAATATTTATATTTCGATTCCTACAGCTTTAATTTCACTGCTTTTGCTGTTGCTTTATCAATAAGTCGTTTAGCTTCCAGAGTAAAACAAGTAATGTAACACTTGTAAAGGTCTCTATCATTTTGTCGGACTAACTAATCACCAAGAAGTGCCGTTTTCTCTTTGCTTGGTTTTTTTTGTAAGTTTACAATACGACTAACATAAATTATTTTTTGCATGTTTCCGACATTTTTACTGATGGCCAATTCTCAAACAATAGCAGCGGATAAAGTTATTGTATCAGGTAAAACATGTTGCACATTAAAACTATCTGATTGATAAAATCTGTTATGTACATATCTACGAATGCTATGGTAATATAATTATAATGACATTGAAAATTAGTGGATATTATGCTCTGTTGTAATTACTTTGTATAAGAACGTACTTATACAAAATTATGATGAATCAGAAAAAATGAGCTCCGTAAGTTTTATAAATTTCTTTAGTTTTATATGACACCTAAACATTGCTTTTTAAAAATGTTTAAATAAAGCTTTATTAATCTGATAAATGTGTAGTTACAATGTTTATAAAAAATATTGAGTGCTATTATACCTACATCGAGATAAAAATAGATAAATTATAAAGTTAGTTATCCACACAAAAGATTATTTAAATTGATATAGTGTTTCGTATGGTATGTATAGGGTAATAGTTAAAGGTAGTATCTGTACTTCCAGTCCTTTCGGGCTACATAGATAGTTATGCAGTCGTATTGGGGGTTTTGATTTTTAATGAACATTCATTTCTAATTTCAGGGCAACTTACAAGTATTGAATTTAATTAATCTGGTTGTAACTGACTTTTGAAGAAACTGATCTTCGAAATGCTGCAAATGTGAGAATTAAGAAGATTAAAACAGCTTTACCTATGGAACTTGATGGCGGTAGCGATGGACTCTACAACCGGTAACCAGTACCGCAATACGGAATAAAATTGCATAGCAGTATAAAACTGCACTGTATCCCAGACCTTGGCAAGTTTTAAGTAATATTAAAATAGGCACATGAAATGTTTGCAGCAAGATTAGCAAATATAATCTAAGAGATAAACAAAGTAAATTTACAAATTTTAGGAGCCAGTGAATAAGATGGCCGAATTTCGGAATTCTAAGATTATATGGCAAAACCATATTACTTTTGAATAGCTAAGGCGTAGATTATACAAATGAAATAGCAATTATAGCGGACAACAAACTGAACCAGTATGTTCAAAATTTTATACCATACTTGACAGAGTCATATTCCTACAACTGAAAGATACTCCTATCAACATTAATATAACTCAAATATACGCTTCGACAACCAAAAGATCTACTGTTAGGTTGAAAAATATTACTCACACATTAGAGACATAATATGTTCGACAAAAAACATGACGATTGTTGTAATGGGAGATCAAAATGCAAAAATTGGACACGGCGAAGTTGAACACAATGTCGAAAATGCAGTATAAGGAAAGAAATCAAAGGGGAGACCGATTAATCTAATTCTTCTAAGAAGAAATTTTAGTAATAACTAACTGATTGATTAAACTGTAAATTCGCAGATTATATACTTGGAATTCTTCTCAAAATAATAAAGAAAAGATACTGCAATAACATACTAACCGCAAAGACATACCCTGGCATCGACGTCGCATCAGATCATAATCCAATAATCATCAAAATGATAGTTAGGCTTAAATACATTACTAAGAAGACAATTGTTAAAAAAACTGTACGTAAGTAGTAGAAAATTTTAATACTAAAAGATATTTGATAAACGATGATTTACTTGTAACAAGAAGTGTGCAAGAGAACATTAAAATGGAAAAAAGTGAAAACAACGATAATAATAGGTGTATAAATAAGTTCTCAGCTTTTTTCTGCACAATTAAAGTTTTATTTGAAAACAAACAAAAAAAGCTTAAGTATCAAAGTATTTCCGTTGGCATCGATGACCTTTGCCATCTTTCGGGTAGCTTCGAATTCTGGTGATAGAAGCTCACCGGCTTCGAGACGATAAAGTTATCGATGCATTTTCGGACTTCTTCTTCTGTTTTGAAGTGCGTATCAGCCAAGTGATGCTGTAACGACCGGAATAAATGATAATCGGAAGAGGCCATGTCTGGGCTATACGCCGCATGTGGGAGAAGTTCCCAGCCTAACGCGTTTGCAGCTCATCCGTGTCAAATGTTTGAGGGCGTCCAGCGCGTGGTTGATCTTCAAGACTAAACTCTCCTCCGCGAAATCTTTGGTACCACTTTTTGCACGTTGCATGACTTACAGAATTCTCACCATATGCACCACAAATCATTTCGGTGGAATCAGCATCGTTTTTCTTAAGACGAAACGCGAAGTGGATAGAAAATCGAATATGCTCTTTTGTGGTTGCCATCGTGAACACACCTGATTATTAAAGTTATGTGCATCAAACGCCAAATCGCATGATGTTTCCAAAGACCAAATGTCATTGCTTTAAAACCGCAATACGTTACATGTAAACGGTGATTTGCGTCCTGTGAAATCTAAAGCTGAGAACTTATTTATACACCAATTAAAAGTTGGAAATGAAAGTTTCAAATTCAAAGAAGAAAATAGATTCAAACGAAATAGTTGCCGAAAAATATATTAAACTTAAAGAACAGACGGGGAGCTTCTGAAAACAATAGTGGACTAAAATACAAACGAATAAAAAAGACACACAAGAGAAAATTAAAGAAGCAATATAGAGGTGAATGCAAAACAGACGTACAGGCCTTAAAAATTTGAATGAAAAAAAATAGTAGACATTAACAGACGAAATCAAAAATGATGGTACGAGGTGACAGCAATAAAATTTAAATGAACTAAACTGAAAAATCAGTTTTACCTAAATTATTTACACTTACGACATGTTCAAAGAACTAAAATGGGACGACAAAGGCCTCGACATCGACGGAGAGAAGCTAAACCATCTGCGCTTTGTTGATGATATTGTTCTAATAGCCACTGATAAAAAAGAATTGCAGCAAATGCTTCAAGAATTACATCAACAAAAAAAAGGCCTAAAAATGTACAATAAAAACGAAATACATTACCAATCAAATAATACAGGACAAAGAAAATGAAAATCTGAAAGTTGATGATCACACAATAGAGAAGGTGGATTAATACATTTACCTAGGACAAAAACTCATATTATCAAAAGATAACTTAAAAGCTGATCTAACTAGACGCATATCGTTAGCGTGGCCCACATTCGGTAAACTGCAAAAACTTTTGAAATCCCAAATACCGAACATATTAAAAGCAAGAGTCTTTGATCAATACATACTTCCGACATTGAATTATGGTACAGAATCTTGGGCTCTTAATAACAACATAATAAAGAAGCTCCATATCACACAACGTGCAATGAAAAGACGTATTATAGGAATTACATTCCGTGATCATACAACTAATGATAAAGTACGGAAAAGATCATAAGTGATAAATACGATACATAGATTGTGTAAACTTACATATAGCCAGGATGAACGACAATAGATGGACATATCGAATAATTGAATGGAGGCTACAAAGTCACAAGAGGAATAGAGGTGGACTGACATTAAGAAATTCGCAGGTATAGACTGGATGCAAAAGGCCAGTGAACGACAGCAGTCGAAAATGCATTGAGAGACTTACATCCAACGATAGATGATATAACTGTGATAATGATGATAAAACTGAAAAAAAAAGCAAACGAAAACGCATGCAATTATTACAGATTTATAAATCTCATAAGCCACAGTTTGAAAATTACTCCTGAAAGCTCTGCAGAACTAAATTTATAAAAAATGTGAAGCAGTATTAAATACATAAAAAATTTGTATATATATATATATATATATATATATATATATATATATATATATATATATATGCTTTTGTTCGATTATGACAAAATATTTGATAGAGTAACACACATCCAGCTCATTGAATGGTTGGAAAGCGTTGTCTTGCATAAAAAGAAAAAAAATTAACACCAGTAAAACGAAAATAATGCGAGTAAGCAGAAACTCATGGAGAGTTAATTTCACAACAGTCGGCACTATCTTAGAAGAAGCGGAAACATTTAAATACTTCGGTTGCTGGTTAAATTCAGACTTAAGTTCAAATATAGAAAACATGGGGCCGGCGGAGATTGCTCTGTAAGCAATCCCAGAACGAACTTAAAAATACCTTTCGATTTCGATTTCGAAATTATTCGACATAGAATTTGTTCGACTTAATTTTCGAATTCAGCGTACAATTTCCTATAAGAATCACATTTAAAATCGTAATATCGAAAATTTTCCATAAATTCGAAGTCGAATATCTCGAAAATTATTGGAGAATTTTTTAATTTCGAATTCGAAATTAGCGTAAAATTTTCTATAAAAATTCATTTTCAAATTTTAAAAAATCTCAAATTTTGTGACGGATATTCAGTAACGAACTTTTTAAGTTCGTTGATAAGGGACTAGGCAAGAATTTATTAAAGTAAAGGCACTTCTGACTGACAAAATCCCAAATTTAGAAATCAGATGGAAAATGATGAAGGGTTATATATGGTTCATATTACTACATGGGACAGAAGCCTGGACACCGAATAAACAAGGAATCGACAAGGGCAGCTAGGATCACAAACCATGAAGTACCACAACTCATGAATTGTGATCGAGACATCTTAAGTACTACTAGGTGGAGAAAAAACTCCCTGGTTAAAAATATAAGATCGTGGACAGGCATGGATGTTGAAAATACTGAGGACAAAAGAAAGGGAAACATTTGCTAATGTAATCGCCAACCTCTAATTAAGAGACGGCATGTTAAGAAAAAAAAGTGTCTCGTAAGGTCATAAAGTATTTTACTTCAACAGAGACTGATAGTTTGATTTGAAATTGAACAGAAACTACTTATAGGGATCTTTCAAGTAGATAAATACATAGTACGAAAACATTTTGAACTTTAAATTTATTTTTGGTACAATAATTTACAAAAATGTGCCAGCGTGGTCCTGTGGTTGAGGGACGGGCTGTGAAGCTGATGCCTGGCGGGTGGCCTACTCAGTCACTAAAAATAATTGAGTACCTGCGTTCATTCGAACAAGGGGTAATAATGGCGGTCGTCTTAGGCGCGGTGCTTGCCACATCGTCCTGCATTAGAGATGGTGCGCGACGACCGGGCAGAGAGAGTGTGCTCCCACACGGGACGTAGAGCCTTACCATTATATATAATTTACAAAAATAATAAAATACACTACACCTTTGGGATTTCAAACGGCATTGCTGCTTTAATAAATAAATTAAAAAATATGTCATTAAAAAGGGGTGTTGTTTTCGAGGAAACGGAAAACAAAAATTAAATTCGAACTTATACTAAAGGTATTTTTTATAAACAATTGTAATATCAAATGGGCATACTTATCTAAATGAAGTTGAGGTTTCAAATTTCAAAATTTGCACATCCCCGAGATAAACGCACGCGAAGGCCTCGAGCCACGATTTCTGCATTTTCAATCTGCCTAACCAGGTGCCAGAAAGAAAACTTCGAATTCGAGGCACAAAAACTTCAAAGTTGAGAGCACACAAGAGAAGATAGATCGAATCTGCAACGCCTTGTACGAGTTTGGAGCATTCCGCATCTTCGGGGGACGCGCGGCAAGCGAGTTTGATTTAAAAAGTCTTATTAGGGTGGCGGATCTGCGGAAACTTCGTGCACTCGCCTCGGGCGCCCAGCTCACGCAAGCGAATTTATGAATTTAGCAATTCCTGCGAGACAATAACTTTTAATACTTTCGCAAATTAAAAGCTTCTGCCAGGACGGGCGCCGCGCGCGGAACTTAATGTCGCCCTTTTAAAAAAATTAAAGTGTCGGCAGCGCTGACGGCGCCAGTGAGCACGCCCTTGCTTTCAGATAATGAATGTGTTTGAAATTCCGCAATCGCCATTGAAGAATAAATCATCTATCTCGCTAGTTGAGGGGATGAGCTTCGCTCCTGCAGGCTGCAATCGTTGACAATGTATGACGGTATCGCTATAAGTACGTCGCGTGATTACGGGCGCCGTTCGAAACTACTACCCCTTCACTGAAGTTTACGACAACTTTTTTATTTTATTAATAATTCGTAAACTACATATTTTCAAGATTTTTTTACTCAAGTTTACTAGAGTTTATTATTTTTCCCGAAAATATAAAATCTGAACTCTCAACGCTTAAAATAAAATAAAATACTTTTGTACGCTTTAGTTTATTTTTCAGATGCTATCAAAGTAAATAATGTAGTTAAATAAATATTAGCAATTTTAGGCTGACCTTAGCATTGCACGCTTTCTACAAGTATGTTGCATACGGAGCGCTTCGTTTGACAAAAAGCCGCGGTCGCGATATTAGCCGCGCTCAATCTTCAGCCTCCGCGGGAATTAAAGCCGTATTTAGAGACAATGGCCCGCTGGCTTAGCAATTCGAGCTTTTAGCGACGAAACGGGAGAAAGTAATTTTCCGAATTAAGTGCCCTCCGTGGAAATGGCACTCGAGCATCTTAGCGGCGATATAACCAACACCGGCCGCTGCCTAAAACCCGTCCCCGTCCGCGGCCGCCGGACTGTGCACCGGCCGAAAGCATAAATATTTAGCCGGGGTGCGCGAAAGCTCCCCGCTAAACGCTAAATTCAATTTAAAAGTTGCGCGCCGAATAAATCTCGGTTTATTAATTAAATTCGCGGTGTTCTGGAACAGTGACCGGCGTGAGGAGGCTTCGGAATTATGCGGCGCGAACGGCTGTTTCATCGATGTATGTGATTTACGAAGTGCTGCAATGGTAATAGTGGCTTTTATTTTAAATAATTTGCTGTATAAATCTAGAAACATAAATAATAATTTTTCAGACAGAACAATGTATGATTATTTTTTTGAAATAAATTTTTTTAAATATAAATAATTAAATATAAAAGAATTGAGTTTATATTCATCGATTTACCTAGATTTTTATGAAAATTTTATTAGTTTGTTCTGGAGATCCAAAGAAATAAATAAAAAATTTTATTTTGCGTTTTCTACAGTTTTATTTTTTCTGTTTGTGAAGCGTTAAAGAATCTGTCTAATGTTGATTGCATTTTTCTCTTTTTCAGATTTTTTTAGAAATTATTAACAACATATTTGATGTACAGGTCTATTGATCTTAACCTTAGGTGCCATTTTAAGATCGTTGTTTTGACATCCTTCCACTTCTTCAAAACATCTTTGATAGCAGATGCCAGCTTTAGTTTCCTTTCGTTTTCTTTTTTTCCAGAAAACACATCTTGCTGAGCTTCTTGGTGTCCTTCATTCAAGAGCTTTTGAAATTCTTCTGTCGTCAGATCATTTCCATGTTCTATTACGAGCTTTTCAATATAACCTTCATTCGGCTCCAATTCCAAATCTTTAGCATATAGCAATAATTTCATCTATAATTTCAAGATGACTATCTCCATCTTTCTGAATGCCGGATGGACTTAGCTTTTGTCAAGTAGATTTTAACTGCGATTGAGCCGGACAGCTTCAAGAATAACACTTTTTTAAAACGTTTTTATCGATATCGTTAAAGAAAACTGGTATGCTACAAATCAACAAAATGGTATTTGCGGGCAGAAATTGAACTGTTGTGATGTAAGCACATTTTGACATGTGCTTCCAAAATAAACCAATTTTACTTGAAATTTTTTATAAATAGTATCCTTCTCTTTAATGAATTTTTGAAATTTGAAGCAAAACTTCTCAGCTTCTTCTCTAGCTAGACTACTAGATTAACGCAAATCACCTTTTAAACTTTGCAAACTATCCAGTGGTAACCTTTAATTCTAGCTTCTCATGTGGTAAATATGTAATTTGTTTCTTTGATTCTTCAAAAATGTTTTTAACTTTTTTATACGATAGTCATTCTGGTTATCTCCTTTTTCATTTCCTTTTCTTTTATCCAACTCTTCTTAACTAAAATTATGCCTACCGTAACATGTTCAAGCCATGCTGCCCAGCAACATAAGACACCTTCTGCCCACTCTCTATTATTTTTTGCTTGATTTCTATGGTGAGCACAGTTCTTAATACCACTATTTTTTTATATGAAAGATTTAGAAAATTATATAATATATTTAGAGAACAGAAATCAACTAGCATACAAGAAAGTTGCTTATATAACAACTCAGTCTCGTCGCAGAAATCGTTTACAGATAGTAGTTAAATACAATTTTTCAAGTGTATCGTAAGGTATTCGTTATTCGAACATGTATTGGTTGTCCGAATATAAAAATCTTTCGAGAAAGTGTTCGATGTCCGATTTGTTTGTAGTTGGAACTGTTTGTTAACTGATTATTCACTGTATCTTTATATAGAATATGCACCCAAAATTGGAAAAAAAATGATCAAAAATTAATTGAAGCTTTATATATTAGAAAGCTATGTTTCTATATTATACAGATTTATTTATTATGTTTATATAGAAAAATATATTAATTTGATATACTATCCTTAAAAATGTATAAAAGTAAGTGTGGTATAAGTTTCCCATGTTAGCTACAGTACCATCACGACCTGCGCACTCGCTATATTAATTGGAAATTTTACTTAATGCTTCTGTTAATGTGAATCTTTTACTGCAATATTTAAATAGTAAGCATTACCACATACATATTACAAAAAATCGAGGTTTGAGTAAAATTTGTGAGTGGGCTAGCTGTAGTGCGATTTTGCTGAATAACTAAATTTATTTATTTGCAAACCAAATAAATCGCTATAAAGTGAATAATTTGAGTTACTAAATCTAGTTAAAATGTACCTTCAACTGAAGAGGAATTGGATTGACTTGCTCTAATCTTCATGCTATTTAATTTTTAGGAATCAGCAGATGCAGATAGTCCTGTTTTTGAGTAGTATTCGTTTTTGTTGTTATTTTTCTTAGTGTAAATTTCAAATTTAGGCATAAATCAAATGGTGTACCATTTTATTCACAATTTTTATTTATACAACTTCGTTTGAGTGTGTATTCAAAAAGCTATAATATAATATATATGATGTGCATTCAAAAATTGTGACACTAGTAACAAATTACATGACCTACAACTGACAGACTCTCAAACAAACTTGTATTTAAAATAAGTAAAAGAACATATAAAGTCGCATTACATTTGAACAACATTTAGTTTTCATTGCATTTTACCTATTTCCTAACAGAAGCTGTTTCTAATAATTCCGAAATGTTTTAGCTTTAGCATTCAGGCATTATTTTTATTTCCCAGCAAAATTTTTATTATATATTTCGATTTACCTATATATATATTCATATAAAGTTTAGGAAAATAAAGAAGTGTTCACATACAAAGAAATGTTTTAATTTAGAGGTTGCAGAAGAGAAATTGATGTTGTACATCAAAATAACTGCTTTACATTTTTCAAAGCATTTGTTGAAAATTGAAACAAATTAGTTAACTATAGTTTAACGCAGTGTTTTTAAAGTGGGCAGTACTTCAGAGGAATATTGCATTAAATGCAATACTTATTTCTTAATGGTCGTCAAAGAGAAATAAAAATAATATTGGTAAATTTCTGAAAGTTATTAGGTATATCCTTTCGACATACAAAATATTCAGGTTTAAGCCGCTTAGCATTATAAAATTTTGATATCATTAATAATGAAGAAATCATCTTGAAGATGTAGAAATATAAAATACTACCGTCACTTAATGCAAACTGTTACTTACACACATTTGAGTTGTGAAAGAATGCACACATACCTTTAACATACAAGCGCTTGTAATTTCATCTACATCGCAAAAGGTTGTGTTTCATATTTTCTTTTACTTAATTGTAATATAAAAGTTTTATTTCTAGCCAATATTATCTTATTGAAATGAACAAATACCATAATGGTAAAGCTCTAACGCCCCGCGTAAGGGCACGGTCTGTGAAATGACAGGTTAAACTCTCATATGTTCGTTCTCTCTGCCTGGTCGTCGCGCACCGCTTCTGATGCGGGGCGATGTGGCAAGCAGCACGCCTTAGCCGACCCCTTGTTCGAGTGAACGCAGATACTCAATTATTTTCAGTGACTGAGTAGGCCACCCACCAGGCATCAGAGAGCACCGGGAATTGAATCCGGGTCCGTCAACATCGCAGCCCGCCCCTCAACCATGGGATCACACTGGCTCCGAATAAATACCATACACCACTTAAAATTAAAATTTAAAAATTATTTTTATTACGGGAATCATCTCGACACCTGCCGATAAAAGTAAAATTAGTAGTTCAGTTGAAACTATTCGACCAATACAGAAATTCTGTTCCTCTATATAACCGCTAAATGATGCAAAATAAAGGTTTTAAATGCACCATACTCCACTAAAGAAGGTTGAAGATATTGTGGTAAAAAGAATTTATAGAATAATTGCTGAAATTAACCATTTAAAATTCACAATAGTGAGATCACAAAATGAAAAATTAAATAAGATTACCAAAGATACCTTTCAGTCTGAAAATTAATGAAGAAGAGACCAAAAATAACACGCGATCCGTAGTGTTTAAGATTATTTGCGAAAGAGATAAAGAAAACAAAAAAATTTTATTTATGTTTTTACATAGTTTTATCCTCGTAGTAAAGAACCTTAACATACTAAAAGAATTAAAAGTGATAATCTTGTTAATTGGCATATTTAACAACATAAACGCATAAACAGAACCTGACTGGAAATACAAACTCTAAAAACTAACTTAAAAAATATAAAAAGATTAATAAATGTACGTCGATAATGAAGAAAAAGTTCACAGTTAGACCGTTTTGAGAAACAAGTCACAAAATTTATTAAAAAATAGAGTTAAAGAAAATTAAATAACAATTTACATTGTAGATTAGAAGATCTAGGCGAATAAAAATAATAATATTTATATTCAAGAAGTTAATTAAATCAAACGAAATAAAGTTTGCTGATATATAATCAATGTACGGAGTTAAATAATAGAGTGTGAAAAAGTGCGCAGGAATAATTACGAATTGTGCAGATACAGAATGTAATTTTAGATCTCATGGATCTGAGAAGAAGGAATAAGCTAAATGTACAAAAATATAAAGAAATTCATAAAACAATACAAAGTAAAATAAAAATAGCGAAAGAAAAACACCTGTCTGAACAATGTGAAGAAATTGAACTACTACAAAGTAAGCATGACAACTTCCACATGTACAAAAAGATCAAAGAAGTAACAGGATATAAAAAGAAAAGTGGCGCCAATAATGTCATCAAAGATGCTGATGGACGTATACTAACAGATATAAAAGATCAAATAAACAGATGGAAGATATATATCCAAGAAGTTTACAATGACGAAAGGCCGGAAAACACCAGTTTAGAAGTAAAGGACGAAAATTTTAAAATTCTAAAATCGGAACTAAATTATGCACTAGAAAACATGAAAACAGGCAAAGTTGCTGGCCCGGACGAGATACCAATAGAAATTGTTAAACTTTGTAACGATGAAACATTAGATGTT
This sequence comes from Sinelater perroti, assembly GCA_036346155.1. Lineage (NCBI taxonomy): Eukaryota > Metazoa > Arthropoda > Insecta > Coleoptera > Elateridae > Sinelater > Sinelater perroti. The sequence continues at coordinate 11,601,223 of JARFIY010000359.1, read as the reverse complement.
ATTTTAGACCTTTTTAACACTATTTATGACACTGGGCAAATTCCCAAACAATGGTTGCTATCTACCCAAGAAAATTAACGCAAGAGATTGCTCAGATTACCGAACTATTGCACTTATGGGACATATTTTTAAACTATTCTTGAAAATAATTCATAAAAGAATTTACAAAACATTGGAAGAAGGAATAAGTAACTCCCAGTTTGGTTTCCGCGCAGGTCTTGGAACGCGTGAAGCTCTCTTTGGGGTTAATGTGCTATACCAGCGATGCATGGATATGAACCAAGATGTGTTTACCTGCTTCAGCGATTTCGAAAAGGCGTTTGATAAAGTGAAACATGGTAAACTACAAGAACTTTTACTTAAGAAAGGCATAGATAGGAGAGATGTGAGGATAATTAGTAACCTATATTGGGGACAGAGTGCTAACATAAAAGTTGGAACAGAAATAACCGAGGAAATTGAGATACGCCGTGGAGTGAGACAGGGATGCATCCTATCTCCACTTCTGTTTAACATCTACAGCGAAGCCATCTTTAGAGAAGCCTTAGATGAGGAATCTGCGGGAATTATTATAAATGGAGAAATAGTTAACAACATGAGATACGCAGATGACACAATCCTCTTAGCAAGCAACCTTACTGACATACAACATCTGCTTGAAAAAGTAAATGTAACCACTATGGTTTAAAAATAAATTTTAATAAAACCAAATGGATGGTAGTTACAAAAACTCCACACATTCAAGGAAACTTAAGAGTTGCAAACATATTAATAGAATGGGTAAGGAAATATAAATACCTCGGGACGTGGATAGAACAAACAGCTGATCAAACAACGGAGATAAGAACTCGTATAGAAATAGATAGATCCTGCTTTGCAAAATCAAAGAAAGTACTTTGCAACCGAAACATAAACATTGGGCTCAGAATACGAATGCTTAGCTGTTATGTATTTAATATCATGCTCTATGGCGTAGAAGCTTGGACACTTAAGAAAGAGCAAACAAACAAAATACAAGCCTTTGAAACGTGTTACCGCAGAATGTTGCGTATAGCCTGGATTGAAAGAATAACTAACAGAGAAGTTTTGACAAGGATGAACAAGGAATGTGAAATAATAAATGCAATAAAAAAGAGGAAACTAGAGTACTTAGGCCATGTAATGAGAAATCCCAAATACGCACTGCTCCAACTCATCATGCAAGGGAAGATAAAGGGTAAAAGAAATGTTGGTAGGCGTAAAATGTCTTAGCTAAAAAATCTCAGAGATTGGTTTAATTGCAGCAGCATTGCACTATTTCGATCGGCCGTCGACAAAATCCGTATAAGAATGATGATAACCAACCTCCGTGAAGGAGAAGGACCATAAGAAGAAGAAGAAGAAGAAGAAGAATGTAATCAAGGAATATAAAAAATCATCAAATGTTCCAATTTTCAGCGAAGGCTTGGAAATTGTGTCGTTAGAAAAACATAGTTAGCTAGGATAAAATTATGTTTAATTATACTTAATTGCAAATCTAGCAAAAATGCGTTAAATGCAATAGTATTGCATGGTTTTTCTTATTTCGTTGGAAGTTGAAATATAAAATATGACTGTCGTTTAAGCATAAATGACGGACAAATTTAAAAGCGACTCTAACACACCGCTTCATATTTATGGCAACAAGTTTTCACAAGAATACAATAAAAGAGAGACATGGCCTGACTATCTAAAGATGACAAGAGAAGTAAAGTAAACTAAAACATAATGCAGCTTGAATAAGGTGCGTAATTGCAAAAGAAAAATGTAGTGCAAAAAAAGAAATGCTGAAACTACCTAAAAATAAATGATCAACGTTTTAGAACCAAGAAAAAAGATAATAAAAAGGAAAGCAAAACTAATAAGATACAATCATGAAAAGTAGATTCTATTGGACTGATGCTGATATATGTAGTTCTAGGGAGGGTGGTTTCGTAAAGGTCATTTGTTTAAATTAGACATGGTCTTGTAGTACTAAAAATAGAGGTAACCCATACGACAACTGCTATTGTAGATAGTATATATAAAATTTCAATTTTTTCTAAATATTCGCCAAGGTTGTGGATGAACAACAGAATCGATGTGTTAAGAGTAATGGAAAATTTAAAAAATATCATTTTTATTATACGCTAATTTGGTTTAAAAGCTCTCAATTACGTTTTCATCAACAACACATTTTCTAATTAAAACTATAGGATCTAACAGTGTTATGTGTCTTGACATATGTTTGCTAAAAATAAGCAAATAGAAATAGTGTAAATATTGTTCGTAAGTTATAATAATAACTAAAGCTGTTTGCAAGATACTAAGCCGTATTGCAACGTAAATTATATTGAACAACCGTAGCTGTGCTAAAGTAAAAAATTGCTTACCATTAGCCGATGAACTTTAGTGAAACTCCCGAGCTGCTAATTCTAAGGGAAATGATCAGAAAAAACTGATAAAAAGGGCTTGCCGCCAATTTCTCTCTTACTTGTACTTGGAAATGGAGCAGAGGTAGCCTAAGATCAGATAAATATTGATCCCGCCGACTGCAGATTAGGCCAGACACTAATGCCCCGTAAATGATGAACCACTTGCTGCACGAGCCGCCGCCGCCTCTGCCTGTTTCGTCGCGAACATGGCATCTTCAGGGGCGCCGACGGCCGCCGCGACATTCTAATCGCCGAGGTTGCCATGACGCCAAAGCGTCCGGCAATTGGGAGCGCGCGGACCGGATGGCCCTCTTGGCAGAGGACGCGCGTCGCGGCGAAGACTGCCGTGGTGTGGTGACTCACCACGAGATGGACGTGACGCATGACGTCACGCGTTGCCTAGCGACGGCCCTCCATCGACGGGAGCGGCGTCGCGGCGCTCGGCGCTCCAGCAGCCGCTCGCTCACCTGCTCAAGTATGCATGGGGTTGGAGGGGCCGCGGCTTCCAAATTGGGGCTGCATATAGACGCCAATATAAACAGCAACTTTGCAACTTTCAAGTTACAAATTGGTTGTATGTGGTCGCGCGGAAAGTAATGGGGAAGTTGCTCGCGCCTAGCATCAGGTGGGATGCCGCCGAGATCGGCCAGGAGAGTGCTCGGGACGCACTTATGTGGGTAGGGGCGGGGGCAGGGGCCTCAGGAAATAAAAATGGTACGCAATCTGTAAAATAGCTGCTTGCTGGATATCTCATCTATCTTATCGGAGGAACATTTTTATTGGAATTTCCGGCAAGCTCTTCGGCACGTAACATCACGCAGATTTATTGTATCCACTTTGGTCTTGGACGGGAAATGGCAATTAAGGATGCAGAGGGTCATACTTTAAAGGAACGATTGCAGAAATTTTAAAAGTGAGTTTATTTTATTCCTGCTTTAGTTACATGAATACATTAATGTATTGTAAAAAAGAACAAATAAAAAGGTAGATGTTTTAAAATAAAAAAATTTATTTCTTTATATTTCAGTCTTATATATTTGCCATAAGAATTATGCAGTATGTTTTTCTAGTTAGAGCATCTGCTTATGTATGTATTGCTTACAACGTTCTGTTTTATACTATTAATTTTTAAATTCTTCTCTACATTTGTTTCTGATTTTTGTTTTTTTCGAAAAGTTTTATTGCAGTTGAAATATCAAAAAGAGCATATATATTATATATCAAAGAATTTATGAAGAGACATTTATCAGCGAAGATGAAGAGTAAATTGTGCTTTAGTTTCTATTGTAAGATTTGTTTAAAATCCTTATGGTTCTATTGAAATGTTGTCAAAGCTACAATTTAAGTCATACGTTTATTAGAATGTGTTGATAAAATAATTGATTTTTAATGATAATCTTTTTTTATAATTATAAGCATTGTCGTGGTGGTTTTGACCTACTGTATTATTCAGCGGTGATTTAAATAATAAAAGACTCTTCTAAGACCCTAAACGGTTCAATTATCAAGATAAGGCATAAGGAGACATTGTATCATCTCATTGATTATTACGACTTCTTGTATTGGTCTTTTTGTTTTTTAGCATTTTTATATGATATAGAAACTTTTTGGAAAGTCCTGTATCCTTTGTGATAAGTTTATTAGCAGATAAAATATATGAATATATTTCCTTAAGGGATATTACCATTTTTCTACAAAATCACGAACCCTGTTTGCACATGCATGCTAACGCTAGTCAAGTTCCTTCATCCCATCGAAGAAAAAATCAGACGTCTGCTGCCGACACCAGCGATACGCAGCTGCTTATACATTTACTTTGTTGATATACCATTTCCTTTAATTTTGCTTTTAAAAAATTCGAATGGTAGGGCAGGGGCGGTAAACTTTGCGAAATTTCATATTTTGTGATGCTTCGTATGACTCCAATAAGAACGCGCTTCTGTGGCGAGATCAAGCTGGGAGTTTTCAAAGTGCCTACCTATTCCAATTCCAACGAAGAAGAGCATCATCTTCCTTTTTGTGTCGAGCCAAAGATTTTGGAAAATTTTGATTTCGGTTATGTTTAATTTTTTCAGTCAACATGGTCTTGTGCACGTTTTTCTGTAGTCAAAGAAAGTATAAATTAGGTTTCTGACTAGTTCAAGAGAAATCCAAATCGACGATATTGTTCGTTTGAACCTGATTGTCAAGGATCCACCACATGAAGCCTAATAACGCAGATTTGTTGCGGCTGGATTATTTCCTTTACACTTCCTACCTACCACTTAACAGTATTTATATACAGCCATGCCCAAAAGTATGTGGCACCATCATATCGATATAGTATCTTAAAAATTAAAAGATAAAAGCGCCGCTATTTTTGTTACTATATTAGCAATAATAATAAACTAAAATGTAAAGATGCATGCTTTTATACAAGATTAATTTGAAAATGTTCGTTTTGTATACAGATATTTTAAATGAAAACATTTTAGTGCAAATACCGGTTTAATTATCGCCAATACCTAAGCAACTTTAAGTTTAGGTTATTATAGAGCAAAAATGTTTAAAAAAAGGAAACTTAGTGTGAAACGTTTATAGACTCACTTTTTATATGAACAGGGCCTGCCTTGAGTTAAAAGTGCGAATTATGTTAAATGTTCTTGTTAAAATACACCAAAAACGTAAATCTGAAATGAACAGGCCGAAAAAGATAACTTCTGAATGCAAAGACTGAAAATTGATTCTGAAGTCACTTAGAAATTGAAAAAAAAACTCATCTTTAGCTTGCTGCCACAATGATAACGTAAAACATGCTAGGATTGCGAAATAATGTTCAAATAAGCAGATTGGACAAGTTGAGAGGCCAGGCTAGAAATCATGGCTATTGATAAAGGAGCTACAAAACACCAGCATTTAAAAGAGAAAGATTAAACATAAACTTTCAGGTAAGCTTAATAAGTCTTTATTATTCTCAACATTTAAATCATAACGATAGCTCTGTTATATGTGTAACAAAATAATGTTTCATTTTGATAGTTGTTTAGATGTTTAGTATCCTTATTTATGTGAGGAGGGTCAAAATTGCCTTCATCTGCAGTGTGTCATATGTACAGTCAAACACGGAGGAGACAGCATGATAATATGGGGTTGCATAGCGACCGACGACGTAGGAGAAATGGTTGTTTCCTAAAGGCGCATGAACACTGGGAAATGTATTGCTGTGCTGGAAACGGTTATGCAGTGATTTCGAAGCAATCAAATGTATCTGCTAGACTGGCTAGTCGAATTATCAGATCTAAATCCCATTAAGTATCTCTGGGGTACACTAAAGCGGAAGACTAAGCAAAATGTGGCATCAAAAATACTTTAAAAAGTTCTACGGGAAGAATGGAACGCCATTGTATCTGAAGAATGTCCGAAGTTAGAGGTTTTTCCAAAAGAATGGCTATCGCCGGTAAAGTTAAAATACTGAACACAACAATAATTAATAAATAGTAAAACGATTGTGGTATACTATTTCTCAAAAATACACATCTGAATTCTAGAGATGAATTTTTATAAGGTGTCTCATACTTTTCGCCACGGTTGTACATATAAGCGTTATAGCAGGGAGTACCCTTTCGTCGATTAATGTCAATGGGCGCAAATCTTTAGCCATTAGGAACTCAATAACAGGATGTTGTTTCAACAGATACTTCTATGACTACAATATAACTTTTTGATATTGTAGGTAAATGTTATTAGCCTTTTCATGGTCATTGAGGTAGAGAATACCATGATACCTATTTTATGTATCCTGAAACAATTACTCTCGTATATCTATCAAATATCTCTTTAAATCCAAATAAATCTTTTGTCTCTAAAAGAACTAGTAATGGTCGGATAGTATAACTATGCGTTGTGGTATCTGTAACTCTAACTATTGCAAATTGTGATAAATCTGGGGTTGGTCGGTATTAAATGTAAAGTTATATGTTTCTATTTTGGTGTTTAAAATCAAATTCATCCGCTTGTCTCTTATGTTTTTAAGTTGTGGTTATGAAGTGGTAGATTTTGATTCTTGGTAGAGGCAAAATTTCCCCATTTCACAGCTTTTGTCAAAGATTCAAAGTTGTAAGTTTTAGTGATGTACCTTATGAGCAAGCGTTTTCCATATTTTTTAGGTTTTATACAATTATGCACACTTATAAGTTGTTAGGGAAAACCAAAAACCAATTTTATTATATTATATTATTAATATACTCCAACACTGAAAATGATTACATTTTTCTCTGTTATGAGGGTGAATCAAATATAAACAAGACTTTTGATCTCGGGCGCGCAATATTAACGCGCGAGAGTTCTCGCTTCGTCAGGTATTGGGTAGGGATGTCAGGAGTGGAAGAAGCAGGCGGGCGATTTCGTTCGTTCCTGTCAGTACCCGTCGTGTAAAACCGGCTGAAATCCTGAGGAGATTGACTGCGCAGTTCAAGGAAGAGACACTGTCACGAGCTAGAGTGTTCGCGTGGCACAAAAGTTCGTGGAGGGTCGTGAGAATGTTGAAAATGAGAGCCATGATCGCCGGCCTCGCATCATCATCACCGACGAAAACATCGTCCGCATTCAACAACTTATTGAGGGTGACAGGCGTCTGACCATCGATGGGATTGCATCTGAGATTGGAATAAATTATGGCAGCACTTTTTCGATCATCACAGAGCAGCTAGGGTTTCGTAAGGTGTGCGCAAGGTGGATGCCTCGCCTTCTGACAACTGAGCAGAAATTGCATCGTTTACAGTTGAACACCCTCCCTACAGCATATCACCTATTTGGTCCTCTCAAGGAAGCCATGGGAGGGCACAGATTCGACAGCGATGAGGAGGTTGAGGTCTATGTGCGTAATTGGCTGGAAACACGACCAACTTTATTCTACAAGGAAGGCATTTCAAAATTAGCTACACGTTGGGAAAAATGTGTTTCTAAATCAGGAGATTATGTAGAAAAATAATCTGCTATTCTTTTGTTTCAAGGGCAAATAAAATATTTTTTAAAAAGTAAGTCTCGTTTATATTCGCCCTCGTGTAAATTCTAATAGTCTGATTAATTTTTAGTACATAATTGTTTTTATATATGTTGAACATAAATAAGAGAAGAGCAAGAATAATATCAAGTTGTTTTTATATTCTATTTATTAAAAATTGCATGCTAAAATGTTGAATATTCAATTCACTGGCATGGTGTCGCGCTCCTTCTGCCTGTTCGTGCAGCATGAGATATTTATGTCGCCTGTAACCTACTTCCAATTACTAACTTACTCAGAAGTCGTCAATTCTTAAGTGGTATCCGGATGCAGTCCTATTAACGAACTAGAATTCCCGTTCATAGTCAATAAACCATCGTTGTAACGAGATTTAGCACTCAAGGGTTTGCTACACCATTAATCCTAATCTGCTAAATAATACAAGTGTGCTCTTTTTACTGTGTATCGAGCTCAGCCTTTCAATCAGCGTTCTACATTGGTCTCTCCCTTTAAGCAACAATTCATGGTTAAACAAATAAATTGCGCATTAACCAATTTTTCACGAGTGTTAAGATGTACAGGATTGGTAATGCGTTTGTCTCTTAAAACTAAATAGGCAGCAATTTGCAAAACATTTACAGCTAAACGAGATAGATAAATTTTCTGGATGTCATGTCCTACCTAAAAAAGCTTAATAAATTATTCAATACGGAGCTTAACTTTTTTAAAATTTAATTAAAATTTTAACCGCGAGGTGTAGCTTAAAATTTTGTATGCCGAATTTTCCGTTACAATTTTTCGTAAACCGCTTTAATTTATAGCGAACATTCTTTGGAGTTTGGGTTGGTACGGGAAAAATGCTTCGATAATGAAATATTTATTTGAACTTGCTCTAAAACAATTCTGCAATAGTTAAATCTATACAAAATAATGAGTTGGTATTATTCCAAATGCCATTTATAAATTAAATCAAGGCAAGTAGGCGTATTTTAACAAATCGAGAAAAATTAAAATGTTTTTTTATTGTTGAAATTATGTATTTTATATTGCATTGGAATTATATAGATTGTAAGCTTTATTCTGGCTAGAAACATATTTGTATTTAAATTAATTAAATTTTTCAAAATAAATTTAATTGTTGTTATTATGAAATACATATGAAGTGGTTCGATATGCATAAATATGGGAAGCACTAGTGTTTTCGTTAGTATGCAAACGCAATATAGCTGCAGTTTGTTTTTTAGTGTTTAATTTAAAACATGTCACATAACTGAGCTAATATTTATTTATACAAATCGCACGTCTGTACCATCAAACAGCATTTGTTGCAGCGCAATGTAAACAACGGAAAAACTAATTTCCACGTGAAGTTAGGGCTCGCGCCGTAATTTAAGTTTATTCCGTTTGACGTTAACAGACCCAACATTTAAAATTTGTTTATGGCTTTACCATTCGCATGCGTTTAGAAATTGTAGAAGGGAGCCTAAAATTAATTTATTCGGATGTGAGCTTCCAATTTTCAGCAGTGTTTCTGTTTGTGATATACGTTATCCTGGTACATTTAGGTGACGCAGGAATATTGGTAGTTGCAGCTGTTCCGAATAACAATTAATTTAAGTGGATATGCAGTAATAATTCATTCCCACACTTTACAAATTAATATGGCGCCGGAATAGCGATATCAGTGACATAAGCAGCTTATCTAGACGGAAGTGTGTGATACGAACGGCTGGTTGTAAGATTTTGGGCGGATTTGCTGTTTACTATGTGCGCCTTCTGCTGCCAAACCAAAAATGATGAATGGTTTTTATTTAGAATATTATGAGTTACTGTAAAAAATGAAATTTACACTTTTACATGAAAATTTAAGCTCATGTGACTCCCATAACTTTTAAGCTTGTATATGATATTTATTATTTGTTTATCAGATTAATTGACCTAAATGAAGCAATAAGTCATAAAACTTTTAATACGTTTGGCTAAAAAACTGTTGTAATTTTTTCAATATTACAGCAAACACCCAGTAATTCCAAGTTAAGGCCCAGCATCACAACTAAGAGTGTTTCGGTGTTGCTCGTCGAGGATTTTTCCGGGATGCGCCCAGGGAAAAGCGGCCGCGGGCGGGACAGATAAGCGGCGGCTGCATAACGTCAATCTCCTGTGACGCAGACAACTACTACATCCAATTTCCATTACTGCATCATAGAGAGCGAACCTGGTTAAAGGAAAGCGAGTTAGAGCACACTTAGCGTTTATCTCGTTGCTAATAGCACTAATTCTGATTGATGCCTAATTGGATAACGCCTTTGCCCGAGCCACAAAGATTCCGGACAGTGTTCTTTGTAATCAGGAGCGAATTGTTCCCGATTTGCTGGAGGACGGAGCCGTCTGCGAGCCAAGGCTCACAGAATAGACGGCAAAACGGGTGCAGGCTTGCTTCATAATTTTTTGATAGCCGGCGTGACGAGGGTGCGCAGCTTTTCACGTCCGGACGTTTGATGCCCTGAATACGTTCGGCGAAGCCCCTGCATCCGATTTCGCCAGCGGTCTAAATTTGCAATTAATCGATACCGAACAAGGCTCTAAGCTGATAAACTTTCGGCGTTTGTTGTGCTGTGTATTAGAATATAGAAGAGAGGGAAATAAGAGACCAAGAATATACTGTAAGCAATGATAAACGGCCCCTCTGCTTATCACTCACCCCGGAAATATAACAAAAGCTTATTTCTGGGGTTGACGGGTGATAAAATAAAACCCTGATCCTAAAGCAAGCCAGACATTTTTCCATTACTGAACCTCAGAGCGGCCTTCATCAAAAATGCCTCGTTCGCAGTTTGACGTAATTTCTTGTTTTTAACAATCGGCCTATTTTGCATAAATAGAAATAATTTTTATAAAATATCTGAACGTCTCTTGGGGTCGACCAGACAGAAAAGTAGAAATTTACTTGTAGAAAAATTAAATTTAAAAAACTTGTTTTCCACATATCGCAATAAAATTTTACAAATTACAAATTACAATTACTATATTAGTAAAATAATTTAAAATAGTTTTTCTGTAATTAAATCCCGTTACTCTTCAATTATTTTTGATTGCCATTACGTTGAATGCTCATCTAATGTAATGCAAAAAGGTAAAGTAGCAAAACCTGTAGGACATTTTGTGTTGATTTACTACAAATTCGAAATTAACAATCTCATAGACGTTCGCTTACCATAACACTAAAAAACTTTTGGGGACGGAAATAAGCCCTTATTAAGGATAATTTAGGTGTTAGTCCCATCCTTGCCTTGTGCCGCTTTTTGCGTTTCTTTTTTGGTGCGTATTTTCCAGTCTTTGCTTCACGAGCTTTTTTCCCGGCAGTTTTATCTAAGCTCCTTAAGATGTTCTTTTTTCAACGATTTGTATATCCTACTTTCGGTATTTATAAAGAACTAAAACAATTTTTATTTTGATTGTGTGTTTGTATTTAAGTTAATAAAACTTGAAAATCTTTTTTGTTTATATTAAAATTTCTATATTTCTAATTTTTAATTTTTTTTCATTTTATTTACTGTAAATCATAGTATTTTAATAAAACTAATAGGATTTGTCTTGGACAAAATAATGCAACTAAATTTTAATTTCTAACGGATCTGCTTAAAAATAAAAAAATACTTTAGTGTTGTGTACTATATATTGATCTCTTTATGTTCACAATTTAGATAGCTTCGGTGTCTTTGTTAACATTAATGTTTAATGACAAACAAATAATGTTGTATAAGCCATATAAGAAATCTTAATTAAGTAAATCCTAACTAGGGCGATGCTTAATTATCTGATGTTTCTAAGGATAATCCCGGATAGAAATAGCAAAAAGCAATTCAACATCAAAAGCGACGTTTATTAGCCTCCATCAGGAACCAACGAGAAATGCGATCGGGTCTCCCATCACCCTACCCTTTAATTGAAGCTTCTGTAAACTATCACTTTAATTACTCGTTGAAATAAGGCAAGTGAACAAAAAATTATCGTTGTTATGTATATTGTTAGTTAATAAAAACACCGAATAATTGTGCATTAACCTAGTACAACATAAGCATCACGGGCCTTCCTTTAACTTGACCGTTTATGACTATGTTACATTAATACTCTACTATTAATTCTACTATTATTTTATAAAGATCTGATTGCAATTGTTAAGTCAGTACTTTTATGCGTAACTAAAAAGAAGAATGCTTGGCGAGTAAGTTGGTGAAGAAAAAAATCTTGTTCTAAGTCTAATTGTGATTTCTTAAATTTCTAAACAACAAGGGATCTAGGATTGTTATCGAGTGGTTACTGATTAACTATTTTAATGGATTTTAAGTTCAGTTGATTTAGTACTCTAATATTTCCTATGATTATGACACATAGTAAACCATTCTTTAACCCTTCCTAGTGCGCTTATGCTCTTTGACTTTTATCTAGTTCTTTAGCCAGAATATATCTTCTTCTTTTTCTTCTTTGGCTATTTTCTTATTATAGATTTGCCGTTTTCTTCGTTCAATATTATCTGTCTTCTCAAATTACTTTATTTGAACCATTCTCCGGTTTATAACTGCTTTTGGTTATCTCACTTCATTCATTATTTGTCTTATTTTCAATCGTCTTGTATTTAACATTTCTACTCCTTTCTTACTTCATCTCCATTTTGTTATTTTTCTGTCCTTGCATGAGTATTGTAAACTTTTTCTCATAAAATTTAGTTCCGCTTTTCCCAATTTATCTCTTATTTTGTTAGTCAATATGTTGCACGCTCTCTACAACAGTGTTAAATATCCTTTATAGTGTTTTGTTTTGTGAGATTTTGATAAGAGCTCACAGAGTAATTTTCTTGCTTTCTTTACTGCTTCGTTACCTATATTTGCATTTATGTTACTCATAAATATAACTATAATTGTTGCTTGTAGTATTATATTTAACCCACGTGTTCTCATCTGACGCACTTGTACCCCGTTTTGTTAAAATTTATAAGAAGTGCCCATTTCTCACATTCCTTTTTCAGCTTTCGTAGCTTTTATGTTATGTCTTTCTCATTCTGGGTCATAACTAGCTGGTCATTAACAAACATAAGTGAATGTAATGTCGTGTATAGGCATTTTTATGTACTATTGTTTTAATACTTGTTTTGTGTATATGTTCAACAATATCTGATATATACACTTTCTTAATTAATAGCATAGATGATTTCCAGTAAAAATACTTTTTGACTTGTCTATACTAAAAAGTAAAATTTAAATAGATCGTCAATCAGTTAAATGTGTGGATCAAATGCCTTAAGAAAATTTTAAGGAAGTTATAATGCTATCTTTAGAAGAATTTTACCTTATAACATATCTACTGCTAAACATTTATGCCTTAGATGAAGTTATTTAAAGTTTAGATAAAATGCTCAGCTCATTTCCCTTAAGCTTCATAACTTAAGGGCAGATATGTTTTATAGATGGGTTTCCACTACAAAAAAAAATGATTACCAATCAACTGTCAAGTTTTACAAAAACATAAATTTGTTGCCTTTTGGCAAACGGTTTCTTCAAGCTTCATATTATTTTTTTATAAGGCAGTACTCTTTAATTTTATTACATTGTAATTACAACTTGGTTTAATATTATTATTGATCATTAAAAAGAAGAAAAACCGCCTACTTGGGACACCTACTAAGAAATAAAAAATATAACCTACCCCAACTTATCATACAGGGTAAGGTAGAAGGCAAACGCGGAAGGGGTAGAAGGAAAACTTGTTGGCTCAAGAATATAAGGCAGTGGACAGGCATGAATGTTCAACAAATATTTAGAGCAGCTGCAGAAAGAGAAACATTTGCCAATGTAATCGCCAACCTCTATTAAGAGAAGGCACGACAAGAAGAAGAAGAAAAAATAGCATCAAAACGTTATTCTTACAAAAGGCGGAGCTTAAGAAGAGTCCTCATAAAATCTCAAGCCGGGGTGGGATGAATCAAAGAAGCCCCGTTTTAATATTAAATACTGGAGTAAATCGAGGAAATTAATTAGGCGAAACTGATCGGAATCCAATTTTCCGAAGCAATTATCGTGTCTGTGTCTCGATACTTGATGGCCGGATTGGTTACGTTTCAAAATTTAATATTGCTCGACCGTAATTACTTGGCGGCGTTTTTGCAGAATGTTCGTTTCGCTCCGCGCCCAATAAAAAATTGATCAGCGAAAGCGCCTGCGACTCTCCAGGGACGTGAAAACAGGCCGCCGCCGGGCGATCCTACGGACATGCTGGCTGCGGATTTGGGCTGGCGTTTAAAAATTTTCGCCAAAACAAACATTACTTATTTAAGTTTAAGGAAAATTGTACTTTTAACGTATACGTGATTTGTAATTTTACGACATTTGCTTTAAATTCACCTAGAAGAAAATAGGGTTAAAACAGCCACTTTTTATATTTTACGTTTTAAATGATAATTTAAAATGATAATTCGAATTAGTAGCCATATTAATTGTTACGAGTCATGTATAATAAACTTTATTTTCTCTTAGATGTTTGAAAATTTTTAAAAAATATTTTTAGTTCAATTTTAAAATTTTTTGACTTGTTTATACACATATATCAATTATAAATTAGAATTTATTTTTACGCACAATGTTGTCGGTAGGAAGACCTGCGCGAGATTCGACCCATAGGGCATTTCCACACTACCGCTCCTTTGATCAATGTTAAGCTGTCAAAGCAAGAAATACTCCCACCTATTGCGTACAAATTATTATCAAGTCATAGACGTGTTTGAAATATTGATGACTAAGGCCCAGTTACACAAACACTCGTCAGCACCGTAGTTTCCTAACAATGGATTAAAAGTAACGGCCTGTTAAAAAATAATTGCGTTGCAGAAAATATCTAGTATAGCTATTCAATTTACTATTGGCTAACAGAGTGTTTGACCATTGAAACCAAATACTTTTACGTTTATACAAAATTGGTAGAAAAACGTCAGAAACCACTAGATTTCACAAGTGCAGATTATGCAACCCAAACATCCTGAATTTTGTCTATTTTACAAATCATTTTTGTTTTAGCTAAAGTGTTAAAAATAACAAAAAACGTAAAATGGTAATCCAGTAGTGCACATGTCATTAAACGTGCAATAATTGCAATCTGAAACTGCTCTCCTATTTTATGGAATTTTTGTGGGTATAAGAGACGTTAAACAGTACTTTCTGATTAACTTAATAACGTGTCAAACGGACTATTACAACGCAAAACTACTTTGTGTAACTGAAATAATTATTAACAAACTGTTAAATCCATCACTACTATGGCACTTGTCAATAATTTTGCTAACTGCTATCGGTTATAAGATGGTTGATGATTTAAACAACTGTTTAGATTTAACATACGTTTGTGCAACTGGGCATTAAGGTACAGTTCGGGGACAGGAAGACTCAAGTGTACACGTGGCATAAACAATTTTTAGGAGGACGAGAAGCAGATGGAAATAAAAATCAGCGATTTTTCTGAGAACTAGCATGACCAAAAGGAATATTAGCGTTCTGTAGGATGGCTGCCGATTAAATGTTGTTAAAATTGCTTCCGAGAGCCAAATGAGCTACAACAATTCCCAGGCAATTCGAGACGTTATCCTGCTTCACGGCAAAGTCTATATTTGAAAATGTGATATTTTAATTATTTTTATATGGAACATTTTTGCATATTATTTTTAAATTGCAAACTAAATCCCTCGCTCAGTTGGTTTTTTCAGTATTATTCACTGATAAAATACATGAAAATTTATGCTGCCTCTCTTAACATAGGCTAACAGGATAATGCCATATTAACTATATCGGCTTAGTTAATTTTAACTTGGTTTGAAAGCTTAATAAGAAAATTACACCTAAATAGGTAAATTTTGTCATAATATTTTCTAAATGTCAGTTAGTTGTAAAGTATAATATATTTTAGACAGAAAAATAAGAATTGATTGTAGATTTTTCTATTTATATTATTATTCTTCTATTTATAATATTGCCACACAGTTTAAAGAAGAAATGAATAACAAAAACTGCACTAGTAACTATTTATCTAAAGTAAGCAAGTACAATGAATCAAAGCAGCTCTAAATATAGGAGGAATTTCTATAAGACCACTTGTACTGTTTAATTTTTTAGAAATAACAGCTGGAAAACAAAGAGGAGAATTATTGCTGAAACTGTAAAACAATGAGTGGTGTGTTATGTAATTAAGTATAAAGGAAATACACGTGAGCTAAGTAATGCTGCCAGCCCCCTTCACATTCACTTTCAAGAATAGATATGCAATAAAATAATTTGACTAAAAATCAGTAGTTTTAGTCTTACATACAAACAAGATATTATAAATGACAAATTGAAAAAGTTTCAAGAAGCTGGAGTGTTCGACGGGTTCACAACTGCTATTAGCGGCAAGTATATTAACTTTTAGGAAGGTTATCTTTAGCATCAAACAAGAAATTGTTAATAAACTTTGGCAAAAATTATTAGCCATAAAGTATTAAGCAAAGGAGAACCCCCAATTCCTGTATGTGTGGTTGTTCTATTACCATTAACTAAATTATCTCAACAAATTTATAAAGATAAAACGATTTTTCATACAATTGTCACGATAGAGACAAATTACATATTTTAATGTTATAAATGTCAGCAATTTGGATATAGAACTGTGCCGCGAAATTTTTATGTATTATTTTTATATATTATTTAGATGTATAAAATGCTTTAATGATCACCAAATGCATGTCAAGGCAATTTGCGCAAACTGGGGTTGAAAACTCCTGGCATATTACAGTAATTGTTCTATATATACAAAACTTATTTAAGTTTGATCACTAAAAAGACAAACATTCTCAACGCCGTAGTCTTAAAAAAGAAACAAAGTTTTCCAAGAAACAAACCAAGCTTACCAGACAGATACCGTGTCACCCTTCTTTTTATTTTGACAAAATTTATGTTCTCAATTATTCTTTCCTTAAATTAAATTAAATCCTTGCTCATAAACTACGTTCTCTCCAACCCCTTCAAAATGTAGCAATCTAATGGATTAAATCAACAGAGATGAATTTTTGCCTTATGATTTGATACAATATAGATTTCAAATTATTGAAAAATATACATGAAGAGTACATTCATGATTAAGTCAGTTATTTAATATAGCACGCCTAAACACATATGTTTTATAAGTCTCAAGACCTAAATTAACGTGGGATCCTAGTAGTAACAATCGAAATAAAAATAGCCAACGTATATAAATAACCAAAAAAATCCTAAGCAAAGCCAATATTTTTAAAACTGTTAGTAATTCAACTTAACCGTCGTATATGATTTTAACAGTAAAAGTGCTTTTTGGGGATATCGTACAAATAATCTCAACAGGAATCAAGCTAAACAAATATGTAATTTAAATTATACCATTACTTGAATTCAGGTATTATCCATACCAATCAAATCAACGACCCAATATTTATCTTACATATTATATTCTCCAAATCTTTCCTCATGCGATCCAACAGAATCATTTTCGAACTCGATTCTACCCACTTATCCGTGCTTACGACGTTTACTAGTCCAATCTAAAGACCTAAGCCGTCTAAACTGATTAACGCTCACTTAAACGGCCCGTTTCAATTTAACTGTCGTCAAAAAATAAACAATCAAATTGCAATTTTAACACTACTGTTGCAGAATTAATCTAATCACATAAGCAAAAATAAAAACCTTAACATTTTTGCAAGCTACACATTGGATTTAATTAAACTAAAAGCAGATCTAGTAGAAAATGTTAAAGTAATAGACCCGCTAGTCAAAAACTACCTAAACAATATTATCGAATCAGAAGTGAAAATGGTACATTCACAATTAATAATTACAGAAAATACCCTGAGATTATCAAATCAACTAGCCTTAAACTAAGTTAAACTATAGATAATGTGACTAGACATTATACAATAACTTGAATCCTAATTATTAATAATTTATACACCACAGACGAAAATCATAAATAAAAATTTTTACAACAACATAAACATAAAACGTTAAAATCTTACATTTATATTCTTTTTCTATAAGAAGCTCTTAAGTTATGATTATATTATGATTATGATTATAAGTTATTTAATAAAAAGCAAATTTATTTCAAGCCCCCATGAGAACTGAGTACTTCCCAGAAACGTGAACATTTGCTTGGGATCTTATATTTTTTAGACTAGGTCTAAACGAGGCAGATTGGAATAATTACCCTTCGATAACCTCCCTTTCTGCTTTTCTCAGATAAACAATATGAAATGGTCATGAATTACACTCTGTGACAACTGATTGACTTCGCACCAATTTTGACTATTTCAAAAGAGTTTGGTTTATTTATTGAAATAAGCGCAATTATGTAACGCATATCTTGGTCGTTCTTTCTGAAAGTGAAATACATATTATCAAAAAAAGGGAGTATTGAAATTTACTTCATACTTTTATAGTGTATCAAATTCACAATAGAAAATTGGAAAGTGTGGCATACTTTGCACATGAATTAATTTAAAAATTAATGATGGAGGAATAAATAACGAAAAAATGCTTTCTTGTTGTTCTAATCTTATTATGGTAAACATGTTTGGAACTGCCCACATATCTCTGTATTATTTAAAACGCCCAGCTAGTTCCATACAGAAGGCAATGTAATTGTGCGTCACAACGAGTGCAATTTTCATTTATCTGTGCGTCCTCACGCCGAGAGTTATCAGCGTGCATTCTAAATCAGCCGCAACCCTCCATATGCATGGCGCGGCCTCTATTCGGCCGAACTGCGCCCCAGCCCGCGCCGCCCCCAGAGTAGTATTTTAAAAACATCATTGACTCCCGGGTATAAAAAATGTATAACAATTTGGGAGACAGCGCGGGGAGTCGCAAATTGACAGATAACACGTTGCCACCCCAGCCGCGGTGCGGGAGCGACAGGGACGAAGCTAGGGCGCGTTATGGAATATGATGTGAACACGAAATATAAGCCGGTTATTCCACTATCTCAACTTCCACCCGCCCTGCGAGCTCGACTTCGGTGTTCGCTAAAATTCAATTGGATGTTTTCTAAACTTTGCTACTTTACCTGTATCGAACCTCTCGGGCTCTTGTTCCCTCTAATGTCCTCTTTCCATCCCGCCGCCAACTCGGCGCATGCTAGATATGACTGATTATGGATGGAATACATTTTTCATGGAAATGTACTTTGCTCCGCTCCCGAAGTAATCCAGAAGCGTTTGCACTTTCCAAGGGACACGAATAAAAATAAAAGTCGCCGAAAGTCAACGCTTAAAATTAGCAGTCAGAAAGTATTAAGCCTAGCTCTCTAGTTTTTTTATCTTCGTCTACAAACTCTCTTCTTTTCTTCACTTTTTTATCGATATTTTTTAATTATAATCCTTACAGAGGTTTTACTACAAACTCTACGTTTGATTTTAATAGTTCTCAATCTTCAGCAAATTGATTCTGTCTTTATAATTGTTTTCATAGATAATTGTATAAGTTTTCAATAATATATTTGTTTCCTGCTGTTGTTTAATGCAATTTTATTTAGTTTAAAGTTATATTTAAACATTTATTATGGTTCAACTGATTTACACCAAATTTAAGATAAAAATCGATATGCTAACTGAATTTCGATTAATTTATTCGGAGTCTACGTAATGAAATATTCCAAACGCGATAAAGATGTTACAGCAGGAAGAAGCTAACAGCAAATGAGTGGTAGTAGTAAAGAGACGTCAGAAAATTATATTGAAGTAATAAATTATTTGCTTGCAGTACTCTTGAACAGCCCCTAGTCCACTCTAGGAAGCGTTTAAAACCTAATCGACTCTGGCCTACGAAATCCCAAGGCACGAACTTTCTCATTTTCATCCCCAGTGGGACACAATTGGTATGTGAATTCGGATTATTATGGGAGCAGAAACGTGATATCACTTTAAGTGGGAGCGGGAAGACGGCTGGAAACAATATAATTGAAAAAATGTGCGGAGAGTGCAAGGCATTAAAAGAAAAACTAAGGATTTGCAGACTCGTAACCGAAATAAATTTATATATTTTATTTTTAGTCGGCGATTTCCTTAACAATTTTTTTCTTATTGAAAGTTGGTATAAAAATGTTTGAATTACTTTTCAGCTTATTTGTTTCCTCGTAGTTTATGAGCCTCTTTTGGTTGATTCGTTTATTTATCGTTACACAAATGTTAATTTTAAATTGTCATTTTGCTACGCAATTATCATTAATCAAATAAAAATCAGTTCTGTATAAGATTAAATGAAACAATCTTCAACTCCTAATTCTATCTAATTCTGCTAGTTCGTAAGCGACGATAACCTTTTTACAACACACCTGTTTACTTGGAAAAATAGTGTTATCATGGTTTAGCTGGTTTAATACTGCAAATCGTCAAGGCTAACTGCAAACATTATTATGTCGTCACAATTGCAAGTGCATTTAATATTTATCATTGATTTTTTATTTATGTTTGTCAAAGAAGGGTTTTCTGATACCTGTTTCTGAATAAACTTTAGATAATATTGAAGAAAGAATACAAGCTTGCCTAACTCCTTAATATTTATTTTGAGTTTCTAGTTTTTAATTTGATTTTTGTTTTTTAATGCACGGATAAGTTCTGCATGTTTTATTTTATCAAATTTTTTTAACATAAACTTTCGATAATTTAAATATTTTTGTGTCAGCACTTGTATACAATAAAGAGCTTCTCTGGTGACTAATGCTTTACGCATTACAAATTGTGATTCACATAGTTTATACATTCGATATATTATTAAAAAGATTTTGGGCATATAGCTCATTAAACTAACAACTCCTATTGTTTTATTAAACAACCGTGTCAAAGCATCTATTGCTATTTCACCTACGATCTTAATTATCTATCTCAGCTGAAATTTCTTACTTTAGTTAATTTTATTGCATATTTGACTTCAGACTTTTTTGTGAATTGTTATGTAAATTAATTTCTTCTCTGTTAAATAAGTATTTCCTGTACTTTCTTTATCTGTTTACTATTTAATTAGTTTTTTTGTAGTAAGTTTTGTATTTTTATCATTTTCAGCGTTCTTTCTTTTCTTATACACACGAAAAATTTTTATTTTTATATACAGATCTTGTTTGTTGTAGTTCTATTTAATCGCATTAAAATTTTATCCACTCTTCTTTAGTATTTTTTCGTTTTTGTCTATGTATTTTGCTATACCCATGGTTACATTTAGTTTTCCTTATACTTCTCTTAACCATCATATTTAATACATAATTTTACATCTAACTCGTTGTAACCACCAGAATGAAAAATATTTTAAATATAATTGCATCTTTGCGCGATGCTATTTATATATTTTCTCATTTCTTTTTGGCAATTTTAAATTGATTTATTTTTTAGCTAATTATATGTTACGAGGTCTTTCAACTTTTCCAAATTTATTTTCTTTGAATTCTTCTATTTGTTTTACAAGCGTAAACGTAATTTAATTGCAAATAAAACATCTGCGCCTAAATATGACTTTGGGCTTGTAATTCTATATTTAAAGTTCCATTAATTGAATTAAATCAATTATATTTATTATGTTCTTATTTCTATTTTGAAGAGATTTCTACTTCTTCTCGTTGCGTTTGTAAATGTAAATTTATATTCTTGACAAAGTTCTATTAGTCTTCAATTTTTTTATTTCCTTCTGGAAGCTTAAGTTATCCGTTATAATATTAAGTCTTGTCTCTGTAGTTGATTTTAATATATTTATAACGTCATCATAAAAAATTCTACATGTTCTTTGTTCTTAGCTGTAGAGTGTATGTTAATAATATTCAAATCTATAATCTCTTCTTTAAGCTTCAACAATATAATTCTGTTCAAATATGGAAGACAGTCTGTAATAAACTTTCCTATTTTTTCTTCAATTTGAATTTTTCAGATCCTGGTCCTCTAGTTTCGGACATATCTAATATTTCTATTTTTAATAAATCTATTTACTTAGTGTGTCTTTCCGATTTTGCTGATATTTTTTGTAGTTATCTAAAATGTATTTATTTTTTCCATTGTATTAATCCTTAGCAGCCATTCTTCTTAATGCTTGCTGGTAGTCTAATCTTGTATCATGATTTAGATATTTTTCGGAGCTTATTACAGTAGTTTTAGCTTGCTTTTGTACCGCAAAATAAAAACCACTTAGCCAGCCTTCGGCTACGCCTTTCTTATCTAATGTTAACCCTACAACAAAATTATTTTTTGATTAGTTTTAACTTGGCAATGCTGGCTAGATGTAAAAAAACTGATAAACTTTTTTGCTATTACTAGTTTTACAATTTGCTATATATTATTTGTTAGTTTCCCAGCCAGTAAACTATCATTCTGCTATTTTGGACATCTGAACACATTTTTTAAGTTCCCACAGTTGCATTAAAAATATACCATCAAATACAATACTTTTTCCACACTATTCTGGTTATTTAGTCATCCTTATTTCCTATCAATAAACACTGAATGTTTTACTACTAGAATTAAACCACGGTATTAATTTAAATTTCTAAAAATTTGGATTAGTATTTTTCTTATGGTGTTTCTCAAGTTTACCTTGGTTGTTTTACGTTAGCAGCAGAAGTTTGTTAGACTGTATAAAAATGTTTATAAGTTATGCTTTGGTTGTCATAGTCATCTCTGCTCCAATTATTATTAGTAACACATTTGAATTTTATTTGAGAATACATCATATAGGCAGATAAAAATCTTACTCGCATTATAATTTGTTATAATGTACAATAATGAGGACAATACCTTTTATAACTTGTCTAAGTTATTCACTTTTTGTGTGGTTAAATAAATGCACCCTTTTGATAAAACTTAGAGGCTACAATAACATCAAATATAAAAACTATTTTTGAAACGTTTGTCGTTTCATCCGGATTCACTTTACAGTTACTTGATATGTATACGTTGTATACAATAGTTTTACATTAAATATTTTAAGGTTCCTTTATTTATACATTTGTTTAAAGAACAAGATCCAAGCTGAACACTGCTTTCCGCAAGAAAAATAATATAAACTGTTACTAGCTGATCGACTAGGTTTGTTTATTAAATCTAAAAAATTGTAATAGAAGGAATGTAAAAAGGCAGTCCCATTTTATGGTCTGATACTATTAATTTAGATATAGAGTTTAAATTTTACAAGCTTCTTTAATAAGCAGGATTTGCAAATAAAAATAATTTAACATTTTGGATGTTACGAGAAAGATAATTGCAGATTTTATATATATAAAAGATAAAAAAGTTTTCACGTTTATTAGCGTAATATCGAATATTATTTATTTACTAATAGTAACTCAACATTTTGAGCAGAAAAGCGTTATTGATTATAACACTAACCGTATAATCAACACATTATTCGCAGAACATAATTTGCTTTGTACTTAGTAAGACCTAGTTTTGTTCTCAATGATTTCTCATTACAAATATACAAGGCGATACAAGTTACTTAAAATACAGCTATAAGATTCAACGTTTGTTTATAGTTTTGGTAAGTATTTTCGGAATACAAAATTTTACAAATGAGAGTAAACCATAAAGTTGTGCCATAACAAATAAGATTTTTATTCTTATTTACGTTGCTGTTATGGATGCACTAAAAAATAATGCATCAAATGTAGATTTTATTTTGGTATATCTATTTAAATACATTCAAATAAACTATAAAATATATTACTAATACTACTGGTAAATTTCAAATGAAATAGCTGACGCAACAGTTAATCTTAAACTTAAAATGGGAATTTTGAATGTTTCACCTGATTTTGGACATTGGAAAGTTCCCACATTTTCTGTTATGTTTATTTTAGAAATATAGCCCAAGTATTTTGATTAGAGCAGTAGGCACCTTTGTGTGTCACTGATTATATTGTTATAATATATAATATGAAATCAATTAATTTAAAGTTTTCTAAACCTACAGAAAAGTGAATTTTTTCAATTTGTTACCAATAGTATTGAAATAAGGCCAACCTTTTCCTAAAAATGTAAACAATTATTTTAACTTAAACAGTTGAGATAGGGTTAGGCGTTAGTAAAGATTTGGTAAGCTACTTAAGAGCTTAAGCAAGAAACTGCAAAGTGTGTGAAGACCAGCTCGAAGAAGTTTAAAACAACAAATCTTTAAAAGTTTCTAAAGTATTGGCCGGAGATTTATAGTTAGCAAACGCTTATTTTTCAGAATGTGGCTCTGCTGTTGAACTGGGATGTTGCATTATAAATTTCTATATTTTTGTGATATAGTTTATTTATTAACATTTATTTATCTTCACTGTTGAGTTTATAGAAAATTACACATAGTCATACTCATTCATTTGTGTTTTAATTTTTTATTGTGTTGTACACATATGTAAAAAATATTTTAAATGTAATAGCAATTGTTGAATATTACCATTGGAAATCATAAGCCTTTTTTGTAACAGAGTAACGAAGTAGGTCACTTGAACTAGATTAAACAAAATTGGGTGTAATATTCTTTAAATTTTATAAATAATTAATTAATATTATGCTAAAATTCTATTATAAACATGTTATGAACTAAACGGAAATATTAATTACTATCAAGGAATACGTGTATGTGCACTATTATTATTTGGTTCTGAATCTTTTCGTTTTGAACATGTAATTATTTTTATTTTGGATTGGCGCAATTTAACGATAAACAGGTAAAAATGAGGAAACCAGAAGTGGACTTATTTTTAGTATTAATGATGAGTGACAATAAATTCCAAGAAAATCTCGTGCAAAGAAAATAGATAGATTTTTTAATGTTTTTTAGTGAATTTTGATCTGGATCATTCCATAGGTGTAGAATGTTAATAATAGTAATAGTGAGGCTCTGACGCTCTGCGTTTAGACATGACCTGCAAACTGAGAAGTTAAGTTCTCATATGTTTGCACTCACTGTTCGGGGTGATTCAGGCAAGCACTGTGCCTTAGACGACCGCACTATTATCCTTTATTTGCAGGTGGTACTCGATTATCTTTAGGCCACCCGCTAGGCATCTGAGTCCAGGGTTGAACCCGAGCCCGTCCGCATTTATGCGCTTTAACCGCACTAGTTCAGAATATTAATGAGCTATTAGTCGAAAATAATTTGCGATACCAGAGGTTATTAGAAATAATCATTGAAGAGTACAAAGATACCACTAAGTTTCGATAAAGCATAATTCTATTATAAATGAACAGGAATTTACGTATTAAGTGCATTGCCGTCCGAGATAAAATATTATGAGCCAAAAAGTGTGTTATTAATTTAATTCGGAATTCAGAATAGGAATTTTCTTCCTAGAAACAATACAAAGAGTATTTTACTAAAAAGTAATTTATTTGACATTACAAAAAATAAACAAGGATACTTTCTCCTCAAGTCAAAATATTTGTGTTTTTCTGTTAAGGTAAGTGCTGTTAAATTAAGTTTAGGAGCTTTCCGACAACTGCGTCTTTATTGAATTACAGTATTTGGCAATAAACAACTTATAAAATTTAGTAGATCTTTTAAAAAACAAAGCTTACGGTAGTAATTACAAACAAAAACATTGTTTTGGATAAACTCGGCGGTTTCCGGGATAAATTAAATCAAAACATTATCTTTTATTGACATCTCACATGTAACAACAGCGCACGCCATAATCTCCTTACATCTTAAAACACATCGCGGTATCAGCTTAAAAGCCCCGGGCTAATCTGCCGAGGGAACTTAAATTCAACTTATTATAACAAAGTTGCGGCTCAGGTTGGTTTTGCTATGAAATTTTAACCGGGCTGAGGAAATTCGGCCGACGCGCGCCCACCTAGCATCGCCAAGGACGCTCAATTATTAAGTTTCGAATCGGCGTGTTCGTGACGTAATCAATTAGATGGCACGTGACCCCGCTCTATTATTCACAGGACATTAGTAAATGAACCATCTGCTAGTATAGTGACCGGCGCTCACGTGCCCTCTGCCTTGCCACCCTCTCTAATTGCCATTAAGGTCTAAATTTTGCCCCGGACGCGAGCGGCCGCTGCTTCTGCCTGATTAAAATGGCCGCTTGCGAGTAAACACGATTGCCAGGAAAAGAGCTAAATGATTCACGGCAGAGCTTAATAATTAATTACGGATTTCATATCCATCCATTCTTAACGCCGCCTTTACAGTGCTATTCAATTCTAAAAACTTCTAGGACCTTAAAAAGTTCTGTAAAACTTTGGCGTTATTAGCCGGTTTTCTGAGCTTTCATGGACCGTTAATGTAGTTGTCACTGAATCGTTTAAGTTTGAAGGTCGTTACCAGGAGCTTAGGATCAATTTTAGTTCCTGACGAGTTTGATGAAGTTGTAATAAAGTGTGGAATTTGAAGCTTGAAACATAAAACTTGCAATAGGGTATTAATTAATTACTTCCAAAAGAAGTAATTAACTTCAAAACAAATCGTATTTCATACTAAACTTTTCAAAGACTTAAATTGTTTTGTGGTATGTGCACATATAAGCTTCCAAATATTTGAATCATTTTATACAAAGCAAATTTAGCATTTTGGTTACATTTCTATTTGTTTTTATAATACTGAAAAAAAAACATTATCATATTGTAGCAACGAAACGGTGCGTTGGTTTAAGAGGGAAGGTGTAATTATGTTTTATATAGAAAATGTAAGAAGTGGTGCAAATATTTAATATAAGCAAAAAAAAATATTATGGGTAAGATTGATCGAATCATATTGGATTTAAAAACAACTTTTCCTAGAAGAATTGAGTAGAAAATACTCAAACCCTAATCAAGAATGAAAAATCTGTGTACAGATTAGTCAGGCAGCAATCAAAGCGATTGCTTCATACAGTATCAGCTGCAAGACTGTTTAAAGTGTATTGAGTTCCTGGTCACGTAGGAATAGAAGCATTTGAAAAAGTGAATTTTCTTACTAGAAAGTAACTTCTTTATTAGTAAAATCATTTCCAATTTAAAAGATTGTGAAGTAGAAAAGTAAAATACTGAGAGAATTTAAGCCGCTACTTAGAAAATTTGATAAGAAAGGATTCTAATCAGGCTCTTAACAAATTGAATGATCACATTGAAAGGATTGCAGTAAAGAAATTTACTTCACCTCTTTTGGGTTATGTATAATTTGCAACGAACGAGAGGAAACTGATATATATTCTAAACGATCTACGAAAGGCTGAAAATTTTTAGGAAACCCAACAGAACTTCGACAAAATGGCGCAACTGAAGTCAAACAAAAGCTTTATCTTGCTGAAAAATATGGACTTAATTTTGATATATGTATCATCATTTGTATATACGTCTTTAATCATACAATTCAAATAATTTTTATTTATCTGAACAGATAAAACAAATAATTATAAATAAAAAACTATAAAAATACAATAAAAAGTGCAGAAACTTACAAGAATATTTTTAGAAAAAACAGATATGGTACTTGCTTATTATGTTAAATTTAAAGTATTGTACTTAATTTGAAACAACGTCAATTTTGCGGAAAAAGACTTCAATCTATTCAAATTGTTTGCAGCTTCGTATAGTTAAAAGATATTGGGAAACAATAAAACTATTTGTCCCACAGGGTCCTGCATCTAGAAAATATTCTAAAGATAATGTAAAGGTTGACGGAAGGTATTTAAAGCCAATTTTTCTAATTTAATTCTAATGATTGCTCTGATTTTACTGTTTCCTAATTCTATCTTCCTGTCATCACGTGTATTATAATATAATTGGTAATTTAACAGTCTAAAACGATCTGTCCTAATTTTATTCTAGTTATAAGTATTATATTGCATGTGTTGGAGTCTACATATCATAATCAAAAGTTATTTTAAATTTCAAGCTATTTAAACGCGGTGAGCTTTAAGTGTTAAACTGATTGAATTAAATTTAAAATAGCATAAGTAATAGAACGAAATAGAAAACTCCAAATTCACTAATTTTGAATTGGGTTCTGTTACAGTTAGTCCAGTTATAAAATTAATTTTATATTTTAAACAATAGCATTTAAAAAATCTGAGCTTTTACTTTATTAGATGTATTTTATACACATTTAAACAGCAATGAAGTTTTTCTAGAATTAAAACCAAAAAAACCAATTATAGTTATTTGAGCATGGAGAAAATACAAGAGAGTGATGTACTATAGGTGTATATATAAATTCTCAGCTTTAGATTTCACAGGACGCAAATCACCGTTTATATGTAACGTATTAGTCCGCCCTCTTGCGGTTTTAAAGCAATGACATTTGGTCTTTCAAAACATCATGCGATTTGGCGTTTGATGTAGATGACCTCAAATCACAAAAGAACATATTCGATTTTCTATCCACTTCGCGTTTCATCTTAAGAAAAACGCTGCTGAAGCCACCGAAATGGTTTGTGCTGCATATGGTGAGAATGCTGTAAGTCATGCAACGTGCAAAAAGTGGTACCGCTGGACGCCCTCAAACATTTGACACGGATGAGCTGCAGACATTGCTGGATCAAAACAATTCGCAAACTAAAAAAGAGCTTGCAGAACAGCTTGGCTCACTTGGTCACTCAGCCAGCCATTTCCATACGTTTGAATGCAATGGGTAAGATACAAAAGGAAGGCAGATGGGTTCCACATAAACTGTCCGAAGACAACAAAAATCGACTGCGTGACACAGCACTCCATTTGCTTTCAAGGAACCGAAAAAAGGATTTTCTGCATAAAATTATTACGGGCGATGAAAAATGGATCTTGTACGATAATCCCAAGCGCAAAAAATCATGGGTAAACCCTGGCAAACCTTCGACATCGAATCCAAAGCCTAATATCCACGCCAAAAAGAATTTGCTCTATATCTGGTGGGATTGGAAAGGTGTGCTAAACTATGAACTGTTTGAAACCAGGTGAAACAGTTACGGCGGATCGCTACCAACAGCAACTCATCAATTTTAGCAACGCAATCGAAGAAAAGAGGCCATTTACTGGACAAGGAAGTTGCAAAGTCATCCGGCTCCATGATAATGCACGGCCATATGTTGCAAAGGCGACGCAAGAACACATCTTTGCGTTAGGCTGGGAACTTCTCCCACATGCGGCGTATAGCCCAGACATGGCTCCTTCCGATTATCATTTATTCCGGTCGTTACAGCATCACTTGGCTGATACGCACTTCAAAACAGAAGAAGTCCGAAAATGCATCGATAACTTTATCGTCTCGAAGTTGGCGAGCTTCTATCACCAGGGAATTCCCAAGCTACCCGAAAGATGGCAAAAGGTCATCGAGGCCAACGGAGAATACTTTGATACTTAAGCTTTTTTTGTTTGTTTTTAAATAAAACTTTAATTTTGCAGAAAAAATCTGAGAACTTATTTATACACCTTTACTAGCTTTTTCTAAATTATTAGGTCATAAATTGCTTTCGTCTGAGCTTTTTTACGTGTGTTAGGCTGTTTAACCTAGCGCCACAACTTCTAAAGTTGAAGTTACTGAGGATATCATTTCTATATAGTCGATTTAGGTTATTCCGCATGTTCGGTCGTTAGAGCCTCGTTTGTTTTGAACAGACTTCACCGACTCGAAGTGAGGTTGACATTTAGTAGGCTACTTGTATCTTATAATTAGAAGCCATAAAAATAGCAGACGGAGATTAAGACAAGAAGTTAAGAAACGGTTGAGTGAAGGAAGACAGCGTCAGCTGTGAAGATCTTGTATATATATATATATATATATATATATATATATATATATATATATATATATATATATTAGGTCAAAATAAATTAGTAGCATTAACGATAATGACGACAAATTTAAATTTCCAAAAACTATAATATTATTAGATGGTTCAAATGAAGTGATGAAGTTTATGTCACGCACAAATAATAATTAGCTGGCACTGCCATATAATTTTATTTATATTTATAAAGTTAAGAACAGTATAAATAAATTTTAAAAACGTGCATAATTTCTATAAGAAGCAAAAGAAATAACAACGAAGCAAATGTCAGTACCGAAGAAATAAACATTTTTATACACAAACCAATATACAAAAAAGAGTGTCCAAAATCTATAGCTCGACTGGTCACGAGCGCATGCTCCTCTATCCGGAAACTCAATATGAAGGTGAGTTCGAGTTTCGTTGGAAACTCATGGATGTATGTGACGTTGTAGAATTTAAGCTGCGAGTTAGTTAGCGCAATAAGTCGCTGAAGGCTGCAGTGCTGGTAGTGAGCTCAAAACATAAAACAAGAAAAGTGTACAGATATGAAGAAAATAAATAAAAAACTATACTGAAACGTTAAAGAGATATTTAAAAACTATTTAATGAGCCTAGAGAAAATAATTAAAATAAAGCTTAAACAATGGAGCCCGATTTATAAGGCAACAAAAAAAAAAGATTCAGAAAATAAGACTAATAAAACAATTCACTGCATTGTAATAACAATAAGATTTTAATTGCAGTTTTCGCTTTGAATTTGATCGGAACATTAAGCTATAATATTGATTATGTGTATTTACACCAAGCCAAAAAATAATAAAACGAGGCTTTTATAGTTTTTAGAGAAGCGTACCACTCAGCTACAAGAGATCGGCTAATTAAAAATTCAGGGGTTCAGATGCCTGGCGGGTGGCCTATTCGATTACTAAAAATAAAGTACTTGCGTTGACTGCGCATAAAGTATCGCTTAAAACTCAACGAGGGCGAACCTATGAAAGCCTCAATCTCTCAGTTCGCAGGCCCTGCTACTATGCGGGCGTAGACTAACAATTATTGATTATTTTATTAATAAAAGTGTGCTTAACCAAAAGCAATAACAAAGGTTTAAGAAAACGAGTTACAAGTATTTTGAAATTAATTGAAGCTTAGTCGACAGTATCCAATTGTAGACCATCTTCAATATTGTAATAAAAAGCGTCATAACAAGATTACCAAATTTTTTTGAACGAGAAAAAGTTTTTTCCTTATGATATCATAGGCAATTATTGCTTGTATTTGAAAAATAGATTGTCGTAACTAAGAATTCAATTTTTTTTGTATAATTAACTACGCCACTACATTGGTATCAGAAAAAGATTATGAAAAATGTACTGGTAGAAAAGACAAAAATTATTTTAAATTGTAGAAGCAGCGGATTAGGCGCAGAAATAATTAATTTGCACCGATAAACTGAACGTTGATCGAGAAGTTCATCTACTTTGAAGAGATAAAAAGGTAATACATAAAAGTCTGTATCATAAAGTGGGCTAAAGTTTTTTTACTGGTTACTAATGAAGCTTGGTTACTTTTAGTAAAATAATGGCTTTTATAGGGACTCGCATATCTTTTCTACTCTCACAGTTGTTACTGGGGTAACATAAGGTAAGATGGAAAATGTTTCTACACGTTTGCTATGCAAGAGAACTCCTGCAGTAGGGGCCGAGAGGTACATTTCATATGCCACCTGTTACAATTGCGTGTGCAACCGCAATAACACAAAAAAGTGATGATCACGGAGAGTACATGCATTAGTGCAACTATTGCCGTGCGCGTGCCGTTCGACTCCGACGTGCTAAACAGGGGGCGTATGTCACTTCCTGTGGGGGAATCGAGCGGCAGTTTTTGCTTACTGCCACTGAAACGAAAAATCAACTGGGGTTGGAAGTAGCAGTTTAGCGCTGATGGGCTTTTGTGGACAACTTATGCTGTTCATAATCGTACTCGTATCGCTCAATGAAACGAACTACGAGGTTCATGCAATTTTATTCTATTTGGAGTACGGCGGAGCCGATATTAATGCCGCAGCGCGGATCAATTCGTTTTTTGTTATTCGGCTGTTCTCTGTCCACGCAATAGATTTCGTTTTTGTTCTCTCCTTGCCTCTCGCAGCCGAAATTAATGTTTTCTGCTATAAATCACCACCACTGTCCGCGTTCCCATCCCTTCGCGGACTGCGTATCGTAGTGTTGTAGGGATTTTGAATGTAACTGTAGCTACAGCGAGAAGTGGATTTTATATGCTCCTTATAACTTAGATGCCACAGAAAACAATTAAATAACTTAAACTGTTTTATTATTGATGATAAATGTTATTTTAGATTCTAAATATGAAATTGTTGCCATAATATCAGTACAAGTTTTTGAGAATGTAGAGTATATATTTGATGTGATATTAAAAGTTATATTCCAACTATTAATGAGCTTCTTCGTTTTCTATTTCATTCTTTTATTTAGAAATCTCTTGCACGGTCGTCTAGGTTGTTAATTTTTTTTGAGTTACTACTTATCAAACTTGATATCATTTTCTCTTTATACTCAATTTTATTTCTGATAAATTGTTTATTTTGAATTAATCGGTTTTGCTTTCAAAATCTTTGTTATAGTTATTATTTGTATTTATTATTGAGTTTAATCATTCCTCACAGACTTTATAATTTATCTGTAAATATCTATTTTTTATTGTATTATTATGTGTATGATTGTACTCGCGTGTTTTAATTACTGTATAGTATATCTGATTTGCTTTGTTTATCGCTTTTTCTATTTCTTCTTTTATTTTTCCATTACGGGTAGTATCATTACTTAATAATGGTAAGGCTTTACGCCCCGCGTAAGAGCTCGGCCGGCGAACTGAGAGGTCAAGGCTCTCATACGTTCGCTCTCTCTGCCCAATATTCGCGCACCATCTCAGATGCGGGGCGGTGTAGCAAGCACCGCGCCTTCTACGACCGGCATTATCACCCCTTGGTCGGCAATTATTTTTAGTGACTGAATAGGCCACCGCCAGGCATCAGAGAGCACCGCGAATAAACCCGGATCCGTCAGCATCGCAGCCCGCCTCTGAATCACGGGACTACGCTGGCTTCAGTTTCGGTACTTAAATATGTTTATATTGTCTGTTTTGCCAATACTCATTTTGACCCTTATTTGTTTAAATAAAGTGTGTCTTACATACTTTCATCATTTGTTATCAGGCTTATCCTTTATACATATTAAGAGTTAGTTGCGACATTACTACCTTTAGCCATAACTGCTGTACGTCGCATAATTTAAAGCTCTACTAAATTTAACCTACAAGTTTCCTATTTAAGACACCATTTATCATATTAACCAAAAAATCCTTACATTATTTACAGAATTTTGTCCAATGTACCCTTATGTATTAATATATTATGAGTGAAGTACTTGCAATCCAAATATCCATTTATTATTATCATTACTATTTTTATCTATTTTTAATTTTTAAAATGTTATGCTATGGTTTAAAATTTTAATTGTTCTTGCATAACATTGTTTTTTAGTCCTTATCTTCTTTTTATCGTTTTGATGTTTCTTTAATTCTTATTCAGGGAAATGTTTTCATCATCTGCTATAAGACCACTTGGTGTATTTTCCCCTATTGATCTCTTCACGAAACTCCAGAACACTTTTCTACTATCATTATGTTGTTTTTACTGCTTTATTATATTTTATTCTTAAATTTTCCATTCACTATGTTCTTTTATTATCATGGTTTCATATTTGCTACATGTTATTTTTTAATAATTTTTGTTATTATTTACATCTCCTTTCCGTCTTACACTACTCTAGGTATTTCCATATTCTCTTTCATTTTCTTCAACTTGTAATTTGTTAATCATTATCCAAACCTATTATTTATGTATAGTTTCATGCTCTTTTTGGGGTGTATTTTAGCAAAAATCGGTTTGTGATTGATGCTTATCTGCAAGCTCTATCCTGACTTGTGGAATTTTATAATATTTTTCATGCTTGTGTTTGTGAAATGTATTACATATATTTCTTTTATAACAAAGTTTATTTAAAAAATAACCAATATTGTAATAAACTGTACCTTTCACCTAACATAGAAAATTTAAATAAAATCTTAGTAACCAATAGTACCAAAAATATTTTTTTACAATTTGTTAAAAAACCCAGAGATCAGGTGTCTAGAAATTGCAGTAGGAATTTCTTCGGCAAAAGATTCCATTTTCAACGACAAAGTTTGTTGCTTGTATATATTCATGTTGGTATTTGTCTATCTCGTAATGCCTGATAAAATTTTTAGTTATAATAGTAGTGCATCCATGGGATATATCATCAGAATGTTGATATGAATAGATAATTTCTGCTAGTGAAAGTTTTAGTAATCATAACTATGTTTAATTCGTGTGCATTGATAAATGCCTGCAACTCTTGACTGTGATTAGTCAAGACATTAGCGTTCCAAAGTGTCACCTTGACTGTTTGAACTATTATCGAAGCTGTTTATAGATGTAGCATTATGTTCACATTTTCAGCTAGTTCAAGCAGAATTTTCTTTAGATTGGCAAAAGTGGATGTTGTACATATGTTGTACAGTGCAGTTATTTGTGCTGTATTTGTTATAAATTGTGATAGAGCAAGCTCTATATTAGTTTCTTGCTTGGAATTTTTTATAAACTTTACTTGAGTTCTGTCTTCTTTTGGTCGTAGAAGTGGGAATTTGTGGTTAGTTATTTTTTGGTAGACTTTACACCCCTTATAATTCGTTGGATAAGATTGGTTCCAAACAAACTGGTGTAGGTGCTTGACTTCGTATATTTTCTTATTGGATTTACTAAGAGCAGGATCAACAAAGAACATAGATAAATTCTCTTCAGATGTTTTATATTGCATAATACTTACAACTTTCTAATCAAAATTTTTATTTTTTCTTTTAATTCACTTATGTTTGTAGAATAGTGAACATTTTTGATCGCTGCTTTAAAGTTGCGTTCTTATTTTAAGCGACACATATGAAAATGCACTTTTAGGTCCTCTAGTCTATCTACCACGTTTCGATATTGTATGCAGTTGTCGTCATTATTTTAATTTGATTTTTACTTTATAGTCTTTAATAATTTCATCTAATTCATCTATTAGATATTTTATGTCTAATACACCATAAATAAAAATTACTTTTGTTCAACACCCATAATGTTTACATTGTTATTTTTACAAATAGTAGGGTTTAAAAATTATTGGTAATATTGATTTTTGTTTTATTTTTCTGTGTTATTTTTGCCCCTACAAGGCGACGTTTATATTCAGAAATATTTATTTCGTCTTTTTATGTTACTGTTATGGGTTATGTTGCGTAATGGGTTGCCGATACGAGTTATTAGGTAGGTTACGGTTGTGTTGTGTCCTTCATATTGATTATAGAGAAAATATACGTACTGAGGTTGCAGCTTTGAGGTTGTTGGAACATAACTTGAGATGAGTTTTTCGGTGGCGGGTGATATATTACGGTGTAGATTGCATATAAAGTATATTTGGGAACCGATTTGCGTCAGCCATCTTTAGCTGACACGATTAAATAGTTTATAAGAATTTACAGCTAAAAATTGTTTTTATCATATGTAAATAAACACTTTGTATTAGATAAAATAGTCGTAGAAGATAAAAATATAAAAAAATTAAAGTTTTAAAATAAATTTTTTGGTATATTACGATTTTAGAATGGAATAGAACACATTTTTTTACAAAGTAAGTTTTAAAAAATTTTATTTATATACAAACTGTTAACCAAAATGTGATTGTGTGCACGTATATCTTCAACTTTGACTGCTATAATAAGTTAACTTATCACACTTAAGAGCAAAGTAATTACTACCAATTATAGACCATTAAACCAATTTAGCACCGGAAACGGCAATGCTCAAGCCGAACAGGCAGTGTCCACCCAATTACTTCCAATGCGCGCCTGTGATTTCAGCAGCAGCACTCATACGCCGTAAAGCGGCTCTGCGCCCTTTCACCTGCAAAAACTGTTCTGAAGCCGGAATTAATCCGCCCCGCCCAGCGGGCCGCCAGTTAAATTACAGGTAAAATCTATCCTGCTGAAATAATTGCATTAATAAACGCCGGCGAGAAGCATATCTAGCAATTAAATTTAATTGTGCGTTGACAAAACCGGCTTTAGAATGCTCCGGTTAAATAATATGCGGCGCTGCTTGTGTAATTCAAATGTGAACTTGGCTTAACATAAGCCTTTATTCGCGTGTCGCGGCACCGTTCTGCCACATTCGTTCGGCCGAGTCTGCAAAGTGCATATCTAAGCTAGTCCGGAAGTTGCTGCAAAGCTGGTAAAGGTAGGTGAACATAAGAATGTTGTAGATTAATTTTGACGCTTTATAAACATTTATTTCAAAACTTAAACAAGTAAAATTAATTCTTCATAAGGAATTGGGGGCTACAACAAATGTTTTCAATTAAGTTTTGCAGAGACTCGTTTAAGACTTCTATAAAATAATAAAATCGGTGGGTACTCTATCTAGCAAGGGAGTGTAGTAATAAGAATAATAATAATTAGCTCGTGAATCCCACAGTTGGCCAAAGGCCTCCAGTATTCGGCTTTGTCTGTTGTTGCTAGCTATCAACTTATGGTTGGCTTCCCTCTTCTTTTTACAGTGTCCATTTTGTAATAGTATTTGTCCATCTACTCTCCAGTAAATGTTCAAATAATCTGCCTAATTCCATTTCTTTAATTTACATTTTGACACACATTTATTTTAACCGAATACTTAAAATCACTCTTTCTATTATTGTTTGGGCCAACCTTAGATTACCACAAGTCTTTTATTTAGCTACCACGTTTGTGCTCCGTAGCTCAGCTATTGCACTAGTACTATACACACATTAGACATTGGTTTCTTTAAAGAAATTCCGTTTTTAAGTGCTTTTTTAATTATCAGAAGCTTTTTCACTCTAACGAGATTCTTTGTTGTACTTCTTTTTCTAACTGGTTTTCGAAAGATATAAGTTGGCCTAGATAAATAACTTTGTTATATATTTGATTTTAGAGGTGTCAATTTTGATTACATTTCTTGTATTTTTTGATTGTCTTTCGTTTTAAAATTATCTTGGAGATTTATCTTATATTTGTCTATATCTGTTTGTGTACCATTCTGTGATCTCTTTCAAAATAACATATGATCTATAACTTTTCTATTTTTAAACATTTCTTTGATGTTACTAATTATGTAGTTGAATTTGTTTTGTATATCCCATTTGGAAAAATCTATCTCTATCCTGCCGGCGCGTCTTTTGAAAAAGGTATTTGTTATATAAAGTTTGCGTTTGATGGCAAAATTAAACCTGCATCCATGCGAGTCTGTCTCAGTTTCATCCGTCTTTTCTTTTTATACCATTTTACTATGAAAGCCTCCCATTATCAAATGTATACTGGTATCTTTTCTTTGTTATTTGTTGTCTTATTTAAACTTCTAATATTTTATGGCTGAAGAATTTGGGCGTGGACTTGAAGTATTGACAGTTTTATTTGTGGCAGTTCTAATCTTACAGCTGCTATTCTGTTTAATTGACTGTAAAATTTTATTTCTTTATTTATCCAAAATCTTACATCTGCTTTGCTTTTCTCTCCTTTACAGTATCGCCTGTGCCCTGTTTTTCTTTATAATATTGTGTCGCATTTCTGCCCTCTATAACACTCCATGCAGTTTGATTTATAGCATGTTCTATTTCTATTATTTATTCTTTTGATTTATAAGTTGTTATATTTCTTGTATTAACTTTTAAGTTAAATGTGTTACTTATTTATTTTGGATGGGTAGTGTTTGCTTTTGTATTTGGAACGAGTCGGAGGAAAGATTATTTAGATCTCTTGCTCCCCCGATAACCAACATTTGGGTAGTGCTCTTCTTTTTCAGTTGCATCCTAACTTTTTACCGTAGCCATAGCGTTTGTTGTCTTTGGTTGTCTATTTGATAATAATCTTAATTAATTGCTATATAATTGGTCTTTCATCTTTTCTCTTCTGTCGTGTGCTTGGCTTTTCTTTCACTTTTTTGTCGTTGTGCCCTAAACAACTAATGAACCGTATTTAGTTGCTGCGTGTTTGCTTTGTTTTCCAAAATGGTATATCAGTAGAAGAATGCCTATTATTATTTTTGACTCCTTAAATAGTTTTTTGCTTTGGCATATTTGGCATTTGTGTGGCATTTGCCGCTTTAACTATTATTGGACTATTTGTCTTGCTAGGTGTTAAGTTCCTGATTTTATATTTTATTTTCAATACTAATAATTTCCTGTTTTTATTACGAGACTGCGTATTACTAAGTTTTTTTGTTATTTCCTTTCAATGATATTCATCTATTTTACTTGTTCATTTAATTTTTGTATTTTGACTTTGACCACTGACGAATAAGAATAGGGACCAAAAATAATGTGGGTTATCAACTGAGTCAAACGGGACCAATGTAAAAAGCTATTTTATTGTCTTTGTTTGTTTTTTTCTAATAGTTTATTCTAAAATTTTGCCTTGTTATTGTGTTTTTTTAAAAACTGCATCTTTTAATGATTTCCCTTAATTAAAACTATTGCCAAGTAAACAAGATTACGGTATAGGTACATAAAACAGAATTATAACATTGAATAGCTACAAAAATGAACATTTATAAATTTAATTTGTTTATATATTTATAATAAATTTAATTAATTTACTTTACTTTTACTATAATTTTTCGTTGGCCCATATTAAGAAAATTATAGCACTTAACAGTTTCATTAGGAATAGGTAGACTACTGCACTAAAAGTCAAAGCAGTTTAATGTTGTTATTTTCATCTTAGTTTGAGTTTGGAGATTTGTTAGACGGCTTATGACTAGGCTGGTACATACATTTATTAAATTAATTTAAAATAAATTAATCCTTTAAAAATTCCAACCAAAGACTGAATGTAAACTTAATACACCGATTGTGTTGTGTGACTTTTTGAGGCGACTCCAAATAAAAGGTAAACAAGTCTTGAAATTAAAAGCAAATTCAAAGCAAAAATAAAAATTATTATGGCTATTATTTGGAATTATGTTAAATTTACAAAGCCGGTTAAAAATATTTGATTTTGGAAAAATACAAAAAAATTATCTACAATATGAGTATTAATAGAAGCTGTACCACGGTTATTCAGCAACCATATAATTTTTTTTTATAACTTGTAAAAGTTTCCGACCTTCTAGATATTACAGTTAATTTAGTTCGGTTAAAGAGCAGTTGCATATAATTTATAGGTAGCATACTCTATATGACTAATTGATAAGAATTAGGTTTTATTTTAAAATGTATTGTTCTTAACACATTTAAATATAATGTTATTTACAAATAATAAGTACTCCAGTAAAGTTACAGATAAAAGAACCAATTGAAGCCGTTGTAAAATAAATATTTAGCTACCATAGCGATAGAATCCAGAAGAAAGCGAGATTACGCCTTTGCATCGAGATGTTTCCTGGATAAAATTTTATTAAATATAACACCCTGATTTCAGCAAATAAAAACTCTCTCTTAAGAATCCCTTTGAAAAGTTCTCAGGGCCATGAAAGGTGGCAAAAAGCGTCTGCGATGAATAGCGTCCGATAGTTCGGAGCTGGCGAGAAGCGCCCGCAAAAATTGTTTTACGTTAAACTGGGGCAAGAAGGCACCACGTGAGAGCTCGTGAGCGGATGCATGCCGGCGCCCTGAAAATAAGCCTGAAAAAGTTGCAAGCTTGAAACGGATTACTGAATCAGGAAGCGGAAAGCCGAAAGCGCAACTCGAAGTACAAATTCTTCGCACGATCGGGACAAACTTTATTCTCCGCCGATCTTATCAAACGCTTTTATCGACGCCGCGATATGACAGAACCGCTAGACGTTTTAAGGGCGGCGGCGGTCCCGCGCGCATTACGCCCAAATGCTTTATTCCTTTTTATCTACTTAACTTCCTCCGTCACTTATAATCCTTCCCGCTTCTATATTGCGCGTTTGCGGACACGTGCGGAATACTATTACACGCGTGAGAGGTTCCGAAAGGTAAATTTCGCACGAAACATGATGGATACGGATCCTTTTGCTAAGAGGAGGAATAAAAGCTTATTTATGTAGCAGACGCCGACCCATTCTTTGCGTATAATTTGGCTGATGGGCCATATATTATTCCGCCACGGCACGCCCAGTTTTATATTAAAAAAGGCAAATTTAGGGGGTGCCTTTATATCTGAAATCTTTATCGCAACCATATCTAAGATAATGTTGGAAAAATGGCACAAACAAATTTAAAACGCAAAGTTACACAGGCTGGCAAAACTTGTGCATCTTAAAACGCATCGGAATTGACTCGAACATTTGTGTGAAAATTTTCCTATACGATATTAGGTAATAATGTACTAAAGCGAACAAATTTACTTGAAACGTAACAATTTAATGCCAACGAGCTAGTTACAATATAAAATTCAAAATGTATAGTTTAAACTCAATTCCAAAATGTTTTCTATTTCCGTAGAACGTATTAGTTAAATTTGACCAGTTTCTATTCGTCTATTTCGCACAATAGTTTCTATTTTCAATGACAAAGAAGACATTAAGAACCTGCAGTTGAACCGTTTTGAACTAGTCGGGATCTTCTCCAGATGTAACACCGTCTACATTTTGTGAGCTATAGGTTTGCACAAAAAAGAGAAGCTAATATAAATTATTATTTTGGTCTGGTTTAAATACCAAGAAATGATACTAATAACTAAAATTCTCCAAAAATAATGTATTGTTTCTATTAGTTTGTTATTGTAAACTAAGATGTATACTTATGTAGTGGTAATACTACTGAAAACAATCTATGACGAAATTAAAAAATTACACATTTTTATGTTTGTATGTTGGATGGTCAAAGTGTACAAATATTATTTTAAAACCGTTTTAAAATTATAGAACAATTTTTAATAAGCAACTGGAATACGGTAGTATAAAAGGTTTTTTTTTTGAAAAATGCTGAAGTATGTTGCCATACCTGCAATTTTAGCTTACTGCTCAATATTCTTTAATGAAAATAATAT
This sequence comes from Sinelater perroti, assembly GCA_036346155.1. NCBI lineage: Eukaryota > Metazoa > Arthropoda > Insecta > Coleoptera > Elateridae > Sinelater > Sinelater perroti. Next base: position 11,560,957 of record JARFIY010000359.1, on the reverse strand, counting down.
ACTTTTGTATAAGCTGACGTGCAAATGTCATAATTTTAAATCGGCTTTTTATATAATCGAAGAACATTCGTTATAACTGTATCTTTATTAGTAAGGTCAGGTGGTAATCTTATATAGTTAAATATTTTTGGTACGTTGAGCCGCAGTATTTGACTTTCGTTAAAGTTTTCACACTTATGCAGCTTTGATTGAATGTTGTGGTTATCAAATGATAAATGTTAATAGATGCTATCTCAAGCAAATGGAGAATATAATATATAATAATAGATGACAATATGGCTTTTTGGAAATAAGCGACATAGTATCACATAATAGCCTTTATAGTCGTTTTAAAAGATTTTTTAAAAATTTGTTGAGTAAATAAGATTTGTCAGATTGTAACTAACCCAACTACATAAGCAACAAAACAACAAATAAAATTAAAACAGAAATGCAAATTTTAATAGGTATTTTATTTTGCAAGTAAATAAGTGATAATATAATATTATACTAAATCCTTTTTTAACAGCAAGACGTCTTTTTATAGAATTATACATATGGGTTAAATTACAGTCGTTTATATTATTATTGTATACAGAAAAAAATAAATTTTAGTTTAGATGTATTTTGGAGTTCCCTTCTTTTATTTTTTTATTCATTAAAGGCTACAGATTCTAAATACAAGTTATATTTGGGGTGCTTTTGGCCAAGAAAGTAATATTGTATTTATATTATCATTGTACTGTATTACACATACAAATTTATTAAATATAATTTATGATAACAATGTAAGACAAAATTCAAACAATTTTTTTTTTATTGACATAATAGCATATTTACAATATACTTCCACAGGAAAGGAGTATTAAGCAAATGCGATAAATGTAATACAAAGTGTATAAGGGAAGCATTCACTAATGCTATTTCTTTGGATGATTTCTTCTTCGTTATATTAAATCTTGAGGCCAGGTTCTGCGGAGTCTTCTTGTGTTTGGACCGCTTTCATATAACTGCTCTATCAGAGCGTTGTCGTGGTTGATTATTTGATTTTGGTATTTAATAACACTGCGCTCGATCTCTTCTTTGATGGTTGGAATTTTCAAATCGGTATGAAGTGTGAGATTACTGACATACCAAGGAGCATCTGCCAGGATTCTGAAAACTTTAGACTGAAATCTTTGTATGATTGCCAGGTTTGATGGTTTAGCACTTCCCCATAACTGAAGCCCGTAGGTTTAAATAGGTTTGATTATAAATTTGTATAACAGAATTTTGTTATTAAACGGCAGTTTTGATTTTCGTCCAAGAAGCCAATACATTTGTCGAAGTTTGATGTTCATTTGCTTACGTTTAGTCTTGATGTGGCTTTTCCGTGATAATCGTTGTTCTAGGGTTAGTCCCAGGTATTTTACTTCAGATTTCATAGGTACGGATATGTTGTTGATTATTACAGGTGGACAGGTTGCTTGTTGATTAGTGAACGTGACTTGGACCGATTTAGCTTGGTTAATCTTCATTCTTCATTTATAATACCATTCCGTAAGTAGATCCAAATGGGTTTGTAGTTGTTCGGAAGCTGTTGTAGTATTTTCATTAGTGGATAGCACAGCAACATCATCGGCGAATGAGGCAATTGTAGTAGTATTTGTTTCAGGTAGGTTAGAGGTGTATATTAAAAATAGGAATGGTCCAAGTCGCTGCCTTGTGGGACACCGGATTCTACAGCATGAAAGTTAGATTGACATCGTTGTATTTTACTGAGAAGTTAAATAGGATTTTAGGAGGAGATATAGATTACTAGATAGTGTGTATAGGAGACCAGGATGCCACACTTTATCAAAAGCCTGTTGGATATCGAGAAATACAGCATTACAGAATCATGTTTACTATTCTCTGCACCTGCTGGATTGTTGAATGTCGTTCACGAAATCCAAATTGGTGGTTGGGGAGCAGTGTCAGAAAGTCACGTTCTTCATGGATTCTTCGTAAAAGGAGTCGTTCAAATACTTTACTTGCGATAGGTAAGAGGCTTATGGGTCGATAAGATGTTGTTTCATTTTTGAATCATAATTATTTCAGCATATTTCCATGCAATTGGATAATAGGTTAAGCTTAACATACGGTTATAGATGGCTGTTAAAAGTAGAATAGTTTTCTTAGACAGGTATTTCAGTATTTGTGCTGTAAACAGGTCATATCCCGGAGCTTTATGTATGTTAACTTTGCTTTTTAACTAATGCAGGCGTGAAAGGCTTAATTGGAAGAGACATTTGGCATGATATTTGGATGAAACTATCTACCTCATCGTCTGGATCCCCTTTAATGGGTTGAAACACTTCAGCTAGGTACGTGGCAAAAGTATCGACCTTCTCCTGATCACTACGCGCCCACTCTCCATTGGATTGTTTAATTGGTGGAACAGCCATCTGAGGTCTTTTCAACTTTTTTGTTGCCCTCCACAATGTATTATCATTAGGCGAAAGTTTAGTAAGATATTGTTCAAAATTATTATTTTGGATTTCTTTAAGTGCTCCTTTTAGTTCTCTAGACAGTCTATTAAATTGATGTTGGTCAATATTGTTCCTTGATCTTTACCAGACTTTTCTGGCATTTCGTTTCTTAGCAATTAGTTGTTTGATGCGTAACGGCACAGAGGAAAAGTCGGTGGTTTTGTGATCGTTTTGAGGAGTAGAGTGCCAAGCTACTTGTTCTACTATTTTTGTGAAGTATTGTACTGCTTCATTTAGGTCTTCGGGAGATTTTATTCGTAGCTTAAGGTTAATATTTGTTTCCAGGTAGACTTCGAATTGCGCCCAATCAGTATTTTTAGAGGTTAGTTTAGGAGGTAGTGGTTTATTAATGACACTGGTACTTATACTGCATATGACTGGTGTGTGATCGGTAGATAAATCAAAGTTTGACTCAATTAGGCAATTATTTCTTGGAAAACCGCAAGTGATGAAGTAGTCTAAAAGATCAGGTAGTCTATTTGGGTCGGTTGGCCAGTAGGTAGGTATCCCGTTAGTGAGATGGTCATAATTGTTATCAATCATGGTTCGCAGAAGATGTAGACCTTTTGGTGTGCTAATTCTCGAGCCGAAATGGTGTGCCATTCAATCGCCCCTATGATGAATTTGTTACCAAGAGTACTGAGAAAGTCTTTGTATTCGTCTGACGATATAGCATGTCTTGGGGGGCTATAGATAGCAGAAACCGTAAAGTGCCATGGAAGAGCCTTTATTACTATACTTGTTGCTTAACTTTTGTCAGTTTGGTACGAGGGTAGTTCATGATAAGAAATCAAACTACGTATAATTACAGCTGAACCTGCATGGGCTGTATTATCAGGGTGGGGAGTATTATATGTCGTGGATTGTGGTATATTAAAAGTTGTACGATTGGTGAAATGGGTTTCTGATGTGAGCAAAATGTCAATTTTATTTAAATTTAAAAATGACATTATTTCTTACTGGTGATTGAGCAGTCCATTAGCGTTCTAAGTAACAATTCTGAGAATACGAGCCATTATGGATTCAGTGTAGCAATAACTGATGTTAATAGGACAAACAAATCGCATTCACTATATGACCAGGTGTTGATTCACTTGAAATTCTTTAGTTCGGGAAACTCATTCATGGCAATAACCCCTTTATCATTTTTATTTGCTTTTCGGTATTTACAACTTGACAACTCTGTATGTTGACGTGGATCGCCAAATTATAGTAAATGGTGGATATATTTTTTCTTATTATTTTTTCTCTTAAGCAGGTCTTATTAAATTAAATATTAATTAGATCATTTAATTTTTTCTTTATTTGGCACACCGAAACCTCAGTTTCTTCATTTTTGAAGTTGTGGGTTCTTTTGAGTTGCTTTTTCTGCGCTCAGACTTAATTAATTTAATTTTTTTGCACAGTTGTTATAGTAATACAAAGACAAATTACCTCATTTATTTTGCTAGTTCATTTCTTTCAAATTTCGGTCATCGCATTTAGACGTTTATTTGTTCCTACCACTATCTTTTTATATTACATTTAAGTGCATTTAAATAAAAATTTCGCTTAAAAGGTTAATTACAGTGGACAAGTCTTCACAATTAAAAATTTACATTTTGATTTACTATTTTTGTTGCTTACCTAGTTGCATTATCTATAAACTAATGAATGTGGATGATTTAGCAGAAACGTTTTTTTAAAATTTTGAAATGTTAATGAAAACCATGCACTATTGTGGGAAATATAATACTATAGTCGTATTTTCCCAAAAGATCTGGTTATTTTATAATTATCTTTTATTTTACTGTGATTTTCAACATAAATTTTATGTTTGTTGCAGTGTGTATGTTTAGACGTTCAAAAAGCATTTTTCTCGTGTGTATAATAGAGGCAACAATAAATGAAACAAATAAAGGCATACTGTGTAGCCTGGTTTATTGAAACCATATCAAATCCACCAATCCAAAGTGTCGAGAAAATTCAGTAAATAGAAACATTAATATATTGATGTATACGTTTATTATAAAAAGTTTTAAAACCTTTAATATTAAAAACTTCGACTATCGCATTTTGAAAATAACTTTAAAGACGCTATCAAATGCATATTTTTGGTTATCGATTTTGTTTTGTTTCAGTTTTGTTAAATTAATTGGTTACGTTTTCCTGAGGTTTAAGGTTTAGAGCAATTACTTTTTTTTAAGTTAAAACGGGCATCTTAGTATTGTGCTGCTTATTTTGATATATAATGTTGCCGTGTACACACTTTGTAGTTTCGGCATATAATTACTCACTGCAGATTTTAATATATAAATGAATGGGAAGTGTATAGTATAAGAAAGGAAAGTAGCTTGAAATGTCTGAAGAAAACCTCGATTTTCTTGACAAGCCTTTAATTTACGAAACGATATATTGTATAAACTTTTGATATATAAATTATATTTTATTTAGCCTTAAGTAGCTTTTAATTTATATTGTTTCTTTCATGTAATTAGTGTAGAGCTTCTATATACGTGAATAAGAGAATAAAATGGGAAACCAAATTTAAACCTTTTTTGCCTTTTTGGTCTTTTATGATTACTTGTTTTAAAATTTATTTTTAAAGATAAATGTCTGGTAAAATAGAATATAGTAGTAGAAAAACACAGTTATGCTTTTAAACGTTTTGAGGGGTTGCTATTTAAGGTCAGAAATTTATTTTGTTATAGTAGAATATAAATTTTTAATTTTTATAGGACCCGAAGAAAGTAATGCACCACAGTGAACTAAGTATTTGGGTACTGACTAGGAAGGTCATGTTTGATATTTGGAATAACTTATGAAATCTTTTTGTGGCTACCCTGCTGTGTGCTGTACTATTGGGAATATTAAGCAAGCGAATGGTATAATATACCATTTTTTGGAAATATATTGTTTTATGGAGCAATAAGGATTAAATAAAATCTATAGTGCAAATTTAAAAAAAAAACCTAATCTCAACAGTTTTCAATTTTACTCGAGAATTTAATACTTCGACTATACATGCGTGAGAGAATTATTACCTAAGTAAATATTATAAATATATCACGAAGATTGGCGCGATTTTGAAAATTTAATCTCGTCCTAGCCGTCGCGAGCAAAACAAGTTATTCATTTAATTTTAATGTCGGATAAAGTGGCCAGAAAGGCAGCGCTAGATTTATTAAACTCGCGTTTTAAGCCTCCCTTCACCTTGTGTTATTTATACGGAATAGAAACCGCTGAAATATGAACACTTCTGGCGTAATCCGCTTACTTGCGCCATTTCCAGCCGAGCCGCGACGCGGAAACATATTCTGCGTGAAAAGCGGCGCGCGGCGCGCAATTTCGCCTTCATTGCAGCCGGAATGCCGCCGCGCGCGATGAAACGTTAATCAAGCAAATTGGGCGTTTGTGCAAAAATTAGTAGCGCATAATTTTTCCCGGCCGTAATTAATTTGTCACCTCCAAAGGCGCCAACAGGCCGCGCAATCTTAGCTGCCCGCCCGGAATTGGGCGGAAGCTGTCCCGGAAAAACGGCGAGGGCGTGTAGGGGCATTAACGGTGGCAGGTAAAAAATGTCCACCTGGGGATGGGGAAAGTGAAAGCGACGGCGAGGAAGGAACCCGGAACGGCGGGTCTCCAATAATGGCGATGGCATCCGAGAAATTCTATTATTTTGCTGGAGAATTCCTTCACTTGTGATGGAACAGTCATAAGATACTTGTACTATTCATTTAAATGAAGTGCAATAGTTTTATATACGGAATGCAACAATATGAAAAAATAACATTGCTAATTTATGTTCTCGTGCGATTATTGACGCTGTAATGTATTTTTGGATATACAATTATGCATGGAATTTTGTACATAACCGAAAAAATTGTAATAACTTAGACGAGTATTTATTGATCAAATTGAGTTCATATATGTAAAAGATATGTATTAGTAAAAATCTCCTTATCAGAATGTAATTGAAAGCTACGTACAAGAGTTTTTTCTGCAAAATTACGAAAAATTTAGTCTTTATTTTTATTCAATGAAATTTAAAATTTTGCTTAAAAAATGTTAGATAAATATCAGAGCTAAATAAATGGAATGCGTGATGTACACATTCTATTTGAGGCAAATAAAATTTAAGAATAATTTTGCGAGTGTCCTTTAGGCTATTTTTCAGTTGCGAGGAATTCACAAAAGGATAAAGATCAACATACCAAATTGTTGCAGCAATAAATGTTTCATATAAAAAAAAATTATTGAAAATAAAACTTTTGGACACAAATTTATTTATTCACTCGAAAAAGTAGACCAGAGACGATATTTATTCTAGCACTGTTGAAAGTGAAATGAGCGCAAGCGAGTCGCCTTTTACACCCTCGTCAACGCAATGTCACCATATCCAGAAACTGACCACTCAGAGAGCACCTTTTTGATGGGTTTGAGTAAATATTAGCAAATTGTGTCATTAGGTCAAATTCAACTCGTCATCGATGGTGAAACATTACTTCAACTTAAGTCCATGTAATGTAATGAGCACCGATATGTTCGTTCGCCGTACAACCGATAATCGCCCTCGCGAACAGTTGAAATTTTTCACGACCTCAAAATGATCAACTTGAAATTTGAGTTGACGTCATCTTGAGAGAACTGTTAGTAAATCTTTAAATATAAATGTAGAGCATCTATTATTTTTAAGTATTGAAAGAGGATATTATAGTGGTTTCTATTACCGAGCATCATAAATAACTCAAAGAAAAATTAAAAAATGAGCAATGGCTACAAATGTAGCAATAGAAAAAAGCGCCCTTTATGATCAGAAACATGTTAATGATACTCTAGTTAATATGGTATATCTGCCGAGCCAGCATTTTACGTAAATAGATGTTTCTAAACAAAAAATGTTTTCAGATCACTCAAAATTTTTAAAGCAATATATATAATTGATAAGTGAGTAACGTGAATCTTTTCGAATGGTTCATTAATAAGAAACATAGTCCAAGTTCTGGAAAAAAGTGGTGGTAAATTCTATTTCCATATATGGTCTAGTAAATCCAACTGAAGATGTTACGACCTTAAAATAATTTTAATTATTTAATACTTTTCACTATAAAAGTTTAAGGAAGGCCTATCTCAAGTAAATCATCTGATATAATACCAAAGGACACAATTGCTTTTTCTTTATAAAAATAAATGGTAAGTGTGGTTAGCATTGGAAATGTCACAAATGCAATAAAAAGAACGTTTTACAGTTTTATATTCTTAAAATATACATATAAAATGCATAATATTTATTAGCAACATTAACAAAATATTTTGAATACCGATCAATCATGTAAGTAGATCAATTTTTCTCATAAAATTAAAGAAAAAATATACTTGTTATATTGGGTTTTTTTTTTAAATAACATAGGACATAAGTGAGGAGTAGCAGGTAGGTACTTCTGTGTACTCCCAGTAGAGAACAGATCTATCTCAAGGACATAATGATTCTACCCACGCGATCTCTTGAGTTTTTCTACCTTCTATTATCAGAAAAGTTCATGTCCTAACCCTGATCTCACCTATGTTGCATAAGTTAAGGCTAGAAAACCTCTTAAAGACAAATAAGGGATGGTTTAAGCTGATAGATAGTTACAAAAAAGATAATGAGCAAACATATCTACCGATTTATTTGTATTTTAAGATATTTTGAGTTCCGCAAAATAAAACCTTTCTCTTCCTGATTGTCGTATTGGGACTTTTCAGAGAATTATCTGCAACAGAAGTGTCTATGGGCTTGATGACTGCAAATAGCTTAAAATATAAACAGGCAAAATATGAAGCTTTATATAGAGATGTGAATACATGTCAAGGAGCATTTAACATTACTGTTGTGATTTATTAAATTAAACCGAAAAGTAAATAAACCCAGAAAGTCTATATCACGTATGGGTTTACTAGAAGCCTGTATTGTTTAAGTTCTTCCCATTTTATTTTTAGTTTATTCAGACGGTCCAAAACTTGGTTTGTTGGTTTAAGACTAGAGAAGGTTGTTTTAGAATGTACCAATATATTACTAATATATAAGTAATATATTACATGTGTTAACTTCCTTTCTTGAAATTAATGGTTGTCAAATGTATTTCTACTATTTCAATTTTGTTTTTTGATTCTTGGATGATCTAAAAAGCGAGAAATTCAATAAAAAACATAAAAATTGTGCAGTTTATTTAAATAGTTCTTTAGTTAAAGTACACATTAATTTTTAATTTAATTTTCTTAGTTTGGTGCCATTTAAATCCCTGGGGCTAGTACAAAAGTAAGATTTACACATGTTAAACGGTCGTATATTGTATAACTCTGTAGTAGATTGACAGCAGATTTAACTGCGAATTATATTTTTCACTCGTACTCTTAGTCTTGTCTAATTTTGTTTCGAATATTCAGTTACAGTAAAGAAAGTTATCATTGACAATTTACTATAAGTTTGTGATTTCGGTTATAATTTTTAGAGTATGCCATACTGCACACTTAGTAGAGAACTGTTCGTAAATTAAAGATCATATAATGTAACTTTGTTTTTAGTTACCTTTTAATATATCAAATAATAAAACCTTTCTCTGCTTAAATAATAATATGGACTGTGACATTATATGGTCAAAAGTACTAGGAAACTCCTTCCATGAAGTAGATCTGACTGCTACGTCAGAGTACGAGATAAAAGTGCAAGTATATTAAACAAACAAGGAGTCAGCAGAGTTGAGAAATTTTGAACGTGGGGTGGTCATTGGGTGGCATCGTTGCAACAAATCGGTTCGCAGAATATCGACTTTGTTGTAGGTGTCTAAATCAATTATATATGACGTCATTACAAAATGGAAACGTTTGGGATACAAAACAAAAAAAAAGTAAGTGGTATGCCGCATAAACTTAGCAGCTAATAAACTTTGAAGAGGATAGAGCTGCCGACAAGTCCAACATCCGTATGGTCAATGCTAAATGTCGCTCATCACTATTAGACTAGCGTACAATAGAAATAAGTAATAAAACTGGCTACACAATTTGGCAGTCTGATAAACGGTGGCAAAAAAACTCTTCGTATCCGGATGCCATCATAGGTCAGAGCTATTTTTTTGTAGTTTGACCTAAGTCTCTTAGTTATTGTAGTTAAAAAGATGTGCTTTTATGTCGTGGGTAACAGTTTAGGAAAGTACCTTTTTGTGCCAACAGGACAGGTGTCCTATTCACACAGCAAAGATTATTGTGCTATGGTTTGAAAAGATGATTGTTGAAAAACCAAACTGGGCTTTACAAAGCCGTACTCTAAATTCCATTGATATTGAGATGAAGATTACGTGCCAGAACAAATCGTCTATTTTCAGTGGCTAGACTTTCTCCAGATCTCAGTTCTTCCAGATATATTTCAAAAGCTGGTGGAAAATCTTTCCAAACTTTCCAGACGAAAGCTGAAAGTGGATTGATATCCTATTAATGCATTCCATAGTGGGCATCCAAATATTTTTGGCCGTATAGTGTATCTTTTGGAATTGTATTTACAAAAGGCTGTTATATCTTCCTACCTCATTTATTATGCAAATAATAAATTGCATTTTCGTTAGCCTATTTCCAATTCTATTTTTGGCTAAATCACTAAATTGTAAATTGTAATTAATATAATTTAAAAATAGAATTTCTATCTACAACAAAACCAGAATGTCTTAAGTGATTGAGTTTGTCTTTCCACTAAAATTTGCTGCATCTTTGTTTTTAGTTTATAATAATAATAATAATGAAATATAATGAGTTCACTTTTGTTAACAAGTTAACTCTAATTTTAGTCATAAAAGAATAATTGAATGATACACTAATATGCGTAATCAAGATGTTTCCGCTCCCACACATCGCTTCTGCCACCAGATATTTTAGCGGCAAGCAGCCACTCCCGTAAGTTTGCAATTTAACGTTTCGTCGCTTATTGTTGCTGCTATGCGGTAATGCGAATTGAGCATCGCTCATTAATCCATTATGTATGGCTTGTCCAAACTGTCTGTTACAATTTATAAGTACAATGGAGCAGTTTAATAATGTTGACTTTAATGCCACTGCAATTAATTAACCTACTCTAAACTTTAAGGGCAACGTGTAACAGATGCTAGGGTACCTGAAGCGTAGCAGGTTTAGAATTAGTAAACATCTAATTAATAATTTGATTTTAAGTTATAATTAAAACTAAAGCATTATCGCATTAATAATAGCTACCATGTAGGTTAGCATTTTTGAGAGTCCTTGCTCACAATTTGTAAACTCAATGAAATTTTCTTTTCTGTTGATAAAAGTATTTAATGTTTTATCTTGTCGCCCTTTTTATTAAATTAAATATTATTGATCTTTGCTAGTAGTTTTGATCATTTCGTAAGCTTGTAATATAATTTAAGAGTCTAATTATTACGGAGCTATTATTTTAAGCAATATTCAGGTAAATAAATTTTCAACAGATTTACAGCTTGATACATGGGTTAGTTTTCTTTAACTTATGAAATTAATTGAATTATATAAAAAAATTTAAGTTTCGATAGGCGTATTTTTAATTGTATTACACATAAATAACTTTCAGCGCTAACTACATAATATATTTGCCAATGTGTATTTTTAATTACAGTTTATATTATCAATTTACTATTATTGATTTTTGTATAATTATAAAGCAGAATTTCAAACAAAAATTGCAAAAACCACTATTAGCTTATCGGAGCTTTTCCAAATATTTGTCATTTAATTTTGCTACGCATGAAAACGTGCAATAAAGCTTTTTAGTTCTTTCCAAATTGTTTTCAAAATGTTTAAATGTTTGCAAAAAGTTTAATACTAACAAAAGGCTTATAAGTCATCTTACGCAGCGAATCAATGACACTAGAACTGTAAACGATTCGTGCAAGCATGGCAATTACGTTAATATTAAAAGCAGTGCGTTATGTTTGTATGTTCGTATATAGAAGCATTTGTTTAAGGAAAGTTTTAACTAAAAAATAAAGAAGTGAACAGAACTGGAATCTAAACTTGGTGCAGACCAACAAAACTTCCCTTTTGTCTATATGTGTAATAATAATCAAGGGGGTTAGAGTAGAGGCTGGAGGCTAGTCAGAAAACTAGTGGTAATACAAATGATATAAAAGATAAAAATGCCTGGGTGTTTCTTGCCTTGTGGGCTGAAGCGGAGTCTTATTTAGAACACGCGTTTTCGCCCAGCGGCTACCTGATCTATGTAGGGCTTGACAGTTTGGGTCTTTCTGAAAGAATTTTGGATCCATGAAAACATTCTCCTTGCTGCTCACAAGCTCCATTACCAACAATGTGGTGGAAAATTTTGTATGCATGATCATAGGCACTTCAGAGATATCTTGGGAGATGTAACGGTCTTTTTTGCGATACACCTTTCTCATTTGGACAAAGCTAGCACTAACGTACTTGATGTCGTTCAGTAGTACTTGGACCTTTAACTTCTTGTCCATCTTGTTAGGCGTAACCGACAGTTGGGGATTTTTAAAGACGAAAGACTTGTAGTGCAGGTCTTGTGCATTGCTAGACTAACAGTCGACGTCGCCATTTCCATTTCTTTTGTGAGGCCAGTCATGCTCCACTCAGCTTCATGGTTGATCTTTTCTTTCAATTCACGATCAAATTCATCACTTCTCTTGCGATAAACCTCCTATTAGTCATCAGACTTCTTGTCTTTTTTGGCTACGTTTTAGACTATGGTCTTTTTGTAGCCAAATCACGCAATAATTTCTGTCGGCAATTTTCCAGCGCGAAGGGATTCTCGGCTCATTTTGTTGACAATAGTAGATTCTTGAGTATCTGAAGCTAACTTGTATTGTCTAATAAAAAATTCTGGTTTTCCTTGACGACTGTGTATTATTAAAATAGTTTATGAAAGGTTTAAATAAAATACAAATCTTAATTGTGCTGTTGTGCAGATTTTTTAGACGCTATCACTGAATTTCAATCTAGAAAGATATAAGAGTACTATTTGAAATAAATTTAGAAAAATAATAACTTTAACAAGAAAATTAAGCATGGTCAACCAAGCAGTGTGTCGAAATAACTATGTAAGGTTCCAGTTTTCTTTTAAATAAATGATAAAAACGTTAAATAGAATGTTTGGACTACACATTATGGTTTGTGTCTCAATACTTTGCAAGAAAAACATCTAAGTGTTGCTAATCGATTTTTTTAATGTTGATGCGAAAGAGTGAGTAAATGATAATTTAGATGTTTTCTAAGAATTTTAGTGCAACAGGCGACTGTCAAATTTGACAATAATAAGAGAACACCTATAATTAACTGTTTTTTATGACTTTTTACATTTTAGAAGAAAAACAAGGAAAATTACGCCCATAAAGTATTTTCATCATGTATTAACAGTTGATTTCTGCTTTTAATATGAAAAGCGACATGAACTAACAGTTTAGTGTTGAGTAGACTTTGAAATATCTTTCGACAGTTTCCCAATAGTCGATTCGTTAGCTAAACATCGACCTTCTCTGGAATTTCTCTCAGTATCGACAAGATATGTCGCCAAGCGCCCCCGGCGCAAAAAGGGCCAGAGGGCGCCCGCGGCAGTCATTACCGCCATTATCACCTGAAAGCGCGCCAGATAAACCCATTCGAGCGAGATGGACTATCTAAATGACGGTGTTGCATATTTCCATAAATCGGCGGCGCCTGACACCTAAACGCCTCTCTTTATGATTTTATGTTGCCATAAATTAAATGTCACATTGTATTAATATCAGTGAACGCTGCGGCATTAACAAAGGACATTCTGCATGTCGCCCCGTTATTATCTTCCGGGAACGGTCGGAGCGCGGATAATCGGCCCCTCTAATCGTCGCTCCACTCGCGGATTCGGAACTCGTACCTACTTATGCAAATGCTGCCTTAATTGAAAAACTGCCGCGCGTCAAATTAATTAGAGCGCGCTTGCGCGGGTCGCCCGGCCGGCGAATGCAGACATCGAATTAATGCAATACCAGCAATTATTTTTATCCCGGCTGTTACGAATTTAATTTGATTTTTATTGTAATTCTGGCATTAATTTGTAGCTTTGCTGTTATTTATTTACATTCTCCTTTGTTTTATCATTTCCATTAATTTACTTGCAGATCATTCGTGCGCTATGCGTGAACCAAATACACAAACAAGTATACGAAGCAATGTATATAAGACATAATATAAACAGTTAAATGATATAACTAACGTAATAAAGTAGAAAAAGTAGAAAACTACTTAGAGGACGTAGTCTCTAAATAAAGATAGAAAAATGAGTAGAAATCATTAAATCGCAATGTTTCAGATAGATAGGTTCTAAATAACGAGAACATATAAAGTAATTATATAAAAAAATAAAATAAAGAGGAACTGTAGAAGAGATAAAAATAGTGTTCATAGAAATGAGAAGCACTAGCAATCAATAATTATAATAGAAAATAAAAAATTATGAGAATTTAAAACACAAACTTGAACCAAAATTGAATAAAGTATGTTAAACCCATTTGCGTTTTGAGCCGTTTTCCATATTAATTTGCCGGTCACACATGATCTACATAAATTATTTTTACATATTTAAACTACCCCTGTTACGGTTAATGATAAACTCGTACATTTTTTTTATAAATCGTATTTGATGTAAGTGAAGTGAATAAAGTATTTGGATCTGAATGTGCAGTGTGTCAGTTTAATATTTTTGAATTGTCCTTTCCTGTCGTATATTTGGTTAGATAATTGAATTTTGTTTTATTGTAGTTTAAAAAAATATGAAAAATTATAAATTTGTGTATTTTAACGTTAACTTTTGAATCAAAACTTAAAAGGACCAAAATATGCGGAGTAAAATGTAAGGTGAAAGGCAAAGGTGCCATCTCACTAGAGTGGTTTAAAAGTTTGATTGCAAAGACCTGCGAATCAAGTAGTCGAGGCGAATCGTCGCTTAATTCGACATTGAAACGTATGGTTTATACTAGTACTCGTTATTTAGGCATAACTGGGTAAAGTACGACAGCGGGTTGTTAGTTTTACATCACTCTTTTAATAGACGACACTATAGACCATTTAAAAGAAAAATAAAGAATAATGAAGAAATAAGTACAAATAATGTGTTATAGTAGGGGAACAAAATACAGTTTATATCCATAAGAAATAAAGCAAACATAAAGAAGCTTTTATTAACATTTAAATATTTTTAAGATTAATTTAAATTACATGCATAAATTCAAATAAATATAGCAAAAGTATTTTTTGTACGGGGTTAATGCAAGGAAAGAGCTGGACACATTTGTTGTGTCTGATCTTAGTTTTATTACAATCTTCATATTATTTGGTGAACTAGAAGCATCCGGAGGTTATGAATTCGGTTTCGCACAGATAAACTTATTTTGCTTGCTAAAAACATCAGTAAATTTTGATAGTTGATGCTAGTAGCGCCAATGGTTTCACAGAGATTTGAAATTACGCAACCCGCTCGCTTGTCAAATAGCTTCTGTTATACTGTTATAAGAGACTCAAATTTTTATTTCTAATTTGGGGAGCTATTTTAAAATATAATTAAAGGGTTAAATAATTTTATAGTCATGCAATTATACTACTGTTTATTAAAATTGCAGCACCAAGAAAAAATGCCATTGAAAAGCTGAAACTTGATTGATGTAATGGTATAAGACAAATAAATGATTAAATTTACAGAAGATTTGTGCATAAACATTTATTCAGTAATGTATGGCCGCTTCTAATCTTCTTGACATCGAATCAAACAATGGATGCATCATACCTTGATGTATTACTAAAGAATATTTACATTACTGAACACTTAATACCATTGTATCTCAGATGTGCATTTTGAGGGACCTTGAGATGAACGCCATTTTCCTGGGGTATAAAACGCGGTAATTTTAAAATTATTTTTACGTTATTAAAGTCAATGTCATAAGCGCTTAAAGTTTAATTGCAATGTATTTTTTGAAAGCGAAATGTTCATTGAAGAAAAAACTACAAAACAAGCATCATGATAAAAATTTTACCTTCCCAAATTTCCTCTGGGAAATCCGAAGAAACTGATTCTTCCGTCATTTCGTGTTGAACAACATCTAACTGCACAATTATAACCGCGTTTAGGTGTTTTGCTCATTTTGTCTAATGACGAATGTTTTACAACACACCACTTACAGTTACATGAAATAACACAAAACTTTCAACAAGACGCAAAACCGCCCCAATATCTATGTATAATAAGTTAATATCAGATGTAATTTTGATGTATAAATACGAATATTCACTACTGAATATTAAAGTCTGTATGCTAACTTTAACTGTTAACAAAATTTGAAAATGCTTGGCGAACCTGCGCACTGGAAAACGCAATTCTCGCACCTACAAGAGTGACGCTTCTTGTTCAGTAATGTAAATATTCTTTGGTGTTACATTCCGTTCATTATTAACACGCTCCCATAATTCAGCCAGATTCTTTGGAGATCGCGGGCACCTTTCACACAACAATATGTCAGACGTTTTAGGTCGGTTAAAGGTCAATTCTCCACTCAGTTTTCTTGAAAGAAGTTTAATGTATTACATGTCACCTGTGTGTCGAGCGTTATTTTGTTAGCAGAAGTACCACAGGCTACGGCGATCTATATTTGACTGGTAATGGTACCTCTAACTTTAACTACAGGTAAACTTGTATTATAACTGATACTTATAGTTGACGTTGCAGTCCTTGGCGTATCAATATGCCACACCATTGTTTAAACAAAAATGAATTTATTAGAAAAGATGGTTCTATGCCGCTAGTGTGTCCACAAACGTCTTTTTGCCCCACTGTAACTTTCGTTGCCGGTTCAGAGATTTCAGTGGTAGTCGCAAGAAAGAACATCGTGCTGTTATTCCTATTGCGAGTAATCGACGTCGAACGGAGAGATACACAATTGGTATCATGTAATGATCCACCATTATTGTTTTTTTCTAAATGATGGTTTTATTGATTGATTGTTCTGTATATTGATACTCGCAATTGAGTACCTTCTTCGACATATTTGTTCCGCATTTGTGCCATAATATTGCTTATTTCTTGTAAAGACGCACCTCCTTTATGTAGGTCAACAATACACCCTCTTTCAAATTCGCCAACTTGCTGATAACCTACACATACTAAATTTTAATGACTGAGAACACTTTTACTTTATACGTGATATTATTGGTGTCTTCAGACCATTTCAGAGACGATTAAATAAATATATAATTTTAAGACTTTAATCGTTTTTTGGTTAAAGCAAGCTTAATTTAGTATAAAAGTTTCAAAGCAATATCATTTGTTTCAATGATACTACAATTTCTATAAATAGTAGTATGCAATACATATTTTAAGTTACTAAGCTTTTGCATGTGGTGGTGTTGTTTTAAGGCAAAATAAACTCGACTAATAGATTTCTGATAAAATTTTAATTATTTTTTTAATGTATTTTTTTAATATATTAAATGGGTTGCAAAAATTTGACTAAAGAGTGTTTACAATTTTGTACAGTGTTAAAGTTAATTTTAATTTCTGTTTATTTCACTACACTAACAAAATGACAAATTTTGCTTTTAAAAATAGTTGTTCTTTTTACTTATTATTGCTAACTAAAATCATAATACAACTTTAGTTCTTTGTTATTTTAAATTAAAATTATTGGCTTAATATTGAACAGCTGTTAAGAATAAGACACTAAAATTTTAATCAGTTGTATACCATTAATGCGGGCTTTCAGCTAACACTTCATTAACGCACATGCATTAGGTGTGCATGTATATTTTATCGCATAATGGTAATTTAATACTCTAAAGGAAGCATTCGGCAAATCAAAATAAAGCGAGTTGTGAAAGTAGTGAAGAAGAGATAAATCGTACGTATTTATTTGTAAACGTAAAACATTTTACGCGTCCAGAAATATCGTATATTATTATTAAATTTACTGATATAATCATCTATAACTGTACTTTGTCATTTAGTTTGACAATTTGACGCGAAGGTGGTGGATAAACGACAAGAGGAAATTGTATAATTACGCATAACGTTTACAAATGTTGTCTCGGTTGTAAAGCTTAATGTGCTTTGAATTAATTGTATTAAAAAGTTAATCGTATTGCCATGTATACACTTATGATTAAAATCATGTATACAATATTTTATTGGGATTACTAATAAGAAAGTATTTAAATTTATAAATTAAATATAAAAGTAATCTTAGAAACACTGAAAGAAAATGACAAATTTGATGTTATTATGTTATGTTATATCACACTAATTTAGGTTAAAAGAGTTACTATCTAGTAGTTTGTTGTGATGTGTACGTCTGCAACAACACTTTTTAAATACACTATATGTTCAAAAGTATTCTCTCTGTTTTGCATGCTAAAACGTCATAGAGGAAGATAAAAATTTTGGTAGTAGTATAGATATGTAGGTCATGTATGTGCATTAGACAGAAATGAATAAGTAGGTCGAACTGAGAGATTTTGAACGTGGCATGATCATTAGGTGTCATCGTTGCAAGAAATCAGTTCGTAAATTATCGGGCTTGCAGGTGTCTAAATTAGCTGTGTATGATGTTATTACAAAACGAATCTTGCTAGACGAGTTGGAAATTAGATTGACGCGTTTGGGTTTGGCCAATATCAAGCGAACGCTTCTTATCCGAGTATGTAGTGCCAATATTCAAGTTTGATAGCCGGAGGTTTTTTATGATTTGGGCTGGACCTTTTAGTGTCAATAGCTGAAAAGTATCTTATATTCTTTACAACCCTGTGCTTCTAACTCTTTGGCAATAGTTAGGGAAAGGACGTTTAGTTAAGCAACACGATAACTGTTATGTTCCGATAGGTTATTCTGCCGTGGTTCGAAGAGATGAGTGTTGAAAAACTGGCCCATTGGAAAAAATTAAAACGTAGATAACGCGCCAATTCAAATTGCCTTCCTTCAATGGTCAGACGCATGTTGCTTATTTGTATTTTTTACACGTATTAAATAGCATGACTTTCTTAATTTTGTTTAATAAATCTTTTAGTATATTTATTTATGGATACAATAGATTTCAATTAAAAGATTTATTATAAAAATAATTTTTATCCGTTTCGCAATATTTTCTTTACGTGTTAAGAATTTGCATTTGTCAAAATTAAATGCAGTCTACTAAAACGAGAAAAATCCAAAAAGAGTAGGTTAATATATTATATTATAATATAACCGGCAATAATAATGGGTTATTTCTACTTGTACGTTTTTGACGCTAAACAGCTTATAATATAGTCTGAGTTTTGATTATTGAATAGTTATTTTTAATGTAGAAATGCACGGTTTTCGTTTTCTAGTTAAAAATGCGTTTTCCCACCATCAATTTTCCGTGTTTGTAAATTGAAAAATAACTCAAAAAGGACAAATGAATTTTAAATTTTGAAAAAGTTTTCGAACGCTCTACCATTTTATGCATGCAGATTTGTGCACGTTTTGCTATCATTATATACACTGGATTTTTTGTACTTGTATGATATGTGCAACTTTAACTCTTTTGTTATTTATGATAGCAAAGGAAAGAATAAAATCTAGATTTTTAAAAATACAATAATAAATAACGTTGATGGAAAGAAGAAAATGTAAGGCAGCTGATAATATTAAATGCTTATGCAGATATATCTGCGTATGTAAAATATGTGCAGAGAATTAAAAAATGTTTAAAAAGTTGACTGTCTAGTTGTCTAGTGCTGGTCTTTATATCTGTAGAACCTATAACAGCCAAGCGGTTAAAAGTAATTAAAAATCTTTTTAAATTAAATGTTACACAGAAGACAAATGTTTCCAATTATGGGCCAAACTCACGCTAAAGACAATTGATTTGTTTGACTTTGTTGATAATGATTCTTATAGGTTACTTGTCAATTCAACCAAAGGTTTAATAGAAAATAGTTTGGGAATTGTGTTTGCATGGATGTAACATATATGTAAGTTTAGGAGTGCTGGTAATGTTCTTTAGGTTATTTAAAAAATATAAATAAAAATCTCACAATTATCTTATACCGCAATTTTTAACATAATTGTAATTAAATATCTTGTTTAGAAGCTTCTTGGTAGTATTTAACACAAAACAAACTATCTAGGCATTTTTAAATTAATACTCGAAGATAAGGATAAATTCTTAACACATTTTGTTCGTATCTTACTCATGTTTTACAACAATGTTATTTGGTAATTGGTACCAGCCACTATTACCCTCTAAAACTTAACAAAAAAAAAGACTTTTGGCAACTTTTTCTGAAAGGTTCACATTTTATTGAATTTGTGTCTCAATAAACAACGAAAAATTATGAAAATTATGTAATACCAAAGAGTAATTTGGCATCACAGGGCTCTTTTACAGAATACTGTTTGAGCTCGCCCGTATTGTTAAACAGAACAGTTTCAATAATTTTAAATTTTTTTATTTCTATTTGGTCTATTTGTAAAGCTAAACATTTCTGTAAGTTTTTTTTACAGTACAAATTCTTATTATGCTTAATAAGTCTATATATGAGAAAAAGTACTACGAATGGCATTGCTAATTTTACGTTACTTAAAAATTTTATAATATTACACTAAGGGGTTTAAAAATTATTGGAACTTTCCATCGAAACTCCAGTTCTTGCATGTCCGGTGCTTGTGAAGGTAGACTTTAGTGGTATATGATGCCATCAGATGATGTTGCTGAACTTCAGAGAAGGACAATAATGCAGTATTGCGAGTTTAATTAAGAACAATGCAAAAGACTCAAGGAGAAAGTTTTTTGAATACTTATGTGAGCTTAATAGTCATGTGTGTGAACGCACGGTTAAGTCTCGTGAATGGTCTCGCTGGATATTGTAGTTCAAAAATAACTGTGCTGAGAAATACAAAAACAGCGGGTTTGTGAAGACTATGTATAAGACATATATTATCCAGTGTATATCTGACTTGATGAAAGCAAACAGGTGAATCACATTTGACGCACTAATGGATGCAATATTGCGAAATTTTGCATACCATCATCTACAAGAGCTTCAAGATGACAATTGTCAATAAAGAACGGGTTTCTTATACTCCCACCGTTCTTTAGAGGTATGCCAACAGTTGCTGTAGTTATGTAAAGGATTCAGAGATGTTTTTGAGTGCTTGGACACAGCGGATGAATAAAAATTTTGGCACGGGGCGAAAAAGAAACACTAATCTACGCAATGGTGACTCATTTGAAGACTTCGTTTCAAAAAGCGACATCCGAGATGGTTTATTTCAAAATATAAGGTGGTTGTCTTTAGGATCAGGGAGGTATTTGGTTAATGAATTGGCTGCTACTTAGTAAGACCATGACCAATACGCGGTGTGTTACTTCGACGTGGCAATGTTTGATTCTTAAGTATACCGTGCTGCCTAACGTCCCATATCTTGTGCCGGTTGACTGCGTTCGTTATAAAAAAAATACGCATTCCTGTTTTTAGAAATTTTATAACTGACAAAAAACAAATTTTTTTTAGTGCCTAATAAACTATTGTATCGCCTACCTGATTAATTTCCAAACGAAAGGAAAATCGGCACAGACCACATTTGTAGATAAGTTCTGCTGTCAAATTCATTGACGGTGATTGATGCACTGCCGCCCAATTTCCAGGTCGAATTTCTCGCTGCTAAAAGCATCGCCCGGTACCAGATTAATTCGCGGTTCGGCTAGCTCCGAATATGCAAAAACAACAGTTTTCAGATCGCCGTCATTAGCATTCAAACCGTGCAGGGCCTCAATATAAAATTTATGAAACGCCGCTGTGCGCAACTTTTATGGCGCAATCCACTTTCGCCGGCAATTTAGCATCATATTTCCCTCAACTACACGCTCACTTTCTTTTATTGGATGCCAAGTTGGTTGTAATAATGAAGTCCAACTCCATCGATCCTCGTGCTGGAGATTTTCGCTCTGGACGCTGCACAATGGAATTACACAATGGTGTTATTATACCCCGTAGTACAAAAGAGCTTTTGCTTGTTGCTGAATATTCGGATTTGGAAGCTTTTTCAGAATGTCCTGTTTATTGTCTAATATAAAAGTATCACCATTGCTGCAGTCCCTTCAGTTTAGATTTTCAAACGTTGGTGGCGGACGAGTGTGTTTTTCGGACGTAAATCGAACGGAAATGGGCGTAGATAAAACCATAACACGGGGATTTCCATTACGGAGGCAATCTGCGGCTCTTCGCGATGTATCCCCTAATCCAGCCTTTCCAGTTTCTTACATTACCGACTCTATCATTCATGTATTCACCCCGGATTCTGCAAATTGTGTCTGTCACATCGCATATTTTGCAATTTGTCATTCCGGGGCGCCATCGCCGCGGCTCCCCGACTCGCTCGCCGCCCAAATCGGCGAAAAATGCATTTCGACAGTGCCCTTTAAGCCCATAACAGGTGAAATCACCGGTAAAATGATCGGACGTCGCCACCCGGCACGCCGAGTGGCGTCGGCACGAATTTAAATCACCTCCAAATTGAAATTAATTTAAAGGCGAGCAGTGCAAATTAATTATGACGCAATTTGGAGCGGGCGACTTCATTACGTTTACTTTCGCTAATGCAAATTTGCAGTGGAATTAGCCCCGTTCCTTATCCGGTTGCTGAATACACAGGGTGTTAGGAAAAACCCGGTGCTCTAAGTAATTGTTTGATTAATTGTAAGAATATATTTACACTCTGGCTCATTAGTCTTATTTTATGTTATTTTTTGATTTTGCGAGTTAAGTAATCTTATTACAGTTGAAATGAAACCTAAACTTACTTAAATTCAATTTTATTATTAAAAAATATTTAATATCATCAAATTTTAAATTTTACTATAGTTTTAATGCCAGCTACAATGTACTACATAAAATTAAAAAAATATATTTAATTAAAAATTCAATGTTTTGGTATATAGTCGTAAGTAAATAATAGTTTTAAATATATTTTTCGAGAAATTGAAGAGATGATGATCAAATAGTTATAAATATTTTTAGAAAAACAAATGGGAAAAATTGTAATGTTATCTGTTAAAGCAAATAATACTTAGACACGTACAATACATGAAAGTCGAAAAATTAAAAGTGTGTATAAAAACAAATGGAAAAATTCTTGAATTAAACAAATATCTTTTGTATTTCGGCTGGGTAAACTTTAGTATGAATTAATTTTTAATATAAAATGAATATTTCAGTTTCCTTTTTAGAGGTATTTTAATTAAATAAATGTGCTTTTTATATTTTGGATAGAAACGAAATAAGGGTGGTCACAAATTCCTTTATTTGGAATGCAGGTTTGCAAATTAAATTCAGGTTGGATGATGTTTTTGAAATTTAACTTCTCTATTTATATCTCGCGTTTCTATGTTTCAGAACTCAAACATGGCCACATGTACAGAAGTAACACACTGCGTTCGAAACATGCAAAAACAGCAACTTTATTAGAAATTGTAAATAAAGCCCTAAGTATGCTTTTGGTAGATTTTCGAATAAGGATAATTTATATTTATTATAATAAATTAGTTAAAACATGTGAAGGAGTACCGCATTCACTTAATACGGAATAGAAACGCATAAATTTTAGCCGATTATTTAGAGGTGTTTAATAGGAATTCGACAAGTTTTAAAAGACCATTCGTGATCATCGACCACTTCACACTAGAAATACGATTAAAAAACTGCTTAGCCATAGTGAATTTGCCTTGAATAAAGCAAATTTCTTTCTATTTGCTGAAAATGCGTTATCACTAGGATTTTAAAATACCAGAGAAATTTACCCAATTTATTATGTTTAAAAGAAGAACAATTATTGGGCAATTCAGAAAAGCCGTATAAACATGACAAATAATGATTTTCCACTGAAGCATACTTTTCAAATATTATATTATATGTTTAGCAAACATTAACAAAATTGAAGTTGAAAATTCACCTCATTTAACTAATTTGGTTACTTCAAATCTTCACCAATTTCAAAACTAATATTCTTACCTGGATAAAGATACCATTCAAAAAATCGGTGTTCTCATTATTAGTTCTAATTTAATGTAATTTATAACAATAAATGAGTTTTTAAAAGTTTTCTTTATTTATTAACCTTCGAAAGCTTGTAAAGCGTAGGCGAAAATTAATGCGGTCACGATCCTGTCTGTTTGTGTGTGTGTGATATCTCCGGAGCTACTCGACCCATTCACTTCATATTTGGTTAGTAGATGCCTTATGTCGGTATCTTCCTCGGTATTGAATTTCAGACTATCATTTGATCCGGGATACGGGGGTTACAAGGTCATATGAATGACTTGGTTCGCTTTTGAAAGTTGCCTTTCTGGATTTTACACCCGTCTCGTATTTTTAAACTATCGTTTATAGAAAATGCCAATTTAATTTTTACGACTGTTTCAAAATAAGGTGTGCTCAGAGAATGCTCTCAAAGATTTATTCAATAAATAATGGTATACAATGTTTCCATTTGATTTTTGGATTAACAAGGACTAAATCTAATTATCTATAAAATAATAAAATTTGAAAGTCACATTGAATTAGAAACTCTGTACGTTAGAAGTTGAAAATTCACCATTCTTCTTAAATTAGGTTTAAAAATGTACGAAGTATTGATTTATATGTTTTTTAAGTATTGCCGTTTATGAAATAATTCACATTTTTGTGTATTCTCCTTATGTATACTAATTATCAGTAAATTATTTGCTCTGTAATATCAGTTTCCATTTTTTGTTATTGTCTTGTGTGACATATTTTATAAATGGAGAAAGTGTTGAAAAACTTAGTTTTATAGCGTGAGAATTTCAGTACTGTCTTCTTTTTACTTTAGTGCACCATAAAAATATACGAATATCGCTTTCTCCCCTTTTGCTCAAACTAAATATTACTTGTCCACTTTTTTGGCAAAAGTATAGTTAGATTCACTTAAAATGTGTTATCTTGGGAATCCTTATTTTACGCCCTGTGAATTAATTTTCTATTTCTAGTTTTGCTTCTTTGAAATTCCTCGCATTTACACATTTTTTATAAATACCTTCAATGATAAAAGGCCTTGGATAATCCACACCGGTACTTGATATTTTTTCTGGATTTTGAAATTTTATATTCTACGGCGCTAGTCTTCTATGTATTGAAGTTATCATTTTAAACCGTAAAATAAATTTTTAATATGCTTAATGATAGTGATCGTTTTTATAAGGGGCCAACAAATTTATCTGTCTTTACCCTGGTGTTATTTCTTGGTTGTATAACAAACGTGTAGTAAGTTACATTTAATTACGAATTACTTTTGTTTTGCTGACATTATCTAAATTATAAGTTAAGTTTATTACTAAGTTAAATTTTTAATTTTATCTTTATATTTACAAAGCCGAATTATCGACAAAAAGGTAAAGGTGTATTTTATCATCCAATAAGTCGCATGTTTTATGTAAATTAATCCATTACATTATAAGACATTATTAATAATTTTTTATTCTTACAATTACTGTTGTCTTTGATTAATTTTTTTACGTGAACAATGTGAAATAATAATCTAATTGTATTAACTTTGACAAAACTTATCATATGCTAATTTCATTAATTTTCTATAAGTTATTAATGTTTTGAAATAACTCTGTATAACCGATAATATTTATTTGGTATCTGTAATGGAGTTATAAACTATCCGAAATTTATGGTAACAGTATTTTACCTATTTTATTCTTTGGCTTATTAATTTCTGTTTTGGTTAAATTAAATATTTACGAGTAAATATAATTTGCATCATTAATGATGTCAGTTGATTGTATGCGATAAAGCAACAGTAATTGAGAACAGAGCTTTATCGCGTTATTTACAGAGGCATGGAGGGCCAACAAGATCAGGAAAAATTTTTACCGGGGTTCTAAAATATTTTGATCTGATGAATTGTTAATATAAAAATAATTGTCTATATTAGAATTCAAAGTCACTTTTTTCAAGTTTTACAAATCATATAATAAATTAATTCAAATTGTCATCGACTTGTGCTGCAACCAAGTGCGCATATGGTAAACATACGAGATCTGGCTTGAAAATATCCAGCCAACGTTAACATAATGAAAATAGTTTGCGCGTCCGCGATATAACCTGGCAGCCGATGGGAATGAATGTGTAAATGAGGACGGCTTCACTGGTTGGTGATGCTTGAGTAGTGCGTGATCATCGCATTTGTAATAATTGAGCGAATAGAGCATCGAATTTACATTAAAATTTGTGCGAAGCTGGATCATTTAGGAGGCTTTTGAGAACGATAGAGTATCCATAAGGGCATGATGATAATTCAGAAATAAAATTGGTTGAAAGTTATACATATTTTTTGATGTTATAGAGTGCGGGAAACATTCGAGAACTACAATATGAACTGTGTGAAGTTTTGAAGAAATCTCTTGGCACGAAGCGTGGAAAATTTCCTCCTGCGACTACTGTTACCGTAGTAAAAACTATACTGAAATTGCTAATGACTTGATTCAGATTGCTACCACTAAATCAAATTTTCCCAAAAAATTATAACCGTGGGGCCATGGCTACTACGATCGGGAAACAAAAGTTCAATGAAAATTTCCTGATTCGCTATGTCCGAAAAAGTGTGTCAGATTCTAAGGAGACTGAGGGTATGTGCAATGCTTTTTGAATCTGTTTCACGGACTATATAAATTCTTTGATATTATAATTATAATTATTTATATTCCACAAAAGTTGTGTTATTAATCTAATTCAAGTTTTAATTCGAATTTTGCTGGCGACGTAATAAGACAAGAGCGCGTATCATTGGTTGCAGCTGTTTGCTTACGTAGGTATTAGTATTATTTTTCTTTTTCCGCTTATAGCTTTTATATTTTTAATTTTTTTTTGATAAAATTAAGTTTTTAACATTAAACACTCAAAATAGTTGCTGATTGCGGATAAGCACGACCAAATTTAATCTACTATATATTTGAACAGAAAGTAAACAAAGGCAGCTGATGTAAAATGTGGCGTGGCTTAGCTTTGAGCGCACGTTTGGTTGCCTATCTTCCTACTTTCGTAAAGTTACCGCACCGACTTATCTTACTGTTATCATTTGTAAATAAATTGTTCTACATTCCCATCTTGCAAAAATTTGAGGCAGCTGAAAAATTGTCAGCTTAAGATACTAAAAATACCTTTTTGCGGGCAACCCCTTGTAACTGAATATAGTAGAAACCAATATTATTCAAACATTAAAATTTTGTCCTGTTCTTTGTTAAAATGGTCGGTTTAAGTCTTTATTAAAAAATGAATAGAGCAAGTTAAAGTAAATAACTAAAAAATATTTAATTTATAGCACAATACATACTTTTCTCTATAAAACTTTTTCTTTTGTTAGTTGCGGAAATTAAAAAATTAATATTTTAAAATAGGATGTGTTATTGTGACTTAACATAATTGATTTAGGCGTTGCTTACCCTGAGGTGGCGCAATTTATGCATAATTTAATATTAGTTGTTTTTTAAATTAAATTAATATTACAAAAATATGTAAAACTGAAACCACAAACATTTTACAAGAAAATAGTTACATGATAATGATAATCAAAGAAATTAAAAGTACTGGGTGGGCCAAAAGTCGAAATGCTATTTAAACAATCAATAACAAATTTGTAGTTCTGTTTTTTTTATGTATTCTTTTTAATTTTTAATATGGTAAGCTTTAGAGATAAATGGTAAAAAAAATTCACCTTCAAATGAGAGTCAAAATTGTTAAAGTCTGCTTTGAAAACAAGGGGTCCATCGTTCTCACATAATGTGTTTACACGCCCCATTTTAAAGTTTAGAATACACCCTCAAAAATTACTATAGTTGTTTTCGGCAGTAGAAGGCCGTGGGTGACTTGCCGTGAAACAGCATACTATGTATTGTGCGCACGTTAGAAAACAGGGGACGGGTACAGGGAAAGCATTCCAGAAGGTGAAAAACTTCGACTGGAAGACGTTCACAGAAGTTCAAATCTCAAGAACATCACTGAAATTACGAAAGGATTTATATATGTATCAATAATAGGTTCAATTGGTGGACTTTCAATGAAGATTGCTCTATGAGATTCGAAGCCAGGAAATGGTCAGGGCTGATGACGGATGAATAAACACAACGTTTGATTTTGGGTACCGAAAACCCCAGAGTCGCACATTAATGTGAGCTGAATCCTGCTGAGTCACTGCTTGGTGCGGGGTGGCAGAAGAGGTAATTTTATTTTTCGGTTACCAATAATGAGAATAACGTGACGGTTACTAGAGCTCACTATCAAGAAATATTAGAAGCTTATATTAGTCCATCTGTTCAGAATATACCTAACTTTTGATAATAATAAGATGGAGTAACTGCTCATATAGCAATAGAGTTTATTCAGCTTCCAAGATACATTTTTGACGATTTTACGTTCGCTTGATTTGACAGTTCCTAATTTTTTTTCTTTGGGGTTATTCAAAAGATCGTTTTTGTGCCAATAAACCCCGCAATATTCAACAAGTGAAGGAGAACATTCATGCAAAAATTCGGGACATAGACTAAAACACAATGAATAGGGTGATGCAAAATGTTATCAAGAAGACCAGTGTTTGTGAAGAAGAAAATGGAATATTTGCGCAATATAATTTTCAAAGTACAGAGAAAACAAACCCCTAATATTACAGTTTATTGTGAAGAAAAGTCAATGGAAATATTAAAAAACTACAAAAGTTATTCGTTGTTTAAATGGTAGCATGACTTATGGCCCACCCTTTAGTAATAGAATGAGTGATCTGGAAAGTGCTTGCCTTAATTAATTTGCCGGACCTGACGCATAGGGGACAGCTCTAGATAGAAAAAATCGCGCGATGGAACTTTGAATCCCACTTGAGATTTTATGAATTTCATTGTTGTTGGCTAACTGGCATATTTCGCGTTTTAGCGGGTGGACTACGTAACGAGTCCCTTAAGTGAGTTAGTTCTGGGATCAGCCGAGAATATAACTGCGGCGCTGTTAAAAGCATTTCCTGGTTAAGTGAGAACCTCTTTGGGCCACATACGTAAAATGCCCTCCCCGCCCCGGCCATATATATGCAGCACATACGTTGCTGAATTTCTGATGAGTTTATTTGCAGTCCCGGCGTTCGGCTGCTTAACATATCAGGGCTGCCCCGCCGGATTACCCAATTTGATCCAATAAATCGGCGGCAGTCGCCTCCTGAATATGGCCGCGCGGCAGGAGTCAGCCTGCGCGTGGAAAAGCTCCTGTCAGCTCTAATTTGCCCGTCGGCTGGGGCGCGCGGTCCTCCCTCACCTGTGTCACTGTTCGTTTCGATTCCGCCCGCGCGACGCGTCCGGCGCTCACACATAAGCAATATCTCATTTTTACGGCGCATGCAGGAAACGCCGGAGATTAATATCACTTTGAGTCGGAGGTGATTTAAAATGTACGAGCGCGCCGTAATTCGGCTTTTAAAATCCTAAATGCGGCCCTAATGGTAATGGAGTGCAGCGATGCCCGCTTTGTCGCGACGGCAATTAGGTCCGGGCGAGGCTTCAGCCCCGCGCGCCGCGGCTCTTGAAATTTTTAATTCGCCGAAGCGTAATGGGAAAAAGAGGTTTGGGCCAAATTAGATTTATTTCATTTGATGGGTTAATCTCACATAACTCGATAAGTAGACCACAAAGGCGGATAGCCGGCTAGCTAATGGAATTTTTAGCTTTCGGGCGGGTCCCGGTTGCAAGGAGTTGAAAATTTGCTCTTGTTCGCGGCGGGCGCAGCCGTTCTCTTAACTAATCATTCATCTGCGGAAAATGGAGAAGGCGGCCGCTGGGCCGGGCAGATTATTCGCTTACAACTGGCTTTTTTTGTAAACTTGTCGGAATACTCCGGGAGCCGGCGCGAAGCAAGGAAGCCAGTTCAGCCCTTAAAACCCTTTAATTATATTCGCTATATCTTGTAATTACAGTTTTGAAGGGTCTAATTCACGCGGCTACTAATTAAAAAAGAAAAAAGGATATTCATCTTAGTCCAACAAAATTCAAGAGCTGATGGTGGTTTATGCAGTTGTAGAATAGCAACTTAAAACTTTATCTTAAATCAACTCTATAGAATTTACCATTACAAAATTATTAAGGTAAAATATATTCTGTTTTAGTGTGATCTAAAAGCTTTATGCGCTCCACCTGAAGTGTACTTGAACGATGGTCATAATATTTATAATTAGATACAGGTTTGTTGCGACGCATTGTAGTGACTAATATTATAGATAAAAAATTCTGTGGGAGAAAGGGTACTGCCTGTAGTCGAATTACTCCATATGGGCTATAGCATGAAGCTTCATTTTCATTTAATGTTAGGAAATTTAAAGAATTAGACTTTTATGACTATATTTGTTATTACGATGATTAAAGAAGTATTTTTTAAAGCATTTGGTATTACTACCTATTACCACCTTTTTGCTCTTAATACTAAAGATCCGATTTGTATGGAGCTTTATATATCTTTTAATTAACATTTCTACCGATTAGAGTATGCTAACATCTTTTTGACAATAGCATTGTGCATATATTTGCATATTTATTTTAAAATGCGTATTTTATAAACAACTGTAACGGTTTACATAATTTTTTTAAATTACTTTTCGTTTTATAGCAAAAATGCATATCTATCTCGCATGAGCTTTTTATTTGCTTGATAATAAAGGGAAGTAAATAAAAAGTTGGATAATGCTTCTGGATTCTTAGGCTAAACCGTAAGCTTGGGAGATTTACGATACAAAGACTGACTTTAATCCAGGGAATAAAAAATTCTGTTTTTACTGTTAAAATACGCCATTATTTAATAATTGGAACCTTAAAGTACTTAACTAAAGGAAATCAAAACCAGTAAAAACAGCCAAGCTCAACTTTACTGTACGTTTTTAGCAATAGAATTCCGTTCTTCACTTACTTCGTTTGGGTAGGTCGCGACCTATTCTTACAAATGGAAATGTTTAGTGCGCACAAGAAATTGGAGAAAAGAATCTCGACTTAAAACAATTTAGACAAGTGAGATTTCTTGTGCTCTGTGAATAACTTTCAGCATTTTTGCTACGAGATTACAGGCATCAACTAAATTTTCATTTAATTTATTATAGGGGGTTTATTTTATTATAATGTTTTGATGTATAAATAAATTATAATTGATTTTATAATTTTTTTTATTCCTTTTGGGGAGACAAAATATCGAAGAAAATGTTTTTGATACAAGAGAACTGTGATGATTATTAAAAAAATAATTAACTTTTAGTACAGTTTAAATAGTGTTCAATCACTAGGCTTTGGTAAGCTAGAAGGAGGAATTTATAAGTTAATTGGTAGCTTTTTTTAAAATTTCTTTGGAAAATACAGGCGAAAGCTGACACTACAATGTAAAAAATATTTGGTCTTAAGATGTTGTTCGTTACGAATCTTTTTACTCGTTATGAACTAATAAACAAAGCGTTTAGTATGTACAGGCTTGTTAAAGTAATCCAACTACCTGTCTTTGTTGAAGCTCTTGTGTGTTGCAACTTTTTGATAAAAATCAACAAGGCTATTCGATTTGTGATAATTTTTTTGATAAAAAAGACCGAAAGCATTTTAAAATAAGTTTTGGAATGATATGCAGGCAAGGGCCATGTTAAATTGATCGAATCAGTTCCTTATTTTTAAAATTTCCTATTTTCTAAATTTTCATATCTGAACTTATAGGCCAATTAGTAGAACGGGACCAATTACTAATTCAGGTTGTAAAAGTTACTAAAAATTTAGATGGTAAACTTTGAAATAAATGTTAAAGAAAGATTTGCGCAATCCTAACGATAAAAATGTCATTAAGAATTCATCTGTACAGAGATAAAGGACAGCATGGCAGCGTGGTTAGAAGAGTGTGTCCTGACGAAACTGAACCTTCAAAGTGCACCCCTTATACTTTATCTAAATTAGATCAAAGTTTTCTAAAAATAAGCTCTTTGCTGACGGATAAGTATTTGTAGTCACGCTTAATTGTTTTATAAAATAAAGTTGAGTCAAAATAAAACGTTTTAAATACTTTTATTTTCTACTTCAGCACAAATGGAAAAGGAAAGTCATTTTTTAAAAATACAAATTTGTGCTTATGTTATAATGCCTACGTCAACACAAAAGTGAAAAATAACGCCAGAACTATGTAAAATTATGTAACCATGGAACCATGTAAATAAATTGAAATTTTTTAATTAAATAATGTAATACGTTTCTGAAGTTGTTTATAATCGGTATGTCCCTAGTAAAGAAGTTGTATACTAAATTTTACTTACAGAACAAAAATTGTAAACATGTGAATTGTAAGACACTTTAAGGTATGGGCTAGTAGCTACCATTTTTTTAATTCTGACTCGTAGTCATTGAATAATCAATCAAAAAGCTGTTTGCCCAAGAAAAAAGTAATAGAAAGTTGTGTTAAGTTAATAGAAAAGTTAATAAAAATAATAATAAAGACGTGCCTCTTCTAAAACCATAATACATTGTAAAATAGATTACATTTTGAATAATATTTTTTAATGCTGTTAACTACATTTTGATATAACATTTTTAAATTAGGTCCGGCTGTATTTTGGTTCCCTCTTGTACATATCTTGAATTTGAGGTATCGACCGAATTTGTCCGAGCACGCGTTGCGCTGATATATAGTCCGCGGTTTGGACCGGGTCTTTTTCGTTCGCGCTTCGCCTTTTGTACGCGCTTTTGTTTGGGCTTGGCCTTTTGCTATGTTCTCGCAGGCGTCGTTCTTTTTGAATTCAGTTTGTGACAGAAATTTTCCGTAAAACGAGAGCATTTTTAACCGAGAGTTCGTCGGCGGGTTTAATTGGCAGCAGAAGTTTTCATTTTCTGCGAGGCTTTTGTTAAAAGCTAATTTTGTGGCAAAATTCAATATTTTGGCCAACTAGATTAACCTCTTCCCGGAGGTCCTTTTGTTTTCCGATTGTATTTCGGGACCTGAAATTGTCGCCGGTAAAACTCGGTCCATTTTTCTTCGCTCTGACTCGGCAAGGAACGACGAAGGAACATTTGCACAAGGAAAGACGCTACCGTTCGGCTCCGCTGTGAAGATTGGGGTAACTTGTCCTATCTTTTTACCCATACCCTTATATCCTTTTTCTAGAAGCCCCAGGACCAACAGCAGGGAACCGATATCTGCGGGAAAGCGCCGTTTCCACAGGTTAGTCTTTTTAGCTTTAGCTTTGTTTGAAGTTCCTTTTACTCAAAATTTAAAATTACCTATACAGTCTACTTTTCCGGCCGCACCAACGTGTATTCGTCCGTTTCCTCCTTTTGCGTGGTGAAACGCCCATATGAAATTCAACGCCAATTAAGCGAGACATGGATGTTACAAATGCGAGCTTAAAGAATGTGAGTTTAAAGGTAAACATTTACTTGACAATGAACCGAAGCAGCCTCGGCTACGAGCCAGCCGGGCCGAAACCATAATTGCTCGAGTTAACCAAGTTATTATGGAAGATTTTCGATTAGGTGTGCGTAATATCGTCTCGAAAAATGCGGAACTCTTCTTCAAGGTGCGTCTCACAAATGTTGACTGACGAACACAAAGCTGCGCGTGATGTTGCCATGAATTTCCGATTATAAAGGACACTCTCTATGGCCACTTGTTTTCCAATCGAGCCGCTATTGCATCAGCGATTTTCCAGTGGGAAAAACACATCCCTAAAGAAGTGTTTTCAGCATCCATGAAATTATGGCGACGTTTGAAAAATATGTACGTCTAGACAAATATTACGTTAAGAAGTAAGGGTAAGTACTTTTTTCGAAAAAAATTGGAAACTTTAGAACTTAAATGCTTCTGTACTTGAGAGCTCAATTTTAATATTCGTCTTTTGCTACAATTATCTAGTTTATATTATATCTTCACAAGTTTATAAAGTTAGATAAAAATTTTATTGTAAATTTGTCTTGACTTGCATAAATATAGAAAAAATTTTACAAGTGATTTGCAATTGTTCTTGTAGTCCTTTAAAATATGTGTTAGACTAATTTAGTTTATTATTTTTTTTGGCTACGAAATTATTTGATATTAAATATTTAATATAATTATTTTAGCATTAGAAGTAACTATTATATATATATATATATATATATATATATATATATATATATATATATTAAACTCTGTTACTTTATCGTACAACAATTTTCTTGTTTTTTTAGGTTTTATTAGTATTAGGAAAATGTAATTATGATGAATGAAAATGGATCGTCAGATATTAATTAACTAAAGATAAAATATAGTCTAAAATAAATCCTATAATTTTAGCATTGCATTGTATCTAATTCAATGTAGTGTTTACCTTTTTTGAATAGTACCATGCGATCTTGTTAATAATTCTGACAGCTTACAATGTTCTCGTAAAACCTATTTTTTTATTTTAATTTTTCATATTTTCCAAATATCGTATAGCTGATGCATTTTCTTAAACGCAATATTAAAAGGCTGTCATTTTAGTTTCGCTTCAAAATTTAAATATTACTTTTTGTTAAACTTCTTTAATAATAATTTTGCGTAACTTCGTAACGCAATTTCATCTTTTTGTGCAATCTGTTTCATATTAGCAGTGTTAGAGAACTATCAAATATTGCAATTTGCTTGCTCTATTTTAATTTAATTGCAGGGAGAATTAATGAAAGCCTACAAATGGTAGCCACTCGAAGAGTAATTGAATTTTTTATAAAAGCTGCATTTAATTAAATTGTAACAAAATGCTTATGTAGTTCTGGCTATTGTTTTGTAAGTTAAAGAAATATTTCAGCATCTGCTGGAGATAAAATCTTGTACGTGCCACCGGCGTTGGGTATATTAAGTTTTATAACGGCTATTAACTTATTTAAATAGTAAAAATAGTAAGGTAGACGAACTTTAAAATTGGCACTGAAATTTATATAAAATTTATTTAAGTGCATCTGATGGCCCACTTCTAGCTGCTGCGCTAGTTTTATTTAAGAAGTTTCAATTCTTGATTCAGCTGCTTTCCAGTTGATTCTGATCAATTATCAATATAATCATTCTACTTTATATGGGCTAGAAATGTTCTATAGGACGAAATAGAGACATGTTTGGTAAATTTTTATTGTTTCATGTACATTTTCTTCTCTAAAAAAGTAATTCAAACAAAGTGTACGAATTTTTTCAGGGTCATATTTAATAATGCAAGGTATGCTCACCTTAAATTTTAGCTGAGTAATACTTATTTGATGCCAAGTTTCTGTTTTCAAAAGGAAAATGTAATGCATCATCCAATATATGAAACTTGTTGCATTCCACCAAGTTTAAAGTGTCTTGAACTGTTTTCAAACAGTTTATTCTATTAAAATGTCTTATATAACCTTGTTTTAAAATTTAAATAAAGATTTTTAATTTTTTTTAATCTTAATTATTGTGACACTACTCTTCTTCGCCAATTTCCTAATTTCTTTAACCTTTAACAATTTATTTCGTGTCTTTTCAATATTTAGTTTTTCGAACTGTTTTTTATCAGTTTCCCAACAACTTTCATTATTTTGTTTATTTATGTACACTTATCTTTAACTTTTTTCTCTACCAATTACGGCATTTCACAAAAACCGCTAGACTTCCAGGTGCATCTGTTGCAAGTTTGTTGCGATTTCATAATTCTGAAGCCGGGCTACCTCGACAACTTTTCCGGAAATAAGAAAAATCAAATGAGGCCAATTTTAAGTTCGATTATCTTTGTTTCTGCTTGCAGAGCAGTTCGATTGCGCTGGCTATAGCAAAACTGACAAAATAATAATATGAATTGCGCCATATGCTAATCTGCAGGGCTGCGAACGGCGAGAGTCGAGCACGTGTTTTTCACGCACCGGCGGCGCTCAATTCGCTTTTATATTTTTGGGAAGGCGTAAAACGATTTTAAACAATAAAAATTTACATTAGAGCGTCATATGTGTAGCGCGCATTGCGAGCTGCTCTGGCGTCTAACGCGGCAGCCGGTTCGGCAGTCTTTATTGTTTTTGATGTAGGTGGAAATTTAACGAAGTTGATTTAAACGTTCACGAAAGGGGCACTTTTTTTTTTTTTCAGGCATCATTAAAAGATCGGCAATGATTCAAATAATTTTGAAGGTTATTTGCCGCCTTTTTGTTGACCTTTGCTTGCCTTTTGCCCGAGAAGTGGTTAACCATACGTGAGTATTCTATATGTAAACTTATTATTATAAAGTAAATAACAAAATTAAAACGATACAACTACACTACTTATGTGTTTATGAGACAATGTTAAGGTTTTTGGTATTATCGGAGTGTAAGAGGGGTTAAAATTATTAAAAAGTCTTTTAGTTTCTTAGATATAAGGGAAAAACTGGGCGCATTGTTTTATATTAAGCGTTTGTATGGTACAGGAGTCTATAACGTGGTAGTTTAGTTTTATATTTTTTATATTTTGTATTTATTTTTTCTGAACCGTTTAATCTTTTAGCCATTTAGTGATTTAAGGAGGCTGTTTTGACTTATACTAAATATCAATATTTAGAAAAAATGTTTGGGATATTATTTACCACTCTTAATAGATTTTTTTAGAAACTTTTCTAGGGTACCAAATAAGTTTAGTATATAACCTGTAATACAGGAAAGGGAGTCCTTCTGTTAGGTGTGTTATTTAGTAAGTAAATCTTATAATATCAGCAGTTTGTATTTTCGCAAGTAATTGCACACCATCTATTGTGGCCTGTACGTACCTACCGGTAAGCAAATTCTTGTGTATTTCAACCGGCGGTGTGTATTTTTATTTACGTATAAAGAACAGACTGAAAGGGTGCCGATTTTCAACGTCGGGATTCTAGTACAATTATAATAATACATCCCAAATAGTATCGTTCTATAATAAATCAAACTATGGAATTAATTAATTTGAGTGAAGATCCTGTGAGTCATTCAACAGTAAAAAAGTGGTTTGCAAGGTTTTAGTCTTGAGGACGATCCACGTCCAAGTAAAAAAATTGAAGACAAAAAACTTCAAGTTTTACTGGATGAAAATTCAAACTCAAGGAGAACTTGCAGAACAGTTAAGACTTACTCACCAAGAAATATCACTTCGAATGCATGCAATGGGAAATATACAGAAGGAAGAAAAATGGGTTCTTTCGAAACTGACTAAAGGAAATAAGAACCGAAGGGTTGAATTAATTTGCTTTCTCGGTACAAAAGAAAGAATTTTTGCACAAAATCGTTACGAGCGATGAAAAGTGGATTTTGTTCGACAATCCCAAACGTAGAAAAGCATGGGTTGATCTAGGCCAGCCATCAACATCAGTTGCAAAAACGAATATTCATTCCAAGAAAGTGTTACTGTGTGTCTGGTGGGATTGGTAAGAAGTCATTTACTACGAGCTACTGGAAGCTCATTAAACTATTGTAGCTGAACGTTACCAGGCCCAATTGGTCAATTTAAGTGATGCTTTGGAAGAAAAAAGACCATTTACAGGCCAAGGAAGGTGGAAAGTCATATTGCTGCATGGCAACGCTCGTCCACAACTTTTTGAGCGATATGAAATAAGACTAATGATAAGCTTAGGTAGCTGCTGTAGGTGACTGGTTAAGAGCCAATGCTCTAGTTTCTGGGAACCCAGCGTGCGGAAGAGTTTCAGTTTCACTGGATGTTCACTCAAGGATGTATGTCTGGTCGTAGTGTGTTAGTAGACATATTAAGCTTACCTACTGGCACTGCACTCTAACAGAAAAAAAAATAATAAGCTTATTATAATAGTATACAATAAATGCTTTTTGAATTTTTTACTCTTTAAATTTATAACAATCTTTTAAGACGACCTTCTTTTTAGCTTTTTTTGTTAAGTTAATTCAATTACTCGTTTTCCTATTTTAGTTGTTGTTACTTTTATACTTTTTGCCTTTCGAGTTGTTTCTTTTTTATCTTTCTTCTTAATATTAGGTTTTGTTAGCTTTATTTTTATTTTACGTTTTCTTTTTAATGCTGTAATTTTTGAAGCAAAAAACATCCTCCTGATTAGGCATTTCTGTTATTTCAGCACTTCAGACTATTTGTGATTTTTGTAAGCAAATTAAGATTCCCTCTTTTTATATCGAGTATGAATTGTGAATATAAATTTTTTGTTTTTTGTCGGTAGTTGCATACTTTGCTCTGCAGTTCTACAAAGTAGCCGCCCTGCAAATCGATGCAAGTGTAATCAGCGCACTCGCCGGCTTATTTCGGGCGGCGCAATTATGAGTTAAACAATGCCGTATTTGCGCGCGCGGCGCGCCCTTTGTCCCGCTTTTATACTTTTTTCATTAGCGACGAATTAAAACGGGAGAGGCGAATGGCCCAGCGCCCGACAACTTCAGGAATAATTCAGCTAGGTGGCGGATCGCAAATAATTCATGCACTTCATGAGCGTTCGCGCCATTGCATTGGGGGCGGCGACCGCCCGCCATCCGCCGGCCTTTTGGCAGCCGCAAAAACAATTAGCGGTGAAATTAAAAATATGCATAAGGGGCGGCGGTTTCGAATTGATGCGCGTGAGTGAGAGTAGCAAAAATGAAAAGTTTGATCATAGTTGTCGATGTCGATTTTTGCACCGGGGACTAAAAAGGGAAATTTAATATTAATTAATAACAAAAAAACAATAAATATTCTAATTAATTACAAAGCAGAATAAACATGTTATTGATTTTTAACAGAAGAAATAACTACAATCAAGACCAGTTATAGTTCAGAGCTAAAATAAATTAGGTATAGTTTTAGTAACAAAATTAAATCTACCGTACATAAAAAATAGCTTCATAAAAGAATTTAAACAACCTTTGAAATGTTTTCTATTATGCTGTTACAAATAAAGATATTAATAATAATAAAACAAAAGTAGATTAATAAATAAAAACAAGAAATGCATTTCTGTTAATTTAAAGACATATAAAGGACAAAATTAAAAATAATTTATGTACACTTTGCATTTTTTTTTAATTACAATTGCAAGTAAGCATTTTTTTAATAAAAATAAGTTTACTTTGCCAAATTTTTTAAAATGGAGTCATGTATTTTGTGGTCTAGCGAATTTTGATGGTAGCATATTCTATTTTTAAAAATTCTGTGTGCCAATTGCTTTATATTTCTTCTTTCCCATCCTTTTAAAATATTTTCTGATACAAGATATCTTCAGTAGTATGTTCTTCCAAAATTTGAAAATTTTACAAAGACTATTTCACTTAACAAATAAATTTATTGCATTAAATAGGTTTGTAAAAAGGACGAAACGTAATTTTTTATTTTTCTGAAATGTAATTTTTAAGAAAAACATTAAAAAGCCTGTGTGAACCATAACGTAATAATATTAAGGGCTATATGTAAGTGAAAAAAGGAAAGAAATACTAATAAAAGATAGCCAAACAGCTACAACCAATAATACACGCTCTTATCCAATTACGTCACTAGCAAAATTCGTATTATAAGCTAAATAAAACTAACTTTTTTCCCTATGATTTATGCCAATTTACTTACATTAGATGTCTATTTTTTAAAAGCTATTATTTCTAGAAACTCTTTATTTTTTTAAATAATTGTAATAATTTAAAATGTGCTTACTTGTTGTTAATGAAGCATTAAAAAAATTATTAATATTTTTAAAAGTAAAGAACTTTTAGATTTATAAGATGACCCCGAGATAGTAATGAAAAAAATTAATATTAAAAAATAATAAGTTAAAAGTAATAGAAAAGTTAGCAAGGAATAGCTAAACCCACTTTTTGTCTGCATTTGTGGTTTAAGTGTGATTTACCTTCAACCTTTTTGAAAAGGGAAGCAATTTGTAAGAAAACCGGACAATAATAGGCATACTAATTTAAAAATTCTGCTCTCATCTGCTTAATTTTTTAACTCTTTAATTCTACCTTCTCTAGGTCCCACTTCGCCCCCCCCTCTAACTAGATGTTCGTTGTTACCCCTTAGCATGCAAAAAGTAGCATTTTGAAAAACAATCCTGCGCGCTGTTAGCACAAAAGCGAAAATTAAAATGCGGCATGAATATTCATCGCTATTGCTACTCTTTCGCTCCTAATGGGCGGGGGCGCCATAACGCGCCAGGGCGCAGATTCTTGCCGAGCGGCGGCAGGTGCTTTAATTAATCGCCTCGGACGTTCAGCGCCGGGCATTCGCATAATCGGCGGCGCCGGCCGTGAAAGAAGACGTTAACGCCATTAACATTTGCAGGACTGCTCTGCGAAGTTCGGCAGCAGGTCGTCGGGCGGCCGTTACAAGGCGCAGGAATCGCAGAGCTCGCTGCAAAGTTGCTTGCATTCGGCAATTAGGGGCAAGACGGATGATGGAAATTCTCAGATCTGAGGTGAGGCGCGAGTGGTCCCAGAAAACTTCTCACTTTTGCCCGGAAGAGTTGCGGGCGGGGTGTCGAGTTGGTGAAGTGGGCTCTCATTATTAAGTGGGGGCAAACTTTTTACACGAAATTGATTTGTGCGAATTGGCGCATTCTTTTTCCCAGTTTTTGCGAATAGTACTGTTTCAATCTTTTATTGTTTTACCAATCATATCACGCTCTATTACTCAAAAAGCTCAATTTTGTGACTTTTCTTACTTTGTTATTTTTGAGGAAAACCTGTGCTTATTTTTTTATTTGGAAATTTTTTGTACTACTGGGCAATCCTTCATTAATTTTTATATTTAGTTTCGATACAGTAGAGGAAAATTTTTTAATTTTATTTAGCTAATCTTTTTTTGTTTCGTTTATGTGTTCTATCAGTTTTTCTATTTTTGTTACTTAAGTTATTTTTTTAGTTACTTTCAGTCCCCCCATAAAAAAGTTTATTATTAATTTAGTTAGCAGTAGCTGGAGTATTTTCTATATTTTCAACAAGAAATATTGCAACAATATTCGCTAGTAAACATGTCTCAAATACAATGTCACAAATTTTTAATTAAAGTAGCCTAATTATTTCTTGGTTTCATTTCACATATTTTAAGATGGTGGCTTTTACATTTATAAAATATTCTTTCCAATTCTCTTGAGATCAAATTTGTACTAATCGAAGGTCTAACATATTATAAAAGACCTTTTTAATATAAAAAAATAAATTAGTTTGCAAAAAAACCATAATTTTCTAAAAGCATAACCAAAGTATTTATTATTATTGATAACTTAACAAATATTCCTTTAAAAGGAGCCTTATATATGTTGTTGTTTTAAAATTAGGTACCCTTTATTTAGAAACAATATGAAAGTAAATAAAGAAAATTATATATCTGCTAAATAAATTTGCATTTTGTTAAAAAATAATGTTTATACATTTTTGCTTATTGAAAAGGACCAGTCGATTTAGTAATTGCGTTTAGCTTTTGTTATTATATAGTTTTTTTTAATGAAATGAATTTATTAATAGTGGTTATTATTAAGAAAGTGTAAACAAAGACAAGAACATATTGTATTTTTTACAAATAATCTATTTTTTGACCTTTTCAGTTAATTTTGTTTGTTGTGTAGTAACTCAGTTTAGTATTAACGTAACATTATTGCTAAAACTTAGCAAATACTCAGACTGTCATATAATTTAAAAGCAAGTATATCCTAATAAATGTTATAACTGGCTAATTAAAGCAATTAAGGTGATTACGCTTTGCTATTAACTAAATTAAATTGCCTGCCTTATTTTATTGTGTATTATAAATGTTGTCTGTATTAGAACTATATTTATTTTTTTTGATAAAATAAAAAACCAAAAGTTTGTTACACAAAAACATAAATAATAAAAGCTGTGTAAAATATTTAAAAATTTGAAAAGTTAACTAGCAGGTTTTGCAACGTGTATCAAATTAAGCGCAAATTTGCTAACAGTTTTTTGGTTCCTAAAACTAAGTAGAAGTTAAACATGTTCTAGATTTAATTTTGAACTTTTCCAACGTTCTGCAAGGTTCTACTAATTACTTTTGTACCGGAATTTTTTACCCGCCTGATAAATAATGTAAATTAAATTTTCATATTTGTATTATATTTATATTTTATTAGTAATTTAGAAATAGCAATCGTAAAAATCTACTCTTGCATAATCTCAAATTATGAATTTTCCTTTGGAGTAATTGAATTCATTTTCTTTCATTTTATTTCTAATATCAAGTGACTGAAAATAAGTATTATAAAAAGCATATTGCTTTAAAGGGTAAGCTATAAAGTATTCGAAAAATAAATAATTTGTTTATTTACAAAATTAAGTTTTTGACGGGGACAGAATTTAATAAATTTCAACAGCTTGGTAAGGAGGTTGATGAAGCAAAATAATTGACTCGTTATTCAGACGCTTTACGTTCTGCGGGGTAACTTATACCTTTTAATGGTTTTATCATATTCTAGACAGTATGTGTTTTGATAATTATTTTATTTTACCTACAATTTTAGTGTTATTAAAAGTGACGCAAAGAAAGACAATACATGTACCAATTATAATTCTTTAAGCTTCATTGAATTTAATATCTATTTCGTATTTTTGGCAACGTTTTGTACTATTACAGGTGTCAGACGTGGTAATAATTGGAAAAAGTTACTTATTTTTGTTACTTTTAACAAGCTTTTATGTTGGTTTTTATAATCATAATAAAAGTTTGACGGATCTTAAAAGTTTATTACGAGATCAAGATAATAAACCTGAAAATGTACAAGTAATTCGTTGCATAGTTGAAATGTGTTAACCTATCGCAACACCAAAAAGTTTCTAAAACTTTGATAATGCAAAATTGTTAAAAAATATTTGTCCTAGTCGAGTGTAGAATTTGGGAAAGTTACTAAAAAAATTTAAACTAAAACTCGAATATTTTTATAGGTATAATCAAAATTTCAAAAAGTTGTGGTTTTATTGCAAATTGGTTAGTCGCGAGAACTTCGTTCTGCAAAACCTTCCAAATTCGCGAAAAACAATAATAAATGCTGTTAGACCAGGTTCTCCTAAACTGAAAAATGAAGTTGTTTGTCTTCTTGTTCATTTCAAATCGAGTTTGTCAGTTTTGTATTCTGGAAAGGCGGCCTCGGAGAGCTTTCACCGCCCTACGCCCCATGCAAATGCCCAACAACATCGCGAACTTCCGAGCGGCTGTAAAACACATATTCAGCAGAGACGGGCATCAAGGACTTCGCGAAGAGCAACAAGCTAATAAGAAACCGAGGAGCGCGCATGCATAGTCGTTGTGTTAATACATCATTTCCTGCGGCCGTGAAGCGCAGTAGGACTTTCGGGGACGTGTACGCCTGGAGCGAATCGCCGTGACGACAGAATGTCCTCTAGAGCGCCTGGACAATCTAAGCCCGCAGTCGCCGTCGTCTGGCTTTAATTGAACGCCCTTGAGATGACCAGAACGTCGGCATGGCGATATAATAAATGGATGGATAACTCACCATTGCGGGGCTTCGCCAGCTGGAAGTTCCACTCTTCGATGCTCGGCAGTTTTCGAAATAAAGAACAGTCCGCAAATTAAAAACGAAAGAGCGGAAGCGCGGCCGAGGCGAAGACGAAGTGCGGCTGGAGAACACCCTGCTGCAGGCCATGGTGGATGAGGAACAGATGCCGGAGAACGCGGCGCCACACACAGGACCGAACATCCGCGAAAATGTGGTGCACCAAACCACCCTTCGCTTTTATACCCCTGGTGGGGATGGAAGCTGAGGGTTGCCTGGCAACCCGGGATCATAATCATATCATACACCCCCACCAGCACGCGAGAGGGGTAAATACTGTTGCAGAGCATTGCTATTATGGGGTGCATATCGGCATGTCATCAACCCCCGCGGAACGTTCGGTTTCTACACTTCGGAGGTATTGAACAGGTACTTGTAATCGCCGCAATAATGAGGACTTCGTGCGGAATGGATGTGCACGACCGCGAGCTCCTTCGCGATCCTTTGCTCCCGCAATTTGCCATTGTTTTGTTTCATCTGCAGTATGCCTTCTAGCCACCCGAGACTCCGGTAATAGCTCAAACGAACGTAGGATTCCGAACGTGTGCTTTTAAGCGCCCTCAGTAAGTAAATTGCCGTAGCCGAAAAGTCTCTCTGCCCGAACATTTTTTGGTTATTTAAATTTGCCTGCAGATTATCATCTCACGCGAGATGCCTAAATAAAACGGATCCGACTGGAAAGGTAATCGGTGCACGTGTATTTATCGTATTAAGCAAACGGAACTATTTGCGTTTGGTTATTTTCACTCCATTAAACATGGCTGCTTTTAAAGGGCAGTTCGATAGATTGCCTTTCCTGTCAATGCTAGTTAGCTCAATTCATTTCCAGCTGGTAATTCGACTTAATTTCTAATTATAGATTTAAATATCCCTAATACAATTAAAACTCAAAAAGATACTAAGATGGTAACTGACGTTTATTAATTTTAAAAATTTTACTATTTTTCCCCAAAATTGATACTCTTATTTGTCCCATTTTTAATTACGCTGTTGTTTTGTGCATAAGGGTAA
This sequence comes from Sinelater perroti, assembly GCA_036346155.1. Taxonomy (NCBI): domain Eukaryota; kingdom Metazoa; phylum Arthropoda; class Insecta; order Coleoptera; family Elateridae; genus Sinelater; species Sinelater perroti. The sequence continues at coordinate 11,516,953 of JARFIY010000359.1, read as the reverse complement.
GATAAAAATAAAATTAATGTTTAGTTGTAAATTACTTTAGTCATGCAGTGTTGTTCAAAAATTATTATTTATTTGTTATTAAACTGTTTCTTATTTTAATATTTGTTAACTGTTATTAGTAATTTAAATTCTTGACTAATAAAATAATTTTGTTTCAACAAATATTTTAAATATTTGAGTAGCTATCTGCTGCTGCTTATTTTAACTTTGTTTTTAGTTTCGTTTAGTCTATTATATAATATAAATTAATCGTAATACATTACTTTTTGTTTAATTAATTTAATTAAAACTTTATTAAACTTTTTCACGATTTATTAAAACCGTATTACAAAACTCTCCTACAGTTCATAATTTAAAATTTTTATTTTATTTTACAGTAGTTTAATAAGAATGAATACGATTAGAACATTACGTGTTCAATAGTATTTTCATTTTTTCTATTTACATTATACTTCAGTCTTGAATATTACTTACAAAATTCACAAAAATCTTGATTTTCTGTATTTTTATTGTTTACAATGTGTTTATTTTCTCTTTTTATTAGTTGTGGAGATTTGCGATAATTTTTCTTACTGCTGCAAGATTATATATATTTTTTTGTTATATACATTTATTAAAGAAACGCAAACAATGCAGAGCAAATTAAAATCTTCTCCAAAACAATTATACTGTTAGGTTCCTCTTAACTATAAGATCGTCCCAGCATTTGTGTGGGTGGTTTTAAGCCTGAAAACTAGATTAGCAATGATAGTTTTGCAAAGCTATGTACTTTGCGTCTGCATATTTTTTATCTTCTCAGTATCAGCTCGATTTTCAATATCGATAATATAATTATTTGCCATAGAATGCCCGCCGATTTTAGACAATTTAGACGTTCATTTGTGTTAATTTCTGTGTGAATGACTTAAGGCTTTGCCAAACTTGTTTTCTAACCAATTAGTTTTCTATTTTTAAATTTAGTAAACCTTGTTCACTTATGAGTAGTGTTTTGAAAATAAAAATTGGTGAAATGTACAGGAAAGTTACCATGTAAAAAAATCTTTAGTGAAGTGTTAGTAGTTTATTGACTTCTTATATATTAAAATTAAGGAACTCGCAAAAGAGTATGAGGGTATAAGAAAAAACCTTACATTTTAGTCCTATTTAGGAAAGAATTTTATGCATTTATATATTTCGCTGTGGAAAATTTTCGTTTAACTTTGTATTTCTAGAAATATAGGAAAGTAACCAGAAAATGATTAGTGTTTTTATACATTCGACAAACAAAGCTAAAAATGTATAAACCTTTCCCAATCACTAAATAAATAATAAAAGTAGTTTTGTACTTTATTTGTATATATATATTGTTAAAGAGTTTTATTAAAACATATAATTAAATTTATCTCCATTTTATTAATGCACTTAGTAATAAATTAAATTTGGCAGCGAAAATTTTATTTAAACTTTTAAATCTAGCTGGAAGTTAAATTACTGGGAAACGATTTCTCAACAAACATTTCTGCAGAAACTTTTTAGTTTTATAAAAAATAAAGGTTTTATTTTTAAAAATTAAAGTTGTGTTTTTGATTTTATGTTCCTTTTTGTACGTCAAAAACGAATGTATTATTTATAGTATTATATTTATTTATATATTTACAAAAGTTATAAACTGGAAATAAAATATATTTCAAAAAATAACTTTAATTTAATCACCACTTTACATATTGTTCAAGATAAGACTAAACATTTCCTGAAATAACCCAGTAAACAAATAAATTAGATACTTAGCCTTTTTTATTTTATGGGCTCTTATGTTAGACAGGCTAATATCTTAACCTCTTTGGCACATTATATAAAAAAGTTATACTCCTATTAAAGTACACATTTTAAAATTAAAACGTGATAGTGACACATAAAAATTAAAATATGTTTTTAAAAATAAATAGAACTAAGATTACTGAATATATCATAAACGTTCATAAGTAGAAAATGTAGAATTTTAATAAAAAATTAGGAAATTTAAAAATTACAAATAATTTTTCTCGCCAAAGCTCAGACATTTTTTACCGGCAGTTCTTATCTTAAAAGTGATTGTCTAATAATGACTTCCTTAAAGAATTTAATTTAAGCACGTGTAGCACTGATTGTCTCTTTACTCAATTAAAACCTATTTCTACTAAATAATGATAAAATATGATGCACGACCATTCTTTTAGCGAAGGTGTCTACAACGTTTTTCCCATAAATGCGGTGTTATTTCAGCAATTACACGCCCGATGCTTTCTTTTAACTTTGGAATCGTAGCATGTTAACGTAAAGTCTTTTCTTCAAATGGCTCCAAATAAAAAAGACTAATGGGGTTAGATCGCGAGATTACGGTGGTCAATCGGTATTGCCTCTCTACAAGATAACACGACTAAGATATTTGTTTTTAAGTAAAGCGAGTGTTTCGCATGCTGTATGACGTGATTCCGTCTTCTTGAAACCACATGTCATTCAAGTTCAAATCGTTTGCAAAATAATAGTTTAGCTTCTTCGAATAACAAACACCAGAGACAGTAATAGCGTTGCCAGCTTCGTCTTCAAAAAAGTACGGGCCAATGATTCTTCCAGCCCACAAGGCACACAAAACAGTTTATTTTTGTGGATGCATTAGTTATTTAAGAATACCATGTGCATTTTCACTTCTCCAACCATTTAAAGGAAAATGGACTTCATCGCTGAATACGAGTATTTTATTCGCAAATTATAAATATTCTCTAAAACCCAGTTAAACAAATGTACGGCGTTTCTGGTGATCTTTGATGGACTTTGCCATGTTGTTTCTTATCAATTGTACAACTGCAAACTTTCAACATTCACATAATGCAAACGGTATGCACTTCAAAGTTGAAGTTGAATTTGAATAATTCTATATTTTTGGAAATAAATGAAAATTTAAGAAGATCAAGTAAATATTAAACCAAAAACTTTAATTCGGTTAGTATTTAAATAAATAATCACCGTTTTTTAAAAGACAACGTATATCATCTAAAAGTGGTGATTATTTCCCTATCTAGGTAATCTATCAGGATTTTTTTTGTATCAAAAAAACTCTTCATATGTTTAAGTTACTACCACAAATTGTTTTTGCTAATATTTTCGATTTTGTAATGATAAACACATGCGGGTAGCATTTTTAGCCACAAATTGGGTTTTGAAATTTTTTGGAATAATTTTAATTAGCTTAAAAGATTTAGGTTAGAAATAATTCGTCGTAAAAGTCGTTTTGAGATACAATAATTTTGTTTTATTAATTACTATATATGAAAATTATTTGCAATCTATACAACACCATAATAGGAAATAACCAAATGCATAGTGTAAGATTTACACCCGAAAATATAAAATGTCAAACATTGAAAATCTGCGTTTTGGTATGCCGTGGAAAAGTATAGGAAGAAGGCCTTTTGAACGAGTATATCACACAACGATATGTTTTAGAACTGATAACTTAAGTTTGAAAGATAAGAAATGCAGTGGGTAGACCTATCGGTGTGCTATATTGAGCTGACCGGGACAAATGCCCTCAACTTGTTAAATACCTTTAACCTGCCTGAAGACGTCACGCTTTTTAGAAGGCTCTGTTTAAATAATCTTGATTTTCAGGCGGGGATTTGATGAAAAACCATTTTTACTTATACTGTGGTTAAACCCAAACATTTTGAAAACGTTCCTTTGTGTGTATAACAGAATTATGAAGGTCTGGTTTACTTTGAACTGGTTCCAGACGGTAGGACCATAAATGCTAAAGTATATTTTAAGTGTAAGCAACTTGAACGATTGTATGTTATATCATCTACCAACAACCAAATTTAGTTTACTGCCTGTAAAGAAAAAACAATTAAAAAAAAGCATGAACTTGCTAGTGGGTAGCAACCTATCTAATAATCAATATAGGTCTTGGCATCACCAGATTAAAATCTGTTTCGTTTGATGAAGATACTGATCTGACAGCTTAATATATCATTAATTCAGCTTTAGTATTAAATAGTTTGCCGATCGCTGAAAGATCTTAAGATATTACGGGTTGTATTTTGAATATTAAAATAAAAAACTAAATTTTTAATGTTGATGTTTTATTTCTAAAATAATGTTATTTATGAGAAACCCAGTACAAATTATTTATTTATTAAAATATTAATTATCTCTTTATTTTTACGTTTTGTGGTTTGATAACTTATTATTAATGTCCTAAATAAAGTTATTATTTATGTGTCGATTGTTTAATGGCAATATCAATAGATTTTTAATATATTTTTATATGTGTATAGTATAATTTATAGCCCAAGTACAATGGTACAATTTTTAATAAAACACACTTTTTCTATTATTTTCTTGTGTTTTTTAAATTTATATTTTATACAGTTACAAGAGGTTGAAGAACTTTAAATGTACTTTTAATTTTTATTGGCTTGGGAGCAACTACCGGCATTGCAGTTTCAGGAGGAACAATCATCTTGACCACTGAGCTAAGGTGGCAGTCCAACCCTTATATATTAGATATGCTAATTTTACAGTTTTCAAGAACATCAAATTTTATTGTTAAATTATGTTTTCCTTAAGTTAACGTATTAAACCATTAGCTTATAAACCCTTAACAATATTCTACATTATCGTTTTATGAGTATCAAATTCCTCAAATGGTTTTTTACAGCTTTACTTTTAGTTTAATTGCATACATGTAAATAGATGTTACATGCTTATAAGTTTTTGACCATTTTAAATTTGTTTTTTCTTTACATTGTTATACCCTTTAAGTTAAGCTTTAGTATATTTGAAAAGGAGCATCTCTCTTTCAGCTGAAGGTATTTCCGCGTTAACTCTAACCGCTCCCGTATAATCAATTTTCTTTAATTAGACTAAAAATTTTGCTGCTTATAGGAAAGTGGATAAGAATATCGCAATACTTAGATAATACAAACAACAAAAAATTAATCATTTTTGAAGAGAAGTATACATAAGAGGCTATTTATAATAAAAGTTACCAACTGTTACCAATTTTCAAGTTCTTATAACTTATACGTAATTGTTCGGGGCAATACTAATTTGTATTTTAATCAATCACAGTGAAAGTTAAAGCTTTTCCAGTTTAGGAGATTTAAAAGGTTGATTTGATGATGTCCAATTAGAAGGAAATATTAGGTAAGGCCATTTATTATAAACCAAAATTGCGTTGTTCACATTTTATGAGTTGTTTTATTGCTAAGATTCTTAATTATTTTAGTTATTGTCTTTATATTTTTCTTTAGAAAAAGAAGGCAAACATAAAAATAATAGTGAACGCAATATGATCGTTCCATTTTTATATTTTGAATCTCTCTTATCCGTGCTGTATTAAAAATTTATGATTTAATCTTCTCCCTGATAATTAACACATAACAATTTATGCCATTACTTGCTTTACATTTACGTTCTTTACAGCCTAGCTTTTCTGCTTATAGATTTTCAGTCACAGGCTCATTGTTATATGCAAGCGTGGACATTTATAATTTTCAAGTTTATGAGTTGCGATTAATATTTTTATGGCATTTCTGCATGCTCAAACCACTAACGATTTCACGACAGTCCTCGTGATGCAACGTCGTCTTTGCCTACTTTTAGACCCTTCGCTCTCAATTAATTTTTATTAAACTTAAAAATAGTTTGAATATTTCGGCCACAAGTTTTTTCATTAGATTTTCACATAAATAAAATTATAAAGCGGAAATTTGGTAGTTTAATTAAAATGTTCTTTTTAAGATTAGTCAGATAATATTTACAAATTTGTTTCTCATTCAGCAAATTATATATTTAAATTTTGAGGCGTAGAATTATAATAATATTGAAATCAATAGATTAATTAATTACGCTATCGATTAGAGCGGCACTATCATTAAAAGGTTATACAGGTTCTTATTTTAAATAACTGGCATTAGGAGTGTGCTATAATATAATATAATAATATTAATCAGCAACTTTAATATGCCGTTAGATGTTTAGGTAAATTATAATACTACATATAACATAAAGGTGTAACAATATAACTAAATAAGATTGCTAAATTAGGTTATACATATATTAGCTAAAATCATATCTACACTTCACTATAAATTTTCTTGACCCATGCTTTTTTAAGAACAAAAAGTAAAAAAATTTACTCCAAGTCAGTCCTTTCTGCCTTAAGTTATCCATTATTTCCTTGTTTCATATTTTATCTCTTTTTTCTCTCCCATATTTTTTTTTGTTGTTCTTTTTTCTTCCATCTGCACAATATTTCTAAACTATCTTAGCTGTTGGCACTTGATGCTCTTTGAAATCGATTCTACTTCCAATTCCTTTTTTATCTTGTCTGTTCTAATTTTTTTCTCTTCTCGTAACTCCTTTTATATCCCGTAGAAATGCAATTTGAGTGGTTTGAATGTTGCTTTCCATCTGCTTAGTTAGAACCTAACTTTTACTTCCATAAATCAGAACAAGTTTAAACATGGTTTTAAACACGGTACTTCTCGTTCTTTCCCTAATGAATATTGCCTGCGTTTTTAAGTCTTTTATTTCCGCATCTATTTTTCCGTTCCTTTGTATCTTCACTCTTACATATTCAAATGTTTAGACTTTTTTAACTTCGCTATCATTTATTTTTATTGATATGTCTAGTTCTTCTTTTTCTATTACCATCACCTTACTCTTCTCTAAGTTTATCTTTAAGTTTCTTGCATACTGCGTTCTTCTATATCTCCAAGTTGTGTTGTATGTTGTACTTGTTTTTTACATGTATCAGCAAGTAATCAGCGAATACACTTTCTGACACTTCTATTAGTTCTATGTTTATGTAGTTCACCTTCAGATTTTTAACTTTTTCATTTTTTTTTGAGATGTGGTCAGTTAATAAGTTAACAAAAGCGGGGATAAAAACTCCTCCTTGTCCCTCCATTGTTATGTAAATCACCGTTTAGATTTCAGAGTGTAAGTTTGCGTTTCTCACATAGGTCTTTGTATTTTCATATAGACTCTATGCCTTAGATAAGTTTTTCGTTTATCTTTCTCCATTTTTAGGATGTTTTACACTAATTTCCTTTTAATACTGTTAAATTTATTTTTAAGGTCAATAAATACTGCAAATATTTTATTTGAAGTAAATTTGGTTGTTTAACTATGAATATATTAACTTGAACTCTTTATCCTTTCTAAATCCACACTGTACATCCTCTAGCTCCATTAATTTTTTTTAAAAATATTTTTAATATATCTTAGATACTATTGATCGTAAGGTAATTTCTCTGTAATTAGTGCATTTTAGTCAATTTCCTTTTTTTGTATATTACTAATAAAGGGTGTCTCAAAATTCACGCAAGAAGTAATTTTAATAGAAAACATGGGTTTTCAATTTAAAAATTGTAATTTTTTATTGATTCATAAAGTATACAATATAGGGTTACGCATGGAATAGAATACCGAATAAATGGCGTGCGCGACCTTATTTTTGTTGAAATTTTCTATAACCGTTTTGCATAAATGTGGCTGAATATCGTTGATACAGCGCTTAATTTTCTCCTTCAAGGCGTGGGTGGTCGTGGAATTGTTGACATAAACCTTAGACTTCAAAAAGCCTCAAAGAAAGAAGTCCAACGGCCTTAAATCGCATGACCTGGGCGCCCAATTCTGATCAACAAAACGGGAAATTATACGACCAGGAAATGACTGATGTAATAATTGAATTGTTTCGTGGGTTGTGTAACATATGACATCGTTTGTGTTGAAACCACATGTCGTCTACATCCATGTCTTGCAATTTAGCCACAAAAAACTAGATTATCATGTCGCGATAGCGAGCACCATTAACTGTTATTGCCTGACCAGTTGCATTTTCGAAGAAGAATGGTCCGATGATACCTACAGTCCAAAATCCGCACCAAATAGTGACACGTTGTGGATGCATTTGTTGCTCAATAATCAACTAATAAAGCCCTCAAGATGAAAATGAGCCTCATCGCTGAAATTATTTTGTCCGAAAAATCAGCGTCCACTTGTTGTTCCATAATCTATTCAACGAAGTGTCTTTGCTGTGCGTGGTTAGTATGCTTTAGTTTTTAAGTCAATTGAACTTTGTAAGCATAAAGATGCAAATCTTTCATGAGAATACCCTGTAGAGAGCTTCTCAAAATGTTCAATTCTTGACAACTGGACTCTCAGCAACACTCTCACGAACTGCTTCGATGTTTTGTGTTAAAAGACTTGAAGGGCGGCTAGAGATTGTCAGTGATTGATCCAGTCTCCCTAAATTTTTTATTTAATCTCTGCACAGTTAATGAATTTAAATTACTACTCCGATCATATTTTGTACGAAAATTGCGAACTGTAGCTGGCAAACTTTCATTATTTTTAAAATATTTCTCAACAATAAAAACGCCATGTTCTTTCTTGTAGCTCCATTTTTAACAACCCTCAATTGTCAGCTGTCACGCCGTCTTTTTTGGCGAGAAATTCAAATCTTGCGTGAATATTGGGACACCCAATAGTATTATTATCTCTCATTCTTTAAGAATTTAGTAAAAAATAAAAAAATAAATAAATAGGAAGTAGGCAATGTAATTAAAGATACCTTAGATTTTTTAGACTGAATAATAATTCCGGTATTCAATATGTACATACATAGATATGATACTAATTACAAATATAATTGTTAAGCCTATTACTTATATTATTTATAAGTAAAATTAAGAGAAACGTAATAATCAAGTTTTAAGCAGAAACTCGAATTGCTATTCCCATTTTATCATCGGAGGACTGAAATGATTTTTTAATGTATTACTGATTATTGATACAGCTAGATACACAAAAACCCTGCAACTGCCGCCAACGTTTGTTTTAATACTTCCTCGAGTCGTCAATAAAAGTGCGTACGTGTTTTACAGGAGAACAGCCCTAGTAGATCCAAACAAGCTTTGTTTTACGATTATAATAAAAGGTTTAATAGCTGTCACAGCTACAACGCGTTTAATAAAGTTACTACCAGACCATGCTAAGGTTGTGCAAAGAAACCTGACGTAGATATGAAAGTAATTGGCGATTATGCAGATGTTGTTTGATATTTAACGCAGCTCAATCCTACACGGAGTGATTGATGCAATTACATTTTCGGGAGTATATGTTGCAAGAATAAAAAATGTTGCACACAATATAAAATGTATAGTACATTAATATCATGGTGCTAAAATTTTTCATTTCTTATATTTTCATTTAAAATACTTTAAAGTTTACTTCCTTTATTAAGTGTTAATCGGTATGCATCTTCATAAAATTTTTGGTAGCTTTATCTTGTTTGGGTAGCGAATTTCTTAACTGATTGAAGTTAGTAGAGTAGTTCATAAATTCAGAATTTGCATTTTTATTGTTGTATGTGTAAAAAGAAGAGCTTTGTTTTAGTAGGACAACTGTGACTATAAATAAAAAACTTCAGTCTTCAAAACGTACAATGTAATGTAAATTGTAAATGCAGGAAAATATTTTTTTGAATAAGCTACTAAAGCTGAAATTTGTTGGTATTGCTGATGCGTAAAATTAATGATAATGGTAAGTAGGGCCCCGCGTGGGAGCACGGCCTGCAAACTGAGAGGTTAAGGCTCTCATACGTTCGCTCTCTCTGCCCGGTCGTCGCGCACCATCTCTGATGCGGGGCGATGTGGCAAGCACCGCACCTTAGACGACCGCCATTATTACCCCTTGTTCGAATGAACGCAGGTACTCAATTATTTTTAGTGACTGAGTAGGCCCCCGCCAGCCATCAGAAAGCACCGGGAATTGAACCCGGGTCCGTCAGCATCGCAGCCCACCCCTCAACCATGGGACCACGCTGGCTGATGCTTAAAATTACCCTTTAGAATTTTTGTGAAAATTTTACTTAGGTAATTTGAAGAAAACCTAAACATATGTTGTTATTATTACATGAGAAATCTTTTATAATTTTGAATGTTGCTTTGGGTGGGTTCCATTTCTAACGAGACTATATTTAAAGCGACAAAAATAAATCTGGGAGATGCTTAATTAATTGAATGTCTAAAGTAATTTAATAAGGGAAAGCCGCAATTTCAATATATACATTGCCTTATTTTTTCTATAATATTTTTGTTTTGTTTAAAAACTTGGGTACTTGTGTGGCTTTCGATAGTAGCAAAGCTATTCTGTTCGACCCCAAAGGGCCTTCGTGGCCTATTACGAGGAACTATTATTATATAAAAACTAAGGTTCTAATTTGAAGACAAAATTAAAATATGAAAATTGGAAAATATTTATCAAGAGGAATATATATTATGCATTTAAATTTAAATAAAAAGTGATTTTGAGCTTTTAACTTGGAACAGAAAAGAAAGGCTGCATGTAAGGGAGTATTTTTTTAATAAAAAGTTAAAGTTGCGTTCATCTGTTAGAATAATCACCTGGACACTGGGAAATATGTATAGTTTTGGTATTAATATTTACTAATATGTTTTAAGCTGGTGTAAGGTTGTTTAAAAGAAATAGAAAACGTGTCTCTGTACGTTTATGTGAAATTTTGCGTATAAATGGCCGAGCGGTTAAGGCACTTTAGCTTTGATTTTGGTATCCAGTCATTAAGAATAAACGAGCATTTGAAAAAGAGGTGTGGCTATCTAAGGTGGAGTGTGCGACGATTGGGCGGTGTGGAAGAAAATGTGTAAGCCTAAACCTTTTAGTTTGCAAGCCATGCTTATTGTTAAAGCCTTATTATTATTATACATAGTGAATTAGTAAAGTTTTAAAATATAGCTTTAATTTTCATAGTTTCTTAAAATATTTTCTACCACAATGTACTTAAATTTATATCCTTTAAAATCGGTCATTGAACTAATTGTTTACATTATTCTAGAAATCTGGATATACTCAACAGAATTTTTGCAAACAAGGGGGCGTTTTTATCTTGAAAAGACGTACATTTCGTTTTGTACTTTAGTGGGCATATCATAAAAATTACGCCAACGTATGTTATTTGTTGCAAGGCTGTGTTCATACAGCGAGAAGTTTCATTTTCAGACTAATTGAATATCTCACGACTCCATGAAATACCTTGCGGTACCTAAAGGAAACAAGTATATGTTATAAATTTCTGATTTTGGTATATCCAAATATTAATTTATAGTGAGAGATCACAACACAGTTAAACTTAAACAGCTTTCTGCCAACAGTGATGTTTTTTCTGTGGTAAGACTAGGATAGATGTCTCAAATTTAAAGTGCCTTTTAGACTGATATTACTTTAATATGGTAATATAATAAAAACAGTCATTTTACAGCACAAAAGTTACTTTTTCAAATATTTTAAAGGCTTAAACCATGTGAAAAGTTGTAATGAAAAATTACAGTAATGGTTTTTGACTAAGATGACATAGTGAGCTATGCTATGCAAAATTATCCTCCTCCAAACAAGGCAGGTAGATTTCGATCGGTGGTGACTTGGTGTAAATCTAATTATAACTTAATGTGGCTTAAGCGTAGGAATGAAAAACATTTATAATCATACCTTTCTATTCCCTTTTCAGACTTCTTTAATTCTTATACTGTAGTTATGTATATACCCAAAGAATATATACTTTAATTTGTATCTAAATTTGGCGAGAACTGCGGAAGTTACAAACAATTAAAAAACCTTTGAAAGTTGTTTCTAGCCACCTTTTTACCGATTTTGTCCATTACAAAATTAGTTAAGAGATTAGTACAATATATGCGTGTTCAAAATTTAATTTACAAACTATCGGGTTCATAAAATTTTTAGGCGCTTGCCAAATATAATAAAGAAACCGAGCATGAAATTAATTATTTTAATTTGAAAACGCTCCTTCTATGTCCCATTCCATCAGTAGATTCATTCACGAGGCAATTGCCATAGAAAAACACCCTCAATGCCTCAATTCTCAAGACAACGGTTAACGTCTACAAACAAAAATTTCCGAACCTAGTGCACTTTGCACCAAAATATGATTCTGCCAAACTGTCAATTCTAATTCAATAAAAAATGAAGTAAAGCTCACAAAAGGTTAGTCTTTTGATAACGGCATCAAAGTGGCAGAGGTCAACTTGTACACCGGAGGTAGAAGAATGTGGTAAAAGTATTATTTGTACAAAACTTCAAATTAAGTTAGCTTAAAGCAAGGTAGTTAACTCGAAGCTCAAGTTTTAGCAAACAAACAAAATCCTTTCAATACACATGCAGTTTGCCGATAAGCACATGAGCCGAATTTATTATGTAAAATAAGCACACACTTTGCACGAATGTCATTTTTAATTTGCCATTACGGTTTTGGGATGTGTTACTGTTGAATAATTAAGGTACCTACTGGAAAATGATTGCTTTCATTTAGGAAACGGTTGTTTTGTCCATCTATCTCCGTATCTATAACTTTTTAATTTTGTTCAATCGTATTTTATGCTCTGTAAATTTTTATACGTTGTTTCGGGAGACTTTATATATACATATGTACAGAGTGATCCAAAACAAGGCAAATAAAAATATAATGGCGCATTGAAGTAACTACAACAAAACTAAAAGAGAGTTTATAAAAAGACAGAAATACGGCAACACTTTACTGTAAATGTCTGATAGTGGTATAGTAAATAGCACTCAGTAGTCGCCCATTGAATAGGACCACAAAACCCGTTTGCGTTAATAATACTCTTTATGAATTAATAATAAGTATTTTTACTATTATTTCTTACAACTTTAAACATTTGGGATGAAATAGAGCCATTAAAAAATATATAGAAAACTTAAACCAACTTTGTTTGAGTGATTGCTGTAGATTTTGAAGAGGAACTACATTGTCTGACAATTGAATAAAGTTCCAAATGTTTCCCATGATGTTAAAGTGGGGGAAGAACGATGATCAGTCGAGAACATACATGTGTTGTTCTTGAAACTAGGACCCAATATTGTCTTATTGAAAGATAAATAACTTGCCATAACATTTGAAAGTTTGTCTTTCACGTGTTATAGAAGCTGCATGCTCTTTTTTCAATAAAAGCAAATTGACAATAAAAGCTAATTTATTGGGGGCTATTAAGAGTTTTACTAAAATAGTTAAGTTGTAATTTAGGACTTTTAATATAATTTATAAAAAATTGTGAATTAATTTTTAATTTTTAAAGAAATTAATTCTTTTAAGGTTTTAGAATAAATATTTTTTTTTCAATAAAATTTAAAAATTAATTAGTGTTTGAATTAGCTAATTCAAAGAAGCAAATTAATTTTACAATTTTTTTGTTCAAAGCACCGATTTATGTATTTTTTTTTATTTCTAGTTCTGTAAACGTTCATTGGTGCTCTAATTATCCGTATGTAATTCTTAATTTTGCATGACTATAATAAAGTTCTCCATTTTATATAACTTTCCTATTAAATCGCATTTTTTAATAATTCCTTAACTTTGTCACGTATGTCTTTCAGACACGTTCGTTTCGTTTTTATAATTTTTAATTAAATCAATTTAATAATATTCTTAAAAGTTAGACCTACTATTTAATATTTTTAAGTATTTAAGATTTTGCTTCGTTATTTGAAAATTAAAACTTATTATTAGCTTTTTAATTTTCTATCACCGTTCAACGTTTTACTATCTGTTATTATTTATTTTAATGCAAAAGTGCCTATTTCCATTAAAATTCTTACCGTTTGATTTATATTTGCCCAAATATTAAACTGCGAAGTTTTTTACTTTCACACGTTTGGTTTGTAAAATACTTTTGTAAGTAGTAATATACTTTCTGTTTTAAGTGCTTCATAATTTTAATAATTCTGTGCTCATTTTTCCATATTTTCAAATATTTTGATTTTCGCTTTTTAATGTAATTATGTCTTATTTGTATAGCAAAGGGTAAATATGTCTGAATGTTTTATAGTTTTTTTTTATATATTTTTATGCCGAACATGCACATAACATATTCTGCCAAAAAATATTTAGATGTTATGTTCTAGTTAACAATTCTAAACATTGTTTAGATCATGTGAATAATACTTAGGATGTTTATTTAAAATATAAAAATTTATTATTTTACTTTTACTTCTATTGTTAAAAGCAACTTTTCTACCCTTATAATAAAGTTGATTTTACTAAAAACAATGTATTTTGCAGTCTTCTAATAATGATTCATATTTTTAAGGCTAGAAGATTACAGTTTATAAACAGGTACAAATAAAATAAAATGTTTTTTATTTTTAAAATACACAAAAATCTAAGTAATATACAGGGTTGTATCCAGAAGTAGTAGGACTGTTTATTTTCCGTGCGCGCAAAGCGATGGAGGGGGGTTTGCAAAGCCGGATGTTATGGAGGGCAGCCTTGGGAACAGGTTTAGACCTGCGGCAGTAGCCTGCGTGCGTTAGTTGAGTGTGGACCACTGCTTTAGTGACCTCTTGTTGTGACGCCTCGTCGTCAGTTGCGATGGAGCGAAATTTGGAGCAGCGGTACGTCATCAAGTTTTGCTACAAACTTGGAAAATCAGCGGCCGAAACCAAGGACATGCTTACGCAGGCCTATAAGAAGGATACCATGAGCCGTTCACCGATATTTGAGTGGCACAAGTTGTTTCGGAAGGGGAGGGAGCTCGTCGAGGACGACCAACGCGCCGGGAGTCCATCAACCTCGCGAACGAACAACAATGTGCTGAAAGTTAAGCAACTTTTGAACTCTGACCGACGGCTGGGCATTAAATTAATTAGTGATGATCTGAATCTTCGTACGGGACAGTCCAACGCATCATCACAGGATTTGTCGATGAGAAAAGTGTGCACGGAAATGGTGCCGTGCCACGGCGCGTGGATTGTGAGGGATCTCCTGACCAAATTCGGCGTTTCCACGTTGCCTCACCCCCCCCCCTCCACAGCCCTGATGTGGCACCGCCGAACTTCTTCCTGTTCCACCGGATCAAGAGGCAGCTCAAGGGGATCGTTTCAACTCGGTGGAAGCAGTCCAAGCGGCAACGACGAGGGCGCTGAACAGCATCCCGGGGGCGACTTCCAGGAGACCTTCGCGACCTGGAAGGCTTGCTACCAGAAGTGTGTGGATGCCCAAGGGACCTATTTTGAAGAGTATTAAGTCGATGTACCAAAATGTTCAATACATTTTTTTTTAAAAAATCAGTCCTACTTTTGGATACTATCCTGCACATTGAAATAAGTTTCTTTTGTATAAGCTATGTCGATTAACTTGTGGAAAATATTTTATTTACCAGGACAAGCGACTTTAGTGGTGTAAGAGGTAAGAAGCAAATACAAACCTTTTATGTTCAAGCGTGGCCCTATCGCAATGTACTATTTTTACAGACGAATATGGTTACCGAATATTCGCGATATAAGCATAATACACATAGTACTACAAGCAGGAAATGATTTCAAGAAAATGATTGTTTGACAACCACTGCAAACTATTACGAGAAAAATTGAAACATGCCTTGTTAAAGCAATAAATGATAATAGATAATTACCTCAAGAAGACAAAAATTAAAACTTGTAAATCTGTACGTAAAATATTACATTGAAGTATGATATATATGTATACATGAAGCGCAGAAAATAGAAAAGGTATATGAAGAGATAAAACAGCTAATTAAATGTGTTAAAAGAAGTGAGGAGAGAGTGGAAGGTAAGTAATTTTAGGTCGAAGAAATTCTATGGGCAAATGTTTAGCAGAGTTGTTGTACGCAACACGAACGAATAATAGCAAATTCAATATTTCAGCACCATACATTAGCAAAATTTATATGGAAAGCGCCAGGGACTAAAGAAAATATTAGATAGATTGCATCTTAGTAAAATATAGTTTTAAGAACCAAGCCATAAATTGCAAAAGCTACCCAGAAGGACACGCGATTAACGACTTCAATCTAATAAAAATAACGTAACCTAAAATTTAAAAATTTAAGAAAAGGAACAAAAATATAGCAATTAGGGAAATTTGGAAGACGAAATCATTAAACAAAAATTACAAAAATATTGTTCCAACAACATACAATATCGGAAAAAGTAAAGAAACTATGGCAAGTACTAAAGAATAATTAACCGAACAGGATCTACAAAAATTGACTAAAGACAACGAATAACCGCAAAAATCCTAGATCTAATAAGAGAAAAAGCAATTTAAAAATAAGACACATACAAAATAAACATAATAACAAAAGCACAGAGGAATTCGCAATAGAGTGACCACTAAATTTACGAGAACAAAAAAGAGGTATATATAAAAGAGATGTCAAAATTTAATGTTGCTAAAGAAAAATATAATACTATTTACAAAAATATAAAAGCATTTTACCAAATATCTAAAAAAAGACAACAATCGATAACAAATGAGAAGAATTAAATCATTACGAAATCCGAGAAAATAACAAATACTTGGAAAATTATATAGAACAATTAATAAATAAAAATAAAGAATAGCATTATGCTGATAACAAAACAAGTGATAACGAGAAAGATACGAATATTTCGAGAAAACCGACAAAATAGTTAGAAAAGTCACTGGTGTGGATTATATACAAGTGGAAATAATGAAGAACATCGGAGATGCAAACCATAATGTGCTATATACTTGCCATCTTGCCTTCGATCTTCGTCTTTGTCGTTTCAGTCTAATATTTAATTAATTATATAATAATATCAGGCTTCACTTTAACCTTTGAGCTTTTATAAATCTGATAATATTTTCTTTATCCATTAGGTTTCTAATGTTATGGTTCATAAGTGGCGTTTATTCTCTTTGTACTTACTTTAGATCGAATATTTTTCTTAGTATTTTTTTCTAGTACCCTTAGCTTATGTTAATCTCTTGTAATGCACATAGAGAAAGAAACGACTTTTACTATTGTTTTAAGAGAAAGAAGGAAATGGTTGGTACGATTGGTTTTCGGAGTAACTTCAATTTCAAAACTTAAAAGATATGTAGCATTAACAATAGACTAATAAACAATATTAAGTTAAATATAATATTTTTTCTTTAAGGATTTTTAACATGGGCGAGCATAGTACAAGTAGTGAATAAAAACTAAAAAATATTTTCTCTTTCAAAAGTCAATAGTAAATCAGTTAGTTGGTGAAGGGAGCTTTTTAATAATTTTGGTTTATTGAATCAGCACAACTAATTGTAAGACTTACGTTTCACTAGTCTTCATGTTTGAAAAAAAAGGTAAATCGTGACTAACTCATGAATAAAGTTCATAAAAAATTGTTTCACTGAGACAGGCCGTCTATGTTAGGTCAGAGATATTTAGAGTTATAAAATACTGTTGCTAAAATATACATTTTCGTTTAACCCTCCTTTCCACAACTAACATTTGCGTTATTCCACGACGAACCGAAATATCCGGTACACAAGAACAACAAAGATAAGCAGAATTAGGGTTGTAAACTACTTTTATTGTGCTTCAGCGTTAATTGGCATCTGTCAGAGCTACAAAACCTTTATTGTTATTTTGATGATTATTTTTTGTCCGTTAGTGAAGATGGCAGTACTTTTTAGAGAAGTACCGAAAGGTGAATTCAAATAGTAAGTTTTGTTGGCATTTGATTTATTATTTACTTGGTAAATAATATTTACAAATAATAAAGCTAATTGTAACTTATATCTCTCCATTTGCTTTTAATAACAACAAATCATTCATATTTTTAATAACACTAAATTGTTTATATAAATTAAAATTTCATAACACGACATAAAACAGGTGGAATATCTTGAAATTTGACCCTGTAAAAGCTACAAAAACACTTTCTGTGCGAGATATATTTAAAAAGAGAATTACCTTAGCGTTTTGCAATATTGCAACTCAGAAAACTAATTGAAAAGCAAATTCTTTAGACCAAAAGTGGAATACAGAAAACCGTAATAAACTAGAGGGCGTTTGGAAAGATTGGCTGCTGGGAAATTTGAGGGGTATTTAGAAATGCTAATAGCAGCGGAGGTGTACTGTCGTAAAAGAAAATGTGACAAAACCACAGCACGCTAATTTTGGGCAATTTAGAGATTTTAAGGTGTGATAATATTAAAACAAACAGACAGACTAAAAACGGATAAAGCTTAGGCAATTCCAGAATAGAGGTTACTGCTAAATGAAAATTTGAAAACAAGTTATATAGCTCTGGAGTATCTAACCGTATATGAAGAAATGTTTGCATTTACTAGACAAATGTACATGAGCAGAGATACGTAGACACATAAATAAGGGGAGGAAATAGCAAAACATTTTTGCCACCCCTATAGAAATACTAGGTGAAGCATTTTCACGTAAGCTACTTTTGTCATGGAATTTCTCGATTGTTGGCATACCAAAAAAAAAACACATATTATATACCTTCTCATATGTTGGTAAACATGGGAAAATAGGAATCTTCTATTTTTGAATTTATTAAGAACGATATCATACGTAGTAAAGAAAAACTATTATTAAAAGCTATTATTTTATTATATCCGAAGGAAGTGGCTTTTGACGCGGAACACCACATGTACGCAAAACATGTATAGTTAACCGCGTGCAGAATTCCATTGTTTAGTCATATAATAGAGAGTAACAAAGGCAGAAGTATGACCACTCCACTCAATAATTGCACCATGAAGAAACAACGCTCCGTAGTACGTTTTCCGTGGCTCCTCCTCCTCGTCAGTTTTAATTAATCCCAGTAGGGAATGTAGTGGCCACTGTGGCATCTTGAATTGCTTCTTTCTATTTTGCTCGGTCTTGTGCTTCGAATGTGAGTGTATGCATAGATTTTTCGGTTAGCTAATTTGATCCATCTGATAGCTAATCGACTTTTACCTTCTGTATTACCAATTTTTCTATGTTGTTAGGTTTTTTCCTCATAATATGTCCAAAGTATCTCAGTGTCTTGAGTAGTATTTCGCTCGACAGTCGTTTCTTAATGTTAAGCTTTTGGAGTATTGATATATTTGTTCGATGAGATGTTCAGCATTCTTCGCCAAGAAAACATTTCTGCGGCATCAATTTTCTTTCTCTCTGTCTGTCTGAGAGTCCAGGATTTGCTGCAGTACGTTAGTATAGTGAAGATTAAACTTTGTATCAGTCTGCATTTTATTTTCTTCGATATGTTGTTGTCTTTTCATATTCTTGTTAATTTTTTATAGTCGTTCTAGTCATTTCACATCTCTTTCTGATTCCTTTTTCTGTCGAACCGTCATTTGTTATTAGTGACCCCAGGTATGTGTATTGTTGTGCTACTTGGTAATTGTTTATTTGTTTTATGTTGGGTTTGGTGTTATGCGGTCTGTGTATAATCAAGATATTTGTTTTAGATATGTTTAGTATTTAGAGCTTTCTCTTTCTACCTGTTCTATGATGTCTCGTAGTTCTTCCTCGTTGCTTGCGAGTAGAGCCGTATCATCGGCATATCTCAAGTTGTTTACTTTTTGTCCGTTGATTGAGAAACAACCTTCAAAAGTTTTCTGTGGCTCTTCTCATTAGAAATTCTTCATTAGAAATTCTTCGAATATGTTAAAGAGCTGCGGATAGATGAAGCCTTGTCTCACCCCACATTGTTTTCCGTGACTAGTAGTCATTTTCTGCGAAAATCTATCGCTACATATTGACACAGTATGGAACACGCACCATGCATCAACAAAGATAAGAGAAGAATAAATGTAACAAATGAAAAACACATTTAAAAGGTAAATGTCTTAGTTTAGCCCCATTTGATTACCTTTTCTGTTACATTTTTGGCCCCTTAAAGAAGACACTGCGAGGTTACAAGTTGAGCTTGGATGGTGAAGTTGGGTAAGCAGACGTGGTTTTGTGAGCAACTAAAAAGTTAAAAAAAAATATAAAAGATTATCGCTAGAAGTACGTGACAGGGGAGAGGGGCTATATTAAAAAGTGACATACATTTGTTCCCTCTCAGTGGAAATAAAATCGTACGTACATTATACTACGTTGCTGCAACGACCTGCTTTAAAACAAGCCTGAAATAATACAATATTATAATGCAAAAAAGAAAGACGTCAATAATATGTAAAATATGTGTTAGACTACTCTATTACGAAAAAAACCAGCGATTGAGGTTCGATCGAGATATCCGCGTTAGTGTCAAAATTCTGGCACTACATAAGGAAATAGATATCTAGGGATTCAATTTGTCGCCTTTAAGTGAAAGAGAAATGCTACATTTATCAGTAAAAAAAAACAAACAAAAACAAAAAACGTTCTTATAGGTGTCGAACACATAAGAAAAATTTAAAAATATAAGCCACCAATTCTCTTTATAAAATGAAATGTAATTCTGTTTTATTAGTTTCACTAATTTTAGTTATACCAATAAATATAATTTTCAACGAACTTAAAAGTTCGTTACTGAATAAATCATGTCTGTCGGTCTGTCGGTCTGTCTGTCGCTACAAAATTATGGATTTTTAAAATTTTAAAATGGACTTACTTAGAAAATTTTACGCTGATTTCAAAATCGAAATCAAAAGTTTCTATCTCGAATAGTTTTCGAGATATTCGACTTCAATTTCAAAATTTCGACATTGCGATTTTATGAGTATTTTCTTAAAGAAAATTTTACGCTGATTTCAATAAAAAAAATTCTATGTCGAATAATTTTCCAGATATTCGATTTCGAATTTTCCCGAAATTCGAAAACGAAATCGAAAGGTTTTTTAAGTTCGTTCTGGGATTGCTTACAGAGCAATCTCTTCGTCGGCACCATGTTTTACATTGCAATAACGTTATTCTTGCAAAATTTGTTTACATGTTTTTTTAAGAAAATAAATCATAGTTGTACTTACAAATTCTTATCTTAACTCTAAACAGTATTTATTTGACAACTATGTATGGGTGATTCAAACTAACTTTATGATTTGAATTGTGCACCCTTTACGTTCTGTGAACTTTGCATTTATACAGTCGGATCTAAACATATGACATAACAAAGACGTTATGGCACTGTATACTGTGCAGCAATATATCAATAACATTCAAGTTTATTATTAAAACAGGTTATTGGGCGATGAAGCTCATTTTTCTTTAAATTGCTTTATACATTGTTGAAATTTGTCGCATTTGGTTAACCCAAATGAAATTCACATGATATTCACGACAAATCAATGCATCTATAATTATTGGCCCGTACTTTTTTAAGATGGCGCTGTTCTGTCTATGGTGTACGTTGCCGGGAGATGCTAAACAACTTATTTTTTAATGAAACCAACGATTTGAACTTTAATGATATGTAGTTTCAACAAGATTAAATTACGTCATACAGCGCGTGAAGTACTCACTTCATTTCCTGGTCGCGTTCTTTCGCATAGGAGCGAGATATGGAGCTATTTGAAGGACATGGTTTATGTTAACAAACCTGCTACAATTCCAAGCCTAAAATAGAACACTAGACTGGTAGTTCCTAAAATAGCGCTGCATGTATTGTAAAGAATTATTGAATATTTCACTAAAAGAAACGTCGCATGTTAACGACGTCACGGGGCGCATTTGGAAGATACCATTTGTACGTGAACTACTCCATATATATTGCGAACGAATAATAAAAATAAATGTGTGATGTTGTCAACTTTTTTATTATTTTTCAAGATATTCTTCTTAAGATCAATGCTTTGTTGCATACGCTGGAACCAATTTTCATAGTATTTTTTCCATGACGATTCAAGTATCTCCGCCTCTTCTGGCGTCGAAAATCGTTGTTCAGGCAATTTGTTACTTTACGGTTTGAGTGTTCAGAAAACCAGTTGCTTGTGTCGATGGGTGTGAGTCCGCATTGGTATGGTGGAGAATGTTTTGGCGTCGCAGATTGGTTTTTCTTATTTCTCCAAAGACTTTTGGCAAACAAATGGTTGTGTACCATTTAGGATTGACCGTTTTACGATACTTTGAAACCACGGTTTTAGCTAGTTTGTCCAAAAAACAGGCAACCACTTGCTTTGAAGTGCTTCGACCGCAACCAACTTGTTGAGTCTGACTTTATTCATTAAGATGGCCTCCTTCAAAAGTGACACATTCATTCCAACGTTTCTTTAATATTTCCATGCCTTTTTTGTGGAATGATTTATCTTTGGCCTCAAAGTAGGCTTCAGTTTCGGCAATTTTTATTGGGGACAAATATCTTTCCCTGGAGCATTCTTTTGGGTAGCAAATAGTCTCTGGTAGCTAGTTCCGGAGAATACAGTGGGTGGGAAAGTAATTCAAAATGCTATTCGTGCAATTTTGTCATTGTTGCGATCGACTTGTGACACAATGCATTGGCTTGGTGAAAGAGCACTGATTTCTCTTCATTTGAGGTCTTTTATTCACAACTTATTTTTTCGAACGCACTAATAACGCTTTTCTTAAGGTAATCGGTAAATAAATTACCGTGTACATCCCAAAATACGGAGATCAAAACCTTACCAGCTGACATTTGCGTTTTTGGTCGCATTGGGCGGCTTTCGCTGTCCGCTCAGTTGATTTCCGATTTAACTCTGGAATGTAGTGGTGGATCGATGTTTCATCCATTGTCATATACCGCATTAAAAAATCATTTTTATTGCGTTGAAATAGCTTCAAACAACGCTTTGAATCGTCGACGCGTTGTGGTTTTTGATCGACTGTGAGCAACGCGGTACCCACTTCGAACAGAGCTTTCTCATGGATAAAAGTTCGTGCAAAATGGTGAATACACTGCCTTCTGATATTTTTAAGGTGTCAGCTACCTCATGAAACCAATGCTTTATCAACTCACGAAATTCAGATTTTTCCATTAAAAATTACAAAAGTAGCGTCACTAAAACCACTGTAACTTGTAAACTAAACGTCAGATGGTGTTGAAATATAGACAAGTATCATTTGAAGGTTAGTACTTCCTAAATATCATATAGATTTGTCAATAGTAGTGCTATCCAACAGTCATCCTACGAACTTATTGAGTGATATGTTAAATGGTATTTGAAGTACCGTGATCATATTTCTTGAGGATTTCTTTCGATCAACCGACAAACAGATTCGTGTCTGTTTTCGAGCGATCATTAATTTATACGGGATCCAACGCGCACGCAGCTTTATCTTGGTGAAAAGTGCATGCAATATCGAATGTATGCTAGTCTGTTCTCTTAGTGGGTAGACAAATTAAAATGTAGAATTTTAGTTTATTCTGAAAATATTGTGGTTAATCAATGTTTGTATTATTATTAAAAATTATTGGTAGTTTTCTTTTTAAAAATAACAGTTAAAATAATGTTTTGTTATTAAAACAAGCCTTTTTAATAAATTGTGTAAACTCTGCTTTTGTTCCGCAATAGAATCTTTTGTTGCAATCTAACAACATTCATATGGTAGGAAATAGTTTATTGCAATAATGAAACTGCCAGCGCACACATACCTTGTATTGCAAGCAGCGAGACGATGCATCGAAACAATGCATCACCTAATACCTGGTTATAACTTGCAGAAAACGAGCGGCGGCGGCAAAATGCGGAAATGCCAGCCCGAGGCAGCACTGGGAATGGTTGCAGTGCTCCGCATTCTTCTCGTATAATGGGTAAATGATCCATTATGAGAATTTTAGTAGCTATTGTTGCACTTAATAAAAGAGAAACAAGGCGGGGCGTCCGTGCCTCAGATTCTGCCGTAAATTCGAGCCGCATCGCAAAATTATTGGAGGCGCTGCCGTTACGGACTGCCTAGTCTAATTGTGTTTTTTAGTTAAAGGTATTGATTGATCGTTATTTTACTTTTAAAAATAGATAAACAGAATCTGTGCAAATACAGCAAACATTGGCGGCGGAGCGCTTATCCGGTAAAGTACTCGCTCTGTTGGAGTTTTAAGAAACTAGAAGAGCAGTAGAAAGTTGCTTCGTGTACATTCGATTTAATATAAAAATGAAAAGTTTTGTTTTAATTATTAAAAGCTTCATAAAAATAAAAAAAACCTGTTTTGAAAGTAAGTTAATTTTATTTACATGTATTTAAATTATAATTAAGTAATAAGAATTGATGTTAACAGTTACCGAGATATAATATGCAAAATCATTTAGAAGAGCAATAGAGTCACAAAATTATTAAGAGTAAGTTGGTTACTGGGATAATTACAATACATAAAAATGCATAAGAGAAATCTGTTGTTTGTGGATACTTTACATGGAAAGGTGTGGGGAAGAGTCACATTAGTGACAAAAGTTAAATATGTGTGTTTGAACCTTACTCAAATGGATGCTTCTAACATATTACAACTTTGTAAATGTGGAATTATTTTGAAGTGTTGCGGTGAACATGATGGTTTGTTTCTTTTTAAAATCAGGATGTGTTTATCAGACGTTATTAAAAAGACTCGTAAATTAATCTTAGGAGTAAAATTATTTAGCATTCCAATGATGCTTTAATTTATATTGCATACAAAGAAAGGAATTTCGGAGGGCCAACTAAAACTATTACTAAATAACTTGGTTAACGTTTGTCGTGAATTTGAAGTCACTAGGCGTAGCTGTTTTTCAGATGTGTGAATATTTTTAGTTGTCGCACTACACGAACATACAATAAGTCACTAGCTAGATTGTTTGGATATGCAGTGAGGCAATTATTATACCTGCCACTTAATTACATAATTATTTTACTAACTAAACTAATTTCAAAATCACTATTTGCAACATTGTTTGGGATATACCATGGGGCATTCACAATATGACGTAGCATTTTAGATTGAAATTACTCGACAATATCTATGGTAAAGCATAACTGCAGGTCGTAGGCACAGATAGGTCTTAAAATTGCTTTGTAAGGAAGTAATTTGTTGGCTGTTGATAACTGTGATCTTTTACCTAGTAACCAGTACATTTTGCGGAATTTAAGTTATAGATGTTTTCATTTGGTCCAAACATTATGTTTCCAACTGAAACCAGAAGCTCTAGATACTTAGCTATGTCTTGGTGAAAAAAATGTTGATTATTGAGTAGTATGGAAGGGGTTTCTCACCTCGATGAAAATATTATGTGGAATTTGTTTCATTGGCTTTAACACGCCATTTGCAACTGGTAGGATGCAATGAAAGGTCCGTGATGACTATATGGTTGTATCATCAGTATGTTGCAATAGTTGTTAGTTTAGTTGTGGGTAAATACGCCCTATGGAGTAAGTATAACAATGGTCTAAAGACACTGGCATTGACTCGATATAAGGTAGTGATTTTACCTTGTACTTTAACTAGAAGTGCATTAGTTAAATACGACTTGACTACTTAAGTAGAGATCCGGTGGTAGGACATTTTTTTGTTTAAACAGCAAGCCGCCCTACCGGACCTTATCAACGAATATGTAAATGCATTTAGTTTAAAGATAAATGTTTTAAAAAGCAAGAATTAAATGAAAATATTTGACTACAATACTTTTTTTAGATTGTATTGAAACGTAAATATTTGTACATATTTGTACTATTAAAATAATTTATACATCCATATATACTGCTTTGTTCAAAAAATAAAATAACTTTTTTACTTGACACGCGAAAAAGTAGTAGTTCAAAAACTTTTCTTTTTGTCTTTTTCAACTTTTAAAATGCCTAATATTGTCCTAACAAAAAGTAGCATTAAATTTTGTGTTTAAATAGAATTAACACTATTGAAATGTTTAATATGGTGTAGAAATCATTTGGCGATCAACCTTTATCGAGAAAAACTGTATACCTATGGCATACGCTGTTCAGAGATAATTGTAAAGCCGTTGAAGATAAACTTTGTTCTAGTCGTCTATCAATATTAGTAGTCGAAAGAAAATATAAAAAATTAGAAATAAAAAATTTTAAATTGTCATTTCACTGTAAGAGAGTTTTCTGAAGATGTTGGCGTATTAATAGGTTCGGTAAACGCAATTTTAAGTGATTTTTTTGGCTTGAAATATTTATTAGCAGAGCTCAGCAATTATTATTTTGCCAAAAATTCAACAGATATTGCTCTACAAGCACTGTATTCTTTAAATATGTCACCATGTAACTCTATTTGCTTAGTTGATAAAAGAAACACTTTGAGGAATCCGATTTGACTCAAAGTTTTTCTACCCAAAGGCATTGCCCATCAAATTTTCTATATATAAACTATATTACAATACTCAATCTGCCTGCTCTTTAAGGAGAATTAGTCATAGAAAAACAAACTGTTTTTGTGTGCTATATTTCACTATTTACTCAATTAGGAGTGCAAGTTTGGAGGCAATTGCGTTAAAATAGGAAAAGTTTGTTGGTTTAGGAGAGTTTCATATTGTTTGATAATTAAGCACAGTTAAAAGTAACTCAATAAACAAAACAGGACAAAACAAAACAGAGCTGTGTAAACTATATATTGGGCACAAAGAAATTAATAACAAAGTAACAATTAATTAAGCAAAACAAAGAAATTGAGAAAAAACAAAAAACAATACAACTATGACCAAATAACTCCAAATACGGTAGGCGGCAGGTCAGTTGTACATTCTCCAGACTGCGGGAAAAAGGTGCTGTTGGGAACAAATGCATGACGGAACAACTTGAAATAAGACTTACCGCACGTAACGGTCTCTGGCAGTCTAGGTGGCCGATGTCGGCGTGCTTTGCTTGGCGGCTTCAACCCGGGAGTGCGTTTTCATTGGCCAGATGTACTGGGACACTACGGACGGGGCGGAACGTACAAAAGGCAATCGACCAGCGCGCAAGCAAAGCGCAATACAACACCTAGGCGTCGCTCAGGGGGTTCGAATGGGAAATGCCGAGTGGCGGTAAAAATCGCGTTTAGGTGTGACTAGGATGGGTTAGCGGACAGAATCAAGGTTGCGGGTAAAGATGTGATTCGGGGCAAGGGAGTTTAGAGATGTACACCAAACACACATGTATAATATAGGATAATTAATAGATAATCGTTCTTTATTATTTTTCTTGTTGACGTACTTGAGAGCTTTTCTGTTTTGTTTTAGAAATAATAATGTTGGTGGAGTAAACAAATTTTTATGATTAGTTTGGCAAGTAATGAAGAGCAAAGGCTGTTGGTACATATATTGGTATTTATCTGTTCGTTTGGCCTATGTCAGTTTTGTTGTAGTCCTTACAAGATATAAATTCCTTGTAATTGGTGGCAGCTGAGTGAATGAAGTCAATTATTTTACTGTTAGTCATGAAAGGAGTTTGTATATTTTGTTTATTTGGTATGTAACCTATTCTGTCAGTAATGTCTCTAATGTAAGATAAGTACGCTTTTACGTAGTCAGGTCGGTGGTGTATTTTGGATTATGTGTTTTATCGGTTTTAGTGTCGGATCTGAAGGATCTGGTAATAGGGCATCTTGTAAAGTAGTGGATCTAAGCAAAGCTATTATGGGATTTAGAGTTTCTGTAGCTAGTGTGATAGAAGTTGTAGTTGTAGAGATGTAATATTGTCAGGGTGTCCATGAAAGAGAACGAATTCTATTACTCTATTTCCATTGTAAACTTGATATTGGTGTAAAATAAAGTAAGAAAACAACATCCATAAGTCTGGAATAATTGCATACGAATGGCTTAAATTAATTTTTGTGATGTTGCTAAAAAAGAATGCTAAATAATGCTCAGATCATAGAATAATTAGTCTTATATGCTATGCGTTAAAATATTTTTTAAAATTACGAGGTCTGCAGCGGACCCCGGAGAGCTTATCCAACTGACATGCTTGAGCCTTATAGTATTTTAAAATAATAAAAACACGATTAAAAAGCTCTGTTTGGCATAATTGGATTATTAAAGGCACTATAACCTCAACAACTAACGGCAACTTAATAACGAAGGACAAATCAAAGAAAAAATTTATTAATAACGACATATTTAATTTAATGACAGTTAGACGCAAATTAAACATTGCAATGACAAGAAATATAAAGAAATAAACAAACTAATCAAGAATAAAAATAAAGAAGCAAAAAAAGCTGGTTAAATGAACAATGTGCTGAATATTTTAAAGAGAACACGAGAAAAATGTGGTTAATTTGAAAAGACGTGGAAAATATTTCTAAATTTGTAATGCAGATGGTAGCACCATTCAATGTATACGGGTGAATTACCTCCATTGAGGTGAGTGTTGTTTTGTATACTTAAAATGGGAACGTTTAGTATTCAAAAACAATGTAGAATTATTCTTTTCTCCTCTTGGCTCGTAAAACGCTCATTGAAATTTCTCGGCGGGATACATGATACATGATACATGTGGGAAAATGTTATGGATGTTTTTGAGCGCAAAAGTTTAAACAGGCTCGACCACAAACCATCCGGATCGAAACCATGATTGCGTCTGTGGAGCAAGTTGTTATGGTTCGGTGGATCCTATTTTGCATGATGTCCTAAATATGCGGAAAGTTTCTTCAAGGTAGGTCCTGCGAATGCTGACCGACGCACACAATGCTCTTTGGGTGGAAATATTTTACAGATAACGCCGCTATGAATTTCCGACCATGGACACTCACCATGGCCGCTCATTTTCCAATCGAGTCGTTGCTGCATCAGCGATTTTTTAGTGGGAAAAACACGCTTTTAAAAAAGTATCCTCAGCAGCCATAGTATCCTGTTGATGGTGTTGTGAATAATATGTATGTCTAGATAAAAATAACGTTGAGAAGTAACAGAAGTTTCAACTTTTTTGGGTAAGTATTTAATTTAGAAAACCTTAGAACTTGAACGCAGCTCGTAATAAAGCTAACAAACGAACACCGCCTGAAACCTATGACTGATTTATTTAATAAACCTTTATACCTATTCCCAAAAATAACAGAGCCAATAAATGCAAAAAAAACACAGTTTGATTTCTGATGAGCAGCATTACTAATTTTTTGTAGGTCACACATGAAAGAACGCGTAGAAAAATAGAACAATACACAATTTCGGTTTATGTGCTCACTAGGCAAGAGAGGAGCATTATTTAGCCTATAGCTTTTATTGCAGAGAGCTCGTGACGTTAATAGTGACGCATATGTATGTTTTATAGATATCACTAAAGTTTTCGGCACAGTCAGACATCAGAAAGTTGTACCAAATTTTAGAAAAAATGACACTGACAAAGAAGGAAGACGAATCATAACGAACCTATATTGCAACAATTAGAACAGTTAAAGTAACATCATTACAGATAAATATACAAAAATGAGTGAGACAGAGATGCATATTTCTCATCTTTGCTATTGAATATATACTTCGAGGAGTTATTTAAAGAAGACTTGAATAAATTATACGTAGGTATTACAATGAACGGGGTGACCATAAATAATATCCGCTATGCCGACGATTCTGCCATATTAGCGACAAGCCCTGAAGATCTGTAGACACTGATAGACCGAATAGTTACAGTCAGCAAAGAATATGGCCTAGAATTAAACATTAAGAAAACGAGGATTATGATTATTAGCAAACGGAACATTAATTCTGACTTCTTTATAAAAGATAAAGCCCCACAGCTAGTCGAAAACATTAATTATGACGGCTGCTGTCTGAACGAAAACTGGGCTGTCCAAAGAAAATCAAAATCAGGATAGAAAAAGTAAGGAGAAAATTCTATCGCTTGAAAAAGGTATAATGTAGTTTCTCATTAAACATTAAAATCAGATAAAGGTTTTACGCTGCTATATATTCTCAAAACTCTACTATAGAGTGGAGACCTGGATTTTTACAGAAGACACTATGAAACACCTGGAAGCATTTGAGTATTGATTTTACAGGCGTATGCTGACAATTTCATGGGTCTGTTATTTGTTAAGTGGAACGATTAAACAAAGAAAAAAAGTTCTTAACAAAGTAAAATTAAGAAAAACCGCATACCTTGGACACATAATGAAGAATGACAAATACGAACTTTTGCAATTAATATTACAAGGGAAAATCGAAGGAAAAAGAGGACCTGGCCGCGGGAGAATTTTATGACTGAAAAACTTGCGACAATGGACCGGACTATCTTCAACTGCCCTATTTAGATTGGCAGCTGACAAAATAATATTGACAACAAAGCTCACCACTGAGGATTTTCTATTATCTCAAGAATGCAAATAGCATAGTTGCAGGAAACATATTTTAATAGTTATACACGAGAACAACCTAGTAAGAATATTAAGAGAATTTAATATTATGATTCCGGTTCAAATGTTATTTTTTATGAATTTGTCATTATTTTTTAATAGCATTTTTTAGTTAATTGAACAAGTGTTCTATAATTATCTTTAGATTTATTTTTAGTAGTAATTAATATGTATGCATATACTAACACCGACAATTTCTTTGCTTTAATCTTACATTCTTTATGCCAAACTTTAAACAAGTTTTCCACCGATATTTTACATTGTCATTGTTACATCATAACAATATACCAAAATTAACAGCTAAATTTTTACATGTTGCTAATTTGTTGCTAAATAAATTAACTAATAAAAAATCACAGTTTTTCACTGCGTCATAAAATTTCAGAGTTGTAAATGTACAAATGTACGCTATATAAAATATACTGGAAAATAAGGGTTTTTAATTGAAATAGCATATTTTGATCTTGTCCATCCAAATACCAAATTTACATAAAAATTTAAAATTAATACAGAAAAAATCTAACAAACTTAAAGACACATGTCAATAATTTTTTATAGTATAGTAATGCGTCCGAAATGTTTCTGCTGAGAAAAACTATACCTTTTTGAAACATCAAATTTGTGCATATGGGAAGGCAATGGAATTTATAATTTTACTCATAAATTCTTTATTGTGTTGCTAATAAATTATACAAAATTCTTACTATTTTGAAGTTCGTTCCCTTAGAATCACTTAACCCTCTGTACCACGCATTGAGTTGCTCACAATATATCTTGTCTATTCTATTAGTATTTTATAATACTAACCTAAAGATTAGCAAATCCCAATAAAGGTACAACATGAACTTCTGAGTGTGCAGTTCTTACTTTGGCTGGAAGCGTGGTCATCCGCCTGCAGTGTTTCATATTTTTTTGCTTTCATTGATGGCGTAAAGACTTCATTTCCCGTCACGAGAAAATCGAACATACCGTTCAGTATTAGTAGTTGTTAATGAATAGATCGTAAGGTGTTGAGTGCTTTAACCCCAAGCTATTTTGTAATTTCACATTTAATGAGGTGCGAATTTACTTTATCAGTTCTTGTAGTTGATTTGAGTAGCCTTGAATAGGACTGATCTTCGCATTGATAATTCTTGAAATGACTGGATCAAAGTTGTGCCATGCGTTTGTAGATAGTGTAGGTGATATTAATGAAATTATTTGATTTTTTATCTTTGACCATATACTGAGTTATATACAAGGGGCTTGAGTTAAGACCCTAAAAAATTCATAGACATAGGGTAAATACAATACTAGACGTGGTTATGCTCCACTAAAATATGTCGAACGGAGATTATTTTCGCTATCAAAGCTATATCAGATTTATATTAGCAAACTTACTTAAAAATTTAATTTTTTTATAACAATAAATAAGTTGCTGGATTTCATACAGCAAATATGTTGATTTTTGTCAAAGCTTAATAGCTTTAGAAGGGCTACACCTAAGTCAATATAATATTATTAATTTAAATGTTTATTTACGTACAATATATTTTTTATTTCATTATTTGTTTGTTGTTATTTTATATTATTTTACCTTCTTTGGATATTTAGATGTTGTTGTGACTCGAATTAGAACAAATATAGAGCCGTTTTAGTTGGAAAAGCTTTTTCATTAAAATTTTTAGGATTTATAAAATGATGTTTACCAACGATTTATTTCTATTTGGCAATAGCTTTAGAACACTTTTAGTTTATATTAATTAACTTATATATGTAATGTTTGTCCTTAAAACAATGATGTAGAATGTTGGATACACAGCACATATATTTAATTGTGCGGCTTCTCGGCTTTCGTTTCGCGTAACGCGTAGCATTTAATATTAAAAACAGTAGTCCCTATTGTTGGGTCTTGACCGTTTTAATTTCGCAGCGACAGTCCAGCATCGTGGCACTCATTTCGTATGTACAGCAATAAATCACGAAGGTGGGTCTGCGCAGATATGTGTGAATAAACATTTGATTTAAAAGGCCCAAAGTAAATTTCGGTGTCAGGTGTTTTGCATGTAACCGATATATAATGCCTGTGCAGGAATGCTTTACCGCCGCCTCCCGCCAAACTGCGGTAAAAAGGCCTTAGCCGTACAAATTGCACAAACAAGCGATAAGTTATGCACGAAATTAATGAAATCTGCAGTCGCGGCGCTTAGTTACGGTTTGCAGTAGCAGTAGTATTGCACTGAAATGTGCTATTTAATTGTTTTATAAAATATTAAAGAACGCAGCACTAAGATGTATACAAGTTTGTGTACTTCTTCTATGTTATTATTTTATAAGTATTGATTACTTCAGTTTTCTACGGTTTGTTATCAATTGACATGCTTCTGGAAATAAATAAATACAAGATAAAATATAAACGCCCTATTCGAGAAGGAAAACAAGATAACGAGTTATAAATATTATGTCCTGGTTTACTGTGGCGGAGCAAAATATTAAACAGCACGAATATACTTCGTGAAAATACATACATACATAAACATCAAAATGATCAAACTTGAAAAAAAACATATGCAAAGTTAAACACGATTAGAATAGATTAACAACAAACAAAAGTAGTAAATATTTAATTAATTTGTGCCCAAAAACAAATTAAAAATGCACAATTTATCTTTTAAAATGAAAACCTATGAATATATAAATATATATATATTTAACATTTAACAACATCCAAGAATTTATTACATATAATTACAAATAAAACTATAGAACAAATATATTAGATGTATAGTACTAATTTATGTTAACATAAGAAGGGATTGTAATTTAGTAAAGAGCAAAATGATTACACGAAATCCAACAAGAAATAAAATAGAAGATTTCCCAAAAGAAATTTAATTTATATATATAATAAATAGCGCATAATTAAAATCCTGCATTTTCTTTGGAACATCCTTTATACTAATATATCTTAAAATGATAAAAAGAAGACAAAATCACAAACAATATCTCCAAATAGTGTAGCATATGTTGCAAGCATTTGGTTGTTATTTTTTCCCTGTGAAGTGTATAGCTCTTATGTTACAGCATTTTATCCAAAAAACTTTATTTCAAAAATAGATCGATGCATTAAAAAAATAACAATAATTCAGTAGAAATAGGTCAACAACCGATGAAACATTGGTTTTTCGACATTTAAAAGAAAAACAATCAAAATTTGCTGTACATCTACTTTACTGATGTGACGAAGATGTTCACCTATATCAGTGTAAAAAAAAATTTATAGCTTTACATAATATATACAATAAACAATGTTTGTTAAGTTAGAGTCGTCATAATTAAGCCGTAAATAAAAGATGATTAATCAAGATAAGTGTCTACCAAACAATTTTGAAATACACAAATGATAACAATTGATGACCTTGTTTTAAAAACATTTTGTCTATACTTTAAAGTTTCAGGTAGACTAAAGTTAGTTAAATTAAATTAAATATGCATTAAAATCGATTTATTTAGGTATTGTATCCAGCATTTAAAAAACAAAAAGAAGAAATAGTAGTAACTAAATAATATTTTGTTTGCAAAATTAAAATTAATTGCCTTTTTGCTTTAGTTTTACAAGGTTTTCTACATGTTATTAAAAAATAATGTAGCTTTGCACCAAAACTCTTATTCAATTATTGTTATACCAATAAAGATATTGCAACGATATTAATAACACACTTACCTGATTTTATTAGAAATGTAATAACATAATATGCGCTGGAAATGGTTACTATTTAGATCTAGTCAGAATTAAACTCTAAGCGCCATATTTAGTAATGTTACCAGTACGAGATGCGTCCAAGTTGTAAGGTCTCGAAGTTTCTTTCTGAAAAGTGCTTATTCAAGAAAGTTGAAACTTCTGTTACTTTTCTACGTAATTTCCACCTAGACGTACACATTTTTCACAACGTCGTTGTCATTATTCCAAGACTGCTGAGAACACTTCTTTAGGGGTGTGTTTTTCCCAGTGAAAAACACTGACGCAACAGCGGCTTGAATGGAAAATAAGCAGCCACAAAAATGCCCTTTACGGTGGAAAATTTATGGCAGCATCACGTTTCAACATACCCTAGGACACTGCCACCCGCGCAGCCTTGTGTTCGTCGGTCAGCATTTGTGGGACCCACTTTGAAGAAACTGTCCGGATTTTCAGGTCATCACACAAAATAAACTCTACAAATCCTGCGGATGTGCCAAGTTTAGAGGTGATATCACGCACCTAATCGACGGTCTTCCATAACAACTTGCTTCACTCATGCAATTATGGTTTTGTTCCGGCTGGTTCGTAGCCGAGGCTGCTTCGGTTCATTGTCACACAACTCGCGAACTCCTTTAAACTTTTGCACCCACAAACGCGCATTTTAAAATTCCATAACATTTTTTCCGCATGTCATTGGCGATTACTTTTGATTTGCGTTTTACCATGCAAGAAAAGAAAACAAATAATTTCACATTGTTCTTGAACGCTAAATGTGGAAATTAGGATATCTTAGAACATGAACACACCTTGTATGTCTAGAATTTCTTCTATGATGTTTACTTTCAAGCCACCTGTGACTTGTGGTAAACTAACTCTTTCAGATATATTATATTATTACAGTTCAACTTTCTAGGAAAACACAAATATCTTCAGTGCATCCGCTGTCAAGAGTACGGCCATACGAAAGCATATTGTAATAAACTATTTGTCTGTGTCAAATGGGGTGGTAGTCACGCAACCCATTTATGCAAAAAACCAACACTAACCACTTATGCTTTATGCAATGGACTACACCCGGTCAATTACAAGGGCTGCTTTGTATATCGGAGAGCAGAAACTCAACATTTAGAGGATTCACAAACAAAACCAGGCCATATTGGTCGCCTCCAAACATAACCGAATTCCCACCACTTGCAAAAAAAATGTTAACCAGACAGAAGACCTCCTACTCCTCCATTCAATGAATTTAAAGCTATGTTTTAGCAGCTTATTGGTCAAAACAGCATGGTTTTAAACATGTTCTCTACTGTTATAAATAAACTACCTTAATAATGGCGAACTTCCTTTGTTTTGCGCTCTGGAACGCCAATGGCATATCAAACCACATACTTGAAATAACATTTTTGTAACTACAAGATATCAACGTGTTACTCGTTTCCGAGACTCTCCAACCATCCAGATGGCACGGCTCATGGCGGATCATCTGTAATTATCAAAAATTCAATCTTTCGCTATTGATGGAACTTCTTTCAAATTGACAAAATCTAAAGCTTTAGTATAAAAGTTCTACCCTTTTACTCTACTAACCATAGCAGCAGTATATAGTCCGCCCCGATATGCTCTCCACTAAAGAATACGCAGAGCTGCTACAAATGATGCAAAATTCATCATCGAAAGAGACTGGAACGCCAAGAACTTAGCCTTGAAATCGAGACTAACTCATCCAAAAGGATGTAACCTTCTCCGAGCAAAATTGCAACACTGTCAACCGGAAAACCCACTTACTGGCCTACAGACACAAATAATATTCCTGATTTGCTTAAGTTTGCTATTTCCTGTGGCATAGCAAACACATACACAGAAGTAAAATCAAACTGTGACTTGTCCTCTGACTACACCTCAATTTAAATTACCTTAAGTACTTCCATTAACCTCAGAGAACCACCCCCAAAATACTGCATTAAGAACACCAATTGGGACCATTTTCAAAGTATTCTGGACCACAAAATTAGTATAGCTGTAGCAATTAAGGACACCCACGACTTATTACTTGACCACAGCGATACAAAACGTGGCATGGCAAGCGACACCTAGTTCAACACACATCAACCCAACAAATATCAACATTCCTCTTATAGCAAATTATCCCAAACTACTAGTTTGGCTTCCGGCAGTATCATTTAACTACTCACCAAGAGCATAGAATTGTTAATAATATTATGGAGACTTAAGGGACTAAGTGCTTTTGTACAACGGTGTCTTCTTCTTTAAGTGTCTTGCTCTTCGAGAACATTAGCGATCAGTAACATGGTTTTTACTCTATCAACTTGTTCTAAATATTGTCGTGGTGTTGAGTCCATACCAGTGACGTAAATTTTCGAGCCATGATATTTTGGGTCTTTCTAGGCCGCGTTTGTCTTTAGTGTTTCCTTGAATAATGATATAAATTAGTTTGTATATGTCATTCCTCATAATACAGCCGAGATATGTAAGTTCTCTTCTTTTGGTGGTATTAAGAATTTCATGTTGTTTTTTAATGCTTCGTTAGTATTTTCTTATTTGTGACCCTGTCCATCCATGAGATCTTCAAAATCCTGGGATAGGTCCATATATATTTCAAAAGCTTCTAGTCTTTGCACATTACCTCCGTAAGCGTTCCATGTTTCAACGCCATACAAGAGGATACTAAAGACATAACATCTTAATAATTGAATACGTAAGGGAATAGACAAGGTTCTACAGGTCAAAGTTTTCTTCATCTTTTGAAAGGCTTGTCTAGATTGCTCTATCCTACATCTAATTTCCTGTGTTTAGTCCCAATTTTCGTTGACATAGCAGCCAAGATATTTATACGATATTATTCTCTATCAATTCCTTTCCCATAATTATATTATTCTGTATGTCTTTATTTTGTTTACTAACGATTAACCATTGGTTTTTTTGACGTGGAGTTTTAGCCCCATTTGTTCACTATGATTTGTCACTGCTGATTAGAGTATTTGTAGATCTTGCATGTTTGTGGCTAGCAGGACAGTGTCATCAGCGTATTTCAAATTGTTTATTGCAACGGTATGCCTAGACATAAAGCAGGTCTTCGACAAAGTTTGGCACATAGGTCTGCTATATAAAGTTAAACTCTATTTTTGAAGCCAGTTATTCCTAATATACAACAATAGATTCCCGTAATAGGTCACGAAAGCCCTTTAGGGTCGTAACAGGATAGGTCTGTTACAATCTAGATACAACGATACAGAAGTCTGTCTATTATTACCCCAGATCTTAACATCCAGGTACTCATTTATTGCAGCCTAAATTGAGCTGGGCCGTAAAAATGTCAGTCATCGTGTTAGCGAGAATGGGATTCGAACCCTCATTTCTAGGTTTTGTAGTCTTATGACCTTTCCACTGGACCACTACGGCTTTTCATACCTTATAATATTAAAATCATTTTTAACCGAGAAGACCTTCCAATACTACTTGCCATGTTTGCTGATGATACAGCTACCTTCTCAGTTAACCAAAACTCAATAACTGCCGCAGCCCATTTAGAAACTCACCTAGATGTCCTAAACAATTGGTTTAATAAATAGCGAATTACAGTCATTAGCGGTAAATCCTCCTAAATTACGTTCACTAATAGACGCATCGTAAGTTCACGAAACAGCATCAACAATTCTCCCATACCTCAGAAGAGGGACATCAAATACCTTGGGCTACATGTGGACCACAAGCTAACTTGGAGCATGCACATCAAAGCCAAACGAAAGCAAATAGATTTCAAAATTAATGCATTGGTTCATCGGCAGACGCTCCCAACTCTCACTTTCGAACAAACTATTGCTATATAAATGTATTATTAAACCCATTTAGACACATGAGATCCAGATGTGGGACTACGCTAAAGCCTCCCATACCAAAATCCTGCAAAAATGCCAGTCAAAAATTCTTTGTACAATAACCAACGCTCCATAATACGTCACTAACGAAACCCTTCATACCGAACTAAGAATTTCATATCCAGCCTCAGATATCCAGAGGCTTGCCCGAACATACACAAACAATCTACCAGGACATGGAAATCATCTAATAGAATAGTTCTTTAACCAGCCGAGTGTCAAAAGGCGATTAAAACGACATTGGCCGCCAGACCTGCCTGTGTAACCACCCAGAACGACCTAGTGTTCAGTGTACGGGGAGAAAACCGCTGCCCGGATCCCCTACTTACATGTCAAACTGCATAAGATTTACTTATTACTCGCATCCAAGTGAATTGTAAATAGACAACTTCAACAAATTGTGTCATTTGAGTTGATGAGATATTACTCTTTTTTTACGATATTTTTATTATTCTGTAGTTACCCAAGGAGATAAGAAAATGTTTAATTAGACTGTTGTAATAATTTTTTTATTCATAAAGCAAAGATTTATTTATTGTATTTTGGTTTATAGTATTTTATTTTATCATAACTTTTAAGTAAAATAATATTATACCACTTATGTTAAACGGATCATTAATTTTTTTTTAAATTGCTGCAAGCGTTTCTATTTTATCCTTTTCTTAAAAACCATGTTAATAAACTTAAATTTTTTTGTTATACCCTTTTATTGTACTCCTTGCTATATTACATCCTTTTACCACTTTTTGACTAAGAAAATAAAACTGCAGTCTATCGATGTTTAAGGTAGCATTAGAATTTAGAACTATGATTTGTTCTATTGTGTTCAATGACAAAATTGAGAACAAAATTCACCAGTCCTGATTCATTTTAAGTTCTTTAAATAGGGATTTATCAAAGGGTAAGATGTATCAAGTATAGATTAGCACTATTAAATAGTCTTCCTTCTTCTGCTTTTTCTTTATAAGATTAAAGCTTGTTTTATCCAGCATATCTTTCCATCTTTTTCTTGGTCTACCTGCTAGTTTCCTCTCTCTAAGCAACAGGTCTCTAACTTTCTTTACTATTTTGGTATCTTTCATCCTAGATATAGGGCTATTCAACTCTGATCTTTTTTTGGCCCTCTCGTCGATCTTTTAAACTTCGAAACTTTGTTTTATTTTCTTGCTTCTTATGTGGTCAAATTTAGTTACCGCCATAATTCTTCGTAGTGTCCTCATCTCCGTTGTTTCTAGTATTTGTTTGGTCTTTAGCAACAAGATCAGATCTTGTTTCGAATGCGCAGGTTATAATCGGTCTTATAACGGATTTATATATTCTAACTTTGGTCTCTCTTGTTAGATGTTTGTTGTTCCATATAGTATTATTTAGACATGCAGATATTTTTAATGCTTTCTGGGCCTGATATTCAACCTCTTTATCAATATTCCGTTACTTGTACTACTACAGATCCAGATTGTTTGAGTTTACAACTTAGCGGTTCTTTACTGATTGTTATTGCTTTGGTTTTCTTGTCCGACACTTTGAACCCAAACGTCTCACGTTTTACTGAATTCGAGCAATTAAGTAGTTTTAGCTTCATATGTTGAAATCCGTATTCCAAAAAAAAACGGAATAATGTCGAGAGCTTTGCTTAAATATGTACGGTCGTCACATTAAAATTAGTATTTTAATGTAATGTCCGTTTTGGTAACATAGCGTGTTTATACGATTTGACTCAGTTGAATTGATAAAATAAGATAAGAAAGTGCTGATCTAAATTACAAAAAGTGAATATGAAAACTGTTTTTAAGATTGGATTAAACGTTAGTGTACGTGTATCGCAACGGGAGGGGATTATTTTGAAAGAGACAAAAGACATTTCAATGAATAAATAAACAGTGTGTTTTATTTAGTCAACTCACTTTTTGAACAGAGTGGTATTATAAATAGTTCAGTGGGATTTCTTATTATTTAATGAGTTTAAAAAATGCTTTAGGAATAGATAATAAAAGAGTTAATTAAAATAATTTGTTAGTTCCAAACCTGTTTACATAGTTGCCTGAAAAAGATAAGGAAACTTATTAAGCAGACATCTTTATTAAATATTATATTAGATTTATTTAAATGTTAGAGATATTTGATAACAATTTAGATGTTGTCTACAAAATAGTCATCTTTGTTTAAGTACAATTGTAATTATTGTTTTAATTTACAGACCTACAGCTAATGTTTTCAACGATACCTTGTTAAATTCTCAGACAAACCGCAAAAAGTTGTTGAAAATGCAGCCGCCTAAGTACGAATAAAATATGTCAACAGAAATCTACATACGAACGACTAAGCAAAATGTGTGGTAAGAGAGTAACAGGTTTCAGCATTGCACGACAAGTTTAAAGATGGGAGGATGTCTCTATTTGTAGATGATCGATTTGCAGGGAGATCGTGAAGTGCATGCAACCACTAGCGACAATGAACGGCGTGCGAGAGAGCCTTCGCTAACCGATTGCTGCATTGAGGAAAACTGACAAAGACTTTTGTCGAAGGAATTGTTTGTGAAACTCTACTCTATTGGAAAGTGCTAGCCTGCCTGGTAGCTGCAAAAGTAATTATAAAAGACAACGCAAATAATTATTCTTAATAAAATGTAACCGACTATCTAAACTTTTAAATGGCAGATATTCAATTCTTTTAAATTAAATTCGCAAATTTATTTCAAAATGATGCTAAATTAACATTATATACATAAAGAGATATTACATAAATTAAAATGTAGCAAGTAAATATTTTTAATATACACGGTTTATCCGGAAAGTATCGGGAATAATTTTTTAGCCAACCAGAAGGGCTAGAGAGACGTGGTTTTCGGCGAGATAGATGGTGGGGGTTTAAGTAAAGAATGTTACTCGTCTCAGTTGTCTCTGTGCCTTGAGAGAGTAAGGATTGTGCTTTCCGCAAACAGTGTTTTGGTGACGACTCTACATACAGCGTACAGCAATGTTATGAGGTGTCAAACTTGAAAAATTCAGTATCGAGACTTTAATTCTGACAAGGAAAAACTAGAGAGGAAGCCATGTCAAAAACGAGGATTTTTGAATGGCACAAGTTGTTTCGTGGGGAAAGAGAAGCTGAGAAGGCGAAGAACACAAATGACTTTTGTCAACGAGGCTTAGTGACGAAAATTTGGTAACAGTACGATCCTCAGATCTGAGTGGTACACAATAGGATCTCCTCGCCCGAAAAAGACATGAATGAGTAAGTCAAAGACGAAATCAATACGCCCAGCCACATGTCGTTGTTCGTGAAGGAATTTTTGGCCAAGCACAATGTAGCAACGTTGCCGCAACCCCCGTACAGTGCGGACTTAGCCTTATTCGACTTATTTCTGTTCCCAAAAATTAAATTCAGCCTAAAAAAATCCGTGTTGGGTAATAAATAATAAAGTTAGGGTAGATAATATGGAAAATGGTGCTCTTATTTTATTACCTTTTTTATTGACGTACTTATGTATAGCATTATGATTATAAATGGCTTTAGTGAAATAATCTTAAACTGATTACTAAATCCTGGATGTTCAGGCAAAATGGCTAAAATGCCTAAAAGGTTTATTTTGACTATTTTTATTTATAAATGGCTTCTTTGCTGATAACATTTATAACTGCTTATTTAGTCACATCAATTTGGGTTTTCATAGATTAAATAGCAGCAACAAAAATCATTATTACCTACGCTAATTATTTATTTCCGGTAATCTGTAAATTCCTTACCGAGAATTCGACCTAAAAATTTATTGACTTTGTTTGGTGATTTGGATTCATTTTTATTCATTCTTACAAGAAGGTTTGTTTTTGCCACAATGACGAAAGTGCGTTCTTCTGTTACCGACAAATTAAATAAATTTGTGCGAGAGTTTGGAAGTAATATCTTTTAAACTGACGATTCTGTGCTTTTTTGTTAAATCTGTGAGAAACAGTGAATTTAGAGGATAAGTATTTTGTTACTCAACACACTGAAGGAC
Source organism: Sinelater perroti (assembly GCA_036346155.1). Taxonomy (NCBI): domain Eukaryota; kingdom Metazoa; phylum Arthropoda; class Insecta; order Coleoptera; family Elateridae; genus Sinelater; species Sinelater perroti. The sequence goes on along the minus strand of JARFIY010000359.1, from coordinate 11,475,303 downwards.
TCTTGCATAAAAGAGCAACCGAAAAGAAAGTAGACGCCCCAAAAACTCCGTTACTGAAAACGTTTGGGAAGATCTAATTTTTGACTTATGTAAAGCCTTTGTGAGTGCTGGAATTCTATTATGAAAATTACGAAATCCGTCATTGCGGTCATTTTTCGAAAAGTATGTTTTGAACAAAATTTACCAAATAAATTAACGCGCAGAAAAAATTAGTTCGACAGAGCTTACGAATCCACAATGGATGAAATTCGAAGAAACATAAAAGACAAGAAAAGTTATCAATAAATGAGACAACAGGTGCTACAGGAAGGTAAGTTGGAAATTGCAAACTTTAGCTTCCCTGTATCAATACAACCTGATTTTGCGGGCACATCGCCAATGTAATTGTTAGATTTTTGGAGCCAAATTAACCATCTAAAATTTATTTGTTAAATACCGAATCTCTTGAGAGGGCAAATAGCACTACAATCGAACTATTATTAACAACTTCCCTGTCATTACTTTGGCCAGAGAAAATTCTTCAAGACAACGTCCTTATGTTCATAAGTGATGCTGCCCCATATATGAAAAAAGCAGATAATGCTCTGAAAGTATTATTTCCACATATGTTGCATTTGATATGCCTTGTCCATGGAATATATTGTGTAGCAGAGGAAATACGTAACAATTGTGTGACGTGCATATATTCAGCAAAAATCTAAAAACACCATCTAGACTAAGACTTTTTAAAGAAATGGCACCTGACTTAGCTCTACCAATATTAACTAGATGGGGTACATGGATTTCAGCTGCATGTTACTACGCTACCAATTTTGCAAAAATTAAGGAAATAGAAGTTTAGACGAAGATTAGGCAACATCAATCAAAATACCCAAGACACGTTTTGAGAAAAAAAGTTTACAAAATGATTTATTTCAACCAATTATGCTGTGGTTCCTAGTGCAATAGTAAGTTTACAAAGCAGGTAATTAACTTTAGTTGATTCCATCGATATTGTAAATAATACCATACGAGACATATGTAGTGTCTCAAGCAATAAGGGACGCACTATTAAGGAAAAACGTGAATCTGTATTTACTACAAATAAACATTTTGAAGTTGTAAAAATCTAGCTTGTACTTTTTCTGGAGACACAAATTTAAAAAATGTAAATTACAATGTTCCAGAAATCTCTTGTTTCACATTTACTTCAGTAAGATCAGTAGATGTAGAGAGATCTTTTTCTCAGCTAAAATATTTATTATCCGATAGAAGACAATCCTTAACGATAGAGAATTTAAGAAAACATCTTATTATTAGCTGTAATTCTTGTAAATAATGTTTTTTAATGCCTATTTGCCTGCTTATTTTAATAATTTTTAGTGCCTAAACATCCGAGTTTTACTGATTATATTATTTTGATAAGACAGATCAACAATAGTTTATATAATCTTGCAAAAATATTTTACAAATCGAAAAAGTTCTAAAAACAAATTCTATAATATCAACAGTTATATACAGGGTTCGATTTCTTTTTCAATTAACCGCCGCTAATAATGTATTGGTAGACGATATCCTTAAGTAGCCATTTTATGACATTTTAGTGCCTTTAATAATGTCGAGTGGTGAACAGCGTCTGTTTGGAGATTTATTTTAAAAATGACTATGCAACAGCTGTTTCGTAAGTATTCCGGAGTAGGTCGTTACGAAAATGTTCCGACCCAGAAAGCCATAATGTTGTGCATAATTTTCGACAGAATGATTTAGCATTTAAACGAAAATCACACGCTAGACCTCGTAGTGTTAGGATAATAGGAGTGGCGCTTGCTTGATGCTGTACATATTTTTCTAGGGTTTGCACACGCGGCCAGTGTCACCGTTAAATTTTTTGTCTGGAAAAGAGCCGTCTATGCTCAGCTAATATATTTTCCAGTTGTCGACATCACCGATAGTCAACAACAGAATCAAAGTGGGCAACTGGCAAAAATGTTTCTTTGTAGTCTATGGTCACTTTTTTCGAGCAGTTTTTGATTACAAGACCAGTTTCATATGGTCTTCGACTACTGTCGTTGGCATTATTTCGGCTCCGAAAACCAACTCAGAAATGAACGCATACACTTTCTGATGCCGTTTCTTTATTTTTATATTCATATTTTGCGCTGGTTCGTCTGATGTAATTTCACTAACTTTTTGGTTTTATGGCATGTGGAGTGTCTATTGGATTTGTCGCTTGTGGCCTTGTTGTGACTTTATCTCCTATAATTGGTCACCGTGGCTACTGCCGAGCGCTTGACGCTCTTGGCATGTTAACTAAATATTACCTCTTAGTGTCAAGTTGCCATAGCAGGTACACTTTTGATGGGTATTCGTAGTTCATTAACACCATTCGCATACCACATATCATGTCGCTACTAATTTTGCACAGATGGTTAGTCTAAACCTGGTATAGTATACGGCTACCAAGTTGTTTGCGCCTCGCACGGTTTGTAATATGTGCGGTATTCAAATAATTTTAGCCCACACGCTGCGAGGTAATTTTGTCATTGTTATTATTCAGCAAACAAATTTATTTATTGTAGGATTCTATCATTTAGCCTAATAATTGGTTTGCCGTACATATGGCACTGTAACCTCCCGGTGAATTAAATTTTGTTCATAAGAGCACCTTTATTTTCTTTCCATGTCTTCTAGTATATTATTCGAACTCACACGCCGAACTGTATGCTTGTATGCTTTGGTTACAGCCAAAACATTTATTGTCGCGTTAACTACTTCGGTATTTGTCTGCGTCGACATCGGAAATATCATACCACTGTTGGTATCGGTAAACACCGCCGTGAAGGTCGCACCACCAGACGACTGGCTAAACATTTTGTAAGTCGGTATGATATCGAAGTGAATTAGTTTACCCAACTTTTTCGTTGGCGACTATTATTCTTGAAATAACAGAGTTCGCATAAGTCTTTCTCGGCTTTCGGATACTGCTCTAAATGTTTTTACCCGCATATTTGCAACATATTTCGCCGTGTTTCACATCATATAGTGTGTGGACAAATGGATCGTATTAATCAACTAAATTAACCAGTGACGTGGTGGCTACGAGTAGTTTTGGGATTACTCGCAATAAAAGATATAGTTAAAAAATGCTAGTCTTAATCTTGTGGCCTATGTCAACTAACACATTATTTTTGCCGCACTGTCCGAAAATATGTGTTTGACAATTGATAACATTATCCAAGACCATAGAAATTGGTTTACCATATACATAGAAGTCGATGTATACGCAGTCTTCCCGAACACTTTTATTTTGGTTTTATTGCCAATTACTACTTTATGCAGTGGATCAAACTCCAAAATTATTCTAATATATTAGCTCCCAAGTTCTCGGGTTACTTGTAGAGTTCACTCGGTCTGGTATCGAATTGGGCGTAAGCAAAACTCCATATCCTTCTTCTGCTTCGCTGATATTTATTTCTGTATTTAAATAAACCTTGTGGCTTGACTTCTGATATGAATGGTGATTGCCGCCAAACATTTTATTATTGCGCTGTTGGTCCCTTTTATAACCTTTTTGTGTTAGTAAGACTTTGTGGTCGTCATCGTCCTACTCGTTAATAGCCAACACTTCTTTTGGCAGCAGTAAGTCGATCGTCTTCTGTGAGTTGTCCATGCTATGGAAGGTTGTTCTTGTAGATTGCCGACCGCCACATGTTCCATTATGATTGGGTTTAGTAGATATCGGTAGCTGGTAAAATTTTCTTAAAGGACACTTGACGTTTTGTTTTTTTGTTGTGTTTAGATTTTTGGTTGTAAAACTGGACACTATCTACTTATTAATAGAAAATCAGAAATAACAGACAACTTGCCAAACGCTCAAAACTGTCACTAACAGTCACTAGCATAATTAAATTAACTGAATTAACTACTTGGTGCAGTCTATTGAGTTGTGTTATAATAATGAAAAGTGGTCATTATTTTAATAAAACTAAACCAAGGATTAAAAGTTTCATTGAGAACTGAAAGCAACAACCGATAAATCTGAAGTATTGCATAAACTAAAATTAAATAATTGACCAGTACTTATTTGACATATGTTATTCAATTCGTTATTGAAAGCACAATTCAAATTATCTGACTAGAAACTTTCTTTCAAGCATATGGGAAAGTGCAAACGTTAATCGGATAGGTTGGTTTCTTTCAGAAATATTGGTTTTTGCACAGGACACTCAGTATCTAGACCAACAGCACATAAATTAAGAGATAGAACATAGCGTTTGCGAATATTTCATCAGAAATATGATGACAGTGAATCATTGATTAGATCTAGAGTGACTAACCTTTCCGTTAAATAAGCGAGAGTTCATCCAAGAGTTACTGGAACTGTTTTTCTTAATAATCCTGCCTTTACGACGCAGAACACTCAAAATAGTTTAATGAGAAACTCCAAATTGCTCACCGAATTCTGTTTGCGTTCTGCTCCGCTGACGTTCTTTAACAATAGAGTCTGGATGTCGGTGGATAACCGAAGACCTTTTCAGACTTATTACCGTAAAAAAGCAACATTTTCAGAGAATATAAAAAAGCAGTTCATTGTTCTGAATAATGTAAAAAATAAAAAAAAATTATTCACGTGGAATTTACAAGTATTTCTGAAAATAGCTAATTGTGCCTTATTGTGGTAGTGTCATAAGTCAAATAAAACAATTATAATGTTTGAAACTTATTAGTTTTAGTCTGTATAAAGGTAGATTAAAAAAAAAAGTGAACGTGACTATTTTATATTGGTCTAGCCTTAAATACTTTTACAAAAACTGATACCTTTTTTATAAACGAATTATTAATATTAGGACATGTGCAACATGTCAAGTTGTATTTACATTATGTCTGTTATAAATTCGCAACGTTTATTTATTCTTGTGAACTTGGCTTTTAACGTAGCCCCCAAAAAATAGTCTAGAAGTGTTAAATTTCCTGATCTTGGAATCGACATTTGTGCATCTCTTTGTACATTGCCACAAACCACAGTACACGTATTTGATGTATTCATGTCAACTAGAGCACCGGTTTAGTAAAAATTTTTTAATTACACTTCTTATTTCCAGCTTTAATTGGATAATCATGATGACCGTAAACATCACGTAATTTATAAAAAACATTTTTCAATAAACGTTTATTTTTATAATAAAGTTGAACGAATTGTACACATTGTTTTGTACTATGCGGCGACATATTATCAAACGGCAACCTTTTTCTTTTAAATGCACAATGTGGCACAAAATGAGCTGCCAAAAAAGAAAATCACTAATGCAAAACTCTATAGAAAGGCGTAATTGCACTTTACAAAAGTTTGTATTAAAAAAAGTAAAATTGTAAGACAGAAGCTTCAGAAAACCCTAGTGTTTGTTTGCCGTACTATTGATCGTTTCAAGAAAACATTGTGCCAATGACAGGCAAAGATTTGGTCAACTACAAACTGTTCCAATTCCAGTAACCATTAAAGAACGTAAACAGATTATCTTCTTAGAAACAAAAAATGATGCCGAGAGAAATAAAATACTACTATCTATTGCCTGATTAGAAGACTAAGGATTACAACCGTTCCAGCATGACCACGTGGTTGGAGCGCGGAAGGATTCGAGTTCATTTTGAAGCTCTTTAATATGAGGCGGGTGCCCTACTCAGTCACTAAAAATAATAGAGTACTTGCATTCATTTCGAACAAGGGGTAATAATGGCGGTCGTCTAAGGCGCGGTGCTTGCCACATTGCACCGCATCAGAGATGGTGCGTGATCGGATGAACTCATAAGAGCCATTACATTTCAGTTCGTAGGCTGTGCTTTTACGCGGATTAGAGCCGCACCATTACCATTTACTTAAGATTAGAGGCATATTGTAGAACAACTGGACACTTGTAAGTTTAAAGAGGTCATTATAATTTGATGGAGAGTCTGTTATTATGGTATGGTATTTTTTTGCGAAAAAGAAGCAAAAACTTTAGTTAAAGTGTATCAAGAAACAGTTTAAAAATTTTAGATAAAACATTTTAATGTGGCAATGTCAGAAAACAGTGGTGGAGGTTTCCACAGGGCCCTGTACTAGGGCACAAAGCCAAAACTACTCAAAAGTGGTGGGAAGAAAATATCCCCAATGTTATAAGCGTCTAAAACTGCTTTTTGGTGGGTCCTGATCTTAATTTGTTGGACTGTAAGTTATCGCCAGTTTTAAAGAGTATGACTTGCTTCAAAAGGCATTAATGTATTGTTTTTCAAACATTTACTGAAGCAGTGGCCAATTTTTTGTTTGATGTTTTGTGTGCTATATTAGATGAGTGATTAATAAGATTAAAAGTGTGTGGACAAGCAAAGACCGGCTATTTTCGGTCACACTTTATTTGTGATGTAACTGCATACTTTTTGTTTCAATATAAGCAGAGTTAAACGGTATAACATTATTTAGGGCTGTATTAAGTGTACAACCCCCCAAATATATGCGAAGATTTTTATGGTCGCTGTTCTCAGGTTGTGGATGAAACGTCAACAGTTTTCAAAATCCGATCACGACTTAAGAGTCAGAGAATAACGTTATAGTTATTACTGGTAGTTTTATACAAAGTCCACCTTTTAATAATTTTTTTAACTTTTTATAAATTACTTTAATTCCATCTCAAACTGATTCTTGCAACAGTTTTATAAAACTTTCAGTCTCTTCTAAATACTTTTTCTTTTATCTAAGCCTTCAGAGTCACACACATTTTTATATTGACAAATTTCTTTCGCACGTGTAGTTTTTCAGAAAAAAATTAAGAAGAAACGAATATAAGACTCATTTGAAATTTTCATAAAGGATTTAACAATTATTCCAGGTATGAACTAATTAAGCTATTTGATGTGAAATACTTTATAAAGGATTCAATGAGTAAAGGAAACATTTCCTTCCTGTATAGTCTATTGACTATTGCTGTCTACTTTTGGCTAAAGTGAACTCATATAATTTCATAATAAGCAAGTAGCGTTTTAGATATTAAAAGGGCTAAAAAAGTATCTTTTTAAATTTGTGTTATAGTTTTTTACACCAAAACTGAAGAACTAAAATGCGCTTTAATACTTAATTGGTTTATTGGAATTATTAAGAATGAAATAATATATTGGAAGCAGAAAGATAAAGTATGTATTTACCGTTCCTGTTTTCGCTTATTTTATAAAAGTTTAAAACAATTAGCGGTGTGGTTAATGCGGGTCAATTAGTTTTTGTCCGCTAAATAAAATTAGAGAGCGCGAGTATGGCGGCGATCCCAGGTGAGGAACATAATGCGCTCGCAATAATTAAACGAGCCTGAGCTTCATTATGAGTGTTTTCTGCATATTAATACAATAGGATATTCATCACCGCTGTGGCATGGCCCAGCAGGACGCAGCTCATATAATGAAAACAATATCGGAGGCATCAGGGTGCATAGCATAACGAAACGTTGGTAGATAGCGTGCGTCACGGCGCAATCAAGGGTGCACTTCGGTCTAAATATTAGGTAGCGGATATTTAATTTCATCGCAACTCTTGCGATAAATCAGGTCATCGATTCGGGGCGAGTTCAGCGGGTGAGAGATCCGGCATGCTGGAAACGTATGGCGGTGTAAGATTAATTATAATGCCGGAATCTTGTTTTTCTTGTACGACATTATGTTGTAGCAAGGAGGGCTGTGCAAAGCCACGTTTTTTAAATTTCATCTGTATTTTAGTGTGCAACTTCGAAAGTTGCTATATTAGCAGTACATAGGTATTATTACGTTTTTTAAATGTCGTTTAACATATTTGATTCGAAGTGCTTTTAAATTTTTAATATTTAAAAATCTCTTAAAAATGAATCGCAATAATTTTATAAAAGCAAACTATGTGTGATAGTTTAGAAAATAAATGCTAATTAAAGCATAGATCAATACAAGCAAATATAGATAATAACCCCTAGGATAGCTCTGACTTGACAATTTTTTATCCGCTCTTTTTCTAATTTTTCCGTGTGGGACGTTATAAAAAAATGAAAACGAGTAAATATTTACAGTTAGACAAAATATCTATTAAATTTTTCAGTTTTCTGTACTTCAACAAAGTATTTAGTACATTTACAAATCAATAAGGAAAAATAAAAGCAAATTTCGATTATATCTAAAAATTCTGCCGTATTTTGCCATTTTCTCTTTGAGCGATTTGCTAAAGAAATCCAAAATCCTTATGCACTTCTGTATAGATTGCTCTTTTTCGTACTAAGCTGATCTTCAAAGAATCAATTGTGGCATAATATGTTTCCATCAGGAAAGACTGTTGTCCACAAAACTCGTAATATCTACCTTCGTCTTTAACAAAAGGAACTTTTGTTTTTCTGGTTCTTGTAGTGTATGTTTTATAAACGCTAGTTTCATACACCATTTTTGCTTTGCTTTCTGTCCTTGAAAACTAATCTTTATTTCAAAGAATGTTTATAAAAACATTCATAGTACTGCATAAAGTAGTAGGCATTGTTGTATTTGTACTTTCTCCTTGTAGCCTTTTACATATTTTTCGAGACTTCACAAAGATATTGTTTTAAAAACATACCATTAATTCCAGTTAATGGCGAGTCTAAAAAGTTATGCTGGTAAAATTTTGATTCAAGGTAACTTAATATTTGTTTACAAACCATTTTTTATCGATTTATTCGACAGATACTTTAAATTTCATCAAAAACTTTTGTGATATCACCTCAGACTTACCAACGACAGTGATATATTTACGTTTTCTCTATGAATTTTGCCGCGGATCAAATGAAAGGACTGTCCGCCTATTATTTGTCTGCTTCAAGGATGGCAATTTTAACTAAGAAGACAATCAGAAAACTGGAGTACCATCTAAAGTGTATGACAACATTTTGGTCACTTTTACCAAAAAGAACCCAAAGTATTAAAAGTGTGATAGCAACAGTTTTAAACCATTTGCATAGAATTAGAAAATCATATCGGGTAGGAGTTTGGGCCCCATATGAACTCATACCAAATCAAAAGAAATATCGGACGGACACTTGTCTTTCATTGTTTTCCAAACATGATTTGTGTCCGTTTTCAGACTATTTGATTACTGGTGACGAAAAGTGGGTATTATTCGTAAATGTCAGCAAACGGGAACAAGCAAAGGTCAAAAGCCCGTCGATACACCTAAATCGAGAATTAGTACTTGAAAAATTATGCTGTGTATCTGGTGGGTTATCAATGGAATTGTCCATCATTAGTTTGTGGGCGCACATGACGCTTGATGTGAATCTCTGTTGTCAGTAATTGGATCGTTTGAAAAAACCATTTATTTAAAAAGTCTGGCAATCTATTGACGATTGCTATACTTCATGGAAATAATGTCAAATCACACGTCACAAACATCACACGCCAGAAGATCAAGGAGTTTGAATGGAAAGTCCTGCCTCACGCTCCATATAATCTAGATATGGCTCCAACAGATAATCATCAGTTCCGCTCTTTGCACTAAAACTACACAGACGGACTCAAAAATGCGGAGTTCTTTCAAAAAGGCATTCATCAACTGTCACAAAAATAAAAACAGATATATAACAGAATATATAATTGATTAAAATTAGTTAACTTGCTTTTTAATTAAATTTAATCTTTTTGTTATTTGCAAACATAACTTTTTAGACTTACCATTATTTCAAAACTTACGTTTTTACAATATTATATTTGTTTCATATTATGGGTCCTTAGTTTAATCATTATTATTTACTTCTTTTATTCTAGCTTGAAGACTTTTGTAGCATCCAGGTATGTTGCCGGAATTGTACCTCTGTTTTCTAGTTATATAAATTAAGACCTAGAAAACCTATGGTAAACAATGCATCATTTGCTATCCCTTCACCTTTACAACCACAGTTAGGAATAAACGTTAAAATAGCATTTAGGATACCACAAAAGCTACTTGGTCTGTGCGCAACGTATCTGATGTTGAGTTTACAATTATAAAATAATCAATTACAATATCTGAGACAATATCTTGATTCGCTCACTGTATAATAAATTTATTGAATGTTGTATTTGGTAAGAACACTTCATCCAATTTTTCAAATTTTGCTATATATTCAGCTACAAGAAATTAGAAATTTAAAATCATCTAAAAAGTTGCCAATTTTAGTGTTTAATATTGTATTATCGCCGTGAATTGGCAGTTTACAGAAAGCTAAAAATTTCATAACTTTAACAATTCTTAAAAGAACATTTTGCTAATACAAATCTTCTCCCTTTTAGTGTTCTGCTACCTTACAATCTTTTTTTGTAAAAATTACAATTTTACTAATAGATTTTAAAATGCATTCTCTGTGGTCAGAGTTTTCGTGGTTGTTTATTTTATTTTTTTTTCAATCATCAAATCTCTTAGTTGCTAGAAACCTCGTTTTCAGTAGTTTGCATGCTGCACAAAATACTAGTTCGGTTGACTTTGAATAAACCAATCAATTTCGGTTAATGAGTTCGCTATTCATAAACCTATTATAAAATAATTAATTGGTGCAAAATCATTTTTGAGTAGTATACTGTTCTTCAAATGTTTTATAGTCAGAATAATCGTTTTATCGAATCCAATTGTAGGCCACCAACTTACAACGTTTATTATTTACGCACCGTAACGCCGGATCATTGAGTCTAATCTCCTGAGAGAATTTTCAGATCTCTGTGAGCTCAGAGGTTCTTATAACTATGCATTTCATTTGCTATAATTTAAAATTACTGAAGCCGATGGCGACGATTGTGATTGCTGCACACTACGTGAATAAAAATGTCTAGTTATGGTATTTTTTGATCAGAGCATCTTATCGTTTAAGACGCTCGTGATCCAGACAAATCTAGATTATCTATGTAATTCATTGTTCAGCCATTATGACAAATAAAAGATAAATTAAAAGACTGTTTAATTTAAAACTAAACTTTACTCACAAGCGCTACACTGCTGCACAATAATTATAAATTATAATATTATTAATGTGACGGTCAACGGTTACTATAACAACAGTAATTTATTTGTACTACTGTTGTTTGCTGTATGACTTCTATTCAACTGCCGCAAATACCCATCTACTTCTTAGATTCTAGAGCAAATTAGAATGTCAGACGATCCAACCCAGCTCATTTGCCTTTGAGCATTGATAGAGCGCAGATTTCTTGCAAAATGAACAGTTTTTTGAGCTATTGTGTCATGAATCAAAATGCGCTCTAAAAATTTACAGTTGAGGCACTTGCTATGATACATATTAGCATTAGTATTTTTGCGCTATACTCTGATACTGTCACGATTGATTTTGTGATGTCTTATGAACCAGTTTCACATAACAACTATTTGTACGTTATGCATTTGATATCTAGTTTATATAGTTCTTCGACCATCTACACAAAAGCAAACGGATTCGCACGTTGTACTCTTTTTATATGATCGGCGCGTATGTGTGATACAAGTTTAAATTTGTATTGATAATAAATTTGGCAAAGTTAGTCTTTGCGTTACCCCTAACTTTGAATAATAAAATAAGACATGATCATTAAAGTTTGTATGCAACTACATGATAATAGTGTATTTAAAGAGAAGCGAGGGCTATGTAATATTTTAAAATTGAAGTAGTTACAATCAAGAAATATTTTTGAAATTATGCATCACGACATGTGCTTGCTGGAAACTACAATCGGAAGTTTTATTTCCAGCAATTAAGTCAGTGAATTACTTAACTTGAATTATATAAATTGAATACAAATATTTAATAATATTTGTTGGTTGCTTCTTTATAATAACTTTATATAATAATGCACACTTTTGTATATATCTTCCCTAAAGCTAAAATAATTATATTTTCCTAACGGTTTCCAACTTTATAGTGTAGTTTGACATACAATCGTTTAATTGTGGAATTTAGCAATATGAATAGCCTTAGAGAGAAATTTCAGGCGTAATTGAAACCGGCAGAATAAACCGACATATACGTTTTGGCTTCACTCTAAGAACTTTCTATATATAGAATATAATAACTGTGTATATCTATGTATACACCAATAAAAATAGTTTTTTTATGATAGAATAAATATTTTTAAGTTCAATATTTAAATTATGATTAGTTAAAAAACTTTGCTTTCATATTTGCATGTTTCATAATAGATTTTTTATATACCTATTTTATCAGAATAGTCTGTCATTTCTTAGATAATTTTCTAAAAAACAAATAACTTTCCAACGTTGCAAAATAACTCTGGCAGTTGTCGAACTTCCTTTATAGTAATCTAAAATCAAAATTTTCTAGAATAACCATTAACGTTTTAAAGAACACTAATACTTGTTTCGATTAATACTTGCTGGTTCCATTGTGCCTGTTTGTTGGCTTAATTTATGACACACCATTTTATAACACCTTTTTTATCAAAGTTTATTAAGTAATCTATGGAGAGTAAGGGGTTGTGTTGCAACATTGTAGAAGATAGACTTAGTTAAATTACATTTTAGAAAGGTGACTTTTATTAAGAAATAATCAAAACAAATTATTTTAAAACAGTGAAGAACATAAAATAACAAAAAGGGAAGGGAGAAGAAAGCTTGTAATAAGAAGGAAGTGAAAAATATTCTTTTAATATAGTTTAAAACTACAACAGTTATTTTGACAGGTAGAGGAAGGTCATTGAAAGAGGAAAAGCAAGGTTGCCAGATTTAGGAAAAGTAACCAAAAGTAAAGTAGGTGAAACAAAATAGAGGAAAAAATAATAGAAATATTGAATGGCATAATATAGGAACTAAAGAAATTAAATACAAATATGGAAGAGAACACAAATACAGTAGATATTTTACAAAGAGAAGTTTGAGTATTAAAGAAACCAATTGTAGTTCTGACAACAAGAATAGAGTTACTGGAAAAAGAGATGAGGAAGAAAAATTTAATAATTCTTGGAATAGTAGAGGAAAAGGACGAGGACGAAGAAAAGCTAGTGAAAAAAATAGAACAAGTATGTAAAAAGATGGGACTAGATGAGAAGAAGATCTTGCAAAATAACAAGACTAGAAAAACACCAAGAAGGGAAAAATAGAACAATAGTGGTGGAATTGGCGCCGTAGAAACAAAAAATAGAAATTTTAAATCTGCAAAATACTTAAAGGGCCAGACATATGGACAACTGAAGATTACTCTAGGAAAGTAAGAGAGCAAAGGAAAAAACTAAAAGGAAAGGAAGAAGGATGTATGGCAAAGATGAGGTATAATAAACTGGTGAAAACAAAGAATTTAGTTTAGAAGATGTAGAAAAAATGTAACGTAGTAAAGAACAAAAGACGAGAACAGTGAGTGAAAGGTCACTAGGAGATGCAATTGCAAATGATAGCAAATACGGCACGATCATCAAAAAACGAATAAGCAAAAAGAAAACAAGCAGAATCAAAGAAAACAAAAGGATAAGAAAAAGAATATGATTTTGAAATATGGATAGATAACAATTACAAAAGAAAACGAAAAAAAAACAAATAAAGATAGGGACTTGGAACATAAAACATTACTAAAAGAGGGAAAAACTATGGAAGTTGCAAAAGAAATAATAAGATATTAAGTAGATGTGGCTGCAGTTCAAGAGATATGATAAAGGGAGAGGAGAAAATAATCAAAAAAGATTTCACAATGTTATAGTCAGGTGAGAAAAAACAAGGATCAAATAGGGTTGCCTTTTATGTTAAAAATAAAGCAAAAAAAAATATTATGTTTTAAGCCAATAAATGGTAGCTTACATAAGAATTGAAGCCAAACCAGCAAACTTATCAATTATAAATGTATATACTTCGACAGAGCAATCGAATGAAAAAAATAAAGAGAAACTATACCAAGAACTAGAAAGGCTAACAGAGGAAGCACCAAGACATGATATGATATTAGTAGTAGGAGACTTTAATGCTCAGACAGGCAAGGAAGAATTCACAAGTAGAGTGGCAGGAAAACATACGGTACACAATGATACAAACGACAATGGAAACAGATTGTGTGAATTTGCAGCATCAACAAACATGGTAATAAGTAGCACAAAATTTAAACACAAGAGAATATACAAAATAACCTGGATAATACCAGAAAGAAGCAACACAGATGGAAACCAGATAGATCATATATTGGTAACAAGAAAAAATGCTACATCAATAAGAGATGTAAGAACATTTAGGGGTGCGAATGCAGACACCGACCATTTTTTAGTGATAGCAACAATAAAACCAAAATTCAACAAACAAAGAATAAAATAAAGAAAAGAGAAACGTTGGACAATAGATAAGTTTACACAAGAAGAATCAACCCGACAAGAATCAGGAAAGTAGAAATAAAATAAGCTGTAGACAGTAAGTGGACAAAAATGAAACACGACATAAATAAAGCAGGGCAGAAAGCAGTTGAAAATAGAACAAGAATAAAGTGGTTAAGGATGAACGCAGTAGAAGACGTGAATGAATATAAGGAAAAATAAAGGTAGCGAATAAAATATGTAAACAAAAGAAAAACAAATGTAGAAGTAAACTAATGGGAACGATGGAGAAAGACAGCAAGAAAAATAATATGAAGGAGTTATACGGAAAAATAAGAAAACAAAAACCAGGAAATAAAATAAGAAGCAGAGGAATGAAAGATAAAAACGAAATGTTGCAAAGCATCGCTGAAAAAAAAAAAAATATGGAGAGAACACTTTTAAAAGCTGATGTGTACACCACATTATGACGTGAGCGAGACCCAGAAACACAAAGGCAATTGTAAAAACAGAGAGGAAATACAAGAATCAGAATTAAGGTATGAAGAAATCAAGGAGATAATAACACGACAAAAATGAAAAAACTCCAGGATGATGTGGTGATAATAAGCAAAACAGAATGGAAAGTAAAGAGATATTTACAAATCTAGATGAAAGGGCAAGACAAATGGGTTTAAGAATACGCGAAAATAAAACAAAATATTTCAAATATGGCAGAGATGACGCAGCAACAAAGAAAAACTTAAAAATAATGAATACATATTAAAGCGAGCGAATAAATTTAAATATTTAAGAGGAACTATAAAGAAAAACGTAAACAAAGAAGAAAATGAATTAAGAGAGAGAATGCAAACAGGTTTAAAAGTATATTATGCAATCAAAGCATGGCTCAAAAGCAAAAAATAAACAAAAGTACAAAAATGCGAATATATAACACTGAGTAGACCGTAATGACTTACGCTATGAACGATGTGTTTAACAGGACAAAAGAAGGAACAAATGAGAGGAAAAAGAACAATTCTAGGACCAATAAAAATTAATAAGTAGACAAAGAATGAACCATAAAATAGTTGCAGAAGTGAACAGCGAATACACAATAAAATTCATTAAGTTTAGAAGAATAAAATGGCTGGGACATGTAAGCAGAAAAAAAGAAAATGACACACTAAAGAAATTACTATAATGAAGACTAATGGAGAATAGACCAAGTGAGAAGGTCAAAGTGAAAAAAAGATCTAAGGACATTGAAAATCATAAACTGGAAAAAAGAAGGCAAAGAACCAAAAGAAATGGAAAGAGATAGTTAATGTGACAAAGACACACACAGGGTTGTAGTGATATAGTGGCAGTTTTAGTTAAATTTAAGTGAAGTAGTGAAAGTGTGATGAACAACAAGGGGACTAATGTACCCCTCATTATAACTGAACAACTATAACAAAAATTAGAAATTTTAACTACTTCATGCCGTTTAAAGTTACAACTGTAACTAAAGTTACCTTTTCTTTCTGAGATAATCTTTAATAAATGTTATCTTAAATTTTGTTGTAAAATTTTATTTTACCAGCAGAATAGCACGTGAGGCAATAAAAATAGAAAAACACCCACAGTGCCTCAACACAAGAGATGACAGCCAGCGCTTGCCTGTCATCAATCTGCCTACTCCCCAAGGAGAGCTATGAGTCTTTGAATAAGACTGAGCTTTCGTGTGACCTGCTTGATCTTTTATAGGGCTGGAAGTGAAAGTTTGTTTGGCGGGAGAATTAAGGGTGTTGTGTAATTGGCATATATATATATATATATATATATATATATAAATATGTAAGGATTTTGGATTTAAAAAATCTAAACCGAAAATATAATTAGAACCACAAAGACTCCTAGCATTATTGAAATGACGGGACGTAGAGTCCACTTTTTTCAATACTTCCATCGTAAGAATTTTTCTAATTATGGCAGTTGTTAACTGCACTGGAAAACGATCCTTCACAGCTCTTAAGAGAGTGAGAAACTTTTTTAGATCAACATCAGAAACAAAAAATAATGACAGGCCTTGCACTTTTATTTATTGAAAGTCAGTGTCTACAGTCTTTCTTTTGATAACATGGTGAAAAAGTTTCCTGATTCTAAAGCCAGTACAAGGAAGGTTTTTTTTTAATAAAAGCTTTTAGGTGAAACGGGCGTTTGTTCTTATTTTTGCTCATTGATGTGTAAGTGTATGTAAACATTGTATTGAAGTGTATGCAAAAAATTTGAAAAATCAAATAAATGTTTTGGCCAAACAACCAGCTTTTTTGTATTTTTTTTTTTTTTTGATAACGTTTTAAACGTGTAAAATTTTTAAGACAGGTCTGTAAAAAATTGTCAGCTTTGGGCGCCAAAAACCTTAAATTAGACCTTGTTTTTAATGTATATGTAATTTAACACAACTTTTAAAAGAAACATAAAACTGAACAGTAAATAAATAAAATTTGAATAGATTGCGTACTACAAAATATATTATTGGTTTTTAACGGATATTATTTTGTTCCTCTAGATCCTGTTCGACCAATCCCACAACAGCACTTAAAAATCGGGGCATATCAAGCGTCACCCGGCTTCGACAGCGAAGCAAACGCGGCCGCTCGACAATCAAATTATGCCCGTAACATATGATTCCATTATTGTAGGTGAGATAAACACGGAAGTTTTACATTCAAGCATGCGGTGCGTGTGCACACATAATCAGACGGGAGCCGCACGTGCGATTCTCCGCGTGCCCCCTGTGAACTTCAAATATACTCTTCTCTGCCGCCCCCGTCCAACCCCTGCCCCGGTACTTGGACATGTGTACCCCTATTTCAGGGAACGATGGATTATGATGAAACTGGAAATTACTCGTTACCAATTTACGCTGGCGATAGCGATGAACTGCACGCTCGTTTGAGAGCATTTGAGAGGCCAAGTGGACGATTTGTAATGCAACATTAATTGTAACTTACCTAATATTTAACTTAAACGTATTAATAATGCACAAAGTAACAAATTTAGCATTTTTCATTAAACCATAAGTATGAAAAGCTGTTGTACAAGTGGAATTATCTTGTAAAAAAATTGAACCAATATATTTTGATTTATAAAATAGTGATAGACAAATAAGGGCATTCAAATGTAATTATAAAGTAGATAAACGACATACTAATTTATTAAAGCAACACAAAAGACTAAAATTAATACTAACCACAAAAGAGCTGAAAACATACAGTATGTCCGTTTAGTGGCTAATTGTTCGATATATCCTAAACGGTACATTATATGTAACAAAAAACAATATTCAAGTTTTTGTAACTATTTGTTTTTTTAAACACAGTGACTTTGAAATAAAATTTTAAATAATCATATTTGTTATTTTTAATGTGAAGAGTCTAAGCTAACTAAAAATTATCCAAATTTTGGTTATTATTGTACAGGGTGTTCTCTACAAGCTAACTAATATGGTAATTTTCAAACGTTAATTACTCAAGATTTTCAAATAGAACACCCTATATTTTATTATTCCATATGAGGCCATTTTATTTCTCTTTCATTTTTGTCCAGACAACACTATGTGTAAAATTACTATTTCACTGAGAAAATTAACATTTTAGGGATAAATATGTAATTTTTCAGTTTTCGCCAAGTTAGCCTTGAAATTTTTTTTTGTGCTTATAACATTTTATTTTTGGTTTATTATTAGGTTACGTAATAGTTATTTTTTTAAACCCTCCGTATTTCTTTACAATTAATTGAGAATTTAATGGTCTTGCAAAATATCAGATATTTCAGAAAAGTAAAGGGTTATACGTTCCTTTCTTTATAATTGGATTCATTTTAATAACTTAAAAACATTAATTTTATTATTCATAATAATTTGAAAAAATTTATTAACACAAAAATTACAACTACTATTATTACAACCTAATCTTACAACCCCGTGTGGGGTTGCTAGTCCCCCATTGGGCGCCTCCCCAGATGGCGGATAGGGGAAAGCTCATCAGATATGGTGGGTACCGGGGAAATCAAATACCCGGGGCGGACCAAAACTAGCTGACATGAGGCAGCAGTAGTGTCAGTACTTACTTAGGGTGGAGAAGAAGATCTTCGGTACAGCCTAATATTGGATAGACAGAGGCGAAAATTACATATTAAATTTGACCGGTTCTGTTACTGCGATGAGGAAGGCAACGGGAAACCACCTCATTAATTGCATTGACACTGTCAATGTTCCCTAGTAAAATCAATTATGGCGAAAGTTTCAAAGAGAATGGGCCTCAGTTCCCGGCAGCCCTTCGATGGGCAGAGGCTGCTAAGAATCCCCGGGCGGAAAATTAATATTTGTACATGGAATGTAAAAACATTACATGAAGCTGGAAAAGTACATAACGCCATACAGGAAATGAATCGATTATCAGTCGATATTTTAGGCATCAGTGAAATGCGTTGGCCTGGATCAGGACAAATTAAAGTTGCAGAACATACTATATACTATTCAGGCAACGATAACGGTCAACACCATAACGGCGTCGGAATTATAGTCTCAAAGGATATGAGCCCATGTGTCGAAAATTTTATCCCTATTTCGGAAAGGTTAATTTTAATCACATTAAGCACAACACCTATCAAATGCAACATCTTGCAGATATATGCTCCAACAGCTGATAAATCTGAAGAGGAAATAGAATTGTTCTATAATGAACTAAACAAAATTATTAGCAAACTCCAAAAGAAAGATCTGACTATCGTGATGGGCGATTTTAACTCCAAAATAGGTAAAGGGGAAATGCGGCGAGTTTGTTGGAGCGTACGGTCTAGGCGAACGAAACGAGAGAGGGTGATAGACTCAACATCTTCGCGCAAGAGCATCAATTAGTAATTACAAACACCTTCTTTAAACTGCCGGCCAGAAGGTTATATAATTGGATATCTCCATTAGATAAACCCGACCATATAGTAAGACATCAGATAGATTACATGCTAGTAAGTCAAAGATTTAGGAACTCTATAAAATCAGTTAAAACATACCCTAGTGCGGACATAAGGTCTGATCACGTCCCATTATTAGCTAAAATGTGCATAAAACTGAAGAAAGTTATAAAAAGTAAAACGACAAAAAAATATGACTTAAATCAGCTAAAGAACCAAAACATCAAATTACAAGTGGCACAACAATTAAAAGGTTTTCTAAAATACTCTGCAACAGACAACGTTGATGCGGAATTAACAAAATTCAAGACAAAACTAGAAGAAGTAAGTAATGAGTATCTAAAACCAACTAAATCAAAAAAACAGGCATAGATGACGGACGAGATTTTAGAAATGATGGAAGAAAGAAGAAGAAATAAGAATGGAGATATAAAAACTTATAATACCATTCACAACAACATTAATAAAGCTATAAGGGCTGCTAAAGAAACTTGGTTAAAAGAACAATGTGCTGAAATTGAGTCACTAGAAAGAAAACATGACAATTTTAACATGTACAAAAAGTTAAAGATGCCGCAGGACTTTTAAGTCCAAAACAACAGGTTGCATGAGAGATGATGCAGGAAATGTCATTGTAGACAAAATAACAAGACTAGAAGTATGGAAGAAATACGTTAAAGAACTTTTGAGGATAAACAGCGAAAAGTCATAAAATCAGAGCCATGCGCCACGGACCCGGACATTATGAAAGATGAAGTGCGGGCAGTGATAAAACAAATGAAAGTAGGTAAAACAGCAGGCCCGGACGGAATTCATTCAGAATTTTGTAAATTATTAGATGACGATGCAATAAACTGGTTAACTAGTATATATAATTACATTTATGATACGGGTCAAATACCGAAAGAGTGGCTTAAATCCACGTTTATTGCTATACCAAAAAAATCTAGTGCCAAATGTTGTAGCGACTACCGATTGATTAGTCTCATGAGCCACCTACTAAAAATGTTTTTGAAAATAATACATAAACGCATCTTCAGACTTTGTGAAGAACAATTGAGCCAAACCCAATTTGATTTCGTAATGCCCTAGGCACAAGAGAAGCGCTATTTGCTCTACAAGTATTATTTCAACGTTGCAGAGATGTTAACGTTGATATCTATACATGCTTTATAGATTATCATAAAGCATTTGACAGCGTTAAACATGATAAACTCATACAAATACTGAAAAACACTGGTATTGACGACAAAGATCTTCGAATTATAATTAATTTGTATTGGAATCAATCTGCAAACATCAAAATTGAAGGAGAGCTGTCAGATGATGTAGAAATAAGACGCGGAGTGAGACAAGGTTGTATTCTATCGCCCTTGTTGTTCAACGTCTACTCGGAACAAATATTTAACGAAGCTCTGCAAGATGCGACAGAAGGCATTTCAGTAAACGGAGTAAAGTTGAATAACATAAGGTACGCGGACGACACAGTCATATTCGCGGACAATTTAAAAGGCTTGCAAAATATTATGACTATCAGTCAACAGTACGGATTAAAGTTAAATGCAAAGAAAACCAAATATACAGTTATAAGTAAAAACAATATTCCACCTGAACCCTTAATAATAAACGGCGAAAAGATTGAAAGAGTAAAATTAATTATCTATCTAGGCACTTCAGTCAATGATCAGTGGGATCATTCAGTAGAGATCAAGAGTAGAATAGAAAAAGCCAGAAGGTCATATATTAGAATGCAAAAACTATTCAAAAACAGAGATTAAAATATCGAGATAAAAATAAGACTGTTAAGGTGTTACGTATTCTCAGTCTTGTTATACGGAGTAGAGTCCTGGACGTTGACTGCAGCTACAATGAAAAAGTTAGAGGCATTCGAAATGTGGCTATATAGACGTTTATTGAGAATACCATGGGTTGATCATGTGACAAATGTGGAAGTTTTACGCAGAGTTAACAAAACAACTGAAGTAATAAATACAGTTAAAATCAGGAAGTTACAATATCTTGGACACATTAGCAGAAATGAAGAACGTTACGGCTTACTTCAACAAATACTTCAAGGCAAAGTAGAAGGAAAGCGGGGACCTGGAAGACCACGCATTTCATGGCTCAAAAACTTAAGATCTTGATCTTGATTTTCGATGACGACCACTGGACTTTTTCGAGCAGCTGTTAATAAAATAAAAATCGCCACATTGATCGCAAACATCCGAAACGGATAGCACGAGAAGAAGAAGAAGAAATCTTACAACAAACTCTTTACAATGTTTTCTTACAAAACGTGCTTAATATGCCCACCGTTTTTATGTAAACACAATTGTACTCGATATTTAAATTCTTTTTGCACATTTTGCAGCATCCTAATAGTTATGCTAGCAAACGCGTTAGTTATTCTTTCCATCGTGTCTTCGCGACTAGTTAGTGGTGTGCTATAAACGATATTTGACGTAGCCCCCCCTCAAAAAAAAACAAAAATCTGGAGCTTTAAGGTCCGGAGACCGAGAAGGTCAGGAAACGTATCCTATCCAACTATTTGGAAAATCCCTCTCTAAATGTCTTCTCGCAGTATTACTGGAATGAGCAGGACATTGGTTGTACTGTAACCACATCCTTGCCAAAATATGAAGTGGGACATCTTCAAGATAATTCAAAACTCCTGCTCGTAAAAATCTCTAGTGAGAGTCTCTTCAAAACAATAAGGTCAAATCACCTTGTCTACCAAGATATCCCCCCCACATACATTCAAACTCCATCTATGCTGCTGATCTGTAGTCCTGAATCTTTGTTCATTTTCTGTAACGTAATAATGAAAATTGTGCCGATTTATCCATTTTTGTGAAAAGTGAATTCATCACTAAATAAAACTTTTTTAAAAAAATGTTCTTCTTTACGAATGCCCAAGTACAAAATTCTCTTCTTTTCTAAAAGTCCGCGTCTTATAACTCTTCATGCAGTTGAATTTTAAAAGGATATAATTTATAGAGATTAAAAATGTTGTGGACAGATGTAAGTTTTATGTCCGTATTTAAACTAATTATCCAAACACTCGTATTATCATCTTCAACAATAGAAAAAAGAACACGCAATTGATTTTTCTCTGTAAGGACAGTTTTTTGTGGCTTCTTTTTTTCTTTGGTTACACTGCCTGTGACCAAAAACCGATCTAATAATACTCGGAAACACTTTTCTTGTGGATGTCTTCTTGCGCGGTATCTTGCAGCATACATTCTACTAGCTAGAAAACAATTTCTGTCACTCTCGCCAAGACACCTCCGCCACAGATATTTTTCCATGGTATGCTTTAATCATAATTCATTTATTGTGCATCAAGACCTTGAGCAAGATTAATAGACACTGAATCAAAAGTCGTAAATAAATAAGGAGAGTTTAACTAAGGTAGCTATTGCGTAATTAAACATAATAATAAACAAAAGAGGAAAAGACATAAGTACAAATAAAAATTTTTTAAGACTAACTTGGTGAAAACTAAAAAATTACATATTTAAAGATGCCAAATATATATTTTTTTAAATTTAATGTCAAAGCCACTGTGATTAATTTTGTTAGAATCTGATTTTTCAGTTTCATTTGGCTTTTTTTTTGAATAACTTGGCAAATGCGTAAAGGAATCTCAAAAGTAATACATAGTTAGAAAAGCAATTATATATAGTATCATTTGGATAAAAAATATATAGAATGTTCCGCTTAAAAAAACTAAGTGAAGTTTTACCACGTATTCTAGGCCCACCCTTAATGGGTTTTTTTACATCTAATGTACCATTTAGGATATATCGAACAATTACCCACTAAACAGACACACTGCATATCTGACTCAAGAGATTCTAATAAGGTTAGTAAATTTTTTTAAAAAAACTAAAACATTAAAAAACTAACAAAAACAAATGTTCAATGTTTGAAACTTTATTATTGTTTTTTAAAACTTCCTTCCTGGCGGTTGATACATTGTTACATACGCTGGGATCAATTTTCATAGTATTTTTTCCATAGCGAATGAAGTATCTCCAAAACAGGGGTTTTGAAAATCGTTGTCCACTCAGTTTGTTCTTCACGTGCGGGAACAAAAATAAATGTTACCAAATTAGGACTGTACGGCGGATGACCTATAAATTCAAAGTTTTGAGTGCTCAAAAAGCCAATTGTTTGCATTGATATCTACGAGCTCGCATTGTTATGGTAAAGAATGATCCGGCATCGCGCGTTGGATTTTTTTATATTTTTCAAAAACTTCTGGCAAATAAATGGTTGTGTATCATTTAGAATTAACCGTCTTAGGATCTTTTAAAATCACGCATGGCTAGTTTTTTAAAAAACAGGCTACTATTGCTTCAAAGTGTTTCGTGCGCGAACAACTTTTGTTGGGTTTGGCTCATCTTGGAAGATTTATACAGTCGGCTGCTGTTTACTTTCAGGCTTATAGGCATACATCCAAGATTCGTCACCTATGATGATGTTGTAAATGACATTTGAAGCCCTGCGGTTGTATTTTTTTTTGACCAATCCACACGAGCCTTTTTTGAGTGACCGTTAACTTATGCGAGATCCAACGCGCACACAGCTTTTTACGGTTAAATGTTCATGCAATATCGAATGTATATGCTAGTCGTAATAATGCTTAGGGATGCCTTAATTTTACGATAAGTCCCAGAACGATCTTGCTTTGTGAGTTCGCACACGGGATCGATGTTTACTGGCACAGAGCCGATTTTAGACGGCCTTCTTTAAATTTATCCGTCAGCGAACTATGACCACAATCAAATTCATCGAACCGACGATATACAGTGGCTCTGTGGGGCTTCATCATCAAAAGGGGAGTGAGTTGATTGACGCACTGTTGTTAAGATAATCTACGTCGAATGTCGTAAAAAATGATCGCACAAAAATGTCCACGAATTAATTCCATTTTTTAGACCAGAGGAAATTTTCAATTTAATGAAAACAAAACAAATATCGTCCTTATGATAAAACGTTCTGAATATGTATGCTGTCAAAAATGTTAAACTTTATGATGCAAACGTTAGATTGCATATGTAAGGTTGCCAATTTTCAATAGATATCATGCAGCCCAAGTACTGAATACCAAGACCGACCTTTAGTGATATAACTTCTTCAATGTTTTAAAACTGAGAGTAATAAATTATTACATATTTGGACTACTTGAGGAATTTTTACGTATATAAATTTAGTAATAAGAAAATATCAACAAAACTGCAAATCTGGTTTGACAATTAACCAAGAAACTTTTTCCAAATGGGTTTCTATTATACATTTGAACATAAGGTAAATAAAAGCAACTGATATAAAATGTAGCGTGGCTGAGCTCTGAGCGTACGTTTAGTTGCCTATCTTTAGGATAGTTTTGTGTATCTTACTTTTGTATCCCACTGTTATCAATTGTAAATAAATTGTTCCAAGTTTCCACCTTGCAAAAATTTGAGGAAAGGTGGGGGGAAAATTGTTAGCCTAAGACGTCAAAATTATCTTTTTGCAGTCAACCTTACGTTTTAGTAAGAATAAAGTTGTGAATGTGCCATAAATATAAATATAGAATAAAATTATGTTTATATTTAAACTACTGTCACATTCATCATAGTTTCAATAAAAGCATTTGAATAAAAATGAGTTTAATTAACATAATGTATAATGTATTTTTTATTGCTGAAGAGTTATATTAGTGTTTGGTTGGTGATTTGCTAGTGTACTACTAAATATAATTTGCCCGTAACGGCTAAATGGCAGCATACTAAAAAAAATTATTTATATACTCAGAAACTATTCTGTTGATATACAGATATGATCTTGTACATTTTTTCATATTCAAATGTACACGGTAAACGAATATATGGCATGTATTCCGGAATTCCAGGTAGGTCCGGGACGCCAGTTATTGGGATGTGCAGCCGTATTTAACAACGCGCTCTGCAAAACGAGCAAGAAGCAAAAATCGCGCAGCGAAATTGTTGAAGCGGACGCCACTAAATCAAACGTGCAGTTTAAATTTCGGAATTGTATGGAGAAAGGCTTGCATAATATACATGTATCATCTAGTAGCTGTGAACAGCACAACGCCGGAGGAATGCGAGAGGAATCTCCGATAATCCGCGCTGGCCCAAGTTACGTCATCAACATTCCATCCCCACCATTATGCACCCATGGCGGCTGGGACGGGGCGCTCGCAGGAATTTTTGTCATAACTCTGTAGGAGTTATCTCGCTGCTAAGCTTACTGGCTTTATTCCCGGGTTTCTCCGGAATTAATTACTGCATAAACATTTTCTCTGTCGATGACGGTGTGTGGCGGCAGCATATCTAAAGGTAATCATATTCCTGAATATTAATCCCACGTACAGAATATAATGTCGACACGTTTAAAACTACCACTGAGAAACTTCGCCTGCTGATTTATATAAGAATTTCATTATGTTTTAAATGAAACATAAAAATAGTTAATTTACTATATTATTTCTTTGTCTGTTAGTTTTGGATTGCTCATTTACTTAACCGATTGACACATTACCGAAGCTAATATAGTAATATTATCGTAGATAACAACTGATCTTTCCAATGAAAGCATTGGAAGATCTTTGGCCACATTTAATAAATTGCACTTTGAGGGTCATGACTGATAACATTAATTTGAAATTTTGCAACTTTTTCTGTTTTCAAATGAAGGGGTGTGTCGGAATAAATTTTCCGCAGATTTCGAAAATAACGTTCAATATTCCATAAATCACGAAAATGTAAAAATTAAAATAAAACGTAATATTTTAATGACTGATTGTAACATGTGAAAATTTTCTCTGTAAGGACGGAATAAATGTGCAAGAAATAGATAAATGTAAATGCATAGCCGATAACGATTTTAATGTGATTAGAATATTGCTCGGCCAACAAGCAGGAAATACTAAATCTCTTTATTTTTTGTGTGAATGGGACTCCAGAGGTAGAAGGAACATTATGTTCAGAAGCAGTTTTACTTCTAATGGTTGATCCCTCAAAAATACTGTTGCCACCTTCAAACTTGGCTTAATGAAGCAATTCGTGACCGCTTTAAGTAGGCATTGTAAATGCTTTCAGTATCCTAGTGTTAAGTTTCCGTTAATCACGTCTGAAAAAATTAAAGCCAGCATTTTTATAGACACACAAATAGGAAAATTAATGGCAGACAACGTTTTTCTGAAAACCATAAGTGGACTCGGCGGAACCTGTAACCTCTAGAGGGCGCGTCCCCAGGTGGCGGATAGGGGAATTCACGGTAGATATACCAGGTAGGAGGGAAATCAAATACCTCCCGTGGACCAACAGGTAAAAGCAGCGTCTGACCCAGATCGGGCGGCTGCAAACAGCGTCTGTTCCCCATGTGAGAGGCGGCTGATTACACACTCGCCAACACGCAGTAGGATAGCGCGGCGTTTTAAATCCTATACCCCACACCCAAATTGCGAATTACAAAACATACGGAAATATACCCCAGGTGGGCATGGATAAACCAAAATCCCACACCCTCAGAGCGAGGGTCAGCCTCATGGATTCTGGGGAGGCAAAATTGCAAATATACTCAAGAAACAGATCTGGACCAAAACACGACGTTTAAACATTGCTACCTACAATACACAAAACTCTCATCCGAAGAAAAACTAGCACAATTAGAAGAAGAACTAGAACACATAAAATGGGACGTAGTAGGAATGAGTGAATTAAGAAGGAAACATGAAGGCCAAATAAACCTGACATCAGGGAACATACTTTACTACAAAGGAGAAGAGGAAGCCCTATTAAGAGGAGTTGGGTTTATAATACACAAAAGGCATGCAAAGAACATAATAGATATAGGAAGTATAAGCTCAAGAGTTATATATTTAATTTTAAAACTGAACAACAGATACAACATCAAAATAATACAAGCCTATGCACCTACATCGCAAGGATCTGACGAAGAAGTAGACACCTTCTATGATGATATCACAAAGGCAAACGAAAATACCCCAACACACTATACACTCCTCATAGGAGACTTCAACGCAAAGATAGGACAAAAGGAGGACGAAATGGAAACATCAATGGGGCAATATGGAGTAGGAGAACGGAACGAGAGAGGTAGAACTCTATTAGGATTCTGTCTGCAAAACAACATTTTTATAATGAACAGTTTCTTTAAAAAGAACGAAAACAGAAAATGGACCTGGAAGAGTCCAGATGGCATCACCAAGAACGAAGTAGACTTTATAATTTCAAATAAACGGCAAATTATAAAAACGTTGAAGTTTTAAACAAATTTTCCATTGAAGCGATCACCGCCTGGTGAGAACTACTATAAATATCAATCTAAAACACGAAAGAGGTAACCTTGTAAAAAGCAAGCTAAAGGTAAAGGTAATAATGGAAAATGGACAAATGTCGAAAACCGGCAGGAATACACAGACATGATAGAAGAACGACTAAATCAGATAAAAGATGAAGATAGCATCGAAGAAAGAAACGACGTTATTGTAAAAACACTAAAGGAAGCAACCCAGAAATACTGTAGCAAAGGAAACCTACGCACTAGCAAGATCAGTGCCTACACAAAATCCCTAATAAAAGAAAGGAGAGAAATGGGACACAAAAACTCAGAGGAATTCAGAAAAATCAATAAGGAAATATCAAAAGAAGTTAGAAAAGATATTCGAAAGTATAACACCACAAAAATCATTGAAACAATCGAACAAAATAAAAAACTGAAAGTTCTGAAACCTCAAATAAATATTGAAACAAAAAGTATAATGAAACTAAAAGATGAAAATGGAAATACGATTACAAACAAATCCAATATTGTGAAAATTACAGAAAACTTCTATCGCAAACTATACAAAAATGAAAATCCTGCAGAAGTAGAAGACATAAAATATATCAGAAACCAGGGATCGGAAGATATACCTGAAATTAGTCTGGAAGACATAAAAGCAGCAATTGGAGAGATGAAGAATAACAGATCACCAGGAGACGATGGAATAGTCATTGAGGCGATCAAGGAAGGCGGACTAGCTGTCTTAAAAACCTTGAAATCTCTATTTAACGAATGTCTCATAGAGCAAAAAACACCCACTCGATGGGACAAGGCCATCATCACTCTGATACATAAAAAAGGAGACGCTACAAATCTGACCAACTACAGACCTATTAGCTTGCTACAACACATATGTAAGCTCTTTACGAGAATACTATCAAAACGTATAAGTGTAAAACTTGACCTATACCAACCAAGAGAACAGGCTGGATTTAGAGTAGGGTTTAGTACCAATGATCACCTAACAGTAAAACTACTAATTGAAAAATGCGTAGGATATAACAAGCCTCTTATGCGTATATTTGTAGATTATGAAAAGGCATTTGATTCGATAAATCAGCAACAACTCTTCCATGCTCTTGCAATGCTCGCAATGCCGAATAGACTGCAGATACACGGGTTTACTAAAATACATATATAACCACGCAACCGCATCAGTAAGATTACACGAAGACACCAACACATTTCAAATAGAAAAAGGGGTAAGACAGGGAGATGTCATATCCCTAAATTATTCACGACACTCTTAGAATATATGTACAAAACCTAGATTGGGAACAGCGTGGAATTAACATCAATGGTGAACTACTAAACCATCTAAGACTTGCCGATGATCTAGTCCTAATCACAGATAAGATAGACGAAGCAAATAAAATGCTACAAGAACTCAAAGCTGCTCAAAGGAAGTCGGGCTTGACATAAACTATACAAAGACAAAATATATGACAAACCTGGTCCTGAGCGATAACATTTCGGCAGATGATATAAAAATCGAACAAGTATACTCATACATATACCTGGGACACGAGTTAACCATTGGGAGAGATAATCAAACCCACGAACTGAAGAGGAGGATCAATTTAACATGGGCAGCCTACGGTAAGCTCAGCAACATCTTTAAATCAGATATCCCAATATGCCTGAAGAGGAAAACGTTCGATCAGTGCATACTCCCTGTTCTCACTTATGGGGCTGAAACACTAACATTGACCAAGAAAACCATAAAGAAAATAAGAGTAACACAGACGGCAATGGAAAGGTCAATGCTAGGAATAACACTTAGGGATAAAATACCAAACACCACAATTAGGCAGCGAACAAAGGTGAAGAATGGTGTGTTGAGGATAGCTGACCTGAGGTGGAACTGGGCGGGACACGTGGCAACACTGAAAGATGAGAGATGGACAAGACGAATGATTGAATGGAGACCCAGACAAGACGCATTCAGAAGCAGAGGTAGACCACCAACAAGATGGGCCGATGATGTAAAAAGAGTTGCAGGAAATTAGATCCAGATCGCACAGGACAGAAACAAATGGAAGGGTTTGAGGGAGGCCTATGTCCAGCAGTGGACGACCTAGGCTGGGGAAGATAAGTGGACTGCATTCAGAAACACAAAACTTCTTGGGCTGGAAACTATACCAATTCAGTCGAGGAGATGTTGGAATCCTATAAACCGCTTGGTTGCAACGTAAACGTCAAAGTTCGCTTTTTTCATGCTCATTTAAATTACTTTTCTGACAATATTGCTGATTTTAGGGGAAGAACATGGCGAATGCTTCCATCAGGATATCAAAGTGATGGAAAAATGATACCATGAAAAGGGGACTATACATATGACGACAGACTATTCTTGGATGTTGAAAAGACACTGTATGAACACCGAAGAGAATCCAAGAGAAAGTTGCAAGGAGAGCTCAGTATGCTTGCTTTTAAATGTATATTTATGTTTATTTATTCTTTACATATTCATTCCGTTCTTCCAGAGAACATTTTCGCACGTTACAAATGTTACTATACATCAATGTAATTAAAATATTGTTTTTTATTTAATCTTCTTATTTTTGTGATTTATGGAAAACCTACTTTAATACAGAATTTAGAACGTCATTCTCGGAATTTGCGAAAAAGTTTATACCTGTATACCTCCATTTAAAAACTACAAAACCTTGCATATTAGAATAATGTAAGTGAATGGTAAGACGCATAATGAATATTGATAAAATATTTGCAGGTTATATCTATTAGAAGAACCACGTGTGACCTTATTTTAATAACACTCAAAAAAACCACTGCTAGTTAAAATAAACTTTAGTTATATCAAACTTCATTTTGACGTAAAAATAACTTGGTACTGTAATGTGAAAAATAGCATAAATATTGATTTAAAATTTAAGCAAATGTACTAGCTTTTTGAATTTAAATCAAAACTCTTAATATAAAAGACAGTGATATAAAGCCATCATCAGAGTTATCTGGTGCTATAAAATCCAGATATGAAAGTAGATTAAGGAAATGAGACTAAATACCATACAATGAACACGATATAAAATTATCTTATTAATGAACTTATAATTTTATGGAATTTTTAAAACTATTATTAGTAGCAAGGGTAAATAAATAATGTTTTATAGTCTTAAATTGGCGAGGAATGCTATGTTATCATTTCGGTAATTTCAGAGGCATATAGCTAAACGTCACCACAATTAACACATCTACTTAATAGACTATTGTATATACTAAAGAATATTGTAAATTAGATGTTTTATTAATAAAAGTAGCAAAAAAACAATTAAAAAGTTTCACATATAAGAGAGATAAGGATTGCAGGCTTATATTGAGATTTGAATTGACAGCAGTTCTGGAAAGCAATGAGTATAGGTTCGAAATACAGATTCGACAAATTGTAATTAATTTTTTTGTGCAAATTAAATGACTTTTATTTTTATAAAAGTAGTTAGAATTTATTAAATAATGCAGCAGAAAAATCTGGCAATTATAAAGATTTTTTTTTATTGGATTAATGCAAATTTACAATTTACTTAATAAAGTAATAAGTAAATGAGTTGAAAGAAGTTCACTTGAGTCAGGAGCCATCCATTGACGGCTCTCTGGATACACCTAGCTAGGTCTTCTGGCCATGTTGTATTGGTTGTCTGAACAATTCACTGATTAGATCGTTGCTGTGGGTTATGCTTCGATTTTTATGTTTAACAGAGTAAGCACTGATGACGTCGTGTATAAACGGTATTTTGAGGTCGTCGTGTATGGTGTTGTTGGAGACATACCAAGGTGCATTTAGTAACATTCTGAGGGTTTTAGATTGAAAGGTTTGTAAAATTTTTGTATTTAGACGGTTTGCTGCAGCCCCATAATTCGACACCATATGTCCAAATAGGCTTAAGAATTTTTATTTTTCGTATATAGGGAGTTTGTTCTACTTTTAAATATAATTGACGTCTTTTTGCCTTAATGTGTGTTCTCCAAGTTAGTTTTGCGTCAAGATGAAGACAGATGTATTTAACTTCTCCTTTGACAGGAATGGGAGTGTTATTGAAGGTAAGAGGAGGACATTCGGCTCTTCGTGTTGTGAACGTGACTTGACACGACTTATCAACGTTTAGATTAATTTTCCAGTGCGTAAGCCAAATTTGGAGTTGATCAACATAAGCTTGCAATTTTGCAGAAGCTCGTATCGGATCGAGATCTGTAGAAAGGATGGCTGTATCATCAGCGAACGTTGCTAGTAGTGTATCCTCGCTGGATGGTATATCAGCGGTAAACAGTAAGTACAAGAAAGGTCCCAAAACACTTCCTTGGGATACACCAGAGTTGATAGTCTGGTAGTCAGATAACGAGTCTTCGAATTTAACTTGGAAGTAACGTTGGACATGTGTGACTTAAGGATGAGGAACAATTGATTTGGTAAATGTTGTTTAAGTTTGAAAAGTAAGCCTGCATGCCACACCCTGACAAACGCCTGTTTTACGTCTAAAAATGCTGATGTACACATTTGTTTTGCTTCTAAGCTTTCTTTCATTTTATTAACGATTCTGTGGCGCTGTTGGATAGTGGAGTGATTGGGTCTGAAGCCGAATTGGTGGTTAGGGATTAAGGCATCTATATGTGTTATGTTTGCAATTCTGGTGAGGATAAGTTTTTCGAAAATTTTGGACATTACAGGAAGGAGGCTGATTGGCCTATAGGAAGTGGCATCAGTTGGAGGTTTTCCTGACTTCAGTATCATGATTATTATTGCATACTTTCATAGTATCGGATAGTAGCACAGGCGTAGTATGCTGTTATATATGGTTGTGAGTAATACAATAGCTTTTCTAGGGCAGTTTTTCAGTACTTCACCTGTAATGAGATCATATCCAGGAGTTTTATGAGGATTTAAGAGACTTATTTCTTTTTTGACTTCTGCAGGTAAAATAGGCTTGGGTGGAAGAGACATCTGACAAGGGGCGTTTAAGAATGTTTGTATTTCGACATCATCTTCATCATCGTTGAGGATATCAGGAGCGGAAAATACACTAGCAAGGTGTTCTGCGAATCTGTTGGATTTTCAATATTCGTCCGGCCCAGTCCCATCAGCTTTTCGTAGAGGTGGAATAGATACTATGGGTCTTTTGAATTTCTTTGTCGCGTTCCACAGGGAGTGATCATCAGTAGATAGATTGACGATGTAGTGTTCGAAGGATTCGTTTTTTACTTCTTGGATAGCATTGTGGAGATTGAGCGTTATTCGATTTAAATAAGTTTTGTCAAGTGTATTCCTGGTAGTCTGCCACCTGCGCCGAGCTCTGCGCTTTGCGATGACCAATTCTCTAATATGAAGTGGAATGTTCTGATTGTTGCGGGTGAGACCATGGGGTTCTGGAGTAGAGGTCCAGGAAGCGCTTTGTATTAACACACACGGCTTCATCTATGCCCTCCTTATCTTTTAAGCGGATATTTAGTGATATATTATCGTTGATATGTTGACGGAATAGGTTCCAATAAGTCTTTTTGGAAGACAGTCTCTGTTGCGGCTTTTTCCATATAATACTGGTGCTTAGAGTTATTATTACAGGACTGTGGTGAGAGTGCAGATCTAAATTGGATTCAATATCACTATGTAGGTCTGAGATTCCCTTAGTTATGGCAAAGTCTAACAGGTCGGGGATTTTATTTCGATCGGTCGGCCAATAAGTTGGCTCTCCAGTCGACAAATAGTAGAAAGATGCCTAGGCTGTATTTTTAGCATTCCAGTCTCCGGCAACTAAAAAGTGTGAGCCTAGTCGTTGGAAGAACTCGAGGTATACATCACATGTTATAGAATAACGTGTTGGACAATATGTTGAAGCAATTGTAATAGGTCGGGGGAAAGCATCTACTATTATGATGGCACTTTGAATTTTGTGTGTTATGTATGGTTGGAGTACGTGATGTTTTATTGAAGATCTGCTTATGATTGCAGACCCTGAGTGAGCCGTATCATCAGGTTAGCATAGTAAATGGAATAGTATCCAATTTTAAGAATTGTCCTTTGTGTTGAATGAC
Source organism: Sinelater perroti (assembly GCA_036346155.1). NCBI lineage: Eukaryota > Metazoa > Arthropoda > Insecta > Coleoptera > Elateridae > Sinelater > Sinelater perroti. Next base: position 11,441,709 of record JARFIY010000359.1, on the reverse strand, counting down.
TTTCAGCGATTAGGAGGATATCAATTTTATTTATGTTAAGAAATAGCGTAAGTTTCTGAATATGGTTTGATAAGCCATTTGCGTTCCATTCTGCAATTCTAAGTGCAGGGGCCATTATTGAGTTAATTTATTGATAACTGTTGTCAGCATGGTTAGAATCATACTGTTCTGGTTGAGTAATTGGTTGAACATATTCTTAAAATCATTAAGGAATATAGTAAATTTGCTAGTTAAGTCTATTTCGGTGTTGTTAGATGGGATGTTAGGTTGTACGTGATGGTTTCTGTTTATTAAGTCTTGATAAACTTTACAGCCTTTGTAGTTCGCTGGATGATTTTTCTGATATAGAGCACATGTTGCTGGTGTATTTTTAGATTTGCTGCAACTAGAGGTGTTATGTGGTCCTCCGCATTTTACACACTTAAACGGTTTCCTAGAATAGGTTTTCGTGTGTCTATAGTCTCGGCATCTTGTGCATTGTACGATCCCACCTTTATTTCTTGGCGCTTCTACTCGAATTTTAGAATGATACAGAAATTCTAATTTGAAGATGTCTTTATTATTGTTTTGTGGCTCGAGATCTACATGAATAGAGGTGAGGGCTTTTTAGTAACCCGATGCCTGACATTTGTAATATTACGAACTTTGTCTTCTTTTTTTCTCGAGTTCTTGTGTAATTTCTGGTAGGAGAATAAAAGGGTGGATGCCTCTTATGACTACATGGTATGCTCTATCTTATTTTAACTGATAGGAATGGTGCACAATTTCTTCTTCACGAACATGACGGATGTTTTTTCTATAGGTTTCAGGAGTGTTTGGTTTATTTTAACAGTATTGTTTGCTAACATTTTGGTAGTGTAAGTTTCTTCTTCAACTACTTGTGCTAAGTTATCGATCATTTATTTGTAATTTGAAACCCCGTATATAAAGATTGGTGGAGGTTTCGGTTCTCTTTTTGGAGGAATTGAAGTATTAGACGTGTTGTCACTGCTTTCAGAGAGAAGTGAGAACTGATTAGCAGTTTCTATTTGGGCATCAATTTCAGAAGAATTTTGTCGTTTTGCTCTTTTTTTTGGTTACTATTTGCCAGGTGTGTTTGGTTTGATTTTGTGTTTCATTGTAGTTCATTGTTTCATCATCACATGCTAAGTTATCTTCTGTGGTTTTATAGTTTATATTGCTGCTAACCTGCTGTGCTGATAGTACAGGTGGAAATTGATTATAAGTTGGTGTGAATGAATGTGCTATTTGACTTGGCTTTTAATTGAATCCTAGTAAAGGTGCTTGATTCGCTGGGGATCGGTTGGGGTACATTAGTGGCATTTGTGCATTTACGAATGATTGTCCTGGTATGTTTGATAACTGCACAATAGGCTGATTGTAGTAATTACCATTTTGTCCGAATCCATTATTGGCTTGAGTGTTAAATTGTGGGGTCCCAGGTCCTGCGTTACTCGTGGAAGGGAACATGTTCCCAATCCCGAGTTTTATTGTTCGCATGCAGTGTAATAGGATTATTTTTTAAATATTATGAAAATGTTTACAAATATACGCGAGTTTTCGAAATTAAATTAATAAATATATAAATTTGCCTGACCTTAAGCAAGGCTACAGCTGCGGCTCCGCCGTTGTGATAACTCAGGTATAGCTCGGCACGCACGTTCGATCTGCTTCAAGGCACAAGCAAGAATATTATAAAGATAAGAAAGAAACGAACCGAGTAAATTATTATATGTTAAGGTTGAAGACATTTAATTGTAAGAAGTTCTTTGTTGCACTTTATTGCTGTTTTTATTTTTATTTATAATTCTTAATTATTTTCAAAACAAAACGTTATTTCTAAAATTGTATTAGTTTTTACTATAATAGTTAAACTAAATATTATACTATGACAATTCCAAGTATTGTACTGGAAATTGGAATTTTATTCAATGAAAGCGTCGGCATTTTACTAATTAATATTACAAAAAGTACAGTTTTATAATTAAATTTTAATAACACAAAAGCAAATAAAGAATACTTTTAATATTTTTGTGTAAGTAAATAACGTTTTAAACATAATTAGTTAATTTGTAAAGAGCGTTAATATTATTACTTAAGTTTACTAAATGTAATTTAGCTATAATAGAAAATTAACACAATTTCTTTAATGGAGACCCATTAAAAGAAAAATGCGAAAATCTTTATTTGTGTAACATGAAAGCTAAGTACCTAGACATCAAATTATTCGAAATAAGTTAATTTTTTAAAATACATTTTATATTTGAGTATAATCTTATCGCTTCTTTTCAATTTTACTAATAGGTTTATCCTAAAATAGATTTTAGAATTAATTAAAACTCGCATTGAGAGTTAATCGGACAGGTTCTTAAATGGCTTATAGGAAAAGAGTCAGATCTTTGTATAGAAAGAAAATAAAATAATTAAACTCCATAAATATTATATAATAAAAATTAGTTAGCACATACGATCTCATAGCACAAACTACCATTAAGATTCCTACTCAAATCTAAAAAATTAAGAAAAATAATTTTTAGTTACTGTGTTAAATTTTTGATAATGTTATTATTTTACTTGAATTACTTAATTTTTTAAATTAATCTGTGATCTATTTGTTGCTCTTGTATAAAGTATTTATACATAGAATAAATAGGATATCAAATATATGTGGGATATGTAAGATATGCAGGATATACAGGGTACGTAGGTTTTGTAGGATATACACTACCGCTCATGAAAGTATAGAAACTAAATAAAAAATAAATTTCTACACTTTAATGTAAGAAAACCATTTATTATATAATATATTGTTAGACAACACGTAAAAAATAAACACAAATTATAATAAACACTGGAAAAAATTAACTCAACATTTGTTTCATAAAAAAACCTTTGCATGTAATACTGCTTTTACGATTCTAGCATTCTTTTAATTATTTTTTTTTCATTTCTTGAATGGTAAATTTCTCCAGGAACCTTGAGAAAGAATCCAAAGATGTTAAATGTGGGAGACTTCTTCATTCTATAGCAACTTTATGGGGTTGAGGTTTGGAATCTGTGGCCATGTCATCATTTTAAACATTTTTTATTTTGCTTGCTAGATAGTCTTTATAAAGCTTTAAAGTATGTTTACAAGTATATCTTGCATCATCATAACTCCCTTCCCAATGAATCGCAACCCAGATAATATAGAGTTTTCCGTTATAATTTTTTTATATTCTTCTTTCCTCATAATGCCATCGACTTTTACGCAATCTTCCACACCAGCCAAAAAGAAGCACCTCCACACTAAAATAAATCTACCTCCGCGCTTGACAATCCTAGATTATTTTTTCAATTTTAAACCCACGCACGAAGATTCTCCGGTTTTGACGATTTTGTGGTCACAATACGACCATGAAGATTGCCCATTATTGTGCCAACTGATATTGATACAGCAGCAATATCTCGGGCAATTTATCTTCTGCTTCCCTTACTCATATACTGATTCTCTACATTGTCTTTCTGTCTTTCTGTAGTATCGTAATGTAAGATTTATCGTCGAAACACAAACCCTTAATGTTTTCACGACGTCACATACTGATAGTCTTTCTCGATGTAAAGTGAGGATGGCTAAACGAGTCTTTACGGTCAATTTAATGCAAAAATTCAAAACGAGACGTAAAAAAACAAATAAGTCGTACAAAGTCTGATGATAAATTGGCGAGATTGAAAGTTGGAGTTCCAGACGGCGCATAGTTTTGTTTTATTGTAAAGAATCATCTAAAACAAGGAATAGGGACAGAACAAAAAATAAAAGTGTTGAGTGACAGTTCAAGTAGGGTATCTTAGGTATGAAGGGTATGTACTATAAGTGGGACATGTAGGATACGTAGGATATGATGGACACTTTAAAAGTTTTTATAAGTCAAAGAACGGAACGTTATTGTAACAAGTGACAAAACTTAACTTTACTTTTGTGATTTGTTTCTTAAAGCCCAAAATGAAATTGTGTTTTTGAAGGTAAAACCGGCTTATGTCTAATAGTGAGGTATGATCTGCTCACTGAGATTCCCCAACAAATGTAGAAAAATTGATTTAATAACTTATTTATAAAGTGGAAGTGCATAGACTACGGTTCAAATTATTTGAAATTGCAAAAACGTATATTTTTATTAATACATTGTACTTTAGTCAAAAATGAATATGATTTGCACATGCACAGACAATTATTTAATTTATGCTAGTCTAGAAATACATTTCTGTCAAATAAATATGATTTGCATATGCACAGACAATTATTTAATTTATGCTAGTCTAGATTTTCGAGTAATTTCTTACTACCATTTTTCTGGGGGAACATTAAGGTCTTTACATTAATTTTCTGTTTTTTTTTAATTAAAGTTATATTAATTTGTATAAGAAACTTAAGGTCGAATTCAGAAACACGATTGTCTCATCCTCAACTCACGCTCATTTACCTGCTTTTGCTCAAATTGACACTCAAAAAGAAGAGCGACTCATCTATCACTCGTAATTGTGTAAGATTTGAGATGCATGTGAAAAACATTTAAGGAACCTTCTTATACTAGCTACTATCTTATTTACAATATTTGGTACATTGGCGTTTTATTCTTTTTTTTATACGTTCCTATAGATGACTTTTTTGAATTTATTAATTACATAAGAAATGAGGTGATTGAAATACGAAGGTATCATTTATATGTTAGAATTGTGAATACAATATATTTTTAATCACTTATAGATTAGTATTAAGGTTCTAGAAAATTCTTTAGAAATATACCACGATAAGGAATAACTACAAAGGTACAGATTCAGGGAAAATCCAATACGAAATGTATTACTTTCTTTGATAAGTAGGCAGCATCATATCTATTGCAAATTGGCAACCCTGCGTGACGAAGTAGCAATGGGTAGCCCACCTAGCCCTGTGATCGCCAATTACTACATGGAGAAATTTGAAGACATCGCCAGCAATACAGTATCTTTAAAACCGCAATATGGCTAAGATACGTCGATGACACTTTTGTGATATGGAAACAGAGAAAGGAGACTACCACATTTTCTTATGCACTTGAATTCTATACACCCAAGCATACAGTTTACCATGGAACTGAAATCGAAAGATTGGATTGCTTTCTTAGATGTACAGGTGTTGAGATCGGAGAATGGACATTTACAACACGCCGTGTACAGAAAACTTTTATAAGCAGTAAAATCACCACCCAAGTCAAAAAGAACGGTTGTGAAAACATTGTTAGATCGAGCATGACGTATATGTCAACCACAGTTTTCGGATAAATAAGTAAAACATTTGAAACAAGCCTTACAGGGGAATGGCTACTCGAGGACGGAGATAAATAAAGTAATTGAACTTAACAAGTGCAAACAAAAACACAACTAAAATCGGCTACGGTAGGCAAAGTTTTTACCTTACATCATCAGGGTTACGGACCGGATAGGAAAAATTCTCAATAAACACAAGGTGGAAACCATCTATACTACTACCACCAAGATACGGGATTTGCTTAGACTAGCCAAAGATGCAAGAAACCCACAGGATGCACCAAGGGTATACTGAATACTTTGCTCATGTGAGCAAGTCTACATTGGGACTACGGGCCAAACGATTACCACCAGGACAAAGTAACACAAACGCCATGCTTTGGAAAATCCTAACCACGAGATTGAATTCGGGCAATAACAAGTTTTATTCAATTGCAGAAATTATTACCCGAGATTATACAGAGAGGCGGTGAAGATTTATAAATATAAAAATAATTTTTAACAGGGATGATGGATTCAATCTAGCTAAATCTTTGTTTATCGCTCTCAAGCGGCAAAAAACAGACCGCAATACGGCGAAAGAGCGAGTGATCTCAGAAAATGCCAAATTATTACATTTATTTTTTAATTTTGCAGAAGGGGAAATCTTTATGTACTGTCCCTGTGCTTGGATCTATAGCACAGGAGTATGGGACTCTCCTATCTATGTAGGCACTACCCACTAAAACCCTTCGTTCCTTTTCCGCCGCGTCGGGTATCCGCTTTCGCATTACTTTTGGCGTGTCGGTTTACTCTTGTTCTTGGTTGTCTCTTTCCCTTTCTGTCCTTTCCCTTTCCTTTATTATCTTCTCAATATATCTTGCAATATTTTGCCAGTATCCCGTTGTCATTAATTCAATAATATTATCTGCATCAATTTGTTGTTGTACGTCTTGTTGCAGTTCATTCCTTTCGGCTTCCCACTTGTCGCATTCTATTATCGCATGCTCTGCACTGTCCACTATGTCTTTGTTGCATTGTTTACATGTGTCATCGTTTGTTTTTCCTATTCTTTTAAGGTATGCCTCAAAACTTCCATGTCCGGTCATGAATTGTGTCAAATAGTAATTTAAGCTTCCTTTCTTTGTTTCCTTCCATCTCTTTATATCAAGTATCAACCTCCTCGTCCATTCCCCTTTGTTTGTGGAATTCCATATCCCCTGCCATTTATTCATCGTATTTTTTCGATTTCTTGTTTGGTCCTTTCCCTTTTATATATCTCTGTTCTTTCCTGCGCCTGCAGTTCAATAGGTATTGTGCCTGCCAAAACGTTGGCCGCCTCGTTGCATATTGTTCTATAGGCGGCTATAATGCGTATTGCTACTCTCATTTGAACTCGTTTTAGCATGTTTACATGCTTTTTGTGTTTCAGTGCCTGACTCCATATGGGTGCAGCATACAAAATAACGTTGTGTACTACGCTGCTTAATAATCTCCTTTTCGCTTCTGTCGGCCTTCCAATGTTTGGCATTATTCTACTTATGGCCATTGCGCACTTTTCTGCCTTTCCCACCGTTTTGCAGATATATGCCGTCATCCGCGTGTTTCGGTCATATATTACCCCCAAGTACTTTAGTTGGGTTTTGATTTCAATATTTTGGTCGCCAACTCTTATTTCCAGCTTTTTGATTTTCCTTCTTCCTACTAATAGTACGGCTTCAGTTTTTTCCGTGGCCAACTGTAGTCCGATGTCTTCCAAGTGGTATATTATTCTCTCCAACACATCCTCCGTGGTTTGCTTTAGTTCCACTGGTGTCTTTTTTGTCACTGTTAATGCCAGGTCATCCGCGTATGTTATCAACGTAGCCCCCTCTGGCATTTCCATCCTGAGTAACTCATCATAGTATATGTTCCACAGTATCGGGCCTAGTACAGAACCCTGTGGAACGGCACTGCTTAGTTTCATTTCTGTACTTTGTACTTGCAGTATTCTGTCTTGTAGGTAACTTCTGATACATCTCGTGAGGTATTTTGAGATTCCTTTTTTTATTAATTTCTCCATCAGGATCTGCCAATTTGTGGAATTAAAAGCATTTCGTGTATCTAGTGTTACCAGCACGCACAGTTTTTGTGTATGCCTTTATCTTGTTCTTGTCGCTCTAGCAGCTTCCCTGCTACATCTATCATGCACAGCGGCCGGTATGTTGCTTCTGCTGTTTCTTCCTTCTTTGGCTTTTCTAGTAGCACAAGTCGGGCTCGTTTCCAGCTTTCTGGGAATTCTCCTTTTTCTATCACGTGGTTGTATGCCTCTAGCCAGTACTCTGGTGCATCGTCTATAGCCTTTTTTATTACTTCTGGGGGTACTCCATCCGGACCTGGAGCTTTTTTCATCTTAATTCTTCCCTTTGCTGCTTGCAGTTCTTCCATGCTGAAGGGTGCCAAAATATTACCTACAATGACCCGATTGACGTCAGCCCGGTTACGTCAACAACGGCTCCCCCAACACCATCCCTACCATACTTGCACGAGTATAAAAGAGAAAACGCACGGGACAGACATTGAATTTTTAGAAGATTTACTTCTGAAGATGTCCGCCGCAGTTGTGGACGAAACGTTAAGAGTTTCTGAACGCCGACCACGGCCTTATAACCCGAGAACCAGCCACACGATGCACCATAACACCGACCGTGAAAGCCTTCGCATCTATTTAAAATGATTTCGACTTTTTGGCGATAAAGCTCTGTATAAAGCCAGTGTATATCTTTGGATTGAATGAGTTAAATCGTGGTCGTATTCGCTGGTAAATGAATTTAAAGAAGGTCGTCGGAAAATCGGCTGTAGTGCCAGCAAACATCGATACCATGGGCGAGCCCATAATGTAAGATTGTCCTGCAACTTATCGTAAAATTCAGGCGTCTTTAAACATTAGTATGACAAGTGTTCATTTGATATTGCATGATATTTAACCGCGAAAAAGCTGTGTGCGCGTTGGATCCCGCATAAGTTAGCGATCGCTCAAAAACAAGTTCGTGTTGATTGGTCGAAAAACTGTTTAGAATTACGATCGCGGTGTTTAAAATACCGTTTACAACATAGATACAGGTGACGAATTTTGGATTTATGCGTATAAACCCGAAAGTAAACAGCAGTCGACTGTATGAGGTCTTCAAGGTGAGCCAAACCCAACAAAGTTGTTCGCACTCGAAGCACTTCAATGCAAATGGTTGTCTGTTTTTTTTTTGGAAAAACTAGACATGTCGCTACCGTGGTTTTAAGAGGATTGCAAAACGGTTAATTTGAAATGATAAAGAACTATTTATTTTCCAGAAGTATTCGAAGAAATAAGAAAAACCAACGCGTGACGGCGGATCATTTTTCACCATGTTAAGGCGAGCTCACACACATCGACGCAAATCACTGACTTTTTAAGCATTCAAAACGTCAAGCCAAATCATCGATAACAACAGATTTAATTTATTAAATGACATACACGAAGATAACGTAATGGAAACAACTAGAGACGAACCACAAGCTGCAGTTAAGAAACCCCCTCCAGTATATATACACGGAGTAGAAAATTATAACGCAATGATTACAAATCTGACAAAAGTATTAAAAACTGAACAATACAACTCAAAAACACTAGCAAACAACGTCGTCAAGATAAATACTAATAACCCTGAAACATATCGAAAACTTGTGAGACATCTTGATGACGAGAAAATTATTTTCATACTTATCAGATTCAAGAAGAAAGGGCATTTAGAGTTGTAATCAGAAACCTTCACCCAACAGTCGATACCGCGTTGATAAAGAAGAATTGAAAGAGAAAGGACATACTGTACGCAATTTAATGAATATAAGACACAGGGTAGACAAAACACCACTTCCTTTATTCTTTGTTGACCTCGAGCCTGCCAGTAACAACAAAGAGATATACGAACTTAGATCTCTATTAAATATGATAATTACAGTTGAGCCACCAAGGAAAAAACCAATATCATCCAGTGTACTCGTTGTCAAGCATACGGACACAGTAAAACTTACTGCAGAAAACCATTCGCGTGCGTAAAGTGTGGTGGTAACCACAATACCCTGACGTGTACAAAGCCAAAAGACACTCCTGCTACATGTGCATTGTGCAATGGAGCCCACCCAGCAAACTATAAAGGATGCTCTATCTACCAACAACTTCAGTTAAAAGAGGAAACAACACCGCCAACCCTAGGATGCAAGCACCACAAGCTCTAAAGGCGGCCACAATTCAACCAAACACATATAGGGCAAACAGGTTTCCAACTAGCTATGCCGCAGCCGTGGCTGGACAACAAAATTTCATAACAACGTCAGACTCATACAACACTCAAAATCAAAATCAAAACAGCAATGACATCTCCCTGTCTCAGTTCCTTTCCAAATTTGAAACCATGTTTAGCCAGTTAATGCAACAAAATACTATGATGCTCAACCTACTCACTAGCCTGATAACCAAAATCTCCCAATAATGGATACCCTAAGAATAGCCGTATGGAACGCAAACGGACTTCTACAACGCCGTTTAGAAGTAGAAGCGTTTCTAAACACCCAAAAATCGACTTGCTCTTGGTATCTGAAGCACACTTTACTAATTACAACTACCTCAATATCCACAACTACAGAACTTATTACACCTGTCATCCCGACAACACAGCTCACGCTGGAACGGCAATTATAATCAGCAGCAAATTATCACACTACGAAATGGAGAAATTTGAAACATATCATATACAAGCCACAAATGTCAAAATTAAAGACCACGTTGGAGACATAACAGTATCATCAGTATATTGCCCTCCGCGGCATTCAATAACGCAGAACCAGTTCGAAGACTTCTTCAGGACGCTAGGAGACCGGTTCATAGCAGGTGGTGATTTTAACTCTAAACACCCCTTATGGGGTTCCAGATTAATTAACCCAAAGGAAGGCAACTATATAAAACCATCTTAAATAATCATTATAATGCAGTAGCCACAGGTAAACCCACATATTGGCCAACCGATCTGAATAAACTGCCGGATGCATTAGATTTCCTTATTACAAAAATTTCTCGCCCAACTACATCGATGTTGCTGACTGCTACGATCTAAACTCGGATCACTCTGCTATAATATGCACGTTGAGTAGCTGCATAATCAACAAGCCTGCAAGGCCCAGCCTACACAACAGTCTTACGGATTGGGACATTTTTCGACAATATATTGATGAACATCTATCGATTCCAGCAGTACTTAACACTTCAAATGAAATTGAAACGGCAATAGAACGACTAACACAAACCTTACAATATGCTTCTTGGACAGCTACGCCCATAAAACTACAACATAAATGTAACAAAAACACTAACAACTACTCCTTAGAAATTAGACAAAGATCAGCGACAAACGAAAAGCAAGACGGATCTGGCAACAAACAAGACACCCAAGAGACAAAAATAAACTAAACACTCTCACCACACAACTAAAAGATTAATCAAGGAACAGAAAAACGAAACGTTCAATGATTACGTGCGAAACTTATCCCCCAGTCAACACCATGACTACTCCTTATGGCGCGCAACTAGGAATTTGAAAAAGCCTATTATCCCTATCCCTCCTATTCGTAAAAATGATGGCTCTTGGGCCCGATGTGACAAAGATAAAGCGGTGGTATTCGGCGAACACTTAGCTGCAACCTTTCAACCGCACGAATCAGACAGAACTCCACAAGATGATTACGAAATTCTCGAATTCCTCAAATCACCACTCCAACTCCATTTACCCATTCGACACTGTACACCCAACGAAGTCCAAACAGAAGTTAAATGTTTAAAACTGGCAAAGCACCGGGATATGACCTAATTACGTCCGAATTACTCCGTCAACTGCCAAAAAGGGATAGCAGCTATAACACGTATATATAATGCCATCTTAAGAACTCAGTACTTCCCAATCCAATGGAAATTTGCCAAGTAATTGTCATTCAAAAGCCAGGAAAACCAGCTCAATTACCAGCTTCTTATAGACCGATTTCGCTGTTACCACTCCTCTCTAAGCTCTTTGAGCGAATTCTACTAAGAAGACTTGAACCCATTATAGAAGAACTGCATTTAGTTCCGGAACATCAATTCGGTTTCCGCAGAAAATACTCAACATTGGAACAAGTCCATAGGATAGTGGATAAGGTAGAAAAAGACTTCGAGGAAAACGGTTATGCCTAGCAGCATTCTTAGACGTGGGCCAAGCTTTTGATCGAGTTTGGCACCCTGGCCTCCTATATAAGATCAAGCAAACCCTACCGCAACAGTACTATCTGCTCTTCAAGTCGTATCTAGAAAACAGATACTTTCGGGTCAAAATCAATGACAGCCACTCGCCAATCTACCTCAGTCGAGGCAGGTGTACCACAAGGTAGCGTACTGGGACCGACATTATACCAGTTGTTTACGGCAGACCTTCCTGTTACCGACAATGTTTTAATTGCTACGTTTGCGGACGACACGGCTGTATTATCTTCACACAGAGATCCACTTCAGGCATCAATATACCTGCAAAATGCGCTGGAAGCTTTAGAAAACTGGATAAAGACCTGGCGCATCAAAATCAATGAAAACAAATCGGCTTCAGTGGTCTTCACCTCCGCAAGGTTGTTCCACCTCCTATAATCTTCAACGGCACTAACATACCACACAAAGAAGATATCAAATATCTCGGTATCCATCTCGATAGCAAACTAAACTGGAAAAACATATACAGACTAAGCGAAAAGAATTAGATATCCGCGTGAAGAAGATGTTCTGGCTCCTCGGACGAAAATCCCAGCTCAGTTTAACAAACAAGGTGTTGTTATATAAAACCATGTTAGTACCGATTTGGACGTATGGGATCCAGTTTTGGGGATCTGCTAAGTCATCGAACATCGAGATATTACAGCGATTTCAAAGCAAAACACTTCGCGCAATAGCAAACGCCGAATGGTATGTGAACAACCGCACATTACATAACGATCTAAAGATCCCATGGATTAAAGATGTCATCAAAGCTTGCTGCATCAGATACAATGATCGTATTAGTGATCACCCTAGTGTTCTAGTGACAGACTTATTAAATAATGCAAACGCAGTTAGACGCCTGAAACGGACAAAGTTTAGTGACCTAACAAATTAGTAATAAGACTTGTATACCTTGTAATGACAGGAGGTCACTCTTGGTGTTTCTCCCCACATGCTATGTACATTAACTCATTTGCTTGTTAGTCTAGTTAGACTAGTTGTAAATATGCAGTAAATAAAAAAAAAAAAAACCGTCAAATTGATGGTTCATCCGCCGTATAGTCCTGATTTAGTCCTTAACGATTTTTTTTGTTCCCACAACTGAAGAACAAACTGCGTGATCAACGATTTTCGACGCCGGAATCTGATTAGCTATGGAAAAATGCTATAAAAATTGGTTCCAGCGTATGAAACAATGTGTTGATTGCCAGGGAGAATATTTTAAAAAACAATAAAAAAGTTTTTAACATTAAACATTTGTTTTTGTCAGTTTTTCGCAATAGATATCGTGCAGCCTACGTATCTAAATTTGTCAGCTACAAAATGATGCTTTCCGATCCCACCTCATGTAACAGTGTGTGACGCTTTATGTTTCTATGCTAATAGAAGTTAGCAAGTAAATAATATTATAATCAAAGGTTTTAAGCAAACATTGTAATCATTTTCTATTTTGCAGTGAGTTTATGGAGATTTATTAGAAATAATTCAAGCTTCAAGTTGCAAAATTGTAAAGTTAAGTTCATTTTCCAAATGGAGATGTAGAATTAGCATTATCTATGTATTTCAATTTCTTATTTAATGAACTAAAAGCATCAAATGCAGATTCATTTAAAGATATATATTGATAAAAATAATAAATATACATTTAATTATTTATATATTTAATACACATTTCTAACTGTACAATTTGTAATTTATTTCTTGTACTACTTTTGAATTGTGAAGCTCGGCTGTAAATTTAATTATCTGGTCGGGTTGCTTTTTTCATTCTGCATTCCAAATCATAGTCTATCTAAGCTTGTAAGCGTGTCAGCTTTAATTTAAATTCCTTCTCTATGTTCCTTCTTGTAGTAAATTGTTTCTTGCTTTTCTTGATTATTGGGGTTCCTACAAAAAAAATTATGTGGAATTTATAAAGCACACGTACTTTCGGATATGTTATCACAGTTAAAATAGTATACGTGGTTTGATAACTTTATATTTTATTTTATACAATAAATTTGGCAAATTCTATGTATCTATTCATATTCCCTTTTTTATTAATCATTAAAAAAAAATTCCTCTTCTTTCTGGATTTTATATTATTCTATGCTTTTTTAAATTGGTCAATAGTTAACTAAAATAATAAAAATAATCATAAATATGACCATGTATTTGTAGCAGTTCTAGCTATCGCCTTTATAAGCAATAATGTATTTATTACTTACTTCTGATATTTCAGGTAGCGAACTAAATTCTTTGGCTAGTTCAATCCAGCACTTCTTTTTTCTGCAGTACTATAGCAATCAGTTTTTTTGCATCAAATTATGTATCTATAAAGGTCAACTAATTTTTTACAAGGTGGGAACGTATAAATTCTTAATTGGATCGGCTTTTCCTGGATCCAAAACGTGGAACAACTTAATTTAGTGCTCATTCATAATGGACGTAAGCATATTCCGCCTTTAAGAAATATGTAATACGTAAAGTTGAATCAATGAGCTTATGCGCTCGTTCATAATGCGCTCCCGTGATTTTACGTATTCCTTACATTCATTTGCAGTAGCTTTTAATTTTTTTCTAGATGAACGTTGGCAGCGGTAACATAATGTTTGCTTTGATTGTAAAATTGCATAACCTAACTTTAGTACTGTCGACAGTTTGGCTTCGTTTTTAAAGAACTATTAATTAAGTTAGTAAACATGCGTCTGTTCCTACATCATAAAAGTGATAACAGGTACAAAAGCAACACAATCATGCAAAATGCCTGGAAGGACATTGCTGTCGCTACTGTGTTTGGTCATGCGTACCTTTCAAATGTTTACATAAGGCTTACGTGCATTATGCGTCTTTTTTATGGTCGACTTATGCTTACGTCTATTATAAATGGGGGCTCACCAAATGCCCGTAGCAGACGCACTTTTTGCGTTTGGCAATGCAGCGGTCCAATAGCCGCGGCTGTTCGGCCATTCTGCAAGGAGTAAGAGCGACCCTGACGTGCGTGCACGAACTCGCCGATCCCCTCGTGTAAATTAAGCGCCCAGAGGGCGGTACGCCTAATTTCGTACCAGCCGTTTTGTTTAATTTCCGTTCAAATGTATCGGCTGTCGTTGTTGACTACACACGGACCTCTTAGTGTAAATCAAGGGCGGAGGACCACGCCACATTTCTTTGTTTACTTTCTGTTCAAATGTATAAATAGGTAGATGAAAATACAATTAGATACTTCCACAACCACGTGATAAAAGAAATGGATACCGAGTATACCAAGACGAGGTCTCTTTGATATACGCTTGTATCTAATCTTTCTTATGATTGGTCTAATTTATTTCCCGATGTCATACGTTACTCATGATGTACGCAATATCTGAATACATTCTACAACATTTTGTAAGGCCGCTTAGGTTTAGGAAGTTTACCTTGCGTTCTTAAGAATTTGAAAAGTGAGTGAAAGTCGAACTACTACTAACAGTGAGAGATGAGTCAGATTTGAGGCGAGAATGAGGAAAGTTTGGAAGCTGTTTTTGAATTTGGCCTTTGTTCAACAATTCTTAATCTCCAGCATTATTGTCGCTTTTAGTTAGGTGACGAACATTGTCGGCAAAAAAGACGTCGATTTAAAGTAGACCAAGATTTTTTAATTTGTTCGAATATTTTAAAACCGAAATTTGTTAAATAGTATCGAAGAGATCAAAGGAAATGAAAATTTGACAAAGGCCTAAAAAATGCGACATTTACCTAATGGCATTAAAACGAACGCGGAGGCAAAAAATGATCAATTTCTAAAGTGATGTGTGCCCTAGATGCGGCACATTATGAAGATTTATTCGATAATTGCAGCCGCGTTTCAGCGGTAGCAAGGCAGCCGCCGTAATTTCAGTTATTGTTCGCTTCCCCGTTAAAAACGCTCATTGTTGTTAGGACAATGGCCAACAGCTGCCTCTAGCAGTGCTTCTTAATTGGCAGCTATGGCTTAGGTGAGTCAAAATCAAAATCGCGGGGAAACAGGAATAATCTTGCTTTTCCGAGCCGGCCGCGCTCGGAAGGGAGAGACGTACAAATCACAATGCCATTGTTCTCTATCGCCGCGATAAAACATCTCATCGCTGGTTTTATTCAAGCTGCAAAATTAAAAATTCCCATCGCGCCGTAATGAAAACCGCGGTATCAAATACTGAGCGTCCGGCACATTTTGATTGTTTAATTTGCGCGTTCGGCTCTACCTTTGCGGCGCGGAGGTGTTTATTGCACTGCCATCGATCGCCGCTGCATACCCCGGCTGCACCGGATAAATGTGCGCCAGAATTTAAAAATTGATTTGGGGAACGCTGATGATGCCTTGCTCGCTGATTGGCATTCACGGATTTCACGCATTATTGACAGTGATGCAATTCCAGGCGGTACACCGGTTGCCGATACGTAAATGAATTAACGCCGGTAGATAAGCCTCCAAGCTGCAAATGTATCGCTACAAATGATTCGCTTTAAATATTTGGCGCACTTTGAAATACACATTTCAATTCTCTATTTCTCCTATCGTTCATTGTGTCAAATTAGTATTCTCTTCTCAAAAATTGCCTAAAATGAAAACAATTTAGCGCGTGTAGAATTTTTACCAAAATTAACAAAAACAAGGGGAATTTTGCTCATAACTTTTTTTACTGAATAATTTTATGCTTGACAGTATGTTACTTTTTATTATTTTTAAGCGAATAAAAATTTGCGTATTTGTTGTACAGGGTGATCCAAACGCTGAAAGTTTGCATTTGTACAATCAGTACCTAGAGGCATGGTAAAAAACTACCAGCACGCAGGACATTTGTGAACTGGGTTTTAAAGAATTTACTAGTTGATGTTAATTTTTGCAAAAAAAATTTATTTAACTACGCAGTTCATTTTTCTTGAGGTGGTCAAAATTTTTGCATTTTAGGATCCAAAAATCTACGTACTATTTACACGATTTGGTGTGCATTGTGGGCTGCAGAAATCATTGGCTCCGGAATTTTTTAAGGACGAAGATGGCAACACTGTTACTGTCAGTAGTGTACGTTGTCGGAAAACGTTCAAAAACTTTTTTTTTTCAAATAAAACAAATGATTTAAATTTGAATGACATGTAATTTCTATAGCACGTGAACACCCACTTTACTTCAAATCAAATTTCTCGGCCGTGTTATTTAGGCAGAGGAGTGAGATGGATGGGCTACCACAGTATTGCAATCAAATTCGATTAGACTTTTTCCTTTAGGGCTATTCGAAGGAAAAGATTCATGTCAACAAACCTACTACGATTCCAGGGCTAAAATAAAACATCAGACTTTTGCTAAAATAAAGCCACATTTACGTAAACGTATTATAAAAAACTTCACTAAAAGAATGGATGTACGTCAACAGAGTAAAGGGAGCATTTGCTCTACATAATATTTTACACGTTACTGCTAAGTATTCACTTTATATTGACAGCAATAAAATTCGAATTGTCCCAATATTTTGAATTGTATTATTCAGAAAAACCTTTCTGAAGTTTCAGTTTAGATTATTCTGTACATACATATTGTGTCGAATTTTCTTGATATGGTTTTCTCTATAAAAACTTTCTATTATTGTAAATTGTATCTATATATTAAAATAACTTTTGTTAGTTTTATAAACTCAGATTTATAAAAAACGAAAAGGAAGATATATATATATATATATATATATATATATATATATATATATATATATAATTAAAAATCACTTAAAGCACTATAGAATAATAGTTTGAATTTCAAATACATTAAGTTACGTGCTTCCACAGCTTAACATTATGGAATTTTTGAACTATTTCTTAATTATAAGGTATCTAAAATGCTAATGTTTAATTCGTCCGCGGTACATGGTCTGTTTTCCCTTATTATTGAGAAAGATGGATTATTATTTTTTGTTTACAATTAATGAATTGCTGTATAAAGCAATATTTATTAATTTGTAAAAATATTAATGTAAATCATAGTTTTTACTTTCCTTAACCACAAACACAAATAACCAAGAAGAAGTTTTCAAAATACATCTCCTCAGAGAGGAAAGTACCCGATATTTATATCAAAACAGACTACAAGAACACTTACTACGTACACCCACTAGTAATGAAATCAATGAAGAATGGGATAATATAAAGATCGGCACCATTAAAGCAGCGAATGAAGCAGTAGGGAAGAAAAAGAAAAGAAAGAAAACTAGAGGATTAAATTATGGAATGAAGAAGTAGAGAACGCAATAAAAGAGAAAAAAAAGCTTATCTAATATATCTACAAAGAAGAACCCCCGAAAATAAACAACGCTACAATAAAAAACGAAACTTAGTAAAACAGATCGTAAGACAAGCCCACGAAGAATCTTGGGAAAAACTGATAAGTAACATAGAACACGACGTATATGGAAGATAGGAATTCGCTTATAAAATGATGAAACATTTGAACAGCACAGTAAAGGACGTAGCAAAATTAAAAACGATTAACGACAAAGAGTGGAAGGAACACTACACAAACCTATGGAATAATCGAGAAATCAACGAACAGGACATTTTAATACAGGAAGATATTGATGAAACTGATTTTACAATTGACATGATTACCATAGAAGAACTAAGAAAATGCCTAAAGAAAATGAAAAACCGGAAGGCTGCAGGGCCCGATGGAATTAGTATAGAATTATTGAAATATGGAGGACCACTTCTAGAATTCAGAATACTACATCTTTTAAATGAATGTTGGCGAAAGAAGAAGATCCCAACAGAATGGCAGACAGCAGAAGTCATATTAATATTTAAAAAGGGAGACCGCTCAAAATGCTCAAATTATCGAGGAATCAGCCTCCTAAACACCACCTATACATTATACTCCAAAATAATTAATGAAAGAACAAAACCCATAGCTGAGGTATTACTAGACGAAGGGCAATCTGGATTTCGCAAAGGCCGCTCATGCAGTGACAACATATTCGTTTTAAAGAGATTAATTGAAAAGAAGAGAATTCAACTTGAAACCCACCTTGCATTCATAGATTTCGAAAAGCTTTTGACTGCGTAGACAGACATAAACTCCTTGAAATAATGAAAGAAAAAGGATTCCCTAACCACCTTATAGAAATCATAAGATCATTATATATTAGCACAAGCATAGTAATAAACAACAACGGCAGTAAGTCTGATAAAATTCAAACAAATCAAGGACTAAGACAAGGGTGTGGGCTATCACCCACTTTATTTAATATTTATATCGACGACGTGGTTAAACTTTGGAAACCACAAGTAAACCCAGGGATAAAACTACGAGACGACAAAAACATAAACTTACTGCTATATGCCGATGATTTAACAATAATTCAAAAGAACGAAGACGATCTGCAAAGATCAATTTACTGTCTCAAATTACTCTGCGAAAACTACAATTTGAAAATATCTAAAGACAAAACAAAGATAATGGCCTTCCAAGGAAAACAACCAGTGCGATCGAAAATAATAATAGATGGAAAGACTTTAGAACAGATATCTCATTTCAACTACTTAGGCTGCGACACCACATACGAAAATGATAAAGATGTAGAAAACAAGATTCATAAATTCCAAGCAATTTGTGGGACAATAAATAGAACGCTAAAACACAAAACAAGAAAAGAAACAAGAATGAAATTTTACAAGACCATGGCCGTCCCTGTACTCACTTATGGAAGCGAATCGTGGATAACAAACACAAAAAACAAATCTAGCATACAAGCAGCGGAAATGAGGTTTCTCAGAAATGTTAAAGGTTGCACAAGGAATGATAGGATAAGAAATGAAGAAATAAGGGAAGAACTAGAAATCTTCAACGTTAATGACAAAATAGAAGAATACAGAAACAATTGGAGACAACACGTTAATAGGATGACAGAAGAAAGAATACCGAAACAAATCCTAAAGTACCACCCAAGAGGACGCAGAGATGTAGGAAGACCGAAGAAAAGATGGTCCTAATCAAATGAAGTTCGGAACAGGCAGAATGGCCTAAGCCTTGATGACAGAAGAAGAATAAGAAGAAGACTTTCCTTATCTTATAATAAGGAAAGTAATGTAATCGGCGGAAATTTGATTTGAAAAGTTGGTTTTAGCCATTGGTTCGTGTGTGTGTGTGTGTGTGTGGTAAAAATCGGTCGAGGCGTTTGGTCGCAAGGTCGCAAAATTGGTCGGAAAGCGGCCGCGAATCTAAACGGTTGAAGATGCAAAAACTTTATGAGAATAAAAATGATTTGTTATCATGAGATAAACATGAATTTAAAATAAAAGTTGATAAAAGAAGAACTCGAAAAAAAATTGAAGCTCAGGATTTTTAATATACCGGGTGTTCACAAAATGTTTCGGGAAATTTATATTACCGGATAGACCAGACCGAGGCGAACAAAAAATTACAATGAAATTTTTTGATCCGAGGTCAAATAAATAAGTTATGGCCGATTAAAAATTAATTAAACTGACCAATCACAATGCGCTCGGAGAGCTACCGGGCCGGCTGCGGGAGGACGGGGGGAGCGCTTGGCCGCTAGGAGGGAGCACGCAGGCGATAATGGCGAAGGCCGTGCGACTGAGCTCGCACGGTTACCTTCAGTGACGTAGCAAAATTTTAAGTACCAGTCAATTATTGTCTTGTACTGTTTATTTTAATCAGCTTTCGAGTGTTGGACTCACGCCTCGTCCTTTTTTAAATAAACAAATTTTTAGACGAGAACAGCGCAGGGCCAAGACGATGAACTCGCGCCTCGTCCTTTTTTAAAATAACAAGTTCCGTGACGAGAGCAGCGCAAGGCCGAGACGATGGACCCGGTATAATATATAATAATAGGATAAGGAAAGTGATGTTCACACCAGATTTTTTTGCTTATGTCAAACAAAATATTAATAAATTAATTTTTTTCCAGAAAATACCGGGATTGAATTGGAGTATTGAAGACCTATGAATGGCTGTAAATGACATTAAAAGATAATTAACAACAAAAAATCAACTTTAAAAACTTTAAGCTTTAAAAATTTATAACATGTCGAACACTACTTGATTGGTAAGACTAACAAATTAGAAATTTAAGAAAAGTAAATATAGGCACATAAAAAATTTGTTTAAAGGTTGGTGTTCTATAACCTACAATTTGGTCAAAAATCTTAATATTAGACATGATTTTGATAAGAAAACGAGAAAGCTGGATACAATTGACTTACGTTTTTTAGCTTATCATTTCGAATTTATTATCAGAAATCCTAACTAAATTTTAGCAATACCGGCCTTTAGAACAAAAAAAAATATTTATGCTTTAGTTTAATTTGCTTAGTAATATAATGAAAAAAAATAGTTAACTGATAAATCAGAACATTTTTTCAATATGGATGAGTTTATGTTTCAGTTAAGTAATGGATGTGGTTGAAGGTAAATAAATAAAAAAGAGCTTTGAATATTTTTTGAAGAAAAAAGCAATACTATTTTTGTGTTACCTTTTTTAATGCAAAGGGAATCACCTCCATGTTTAATAGTCTGAATTAATCCAAAATTTTCCAACATCAATTTCAACATAATTTTTGATTAGCTTCAGAATAATTTTACTGTAAAAAGCCTCTTTATAATGTTATGATTATTCTTGATAAGCATATGCTCTACATTATCTTTATTGGAATTTCTTAGTTTGAAGAAGAATATAACATTATTTTATTTAATCTTCGAAGTCACATCAGTTATTATTTCCAACTTCTGTATGTGTGTTTTTCCAAATAATTCAAATAATACTTTTTATGCATACAATTCATTTATTATAAGTAACTGAAACATAAAGATAATAAAGCTTTTATTTGGAGTATTGTTAACACAGAAAATGATGGGATTTTGTGATTAAGGCGACAAGAACCGTATTATTTAATAAATATATAATACCAAACCTTGCTTATCCAATTGAGAGAATTGACAATGAGAGTTTTTCGGCTATGAAAAACTTCTCTCAGTTAAACATAATCATTGCATGTCAGATGAAAATATAAGGGCTTTAAATAGCAAAAAATTTATTAGTAGCACCTAACACTTCAATCGAATACCAATCAAGGTTGAGACTAAAGTTTTCCCACTTCTACAACTAAAAAAAGACGACAAGTTGAAAAGTCCCAGCTAAAATTTTAAACAAAAAATGGCAACTTTACATTAAAAAAAAATAGCGCCAGAGTGGTCCGAACGGTTGAGGCGCGGACTGCGATGCGGACGGGCCTGGGGGTTTCATTCCCGGAGCTCTCTGATGTCTGGCGAGTGGTCTACTCAGCCACTGAAAATAATTGAGTACCTGCGCTCGCTCGAGCAATGGGTAATAATGGCGGTCGTCTAAGGCGCGATGCTTGCCACATCACCCCGCATCAGAGATGGTGCGCGACGACCGGGTGGTAAAGTCGTAAAGACAATATGTTCTGACTTCATTTCGTTAATTTTAATTCGCCATATTTTTGTCTATACTTTTATTTGATTTAAGTTATTTTGAAGTAGCCTATGTGCTTCTAGAGGATCAGGACTAGTTGCTAATGTTGCAGTATCATTCGCAAATGTTGAAGTAGTTACACTTGTGTGTATCGGAAAATCTTCAGTATATAAAAGGTAGAGAGTTAGTTCTAAGACACTATCTTATGGTACCCCCGCTGTTATCGGGTGCAGCGTTGTTAGTTCATTTTCGTATCTTACCTGGAAACGCCTTTCTTGCAGGTAGGATTTGAGGATTGGTAATTTCTGCTTTAGTTTGTACAATAATCCTTGATGCCAGATCTTATCGAAGGCTTGACTGACATCAAAGAATACAGCTGCGTAGTAGCCTCTTGCTTCATAAGTTTTATTTATTGTATCAACAATCCGG
The DNA here is from genome assembly GCA_036346155.1 of Sinelater perroti. Taxonomy (NCBI): domain Eukaryota; kingdom Metazoa; phylum Arthropoda; class Insecta; order Coleoptera; family Elateridae; genus Sinelater; species Sinelater perroti. Next base: position 11,419,293 of record JARFIY010000359.1, on the reverse strand, counting down.
CGCACTTGTTCTATCGTGGAGTGTTGCCTACGGAATCCGTATTGGTACTCTGAGATAAGATTTTTTTAGTGACGGTTTTCATTAATCTCTCTATCAGTAGTTTTTCCAATATTTTTGACATTATTGGCAAAAGTCTAATTCGTTGATACGAGGTCGGATCGTCGGGTGGTTTACCTGGATTCTGAATGAGTATCACCTCCGCTACCTTCATTGGATAGCAAAGTATTTTAATCTCAGTACTGCGTTAAAGAGTTGGGTCATCATGACTATTCCTTTGTCTTTTATTACTTGGCTAGTAATCAGATCATAGCCAGGTGCTTTTTTTGGATTTAGTTCTTTTTTAATGGTGTATCTCAAATCTTTAATCATAATATGTGCTACTAGTTCGCTTGGTTGCTGTAGATTCTCTAGGTATTCATCGATTTCTTTGTCCGTCTGCCTGTTATGTAAGGGCAGTAGCTCAAAGACTCTTTTTAGGTGTTCCGCAAAGGTTGGCATTCTTATAGGTGGAATATGTTCGCGTGGTTGTTTGAGCCTTTTAGTAGCTTTCCATATGCATAATCGAAAAAAGCCATTGGTGTTATACTTTCCAGATATTCTTTAAAAGACTGATTTTAAGATCTGCTAATTGTTGTTTTAATTGTCTTGCTGCCCTAGTTCGTTGTAGTTCATTTTGTTTTACGGATTTCGTGTTTGTTGCGAGATTTTTCTGGGCTGTCTTTTTTCGATAATTTTCTGCGAATGTTTAATGGACAATTTATCTTGTTTTGTTTTAGAATTTGTGTTGTTGTTGCCATACCGCTTCTTAGATTAGGTCTTAGATGGGTACTGTTAGAGAAATGCTACATACTTTATATTATACCAGTGTCTAAACTGATAGCCATAAATGAGAAACATATTTTTATAGGTTACTGTTTTATATAAAAGTAATAAATAATATTTTATAAAAATTTGAAAGTATTTTTCATAATGTAAAAACATTAACTTTTATTTTGTGCATTTTTGCAACTAATGCAAACATTGTCGCTTAGCTACCTGAAATTACATAATCGCACGTACAACAATAGTAAGGGCGCATTTTAAATTAAATCTATTAGCGGAGCAAACTATCAAGCGCACGGAACTTGTATGCGGCTGTTAGTTCGCTTTGTTACGGCGATAAATAATCCAGCATGCACAAAGCGAACAGTTTGTCTGTTTAGAACAACACACCTGCATACAGGCTATTTGGTGGTTTGCATATACCAGCATCCATCAGCTTATCTTCGCAGACATGCACAAAATATGACAGGAATTTATAACGTGCACGACTGCAGACCTTTTCGCAGTGCACGCTTTCATTTCGTTTGTTATTAAAAACGCTGCGGCGACGGAAAATTACATTTAAGGCGAGTTTATGGAGAGCAGCTTTATCCGCGGATGTATTTCTGAAACAATGTATAATTTTTATTTATGGTCGTCTTGAAGCACTTGAATCTTATTTTATTTACGCGAAAGTTGGGCGTAGTTACGGTATTCACTACGGTTTGACGATATGCAGTTGCATTTTATGCTACATAGAAATATTTAGCCACCCTGAAAATGGAAATTAAATATACAAACTCTTTGAGCAAATTTAAAATGCATGTTATTAAATTGTTTTCAATACTATCATGTTATATGTATTTGCATAAATTAGATTAAATAACTCATGCTTTTACGTGCAAATAAGACTTGACAGGTTTGTCAATGTTATTTAGCAAAAGTAAACGGGTTTGTTGAATGTCATTTGTCGAACTAATATTTTTCTTGTTGTGAAAAAAGGCTGTTATATTTTAAGTAATTCAAAAATTAGTTAAAATATGCGAAATCTGAAACTTACTGTTCAGTTGATCAATTTCAAGTGAATAGAACGTATTAGAAAGGATCCAAACAATTCTGTTAAAACATTAACATATTAAAGGATAACAAACAAACCATTTGTGAGGATACTGTTACAGTTATAAGTATTGGCACATTGTTAGTTTTCTGGGAACAATTTTAATTGTCTTCTTCAAGAGGTGATAACTTGTATATGTAATGGCAACTTACTTTAACAATTTGTTTCTTACGAACGCAGTCTTAGGAACATAACAAACCAAAAAGATTTTTTTAAACGCGTGTTGTTTTTTATTGTTAATAGTATGATATAATAAACCCGGAAAATTATTTCTTAAAGAAAGCCATAATAAACGTCGTCATGTGTGTTAACCTTTTGTCTATATTGTTACCACAAGCCCTAATTAAACATTACTTAGAAAATTACTTAATCAACTGTTATTACAGTGACACAATACCTTAGCAGCTCTCTAAAGTAAATCTGAAACTTATTGTACTAATTGTGGTTTTAGAACTTAAATAACACCAAGAAAATATTTAACTTTAAACAATTAATTTAATAAATTGTATATTGAAATAAGGAAAAACCTGTAACATTGTTCTAGTGTCATCGTTGCCAGTGCTATGGGCACATAATATGTACACAATACAATTATTGCACTACCAAAATAACCAACGCCAAACTAATACGAACGAACTGTGGAGGTGACAAAGTCGCGAGTTATAGGAAATGTTAGTCACCATATAGAACTACAACAAAAACGTATAAAAATAGACCTGTTCTAAACAATCTACTTAATTAACCTAATAAAGTTAGAAAAATCCTAAACACAACGGCTACTCTCTTAAGCTTACCAACTCTCTCATCTGAGCAATTCCAATTATCATTTTCTCCTAGATTTAATAATCTCCTTTTTTCTCTAAATCAAAGAATTTATTATTTTATTTTTATTGTTTAACGGACTATAATGTTAATTGAAAACTTAATTGGAACTCAAGTCGCATCACCAATCAACGTTTGCTGTTCGTAGCATTCCTGACCAGATATAATATTGATGTGGCTTGTATTATAGAAACTCACCTAACCAAAAAATGACACCTGAATATTATATTTATCGTAAAGGTATAAACAATATCGAAAACAAAATTGAACATCTTAAATGTGCTGACTTGCACAACATCAGTCTGTAAGTTACCGATATCAAAATACAGCTTACTTATCTAAGCCATCTCACATTCTCAAGCACTTATAGATAACTAATTAAAAAAATTAATCGAAGACGATTTAAGAGTGTCGTTTGATGCACATGAATAAAATCTAGTTATAGGAGATCTAAATCCAAAGCACAATGTATGGGGCAGTCGAGGGATCAATCCGAAAGGCATCAGACTAGAATAGTATTTTACAAAATACGCCTTTTAAATCATGACTCCCGAAGAGTATATGTACTTCCTGTATTGTGCTGATCACTAGTCAGACCTAATCGACATTGTCCTATAAAATTTTTTTTTTTGAACAACGCAATTAAAGAATAATATCAGAACTAAACTCGGACTACTCACTTGTCTTAGTATCCTAACTATATTTCAGATAAAACAACCTTCTTACACGGTCATCGATGGATCAACAAATTGGGATACTTTTCACGGACGTTTAGACGAAAATCTTAAAAAGTCAAACAGCCATGTACAGTAGAGGACTTTGATATAGCGGTCCTCAGCATTACGACTTAAATTATAGAAGCAGTGAACTTAGCCACAACTTTAACAAAATGCCCATCGATTGATTAAAATTGTTTTCCAAACTACATGAACAGCTTAATCAAAGAAAAAATGTATGTTAGAAGAGAGTGGTAAAGAACAAAGAACTCTGAAACAAAACAACTATTAAGCAACTTAACTCATCATATTAAAAAAAAAGCTGGATAAATATAAAATTGGGTCCTAAAAAAATACACTGTAGATATTTCCCGGCAAACCGAGAATAGTGAAAAACCACTAGATAAATATCAAAGCAATGTGAAGAACTCTACTTACCCTTACCTTCACACTATAAGTTATTTGTAATCCAGACAATGCAGACAGTTTCCATAATTGATTACGTTCAACAAAATATTGTAAATAAATATATAGGAAATAGAAGCCTGTTCATATGTTCGCCAAGCTGAGTAAAAACAAAAAAAAAATACTAGCTAGAGGCTTGTTAACCACTTCCTCAAAAGTACTTAGAAGAATTGTCTACGCCTGATTATGGAAAGCTATAGAAACATTGCATATCTTGCCACCTTATCAATTTGGTTTTAGGAGAGAACATTTTACATGTCACCAGATTTAGCGCATTACCAAAATTATATTAACTAGATTCGAAAACAACAATTATAACGCAATGGTCTTTCTCGATGTAGCACAGGCTTCTTCGACAAGGTCTGAGTCAAAAGCCTGGAAAAAATATTCTGGACCTGAAATACCACTAACATATCACAATTGAAGTAAATTTTCATACATTTCAAATCAAAAACATGCCCAGGAGTTCCACAAGAAAGTACTCTGGGACCACTCTTCTTTATATTGGATATTCCAGCAATAACAGCATATTTAATCATATGCGCTGACGATACTGCTATAATCATATAAAAACCTAACTTAGACGAAGTAGTCAGTTTTAGACTGGTATATTTGCGAAACTTGAATATTCGAAGAGTTGGAGAATTTCTAGAATTTAATTTCGTACATCCATATTATTATGTATCCATATTAAAATGATTTTGTACACGAGTACTTTATTATTTAAAGACAAGCATGAATTTTTCTATTATCCATTTAACTCAAAGGTTGAGTTCTATTTATTTTGTAATATTGATTTTCCAAATAATAAGTTTTTTGTCAAACAAGTGTCTACAGCCTTACACCTAACGGTAAAAAGGCATAAGACTAGGTAAGTAAGTGTTTAACTATATGTGATTAAATAAGTGGAGTATTGTTCAGTGTAATAGTTTGTTTTAGGTCACCCTAATTTATTGAGATGCAGCATCAAAATGAGTTGCTATGTGTGCATAGCTATTTCAGGAAGAAGCTAGACAAATCATCTGCAAAAGTGATCGTTACTGTTTTATTATTAGCAAGAAGATTTGAATACATTAGAATGTATATAGTTAGTCACAAAATGCAACTTTTCAAAATTTCTGCGTTTATCAGATGATAAGGTGAAACTTCGTTTCCAGTTTTGACTTGGACATGATATTTTATTATATCAAATTTTAATAGTAAGTAGTATTGAAATAAGATAATTGCTTTAATTTTGAATAAAATACCCTTGTGCCAAACCCTATTGAACGCCTGTTAAATATTTACAAAATCCATTTTGGCAAAGTCCCCAAAAAGTAGATAGATTTCGTAATGTAGCGATATGAAGTGAAATTTTCATCAGAATATAATATGAGTTATACGTAGGAATCAAAATATTTATATCTCCTACTTCTTTATTTGATCTTCCCCATTTTGTGAACTGTAAATAGTTATATACTTAAGAAATATATGTGTAAAATTTGATCTTAATATGGCAACAACTGAAAATTACAAAGAAAATATGAACATGTAAAGGTCGCTTCTATCCGCTCCTTTGATTGTGACATAAAGGCTTCTGCAATAGGTATTTCTATGAAATCCACTTAAAACACTGCAAAGCAGTATTATTGTCGAAATCTTTATTTGCAGGGTTTGCCCGGAAAGTAATGCAATTCGTCCGAACACGCCGCTTCTCCTGTTTGCAGCGCGTTCGGACTAGTTAGATTATGTGGAGGAGACTATTAGCTTCACAACGCTTCCAAGCTCGCTCCGCTATGAGCTCCTTGAAGCTGCTTTTAGTACCTGTATCACGACTCGCAATGGAGAAAACTATCGAAAACGTTACGCGATCAAGTTCTGTTCTAAACTAAATAAAAGCCTCGCCCAAACTCCCCAAATGATTCGGACAGCCTACAGTGACTGTTCTCCCGTACTTTTAATTGTACTTTAATTGTTTAGGTGGTTGGAATTGCTTAAGAATGGTCGGAACGAGGTGGAGAATGATTCCCGCTCTGGACGCCCGTTACTCAGCAAAAATGACAAAAATGTGTTTTGTGTTCATGATCTTTTAAATACCGATCGTCGAATGAGTGTTCGAATGATAGCAGAGACTTTCAGTGTTCCGAAAACCACCGTGCATAAAATCGTCACCTACAATTTACGCATCATTTTGAGCGTCCAGGAGTGTCTGTCCAAGCTCAGCTTGGCAACGTTGCTCCAGTCTCCCTACAGTCCTGACCTGATTCTGGCAAACTTTTTTTGTTCCCGAGAATTAACTCCGCCCTGAAAGAAACCCATTGAAGCGATCCAAACCTCCGTGACAAAGGCTTTAAACGAGGTCTCGTCGACGCCTTCCAGGATGCGTGTCGTAAATGTAAAAATCGCTGAATCGTGTCTGAATGCCTAAGAGGAGTACTTTAAAGAATTTGAAACGTTTGTAATGATATCCTAAATTAATTTTTTTACAAATGTAATTGAATTACCTTTCGGACAAACCCTGTATGACATCGGTTACTCTATGACACTGTGGAATAGTCGAATGAACACCATACAAGCCGAATTGACGCTCGGAAACATAATTTTCAAGTAATGAGTTTTCTTGAATTCCATGTAATATTAAGTAAAATAACAGTAGTAATTGATATACTAATTTGTATATACACAAAGGGTATCCTGTCAAAAGATTGGCTAGATTTCGTTTCTAAAATTTCCAAAAATTGACAAATTCAATATGTACAAGAACTTTTGCCAAATAAGTTTGTTAAGTCGCATCATTAAAACGCTTTTAAAAACTAAACATCATAGACTATTAGAAATGATAAGAACGTTTAACGGAGAATCAGTTTGGTTCTCGTAATGAGTTCGGTACACGTAAACCGTTGATTTTCAAGAGAATTATGTTGGAGAGATGCCGGGACATAAACAAAAATGCTTTGGGTTTTGAGAGGGGGTTTGACAAAGTCAAATATAATATTTGAACAGTAATATTAGTAACAGCAATTTAATTGGATCCAGCAGACCTACACATTTTAATAAACTTGTATCAAAGGGCAAGTGCTTGTGATGAAGGATCAACCACCCAAAAAATAGATATCTTACGAGGAATAAGGCAGGGGTGTGTTTTATTATCCTGATTTGTTAACATATATTTGAAAGACATATTTAGAACAGTTTTAGAAAATTTCGAGGCTGAAGCAATAATAAATTCCAAACAAATATCGTCTATACACTATTGCAGATGATATTATGCTGTTAGCGGAATCATCGTAGCAACTGCAATAATTATGATATTGAGTAGCTACAGTTCATTTTTGTCTTGCTACAGATGTTAATAAACCAAATCAATTGTAATTACCAGAAATCTGACTAATATTCATATAAATATACAAAACAATAACGAAAACATAGAAAATGTATAATAATATAGTTTCGTTATGCGAATGTCTTTAAGAAATTACGGGCTAAATTTATGAATATGAACAAAACTTTAAGCTCCAACCAAATACGCATTAAATTACAAACCAGATTATTACGACGCTATGTGTACTTGGTTTTATTTTATAGAAAAGACACATAAAACACACAAAAGAAGTAGTGAAAAAGATCGAAGTGTTTGAATGTGGACTTCCAAAAGTTGCATATCTCTTGGACAGATAGATGGAGTAATAATATTAAAGTACTACAAAAAATTAGAAAAGAAATGGAATGCATAAAAACAATCCATATAAGAATATCTTGGCGACATAATGCAAAACTCCAAGTACCGCTTATTATAAAGTAACATTAAATGCCATCTGCTAGACCAAAGACAACTATCCCGACTCAAGAATTTCAGTGATTGGTACAGAATGACACCCATAGAATTATTTCGAACAGCAGTAACCCGCCTAATGATCGGTAATACTATTTTTCGAAGAGTAATCACTTGAACGAGAAGAAGATTAAGTTCTCCAGCAATTTGTAATTTAAACAAAGAAGGCTAATAGTTTTGTGTGAGTCGATCACCTTAGAAAATTTGTCTGGTTTTGATATTATGATGATTTGGGCAAATTTTGGTTGCACTGGTTCCGTATACTAGTCTCAAAATAGAGTTAAAAATTATGTTAGTGACGTGGCTATTTTATGTGTAGCTATTTTATTACTTTTGCGGTTATAGGGTCAAATCAAGGCGCTTTATGTTGGTTCAGTAATATGATTTTGTGTGTTATTTTAGTGGGTGAGAAAACTCCAATCTATAGTGATAGTTTTTCGAGAAATTCATCAATACCCTTATCTATCTCTTCCATCTGAGGTTTATAAAGTTCGGTGGGATATCGTAGGCCTCTTAAGTTCTGATTTATCCCAGCTTGATTTTGTATTGCTGTTCTAAATTGTTTGTGGTTTTTCAAATATATTGATGTTTTGCTGAAAGATTTGTTAAATACCGTTTAAATTGTTGATTACATAAATCTCTTAGTGGTTCCTTCAGTTTCCCAGTTAAATAGTTATATATTCACGCGACGACGACGACTACGACTACATCTATCAATATATACAAGACAGAAATAAAGATGGCTACTTGGAACGTTAACAGCATGTATGAACCTGGTAAGACACAAAATGTCGAACAAGAAATGAGTAGGATGAAGATAAACATTTTGGGAATTTCGGAATCTAGATGGCCCAACACAGGAGAACATGCAATCAGAAAAGGGAAGATCTACTACTCAGGAAGCAACGATAGGCAGCATAGACACGGAGTTGCAATAATGGTCGGTAAAGAAACAAATAAATCAGTTATCGGTTTTACACCTGTTTCAGAAAGAATTATTTTGCTACAGCTACTAACTTGTCATGGAAAACTTAATATAATACAAATTTATGCTGAAATACAAAAGGTACTTAAAAGTACAACAACACGAGATATAACAATGGTCATAGGTATCAATATAGGATCAATGGTATCATATATAGATATAAATGCCAAAATTGGGGAAGGGAAAGTTGAAACAATTGTTGGACCCTATGGACTTGGTACTCGCAATGAAAGAGGAGATCGTCTAGTCGAGTTTTGCCAAGAAAACAAATTCATAGTACTAAACACATTTTACAAACTGCCTAAACGACGGCTATACACATGGAAATCTCCTGCAGACAACGAAGACAATATTGTTCGAAATCAGATCGACTACATATTAATAAATGAACGATACAGAAACGCAGTTAGATCTGTGAAAACATACCCGGGAGCGGACGTATCTTCCGATCATAACTCCCTAGTTGCCAAATTTCATCTCACCTTAAAAAAGGTTAATATAAGGAATAACGAAAATAAACTTAATGTAGAACTCCTCAAGGCAACAGACCTACAACAAGTGCTAAAACAAAAGATCAACAATAATCTATCAAAAATTAATACTGAACTTGAAGCAGGAAACAAAGTAGAACAACGATGGGTATCCTTCAAAGAATCAATCCTAAAACCTAGCAAAGAGCTACTGAAAGAAACAAGGTATAAAAGGGAAGAGTGGATTACAGACGAGATTTTGAACTTAATGGAACAAAGAAGAAGATACAAAAATCGAAATAAAAACATGTACCAAAACCTTCAAATTAAGCATGACATGTTTAACCTACATAAAAAAGTAAAAGAAATAGCTGGTACAACACGTAAAACAATGCCAACATACTATTAAACAAAGAGGGAAATATAATAACAGAAAATGCTATGAAATTGTGTAGGTGGAAAGAATATATAGAAAAATTATTCAGAGATCAGAGAGAAGAAAACCCGAACATACAGACACCCAACCAAGATATAGGACCAGACATAACAAAAAGCGAAATAATACATGCAATGAAAACAATGAAAAATCGTAAAGCCCCAGGCCCAGATGAAATACCAAGTGAACTCCTACAACTAATTGACGAAGAGAATCTACATATACTGGTAAATCTATTCAACATAATATATAAAACCTCATTATACCTCAAGAAATGTTAATCTCAACGTTTGTATGTATACCAAAGAAAGCTAATGCCAAAGAATGCTGCGATTACCGCACTATAAGTCTTATGTCTCACACACTAAAAATTCTCTTAAAAATCATTCACTCTAGGATACTAGAAGCAGATATCAGTGAAACACAGTTTGGTTTTCAAAATGGAGTGGGGACAAGAGAAGCATTATTTGCATTCAACGTGCTTATTCAGAGATGCTTGGATGTTAACCAAAGTGTATATCTTTGATAGAGTTAGACACGACGCACTCATAGAAACTCTCAAAAATAAGAAATTAGATTATCAAGATATAAGACTAATATCAAACTTATATTACACCCAGAAGGCTACAGTACGAATAGGAAACGAAACATCAGATGCAACTGAAATTCAAAGAGGTGTCAGGCAGGGTTGTGTTCTGTTGCCCAGTCTATTTAACGCCTACTCAGAGGAAATAATGAAAAAAGCCCTGGAATCTGAAACTGCGGGAATAAAGGTAAATGGAAGACCAATAAACAACCTAAGATATGCAGATGATACCGTAATTATTACTGAAAACTTAGAAGATCTAGAAAGGGTAATGAATAAAGTAATTGACTATAGTGAGGAATACGGCTTATCACTCAATATCAAAAAGACGAAGTTTATGAAGATCAGTAAAACAATAACAACAACGACAGCTTAAGAATTAGAGGAGAACAGATAGAAAGAGTCAAGAAATACACTTACTTAGGAAGTCTAATTACAAAAAACAACGACTACAAGGCAGAAATAAGATCAAGAGTAGAAAAGGCAAGAGCTAATTTTCTAAAAATGAGAAACGTCTTCTGTAGTAAGGATCTGTCGTTACCATTAAAAATACGACTGCTCAGATACTATGTGTTTAGTGTACTTTTGTATGGTATGGAAGCGTGGACGTTAAATCAAGCCGCATTAAGCAAACTTGACTCCTTCGAGATGTGGAGTTACCGGAGGATTTTAAGAGTATCGTGGACGGATAGAATGACAAATCTGGAGGTACTGAGAAGAATGGAAAAGGAGAAGGAAATTACAAATACAGTCAAAGAAAGAAAACTCCAATATCTGGGACATATCATGCGTGGAGAACGGTACAACATACTACGACTTATAATACAGGGCAAGATCATCGGAAAAAGAAGCGTTGGTAGAAGACGAATGTCATGGCTGCGCAATCTACGAGAATGGTTTGGCTGCAGCTCTGGTCAACTGTTTCGAGTAGCAATATCAAAAATTAGAATAGCCAATATGATTGCCAACCTCCGAAGCGGAGATGGCACTTGAAGAAGAAGATATTCATTTATCTACCCTACTGCCACTGCGTCGTTAATTTCCTCAGCGTTTTTCAGCTGTTAAATGTTTTATTTGTAATAAAACGTTGTTTTGATCTGTGTGTTATAAATAGAATATATTATTCTACCCTACCTGTATTTAAATGGTTAGTAGCTTATTAGACTTTTTCATTTGTTTTTAAGTTAACATTTAAAGCAATTATGTATTCTTGGAAGTAGTTCTAATCGGCGTTTTGCTAGTCAGTGTTACACAATCTTCTTTAACTATTACATTTGCACTAACTGTTAAAACGATTCAGCTAGCATATTGGCTTTTCGATAGATATGATATACTTCTTATCACGAACAACTTTATAAGATTCCCTGCCTTTGGGAATAGTATAGCTCAATTCCCAGGATGTGTGGTTTGAGTTGAAACCTCCACCTATAAATCGTGTACCTGTCATTTAGAAGAAGCGCGTTAAGTTTTTTTTTTGTAAAAGTCTGTACCTCAGTGGATAGTAGACAACTGACAATATTAAAAGGTTAGACAAAATATTTACTTGAATAGTAACGGCTTGTAAGTCTTCTTCGGATTTCACTAATTCGTGGTACTTTTAGTTCCAGCATGGGAGATTCCGCTTGGGTATTTATTTATTTTAATATAGATGCTTGTGGTAAAAAGAACTTTAGACACTAGCAATATATCAATTTTATTTGTTTTTAGAAAAGCAATTAGTTCGTCTCTATATTGTTGTAAGTCACTGGCGTTCTATTGCGATCATTATGTTAATTTGTTAACGATTGTGGTAAGCATAAAAGGTGCCGTGCTGTTTTTTTTTGCATTAGCTGCTGCATCATATCTTTAAATTTTTCTAGAAAGCGACTTGATTGAGTTACAGTTGGTTAAAATTTTTCTTTTTCCTGTTTAAGGGTAGGTTGAGTTCTGATATATTTTTGAGTAGCACTTTTTTCTTTTGTAAATTTTAATATATCCTGTATTATTTATAATTTGTAGGATAGTTATCTCAGCATAAAAAGCACGTTGTTGGAGTATTTTCAGTTTTTGTGCAAGTTGCTATGCTGTGTTTTTACATATTTAACGCAAGTATATGCTCTAAACCAATATGTCTTAGAATATCTATATCTATTGGAAAAATTCAGTGCGTTTTGTTAGTAGATCAACTTTGTTGCACATATTTACTAGAATTTTATATTGTAGATTGTTTTGATGTTTCCTGGTGGTTTAATGGGAACAACGTTTCGTTAATTCCACTTTTGACGTTGTAAACGTTTCTAATGTGGTATCTAAATTATTCTGAGCCTGTTTTTATATTTTTATGAACGGTAGTGGTGTGTAAATGTCTAGTAATTATGCGGAATGCGTTTTCTTATTTTAAATATTACGTATGGTGCAACTCTTTGTTATCTTGTAGAAATTTGTTTAGCTTACAATTGTTATCCGTCGATTGTATGTTTATTCGAACTACGTTATAAGTCAAGCATATTTAGAGATATACTCTGTTGATTACAAAATAGTGTTTAAACATTTGCTCAATTTAGAATGATTAACAACTCCATGTATAAAACTAAGGGGATGTTAGGGGTATGATTTTATTTGTTGTTAATATACCTACTCCTTCTTTGTAGTATTGTTTAATGATATGTTCAATCTATTTAATTAACGTGAGTTATTTGTAGTAGTAATGCTTATGATACTTTGGGTTTCTTTGATGATCAAGTTTTACTCGGTTTTTTATTATTTATTTACTTTCTGTTAAGAGTTTCTGTTATTAGACATCATGTGCACATCAGTGCACGGTTGAGCGGTGCGGTACGAATTAAGTAGGTTTTGTGGCAGCATATTGTTGTTTACGTTTTGATATAAAAGCTGCTCGTTCTCCATGAGGATGGTTATTGTTTATAGTAGGAAACATATTCCATAAAATTAGAAATTGAATTGGGTTAAAACTTGACATTATACCGCCTCCGAAGCCGGAACGCTCCCCACAGGTAACACAGTGCAATTAAAAATATATCGATAATCTTGTATTAAATGTTTTCACAGCACGATAACGAGTTTGTAAATTTTATTTATAAAATAAACTTGCAAAGCTTGCAACTCATAGCGAAGTGGCGAAGCAGTCTCCCAAATTTAAGAACCCTTTATTTGACCTTTTACCAATTAGTTTCGAAATCACTAGCAAACAAGCCTTTTTGGTCACCTGTTGATTGGTGAAAACAGAATTTGGAAATTCCCAGCCGTTCTCGAGTTATTGCTCGGACGGACGGACAGATGGGTAGACGGACGGACAACATGAAGTTAGTAAGTGACTCCGCTTCGCTTCGCCACTTAATAACTAAGTTAAGTTCTTATGTAGAACTCCATTGTGATTGTAGTATTATCACTGGATTAGTCAGTTTGTTACACTTGACTTGACATTTTTTATAAATTAATATTATGTTGTAACCATTTATTTTGCAACAAATTTGCAATTTGCTACAAAAATGAAACTCAAATAATGTATAAAAATGTTGTATTCTTAGCTCTTTAAATTTGATTTTCTGGGCACTTTTGCTATATTCAAATATCAAAAATAAAGATTTTAAAAAATTAAAGTTTAACTGTTTACATACCTATTTTTTTATTTAAAAAATTTATTAATTTTAGTAACAAGAAGAAATACTTGACATATTTTAATTTTTCATAATTAGTCACAAAAAATTATTATTATAAAAAGACATAATGTTTTTGTTATTTACACCGCTTTCACTGTTATTTGTTGATACTGATTATTTTAAACGAAACTAGAATCTGTTTAATGGAGCACCTTGCATGTCTAGATTTAAATATTTTATCTAGAGACCATGTTTTGGTTGTTAGTCTGCTAATTGTTACAATATAACTAACAATGACAAATAATAGTAAGATTAATATTTTAGTAGATACAAGTGTATAAATTAAATATTTAAAAAACATTAAATAAACAACCATAATGCTTATAACAGACACATGAACTGTTAAAAAATAAATTTATTCTCCTAATGTTACAGGATGTGAGAAAAACATATTCTTATTATAAAAAAATTAAAATTTGTTGGTAAAGCTTATTTAGACCTGTTCAAACGTGTAGTTACCTGACAGAAGAATGGCTAATGACAATTATATTTACATAACTAAATGTTATAAGCCTAATTTTTTATTACTGATAGTTACAGATTCAAGAAAAATTATGTCAAACTAAGATTCCCAACAAACGACAAATTTGACAAACAAAGTAAACGTTATTGAATTTCTATTAGGTTCTCATCGTTACATAAGCAACAGTTTTCTTTTGTTAACAAAGTTATTTGTTAATTAAAAAATAAATTTATCGCTAAAAAGAATGTTTTTCTTAAAATTACTGTTAACTTAGAGTTGATTTGGCGTTCAATCAGTGAATACGTGATATGTTCCAAAAGAATAGTAAAAAAAATACAATTACAATAAAAATCTATATATCAGGTATATTATGTGATATACAAAACAATGTACATAGGCTCAGTTCCCTCCAATACAATTAATTCTAACCCTTAACTATTTTCATTATTCAATAAATTCTACAAAATTTTTGGGTTGAAGTTACAAATCATTGCCTCTTCATATTGATCTAAATTTCTTTGACGGTCTGTAATCTCAGGTAACGCCAACCGTAAAAGAAATTTTGCTAGAACACCTTGTATGTTAAGATCTTCCGTCAAAATTTTACACACATTGGGTATTAGAATTTTCAGTTTTTCTTCTGTTTCTCAGACAGTCAGACGCCGACCCTTGTTAATTTAGTTTATAAACGTTTAATATTTTCTGGTGTTCTCGTTACTGATGTTACAGAATGTGGTTCACTGACAACAAAATCCTGGACATCAAAATCGTATGTACCATGCCTCTATTCGTGCTGTAGTCATTACCTTCTAAATTTTCGGAATGGTTTCTGTAGGAAAATGTTCCAAAATTTGATGAATATTTGCTTCCAACTCGCCTACTTGTTATAAACACGATGACCATTGCTCATTCACCGATATCATTGATCCGGACACTAAGATAGTTCTCATTCACGGATGCGTTTAAAATTAATTTATATTGTGATGTTCATATTGGCTCTATGTTTCTGAGACAAACTTTGTATATGATTTAGTTTAAGATTGTCAGTTCAGTTTTTAAATTAAAATTTTTTTATAAGACTTGAATTTCAAATTCAAGAAAAAGTTTGGTGTATTGTGGTCAGTAAAAATCTATTTCTTTTGCGTGATGAGAAATTGATTGAGATGCATTTTCACGTAAGATTTAATTTGGCCATGTTTTTATTAATATAGAAATTTAATTAGAAACACATTAGGTTGCCTGATATTTTTTAATTAAATGTTAGTATGTTCCTTTTCAGAACCATATGCTCACTGCAAATGTATGGAATCTTTAGCAAATGAAACACTCACTTTGATAATAAGCCTTAAGAATTTTTACGCGTTGTGTGTTTGTGTAATTTTCATTGTTATTTGTTAGGGTTAATTATAAGCACATATCGAATATGATAGTTAAAGATTTACAAAAAATAGCTATCTTATGTTTTATTGCAGAAGAACTTCTAAGAATTGTTTTTTTGTTTGTTGCGAAATTAGGATATTGTTTTCTTATAACTTCTACAGGTATTTGTTAACGCTATCTAAATCGACTACATAAGCTTTGAAAAATAGACCATTATGTTAGACCATACTAATGTAAAATATTTATTAAAATATGCAAATTAATTTGTTGTTAAATTTGCAGTACCCTATATTTAAGAAATTAGAAAGTTTTTCTTCCACTTTATTGTTGTTTTGTTTTCTATTCTCCCATTGAAATCTCCCACCAATAGTAATTCTCTTGTCTTTCCATTTTCGTTTAATAGGTCATCCATTTTGTCAAAAAGGCGCCTTTTCCTGTTGTCCTTTGTTATCATTAAGTGGGTATATGCCCAGGATTGTTACTCTTTGCTTTTATATTTCTATATTGACTTTTAGCGTCTTATCGTCAATTAGTTCTCAGTTTTTATTTGTTTTAGATATTTTCTTTTAATTATGGACGCTTGTTTTGCTCGTTTCTTCATATGTGTATATATAATCCCATATTTTCAATGCCTTTTTCTTTCTTTTTGGTCTTCATAAGCACTATAATGTCTATAGTCATTGTGGTAAGATCATATGGAGAAGAGGAAAAAAATCATAACGGAAACAGACTCATAAGCATGTGCAAAGTGCACCAATTAAAAATATAAGATAGATACTATAAACACAAAAACATATAGAAATATAAATGGCGGAAAGCAAGAAGAAGACAATCAGTAATCGATTACATGATCGCGTGACAGGATTTGTTATTGAGAATTGAAAATGTAAGAGCGCACGGAGGATTAACTGGTTGAACGGATCATTACTTGGTGAAGACCAAGGTAGTTTTTCCACAAGTACACATAAACAATACACAAAACCAGGAAGAGAATGAAAAGCAATAGGAGAAGAAACATAATTTAAAGAGTTTGGAACAGCCAAGCACATATTACCTATACCGAAACAGATTAAATGTAAAGCTAGAAGAAAAATTAAAATGACAAATATAGAAATATTTAAACATATCAAGGAAATCACACACCAAGCGGCATTTGAGGCGATAGGGTATAAACCTAGAAAGAAAAGAAGGCAATATATTGAAAAAACGAGAAGCAGAAATGGTTAAATACAAAGAACAAAAGAGACAGGAAAGCATATAGAAAACAACAAAGACTGGTTAAAAGTAAAGTTAAACAGGCGAAATAGAGTACATGGAAATAAAAATGTATAGAATTAGAGACATATAGGAGAAGAAAAAGGACAAGTGAAGTCTGGAGATTCATATAGACAATAAAATTATTTTGCGAAGAAAAGGTAAAGATCCAACCAGTCGCGGAAAACAGTGCCGCCAACACTACATAGAATTATTAAGATCATCCATAGTTAAAAACTAAGAAAATTCCACAAACTAAACGATGTAAAGATAGAAATAACTCAAAGCACAATAGAAAAAACAGTAAAGACATTAAAAAACAATAAGGCGCCGCTTCCCTTATCCGCGGCGCCTTATTATTATAAAAACAATATAAAAATAGGGAATTAGAAGAACAGGGTGAGTTCAGAGCGGGTAGATCATGTCTAGACAATCTATTCACATTACCACAAATAATACAAAAGAAATAAACCAAAAGAAGAGAATTGCACCTAGTAATGATTGACCTGGCAAAAGCGTGTGAGATAGGGCGCCAATACAGAAAATGGGGAAAACGTTAAAAACAATCCTAAATGACACACTAGTTAATGCTGTAAAAAATTTGTACGAAGGACACATAGTCAAGATAGAAACAGCACTAGTTCCGTCATTTGGAGTCGAGAAGGGACTGAGACAGGGATGTCAGCTGTCACTAACTTTATTCGAAGTGTATGTGGATGAAGCATTACGAGAATAGAAAAAAGTGTAATAGAATGGGTATATCAGTAAGGAAGAGGACTATATATACATTACAATTGGCGGATGACCAAGTGATTATTGCGCAAGAGAAAGGCAATGCGAAGTGTATGACTATGAACCTAAGTGAAGAATACGAAAAATAGGGATTCAAATTAAACATAGACTAGACAAAATACTTATCACTAGTACAGTCAGTAGGGTTACAATTGGACGCAGGAGATATGATAGAAATAAGTGAAGAATACACATACTTAGGGACGAGGATAGGAGAAGAAAATAAAAATAAATGAAAGAATTAAAAAGAATAAAAAAGTAATTGGAACAATAAACATCATTCTGTGGGATAAGGATCTATAAAGAATAACAAAAATACAAATATATAATACAATAGCAAAAAGCCTAGCACTATATGGAACGGAGATATAGCAAATCACAGAACAGAACAAAAGTAAACTGAGAGTATTCGAAGTGGACTTCCTGAGAAAGGCAGCATGGATAAGGAAAATTACAGGAATCAACAGCAACATAGTAGAAGAAATAGAAAAGAAGCAACTGATTTGATATGAACATGTACAAAAAATGGTCGAGGGACAAACACCAAAAATGGAATAGATACCTCCGGAAAAGAGGTATTTACGAAAAAAAGTTGGAATAAAACGCCAATGGAGAGAAGAAACATACAAGAAGAAGAATGTCAGAATCGAGCACAATGGAAAAATCTTTTGGGGACTGGAAGGGACAGATATGATCTGTAAAACTGGAAAGAGAGAGAGAGCGTGAGAGAGAGAGAAGGGGGGGGGGAGAAAGTTTTTTGGTAAATGTTTTAAGAATATTTAACACTAACATATTTATTGAAGGAGATTGTAGTGTCTTGCTTTTTAAAAATTATATAGTTATCCAAATTATAAAATAAAATGTAAAATATTGGAAAAATACGAATTTTATTGCTATCCATGTAAATTACAGATTTGGCAGTTATGTACAAAATATATTGTTAGCCAAATACCCTTCACTAGTCCTCTGATATGCAACTGTTTTTTAGCGAAGTTTTTTATAATGCTTTCCATAAATGCGGATGTATTTTGGCAGTTACATGTTTTTTTTTATTGACAATTTGCGAATTTACAATCTACTTCTATACAGAGTATTGAGTAAATGTGTTAAATGTATATGACTTGTAAGGGAATCATCCACTGATGTTTTCTCTTGTAAATTGTGATTTCTTCGTTACGCTAGGTCTTGAGGCCAGGTTCTGCGTAGTCTTCTCACAGTGGGACCACTGTTGTTTAGTTGCTTTATTAGGTCGTTCTCATGGTTTGTTACTTGATTTTCGTATGTTATAAAGGGGATCGTTAGGTCGTTATGGAGCGCGTCGTTGGTGATATAACATGGAGCATCCACCATTCTTCTCAGCACTTTAGA
Source organism: Sinelater perroti (assembly GCA_036346155.1). Taxonomy (NCBI): domain Eukaryota; kingdom Metazoa; phylum Arthropoda; class Insecta; order Coleoptera; family Elateridae; genus Sinelater; species Sinelater perroti. The sequence continues at coordinate 11,400,168 of JARFIY010000359.1, read as the reverse complement.
TTGGAACATTTCTATGATTTTTAAGATTGTTGGCTTGGCACATCCCCACAGCTGGAGCCCGTATGTCCATATCGGTTTGATTATAACTTTGTATAACAATAACTTGTTGTTTAGAGAGAGCTTGGATGTTCGTCCAACAAGCCAATACAACTGTCGAAATTTGATGTCTATCTGTCTGAGTTTTGTTTGTATGTGTATTTTTCAGGTGAGTTTTTGATCTAGGATGAGTACAAGTTATTGATGGTTACAAGAGGACAGTGGTTGTGCTTGGTGGTGAATGTGACATGGACTGATTTTGTTTGATTGATTTTCATTCTCCATCTGTTGTACCATTCGGTGAGGAGGTCCAGATGAGTTTGTTGATTTTCAGAGGCCAATACTGGGTTTTCATTTAAAGATAATACAGCTACGTCATCGGCAAACGAGGCAATTGTGGTGTTACTTGTTCGGGTTATGTCGGCAGTGTAGATTAGGAATAGCAGAGGTCCTAGAACACTTCCCTGGGAAACATCGGATTCGATAGTATGGTAGTTGGATTGACTGTCGTTATGTCTTACTGTGAAGTTTCTGTCGGTTAGGTAGGATTTTAAAAGGAGATAAAAATTACTGGATGATGTGTTTTTTACTTTGTAGAGAAGGCGCGTGTGCCACACTTTATCGAATGCCTGTAAAATGTTAAGGAATAATGCATTGCAGAATTTCTTGTCTTTGATACTCTTAGCAATTGCGTTGACTTCCCTATGAATCTGTTGTATAGTGGAGTGGCGTTCCCTGAATCTAAACTGGTGTTTAAGTAGTAGCGTCAAGGGCTCATGCTTTACGTATATCCTTTTAAGTAGGAGTTTTTCGAAAATTTTACTTACTATGGGCAGGAGGCTGATAGGTTGATATGATGATGGTTCGTGTAGAGGTTTTTGTGGTTTGTGTATCATGATGACTTAGCATTCGGTTAAAAGTTACTGTTAGTAGAACTATGGCTTTGCTAGGTAATTGCTTTAATATTTGTCCGGTTATTAAATCGTAGCCTGAAGCTTTGTGTATGTTTGTATTATCTATTTCTCTCTTGACTTCTGCTGGTGAATAGGGTTTTATGGGAGGGACATTTGGAATGGAATATTGGTTGAGCTTCTACTTCCTTGTCATTGCCACCTGGCTCGAGTTTGAATACTTCAACTAAAAGCGTTGCAAAAGTATCAGCCTTATCTTTATAAGTGCGTGCCCATTCAGCTGGGTCTTTTTAGTTTTTTTGTTGCATTCCACAGCGTGTGATCATCTGGGGATAGGCTGGTAATGTAATGTTGGAAGGTAGTATTTCGGGCTTCTTTGAGTGCTGTTTTTAATTCTCTGGATAGTCTATTGTAATTATGTTGATCTGCTATGTTTCTTGACCTACACCATGTTTTTCTAGCTCTGCGTTTCTGAGCTATTCATTGACGGACGGTGGGTTGATAGTGTTGGTTGTAGTAAGGTCGTTCTGAGTGCCAGGTTGCTTCTTGCACTAATCTAGTAAAATATTGTGCCGCTTCATCTAGGTCATCAGGCAATTTTATTCGTAACTTGAGATTTATGTTTGTTTCTATGTAGCCTTGAAAATTATTCCAGTCAGTATTTTTTGAGGATAACTTTTGGGGAGGCGACTTATTAACAACAGTTGTGCTGATACTGACGATGATCGGAGTATGGTCAGTTGAGAGATCAAAGTTAGATTCCACTATGTATTTCCTTCTAGGGAGTCCGTTTACTATATAGAAGTCAAGTAAGTCGGGGAGTTTCCTAGGATCTGCCGGTCAGTAGGTGGGAACTCCATTAGTGAGGCTTCCAGTCATAGTACGTAGGAGGTTTCTGCCTTTTGTGGTGACAATTCTCGATCCCCAGTGTGTATGTTTGGCGTTCCAATTGCCCCCTACGACAAACTTGTTTCAAGGGTTTGGAAGAAATCCTTGTCGTGGTGGGCTGTAAATGGCACTGACCTTAATGTTCCATGGAAGAGTTCTTAATTCGACATATGTTGTTTGAATTTTTTCTGTTTGATATTTAGGTAGTACGTTATGGGAGATTGATTTCTGAATAGTTATTGCAGATCCGTCATGGGCGGTATTGTCAAGGTAAGGAGTGTGGCATATGGAGTATTGAGGTATGAAAAACGCTGTTCGATCTGTAAAATGAGACTTAGAGATAAGTAAAATGTCAATCTTATTTAAATCTAGGAATGTTATCATTATGCTGTTTTGATTTATCATTTGGACAAACAAAGCTTTTAATTCTTTCAAAAATATGGTTAATTGTTCTCCTATGTTTGATGGTTGTTCTGTTTTGGTGGCATTAACGTTTCTGTTTGCGATTTGCGCAGTATTGTGGGATAAGTTTATAGTTGGGAAAGAGGGATTAATATGTTGTATGTTGATTAGTTGCGGCTGGTTTTGGTAGTTTGCTGTTCTAGATCTGTTTCCTGCACATAATGCACACGTGGCTGGAATGTGTCTGGGTTTGGTGCATGTCTTCGAGTCGTGCTGTTCGCCACATTTTACACAGTTAAAGGGTTTGGTGCAATACGCTTTGGAGTGGCCGTAGGACTGGCATTTCATGCAATGGATTATGTTGTGGCTTTTCCTAGGAAGTTCTACAGTGTTTTTGGTGTTGCATAAGAATTCTAGCTTGAAAATTTCTTTGTTGTTTCCTTGTGGTTGTAAGTCAATGAAAAGTAGTGTTAGGGGATCTTTTGTTAGCCTGTGTTTGACATTCAAAACGTTGTGGACTTTGTGGCCTGATTTTTCAAGATTTTCTTTTATATTTTCTGTTGGTATGGAATAATATAGGTTTCTAATTACAATTCTGTATGCACGTTTATCTTTTAGTTGGTACGTATGGTGAATTATGTTTTCTTCTCTTAGGTGCCTCGCTAGGATCCTGTATGTTTCTATTGTATGTGGAGTGATTTTGACGGTTTCATTTGCTAGTGCTTTGCTATAGTACTTTTCTTCCTCTGCAACTTGAGAGAGGTTGTTAATCATGTCCCTGTAATTTTTTAGGCCATTTATAAATATAGGGGGTGGTTTTGGTGGTCGTGATTGTTTCACCGTATTTTCTATTTTAACTGGATTGTCGATGTTTTCAGTGAATAGGGGGCTGTAACGGTTTTGGATATTTGTTTGTGGTGTTGGATGGGGTGATTTGTTAATCTCTTTTGCGTTTATTTACGATTTGCCATGAATTTCTGTTGTCTGAGTCTAGTTCCATGTATTTGTTTGGGTTTGCGGTTTCTGAGGATATGTTGTCTTGTGCGTTTGGTGTCTCGGGTTGCTGTGTGGTGTAGTATTGTGGGGTAATTGGGGGGTAGTTATGTTGGTAGGTAATTGGCGGAGTGGGTGTGGGAAATTGTTGAATCGAGAATAGAAGATGTGGAGCGTTGAGTATGGGTGTGCCTGGTGGTTTGCCAGCATGACTGGTATATAGCGCTGGAGGGTGGGTACCCCATAGGTTGGTTTTGTTGTGGTACAGGGACCATGTCCCCTATTGTTAACTTAATTCTATAAGCTTACTTGGCATTTTACAGTTGTAGGTAGATTTAAATAAATTCGGCTTTGCTATCGCACCCGTGACGCGCGATACGCTAGCACTTGAACTTTCTTGCTCTCGTGGCGATAACCGCTTGCACGTCTTTACGCTACGAAAGTCAAATGCGTACTTAGTTACATGTCTGATATTGTTTTTAACTCTTCGAATCGTAGCAGGTTTATTGATATAAATCTTTTCGTTAAAATAGCTTTAGAGAAAAAAAGTTAAATGGGGTTAGATCTCAAGACCGCTATGACCAATTGAAATCACCGTTTTGCGAGTTAACACGATCAGGAAATTTGGTTCGAAATAAAATGAGTGGTGTAACATCTTGTTGAAACCATATGCCATTTAAGTTAAAATCATTGGTTTTATTGAAAAAAAAATTTTTTCCCACCTCACCACATACACTATTAAGAGTAACAGTATTGACATGGATCTAGCCCACAATGCATACCAAATGCATGTAAATTTTCACTGCCTCACATGTAACAATTTTGATGATATACAAAGCCATTTAAAGAAATATGAACTTTATTGCTCAATATGAGCTTTTTTGCATAAATTAGTATATAAACAACCAGTGTGTTGACAGCGAACTTTTGTTTTATCAATAAGTAAACTATTTGTTTTAAATTTTTGAACGTTAATTTACTTTGCGCAACCGTAACTCGCCATCTATTTACATAAAAAAACTGAAATGATATTGATGCATTGTTGGACAATGTATGGTGCCATGATGACTTTAATGTGTTTAGATAAAAATTTATAAATAAAAACTTTTAACATTCTCACCACAAAAAAGGGGCATAATTCAAACCTTAAGATTCAATTTTAATCACCTTTATATATATATATATATATATATATATATATATATATATATATATATATATATATTTACTACAGGCACTAATGCTAAGGCTTATTGTGCCCACTAACATGCACTTAATGCTAAGAAATTCACACACACCCGTGGGTTGAGGAGCTAACTGGTTGAACCATCTAAGCCACCGCGTCCCATATATGACTTTATGCAGTCTTTCTTTTATAGAATGTTGTGTTAGTTTTAATATCTGCTACATATAAATGTAAATGTCTTTTAGTAAGATTTTTAGGTTATAAAGTTAGTCAATTTCTATTAAGCTCAATTCTGCAATTAAAGATAGGACGATAGAATGCTTATAAGATATCAAAACATCTGACCGATTAAAAGTACAAAATAAGAAAATTAGTTTACCTACGTTTCTATCACTCAGATTTGTTGTTATTTTAAAATTTTGTTATTGCACCAGTTTCTATTAGACGAGCCCTATACATGGTAAATTTTATTTATAGAGTGTTTATGGAAAATGCTTTAGTTAGTTATAACCACTTATTGGTGAAAAAATTTTTGGTTAACAAGTAGTAATGCTTATTTAAGATAATAAATCAAATGCGTTTATATATCACTAATTTCTATAAACCGTCCAATTTAAGTTTAAAAACTTGAACGAAGTGTTCTGCAAGTAAAAAATTAATTTATTAAAAAATGCTTTATTAACATAGACACGAAGTACAGTAAACAGCAAAATAATACTAATAATGACAATAACATTTTAAATAATTATTATTTGGATACATTAAATAAAAGTATAAACACGATTAAGTTCTAGAGCACACAACTAAATGGTTACAATTTCATTAGTGAAAAAACAAATGGTTATTTATAACCTGAAATTCACGTTTTACATTTAAAAAGTGCACTAATTGCTTTAACAAAGTGTTTAAAAGTATAATAAAAGTAGTTCAGAAACGCTCGTTCGCCGGCAAAGCATCTATCAAAGGCATATTTTTGGCTTTTAGTGTTTCTCTATTAAGAACTGCAACCATTTATTCCACAAATATTTGGTGTGTCAGATCTGCAACCAAATATACTACCCGATTCATCTTTAAGAGATAAATATCAATTTATTCACTATATTTATGACTACATTTATTTAGGTTATTTTTTATTTATTTTTTTTCTGTTGAATACTAATTGTGACAGATAATTATTTGTTTGTTGAAAATCTTTTTAATCTGACTCGATTAATTTCATACTAAATAAACCTGCAAAGCTTGCAACGCATAGCGAAGTGGCGAAGCGTCTCCTAAATTTGAGAACCCTTTAGTTGGTAGGTTTAAAAGCAAATTCATAGGTTGACCAATCAGTTTCAAAATCACTAGCAAACAAGCCTTTTTGGTCGCCTGTCGATTGGTGAAAACAAATTTGGAAATTCCCAGCCGTTCTCGAGTTATTGCTCGGACGGACGGACGGCCAGACAGACAGACGGACAACATGAAGTAAGTGACTCGCTTCGCTTCGCCACTTAATAATAGAAATGTGTTCTCAACTGAATGCTTTTGGTAATTTGTCATTTTTTTAGAAAAAAGTTGATACATTTATAGGTAATAGTCGAACCTGGGTGTAGATGTATTTGTTTAATAAACTGTATAATCAATTTCTTTACTTGATTGTAAAATATTGTGGTCAGCATAATAGTGTAAAGTGCTATTTGGTATTACATTTAATTTTTCGTGAATACGAATTACATTAAAATTTTGAATTTAAGGAAAATATTGATTGCATGCAGTATGACATTATTTATTATCGAGGATATATAACTTACCGCGTGAAAAGGAAAGCTTTAGTGTCTACACATGAATAAAATTGAAGAACCGTGTCATATTATCGGACATACGAGGGTAAGGTGAAAGGTTCTCGCCCTGACAATGAAGACTGCGACTTTCAGTTAAAAAATGATTTTATTTTTCTACATAATCTCCCTTGACTTCAACACACTTGATCCAACGCCTCTCCAACATCAGTATTCCTTCTCGGAAGTGAGAATCTGGAATATGGTGAAAATATTTATCAACTTCTTCATTGGATGCGAAGCGCTCCCCAGAAACAAATTTTTTTAAGTTTGGGAACAGATGGAAGTCTGAGGGTGCCAAATCAAGAGAATAGGGGGGATGGCCGAGCAAATCATACCCCAAATCCCGCAGTTTTCCCATCGCCAACGTAGGTGCGTTGTCCTGGTGAAAGATGATTTTTTTCTTCTTCAAGCCAGGCCTCTTCTCGCGAATTTTGGCATCCAGCTGGTCAAGAAAGTTGGAGTAATATTCGCATGTAATTGTTTTGCCTTTTGCAAGATAATCAATTAACAGGATCCCCTTCGCATCCCAAAACACGCTGGCCATGACCTTTCCGGCAGATGTGATCGACTTCGCTTTCTTTGGCGCTGAACCACCGGCTTCCACCCACTGCTTGGACTACTGTTTCGTTTCTGGCGTGTAGTGGTGGACCCATGTCTCATCCATGGTGACAAATCGACGCACAAAATCGGTCGGATCCCTGTTGAATCGGCCCAAAGATTGCTGCGAAGATCGTTTGCGCATTTGCTTTTGATCGGCATTCGGCAAATGCGGCACCCATCTTGCGCAGAGCTTTCGCATCCCTAATTCTTCGTGCAAGATGTTTCGCACCCTTTTTTTCGATATCTCCACAGCCTCAGCTATCTCACTCACCTTCATTCGCCTATTGTCCAACATGATATCATGCACTTTTTCGATGGTTTCCGGTGTGGTTGCGGTTTTTGGCCGTCCTTCACGTGAGTTATCTTCGAGGGATGTGCGGCCACGTTTAAATTGCGTTTCCCACTTTTTAACAGTTGACATGAAAGGAGCAGAGTCCCCATAAACTTTTGTCAACTTTGGATGCGTTTCCTTAGGGGTTAATCCATCCAAAACAAAGAATTTTATAACCGCACGATATTCAAGTTTATCCATTTTAACAAAAAACATGGGGCCGGCGAAGAGATTGTTCTGTAAGAAATCCCAGAACGAACTTAAAAATTATTCGACTTCATTTTCGAATTCAGTGTAAAATTTCCTATAAGAATCACATTTAAAATCGTAATGTCGGAAATTTTCCTGAAATTCGAAGTCGAATATCTCGAAAATTATTCGAGATAGAAATTTTTTAATTTAGAATTCAAAATCAGCGTAAAATTTCCTATCAGAGTCCATTTTCAAATTTTAAAAAATCTCAAATTTTGTGACGGACCGACAGACCGACCGACAGACAGACATGTCTACTGAAAAAATTTGTGTAAACAAACTACTTGAGCGAACAAGTTGAAACTAGTCATACGAACTAATGACACATGCACGCAATCAGGAAACATAATTGTTTGCCGATTGCAGCACCTTATCCTCGTAACATCGTCCAAAAGACCACAAAAAACTACACTAACAAATTTGAGTTAATCTCAGCGATGGCAGAATTATAGCAGAAAATACCCTACAAAACTGTAGACGATTTAATTGTTACCATGCCCAGAAGGCTTAAAGTATTGTATGCTAGTAAAAAAAATTGAACCAAGTACTCATTGTAGATTTTGTATTATCCTGAAGAATGTTTTCAGATCATTCCAAGACAAATTTTGGTATTTCTATACTAATTCTGCATTTCTTCTAGATGATCTAAAGAATCCGTGTTTCTTTTGTATGATAAATGCAATGTGTAATAAGAAAAAGACCCTTCTTATTACTCAAAAGCAATTATTTACATGAAAATATATTATATTTATGTAGACATATAATAAAGAATAAATTTGTGAAAATAAACTTCAAGTCGAATCACATCCTGATTAAAACATTGAAGTTTTCCTTATGAAAGTGACATATAGACTTAAGAAAAAAATAGGCTTTTGACTACATAACTTAAAAAATATGTAAGTCTTGAGATTATACTAATACATTTAGTTCAAACGTAATAAAGAATATCAAATAAACCCATATAAATTAAGTTTAATTTATGTCTCCCCCTTATTGGCTTCTTAAAGAAGTTGGCTTTATTTAATTAGCCGTTCCAAGGGGGAATCAGGATCTTCAAATATTTATGGCGGGTGTTTCTTTAAACTTTATAATTGCACAGGTTACGTATGTATGGATTTCGTGGTTTTGAATGATAGTATATAGTTGTTCAGCGCATTGGAAGATGTACTCCTGGATTATAGGCAGGGATACGTTTTTGTAACACGGAGCGCCAAAGACAGGTTGTAACATTCCATTCTGGATGAGCTAAAGCTTATCTATGTAAGATTTTGCGTCATAGCTTGTTCAAGTGGGCCTAGAGTCGCCGTATGATCAATAGAGTCGTAGTGAGCTAGACAACATTTGCTATGTCTTCTGTGAGTTGAACCATTATCGTAAAGGTTGTCTTGGGCATGTCCCCGACGTAAATATTGAAGAGTATAGGGGACAGGATGAACAAGTAGGACCGGATTAGTTGTACCGTCGGCAGCAGGATGATCACTGAAGTCATAATGAAGATAAGCCTATTATGACAAACCTTGTCGAAGGCCTTGGTCACATCAAGGAAGACTGTGTAGACAAATTTCTTCTTTGTAAAGTTTTTCGTGATCTATTGTACAACTTGGTTAGGTTACTGTCCCGTCTTATTTCGGTTTTATACCCATATGCGTGTTAAAGTGTTGGTGATGGGCAACTATTCTTGGTGTCCCATGTTCCTTGCTGGAATAAATCAAATCAGTTGCAGGTAACATCTCAGTATTTGTGTTTGACGGCCCACTTACTGGCAAATGCAGTCTCAAGGACTTTTTATTATTGTATCTACTAACATGCACTTATAACTAACTTAATACTATGACGTCACATATGGGTTGCAGCGAGATTCGAGCACGCCCGCGCTGGCTCGCAGGCAGAGGAGCAATGTTTTTGATAACTGACCCACAGTGACGGCTCATTTCGCGATTTACTGACGTTACTCACTTTTCTGCTGCATTATGGACTGTTTTCCCCTTAAGTGTGCCAACCCAAGATTTAGGTAAATGAAATCCGTCGTTAAAATTATTTTTATATTTGTAAATAATCATGATAATGTTATGAGAATAAAGACAGTGCATATGATCGCAATGGAATAGTATTTATAGTTGCAAAACATATTGAACAATATGTAATTCTTTTTTTATAGTTCCCAACCAGAATTGCAATGCATGCAGAGGCAAAAGAATTTTACAATTTTCTAGACAAAATAATTTTTTAATTATTTAATTGCAAACAACTGTTGTAAGTTTTACCTATCCCTGAAATTAATTTTTTTATTCATCAAATCTAAAAATTTCAGCACAGAATCATATTCAAACAAATTTTGCATTCTATGAGGGATACGAAATAAATAATGAAGAATTGGTGCTAGAATAAGTAAATTTAGGATCACAATAAATGAAGATAGATAATAAATATTTCATATTAGCCAATATCCTTTTTATGGCTGATATTTTTGTAGCCAGTGAAGTAAACTGCACAAACGAGACTGCGCCTCTGCGGGCGCGCGAATTGCCAGCCAGCAAAATTAAAATGAAATCCAACTCGAACATAAGGAGTTAGGATTAACAGCGACGAGCAGGCAAGCACATCGAAATCAGCTCTTTCATTGTTATCGCGCAACGTACAGAAGCGTATTGCAGAACTGCAGTGCACGAGGGATTAAATCCGAAGAGCAGCAGGTTTTAGGAATTTCACAATAAAATTGGCATTTCGCGTGCTCGACACACTCGTGCGCGAATGCATCAAGTAGCTGCAGGGGATTAACCGAACTGTAGTTTTTGGGGGCCAACGAGATGCATTTATGTTAGTGTTGCAACGGCCTCGATTTGCAAGTGCGTGGCCCGCTTGGGCAAGGCGAATGCTTCTATCTGCTTTGCATTTGTAGTGTAATGTATAATATATGATCCACGTACAAAGTTAGTACCGCGTAACAATGCCCGAAGGGAATATTTATCTCAATTTAGAAATCCTGTTATATATCAAAGTTGGTGTGTTCCCAAAGAAGAGGGAGGACGGTGTATTGCTTTTGATGTGTGTAGGCAGTCTTTCGGATGCGAAGTTTGAACTTAGGAAAATAATTGTAATATACAGCTTTGACTTTTTGATTGCTCATGCAATTTAGAAGCTTCACAATTAAATGACTAATTTTAATATTTATGCCTTCCCAGAATCGGCATGCAGTTATGTAAATATAATCATGTTAACATAAAAAATAAATTAATTACTATAAGGATCTTTTGTAGAATAATTTTTTAAATGCTTTACAAATTTTAATTTTCAACATGTAAAAAGGAAATCACTAAAGGCAAACGTAATGACATCTAAAGATCATTAAAGCTATGAAGAATAAAGCAAGATATAATATTCATAATTTAAAAAAATGAGAAAAAAGCTTTACAAGAAATAATTTATTAATATTTATAATATATAATTTTTAACTACCGATTGCAGGACATTGACGTTTATAAATCGCTCCGAAGCAATTTACCCATTTTGGGAGGTTTCGAGCAAATAATAATACTATTTAAAGCATAACGGTGAAGGTGGAAATAATAAAAATAAGTGTGCCAATTAAAGTAAGAGAAAACTGCTAATTTCTCAGTTTAATATTTAAGTACGTGCATCAGAGGAGACTTGACCTCCGAGAAGTAGATTCGGGCAAGGCTCTTATCGCTGAGCACAGCTGTACATACAATATTGTAAATAGTAAATACGGAACAGAGCCGCACTCAGAATTCCTAAAACCAAACCTAAAATATGGATAGTTCTGAGAATGAGTTTAATACATCGGAAGATGGAACAAAGAAAAGGAAACCATCGGGACAAATAGACGTATTCAGTAGAAGTAAATTAACAAAGAGATCGCCAGAAAAAAGGAAATCAAGACGATACATTACAAAAATGTTTGTTATGATGCAGAACCTCACTACAGAAGTCAAAGAAATTCGTAAGAACCAACAGGAATATAAAGACGAGATCAAAAATTACAAGAACAAAACGAAAGCATCAAACGTGAAAATGAACATATGGCAAGGGAACTAAAAGAAATAAAAGGAAAAGTTGAGAGATTAGAAAACGAAAAAGGAGAAATAATTTAGTGATACAAGGCTTAGAAATTGATATCGATGACCCTAAGGTTTTGAAAGAAGGCACATTGAATGTATTCAAAGAGAAACTGGGAATAGAAGTACCAATTAAATCAGCTAAGAAACTAGGCCAAAAAACCTGTCTAATCGAGCTAGAAAATTCCAATGATAAGAAAGTAGTTATGATGAACAAAAGCAAACTAAAAGGGAATAAAGAGGTCAAGATATTTATCAACGATGATTTATCCAAGAAAGACAGAGAAATACAAGGCATAATCAGGAAAAGGGCCCAGGAGGAGAGAACACATGGAAAAACCGCTAAAATAGGATTTAGAAAGCTGTATATAGATGGAATAGAGTGGAGATGGGAAGAGACAAAGAAAGAGTTAAGAAAATCAAGAGAAATAACCAACGGCGACTCAAAAAACTGATTACAGATTTTGGATTGCACGACAAATATAAAGACGACGACCAGGCAATGAAATGGCATTTGAATAGGAAACAACCCAAACACCAAAAAGACACAAAAACAAGAGAACCTAAAAGAAATTTGAAAACAAGCATGAAACATGGAATTTAGCAACATGGAATGTAAGAGGAATTAGTGGGAAAGAGAAGGAGCTAGTAAATGAACTGAGACAAATTGAGATAGAAATAATAGTAGCAACTGAGACAAAAAAGAAAGGCCAAGGAATGATTCAATTAGAAGATAATTATATTATGATATACAGCGGAGCCCAAGAAAATCAGAGAGCAAAAGGAGGTGTAGCATGCATTGTCAATCAGAAATGGGCAAAAAGAATTTGTAATTGGACATGCATAAATGAAAGATTAATGTCAGTAGAAATAGGGGAAGACCAACACAAAATAACAATAATAGCAGTCTACGGCCCAAACGAAGACGATAATGCAAACAATAAGGACCAATTTTGGAACGAACTAACATCACTCACAGAAGAAAGTAAAGGGACAGTAATCACAGTAGGTGATTTTAACGGAAGAGTAGGAGTAAAAAATAAGTCAACGGAAGAATCACTAGGCAAATTTGGAGAACAAGAAAGAAACAATAATGGAAAAAGAATACTCGACTTTTGTAGAGAGAACCAATTCATCGTCACAAATACGTTTTACGAACATAAGAAAATACATCAGTACACCAGGGAAGTTAAAAGTAGAGATGAAAAATCAATAATCGACTACATCCTAATAGAAAAGGCCAAAAGGAATATGATTCAAGACGTTAGGGTAAGAAGAGGTCCCGAAATTTACAGCGATCACTACCTGTTAGTAGGAAAAATAAGACACATGGACAGAAAACAAACAAAAGAGAAGGAAAACTTGCAAAAGAAAAAAGTTTATGAAAAGATTAAGACTTACATGCTCAAGGAAGAACAATATCAGACAAAATACCAAGAACTAATACAGAAAGAAGTCGAAAAACTGGACGAAAGATTTCTACACGAAGACATAGACAATAAATGGGAAATATTTAAAAGAATTTTGAAAACTGCGGCAAAGGCAGTATGTGGGGTAGCCAAAATAAATAACCAAAATAAACAAACAGATTGGTGGAATGAAGATATTAAAACGAAATTAAAACAAAGAAACGGAAATGGAAAAATTATTTAAATAAGAAAACTGAAGAAGCATACCAAGAATACAAGGAACAAAGGAAGAAAGTTAAAGAAATAATAAAGACAGCTAAAGAAAAGTCATGAGAGAAGTTCGGACACAGAATGGAACATAACAGCAAAGAAAACCAGAAGCTATTTTATAGGGTGCTCAAAAATTGTAGAACAGAGAAGAAAACAATACTAAACCAAGTCAAGAATAAAAGAGGTAAACTCATAACCGAAGAAAATGAAGTGATAAAGATATGGAAAGAACACTTCCAAGAAATCCTAACAGTAGATGAAACGGTAACACAAAATTCAAGAGAAGATGAAGAAGGAGAACAAAGAGCAGAAAGAATGGAAGTAATAACGGATGAAGAACCCACAATGAAGGAACTATGTGAAGCAATAAAAAACGTTAAGAATGGGAAAATACCTGGACACGACGGAGTAGAGGCAGAAATGCTGAAAACTATGAGAAAATATGGAGCACAAATATTCTAAGACATTTGCAAAGAGGCTTGGAGAACCAGTAGAATACCAAAAGAGTGGGAAGTGGGAATCATATTACCACTGTACAAAAAAGGAGATAGACTTAGTTGTCATAACTACCGAGGAATAACACTGTTGAGCATAGCATGCAAGGTTTATGAAAGAATTTTAGAACAGAAACTAAGAAAAGTCCTAGCAAGACAACTAATAGACTCTCAAAGCGGATTCAGAAAGGGACATAGTATACAAGACCACATATTTAGCTTAAAAGAAGTAATAGAAAGAACACTAAAACAAGACAGAAAAGTTTACCTAGCCTTCATCGATTTAGAAAAAGCTTTTGACCGCGCACCAAGAAAAAGATCTGGAAGAGCCTAATTAGAAGGGTGTAGGAAAACAATTGCTTAATGCCACCAAAAGCATGTACCAAAACTGCAGGAACTATGTAAGAACTAGATACTCACAATCGGAAGAGTTCATAACAAGCAATGGCCTAAGACAAGGTGGTGTACTAAGCCCTCTGCTGTTCATACTACTCATGGACGACATTATTAACGCATGTAGGTCAAAAGTAGCGAAATTATGTGTAGGATACAGAAACATGCAACGAATAAACATCTCGGAATGTGCGTTTGATGATGATGTTGTGATATTCGCACCAAAAGAGAGGGACCTACAATACAATCTGGAAATATGGAAAGAAACGTTAGAGGACTACAACATGAAAATTAACATAGGCAAAACTAAGGTCATGGCAATTGGTAAACAAGAAGAGCAGACAAACATAAAAATCAACAACAGTAAATTAGAACAAGTCAAAAGTTTCACATATTTAGGAGTTACTATAGACAGCAAAGGAGGACACGAAGCTGAACTAAACAAACGAATAGAAAACACTGCCAAGTTGTACTACGCACTAGGAAAGACATTCTTGAACAACAAAGAGATTTCTAGGAAAACAAAACTCACCATATATAAAACAATTTATCTATCGACATTGACATTTGGGGGGGAATCGTGGGTAACAACGAAGAGACAGGAAAGTAAACTACAAAGTATGGAAATGAAATATTTGAGGAAAGTACTAGGAGTAACCAGAAGAGATAAAATACGAAATCAAATAATTCGAGAAGAACTTAAAGTAGAACCACTGGAAAAAAAAAATAGAAACACGACAGCTACAATGGTTAGGACATCTACTTAGAATGGACAAAGATAGACAGGTTAAGAAAATATGGGAATCGAAAGTAGGTACTAGTAGAACAAGAGGAAGACCACGAAAAACATGGACAAGAACAATAGAAGAAAAACTTCTTCAGAAAGGAATAACATGGCAAGAAGCGAAGGTAATGGCACAGAACAAAAAGGAGTGGACCAGATTAGTACATACTACCGATTTCAGCAGTTTATTTAATGATTCTACTCTTTCTTTTAAATTAGTGACTGAAGTAAGATTATATTTAACCTTCTTGAGTATCAGTGGTAAACTTTTATCAAACTTTCTTTTTGCCATTTCTCCAACTAACGCTTTAATAAACGCATTAGGTTTATTGCCGTTAAACTTTTAACGTCTGCCATTATAAAGTGGCCCATATATAATTTGTAAGCTTTCACGCATTTTAGATATGTCTACTTTACTAATTGTACTCGTATGTGATTTTTGCGACTATTAGTTCTTGCAATGTCTCTTGTAAAAAACCTATTGAAAATTTTAAGTTTATAAAGAAGGAGGAGAACCTTGAATTATATCTACTCTATAAAACTGCAAAAATGTAATTATGGGTGTGTGCGTTTGTAACTAACATTGCAACTTTTCCTACAGTTATGAACCGATACCTCATTCGAATCGGTTCGTTGTCAAATCTCACATAAAGGTTTTATTATTTTGATTTAGGTCAAAATGTAAGATATCATAAAGTAATTAAACAGCTTGCGCCACTTAGCGGTATTTTATGTACTATGTGACTAATTCTTGCCGTTAGTAAACACATCCGACACAACTTTGATTTATGTGAAACCGAATATAACCGAATGAATGTTATCGTGCTTAGATATAGCTGATAAAACGATTATTGTTTTATTTTTTTTTAACTGTCAACGAAATTTTTAACTAAATATTTAGATTAGGTTACTCGTCCTTGGGATGGGTCTTTTTACAAGTTATTTACTAATTTTGCTACCTTACCGGAGTGGAATAATTATGCAATTTTTGTACTATTCATATTCATTTACGAATCACTGAAATTATAAAAAATAGTTTTGTGTAATTTGTTATGTAAGTAATAGTAGAAAACTTACAAAAATTTAAGGTCGTTAAGGAAAACCCAGAATATTTTTAAATTGTATTGCTGGAAAGCCAAAAGAATGTCTTAAGCGCATGCTTTATAACACAAGTTAGTTTTACACAAGAATCTGTGATGGTTGACAAATGAGATGAAAATATGACCACACAGCAGGTATACCCAAATCCCTTCACACCGACCAAAAATTATTGCGTAATTTGGCTACAAAAAAACCCAAGTTTATGACGTAGCCAACAAGTGATGAATTCGTCTGCGAATTGAAAGAAAAGATAGATCGAAATCGTAGGTAAAGTATGCAGTGCTTCAGTACATCTGCTATATGTTTTTTATCCTAAATGACTGCCAATTTTTGATTGAGAAAAATAAGATAAACAGGGCATTAAAGACTTAAACACTGCTGAACAACACGAAGCACGACAGGTCTGGCTACCTGAGATTTTTTGCACGAAAAAAACTTTATCCAGGACAGTAAAGTAAATCGTCAAAATAATTGTTGGATCTGCCTAGATGCCTTTGAAGCGCCTACCGCTTTGTATGGCTCTGAAGTTGTGGTGTAAGCGCTAAGAAGGTGACGCCCCAGTTTCTTTAGAAAAGACCTGAAAGTGATCACCGACAGCCATGCCACTGCCGAAAACCGTTGTCAAGCCCTGGATAGAGGAAGTGATCGCTAGGCGAGCAATATTTTGCTCCAAATGGCAAGACAAGCAAAACTAGAAATGGTTATACAATAATTTGTATTACTATTGGTCACTCTCTAGTCTCGACTGCAATCCCTCTGACTACTACGTTTACGACATGGTCGAAGCTAAGTTCAATGAGAGACATCATAACACCATTAAGGGCTCAAGGGCACTCATCATGAAGGTAAGACCACATATAAACAATGAAAAAGTTGTGTTGGCTTGCAGAAGGTGTAAGTCGTGGCCGCTGATAGAGACTACATTGATTGATATCATTCTCAATACGATTTACATTTATTGTGCCAAGTTTCATGTAAATAAATTTAATTTATTGTATTTTAACATTAATTTGTAATTCAAAGCATGAATTTTTACTTTATATAAAGTTAAGAAATCTTAGCCTATTCCAATAGAGACAACATTGACTAGGAAAATTTTAATATATGGTAATCGCTTCATGAACATTTAGCCAATCAAAAACTTAATAGCAGTGTTACTAATCGTTTTAAATTTATAGATACATTTGCTGTCTGTAATATACTAAAAAAACATTTTTTCGACAAAAGCTATTGATTTAGTTCTATTATTACTAAAATTTATACAAGTGGTAACCTTGATATACTTAAATACCAAATACATGTTTTACTATAGTTTTCCATAAACTTAACTCTTTGAACTTTTTAACAGAAAAAGATCTTTAAGGTATATTTTAAAATCGTTACAAAGATAACAGCGTTTGAAAATTTTCCAGTCTTTCAGGCAAAAACCATAGCTATAGAACGCTATGCAAAGGAGATTAAAAAGTTTAACATTAGGGCTCAGTAGATAGCTATCTTTTCGGACAGCCGAGTAGCACTTAAAACTCTAGCCATACCTTTGGTGAAGTCTGTGTTTTTTGGGACTCTATAGGTGTTCTGGCAGGGATATGAAAAAACAATTTTCTGATCCTTTTTTGGGTATTGGGACATAGAGGCTTCAGGGGTAACGAGATGGCAGATTTATTGGCCAAGAAAAGATCAGGAACAAGACCCATCGGACCCACATCCCGCTGTAGCATTTTAAATAGCATAAAAAAACATCTATTAATAAATGGATACTCGATAAAATTCAAAAAAGGTGAAACAATACCAGACACTACAGACAATCGAAGAAGTTCATACAGGAACTCCTAAAAGTTTACAGTAGGTCTGCTACGACTAAACAGATTCAAACTTAGGGTCATAATTGGTCTGCTGACAGGACACTGTTGCTTTAGGAGGCATTTAAATCTCTTAAGAGTAACAAATAATAGTTGGTGCAGATTTTGCCAGAAAGAGGTGGTGACTGCCGATCACATTTTGTGCTACTATGAAAGCCTTACGAGGCTCAGACTCCTACAATTAGGCGAAGAAAACTAAAGCCAGAGAGCTATACAAAAAAGCCCCTCTCTAAACTTTGGCGACTATTTAAAAGTTTAAGCGTACAAAGGGAGCTCTAACAAATTAGAAGGTTACAACATATACCCTAAAGGCCGCATTGCAAAAAGCCGTTATGCTCAACCCGTGCTATATCTATCTATCTATCTAGTTTTAATGAATTAGAATGCTATTTTTATTGTGACCGTTGTAAATGGATAATAACTGCTTTTATCTATCTATGATCGACGTGAACTCCATCACAAATAACTTGTTGGAATGATTATGAAATATAGAAATAATTATAACGCCCAACTTAGTGGTAAGTCAACTTAGTGCTATTGATTCTCATAGCTGACAATAGACACTTTTTCTATTGTTGTTTTTCGTTTGGTTTACTCTCAGTCCGTAGCTTGAAGTAGTACACACTATAAGCTATACAATAAATTTTAAGTATCGTGTCTGTGATCGGCTAAGTTGTCTAGCTAAAGGTTCGTAAATTGGGAGAACCTTTTTATAAACGGTTGAGTTTAAAAATATATGTTTTATAAGAATCATAATAGTAGAGCAAAATCAAATTTGAATATAACAAAGTAATGTTTTAACTTGTTTTTATATTTTTTCAATCTAATAATTTGTTTTCGTTGTAAGAAACTGAAACATTTTATTATTTAAAAAACTGTTGGATTTAAAAATTAGGTCTATGTCGGCAATATTAACAATAAGTTCACTTATTTAAAACAAAGCTGATGTATTACACAAGTAATTTTTTTTGTTAATAAAAGTGTTAGGTAGCTTATATTATTGAATTGGAATTTTTACCCACCTAACTATAAGTCTGCACTTTTTCTTCTGAATATAACTATTTGTTTTTATTATATCTGGGTTAATTTAATACATTATTTATTTTATTTGATCAAGTCAACAAGTGAAAGGTGACATTGACGTTTAAAAATCGCTCCGAAGCAATTTACCCATTTTGGGAGGTTTCGAGCAAATAATAATACTATTTAAAGCATAACGGTGAAGGTGGAAATAATAAAAATAAGTGTGCCAATTAAAGTAAGAGAAAACTGCTAATTTCTCAGTCTAATATTTAAGTACGTACATCAGAGGAGACTTGACCTCCGAGAAGTAGATTCGGGCAAAGCTCTTATCGCTGAGCACAGCTGTACATACAATAGTGTAAATAGTAAATACGGAACAGAGCCGCACTCAGAATTATTAAAACCAAACCTAAAATATGGATAGTTCTGAGAATGAGTTTAATACATCGGAAGATGGAACAAAGAAAAGGAAACCATCGGGACAAATAGACGTATTCAGTAGAAGTAAATTAACAAAGCGATCGCCAGAAAAAAAAGGAAATCAAGACGATACATTACAAAAATGTTTGTTATGATGCAGAACCTCACTACAGAAGTCAAAGAAATTCGTAAGAACCAACAGGAATATAAAGACGAGATCAAAAATTACAAGAACAAAACGAAAGCATCAAACGTGAAAATGAACATATGGCAAGGGAACTAAAAGAAATAAAAGGAAAAGTTGAGAGATTAGAAGACGAAAAAGGAGAAATAATTTAGTGATACAAGGCTTAGAAATTGATATCGATGACCCTAAGGTTTTGAAAGAAGGCATATTGAATGTATTCAAAGAGAAACTGGGAATAGAAGTATCAATTAAATCAGCTAAGAAACTAGGCCAAAAAACCTGTCTAACCGAGCTAGAAAATTCCAATGATAAGAAAGTAGTTATGATGAACAAAAGGAAACTAAAAGGGAATAAAGAGGTCAAGATATTTATCAACGATGATTTATCCAAGAAAGACAGAGAAATACAAGGCATAATCAGGAAAAGGGCCCAGGAGGAGAGAACACATGGAAAAACCGCTAAAATAGGATTTAGAAAGCTGTATATAGATGGAATAGAGTGGAGATGGGAAAAGACAAAGAAAGAGTTAAGAAAAGCAAGAGAAATAACCAACGGCGACTCAAAAAACTGATTACAGATTTTGGATTGCACGACAAATATAAAGACGACGACCAGGCAATGAAATGGCATTTGAATAGGAAACAACCCAAACACCAAAAAGACACAAAAACAATAGAACCTAAAAAGAAATTTGAAAAGAAGCATGAACCATGGAATTTAGCAACATGGAATGTAAGAGGAATTAGTGGGAAAGAGAAGGAGCTAGTAAATGAACTGAGACAAATTGAGATAGAAATAATAGTAGCAACTGAGACAAAAAGGAAAGGACAAGGAATGATTCAATTAGAAGATAATTATATTATGATATACAGCGGAGTCCAAGAAAATCAGAGAGCAAAAGGAGGTGTAGCATGCATTGTCAATCAGAAATGGGCAAAAAGAATTTGTAATTGGACATGCATAAATGAAAGATTAATGTCAGTAGAAATAGGGGAAGACCAACACAAAATAACAATAATAGCAGTCTATGGCCCAAACGAAGACGATAATGTAAACAATAAGGACCAATTTTGGAACGAACTAACATCACTCACAGGAGAAAGTAAAGGGACAGTAATCACAATAGGTGATTTTAACGGAAGAGTAGGAGTAAAAATTAAGTCAACGGAAGAATCACTAGGCAAATTTGGAGAACAAGAAAGAAACAATAATGGAAAAAGAATACTCGACTTTTGTAGAGAGAACCAATTCATCGTCACAAATACGTTTTACGAACATAAGAAAATACATCAGTACACCAGGGAAGTTAAAAGTAGAGACGAAAAATCAATAATCGACTACATCCTGATAGAAAAGACCAAAAGGAATATGATTCAAGACGTTAGGGTAAGAAGAGGTCCCGAAATTTACAGCGATCACTATCTGTTAGTAGGAAAAATAAGACACATGGACAGAAAACAAACAAAAGAGAAGGAAAACTTGCAAAAGAAAAAAGTTTATGAAAAGATTAAGACTTACATGCTCAAGGAAGAACAATATCAGACAAAATACTAAGAACTAATACAAAAGAAGTCGAAAAACTGGACGAAAGATTTCTACACGAAGACATAGACAATAAATGGGAAATATTTAAAAGAATTTTGAAATCTGCGGCAAAGGCAGTATGTGGGTAGCCAAAATAAATAACCAAAATAAACAAACAGATTGGTGGAATGAAGATATTAAAAACGAAATTAAAACAAAGAAACGGAAATGGAAAAATTATTTAAATAAGAAAACTGAAGAAGCATACCAAGAATACAAGGAACAAAGGAAGAAAGTTAAAGAAATAATAAAGACAGCTAAAGAAAAGTCATGGGAGAAGTTCGGACACAGAATGGAACATAACAGCAAAGAAAACCAGAAGCTATTTTATAGGGTGCTCAAAATTGTAGAACAGAGAAGAAAACAATACTAAACCAAGTCAAGAATAAAAGAGGTAAACTCATAACCGAAGAAAATGAAGTGATAAAGATATGGAAAGAACACTTCCAAGAAATCCTAACAGTAGATGAAACGGTAACACAAAATTCAAGAGAAGATGAAGAAGGAGAACAAAGAGCAGAAAGAATGGAAGTAATAACGGATGAAGAACCCACAATGAAGGAACTATGTGAAGCAATAAAAAACGTTAAGAATGGGAAAACACCTGGGCACGACGGAGTAGAGGCAGAAATGCTGAAAACTATGGGAAAATATGGAGCACAAATATTCTAAGACATTTGCAAAGAGGCTTGGAGAACCAGTAGAATACCAAAAGAGTGGGAAGTGGGAATCATATTACCACTGTACAAAAAAGGAGATAGACTTAGTTGTCATAACTACCGAGGAATAACACTGTTGAGCATAGCATGCAAGGTTTATGAAAGAATTTTAGAACAGAAACTAAGAAAAGTCCTAGCAAGACAACTAATAGACTCTCAAAGCGGATTCAGAAAGGGGCATAGTATACAAGACCACATATTTAGCTTAAAAGAAGTAATAGAAAGAACACTAAAACAAGACAGAAAAGTTTACCTAGCCTTCATTGATTTAGAAAAAGCTTTTGATCGCGCACCAAGAAAAAAGATCTGGAAGAGCCTAATTAGAAGGGGTGTAGGAAAACAATTACTTAATGCCACCAAAAGCATGTACCAAAACTGCAGGAACTATGTAAGAACTAGATACTCACAATCGGAAGAGTTCATAACAAGCAATGGCCTAAGACAAGGTGGTGTACTAAGCCCTCTGGTGTTCATACTACTCATGGACGACATTACTAACGCATATAGCTCAAAAGTAGCGAAATTATGTGTAGGATACAGAAACATGCAACGAATAAACATCTCGGAATGTGCGTTTGCTGATGACGTTGTGATATTCGCACCAAAGGAGAGGGACCTACAATACAATCTGGAAATATGGAAAGAAACGTTAGAGGACTACAACATGAAAATTAACATAGGCAAAACTAAGGCCATGGCAATTGGTAAACAAGAACAGACAAATATAAAAATCAACAACAGTAAATTAGAACAAGTCAAAAGTTTCACATATTTAGGAGTTACTATAGACAGCAAAGGAGGACACAAAGCTGAACTAAACAAACGAATAGAAAACACTGCCAAGTTGTACTACGCACTAGGAAAGACGTTCTTGAACAACAAAGAGATTTCAAGGAAAACAAAACTCACCATATATAACACAATTTATCTACCGACATTGACATTTGGGGGGGGAATCGTGGGTAACAACGAAGAGACAGGAAAGTAAACTACAAAGTATGGAAATGAAATATCTGAGGAAAATACTAGGAGTAACCAGAAGAGATAAAATACGAAATCAAATAATTGAGAAGAACTTAAAGTAGAACCACTGGAAAAAATAGAAACACGACAGCTACAATGGTTAGGACATCTACTTAGAATGGACAAAGATAGACAGTTAAGAAAATATGGGAATCGAAAGTAGGTACTAGTAGAACAAGAGGAAGACCACGAAAACATGGACAAGAACAATAGAAAAAAACTTCTCAGAAAGGAATAACATGGCAAAAGCGAAGGTAATGGCACAGAACAAAAAGGAGTGGACCAGATTAGTACATACGAGTAGAAATCAAGAATAATTTTAGTTTTAAATATTATGTCAAGAATTAGTTTAGTTTTATTTTGTAAATACATACCTTTACACTGTATGGTAGGAAAGGTCTTGATAATATATATATATATATATATATATATATATATATATATATATATATATATATATATATATATATATATATATATATATATATATATATATTATAAATATATATATATATATATATTTTATTTACAATTAACACAATATAGAAGAGTAATGTTTATAATTTACTAGAAACTAAAAAAAATTAATTTTATAGTGGACTTGTTCCAAAAATGCGATTTTGATTAACTAAGTAATCATTAAAAACTTGAACTAACAATTTAACAATTTTATTTTTGAATACGGAAGTCTATAAAATAGTTTGCATTGTAAGTAAAATACAAATTTATTTGTTTATTTTGTCGCATTTAGTTTAAATACTAGAATACTAAATAAAATCTATGTTTTAATCTCATTTTAAATAATTATTTACAGTAAGAATTTAATGTTATAATTTTATGAAAATACACGTTTTCAGTTGTATATTCTATTTATTATTTGTAATTAAAGGGCAAAATCAATTGTTAATTGTGATGCAATAATTCAATGAAAAATGTACATTGCAGGCAACTACCACAAAAACTGCAAATTGCAAACGGATTCCCTCTGTGTGTAACTGCGTTTAACGCATTGCTAGTTACCGCTGTAATTTGAATATTTAAATGTTTTGTTAACATGCTGGTAATGGCTTGTTTTAATTGAATTGCTTTGCTGCACTAACATTTCTAAAATAGTTGCGGCTGGCGCGCTAGTAAAATTAACCGAAGATGCGTTTACGCCGTGTGTTTTTAACGATCTGAGCTTTGCGAGTCACTTTAGCAAAGCAATAAACTATTTTTATTTTGAACTAACGTTTTTATATTGTTTAAAGTATAATTTTTATGGCTCTAAGACTACAGCTTGAATAACAGAGGAAATTGTAAATTTTTAGTGAGCATTTCTTTAAGTGAGAAATACTTTGTAGAATTGGGATAATAAAACAGTTATGCAACAGGAAGTACTTATACTTTTATAATTGAAGTTTAAAGTTTAACACTTAAAAAATTGATCTATCGTTGGAGTACGTAAAGTGTGCCAAAATAAAATAATCGTACAAATTTTTTTGATTGATAACCAGTTTAGAAATGTACTTTTTAAATTTGTTGCACATTTAAAGTAATTGAAAATTTGAATTTTCAGAATTCTATGTAAGGAACTAACCTCCTAGTCTAAAATGGAAAATTAGCCTTTTTCTTACCGTTATATTAGATAAAATGAGGGATATAACAAAATAAACTAAATCATAGTCATGTACTTATATCTACATACTTGTTTCTGTGTGTAACTATTTTTTGTAATTTTAGTAAAACTTTTCGTTACAACTATATCAACTCTTCCAAAGTTATAGTGATAATTAAATAGAACATTCATGTATAATCTTATTTTCTTTCTACCTTTTTGGTGTAAAGAATTTTCTACTTAACCGGTGTTAATATCAGTATTTTTATATCAGTAACAATAGTTTAGATACTTGTAACTACTACATTACATTGATTTACCCCAAATTTGCACCATCGATCAAAGAAAGTTTTCTGGGTTAATTTAAGATTGTTGAATAGGAAAATCACATCCATTTTTTGGTATAATTTTACTTTAATCACAATACCGCAAGAACAATGAGTCCAACTGGAACACTTTTATAAAAATTTAATGCCATTAGAATGCACGAACGATAAGTTAATGTTTTATTTCATTTATATACACAAAAATTTCAATCTCGAAATTCAGGTGCAAATATGTCACTCAAAAGGTACATTCTGTTCATTCATTTAGATTTTTTTTGACAAATCTGGGGCAGAAAGCTATAAACAGAGTGAAAGGTTTTACCAGGAAATGGCTGAAACGGAGAAACGGTACTAAGGACACTGGAATGAAGGAAGATTCGATCGAGAAATAACTGAAATTTTAAGCAAAGGCTCCTTCGCTTTGAATCCATGAGAATGTAGAGAATAGAGTGAAAAATGTATTTTCACTCACTCGTTAATAACTTTGTCAATTTTCATACAATCTTTTGAATTTGGGCTTAAAACTTTTTTAATTGAATAAACCACTGCATAAAAGTATAAAAAAAGGAAATTATAAAGTTATTTAATGTTGAAAAATTTATTGAAGTCCATGAAATAAATAGAAAACCTCCAAAATCACATTGAATTGAATTTTGATCAGCCATAAGTCAGTCATTTCACTTAGATTAGAATGCATTTGACATTATTGGACCCATAATTCAATTATCTTTCCATTAATATATTTTTTTCTAACCTAACTTACTATTCTCCACATATTGCAGTTTGAGTGAAATTATATTGCAAAAAATCGTTTCTTCTCAATATCTAAAAAAACAAATGGATGTAATTTTCGTGTTCAACGATCTCAAATTAGTCTAAAAATCTTACTTTCGTCAGTGGTGCAAAAAGAAATAAAATCTGTAGACTAATGTGTAATTTGTATGTGAAAGTGTTATGTGAGATCTTATTTGTCTAATTTAGTGATTCTAAAAATGCAACCCTCAACAGAAGGGGTTATTACAAAACTACTTTCAAAATTAAAAAAAAATGTTTAAGACATTTATTTTTGTATTTCATAGCATAAATACAAATATCTCAAATACAAATAATGCCTTAACTATTGAATATAGAGGTCGTATTTAAGAACATAAACATAATCACTCTTTCTTCTCACGGAACATAAGCGAAAGCATGAAAAATTTTAGAAAATATAAAAAAAAATATGTAATATGTAAATGTATTGCGTGCGATTTTTGTCAGAAACTACTAAGCTTCTCAAATCTGGGCTTTTTTATTCGATATAAACACAATATTATTTTAAAATTCAAAGCGATACTTGATGGTCGTTACAAGAAATGTATAAATGTAATGTTGAAATTTTTTTTTTATTTTACTCCAATATTTATACAATCTGCCAATTAATATTAGGCTATAAGTATTCTATAGGACTAAATATAGGTAACTGAGTACAATAAGACATGTGGGGTAGAATTCCAGCGAAAACTCCCCTTACAATGTTTTAATATAATATTCATGAGAATGAAGAGTACAATGTTGTGAAAGATTAATATACAATGACAGTTAGAATCTAGTAGGTAGATCAGATGGCTTAAAACGCTTGAGTATTTTGGGTTCGTTGTTATATTCCATAAGGTGCTGCACAGAAGGGTTGAGATGAGCGAACAGTCTGTCTTTATATCTCTCACTGAGCTTTTTAATTTCACTTTTCACTCTGGAAATTTGTAGGTCACTTAAAATCACATTATTGGGGACGTACCATGGCGCGTCAACGATCATTCTGAGTACCTTGCTTTGGAAGCGATCAAGCATAGCTAAGTTGGAGGTAGCTGCAGTACCCCACAAGGAGATCCCATAGGTCCAAATGGGTTTGAGAACTATTTTGTAAATTAAGAGTTTATTTTCTAATGATAACTTGGATTTTCTGCAGATAAGCCAGTATAACTTTTGGAGTTGAAGTCCGAGTTGCTTGCGTTTGGTGAATATATGATTTCTCCAGGTCAGTCTCCTATCTAAATACAGCCCCAAATATTTAACTGTCTCTGTACGTGGTAGCTGATGATCATTGAAAGTTACTGAAGAACAGTTATCTTTCCTCATAGTGAAAGAGATGTGTTGTGACTTAGATTCATTCACTTTGATTTGCCATTTACTAGCCCACAATTGAAATCTTGAAGCAGCTTGTGGGTTGATATGAGAGGCTACAATAGCCATATCGTCTACATAGGTCGCAGATGTCGTTAGACGAGATGTAGGTAGGTCTGTTTTGTAGATTAGATACAATATTGGACCCAAAGCACTGCCCTGAGGGACATCAGAGGAGATGGGGTGGATGTTTGTAGTTTCGTCTTTATATTTTATTAAAAAGTGCCTATTTGTTAAGTAGGATCTCAGGAGTTCGTACATCTGGTAGGGTAATTGTTTTTTGAGTTTGTAGCATAAACCTAGATGCCAGACTCGCCAAAAGCTTGTTTGACGTCTAGGAATGCTGCAGAACAATACCTTTTTGCCTCCAGGTCTCTGTATATCTTGTCAGTTATTCTGTGCATCTGCTCCACAGTGCCGTGTTGTTTGCGAAAACCAAACTGATGTTTAGGAATTAGTTCTTGCTTGTCTAAAATTGGCATTATTCTGTTCAGAATCAGCTTTTCAAGGATTTTTGCCAGAAGGTGGAGAAGACTTGTGGGTCTGTATGACGTAATTTCCGTTGGTGGTTTACCGAGTTTCAAAATCATTATTATTTGTGCTGTTTTCCATTGACTCTGATTCTGAAAATAGAGTTATACAAGTGGGTAAGGGCATGTATAGCTTTAGTAGGTAGTTCCTTGATGATTGTCTCAGTAATCAGGTCGTACCCTGGACATTTTTTTGTGTTAATCTTCTTGATTTCTTTTCTTATCTCGTTAATGGAGAAGGGTTTTATCGGTAAACTCATTTGGTACGGTGACTCTAGGAATTCCACAATTTTGGCCTCTTCGTCTTCGAGTTGACAAGGGAAGGGTGTAAATACTTTAGTTAGATATTTCGCAAAGGCCTCTGCCTTGTTTTTATTGCTGCGGGCCCAGCTTCCGTCTTCCAGCAGAATAGGGGCTACGTGTGGACTTGGTCTTTTAGTTTTCCGCGTCGCTTTTCAGAGCGAGTAGTTAGTTTGCTCATTAGCGCTGAGGTTTTTGAGGTATCTCTGTATTTCATGATTCTTATGTTTGTTAAGAAGATTTTTTAGATGTTTGCTGGCCCTATTATATTCTCGTTTGTCTTGTTCCGACCTGGTTAGTTGGCATCGTTGCCTGAGACGGCGTTTTTCTCGTATTTTGTCCTTTATGATGATAGGTGTATTGTTGTGATGTGAGGTGATGGACAGTTTAGGAGTAGCATCCTATGCTACATTTTGGATAAGTTCAGTAAGCGAGGTTACAGCACTTTCAATGTCAAATTCATTTTTTAGTGAAACATGTAGGTCTAACTGGTATTCAAGTCTTCGTCGAAAGTATTCTCAATCAGTTCTTTTGTTATGAAGTGCGGGTTGAGGTAGAACCTGCGTTACAAGTGAATTTAGAGTTATTGTGATGGCCGAGTGGTCAGCTGCTAGGTCAAAGCAGGATGAGACCGTGCACTGTCGAGTGTTTATACCCTTAATGATTCCGAAGTCAACTAGGTCTGACTTTTTTCGACGGTCAGTGGGCCAGTACGTAGGTTCTCCAGTGGATAACCAGGTGAGGTTGTTTATTTGTATGGCAGTCATTAAACGGCGTCCGTCGGTTCTTGTTAGACGTGAACCCCAATGTTCATGCTTAGCGTTATAGTCCCCTATAGCAATGAACCTATTGCCTAGAGTCTTGAAGAAATGGGAGTAAGCTGCGGGGGTAATTTGATATTTCGGAGGGCAGTATACAGCCGTGATTGTAACTGGAGTGTTTGCAATTTCTATGGAGACGCTGGTAGCCTGTATATGATTTTTTTGATATTTTGCTAGTTCATGATGTTTAATACTATTTATAATAATTAGTGCTGTTCCACCATGGGCTGTACCATCGGAGTGATTTGTTGAGTAAACAGTGTAATGTGGGAACTTAATGTAACTCATGGAACTAAAGTGGGATTCAGATATGAGAAGTATGTGGACTCCGTGATTTTCAAGGAATATTTTGACTTCCTGAGCACGCTGACCTAGCCCATTGTCATTCCAAGCTACAATTTTTAACAGTTGTGCCATTATGTTAACTTGCTGATTAATGTTGTGAGTAAATTCATGATGGTCCCTATTTGTGTGATGAGATTTTTCAACATATTCTGTAGTTCTTCGATACCTTTTGTTTGTTGGTTTGACTGGAATGTTGAAAATAGAACCAAATATTTGATAGCTACGTTAGTCAGCGCGATGTATTTTTGCATTTTTTTGGACTAACTCTAATCGGAGTTCTGAGGAAAAGGCCTACCTTCAACGTTCCATCAGATTTTCTTTCGTTCGTTTGAAAAAATTGTCTAAAAACGGATTTAGTATCCATTAAAATCTCTTTTCAAGACATTACCTTTTGAAAGCCATCTTACTTCTATCTATTAAAAAAGATTTACACACATGATGTCTTACCGTGTATTCACACATTTTTCTGATACTACAAGTTAGCAACGCTTTTATCTTGATATAATTTACAACTTCAATGACACTTTCATAAGACAATCCATTTTAAAAGGTAAAAATTTTGACGCAAGACGTTCTTGGTGTAACCTTGTAGCATTGGCATTAGATCAGTCTCGTTATTGCCTGCGGCATTGGTACATATAGAAACTTATTTTGACAGGTCAATATTGTAGGCTAGTTTTTTTTTGTCTAGATGTTTGCTACTTAGATATTAGAAATAACGGTAAAACCATATTTAACATATTGCCAGTGCCTTATATTACTATTTAGAATATAGTGAAAAGTTTCAAAAGAAACTATGTTATTTGGTGAGAGATGTCACGAGAAATAAAGAAACAAATTTGAATGACTGGTGAATAGAAGGAGTCAGATATAAATAAATAAGTTGAACTTTCTGTTATTTGTCCGTGTCTTCGCTGTTTTGTTAAATAAATTTGAATATGTCAAGAGACAGGGGTGAAGGGAGTACCTAACAAAATTATTGACAAAAGGAGGTCCTACTTTAGAAAAAAAAACTACTGCATTATAGATACTCATAGGTTATAATTTCCAGTAGAACACAATTAATTCGAGCGCATCCATGAATGACTTCAACATATCCATTATCGATTTCAGAATCACAAAATGCTTTTAACCTTCCGGAAGTTTTAATCGCAGATTTCCTAAATGCAAATTCAACGTTAATCACCATGACACATGCATTGTTCTAAACAATAATAATATATTATGGTTAAAAATAGATCTAAATATAGCAAAATTATTATTAATAAACAGAATCTAATTTCAAAAAAGCGATAAATTGCCCAAGACAAATATTTTAGCGTAAAATATTGTATATTTAAAAAATAACCAAAAAATATAACATTAAAAAAATAGCAAAGTTTTTTCCATAAACTAAAGAAAATGAGTAAGAAGATAATGTAACTTAAGATAAAGGAATATTAATTTCTGAAAAACAAAACGTGGTGTTGTTATTAATGTTAGCAATACAAAATAAAGAATTGCATATGCAAAACGTATATAGATAAAATAAAAAAAGTAACTACGAAAGATTGGAAATTGGTATGAGATTATTACTTTTTAAATATGTATTTTAAAAATTGAAAAGAAATAGTTAGATAAAATTATGTACAATTAGTAATTAAAATACATCTTAGAAATTATAGAAAAATTATTGAAAAAATTAATCAGACCATTACATAAAAAATACACAAGCAACTCTGTTTAATTTCCTCTACCTATTTTAGCTTATTAATATCTGGGGCATGTAGTATTTAGGCAAAGTAATATTAATTCAATTTGTGTGGTACATTGTACTGTTTTTATTTTGTAAGACACAAGGGTTTGCCCGCCAAAAGGTATTTTTAGCATCCTGGGCTGACAAATTTTCACCTGCCTTTCCTCAAATTTTTGCAAGGTGCTAACGTATTCATTTTTAATTGGTTCGGCTTTTTTCTGGATCAGAAACGTGGAACAATTTAAATTAGCGCCCATTTATAATTGACGTAGGCATAAGCGGTCAATAACATATATGTAATAGGTAAAGTTAAATCAGTGCATAACTTATGCGGTCGTTCATAATCCACTCCTATAATTTTTACGTAAAAAATACTTAAAGTTGAAATCGGTTCAACTTCTTTCTTACGTGCATTTGCAGTAATTCTTAATTCTTTCCTAGATTAATGTTAGCAGTAGTAACAGAATGTATTATGAAATTGCATAACCTAACATAAGTATTGTCGATATTTTGGCTTTGTTTTTGCAACGGATAGGGAATTATTAATTAAGATAGTAAATATGCATCTGTTTCTACACCATAAAAGAGATAACAAGTACAAAGTTAGCCGCGGCTACCCGGAGGAGCGAGAGCGCCCCATCGTGTGTGCACGAAAGCTCAGACTTTGTGTAAATTAAGCGCTCAGAGCGTAACACGCTAAATTTTATATCGGCCGTCTTTGTTTACTTCTGTTCAAATGTATGGATAGATTTTGATATCCTGAGACTTGAACAATTATTTGTCTTTTGATTTTTGCAACTTCTTCAGGGAAAAATAATATATTAAGTAATTTTAACGATCAATTGTTATTTGGTAGAAACATTGCTTTAAAATTTTAGCTGTTATCGTGCATAAAAATGATATCTTTATAATCTTTAAGAATGTAAAACCTTTTTTTATTAGTTTGACCTGTACTCGAAGCAGAGTGGACGTGCGCGAGCCACTTTTTACCTGCGACATTGCAGCGGTCGATCCGCAGTCTTACTTAAGTTCAAGGATGTAAACATTGCTGCCAAAAGTGATACAAGCGCTAGCAATATATCTGACCTTTACATCAGTGATATTATTTTAACCTTTATATTATACTTTACATATAACTTAATTATTTTTTACCAAATTTTTAACAAGAAATAATGGCTTTCAATCAACCAACTAATGATTTTATGTGATAAACACAACAACAACAAATACCACATCTATCAATCTACAACATGTCCTAATAATGATATCCTACACATAATAAAGTAACACAACTCCTTGCCTATTTATACTCGCAACCCATAACAAAATTTCAACCGACAATTTAGTTTCCCACCTACATAGTGCAATCACATCCTAATCTGCAAAACAACGACTGGCAAACTGTATCTAGCAAAAAGCGTCATCGAAATCCGAAAAACAACAACAAGCAACTAAAAAGAATCAAAACTGGTTCGGAGAAACAATAAAAACCAACAATAAATTCGATTCTTTATCCAAAGATGTTGACATAACATAAGAACATAATGAACTTACCCGCTAGTACTTCCAATTTTTATAGCAGAGGTCAAAAGATAAGATTGCTAAAGACAACTACATTTTGAAATCCCTAGATAATGAACAAGTTCAAATACAAAGCAAAACAAGTGAAATATACCTTACTATTATCAAACAGTTTGCTGAAAGAAATACACAATTTCGCACATATAAATCCAAACAAAACAGGAGCTTTAAACATTAATCAGTAAGCTAACACAATAGCATAATTAATCAAAATCGTAGCTTGTAACGCCAATGGGCTGAGTCAATACGCCCTAGAAATTAAAATATTTTTTGAAACCTACTAAGTAGTTATTCCACTCATATCTGGGACTCACTTTACCATTAAGAGCTATATTAAATTTCTACATTACAACATTTATACAAAAAACCACCTCACTGGCACGGCTGACGACAGATAATCTGTAATTATCTAAAATAATATCAATCATCATAAACTGGAAAAATATCAAAAAATCATTTCCAAGCTACAACTGTTTCAATATAAAATTTAACTACCTAAAGATTTAGTCACTCCAGCAGGATACACTCATTTCTCCAAGACTCAAGGCAATAGATTTATAGCAGCAGCGGACTACAATGCAAAACATAAGATTTGGGGTTCCCGCTTTACAGGAACAGACAGATGACGATTATCGGCCGCTACTCAAAGAAACAATCTCATATGTCTGTCTACGAGAGAACCTACCTACTGGTCTACAGACTGTCGAAGAATCCCGGATCTTTTAGAATTCGCTATCATTAAGGGCTTAACCGTACTTCGGTGTAAAAATCGCATCCTGCTTTGAATTACCAGCAGATCATTCGGCCACTACAATAACCTTATATTGGCATATAACTAAAATCTAACCATAACCTTTACTTTGTAGTAAACGTACAGATTAGAAATAGTAGATCTACATGTTCCACTAAAAAGTGAGTATGACATAAAACGAGCAATAGGCTTATTCACAAAACTCATTTAACAGGTAACTTTGGAATCTACTCCAGAACTGATAACCACCTCACAAATTAAAGAAATCTTATAATTAAAAAAGATAAAATAGCTTAAGAATATCGTTTCAGAAAAAGTTGACAACGTACCAGGTTAGACTTAGATAAGCAAGCCCCGAACAGGGCTAACAAATAATAAATAAATAATTTTTTTCAACATAAAAGGAATTTAGCACTACCTAGAAAACCTCAGTGAAAATAAATGAACAAACTACTCACTATGGAAAGCAGTAGAAAAATGAAAAAACTCAACTCTGCAAATACCCCATGTTAAAAAGGAATATGGCATCTAGGTTCGCAGTAACAAAGAAAGGACGAATGCATTTTCCATACATTTCACCAAAGTCTTTACATGTTTTCTTGTCAACTTCTAGACGAACAAAGGAAATCCCCGCATTCCTGGACTCGCCATTCCAAATAAGCCTACCCCTCAAACCTTTAACCATCAAAGAGAAAGAAGGAGAAATAAATAAGGTTAACACAAACAATCTCCAGACTGCGATCAAATTACCGGGGCGATCGTCGAGCTTTCAAGTCTTTACATACTTCTATATTGCAATTTTTAGAACTCGACATTCTCTAAGCTAATAGAAAATAGCACAAATCATTATGCTATCGAAACCAGGTAAAACGTTAGCAGAAATAATATATATTTTTGAAGAACCGATTTTGCATAGAATAGTGCCAATCCTAGACAATCAATAATTAATTTCTGTACACCAATTTAGCTTCCGAAGTTAGCACAGCATCTTCGAGTAGGTTCACATGATAGTTGATAAAATATACAGAGATTTGGGGAGAAAACGATAGTGTTCTGCGGTGTTTTTGGGTATGAAGCAAGTACTATATTTGACAGGGTATGGCATCAACGCTTATGCTACAAACTAAAAACATACTTACCCTACCAGATATATAAAGTTGTGAGGTCTTACATATCAAATCGGAATTTTTTAATAAAATGGAAAGACGAAACCATGACTCTTAAAACCCATCCCATCAGACGTACCACTGGGTAATGCCCTAGGTTTCATATTGTATTTATTATGTACAGCCAATCTCTCCACATTTTGTCTAACAACATTAGCTACTTATGCAGATGATATGGCCATTTTAGCCTCCCATGTAAATTTGAAAGCTGCATTGAGGTATTTCCAAGCTCACCTCAATAAAATTCAACACTAGACTAGGATATGGCGAATTAGAGTAAACCATCCCAACCAGTCCCACCATGTTACTTTTACTATGAGAAATGATAGTTGCGCATCAGTAACTTTACACGGATACCAGCTCACCCATGCAGAGTTAGTCAAATATCTAAGACTGTATCTCGATAGGAAACCAACTTGGGAACTCACATATTCAACAACAAGAAACAATTTGGACTACAATTTTGGAATATATTGGCCAATCAGAAGAAAATGCAAACTATCACTGGAAAATAAACTATTAATCTAGTAAATGAATCTTCAAACCAATATGGACTGCGGGGAACTGCGGCTGCATCAAACTTAAAAATCATTAAAATATTCTAAAATAAAGTGCTACAAATAATCGTCAACGCACAGTGGTACGAATAGAGTGATTTTAAGTAACTTGAGTATATCAATACTAAAATGCGACATTCAAAATTACAGCACCCAATATAAAGACTTAGTGCTCACCCAAATAATACTGTGCATTACTTAATGGACGATGATAACAAGGAATCAAAAAGACTAAAAACTTGCACAGTTTCAATTGTAATTAATTTATCTTATTTCAAATAGTATTAAGATTATGTAAGGAAAGGGTTTGCTGAAACATTACCTCAGATACCTAATTGTTATCACCAGTAACACTGCATTTACACTTTAATCCTTGAAAAATACTTATTGCCTAATTTTATAGGGCAGGTTGTATCATAATTGGAGAAAAAATTTCTTATTATGTTTGCTTTCACCGGCCGGTCTTCGCGCACCATCTCTAATGCGAAGCAATGTGGCAAGCACCGTTACTTAAGCAAACCGCATAATTACCTCTTGTTTCAAAAGAACGCAGATAGTTAAATTATTTGTAATGACTGAGTAGGCTATTTTGTAGGTATCTGAGTCTCAAGAATAAACTTGGCTTAACCGTACGGCCACTCTAATTCTCAATTTATTTTATTGGAAAAAATTATTACTATATGGAATTATATGGAAGTATTAGTATATGGAATAACATTATAATAATGAGTAGCTGATATAAAGAAGGCTAAATTTTAAGAAATTCTGTATATAAGTTTGTAAGTAATATAACGCAATAGCAGATGATAGAAGATTCTACAGGGAAACTGTGGTTGAGAGCAGGTGTTTTGGACCTTTATATAATGTTCGTACTCTAGATTTAATTCTATTCGGGTTTGTCAAAGAATAGTTAAGTTTTTTTTTGTGGCTCTAGGCCCCATGTGGGAGCATGGCTTTGCAAACTGAGAGGTTAAGGTTTTTTTTTTTCGCTCTATCTGTGCATCATCTCTGATGCGGGGCAATGTGGCAAGCACCGCGCTTTAGACGACTGCTATTATTACCCCTTGTTTGAGTGAACACAAGTACTCAATCATTTTTAGTGACTGAGTAGGCCACCCGCCAAGCATCAGGGAGCTCCGGAAATGGAACCCGGATCCGTTAGCATTGTAGTCCGTGCCTCAATCACTAGGACCACTTTGGCATGAAT
The DNA here is from genome assembly GCA_036346155.1 of Sinelater perroti. Lineage (NCBI taxonomy): Eukaryota > Metazoa > Arthropoda > Insecta > Coleoptera > Elateridae > Sinelater > Sinelater perroti. The sequence goes on along the minus strand of JARFIY010000359.1, from coordinate 11,364,328 downwards.
AGTTGAGTAGGAATGTTAAATAAAGGCTTAAAATACTATTTTATAATAAAACAAACGACTTTTAGCAAATAATACAAAGCGCCATGTTACTGTAACATATTTGAAATTATTTCTATACGAATTTTGAAAGAGTACTTTTTAATGCACAAGAAATTGATATTTGTCATTTAACAAAGTATATATGAGATGCATTTAATTTATAACACCTCCGAATATTTTTCTCAGGACTGAAAACAGATAGAAACATGTGGTTTGTTTCAAAATACGCGCGCACGCTTTGTGAATGCGTGACAGACGTGGCAGCACTACATGGCACACAAGACGGTAGCGGCGAGAGTGAGGATTGTTGTTGATACTTAAAATAGCGACGTTTTTATTACAAGAACAGCGTGTAATCATTTGTTTTCTCCATTTGCGTGGTGTGGCACCTATTGAAATTCATCGTCAGTTGAGTGAGACATGTGGTAATGGTGTTATGGATGTATCTAATGTGTGTTTTGGGTGCGATAGTTCAAAGAAGCCAGAAAGTCTTGTCACACAAACCAAGACAATCTTGGCCTCGTATTAGCCGGTCTGACGACATGATTAAGCGAGTGGAGAAATTTATTTTGGAGTATCGCCAAATGAGTGTGGAACACATCACCTCCAAAGTTGGAATTTTCGTGAGATCTATACACGCAATCCTGCATGAAGACCTAAAAATGCAAAAAAATGTCCTGCAGGCGGATGCAATAAATGCTGACGACTTTGAAGTGATTTCTCATGCTCTCTGACTCCTCTGACCTGACTTCTAGTCACTTTTGGCTGTTTCTAACGATGATCTCTAAGAAAGTGTTCTCAACAGCTATGGAATCAGGGTGACGACGTTGTGAAAATGTAGGGACATTACGTCGAGAACTGACACACAGTTTTCGTGCGATTAGTTTGTGAAAAAAAATCGGAGATATTATAACTTGAATGCACCTCGTATTTAAAATTGAAAATAGTAGCATATGGATCTTTTAAACTTTCACATTCAACTTTTTCTGGTTTTGCAAAGAATGGTGGTTATTTATTTACTCACTGAAGTCCAAATTATTTGAATATTTCAAGTAGTTAAAAAAGAGTTTGAACTTAAACTTAAAAAATATTTATAAAAATACCAAATTGAGTTACAGAATTTTAAATGTTACAAACATGTTCTTGTTTTTTAATGAAATTTTGTGGTTGAAAAGAGGTATTCTAAACTGAAAGAGTTGCACGGGTTTAAAAGCATATACTATGCAAAATCAAATTTTAGCAAAATTATAGTAAGTAAAGAAACACAACAGAAAATTGTTATACCGAACTATAGAGTTCTAATAATTTTTAGGAGTATTTGAGTTTAGAAAATATGATTTTATAGTCAAACATAGAATATTAAAAAATATTATGTATAAAGTTAATTTTCTATGTAAACTTATCTTATAGACTAAATATACTAAAATATTTAATTTTTCATTGAACCGCGATTTGAGTTTTGACGTGTAAGGGGTAAATTTTACTTCCTTCTATCGCGAGGTCAAAGTGTGATAGTGTGGTCGCAAAATCAAATGATTATTATTTCAAAATAAGTGAATACATTAATATCAGAAACTTTAAACATATCTAATATTAGGGCATACGGCATTGTCAATAAAAACTAGGCTTTACTTACGGCTTAAACTCACCTTTTATAAATCATTCTACCAAATGCAGTAGTTAACTCTCACCCAACATGCGCCGTATCCGTAACAAATTATCAACAAACTAATAGTAAATACACCATTTTATCAATCATCTAAATAACCCCCCACGTAATTATAATTCTCAACTAAATGATTCTCAATCAAATGCGATAAATCCATTTAAAAAATATTAAAATTAAGTTACGAAAGACAAAGATACAAACAAAGTACGGGAAAATAAATACAAATTACAGGTTATAAAAGAGGTAAGTGAAACAATGCCTAAGAAACATATACTTCTGGATCATTCCGCATAATAACGCCTATTGAGACGCATTGAGATATTAAACAAAACTTCTTTAGAAAATGTGAATCTAACAGAAATAACTTTAAAAATACCGAAACCTTTTCCTATATTTATTTATGGGGTAGTATATTATAACAAATAACGGGCTATAAAAAAATGGTAGATGCAAAGCATTAACAAACAATACAATCAAACTAAATGCATAATCCTTAGATACATACAGGATGCTTATAACACATTTGAATGATGAAAAATTGTTCATCATACCTATCAGATGAAGTAGAATAGAATTTATTAAGTAGCCATTCGTTATGTCTATTTGATTCCCACCACAGATATTAAAGAGGAACTCCAAAAAACTGGATAAGGTTCACAACATTATAAACATAGGAAATGGAGAAAGTAAACCACTTCTAATGTTACTTTACGTTGACTTTAAGTCTCAACCAAGTAACAAAGAGGTATATTATTTTCTGTGTAAGTGCGAATTTAAAACTACTTAATAAAAAAATGAAAAGACAGTATTTTAAATACCACAGTACAAAGTTTAGTGGAACAGATGAAACAACCCATTGTAGTACTGTATTAATTATTTGCAATACCATAAAACACTACAAAATGCCACTATAACAGACTAACAAAATACGAACATAAATAATCCATATCAAAACCCAAACACGGTCCTTTAATATAGCTGCTTTATGTAGCCTACCCAGACATAATATCTTTACGGAATCACTTTTCCTGCCTGTGGAAATAAATTTGTAATAGATGGTAACTGGAATGCTAACCATTCTGGGTGAGAGTTAAGGCTAATCACCACCAAGGGTAAAAATCATCACTAACAATAATTGTTCTTTTCTTTCTATCAGAGAATTAACATACTGTCGATACGACCCTAATAAGCTGCCAGATCTTGACTTTTTCGTATTCAAGACTTTTCCTTAAACTATCTTGATGTTATACCAAATTAGGATCTCTTATTTGATCATAATATAATTTCTATAATAGCTACACTAAGTACCCATGTTATTTACAGACCTATCATGCTTAAGCTTATCTGATTTAAAATAAACTAGTAAGCATTTAGATTCATATTCATGAACATCTAAAACTAAACCTCGATCTAAAGACCTCGACGATTCTAATGCTGGTACAAACTATATAACTTGTGTGATGCAAAAAGCTACCTAGATGTCCACTCCAAAGACCAACAGACATATAAATATAACGACCAATTTACCATTATATATTAGAAGATTTATTATAAAAAGGAGCTAAAAGTAAATGGCAAAGTAAAATATTCTTGACAGAACTATATAAATTATACTGACGAGGCAACTAAAATTAAAATTACAAGAAATTAAAAACACTATCTTTCATCATTATGAAAAGCTGCTAATAGTTTCAAAAGACCAGTCGCTCTCATTCTTTCATTCAAAAAAAAAGATGGTTTTTGGAGTAAGACGGATCAGGATAAGACGGCCATTTTTGCAGAAGATCTATCAGAAGTCTTTAGCCTCAAAATAAAAATAATAAGGATAGCGTAAAAATTGAGGAATTCTTGAGTGGTCCTTGTGTAATATTTCCAATAGTGATTTTCTCGCTTACTGAAGTAAAAATGAAAATATCCAAATCCAAAGGCCATAAGCTCCTGGTTTCGATGTATTGATTTCACAAATTCTCAAATAGTTGTCATAAAAAGCCATAATACTATTAACAATAGTCTACAATAGGTTAATCTATTACCCAGTAACTTGGAAATTTGTTCAAATAATAGCAATACATCCGGCCATCATACAAACACCTTTGGCGGTCGTAAAGTACATTCTTCTTCTTCTAACGGGTCAGACTAGCCACCTGCCCGGGGTACGCCCAACATGGCTCATAGTACTACACGAAATGTGTAGTTAGAAACAGGCTAATAGCCTATATAAGAGTAGAAGAAGAAGAAGAAGAAGAATAGCAATACCCAAACCTGGAATGGCACTGCCATCATGCAGTTTGAGAAACTTTTATTGAAAAGGCTTACAAAATCAATTAACCCAAATGAAGTAATATCATATTACCAGTTTGGCTTTCAAGCAACTCGTTGAAGAATCCAACAAAGCCGTAGAATAATAAGTAAAATTCTAAAAAGTTTTGAAGAGAGAAAATGATGTACATTTGAGCGTGCATGGCATAATACAATACTATTTAAATTGAAGCTTACTATCTTCTATTAAAGTCCCACCTGATTAACCGCTACTTCCAAACTAAATACAAACTGGAAACATTCCCTTACTATCCTATCAAATTTGAAGTTATCCAAGGTAATCTGCTAGGGCCATTTATTTAGCTAATTTTTATTACTAACATTTCAACAATAACCAACACCAAAATTGCCACCTTTGTGGATAATGCCGCAGTAATTGCTAGTAATAAAAATTCTCAGGTGCCCTTTAGTACTACTTCAATTTCCTTTCAATTTGGCTCACAAAATAAAAAATCACGTTAATTTAAGATAAGTTTGCCCATTTCACATTTATAACTCGAAGGGTTGAATGTTCAAGAATAATAATAAACGACATTCGTCTTCCTGCGAAAAAAGATATAAAATACCTCAATTGCAAACTTATATGGAAAGCTTACATTACAAAGCATTCCCTTTATTGATGATGAAATTCGCAAGCTAACAAGAAGATACTTAATAATCTACATGGATATTCTAACGATGAACCTAGTAATTTTAACGTTCCACTAAAAGTAAGAAGAAGATTAAACAGAATATAGATCTACAGATATAGATCTATAGTTCTAATTAGGCGTTTAATCCAACCTATTATTTAATGGTGGTTAATTCGAAGTGTAGCCACTGGGCTATTTTAGGTACAACCAAACTTTTTGTATTACTTTGAAGCATATTCTATTAAATTATGTTTTGAATAACACACCATTTAAATTTCCACTTTGACTTCGTGCACAAGAGCAAATTCGATGAACGCAATTTTCTATAACTGTGTAATAACTCGTATCTAATATTACAAAGTTAAATCACAAGTAACTCCGCCAATGCCGGTCCCAAGCCCGGATGAAAATGGAGGAGGGATCGAGGAGTAATAACCTCGAAAAAACCTGGATTCAGCTGGCCCGGCTGATAGCACCCAGTAAGGGCTCCTACCTGAGATTACAGACGAAAACCGGTCAACGACCTGGAAGGCAGAAGACAAATTAGTCACAATGTCGGAAAGGGCGGAAGAGCCAAAACTAGTGGCGTCTGATCCAGAGTGGACGGCTACGAACGGCGACTGTCTCAGATTGGGCGGCCGTATATAAAGGTCCACCATATAAGGGGGTTATGGCATTAGGCATAAACAACCTAATACATGTAAAAATAAAGGAGTTTGGAAAGTCATGGGCAGAATGAAAAATCAGAGTAATATTCCCCGGGTGGTAATCCACACCTCGAAGAGAGGGAGCCCTATAGGATACGGGGAGGGGGCAATTCTGCGTTGAAATTTCAAAATCCAGTTGAAGATATCAACCAGGAAAACAAAACCAGAAGAAAGAAGAGAAGAAAGGATAGGAAAATAACTGTAGGAACATGCAATGTACAAGGATGGGGGAATAAAGATAAGGAAGTGATTGGAGAGTTCAAAAAAAATGAATCTGGATATGTTAATTTTGAGCGAAATAAAAAAGAAAGGTCATGGAATTCAGGAAATTGACAACAACATACTTTGTTGGAGTGGAGTGCAAAAAGACAAGAGAGCAAAGGCAGGAATAGAAATAATAGTAAAAAAAAAATACAGAAGAAACATAAAGACCTGGGAACCCATAAATGGAAGAATAATAAAATTAAATATGTCACTACATGGCAAAGACATAGTAATACTCGGTGTTTACGGACCAACAGATGACAGCGCAGTAGCAGAGAAGGAATCTTTCATAGGAGCACTAAAAGAAGAAATAGAAAAAATTAAACGAACTCAAGAAATAATCATATCAGGAGACCTGAATGGAAGAACCGGAAGGAAAGAAAAGGACGAGGTAGTAGGAAGGTACGGAGAGAACATCATAAATGACAATGGAGAAAGATTAACAGAGGTATGTGAACTATATAATCTAAAGATCATGAATGGTTTTTACCCACACAAAGATATCCACAAATACACATGGATATAAGAGACAAGGCAGTTGAGATCCATAATAGACTACGTAATACTAAAACGAAACAGTACAATGAGAACGAAGGACGCAAGAGTCAAAAGAGGGGCAGAATGTGGAACGGATCATAAGCTGCTGATAGCAAAAATAGGGTTCCCATGGCAAAGAAAAATAACAAGTGAAAAAGAAACATAGAGAAAACAAATGATATACCGAAAGAAAGACAGCTCAAGTTACACCTACTGCAAGACACGACAGTGAGAGATTTATATAGGAGAAGATTAGACGATAAATTGGCAGAATTCAGATACGAGAGCATAGAAGAGATCTACCAACACATAAAGGAAAGTTTAAAATAAGCTGGATTCGAAGCATTAGGGGAAAAAGAAGAGAAAACCACACAACATAAACACAAACTCACAAGTGAAACCCAGGAAGTAATTAAACAAAAAAAAGGAATTATACAGCAAATGGTTAAGCACAAAAAAGGAAGAAGACTTAAGAGAGTATAAAAGTAAGACCAGAGAAAGTGAAGAAAATGACAATAAAGGCAAAAAATGACAACTGGCAAACAACCTGTACCAATATCGATCAATACCTGGGGGGCACTAGATGCTCTGAATCATGGAAGTTACTAAAAAATCTACGAACAGACAAGAAAGAACACCTGCAAATACAGTACATTGAAGACAAACAGTTGAAAACATACTATGCGAACCTGCTAACAGAAAACAGATAAGAGTACATGAAGGACATCGAAGAGAAGACAGAGAAGGAAAAGGAAGAGAAGAAGGAGACAGATAAAGAAAAAGATGAAGAAGAGGAGATGGTGTCAGTGGAAGAAGTAAAAGCGGCAATTAAATCACTAAAAAACAATAAGGCTGCGGGACCAGGAGGGATACCACCGGAACTCATAAAGTATGGAACGGAAAAATTGTTCAGAATGATAATGATAATGGTCCAGAAAGTGATGAGTTAAGAAGACATGCCTAAGGAATGGAAGGAAGCCTATCTTGTCTCCATATTTAAAAAGGGCGATAGACGGAAATGTGAGAATTACAGAGGAATCAGTGTGATTGCTATAATGGGAAGAATGTACGGACGAATACTTAAAAACAAGTTAGAAAAACACATACAAAACAAAATAGGGGAAGAACAGGCCGGGTTCACAGCAGGAAAATCATGCGTGGACCATATATACATAATAGAACAATTACTGGAAAAGAAAAGAGCTAAAAACAGAACGATATATCTGGCGTTCGTGGATCTGGAAAAAGCATATGATAGATACGGTTCCCAGATAAAAATTATGGACAGCAATGGAGAGGGTAGGAATTCCCAACCACCTAATAAGGGCATTAAAAGTTTGTACAAGGGAAATAGGGTGTACATAAAAGCTGGAGAGAAGATAATAGGTAACTTCCAGACAACAAAGGGGTTATTACAGGGATGCTCCACATCACCGACTTTATTTATGATCTATCTAGAAGAAACACTGAAAAACTGGAAGCGTAAATGCGAGGGTATGGGAGTGCCAGTCAGAAACGAATATCTATACACGTTGTGCTACGCAGATGATCAAGTGGTTATAGCGCAAGATGAGGAAGATTTGAGCTTCATGATGAGAAGACTGAGCGAGGAGTACGAAAAAGCGGGGTTACAGATAAACTACATGAAGACCATGTATTTAGCAACAACGGAAGAAAAGTTAGAAGACCTACAAATAGAGAAGGATATAAGAATAAAAGCCACAAACAAATTCAAATACTTAGGATTTACAACAACGGAAGAGGAAATTAAAAATAGCCTGGGACAAACAAGATCGTGTATTAGACAGTTGCATCCAGTAATATGGGATAGAAAAATTACGAAAAACACAAAAACGAGAATATACACCGCAATTGTACAAAGTATAATGATGTATAGAGCGGAAGTCTGGGTAATAAACAAGGGAAATGAAAGAAAAATAAGAGCGACAGAAATGGAATATTGGAGGAGGTGCTGTGGGGTAACAAGATGGAAAGAACCAGGAATGAAGAAATAATAAGAAGAATGGGAGTAGAGACAGTATATTCATATGTATTCAGTGTATTCATAGTATTGAAAACAAGAGACTCGCATGGTACGGACATGTAAGAAGATCGGATGACAACAGATGGATCAAACGAGTAACAGATTGGAGTCCCGCAGGAAGGAGAAAGAGGGGAAGACCGAGGAGATCGTGGAGGGATGAAGTGGATGAAGCGATGGAAAGGAGAGGTTTGGAGGAGAATGACTGGCAAGAACGAGAAGCGTGGAGAACCTGGTTGAAGGAAGGAAAACGGTGACAGTTGTAGAATCCTTATATATGTATATATATATATATATATATATTTTTTTTTTTTTATTATTATTATAATCGTTACCCTTACACCTTTCGGTGTCGGGTATATATATATATATATATATAAATCACAACTTCTTTGAGATTAACTAACAGTTGCACTTCTTGAAATTATCTTTCTTGCAATACGTTAATAGTGAAATAGTCTTGTTGAAATGTCCTCCAAATCAACTTCATCTAAATTTGACCACAAAAAATTCGTTAACATCATCAGTCACTATAACTGCATCCCCTATCTCGTTTGGAAAAATAATGGTTCGATGATGTTACCATGCTATAAACTACACTATAAAGTGACCTTTTGAAGATGCAAGAATTTCTCATAAATCTCGTGTGAATTGTTTTAACACCAAAAACGACAATTTTGTTTGGTAACATATGCACTTAATCAAACATGAACTTCATCTGACAAGGTAATTTTCGGCCCAAAATTATGATCCGTTCCAAGTTGTTCTAAATCCCAAGTCACAGCGCTTACGATGGTCCAGTGGCTTCACTGCTTAGGTCAACACAATCTCATACGTTGTAAACCCAAATCTTTTTGCAAAATGCTCCAAATTGTTGTCTTCTAAGCCCTAATCCTTAAGCACCACGAGGAAACAATAAATTTGGAGCCTCTAAATTTCTTACATTTCGACGTCTTGTTAGTACTTTTGCGTTGTAAAGAGTATTTTTTTTAATTTTGCCACGAGTAACAAGCACAGAAGGGTAATGATGTCGAGCATAGCTTTCGCAAAAAAGCACACACCATGATGAATTGTTAGAGTATACTAAACATAAATGACAAATAGTGGCAGTTATAACATTTTAAGCATGGTTGACAATTATAATTGAAAAACTTTTATAATTCATTAATCATATTTACTTGTTGTCTCTATAGAGCAGATTGTAAATCTTGAGTATATAATAAAAAACTTGTTCCTTGTTGGTTAGCTAGAGAATTTGAACAATTATAAAAACAAAATTAATGTTATCTTTTAAGGAAAAAATCTTAGCAGAATTTAAATAATATCTATTAATACGAGGTGCGTTCAAGGTAACTGATGTTTTTGGTTTTTATCTTCTATAAAGAAATCAGAATTAATGTTCCAATTTTTGTTTTCTTCTATAGATCTTCAGGGCTTGTCGCTAATATAGTAGAATCGTCGGTATAGCGGATATTACTTATGGCCACTCAGTTTATTGTAATTTCTACATCTAATTGTTTAAAGGCTTTTCTAAATAACTCTTCAGAGTATATATTAAATAGCGCAATGCGCACCCTGTCTTAATTCTCTTTGTGTATTTATCTGTGATGATGTTAATTTCTCTGTTCTAATTGTTGCATTTTAGTTCTAATATAGGTTTGTTATGATTTGTCTTCCTTCTTTGTTAGTATCAATTTTTTATAAAATTTCCACAAGTTTCTAATGTTTGGCTGAACTTAAAGCTCTATCGAAATCTATAAAACATGCATATACGTCACTATTAACGTCACAAGCTCTCTCTATTAAAATCTGTAAGCTAAATAGCGCTTCTCTCGTGCCTAGTCCGCACTTAAATCTATGCAATGCCAATATGTTCTTTTATTTTTTATATATTTTTTCATGCATGACCATCAAGAAAATTTAGTCATGCTACTCAGCAGACATAAATTTGTGTTCTTTGCATTTATTGAATTTGTTGTTTTGGAGATAGGTATAAGAGTGGACATTAGCCAGTCTTGTGACATCTCCTCTTATATATTTGATTAAATAAATCAGTTATAGGTTCCAGGTGCTCCTCGTTTATTAGCTTTATTACGAGATGCATTCGAGTTCTAAAGTCTTCAATTTTTTTTAAGTACTTATCCTGGAAAGTTGAAACTTATGTTACTTCTCAATATAATCTTTGTCTAGACGTACATATTTTTAGCAACATTTTACTCATTGGAAAATTGCTGATGCAACAGCGACTCGATTGGAAAATGAACGGTCACGGATAGTGTACTTCATGGTCGGAAATTCATGGCGGCATCACGTGTCGACATGTCCTGAGACATTGCCATCCGCGCAGCTTTGTGTTCATTGGTCAGCATTTGTGGAAGAAACTTTCCGCATTTTCAGGTTATCATGCAAAATTGACTCCACAGATTCTATGGAAATGCCAAGTTTAGAGACAATCTCACGCACACCTAATCGACGGTCTTCCATAACAACTTGCTCCACTCGCCCAGCTATGGTTTCGGTCCGACTGGTTTATGGTCTAGGGTGCTTCGGTTTCTAATCACACAACTCTCGACCTTCTTTGAACTTTCACATCCACAAACGCACATTTTTAATATTCGTAAAGCCTTCACTGTATGTCTTACTTAATTGTTAATGAATTTCGATAGGCTTTTTATCACGAAAAAGAAGAAAACTGCTGATTACACGTTGTTATTAAATACCAAACGTCGCCAATTAAAGTATACAAAACAACACTTACTGCAATGGCGGCAATTTGATGGTACTAATGAGAAAATTTAGATACCTGAACGCACCTTTCAAAACAGTTAATGTTCGCTCCTGATTGTGATATTTTAAAACAAAATCCACAAGAAAGTGAATCAACGATCATTGCTTTGATTGGAACAAATGAATACATAAAATTAAGATATTAAATTATTTATCTTCTTACCGAGTATAATAGCAGTATTTTAGTATGATTGGTTGTAATATAAAACTAATTATGATTGTTAGTACTATTAAGATCAACTTTTCAGTTATTGAATAGCGAACAGAAAATGATTGTAAATATTCAGCACCCAAAAGGGGTTGAGAATGGCAAACAAATACTAAAATACATTTTACATAGATTAATTACAAGGCGTGGTTGCAAATCGGCTGAAAATATGGAGCAGCTTAAAAGCGCGATAAATATGAGATAAAACGCGCGCACTATTATCGTAAAGATGGCAGAAAGCTGCTCCTTGTAGGTAAATACCATCAAATTCCAGCCACCAACCCATAATGGTCTCATTAATACTTCGTTCATTAGCTGCTTCTTGCAGCAGCTACTCTAGCGCACGTCCAACTATGCTGCCAACGAGCAGCGTTGAGCCACAACTAATGGCTCATGTGGATCGGATTATCCACGGCATAGTTTGTTGGGAGGCCGATAAAACCTAACCCCGCTTCCGAAGCCTTCCGGCAAATGATTCATACGGACTTGTTGCTCTGACGTTTATCTTCCATTAAGTTTAAGCAGATGCCGGCGTCGAACTATAACTCAGTTGAAATATAAAGACAATGGGAGGGCGAATTCGCGAAAGCTTGACAAACAGCTCCGGGTTTAAACGGACATCGGGAGAAAAACCAACTGCGTTGAAGATTTTCAGGCACAGATTGCCTTTATTGGATTTGCGTCGTCGATTGAGGTTTACGGCTGCTTTTATGAATATTCTACATAGTAAACGCCAAAATTAGCTTAGAGTTAAATTGTATTACATAAAAACTTTCCAAACTGATTTTCTTTGTATTACGTTCTACTGCGATGGTGTGGCATATTAGACGTTTCTGCTAATTATTGCATCTACATTTATTAAATAAAAATTCAGCTAGTAAAATTGGTTTGCTTAAATTTTACTTTATTAATATTTATTACTTATTTATGGTCTGCTACTTTGACTCAAATGTCTCGTGTAATATTTATGTCTCCGTAATCTTATCGGATAGTAATTACAGTGATAACTTTTTTATTTGTGTTCCTAGATAACAGCTTTAATTTTCTATACAAACACAAGTTCTAAAAATTCAAGTACTTTCGACAGCGGAGCTTATAGTAGAAAGTTTATGAGATTATCATCCTGCCTGTCTGTGTGTGTGTCTGGAGACACTATAACTTCCGTTCTATTCAACGGATTCACTTCAACCTTGGCACACACACACACGCACACATCTTAGGTCAGTACCTTTCATGGGATTGATTTTCAGCCAAATCGGTTAACGGCAACCGGAAGTGACCGTTACGATTTCGCACCGCTGTAGAAAGTTTCCTTTATGGCATTACACTGTTCTTGTTTATTCTTTTTTATTATTATGCTTCATCTCGTTATGTGTTTTTATTAATACTCCAAGAAAATTCATCAACATTTATTTTAGATAGATGTTTTTGGAAGAATTGTTTACTAACTCATTTATTTGGATTTAATTAATTCTAACATTTTCATATAAATATTAGAAAAATGCTTTAGTTATACTTAATATGCTATGTAAAATCTTGAATCATTTGAGAATTTCTAAACCTGTATGATTCAAAAATACGTCGAAATTTGAATTATAAAGATATGGTCTTCATAAGGTTTTGCAAAGATATATTTTGCTTACTATTATATGTCCAAGTAATGGAGAAAGCCAAAGTGCTAACTTTCTAGTGATCAGTGAAGAGGCCACAATTCATGTAACTGGAAAGGTAAACCGTCACACTCTTCGAGTATGGAAAACAGAAAATCCTCATACCGTTGGTCAATATAAAAAGGATTCGACAAAATTGAATGTCTTTTTGCAGTCTCCAAAGTAAAAGTCTGCAAACCTCTTCTCCAGTAAAATGGCTGTGGCTGGTACAACATACTTAGATATGTTGCAGTTATGGCTGTTCCCTCAATTGCGAGAGGATTGCTTTGCCGCTGGATTGAAAAGACTTAGTAGTGTTCGGCTACTCCCTCAGGTCTTGCTATCTTAAGGTTTGCAATTTATTTATTTGGGGATACATTAAAGATTTGGTTTTCAAGCCACCTAGACCAACAAAATGAAATGAACTTTAAGACCCCCATTAATGCTGCTGTGAGAAACAATAAAGGGGACACATTATGACGTGTGCTTAGCAAACTAGACTACCGTTTAGCCGTATGTCGTGTGACTCGAAGAGCTCACATCGAACATTTGTAATGGTATGAATAAAAACGTGGGCATTTTCCATCTTTTTTATGTATTATTAAATATTATATTTATAATAAGAGAACTTTTTTCGGTGATGCTTATGGCTTATGTGGGAATTACAACTGTGATATTTAAGTTCAAATTTGGACCGTACTGTATAGTTATAATTATAAGGAAAAGAGGAGCCTAGCAGGAGCCAGAGGAAGTGAAAGAAATTACTCAATAGAGAAAATAATAGAAGAAAAAAATATTAAGATAACGGGAGAGAAGAAAGAAAAATAAATAGAAAGCCAAATAATCAAGAAAGAGAAAATATTTCTAGGTCTAGGAACTTGGAATACAAAAATGTTGAACGGGAAAGAAGAAAAACTATTGCAGGAAATGGAAGAACGGAGACACAATTTGTAGGGATAAGCGAAGCAAGGAAATAAGAAACAGGAAAAAAATAATGAGCAAAAGATAAGTAATGTACTATTCAGGATGCAGTCTGCAAGAAAATAACAAATAAGGAGTCGCAATAATAGTTAATAAAGAAATAGGAAAGAGAATCTTATAATATAATTGTCTTATCTCCCTAACTTTCTTTCTTTCTTTCTTTCTAAACTTATAATTCTATCTCCTCCTAGACGCTTCAACCGATTTCCTTGAAACTTGCACACCACATTCACAACTATATTTGCTAATTCTGTGCAAAAAATCAGCCTTCTAAATTTAACCGTTTTTGAATTATTTAAATATTTTGATTATTGTCGCAGAAACATGTGGAATGTTCTACACGACTGCCTGGCGTCTAGATAAGGCTTTGTCCACGAAGCCTGCGGGGTCCCAGCTGGTTAAAAAATAAAAGTCACTAAACTCTAGAATAATCTTTCTGGAAATATAACTTATAAAAACAATAGCAGTAATGCAAATATATGTTTCAGTAGAAGGATCAAGAATAGCGAAGATAAAACATTTTTTTGATGAATTACAAGAGGTAATAGACAAAATAACAGAGGTACATAATAATATAATAATCATGGGAGATTGGACTTGAATTTTTTTTTAAATGACATGATGCAGCTATTCCCCATATTATACTGCCACACATAAGTTCTTATTCATATACACATTGTTCTTATTCGTGATTTGTATATTAATAACGCGTATTCTATTTTTAACGTCGGCTTTCTGTTTATTATTTGGAAATGTTGGAGAGTCTCGCCTATCCTTGGTTCAGTTTTTGTAGGATATGCAATTTCCATGTTAATTTAGTATCAAGATAAATACCAAGATTCTTTACAGGTTTATCGTGATTTTTCCAAGAAATTATGGTATTGTCAATGTTAAGCGATGTAGGATTCTGTATTTTACGTAAAGTGAAAATTTTTACTTTTATTTAATGAAATATACGAAGCGAATTTGAAATACTTGTTTCTTACTTAAATTTCTTTTTTAATTCGCCCGTCCTCTTTATTTAAAATTTAAGTATTTGTATCAATAATAGTAACATAAATTGCAATAATTTTAAATACAAAAAATTGTGGACGATATTGAACACTACAGAAAGAAAGATTTTGAGGTCTAAAACTTTCTGTAAAATATTAAAGTATTGTAAATTTCTTGTAGAAGAACAGCTGCAGCATTATTCTTTGCTTTTAAGAAAACTATCGGTTTCGGTAAAAATGTAAGGTTAAACCAGTTTACTATTATATATTCTATATTAAATTTTACGAGAGCATTACCAAAAGTTTTTGCAAATTAGTAGAACAATTACACGAAAGAAATCAAACATATTTATTTTGTTGTGTAGTTAAATAATTTAGTTTTAGTAAATGCGGAAGTTATTTTACAAGCAAATTTTAAAATTTGTTGTGTATAATGTATAAGCAAATTTTAGATTCGTGATTTAGTACGACTATAAGAGTTCTGCAACAGCAAAAGATAGCGTTGCACGAGTTCGTACTGTATACTCTGAGTAAGCGCCTTCGCATTGTATTATTTACAACTCTTATAATAAATTTACACCAGAAACGGTTTTACGCACCAATGATTTTCTCAACGGAAGACCAACTTTAGCAGTTACTTAAACAAGTATAGACGTTACACAGAGAATATTCAAGAGGAGAACTACATATAAAATGTACAGAAGTACTCTAGATACTGGCTAGACTGTAGCAAATATAATGTTACATAAACATTTGGATGTAGGAAAAATCTGTTGTTGGTTGATACATTATAATTTAATAGATGCACCAAAATTACAATTTTTTAAAAACTCTTAAAAACAAAATTAAGATGTGTGTGTCTAAAGGAGTTACATCACTACCGTTAGAATTCCAAAATCCTAACTAAGCTAGCAATCGGCATAATGGGTATTATTTACAAATCTTTAAATGAGAGTGAAGTTTTGCATAGAAGAGAACAGCATGTCTACCAGACCATACTTAAAAAGCTCGTTTGTGGTACTCTAAAAATTAAATTGTTTTTTTACTACGATAATGTTTGATGCTGTATTACATATGATAATAAATTAACTTACAAAATTAAGTTATTTAGAAGAAACTTATAAGAAACGTGCTCAATTTTCTTTTCTTTCTTTATTGAACGCCAAATAGTTTTGATGTTAACCCCTTGATTACTATTTTTAGTGCTTAAAGATATGATTCCAACAATAGATACGTTAATATTATCATTTTATAGTGTAGCCATGAGATATACTGTATAAACATATAATAATATTTAAAAATGGTCGCAGAAATCAGTAAATTAAATATAATAATTTTAGATTGCGATTAGTATTTTACTTTTACAGCAAGACTGTGTAGTATGTGTTACTGCATTTGGTTTTTTGGTATCTTTGGTTATACAAATAAAAATTTTATAGCATATTTGTGATATATTTAGCTACGTCTTATTATTGACTAGACTGAAGCGCTAATCATCTTAATGTTTACTAATGCGCTCAAGCATATGAAGTATTTTGGGTTTTGTTGCTTTGATTAATCTTAATATAATCTTAAGTTTTGCTTATTTTAGTTGGGTTAACTATTTAATCAAACATTATAACATTTTGTAGCTTTTGATGTTTGTTTTATTTAAATGAATTGATAATATAGCGGATAATGTAATTAGGTCAATAACTGTCCTAAATATTTTATGACATTTTGTAGTTCTTTTTCAATTATTGATTTTGAATTATTATTAATTTATTCTAAGGAGTCCAATATTTACTTAGTTTATTAGGTTTTGTTTTTACTGATAATACATTGTAGACTAGCATTTCTAAAATTTGTAGTGACACAAACATTCATATTTTTAGAGTAAATAAAATTATAGAGCGAACATTGTGTATACTTGCTTATGTCCATTCTTGTTACATTTTGTGCAATAAAGGAATACCAACTTATACTAGAAGCAAAATTGTTACTTAATTTTTTTATAATGTAAAAATATAATTTATTAACAATTTATAATTAAGTAAAAGCAATTCAATTGCTTTTATTTAATTATGTATTTATGTTAAATGTGTTTCCGTGTTAACTATATTAAACAAGATGTTTTATGTATAATCAAACAACAATATAAAATACATTAAAAATATAAATCAAAATTCAAGTTTCCTCTTAATTTCAAAATTTAAATTATTAACATCTATGTAAAACTTCACAAGTTCATATTGAAATAGTTTTATCAGTTCGCATTGTACATTCGTAGAATAAAGACGTCCGCGAGCGGTCTGCGAGATTACAAGTGCTGAGCGATAAAACCACTTGAGGTCAACATGTAATATCAACTTTAAAAATTCAATAAACTGTAGGTGATTCTTAAATTAATTATTTAAAGACTTTGACTACAACATAATTCATATTACATAAATTAAATGCTGCCGGCCGGCAACGGCTATAACGGCGCACTTAAGACTTGTAACCAGCAGTAAATTAACGGAAATCCTATGTTATCACAACCATCACTGTTCCCGACTATTATCCATCTCCCAAACATGCACCGGCAAACATATCAACTGCCCGCTGATTCAGCATTATTGTCCTAACAATACTAACAATTTCCCCAGATACCACAGAAACAACTTTCTACATCCCAATCGAGTGCAAAATCTTCATTTCAAGTAATATAAAATAACAACACGTTAAATGAGTATTATGAAGATAATGAAGAAGAAATGAAAACGAGTCCTGCAATGATTGGCAAAGGGTCACTAAGCGAAAACGATTAGACAAGTCAAATACCCAAACGGTCAGTAGAAAAGAAACACTAATTTATGAAAATAGATAAACTGCCCTAAGCCCTGAGAATGAAACAAGCGATGAGACTAATAAACAACGGCAACAAACAACTACACCTAAACCCCCGCCCATTTTCGTTTATATGTTCTAGATTTCAACAAAATGACAAGAAATTTACTTTCCGTTGCTGAAGCGGAACAATACTCGATCAAGAGTTTCCACACAATGCCATCAAAATTACCACAGCTATCTCCGACACTTACAGTAGGATATATGCAGCAAAATCAAATTATACTTCACACGTTCCAGATGAAGAAAGATCGCCCATATAGAGTAGTTATAAAGCATCTACACCACACTACTCTAACAGACGATATTAAAAAAACTCTTAAAGAAGCAGGACACATAGTTAGAAATATTATGAATTTAAAAAATAAACTAACTAAAGACCCATTACTAATATTTTATATAGATTTTGAACCAGCCAATAATAACAAAGAAATCTACAACATAAAATCACTACAAACTAAACATGTATTATTCGAACCACCAAAAGTAAACACCAGTGCACACCCGTTGTCAGAACTACGGACACACAAAGGGATACTATAATAGACCGCATGACACAAAAAGCTGCCAAAAAATAAAAGCAGCCCCAGCAAAATGTATTCTTTGCGAGGGACAACACCCAGCAAACTATAAAGGATGCACAATTTAGCAAGAGCTACAAAATAAGTATCACCCTGATAAGCAACACACAAGTGTAAGACCCTCAATCTTAACAAGGCAAAACTACCCACCCCTAAAACAACAAGATAATCACCACACTATCAACCGACAAAAACCTCCACGTCCCTCCTATTTGCAAATAGTGCAAAACCAGCTAGCTGAAGACGTTAGTTTTAAACAATTCCTTGATGAATTTAAAACCATGTTCAATCAACTACTACAGCGAAACAGCATGATACTAAACATGCTGACTACAGTGACCAATAAGCTAATCAACTAATGGTTAAATTTCTAAAAATTCCGTTGTGGGATTCCAACGGGTTGCTTTAACTTTTTTTTTAACTTCAGGTAGAAGTTGAAACACTTTTACATGCCAATAGCTTAGATATTCTATTAATTTCAGAAACCCATTATAGCACAAGATCACATTTACAAAAACGTTATTTTAGCATATATCATCCAGAACACCCGGACGACGCAAACATTATGGATTACCAAGCTTTCAAACTGACTACTTACAAGGTATCATAATACAAGTAGAAAAACTTCCGATGCCAACAGTAATTTTTATCGCCTATTGCCCACCACGTCACAACATAACCAAACATATGTTTAAACCCTATTTTGAGCAACTGAGACCTAGGATTCTTAGCAGGTGGCAACTACAATGCTAAAAATACATACTGCGGCTCGCGTTTAACAACTACAAAAGGTAGAAAACTATACAAACTCACGGCAGTTAACAATTACAGTTTCCTATCAACGAGCAGCCCAACATATTGACCAACTGACCTCAATAAAACACCAGATCTGCTTGACTTCTTTGTCACCCATGGTATGTCCTCAAACTACATGGACATCGTTTCCAGGTACGACATTTCATCTGATCATACCCTTGTAGTAGTCTCAGTAAGTGTAACTATACTTCACAAAGAATCCACACCTACTCTCAGTAATATAAAAACCAATTAGGAAACTTTTAAATCACATATAAATGAAAACCTTAACATAAACCTGGCATTAAAAACAAACGAAGACTTAGAATATGCAACTCACCATCTAATGACAATGATTCAAGAAGCCGGTTGGAAATCAACACCTCAGTCCTACAACCACAAAATCAATACACCTAACATTCCAACTGAAAAAATTTGGTGTGAACATCACACGACTTTCCTTATCCTATTATTATATATTATACCGGGTCGATCGTCTCGGCCCTGCGCTGCTCTCGTCCCGGAACTTGTTAATTTAAAAAAGGACGAGGCGCGAGTCCAACACTCGAAAGCTGATAAAAAAAAAACAGTACATGACAATAATTGACTCGTATTTAATATTTTGCTATGTCACTGAAGGTACCGTGCGAGCTCGGCCGCACGGTCTTCCCTGTTATCGCCTGCGTGCTCCCTCCTAGTGGCCAAGCGCTCCCCCCCGTCCTCCCGCAGTCGGCCCGGTAGCTCACCGAACGCGCTGATTGGTCCGTTTAATTAATTTTTAATCGGCTATAACTCATTTATTTGACCTCGGATCAAAAAATTTAATTGTAATTTTTTGTTCGTCTCGGTTTGATCTATCCGGTAATATAAATTTCCCGAAACATTTTATGAACACCCGGTATATTAAAAATCCTGAGCTTCAATTTTTTTCCTATTTTACCAACTTTTGTTTTAAATTCATGTTTACCTCATGATAACAAATCATTTTTATTCTCATAAATTTTTTGTATCTTCAACCGTTTAGATTCGCGACCGCTTTGCAACCGATTTTGGGACCTTGCGACCAAACGACTCGGCCGATTTTTACCAAAAGCTTCGCACTACGTCCCCTACCTACAAGTAACTTGCATACCAAATTTCAAGTTTCTAGCTCTTACGGTTCTCGAGATATCCTGTTTACTGACAGACCGACAGACACACACACACACACACCAACTTTTTTGGTGTCCTGAGGCAGAAATGTGAAAAACTGGGTAGGTCAAATTTCCGCGAATTACATTACTTTCCTTATTATAGGATAAGGAAAGTAATAATGGAAATAGTAAGAGAAAAAAGGAGAGAAAGGGCAGTTTGGCAGCGTAGTCGCTACATTACAGACAAACCTATATTTAACTAACTGAATAACAAACTAAGAAGAAGACTTCAATAGATTCGCAATGAAACTTTCCAACTCTACACAACCACACTCTTTGTACAAGACCAGTTAACTATAAAGATCAAAGAGCATATACCATCACTAAAAGATGCAACAGAATTATGGGCGAAAACTGATAAAGAAAAGACTAAAGCCTTTGCGCTGCACTTTCAAACTACCTTTGAACCTAATTCTAATGAACCAGACCAGGAGGTTAAACATTATCTAGAAACTCTATTGCAATTATCACCCCAAATAAAGAGTTTCACTACACTATCCACGAAATTGAGGCCACAATAAAATTACTTTCTAACAAAAAATCTCCAGGACATGACTTTATAACAGGAACTATATTAAAACACTTATCTGAGAAAGGACTTTGTTATCTCGAAATCCTCCTCAATAGAATACTGTCTTGCATACTGCCCATTATTACACAATTTATCTTAATCCTTAAACCGGGTAAACTTCCCACCCAAATAAAATCCTACCTACCTATTAGTTTACTTCCGATAATCTCTAAGCTGATAGAAAAATTAATATTAAAACGCATTAGTGAAAGCAAACTTCAAAGTAAGTGGCTACCAGATCACCAGTTTGGATTCCGATCCCAGCATTCAACAATTCAACAATGCCATCGAATTAATACACGTAATACGCGGTGCACTTGAAGACAAAACCTACTGTTGTGCAATATTCTTAGATGTGAGTTATGCATTTGACAAGGTTTAGCACAGATGTTTATTGTACAAAATAAAAAAAAAATACTTCCATACCATTACTACCTTTCAAATCAAACTCGGTAACGACACCTCCCAGATATATAAAATTAATGCAGGTGTCCTTCAATGTAGTGTGCTCTGGACTCTATTGTACCTGTTATATACAAGTGGCCTTCCTGTCAAAGAGCAAACAAGTACAGAGACGTTCTCTAATGACACAGAAATCCTGTCGTGCAATGAAGACCCGAACACAGTAACCGAATTACTCCAAAAATAATTAAACCAGCTCAAAAGTGGCTAAACAAGTGGAAAGTAAGGGTGAACAGGAATAAATCGGTCCAAGTCACGTTTACAACGAAACACTCAACGTGTCCGCAAGTCTACTTAAACAATAAACCAATCCCTCAGGTAGACGAAGTCAGATGTCTAGGTCTGCACCTCGATAAACGCTTGACGTGGAGATCTTATATAAGAAAAAAACGAAAAAATAGATCTACACCTAAAAAAATTGTATTGGCTACTTGGGAGAAACTCATCACTTGCAATAGATAACAAACTGTTAATCTACAAAAGCAAAATTCGTCCCATCTGGATCTACTGCTGTGAATTATGAGGATGCGCCAGCAAATCAACAATAGAGATAATACAATGCTTCCAGTCCAAGACCTTGAGGATGATATCCAATGCTCCCTGAATTGTGTCAACCATCGACAACGATTTTAACATCTCATTAATAGTCGATTTTATAAAAACAAAAGTTGAAAACATCATTACCCTGTTAATAATCACCCGAATATAACAGTCAACGTCCTAGTCCAGGAACCCAAAACCAAAAGATTAAGGAAAAAGTGGCCAATAGACTTAATGAATTAAAGTAGGAGATTCACCAGTGGATGCTTTCTCCTCGTGACTTTTATTAAACATTTTAATAACATAAAATTAGCTCATACAATTACTGCATTTATTCTGATTGCTAATAAAATGAGTTTACAATAAAAAATGTTTAATTATTTAAAGATTTATATGTTATCTTTTTTTAATCTTTTCTTTTAATATCCCAAATTTAACTGTTACATTGTTGAAATTTATGTTTAATTAAAATATGCTTTAGACTACCAAGCTTCAAAGGAAAAGGTTCAAAATTATTTCGGAAGTTAGAAGAAAGAAGTATTAATCTAATATAATACAAAACGTTGTAATTGCAATAAATACATTTAATTGAATATAGTACAAATCTAAAGAAATAATGTACGAGATGTGTAACAAGTTTTAAGGTCTTCAATTTTTTCTGAAAAGTACTTGTCCAAGAAAGTTGAACTCCGTTACTTTGTAACGTAATTTCCGTCTAAACGTACATATGTTTTACAACGTCGTCGTCATGATTCCATGGCTACTAAGAACTGCTTTAGGGGATTGGAAAATCGCTGATGCAACAATGGCTCGATTGGAAACTGTCATCCACGTCTCATCCATTGTCACAACTGACGAAAAGAAAGCACTATTCATGGCGGCATTACATGTCAAAGTATCCTGAGACATTACAACCCGCGCAGCCTTGTGTCCATCGATCAGCATTCTTGGTAAAACTTTCCGCATTTTTAGGTCACCATGCAAAATGAACTTCATAGATCTTACAGAAATGCTAAGTTTAGAGGCGATATCACGCACACCTAATCGACGATCTTTCACAACAACTTGCTCCATCATGGTTTTGGTCCGGCTAGTTCTTAGATGAGGCTTCTTCGGTTTATTGTCATATAACTCATTTATTTGACCTCGGATCAAAAATTTAATTGTAATTTTTGTTCGTCTCGGTTTGATCTATCCGGTAATATAAATTTCCCGAAACATTTTATGAACACCGGTATATTAAAAATCCTGAGCTTCAATTTTTTTCCTATTTTACCAACTTTTGTTTTAAATTCATGTTTACCTCATGATAACAAATCATTTTTATTCTCATAAATTTTTTGTATCTTCAACCGTTTAGATTCGCGACCGCTTTGCAACCGATTTTGGGACCTTGCGACCAAACGACTCTGCCGATTTTTACCAAAGCTTCGCACTACGTCCCCTACCTACAAGTAACTTGCATACCAAATTTCAAGTTTCTAGCTCTTACGGTTCTCGAGATATCCTGTTTACTGACAGACCGACAGACACACACACACACACACCAACTTTTTTGGTGTCCTGAGGCAGAAATGTGAAAAACTGGGTAGGTCAAATTTCCGCGAATTACATTACTTTCCTTATTATAGGATAAGGAAAGTAATAATGGAAATAGTAAGAGAAAAAAGGAGAGAAAGGGCAGTTTGGCAGCGTAGTCGCTACATTACAGACAAACCTATATTTAACTAACTGAATAACAAACTAAGAAGAAGACTTCAATAGATTCGCAATGAAACTTTCCAACTCTACACAACCACACTTTTTGTACAAGACCAGTTAACTATAAAGATTAAAGAGCATATACCATCACTAAAAGATGCAACAGAATTATGGGCGAAAACTGATAAAGAAAAGACTAAAGCCTTTGCGCTGAACCTTCAAACTACCTTTGAACCTAATTCTAATGAATCAGACCAGTAGGTTAAACATTATCTAGAAACTCTATTGCAATTATCACCCCAAATAAAAAGTTTCACTACACTATCTACGAAATTGAAGCCACAATAAAATTACTTTCTAACAAAAAATCTCCAGGACATGACTTTATAACAGGAACTATATTAAAACACTTATCTGAGAAAGGACTTTGTTATCTCGAAATCCTCCTCAATAGAATACTGTCTTGCATACTGCCCATTATTACTCAATTTATCTTAATCCTTAAACCGGGTAAACTTCCCACCCAAATAAAATCCTACCTACCTATTAGTTTACTTCCGATAATCTCTAAGCTGCTAGAAAAATTAATATTAAAACGCATTAATGAAAGCAAACTTCAAAGTAAGTGGCTACCAGATCACCAGTTTGGATTCCGATCCCAGCATTCAACAATTCAACAATGCCTTCGAATTAATACATGTAATACGCGGTGCACTTGAAGACAAAACCTACTGTTGTGCAATATTCTTAGATGTGAGTTATGCATTTGACAAGGTTTAGCACAGATGTTTATTGTACAAAATAAAAAAAAATATTTCCATACCATTACTACCTTTCAAATCAAACTCGGTAACGACACCTCCCAGATATATAAAATTAATGCAGGTGTCCTTCAATGTAGTGTGCTCTGGACTCTATTGTACCTGTTATATACAAGTGGCCTTCCTATCAAAGAGCAAACAAGTACAGAGACGTTCTCTAATGACACAGAAATCCTGTCGTGCAATGAAGACCCGAACACAGCAACCGAATTACTCCAAAAATAATTAAACCAGCTCAAAAAGTGGCTAAACAAGTGGAAAGTAAGGGTAAACAGGGATAAATCGGTCCAAGTCACGTTTAAACCGAAACACTCAACGTGTCCGCAAGTCTACTTAAACAATAAACCAATCCCTCAGGTAGACGAAGTCAGATATCTAGGTCTGCACCTCGATAAACGCTTGACGTGGAGATCTTATATAAGAAAAAAACGAAAAAATAGATCTACACCTAAAAAAATTGTATTGGCTACTTGGGAGAAACTCATCACTTGCAATAGATAACAAACTGTTAATCTACAAAAGCAAAATTCGTCCCATCTGGATCTACTGCTGTGAATTATGAGGATGCGCCAGCAAATCAACAATAGAGATAATACAACGCTTCCATTCCAAGACCTTGAGGATGATATCCAATGCTCCCTGAATTGTGTCAACCATCGACAACGATTTTAACATCTCATTAATAGTCGATTTTATAAAAACAAAAGTTGAAAACATCATTACCCTGTTAATAATCACCCGAATATAACAGTCAACGTCCTAGTCCAGGAACCCGAAACCAGAAGATTAATGAAAAAGTGGCCAATAGACTTAATGAATTAAAGTAGGAGATTCACCAGTGGATGCTTTCTCCTCGTGACTTTTATTAAACATTTTAATAACATAAAATTAGCTCATACAATTACTGCATTTATTCTGATTGCTAATAAAATGAGTTTACAATAAAAAATGTTTAATTATTTAAAGATTTATATGTTATCTTTTTTTAATCTTTTCTTTTAATATCTCAAATTTAACTGTTACATTGTTGAAATTTATGTTTAATTAAAATATGCTTAAGACTACCAAGCTTCAAAGGAAAAGGTTCAAAATTATTTCGGAAGTTAGAAGAAAGAAGTATTAATCTAATATAATACAAAACGTTGTAATTGCAATAAATACATTTAATTGAATATAGTACAAATCTAAAGAAATAATGTACGAGATGTGTAACAAGTTTTAAGGTCTTCAATTTTTTCTGAAAAAGTACTTGTCCAAGAAAGTTGAACTCCCGTTACTTTGTAACGTAATTTCCGTCTAAACGTACATATGTTTTACAACGTCGTCGTCATGATTCCATGGCTACTAAGAACTGCTTTAGGGGATTGGAAAATCGCTGATGCAACAATGGCTCGATTGGAAACTGTCATCCACGTCTCATCCATTGTCACAACTGACGAAAAGAAAGCACTATTCATGGCGGCATTACATGTCAAAGTATCCTGAGACATTACAACCCGCGCAGCCTTGTGTCCATCGATCAGCATTCTTGGTAAAACTTTCCGCATTTTTAGGTCACCATGCAAAATGAACTTCATAGATCTTACAGAAATGCTAAGTTTAGAGGCGATATCACGCACACCTAATCGACGATCTTTCACAACAACTTGCTCCATCATGGTTTTGGTCCGGCTAGTTCTTAGATGAGGCTTCTTCGGTTTATTGTCATATAACTTTCGATTTTTTTAATTTTTGCATCCAAAAATGCACATTTTTAACTTCCATAACGTCTTTACCGCATGCCTGAATTTCAGTGGCCGTTTCACCACATAAGGGGAGCAAACGGATGATTACACGTTATTCTTGAACACTAAACGTCGCCTTTGAAGTATACGAAACAACACTCACTGCAATGACAGTAATTCGATCGGTTTAATCTTTTAGAAGAAAATTTAATGTAGATTTGTTTGCTTTACTCGACTAATTGTTGCAAATACGACGATCGCACACTGCATTTGTTCTTTTACCGACATCTAAATCTTAACTGACACGGTTAGTAAAATTTTCTTTATTTGTGCACGAGCATTAATTACATATAGGCTTATCAGCTGCTAGATTAGATCGCGACCACACAAACCAATTTTATTTTATTGAGATAAAGTAGCCTACTTAAAAAAAGGAAAAAGAAGACCTTATATGTTGATTTATTCATATTCAATTTCCTTACTTAAATAATTATTTATTGCTTTTTTACTTATGTAAATAACATAATCGGCAGAAATTTAACATACCCAGTTTTTCACATTTTTAGACAAATTATAGCCTGGACATCAAAAAAGTTGGTTTGAGCCGTTGGTTCGTGTGTGTGTGTGTGTGTATCAGTCTGTCTGTCGGTCTGTCAGTAAACAGGATATCTCGAGAACTGTAAGAGCTAAATATTTGAAATTTGGTATGAAAGTTACTTGTAGAAGGTACGCAGTGAAACTAGCCTAAATATATAAGCGTTTGGTCGAAGGTCGCAAAATCGGCTAAACCGGTGGATATCTAACGTTGAGGATACAAAATCAAAAGTAAAAATATCTTATTCCAAAATAAAGGTGAATTTAAAGTAAAAGTTGGTAAAATAGGTACTCGAAATGAAATTCCAGGACCTGGTGCCAGAATTACCCAAATAATAGGCTAAGGAAAGTCGTGTGATGTTCAACAGAAAATCTGTAATATCCTTATAATTATTTTTTATATAGTTTGTAATCTACTTTTAATTGCATTTATTTGTATCTCAATACAATTTATTCTAAAATAAAATTCAATTTGGGAATGCTTTTGTATCCAGCAGAGTTCAAAATGTCCCAGGTAAAATTGTCAATTTCAAATTTTGTCGTATAATAATTAATTTCAATTTTAACATAACGATTTAATGTAGATATATCTCATTAAGTATATCTAAGCAGATTGCTATATAATACTATTTTAATTAAATTTTCTATAACACAAACAAATTACAAAATTTTGTTTCCAAAAAAAGTAGTAAAAATGAAACTTAAAAAGAGATTAAGTAAAGCCCGAATATAAAACACCAGAAATATATGTGGTATATATTAAAAATTGTGATAGTAAATTACTCTAATAACAACATACTACAATTTTTTTATTGGCAACTTTATGTATTTACGATCTACCTTCATACAGGGTATTTAGTATATTTAGTAAATGTGCTGTATGTTATTTAATAGTGTTCCCCTTTTTCATTGTTATTTTTTGTGTGGCAGGTCTTGGGGCCATGTTCTGTGTAGTCTTCTTGTGATTCGGGCGTTGTTGTAAAATTAATCTGTTAGTTCGTTTTCGCGGTTTACTATCTGGTAGCTGCAGGATTCGATTATTCTTAATATTTCACTTGTGATAAATGAAATTTTCAATTAATTATAGTGTCTGGTTGTTCACGTAAAAAAGCGTTTGCAAATGTTCTTGATAGTTTGTATTGAAATCTTTTGACTATACGGATTGATAACGGCTTTACACATCTGCAGAGTTAGATAACTATATGGGTTTTACTATGGTTTTCTACAGCAAAATTTTGTTGTTCAGAGAGACCTTAATTTTCTGCAGAGAAGCCATTGCATTTATCAAAATTTTATATCAAATTGTGTTATTTTAGATTTGATGTTTTTTCCAAATGAGTCTTCAATCGAGATGAAAGCCGAGGTACCAATGCATACTAACCTGATCATATTTGGTTGAATTAACTTTTGTTTGCTATTTTGTAAGTTCTCCGAAGTATTTAAAGAATTCTTATAGATGACAATAATAATTACATCATCAGTAAAAGAAACAACTTTGTGTGTCAGTTTCAGATACATTTGCTATGTAAATGAGGAAAAGCAGTGATCTTAATACACTACCTTGGATGACTCCAGATTTGGTAGGATAAAAGTTATATTGCTGACCTGGCTGTTGAACAGAAAACTGTTTGTTATATGAATGTGCTTTTAAAAGAAGGTAACAGGTGTGAGGCAATAAATTTTTTAATTTAAAAAGCGAACCTCTGTACCATACTTTATTAAAGGCTTGGGATATATAAAAGAATGCTGTGTTACAAAATTTATTATCTTCCAAACTTCTGCGGATTGCGTTAACGATCCTGTAGGTTTGTTGTGTTGCAAAATAAACTCCAACTGGTTATTATAGATTAATGATAAAAACTCATGAGCTGTATATAATCATTTTTATAAGAGTTTTTGAAAAGCTTGCTAGTGATTAATAACTCTATAATATGACGATCCTTGTGAGGGCTTTCTTGGGTTTTGAAAAATTATTTTTTCAGTATATTTCCAAATTATAGGAAAGTATGATAGTCTTTACGGCCCAGCCCGACTCAGGCTGCAATAAATGAGTACCTGGAGGTCAAACTCTGGGGTAATAATAGGCGGTCGGTACGTAGCGCTGGCCACGTTACTACCCTTGTGTACCGTGGGCTCTAGATTGTAGCAGATCTATCCTGTTACGACCCCAAAGGGTCTTCGAGGCCTATTACGGGGAACTATTATTATTATTATTATAGTCTTAGCATGCTATTAAATGTGACAAGAGGACGATGACTTTTTTAGGCAGATATATGAGTATTCTATTTCTTTCTTTACTCCTGTAGCAGAGAAAGCTTTTGTAGGTGAGATAACTATAAGCAGAGTGCGCTGATAAAATCTTCTTTTTCTTAATCTAGTAGTTGAGTTTTGAAGACTTCGATTAAATATGATGGCGAGGCCACTTGCCATTAAGGTTTAGGGTAAGAGATGTAGATGGCTACGGACTTTTTAATTTCTTTTTAATTTTGCATAGTATATGATCATTTGTAGGGAAATGAATAGTGTACTATTTAAATATGTTACTTTGGACATCTCTGGGGGCTTTCTTTAATTCTTTGGTTAGTTTATTGTAAACATGTTGATTTGCAATTTTTGCGACCTCTGTCATATCAGTCTAGCTTAACATTTTTGGCTGTTGAAGGATGTGTAGTGGTATGTACATATTTTATTTTGTTTGTTTTGTGGAGTTGATTTTTAGGCTGTTTCCTATACTATTCGAGTGAAGTTCTGTGCTGCATAATCGAAGTGGTAGTTTGTTTGGTTTTGACCGAGTTGGTTGGTATATTTTAGCGATCCTATTTCTAGGTGCTTCTAATTTCTTATATGCAGTATAACCTTTGCAATTTGCGAATCAGTCCACGTTGCATAGTACATATTTAGCGGGTGTATTTTTTTACACGTCTTCAATATCTTGAGTGTACCACATTTTACGCAGTGGAATATTTTTAGACAGTAAGTTTTAGAATAACCATAAAATTGGTTTCTCGTCAGTTGAATTATATGACAACCCTTTTTTGGAGTTTTCAGTTATGTTAATGTTGCATAGAAATTCTTTCTTGAAAATTTTTATTTATTTTTATTGAGTCTATAGAATAACAATAAAAGTTGTTTAGTTGTTCTACGTCTAACGTTTATGACGTTATGGACTTTGTGACCTACAGCTTCAGGTTTTGAGATCTTCACTTAGTATGGAGTGATGAAAATGATGTATGATATGCTTCTTCCTCTTTAAATGGATATTGTGGTAAATGATGTTTTTGTCCTTTAGGTGTTTTATTAGGTTTTTGTACGCATCAACTCTACATGCATTAATTTTTAATGTATTATTGGAGATGGATTTGATTTATAGAGTCTGGAAGCAAGGTATGGTGTTTTTTGAAAAATAAAACGTCACACTTACTTTCGAACAGATTTCAAATTTTATTGTTTTTATACATTACTGGTACACTGCCATTTAAGGATACATAACAAAACATACGAAACAAATAATCAGCTGCAAAAAATCACATCAAAACAAATTGTACATACTCCTTTAAAGCAAGTCACGCAGGACCTTTTGCATTTCTAGAAAGAACTTTAAGAATCCGAGGTTTGCCTATGTAAACTTTAGCTTTTAGGTAGCTCTATAAAAAGTAGTCACATGCTGACAGGTCTAGTGACCGATCAGCCCACTCCACATCTCCACGCATGAAATCAGGTGTCTAAAAAATGTTTTCTTAAAAAAGACATTGTTGCCTTTAATGTATGACAAGTCGCCCCATTTTGTTAAAACCAAACTGTGTTGAGATTAATACGTCCTTTTTTAAATTCTGGCAGAAAATAATCACGCAATATGGCAAGGCAGCGATACGTGTTAACAGGCAATGTTTGTCTATTTTCATGAAAAAAATAAGGCCCCATAATGCAGGTTCGAGATACGCCACACCAAATAGTTACTCTATCGCAGTGCAGAGGTTCTTGATACAATTCTTGCGGATTTTTGGGTGTCTAATACAGAAAATTTGTTTACCGTCCCAGACAAACAAAAGTGGGCCTTGTCACTTATGATCAAAACGATATCGTCTGTCAGCAAGTCCAAAATCGTTTACGCGAACCTATGTCGTCCCACGAAATCGCTTTGCCGCAGTTCTTAACTAACCAAAATTTTGTAGGAATGCAAATAAAGAGGTTAAGTGTAAAATTTTAAGGACTGGCCTGTTTGTCATCCTAAGAGCGCAAGCGTGACGTACCGCCGAACAACAAAGGCTGGCTTCCACCGCTTGTCGTACCCTATTAATGTTTTCCGGGGTTTATACAGTACGATTACCTCCCCGTGTAGTCCCCGGTCTCAAAGATCCTGTTGTTTGAAAACTATTCACTTACTTCGTAATGGTATCCCGTTTTGGAACGCGCCCATGACGATCAACATTAAAATGGATTTGAAAGCGTCGTTGTGTGAGCACCACAGAACGACCCGTTTTAATGAAGGTGTTGTGAACAAATACAAGTGCTCCTGACTAAGACTTTGTTGCTACTAAATAAGTGAAAATCAACCATTCTGAAAACATTCGGTCCACCTCAGCGCGCATGACAGTCTTTTTAAAAACACCATACCTCCCTGTCGGACTCTGTAGCATTTTACAAAAGTAAAAATATCATGGAATCAACTATAATTAAGTTTATATATTTATAGCCCTTTTTCATTTTATTTTATGCTCTGGAAATTTGAACTCTAAACTAAATAAATTAACATGTAATTGAAACATTTCTTAAATAGTTCATTGCACTATTTTCGTTTTAAATAAAATTTTAGCTAGTATATACTTATGTATACGACCATTTTTCTAAAATTTTAATTATAGAAAAAACATCGTCGCACATTTAATTGTTTTAAGATAAGGACGTACCTCTAAACTTAAAAAAAACAAACTAAAATTTAAAGCGGGAGGAAAAAGATTTACAAAAGAAAAGGATAAAATATTAAAATTTGCCCCGAAAATACTTCTACAAACTGTACTAAAAACACACTAATATTTTTTTCATAGTTAAGACCTTCAAATTTATTAGTAAGCTTAAGCAATTCAGTAATAGTTGGCGTAAATGTACCAAATCTTATTTGCTTTAAGGAAATTTAACGATACTTTCTTTCATAGTTAGAAGTTTTGGGGTATTCAAGAAAGTTTGACGTTATATTTTAAGACTGAACTAACTTATCAGTGCCTTGAGTTCTATGCGTTAGATTTTCATTTTCTCTGATAATTTTTTTGACAGTTTTCATTACACGTAGTAGTTTGATCTTTAAGACATTTTAGACCCTGCTCATTGTAAACTATAAACAAAGAATTTAGTACGGGACAAGTATTTTTTATTGTAATAAATTTAAAAAGAGTTAATCAAAATATGTTTATCAATCTCTTTGAAGTTTTATTTTGTTTCCAAGTATTGTGTTTTCATGTGCAACATTAAATCAAAAACTCTCTTAAAGATTAGTACCATAATTTTGAGGTAAGGAAAAATAATGTCGAATTTTTTTTATTCTCATGTAAGTTTTAATAATATCTTGCGATCCACTAATAATTTTTATTAAATAATATAATAAAGTTTTCTTTGACGCACCTTTTTGAGCGGTAATGTGCATTACCAGAGATTGTGGTCCGAAGTGACAGTGATGATAAAGTATTAAATTTTCTTTTGTAATGGATTGGCTCTGTATCGATATTTCCGAAATCAGTTCGCATGGAGCTGACAAGCGCACCCTTATCATGTTCGGTTTTCCAGCGCCGTGAACGAATAATAAACGAACGATATCCCGAGCAGGCGAGCCATGCAGCCTTGCCTCCTCAATACCGCAGATAAGGAGTAGTGCAGCTTAGCAGGTCAACTATATAATAACCAATTAAAACTATAAAAATACTTGCATTGCGGCCGGCGGGGTTGGGAGCTCTGGCGGTGGCATCTAGTGGCGACTGCGATTTATACGCCATCTGCTCTTGATAAGCAATGCAATCCGCCCGAACGTTGCCGGGGCGAGCTTCTGCTACATTTGCACACATGCTGTTTCCTACATCCCCTACAAACCATTAAGCTGACCCGTGCGCGACCGAGAGGGGAGATGCGGATTGGGGAGGTCGAGCCGCGGGACGGAGCGCACGGTAGGTATGAGACCGTCTACGATATACGCCTACCCAATTATTATGTTATTCTGCTTATATAGTAATTGGCTTTGATTTAGTGCACGGGCAGAAGTGAGCAATAGAAGAAAATTGCCACTTAAAAGAAAATTTGCGCCGGACTAACAACGAGACGCGGTTGATGGGCGACAGCTTGTGTATTTCGTTCCATTTGAGCCTAATATGTTGGCGTAACGACAGGGACGATTTGCGGCGAAAGTGAAAATAGAACTTTCACAGCCACTTAGGTAAACTACAACCGCACTGTTGTTTATGAATAATACATGTATAAATATAAACGCTAAAGTAGTCTTGGGCGCTTAAAAAGGTTTTTTACTTCTACCTTTAAAATATGTCATAAACAATTTTGAATTTGTTATACCATTAAGCAATTTGTTTTTATGGCTTAAAGTTCAGCCATTAAACATAGTCAAATTTATTAGTTACGTACGGTTCCCACATCTACAATTTCTTTTATGTTTAATGGCCAAGTATTCGATTTCTTTATTTGCAGTTGCAAGGCTTCAAATCAAAATATTTCAAGAAATATATTATTTATTTCGTTACACAAAAAATCGCATATCTTATGTTTACGTTTGTTAGCAGCTTTCAAGTACAACAAATCAATGAAAATCTTGATTGATGAAAGAGACAAACATTCACATTCTTCATATCTTTTGAAAATTAACAATTTTCTTGTTAATAAAATGATCTATTGTACTAAAACATAATCAGTCAACTTCAATTGTCATAAGTTTGAAGATAAGATAAGGTTTTTGAAGAGCAGATCTTTAAATCTGCTAAAATAAAAATTAAATTATAAAATGCCGTTGAACCACGTTAAAATGAATTTTTTATTGGTAGTAAATTGGCAATTAGAATACATAAGATCCTATAAGCTAATATTATAAATATGGTACTACACGTTGTGAGGACCCGTCCAATGAGGGCCCCTTTCATGAGGAGCATTGCTAACGTGAGGAGGGATTATCCAGGAAAGAGTCCTCTTCAATGGAGGTCGGTAGGACAACGACGCTTGAGTCTTCTGATGACTTGTTGGTGCGGATGTTCATGTAGAAGAGAATTATCATGGATGGAGAGTTTGTCGAGATGTTTCGTAGTTCTGTAGTGTATTACTGTGTTGAGGGATGGGATGCCAAGGTCGTCGTGTATCATCTGGTTGGTAATGTAGCATGGTGCATCGGCGATAGATCGTAGGATTTTAGATTGTTTAATTTGCTAACACAGCCCCAAAGTTCAATTCCGTAGGACCAGATGGGTTTGATGATGACCTTATAGATCAGGAGTTTGTTATTTAAGGATAATGGAAAATGGCGACCTAGTAACCAGTGAAGGGTTATGATCCGAAGCTCGATATGTTTTTTTTTAATAAAGTGTTCCGTCCAGGTGAGTTTGTTGTCGATATAAAGACCCAAGTACTTCATTGTTGAAAATTGTGATATCTCAATGTTGTGCAAGTGAAGCGCGTAGCTCTTTACGTAAAGTGAAAGTCACCTGGGTTCATTTAAACTCGTTAGCCTTTATTTTCCAGTTATTGAGCCATTCTTCAAGTTGATTAAGGTGGGTTTGAACGTGTCCGTGGGTGGTTGGAAGTGAATAACTTATAGAGGAAAGGTCCCAGGACGTTTCCCTGTGGAACTCCAGATTAAATTGGATACACTGCTGAGACTTCTTCGTTAACTCGTGTTCGAAATTATCTGTCTGTTAGGTAGGATTTCAGCAGCTTGTGAAACTGGGGAGGTTTTTTGTTGTCTTGTATAACTAAGTTGAAATTTACGGCGTTCTTATTGTCTCTTAGATTAAGCATTTTTATCAAAGCTGCCCCATTCTTGTTCAAATTGTTCGTTCTATATAATTATTTTTGTTAGCAAACTTAATAATTCTACCCAATACGCCTGGTTCTTATTAATTAATACGCTAGATTTACTCTCCTACAACTATTTAATGTTGATCTTTTAATTTTAATTAAACTATTTTATTTGTATTGATATTTTTATTTTATAATTTGATACTATTTAAATAATCTTTGAAAAATGATTAAAGTACGACGTTTTTTTTTATAAATAAATACTTGATACTTCTACAGACTAGCGTATTAAACAATATATTTACAAATTAACTAAATGTGTAACATAGCTGTTCTAAAACTAAGTGTAATGCAAATGACTGATATTATTTGTATCTGCTAATAAACACCATTGTTTAGCCTTCAAAACCTATTTTAGCCGATAACTCATAATCTACAATTTAAAATAATTGGGTCTTCTTTTAACCTTTCCTTATTAGGAAAATACTCAAAAGAATATATACTATCATTGCCATAACATAAAATAATTATAAAATAAACATTCATTAAAGTTCGGAGATACCATCAAGTAATCTTAATTTAAGATAAGTATTTAAGGCTCAAAATGATCTTTTACACATTATTAAGATAAACTTATCTTGACACCTACGGATATAGAAGGAAGAAGATAATGATGATGATATTTAGATATTTAGTTATTGGTAACTGTTTAAATTGTGTTTGATAGGTATACTTTATCATTGCTCTTGGGCTTATCTCTTTGTTAATATCTTCTAATATGCAATATAATGTACTTAACTCTATTTTAATTTTACAATTATTGTATGACACCTGTTAGTTTTGTCTGTTCACCATCAATATTCTTTTTCCTGTCTCAAAGCTAATTTAATCAATAGTGCTGCGTTGTAAATTATTTTTGTGAATTTTTCTATGTAAGAATTACTATATTCATACTTTAGTTTAAATCAGGTAAAATAAAGGTATCGAATATATTTTTTTTACATATATGTGTATGCTTTGCCTTTAAGTACACGGTCCAGTCTATTTAGAGGTTTGTAAATATAAAGTGTAAATGATTATAAATGCAAGGAGATTTGCAATCACCTTTCTAAGAAATTAAAAAAAGTGAAAGCAGAATTTAGCTACACACACCTTAGCTTAGTCTAACTCAGTTATCTAAGAGTGATACAGAAATAAAGTGGTCTAATCGACACGCTAGATGAGATTTTAATTTCAAGTAAGTGTCCCTAACTCTTTGATTACAATTCCATCCATAAAACATTCTCATCTAGTGCCGTATTTTCTCTCTTGGAAGGCCAAAATTACAAAATTTAAGATTTTGTGATTTTGACAGCTAGATGAAGTGGTGTCATTTAAAATCATTGTTTCTAATCTCCTGACTACTAATCAACCGATAAAAACTTTTTGTAAAATTAAAGACAGAAGAAGCTTGTAATTAACTATTCTCCCTTGAAAGTTAATTTTGTATTTACTGTTAGTGCAGTCTATTTAAATTTTAAAAACATAATCTTCTTTTTCTAGATTTTATGTACAATAAGAAAATACAGCATAGAACACAAAATCTTCATTGTTCTGTCATACTATGTTAACCGCTTTCCGACAGAAACGGTTCGTCAATTCAAGAAGTTTGGTAACCATAATTAATGGGACAATATGACTGTTAAAATGTAAAATAAAAGTGTCAAGTACACTAATCTTGTCATAACACAGTAAAACTGTCATGGGCACCTGGGCATTGCGGTATATACGGCAACGAGAAAGCCAATGAACTGGCCAGGCAGGGATCTGGATTAGAAATTTCACGAAGTACTGTCCGAAGCTTTATTTAAGAGAGGACACGCACTCATTATCGAATGTACTGGTAGAACCGACCAGGACATTATTTCACTAAAACCTTCAATAAGGGAGCTTGCCAAAAGAGAGCTGCAGAACTCCTTAATCTAAGTAGGCGACAGCTAAAGATAACCATAGGGTTTCTTACAGGACATGCGACTGTAAAAGAACACCTCTGAAAAATTGGTAAATTCAATGGTGACCTTCCGTGCAGACTTTATAGCAAGGAACAAGAAACAGCCTTACACATCCTATGTCAGTGCGATGCGCTGTGCAGGAAAAGCCAACATACATTCGGGAGTCCTATCCTGGAACCGGAAGATTTCCAGACACACCCTGTAAAGGACTTATATCTGCTGATTCAGGGGACATCAATTACAGATTGGTTGTAAATTTATTTAATTAGGCTAATCACAATAAGCCATAGGCTGCAGTGAATCCATTAAGGAAGACATACCCTATGCGCAAAAAAACATTAATCTTGTTTTCATGATTAACAAAGTGTACAAAAATGTTTGAGGGTTGGAAGTGTTTTGAATAATAATGAGGAAATGAAGACAAAGGAACAGTTGAAAACAGTAACAATATTCAAAGAGTTGAAGAAAATGATAGAAACCCAAAAGGCCTGCCAAGAGTTGTAGCAATCATTGTTCCAAAGAATTATAAAAGAAGACTTACGGCTGAAGCCATACAAAAAACCAACTAATCAGCGAAAACGCAGCTCAGGGAAGATTTCTGCTTTGCTAATTCAATGATTGAGTTAATATAAAACGATAAATATACACGAAGGAGATTTAGATTATCAACAAAGCCCTTTTACTGTGAATGTTATGCGAGCAAACAAAACTGGAAAATATGGGATAGCAAAATCCACACTTCTCAACAACAAAGCTCTTACATTCGATGAAGCTAACCGTTTGCTGTGCGATTTGCACAGACATGGTAATAGCACCTATTTTTATAGACGGAAATCTAACTAGTGGTGACTACTTTGGATTTTTAAAAAAAATTTGTATTTACTTGGCTTGGGAAAGGTTAAAATTAACTGATTTATGCGCGACCACATCACACGGAAAAAATCTTTGATTTTCTGAAAGAGTACTTTGGTAAATTTGTCGTTGTATTAGATTCTGCAAAGTACAACGGACATGGTATTGAATAGGTACCTTACTCAGCGGATTAAAATCTCTGTGACTACTTCTTGTGGGAAAACCGAAAGGACAACGTATACAGAAAACAAATTCGGTTAGTAGCAAATTTCAACTAAACAACCACAAAACAAATTTAATTAATAACACCAGAAATGCTATCAAGAGTAATAGGAAACTTAAAAGTCTGTCTAAGACATGTAATTACCTCAGAAAACACGCACTTTAAAAATTTACTTTATCAAATAAATATTTAAATAATTTTTCTTTTTTTGCATGTCACCCAGTGCATCCATTGAGTCGGCTAAATAACGGACTCTTAGATTTCGCATTTTTGACCTTTGAAGCGGAAAAAAAATAATTTTATCTAGTATATCTATTGGACTACCCTGCACTTTGTGAGCAATTCTAAGTTATAATAGGGTGGTCATATTGTAGGCCTACGTAAAAAAGACGTAGAAATCCATAGAAGTGATGGCAGAATAAAATAAAATGTGACCATTATTAGTCGTTTTGAAAGCAGTATTTTAGTACCGATTTGTTGCTGCTGAGGTTTTGCCTTGAAATTATGTCAGATAACCATACAATAATCCTTCAGTTCAGGCAATTTGGTTTGGTGCACGGTCTTCTAGTTCGTTCATTCATGATGTGCCTATCTGGGTTGATGTTGTGAATGTAAATTTTACACATAGCAACGGCATGGTGTTTTGACATTTTTTTAAACATGTGTCATCAAAATAGCCATATTTATATGCTTTAACAATCTGAATAACATTATTAACAGATCATTATATGGGAGTGACATATGTATAGCATCAGTTGAGAGGATTAAGATATGGGAACTTATTACCTATAAAAGGTGGATTAAAAAAACTTATTTACGCTTGATATACTGCTTTAGTAATCTAAATTAAAGTTTACTACTTTACGTAGAATATCTCTAACAGAATATGCCACCAAGATAACATCTGTCTACATATCATTCGTTTTGTGTTATTATTTTTTTTGTTTCGTTCTGCACAATCTTTAGATTTATCCCCTTATTGAATGTATTTGAAGTAAAATTGCGTTAAATTCTTAAACATTTAAATACTAATAAAACATTTAATTACCA
The DNA here is from genome assembly GCA_036346155.1 of Sinelater perroti. Taxonomy (NCBI): domain Eukaryota; kingdom Metazoa; phylum Arthropoda; class Insecta; order Coleoptera; family Elateridae; genus Sinelater; species Sinelater perroti. Next base: position 11,325,539 of record JARFIY010000359.1, on the reverse strand, counting down.
AACTCCACAAGTACTTACACGTAGCATTAAAGAAGTGTGGTCCATAGAATCGCATCATTTTTTATATTTATTAGATAATAGCATGATTAGTATATTGTGAAAATTTGACGTGCCATCTAAGAGTTGTTTTCGAGATATAGACCATTAAATTTTTAATTTTTACCTTCAATTTAAGGGTGTCAATTTATCATGTTCGTTTCTAGTAGACGTGGAAAATATAAATGATTTTATATTATCTTATGTAAAATATAACGTTGATCATGAATATGCAAGATAAAAAAGTATATGTTAAACAATTTTTGAGATATTTGAATTTGAAGTCGAATTCTGGGGTTGGTGAAAATAATCATTTACATTTTCCTCGTCTGCTATAAACAAACCTGATGAATTGACACCCTCAAATTAAAAGTAAAAATTAAAAATTCAATAGCCCATATCTCGAAAATGGCTCGTAGATGGCACGTTAATTTTTCACAATCTACTAGTCATGCTATTAACTAATAAATATAAAAAATTGATGCGACCACACCTCATTAACGCTATATGTTAGAGGAACACAACATAATGAGTGACTGTGAATAAATTTGTTATTTTATATGCTTTATAGATATTTAAATATTAGTTGCCTTTTAAAACCTACATATTTTTCTTTGCTTATAGAGTGCATTAAAATGAAGGTTGAGTGTACTTGGAGAAACAGCATAAACATTATCGAAATTTGTACACATTGAAATTAAAACATTTTTGGTATTATCTCTAACTGATATCAATAGATGTTAACGTAGACTGGCTGTAGATTAAAAAAATAAATTTTTAATTTTTCAATTACTATAGATACATATAGATTTAAAAAAGCCTGTATTTTTTAATCAGAATAAAATCTGCAATACAAATATCAGAAGTTGATAAACTAACTCATATACAGAATAATTGTGTGGGGTAAACCAAAAATTTTAAATCGTATTGTAAGAAAAGTTTTAACGTACTAATGAAGAAAATTAAGAAACATAATTTCAAAACTTTAAGTTTATGGCGTAACTATCTTTTTCATAAATGAGTCAAAAATTGATATGCTCTGTAGAGAAGAAAGACATAAAAATATATACCCATATATAAACACATAAACACAAAGATATAAACATTTAGAAAAATTGGGACATAAGGGAAACCGATACAAATGATCAACGAATTAGTAGAAAGCCAAAGTTTTTGATGTTAAAAAGATATTTAAAAATATATACCGGGTAAAATGAGAGGTAAAGTTAAGGCGATCAAATTAAAAATCATAATAAATTTATTTACTAACCATAGGTTTATAAGAATGATCTTGGAAAATTTGTCTTTAATTCAATAATTTATTTAATCATAATAAATAATAATAGTTTCCCGTAACAGGCCTCGACGGCTCGTAACAGGATAAGTCTGCTGCAATCTAGAGCTTACGGTAATTTATTTAAGTATTTTTTATATTAATTTCTATGCATAAATTTTTGAAGCTGCAACACAACTGAAACACAAATAATGAAATAGAATCACATTATAGATTATTTCACTCAAAAATGTATTCATTAGATTGTTTTTAAAAATAAAAGACATATTTTTGCATTTTTTTGAATAAATTATCATTTTCAAGAAAAATTTAAAGAACGGATTTCCACCTAAACTGGCGAAATAGGACTATGGGCTATACGACCCATAAGTGAAAAAAAAACAATATCAATAAAAGCTAAGCATATAGCTGCAACCAATAATACACCCTCTTGTCCTGTTACATCACTAGCAAAATTCCAATTAGAAACTTTGATTAAATAAATAACACTGATTTTTTTCTGTCTAATTTATGGCAATTTATTTAATTGTCTATGTATTTTTAAAAACTGTTATTTTTAGAATATTTTTATATTTTGTGGAATAGTTCATTGCATACGATGTCTATACAGCTATTGAGGAATAGGAATTTACTCGTTTAAGTTGTGATAGCTGCGTATTTATTTTTACATGCACTGGTGTCAAACCAAAAATGAATTTTCGGAAATAGTCTCACTTTTTAGCTTACAGTTGAAAAATTATATAAAATTCTAATTAACTAATACTTATACTTTGCATTGTCCTGTTTGAGAAGCTATGTTTGAATGGATTGTGTCTAGTATGGTTAGGAAATCTAGCCAATCACTCCTACCATTTCCCCTAAATGCATGTTTAAAGTGCCACGACTCTTTTGATAAATTCCCAGTTCAATAATGTGTGTTTAATCAACGAACAATTGGCATTGTGACGAGGATATATGCCAAACATGCAGCTCCAGGTAAAACACGCTAAACAGCAGAACCGTGAAAATTGCTAAACTATTTAATTAGTTTTGCAGACAATCAGGCGGATCCCACTAATTGAATCCACAAATTTTAACATATACCTAGTTATTCGTTATATTATTACATAATTGTTCATATTTACTGCATTGTTTTTATTGTAAAAATAATTAATTAAATTATGTAGCCTAATTGTACAGGGAATTAAGCATTGTTCAAAAAATATTTTCTGAACAACCAGAAACTTTCTCAAAATGTGTGTATTGACTCCGTCTATAATAATAAATAAAATTTAACGGATTTTATATAAAAATTAAGCTAAACATAAGATACCTAATATAATCAAATTGTCGAGTTAAAATACACGTCCACTTAACAATTAATATTTATCAATATAATTACAAATATTACTTGACTACTTCAATACAATTAATAACACAATGTGCGCAGGATTAGTAACCTTGTCATTTACTTAGCTTTTGAAACGCTCTTAGGACGCCCTTTGCTCTTCAAAAAGTTCTAGTAAAAAAGGAAGAAGAATTTCAGATAAGATGTACATATGCATCTTAAATAAATTCATTTTTAAATTTTAGTTTAATTACGCTTTACAAGTTGCTCTGATGCAGGCAAAGCAAGAAAGAGGTAAAGTATTATTTTGCAATATGTGCCATTTTTGCGAAGATATTTGAAGCGATGTTGTTATGTCACCACTCTAAAAACTCGAAAATAAGTATTGCAACGGCAGCGTGTTACCTGTACAAGTACACTTATTTTGTGGGAAAGTGGATACCAGAAAACAAAAGTTGTAGAACAATTTCTTAGTCAAGCAGTTTGAAACAGAGATTTAAGTTTATCAAGCTGCCCAGAAAGCTTTGTAAAGTAAGGTCCATGATACTCAAACGACATTTAGAAGTTCACAAGATTACATGGAAAAGTAGCTAATAATATTATAACAATATAAATAATTATGGTAACTGGACACTACTGTGTATGTATGTATGCCGTAATTCCTCCTGGGAGGTATCATTGGCGCCCTTTCATGGGCTTTTTAATCCTTTTTGGCTGGATTAGTGCCTTTAGTTGTGATTTCCGTTTCATATGTCCTTGCTTGATTTTGCTTTTACTACTATTTTCTTCCATTCTTTTCTGTTGGTCGCGGTCCGTCTCCAGTTTACTACGTTCATTCTCCTTAAATCTCCCAATACTTCATCCTTCCATCTATTTTTGGGTTTTCCTCGTGGCCTTGTCTGTTCTGGTTTCCACTCGGTTATTGTCTTTATCATTCTATTTCTATCCGTTCTTTCTATATGCCCTAGCCACCTTATTCGCTGTGCTTTTATTTCCCTGACAATTTCTTCTCCTTTCAGTTCTTCTTCTATTTCCTTATTCATTTTTATTCTATATTCGTTGTCTCCCATTTTCACTGGTCCTAGGATCTTCCTCATAATTTTTCTTTCGAGAATACGCAGTTGTTCCTCCTATTTTTTCGTCATTCTTATCGTCTCTACTGCATATGTTATTGTGGGTCTTATTAGTGTTTTGTATACTCTTATTTTTGTTGTTTTCGTGATTTTCCGGTCTTTCAGTAATGGTTTATATATGTTGAATAATTTAAACCCTCGGTGAATTCTTCCTTCTATATCCTGGTCTCTGTTATTTTTGTTGTTTATATCAGTAGGTATGTTTTGGTTTTGGTTATCTCCTTTTCCTCGTTTGCAGCACATGTATTTTGTTTTCTTTTCATTTATTGTAAGACCTCTTTCTTTTGCTTCTGTTTCTATTGTGTTAAGTGTTTGTTGTAGTTTAGTTTTGCTTCTTGAGACTATTACTAAATCATCCGCATATGCCAAAATTTGCATCTCTTTGTTCACAATTGTGCCTGTTTGGTCTGTTTTTCGTATGATGTTCTCTAGTGTTATGTTGAATAAGTTGGGTGATAGTGCATCTCCTTGTCTTACCTCTAAGTTGGTTTCAAAGTATTTTGTGCCCCCTTCTTGTAATTGTACTGTCGCTTCTGAATTCTCCATCGTCACTTTAGTTAGTCGTATTAGTTTCGATGGTATTTGGATTTCTCTCATATCCTCTAATATTTGTGGTATTTTAATTTGGTCAAAAGCTTTTTGAAAGTCTATGAATAAGAGATGTAATTCGATATTGTATTCGTACGCTTTTTCTATTATTTGGTTGATGATAAGTATGGCGTCTATTGTTGATCTGCCTGGGCGGAATCCACATTGATAGTCCTCGATTTTATTTTCTGTATGGATACTTAACCTCTGTTGTAATATACATGTGAAAATCTTGTATGTTGTGTTGAGGAGCGTGATTCTATAGTTACTGCATATTTCTGGGTCGCCTTGTTTATATATCGGTATGATTATTCCTTTTCCCAGTCTTTTGGCATCTTCTCTCATTCCAGATTGCTGTTATTAGTTTGTGTATTGTTTTTGCAGTTCTTTCCTCCATATTTTATCATTTCTCCGTTTATTTCATCTACACCTGGTTTTACCATTTTTAATTCTTTTATATTTTTTCCACTTCCTCATAGGTTGGTTCTTTGTCTATGTATTCATTTCTTTCATTTACCATTTCCATTTGCTCTTCATCTTCTTCCCTGAATAGTAGGCTTTGATAATATTCTCTCCATATATCTTTAATCTTTTTCCTTCATAGTATGTTTGTCCTTGGTTATCTTTCATTCCTTTCCCTTGATTGGGTAGTTTTTCTTGTCTTTTATGTTTTTATACATTTTAGTACAGTTGTGTCTTCTATTGGTTTATATTTCTCTATTTCTTGATCTATCCATTCTCTTTTTCGTTTTAAATAGTTTGTCTGCTTTTTTCTTTATCTCTTTATATTTTCGTGGTCTTCGTTCTTTCCTGTGTTTATCCATTTCAATCTAGCGTTTCTCTTTTGTTTATTTCTCTGTCACATTCTTCATCTAACCATATTTTATTTTTTTATTTTTCTGTGTCCTATGATTTTGCCGTTATATCCGTTATGCATTCTTTAATGTTTTTCCATTCATTTTCGATTTCTTCTGGTGCTCTCTCTTTGGTTGGGTTATTTTTGTTCAATTTCTTCTATATATTTTTCCTGGTTTCCATATTGTTTAATTTTTCAACTGCCCATTTTCTTCTTTGATTAATTTTCTCCCAATCTTTTGTTATTTTTGCTTTCGTTTTGTTATTACCAACAAGTGATCTGTGTCTGCGTTGGCACCTCTAAAGGTTCTGACATCTTGTACAGCTGTTGCTATGTTTTTGAGACTAACACATGATTTATTTGGTTGCCCTTGTTTCTTCCGGGTATAAGACAGGTTTCCTTATGTTCTCTTCTGTGTGGAATTTGGTGCTCCTTATTACTAGGTCTGCTGCGCATAATTACATAGTTTTAGTCCATTGTCATTTGTCTATATATATATATATATATATATATATATATATATATATATATATATATATATATATATGTATATACTATATCGGATTCTATCAATGTTTTGTACTTTTTTTTATTTTTCAAATAAAAAGCAACCGATTGCTTTTATAAGATTATATAAAATCAACAAAAATGAAGTTTATGGAAAAGATGAATGAAACTAAACACTAACCCACAATTCTTTTCTTTTAGTTGTACCCGTATAACGATTGAATAAAATAAACCTTTTTGTTTCTACAGAATCGTCAAGATCTGTTGTGAAGCGACCGTAATAATGACAGTGCATTCATTACAAATTGCTTTATGCACCCGTGTAAAAAACTGGTAAATAAAAGCGATATCAGAACTACATCAGAAGAGAGTATTAACTAAAGAAAAAATAAATTTAGCTTGTGTATACAGGGGGAAAAGGTTAATCTAAGTGATTCTTCAAAAAAGTGCAAAGAAATCTTTTATAGCTAATTATTATTATACAAGACAAGTCTGAAAATTAATAAGAATGATTTTTTTGGTGTACACAGAAAAGTTGGGGAAGGGAGTCTTTGCGCCTGATTGTTGGCGAGGGATGTCAGATAAATCCAGTTCATTTGTCTTTAAATCTTTGCAAAGTGCGAGTGAACGGCTGTCGCGCCAAGGGTCAAAATGCAATGCCAATCAGCACTACGCCATAAAAGTTTGCGTTAAACTCGAAAAATACGAAACCCAAACGCTTGCTATAGCACCAAGAGGTAAGAATAATTTATCACAAATACAACTGTTTAGGTCAAAAGCATTCAAAGAATGAGTGACGTGTAGGAGGTCCATCAATGTTTCACAGTACGAACAATACGGTTTTGGACTTCAATCATCGTCTGATAATAAGAGTTAGATTTATGACAAATAAAGTGGGATTTTCAAAATTCACTGCATGTGAAATCATCACAGTGAAGTTGCAAATGCGAAAAGTTTGTTGCGAATCGGTTCTCAATTAACAGATGGGGGATTGTTAAAAATGTGTAGACTGTTGTAATAAGCACTTTGAAAGAGATTTTAGTGTAAGACTTTCATGCAAGCTGCGACGTAGTAAAACCGTTGGAAACTGGTGTATTGATGCTCCAGGATATTATTTTGAAGAATATAAAAAGTGTATAAACAAATCTTTATTTAAACGAATTTTCTGGGTTAAATATGATTTTTCAAACGTATCTTATATTTTGGACAAGAAAAATTGTCAGAAAATTGCAGTATCAATAAAATTATAGATTTGTTATAAATTGCTGAATACGCTTATGAATCAATTTAATTTAAATGCACATTTACTGATGAATTGGATGAGTGAGGACGCCGACGCCACATTTTGTATTATTGCAATGTAGGATTATCTTTGGTTTTTTCAATCATTATGCATAGTGGATAGAATAATTATTTTTATGCTTTTTTGAACATAAAAGTTATTTTTTTTTAAAAACTCAAAAATTATCTTCTTTCGTGTTTACTATTAGGTACAGATGAAACTTGCTTTTTTTACAGTTCTAATATATGCGACCATGGTGAGTAAGGTTTTTTCATTGAAATAATTACATAATGTATTCCATAGAGTTTTCATAGAGTTAGTATCGTTAGCACTTAAATCATGTTAGTTTAGCAACAAACAATAGAATGGTCTAACTTCCATCATATTACAGAATTTTTAGAAGGCACCTAAAAGAATATTAGCTTTTCTATTGGCATGTTATATTATTTTGTTTACTATTTTATTGTCCAATTTTTATTTACGAATGTTACCATTTACATTTTTTTGTTATATATAGTAAGTAAAAATTATGTTAAGGTTTTAAAATAGGACATGAATAGTGACCCGGGAGAAGCCTTCCGTTGATGAGTGTCTCTTTAGCTACTTATTAAAGACATATAGAAATGTTTTATAACAGTCAGAGACATTAGAATTTAATGGTGTAAAACTCTTAAATCTGTTTTTTATTAAGTTTATTGCCAGTTCAACAATTGTACATTGTTATTCATAGTATTGATAAAGTAAGGTATACATGTCATTCGGGATACATAACATAAGATACACAATTATCGTATCAGGTAGCCTAAAGGATTATTAATGGGTCTTGGGTGTTGGCGGGTTAATTAGTCAATTTTTGTGTTATCCGTTGTTATACATACAGATCCTGTGGGAGTTTGCGCTTTAATCTTCTATGCAGATTCTTGCATTCTAGTTTATAGTGCACAGCGCCTTCGCAGTTGGTGATAGTAAGTTTGAACTTTTTGGTGGTTTTCCTCAAATATTCCTCTGTGGTTGGAATTTTTAGCTCATGATGGAGTTGGATGTTTCGTACATACCAAGGGGCATCAACTGATATTCTTAGGATTTTGTTCTGGAGCACTTGTATTCTGTTGATGTTGGATTTAGAGGCATTGCTCCATATAGCACAAGCATATGTTGCTAGCGGTCGAATTAGGGATTTATATAAAATTAGAGAGCAGTTGGTTTTTAGTGATGATTTTGTATTAATTAATGGGTATAGTTTTGTTAGTTTAGCGTAGCATAAGTTAAGCTTTTTATTAATATGAAATTTCCCCGATAAGCGTGTGCCTAGATAAACGCCCAAGTATTTCACCGCTTCGGTGTTGGGATTCCATTCAATGTGTGTATCGTTTATTACTAAACTATCGGGATCCTTAATTTCCCTGAGGGTGAATATTTTGGCTTCACATTTTGTTGTGTTAAGGGTTATGTTCCATTTGATTAGCCAGTTGTTTACTTCATCGATTGCTGATTGAAGCTGAGAGATTGATTGGTTTAGATTCCAGCTTTGCGATATGATCACTGTATCGTCAGCGTACAAGATTTTCTCATGTGAGCGGGATATCTCTAACAAATATGTTAAATAGTAGCGGTCCCAGCACGGTCCCCTAGGGGATTCCGGCTTTGATTGGCTTACTGTCATAGACAGTTGAATTGATTCGTACGGCAAAGGTTCTATTGTCTAGGAAAGAGTAAAGTATCGCTTTAAGACAGCCTGGTATTGGTAGGTGGAGTATTTTATATTTAAGGCCTTCTATCCAGACTTTATCAAAAGCTTTTGCGATGTCCAAAAAGATGGCTGTGGTATATTGTTTGTTCTCATATCCAGTCTCGATTATTTCTACAATTCGTTGAAGCTGATGGCAGGTTGAGTGCCCGCTTTTGAATCCGAATTGGAATGATGGGAGGGTATTTAGTTCTTGCTGTTGAGTATTTAGTCTGGAGTAGATTATTCGTTCAAGTATTTTTGATAGAGTATTTAGAAAACTTATTGGTCGATAGTTGTTGGGGTTATTGCTGTTTTTCCCCGGTTTAAGAAAGACAACGACTATAGCATGTCTCCATGCTATTGGAAAATATCCCTGTCTGAGGCAAACATTAAACAATGTTGCCAGGAATGCGATTACCTTCTTGGTGAGTCTTTTCAGAATTTCATTGGTGATGAGACCGTATCCCGGAGACTTCCTATTTGGTAGGGCATCTATGATTTTTATTTCGCTGAAGTAGGTTGTATGCGATCGGAATTGAGGTGTGTCTCAATATGGTTTTGAATGTTGGTGAATTAGGATTGCGGGAGTAAACGTTTGTTCTAGGTGATTAGCGAATAACTCAGACTTTTCCTTATCTGTGTAATAAGTTGTGCTGTTGGCTGTCATAGGAGGTATTTGCTGAGGTTCTTTTAAGATTCTTCTCGTGGCTTTCCACATACCTGGCTCTCCAGGTTCTAAATTTTCAATATGTTTTTGATACGTTAGAATTTTATATTTATCAAGTTCTCTTTTTATTTGGTGTGTTAGATTGTTTAAAGTATTTTTAAGTATAGGATTTCGTGTTCTCTGTAAGACCGTCACTATTAACTAGGAGGTTTACAGCATACTAATCTAAATGGCTTGATAGTCTATTATTAGGTTGCTTTTAGAAGTCAGTTCTTTGTCTAGATGCATTGCTAGGTACTTGACTTATTTCACCTATGTAAGTTGTTTATCGTTAGTCATGACTGATGGTGTAATTCTTCACTTTTGAGACAATTTTTCTATTTCATACAGATTTGGTTATCGAATTGTCGATGTAACCGTTAAATTTTCTTGTTTAACTAATACTACCTTATTGTCGGAAAATAAAAATGTACTGTAGCTAATAAGTAAAGCGCTAGGGTTAGAAGATTTGTTTGGAGAGCGCCCTATTTAATGGCTTGGAGGTATGTTATTTTTTGTGCATTTTTGACCTAAAAGTACCTTTCTTCCAAAAGTGATCTAAGAATAACAAAGTAACAGTGAGTTTTGATCTTTTCAGCTTGTATAGAAGCTCATCATGCCATTCTCTATCGAAGGCCCGGCTGTCTAATAAGGCTGCTGAAATACTTGATTGACGCTGTCTTCTATCCTATGTACCTGTTCCAACGTTGAATGTTCTTTTTATGATCCGAATTGATAATACGGGATTAATTTTAACTCTTCAAAAATTGACTTGAGTTTCTTCTCAAGCAACTTCTTCAATAGTTTGTCTTGTTATGGTAATAGACTTATTGGCTTGAAAGAGGAAATCTCGTTCTGTAGTTTGTCTGGTTGTGTTATTAGAATCACTTGCGGAATCTTTCACGAAGCCGGGAAGTACCCTAATCTCAGTACTGTGTAACCATCACACGATTTGTTCTTTATCCTCATGATTAGTTGTTTAAGTTATTTGATATTTTATTTGCGTCTTTTGTCTTCAGAGTATTACACAAACTACCAGATTTTTCTTAATCTTGTTTCGGATTTTTTAGCTGCTACCGCTAGACGTTTTTATTTTATTCTCTTGGGATTTATACAGTAGGTTCCTAAATTGATATAATAAAGTATGACACAGAAAATTTTAAATCTGCTCTGTAATAATGATTTTCAAGTATAACTAGTTATGTAGCAATATTCTACAGTAGTTCCAATTGGTAATTTTATTGAATAATTAATAAGTAAATAAAGGCATTTATTGTAGCCGTAATAGGTAAGTAGTCTGTATATAAGTTCCAACTCAATTGTAAGGTAGTCTAGCTCAATAAGCTTAGTTATCAAAAGATCCATTTTTTGGATCGCTCGATTAGTAGGTATGTTCATATGTTGAAAGATGTCCAAGCTTAAGTTCTTGTAATACAGTATACAAAACTTTTTTTCCTACCAAAGGAGTTTTTTTATTATTTATGTGTTTTGCATTGTAATTGGTTTCTGCCATAAATCTACCACCCGGAGAACTAAAGTAACTAACAAAACCCGCTTTGTTTGTTCGATAGTTTAGAGAGTAATAGGCAGCTGAAGCAATGGTTCAATTCAGGTTTCTATCATAATTCCCGTAGTTTGTAAGAAGTCATCTTCGAAATTTGGTGAACGGTAATGATTAATATGTTTTCTGATTAGGATGGCTAAGTTGTGATAATTAGTCGTATAAATGTGAAAATTCGATATTGTGAAGAATCTTTTGTTATAAAAGATAGGTCTCTAAGATGAGCATTATGATAAACCACTGGCGTTTCATAACACAATTTTTAAACATTTGCGCCATTTTTCAAAGTAGTTCTTTTTTAAGAAGTTTGATTTGATTTATCAATTCGTTTATAGTTTATTGCTGTATTTTAATAATTCGTTGCATTATTCGTTTGTTGCACGTTGAGCGTAAATAAATATTATTGTGTATTTGGTATGGAATTTGGGTATTATTTTGCCTGTTAGCCGCTATGTGCGAATGTTTTTTTTACTGTTGTTGTTTTTGGCATGGCTGAGTTGCTTAATTCTGTTGAACTAGATAAAATATTGATTGATTGTGTATGGAGTTGATAATCTACGGGTGCTGCGCCTTTACATGGTACGTTTGTTGTTTTTATTTTTTGGCACAAGAATGGCAATCATACAATAGAAGCGGGCTGGTCGTATATATCTGTTTCGTGTGTAACACTAAGTATTTTAGCATTGTAATTGTTTTCTATGTTCTTCAAACTGTACCAATGTATTTAATTTTGAATGCATCTTATTGTGTTTGCGTTTTAAATCTAGGAGGAATACATTTTTTTATGTTTAGTTTTCTTATTTATTACGTTCATTGTGTTAACGACCTAGTGACTTTGTTTTAATAGTTCAATAGTTTGTTGATAGTCGCTAAAGTGGTGTAGTTTTCTTAGTACTTTTCTTTAAGATAAATGCGTCTAAACCATGTCACGTATCTTTTTGTAATCGTCTGTGTTGTTTATTTCGAAATGTAATATGTTTTCTTGCATGTACACAAGTATATTTTACATGTGTTTCAATTAGTTTTGTCTAAGGATCCAAAGCTGTAACGTAATTACGGAGTTCTCGGGCACTGATATGTCGAGGCACACCCACACGTCCAGCCGTTTCAAAATACAAGTGCGGAATTTTATGATAAGATAGGTGAACTTGGACAAAAAATTACTTGCTATTTACTAATAAGTTTTATTTTGCGGTAGTAACTATACAAGACATAATCGGTTTTTTTTAATAAAACTAGAAAGAAAATCAGTAAGTTGTTAAACTAATAAAGAAATATTTTAAATGTTTATGTTTTTGCAAGTAAATTAAAAATATATACATACTTAACTTTTCACATAAAACGTAGACAAAAGTTTTTTCTTAGTATCCGGTATTTTCTAAGTACTCAATTATATAGCAGACTATCAATTCGCAATTAGCAAATAAAAAAGGTTATCTTGCATTTTTCTTTACTGAGCGGTAAACCGTACCCGTTAACTTTTTAATGTCCATAAAATGGCATCGTATATTGGGACTATTGTTTTTTAAATGGAATGTGTATTTTACATTTTATTGTTGTCTCGACTTTTTAATTGAATAATTAAAGCTTTTAACGTTTATGTGCACAGTTCTGGTAATTGAAAGCAACAATCAAGGTTGAGCTCCACAAACGTTAGGCTTTGCTATTTTTATTAGTTCATTTGTTTGTAAGTTTTGATTTGTGCACATGGGGTAAAAATGAATGGAAAGGGATCGTGTTGTAAGTGTTTCTTCTAGATGAATTTTTTGTTAAATATTTGTCTATATATTTTTTTTAAATTCATTTCTTATTTATATTTTATTTTATTCTGTATTAAGTAACAAATGTGATTCAATGAGAAAAATATATAAAAACGAATTAATTAAAAATAAATATAAATAACTTGCTACCAAAAAATAATAACAATAACAGTATTGATTTAAAAATTACAAAATGTAGTAGTTAAAGCAAAAAATAAATAAATAAACGACATAAACTTGAGGGATCAACTATTGGCCGTACTCTCACAGATGTAGACAGTATAGTTGATCATAATTTGCTTGATTATCAGATCTCGGATGACCACTGTGTATTTAACCTTCTTTTCACATTAGTTTTCGTATCCTTGTAAGCGCTCCCGGTACGATAGTTTATGTATATCTTCTGTGTTCAACTATAAATAAAAATCATGAAATGTTTTAAGATAAATTATAGCATATTAACTGTGGAATGTAAATGTGTAGATGGTAATTTCTGAACATCCTGTGTTTAGTTCAGATTTGAGACTTAATAGTATAGTTGCCAAAGTTTAATTATTAACGTTTTGTTGTAGCATATTTAAATACTACGTGTAGTAGGCGCTAGTTGTAAAAGATAATATGCGATAGAAAAAGAAAATAGAGAAAAGGCAAACAAGGTCACACTCGCCACTTTCTTCGGTCTTTCTCGCCTCCTTAATTTTATCTCCCAATTTTCTACAAACGGATCCACTAATAGAGAAAAGTAAGGATACACACCTTTTGCTTGCATTCATTATCGGTTAATAGGAAGACCTGGGAGCGACTCATGGAAAATGTTCTTCCTTTCGGCCGCGGCGTTGACTTCCGGCTCAGAGACAGCAGACAGTAGGTCGGATTTGCCGAAGGCACATTCAGGGCGTAAGTTGGGTTAAAAGAAACTTTAATATTAAAGGGATAAGGCTGATGAGGCAACAGGATTGAATTGCGTTTAGGGGATTACCAGGTTTAGGTATAAGAATAATCTGGGCGAACTTTAATAGCACTGGCCAGTATGTAAGACGTAAGATTCTATTGAATAATGTTCGGAGAAACTAGCGGCCGTTATTTGGTAAATGTTTTAGTAATATTGCTGTGATTAGCTAGTGTCCTGACGCTTTATTGTTACTGAGAAATCTAATTTTTTCTCGAATTTCATTAACGGTGAATTTACGAATAGGGAGAGACATTTGCAATGGAGTACTAAGGCATTCTTCAACTTCATCGTCAGTTTTTTCTGAGTTTGGAATAAAAACGGTCTCTAAATGTTGCGCAAAAGCATCTGATTGTAGTGGAGAAATATGAGCTGTAAGTCGCTTGAGACCCTTAGCAGCTTTCCATATTGTATTGTCTTGTGCGGATAACGAGTTCATATATATCAGAAAAGTTTTGTTTCTAATTTTTGCTAACGTTCTTTTTAATTTATTATTTAGCTGACTGAATATTCTTCTATCATTTATGTTTTGGCTACGATGCCACTTAGCTCTTGCCTTTCGCTTTTCTTGAACCAACTCCATTATTTCATTGGGAATATTAGGTGAGCTTATTTTTAGGTTTTGTGGTACTGGTGTAGCGTTCCATCCTGCTTCCTGAATGATAGTCTTAAAATCTTTGGTGGCATTTTCTAATTTTTCGTTAGTTTCTAGCCGCACATTTAAATTAATGTTTGCATTCAAGTATTCTTTGAATTCATCTCACTCTGTTCTGCTATTACAGAGTGAGGGTTTGGGTATTCTATATATTATTGTGGCACTGATAGTTGCAATTACTGGAGAATGATGTCATGATATGATGTAATAATTAGGTGTGACATCCAAGTAATATGAGGATAGGCCTTTTATGACATAGAAATCAAGCAGATCGAAGATCTTGTCAGGATCTGTCGGCCAGTAGGTGGGAGTACCGGTGGAAAGATAATTATGGTTTATATCATTTATGAGCTTAAGTAGTTCCCTTCCTCTGGTTGTTATTAATCGTGAGCCCCAGTACGTATGCTTAGCGTTGTAGTCGCCATCTACAACAAATCTTTGTCCCTTAGTTTCAAAGAAGGGTTGCAGCATTTGTTTAGTTATGTTGTGCTTTGGAGGACAATAAACAGCTGATACATTTAATGGCATAGCCAATTTGTCTACTTGAATGGATGAAGCTTGCAAAAATTGATTTTATACTGTGGAAGTTCATCATGAGTAATAGATAATCTAATTAGCACTGCTGGGTTTCGAAAAGTAACATTATATCTATGTTGATTTAAGAATATTTCTAGTTCTAGCTTTTTTTTTGTTGTAAACCGTTGGCATTATTGTATTACTTTATTAATGACGATGGTTAGCATATTCATAGTCATGACATTTTGTTGTAATAACTGATTGAAGATATTCTTCAACTCATTAAGAAATTGGTAGAGATTTATGTCTTGAGGATTTAAAGTGTCATTTTTAAGTGCCTGTGAGTAAGACCTGTTGTTTAGAGGAGTTTGAATTTTCTGTTGCGTTGAGAGGAGAGGGAATTTTGAGGGTGGGGTTTTTATTAGAAAAGGTTCGTTTGGTTGGTCCCACCACAGTATGAAAGTAACGGCGGTGTTTCTAGTCTTCTTGCAAATTCTGGTGTCGTGTTGCCCTTCGCATTTAAAACAGGCATATGGCCTGTTGCAGTATTTTTTGGTGTGGTGATAGTTTTGACACCTAGTACATTGGACAATGTCATGAGTTGTTCTTGGAAGTTCAAATAGAATATTTTTACTATGCAAATACCGCACATTATAGATTTCTTTATTATTATCTTAGGGCTCAAGATAAAAAATGTTGAAAGAGGTTCTTTTGTTGTTTTTGTCATAAATTTATTATATTGCGCACCCGGTGTCCCTTTTCCGCTAGAACTTGTTTGATTTCTTTAATAGGTGTAGAATAATGTACATGTTTCAGTACTACTCGGTAAAGCCGATCTTGGTTCATTTGGTATGTATGATGTATGATATTTTTATCCATCATTTACCTAACACATTTTCGATATACATCGGGAACTTTTGTGTTAACCTTAACAACATTATTTAATAAACATATTTGTTGTATACTGCTCTTCGGCGATTTCTAGAAATTCCTCAGTCATTTTTTGATAGTTGATGACTTCGTGAACAAAAATAGGAAGCGATTTGGGTATTACTGTAGGCTCAGGCCGCATGTTTGTCTGCATGGTTTCGTCATCTCCTTGTGATAACGTTGAGAAGCGATTGGATAGTACCGGGGTTGATTTATTATTGTCAATTGGTTTTTCTACTCGTTTTATTTTGTTGTTTTTAACAAGTTGCCAGCTGTTGGTAGGATTATTTTCGACTTCCTTATTATCAATTTCGGAATCATCTACCGATATTTGTTCCATTGGTTTTTCTTGTTGAAGTATGTGAAGTTGTGGTTGACTAGTTAACTGATTAGGAGGAAAATATTGAGGGTTGAATGTTTGGTGCGAGATAGACTCAGTGTGGGTTTGTTGATTAAATAGATACTGGGAGTGTGTTAAGAAGGGAATTTTTTGCTAGAAAGCATGTGGTCCATTTGTTTGGAATTGATTATTATACTGATACATTTGTTGGGCATTGTTTTTGTTTAAGCTGCTTATGCAGCGTAGATATTATGATTACAGAAGAGTATGAATTAATTATTGTTTATTTACGGTATTAAATTGTTAAATAAATACGTAAGTAAATATGCCTGAACCTTAAGGCTGTGGCTCGGTGCGGCGATATCACAGGTAACATTAAACATGAAATCCAGATTATTCTGATTAATCGATTTAGATATTTGAAAAGCATCTATTAAAAATGTCAATTAATTTTTTAATCACGTTTAAATTAAGTAAATTTACATGACAGAAAATATTTTTTTATTTTATCTAATACAGATTAATTTTCCAGAACATGTGTAGCTATTCAGCCTTACTAAAGCATTATCAGTGATTTCCAAGGTCCTGCTTATCACAGCAATTTTATTGTTATTGCCTTGAGCTGCAAAACCCAAATATTGCTGCAAAAAATAATCATCTAGTGGACCAGCCGACTTAAAATAAGCAGACATGAAGTACACTTCGTTGTTAGTTATTAGTATAAACATAACGTTTGTTTTTCTATACGAAATCATATTTGTAGGTGGTAAGTGTGTTACTGATACAAACATATATTTTTCAGTGTAAAGACACAATGGCGGTGCATTATAAGAATAATTTATAATTTGTGTCAAACTATTTCTTTTAGTGAGTCCCGAAGAACTACCAGAAGTTTGCAAATTACCAGCAGATCACGGGCATTGCCGAGCATTAATGGAAAGATGGGCATATGACGCCAAAGAAGGGAAATGTAAAAGGTTCTCGTATTTTGGATGTCTTGGAAATAATAACAACTTTATAAGTAAATACGAGTGCGAGAAATATTGTAAACGTATATAATAAGCTGATCTACAAGCAAAACTTTTTTATTATTATAGAACCAAAATGAACATACAAAGGACTATTAAAAGAATTGTTCGGTTTATTGTTTATCGGGTAAGAATACTCTCAAAATTTTTATTATATATGCGTTATAGTTGCCACATACTAGTTTTGTGTCACTCCAACCATAATTATAATAATGGCTCCGTCGAGTACTTTGAGATACACAATAGTTCAGGTAAATGAGAAACTCTTACAACCCCACAGGAAAAATCACATATTATAACACCTAGTAAACATAATAGACAGAATAAGACAAGATTTTTTATTCAACATCAATAAAACTAGTTTTATCTTTGTTTAGATGAAGTAAAACATATTTTGTGACCATAATTAGTTTACTGAATATAATAACATAAAGAATTTTATATATACAACACAAAATACGATCACTTTAGTAAAATTTTGCAAGTACAATAATTTTCAAACAAATAAAATGCTGCCTTATCTCTAAAAACCAATTTATCACAAATGTTATTTTACTGCAAAAAATCTCCATATTGTGATGGTTATCAAACGTCAAAGGCTTAATTAATATGTAGTTTGCTAATTTCTAAAAGTGGTGTTAAACTATATGCTCTATTAGTCGCTTATTTTGAGAGTTTTCTTACCGATCAATACAAAATTATAATAATATATTTGCTTTAACAGTTTTTTCGAATAGTCTTGCAATTATATGTAGTTACATATTTATCACTAAAAATAATTATAGTATAAAGTTATTATAAAACTGACATGATCTATTTTATTGTGTAATACATTATTGTTAATTTAATTATTAATATTACATAACTTTAAGACTTTTGCAAATTAAAAAAGCGATTATTTTCAACTTTTTCACATGGTACTGTAACTTTCAAAGCTTAATGTAATATAAACTAATCAAATACTTTTAAATTTTAATACCAAAGCGTATCATTTTTATGGTACTATATATATTTCTACATATGAGTTAAAAAAATTAGCAAAGCTTTTTGTGTCAATCTCAGCAGTCAGTAAAAAACTTCTACGCTATCGTCTACGTTAAAAATACTATTTTTGAAAGAAAACAAATATATCTTTACTGTTGTCAACATTTAGGATTTTCTTTAGTTTGTAGGCCCGAATTTGTACGTAAATTGCTATTTTAAGTTTAATAAATGATATGTTTACACACACACACACACACACACACACACACACACACACACACACACACACACACACAACTATATATATATATATATATATATATATATATATATATATATATATATATATTCTTCAAAATAAAATCATGCTGTCACGCGTTGTAGCTCACTTGAAGGTCTTGAACTAGAATCTCTTTTATAGTATTCGTCACAGCAAATTACACATTTTTAAACAGTGGTCCATGGCTTTTAGGTGTTGCTTAGTTTGCTATCGAAACGAAGCAAAGGAAGCGGTAAAACAAGTAAAGAAAGACACATGGGAGGAATTCGGTAGAAAGATAGAAGACAACTATATAGAAAACCAGAGACAGTTTTGGAATATAGTTAAGCGCCTAAAGGGAAACAGAGCACCAAAAGTGCGGAATATTAAGGATGAGACAAGAATGCTACAAACAAAAACGGAAGAAATACTGAAAGCATGGAAAGACCACTACACAAAAAGATTTAAAGAAGAAGAAACAGAAATACATAGAGAAGAACAGCCTCAAGAAGGAAATGATAATCAAGACACCGAAGAAGAAATAGCAGAAGAAGAAATAGTAGAAGCCCTGAAGAAAACAAAAAATGGTAAGGCACCAGGAGAAGATAACATAGCTCCAGAAATGCTAAAAAAAAGGCGGCCCGACCGTAATTAAATGGATGAAAGAGATAGTACAACAAGCATGGAACACAGAACAGATCCCGAAGGACTGGGAAAATAACATAATAATACCCATTCATAAAAAAGGAGACACCACAAATACAGACAACTATAGGGCTATATGTTTATCCTTAGTAGCGCTAAAAATATATACAAGAATAGTTGAATAAGAAATGAAACAGAAGACAAACTAGAAGAAGAACAAACTGCGTTTAGACCAGGAAGACAAAAGACTATATATACACAGTAAGAACCATAATTGAAAAGTTATTAGAGAAAAAAAAAGACATCTACCTACTCTTCCTAGACCTAAAAGGAGCCTTTGACTAGGTACCACACAGATACATCTAGAAAGCATTGGAAGAACTATAGGTAAGCCCAAAACTGCGGAGAATAATAAGGAACATGAATAGTAAAGTAATTGGAAAAACAAAATTAAATAACCAAGTATCGGAAGAATTTAAAATGGAAAGGGGTATCAAACAAGGTGACAGCCTAAGCCCGCTCCTATTCGTGATATACATGGACTACATAAACAAAAAATGCAAATTAGAAACAAGAAATACCCACATAGGATACCATAACCTAAACCCAGTAATGACACAAGACCTAATATATGCCGACGACATAAAC
This sequence comes from Sinelater perroti, assembly GCA_036346155.1. Classification (NCBI taxonomy): domain Eukaryota; kingdom Metazoa; phylum Arthropoda; class Insecta; order Coleoptera; family Elateridae; genus Sinelater; species Sinelater perroti. Next base: position 11,305,806 of record JARFIY010000359.1, on the reverse strand, counting down.
ATATGGAAAAAACAAATAGAAGAAAGTGGGATGACCATTAATATAGAAAAAACAAAAGTAATGCATGTCACAAAACAGGAAAACGAAGAAGAAATGGATATACAAATAGACGGGAAACAGATACAAACAATACAAACATACGAATACCTAGGAGTACTAATCAGTAAGGATGGAAGAATAGACCAAGAAATAAAACACAGAATAAACAAAGGAAATAGGATATACTATCAAGTAAACAACACATTGATAGGGAAAAAAGAAATAGGTATAAAAGCAAAAATGCACTTATATAAAACAATATATACCCCTACACTTCTATACGCTTCCGAGACATGGGCAATAACAGACAAACATAAATCCAAAATAACAACCGGAGAGATGAGGTATCTAAGGCGGATAGTGGGCAAAACAAGAAGAGATAGGGTCCGTAACAGATCCATATGAGATGAACTAGAAATCACACCGTTGGTAGACGAAATAAAAACCAAACAGCTACAATGGTATCGACACCTGGTCAGAATGAGCAATGAACGATACCCAAAAACCGTTTTTGAAATGAGATGTGATGGAAGGAGAGATAGAGGAAGACCCAGGCGAAAGTGGGAAGACAGCATCAACGCATCAGCAAGAGAAAGAGGACAGACCCTAACACAAATCCGAACCTTTGCAAGGGATAGACACTCATTTAAACAATGGCTCAAAACCCCGACACCGTGAGATAGAATGGGAGAAGAGGAAGTAAGTAAGTAAGTAAGTTAGTTTGCTATCAATTTGACGCTCAAGCGTCAATTAGAGTCCTAAACCGCTTTTACCTTAGCGACATTACCCATAGTGTAAGGCGTTGATAGGCGCCCTTTGCGTTGCTCATCTTCAACGACCTCTCTTCTATATTTAAACTCTTTATCTAACTTAAGCACTTACGGTTTAAATGAAGTATTATTTTTATAGATTTTCTGTATTATAGTAAGAGTTTTTGGTGCGAATTTTTGACGTGACGCAATGCTCAAACAGTTGTCCACTTCGCAAGCACTCCGCACTCTATAAAGGCTCAAAGGCAAATTAGCTGCATCTGACTATTTACCTCAGGCTCGAAGATTCCAAATCCGATCATTTTGCTTGGATCAAGAAAATTAATCTCATGACTTTCCGCATCTTCCTGTGCAATACATATTTTAAATATTCTAGAAATCTTTTATTTTTTAAAATAGCCAGACTGGTCTTGTGGTTCAGCGATGGGCTGCGATATAAACAAACCAGGCTTTATTTCCCGGAGCTCTCTGATGCCTGGCAGGTGGCCTGCTTTGCATCAAAGATGTGCAACGATTGGGCATGGTGGCGGACATATGAGAGCTTTAATGTTCCAGTTTATGAGTCATACTCCCAAGCGGGGCGTTAGAGCATTACCATTATTTATTTTTTTAGTTAAATTATATGTTTTTTAAAAGATTTTTGTAACTAATTGATTTACACTAAAAGAGGATATTTAATTTATAAAATATATGCTTCTTAAAAATAGTTAAAAATGGAAATGGGCTCAGTGTTCTCAGGTAATTTTAAAAATTAATTAAACTTTTTTAAAAGATTTGTAAATTACATTTTTTTCAATTTAAAATTTACAAGATCAAAAAATGTTTTGAAAATATGGTTTTAGTTACCAAAAGAAAGTTTTGCACAAATTTTAGTGTGATACATATATTTTTAGAAATAATGTTGTACACAATATTATTCCCCGTTTTTAATAATTCTATTTATCTAATCTATTTCTCTCGTTCGTATTATTTTGATAAATTATATTTGATCTATAGACATGTTACCTATAGAATTGCGAGAATACATACAAGACCAAAATTTTACAACTTTAAGTGGAACAAATTTAATCAATTAAAATTATTTTAACATTGCAGTAGCCTATTTTAAGGAAGTTACATATATTTTTGTATAATTACCACGCAGTTTAGAATTCACAACCACAAGATTGCTATTGTTGTTTGTACTTGGAAATTTTATTTTGATAACTTGTAAAAAAAAAGTAATTATAGGTATATGTATCTTTTCCTTCATTCAAATTTAGATAGTGTAGTCTAAAACTAATAATAAAACTACAGATATAATAAATGAATGAATATCGCTTGTAGCTCTTCAAATGTAGAGTTTGATGTTAGAAAACAAAAAGAATCGTTGGCTGTTTTTTACAAAATAATAAAAAATAGTGTTACAACTGCATCTGAAATCCATTCTGATAGAAATTACAAACCTCTTAATAGTTGTAGGATAATGTGCGGCCTAAAACGCAGCCTTACCTGTGACAGATTCTTAGAGCTGTTGCAAAGAATATGTTATTTTTGATCAGCTACAGAATATTACAAATGGCAAACACATGAATTTTTTAATTCAATTATTATATATGAATAAACGTTTATTCTTTGTAAAATTTTGCACAATGTAATTACTACTATGTGTTATTGTCAGGCAACTTAAAAACTAAATTTTTATTTGCCATGTTTTGATTTCTATTGTGATTTATGTTGTATATCTGTAATTGTATAAGTAGAAGCTGTAAAACAATCACCATATAGCTATTTTTGCTCAAATTTTCACAGAATATTTTAACGTATATATTTTCTACTTGTTATACCAATCATATAGCACATTTTAATTATTTTTATCATCTTTAGCGATAATAAAAAATTATTCCTTGTTTTCGACGTAGTGCTTACGTAAAAGTAATATACTTGGTGGCTCTGATATACTCTGAAAAAGTGTGTTTGATAATTAATGGTATATTTAAGCTTTTTTCCCTTTATGTAAAAGTCTGGTCACATTGACATTATGACAATTTAAATTTACAGTATCAAAGTACTCGCAGACTGATTGCAAGTGGGTTCATAGAATTAGTAGCTTATATCACAACATATTTATCGTTAGCCTAGGTCTCTGCCGATTTTATGGTAAAGTACATATAGAATCAATAATAATAGGGATTGCTTTTGATAATCACTAGGGACTATAATACTACGTTCAGACTTAAAACTTATAAATAAATATAAATATAAATATTTAATTAAAAAGACCAGTAAAGTTATATGTTCGTTTTCTTCTTTTAACCTCTTTTAGATTCGTTAAATTTCCGGTTTTTTAATTATTTTTAAACTTTAACTTGTTTCAAAAAGTAGGTTTTAATTCTTTAACAAATTTACGAAGATAAATTAAAGTCGTATAAGAAAGGCAGAAAGAAAATGTTGTGTGTGTATGTAAATTAAAGAAATTTCTGATACATTTATAAAAAAACGCTGAAAAGTTTCAGCTGTACCAACCAGTATACTAATAAGTCGCGGAACCCTTTCAAGATTACAAATTTTATTTTGTCTGCGGAGAGTGGAAGAAATAATTTGTAAATCATTGATGCTACGCAGTACAACAACCAATTGTTTAATTTGTAGCATATCACATTATCGTTAATTTATAAAAATTGCTGGGTGTACCACAACAATTTAACATTTTTTTTAATTTTTAACCAAGAATTTTAAGATTACACTCTCAGCAAGTATAGTCATACTTTTTGTTTGTTTTCTAAACAGAGCTGCTTTGTACTGCAAAGTTCTGTAACATAATAAATATGTTTCTATAAAATAATATGTTGTATATGGGACACAAAGCCAGTATAAAAAGAAATGCTAAGTTCCAAAAACTTATTAAATCAACTTTTTTTAGATCTGTGCAAAAATATTCAATTTTATTAAATATATCAACATATCTACGTACCACACAAAAAAAGTGAACATAATATACCTATTTTCAATTTAACAGCTTTAATTTAATAATTTTCTTTCTCACTACTGCCCAATACAAACAAACGTAAATGTTTTTTCTCTTGAATAATATCATTGCTCTCTAAATCTCGTTCATTTGCGTCTCCTGCCTTCTTTAAAAAATCTTTAACTATGATTTCTTTGCTGGTCCTTACAAAATCGTAGATTTCCTAGTATGGCAACTCTATATTCAAGAAAAAATATTTTATATTTTTTGCTAAGTTTGTTTTCCCGGTAATTTATTAACTTTACAACTTTTTCCTTACAATCGATTTGATTTACGACTTCTGGTGCCATTTACAGTTAATTTGCTTTTGCAATTTTTTCTTCCATCAATAAATCTTGAACGACTCTGAATAGCCATATTCTCAAAACAAATGTCTCCGATTGATTTAGCAAGGTCCAATATGCTACTAACTTCATTTTTTGATGATTCAAACCAACACAACCACAAAATTTATTTTAACGATAAGGATATAATTTAGATACAGTGAATAATGGAAACTTGCTTTCAAGCTTCTATTACACCAATTGGTCTCGATTTAGTTATGTTTAAAATCCACTGTAACGAGCTTCCAATGCAGTAACATTTAAAGGTATGGGCAATATATTGATCCAATGTCTGGAGCAATGATGTAGCGCTCGGTGGCAGAAATACTATTTGGAGATTTGAGATGACTTAAACATTATCTAATAGTGACAACAATTTGAAACTTAATTTCTTTTTTTTAATTAATGCTTTTTTAAATTTCTTTCCAACATACCGGTAAGGTGTTTCTATTTAAGCCTTTAGGTGCACGGGGATTTAGAGATCTATGAACGTGAAAGAGTTCTTTATTTTTAAAGTTGTGGTAATGTATCATTTACACGATCTTTAGATAATATAAAGGTTCGATTAGGGAGTTTCACATCAAGCCCAGTCTCATGGGCATTAAAAAGTTGATGTAGTACTCATCTCTGCTATTCTGAAATTTTGGTGCACGGAAGCGATGACTTCTAATACTTTTTTTATGTTTCTTGATGGTTAAGATCGGTGCTTCATTTATTATATATTTAGAGTTTTTGCAGCTTGTAATGTTTTTTCTCCTTTTATATGACGACCGAAAATTTGTTTTTTTCATCTAAAGAAATAAATTTTATTAATTGTTTTTTTTTTGTATTTTTATCAAATATAATTTGGGTCTGAAATTTAAGTTTTTAAAAATTAATTTTAAGATTAAAAATATATGCTTTAGCATATATCCAGAAGAGCCTAACTCAGAGTGTCTTGCCGAAATAAAATTGGGATATTCTTTTAATTGTACGCCCACAGAGTATAATTTAGATTTATAAATACATATGTACGTTAAATAGTGAAAATATTACATAAGGGTTTCCGCAAATTTATGTATAAAGGTTACCTGTATTTTACAGAAACGTATAAATTTTTTAAATAAAATAATTGTTGTAATATGTTGCTACGCCACATTTGCATTTAATTGTATGAATTACATAATATCACGGGTATTATGCAATTCAAAAAGCCAAATTAGTTAATAACCTGAATGGGGTGAAACAATAATTAATTCGATTTTTACTCCATTGCCTTATAATGGCAATGACAGAACGTAGAAGAAAATTAATGAATAAGAGTGACATTTTTTAAACATCTGCTGACCCCTAGATCCAAGTGATTTTTATCTGTTTGATTGGTTAAACAATACCCTAGGTAACAAATACGTATATTATATTACTAAACTATTATAAAATTTTTATTGTAATTACTTGTTTTTGTAAAAATATTATTTATTGTAGAAAACTTGATTTTACAACTTTCACAATATTTCACCGGAGTTTTTTACTTCATATATTCTAGACCAAAGACCTACCATATATGTTATAAGATATTGTTTCTACTTCTCAGTTTAATAGCAGGGCTATTTGTGAGGCAATAGAAATAAAAAACGTCTTCTCTGACTGAATACAAAAGATGCTAGCTGAAGCTTACCTAATAATAGGTCTAGTAACAAGAAATCCATTATTTTTGCATGAAATTGAAAGTTTTATTTAACCTACTTAGAATGAACCGATTTGGGTCAAATATACGCCGTTTTGTTTGACAACTTGTTGCCTTTTTTAAAGTAATTCCATATTGCCTCTCTCATAGAAGGCCTTGTCCTTATTGGCAAAAAACTGGGACAGTCGTTTTCCACAAGAGTCCCTTGAGGCGAATTTTTCACCAGTAAAATAGTTCGCCATGGTCAGGAACAGGTAGTAATCACTTGGTGCCAGGTTCGAGCTAAAGGTGAATGCATAAGAACCTCATAATCAAGCTCCAGGAGTTTCTGGCGAGTCGCTATCGATGTGTGTGGCCTGGGGTTATCTTGATAAAACACAATTCCTGTCCTAGTGGCCAAAGTTGGCCGCTTCTGGACGATTGCTTCCTTCATTGTTCACAGTATGTTGTAAGTGATCCATTTTTTATCGCCAGTCACCATCCGCTTCAGAAACGGGTCGACTTTGTTGCTATTCACAAATGGAGATTCGGTCCATGAGGTTTTTTGCGTTAACTCATGTGGCACCCATACATCCAGCTTCTTTTTGTATCCAGCCTTTTCCAAATGGTTCCAAACGATTTTTTATGCAATGTTTAGCTTGTGCAATATAAACTGTGCTTATGTGACGATCGGACTCAAACATTTCCATGATTTTATCCACATTTTTGACAATTGGCCTTCCAGAGCGTGGTGCACCTTTGACATCGAAATTACCGGAACGGAATCGATGAAACCAAAACTGCGCTTGATTAGCTATTACAGTATTAGAACCATAAATACTATTCACATTTTCAGCCGCCTTGCTTGCATTTTTACCTTTATCGAAAAAAAACTGTAAAATATAGCGCATTTTCTCTTTGCTGGTTTCCATCTTTGACGTGAGTTCAAACAAAACTGAGTCAACCATTCACAAAACTGTCAAATAAGTTTTTTTAGTAAGAAATGTAAGCTTTCTAACGTCATCTAGTCTAAACCAATCGGACTTTTAGAGCGCGAGATACAATTTATTAAAGTCATCTATTGGAAAAATAATGGATTCTTTTTACTAGACCTATTATAAGGTAACGTTTCATAAAAAACACTGTCAATTACATGACACTTTCAAAACAAGAAACTTTCCCCCTATAGTAGTGCTTTGCGCCAATTTTTTTTTCAATTCAAATCTTAAACATAATAAAATAAAAAATAAATAAAAATAAATAAATAAAGCAGGATACATAAAAGATGAGGCTTTCCTAGAGAGAAGTAATTTTTACATAAATATTTATTGTCTAAATGTCTGGATTGACTTTGTAAATATTTTTAAATTTTTTAACTTTTATAATTTTCCCCAAATTTGGATCAACTTTGGCAAATATGTTTTCTAGGTATATATCTATGGACAGTCTATAGGGTTGAATATAAAGGTAGGAAGATATGGTTATAATGATATAATGACTTTTTTATTTTTACCCTTGACATATCAACTAATTAGAATTACATTAAATCACCACATTAAAAAATCTGCATACCTTTTGGTGGATTTGCCACAAGGGAATCTTTAATTTTCAAATACACACAGAGGTTGATTTTGTGTGAATGGATGAATGAGAGATTGGTTCGTATGTTTATATAGAACGATAATAGAAACTGTACATATTGCTCAAAAAGTATTTTATTTACAAATAAATATTTTGTAATTGCAACTCACACTGACACCTATTTGTTGTATGATAATTATTTATACGTTAATGTTTAAAGTGGCAGGGCAAAATAGATAAAGCTGGAATCTGTGATGTGATTTTATTTCCTTTTTAGATGGGAAAAGCTGCAAAGAAAATCTATGAAACAATTTTTCCTACATTGACCAACTTGCGTCTTTTCTGTAGAGGCATTCTACTTCGTGTAAATGAAATTAAGAATGACGGAAGAAGCATCGAAGACGCATTAAATTCTGAAACTTTAAATCTATCGTCAAGAAATATAGTAAAAACCATCGGAATCTTAACTAATTGAGTTAACTAAGTTTATAATAAAAGATTACATATGAGAAACCTTGTGTAGCACGGATGTCGCGTTTGCTTACTCCAGAAAGAAGCGAATTTATATGGCAACGTCATCAAGTATTTAGAAATTATTTATTATAGGATTCCACAACTATGCATAAAAGTTGGTTTTACATCTATAAATTGTAAGTAGTACAGCAATCCAAACAGTGAACTACATAAGTAGAATCGAATTCAAAGGAGGCAAAATGCACACCACTCTCTAAATGGTGATAGAGTTACACTTTAGAAACTACTTTAAAAAGAGAAAACTTCTAGAAGAGATTGAGAGTAGCTGCTATGGAAAAACGTTTACAGATGAATCCGCTACAAAAATATACTGAAAAATACAATTCGGTTCATTGAAAAAAAGTTGATTTTTGCCGCACCAGCCCAACTCGTACGATTCAGCTGTCTTAAGTTATCTTTAAATTCAAAACTTCCCTGGCTGAATAAGTGCTTGAAAGGATATGCAGAAAATAAGGTTTTCATAAAACTTAAATTGCTGCCTCAAATATCAAACCAGAATACTCATAAAATCACTTCTGTAACTAGTGTTTACGATCTAACGTTGCCATAATCATAAAGCTGACTATTGCGTTATTTTACTACTAACTTTAATCGCGCACTATACTTTACTTGACGCGTTTACCTTTCAGTTTTACTAAGCTTTTTAATAGGCAGTGAGTAGAATGAACGAAATATGAGTAATCTCTTATATGTCGTTACTACTGTTATAATTATATACTCTTGTGATTGTAGTAAGTATGCTGTTATATATGAATAGTTTAAATAACAATAATTTTGTTGTAGGATGTGTTGTTACGCCGGAACTAGTTTGCAAATATCCCGCAGACACAGGCCCATGCAAAGGATATTTCAGGCACTGGGCGTACAACATTGAAAAAAAGATGTGAATTTTTTGTATACGGTGGTTGCCTTGGGAATGATAACAATTTTGAATCAAAATTCATGTGCGAAATATTTTGTATGAATATTTCAGATTCGTAAGTAAATGAAGTAGAACTATCTGCTTTTGATTATCTTGTAACTGAAATGCATTTAAATATTCACTAATAAATTGCATTTTTATAGAAAATATGTTTTAATTGTTAATATGATGCATTTTTACAGTTATAATATTACAAAGATTTACCTTGCCTACATACCAGATATAGTTGCATACAAATGTTTCGTTTTTTTTTGACTGTCTTGTGGGTTGAACATTTTATTGATCCAAACGAAGTAGTAAAAACTTTCTTTCTCTTTTACTTTTAAATTTCAAAATATTTACAAAACTAAATAATTAATTTTTTGAATAGATACTTAAACTCACTGTGGAATAGCTATTTCTAGTAATTTTATTTAAAAACATTTAATGATTGTGGTTATTTTTTCCATTATATTTCTTAATATCTATGTGTAAATCATTAACCTAAACATTTTAAAGTGTGCGCAAATTACACTTGAGAGCAAAAGAATCGACTCAGCTACATGCTCGAATATTGAGAGAATGTGTATCCACTCCGATAACATTCAAAGTAAAGTTCAGTATACTATTTGGAAGTTCAAAACTGTAGTTTCAAATGATACTGTTCTGACAAAGTTATGGGCCTAAGAATATGTGTAACACAAAACAGTTGAAAGGAAAAGGTGATTATAAAAGAGAAAAAAATTAAATCCTTAATTGAAATTAATTTAATAATTTTTTCAGTACATAGTATTGCTACCTCAAATCTTAATTACACTTTCCAATCGATTACACATGGATCGGATGACTTTTCCTGTGCTGTCTGAGAGATTGCTTCCCACTCTTCAATCAACGCCGCTCTTAGTTTTATCACGCTTCTTGGTGCGAGATTTCTGGCTCCTTCTTGACTCTTCGCTTAAGCTCATCCCTAACATGCTCAACTTGATACAAGTCTGGGCTACACGGAGGCCAGTTCATTTTCGGTATACCGACGTCAACCAGGTAGATCGTGGTCACTCGCACGGTGTTGCAAGGCGAATTCTCGTGCATTAGCATGAAGTCCCTACTAACAAATCCTGAAAACGGATCAACATGTTTCTTCAAAATGTCCCTCATGTAGCAGTCCGCTATTAAACCTTTTCGGCGTCCTTATTAGGTACGAAAACTAATTCAGCGTCGAAATGCCCGTCCAGAATATTCAAGAGCCACCTCCATATGCGACAGTTTCTTGAATACGGCAATGAGAAAATCGCTCCCGTAGCCTTCTATATATCCGACGTCTCCTGTCGTTGCTATATAGGCACATCCTGGACTCGTCGGTGAATAATATATGACTCCAATGTCCGAGGTCCCAATCGAGATTTTTGCGAGCGAATTCCAGTCCAAATAAAAGTGTATAATGGTTGCTATTTTTTCTGTAGTAAACTATATAAAAATTACACAAAATTGTGGATTCATTTTGTTCTACGTCGTTGTATATTGAATTTCCATTTTTCAGATAAAAATAACTACTTATTATATTATAAAGACAAGCAGTGGTGTTGTTATAATAATTAGAATCTACCTTAAGGCATGGCCTACAAACTGAGATGTTAAGGCTGTTAATATGTACGCCCTCACTGCCCCGCCATCCCGCACCATCTCTAATACGGAGCGAAACTTACTAATCCCACATGTCATAATGCAAAAATTAGGATTACTATTCATTGTATTGTAAGTGCATGTAATACACTTATTGTATAATTTAGAATGCTTTATTTTCGTACATAAAGCATAAGATTTTTTTCGTCAAATTTTCTTTAGTTTAGACAAACTCTGAAGGGATATTTAATTATTGTCACATGATAAACATACTAAACATTGTGCTAGAAGTTTCTGTAGTCAAATTCTCAGTAGATTATTGTTACTCACTTTTTAAAATTAGCTATATATAACTCCTATCAGTAATAGTATCCTTATGAACAAAAATAGCACAGAACACAGCTTTTCCTTAATTGTTAGACACTATTTTTGTTTTAAATGTAACTGACTTGTAATACGTACATTTTTATAGTAAAATGGCAAATTTCTATTAATTAGTTGTAAATTGTTTTGTCAGTGCTGCTCTAACCTGGTGTAAATTTTGCAATGTACAAACAGAACACAGCGCCGCTAAATTTTATTAACAATTTAGTCGTATTGGGTATAGCAATAGCTTCATTAGCATTAATAGTATAAATAATTTTAAAAACATTTGCAAATCTGCACGACATGCAATTCTCAATCAAGTACGACTAAAGATTAAAAAGAAAATTAACCCCGAGCTGCGATCCTGTGCTAAAAGAAATAAAAGATTTTCCTTAGTGGTAACACTCTTAAAGAAAAAGCACTATAACTGGTTTAGCTCTGTCATCCGATTTTTGCGGACAAAAATTGTAGTCTGAAAAAATTTATCTCCAAGTTCTCGAAGCGAATAGTAGAAATACGATGTCACGCCCCATAATTGCAAAATTGCGGCAAATACTGTCGATAACGCAAAGCGAATGAGCGAAATTATGTTTATCAAATGTCGCGTTCAACTGAAGGGATTGCAAGTGAATTAAACATCCCCTAAAATGATACAGCTATACATATTTACAATCGGCTAGCATGCTACAATAGATACATTATTACTATTGGATAATAAGGACACAGCAGGGAAATATTGTTTGGCAATGATTGTGAGTGCACGCGTGTCAATCGTTCCGTAAAGAAACTCAAAATTTGAGCCTTTACGAGTTGAATTTACACGTAAGTTGTTAACCATAAAGATAATCAATACCATAAGATTATATAAATAATATCTAAGAAGGAAAAATAGACGTTAAATGAGATAATTAAGTACTAATTTGCAAATATTGAATATTAAATATACAAATAAACACACAACGTCGGGAGATAAGTGATATCACCTTTGAAAGGTCGACTTGGGTGATAACACTTCACGCTACACGACGTCTAAACAAGCAACTCAAATAACAAATCAAATATTTAAAAGGAAATATATTCAGGAATGCATAAGAATTAAAAATTTAAAAGTTTAAAAGCCAGGTATAAATTTTTGAACAGAGAAATAAATTAAGGTAAAATTTAATCAAAGTGATCAAACAAAACTAAGGATGAGTAAGTTCGACAAAATTGAGAAAATGTTTCAAATAATAGAGGGGAACATGAGCCAAATGAATGCAAAATTCTATACATTAGTAACAGAAATGAAACAAATAAAGGAAGAAAATGTAAAATTGAAAGCACAAATATTAGCGCAAGAAGGAAAAATAACCAATTTAGAAAGAGAAGTAAGAAAAAAGAATATTGTAATAAAAGGAGTAGCAGATGAAGAAAACGAAAATGGAAGCGAGTTAAGTGCCAAATTACTAACAATTATTCAAAAAATAGGTATGAACTTAGACATAAAAGCCGAAACCGACCAAGTAAGAAGAATTGGGGGTTACAGTAAGGACAAGAAAAGACCAATACACGTTAAATTAATTAAAGATAGTACGATTGATCGACCAAGCCTACACCAAGGAAATACAAGAAGAAAGAAAGACATTAATACCACACCTGAAAGAAGCGCGGAAAAAAGGATTTAAGGCACAGTTAAAATTCAATACGCTAATTGTGAACGATCAAATATACAAGGTCGATGCATATAAAAGGAGAAAACGGACAAAGAAAGATAGTTCAGAATCAAATACCCTAAAGAGACAGTAACGGAAAGGTCCCCGATGAAGCACTCTGGATGATCAAATTGAAGTATAAACCTGGGAAAAACTGGTAGACAAAGATAGGATAGGTGATGACAAAGGCAATGACTGGTGCAAATGGTAATACATCAAAACATAAAAATAGGAAAAGAAACGCAAATACAAGAAACCGGAATGGAAAAAAAAATAGACTGATAAAATTGATACCTGGAATATGAAAATTATCATAGGAAAAGAAGAAGAAATAATTGATGAGATGAAAATGCAAAATATCGATTATTTAGGCATAGCGGAAACCAAAAAGAAAGGGAAAGGAGAAATGGAACTGAACGAAGGATACTGGCTATATTGGTCAGAAGTAGAGCAAGAAGAATGGGGAGCAAAAGAAGTAGGGTTAATAGTAAAATCCGATAAAGTAAATTATATTAGGGAAGAAAGATATATTAATGAAAGATTGCTTGCACTAGACATTAAAATAGACAATGAGGAAATGTGGACGATAATAGTAGCATATGCGCCTAATGATAATGAGAGGAAGGAAATGAAAGAACAGTTTTATGAATCACTACAAATGGAATTTGATAGAGAAGAAAAAATGTAATTGTAATGGGAGATATGAATGGCAGAGTAGGCAATAACAATGAAGGCATAGAAAGACACATGGGGCAGCAGGGCGAAAACACTAAAAATGACAACGGTTTAAGGCTAATAGACCTATATGTAGGAAATTATTATTTACTAAAAATGGAACTCTGGATAAACGTGAAAGATAAACAAGAGATAAAAAGGAAGATAATAGTAAAACAAAAAATCAAAAGTTATAGACTAAAGGATAGTGAAATACAAAAAAATTTCCAGGAAATTCTAGATAAGAAAATTGCCCAAAATAAAATTGAGAGTAAAGATATAGAAAGGAAATGGAGACATTTTAAAGAAAATATTCTAGAAGCAGCAAGAACTAGCTGTGGAGTAAAGAAAATTGTGAATACATACAGGAAGGGAAGTAGATGGTGGTCAACCGAGTCAAAGAAAAGAAGGAAAAATGGAAAAAGTATATAATAACTGGATCGGAAGAAAACTATAACATATACAAGAAAGCAAGAATCGAAGTAAAGAAAAGTATAAAAGGAACGAAGAAAAAGGCATAGGAAGACTTCGGAACCAGGATGAAAGAAAACTATTTAGAGAACCAAAAGCTATTCTATAATACATTAAAGCATTTAAAACAAAAGAAACCACCCAAACTAAGAAATATAAAAGACAAAAACGGGAAAGTGATAATTGAAGTGAAGGAAACAATGCAAAAATGGAAGGAATACTTCGAAGAATTAACAGAAGCAGGAAATAATGTAGAACAAGAGATAGAGGAAATAAGTGCAGGACACGGGGATACACAGAAGATACAAAGAATCTCAAAAGAAGAAATCATGGAAGCAGTCGGGAAACTCAAACTAGGGAAAGCACCAGGGGAAGATGAAATCACAGCTGAGATGTTGAGATATATGGGAGAGATAGCTGTAGAGCAATTCCACGAGTTAATAAATGAAATAATACTACAAAAAGTAATACCCACAGACTGAAATACAGGGATAATACTATCCCTATACAAAAAAGGAGACATAAAAGAATGCTCAAATTATAGGGGTATTACACTAACGAGTATACTCCGCAAAGTATTAAGTAGAGTTTTAAAGAAGCGACTGAGAGAAGAAATTGAAAACTCGCTGGAGGAGTCACAACATGGGTTCCGTAGAGGTAGAAGCACACAGGACTTAATTTTTACAATCAGACAATTAGGGGAAAATGATAAGAAAAAAGAAGGAAATTCATATTTGCTTTATTGACCTAAATAAATATAGAAAAAACTAAAACTATGATTATTGCCAAGACAGACCCTCAACGCAATATCAATGTAGAAGGACAAACACTAGAACAAGTAACAAATTTCAAATATTTAGGTACAATAATAGATAACAAGGGAGAAATAGATAATGAAATAATGGAAAGATTAGGTAAGGTGGAAAATATTTAACACACTGAAAAACACGTTCAGGAAAAAGAAATTCCGGAACAAATAAAATCGAAGTATACAAAGTAGTAAGACCTCGTTAATGTAATGTTACAATATATATCACATTAAAGTAGGAATACCAAAAATCTACAAAGAGAATGTGGGTCAAATTCCAGAAAGTTTAAAGAGTAACGGAATGAAGTCAAACCGTATAGTAAATAGAAAATTTGGATTGCCACAGACAACCACCTGGTTGTGTGTTGAGTGGCTATTTAATGCTCAAAATATATTTCATATAACTGATACAGTCTCTTCATACAAACGACAAAGTACAACGTGTAGAACTTTCCAATAGTATGTTTGAAAACGTAAACGATGGACGTTTATTTTTTATTAATAAAGCAATGTTCCAATTAAGTAGAAGAGTGAACCTACACAAGTCAGAATCTAGGGGCTACAAAATCCCCTTGCAACATTGGAACATTAGAGGGACTCCCCAAACGTTAATGTGTTCTGTGCCGTATCGAGAACAAAGGTTTGTGGACCTTTCTTTTTTATAATAATACGATTACTGGGGTAACGTATTTTGCGATGTTGATAAATTGTCTTCTTCCCCCGAACAATAAAAATTCAGAAAAAAATATTTTCCAACAGGATGAAGTTCCATCCCATTAGCATTGGGGTGTTTAATGTATTCTGAATGAATCATTGCAACAATGATGGATAGAAAAAAAAAACTGGATACCTCTGACACTCGATATTTCCTAATCTCACTCTTTGCAACTTTTTCTTATGGGGGTTTATAAAACAAGTAATTTATGAACCACCTCCTCTAACAACTTTGAACGACCGAACAAACCGTATCACACCTACGGTGAATTCGTAACGCAAAATATTATTCGAATTTTGCTACTGTCTGATGTTATACATGCAGCCGAAGGAGGGACACACATTGAACATTTATAGATTTGAATGTGAATACGATTAAATGTAATTTGTACCATATTTATTATTAGTCGTAATTCTGTATTGTAGACTACCAAAATTATGTCTATCATTTTGAGTTACCTTGTATTTGTACTATATTATAAATGAATTTTACTTGTTATTGCAGAAGTGGGGTTAAATATTTACCTGGGGCTGTAGTTGAAGCGTAATAATTTATTAGGCTTTTACTTAGCTTCTCATAAACTGATTTGTTATATATTATATAATTACTTCTTCTTATTAATTATTTTCATTATAATATTATTTATATTTTATATATTATTTTTAAGCCGAATTATAATATCTGTTCGTTTTTTTGCGTAGTAGTGTTGTATGCAGTAAGCTCTTTACTCTTATTACTATCTGAGGTTTTTGGTAATCCAACTATAAAATAATAATTATGTTTTAAATTGCAATATTCTTATTAAATTTCTATTTGTTAGGGTTACTTTTACCGATTTAATTGCTTACACATCTATGAACAGAGTCATATATAAGTTAATTAAAGATTGTACATTTTTAGTTGTAAAAGTATATTAAATGTAAACAATCATATGATTTTTAAGTCCTGAATAGAAACTAAAGCTCTATTCCACCAAAAAAGTAGTTGAATTTAATAGTCGTAAATATGATGTTATATCCTACAGATATGTTGTCACTAATTATAATTTACTGAATTTAATACTAATGTTTCTGCTAAAGTGATTGGTAGTTTTATTTAATTAATTTGATTTAAAAATGTCAGGTTATTATGTATTATTATTATTATTTAAATTTTATTACTCTGATTCATACATTTGTCTAGAGCGAGCGTGTGTCTGTATGCAGTGCTGCATTTGCAATACTATTGTGGTTGTTATTAGGTCAACGAACTGTTATTATTATTATTACATACATTTATATTTTAACTGTGTGTTTAAATGCCATATAACAAATATTATAATTATAACATATTAATCAATGCGGATGTATCTTGCTTAAAAAGCAATGAAAGCTGTTAACAAGCAAACCAAAAATTGACTTTTCAAGCCAAAAACAAGATCGTCTGACTGAGTTATATCTGTATAATTTTATTATTTTTAGTCTAGGTTTACTTGCCATCTTCCTGGGTAACTCATTTTTTACTGAATGTAATTTACATTTACTTTTCTCGTTAATACCCAGCTTGCAGATCCGTATTATAATACCGGTAGATATTACTTGTTTATATATTTGTAATTTAGTGTTGGTTCCCACTTCTTTTTTCCCGGTTAAGGTATCTTTTAGTTGGTAGTATACATAGTTTGTCTTTGTTATTCTATTGTTTATTTCATTGTCTATCTTGCCGTCTTTACTGATTGTTACATCTAGATATTCACATCTATCTACCCATTCTATTTCTTTTTTGTTGCAATATATCTTTTCGTTTTCTTAGTTTCCTCCCTGATTTTACTTTGCAATTTTCATTATTTTGCTTTTTCTAATTTACTTGTATTCCCTCTTCTCTAATGAGATTATTCCATATATTTATTGCTTTTTGTAATTTTCTTCTTTCATCCGCACCAACACGATGTTATCTGCGTATACTAGTGACTAGATTTTTACTGATCTCATTCTCCAGTTTTCAATTTTGGTGGTTCCTATTCTTCTTTTGCTTTCCCTTATTATTTGGTTTATAACTATTACAAATAGTACTTCTTTCATTATTTCAAATTTTGTAGAGCTTTCTCCATTTATCTGAATTTTCCCTACTACATTTTATGTGTACTTTATATTCAATCTATTAATTTACTAGCTCCTCCTAATAGTTCTAAGTTTCCCCAACCAATTTTCTTTTGTACTGTATCGAAATAAGTTTGTAAGTTCATTAACACTAAGTATAGCTATTGTCTTTTTTTATTATATCTTCCATAACATTGTTTAAAATAAATATATCATTCTTAATTGGTTTGTTTGTTCTGTATTATGCTTGCTCATTTTCTAAGTGTAGTTTTAATAATTTTCTTTGCTCTTTCTTAAAAATTCTTGTATATACTTTAAAACATGTTGATGGCAAGTATATTGTCCTGAAAATTTCTCAGTTCATTTAATCTCATTTTTGTAGATTGTCTTTCTAATCTTTCGGGATTGTGTTCCAAGCTTGATTAAATATTTTTTAAAACTATAGTTCCCTTCTTCTTTCAATTATTTTATAATTTCAGAAACTATAATATCTTTTCTATCTACTTTTTATGCTTCAATTTTTGTAATTTATTTTTCTTAGTTCTAGGTCTTTACTTTTATTATCTGCATTTAAGTTGCTGATAATATATGCATCTGCCACTTTAAATTTAGTTTTGAAATAGTTCTTCCATGTTTTAAAATTTGTGTAATATTGTAATTTGTATATATTTTTTTGTTTCTTTTATTACAATCTATGTTTTTATGATTGTTACAACCAGTCTATGCTGGGTTCCCAGTACTGTTTCTACCAACGTTTTCGTCTGTTTTATTAAATATTGTAATCGTGTAAATACACATTATAATTTTGCATTCCTTTCTTCTTTTACATATGTTTATAGTTATTTTATCTTTGCCCTCTGAAAAAAATTAAATAAATAATTTTCTTGGAAAAAGTCAATTCTTTTTTGATAATTTCTGTTTATATTTGTATATTTCCTATTCTTCCAATTTCTTTGCAATTTATTGTAAAACTGTATCACAATGTCTTCTTAGGTTTTCTATCTTGGTGCGTATTTGTTTTTCTCCTAATTTTGTACTAACTAATTGTTTGTTACCGCGGCTAGTTTGTCGCGATAGTTAATAGGGGGAAAAATTGCAATAATAAATCCCCTTATTTGCGATGGTGTTTTCTTCAATCGAACACTGCGATTTCGAAACTACAATTTAATGTTGACTGAAGTTAAACAAAAATACAAAGTTGCGAATGTGCTCGAGTGCATTAGTCGAGGCTTTCGATGAGGTTGCTTGTTAACGACTGACTAAATTACAAAACTGAGTCGGCAAGTGAGTGACATCAAATTCATGGGGTGGGTTCTTGAAATCAGGGCCAATAAATTACCTGCAAAAAGGAAGACGGTTGCAATTGTTTAGCTTAATGACGAGAAAATCCGCTAACAAGTCTTAAACTCATAATTATATTTTTGAATAGGGTCATAAAACTTGTATTTAACACAAAAGAGACGACAGCGGTCATCTACTTGAAAGGAACCCACCGACCACTTAGACTTATAGATCTGTCACTCAACTTGCCTAGAGAATCTTAATTCTTAAAATAAGATAATCCTTACAATTATTCTTAATAATAAATTACTATTTCGTACTAAACACTAATATTATTCTTAAAGTTACTGCTTGGAAATCTATTACTTTTTATTAATATCTTTGTATGCAACTACTCCTACTCTCTTTTTAGTAGAGTCTTCTAATTTTACTATAGAATAATATAAAAACTATTCTCTATTCTTTCTTTCATTTAGTTGTACTATTATGTATTTATGCTTACACAGTGCTTCTATTAATTCTACTTTCTTTCCTCTCACTGATGTTATATTCCGTTTCCTTAGTATCATATACTTTATTGTGGCTTAATTTCATCATTTGTATATTCCTTTAATATATTCCTTATTGCATTGTTACCTGTCTGGTATACTACTCTTGTGTATTCATTATTATTTGAGCACGTATTACATTAATATTAAAACCAGCCCAACGACCAACCGAGGTATGATCATAGAGCACCATATATTTTTGCTAATAATAGCAGCACTTTATAAAAAGTTTCTAGTGGAAAATTTGAAGAAAATAGATTTATTAGAAGAACAATTATTAAAATATCAATTCAGATTTGGGCGCAGTCAGCTATTCAAAAATACCATTAAATTTCATGTTACAAATTAATTAATAACTGAAATAAGATTTTATCTAAAAAATAAAATAAATGGAATTAAACTAAAAAAGATGTACTAGTTCGTAAAAATAGAGTTTAATAAAATTACATTAATTTTAAAACAACTTAAAAGTCTATTTCATAATAGAGAGAATTTACCCTAATGTACAATAAAATATCACCATCGATTGTAAGCACACTATAATTCAAAAAATTTTCTTGTATTACACAGCCTATAGATGACCAAAAAAGAAATGGTCGTAAGACCTAACAAATAATTTTTAAATGGTTTAGGATAACACCATTAGACCCATCCCCTTAAGACGAAAGTCATTAAATCAGCTCATAGAAAGTGTGTTTATGTATAACTTAGTTATATAATCACAGTATTTTGATTGTTGATGTACACAAGTTAATAAAACACGTGTTATAAATAATTATTATAACCCAATTAGGAAGATTACATAAATTTAATAAATGGATAATTCCGTGCCATACAAACTATGCTTAGTTTTTAGTATAATTCTTCTTCTTCTTTTCCGTAGACTATCAGCGTGTTTATAACCGCACAATCTTGCGATATTATGAGCTATGTTGGGCGTACGTATTCTGGACAGGTGGTCAGTCTAACCCGTTACGCCGTTCATGACCGCCAAAGGTGTTTCTATGACGGCCAGAGAGCATTTGTGATGTTTGGCATTATTATTGACCCGGGGGAATCAAACCCACTACCGCGAGTATGGCAGGTCGAGGCCTTTACCTTGCAACTATCGTGCTCTCTTTTAGTATACTTTTTAATTGTATCTAAACTTTTCTATTCCAAACTATTTACACACAAAAATAAACTTAAACGAAATTTGCTCTTTTTTTAAATTTATTAACAATTCTCATATCAATATTATAAATGTTATACTTAACTTTGTTTAACAATCTTTAATATTGTATTGCATTAACATTAGAGACTATGATTAACTCCCCGCTTTTTATGATTATGTTAGTTTAGTTACTGTCTTCGTCAGATGTTACTATATCTTGTGGAAGTTTTCGTTTGAATCTTACATGGATATTGCGCTCATTTATATAACTGTAGAACTTTTTGGCACTTGCTTTAATATAGTGGTGGACGTATAATATTTCCAGTTCATAATGTAGTTGATTGTTACGGATTTATCATGGGAGACTATATTTTGACACCTTTGTAGCTTTGGAATGTTTGTTTTGGTTGTGTTACACCACACCGAAGAGTCATACAGTGTTTTGTACACCAGAATAGCACATTCTATTCTTAACATGGATTTCCGGTTTATCAAAGAATATAGCTGCAGTAATTTATTATTCCATTGTACTAATTTTTTATTAACAACTCTAGGTATTTAATTTCAGAATCTTTAGGATTAAAAAAATTTTTTCATTGATTTTGATGAGTGAGTTTATTATTCTTCTTAGCGTAAAGATTTTGCACTGATACTTGGAGGGGTTGATTTAGATGTTACAACTTTTAAATTATTTATAGATTTCATTCGTTGCTTGTTGTAGTTATCAAACTGCTTTTGTTAAGTCTAAATTTTGTTTTTAAAATTGTCAAGCTTTTTCCCAAGAAAATAAAAGATAATTTCTTGGAGATAGCTGGATATATTAAGCATTTTCTTTCTTTGATTCAGACCTTACCAAAGGCCTGGTGTTCCAAAAAGACCGCTATAATATAGCATTTGCTTATATACCCATTTTCAAAAATTTCTAATTTTTTGTAGTTGGACAATTTGAAGTGTTTGTACTCTTTGAATCAGTCGTGTGTGGATGACTTTCTAGCAGTTTTAAAATAGTAGACTGATTGGAATATAGTTTATAATATCATTTTTCTCTTTTCCAGACTTGAAAATTATGAAAACTTGAGCATGTTTCCGTGCCCGAGGAAAGTAGTCTGTTTGTAAGCATTAATTATTGATGTTAGATATACAAAGATTTTACTGGTTAAATGTTGTAGGACCAAATTAGCTATAATGCCGTAGCCCTTGTTTTTATAATGTAGCTGTAATTGTATTTATTTCATTGGGAGATATCGGTTGAATATCATCAGTGATTACTAGTTGATTTCTTTCTACATAATTGTTTACCTGCCCTACATTTGTAGGGGGGGGGGTGATGATTGCTGTTCAAGATGTTCAACAAAAGCCTCTGCTTTCTCAATATTTGCAGTAAAGCTGTCATTACCAGATGTGAGTATAGGTAGTTCTTTTTGTTGGTTTTCCACATTCCACAAGGTCTGTGTTTTTAATGTGCTACTATTATTTAGTTTCACTTTAACTTCGGCAATTTCCATCTTAAAGTTGGGAAGTTTAGAAACTGTATTTGAGTTGTTCATTTGATAATGATTGCTACTTTCGTGAAGCTACTCTAGTATTTTAATCTTTACGATACACATGGTGTCCAGATACTTTATAGATGTTGCTAGAAGTGTTTTAGAGATGCATATAATATTGGCTTTATATCTGGCTAAGAAGGCTATAAAAGGTAAACACTGGTTGATAGTGCCGTTTGCGTTCCAGTTTGAGATTGTTATATTTACTAGAAATATTAGCAGGTTATGATCTATTGCAGAATTGAGATATTATAGTGCTTATGAGGAATATTTTGATTGGAAGCAGGTCAGACATTATTAGATTTACTAGGACATTGATAACGTTGTTTAATAAAATAGGTGTTGTTTACGGGTTTAGTGTTCCTGTTGTAGATGCAGGACTAGCGTTAAAAAAAATTTTTACTTTGCTGGTGAAAATCTGTGTCGTTGACGTATACATTATACGATCTTTTCTGTTTACATTTACGTTTCTGTTTTCCCTGGTAGCTTGCTATATGATATCCCCTACAATTGCGGCATGTTGGTTTTTATTTGTGTTTTTTTACTACATTCTATATGATTTTGAGTACCTGGACATTTTACGCCTCTCTAAGAAAGAGTGCAGTAATTCTTCGTGTGCCCATAACGCTGGCATCTATGTTACTGCGACCAATTCCATTGTTATTATAAAGTGGTCAGCGTTTTTAATTTAAACGTTTGCTTATATTTGTCATTATTGGTTAATTCGCTTGCACACGCCGGTAGCGGCTTTTTGTTTTTTGTTAGTAGTAGTGTTATGTTGATAATCAATAATTTTATCAATACTTCGCTAATTCCTCTTTAAATAAAGATGGAGGCACAGTTTTAATAATCACTTACAAAGATTTGCTGTTTGGATTTTGAAAAATGTTATATGAAATTTTATTTTTCCTATAAAACTTTGTGAAGATATGATAGCCGTCTCTTTGGATTAGTTTTATATGTATGATATTTGTATTGTACATGCTGGTCTTTTTTCTTATTGTTTGTCACTAGAACTTTATAATTTACTTCATTATGCAAACAGATTGGTGGTATTTTTGTTTTAGCTGGAATAATAGCAGCAGGCTGCGATGGCGACACATTTTCAGTTAAATTTTGGTTAGTTTCATTCTTCTCTTGTTGGGATAGTTGATAAAATTTATTTTTCTTTAACAAGTTTTTTGAAAACCATGGGTATTGCTTTGCAGCTCATTTACAGGTGGTGATAGTAATCGACATTGCACTTAATATGCGTTTGATTTTGCATGTTTGCTTATTTAACGTGCTGTTCTTTATATTTGAAGATAAATATTGTACTCAGAAATAAGACTAGTAATGGTTTAATCAAGACTACGATCGCTACTATGGTGATAAAACAGGTACACGGCAGCTTATAAATACATCCACTTGGCTTCGATATATGAGGGTCACCGTACACATTTGTTATTTTCACTGTAGCAAAGCGACTCAGATTTGCAACCTAAAATTTATGAAATATATGTAAAAGCATACGGTGTAGGTTATCAACATAACTAATTATAAAGCCATTTTTATTCTTGATATGCAAGATACCTGTTTAACATCTACGTAATTATGAATAGACTTTTTTTGTATTGTTTAAATATCAAAGGTTTTTTTTTTAATTTACTTGTATTCTTTTTTGCTTAGCTATTTCAATTATATACGCCAGCATAAGGTATAAAGCAATTACAATATTATTTTTTGTTTGATAGTCGTAAACAGATAATAAACCCATTTATATTCTATGGACGACCTGACTTCCAGCATATATTTAGTTTTTAGATAGGACTTTCCTTTATACCTGTAACCTTCAGACTTATCATAGTCCATAAAAGCTTGTTTTAGTGTTAGTTGGTCCTTAGTGCTGTTATTTGTCTTTAAAGTTGGTGTCAAGTCCTTAGCTGGAAGTAAGCGTGCACTAAAGCTCCTCTGTAAATTGCAGTTTCTTTTTTTTATTAATAATACTTGGATATATTTACAATTTGTTGCTTATGAACAATAAGTAATGTTGTGACAATTGACTGACTCAACTAACTAACTACATACAGACGTGCCTAGAACCATTCAGTGATAGTTCTTATAGTATAAATTAATTAACTAATTGTATAATTTAGTATATCAGCACGCCAGTCCTACGAAACTGTAGACATATGCATAGTTAATCAGACAGGTAAAATGCAGGTAGCAGAGTAATCGGTTGTTGATGGAAGGTAATAAATAACCCGTTACTTAGGTACATTTTTAGAGAGGCCACCAAGTTTCTTTAATATATAATCTTGCAAACAAATTTATTTTTATGCATTTTTTTTGGTGTTTCCTTTATCTTGTGTCCCAGATGTCAATTAATAAATTTAATTTAAAGTTTTGGTGGGATATTGCTTGAAACTGGAACTGTCAACAAAATATGCTGTAAAGGAGATTTGCAATGCCGAAAAGCAAGTCATGTAGAAGTAGTACAAACGGTTTTAAGCTGACTCAAATGCCGAACCTTCATCAAGCACTCGCGATTTGTCGGTTAAAGTTTTTGTTTCTCAGATGACTCTCTGGAATCATATGAGTCAACAAGACTTAGAACTCCAGAAGCCAAGATAGGATAGTCACAAACTAACACAAGCTATCAAGCGAATTGAAATTTTGTTAGACCACCGGCTTTAGTGGCGTATTGTCATTTGTGATAAAAAATGGGTTTATCATGGCATTAGGTTCTTTGGGCTGTACATCCGTCTCCGATTGCTTGTTTTACTAAACATCATGATCTCTGTTTCGTGGAATGTTGAGGTATTGTCCACTTTGTGTTTGCCGATCTGTGCAGCGAGCCACTGGAACATGTTTACAAAGTTGTTTTTTAATATTAATTTGCTTATAAATTTTAAATTAAAAACGTTAAGAAACTATTTACAACCTGGTAATAAAAAATTACAAAAAATAAAAATATTAAAATAAATTTCTCCTTTTTTATTTTCAAATCTTTACTTTTTATACATATTAAGAATTTCTTAAGCTAAAAATATCAAATATTACTTTCTACACAAAAATTTATTTTTTCGTAATAATGTGTTAGATTTTATTTTACTATTAACCTGGTCGCTAAACTAGTCGGCAATTTTCTATTGCACTTTTCCGCAGAATTCTTCGCACTCGACTTCCGTTTTAAAGTTGTTGGCATTTCCACGGCATCCACCATATATAAACTCCTCGCATTTGCCTTTTTCGGCATTGTATGCCCACTTTTTCTCTAGTGCTCGGCAGGGTCCTCTCTCCGCTGGCAGCTTACAAATCACCTTTGGGTCTTTATCCGTTTCTGGAAAAATTGCACGTAATTAAAGCTTTTAGCAGTTGGTCGTCGGAAACGATTATTCAATAAGCGTCTGTAAATATTTTTAAATTGCAATAAAAGCAGAACATACTCACCAGCTTCGTTTGCCCATACAACATTAATTGCAACAATCACAGCAATTGCAAACAGTGTGAGGCGCTTCATGGCTACTTATTGAACTCTAAGTACTTGCAGCGCTGGCAGGTTTTGTGCGCATTGATGTAAAATTCGACTCGGGGAGGTATTTATCAGTTCTAAAATGCAAATGCCCGTGGAGGTGTATTATGCAAAATAAAGAAGTTAAACTCGTCCCAGCAACTATGCCATGGGCGTTTAACGATATTTATTTATCGGTGAAAGCGAGCACGCTGCTTATCCCTGACTTAAAAAGGAAAAATGTGGTAAATCAAAATAATTGCATATGCATACATACTCAACGAAGCAAATAAAATTCCCGTTGATGCAAGCTGGCCAATTTCAGGTACATGTGCAACCGCATTTGAATCTAATTATGCACAATTTGCATTCATAAGCAGCTTCTTTAAATATTTGGATGAATTTGTTATGTGTAGAGATTAGTAGATGTTACATTGTACTGATAATGAGATTAGTAATATGCATGTTTATTATTTTATAAATAACATGTTTTGACTGAGCGAATACTTGAAATACATTTTAAACTGCTATAATCAAATTAATCAATTACTCTCATTTTATTGCGCGTAGCCTTAAAATATTTATATAAAGAATACATGTATTCTAGCGACTTATCGATTAGCTTTCTGATTAATGTGCCCATGGATATCAATTGTATAGATTTGTTAAATACAAAAATCATTTCTGATAAAAATAAAATCATAAGCAAGTTAAAAATACTCATTGAAGATTATTAAAACTTGTCAAAATTGTAGTCTGATAATAAAATAGGCCAAAACTGTAGAATTGTAAATTTATGTTTGAAATAATGGCCTTTAATTACAAAAACAATTTAACTTTATATTAATCTTATATTTTTGCAAACAACTATATGAAACTGTTTGCTGTAGAAAATCTTTATTATAATTATTTTCATATTTGTTAGTACACATTTTTTGTAAAGAATCCTTAAAATCTCTACCAGTAGCAATATTTTTAAATCCACCAAAGCCAGGTTGAAGAAGGGCAGGGAATAAAGGAGGAACACCTCTTTAAGAATCACGGTTTAGTCGGCCCAGTTGATAGTACCATTATGATACTAACGGTGATTGGCTCGGAAGACGGATGAGGCTTTTTCAACAGCCGAAGAAGTCCTACAACGTCTGAAAAAACTAAAATGTAAAATATTAACATATCGAGAGCGATGATAAGAATGAGAATTAGATAAAATAGATCGACGTATTCAAATCTTTATATCAAAATACAAAGCCACAAATTGAGCGTGGAAATAAAGTAACAACTGAAAGAGAAGTGTTCAAAGTGTTTCAATGTCACCGACATTGTTCGGTATATACACAGAACACACATTAAAACAATGATATAGAAAATGTAAAGCAATTGGAATATACATAAGTGTCAAGACATTATATTTACTTATGCTCGTCGATAATCAGCTAATTGTTGCATATAATGAGAAGGATATGACAAACGTTGTAAAAACAGCTAAAAAGAAAAAGTTGTTATAAACTTTAACAAAACAGTATAAATAAGTCAGTTAAACTTAGAAGAAGAAAAAATGAAAGGTTGTGCTGAATACAAATATTGGATGTATCAAAATTTACGCAAGATTTGAATTTTGCGCCATTGGCGCGGTAAAGTGTTTATTAAGCTTTCGTGCCTAAATTGCAAGATATGAATGTAGACGGCTTAATTTCAACAAGACGGTGTCACATTCCATACAGTTCACGAAACAATTAAATTACTGCATCAGTTATTCCTGGTCGTGTAATTTCCCGTTTTGGTGATTAGAATCGGCCGCTCAGATAGTGCGATTTAACGCTGTTGGACATCTTTCTTTGGGTTTTTTTGAAATCTAAGGTTTATGTCAACAAGCGCACGACTACCCACGCCTTAAAGAAGGAAATTAAGCTCTGTATCAACGATATTTACCCGCATTTATGCAAAACAAAAGAGTGCGGATGTGCCAGCAAAGCCACTTACCCGGTATTCTATTCCATACATAATCCTATACTGTATACTTTATGCATCAATAAAAAATTACAGTTTTTAATTAAAAACCCGTATTTTCTATAAAAATTACTTGAGTGAATTTTGGGACACCTTTACTTTGGCTCAGTTATGTCATGTATGGGTAAAATAGTTACGGACATAACTTGCAAAGTAATAAAAGTAAAAAAGCATCAAAAAGGCTATATGATCTTATATGGAATTAAAATTTCTCGAAATTAACAAAAAAAAAACGGTTATTTAAGACTATTGTAAAAACATTACAACATATGAAGAAAACTGTGGCCGATGACTAATAAAATAAGAGATAAATTGAGAACAGTAGAACTAGAAATTATGAAAATAAGTTTACAATATACAAGTAAATGTAGAAAAGGAACAGAAGAGATATTGAAACAGATGAAAATAGAAATGTTAGTTACAAACAATTAGAAAACATTTAAGGGGATTTAAGCGATACGCCTACGTTCAAAGAATAAGTGAAGAAAGATGACCCAATGCACTAGTCGCCTGGAAGAAAAAGAAAAGGTCGACTAGCATTAAAATGGAAAATATATTCCCAAAAGCTAAAGGACTAAATGGAAAATAGTCAGTATTAGAGGTTAAAACGACAAACTTGTGTTGGGAAAGAAACAAAAAAATGATTCAGACGTAATTATTATAATTTTATTTATGATACACAAATATGTTATTATCCTATGCAATGTGGACTACTTAGCCCCTACTTGGACGAATATTACAGAATGGCCCTAAACAAACAGACGATACTCTTTTCCTTTATCCAAATAAAAAAATAAAACTTTTTATATTGCTTTACTAAAGACAAAAAGTACAAACTTGTTATTTCTTCAATTTTTTTTTTGAAGTATAGAATTATCACTAGTTATAGAATTATCAATAAAAATAACAGAAATCTCCTTTTTTGCTTCTTTGCCGCTTTTTTCTTAGGCCTAGCTTTTAAGAAAGGACGTAACTCTTCTGATGTTATAAAAATAGCAGTAGTAGAGATTTAAGCGTAATAGAATATCAAAATGTAGTAACACGTTCAGGTAAAATGCAATAGTAAATATAACTTTTAAAGAATGTTGAATTTCTTCAAGAATTTAAAGAAAGAAACCAAATCCATAAGATTTCCCTGTTATATATTTTTTCTTATTTATAGAAGAATAAAGACATATTTTGTGGTTTCGGAAGCGCAGATTACCTTACTTCAGTTTTGGGATAACACCAAACACATAGAAGTGTTTATCAGAGCTCCGAGTGCAGAAAGTTAAAAATCGGTTACTTATCGTGAGTTAACCTTCGGCAAAAACTTCGATTACAAGAATACTTTTAATAAACTGTAAGTAATAACTGCTCATAATAAATAACAATAATGCAAATGATGAAACCCCAATGGAAATTCAAACGTTGAGTAAGCGGAAATTTGACTCCTATCACCACCCGCCAATGAGGTGCAAAAGCGATACATGTGGTCACCCCCAAACTTGTTAAAAGAAAATAAATATTATTTACCACCGCAACTAGAAAATAAACTTAATGACAATCAAACTAACACGTCAACCAATGCACCAAACATAGCAGCAACGAAATCAAAAATTCCAACTGTTTATCTCCACAATGCTATCAATCACAGAGCGCTAACAATAGACATTAAAAATATGATATCTGACGAGTTTACCACGCTCTATAATAATAACACATTAAGATTAAATTTAACTAAAGAAGAGGATTACAAAACAATAACAAAACATTCTAAAGAAAACAGCATAAAATTCCAAACAATAAGCCACTCAATGTAGTAATTAAGAACGTCCCAATCTTACTAACAGAAAAGGAAATAGAACAAGAGCTCAAAGAGCTACCAATCATTAAGATAACGCGGTTACTAAACAAAAATAAACAACCACTAACAACATGCGCTGTAGAGTTAACCGATAGCGATGCTGCAAAAAAAATTTTCTCACTAGACAAATTATACCATTCCATTGTTACCGTCAAATTAAGGAAGAAACCAACAAATATATCTCAATGCTACCGCTGCCAGAGATACGGGCACACGAGGAATTACTGCACATTGGATCCCCGATGTGTCAAATGCGCCGGGAACCACTCCCACGAACAATGCCCAAAAACTCCTAAAGAACCATCAAAATGCATAAATTGTGGCGGAGATCGCACCGCAAATTACTGAGGATGCACCACATCGAACTAGCACAAAGACTCCTAAAAAACCAACCAAACTACCGAAGCCAAACCTACGCCGGAATCACACGGAATAAGCAACCAAACAGATCACAAGTACCAGCTAATAACACCAGCATCCTGTCTCCTAATCTTAACCCCACTAGCCTACAACAATCAAGCACCACTATGGCAGAATCACCCCTGACAAATACCCTAATCAAACTGTTACTCGACTTTATAACCCCCTTTCTCCCACAAATCAAAACTTTCATCACAACTACCCTCCTCCCTCTGTCCTTCAATGGCCCATAATCAGTCAAGAACCCTAGAAAAATTAACAATCCTAAATTTGAATTCTAATGGAATCAAAATTTAACGATCCTTATTCATCTCCTTAATGGCGAGATATAACGTGGACATCGCCTGCATATCAGAGACACATCTGTCTAACGTCGATATCTTCAAGATACCTGGCTACCAAGTATACCGCAACGACCGAAACTCAGATAAGGCTGCAGGCAGCGTGGCAATAATCATCAGATTCTTCACCATAGGATACCTAACTTATCATTACTCAGTATCGAAACTGCAAGTATACAGGTGATATTAAACAATAAGCGTCACACAATAACAAGTATATATAAACAACCGAATAAAAAACTAAGTGAAGCAGATATTCAAGCAGTCTTTAATACAACGAAACCAATAGTGGTAATAGGTGATCCAAACTGCAAAAATACAATATGGGGATGTAGAGTGCTCAACCCAAATGGAATCAAGCTGGAAAATCTAGCAATTGAAAATGGCTTTCAAATGATAGCACCTACAGAGTACACCTATTACCCCTACAGATATGACCATAAACTAGACATACTGGACATAGTGATACAGAAAGACTTCTCAAAACAAATTCATCAAGAAGTAATTAATGAACTCGACTCTGACCATCTTCCTGTTCTCATATCATTCATTAGCACCACACAAACAAGACAACCCATCCCTCGGCTAATCACTGACCCAATTCATTGGGATAAATTCCAAGCCAGCTTAGACCAAAACCTACAATGTCCCACAAATCTGAAGTCAAAAGAAGACATAGATAACGCTTTAACTAAATTAACTACGGCAATTGCAGATAGCGTACAACAAGCGATACTACAAACAAAATCAACTCCATACCCAAAAAATTATAATACTCCAAACTACATAATTGACCTGATAAAAATGAAGAGTCGAGTACGACGGGAATGGCAGAGAACAAGAACAGCAGATCTTAAGAGATCTTTAAATAATCTAATTCATCGAATTAAAAACGAACTCGAAACATTAAGGATAACCACATATCAAAAACACATAGAAGAAATAGAACCTGGCGACCCTAACATGTGGAGGGACACAAGGAGAATCTTAAAATCAAAGGAGGAAATACCAACTTTAACATCAGAAGCAAATAACTATAGCACAGATTCAGAAAAAGCCACAGCGTTCGCTGAACATCTTGAACTTGTCTTTACACCTGAAATTACTTGCAGCCCCGCCCATAGAATGAACATAACAAACCACATAGAAAGAAACCTACCATGCATCACACAGCCTATTCAGCCTACATCACCCGCTGAACTAAAATCCATAATAAAGAAACTTTCCAAACGAAAGACGCCGGGATACGACTTAATAACAAACGCAGTTTTAACACAACTAACCATGAAGACTCTAGCCTATCTCTCCACAACCTTTAATGCATGTCTTCGAATAGGATACTTTCCTAGAAATTGGAAGCATGCCCAAATCCTTATGTTTGCGAAACCAGGAAAAGATAAACAACAGGTTGAAAACTACAGACCTACCAGTCTATTAACGACAATGTCAAAACTATTGGAAAAGGTCATCTGTTCCCGATTAAACACCGAAGTGACCTCCCTTAATGTCATCCCACCGCACCAGTTCGGCTTCCGAAGAACGTACTCCACTAATCATTAGCAGCAACGAATCACTGAAGTCGTAGAAACTGGCTACGAATACAAATACTACACAACAGCACTATTCCTTGACGTAGCCCAGGCCTTCGACAAGGTTTGGATTGAAGGCCTGAAAAGCAAAATACTCAAGCTAAACATATCGACTTATCTCAAAGCAATAGTGTTTTTCGTCCTCGAAGACAGAACGTTTGCCGTAAAAATTAATCTTGTCCTCTCTCAACCAAAAAACATATGAGCAGGAGTCCCACAAGGTAGTATATTGGGACCGCTACTATTTAACATATACACTTCAGATATACCAACAATTAACGCTACTTTAGCAACTTTTGCTGACGACATCGTCATTTTAACACAAAGCACCGATCTCTCGCAAGCCATTTCTAAATTACAATGAGCAACTGATCAAATCTACTCATGGTTCAAAAAGTGGAGCATACGAATCAACTCAGCGAAATGTCAAACAAAAGTGTTTACCCTAAAACGCATTCCTAACTTACCTAACATCCACATCAGTAATAACAGCATCGAATGGAACCCAGCTGATAAAGCAGTCAAATATCTGGGAGTGCTTTTAGACACGCGACTGACATGGAAACTACATATCAACCAAAAACTCAATCAGAGTTAC
The DNA here is from genome assembly GCA_036346155.1 of Sinelater perroti. Taxonomy (NCBI): domain Eukaryota; kingdom Metazoa; phylum Arthropoda; class Insecta; order Coleoptera; family Elateridae; genus Sinelater; species Sinelater perroti. The sequence goes on along the minus strand of JARFIY010000359.1, from coordinate 11,273,723 downwards.
GCGGAACTGGCACAACTATATCCGTTAATTAATAGAAAATCATCACTAAAAATCCAATGCACAACTCTAATGTACAAATCCCTAATAGACCACTGGCACTGTACGCATCACCCATCTGGAGCAACACTGCAAAAATGAATGTAACTAAACTCCAAAGGCTCCAAAACAAAGTGCTTCGCATTGCCGTAAATGCACCATGGTACATAAGAAATTAATAATTACACTATGAACTGGGCATCTCAACAATACAAGAATACATCAGTGCCAGAGCAAAGAAATTTTATACCAAAATAAGCTCCTGCGAGGCATCTGCGCAATATCATCTCGGTAGTCGAAATATTCACACCCGACTGAAGCGTAAGCTACCGCAGGACCTACTAACCGAGGACTCTATCGACTGATCACAATATAATTCAAGATGTCAACATATCTCAAATGTCAGTTTACTCAGTTATTTGTACATAGTTCAACCCTACCATGTATAACACTTATGTTGTTGATCTGGTAATAAAGTAATTAAAAAAAATTACTGTATACGTTTTATAATATCCAATAAATTTGCTTTGGCGTTAAATATCTTTTTAACCTTTATCAAAACTAGCTAAAAAGAACACTTATTAAAAGTAATGTTTATTATAGTATTACATATAGTTTTGAATGCCCAATAAGTTATAAATTAATAAAGTTCAGAATCTCTCATAGTTTCTTATCTTTAGTCTTAAGCTATTACAGCAGAGTTTTATAATAGTAAACTCATAAATGTTGTAAAACTAATGGATCGTGCACTTTTATAGTATATTTGTTCGTTTAAAATAAATTGAATGTTAAATTATGTCCAAAATATATATTTCTTTTGGTAAAATAGTTTTATATGTTTAAAACAAGTCTTATATTTGGTATTAAGTTTATGATTATTAAACGATAGTAAACAAATTTCTTGCTACTATATCTGCGTCACTTAAATGTTATAGAAAAGAATTTTTGGTAGTTGTCTCAGAAGTACAAGGTTTCTTAATATAAAAAAAAATATTTCGAATATGTAAAGTTTCTGTTGCCTTTGTAGCTTTAAAGGATGTCCTTTACAATCATATTCAACGAACTTAAAAAGTTCGTTACTGGATTCTATATGTCTGTCGGTCTGTCTGTCGCTGTCACAAAATTATGGATTTATTAAAATTTTAAAATGGATTCTTATAGGAAATTTTGTGATTTCAATAATTAAATCGAAAAATTCTATGTCGAATAGTTTTCGAGATATTATAATTTCGAAAATTTTCGACATTACATTTTAAATGTGATTCTTATAGATTTTGCTGAATTCGAAAATGAAGAAAAATTCTATGTCGAATAATTTTCCAGATATTCGATTTAATTTTAAATTAAATTGAAATCAAAGTTTTTTAAGTTCGTTCTGGGATTGCTTAAGCATCTTTCTCACTATTTACTATAGCTGAGCTCTGCAGCTTTTCAGATATGAGTATCGTGTTGAACAGTCTGATCCAATCACATAGTAGCATAACCTTCTGTTTCGATTCCAATTATTGTTCTATATGAGAAATAAAGAATTATGTTTGGTTGCTACATACTAACTTATCTAAACTTTTTAGTTTTGCTCAAAAATAACGGCCACATCCAGCATAATAATGGAGATTTTTCCTTTCGACTATCTTAATTACTACCATAACTTTATAAAGGCGCTTCTTGTAACACTCTGCTCCATAAACTTGGGAAAATGTATGTATTTGTAGGAAACAGATTAGATTTATATTTAGAGCAAATTGAGGTAGTAAGAAGAGCTGATTAATTGAGCGTCACCAGCAAGGTTTTCTGCCTCTTCACTTCTACACCTCATTCCGCACCTACTTTTTAAAAGTTGCAAAATCAACTATAAAAATTATTCACCTTGTAAGTAACTAGTAACTATTTGATATCTTAAAACACCGACTTGCTATTCAGCATCAGATACTTTTTTCTAGGCAACTCATATCGGGGGCCCCTAATAGCAAAATTTATTCTCTTAAGTTTTTAGTTTTAGAGCCTTGTCTAGAGTTATTTTGTAAAAAATATCAGTTTTATCAACTGTGCAGTCAAAAAAGTATTTGTTTTTAACATAGTGTTTAGTTAGTCGTTGCTAGTGTAGGATTCGCCTTTTATAAGATTTCACTTTAGACTGTGACGTTACTTGCATTTCCTCAAGGATTATTTTGCAACACAGCCACTTGGCGAACTTTTTAGTCTGAGGGTGTATTATTATATTAACGTGGTACTACCTTAACTAGTGTAGCACAACACGATCTGCATTTTTAAGAAGGCCTTTTTACCTTACTTCTAATGCTGCTCTTAACTTTAACGTAGAGCGCCGTTTTCTTACAACAACAGTTAGTCACGTCCACCAACGATTGTCACCCTGCTGCAAATTAAATGGTCCAACAAACCAAGAAATAACCAAAAAGCGCAAGTAAGCCTCTAGAAATTTAAAAATCTATTAGATGATTCATAATATTCCAATAAATAAATAAAAGTAGTGTACATTGTTATAATGTTACTTCATAGAGTTTTTTTTATTAAAAAGAATTTTATTTTCACAGATTTTCTGTATAAGTTAAAGTATTTGCACAAACTAGCTTCAAAAGTGTTGAATTATAAGTAGTTGTTCCAATGGTAAAATGGATAAATAAACGCAAATAAAAACTAGCTTAAGTTATAAATATACTTAGTCAACTGTGACTACAGACACATGCCTCGATAAAACTATTTACATAGTTATTTGTTACAAAAAACTTTGCAATTAACATACCTCAAGTAACTTTGAAATAATTTTAGAATACTGCGACCACAATTTCAGTACATTCTTAACTGCATTGTTTATATTAAAGTAACACTTTCAAAAATGTTCTACGACGATAGGAAAAAAAATATTAAGCGATATAAAATTGAGGTCAAGTACTTTCATAATATTTGTAAAGCCAAAGTAAACAAGATTCAGTAACTCCATTTAAAAAAAACTAACAACATTTAAGCTCATATAATATCAGTCTTAAGCTTAGCAAAGTCAAATAAAAAGTAATAAATAGTATAACTGAGGACGCATTTTCAAGATAAATTTATATTTATAAGATTAGAAGTTACGAAAACGAGATGGAGTATGTTGTTAAATTTATTTTAGAGGTCATTGCTGAAAAGATTGCTGTAAAAAACATATAGACGGTTGTTTATAAACCAGGAGATATTGACCAGAAAGATACAAAAATAACCAAAAATGTGTTTACAAAATTCCACCCAGCAACAAAGTAACCATTTTAAAATTCGGATGTGTGATTTTTATACAAATTAGTAGATTTACCTATTTATGCTTTACGTTTTTTTTTAAATAACGACCCAAATAAAGTATATATAAGGTTTAAAAATATAACAGTACTCATTATATAATTGCAGCATAACAAATAAAAATTTTTGAACGTTTTGTTTAGTTTTACATGTACATATCTGAGCTATTTGTACGTAGAATATTCAAAAATGTTATTACTGATTTTACCTCCAGTTTACTCACAAACCTAATAATTCTTTACTCAGAAATTAGAAACAGATTTATAAGTAAAACTGAATGAAGAAATTATTTTATTTTCTTAGAAGTATAGAAGTAACCTTTATTTTGGAAGAAGGTGGCATCTCTAAAGTCCCTAAGTATCGCACGATGTATGCTAACATTTACCGTCATTTTTAGGAGCATAAATCTGTCAATGTGTAATTCTTTTTTGTCTTAGAAAATAGTTGCCGCATGTTTGTAAACAAAATTTGACAAATCAAGACACAAATTTATCGATTAAAATTTACTTTCAGACATCTCTATATAAAGTTCAGGTTTCGTTTACATATATATGATTAATTTGCTTCAATATTCTCAACTTTTTGGCATTATTAAATAAAGGAGATTGATGTGTTGTTTGCTTTGCTTTATTAGTTATTAGTTTGAAATAAAAAAAATGATAAAAATGTTAGTTGGTGGGAGATGCAATGGGTTTGAAAAAAATTGAAGTTTTGGAATTGTTGCATAACTGAGAGAGCGAGGCGATTAAGAGTTTCCAAATAAAGAATTGGCTATCTTCTCTTGTATTTAAAAATTGCGGAATTTTTCTATTTCAATTACCTTAGAATTATTCCGCTGAGTTGAAAAATAGGAGAATTTGGTTATGAATGGAAGAAATTAATTTTATAGCCTGTTCGACTTTGTCGAACAGTTATCACCTTTTCGCGTGGTCAGAGTATTTTCATATAAACTGTATATTTTTGTAGCAATTTCTGCAAAGTATTTCATATATTCTGGAGACTCGTGACGGTTATGGCTCTTAGATGCACAGATTAAAGTAGCTAGTCTATCGAAAACATCGTACCTATTTGGCTCTATTAATATACAGTTTATTTTATTAATAAATTCTCTAATGCAAGATCTTAGGAGTAGACTTATTGAGATAGGTTTTTGGAATAACTCCTTTAATAATTCATCATTTGCGATAATGCATATATATATATATATATATATATATATTATATATATATATATATATATATATATATATATATACAAAATAATACTAAAACACGTCCACCACTCAAGCCAGACTGAAGAAATAAAATCAGCCCTTGATGGATTAGGCCACAAAGTAAGGAACATAATAAATATAAAAAGCAAACGTACTCAAGATCCTCTTCCAATATTTTTTATCGATCTGAAACCAGCGCAAAATAATGAAGATATTTACAAAATTCGTTCCTTAAAAAACGTAGTCGTCAGTTCTGAACCCCCACGTAAAAATGTAGATATAGTCCAATGCACAAGATATCAGAATTATGGGCACACCAGAGCGTATTGTAACCGACCATTTGCATGCGTCAAATGCGAAGGACCACACAAGGACACAAGAATTTGTAATAAATCCAGAGACACTCTAGCAACATGTGTACTATGCGAAGGGCCATACCCCAACTACAAAGAACTACAAAACAAATACCATCCTACCATTCAAGCAATACCTGGACTCCCCCCTCAAACCGATTCAGACTTTCCACTACTACATCGCCAACAACCCAGTCACCAGCCCTTTAATACACACCCATCTAATTTAACCTATGCACAAAAAGTAGCAAATCAAACCAACCAGAATCAAAACTTAACACTTCAACAAATTCTAGACGAATTTAAAGCCCTATTTAATCAACTACTACAACAAAACAACATAATACTAAATATGCTAAGCACCGTTATAAATAAAATAGCGGAATAATGGCTAACTTCCTTAGACTAGGAACGCCAACGGAATGCAATACAAAAAACTAGAAATTGAAAACTTCTTGCAAGTAAACAACATAAATATCATGCTCATCTCGGAGACTCACTTTACAGATAGAACCCACCTAAAGATACTTCACGATTCTATTTATCACACAAACACCTTGACGGTACGCATGGAGGATCAGCAATAATAATTCGCAACTTTATTTCCATCACGAACAACCAGAATACAAGACAAACTTTTTACAAGCCACAACAATTTAAGTTGATAAACTCACAACCCCACTAAATGTCTCAGCACAAACTAACCCAACAAATCTTATAACCGTTTTTCGAAACTTTAGGACCGAAATGTATAGCAGATAGTGACTTTAATTGCAAGCATACCCACTGGGATTCTCGACTAACCACTACTAGAATAAGGGCACTATACAAACTAATTACTGACAATAACTACAGTTTTCGGATAAGATTCCTGACCTACTAGATTTTTTTATTTCAAACGGACTCTTCAAACTACATTGACGTTACCCTTAATTTCGACCTAACGTCTGACAATTCTTCGCTAATAGCCACACTCATAATCTACAAATCATCTAAGCCTTCTCTCAGCAATAAGAAAACGAACTGGGACATCTTCCAAGACCACTTCGAGCAACACCTTGACACGAACATAAGCCTACAAACTACAAAAGAAGTAGAACTTGCTACAAACCACTTCATAACTACGGTTCAGAAAGCAGGGTGAAACTCTATTGTGAAAGAAAAAAGACGGGCAAGAGCAAAATGGCAACATACCCACAACATAGAAGACATACTAAATAATAAACTTAGAAACAAACTAAATTCTGCCCGTAACGAATCATTCCAAACCTACCTTCAATTATTAATGGTTCATAACAACTCTCTATGGACTGCCACCAATCAAAAGACCCTAAATACAAAACCCACCTATTCGTGATCAAAATAATTCACGACTAAGATAGGAGAAAGAAAAGACAGAAGCATTCGTAGACCACCTGGTAAGTGTGTTCCAACCAAACTCTAACAAAGTAGAAAATAGAGGAAGATCTGCAATCACCCCTACAGATGTCTCTACCAATACGTAAGATTACCACCAAAGAAATCAAAGACGAGATTAGATGGCTGAAAAATAAAAAAGCTGTAGGTCTAGATCTAATAATCATCAATTCTCAAAAGATTAACTGACCACAGAATTAAATTCCTACAAATCCTTTTTAACGCAATCCTGAGACTTACATACTGGCCACTACAACTGAAATTTGCACAAATAATTCTTATCCACAAACCTGGAAAACTCCCCAACTAAATTACTTTTTACCGCCCAAGAGTTACTTTCAGTAGTGTCCAAGTTGCTGAAGAAATTGGTGCTAGAGCGTATCAATGAAGACTCGTTACAAGACACATGGCTGCCTAATCACCAGTTTTGTGTTAGGCAGCAACACTCGACAATCCACCAGTGCCACTTCTGACAAACACAATCCAAACCGCTTTACAAAATAAAGCCTTTTGGGCCGCAGTCTTCCTAGATGTGAGTCAAGCTTTCGACCGAGTGTGGCACAGAGGACTACTATATAAAATTAAGAAATTTCTTCCCCATAAATACTACCGATTACTACAATCGTACTTTGCATGCAGAAACTTTAAAACCAAAATTGGCAACAAACTATTCCAAATTAAAGAAATAGAAGCAGGAGTTTCCCAGGGAAGTGACCTGGAACCTGTGCTATACCTATTATTTACCTCGAACATACCCATAACAGATCATACGGAAATAAGTGCATTTGCCAATGACACGCCTATTCTGGCATGCCACAAAAATCCTAAAACCGCTTCAGCAGTACTACAAACTCAACTAAACCAAATCGAACAATGGCTGTCTAAATGGAGGATTAAAGTAAACGAGAATAAATCTACGCACGTCACCTTCACGACTAAACATCAAAAATACCCACTAGCAACTCTCAACAACAAGCACGTTTTCCAGTCAAACAAAGTCAAATACCTAGGACTTCACATTGAAAGAAGATTGACTTGGAAAACCCATGTCACTAAGAAACAAAAGGAAATAAAAAACAGACTAAAGAAAATGTACTGGCTCATCGAGAAAAACTCTTCGCTAACATTAACTAACAAACTCTATTATATAAGACTATTATTCACTAATCTGGACCTATGAGTGTCAATTGTAGGGATGCACAAGTAAATCAAACGTCCAAATTATTCAACATTTTCAGTCCAAAATAATTCGCAATATGGCAGCCACTCTATGGTTTGTGACAAACCAAACACTCCATTCAGACCTTAACATCCCATATGTGAGTGAGGTAATCAAACAGTACGCCACTAAACACTAATCAACATTAGAACTCCACTCAAACGAAACCATTGCACTACTAAACGAAGATTCTCCCCTTAGACTCCTTAAAAACAAATGGCCAAAAGACTTAACTAAACAACAGTGGAATGACTCCACTGGGAGTCACTCACCCCCGCCTAGTTAATAGATACTATTAGCTCATAGAATGTACTAATATTCTGATCAGTTAATCAAATAAAGATATTAATAAAAAAAATATTTTGTTTTATTAGTATGCGGCTTATTTTATCGCTGATGCCTCTGATATAAGGTAAGAATGTTTTTTGTTGGTTAGGAGGGTTTTGGGATTGTTTTTTTTATTGTATTAGTTAAGGATTTGTTGGAATACCCATTTTACAGTAGGGTTTTTATTTATGTGTGGCGGTTTTTCGTATTGGAAAGTCTGATGGATCTGGCGACGAGGATTTTGCAACCGAATGAATTTGGGCAGGGTGGTGATGGGATTTGGCATTTAGGTAGCAGTTAGTGTAAGTGGGTTTTCTATAGACAGTGTAATGAAAGCTGTCATTAGAAGGATTTATTTCTCTGTTATGTTTATCATTGACCGTGGAAACCATTCCGAACATTTTATACGCCTGTACGGGGAAGATACCTTTAACCTCACTAAGCTGTATTCCAAGCTTATTCTACGTAAGACTAGACTTTTGTATGATCTTGCTTTTATAAATTCCTTTAGAGACAAACAATTTCGTGTATTCTTAAAAAAGCAGAAATATCTCTACTCAGACACTTTATAAGTAGAAACCTTGATTAAACTAACTGTCAACTTTATGACACTTTCCATAACCTTAGATCTTTCCAAATTCATCCAACCATTTAAGATTCTTTTACTAAGATAATATACGATAAAGTATCATATATATTTGAAGAGAAAAACAATATCCAAAAACATATCATATCCCAGATAGAATCATTTATTATAGAATTCCCCAAAAACACAATCCAATAGAATCAGACAAGATGTATCCAAAGTTCTACGCACAGCTGTGTTACCCAAACAAAATATCAAACCTTTCCAACTACAAGCCCTCAAAGCCTTACGACAAGACAAAAATGTCATTATCTTACCCGCAGACAAAGGTAATGCTACTGTTGTCCTCAAGACCACAGACGAGATTGCCAAAATAGACGACTTGTAATCATCAGACTATCGCCAAGTACCCAACAATCCTACGACAAAATCTTTATTAACAATTCGAAATCTACCCCTTGATACTAAAGAAAAACTCCTGATACCCGAGAGAAATCCTAAAGAATACCCAGATTGTACGGCTTTCCAAAAATCTATAAGGAAAATACGTCCTTACGACCCATTGTCAATGCTTTTGGTTTACCCACCCACAACTTAGTCAAATTATTCATCCCCTTACCGAACAAGCCTCATCATACGCCCGAAATTCCTACCATTTCTTATAAATTTTGAAATCCTTTCTTATTCGTGAAGATGGCATAATGGTCAGTTTCGATGTCTCCCTTTTTACTAATACACCTGTTTCCAGAGACCTTGCAGCTTCTAAAATCTAATCACAATTTGAAAGACGACATCCTTAAATTAATTAACCATTACCTATCCAATATATATTTTACTTTTAAAAACAAATTCTACCGCCAAACCAATGGGTTCCCCACTTTTACCTGTTGTAGCTAACTTATTCATGACATATTTCAAAATGAAGCCCTTGCAGCTTTCTCTTTAAAACCTAACTTTTGGATAAAATATTTTGACTATACGTTTGTCACCTGGCCTCATAGTAGACATGATGCGCTTGTTGAATTTCTTTTCTTAAGTTTAGAATGGACGTCGAACATAACAATTATTTTCCTTTGTTGGACACTCTTATAAACCGAATTTTTTCAACAGCAGTTTCTATCATACCGTCTACAGAAAACTTACCAATATTAATCGTTATCTAAACGCAATATCCCGTCATTAATCTGCTCAAATTCACTCACTGGCAAAATTCCTAATTACTAGATCTCGCCGATTATCCGACAATGAGAACCGACAAACTGAAATCAATACCTTTACCAAAACTTTAAGACAAAACGGATATTTTCAAAAATTTCTAACTCACATCAAAAATATCAGTGAAAATATCACTTCTAAAACCCATGACCTTCCCGACCTAACGGAAAGGTCTTTACCTTATATTAAATGCATTACTGACAAAATAGACCGCATACTAAGTAAACAAGATATACGAACTGTCTTCACTACCAAGAATAAAATAGCTGACTTTTAAAATACATATAAATAATAATTAAGAAAATAAATTAAGATTTCAATGCGTAACACACATTTACAAATTCATAATTTTGCAAATGATCCACTAGTAATTATGCAGAACTGCAAATATTTACATTTTATGTTGTCAGCTAAATAATAATATAAAAAATAAATTTCATTAGAATAATGTAAGAAAAATATTAAAAATATCAGTTATCTAATAGTTACACACTAACATGTAAGCTAGTTGCCGTTCGACACATATTATGGCGATAATTGTCTCCCAGATACAGGTACGTGACTGCAGCGACAGTTACAAAGGTCTGATGACCGCGGCAATTAACTGTAAAAAACAGGTCATGTTGCGTAGCACATGTAATTTACAGGCGCAAAAGATATACATGGACATAATTACGGATTTTTATGTATAAATTTTGCGAAATTCCTTTTTGCTGAAACAGCCAACACATCGGCCGGCTGTCGTATAACATAAAAGCGGTCAGATGAGCAACTTGCCATCCACTTTAGAGCGCAACTCGCTTTTGTGTTGCTAACTCTAGCAATCACTGACCATCATCAACAACTTTAGACATCTAGCGACACACTAGCAATTCGCCGACGACGGCGATGTGGGCATAAGAGTAGAAACAGCTACTATTGCAGTAATTGAAATATCGCATGTTTGTTACTTTCACTAACAAAAGAGCATATCGAAAAATAAAATGTTAACAACATCCAATATGGGTGTGCAAAATTTTTGTCTAATAAATGCACAATTATGCAGATAGATTCTATCCTCCAAATATATTGTACTTAAACTAACAAAGAGAATTTTATTACACTTCAAATTGACTTGCAATTTAACAGTTATGTTTTATATCTAACTATTTTTTAAAGCTCGATAATTGCATTTTGAAGAACACGAAACCACAAAATACTAGAAAATCAAAAAAAGGTATTGAATTTATAAAAAAAAACTAAATGATGTGTAAAAGTTTAGTAAAAAGTAAAAACGATTTGATTATTCAAGTTGTTTAATATAAAGTAAATTATGTATTTTTTTATTTCAAACTTTTTATAGCGCTTAATTGCACTGCAGTTAGTCCAGGATAGGAACCAACGATTAAAACCTATAGACCGGTAACGAGGGGGAAATATGCTTTTGCACATATTCCGCTGATTTTTTTAAAAATAAAAGACTTGCAATGGAGTCGTGAATTTTGCTTAATATTAACTTTTGAAATGCATATTTTATGAGGGAAAATAATTTTATTAAAAAAAATTATTTTCTCTTCCACCACAGTTACGAACTTTCTGGAACTTGTACCGTAATATAAAGCTACTAAAGGCGCTAAAGGCGAATTTTCTAATTCTCCTTTATGGACAGCGAATGAGAGGGATAAAGAAAAAAATATTTTAAAAGTTTTTTCATCACATATTCTCTGTGTGCCCTCCTACAATATATAAAATGCTCAAAATTTTTGTTACCCTAGTTAAGCTGCGAAGTAAAAACTTAAATAGAGTGATTTATTTGACCCTAAATTTTGGAAAAAAACAATAAGTTTCAAATTACGTAACAAGTTTTATCAGTTCCTTTAAAAAGGCGTCCTTATCTTTCATTTTGGCGCCAGACAAGATTTAATAGATAACCATAGAACAGACATCGCCAAGAACCTGCATCATAAACACAGTAAGTTAATTTAGATTTAAGATGGCACCTTCGCACGGCATCAAAAGAGTTTAAATAATGAATATCAACAGAAGTCGCACTCTGGTCAAAGAAAGGTTCTACTTTGTAAGCCTTTCACCATATGCGCAACAGATAGCTATGTTGTAGATATGTTAGGCCTGTACCTGGCAAATCAAAATAATGAGGTCATTGAAGATCTAAATGGATTATGCAACTTGATGGAACCTGGGAATATTTTCGTTCCGGATCGTAGTTTTCGTGACGTTGCTGGACTTGGAAAAAGGGAGTTTCAAAGTATTAATGCCGGCTTTAAAAAAATAATAAAAGCAAATGAATTCCGATTTGCTACGAAGATTCGCTAAGTCGTTGAATCTGTACATGGCATGATAAAAAGGTATCATAGTTTGGATAATATTCTCGACAATAAAATGTTTTTTTTTGAATAAGTTTGACAAAGGATTATTTTCTGATAACCAACCACATCTCTACTAAAATTTTTTACTAGATGGTTTCACAAAGAAATGTAGAAAACACACCAGCTGTTGAAGTGGAAAAAACGGATAACTGCAAAAAAAACTCTTGTTTGAAGCAGTAAGTTCGACAGATATTCTGGATTTTACTGAAATGAAAAAAACCTGAAAATATTCCATACTGGGGCTTACCAGTATAGTCAAGCGGTATCATATCTGGCAGAACTAATGAACTAAGATGGCTCCATAAATATGTAATTATGCGTTAACGACACAACCAACATATTAAAAGTGCAAGTTCAACCTCGTCACATTATAAAACAGTAAATATCGTTGCTTTTTGGAATACACACCAAACAGTAAAGGTGTTTCCGGGATCCAAAGGTATTTTTGCGAGTGTACCAGAAGTGCTTAGCGCTTTTCTCATTCAACAGCAATCACATTTTATTATATTATTATTATTTGTGAAAAATGTTAGGGACACTTTTTAAAAACGAAAACACAAATGTAACCATTAAGGAAGACAGTAATGAAACAAAAAATGTTTATATAAACATTATTTCGTTTAATTATTTGTTTATCTAATAAGCCGTAGGCACTCTGACTAGTGAGACAACTAATGACTAGTAATGTGAAATTGTTCAAATAAGTAAACGTTATACCATTCGAAAAATGTTGAGAATTTTATATGTTGTAGGAGTGGATACAAGGAATATGTAATGAAAAAACTGTTGTTACCCTCCGAGTGTTAGACACTTTTTTAATTTTCAAAATATTTTTTCTTTGTTTTTTATTCTCTGTCCATAAAGGAGTACAAGAAAAATTTCACTAATAAGTTTTTAGTAGCTTAATATTAAGATATAAGTCACATCAAGTTTGTAACTGCGGTTGATTAGAAACGATTTTTTTAAATAAAGAAAATACGCATTTTCTAAAGTTAATATTTAGCAAGATTCACGACTACATAAGGACATTCTTTTAAAAAAAAATATTGACATGCATGCAAAGGCATATTGCCTTTCGCTACTTGGCTATAGCCTTTACTTAGTACAGTCTTAGAACTAATCAGTTAATGTCTTAGAATTTAATGACATCATTCAGATTTTATGTCACACAAGCTCTATGTTCTACTTTTCACCTCGCTCAGTCTACCAACTCATATTATTCCAACCTGGTTCAGCAGCTAGATAGCCTCAGTGTTGGTGTGATTAAAAACCTGTTTTCATGCGTATTAGTAGATCTACCCTAAATATCAATCTAAATTACGTTTTATTGACGTACCAAGGACCGTCTACTATGCTTCTTAGCACCTTGTTCTAAAAACTATATGTAACTTGTATGTTGCTATAGCAGTCGCATATTCAAACATATTCTAACATATTCTTACACAGTATAAATAAATTAGATCTTCCGCCTAAAAGCTAATATATCTTTTTAATTTGTAGTTCTTTTCTGCTTTTTGATAGTTTAAAACTAAATGTCTGTAAATTGTCAACTGTAATTGTTCGGCTTTACAATACATAAAATTTACATGAGCAATTTATTTTCATTAAGCTTTATGCCGCAGCTTTTCGTCCATGCATAAACTTTAACTGTTGGTTTTTGAAAATTTGTATTAATTTCGAGTTCTTCATCTTTAATTGCAAATTGTCAAATGCGAAAATGGCTGTTGCTAATAAAAGATTTCAATAACAGGCTGTGGGTAACTATTTATCCATCTTTAATTGCAATCTAGAATGTCATACTTTATCTAATTCTTAACCGATCAAATATTCTTTTTTACAAAGACCTTTTCGAAGATGTTGGTGATTTGATAAATTTGATCTAAAGTTGCATTTCCATTTCTAAATCCAAATCGATGATTTTGAAATAATCTTTTGCAATAATATTTTTCATTCTCTTTAGAACCAACTTCTCAGATAATTTACATTATTCACTGGTAGTGGCGCGAGCATAAGCCGAAATGAAACCGTTAAAGGGAAGGATTTGGCAGTTATTTTTCTAAAAAAATGCTTTAGGACTTCTATTTATAAGATTGTATCCTGGGAAGTTTTTGGGATTTAGATTGTATTTAATCTCTATTCCTACCTCTTATGAGGAAGTCGGTTCTATATTCACATTAGCTGAACATATATTTAACGTGGCAATCTCAGCCTCACTATAGACTTCATTTGGTTGAGAAGTTCGCTTGAGAGTCCTGCAAAATAAATTATTTTTTTTTGTTACCTCTAGCCCTCATTCTTTCCGGTATTTTTAGTGGTAAGACATGCAATGCTTTCTTGTTTTCATGGCTTAATTGCTGCGTTAGTTGATTCAGTTTGATTTTATTTCTAGGCGTTTTTGTTTCATGTCAATGTTTCCTTGGCCTCGCTTTTTAAAAACAAGTTTTCTAATTTTTACCAAGTAGTTTACTTTCCTCGTTTCTCGCTTGACTATCTTACTATTGACCCCTACCGTCTGCTGTATATCGTCGTCAACAATATTTTTAGGTTTCAAATGCAATTCTTTGGGAATTTTAAGTTTGTTGTTTAACTAAATTTTATCGTCCAAACCCAATCTAAAACTGTCCTAGTCAGTTTTTCTGGCCGTTAGAAATGGCAACTCTTTTTTAGTTGTGACCTGGTCGTTCAGTATTAAGACTGCGGACGAATGATTTGTAGTTAGTTCTAATCCCCCTTTGATTACAACATGGTTAATAGAAATCTTCCTGGTGGCAAAAAATCGATGATCTTGTTATTATGCGTAAGCTAGTGCTCCGGTAGAGTGCAAGTTTCTTGCTACATAACATAATTTTTACCTTTTGAAGTACTTAAATTAGTCCCGATTGCTAATAGGTATATTTTTCGTTGAAATCTTCTTTTTTTGAGCGAAATTGAAATAAGTCATCTACTAATTTTTAGATTGTTAGCATTGTTTTACTTTGTCTGAGTTCTACCCAGTTTCAGTAAAATTTGTTTATTTGCCTGTTTAGATAACTACAAATTGCGGTTTTGGTTACTTCAAGCACTAAATCAATTCCAGTAATAGAGTTATCTGATCCTCTATTTAAAAATAAATCAACCTAGTATTTTCTTGTATCCTAGCACACATATAAAAGTAAGTTTATAGTTATATAAGTATTTTAATATTTTGCACATATTTGTACGTGTTTAGAATTAATTTCATAATTAGTTACGGCTTATATTATGGTCTATTTGTTAGAACAAAGATATTCTTATCTTAATTTGTTTTTACGCAAACGCACGTTTATAGTCTAAATTTTTTGCTTAGCACACTGTAGCATATTTTCTATGATACTCGTATATATTTATAATAATGGTAAGGCTCTAACGCCCCGCGTGGGAGCATGACCTGCAAACTGAGAAGATTGAGGCTGTCATATGTTCGCCCGCTGTGTCCTATTGCCTTAGAATACGGATACTAAATTATTTTTAGTGACTGAGTAGGCTACCCGCCAGGCATCAGAAAAGCTCCGTCGAATGGAACAGGGGTCCCCCGCACCGCAGCCCGCTCCTTAATCACTGGATCACTCTGGCGGTTGCGTATACATTTGTGTAAGAAAAATCTTTATAAACAAGTTGTATCCAGAAAGAAATGAGACAGATTTTATTGGAACGACCTCACGCATTTGACCCAGTTCGTTTGCCTTTGAGTGGACAGCTGCTTAAGTGCTGTGTAACGGGTTAAAATGCAGTACACTATCGATCAGCGATAAATAAAATTTTGTATTAAATTCGAAGAATCTGCAACCAAAGCCCTCGTTGCCACACAGCAAGTCTACCGGAAGGGGTGCTTTATCGAAAACAGAAGTGTTTAGGTGACAAAAAGTGTTCAGAGGAGAAAGGGAGGTCGATGATGAGCAATGCTCAGGAATATTATTTTAAAGAACATTTAGTGTAGGTATATACATATATTGTGTATCTCTAATTAAACAAAAATTTTTAATCGATTTTATTACTTTCCGGGTGTACCTTGTATTCCATTTCTATTGCCACTATCGGTTTTGTATTCTTTTCTATACTAAACTGATTTTCCTGTCCAATAATGTCTAATGGTCAGTTCCATAAACGCATACTATAGCTACGACTATTGACTGTTGCAGAAAGAATTTTATAATAGATCAAGAGTAGTTAACAAAGGAGTTGACAATTAAAGTGCCTGTTAACGGATATACCAATATACCAATATACACAACGAAATGTTGGGTTGTACTCCTTTAAATGTTGTTTAAAAATTTATTAAAATTAATCACTTTAACAGTACCAAATGAGTCTTTATGGTACAAAATTAGAGGAAAAAAATAAATGGATTATAGAGTACGTAGGGGTTTTTATTTTATTAGTTTTATTTTATGTTTTTTAGAAAGCTAATCTCAATATCGCTATTTATTAATTGATTACTAATGTAGGTTTACTATAAATATATTTATAGGTATCATCGATACACTAAAATGTTGTTATTATAACGCTTCTGCGAACATGCATTTGCATTTTTTAATTTTTTTGTATTTACCACTTCTATTATACAGTTCTCATTTATAGATTCAATTAAACAAAATATGTGTTGTGTGGCTGCTTATATAAACTAATACTGTAAACTCACAGCCTGCGTGACTATTAGCATAAAGTATAAAATTAAACATTTGAGAATATTTATTAATTTAACCTGATACTTTCATACACAACAAGAAATCAGTTTTGAATTACATATTTAATAAAACGTATCTTGCTAAAATAAGAAATGTTTATAAAATACACAGTCACAAATTTTTTAGATATACCAATAATAATATGCACGTCTGTAATCTTTTCACATTACAATTTGTGTACGATGATTATAATTTATTTAAAAATATACTAAATAAATAGTTTTAAAACATTTTGCTCATACATTAATGAAAACAAATTTACGTTATGTTTGGGCTGCATAATTTGCAATGGGTAAAATTTAAATTTGGTTTTCATAGTTAACTAATTGTAGATTGAACATTTGTGCAACGTAATCTATTTCTATTTTAATTTGTTGTTTTGTGTAACCTAGCATAAATATAATCACTTCATTTTAGTTAAGATAGTTTTCTAATGGCCAATTCAAGCTTTATCTATCTGGCATATTGTAATTGTTTGTTTTCACTAATATTTTTGTGACAGTTTTGGTATAACTAGAAACTAGATTAGTTTGCCAATTTGCTTCATTTTCATTTATAAAACAGTTTTTTGTCTCCGCCTATATTAAAATATTTATAGATCAGTTGCCAGGGATTTTTTCATGTATTTTTTGACGGAGAGTAAATTTTTTATGGTTCCTATGTATTTTCCCCCGTAGAACACAATGGCGGAGGTCCGTACAGTGTGTGCTAAATTTTTTATTCAACAATTTAAAGAAAAAACTGTTTTTTTCACGTTTTTGCTTATATTTCAGTTCCCTAGCACTTTTGTATAGCACATACAATAAAAAGTTGTTCTTTACTTAATTTCTAAAATTTTAAGCTCAATCGGAAATCGCTAAAGTTTTTGTTATTGCTGCAATCAGCGTTGAAAGTTGCAAAACTTCTTTTCCTTCTACATTTTTTTCTCGACAAGTAAAATGTTTGGAGAGCTGAAAATTCTTAGAAAATATGCCCTTAGTGATCTAAACAAGTGCTATTTTTTCACGGTGATCAATTGTCTACTTTTTGAGAAAATTAAAATTATTAATTGTCAATTGAGCTATTTCTCCCAGGAAGCTTTAAAATTGACCGGATAGGACTAGAAAATTTACAAATTTTTTCAAGTTTATGGAGCTTTTGAAATTTTTAAAATATTGATTACAGCCGATTTCATAAAGTTTTCCGCCACCTTTTCTTACGCGACGTATTAAACGTTCTAGCGCTGCGGTTTGTAAATTTAAAAAATTCTGACTAAAATAGTTTAAAAGTGCGCTTTAAGACGAGCATATAAAAAAAATGTCCTAGGACCTCGGAAGCCGAGATAACTTTTTTAAAATAATATGAAACGTATTATTTTAATTTAATAAGTTATAAACTTGTATACGAATAATATTTTTATTATTTATAAAATTTTCCAAAAATGCGTTTATATCGCTACAATAAAAATGGAGTATTTTTATTAAAAACAACGTGTTTTGTATAATACATTTTCAGATTATTTTTGAAAAAAGTTATCTCGACTCCCTGAGATCCTAGGACATTATTTTTTTAAATAATCGTTTTAAAATGCACTTTTAACATATTTTAGTCAGAATTTTTAGAATTTACAAACTGCAACGCTAGAAAAATTACCTATTAGCTCTTGTTTGGAATAGGGTGATGTTTTATCTTCTCTAAACACCTACATTTTCAGATTTGAGAAAAGTTTGTTTTTGGATGTTTGCACACCTGTTAACTGCCAAAATACAACAGTAATCTAGGTGTGGGTAGGTTACAAACGTAAACACTATTGCTGTGACGGTAAATTTCATATTATTTCTGTAATTAGTGCAGAATTTCTTGTTTTGGAGTGTTTCTAAAGAATAAAATTTGTTACATCAACATGCTACGGAAATGTGTAAATTCAGTAAACAATTTTTGTTACATTTGTGGTGGCATAACATTTTCGTCGCAGAAACGCAATTTGATGCCTCTTGTGAAGACTGCCCACCAGAATTATTTTGGTATGAAGGTAGGAGACCAAGATAAATCATGGGTTCCGCATATATGTTGCAATTCATGTTCAGTTTTATTACTGAAAAATAAAAAACGATCAGTGCCTTTTGCTGTGCCTATAGTTTGGCGGAAACCTACGAACCATACAAATGACTGCTACTTATAATGACTTTGCTTATAAAGGCGTGATTGTCAATGAAAAAAGTGGAACAGTTTAATACCAAATCTTTCATCTGCTATTCGACCTATTCCACATTCAGACAGTTTACCAGTTTCTAATCCATCTTCAAAACTATATGTTCGAAGTAGAAAATGAAGATAGTGTGGAAAAAGAAAAAGAACCCAACAAGCCTTCAACATCCCATGGCTCTGATTTTAAAGAAAAAATGATCAACCGCACAGATTGAGCCAATCGGGTTGAGTGATCTCATTCGAAACCTTGACTTGTCACAGAAGAAGGCAGAACTTCTTGGGTCAAGGTTACAGCAATAGAATCTTGTTTCCAAGTACAGACGACGTCAACGTAATCTGGCATTTTCGTTGGGCCACAAATACGTCAACTCGAAAAGGATCCTGCGTTCGACCTAGTTTTGAAAGGGAAAGAAAAGGAGGCTTGGGAAGCTCTCAAAAGAATTATGCATACATTTTTAGGGAACAAAAGAGATAACAACTACACTAAGTTGGTGACAGTACTTCTACAAAAATACCATCAAGTCGGATGCAACATGTCCCTAAAAATCCATTTTCTTCATTCCCATCTCTATTTTTTCCCACCTAGGTGTGAAGGTATCAGTGACGAACACGGAGAAAGGTTCTATCAGGATAGTTCTATGTGATGGAACGGTGATATTAGGGCCACTGGAATAAAGCAGTGCTTGCGGATTACTGCTGATTTTTGTGTAGGGGTGGTCTAGAACTCACTTACAAGAGGAAAGCCAAAAAACAGCGATCTCATGAAGCCACCAATTGATTCTCTGTATATCCACACACTTTTAATGTTGTTAGCATATGTAATTAATATTTATCGTGATCTCTTAATCCTTTAAAATGAAAAACTTTCATCTATTGTATATTACAGAAACTAGAGCCAATAAAAATTTTTCTTTATCATATTTGTTTTTCTCAACCCAAAATTAGTAAGAATTAACTCATGAAGTGAAGGCAACATTACACAATTATTTTGTTGTGCCATGTTATTATAAATAAAGAAGACACTTAAATTAGTTAAAGAAGTGTAAATGATTAAAAATATATGTAAATTTATTCTATTACATTGATATTTTCTTATTATTAATTTAATTGTTAACTTACAATTTACTCAACTAGAGTAATAAGTAAATATTTGAAAGTATAGATATTTGGCCGAGTAGGGTACAATCCTCTGATGGGACTCCGTGGTTTAAAGTGTATGTCCAAAAAAACTGAGACGCAGAATTTTTTCCCTTTCAGGCTGATGTGGTTGACGAGTCTGTAACATTGAATAGTTGAATGGCCAAAATGGTCGTAGCCAGGGGAGTTGGTTAGTTTAATTTGGTTATGTACTTCGGCTGGTGAGGTAGGTCTCAGAGGTAGGAACGGCTGTCCAGCGGAGTTGAGAAAGTTTTCTACTTCTGCGTCAAAAGCGACTTTATTAGATGGTAATGAGTTGAAAACACTTGCAAGATGTTCTTCGAAAATATTAACCTTTTTTTTATTAAAGCAGATCCAGCTTCCATCTGGTTTTGTCAAAGGTAATATTGGAGTGATGGGCCTTTTAAACTTTTTGGTAGCCTTCCACCTTGTAGTTTTCGGAAATAGATTAGTAATGTTAAATGTTACATTTCTATTATCTTGAATGACTTTTCGGAGGCGGTGGGTGATAGCATTCAATGCAGTCTTATCTTGTGAGTTCCTGGATCTTTGCCATTTGGCACGAGATCTACGTTTTTCTGCTTTATGAAAAAGTCTATTGAACAATGTTAATACATAGGGAATAGAACACTATATAAACAATAATATGATTTTCATTAATATAACCTACTTTAGAAACTGACAATTCATTGACTTTTGTAAGGAATTTGGTTGACCTTAAATTTCGATTTTTGGGAAAACGACTCAACCATTTTTGCTATAAACTTGGATTTCAACTTATTTTAATGTATATAACTGAATGCGGTCATAAAAAACGTGGTGAAAATCCTATCGAGTATTAAGTATGTTGCCTGATGAGGCATGTAAGGGTCTTCATCCAGCGATGATTTCCGTGGGGTTTATTGGGATGACATGTTTAGATCTATAACCCATTGTTTGCTCAGCCTTCTTGTTGGTAGAGGGCCCATGAGTTGTAGGATGAAGTGGTTCTTATGTTCGGGTAGTTTTGCAAAGTAGTCTAAAGTTGACTTTTCTATTACATCCGTCACGAACGGTATGTTGAGGTCTTCGGGTAAGTTTCGGTTACTTACAAACCAAGGTGCATTTACAAAGCTCGAAAAATTTGGCTTTGTGCTAGTTGTATAATATTTATATTTGTTTTCTTGGCGCGTCCTTACAGTTGGATACCATGGGCATAAGAATTGTTTTATATAGCAGGACTTTATTTTCACTTGAGAGCTTGGATTTAGGTTCAATCAACTAATGCTTTTGGCTAAATTTTAGATCAATCTGCTTTCTTTTTGCTGTAAGATGTGGAGACCAGCTTAGCTGTTTTTCTAGGTGAAATTCAACATACTTAGTCTCTGTTATAACCGGCAGGGGGATGCCCTAAAATCTTATAGGACATGTAATTGTTCTAGTTGTAAATGTTATTTGCAGAGATTTTTTTCGTTTATCTTAATTCTTCAAAAGTGTTTGTAAATGTAATGTAGCTTCAGCTGCGCCTTGATGTGTGAAAAGTATCGCGGTATCGTCAGTATACGTAGCGATAGAGGTATTTTCGGTTTCTAGGATATCAGATGTGTAAAGGAGGCGCAGAAAATGATCAAGGACGCTCCCCTGTGGTACACCTGTTTTTATTGGGTGATATGTAGAGAATTGAGTGCTGTGTTTTGCGATGCAGTACCAGTCGGTAAAGCTTGATTTTATCAAAAGATAATAGGTGTTCGGTATTCGTTGCTTTAATTTATATAATAATTCGTCAGGCCACAACTTGTCGAAAGTCTGTTTTACGTCCAGGAAGGCTGCGGTGCAGAACTTTTATCAAATTAACGATTCGTTGGGCTTGTTAAACTGTCGAGTGGTGGTCCCTAAATACGAATTGATGACTTGATATTAGGGGGGTCATGTCTAAATCGTCGTGTAGTTTACATAGAAGAAGCTTTTTAAATAGTTTTCCAGAGAGTAAGTTAGTTAAATGTGTTTGTTTTCATTGTATGGAGAAGTAAGTTAGACCGAGCATCCGATTGAAGATAGTGGTCAGAAGAACGACAACTTTTTGGAAGATGCTTTAGGATTTGTGCTGTTATCATATCATAATTTGGCGCTTTATGGTTACTTAATTTGATTTTATTACTAACTTCATTAGGAGTAAACCGCTTGATTGGTGGTAACAACTGGCAAGGAATATCCAAGAGTTTGGTATTTCTTCAGAGTTTACAGTTGGCACTTCGTCGAATAGTAAGAAAGTTTCTGAGCGATAGTGATAGTGATTCGGCTTTTTCGATATCGGGTTTTGCCCAGGTGCCAACATGAAAGTAATTTCCAAAGATTCCTGCAATTACGAGGAAGTCTAGCAGATCAGAAATTTTTTGCATATTAGAAGCCAGTAGGTGAGTTACCAGTTGGAAGATGTATGTAGTTGCTATCATTTATTGCTCGAAACAGATTGAAGCCTTTGGTGGCGATTGATCTAGATCTCTAGTGTGTATGTTTTGCGTTCCAGTCACCCCCAATAATACATTTTTAGCCTAGTGTTGGAAAAAGGGCTTTGAATTGATCTGTCGATATTGTATGGCGAGGGGAGCAATAGATAGCTGTTGTAGTGTAGTTCCAATATAAAGCATTAATTTTTACACTAGTAGCTTGTATAAGTGCTGTTTAGTACATAGAAAACTCGTAATGCGAGACGCTGTTGCGAATGAAGATGCGGAGCCGCCATGCACAGTACCAACAGGATGCATCAGGTGCTGAACACGGTGTAGTTAGAAATCTGAGTTTTAGTTCTGTCACTAAAATGAGACTCCAAAATAAGCATGATATCAATTTTTTGGGTTTGTAGAAATGCCATTAATTTAAGTTTATGGTTAAGAAGGCCATTTGCATTCCAGGTTGCCATTGTTGTATACTTAGCCATTGTTAATGTTTGTTGACAAGACTTGTTAGTAAATTTAGCATCTTGAAGTTCTTCTGCATCATCTGGGCAAAAATGGTTTTGAATGCTGATAAGGAGGCCAATTGCTGAGTAATCATGGAGAATCAGTCATTTCTTATATCGACTTGTGTTGTTCCAGAAGTTGCCTGCGCATAAAGCCTATTCTGAGTGTTTATGTTAGTACTTGTAGTTTATAGTTTTAGGAATATTAGGGATGAAACGGGTTTCAAGAATGTTGTTGAAGCTTAATCTTGTGGTATTAGAATTGTGTTGAAATTTGTGGCTTGATTTACTTCTTAAGCGCAAGAGATTTTAATAGGCCTACCGCATTTCAGGCAGTTGAATGGTTTAGTACAATATGTGTCCATAGTATTGGCATCTAGTACACTGTATTATTCCACTTTTCTTCTTATGATGATGGATTTTAGTTCAAAGGTTTTATGATTATTAAGTGGCGAAACGAAGCGGAGTCACTTACTAACTTCATGTTGTCCGTCTGTCTGTCCGTCTGTCTGACCGTTCGTCCGAGCAAAAACTCGAGAACGGCTAGAAATTTCCAAATTCTGTTTTTACCAATCGACAGGTGACCAAAACGCTTGTTTGCTAGTGATTTTTAAACTGATTGGTCAAAGGTCAGCGTTACTGACCTTTGCGATTTCAAATTTTCAAAATTGCAACATAGGACATGTAGCTATCATTCAACTCGTCTTTGACTGCTTCGCCACTTCGCTATGCGTTGCAAGCTTTGCAGGTTTATTTCCTTTGTATTCTAGATCGACTTAGAACATCTAAAGAGATTCTTTGTTTATTTTGTGTCTTATATTTAATATAATGCGGACTTTGTGACTAGCCCCTTCAAGTTTCTTTTGTATCATCAATTGGGGCTGAATGACAAAAGTTCTTTATGACAATTCTGTAATATCTCTCTTGCTTTAGTTGATAGGTGTAGTGAATTATCTTTTCATCTCTTAGGTGGGTGCTTAGCTTTTTGTATGTATCACTACTAAGGGCGTTGATTTTAACCCTATTAACATGATATGTTTTATCATCGGAAACTTTCGCGAGATGTCTAACGTCATCATTAACGTCATTGCCGGTAAATGCTAAAAATATGTTGTATGTATTTAGATAAAACTGATTTGAGTTTATCTGAGGATTTTTGTAGGATCGGGTTTTTCTTTTTTTGACTACTTGTCAGTCATGAGTATTTTCCTGCGTCACTTTTGATTTTCGTTAGAAGTTTGTTGTGTTGATTGCATTTAGGCGGCGTAGCTAAAAGTGCAGCATATTGATTAAATGTAGGAGTAAAAGCTGGTGTATTTGGGAAAGCAATGATTGTAAGTTGTCAGGTTTAAAGGTGAAAGAATTTTGCTGGAGTGGATAAGAGATTGATAATAACTATGTCTGCTGTCAAGAATTAGAAGGGCATCCCAACGCTACATTCGTTGTGGGCTACGTAAAATTCATTCCGGGCGATAACAAAAGTGGTTATCCATTTACCGGTAAAGTGACCGTCGACTTCTCACTACCACTTAACTGTTGCAGCACTTAATCTTTTAACTGAGTGACGACATGCACGTCTTTACTCTTTTAGAATCAAAAGCGAACATCAATAAAAATGAAAAACGTAAAGCAATTTAATATAAATGTGTAACGTTATGAAGTGGAATTGGACAGAACATTTAAGTGATCCGGTAAGATTAAAAGCGGACAAAAACAGTACCAATGTGGAATCATCAAGACAATTTTAAAAAAGAAAAAGAGCGCAAATTTATAAACGATGAGTGGATCATATTTATGATAATAATATGTCGTTCTGAATTATTTTAAGGGCAAGAAACGATAATATCTCAATTAAATCTATTGGAAAATATCTATATTTTAGAAAACTACAGTAGTTTTAATAACCACTTAATTCCTGATAGAATACTATTTAATAAAAATGCCCATTCTTCTTTTTTTGTTTAGAATTCACTCTTGTTTAGCTTAGTCTTTATTTTATCAACGAGTTTTGCCTTTCTGTTTAGTTCTTGAAGGGTCACTCAGAGTCTATTTCTGGTTGGTTTCTTATTCTTTCAAATATTCATAAGCCTTTTGTCTTTTTACGTGATTCTTTCATTCTCTTCATTTTTTAAATACTAAAGTTTTATTTAACATCTACATTTTTGTTTAGACCTCCGAACCTAACTTTTCTGTATTTCTTGTATTTTTTTTTTTTTGCTAGCTGTTAAAAGTCAATAAAAAACTTGTTTAAAAAAGTGAAATAAACTCGAACATAAGTCGTGTTAGTTCAAATTAGCAATGAATTACAATAAAATGAAAACATAAAAATAAATTATCGTACGCAGTTAACAGGTAATATCTTCTTAATCCGTAACATCAAATCAAATTTAAAAATGTTTTGAGTTAATTTAGTTGATTCTAATGATATTAACTTTTTAATAATTTTTATTTAAAAGTAGAATTTTCCAAACGAGGTGTTTTGAAGCTTTATAATTAAAATTTATTTTGTGGGATACAGATCCATCGCGTTCTATTTCTATTTCAAGGCATTACGCTAGCAAGCCGCGCCGAGTTTATGATTAGGTGAACATGCAGTTGGAGCCAAGCGACGGCGGCGGTTGCAGGATCAAAACAGTGGTGGCCGGTTGCTGAAAACCTGTGCTCAATCGGACGAATAACCGCAGCAGCCGGCCGCAGCCGGATAATTTGATAAATACAATGATTTATGTATTCCATCTGTACGTTTTATGCGGCCATTTTTATAAAAGTCTTGAAATAATATATTGCGCTACTCAACTTTATTGAATTACTGCGTAAGGCTGGCAGTCGGCTTTCGGTAAAAAATTAGCCCCCCAAAAAATTGTCGAGCGGGGGCGGGCGCAAATAATCGGCACGGCATTAATTCGCCAATTAGACGTCGAATATAAGACAAAGTTCGGTAGACTTTGACTGCCAAAGAGCGGTCGACAGCGAACTTGTAAGAAGATTGCCCTCTGCTGCAGTGTAACGTAATTTCATAAGCCACATTTACCGTAATGCGGGCCAACATTGCAATGCACTATGCACCGTCCGACAGAGCACTAAAACACAATTTCTATGATGAGCGCAGAAGGCGGGCATTACGCCATAACTCGAATTAAATATTTACACCTTCATTATGATATCTACCCGCAAGTTAATAGAGTTTAAATAAGTGATGATCGCTTAACACTTGCGGCTTCGGCGCCGAAATATACGTCTGCCGCGGGATCGGAAACACGTTCAGGCATTGATAGAATTCCGCTGGGGTTTGGTTAACAGCGCTTGCAGTTTTAATAAATAGAGAAACCAAATAGTTTTAGCCGTTTCTGAAATGAAATCGTACTCCAAATGCTTTATACAAATTCATTCAAAAATGAGTTCAGAAAATAGAACATCGATGTTTTATAGAGCTTGCAACTATAACTTCATGTGATTTTGTTCGATATATACCAAGTAACACTGGTGAGTGCTTTTAAGACTTTTTATTGAAACCTCTGAATGATATCAGCATTTGATTTGCATGAATACCCTCATGCCAAACGTCCAGATTGACTTTATTATTGTATTATAAATCAAAGAACAATGGCGATCCTCTCCCTACAAGTCATGACAATATTCTAAATTTGATCTCCATTTCATTGCACTTTTCTGGATGTATTTCTTCTATGTTTGTTTAAAGTCTAAATGCATATCTAAATATTACATATCATTGATCTGTTGAGTAAAACTGTAGGATATAAAGAGCGCAACCTATTTTTTATATAGATGGACTTCTGTTCATTTACGCCAGTTTTTCATTTATGCATCCACTATTCAATCATGTTTAGATAATTTTGCGGGAGACGACTTACTATCTCTCTCTAGTCGTATACTTCATAGTTGAAGTGTCGTACTTTTATTATTGTTGCAGGTTGCAGTTTGGGCAATACCCCTCCATTTGTTTCTGTCTGAGGCATTCAAGGTCCATGCTTCTGCCCCCTATAAGACAGTGGGAAACACAGGTGTTCTGACTAATCTACATTTTGTTGTCTTTGTAATGTGGCAATTTTTCTAAATTTTGGTTAACTTAGTCATAGCTGTTTTGGCAAGCGCTATTTTTTATGTCCGTTGACAAATTGCTATCATTATTTATATAGGAACCTAGATAAATTATTTCTTTGGCATTTTCTACATCACGAATGTTAGATGCAGTTCCTAGTTTGTTGGTGCGGTCCATTAACATGAATTTTTTTTTTGTCGATTGAGTTTTAAGCCAAAGTGTAAGGTCTCCTGGTCAACCAGTTCGATTACCTCTGACATCTCTAGTTCCTCGTTCGCGATAAGTGTAGTGTCGTCCACGTAGCGAAGATTGTTTATTGTCCTGTCGTCAATAACCATTTTACTTTCCCAACAATCCAGAGATTTTCTTACTACTTATTCTCTATAAATGTTGTATAACAAGGGCAGCAAAACACAACCTTGGCGAACGCCCTGTTGCATATTAAAGGGTTTAGAGATCTTGATATCAGTTTTGATTATGAGTGTGCTGTTGTTATATAAGTATCTTAGTAGTGTTACAAGGTGTTTAGGTATTTCTATGTCCAATAGTACTTTTTAGAGTTGCACTCAAAGACCTTTATCTTCCTCTAGTGCCAATATTTAACGAATGTTGACGATCAATAAGGATATTTGCAAATACTACTTGAAATAATGATGTTGTCGATTTGTTATGCCATTTTCGTAGATTCTTCAGCTATCAGGTGCGTCTAAGACCAGAACTTAGTTTTCCTTTTATATAACTTTGTAGTATTGATACTTTTCACCTCTCATTACACGTCGCAGATATTCTAATTTTCGTTGTTTTATAGTAGTCATAATTTCCAAGGAGCAATTCAATCTTTCAAGTATTTCTGCATTTGTTACTCTGTCCGTCTATGAAACTCTTAGCATACATCTGTACGCCCACATTTCAAATGCTTTGATTTTGTTGCACAAGTCCTGTGTCATCGTCCAGGCTTCCGCCCCATACAGCAATACCGGAAACACATAACACTTGAGAAATCTTTTCCTTTGTTGTAATTTTAATTAATTAGTAAAGATTTTATGTTGCTAAACGCGCATTTTTTCCTAATTTCCTTTTGCTGTCTTTCTTCGTCATTTATTATTGTGCCCAAATATTTGTAGTCAAATATTCGTTAGATGGCTTTACTGTTTACTATAATTCCTGTTATTGTTGGTTTTTTTTTTATTTTTACCATATACTTAGTCTTCTTTAGATTCATGTCTAAACCGTATGCTGCACTACTTTCGTATATATAGTTGAACAAATTTTGAAGCTCCTGCTCCGTTTCCGCTATAAGCACAGAGTTGTAAGCATATCTTATATTATTTATAGCTATTCCGTTAATTTTAATACCCTCTGTAGTTCCGTTCAATGCTGTTTTGAATATGATCTCTGAATATACGTTGAATAAAAGTGATGACAGAGTGCAACCTTGTCTCACTCCATGCCTTATATTTATTTCCTCGCTAATGCCTTTCTTTGTTCGAACGCATGCCGTCTGTCTCCAGTATAAGGCGTAGATCTTGATAATTTAAGTTCAACTGTAGTTTGACATGTAAGTAGGGGATCCGGCCAGCGCCTTTCTCCCCGTAGGCTAAACACTAGGTAAGTTCTAGGTGATTACACAAGTAGGTCTGATTTTCATGTCCGGGTAGATTTTTTTGTGTTTGTTTAGGCAATCTCTGAAGCTACGTACGGAATTCTTAGGTTGGTATGTAGGGTTTCATTAGTGACGTACCATGGAGCGTTGGTTATTGTGCGAAGGATTTTTAACAGGCATCGCTGCAGGATTTTGGTGTGACAGACTTTAGCGCAGCCCCACAGCTGGATCCCATATGTCCAGCTAAGTTTAATAATATATTTATATAACAGTAGTGTGATCAAAAGTGAGAGTTGGGAGCATCTGTCGACGAGTCAATGCATTTGCTTAATTTTGAGATCTACATTTTTTTTGTTTGGCTTTGATGTATGTGCTCCAGGTTAGCTTGTGTTTTAGAAGTAATTCAAGGTATTTTATGTCCGTCTTCTAAGGTATGGGAGTATTATTGATACTGTTTCGTCGAAATTTGTGCGGATTTATCGCTGTTGACTGTAATTTGTCATTTATTAAACCAGTTTTGTAGGATGTCTAGGTGAGTTTGTAAATGGGCTGCTGCAGTTATTGGGTTTTTGTTAACTGAGAGGATAGTTGCATCATCAGCAAATATAGTAAGTAGAGTATTGTCAGTTGTAGGTGTGTCAGAAGTATACAAAAGATAAAGTATCGGTTACAGAATGCTGCGCTGCAATACTCCAGAGGTGATTTCATGGTAGTCAGCAGTTGTGTTGTTTATTATGACTTGGAAGGTCCTCTCGGTCAAATATAATTTTAATATTAGGTATAACTGGCTTGAGAAATGAGGTTTAATTTTATATAGTAAACCCATGTGCCAGATTTCGTCGAAGACCTTCTTTATGTCTAGGTATACCATTGTACAAACGCGCTTAGTGTCTAAGGTCTTCATAATACTGTTAACAATATGTTGCCCTTGGTAAACAGTTGAATGATGCTGCCAGAAGCCAAACTGGTAGTTTGGGATAATTTGATATAGGTCTATAGTTTTATGGATTCTTGTGAGAAGCAACTTTTCAAATATTGTAGACATAAGTGGTAACAAGCTGATAGGTCTGTAGAAGGAGGGTTACGTGGGGAATTTTCCAGGCTTAGAAAGCATGTTAAGAAATGATGCAATTTTGATGTCATTATTGTTTCCTACCAAATGAGGTGTTAAAAACACAGTAGTGAGGTGGTTGGTAAATGTGTCTGTTTTTTTTGCCTGATCTAGTCCATGTATCATCGAGCTTATTGATTGGAGGTATCGATACTGTTGGTTTTTTGAATTTTTTGTTGCCTTCTATATCGTATGATCAACAGGTGATAAGTTAGTGATGTAATGCTGAAAAGTGTTGTTTCGGACTTTTAATAGTTCACTGTAGATTTGAGCGATCTTATTATATACGGTCTTGTCTTGTATTTTTTTAGTTCTTTGCCACTTTTTTCGTGCGTTTGATTTTTCTGTGACAAGATGTCGTATGTGACGAGGAATATTAATATCTGTTGGGTAGATGCTTGTTGCACTAGGTGTAAATTGTCATGCCACGTTTTGTATCGTTGTGATTAAGTACTGAGTTGCCTCTAGACTAAGTCTAGATCATGGACGTCCTTAATTCAGGCTAATACTTCTACAATAGTCCCAATTGGTGTTCTTGGTGCAGAGTTTTGGGAACAGTTTTCTGGTAATAATGGAGATACCTATGGTAATTAGAATTGGGTTGTGGTTAGAGGACAAGTCGTAGTTTGATTCTACTTTAGTGTGTGTGTTTTCTATACTACAGTAAATAAGTCCAGCAAATTAGGGATTTTATTTATGTCTTTAGGGTAGTAAGTGGGTTCTCCGGTTGACAGGTAGTTGTAATTGTGATTTTGTATTGCACGGAGAAGATTACGTCCTTTTCGATTAGTTAATCTCAATCCCCAGGCTATATTCTTGGCGTTCCAGTCTCCTCCGATGATAAATTTTGCATCAAGAAATTGTAGTAGTTCTACATATTCTTTGGTGGAAAGAGAGCGTATCGGGTCGGACTATGTACTGCTGTTATGATTAATAGGTAGAGTAGGACTTGAACTTTTATATTTGGATTTTGTCATTTTGAAAGGAGTTCCATTCCTGGTGGGAAATTGAATTTTTGATAACCATAGCTGACCCGCTATGTGTCGTGCGATCTGGATGGTTGAAGAGATATACAGAATACCGCAGAATTTTGATTACCGTTCTAGCGGTTGCATGGGTTTTGAAAACGACTTACATGTCGATAACTTGTAGTTGCAACAATGTTATTTTAGTTATGTGGTTTGATATTCCATTGACGTTCCAGAGCGCTAGACGAAGGGGAGTTTACTATTACTAAGGTAATTTATTTATAACAGTAGAGAACATGTTTAAAACCATGCTGTTTTGACTAATAAGATGCGAAAACATTGCTTCAAATACCATTAAACAGTTAGAAAACATTTGATTGATGGTTATCTGCTGTTCATTGGATGTATGAGTAGGAGGTCTTCTGTCTGGTGGTTGCAAGAAAGGAGGTCTATAGTAAGGATGGTTTGTGGCTTCTGAATTTAAGTTAACATTTTGTTTTACAAGTGGTGGGAATTCGATTACATTTGGTGCCGACTGGTATGGTCTGGTTATATTTGTGAGTTCTCTGAATGTTGAGTTTCTGGCGCTTTGGTATACAGAGCATCCCTTGCAATTGGCCTGGTGTTGTCCATTGCATAAAGCACAAGTGGATGGAGTGTTGGGGCTTTATTGACATAAATGGTTTGCGTGACTACCATTTGACACAGACAAGTAGTTTATTACAATATGCTTTTATATAGCCGTATTCTTGACAGAGGGTGCACTAAGGTGTGGTTTGTGGCTTCCTGGAAGGTTCAACTGTAATAATCATATTACTTAGATGTTTTACATCGAAAATTGACTTAATATTTTCTTTAGGTTCTAATTCTATTACGAAAAGTGATAAAGATTGTTTGGTCACTCTACGACGTATGTTAATAATGTTAAGTACTGTATGGCCAAGAGCCTCAAGTTCTTTTATTATTTCTGACGTTTTGATAGAATGGTGAACGTTTCGAATAACCACCCTGTATGCACGTTCTTCTTTTAGCTGGTATGTGATAAAATATATTTGCATCTTTAAGTTGTTTGCTAAGGTTTCTGTATGAGTCTGTTGTATTACTATTAATTTTAATTTTATCATTTGACAAGGCTGTTGTGTAGTATTTTTTGTTCTCTAGGATTTTATTAATATTGTTAATTATTTCATTGTTTACTCCGTGGATATAAACCTGTGGTGGCTTCACGATTTTAGTTTGTTGATTATTAGTTACTTGCTTTTGGCTAGCATTGTCGGCTTGAGTTTGTGAGAAGGCCGCGTATTTATTTGATGCACTCGTGGGGATGGATTTTGGTTGATAATTAATTAAAAAGGGAGATGACTGGTATGTTTGATAATACGTGAGATATATGGGCTGTCGATTATGTTGTCTATTGTAATTATTTTGTTGTTGGGTAAATTATTATCCTTGTGGGTTAGGAATACTGAACGTAAAACCGTAAAGCCCGGGATCGTAGCCGTTTTTAATTGGAAACGTGTGTTAACACATATTTATGTTACAGTGATAGATTCAAATTGCACATACAGTTTTGAAGTGGTATGATGCGGGTTATCAATAGATATATAATTTCTGAGGCGAAACATTTTTCACTCGTCGTACGATTTGCACTGAACGTATGTCATTAAAAATAGCAAGAATTGCATTCTACAATGCTTAATGTGTCAGCGAGGCAAATAGCAATACAATGCTAATCGGTTTAAACACATTCAAATAAATCTATAATTTATGTGCCTTATACTCAAAATTTCAGGTAGGTATGTGTTCAGGAATATGTGTCGACTGTTTCATTTTCTAATAGCAGAATAGAAGCCCACACGGCACTAATATCCATGTGGATTTCTCTCTTCAGCATGCCATTACAGATAACATTTGATTAAGAGCGATAACTAAATCAAACTTTTTCAAAAAAATATGTCTATTATTAGGTTTTTGCCGAAACCCTACTATTATCAAGTCGCCGACATCTATCGCGAATCAAACAATTGGGTCAATATATTGTCCATTGCCTTGATCGGTACATAGACGGCCATTAAAGATAACTTTAAAACCATGGCCACAATGCTGAATTTTTTATTCAAATTTTTAAACACTAACTTCGAATGTGTAACGCGACCAAAATAACGCATTGTTTTCAATTATATGACATGGCACCAAGGGGACGTTTATTTTAAATAACTTCCCGCAACACGGCTCACGTGGATTATTTTAATCACCGTGTAAAGGACTATATGAAGTAATTGATGAAAGTAAAGAAAGGGCTGTAATTAATATCTATAGAAATAATGCGAGGGTTTTAATAAACAAATCTTAGCCCGTGTTTGTTTTAACTGAGGAGGACGATAAAGTGGCCACAAGGTAAATAAGCAATAATAAAATTGAAAAATCTTATCATTTAGAACGCATAAAAAGACTATTTCATTTTCCTAAAAAACGATAGCCAGTTTTAATGAAAAAATAATTAAGTGGAGGTAGTACCAAATACGACAAAACATAAACATTACTTATGTGTTTAGGGTTGTAAGAGGCTCTAGTATTTAGCACATGAAAATACCATTAAAATAAATTAACGTTACTGCAGTAACATGAACGTGTTGTGGCATGAAATTTTGAATCTAAAATCAAATGAAGCTTTAACACATCGAGTGATCTTCGGGTCCGTCCTGAAAAAATTGTCGGAGACTGATTAAGATCCTGCGATGCTTGTAGAAAGAGAGGGTAAGCATATAAAGACATTCGACCAATAGTACTCTTTCTTGTTCTCTGGTTCTTTAAGTCCAGTAGTCGTTACTGATACTGCAAATAATAAATGTATTTTAATCTTAGCAAATAATCCTCTAAGAACCACAAATATTAATGTTTGATTTACAGTAATCCGGCAACCACATATTATACCGCATGGGAATTTGCTTAAGAATATTGCTAGAATGTGAAGCACTGGTACTGGTACTTTGGTTATTGATAAATTTTAATATTTTTTATTTAGGCATTACATAAAAAAATCAAAAGTCAGAATACTATGTTCATCATCATCATCATCTGCCCAATTCAGTCCTTTGTTGGACGTAGGCCTCTCCAAGCATCTTCCATTGGTCCCTGTTTTTCGCCTTCTGCATCCAATTGTAATCTGCTACTCTTTTGATGTCGTCAGTCCACCTGAGGGGGGGCCTGCCTCTATGCCTTTTGCCTATTCTTGGTCTCCATTGCAGCATGCTCTTCGTCCATCTTTCACCTTCTAGTCTGGCAATATGTCCGGTCCACTGCAATTTCCCTTTAAATATATGTTCTATTACATCTTTTACTTTTGTTTTATTTCGAATCCATATATTTGTCATCCTATCTCTTAGACTGATTCCCAGCATTGCCCGCTCCATTCCTCTCTGCGCTACCCTCAGTTTTTGCATATTTTTTATCGTTAACGTCCATGTCTCTGCTGCGTAGGTTAAAACAGGGAGTATATTCTGGTTGTATAACTTAGTCTTTAGTGTTTGGTCTATGTTACTTTTAAATATTTCTTTCCATCTACCGAATGCGGCCCAACCAAGTTTTATTCGCCTTTCTATTTCTTTTGTTTGATTATCCGATTGTAGTGAGATGTATTGTCCAAGGTATACATAACTTCCTACTTGTTCTAAAGTTTCCCCGTCAATCTGTATATCAACTATCTCATCTACTAGAGCGTTTATCATTATTTTAGTTTTCCCTCTGTTCATTTTTAATCCTATGTCTTTGGCCTTTTCGTTTAGGTCTGTTATCATTTCTTCTAATTCTTCTACATTGTCCGATATGAGAACGACGTCATCAGCAAATCGTAGATGGTTCAATCTCTTCCCATCTACTCTTATTCCTTTATTTTCCCAAGCGCATTCTTTAAACACATCTTCTAAACATAGGGTAAATAATTTTGGAGAGATAGTGTCTCCCTGTCTTACTCCTCGTTCTACATTTATCGGATTGGTAGTACTTTGCAATTTGATTGTACAGGTAGCGTTTGTATATATATATTTTATTAATTCCGTGTATCTGTAATCTACGCGGCTGTTCTGTAGAGATTGTATTATGGCCCAGTGTTCAACCGAATCGAATGCCTTTTCAAAATCTATGAAGGCAAGACATAATGGTAAGTTATATTCTTTTGATTT
Source organism: Sinelater perroti (assembly GCA_036346155.1). Taxonomy (NCBI): domain Eukaryota; kingdom Metazoa; phylum Arthropoda; class Insecta; order Coleoptera; family Elateridae; genus Sinelater; species Sinelater perroti. Next base: position 11,238,791 of record JARFIY010000359.1, on the reverse strand, counting down.
TTCTATTAAATTTCGCATAACTTGTAGATGGTCTTGGGTGCTATAGCCGCTACGAAATCCTGCTTGTTCTGGTGGTTGGTAGTTGTCTAATTTGTTAACCAGTCTATTCGTAATGATCTTTGTCAGCAATTTATACATTTGTGGTAATAGACTGATTGGTCTATAATTTTCCAATCTATGTTTGTCGCCTTTTTTGAATAGTAATATTACAACTGCGTTATCCCTTCTTGCAGGCATTGGTTTAATAGTACTTTTAGTTCTTGTACTATCGGCTGTCCCCCTTCTTTTAGCATTTCTGGGAGTATCTCATCTTCGCCTGGTGCCTTATTTCTTTTTGTCTGTCTTAAAGCTTTTTCTATTTCGTATATTTCAATATCAGGAATGTCTTCTGAATTTACATCTAGTATTTTCCTTTCTATATCTTTTATATTTGTATCAGTTTTTGTGCTATATAGACATTTGTAGAACTGTTCCGTTTTTTGCGTTATCTTATTTTGGTCTACAATTCAGGCTCCATTTGCGTCTCTTAGCGATGTCATGATTGTATCCCCCAGTCTTCTTTCTTTCTGCCATTGTTTTGTTTTTCCTCCATTAATCAGTGCTTCTTCAATTTTTAGTTCATGCCATGCTTTTAAATCTTTTTTTATCTCTCTTCTTATTTCTTTGCTTATTTCTTTTAGAGGCTCTATATTTTCTTCCCGGTTGATTGCCAATTTTCTTCTTTTTTCCATTAGCTTCTTTGTATTATCGCTTATTTTGCTGTCTCTTGGTTTTGATGTTTTTATTCTAGACGAGGCTTCTTTAAGTGCCGTTGTTATTTTCTTATTTCTTTCTTCTAAGTTATCTTCCGCTACTATATTTACTTCTTTTAATTTTTTGTTTAATTCGTTTTCGTATATTTCCTTGTTTGCTACTATATGTTTTCCCTCTGTCCAGTTTTTAGATTTCTGTATAGCTTTATATCTATAGTTTTTGTTATTGATAACAATCTTACTTCTTATTAACCTATGATCACTTCCGGTATTTATTTTTTTCACTACCGATACGTCTTGCACTATGTTTTTGTGTGAGGATAAGATGAAATCTATTTCGTTCTTGGTTTGTCCATCCGGACTAATCCACGTCCATTTATTTTGCAGTTTCTTCTTAAAGAAGGTATTCATTGCATAAATTTGCTGTTGTCCCATATAGTTTATTAACATATCCCCCCTTTCATTTCGTACTCCTGTCCCGTAGTCTCCTATATATTCTTCTCCTTCTTCTTGTTTTGGTCCTAACTTGGCGTTGAAATCCCCTATTATTAGTAAGTGTTTTGTATGGTTTTCAACAATACAGGTATTTATTTCCTGATAAAGTTGTTCTACCTCTTCGTCCTCATGGCCGCTAGTGGGTGCGTACACTTGTATTATTTTTAAGTTGCACTTCTCTGATATCTTTAGTATTATGTATATTATTCGAGGACTAATCGCCTTAAAGTGTGTTACTATTCCTATTATTTTCTTGTTTATAAGGAACCCTACGCCTCCTTGACTTATGTCCTCGTGTCCTTTATAGAATAGTATGTGTCCCGACTTAAGTTTCAAACATTGTTCTCCTTTCCTTCTTATTTCACTTATTCCAATTATGTCCCATTTTATTTCTTTTAACTGTTCTTCTAACTCTGTTAGTCTAACTTCTCTAATAGTGATCTTGTATTATATGTGTATACAAATAAGGCTTTTTCTTTTCGTCTTGTGGCAGCCTATCCGAACCCAGGGATTCTTAGCACCTCTATCTCCTCCTGCTCTGCCCGCTGCCTTGGGCAGGAGTTTGGAGACGGCTGGGGACTGAGGGCCTTCTTCTTCTACGTCTTATTGTCATGATGTTGAAGGAATCTAGCCTAATACACCTTGCTGGCCAGGCATCTTGGTGTATGCATTTTATACCTTCTGCCAGGATTATGTTCAGCTGCTCCTTTGGAGTACAGACGCTGTTTTGTAACCGCCTACCATAGGTCAGACGTTACTCCTCGTTTGGTCCGCGGGTGCATTCTGCACCTACTCTACATATCTGTAGAGCCTTCCCCTATCCGCCACCTGGGGACGCGCCATGTTGGAGTCGAGGTCCTCCATCCGGCTTCACACACACAGTATGTGTCAACCCCTACTTGATTCAGAGCCGACCTGTATGTGATTTACACCGGACATACTATATTAGTATGTTTATATCACAAGTGGGAGTGCAAAGAAAGGTTTCATTTTTACTACTAAGAAATAACATTGATCTTTGTATTACATCATTATCCATATATGCGAATATAGGAATGTTTTAAAAATACCTGCTTTCTTTATGATAACACACCTTTAGCAGTATTAAAATTTATAAAGGCGTTACCATAAATAAGCAGCACCTATTTGTCGATGCATATCAAATGAATTGCTTCAACTAAAGGTTGATGTCACTTGCTATTTTGGTCACTATAGTAGAGCCAATCGATATTGCTTGGAGGCACTATTAGGTATCTTATTATTATATAAGGTGACCCAATAGATACGCTAGATAATACGCAAAAAAGAAGAAAAACTTTATTTAAGTATTTATTTAGTAAATTAAGTTACCAAACTGCTTAAACTGACAAACCGTTTCAGCCGGTGACTGGTTAACATGGTACGTCAGAACAATAAAAGTTTGGTATTCCATGGTGTGTTTTCCCATTTAAATAAAATCTAGGAAAAAATGAGTGCCTTTTTAAAAATATAACTAAACTGCATTAACAGAAAACACAAAATTAACTTTTGAGGGAGCATAGTTAATTATAAACTTTTTCTCTGTTTTATTTTACAGGATTTTTTATTATTTGTAGTTAGGGGGTTAGGGAAACATTTTTAATGAAATTATTAAGTAGCGCTCGCATTGGAACACTCTATACCTATTTTATGTGCTCCAAAGCAATATTATAAAACCTATTAGCTAGAAGGCAAGAGTTCTGAAAACTTTACTATAATAAAAGCAGTTCAGATGTTTAGCTGTGGTGTAGACAGACATACCCTAGTTAAATCCTGAGCTCGGATGTGTGATTGATAACCTAGTGCATTTACTTCAAGTAAGTAATAATAATGCGGTCATCTAAGGCGGGAAATTTGCATTTGCAGCTCATACTCCCACATAGGAATTAAAGTTTTACTATTATAACATCCTTGTATTTTAAACGTTTTTGTTGAATCTTTCTACATAATTCTGCAAAATACCGCTGTTATCAAAAGTTATGTATTTATATAATTTGAAAATTTGCTATTCATTCCTCGTTTGTTTACATTTGCATCAAAATAAATTGTATAAAATTACTGGATATATGTTTTTCTCTCATTCTTTTTTTTTGTTGTTGTCAATACACGAATTTTAATTTTTTTATGATTATTTCTTCAAATATTGTTTACTTATGTATACCGCTAAGTTGAGATTTTTAAAAAGTGTGTAATCCACAATACTTGTGCTTTTGTGGCCGTCATTGACAACGGTAATTTCAAATTTTTGAATGGCTTCTTATTCTCCACATTTGATTTCCTATAGCTATCGTCTTTTTGCTAAAATAATATAACATCTTCAGGACAATTATTTTTTGAGTGACAACAAACCTTCTACTGAAATCTTTTAGAAAGACAAAAAAATAATAATAAGCCAAAAAAACCAATCTCTTCCTTTACTAAATAAGTTTTTCGTAATACTTTATGTAGCGTTGTCCTCTATAGCAATTTGGTAAATTTTTTATAATGCTATTGTAACATTTAATGTTTTTGTGGTAGGTAGTCTCAGATTTAGTACAAGGTTTTATTTTTAACTTGAGAAATGCTGTAATCGCGACATCAATACAAGTTTTAGTTTAAACCACAACTTTGTTAGAAAACGAATATGCTAATGAATTGTAAAACAAGCTATCAAAGTTTAAAATGTGTCTGTTTCTAAAGCCTGTATTTCTAAAGTATGTCAAACTTACATGTTCCAAGTTTAATAAATGATATGTATTGCCTTGGAATATAAACGCAATCGTGTTTTCGCATTTTCAATTATTCAAAAAATTTATGTTGATACGTGTTTGTTTCAGTAATTTGGAGCCAGTGAACAAATTTGATTTTACCCCTTGAACGGACGTATGCTGCGGTCGGAGAAAATCATGTGTCATCGGTCCACCACTAATTTGCCGCACGTGGCAACAGACCGTTTAAAAAAATGATTTTGATATGATTGCTTACTTAAATAGAAATGGTTCAATCTACTAGGTGGTTCAGCCGCCACACAAAGTCATGGGCTGGTCTCTTGGTTCCGACGCCAGTTTGCCGCACATGGATAACGGACCCTCTGGCAACGTTATTGAGACACTCTGAGCTCGAACGCGATAGCGTTTGACTCGACTGGGAGTCCATATAGTTGCTAAGTAATAAAGTATTACAAAGCTCTTAAAATATGTCTTTTTATTCTACTTCGTCCTTACAAAATTTTCATTTGTAAGCGCTGAGCTCAGTTGCAGTACTTCTTTTGGTAAAATTACATAATAACATATAAGGCTTGAGTTGACTAACTCAAGCTCTTTCTGATGTGGTTCAAACGCACATTATTTAAACGGTTTTCAGCTATGCCAGTTGCCCTATTCCTTTGTTCATTGCGTACCTACTTATTTTTAAAGAAGTAGTATAAAAATATATTAACTCTTTAGAAGTATATGTTGAAGAACAATATAATCTAAAATTCTTGCTAGTTTTTCTATATGGAGAATAAATGATAAACTATTTTCGTACATATCTATTTTAGAAATGTATCTAATGGACACCTCATTTTTAAAATTAGTCAGTTCGCAACCTCTCATGATTTATAAGCACGACGCATTGTTTTTTACATAACTATTTTTCTTACATTCCGGAAATATTGAAGTCACATCCAAAGGGGAGATAAAACGTTTACAGCCCAGATAAATTTTTAAAGCAGGTGGGTCTCTATATTTGCTGAAATTATGAACGTTAAATCTTCTGCAGGGTTTGGCACTGATATCGCCCGTAAATTCCGCTATGACACTATAAGTTAAATTATTCACACTATACTCGGTTTTTATGGTCGGGGGAATTAAGTTATTAGTGAAACGGTGCGGTTCATCGATCCAGAAACAGAAATGCAAAACTGCACCATTCATGCTTTAATTGCACGTATTCTCTAACTGCTGGGTAATTTGAGTCTCTCGCGAGTAAATTTGCTTCGTAGATAACTATAAGTACTTAAGTGAACCATCGTTTTGCAATGATTTTAACTATGTCCTGGTTTACTTGATTCATCTCATTTCTAGCTATAAAATTATAAATAAATTTTATTAAGAAATTATTAAATATATTGAACTACTTTAATGAGAGGGCACAAAATTTTTATTACAAAAAATAGTTAAGTAAAGAACTTATTTTATTTGTTTAACTCTCTTTGGTTACCTATTATCTTTATAATTTGTCAGTTGTTGCTAATAAAATGTTGTTTATTTATGTCTAAAATCATGTTATCGAAACAATTGTGGAATTATAAAAAATTAATAATATAAATGATGCAGAAGTCAACATAATAATGCATGCATACGAAATGGTAACTAATTATGTTTCATTATCTTAATTTATTTACTATTTAAGTTTTGTGTTTGTTCAAATTATTTTTTATCTGCTATTTATTACATATTGGTATGCTGCAGCTTACTAGATTACTGAAGCCATACATTCCAACAACAAAATTTTCTTGCGACTGCAATATTCTGTATTTTGCTTAACTTTTTGGATCTTATCACAATTATTAATTTTTTCCCCGATTTCTAACCTAACAATGGTGAGTAAATGAGTAGATTTTGGCGAAAGCCTTACCCACATCCAGGAGGACTGCTGCTGTGGTGAGCTTTTTATAGAAGCCTTCCGAAATATTTTCGACTACCTTGAGAAGTTGGTGGGTAATGGAGTGGTCTGGGCGGAGTCTGGATTGATCTTCCGGAATCAAGTAGAGAGGTCTTCAATTGCACGAGATTTACCACCTTTCCTAAGATTAAAAGAAGGCTGATCTAGGAAATCGGTACGTTTTCCGAATTTGAGAAGCATCACAACTTTCTAAGATTGCTGAAATTGGTGGAGTTGGAGAGCAGTATTGGTGGTTATACACGATTGCCTTCTTTAGAAGAGCCTGAAGCGCTCGAATTGGGATGCCGCCAGGACCAGGTGCTTTGTGCAGCTTTAAGGTTCTTATCAACTAGAGGACTTTCTCATAAGACAGAGGCTTTAGATGGTTGAAAGATTCCCATTCACAGATCGCACAATCGACGATGTATTATATATCAAGGTCATCGTCGGTGTAGTCGAAGATGCACTGATTCTCTATACTGTCAGCAAACGTCTCGACTGTTGACCATTTTCTGCAGGCTGTTGTTGGCCACATCGGCTTGCTCCCACATTTGAAATCACGCCAGTTTTGACTGCAACAATCAATTTCTGGTATTCCAACTAGTTATCGCACGCCGTTGCTCCTGGTTCTTTCTCAAATTTTTTCTTCAACTTCAAAGGCAGAAGGTGGTGTTGGTGGCAAAGACGATGGAGGCCCCGGATGGAAGTTTTATCGGAGCGGATAGTGGTATTAGCTCACATGGATGAATAGTGAAGGCTGGCCATATGACGCGAAATATGTCATCTGCCTCTTTTGTGTGCTACATGGGAAAACTTGAAGATTTCAATATCAACGACGTCAGGACGATCAGTGAAGACGTAGTGGTGAATTCAGTGTTCTGCCATCTTTATTGGTTACCCGAATGTTTCGTGAGGGATGCTTAGCATTGAGCCACCTGTCAGAATTGTGGCAATGTTTTTTTCGAAGATGATATCCAGATCGTTGGGGAGAAGGGCTGAATGGTATAACAGAAGAATTATTCTCTAAGATAAATCGTATATCATAATGACATCCAAATTATAACGATATGGAAATTTCAGCAGTTGGTCCTTTTTGTTTTCTAGGCTAACCGCGCTTCACAAAGCAAGTTTGACGTGGGAAGGTCGGTTGAGTGACCTAGTTATGGCGAGACAAAAGCAGACCTTAGAAATCTTGAGAGTGTGTCAAGAGCATTTCGAAGACTTTCTCAGAGCTGACGGCATCGCTTAAAACTGCAGCAAGCGCGGGATAATCTCCAGCTGCTTCGGGACATCCATGCACTCGAGGAGCTCAAAGATAAATCCCCAGCCCTGTTTAGAGTTCTTAGGATATGGGACTGCAGACGCTGCTCCTGCCGGCGCGGGAGCTGGGGCATCTGGGTTTGTGAGTACCCAGCTGTAGCTGGCTGAATGCGCACATACCGCTAACAACGTTGTTTTTTTATCTTATCTTATTTTATTAAAACAACACACACCATCAACAGAAACAATGATAGTAAAGTTTATTGCAATTAGTTGCTACGATATAATACAACTAATTTGTGTTTGCTTAATAGATTGACACTTTGTTAAATACTAAATCAAGGCTTTACTGTCACTATGGCCATCATTTAATTTTTAGTTGGTTTAGATTTATTCTTTTATATAATTATCTTTTAAAATAATAATGCCAAATCTGTATGAAACATAAGAATTAATAGTTATTTTGTTGCTTATTCTTTTATAATGCGTATATAAAATGTTATACGGGCTGGTTCTAGGTGATGGTTTTAATACAGTACTGTATACGTTGAGATTGCCATAGAAACAAGCTTAGCTCAGTGTTGACGGATTAGTGAATTATAAAGAATATTTTTATTTTATCATTTTGTTTCATGCATAATTTTTATGTTTAATATTGTATTATTGTTAAATTATATTTTAATTAGCATACATTTTGTTTCGGCTGATAGAACATACACTATGTTGGCAAAATAAAATAAAAACAGATAACAGAAATTTTGTTTAATACAATCTTGCTCAAATATTTCATTAAAACCTACAATTACTCTATGGTTAAATATTTTTATTGCCATACAATGCTTTTAATTTTTGGAGGGTAAGGGGTGACACCAACATCCAGTCACCCAAATGTCAACCTCACTTGCACGTGGTATCCTCTGCTAGATAACGAACGAGGTTCTGACGACCCAGCGCCGGGGGGTATAACCTGGTACCAGTTGTCCCGAGGTAACGGGGCCTATGTAGTTGGGCCAATCACCCACATGGAGTACAACGATTCAGAGTATTCAGGGGAACCTCGGAAACGGACGGAAATCAGGCATCGGAAATGCGAGGAAAAGGTTAAGATTCGGAACGTGAAACATTAAAACACTTACGGGAAAAGAGGAAGAAATAGTTGAAGAAATGGAAAAATATAAATTAGGAATACTTGGTATCAGCGAGATCAAGAAGAAAGGGCGGGGCTATAAAAATTTATCAAAAAATTATACACTGAGATATGCAGGAATTCCGGTGGGAAGTCGGGCTAAAGAAGGAGTAGGAATAATAACGAATGCAGAGATCGAAAGTAGAATAGTAAGCTGGGAAGCTGTAAATTCCAGAATTATTACCATGAGCCTAGAATTAGAAGAAAAAATAGGACTAATACAGATATATGCCCCAACAGAAGATGGGGATGCAAGAGATAAAGATAAATTCTATGAAGACTTACAAATAGGAAAGAAGAGGATGGATATGGAATGATAGGCAAGTTTGGAGGAGAAGAAACTTAAATAACAATGGACAACGAATGATCGACTTCTGTATTGTAAACCAGCTGGTTAACTCTTTTTACAACCACACTGAAGGGATAGCACAAAAATCAATAATAGACTATATAACATATGCAAGATCAATGAGATATGCAGTACAGGATATTAAAGTCATTAGAGGAGCAGAACTTAATACAGATCATAGACTATTGATAACCGATACAACTTTTAAAACACCAAAAAACGAACCCCTAGGAAACACAGACGACTTAAGTTAGAAGCAATAGAAAAGAAATTAACGGAAAACCTAAATACATTAGAACAACAAAAGAATAGCCAAGACTGGAACATACACATAAAATGGCAAAAACTAAAAGAAATCATAATCAAAACAGCGGAAGAGATATGTGGTACAAAAACCGTTAACTATAACCAAAAACGAACAAGTTGGTGGAACGACACAGTGAAAGAAAAAGTACAGGAGAAAAAAGATCATGGATTAGATACAACCAATCTAGAACAGAAGAAACTAAGGAAGACTATCATCAAAAACGAAATGAGGCAAAGCAAACAATAAAGCAAGCAAAAGCAGATTCATGGGAAAAATTTGGCAAAAGAATTGAAGAAGATTTTACAAGCAATCAGAAACAATTCTGGAATACAATAAAAAGATTAAAAGGCAATCAAAGAAAACAGAAAAGGAACATTAAAGACCAGAATGGTAAATTAAAAACATCAAATAAACAAATACTAAAGGCATGGAAAGAACACTACAGGGAAAAATTTAAAGAACAAGAAAGAACACAAACTCAGCATGAAAATGAAGAAAGAGAAGAAGAAGAAGCACAAGATGAGGAAGAAGAAGATGAAATAAGAATTGAAGAAGTAAAAGAAGCCCTAAACACAATGAGAAAGAGAAAAGCAGCAGGAGAAGATAATATTGCACCGGAATTACTAAAGAAAGGAGGAGAAGAACTGAAAAAACGAATATGGGAAATATGCAAGGAGGCATGGCATACGGAAACAATACCAAATGAACGGGAAAACAATATTATTGTCCCAATACATAAGAAAAGAGAAACTACCAAATGTGAAAACTATCGAGCAATTTGCCTCTCGTCGGTAGCTCTTAAACTATACACAAAAATATCCGAAAAACGTTTAAGAGAAGAAGCAGAAGAAAAATTAGGAGAAGAGCAAGCAGCGTTCAGACCGGGTAAGCAGACACAAGATCACATTGATACAATTAGAACAATAATGGAAAAGACATAACTCCGCCATTGCCGGTCCCAAGCCCGGATGAGAAAGTGAGGAGGGGGAGGGGTATCAACCTCGTTAAAAACCTGGGTTCAGCTGGCTCCGGCTGATAGCACCCAGTAAGGGCCTCTTCCTAGAGTTACAAGATGAAAACCGGTCAACGGACTCATAATATACGAGAGCGGAAGAACCAGCAGCGGGAAGATTGGTCTCGTGAATCCCGTAGAAGATAGCCAATCTAAGGGAAGAAAACCCTGAGAATAAATTACCTGGTCCTCCAGGTTGGGGGTTGGGGCAATGGGCCAGCACCCCATTCTTGTAAAAATCTTAAAACAAAGTAGAATGAAAATTCGTTTAAAACAAACAATCTCCGGGTGGGAATCCACACTTCCGATTACGGAAGGAGCCCGTAGGATACGGAGGGGCAATTCTACGTTTGTAGAGTAATGCCAAAAGTTCAATATTAAGAAATCAGATGGAAGCCGAATACAACGAAAGAATTGGACAATGAATATAGTAACTTAGGATATACAAGGACTAGCAACAAAGACACAAGAAGTATTTGCCGAGATAGAAGAAATGGGAATGGACGTAATTTCTCTGACAGAAACAAAAAGAAAGGAACGGGAATAGAGGAAATAGAACAATACTTACACATGTGGAGTGGAGTCCCAAAAACGAAAGAGGAAAAAGGAGTTTCTATGGCTATTAAGAAGAAATATGGAAAACAAATAAAAAGTTAGGAAGCAGTAGACGAGAGGATTATCAAAGTTAACCTCGAGAGTTTTAGATATAGAATGACAATTTTAGGACTATATTCACCTAATGAAGACGATAGCCCCACGAGCAAAGACCAATTCTATAGTAAGTTAGATCATATAATAAATGAATGTGGTACGCGACGAGAAGTTCTGTTACTGGGCGATTTGAACGCGTGGGTAGGATGCAAGACGAACGATAAAGTCGTAGGACAATTTGGTGATGCCAGAAGAAACAGTAATGAAGAAAGCCTTATAGGTCTATGTGAAAGTAACAACCTAAAAATCCAAAATGGTTTTTATAAACACAAGAAAATTCATACATATACTTTTGAGGAACATGCACGACAACGAAGAACAATCATTGACTATGTTATAAATCGACAGTATTCTACCGGTAGAATCCAGGATGTTAGAGCTTACAGAGGCCCGACATGCGGAACGAATCACTATTTGGTGAAAGCCAAAATAGTGTTTTCACCCAAAGGGCAAAACAAGGTAGTAATACCAAAACAGACAGAGAAAATACAACAAGTCAGATACAACATACAAAGTCTACAACAAAGTAGCATACAATACATATATCAAAATAGATTGGATCAAAACTTAACGAACATCTACAAGGATCAAACACAGAGATGTATGAACATTTAAGAGCAGGCCTACAGCAAACCGCAAAAGAAGCCTTAGGAGAAGAGGTTAGAGAAAACCAAGAAATTATTGGATAAACGAAGACCTAATGGAGGAAATACGCTACAAAAAAGAACTATATACAAAGTGGCTAAATACTAAAGAAGATGAAGATAGAGATGCCTATAAGATCCAACAAACTAGAGTAAGACAATTGATAAAAACTACAAAACAACAAACGTGGGAAAAAAGTGTAGCGAGATAGAAAGGTACATAGGAGGAAGAAGGACGACAGAGGTATGGAAATTCATAAGGAATGTAAAAGCTCCACATCGAGAAAAAACAATAATACAAAATATTCCTGCCGAAGAATGGAAACAATACTATTTAGAGCTACTCACCGAGAAAAGACCTATATTCCAAGAAACTACGATGACAGAAGGAAGAACGATAGATATTAACTACATAGAAATACAAGAAGAACAAGTAATTAAAGCAATTAAAGAAATGAGAAATGGAAAGGCTCCCGGTCCAGGAGGAATCCCCGTTGAGTTGGTAAAAAATGGAACACCGAAATAGGATGATAACAAAACTTATGAATAAATGCATAAATGAGGGAAATATACCAAATGAATGGAAAACAGAATATTTATCTCCAATACACAAGAAAGGGAAAAGAGACATCTGCAACAACTACCGAGGAATAGCAGTTACAAGTACTTTTAGCAAAATGTATGGACGAATTATTCGAGACTTAATTGAACAACAATATCAAGCCGAAGAAGCGGAAGAACAAAGCGGATTTAGGGCAGGCAGATCATGTTTGGATAACCTGTTCTGTTTAACACAAATTGTGCAGAAAAAACTAGCAACCGGCAGAGAACTGCATTTAGTATTTCTCGACATATCAAAAGCTTATGATAACGTACCCTGAAAAACTATGGGACGTAATGGAGCAGCAACATCAACAGTACATTAGTCAGGGCTGTGAAGAACCTATATGACAATCAAACAGCGAGAGTAAAGGTAGGAGCGGAACTGACAACAGAATTTAAAGTTACGAAAGGTCTAAGGCAGGGTTGCTGTATCCCACCGACGTTATTCAAGATATATATATGAAAAAGCACTCGAACAATGGAAAAGGAAAAGTATGGGAATGGGATACCACTGGACGAGGACACTACATTACATACGTTGCAATTTGCCGACGACCAAATTATTATGGCACAAGAAATAGAAGACATTGAATACATGACAAGGAAAGCTATAGAGGAATATGATATATAGGATATGAACTCTCTCTCTCTCTATCCAGCGTTTATTGTCCATAAGTGAACATACGCCTCCTCCATTTCCCTCCATTTGTTTCTATCCTGTGCTACGTTCATCCATCCTCTTCCTGCCACTTTCCTGATGTCATCGTACCATCTTAGTATGGGCCTTCCTGGGTTTCGTTTTTCTACCCCATGGTTTCCATTCAGTCGTTTTTCTTGTCCATTTCTTCTTCTCCATCCTCGCTATATGTCCTGCCCATCTCCACTTTGCTTGTATTATTTTGTTTTGACATCTCCCATTTTGGTTCGTTCTCTAATCCATTTTATCGACTTTTTGTCTATCAGTTTTATGTTGAGGATCGCTCTTTCCATGTGTCGTTGGGTAGTTTGCATCTTAATCATGGTTTTCTTTGTCATTGCCCATGTTTCAACTCCGTATAGCATATGAACAAGACGCTTTAACCTTAGAAACAGACGAAACTATACTGTCATGTGAAGAATACAAATATTTGGGAGCAACAGTAGGAAAACAAGGATTATATAACACAGAGGTAAAAGAGAGAATAAAACAAGGCCGGAAAGTTATAGGTGCGCTAAATGGTATACTTTGGGATGCAAATATAAGCAAAAAGAATAAAAAACAAATATACTCCGCTATGGTACAAAGTGTGGCACTATATGGAGCCGAAATCTGGCAACTCTCGGAACAACATAAAAATCAACTGAAAGTAATGAAATGGACTATTGGAGAAGATCAGCGAGAATATCCCGAAGAGATAGAGTCAGAAATACAAGAATACGTGAAATAATGGATACAGAAAGGGACGTCTTGGAAGAAATTGAAAAAAGACAACTCTTGTGGTACGGACATGTCGAAAGAATGGGTAACAACAGGCTCCCGAAAAAAGCAATGCAGTGGCAACCAAGAGAAAGAAGGAAGAGGGGACGGCCAAGAAGAGGTTGGAATGAGGAAGTAGGAAGCCTGAAGCAAAAGTGGGATATCCAGCAAGGCGCTTGGATGAGCAGAAAAGAATGGAAAAAAATATTGAACTCCGGAAGACCCAGATAGAGGTTAAAATACGGAAAGAAGAAGAATATGGAAAAGACATTAGAAATGGGAAAAGGCTTATACCTGTCGTTTGTGGATCTATATGGTGCTGAAAGAAGAAATATGGAAAGCACTAGTAGCGTTAAATACAAACCAAAAATTGCAAAGAACAATTAAAAGTGTGTATAATAAGGTAAAAGGTTGTGTCAGACTAAATGGAGAAATGTCAGAAAGCTTCAATATGGAAAAAGGTATGAAACAGGGGGGCAGCCTAAGTCCACTACTATTTGTCATATTCATGGACTAACTAATCAAGAAATGTAAAACAAAAACAAGACCCTCTACTATAGGTCACTACAGACTAACACCAACAACATTTGACTTAGCATATGCGGACGACATAATGCTGATAGCAAGCACGAAAACTGAACTACAAGGAATAGTTAACATCTGGAAAGCCTGCTTAGAAGAAAAGGGGATGCAAATAAATATAGGAAAAACCAAGATCATTCATATAACAAAAGGAGAAGAAGATGAAAACATAAATATACAAATAAATGGGGAGAGATTGGAAACATTAAACAAATATGAGTATCTGTGTACCATCATTACCAAAAACGGAACAATAGATAATGAAATACAAAATAGAATACAAAAAGCAAGCAATATATACTCTCAAATCAATAACACAATCATAGGCAAAAGGAAGTAAGAACAAATACAAAAATAAGAATCTATAAAACCATATATACACCGACCCTTACATATGGATCTGAATCATGGCCGATGAGAGATAAACATAAGTCAAAATTACAGCGGCATAAATGAGATATTTAAGAAAGATCAAAGGGAAAACTAGATGAGATAGAATAAGAAATAAAAGCATAAGAGATGATCTAGAACAAATACCATTAGTGAGCGAAATCGAAAACAAACAACTGAGCTGGTATAGACATCTACTTAGAATGCCAAAAGAAAGGATTCCCAGAAAAATAATGGAGATAGGAATAATCGGAAAACGAAATAAAGAGGGAGGCCAAGGATAAAGTGGGAAGAGAATCTAAAAGAAATAATACACAACAGAGGAAAGAACATACAAGAAATAAGAAACATGGTAAGGAGCAGAAACAACTTTAGAAGATAAAAAACGTTAAAAAAGAAGGACTATATTATCCTTTTCTTAGGTATTTGCTTCCATTCTTCCTGCCTTTAACTCAGCTTGCTAGGCCGAATCTGAAATGCTCCCCTTTAAACCATTAAGGCAGAGGCATTTTAAAACTACTGTGTTTTAAAATTTTTAATTAAAAGTAAGAGGTCCTATTACTAAACATTACATTTTTAATTTTGTATGTTTCCCGACATGATCCCGATTGAAATCCTATAACACATTCTCCAGCAGAACGTGACCAAAAGATAGACCACTTCCTATTGTAATAGTTAACAGTTAAGTATTGTTTAGGGTTTCCAAAAACCAGTAGTAGTCTAAAAGCTCCACTTAAATAGAATACAGAAACAATGAACGCATGGGTTGTGGTCAGATGAGTTTAAATTTGAGTTTTTCTTTGACGTCGTCCTGAAGAAAAAATGGCGGACTGATCCGTAGAAAAAATAATTAAGCATGTAGGGGCCAACATTATAGTTTGGGGTTAAATCAAATATACTGCAAAAGTAATAAAGATTATTTGCATTAAAAACAGAAAAAAAATCCTAACAGTAAAGTACAAAAATTGCCACATACAAGCAAACAATCCTTTTGAAAAGCGCCAAACAATATATAAAAATCTTTATACTGGATAACCTGTAGATATTAATAAATAAAACTCCTGGAACTTGTAAACTGTTAATTGTTTCAAGACGATAATGTTTCAATGAGAAATAAAATATTTCAATAAAAACTACAACAGAAATACGATTTTTTTTTGAATACGTTTAACATAATTAATACATTACTAATATTATACACATCTAATAATATTTTGAAAAAAGTAATTACGTGGTTTTATTTTTTTAAGTAAGTATCATTAAACTTGTGAATTTGCAGAGAAAAGTTTTGATAAGTTTACTTAAAATACTTGGTATGATGACCCCTAAAAAAATACTTTGTCTCTAATCAGAGTAAGTGAGGATCACAATAGTTTCAAAATGAAAACTAATAATTCAAAAATAAATTTTGTATTGATACTTTGTTATAATTTACTTTAGTTTGGATTATTTTGCTGTAAGTTTTATTATTTGTATTAATATGTGGTCATCAACAATAGATATAATATCATTCTCCCAATGGCCATGCCATTTTTGTTACAATTACACTTGCATTTGTAAAAAAATGATTTAATAACTAAATGCAATAAAACCGACCGATTGCAACTAGCATTTATTTTCTAAAAAGAATTACAGAATAACTTGCCCAAAATTTAAGAAAAAGTAGAAAAACTAACAAAAAGCTATTAAACATATTATCAACAAAAGTAATTCTTGAGATACTGCCGCTGTGGGTCAATCAATGAGTCAAAATTTGTGAAATCGAACACTAAAAATCGACCTGCCAAATTCCAATCGGTTCTCTTCACAATTTTGTATATACACGTAAAATACTCATAAAAATTTTTTCTTTAAAATTCGAATTTTTACACACTTTTTTTCAAATTGTAATTCTCCGAAAATACATGATGAAAGTTAACGAAACTTTCAGAATGAACAGTAATAAAAATAAATATAGAAACAAATTTCTAAAAATCCGGCGTTTGTTTATAAATAATTAATTTTTTAATAAACAATTAAAAAATAACCAACTTCTCGTAGGACTAGGAAAAAAATCTCTAAACTGCAATGTTCCTTATACCCTAAGCTACACCTACACGAAAGAAAAATATTGCATTTCCCACGGAAAGAGAAGTTACTGATGTTTTAGTGGAAGGGTACGTGCGCGAGGTCTGGCACAAAACGACCCGCCCCGGGTGGTCTATTTTACCGACTCGCTTTTCTGTCGTTGCAACCCTTAAAATGAATAATGTCAATTAATTGAGAGTGATAAAATGTTTATTGTTTCATATAAATATTTATATAAATAACACATACGTGTGCGTTCTTACATCATAGATATATATAAGCGTAGAGGTGAATGTATCGGCATGTGTGTGTGTGTGTGTGTGTGTGTTTATATCTATATGCCTATACATTCACCGCTACGCTTTCGACATGTTTTGAGAAAATGTTACATTCCATAGTAGTTGAATTTAATATTTTATAGCAATGAAATTGACGTGTCCCCGAAATACTTCTTGCTATAGAGAACCGGGCTTCTAATTTTTTCTTATGGTTCTCCTACTCGGTCAAAGAGGAACAATCAAAAAATATTTTTTTAAAAATTTTTTTCGCCCACTCGAACAGTTTTTTTGTCGTTGTTATTTGCTTATCGTTTTTGTTCTGTAAACTTGCACGATATTTTTTTTTTATTGAGGAACTTTACAATCTGTCAAAATTTGAGATTTAGTGAATTATGTGGTACTGTACATGCATATCGTAAAGGAAAGAGTTCAATAACAAATTCCTTAAGTGGTAGTAAGTCAGTTTGGGTTCCAGCTAAATATGAACTATGAACTATGAACTCGCGCACACACGCTATCACTCACTCGAAGCGGTTTGGAAGATCCAGAGTTTTAATCCGTTTAAGTCGTGGCTCATCTTCGGCAACATCGAGAAGGCCCTTGACAAGGGCGTTTGGGTGGACATGAAGCCTGTCACAGTAGCGTACCGTATGACGCTGGATTTCTTCATTTACTAAAGGTATGCCTAGGTCACGACGTATAATCTCGTTGGATAGATACCATGGTGCGTCCACGAGGTTACGCAACGTCTTGGCTTGAAAGAGTCTCAGAATTTCGATGTTGGAATAACTAGCTGTTCCCCAGAGCTGAATACCGTATGTCCAGATCGGTTTAAGTATAGTTGTGTAAAGAAGGATTTTGCAATTCAGAGACAGTTGCGAGTTGCGTCCTAGTAGCCAGTACATTTTTCGAAACTGAAGGCTTAGTTGTTTTCGTTTCGTCCAGATGTGAGTTTTCCATGTCAGCCGCCTATCAAGGTGAAGTCCTAAGTATTTGACACTTTCAGATTGTGGGAGCTGTTGATTGTTTAGCGTGACGGGTGGACAGGTGCCTCGTCTTGTTGTAAAGGTTATGTGGACAGACTTTGTCTCGTTGACCTTAATGCGCCACTTCGTAAACCACTGTTGCAGATTATTTAGGTGAGATTGCAGATTTTGGGTTGCCAATAGAGAGTCGAAATCAGATGCAAGCACCGCAGTATCGTCAGCATATGTAGCTGCCAGGATTTTTCTGGAGGTTGGTAGGTCGGCAGTAAATAACAGGTAGAGGACCGGCCCCAGCACGCTACCCTGAGGGACACCAGAGATGATGCGAAATAAAGTTGTTGTATATTCACCATGTTTGGCCAGAAAGTGTCTGTCAGCGAGGTAGGATTTAATAAGTAGAAAGCAATCCGGAGACAGTAAAGGTTTGATCTTAAATAGCAGGCCATCATGCCAAACCTTATCGAACGCTTGCTTTACATCTAAAAATAATTTTTGCCTCAAAGTCTTTGGTGATCTTCTCTGCGACTCGATGTACTTGTTCGACAGTGGCGTGTTGTTGCTGAAATCCAAATTGATGATCAGGGAGTAGGTTATTATCCTGTATTATAGGTGTGAGCCGAGTTAGGAAGAGTTTTTCAAAAACCTTGGATAGGACTGGTATCAGGCTTATTGGTCTGTAAGACGTTAGTTGTTCTTTAGGTTTTCCAGGTTTGGGAATAACAATGATTGTAGCGACTTTCCATTGCGGAGGGATAAAGCACAGTCTTAACATCGCGTTAAATAAGTAGGTGATATACCGAAAACCGTTCTCAGCGAGCTCCTTTAGAATTTTCCCCGTTATTAGGTCATACCCGGGAGCCTTTCGGGAGTTAAGGTTGGTCAGAATTTGGGATTTTATTTCGGTTTGTAAATTTCGGATTGTAAATTTTGTTAGTGGAAGACACATCTGGAGTGGTGCCTCCAGGGCTTGTTGAATTATATTTTCCTCAGCTTGTGTGATTTCTGACTGGAAGGGTTGAAATACCTCCGCTAGGTGTGTTGCAAAGGCAAGAGCCTTTTTATTGTCAGTTCTAACCCAAGTTTCGTTCTCAAGAGGTATGGGTGGTTTATGTTGGATTGGTCGTTTGAGCTTTCGAGTTGCTCTCCAGAGAGAGTAATCAGTTGCTTCCGTTGGATTCTTTATTTCAGACAGAGTTCTTTTGAGGTCAGCTGCGGCTTGGTTAAATTTCCGCTTGTCTGCAGGATGTCTGGTTGTTTGCCACTTTTCCGGAGTTTGCGCTTTTCGGCGATTTTCTGTTTGACCAATAGAGGGCAGTCAGTGGTAGAGATGCGTTAGGGTTTTTGTGGAGTGGCTTGCCAAGAAGCTTGCTGAATAATTGCAGTAAAGTGCTCTATTGCTATAATCAAGTCGTTTTCTGTTTTTAATGGAATATCCGTTGGAAGAGTGTGTTCAATTTTCTCTCTGAGCAGGTCCCAATCCGTATGTTTACTGCACAAGGTGGGATTACTTTGATTGATTAACACATGCGTTCCAAATGTTAATATGATGGGTGAGTGATCAGCAGATAAGTCTGGGCAGGGCTGAATGGTTATATGGTTAAGGGGGATTCCTTTAACTATAGCAAAGTCTAGTAGATCAGGGAGTTTCGTCAGGTCTGTTGGCCAGTAAGTAGGCTCACCAGTGGAGAGATAATGTGCTGTAACGCTAGTAATTGCTTTTAGCAGTTCTCTGCCTTTGGTTAAAGTTATTCGAGAACCCCATTGTTCATGCTTGGCATTAAAATCTCCGCATGTGATAAATCTGTTGTCCAGGGTCAGTAGATAATGTTGAATAATTGAAGTTGTTTGTTGTTGTGGCGTGGAGGGCAGTATACCGCAAATATTGTTATTGGTCCTGTCCAATCTTCTATGACTACTGTTGTTGCTTGGAGATGCTCTAGCTTATATTCGGAGAGTTCATGGTGTTTAATAGTGATTTTAATTATCACCGCTGTGCCGGCATGAGCCCCACCGTCAGGGTGTTTGGTTGAGTAGACTACAAATCCAGGAATTTTGAGGAAGCTTCTGTCAGTGAAGTGCGCTTCTGAAATCAGCATGACATCTATTTGTTGATTTATAAGGAAAGAAGTTAGTTCCTCTTTATGTTGTAACAGCCCATTGGCATTCCATTGTTGCACGATATGCATTTCTTTTGATGCATCCACCAATGCTGTCGCAGCTCCTTTTCTGTGAGCGGTCGCAAAAAAATGCCCCTCAGTTTGAATTTTAAATTCTTTTTCATGATTCAATAGGTTTGAAAAATTATACTTGTTTTTGTATTGGGAGCCTGCTCCATCAGAGAAATAATAGATCTATTTAACGGTCTTTGCACCGAATTCTTTTTTCAGGAAAATGATCATTTTAGAATTATATAAATGTACACCGGTGGCAACGTGATTTACATATTCAGAAAAAAAGAAATTCACATGTTTTTTCACGTCTTTCTTTTTATAATATAACGCATACACAATGTAGCTTGATCTTTCGACGAGTGCTGCGATTGTATAGCATCTTGAAAATGAGTAGTTTTCCGAGAAATCGAGAGTAACTGTGAACTCGCCGTCACTTATCGAGTCTTTCAATTCTTCTAAATATTTTCCTTGTGACTTTGCGATAAAATCGTGTTTTAAAATGATCGGTAAATCTGTAACGATATTCTTCAAGAAAATATTTTTATTTTCTGTTTGACTAATAAGCTGACATCTAGAAAAATATCTTTGATAAGTAAAACATAAAGATTGCAATAAATTAAAAAAACGATAATATACCATTACCTGTCAGTCGTGAGCCACTGATTATACGCAATTTTCGAAATAGCATATTTTTTAAAAATTGTCTGTAATTTATTGAGAATTTTATCAGAACCGGGGCAGTTTTTACAATTTCCTAAAAAACAGTTTGAATTTGAGTCCAAACAAATCATATCATTCAGATACTGTCTATAGTTTGTCTCGAAATTGACTTTTTTTGAACGAATTCCTGTTGGAGACCTCTTAATTTTAGTCTGATATTTCCGTGAATTTTGCAAACACAAACGTTAGGCGTACTTTTGGGACCAGCTAATATACATTGAAGTTTCAATTCGGAAACATTCTTAAGAAGTCAGCATGCAGTTCCGATAGATTATCCAACAATAAACGTTTCTCAAAATAATGTTAATATTTAGCTTGAAGGATATAAATTTACAATTGAAATCAAGATAAATTTTCGTTTAAATTAAAAATCAATTAATTGATATATTAGTTTTATTTTTTTTTATCTAGATAGTTACCGTTTTATGACAACGTTGTCCATTAACGACCACAGATTTATAATCTTTTAGCCCTGGCACGATTCGACTTACATTGTCAGAAAGAAAAAAATCTTGTACTTTATTTATTACATCTATACCCGTAGAATTGCCTCCATGCCGCCATCTTTATTTGCTTATCATTTACGTATTTGGTACTCTCCCAATCTGAAAATGTATGGAGGTGTTGCCGAAGAGTTGCTCTTTCGACTCGCATAACTTTTACTATGAAAGGTTTTGGCGAATTTTGGAGAAAAATCCCGAAAGTTAAACTCATTTTTCACCACGAAATCAGTTATGATAATATCAGTGACGAAGATATGTATTGTAAGCATCCGATAGATAAGAAAACGTGAAATTCTAACAAATAGAAACATAATTCGAGTGTTGATAAATGTCAACACATAAAATAAATTTAATATACTAGCATAAAGCAACGCCGAAAACAAAACACAACTAAATATCAGTTAATGGAAAATACCTAAACCACTTCAAATTTATGTTTGTGAAGTAAGTGATCATAACGCAATGATACAGCGTACATCATTTAAACTTATAAGAAATAAATCACTCACTTAAAACATGAAAAAGGAATATATAGATAATCTAAAATAAGTTAAATATTTACATCCCTCCATACCCACCAATGCTATATTAGAAGTAAAAAATCATGAAGTATGAAAAATTATTAACGTGAAACATAGAATTTTTAAAAATCAACTCTCTCTTTTTGTGGGCCGGAAACAAATTACTATAACAAGAATGTATATGATTTTTGGCGTTTTTATATCATGCAAATCAATATTAAACTTCCCTGAAAAAAGACAGAAATAATTTCATATACTAGCTGAGAAGTGTATTCAAATTTGATTGCTACAAGCCTTATTGCTGTCAAATGTGAAGAACCTTATAATACTAAAATATGAAAGAAATCTAGTAACAAGCCAACTAATTGTGCATTATATAATGGAAATCTCTCAGCAAACTACAAGAGGTATGCCATTTATAATATATATAATCAGAAAACTGTTTAAAGTTGCAAAATCATTTTCTCATAATATACGTTCCAACAGCTGTAATTGTAAAAATAAAAAAAGTAGAAAAACCCTTCTTTATACTATTTATTTTAGTACAGTACTAGTAACTATACTAAAATAACAAGACCAAATACAAAAAAGAACACTAAAACTATTTCTTATCATTTAAATACATTTTAGGGCATAGTTGCGCAATTAATGACCCTAATTATGATGATAATTAATCTACTATCTTTTATAATCCACAGTAGGCTGCATAATGGATAAATTTGTAACAATAATACTTCAGTACACAAAGGTCTGGCTTAACATCGCTAAGTAGTGGAATTATTTATAGAATTTCGTAGAATTGGCACCTTATTAACACCCAAAATTTATTTCGCCGAATTTTAGAACATACCTCTAGAATGATTTTTTCTACACAGTACAATATTGGTTTCAAGTTACCCAAATCTGATACATGCAAGATGTGTGACGAGGTTAATATTAAAATAGAAACTCCAAAATTGGCAAATAATTAACTTGAAGCAGCAAGACTGGCAACAGAACTTAACTTGCATAAAGCTAAAGGTAAATAAATGCATGACCTTTTCAAACAAGAAGCAGATCGTTCTAAAAACGATAATAGAAGATGTGTGATTCCGAAGCTGACAATTGGACCCGCGTTTTGTTGCCTAAAGTTATGGATGTACAATCTTGGAGTACATGATTGCACTGAAGGCAGGGGACATATGTCTGTATGGACGAAGGATGTTGCAAAAAGAGGCACCGATGAAATAGCTTCCATCCTTCTGAAATTTTTGTGTAAAAAGTCTGGAGTCAAAGATTTAGTTATATTTACTGACCATAATAAAAACTCGCTTCTTAGGTCTCTTTGGCTGCAACTTATTAAAGAAAAAACCTTCAAGACTATAACACATCACGTTTTTGTCAGCGGGCATACTCATCTGCCTTCGGATAGAGATTTTGCTCTCATTGAAAAGCGCCATAGTCATAAAAGAATCTAATAAAAAAACAGCCCTTTAGCTTGACTATTATGAACCAAAGTGATTTTCTGAATTTCCAACCTATCCTAAGCAACATAAAAAAATCTGCGCACAGAAGACGATGAAAATCTTCATTTCTCTTCTGCATTTTCCTGTCATTTTAAATCTGATAACACTAAAATAATTTACGTGAAATATGCTGTCAATGACGAGTACAGAACAATCACTGTCACAAAGAAAGAACATCCTAGCCAGACACTTCTTTCTAAACTACGCCCAAAATACTTGGAACCAATAAAAATATCCAAAAAAAAAGTAGATAATGTTACTACCCTATGTGACTCCTGTTCATCATGCTTTTTTTCTGTCTTACAACACTCATCTAATGGAAACCCTGAGATCCAAGAAGTTGAAATCATTGAACGAGCAATATTAATATTATAATATTAGATATTTTTGACCGCATTGTTTTCTTATTTTGCTTTAATGCAATAATATAACAAGCCACATTTTTCTAACAAAATATTTTTTTCTGCACCCAGTTAATTGTTTTATTCTCTAGATTAGCACGCTTTGAATATCTCTGCATCTCGTAAAAAAATATATAAATTCTATTAACAAAACGGCACTAATTGATTTTTAATATTTTTTTAAAACTTTAAATTTGTGTTTTTAATAACTAACCATACGTGGCTTATTATTATTTTACATTAAAGCTTTCAATTCAGGAAAGACGCCCGTTGTGTACAGTCGCTAAGTTTTCACATCGAAATATGTTGGAACAGTACCTTTTCTCCTGTTTGTCGACAGATTCTGGCTAAACAAATTTTAGCATGAAAGAATGTAAATCTAAAGTTATAGATGTTTTCTCCGAATTAGAATTCATATGTAGAACAACGCTTCATTTCGCATTATCAACGAGGAAATATCAGTGATAGTCGCAAACAATGCTACTAATTTCGGTAAAACGATTAGAACTTTTTTATCTGATCCAAGTGAAAGTAAACAATTTAAACTGGAAAATTAAGAACACGATGTTAGTATTGCTGATATAAATTTTTTAAATATTAGTATAAATAAGGACTTTTATGATGTAACTTTCCTTCCGCCACAATTCAAATGTTGTTTACATATACTCAGTCTGGTTGCAACAACTGATATTTAAAAATTTAGAAATCTCACGTCTATTATATTACTTCCGATGAAGTAGAACAAATCCGCGGTAAAAAAATAAAAGTGCCTAGTCCAATATGATGGAACTCACTTTTTGATTGTGTCGCAACGATTCTCGCTTTAAAAGAACACTTGCCTTTGTGATGAACTTAAGATTTCTAAATTGAAAAGGGCACAGGTTGATTTTTGGAAGAATATTTTAGAGTTATAAAACCATTGGCATTAGCTCTGGATACTTTTCAGGGAGAAAAGCAGTTGTACTTAGGATATGTGTTGCCCACAATTTTTCAACTCATCCACAGCAAAAACAAAATTGAAAACTTAAGTTCTAATGTTATAACAAATGCGGAAAGTCGGTTTGCCCATATTTTGAACTATAGTAAAATCTCCAGTAGACCATATATTTTTGCAACGTGTTCTTTACCTGCATTTAAACTCAACTGGATTCATTTTGAAAAGATAAACAAAATTATCTTACAATTAAAGACCTATTTATGAATAAAGTTCAGAAACAATTCCTTTCTCCTCCCGAATATAATCAGAATTTTCCGCCTTTGCCTTTGCAAAATAATGATGTTGTTTCGATTTTATGCAAATTGCTGCTGCCAATGCTAATGATAATCTCAGCGAGAATACATTTCACATTAAAATTTTGGCTTATTTGAAATTGCAAGATAAAATATTATAGTCTTTAAAGAACTAATCACAATTCTTAAGATTTTCTAAAAATACAACGTTGTTCTACCTTCATATGTACTGGTTGAACGCATGTTAAGTTAGATCAGGAGGTCAAATTTTAACACCTTTACGAAATAAGTTGTCTGATCAACAATTTGGTAATTTATCATTTTTAAAACATAATAAGGAATTGTAATAATAGTTCGAATTGTATTTAGTTTAGGTTAATTTAATATTAGTATAATATATTATTATATAGTATTGCGCATTTAGGTTTTGTATTCTATTAAACTTTATATTTCAAAGTTCTGATTATTAAATATTTATATATATAGATATAAGTAATGAGTTGTGAGTTCCGGTACTATTTACCAAGGGTTAAATCTTTTCCTAACTCAAACTATACTAGGTACTTACAGTACCTCTTTACCGCCTACCTAAAGAATATCACAGTTACGAATCTCATAAAAGTTTTCAAATTTTATAACTAAATATTTAATTGAGTGCTTTCAATTACATTAAACGAGTAATTGTAATTGTAATTAATTACAATAAAATATTTTGCATCTTGGAAAGTAATTAATCATATATTTTTGAATTAATTGTCATTGTAATTAATTACTTTTTGAGACGTAATTTTAACAACACTGGCGGTTTGTGTGAGAAAATCAGTAAACTTTTCTTACGAACCGCTTATAGAGCGGGTTTAGGTTTGGATAAAATAAACGTATTTACAAGTTTCCTAATTTATTAAAATATACTAATTGTAGTCAGTAAATTGTAGGTGCTGTATAACAATTGTTTTTTATGGAATAAAAGGAATGTAAAACTTTGAAATTGTTTTAAGCACATTTAATTCATTTTTATTAAATTTCTCCTATAAAATGAATGTCCGTTTCTTTGTAGCTCAGATATAATTTTATTCCTTGTTTTTCACTCTTGGCAGGCTTTGAAGGTTAGGGGATTTCCCTAGAAGTAGTCTTGAATGGTTCTCACAACGATAGTGTTTGCCTGCTCTTGGTGTTCTCGATGCAAAAAAAAAACAAAATAATTTAAAAACTCAATCGGCAATGTGCGCGCGGATTAATTGGTTAATGGCGGCTGAGCGCGGCCAGTTATTACCGCACGGGCGCCCAGCCACGGCGATGTCACGGCTGTGGCTCACGCCCCGGCAAAGTGCGTGCTCTATGCGAAGCACGCTAAGTAGCCTCCGGACTTACCGCGGGCAGTAACGCCGCATACCCCGCAGAAACTAAAATCGAACAATAAAACGGGGCTCCGCTCGGGCATTACGCGGACTAGCGGGAAAGCATAAAAACTGGGAAATATCTGGCGGCCAGGGCCAACTATTGGCTCGTCGGAGGCAAACCTCCGGGACGCGGCCGTCTTGGAAGTCCAACTCCTACACATAGCGTGCACTTAGAGTCCTAGTGAGCGGGTCACGTGGCCGCCGG
This sequence comes from Sinelater perroti, assembly GCA_036346155.1. Taxonomy (NCBI): domain Eukaryota; kingdom Metazoa; phylum Arthropoda; class Insecta; order Coleoptera; family Elateridae; genus Sinelater; species Sinelater perroti. Next base: position 11,212,413 of record JARFIY010000359.1, on the reverse strand, counting down.
CTTGCAGGAGCATTGGCTGACAGGCAGTCACGCACGTGACACCGCCAATACTTGATATCCGGATACGCCCAGCACACCTGTCCCGCTGTTTTTGTTTGTTGTTTCCGCCATTTTCTGGTTCTGTGCGGCGAAGTGCGCGGCCCTGTTTATGGCCCGTATTAGGAATGCCGCATACTCCAGAAATTTATCGGCTCGCCTCATTGGGAGGGAAGGCAGGGGCGCGCGGGCCAGCTCGCTGCAGCCCTGACGAGGGATAACGAGCCGTTTTTCTGCAGCGGAAATGTTCAAACCTATGTAAACTTCGGCGAGCGTCCGAATGATTTATACACTTTTTAAAATTGTATCCACCGTGCGGTAAACACATTTGTTGGTGCTCTCATAACGCCCAGCGCGCCGAAGGTGATTGCTTTTCAGATAATGAATGTCAAAAGTTACTGCATTTTCAAATGTTTGAACACTCCCGGCTCAAGCATAATATTAAGAAAATTAGTAGTTAAAAGACAAACATAGTTTCCAAAAGGACCAATCATTGTTGCAGTTATCTTCTTCTTGGTCTTTAAGCCACGCCCTTTGCAAAATGGTTTTGTTTTTAAAGAGATAGCAACGTACTTCTATAAGAGTAAGACTAGTGCATTACTTTGTAGAAAATACTAACTTGATTAGTGGTAATTTAGAAAATCTTGAGGAACGAACTCAAACAGTGTTGATTACAGTAAAACTTTAAAAATAACCGATATCTTTAATCCTAAGTTACAAATTTATAGATAAATGCAAACTTCTTAGGTTGAAAGTACTACATGAATAAGTAATAGCGTGTTGTGATTTTATATCGACGGGGTTGAGGAAATTCAATAAGTAGAAACATCAATAATAGACAAATATAAATGTTCATTACAAAGCTTCGAGTTTTTATTCAATACTGTAAGAGAAGTACGGATTTTGAAACTGTACCACATAAATCATTGTAGTGACTTGTCCAAATACAATCTTCTTTTCTTCTTTTTGGCAGTTCTTTTAATTTGAGTTGCAAAATTCCAGTGACTAAATCAGGCCTGTCTGATCGTATATATTGAAACTAAATTTTCGTTTATTTTTGCCGTTTAGAATTACATGTCACTGTAGTGAACAATCTTGTTTACCGAACCTTCTCATATATAATATACTATTCTGGTGGTTTCGACTTTTTTGAAAAATGACAAAAGTATTATAAACCATTCAGATCTCCTGATTTCTTCATTTTTTGTTAATTTGTTAATCCATAAAGCCTTTTTTTTAATCATTTATTTGCCAGCTCAACAATCAGTTACATGTTATACATGTAAGCAATAACAGTACGTTCTTTTATAGTTTATGAGGTAGGTTGTACCCTTACAAGTATGTTAACTAATTGTTATATTAACTAATCAACGTCGAGTTCGGTTAGATATAAATCTTGTGGTAATTTTCGTTTGAGTCTTTGGTGTATGTTTGGTCTGCCTAAGTTGTATAGAACTGCACCTTCACATTTATGTAAGTTTTCAAAGAATTTTTTGGCACTCGCGGCGATGTAGCTTTGGATTGTTGGTATGTCTAGTTCGTAATGTAGTTGTTCGTTCCGAATGAACCAAGGAGCATTCACTGCTATGCGGAGAATTTTGTTCTCTAGTCTTTGGACTTTTTCTATGTTTGACTTTGCAGTGTTGCTCCAGATTGTCGATGCGTATAGCACCAACGGTCGTATTAGAGATTTGTATATCATAATGGTGCATTTGGGCTTAAGAGATGACTTTCTACTAATGAGAGGGTAAAGTTGTGCCAATCGCGCGTATCCTTGGTTTAACTTGTAGTTAATATGAAGTTTCCAGGTAAGTCGAGTGTCAAGGAGCACTCCCAGATACTTGATGGCGGCATCGGCGGGATTCCAGGCAATAGTGTTGTTGTTGATTGTTAAGCTGGGAGGGTTTCTAATTCTTCTGAGGGAAAATATTTTTGCCTGACATTTGGTGTGGTTGATGTGCATATTCCATTGGTTGAACCACGAGCATATTTGGTTCAGTGCAGTCTGCTGCTTTTCAATAGCTAAGGTAAGGTCAGTGTGTTGGGTCAAGATTGCGGTGTCGTCCGCGAAGGTCGCTAGGGTTGCCTCTATGTTAGGGATATCTGAAGTAAAATATTGAATAATAGGGTCCCAGTAGGCTTCCTTGAGGTACGCCTGCATGGATGGACTTTGTTTCAGAAGATGCGGGTTTATGCGCACCGCAAAAGTGCAGTTTTCTAGGAAGGAGAAGACTATGGCTTTAAGGTAGCTGGGAATTTTTATCTTGATGATCTTGCTTTTTAGGCCTTCGATCCAGACTTTGTCGAAGGCCTGGGCTATATCGAGGAGAACTACAACTGTATAACCTTTGTTTTCGTAGCCCTCTTCTATTTTTTCAGTTATGCGTTGGAGTTGGTGCTGCGTAGAGTGTGATTTCCTAAAGCCGAATTGGAATGCTGGTAGGATGTTGAGTGATGTTAATTCATTCATTAGCCGGGAGTGGATGATCTTCTCGAAAACTTTGGAAAGTGATGTCAGTAAGCTTATAGGCTTATAAAGCTATAAGCCTTTATAAGTATCTACACGAAATTCTTTTTAGTGAGTTTTTAACGAAACTTAGTCGACTTAATCTTTACATATGCGTCTACGATATATTGTTAGGTAAGCTTGCTATCCCAAACAAAAATATTAAAAATGTTTCTTGTGGCAAACCTAAATCTATAAAACTGAAGTAACGTTACGTCTATACTGATTCTTCGATTTATAGTGAAAAAATTTGTCTACGATATTCCAACTTTTTAGCCTTTTCTATTCAAAGAGTAAATTGAGTATTGGAATGTTCTGTTTAACATCACTACAGCGGCTGTGCACTTTCAAATTTCTCTTAAAAAAGGAATCGTCATTTATACCTCCACATATAGCATTATAGCTACTTCGTTACAGGTTATTACTTGGGTCAAATGTAAAACCCAAACTTAAGTGTATTGGTTCTCGTCTGGTACTATCTAATTGACCTTCTTCAATTTTCTTGAGTTTTTCGTGTAACAGCAGATAGAAAACTCGTCATCTCTTGAACACTTTTTACCAAAGTGTTCCACCTGATAGTTAGAGCAAATTACATTCATAGATCGACAATAGTATGCTGTAACGTTTTGCAGTGTTGTGAGTCTATTGTAGTCTGAATATTTGCACGTGATGCAAGACCACGTGATCTTGTCCGAGAGAGTCCCCGTTTAAAGTGAGGCATCTACATAAAAACTATGATAGTAATCAGACTTGATAGAGTATCACAACTTACTTTTTAATCTATTAAAACGTAGCAAAACCAACTCGATCAACTTAAAATAATTAATAAAGGTCTAAAATGAGACAAAAATTAATTAAATTAATATGATATTGCTGGGCAACGAATCAAAGAATCTATAAATATATTTTAATAATAACATGCTTATCGTTTTTATTTTATTTTAGTTTTGCCAATATAATTGATTAACTTCTTTGAGATTGAGGTTATGTGCTCACTTTTTTTAGTTTTTAAGTTTCAGAGCAAATTAATCTTTTTAAAGTTGAAAGTGGACTCCCTGTTGCTGTGCAGCTTATTTCGATATATAATATTGCTATGTATGATTTGTAGTTTTGCCGTATAATTAATCACAGCAGAATTTTAATAAATAAATAGATGGGTGGATTATATATATAAAAAAAAACGTTAAGTATAAAGCAATGATTAAATTTTTTTTTAGAAACAACTACAAAATAAAAAAAAACAATACAAACATAAATTAAATGTGCACGGATACTGGAAAAATTTTAATATGTCACACGTTATGACATGTTCAAGAGCCTTGAGAGAGGTTTAAACCTACACTGACGAAACAAATATTTCAGATGCTCTTGAACTGTGGTTGTAAAAAGAGCTCGAATGTTATCTTACTCAATATACATATATGTATATATATATATATATATATATATATATATATATATATATATATATATATATATATATATATTCATATTATTCTGCACGATTACCTTAAAGTTAAAGGAATTTGTTCTCTTTATATATTCCATATCATCACCTACAAGAAGATAGTACGATGGGTTTTCTTGTACCGCGAGATGCTCAATAAATTTGAAAATAAAACATCTTGCTACATTAACAGCATCGTAATAAATGACCAAACCCGACTCTATTTTTGTGCCGGAAGGGATAAGCTGAAAGTAAAACGGTTTTTCAAAAACATTGACCTTTTGCCATCGGATGACAAGATCACTTAGAAAACTTGGAACAATTGATTTGAAGAAGGTATCAAAGGCTGGATAAGTGCATAGAGTATGTTGTAAAGTATTGTAAAAGACTATAAATATTAAAGGTATATTGCAAAAAATAAGTTTTGCAAATGAGTTAAAAACCAAGTTTATTGATCAGAAGTAATTATAATTATTCAATAACATTATTTGAAGTATGCGCCATCGGCCTGGATACATTGCATTCGTCGGTCGTGATGACACTGGCCAGAAATAAAGCGCGAAGATCGCGGATCAGCTTTTGAGCGACATCCTTGGGTTTGATCATATTTGCATGACTTAGTTCATGCGGAATTCATCGACTCTTCTTCTACTTCTTACCTGCGGCTTTCAGAATGTTGCGGATCTGCTGTGGAGTGCGCTCAAACTCTCCAGGTAATGCTTTGGTTGACATCGTCGGATCCTCTTCATTTGCTTCGGCCAACTTCATGTGGGCGTCAGGAGCGGGACTGATCGGCCAAATCGGTGTTGCCAGCTCGAACAAACTCTGGCAAACCAACAGTACGTAGTCGCCTAGTGGAATCGAATTCATAAAGCAGCAAGTTGTAAATGACCTCTTTTGATAGTGCTGTAATACGACAAACTAGGCCGATTCGCTGGGACTTGTTACCGGCTGAAGAGACGATCCACGCCGAACCCTTCTGCGAGCACTTGGACCTCTGGTCGTGCCACGTTGGCGTCACCGCAATGTCATTCTGCTTCAAGACAATGCATGTCTGACAAATTGATGATTTGGGCTGAGAGCGCATACTTCAAATAATGTTGTTGAATAATTATAATTATTTCTTGTCCAATAAACTTGTTAGTTTTTGACTTATTTGCAAAACTTATTTTGTCACCTAATAGTACTCTAAGTATTGGTTTAAAGGATGAGTATTTATTTGAAACAAAAATTTTTTAATCTACTTGTTAAGGCTTTTGAATAGAGATGTTTATTAAATTATAGTTCAACAAACGATTTCCAAGTAAAAAGAAACAACTTAAATGAATAAAAATGACACAATTTTTATATATATATATATATATATATATATATATATATATATATATATATATATATATATAAGTCATCACATCAGCCGTTTAAATATTCCATCTCTGGACATACGCTTTTCCAAGCTGTCGCCATGTCATTTGATTCTCCGTCGCTCCAATCCATTGTGTTCTTGCAAATTTATTGATGTCTCTCCATCTGGTTCTTGGTTTTTCTCATTCCCTCCTTCCTGTCATTGGGCTCTACTTTGTCTTTTTGCTCTACCTATCGTCTTTTCGTCGAATAAGATGGCTTGCCCATTACCATTTAAAGGTTGCGATGCGTCGAGCTACGTCCTCAAGTTTGGTTTTATCTCGAATACATTCGATTGATTTTCTATCCTGCAGTTGCACTCCCAACATCGATCCTTTCGTTCTTCTTTGGGTAACTTTCGATTTTTTTCATCACGGTATCCCTAAGGGATCGTGTTTATGAGCATATGTGAGTATTGAAAGAATGCATTGATTGTTAAACACTCTAGTCTTAAGGTGTTGCAGGAATGTTGTTGTTTTAAACATGATCCTTAAATTTCCATAAACAGCTCAAGCTAATTTTTTTCTCCTAATTTTGCTGCCTGAGTATCTTTCCTAAAAATAAGTATTTGTACTAACATATACATATATATTCGTCGACAATTTCTATTAAGTCATTCTCGAGCGAATATGTGCTGCATCGTCATTTGCCATAATCTTTGTTTTTGCAATGTTCATTTTTAGTCCGACTTTTCTGTTATTTCTTACAGGTCTGTAATCGTTGTTGTTAAATCTTCCATGTTAATTGCTAATAAAACAATATCGTCGGTAAAAGTTAGATAAATATTCTCCATTAATATAATTCCTAATTTATTCCAATTTAAAGCTATAAAGATATCTAATAAATTACTAAAGAGCTTCGGGAAGATGGTATCGTCTTGTTTAATTCCGCTTTTTACTTTTATGTGGTTTGTCTTTTTGAATATCTAGAATGTTACTGTATATTTTGTGGATATTAAATCTCAATTTTCTTTCATGTATTAACTAGCGCCTACGTTTCCACCGTGTCAAAATCGATTAAGGCTAGATAGAGTGGTTTGGTTATATTCGTACGTTTTTCCCATAGGTTGTCTTACGGCGTGTATGTGATTCATACTCATGGAAGTCTCTCCTCTTCTCAATTTTAGTATTAAACTCTCCGATTAGAAGTGTATAACAGGTTTTGTTTTCATCCATTGCCTTCTCTATGTTTTATAAAACTGTTCGATCTTTTCATCAGTGTGTTTAGATGTTGGTACGTACGCTGAATAATTTTTATGTAATACCAATTACTTATCTTAATAGTTATGTATATAACTCTTGATGATATTCCTACCGCTGAGCAAATATTTTTGTTCCATTTTCTAATTATCAAAATTTTAACACCATTCATACTAGCGTCTTTACGTATGAGAGACGACACTAGTATGAATGGTGTTAAAATTTTGATATACGTAAAGACCTAAGAGCATACAATACAAAAATGATTCAATCAATGATTGAAGATAATGCAAACATGAAAGTCCTGAGATCGAAAATGGCCAGAGGAAGAGCGAAAATATATAAAATGAAAAACTCCGAAGGAACAGTGGTGAGAAATAAACAAGATATAATCGAGTCCGTCAAAAACTTCTACAAATCCTTATACAACACTTATTCACAAGAAAATACCAACAACAACATATTATGAATGTAGGATCTGAAGAAATTCCCGAAATTAACAACGGGAACTCAAAGCAGCCTTGCGGCAAATGAAAATGAAATCACCAGGGGAAGACCGCATTACCATCGAAATGCTGAAAATGGGCGGCGAGTCTTTACTACAATCAGTCCGCACTCTGTTAAACAAATGTCTCTATGAAGCGAAGATTCCAACTGCTTGGCAATGTGCGGAAGTCATCTTACTATTTAAGAAGGGCGATAGCGGAGACTTGGAGAACTACCGCCCCATTAGCCTCCTATCACATCTCTACAAACTGCGACCAAGATCGTTACAAACCGCCTAACAACTAAATTGGATTTTTACCAGCCGGTAGAGCAGGCGGGCTTCTGAAGAAACTATGGCACTAATAATCACCTACAAACGCTCAGATCCCTCATCGAAAAAACCACGGAATACAACATGCCCATCTATCTTGCATTTATAGACTTCCATAAAGCATTTGATTCCATTGAAATTCCGGCAATCTTAAAATCACTGGACAACGCCCGAATAGACACGAGGTATTCAGACCTACTGAAATATGTATACGAGAATTCCACCATAAAAGTAAAAATTAATGACGAACTAACAACCAATCAAATTAAAGTCAAGAGAGGCGTGCGCCAGACGAGAGTAAACAGTTTTGGCGAAATAGTATCGATTCGCCAAAACTGTTTACTCTCGTCTTGGAGGATATATTCAAAAACCTTGAATGGAAGCGAAAGGGACTAAATGTAGATGGAACATACCTAAGCAATCTTCGATTTGCGGACGATCTTGTCCTAATTAGCGATGACCTAGAACAACTCAAAGACATGCTAAATGAGCTCCTCAAAATATCAAAACACGTAGGCCTGAAAATGAATGTCCAAAAAACGAAAGTAATGGGCCCAGTCGAAGAGAGTATCAACGTAGGCAACAACAATTTTGAGGTAGTCAAGGAATACATATACTTGGGGCACAAATTCAGGATGGAGAAAGAAAATCAGACCGCAGAAATCTCACGCCGGATAAGCCAGAGTTGGGCTGCCTTTGGAAAACTCAGTCATATAATGAAAAACACCGATATACCAACTAACCTGAAGAGAAAGGTTTACGACACCTGTGTGCTTCCAGTTGCAACATAAGGCCTGGAGACAATGACATTGACGAGAAAAAGTATGATAAGACTTAGAACTACTCAAAGGGCTATGGAGAGAGCTAGGATCGGCGTCAGTCTCAGAGAAAGAATCAATCACGAAAAGATCAGAAGGAGAACCAAGGTGACGGATATAATCTCAAGAATACTAAAAACGAAATGGAAATGGGCTGGACACGTGGCACGGCAGGAGCCAAACCGATGGGACACAAAGATAATCCAATGGAGACCAAGACTTACAACGCGGAGCAGGGGAAGACCACAGAAAAGATGGACGGATGACATCAAACAAACGGCGGGCAAAAACTGGATTCAAACCGCAAGAGACAGAGACGCATGGAACAAACTTGAAGAGGCCTTTATTCAACAGTGGATAATAAGAGGCTAATAATGATGATGATGATGATACTAGCGTTCTTTTCTCTCTTATAATATAATGTGTTTTCTGTTTTCAGAACCAGCATTTCCTCTCCTCTTCACTTGATTTAGCTAAGTTTAATAATATTCCACTTAATATTTATCAGTTCTTCTTCTAATTGTACGAATCTGTCCTTTGTACAGAGTGATCTTACATTCCGAGTTTATTTTTACACGGCGGTCTATTCTTCGGTTTCTTATTTTTGAATTTTGGCCCCCCCCCCCCTCCACCAGGATTTTCGAGGTAGACCGAAGTACCGGTATGGGATTGTGAGCGATTAACCCTACCCATTTGAGTTTTAAAATTCTTCTTTATGTTGAGTTACTTGGGGAGATGATTTTTAATCAGCCGCTTCTCTGGAGTCTGACGCTGTGTGTGGCCGCCCAATATGGGTGCAGACGCCGCTATTAAAATCTATTCCTCCGCCTCTTCCGTCGTTGTGACTTTATTTGTCATCCTCCGTCTTCAGAGCTGTTAGCATTCTTCGACGTTTCGGCATCGGCTTTGATGTCATTTTCAAGATTTTAGCTCTTCACTCGGGGTCTCAATCTGCCTACGCCCCAAGGAGAGCCACGAGCCTTTGAGTAAGAATGACTTTTCATGTGTCCTGTTTCGTCATTTATAGGGCCGACGTGAAAGTTTGGTTTCATTATTTATTCACATTATTTGATTATTTGGCACGCCCTTATTGTGTCAATATTTACTTTTTGATCTTTTTTTGTGTTGCTCAGTTTTGTATATTATTTCTGAAAAATTTAAATATTTACTTAAATCTTACAATTAGTAGTAAAATAATCTAACTTAAAATATTTTTTACAAGTAGGTAAATTTATGAGACGGTACACTTTGTGCAAAATAAACCCTAACAAATTATATATTAGTTTATTAGGAGTAATTGGTACTATAGTTCAAAAATGAGTCGCTTGTAGTTAACAAAATAATATTAAAACCTAAATATCTCATTTGTTTATTTCATTATATAAATTTAAATTTAAGTACTAGGAAGCGGCTATAATATGTACAAGTAAGATTCAATTAACTTTCTCACAAAGAATGGATTTTCCAATAAGAAGGATAAGATTTTTAAATGAAATGTCAAGCTTGCTTGTTGTTGTAACTACCACTCGTTACGATTTGTGTGTAGTATACTTTGACAATTCAATATGACTGAGTACATACTTTAAGAACGTTCGATTATTGTCCAAACATTTTATGAAAATAGACGTTCTTTTGTAAACACTCAATATGCTTCTTTGCGAACCTATGGTCCACATAATCGTCTATGCCTGCTATTTGTCGAATCGTTAAAAATTTGAAAAGGATTTTACTCAAGACGTCGAAATGCAAGAAATGTAAAGAACATTACTGCTGTAAAAGTTTTTCGATTCCTTGTTGTGCTCACAAATTAAAGCTTTAGAAAAACGACAACTTGACGTATTTTGCAAAAAAATTTTGATTTACGCCCGTATAAGATTATGTTGGTCTAAGAACTGAAGTTACTTAACCACCGTAAGAGTGGTGACTTTGCCGCTTGGACTTTATAGCAACTTGAAACAGATTTTGGACAAAAGATTATCTTCTCAGATGAAACTCAATTTTTTGTTTAGTGGATATGATAACGAACAAAATTGTCATTTTTGGTGTAAAAACAATCCATAAGAAATTTACGAGAAGTCCTTGCATCTGCAAAAGGTCACTGTATTGTGTGGTTTACGGCATGGTGACATCTTCAGACCATTCATTTTTCAAAACGAGGTAGGAGATGCAGTTACAGTGACTGGTGAGCGGTACCAATTGATCTTAACAGATTTTTTGTGACTAAATTTAGATGAAATTGATTTGGAGAACTTGTGGTTCTAACAAGACAATGCCACATGTCACACTGATAACGCCAATATTGACATATTGCAAGAAAAGTTTGTTAAAAGTATAATTTCAAGAAATGCAGCTGTTAGTTGGCCCCAAAATGTTGTGATTTAACTGCTTCAGATTATTTTTTGTGAAGTTATTTGAAATCTGTAGTATATGCAAACAAACCACGAATCCTTGATGCATTAAGATTGAAATTCTAACGCTGCATTCGTGACATTAGATCCGAGTTATTGCACAGTCATCGAAACTTGAATTTATGGAATTTGGTCGTGTGCACGAAGTCGCGGTGAATACTTAAATGATGTAATAGACTATGCTTCAAAATAATATACAATGGTTGTTTGTATCTGAAACGTTGTTTTTTTATTTCATTTTAAAATAATATCGTTCTTACTGAAAAACTTTTTATAAACACAAGTTTTAAAATATGATTCTATTTTTAATCTACCAATGAAAACTATATAATTTAAATATTTTGTAGGCTGTAAAACAGTTTTTTAACGATTAGGACAAATTTAATTTTTATGTATTTTTTTGTATTTATTGTTTAATAATAACCTTCATCTTTGAATTCCAGATGGAAATTGGAAAAATTGAACTTGGAGCTTAGATACTCCATTGTTGAAAACGGAAATTATCAGCACAAGATGCTTTCTATAGAAATTTTCATTATCGTCGGACAAAAGACTGTGGAACAAGGAAATAGCAGGCAGCCGATTATGATGCTTTTAGCCTTGAAGGTAAACTGTATTTTGGTAGACCACCTATTTTAAAGATTTGAAATTTGCTGTGGATGGCACTTAATCTGGAATCATTTGTCATCTTGACTTTGTGCAGAAAAAGCTAAGACAAGACCCTCGCAAACTGTTTTAAGTACAACCCGAAAAATTAGTTAAGATTTTTCGCCGATTACTCGAAAATTTGCTAGATGATAGGTTTTAGAAATTAATTGTCATTTATTTTAAAAAATAGGTTTATCTTGTATGTCGTAACGGGTTTCTTGGGGCCAAAATTTGTGGCTAGTTGCTCATTTTGGCAAGAAAATTATCTAGGTTTGGTGAGATGTTGATGACATTGTACACTGCCAAATGAGAAAGCCGTAAATGCTAATTATCGGTATTGTTGAAGTGGTTTAAATCATCAAGGGCTGTCGGTAACCGGGTAAATGACCTAGCCAAACGACTTAAACCTAAAGAAGAGTTTCAGTGCTCTCAAGGATGGCTAGACAGATTTAGAAAACGACATATCATTTGTTATGGAAAAGTTAGTGGCGAGGCCAACAAAGTTTCCCATAACACAGTGTTAAGGCGGCTGAAAGGCACTTGGTTGTGTAAGACATATTCTCAAGGACATATTTTCATTGCTAATGGATCCGGATTGTTTTATGAAATAAAGCCTGGTAAAACTTTAAAATTCAAGAGAGAAAGATGTATAGAAGGGCAAAATTTGAAAAAAAAAATTATATTGTTTCTCTATGTCAGCATATGTCACGGAAAAAAACTCATGATAATTGAGATTTCTGAAAAGCCCAAGTGTTTTAAAAATGTAAAAAGACACTGTTATAACCGGCACAATAACAAGTCACGGGTGGTATTATCTATTTTTGAAGAGAAATCAAACAGTTAATATCGAGAACTGTAAGGTAAATATCGACAAATATTACTGGTAGTGGACAACTGTCCAGCTCATCCAGTAGTTCAAAATATAAAAAATATTAGCTTAGTGTTTTTACTAACTGTCATACAACCGATGGGCCAAGAAATTATCCGCAGTTTTAAAATCCAATATAAAAAGTTTTTACTCTTTCGCATCCTTCAGGAACATAAAGCTGGGAAAGTTGGATGCATTTCACTTCCAGACGGAATCCAGTTTATGGCCAAAGCCTAGAACAGGGTTACTGCAGCAACAAATAGGAACTGTTTTCGTCATTCGCAACTGGTAGATTGTAAGCTGTTCGACAATGATGTAGAATATTACATTCTTATAAACATTCTTCCTTTTTTCGCCAATTTTTAATATTCAATATTTTAGGGTAAAACGTAGGTTAATCCGAATCTTACATAAATCTGTTAATGTCATGTGTATATACTATAAGGAGGGATAGCGCATGGCTATATGAGAAATTAACAAGTGACTTAAATTATGTATTGTTTTCACTGTACATTTTTTAGTATAGCTTTATATATAATAAACTAGTCAAAGCTAATATTTATTTTCCTCTTTCTTTATGATTTATTTGCTACATTTAAATTTTTTTTTAATAATTTATCCTTTTTTTCTCCGGTATATTTCCCCTACGACCATCTCTTCACTTTTTTTAACTGTGCTTTCATTATTATTGTCAATATAATAATAGTTTCCCGTAATAGCCTAAGAAAGGCATTTGGGGGTCGTAACAGGATGGGTCTGCTACAATCTAGAGCATTGATTCCCAAAGTGGACCAGGTGGACCCCCAAGGGTCGACGGGAGGCTCGACGGGGGTCTACGTTGGCGTGACAAAATTGGGGTTCACAATTCGTAAGCGGTGGGTGGTCTACGAAAATTTATCTGGTTTCGATAGTGAAGAACTAAAATGTTGGTTTGGGTTTCACCTATCAATGTAGGCAGATAATATTTTAAGAAGTTCAGCGACTGTTACTTGTAAAAACTTGCATATTCCATATTCAGTACAACGTGTCGAGACTTGCAAAGCGCTGCCGCTGCCGTCGTCCGCAATGCTTGTTCAGACGTGCAAAGCGACGAAGTACGACTTGTGGTGTGTGTGCTTGCAATCTTGCATGAACTTGTTTGATTCTTTACCAATATAAATACGGTTGCCACGGATAAACGTTATTCATTTGTTTCCCGAATTTCGAAAAGAAAAGTAAAGTAAAGTGAATCGATGTTAGTGTTTGCCACTGTCAGAAAAGTAAGTACTTACCTGCCTATTTGTTATACATACTTTTATTTTGTTTATTATTTATCTGTTTATTTTACAATTTATTGTACACGTAAGTAAACAAAAAATGGACAAATTACAAAAAAAATACGTAGATACAAAAGGTGAGGCTTATTCCTAAAAGAAATCTCTTCCAACCCACCTGCGGTAGGAGATATATTTATGTTGTAATAAGTATATTTATAATGTTTGCGTGTAGTAAGTACGAATTAAAAATTAAATACTGAACAGAACCATTATTAGATACTTCCATAAAAGAACAGAAAGCCGAAAAAGGTTGAACTTCTTGTCCCTACTTTATTAGTAATTTTTTTATTACCCGACTGTGTGGTGGTTCACTAATAATTAAATATATTTTTATAACTTGTACGTGTCTTTATATACTACATACTCGTAACGTACATTAAAGTAATAAATAAATAATTAAAATCGCGAAGTTTTGATATCAAAATATTATTTACAAGTATTTTCTATCGAATTTACAGAAATATATCAAAATATAACTAATGAAAAAATGTTTTACATTACATTAAAATCGGTTCAGTCGCCGGTACTTTGTTTATTTCATTGCAATAATCAATTAATCCTGTTAAAATAGCCATATCCTGTTAAGTAAGACCGCCTTAAGATTACTACAACAAAGTTTGTTTTTTTTATTTACAGGTAGGTAACTGATACGAAACATGGCTGAATCTAAGAAGAAATGTCGACAGTACAGTGTTGATTATTTAAAATTTGGTTTTCTTCCATTAAAGGCAAACAAGCGATTGCCCATATGCCTTTTATGTAACAAATTTTTGAGCAGTGACTCTATGAAACCATCGAAGCTCGAAGATCATCTAAGAAGGTGTCATCCTGATAAAGTAGGTAAAGATTTGAAATATTTTCAAACATTGAAGGAAAAATATGAAAAGAGACCCACCGTGCACAGTATGTTCGCTTCAACGTCGGAAAATAACGATGGTGGCTTGCGGGCATCTTACAATATCTCATTACTTATAGCGAAATCTGTAAAATCGCACACCATTGGAGAACAGTTAATTTTACCCGCTGTTGAAGAGGTTTTAAAAACTGTTCTGCACAAATCTCCATTTGACATACTCAAAAAAATTCCTTTGAGTAACAACACTGTACAAAGACGTATTGATGAAATGAGCTCTGATATTGAAAGTTTCTTTTGTAATTATCTGCAAACAACTCATTTTTCTATTCGACTGGACGAGTCAACTTTACCTGGTAATGAAGCATTATTATTGGCATATGTTCGATTTGTTATGGACGAAGGTATTCATGAAGAGCTACTATTCGTGAAAACTTTGGAGACGGACACTAAAGGTGAATCAATATTTAATGTCCTGAGTGATTTTTTTAAGGAAAAATCGATTCCATTCACAAACGTTACTTCGGTGGCAACAGACGGAGCTCCTGCCATGGCCGGGCGATGTCGTGGGTTTATAAGCCATCTTAAAAGAATTATACCAGAGGTAACTGCAATTCACTGTGTCATCCACCGACAACACCCAGTAGCGAAAAACTTGAGTGCTAAATTGCACAAATCGTTTCAATTTGTGATTAATACAGATAACAAAATAAGAAGCAATGCATTGAATACGCGTTTATTTACACAATTGTGCGATGAAAATGATGAAGACTTCCAACGATTGCTCTTACATACTGAAGTACGCTGGTTGTCGAAAGGTGCATGTTTAATAAGATTTTTCTCACTTTTTGAATCAGTTTTAGAGTTTCTGGAAAGTAAAGATCCAGATTTAAAAGAAAACCTGATCAATTTGAAAGCAGACATCGCGTATTTGACAGATTTGTTCAAAAAATTTAATGAATATTAACTTACAATTACAAGGGGACAGCCTCAATTTAATAAAAACAAAGGAAGTAATTTCAGCTTTTCTTGGAAAATTGAAATTTATTAAGCAAAATGTTAGTCGGCGCGAATTTTCCCAGTTTTCAAACTTGTCACAGGTAGAATGCCTTGATGAGGATATTCACATACGTTCAACATTTAATTGCCCTGCATGATGACTTTAAAATCAGATTTGAAGATATTCTGACGATGGAAATACCACCATGGATCATAAATCCACTTGATGAAACGGAAGTGGAGAATGTGACATTACAAGAGGAGCTACTCGAGCTTAGCACTAATGAGGAACTGAAGGTGAAATTTAAAAGAGGGTATCAAACATTTTGGCTGCAGGCAGAAGTACCCGAAAAATATCCTGGACTGTGGGGAATTGCGAGAAAGCTTTTGATAGCATTTCCCTCGTCATATCTTGTCCAGAAAAGTTTTAGTGTCGTTACAAACCTTTTAACAAAAAGAAGGAGCAGATTGAATATCACAGAACGGGGAGATTTGCGGTTACTACTAACAAAACTGAAGCCAAATATTGATAATTTGCTGTCAATCCATCAAGTACATCCCTCCCACTAAAATTATGACCATTTTGTGATTGTCATTGTAGAAGTTACGTTACGTTATTAATATTTTATTTTAATTATATTACGACTGTTATCATATCACAATGTAATATGATAACAATAATAATTAATAGTGTAATAATTACATATTTGAATAAATACAACACAAGGAAATATACTATTTTTATTTTTATTTTTACCACTCCGAATGGGGAGTTTTCTAAACAAAATATGTGAGAATTGATTGGTTTCTTGTGTTGTGGGTAGATGTCAAAGGATTAAAGTTGGATGGAATGACTTTTATGATTGGCTAACTTTACTTTTTTGACATCCACGCACAGCACAATCAATTAATTAATTAACCAATAACTCAGCCGCAACGCAAATTTCCATAGTTAGATCTAATCTTCACGTTTTTTTCGAGTTTTGGGAATATGGTAGAAATGTAGCTGCAGGGGGTCCACCGGAACCAGCAAAATTTCAAAGTGGTCTATAAGAAATAAAAGTTTGGGAGCCTCTGATTTAGAGCCTACGGTACACAAGAGTAGTAACGTGGCTAGCGCTACGTACCGACCGCCTATTATTACCCCAGAGTTTTACTTCCAAGTACTCATTTAATGCAGTCTGAGTCGAGCTGGGTTGTAATAATGTCAGCGATCAAATTGGCGAGAGGGGATTCAAACTCGCATCTCTAGGTTCATAATCTAGCGACATATCCAGTAGACCACTACAGCTCCATTATTGTCAATATTTAATTTTATTTTGTATTAATACACACCCTGTAATGTCAAACATTTGATATGTTTCATACATGTTTTTTTCCAATTATTTTACCATTATATTTCCGTGAATCTTTATAAATGTTTTGAAAAAGACATTCATAATATTTATATAGCTGTCTAATTCAAAATGAATTAATTTTCAATTAGCAGCATATTTGCAACCATCGTGTTGGACGCTTGCGGTTGATTTTGAGGTTGCCGCCGTGCCGTTATGCGAAAATTCCCAGATATTTAACAGGTGGTTCCTGTAGCCACTAGAACCGATTCAGATTGTACAAATATCACAGCAAAGGAGTGGTCAAGAATCGGAAACAGTGACTGTGCTAATGCAATATAAGTAGTGTTATGGATAATTACAGTTGTAGAGTGTAATTTTACCTTAATAATTGTGTAGTGTACATGAATATTGTTACGTAATTTAATTTGTTGTAAGTAAAATAAATAAACAGTTTTAATAAATGTAAGTTTTTGCCACTGCTAAAGGCAAAAACGTTACAATATCTATAAAATGAGTTACAATACGTAGAAGTTATTAACTTTCTACAGCGGAGCTTATAGTAGAAAGTTAATGAGATTATCATCCAGTCTGTCTGTCTGTGTGTCTGGAGACACTATAACTTCCGTTCTATTGAACGGATTCACTTCAAACTTGGCATACACACATCTTAGTACTTTCATGTGATTGATTTTCAGCAAAATCGGTTGACGGCAACCGGAAGTGACCGTTACGATTTCGAAAATTCATGTCTTTCTGAGTGTCTGGAGACAAGATAACTTTCGTTCTATTCAACGGATTCACTCCAAACTTGGCATACACACGTCTTAGGTCAGTAGCTTCCATGGGATTGATTTTCAGCCAAATCGGTTAACGGCAACCGGAAGTGACTGTTACGATTTCGCACCGCTGTAGAAAGTTTCCTTTACGGTATTACATCGTTCTTGTTAAATACTACTGTAAAAGGCAATACAAATATATTAATATCAATTTATTTTATTTTAATATAACCAGTAAATAGTGCTATTCTTTTCAATTAAAATACGTGCAACTATTATGGTTTTATTAATTTTATTAAACAAAAAATCAGCCGAAGAAAACAGAAAATAGAAAAACTTGTTATAACTTACAAAATTTGTATTCCATGTTATCTAAGTAGATTTCTTAAAAGCAATTAGTAAGCAGTTAATTAAATATAAAACTAAAAATAGCATCAAAAGGCAATAGTAAAAGTTTATCTACATAAAAACAACTTTAGATTTAAAGTAAAATTACGATTAAGATACTTTATTTATGAGATAAAATTTATGGTATAATAGCTTTTCTAACTCTTTCTATCTTTATATAGATAAGTAACATTTTTATTCAAAACAAAAGTAAAATTACTGCAAATGACAAAAAAATACAAAAAGACAGGATGTTACTACAAAGGCTAAGACAAAGATAACTATGTACTACTTTTTTTAATAAAATATCTTGTAAACAAACTGTTGCAAGTAAACCTGTTGCAGTATTGTGTCAAAGTGAAACTTTGCATAACCTACAATAAAGAAAAGATTATCAGAAAACCTTTTAATTCGCTATGTACGCTGTTAAGTTCGCCTGCTGTATTTGGTCCATACGTTGAATAGTTATCAGTTTCCAGTACATGTGCATATTATGTCCATAAAAACAGTTATACTCTGATCAACACGACAAATTTTATATCTATTTTTAGTATTTATTAAATGGTTATTGGTAAGTACAACTACAACGGATTTATTTATAATTACCAATCTTATCATTTACACAAGTTTTAATATGTCCGGACCACTCGTCTATGGCAACACGCACTACATTCCCAGAAAACGTATTGACTGCAGCCGTCAAGGCTGACTTCAAAGAACCAACATTAAGGTGTTCTTTTCTATAAACTATGACCTATAAGCTATAAAAACCTCTAAAACATTGCTGCTTAGCCAAATTTAAGTTAACCGTGCTTTGTGGGCGGGTGCGAAGTTCTGCTGAGAAATCTAAGGCTCACCTCGAGAGAGCGTGATTTAGAGGTTTCACTACACTTTTCAAAATATTCTGTTGGTACACAGTGACTGAAGTATTGACTCTCTTTTCACAAAAATGAATATGGATCACTTCATCATAATACTCCCCACCGAACCATTACAGCAGCTAAATAATGGTTTCTCTAAACCCTTAGCACTAGCTCATTTTGTGTGTTTGAATATTCCTCCGCTGCATCTGCAAACAGAATTTATTTGTGGCTATTATGCGCGTGTTCTGTCAAAAACCTCTTTGTGTTTTCTTTCTTGCATTTCTTTAAAGCGTCTCTCAATAAATGTCCCGAATATCTTTTGTAAGGAGCTAGTTCTAGGCCGAGACATCAAAATTTTGGAAATTTACATCTACCGAAACATCTTGAACTTGACAAGACACACAATGTAAATTACATCTTTAAGATTTTACAATTGCAACCGTATTTCAGTGTCACAAATATCTTAATAATGTGCAAAGGTAGGTTTTATTTTATAACAGTATTTATGAGAATATGCCAATGTGGTCTCGCGGTTAAGTGCGGCTGCGGTGTGAACAGACCCGAATTTATTGCTGGAGCCCTCTGATGCCTGGCGGGTGGCCTACTTAGTAACTAAAAATAATTGAGTACCTGTGTCCACTTCGGATATGATCAGACACAGTGGGCGGAATATATAAGCGCCTCAATGTTCTCAGTTCTTAGGCCGAGCTAACCCCCCCCCCCCCCCCGGAACACACGTTAGAGCCATTATTATTATTATTTATGAGAATACTAAATATAGAAGATCGATTAGTGCAAGCCATTATAAAAATAAATAAATAACACATATAAAACTAAACGAAAACCCAGTCAGGCAAATGAAAGAAAAAGGAAAATAATTTAGAAATAATATACCAAAAATTGTTAAAACACTATTCAACAAAGAGAAAAACGTAAATGAGTACTAAATGAATATAAACGAAATAATCTCAGTGAAACTGAAAAAATGAAAAACTGAAAATAATAAGTAAGCCTACAGGATCTTTAAAAGTTAAATGGAGACTATTTGGCAATAGATTTATTTTTATGCGATTTTCTTCCGTTGCAAAGATATAAATTTTCAAATATATGTAGCACTTAGAATAGATTTTTATTTTTTTTATTGACAAGACTAAAATTTACTAATAACCAAATTAAAAGATAGTCTAAATTGTATGTGAAGTAAGCAAAAATATTAAGGAAATCATAGTGCAACCCACAAGTAAAAATATTCAATACCAGAAACAAACTAAACAAAAGAGAGTTATGCTATACTTATTATTAATGTACGAAGATTGCTATACATTTTCAGCTAGAAGATAAATGCTTAACATGGTCATGTAAAAAATCACATAGGTATTTGATTATACGTCACTAATTGAAACAAATCAGGTTCTATAATCAAGTAGTTTGTTGCAAGTCAAACATTTTTTCATCGCCTGCAGTGGTATGAAAACATCGCCAATAGACTACTATTGTGTGACTTGGGGTGACAACTCACGACTTACTATGTCGAAATGTGATGGGAGAATTTGGGGCGCTTGGAGAACGGTATTTGCTATAATGCGTCCTGCTAACAGGAGGAATGGATGCTAAATATGGAAGAATATAAAGATTCGGTAATTACGGTTGTCTATATTAGAATAGCAGTGGTTCCTAACATAAAGTGCGGCTTTTTAGAGAACTATTTGTAGACAGTAGCATTCCAAAAAAAAAGCGCTCGACGGTCTAGAGCCCCAAATTCAATCCTACTGGATACCTTTCCAATTAGTTTGAACAATAGCTTTGCCCCAGATCTCAACGACTCATATTACGAAATGCTGTGGTTCAAACTTTTTAAGAGTAATGAACTGATAATTTTTCCACAAATGTTCTGACACACAATAGAAAAACTAGTAAACATAGTTAAAGCTGTTATTAAAGTCAAATCATATGAATTATTGTGACTTTTGCCATAAAATAAGTCTGATGGCAGTTTCTGCTACTTAGGCATCAGCATACTTTGGATAATACAGTGTATTCCACTGATAAATAAATTGCAATAATTTGTAAAGTTCTTCTGCCATTTTCAGACAATCAGCAAATAAGAAATTCTTCACTTTCAAAAAAATGTCTTGTATGGTAACATCTAAAAGCGTAAAAATTTAAATTTTAATTAAATTTAAAGTTAACGAAAAGATAAAAGACATTATAAAATTTAATCGTTTAAGATCAAAAATAACGATAACAAGACAAGAATATACTTAATCACATATCTTAGGAAGCAATTGTAAGCTGAGAATATGAAGGGTTTTCTAATAAGAAATATACGATTTTCAATAAAACAAAAATTATTTCAGATACAAACTTTTTATATTATTTTAAAGCCTAGTCTATTACATTATGTTTTGAATAACACGTCATTTGAATCGTGTTTTTTTTGTATAGACTAAAGATTTCAAATAACTCAACCAAAAATAATTTAAAGCAGTTAAATTCCAACTTCTTGGAGGCCAAGTAACAGTTGCATTTCTTAAAATTTGCTTGCGCTACGTCAATAGTGACATTAGCAGTATGACATGTGGCATCGTCTTGTTGGAACCACAGGTCTTCATAATTAATTTCATCTAAATTTGGCCACAAAAATCTGTTAACACCAATTAGTACTGCTTACCAGTAACTTGAATTGCATCTCTTACCTCGTTTTGGAAAACTAATGGTCCAATGATGCCACAATGCCATAAACCATACCAAAAACGTCAATTTTGTTTGTTAACATATCCACTAAACAAGAAATGAGTTTTATCTGAGAAGATAATCTTTTGCCCAAAATTATAATCCATTTCGAGTTGCTCTAAATTCCAAGCGCCAGTCACGTTGATTACGATGATCCAGTGGCTTCATTTCAGCCAGCATAATCTTATACGAGTGTAAATCCAAACATTTTTTAAAATATGACAAGTTGTCATTTTTCTAATCTCTAATTCTTGAGCATGTCGAGGAACCAATAAATTTAGATCCTCTGCAATGCTACTTCTTACAGCAGCATTGTTCTCTACATTTATTGCATTACAACGTCTTGTTAATGAGTAAAAAATTTTAAAATTTTTCATCGAATAGCAAGTAGAGGGCAATTACCTGGATCGTAGGTTCCGCGAAGACCACGTTGAGAGTTCACAAAAGAACGTCTATTTTCATTAAATTTTTAAACAATAACCAAACCTTCTTATAGCGTGTATATAGCCGTGATAAATTTATCACGGCTATCATTTGCGTTTAGTGTACTCTGTACACTAAACGCAAATGATAACTAATAGCAGTTATAAAATTATATTATTCTTAGGGAACACTTTTTATAAGACCGCTGTTAAATCTAAAATTTTGACATGTGCTATAGAAACAAGAGTTTATACTTTGAAGACAATGCAAATGTTACAAATAGTACTACGTACGGTAAACTATTTTGAAACGAAGTCAGAAGAAATGTATAAAGGACACATTTAGCTTGATACTACAAATGATAAAATGTCTAAATCTACAAGCGAGCGGGTAAGATACGCTAATTAAAAGAATAGGAAGGCTGTTGGACATCAACAATTAAAAAGACTTAAAAAATAATACTATAATAGTTTTTTTTTTTTTTTGAGAGCACGACAGCCGCGAGGTAAAGGCCTCAACCTGCCAAACTGGCGCACGGCGGCTCCGGGTTCGAACCCCGGCAATGACAAAAACATTTAATGCTCTCCGGCCGTCATACAAACACCTTTGGCGGTCGTAAAAAGTACATTCACTATGCACTCGCCAACCCGCCCGGCAAGCGTGGCGTTTAATTGCCAAATCCCCCCCAAAGAGGGAGGCCTATGGCAATACTGGGCGCTACAAGGCTGAAGAAAAAAAAAGAAAAAAGAAATAATAGTTTTTATAATTATATAAAATAAATAGAATATTTGATGTACATTAACAGATATAAAGTCGAGGATTTTTTTTGTTATAGGCGACTAACTTATGCAACGTCGTGATTTTCTATTTTCTAAATTTGCCAATAAAAATACCACAACTATATAAGTAGTTTGAGAGTAGAATGAGGTGTGGCTTATAGTTAAAAGAACTAAAATATATGTTTTAAGCTATAACTTTTCAATAATTTACTGCTTTATAAACGATTAAAAAAAATTTTGCAAAACTTCAAAATCATTTCATTTATAATTTTGCAATTCGTCTGACTTTAATGTCACATTATTTTATACTGTTTATTGTTATTTTTACTATTTATACAAAAGTTAATTTTAATGTTTGCATTACATTTAGACAAATGGAATTAAAGAAAGTGTTAACATAAATGTAGCAAGAAAAATTCAACATTTTATTTCAGTTGAAGCTCCAAAAAGCTAAGCTTTTATGGAAATTTAGTATCGTGCATATTTTTGAAAGGGAGATTGCATACCCGCTGTCTGGTTTTATCTAGAAAAATTATCAAGACTAAACTCCAGTTGAAATTACATGTCACATGCAGTTTTCAGGCACAAGATTCAATTATTTACCTATCTGCATTTTCGAACTCACGCTCAAATAGTTATTTGACAGCGACGCGCGTCCATTTAGGTATTAGTTTTGCGACGACCAAAAAAGAGCTCTCCGATTGTTGTGGCTGGAGCGTCGCCGCAGCCGCCAGGTAGAGCTCGCGGAAGGGACGTTATCGTCGCCCTTATCGAGCCCCACCGGCGGCTAATTGATCTGGCCCTCCCCAGGGAGCGTTATAGATAGAAACAACTCTTCCCCGCATGCATGGTCAAGCCGTCCGCTTAACCGCAACTTGACCTCCTCGACCATTAAGTAAAGATGTTTAACGAGCATGCCGACAAGTTCGCAAACAACGGAAACGCCAAGAACGGAAGGGTAGGTGGGCAACGACGTTAGAGAAATGCGGGCGCCGCGGGATGCGGGAAATACAATTTGTGTGCGGTTTCTTCCGGTTAGCACGACTGTAGAAATATGGGCTCTTGCACCTATCAATACATAGTAAAGTGAAATTGAGAAGGGTGGCCGCCGCTGGTACAGGGCAGACCTCGGCCGCCGATCGATGTGGTGCTGAATTTTTGCCCGCGGCTGCTGGTTTTAAACTGAGAGTAATTGCTTCGCAGCATTGCTGCCATTCCAGGACGAAAACGTTTGCCGGATGAAGCTGCGATATGACATCTGCGTCTGTAGCTGCGACAGCCCAAAGGATGAAGCTTTGAACGTACTGCTTAAGATTTTCATTTGCATTTTGGTATTCTGAAGAGAAACGGTAGATCACAAATTTCATTAAAAACTTTTATCGTCAAGAGAAATAAACATGTACTGCAACTATCATCATTAACAACATAACTATAAAATATCCTATTTTTATAATAAAACATCAGTATCACAATTTGTTGTATTATAAGCAAGTACATTTAAAATATGTAGGCACGGTTTGTTAATCAATTATATCTTACAAAAGTTAATTATTTTTTTAATATACATCAAAAATGCTAATATTCCTTAAAATAAAAAAGGAATAAAATTATAATAACAACAAAACTAATAAGACAATTTTGAATTGATCACAGCATCAAGTGGAAGTTAATACGACCGTAGCGATAACGTGAGATGCCATTCAACCTTTAAATATCTTTATAACTTAAATTTTTAAATGGCGATTATTTAGAAAATAAATTTAATTATAGAAATCATACAACATAAAAATGAAATTGAGCCCATCGGAAAACATAGAGATGAACTCAGCTCACCTGTCTGTAGTAATGTCGTTTTCTCACATGCCGTACATAAATCTTCTTATTGCAAGACTTCTCAATGGTAAAGTTGACTGGAACACATTTAAAAAAATCTGGTTAGACACTTAAAATCACTAGGAAAACTCGATGCATCAAAATAGATAGATGATCTCGTATATGATTATACCAACAATACAAAATCCTGCGTACATGAAGCAACAACGAACCATAATATTTATGCTCACCTAAGAAATTTTATATTTAATTAAGTACAAGAACCAAGCTCGCAGAGCATGGCAAAATATAAGAGTGTCTCAGTTAAAACCACTATTAAATCGACTTAACCGGCAAGTGAAGTGGCACCTAGACAACCATCGAATATAGTCATATCAAGCATGTATTCAACAACTATAATCTAAAGATAATATCTTATGATAAACAACGATAAGAATACTAAGGTAACTATATCCAATCCTAAATAGAAAATCTCCTTTAAAAGTAGCATGCTTTCTCCTAATAAGTAAATCCATACTTATAGTCGAGGAAATTTAACAAGAAAATAGGTCAAAGTTCCAAAAACCTGTGTAGTAAGATGGATTGAAATGAGTTTTTTTGCCTTCGCTTCTTTGTCGCATTTACTCCATTTGTCCACCTTTTTATTCTTATGCAAATGAGAAACTGCATTTGTGCAAGTTTTGAGACGAATAAAAGAAAATCATTATTCGGTTATACATTGTGAAAATGGGCCCAAAATTGTTACTCGGGGGTTTTTGGGGTCGCTGAACACGAATACGATGCCAGAAAAGCCATATGGTGTACCTGGGGACCAGGACGTCCAGGTCGTTTATCGAACAGGTGAATATGTTTTTATAAATAAAATTGGTTGTACGATAAAGTAAATGAATTACGTATGCACACGATAGACACGCCTACTAAAATTTATACCTGGAGACCTGGCTATGCTGGCATCTTTCAGAGGTATATCGTTATACCTATTCATTATGTGGGGAGAGTTAAACAAATTTATTTTATTATAATAATGGTTTATATCGTATTATACAAGGTCCATAAACTTTATAATTTTCATAATCTTTATAGTTTTATAACCTTTCTAAATTTTACAATCGTTAGAAAAATTTAAATCTTTTTATTTTAATAATTTTATATTTAATTTTTATGACCCACGGGTTTATACATCGCTGCGACAGATGTATGGAGAGTATATCTGTATGCCTTCGGGCGCAGCTTTTTCTTAATAGTACCCCTCCCCCCCCCAATTCCAACCACAAACGGATTCGCTAATAGAGAAAAGGTAGGATATACACCTCTTGGTTGTGTTCGGTTAATGAAAAGACCTGGGAGTGACTCGTGGAAAGCGTTCTTCCTTTCGGCTGCGGCGTTGATATTAGGCTGAGAGACTACAGATGAAAAGACGGCTTTGTCAAAGGCACATCCAGGGCGTAAGCCGAGTTAAAAGAAAATGCGGTTTTACAGAGGGATGATAGATCCAGTACAGAGCGGGTGAACAAGTCGAGGCGGAGTGTAACACTGGTTCGATTTGCAGATGGAGATATACCCAATAATGTTTGCATTTTCAAACAGCACCAACAGAGAATGGGTAAAGCCCCAATTTAAACTAAAGTGGAATATCTTTGGCTAATTAAGGAAAAGACGCGATTCGGCCGCAACACCAGGATTAATTCCGTCTTTGTAGGCAGCCCTCTTTCGATTGAATATGCAGTGAATATACTAACCATTATATGGAATCTAAATTAACGACTTGCGTATGAAAAATCGAACTGTGATACAATTAATTATATGTCGCAAAACTCAGTTGTGTTTTGCAGGGCAAGAAAATTGCTATAATTTTTTAACGAAAATTAAAGAAGCCGTGAGATGTTTATTTTGTAAATATAGTTGTCACGAGGGCACATTCCTCCGCTGTTATGTAGAGAAAATAATATAAATCTAAAAATTTTTTATTCATCATAAAAAAATTATTGCTAAGCCAGAAATATACAAACAGTAAATATAAATTTATGAATTTAATATTTTATAAGTTACAGCTACAGGCATTAAATTACAAATGTATTTTAAATTGGTTGTTTTACAAAAGTAGTCACTAATTCTCTGTGTTGAGTAGAGATGTCTATTATTAGGCTCCTAATAAAAATATAACTCATTATTGAGATACTGTGTCTAAATATTACGCAACGCTGTAAATTTTTACGTCTTAAAATTATCTTAAAATACGTATTTGTGACTAAATAACAAACCAAAAATTCTAAAAGAACGCTAGACTTCTATAAAATGCACATAGATAATTTAAACAACTACTGTAAATAATTTTAACAATTTACATAAGTAAAATATGTACAAAACGAATTACTTTAGGCTTTATGAGAGGAAAGGGACAGTAAAACGCGGCGAAAATTTACCAGCGCGTAAATCTGGGGCCGTTATCTGGAGGCATAAACGATCATGTAATACCTTAAGGAACCTGTAGAACAAGCTCGTGGTGCAGGGAGCAAAGCGACCGCAGAGTGAGGTAGTCATATTCGGAAATTGGTCCATTAATAACTCGGCCCGCGGCCCGGGTAATCAGCCGAGTGCTCCATACATCTCCCTCACCTGCATTCAGGTAACTGTAAGCACCCGGTTCCTTCTCCTGCAGGATACGCCGACCTGCTCCAAAAGTCGGGGCGTTCGAGTTTAAAATGCAAACAAGCGGTGCATCGACGTTTGCCGAATACGCCCCTTACTTATTTTCATACAATAAGCTACGGAACATTGAATTTGCATAATTTGTTTTAAATTTTTTAAAATATTTATTAAGTGAAGAAATCGACATTAATAAAATATTAGAATCAACGGTTCCAAAAAATCATATGAAAAAGTTAAGACATATATTGTTTATATAAGATTTAACAAATGTGTAAAATATGTAAACTAGCTTTTCTGAAATAAGTTTTGCCCAGCATTTGTTTAAACGATTATTTCTTTAATGATAATTTTTATGTAGGTTCTTTAAATTATTTATTTTTTGTTGTGTTCGTTTTTTTTTCCGTAGAATAAGCCTGTGGGTTGTTTATTTATCCAATTACGTCCCCTTCTTTAATTTTTTGGAAAGTTGAGGTTACAATTGCAGCCATCGCTTCGGTGGTCTGCCCGGTCGTCTGCACGCTAGGGGCTTCTCGTCTCTTGCTATTATTAAGTGGCGAAGCGAAGCGGTACTTACTAACTTCATGTTGTTCCGTCTGTCCGTCCGTCCGTGCAATAACTCGAGAACGGCTGGGAATTTCCAAATTCTGTTTTCGCCAATCGACAGGTGACCAAAAGGCTTGTTTGCTAGTGATTTTGAAACTGATTGGTCAAAGGTCAACTACAGGGTTTTCAAATTTGGGAGACTGATTCGCCACTTCTCTATGCCTTGCAAGTTTTGCAGGTTTATTACAATTCTGCTTTCTCCCATTTGCGACACGTGTTCCTTCCAGCGTCTTCTTCTTCCCCGAGCGTATTATCGCATTTGGGATTTTGTCTCTTAGAGTGTGTCCAGTTATTTTTCTTACAACCTTTATTTTGGTTATTCTTAGCATGGGTTTCGGCGGTGAATCTCATTATTGATCATACATAGATTTTATATTGATGTTTTATATGTTCATTGTTCCATATGGTAGTTTTTAATGCTGTAAATATTCTTGTAACCTTGTTTTTATTTAGTGTCGTAGTTGGCTAATCCTGTTACATTTATTCCCCGGTACTTGAATGACATCTCTTGTTCAATTATAGTGTCGTCTATAGCCAATTTACAGCGAATTGGGTTTCTTGATATTATCATAACTTTTGTTTTGTGTACTGATGTGTCCATTTTGTAACCCCCAGGTGGAAAATCTGTAATAATATTTGTAATTCATGTTTTCTTTCAGATATTGTTACTGCATGATCTTTGTAACAAAGTATTTTTATTTCTCATTTTGTAGTTTTGTATACTATCAACGATTTTATCGATCTCAAGACTGAACATCAGTGGGCTTAGAGAGTCACCCTCTCGTATTCCTGTAGTCAATGGCATGTCTCCTGTTAAGCTGTTGTTTATTTACATCTTTGTCATCGTGTTTGTATTCAATTTTTGTATTACCCTAATTATTTCAAGTGGAATATCTTTTAGATGCAAAAGCTTCCACCGCCAGTGTTATGGTGCATCCTGGGCTTGGTTTTCGGATTATTAGGCCGCGGTCGGAGTTCGGAAACTCTTGACGTTTCGTCCACAACTGCGACAGATATCTTCAGAAGAAAAACTTCTAAATTTTTTAGAAGATGTCCGTCGTAGTTGTAGACAAAACGTCAAGTGTTTCCGAATTCCGACCACAACCTAATAATCCAAGAACCAATCACATGATGGAATATTGTTTTCTTTCAGGATATTAATGACATCATCTATTTTCTTAGTATCCGGTTCACTGTTCTCTTCCCTAGAGCTTCTTTTGCGGCATTCTGAATATTATTTCTAAACTTCTGCCAGCTTACTTCAACGTCATTTCAGGCTTATATACTTTTTCTTCAATTTTTTACCATAGTTTTTTACTGTTTTATTTGCCATTGATTCGATGTTGAATTTCTCTGTGTATTGTTTTGTAGTTTCTTTATTGATTGCATCGGTAATCTTATTTTATCCAACACCATCTGAGTCCAGAATCTGCATCTGTTGAGCTCAAGCTGCGCACGTCGATGATTTGCGGAGGATGTATTTCTCTGTTTGATGTTATAGAGTCTATCATGGAAGATTGATCTCTGGAGTTAGAACATGTTATTTTTTGGTGACGTTTATGATTAAAAAACGTGTTGTTTATTCGTAGTTTATTTTCTGTGTAAAACTTTATTTGGTTTATTCCGTTTTCATTCAGAGTTGCCTCATTAAATTGTTATTCTATGCCTGCCACTGATTCTTTCCCTATCCTTGAGGTTAAGTCGCCCACTATAAAAACTTTTGTCCCTATCGCTATCTTGTCTATTTCTTCTTGAAGTTGCATTTAGAATGCTTTTGTTTCATATCTATGTTTTCTAGCGTCTAGTGCATACACGATAATCAAGTTAATCTTTTCTTTTTGTTGTTTAGGGTAATCCTCATGATTCCCTCTCTAACTCAATAAATGTCTTCTATATGTTGATCGTATTTGTTATTTGTAATAAAGCCTAAGACGACTGTTGCTCTTTGTCTTTTGCGTTAACGATAACTAAAACTGTCTTTTTACGTTACGTGTGTTCGACCCGGCACTATCTGCTGGGACATTCCTCAGGTGGAACTGGCATTTCTTGTTTACATTCTTTAGCTTGTTCTTTCTTCTTCCTCTTATTATTTGCTTGATATATGCGTGTGTGTGATTCCAGTTTTTTACGCTTTCCAGCATGACTTCTGTTATATTCTCTTTGTTTATTGGTTTTCCGGTTCTTTATTCTAGGCTCATTTGTTCCCGGTGCCATCTGTTACAGTTAAATACCGTATGCTCTAGATCTCCTTCCTCGCAATATATGCGGTTTTCATTTTCCGCCTTTCCTATTTGATATGTGTAAGTCCTGAAGGATCCGTGGCCCGTCAAGAAATATTCCGCCTTTCTGTGCTTGCAATTTATCTACGGTTCCATTGACGGCAACATTCTTCTCGTCCATTCCGCTACCGTTTCCGGCTTGTTCTACCTGGTCTGCTATTTAACGATAGTGGTTTTGCTTTTCTCCTTTCGTACATCTTTCTCTCCCATTATATTATGGTATATCCTTGCCATTTCCTCTATTGTCAAGTCGATAGGTATTACTGCGCTTATTACACATAGCGCCTCCGTGGGAGTCGTTTTATACGCGCTTTCTACCTTTATGGTCATCTGTCTTTGTACTCTCATTAACATTTTTCGGTATCTCTAGCACGCTGCGCCATATTGGTGCCCCATATGTTATTATAGACTGCACCACACCGTGAAGTATTTCACGTTTGTCGCTGCTTATTCCTGCAATGTTTGGCATGAATTTTGTCAGTGCCCTCAAAGATTTTTCCCCTTTGTTGATAGTCTTTCTTACATGCTCTCTGAATATTAACTTGCTGTCAATCCATACTCCGAGGTATTTTCCTCCTTTCCCTGGCATAATTCGGTGTTTTTCGATCTCAACGATAATGTCTCTTTTTCTAAGGCCTTTCAAAATAATCGCTTCGGTCTTGTTTGACGCTATTTTTGTCCGTTGTCTTTCATTTATTTTCCTATGATATACAATGCGTTGCTTATTTTGTTCATGATTGCGTCCATTCTTGCGCGTTAGTCGTCGGCACTAGATCGTTTGCTGAAAGGGGTAGCCTTAGAATCTTGTCGTTCCATAGTGTTGGGCCAAGAACTGATTCTACGGTACGTCCTGTGTCACGTTAATTCTTTTTTTAGCTATTTTTACTTTCCTTTTACTCAGGTAGCTTTCTATCGTGCTCACCAGTTTAATCTCCTAATCATGTAGCTCCATACAGCTGTATTAAAGGCGTTGTGTACATCAATCATCATTATTACTATCTATTTTGCTGTGCGTTTCTTGGCTGCTTCTATAACTGTTTTAATTGCGTCGACCGTGGTCTGATTCTTCTAAATCCAAATTGTCTTTCGTACAGCCCGGTTTTCTACCTAACTCTTTCTCTAGTCTTTTGTTGATCAGATGTTTGTATAATTTGCCTATGGTGTCCAGTAAGCAGATTAATCTGCACGTTTGCGTCGCGTTTTTTGCCGGCTTTTTCAGTATTAAAACTAGGTTTGCCTTCTTCCAGTTGTCGGGAAAACTTTGTTCCTGCAGTAGTTGGTTCACAACTTCTATAATTTTATCAGGTATGATTTTTATCGCTTGTTTTATTGTTTCTGGATTGTTTCTTGACTACTTTCGTCTTCTCACTTCTTTTACAGTTGTCTTATCTTTGAGGAAAAAGCTTCTTAATTATCCTGGCTTTTTTGCTTGCTCCAGGTTGTAAGATTAAAATGATTTCTTTATGTGTCTGGTTGCAATTTAGTACCCTTGTCTCCATATGTCTTTCTCCAGTTTTCTACAGAGTTCACGTCAATATTTTTCGATCGCTTTTTTTGTGCTTCCTTCTCGTCTTTATATTTTTTGCCAATTCTAAGTTTGTGGCTCGTTTTCTTATTTTTGTTAGCTCCCTTCTGGTCCGGTTGCATCTGTCTCT
This sequence comes from Sinelater perroti, assembly GCA_036346155.1. NCBI lineage: Eukaryota > Metazoa > Arthropoda > Insecta > Coleoptera > Elateridae > Sinelater > Sinelater perroti. Next base: position 11,180,777 of record JARFIY010000359.1, on the reverse strand, counting down.
TAGGTCTGCAATCTTTTCGTTCCACCAGTACGGCTGATGTCCTCTTTTCTCGTCTTCGCCTGCCTGTATAGCGAACTGTTGTGCTTTTTTGATGATTTCGGTAACGTTTTCGCTGTTTAAGACCCGCCCTTGCCTTATTAGTTGAAATGTTTCTTTGAAAACATTTTTAGTTAACTTTTTTTTTTGTCTGTGTGTTCTTGTTTTCCGTGACTGTTGGTTTTGCGTTCCGAAAGTGGTGTACTTGTGTAACCTCAGAGACTTATTCTCTAATACTTTCCTATTTTTTATAGAAGTTTTGGCGTAGCATGTTATATCTTTATGTGACTCCGATCTTTCCTTTATAAAGGTTGGTTGGTTGTCTCTTTTATCGTTCAGGTTTGATTCCCGTAATAGTGATTTTGCATTTAGATCTTTAAGTATTAGTTTTTCTTCTCTTTGCTGCTTTGCGTTATGCATTATTCTGTCGATTTCTTCAGTAAAATTTTGCATGGTCGTGTTCGGTAATACGTAGCAGTTATAGATCGTCCAATCCTTAGACAGTATTTTTATGTATCCGTGACCGCTCGTGTGCCTGATTATCCCCGCATTTTTGTTTTGATAGTACATGGCCGTATCTGCTTTTGCGTCATGTACAGGGTCCATCCCAAAAGAAATGAGCCTTTTTCAAAAAAAAATAGTTTTATTGAGCAGATCGCTACAACACCTCAAAATTCTTCAAAATAGGATCCTCCTGCATCAATGCACTTTTGGAGACGGGTCTTCCAAGTCCGGAAGGCTTCCTGGTAGGCCTCCTTAGGGATGTCCTTGAGGGCTGCTGTGACATTCTCTTGGATGTCCTCAACCGAGTCCCAGTGCTTGCCCTTTAGCACTCTTTTCAACCGCGGAAACAAAAAGAAGTCCGGGGGAGACAAGTCCGGGCTGTAGGGAGGCTGGGGAACCACGCCGAGTTGAATCCGGGCCAGGTACTTGGTCACGATGAACGCGGTGTGGCTCGGCGCGTTGTCGTGGTGCAAACTCCAGTCGTTTTTGATCGCGCTCCGCTTACTTGTGACCTTTCTTTTGAGTCTTTTGAGGACTTCCAGGTCGTCCAGACCGAGGTTCGTCGGCCACCTCTTCCCGGCCCTCCTTAAATGCTTTGTGCCACTTTTTAACTTGCGAGTACGATAAACAATCATCCTTGAAGGCCTCCTGAAGCATTCCAAACGTTTCGGTAGCATTCTTGCCGAGTTTGAAGCAGAATTTAATTGCGTAGCGTTGATCGATTTTTGAATCCATCGCGCCGTGTCGAAAATTGAAAATAGACATTCACGGAAACACCCGTCCTGCCGCTCCGAGAGCTCAGAGCCGACTTGCACCGACCGCGTATGGAAGCTAAGACCCCCCACCACCTGCCCCAAGCGTCAGAGCACGCCGGAATGTACACTCGCGTCCGAAAAAAAATAAGGCTCATTTCTTTTGGGATGGACCTTGTATTAGCCCCTGCTTTCTCGCTCTTGCCTTGTTTGGCTGTTGCGTAAACATTATGTCTGCTTTCCATTTTTCTGCTATGGCCTGTGCCACATCATGGGCTGCCCTTCCTCTTCCTACATTAATCTGTATTAGTTTCATTTTCCTAGTGTTATTTTCTTCCATTTTTCGGGGGGGTTACTTTTTCTTCTTGCTTTTCGGCGACTAACCTCCTCCCTGATTATTTGTATATTTTAGACATTTTGTGCTATCCGAACTGTGTTTCAAACTATGCAGTAACTTTCTTCTTGGCACTCCTTAGCCCTGTGCCCTGGCTCCCCACAGTTTAGATAGTTTTTGGATATGCCCGCACCTCTGGAGTTCTTCAACTTATGTCCATATTCCAAGCATCTGCAGCACCTAGTTGGTATCAGCTTCTCTTTTATTTTGCAGTATACCCGTTTTATTTTAACTTTTTCTTTCTTCATCAGGTTTGTTGTGTATGTTCTGCCCGCTGTCACAATCACCGTTTGGTTTTCGGGCGGGTTTTATTTCATGTTTATCAGACCTATCTCCCCCCTTTTTGCTCCTACAACTTCGCTTAGTGCATTTTCCACTTCCTTTTGAGTCATGGCCACATCTATGTCGTATATGTAAAGCGTTCTGTCTGTATTTTCCATCTTCACGTTTGTGCCAGCTTTAGTTATCATCTCGTCTTTAGGGATGTTTGCTTTGTTTCTGTTTCCGTCTATTTATAAAAGTTCATCGTTCTTGTTTTCTTGATTTTTCTGACTTTGACCCGTATACATTCTGTGACAATGTTGTCCTTCATAATCTTTAGTAGTTCCCGTATGTCTGTCCCGTTCGGTTTATCACAAGTTTTTCTTATTTTTTACTTCTTTGCTTTGTACACATTGGTCTTAGGTGTTTGAGTTTTTTTGGTTATTATGTTGGCATTTGGCATGGTATTATGAAACACACATTCGACTATCTTTCTTGTGTATTCAGATTTTATGCTCTCTGGTGTCACAATTTTTTTCTCTGTGTCCCTCTTCGTGTTCTGCAATACATCTGTTCAGATAAGTTATCTTCCGGTTTAAGTTTTCTATTGTATCTTTTATCTCAGTTTTAGTATTTATGTTTTTGGCAATTAACGTTACCAGCTTCAATATAATTTTGGTCTCTTGCTTCGGCCGTCCTTGATTTTTCTTCTTACGTTTCTATTTATTTTATGTTTGTTATCTTCCATATTATTCTTACGAGATGACTCCAGTGGCTCCAGTGGTTGTTGGAGCACATGTTGCGGTTATGGTATTTATTGAGATGCCTGGCGTTCGGGCGTCCGTAGCTAGGAATGCCTCCGAGTGCGTCCTTAGTTTCCTCCTATTATCCTCGATCTTTCTGGCATAGATGACCTTGCCAGGAGACTGTAGTCTTCCGCCAGTATCGCTCTCAAAGTCGTCAAGTGTACTTATCTCCCTCCCCCACCACGTAAAGGACTTACAACTCCTTGGATTGGTCAGAATATAGCCTGGATATCTTATTTCGCCTTTGCCCTTTCGTTTGGTTTCGGAAACTGTGCATATGTTTATTTTATATATCTCCATCTCTAGTACGACTTCTTAGTCCCTGCCATTCCAGGATAAAATATTCCACCAAGCAAGTCTAATGATGTTTCTCTTTCATTTGTTTTCTTTATTTTTTGTATGTCTAAACTTATTGTCCTAGTCCATCCATTATAGTTTAGATTTTGTTGTTATTCCTAAAGCGTATTTATTTATCATCTCGTTCTCTTGCTTAGTTCTATGTTATTGCAGGAGTTGTCATATTTGGATCTGTGACTGTTATTTAGTTTTACCCCAAACACGTTGCTAGCCTTGTCTGGAAACCTTCCTCATTTTTCGGTTTATTATTTTTTGAATTATTTATAGTCTGCGTGGGTATTTTTGTATAAAACGGTGTTCCAAAAGAAACGCAGGATTTAATTTTCGAAAAAATCATTTCATTTGTTAGTTGGCAAGGTTATGACATAAATAGGATAGTTGAGAAATCTTCTCCACGGCTCATTTGATCCTGGAATTCTTCTGACTAAATTTTTGATCACTTTTTTGCGTGACTGCGTCTCAATTTCATGGATAACTCTTAGAATTTTTGCTCTTAATTCAGCATGCTTTTTATTTTCTAAGCATAAATTTTAGTTTTTACAAATCCCCCCCAAAAAATTGCATGGTGTAAAATTGCAAGTTCTTGGTGACTAGTTCACTTCGCTGTTTTTGGAAATAAGTCGCCTGTTACATTTTTGTTCTAATTGAATTGTTTCACACGTCGTATAGTCCATATTTCTTGTTAAAATCAGTTGTATGGTAATTTTTAAAATGTTTAGTTGCAGTGACCGACGACGCATTGAGGTTTCTGAACACTCCGTCACGCTATCGTTTGCAGCAGTAATGTTTTCAGTTAAACGGTCGGTACAAGCTTTTTTTTTGTTGTCTGCAATTGAACTTGTTTGTTTAAATTTTTAAATTAGTCTTTTTGTATTTGTTTTATCTTTCTAAAAATGCCACGTAATGTGGGCATAATCTCTTCAGACTTTATTGTTAGGTTTATAGATTACTCTATTATTATTTAAAATGCAATAGTGTTAATGACCAGTTAATCAGGAATAGTTTTTATTTTCCCTTATATATGAGATATTCGAGTAAATAGGAATAGTATTTGACAATTTAAAATATATAATTACTAAAACAACTTTTATAACCCATTTTTTACATTTATTTGTTGATCGAGTTTTAACAGCACATATGTTATGACAGCTTTTAAATTTGTTGTTTTGTTTTGTGGTAGCTCCTTTAAAAATTTCCCAATTTTTACTTGAAATATAAAAATCCTTATATATAAATAATACACTTTTGTATTACCATGCACATTTAATTTAGATTCCTTGTAGTTTTTTATGTGATCTGCTTTTCAATGACCATTTGAACATTTTAAAAAATTTGTTTTACCAGTGAGGTTTACTTCGAATAACTATTATTGGTGAAGAGATGTTGCTTATGTATAGAATATTTTAATTAAAGAAAAATGTAAATCAAAAGCTTTATTTAGTGATGTGATTTCTAACAAAATTTGTTTTCATTCAGCAGTTAAGCAGTTACAGCCACAATTTTTTATTTTTGTAAAATAAATTTTCTAAATTAATTACAACCACTTGTTTATTCACTAACTTTTTAATTTTCTTTCTATATTTTGTCAGCACTGATTTGTCTACAGTTTAAATAACATTTATTATAACCACCCCAATTCCCCAATTACTGTATCAAAATTGTGCCCTTTTAATACGAGAGTTATCCGAAAAGTAAGGTTATAAGGTACGTAGCTGTTGCAGAAAAATGTTTTTTTTAAACACTACACCGCTGTGTAGTGGGGAGCCAATTGAAGCGAAGAAGCGATGCCGAACGTCAGTAGTTTCCCAACTGTCGTTTTGGTGAAGGTTTAAAATGAGCTCTCTCATTTCGTCATCTGTCAAGTGTGAAGTGCGCTCTGTAATACGCTACCTGCATGTAAAGGGCATGAACGCCGCCGCGTTTTAGTTTATGAGGAGGAAGTTATGTCAAGGCAACATGTGACAAAATAGGTAAATAATAAATAGGGAAGTTCACGACAAAGACAGAAGCGGGCAGCTGTCCGTGGAGGCGGATAAGCTGGTACAAAAAAATTAAAAGCATCCTCTCTCTGATGACCGTTCGACCATTGATGTCCTGCATGAACTTTGTTCCGAAATTTCACGAACTCTTGTTCATAAAATCATGAGTGATCGACTGGGATATCACAAGTTGTATGCTAGACTGGCACCGAAGGTACTTACTAAAAATATTTTAAATCTACCGCCTCTCCTCACAACTCCGATCTCGCACCTAGCGACTATCATCTCTTCACTAAATTGAAGGAACATCTGGATGGTGGGAGTTCCCTTTGACACAGGAATAAAACAACTTATCACACGGTTGACAAAATATGTTGAAGTAAATGGTGATTATGTGGAAAAATAATTCGATAGGCACTTATATTATAATCACTATAAGTTTCATTAAAATATATGGATTTTTGCATTTTTAAAAAATCTTGTGTGTCGTAGTAGTCTAGTGGATAGGTTATTAGACTACAAAACCTAAAGATGCAGGTTCAAATTCCGCTCTCACCAATTCGATCACTGGCATTTTTACAAGCACCTAGAAGTCAAACTCTGGGGTAATAATAGGCGGTCGGTACGTAGCGCTGGCCACGTTACTACACTTCTATACCGTAGGCTGTAGATTGTAGCAGACCTATCCTATTACGACCCCAAAGGGCCTTTATGATTTATTACAGGAAACTATTATTATATTAAAAGAAAACCATGTAACTATTATTTTCGGATAACCTTTGTAGTTTTCTTAAGCTCACAAATGTCAATTTCTCATTCTATGCGTTTCATATAAATAATATGTAGGCCCTTTGCTGAATTAAAATTTATGCCAGTCAAAGAAGTATCTTCTAAAAATATTATATATTATTTTTCTTCTTTCCGTTTTTTTTTTATTTTTAAAACTATTTACCTTCTTTATTATTGTCACCTTTTTTATTCTATAATACATTACATAAAAAATAAACGTAACAAGAAGTAAAAGAAATAATAACACAAAAAATAATAAAAAGAATGGAATCCCAACAGTGATTTTGAAAATAGGGAGAAAAATATATGTAAAATATTTTATCATGTAATATTGAGAACATGAAAGGAAAAGAGAATTGTAGAGCGTTAGAGTAAGGCTGTCCAATATTTAAAAAACAGAAGAAAACTGTATGCAAAAATTATAGAAGGATTGTTCTTTAAGTCATACTATACAAAGTACTTGCAAAAATTATACGTAGTAAATTTAAAATGTTTGAGAACACATCAATTGGAGATTATCAAAGCAGATTTAGGGGCGGTAGGTCAACAATAGATCAGATATTTACATAAAAAATAATTTACAACTATAGTCACAAGAAAGATCTAGAACACAACAAAAATGTTTTAAGAACAGCAAAAATATGTGCTTATGAAACTATTATTCAACTGGTGGTGCCATATTCGAACGACATTTGGATAGTGACAAAACAAAACGAAGTCAAATTGGAAATATGGCAAATGAAACTACTAAAAACGGTTTTTGGAGGATTTTAAATAGAGGTAGGAGTTTCGAGAAGATGTATATAGAGAAGTCGTAGAAATCCAAAAATTCTGCAAAAGGTAAGAACAAACAGAGCAAGATGGTTAAGGCATATAATCAGAATGTCGAGACAAATATGTTAAAAAAGATTTGACTAGAGGAGAGGGAGAGGAAAAAGAAAAAGAAAATCTAGAGGAAAATGGATGTTCAAAAAATTTAAAATATGCAGAAATAAACAACTGGATAGAGCGAGGGGGAAGAAAAAGTGAGAGGAAAGATTAAGGGGAAGGGGAAAGAGAGAAAGAGCAAGAGGGGGGACCTAGAAGGCCTGTAACGTTGACATGTATATTAGATTATAGTGTGTACCACATATATTTAATGTTATTGTACCACAAGCTTTCCTTGTTTTGATTATGGTTTCCATACTATCACGAAATAACCAACACCTTTCTTTCTTCAAATTTGCCTTTTTCCTTCATGAAAATTAAATAAAATTGCTATGCTTAGTATCTCTGAAATAACTTGTATAGGAATGGCTTCGTAAGTTTAATCTACGTTGTACTTTAAATCTGTGCCGTTATTAAATTTATATGAAATTTTGCTAACTAGCAGTGTATGCCATTCAGATGCGTTTTCTCCAATATTGTCATGTAAATGTAAATTCAAGGCTTTATTATTTTTTACCATAATTTTTTCTTTGTAGTAACATTATTCATAATGTTGTGTCTTCAGTCTCCGAGCAGCAGCAATGTAGCTGGTTTAAAATGCAAGTACTTACCGGAAAAGCCGCTAAGTGCAAAAACCATTTTGTGTTACGAAGAAAAGAGATTGTAAGTTCATTATACAAATAAAAGTAATTTTTAGTTGAGATGTTGGTTTTTTATCAGAAAACTGTGAGTTTAACTGCACCATAAATTCCAATTTTCATGCATTTGAGATTGTTATTTAAAAAGTTTCTGCTTAAACTACTGTCAAATAACAAATTAGTGTCATAGTGATTTCTAACTATACGAAAGTCATGTATAAGCAGCAACGGTATAATCACATACAATTGTTATAGCGTGATCTTTTATTAATATGCAAACCAAATTACTTTTCCATTTTATTATTCTTCTCACTGTGCAAAGCAATATCTGATAATGTTTTTATTATGCATTATATGTTAAAGTAGTGTTAAATCATCTATCATAATAATGACTTATCAGTTGCGGAAATATTGGCGCCTTTTGATGCTGAAACCCACCGTGCTCAGTTTGCATTGCAGATAAAATACGAATTTCAAATGTTATCTTGTTTTACGGTATCTGACTTCATACCGCTGCCTAAACTAGACCACAAATTGAGTATTTGTCCTGGACTGTACCCTCTAACAGTTTGGACTTATCGTTCTGTAATTATTATTTCATTGAACCATTAAAAAAACACTCGAAAGACAAAGAGTTAACAACAATGTTGCTGTCAAAGTGTTTGTGTGCTATTGGCTGGCGTCACAACTACCTTTGTTTTAGGATATCAGAATTAAAAAATTACATATCTTTTGCGAAAAATAAGTTTCCATATAAAAGACTATATAAAAAAATAGCTTTTCATGTTTGTATTTTATAATGATTCAATAAATTAATAAATTAATTATAGTTTATATATTTGATTTTGTCGTATTAGTAGTAAAACGTAGGAAATAAAAAAATAATTTTTTTAAATAAAAACCGTATTGGGGGTCCAAAAAACCAAGATATTTTTATTTAACAATAAATTTCTATATTTTAACAAGTGGTATCTAAAAATTTTTTTTAATTCTTATGTTTATTGTAGTTTGGTTATTTTTTTAATAATGCATTATTGTCCAAAAATAAACACAACTGTCATGCGCATTATACTTATGCGCTTAAACAACAATTTTATGTAAAGATATATTGCCAAGTTATTTTCAAATTACCAATTTGATAGTACAAAAGCTTAAAAGTACTGATACTCTATAGAGTAGATTTCAAACTATTTTAAAATAGGACAACCTTTGAACAAGAATTTTGCTGACGATCTCTTTTCTTCTACATCATGTTAAATTTAACTTTATATATAATAAAATAGCTATGGCACGGCCAAACGACTGAGAATATCTATTACCAAATAGCTAAATTTGTTTTTGTTACTTGTGCCTTCTACCGTGCGCATTTTTTACCATATTCGAAAGAGTCATACAGTCAGATAAGTAAAAGCGTATTTGGTATAAATAGCATTTGGTAAAAAATAGTGCCCTCATTCTTTCGTGAGTCGATAGAAGGAACCTTTATTCTTGATGCTTTGTTACAAAAAATTCAGTTGGCATTGCATTCTTGCTAAAGAAACGCACAAAGCACTACGAATACCGCGTACGCGTTGCGCTACGGGCTGTGTTACTTGGTACCCATCCGAAAGATCCCAAAAAGTCTCATAAAACGTCTGCTAAGTACATAAACAAGTCAAAAACATTCTCCAGCAAGTGGGTGCAGCGATATAATGAGACAAAGAAGGTCGATGACTTGGCTCGATAGGCAAGGTATCTCCCAAAGTCAAAAACAGATCGTGAACTTGTTTTCGCAGAATCCGGGCATAACAAAATTCAAACAGATAGGTGTAGATATATCGTACATAGCTATCCAAACCCATCTCCGTGCACATTATATCAAATGCCGTAGTTCAGTGAAGAAACCTTTGTTAGGTGAAAATCATATGACTAAGCGACTCACTTGGACAAAAGATAATATCTGCCGACATTGGAGCAATGTAATTTTTACGGATAAATCTTCTGTTTGGGGATATGTAAACATCCTGCAAGCCTGCTCAACCTTAACTAACAGATTGGTACTAAACACCCAGTAAAAGGGCTGTTTCTCAAAACTGAGTTTCGGAGCGTTTTATTTATTTACGTACTACCTAAATGCTTCGAAAATACCGGAGATTTATAAGAAATGTTTGTTACCGACTGCATAACGTTGGTTTATTAAGAATAACAAGGACTAAATCTTGCAATTGAGAATGTGTGCGCATACATCAAGTACAAGCTTTGTGGAAGAAAAGTGTTTACTTTGACGCTGTTAACAGGAGAAATTCGTCATCAATTTGTTCGAAATCATTTCCCGAAGATGCCAGGCGGCGGTGGCGACTGGACACATTATTTGCTTTCTTTTGTTCTTTGTTCTGATGAAGTACAACGTACCTATGTATTTAAAAATGTTTTCAAATAAATTTTCCCTACATTAACGCTCTTGCATAACTGACTGTATTTGCTCAATAAAATTCAAAATAGTTTTAGAGATTACAGATGGATACTGATTTATGTTAAGGTTCCTGAATTTGTGACATATACGTTCAGTAGTTAAAACACTATTTTTATATAATTTTGGAAATTTTCTTGCACCTCACATCCACTCTTCAGCTTCTTAACGCGATTTCCTAAATAACAATCCACACTTTGGATACTAAAAACAATTTAAAACTTGTATAAGAAATATCCCGTGTGGTGTTTCCAGTCCCCATCGGGCGCCTCCCCAGGTGGCGGATAGGGGAATGCCCAATAGATATGGTGGGTACCAGGGAAATCAAATACCTGGGGTGGACCAAAACTGGCTGACAATAGGCAGCGGTGTTGTTAGTACCGAAATAGGGCTACTGCAAGGTTATCTTCCTTAAAGGCTTATTATCGGAAACCTATGGGCGAAGCATTATGTAAATTCTCATAGTACCGCAGCGCAGAAAGCAAGGAGAAACTACTGCGCTACTTTCTCAAGTTCCAACAATCATGGCAACACAAAACCCGAATTTGGCCCCTAGTCCGTGGCAGGTTTTAAATAACCAAGGGGTGCTAAGAATCCCCACGTTAAAACAAGATAGACACCACCCGTAAACAGAAAAAATGCACTAAAATTGGAACATGGAACGTAAGGAGCCTTTATATGGCTGGGAAGACACACAACGTAATCCAAAAAATGACTAGATTAAACATAGAAATATATATATATATATATATATATATATATATATATATATAAATTTTAGGAGCTAAAAGTAGGTAGTGAAAAAATAAAATCCTCCAATTTTTAGCTCTCCACTCCCTTCGGATCCAGAGATATGAATTTTGAAAATTGAAAATCACCTTATTTTGCTGTTTTAAAAATCCATATCTCGGAAGTTTGGTCCAATCGGGCTCAAATAGGACGCATTTTTTCGTCTGTGAGTCTACTTTCATGCCATCTGGGTCCGGTCTATTTGTACGTGCCTCTCTTTTCTTGCCAGCTTGAAATTCGAGAACATAAAAACAGCAAATTCGTTCATCTTGAAAATGGACCCAGATTACAGCAACAGCGCGAAAACATTTTAGACGTAATAGGCATGAAAGTAGGCTCATAGACGAAAAAAATGCGTCCTAGTTGAGCCCGATTGGACCCAAACTTTCTCAGATACGAATTTTTAAAAAATGAAATTTCCGCGAAATTCGAGTTTTTTCCGGTTTTCTAAGTGTCACCAATCGCGCCTGACCCATTCAAATACTTTGAAAAGTAGGGAAATTGTTGTTTTACTAGAATACAATGATTTCTTAATGGTTTTATCCTTGGCCCAAACTTGTAGCGTGTGCGATCGCCACTGCGCAGATTGTTCTTTTCGAAGGGAAAATAAACGGAAATTGTGGGAATTTCTGAATTATATGGCGAGTCAGGGGCTCAAGAAGGGTTGAAAAAGGTCGAAGTCAGTGCAAAATACTCTTTTGACAGATTAAACGGTGATAGAACCTGATTTTAACAATTTTTCGACACCTTAAACCATTGTTTACTGTAGTCATTTTTTAAAACAATTACGCTCTGCTAGTCGCACATATTACTCCCGCTAACAGCCAGTGTAAGTCCGTGAAGTTGGGTGAAATTCGAATTCTGAAGTTTTTCAATTATCACGTCGCCTCAGTGTTGCGAGTTCATTCAAACAGTTTCAGAATACTACGATATTCGTATTTCAAATCTAAAATAAATCTTCTACGGGGAGTGGATGGCCATTCCTCAGTTTTCAGTTTCTCAGTTTCTTGTGTTATCGCCATACAAGGCTAAACACTTGTGAGGTTATGTTGTATAAGTGTAACGTGTCTTAGTGGAAAAGTAAGTGGACAATGGCTGTACTGGAAATGATGTGTGCTATTGGGAAATTCCTGAACGACAGTTGTTCTAAACCTTATAATTTTGGTTATTTAAGTGAATTCGATACCGAACAATTGGATATCCTCAATTTGAGATTAAACAGTAATTTGAGTGCTTATGAAAGTGAGTACATATGTAAAACGCACAAGAACAAGTTTGTCGATAATTATACGGTTGAAAGGAGAAAATGTTGCGATCCGTACGGAATTCATAAAAAACCTGTTCGGGGTGATCTGCGCGTTATTACCTTAGAATTGAGTCAAAAATGTTGTAAGGCAAAGGAAAGGAGATTGATTCCAGGGAATAAAATACGTAAACGGTGTGAGCAGAAAGTTACTGAAAGTGTTGCGGAAGGCCACAATAACAATGTTGTGAGAACGGATGGTCTAAGGCCAAGAAGAACTGTTGCGAGTGGAGTAGATACTCTAATTAAAGGAATAAGTGATCTTGATACTTATCCTTCTAGTTCATGGCAAAGTTCAGGTGGTACTGAATTTCTGACTTGTAGCCAGGGACGATCGACTCTCAGAAACGTTTGTCGAGAACTTGGAATGCCTGATCTTGAATTATCACGGGTTTCTTTGCCCAGAAAAGAAAAACTAGTGGTCGATTTTGTAACTGATGTTCAGGCAAAATTAATTCGTCAAATAAAAGATGCTTTTAATCCCGATCTAAATTCAATTATGCCACTGGTTACTGGCAGTTCCATCCAAGACAGTGTCTCTTTTTATCAACTTTTGACAGAATTGCAAAGAAAATTCGACAGCAGTTCAACAATCTCCGACAAAATATCCCTTCTTTTACTTGTTCCAAGGAACTGGAGTTTCGATTTATGCCAAAAGTACTTTAAATGTACTTCGTATATGTTCAATAAAGTACGGAAGCTGCAGAAAAATGGTAAGTTCTTCAAGATGAAAGTTGTAAGATTATTGTCTAGAAAATTGGTTTAATTCCACGTTTTCATGTCTACAGGTTAATTAGAAAATCCAACAAGAAAGAATATTCTAAAATTTCTCAAGCAATGGAAAAAATTATAGAGAGTTATATTCTGGATCCCAAAAATTCATACATATGTCCAGGGAAGAAACAGAATTTGATAAGGAAGGCTCGAGATGAAACGGGGTCGATGATCGAAATAGTAAAACGAAAGCGTCTGCTCCTCTACACACTACGAGATTTACACTCTAACTTTCTGCAAGATTATAAAGGGGGTGAAAAAGTACCAAAATTTTCTCACTTTGCGAGTTTGGTACCTGAAGAATGTATTTATACTGGAGATCCAGGCTCCCACAACATTTGTGTCTGTGTCGAACACGAAAACATTAAGCTCAAGTTTCTTGCTTTGAATAAAAGGATCAATTATTGTGATTTGATAGCAGCTGCAACTTGCGATTCAGATAACATAGACTGTATGCTCCATCGATGCGGTGAATGTCCAGGGATTCTCGGAATTACGCAAGTGCTGGATGATTTTGAGATTTCCTGGGACAGAACAGAGATCAAGTACAAATTTTGGGATACCAAACAAGATACACGAGCTTCTCTCATTACAATGTATGAGAAAACAGCCGAATTCAAGATAAATTTGTAATATGTGCGACTAGCAGAGCGTAATTGTTTTAAAAAATGACTACAGTAAACAATGGTTTAAGGTATCGAAAGATTATTAAAATCAGGTTCTATCACCGTTTAATCTGTCAAAAGAGTTTGGCACTGACTTCGACCTTTTTCAACCTTTCTTGAGCCGTATAATTCAGAAATTCCCACAATTTCCGTTTATTTTCCCTTCGAAAAGAACAATCTGCGCAGTGGCGATCGCACACGCTACAAGTTCGGGCCAAGGATAAAACCATTAAGAAATCATTGTATTCTAGTAAAACAACAATTTCCCTACTTTTTAAAGTATTTGAATGGGTCAGGCGCGATTGGTGACATTTAGAAAACCGGAAAAAACTCGAATTTCGCGGAAATTTCATTTTTTAAAAATTCGTATCTGAGAAAGTTTGGGTCCAATCGGCTCAACTAGGACGCATTTTTTCGTCTATGAGCCTACTTTCATGCCTATTACGTCTAAAATGTTTTCGCGCTGTTGCTGTAATCTGGGTCCATTTTCAAGATGAACGAATTTGCTGTTTTATGTTCTCGAATTTCAAGCTGGCAAGAAAAGAGAGGCACGTACAAATAGACCGGACCCAGATGGCATGAAAGTAGACTCACAGACGAAAAATGCGTCCTATTTGAGCCCGATTGGACAAACTTCCGAGATATGGATTTTTAAAACAGCAAAATAAGGGTGATTTTCAATTTTCAAAATTCATATCTCTGGATCTGAAGGAGTGGAGAGCTAAAAATTGAGGATTTTATTTTTCACTACCTACTTTTAGCTCCTAAAATTTGAACGAAATCGGAGACCCTCGCGCGCACCGTATCTTCGAAAATTATTGGACGGGCTCATATACATATATATATATATATATATATATATATATATATATATATATATATATATATATATATATATATATATATATATATATATATCTGATATTCTAGGAATATCAGAAACAAGGTGGCGATGTGGAAAAGTGAATTGATGGCTATGTCATATACTATGCAGGTAACAATGACACAAATCATCCGAATGGTGTTGCGATTATAGTCAACAAGGACATAAACAAATCTATAATCAACTGCATACCCTTTTCAGATCGTATAATATTACTACAACTAAAAGCGTCACCAAAGAATATTAACATCTTCCAAATATATGCTCCGACAATGGAAAAACCAGATGCAGAAATAGAACAACTGTACGTATACATAAATGAACTAAGAAAAAACATTAAAACAGACGAAGTAACTATTATTATGGGCGACTTCAATGCCAAAGTGGGCCAAGGCAAAGGAGAAGACATTGTGAGAAATTTTGGTTTGGGCGAACAAAACGACAGGAGAACGACTAATACAATTTTGCCAAGAAGAAAACATGGTCGTCATGAACACGTGGTTCAAGTTACCACCTAGGCGCCTCTATACATGGACGTCTCCACAACACACCCCGGAACACATTATACGAAATCAAATAGATTATCTTCTAATTAACAAGAGCTATATAAATGGACTAACAGGCGTTAAAACATATCCCGGAAGTGATGTGGGCTCAGACCATAATCCTGTTGTAGGAAACATTAACATACGTCTCAAAAAACTACGAAAGCAGTATAACAAGAAAATAGATTTACAGAAACTGAAAGAACCAGTCCACTGCATGCAATTGGCTCAGACTCTAAACGAAAATATAAAAGAAAGTGGAATACACGAGTTAACAAATAATGTAATTACTGATGTAGACGATACAGACCGCACAGAGATTATCGAGTCTATCTGGAACAAAATAAAACTAGCCATCACAAACACACAAAATACCATAACCGGACAAATCGTAGCAAAAACAAGAAACCATGGATGACATCAGAAATATTAACGTTAATGGACAATAGAAGAAAATACAAAAACAAAAATCAACAACAATATAAACAACTAAATACTACAACAAAATGTTAAATAACGACAACCAACTAATCACAAACAAAGAAGATCTAAAACAAGTATGGGAAGAATATATAAAACAGACCTTTGAAGATGTGAGAACTGAACAACATATAACAACGGAGCATGCACCAAATATATTACAAAGTGAATCAACAAGCGTAATATGAAATTCTAAAAACGGCAAAGCAGCTGGACCAGACCAGATTCATAACGAATTTTTGAAACTTCTAAATGAAGAAAACACAACATTACTTACTAATATTTTTAATGCAATCTATCAAACTGGGAAAATGCCTTCTGATAGGATGACATCGGAGTTTATCACTATATCCAAAAAAAACAACGTAAATAAATGCGATGATTTTCGACTCACAAGCCTAATGAGCCACGTTCTCAAGTTATTTCTAAAAATTTTACACCGTAGGATACATCAGAAATGTGAAATAGATCTGAGCGACTCTCAATTTGGATTTATAAAAGGGTTTGGTACCAGAGAAGCGCTATTTAGCCTGTCAGTTCTGCTACAAAAATGCCGTGACCAACAAAAAGATATCTACGTGTGCTTCATCGACTATGAAAAAGCCTTTTATTATTTATTTTATTATTGACAGTATTGACTGAGAAAGGACTTGATCAAGAAGACATAATAGCTATTATAAACCTATACTGGAACCAAAACGCCACAGTGAGAACAGATAATGAAAATACGGAAGCTATCTCAATTAAAAGAGGAGTGAGGCAAGGTTGCATCCTCTCACCACTATTATTTAATATTCATTCAGAGACAGTTTTCGCCAAAGCCCTAGAAAACTCCGAAGACGGAATAAAAATAAAAGGGTAAACTTTTTAATAATATAAGGTGCGCTGACGACACCGCAATAATCTCGGATAGCCTAGAAGGACTACAACGGCCGATGGATGCAGTAAGCCGCGAAGGAGACGCAATAGGGTTAAAAATAAATACTAAAAAGACAAAATACATGATTTTCAGCAAAACACCAATAGCACAAACACAACTTATAATATATAATCGACAAATAGAGAAAGTACAAAAATTCAAATACCCGGGAAGCTGGCTAACAGACAATGGAGACCCAGAAACGGAAATAAAAATAAGAATAGAAACAGTAAGATCAGCATTCCAAAAACTCAAGAAACTACTTACCAACCGCAGTCTTCGTCTTACAACCGGATACAAATTTGTGCAGTGCTATATATAATCAATACTATTATATGATGCTGAAGCGTGGACCCTCAAGGCTAAGAAAAGAGAATACAAGCTTTTGAGTATTGGATGTTTAGAAGAATGCTACGTATACCTTGGACAGAGCATATCACAAACGAAGAGGTCCTGAGACGAATGAATAGAAGAAATGAACTCCTATTAACTATTAAAAAAAGAAAAACAGCTTATCTTGGACATTTATATCGGAATGACAAATGCAATACATTGCAGCTCATTATGGAAGGAAAAGTTGAAGGCAAAAAAGGGCGAGGTCGCAGGAGATACTCCTGGCTTAAGAACATTAGAGATTGGGCCCACATGAGTACACATGAGTTGATAAGAGACACTAAAGATAGACAAAATTTTGCCTCGATTGTTGCCAACATTCATTAATGAATAAGGCACTTTAAGAAGAAGATACGAAACTAAATTTAATATTATAATTTATAAAATTTTTGTTATAACAAACTAGATTAATCACATCAAGTTCAGTTTATAAAATTATTACACTAATTAATCATTTACGCTCTATACCTTAAGTTTATTGTCTGAAAATATGCTCCAAATTACTTGTGGATAAAGCAGGAAAATCAGCGTTTTACACCATTAGGATTTGGATTGGTAAAATTTACACGCAGCAATTTAATCAACTTTTTTTTAAGTTGAATGGTTCGGATAATTTTGTTAAAAGATATGCTCTTCAATGTAAGAAATGGTACGTAATTTAAATAATATTTCAAGAAATACTACAGTTTAAAATCCGACTGTTTTAAAGTCTTCACTTTCCATTGTTGGGCATTATCGAAAATTTACAGATTGTGTTAATATCTACAAAACAGGGTATTGTCATTATTCAAGTTTATTATGAAAACAGGTTATTAAATGGTGATGCTCATTTTTCTTCAAATGGCTTTGCGACCGTTAAATTTTCATATCCGGGGTAATGAAAATCCACGTTCTGTTCACAAAAGTTTACTGTTTAGTGGGCATTGTAACCCGCAGGATTAATTAGGCCGTTCTTTTTTGAGGACGAAGTTGACAATGTTTTTACTTTAAACTTTTTTTAGTAAAACCAACGATTGGAATTTGTGCGATATGTGGTTTCACCAATGTCACACAGTACGTGAAGCATTCACTTTACTTTAAACCAAATTTTTTGGTCGTGTTATCTCGCAGGGGGCGACATCGATTGGCTACCAACTTAAAACTAATAATAGTAATTAGATGGTATTGACAATGGAACGACAACAAGATTTTTGTACTATATAAATTCTAAAGCAAATTACAAAAATTTATTATCTTAGCAATTATTGAACTTTGAAGAATTAAGTTATTAAGTAGACATTCAAAAAAGTTCGTCACTAAGAAATTACAGCAAATTAAAAAATAGTGTTATTACAAATAAATAAAAACGTTATTTTTAACTGTTTGCAGCTATAGTAAAATATATAAATGATTTTGCAATAACAAATATAGCTGTGAAAAATTTATTTTTAATAATTCGATATCTTAGCAAACCTTTCATACATTATTTTTCAAAACTAGAATTGAAAAATAATAAATCCGTGTTTTTCTGGTTTTGTTAATTACCATTTTGTAAATAAAATCCAATGGTAGGGTTCGTGATTAAGTGCCGAACCTTCTAGCTCGGCGTACATTTCCCTAATGCGAAGCCATCAACTGATTGCATTCACCGATGCAAAAATAAAAAATAAATAGTTGCCACCGCCTCAAATAAACGAGATTTACGCGCCGAGTTCTATATCCTTCGCAGCGCAATATCAGTAAACATCCCAAAAATTGCAAACAATCTACACATTCGGGCACAAAACGCAGCACCGCATTATTCACAGGGGGCCATCAAATATTCATCAGGAATAGAGAAATCAACACGTAGCGCCGAATAACGGCGGAATTCTTAATATTGGGAACCGGGGCTAATTGTGCCGCATTTTTCCTATCTGTGATCATAAAGGAGTGGAATGATCGTAAAGTACCGGCTCGAATGAGACTCCGTTCGTGGCTGATATCTCTTGTATCAATATTACTTCACGGCTATATCTAGTGTAACATACTCAAGTTGCTAAGTTCGCCCCGCCAAATGAGAAAATTCGGCCCGTAAAGTGTATAAAATAATATTCGATTACCGCATCGCTGCGCCCCAAACTCAACTTTTCAGGGCGCTGCACAATAAAACGTTTCCTCAGGATTACACTCGGCCATTGGGCGTAATTTCCTTCGAGACCGAATAAAAAAGTAACAAAATTTGTAATCACCGTTTTATTGCCACGTGCGCGACTGAACCACCCGATTTGGGCGATGCCCAAATCTGATCTCTTTGAATAAAATTTTCAGTTATGGCTTTATAATTCATTACCAGGAGCGCTGGCAAAAAGGCTCGCGCCTGGGCACGCTCCTGCAGCTCCGCGCCGGTCCCGAATCGATAGGGCCCGCTAAGCATTTTTGAATTTCTGAGCTAAACTCAGGTTTTTATCGCGGCATTCGCGTGTTCCGGTGTTATTTTAAATGACTATAATAAAACGGCGCACACACGTCTGTCAGGTGGATCTGAGGCTGCAGGTATGTCCCGGCCGTAAATAATGCGCCTTGTTATCCCGCCCGCATTCCCCCGGGTTCCTTTATTGCAGTAAAAGGATTTGATATCTGATTGAATTCGCCAGGATCTAGTCACGCTCGTAAATACGGCGCGTTGTCTTTACAGCTCTTAGGCACAACGAGTTTTCGTCCAGGTTGTAAGCTCTACTTCCTTTTTGATACTAAAAGTGTGTTAAAATCAAAACCATATATTTTAGATGATTTATGAAGAGATTTGCAAACCCACAACGATGCTGGTAGTCGAGTATGAGAATTTGCAATTTAATACTACCACTTGGTACAAATAAAACATTGGAAAATTTAAAATAATTAAAATTGGTAACAATAGCTACCTTATACCACCAAATCGCTGTAATAATTTAATAAAATTGCTAATTATTATAAATAATTTTATTATTCACATTAAGTATTAAAAAAAAATAACTTTTGAAAATATTTTGTCCTTTTATTATATTAAAATATCTTACATTTCTTAAAGAAGGATGACATGTTTTTTATTGTATATATTTTTTCTACGAAAACACATTAACATACTTATTTAATTAACCGTACTAAAAAATTCAATATCTTTAGCACATCAAAAAACAAAGGTTGAGTTCAAATAGGTATTCACAAGACTTACATTGTTATTGTTATTGATGATTCGCGGTTTGACTTTTGTGAAGCAAAGAGATGTGTCGATCTCAGCCGCAGAGTTAGACAAGTGTGATAAGTTTATCATCAATATTCGATGTAGTAAGAAACAAGGCACAATTTCATGTAATTCTAAATTTAGTTTTGTTGTTAGGCAGCAATAGCTAACGCAAATTAATTTTCCAACGCGGCATATGCGCAGCCGCTTGCAATAAAATATCAAATGCAAAACTCTTTCAAACAATGTAATCTTATTCACAAACAATACAGCCTTAGCAGTGCATATTTCCTTCATGTGGTCAATTAATCAAAAATTAACCAAACATCCACCTTAGAGTGGGCAACTAAAAAAAAAATAAATTTCAATGATACTGATAGGGGGCAAAACGCGTCGACTGCCCCAGCGCGACTCGCATCTTCGTGTTCGTCGTTTAAATACTCAAAAAAAAAACCTATTTTTTTTATTAACTATATTTATGTAAAAATGTCTGATCTTTAGACCTAGATGGTCTAAAAAACTCAAAAAATTGAAGATAAAACTATATAACGTTTTTTTAAATTTTCGCATTTTTTGAGGTTATAGAGTAAAAATACGTAAGATTGTGTTCTCAAATCATTTTTTATTAATGTTTTGAGGCCGAAACGACGAGATGAAAACGTCGTGTTTTTTTACGGTAGCGCTGGGGCAGTTGACGCGTTTTGCCCCATAGGTGCTACGTGAAACCAAAAATAACAAATAAAAACTGCCTGATATTAACGTAAGTAACAAATTTTAAGTGCTATAACTTGCAAAAGACATGAACAATAATGCTACAGTTGAAAAAGAAAATAACATCCTCGCAAAAGAATTTACTATGAAAATTATAAGCAGAAATCAAGTTAAAATTATTCCAGAAAATGTAAGAAATTACCGAGTCCTAATTAACAAATTAAATAAACTAGAAGTTTAGTGTAATACTTTGCCAGTTACAAAACTTGAGAGTAGTGATCTAAAATCTGCATTGCACAAATGTTGTAAATGAATTAAAAAAGAAATAGAAAAACACAAACACAAGAAACGAGTACATACAATATCAACTATAAGTTCACTGTCTCTATCTATGCACTTGGTTGATTTAACTTCAAACGAATCAAATAAAAAGATTATAAAATCCAATACGCACAGCAATCTGCCAACATTACGGGTATACAAGAAATACTGCACCCGTCAGGCTAGGTGAGTTAAATGCCGCAACGCACACACAACAAACTACTGTATGAAATGAAAAATTGTCCCGGCTAAGTGCGCATTATGCAACATAGCCCACCTATGGAACTATAAGGGTTATAATAATTACAAAGAAATACGAAGTAGAATTTTTCTACTGTTGTGTTTCAAACAGCAACATAACAAACTCGATCAGAGTCTTTCACCTGCTTCACCGACAGCAAACAAAAATTAAGTGCCCTCTCAACCGACACAACTTATGACAACCAACAATGGACAGATTAGAAAAACTGATGCACAAATTAGGTAAACATATAAAAATGATGATAAAGATAGGGCTTTAATGCCTCGCGTGGAAGCACGGCTTGCAAACTAAGAGGTTAAAGTTCTTGTATGTTCACCAATGTGCTCGATTGTCGCGCACCATCCCTAATGCGGGATGATATGGAAAATATCGCGCCTTGGACTATCGCTATTATTACTCTTGTTTTTCATGACTGAGTATGCCACGTAAGAAAAGCTATTTAGGACATATACGGAGGCAGAAGATACTAGCTTCTAAAACTGACAATGAAGAGCAAGATTGAGGGTAGAAGAGGACCGGGTAAAAGACAATGCTCATGGTTGAGAAATGCAAGAGACTGAACTGGTCTAAATTTGCAGTCACTGCTAAGAGTAGTATAAGATAGAGAACGATTTGCTAAAGTTGTTACTAACCTTCTATAAGAAGAGAGCACCTTAAAAAGAAGAAGAGTATGCCACCCACCAGGCACCAGAGAGCTCCGGAAATAAACCCGGGTCTGTCCACACCGCAGACCGACCCTCAACCACGGAACCACACTGGCAATATATGAAGATAATACCAACTTTTTTAATAATGAGAGTCTCTGAGCTACGATGGTTAAAATTCTTATAAAGGCAATTTAAAGTGCCAAGGGCTCGACCAATTACAGTTAAAAGCTTCAGGTATTTATTTCCCATTACAACTTAGATATATCGTACTTGTACCTAAAACTCATAGGCGCTACTTCAGAATACCAAGGTTCGTTGGTGGGCAGATGTGGCAGCGCATAGTGGTTCGTTCAGTTATCATCAAAATTTCTATAAAACACCATGACTTAAATAATAATCAGCATTAGCACATAGAAGAGACAAGTGTTCTAATTCAAGATTGGATAGGCCAAATTACAATTTTAGTACTGCATTGACCCCTCCTCTTTCATACATGCTATAAAAAAATTCAGTAGACACATTTCTTCTAAGCCAAGTACCCCTAAAGAGAACTGCTAAAATCTACGAGGCGCATTCATAAAGTAAGGGCCGTTTGCATGTATATAAATAGTGGCGCTTCGAAGCACAGTTTTACCACTGCAGCGCCATCTACTGACTCATTGCGAAGCTACAGCGTCATTTGTTTTGATTCTGAAATTGTATTGTTGTCAGTGAATGCAAAGAACAATGGCCGCGAAAATCGTTGATCCCGCCAAGTGTGAAGTGCGTTCTGTGATTCGTTTCTTATGTGCAAAAGGATCGTCGGCTGCTGAAATTCATCGGGAGTTATGCCTGGTTTACGGACCTACAGTTATGAGTGAAGGAAAGGTTAGACAATGGTGCCGTTATTTTACAAATGGCCGAACAAATGTCCATGACGAAGAGCGGAGTGGCAGGCCCAGTATCCAGACTGATGAAATCGTTTCACAAGTGGACCAAGCACTGCGATCTGATCGTCGATTGACGATTAGTGGCCTGGCTGACAAATTTCCTCAACTTGGGCGCACTACTATTTACAATATTGTCACAGAAAACCTCGCATACAGCAAATTGTGTGCAAGGTGGGTACCAAAAATGCTCACCGACCACCACAAAGAGCAAAGAATGTCTAGTGGACGAAAGTTTTTGGCCCGTTATCAACAAAATGGAGATGATTTGTTTTCTCACATTGTTACTGGGAACGAGACGTGGGTATCCTACGCCAACCCAGAAACAAAACTGCAATCAATGCAGAGGCGACACTCATCCTCACCAAAACCGAAAAAGTTTTAACAAACTCAGTACACAAGTCGAAAATTGATGGCTACAGTTTTTTGGGACAAAGACGGTGTTCTTTTGGTTGATTTCATGGAACGTAGGACAACAATTACAGCTGACGTGTACTGCGAAACGCTCAAAGACTTGAGACGTGCGATCAAAAACAAACCCCGCGGGAAACTGTCATCTGGCATAATCCTCCTCCACGATAACGCGCGTCCTCACACTGCTGCCAAAACCATTGAGAAAATTCAAGATTTTCGTTGGGAACTTTTTGACCACCCACCGTACAGTCCCGACCTTGCACCTAGCGACTACTTCCTCTTCTTGCATTTTAAACGGTGGCTGGGTGGACAACGTTTTGAAACCGAAGACGGACTCAAAAACGCCGTTGTCAACTGGTTCAACTCTCAGGCGGCAAGCTTCTATGCAGAGGGGTTAAAGAAGCTGGTGCAGCGGTACGAAAAATGCTTAGAAGTGAACGGCGATTATGTAGAGAAGTAAAGTAAGATTGTACCTAACTAAATATGACAATAAAATTTGTTTCTTATGAGCACATTTTTTTCTGTGACCAAACGGCCCTTACTTTATGAATGCGCCTCGTATAATCACGAATAATCTCAACTATATCTCTACTAATCAACTCACCTACTAGACCATAGACAAAAGAAAAATTTCAGATTTGGTTGATATTTGTACAACCAGAGGCATAGCGCAAAATTGCATAAGAATAGAACAATGCTTAGATCTCTCGTCGGACGATTTCCCAGTTTTATTAACATTAAGTACTACGATATTTCACATACAAAGACTTCTTTGTCTTTTCAACAGAAAAACCAACTAAACTTATTTAAAGAATTAATAAATAAAAAAAACGAATTTAAACATGTTCATTAAAACCAAATAAGACATTGATGAAGTTGTAGAACATCTAAATCGCACCATAAAATATGCAGGTTGGAAATCAACACCTAAATTAGTTCCCAAAGAAACCTGACACCGTCTACCAATAAATATTAAACGAAAGATTGCTGGAAAACAAAGGCTCCGTAGAGATGGTAAAACACCCGGTGACTCGTCAACAAAAATAGGTTCAACAGAGCAGTATATATATATCGCATCATTTTAGAAAAGAATATCCTGAAAAGGTATCATAAAATATCCAGAAACAGTAAGTAACATATATTTGTTAAATCACCATATTTATGGTGCCAACTTATTTTTTCTTATGTTGTTTATAAAACTGTTTAGATTTTAAGTAGAGTAGAATTAACCCGTGCTGTAGTAGATAGAATACCCAACGTAAGTAAATCAACGTTCTATGGGTATTAGGGTAGTGAATTGTAAATATAGACACAATTAATGTGCGAAACTTATATTTTAATGTACGTGGTATTGTGGCAGGCGAACGACCAAAATTTTAGTAGGCAGACGTGCACCTGACCATCGTTCGCCCGGTCTACCCTAGTACAGGCCGATGTGCCTCTTGCAACAGCTGAATGCTAACTGCCTGCTTTTGCCGTTTGTACATCAGTCGCAGGTAATTGTTGCTGTAATTGTCAAAAGGTTTGATGTTAAATCTAAGCTTGCTGAAGTATTTATGTAATATATCTATATCCCAATGATAATAAAAAAATCAAAGTCAACATTTTGAATATCCAATTGATAGAAAATTGTATTTTCTTCTTACATAACTTTGTACAACTCTTTATTTTTAGTGTAACGAGTTTAAATTCTCAAGTAGTATGTTTGCTGTTGTAATAACGTCTAGCAATAAACTTGGGTTCCAACGTGTGAAGAAATTGTTTCTTTTCTAATGTTGTGCTTAGCAGGATAGTATAGAGTCCTAATGGTGAATGTGAACACCTCAACGAATGTATCTGATCACTTTGTAGCTGTTTTAATTATATTAGAAACCTGGCTAACAAATGAGACATCAAGGTCAACAAAACAAAATATACTTTTAAGACAGGTACAGGCAACCTCAAACAGCGTGTTATCCCTATAATAAAATGTAAAATATTTAGGTATCCATTTGGACAGAAGACTAAGGTAGAAAAAACACATTTTCACCAAGTGCAAACAACTGGGTCCAAAATTTACAAAACTTCAGTGGCCAATTGAAAGGAAGTCAAAAATCACCCTAGCGAGCAAAATTTTAATCTATATATTCAACTATGGGATACCTCAAATTTGGAAATTCTGCAGCGGTTTCAGTCAAAAACTCCACGTTACATCACCGACGCTCTATGGTACGCAAGAAATGATACTTTACATCGTAATCTCCACACGAAAACTGTCAAAGAAAGAGTAAAGTAGATCAATAAACACTATCATTCAAACACGTTGGCAGTGAATCTTCTAGGCAATAGTGATGCATTACACAGACATAAATACCATAAAAACCATAATTAAATAAAAAAATTATTGTTTAAATAGTTGTAGAAGTAAATTTGACTACATTTTTATATAAGTATAATGTAAATAATTTTCTGTACTGATTAAATACTGTTCTTTGCAAGTATGAAAATAAATCTAATTTTTTTAAATAATATATATGAAATATTTTCGACAATATTATGATCAATTAGTTATATCATTTTTTAAAATTTTGAGCGTGCCTTTTCTAGAATTTTTGTGTGGTGAACTAGTTTTCTCATTATAACAGGATTGTTTGTAAAAAGGTTACTACTCAATAATGAAAAGTCTCTATGGTACTTAAAAAAAATTATTTTTATACTAAAATAAGTCGCACTAATTGATGTAATAATTTTAATTATTTGGTTAAGAGAAAGGACCTTGGCCTAGAACGGTATTTAAAATTTCAAATAAAATATTTTGCTCTTTTTGAAGTAGACATTAGTACTCTGACATTTTTGGTAAACTAAAAATTGATTGTTACTAAATCTAGAGGACCTAATTGAAAGTATTTCTAATTTTACTAAGCAACTAATTTATATTTTGTCATATTTAAATAAACATATCTATTGTTAATTTTTTTTGTTCATGAAAAAACATTGTTTAATCTAACGTATATTTCTAAATCAATACATACGCAACGCTTTAAGTTGTATTCGTTGAGGTGTTCACATTACCTTGGAAATTCACCATTAGGACTCTGTACTGTCCTGCTAAGCACAACATTAGAAAAGAAGGTTTCAAACAATTTCTTCACACGTTGGAACTCATGTTTATTGCTAGACGTTATTACAACAGCAAACATACTACTTGAGAATTTCAACTCGTTACTACTAAAAATAAAGAGTTGTACAAAGTTATGTAAAAAGAAAATACAATTTTCTATCAATTGGATCTTCAAAATTTTGACTTTGATTTTTTTATTATCATTGGGATATAGATATATTACACAAATACTTGAGCAAGCTTAAATTTAACATCAAACCTTTTGACAATTACAGCAACAATTACCTGCGACTGGTGTACAAACGGCAAAAGCAGGCAGTTAGCATTCAGCTGTTGCAAGAGGCACATCGGCCTGCACCAGGGTAGACCGGGCGAACGATGGTCAGGTGCACGTCTGCCTACTAAAGTTTTGGTCGCTCGCCTGCCACAATACCACGTACATTAAAATATAAGTTTCGCACATTAATTGTGTCTATATTTACAATTCACTACCCTAATACCCATAGAACGTTGATTTACTTACGTTGGGTATTCTATCTACTACAGCAAGGGTTAATTCTACTCTACTTAAAATCTAAACAGTTTTATAAACAACATAAGAAAAAATAAGTTGGCACCATAAATATGGTGATTTAACAAATATATGTTACTTACTGTTTCTGGATATTTTATGATACCTTTTTTTTTAAATTTCTTATAAGATATTTAGGTAAATTTTGGATACATGTGCACTGATTTCAGATTTTGTCTTCTAAATCTTTAGTGACATATTTTAAAACGGTATTCATCTACTACTGTGGATTTAAGTTGCTTCAGTACTACAGTACAATCAACAAATAAAGTTTTTTATTGAATTAAAAATTTTCTGGTCTATACCGCTGTCTACTTTTACTACTTTTTGGATCACATTTCTACTTTTCCGTGTCTGAAGGTACGCTCATAGCATATCACCGAGTAGTTTTTACACTCCTTGGCATACATTTAGAAGTGTTGTAAAACAGATTTATATAATTTATTTGCAATGAAGTGTACCAAATTATAATAATTATAATGCATGTTGATGTGTTTGAGTTTTCAAATGAAAATCCAACTAGTGATCTAGTTATGTCGAGGCTATTTTTAACGCGGTATGGCCAGGCAAGTAGGGAGTAAAAAATATTTTTTAAGAGCAAAGTTGCTGTTAAAAATTTAAGTAACAATAAGTAACGGTACTTAAAACTGGTACAGGATCGTCGAGGTACAACCGGATTATTTATATCTATCCCCTTTAGATAACACAACAAGTTAGCTTCACATAATCAACAACCTACGATTGCCAACAAAATAAACCGAGATTACGACTGAAGAGTTGTTATACTCCAGAAAATTACCAGCAGAAATTATAGCGTGATTTGGTTACAAAAAGACATAACTAAAAAGTATAAGAAATCCGACTTCAAGAAGGAGGTCACTGAGGCAACTCGCAGCAAGTGATCTGATTACAAGAAAAGTGATAAATTCGTCAGCAAATTAAACGAGAAGATTGATCAGAATCCTAAACAAAGCATGAGTGACCTTGTAATAAAAATGGGCGTGATGAAGTTACCGGTTAGTCTAACAGTGCACAAGGTCCTGCAGTGCAAGTTTTTTTCTTGAGGAATCGCCAAATGTTGACTTAAAAAAATACGATCGGTAGGAAGTTAAAATTAAACGACGTCAAGCATGCCAGCGATGGCTTTCTAATTCTTTTCTGGTGAAAAGAGTTTGCTCCATGACAGAAAGGTGAATCGACAAAATAATGTTGGAGATTGTCAGAAGCTAAGGAAATGTCACGGCACCCCCCTTCTTTGGGGAAAACCTGAAGGTGACCGCTGGCAGTTATATCAACACCGGTCCGACGACTTGCGGCCATCTCTATGATTGCTATTTATTTTTTAGGCAAACATCAATGAAAGAAGTAATAACACCAATCATTACCTCCACCATAGGGATTATGACACATATTGATGCGGAGGAAATTGTCTTGGCTTGCACCAGGTTTAGGTCCCGATTCGCCCAAGCTTTCATGTAAATAAATTTACTTGTTTTGTGTTTTAATGTTATTTTCATTGTTTATTAGTTTTCTGGGCATGTTTAGCATTTTAATTAGCTAATTGAGTATGTTACATTATTGTTAATTTATTTGCCATGACTATGTATGTATAGGGATGTATGGGAGTCTAACTAGAGGTAGTACCTCTATACTCAGGGTTGCCGGACCTTCGGGTCACTCTGAGATATTGGTCCTCAGTTAGATTCTCACTCTCATTTATGGCTCCTAGAAGCTTCATAAGCGGCCACATCCCGGTAACTGTGTCGGCACACAGGCTGAACTAAATGAGAGGCTATGGGAGGCAACTTCTAAATCTTAGATTTAATGGCTCCCATAGTAAGCAGCGTCTGACCCGGAGCGGGCGGCTGCAAACAGCGTCTGTTCCCATAGTGGGCGGCTGAAAATAAACTCGCCAACACGTTCGGCAAGCGCGGCGAGAAAATGCCAAACCCCTCTCTTTTAAACCGTGATGAAAACGTCGAATTCACAAACAGGAATACCCCAGGTGGGTAGAGATACACTCTCACAATCCCACACTGATCAACGATCAGTCAGCCCCAAGGATTCTGGGAGCGGCAAGAACCCGACAAACCTCAAAGCTAGACCACAGCAAAGAAGACATACAAACACAAAAAACTTTATAATAGCAACATACAACATTAGAACAATGCGAACAGAAGAATACAGAGAAGAGCTAGAACTGGAACTATCGAAAATAAAGTGGGATATCGTTGGATTATGCGAAACACGTCTACCCGGGGAAAGGAACTCAATATTGAAATCAGGACACGTCCTATACCAGAACAACTCAGACACAGACCATAAATATGGTGGGTAGCTTTTATCATCAACCGTAAGATAAAACACCTAGTAACGAAATTCCAAGCAGTGTCAAAAGAGTCATATACCTTACTCTGAAAATTAACAAACGATATAATATGCAACTCATACACGTATATGCACCGACGACAAACTCAGACGATGAAGAAGTGGAGCAACTATACGAAGATATTACACGCGCTAGGAGACAAGAAAACATACTACACCGTTATTACAGGAGACTTAAATTCAATAATAGGAGGCAAGCTGTCTGAAGACGACCAATACATTGAAGATATGGTTTGGGAATTAGGAATCCCAGAGGAGAAATGTTAGCAAACTTCCTCAGTAGCGAAAACTATACTGTTTAAACACATTCTTCAAAAACAAAGACAAAGAAAATGGACATGGAGAAGTCCCGACCAAAAACAAAAACGAAATAGACTACATCATGTCGAACGACAAAACACTATGTACGGACGTAGCAGTGCTAAATAGATTTAATACAGGCAGTGACCATAGATTAGTCAGGTCGGTGCTAGAAATAAAACCGAAACTGGAAAGGAAAAGCTGCAACACCAACAAAACTTTCCAACCATACAAGAATTGAGCCTCAATCAAGAAAAATACCAATTACAACTACAGCGAAAACTAGAACCTACAGATAAGCTAAAGAACCTATACATAGATGCGCTAAATGAAAAATTAAAATAGTATCCACGAATCAGTTAAAAAATATGTGCCAATAAGAAACCTAGCGGTAGCAAACTAAAACAAGAAACCTTGAATTTAATAGAAGAAAGAAGACGAACAAATAGAGAAGCTCAAAATTTTCAAGAAATTAACAAGAAGGTCAAAGTGATGATTAGGAAGGACATAAGAGCACATAGAAATAAGCAAATTGAAGAAGCAATAGAGGACAACAGAAATATGAAGGTATTAAGATCGAAACTATCACAGCGTAAACAGAAAATAATAAAAATAAAGAATCAAGAAGGTACTGTAGTAGCAAACAGAAGAGATATAGTACATACAATAGAAAACTTCTACACAAAGCTATATTCATCTAACATATCTATACAGAGCTCGGTTAATAAAACTATTTCTAACGCGGGTTCTGAGGAAATACCCGAGATAACTAGACTTGAGGTTAAACAAGCCCTCAAGCAACTGAAAAATAGAAAAGCGCCAGGAGAAGACCGGATAACAGCCGAAATGCTGAAAATGGGAGGTGAAATAGTAGAAAATATTGTCACGGTACTACTAAACAAATGTTTGATTGAGGGAAAGATACCAAAGGCGTGGAATAATGCTGAGGTAATTCTTCTCTTCAAAAAAGGGGACCCATCAAATATTGAAAACTACCGCCCCATAAGCTTACTCTCGTGCATATATAAAGTATTGACTAAAATCATCACAAATCGCCTCACTCAAAATTAGACTTCTACCAGCCAGTAGAGCAGGCGGGCTTTAGAAAAGGGTTCAGTACCATGGATCACATTCAAACCATCAGAACATTAATTGAAAAGACAACGGAATACAACACCCCATTCACTTAGCGTTCGTGGACTATCGAAAGGCGTTTGACTCAATTGAAATACACGCCGTCCTCCAAGCACTAAATAACGCAAGAGTTGACTCCAGATACTGCAGCTAATTAAACACATCTACGAAGAGGCTACATTTCACGTAAAGGTAGATGAAGACCTTCAAACTAACAAAATAAAGGTTGAAAAGGAGTCCGCCAAGGAGACACAATGTCTCCAAAATTGTTCACGTCGGCGATGGAGGATGTGTTCAAGCAAATGAATTGGGAAGGGATGGGTATTAACATTGACGGATGTCTGCTAAACCACCTGAGATTTGCGGACGACATCGTACTGATTTCTAGCAATATTGACGAACTTGAAGCTATGCTAATACAATTAAATGAGGCATCCAAGACCGTAGGGCTGGAGATAAATATAAATAAAACCAAAATAATGACAAACAGCGATGCAGTTGTTTTTATTGATAATCAACCGGTTGAAAGAGTGGACGAATATATTTATCTGGGTCATTCAATTAGGATTGGAAAGGAAAACCAAACATCTGAAATTAGAAGAAGAATAAGAGCCACCTGGTCAGCCTTTGGGAGGCTACAGCATATTCTCAAAAATTCCGATATTCCCAATAGCCTGAAAAGAAAGGTGTATGAAACATGTATACTGCCCGTGGCAACCTATGGTTTAGAGACGGTGACGGTAACCCAGAAGAGCGCCGAGCAGCTAAGAGTTTGCCAAAGAGCGATGGAGCGCAGAATGTTGGGAGTGAGTCTAAGAGATAGACTGAAAACGAGGAAATAAGGCGTAGAACGAAAATACCCGATATAATGCAGAGAGTAGCTCAAGCAAAGTGGCAATGGGCGGGGCATATAGCACGGCATGAACCAAACCGCTGGACCTCAAAACTCTTGAGATGGAGGCCCGTTTAACGAAAAGAGGTGTAGGAAGACCACCAAAAAGATGGAGCGACGATATCCGAGACTTTGCGGGAAGAGATTGGATCCAGAAGGCTCAAGACAGAAATGCATGGAAACAAATGAGAGAGGCCTACGTCCAACGATGGACGGTTGCAGGCTGATGATGATGATGATGATGTATGTATAATCTAAAACAACAAATCTGAGCTAAATTCTGAAATGTTCTATAAGCTACAGAAGAAAAGTCTTTAAAATAACATTGTAGTTTAGAATATAACAGCGCAATTTGTTATTTTCTGAGATTTTAAGAAATAAGTTTTATTAACGTTACTTTACATATTTTTTAGGCTGGGACTTGAAAATTCTGTAAATTTATATTACATTAGAAGATAAAAATAAAAATGACAATGGTCATCTGATAATGAGTTGTATAAAGCATTAGATCATTGTCTTCAAATCTATAACATATTTATTAAAATATACAATAGACTTAATATATAGAAATAACATGATCTTTGATAAAATAAAGACTTTTAAATGATTTAAAAGTAAAACAATACAGCAATATTGAGACGAAATAAATTGAACGAGGCATTTTATATGTGAATAGGCAATAAAGAAATTATCGCGCCGATTTGGCAAACGGCGCGGCGCTAGTTGCAGAGGAAAAGCCATTGTGGGCGCGGAAAACAAAACAAATTGACTCTATTACAATTGTTGCCGCATAGTTTGACTTTGATTAATTTTTAAGCGGTATCTGCCCTCCCCTCGCGCGAGCAAGCAGAACATTCGAATCGTTTTTGAATACTAATTGCACTAATGGCTGTAAAAACCGCGTGTGCTTAAACGCTTATCTATCTTGCGGTTCGTCCGCGAGGGCTGATTGTGAGTTTCCACGATTTCAGTTCGCCCAGTGCTCTCTTTAGTATGCGGAAGTGGCAAGGGATAGTTGACAGCGGACATAGATAGCGCGGCGGAAGCGGAACGAAGAATAGCGAGGTGTTTATTGTGGCGTCAATCAGATAACGGCGCCGTGTTACTTCCTCGTGACACGTGAGTGTGAATGCCGCCCCTGTATTCATCACCGCGTAACTTTCCATAAATTTGTTATGAAACCCTGCACTGCACAGTTAACAAAATCTGTGCGCATCACGAAACAACGTAGCAATAGATAAAATCATTTTTCAGCCGCTTATCCCGTTTATTGCATCCATAACAGTTTTTGTG
Source organism: Sinelater perroti (assembly GCA_036346155.1). NCBI lineage: Eukaryota > Metazoa > Arthropoda > Insecta > Coleoptera > Elateridae > Sinelater > Sinelater perroti. The sequence goes on along the minus strand of JARFIY010000359.1, from coordinate 11,147,994 downwards.
CGTGTCACTGAGCACTTAAGGGTGTGGGGCGCATTTTTGCGGTGTATTATAATAAAATACATTCGTGTATGAACATTCCATTAGCGGATGGCGGCCCGGCTCAGCCATAACCGTATACCGCTTGCCATGAATTATTTGGAACCCTTCTTTATGGCCCGCTCCTGCTCCTGCTCCTGATACCTACACAGGTAGAGAACTGCCGCCGCCGACGACCTTTTGCTACTCACAGTGATGCCACCTTCTTCCAGATACCCACCCCCGACCGCGGACGCCTCTTTTGTGTCTAAGTAATTTATACTGATAATCAAAAACAATGTAAGGCAAGCTCGGTTTCTTGTTTAACGTTTTGCGCAATGGGAGGTTATTTGAGTTCACTTAATAATTTAAAACGTTAGACATTAGCAATACAACGATAATTACATGTATAAAATATTTAGTTTATTACATTATGACGACAATACAGATCAAATATAAGATATGCGTCTGGATGTAATATTTTTATCAATCTATAAGTTACTAATAATACATTAGTCAGTATTTCATTTAATAAATAAATTAAATTCTATAGAGAGGGACTAAATTTATTACTTACAGTACTCTTATAATGATAACCACTAAGCAATAGCCAAATTGGCTTAAATTGCCTTGTTATGGCAGGTTTTGTAGTAAATTGCGCATTGTTGATGATCCGAACATTCTTCTTTAACATTTTTAAAATTATCTTCTATGTTTTTATATAAAATAACATAATATTAAGAGTACAAGACTGTAACAAGGAACTTATCAAACAAGAAATACAGAAAAAATGTGAGTAAATGTGATCATAGAAAATAGGAAACAATGATGACGGTAGTCAAGCTGAAAAATTTTCAAATAGAAATTTAAAATATTAAAAAGAAAGATAAGATTAGGTTACCAGAAAATATATATAGAACATACTCCGATCTAAGGTTATTTGAAAGAGCAAAAAGAAGAGAGGTAACAGAACAAAAATAGTGCTTAAAAATTGAAATAGAATAAGTTACAAATAGCACAAGAAAGTTTGAAATGGCTCCTAGATCATAAATCAAAAACCAAATAATAAAAGTGTAAAGTAAAACAAAAAACAAAAACATAATTGGGACTTGGAATGTTCGAAAAACTTTAGCAGCAGAAACATTAAATAATTTTATTTTTTAGAATATGATATAAATATAGCAGCACTATAGCAGATTAAATAGAAATATTACATCGTATGTTTTGTTTAGCAGTGGGGGGTGGAAATGGAACGCTTGGCATAGGTTTTATAATTTTTAGGAACAAACAAAATTTAGTAATTAAGTTTTATGTAATAAGTAATAAATCATGTTACTCAGATTATAAATAAATATAAAAAAACATTTGGCAACGTAAATAATAAAAATAATGAAAGAATGCGTTTATAAAGTGCAAGAACGTGTGGTAGAAAAAATTACTAATTTACTCTATAAAACTGCAAAAATGTAATTAACATTGCAACTCCTGCAGTTATGAACAAATTTCAAGAGTTGCGGTTGACTTGCTATAGGTCAAAACATAAATTATCATGAAGTAATTAGATAGTTTGCGCCAACTGTCAATTCTTGTCGTTAGTAGATGCATTCATTACATAAAAACGGTTCCGAGAGATTTAAATGCAAAAGTGAGGCGTAAAAGTATATATTTGTTAATAGCAAAGATCCTGACCACAGGTCAGTCGATCAAATCAACAAAAGTTTGATAGAAAATATATGATGAATACAAAATGTTTATAGTTACAGAAGAGTAAACACTGAACCAGATCACTTTATGCTATAAATAAGAATGTGTTAGGAATTACCAGCGAAGAAAATAAATATAAATAAAATAATGCAAACTTATGAAATTCCAAAAATTTATATTTCGGAAAGTAAGCATATCCTTGAAATAAAGAACAAACCTCTGAAAAATAAAAAATAATTGGAAATATTTAAAGAAAATATTCAACAAGTAACAAACAATCCATTATCGTATGATAATCATCCAAGAAGTAAAAACAAGTCTAACGAAAGTGGTAAAATAGTTGCAAAATAAAGAAATAGGGCGAGAATTGTATGATAAAAAAATAAAACAATTATTTCAGAAGAAGAAAAGGGGTTTATGGAAAGAATAATAAAAATAGAAGATTGTGATAAAAATAAGGAATGCAGGAAAAGAACAAGAGAGCATAGGATTGACTAGAACTATAGATTATAAACGTAAAGAAGCTGAACTGTTAAAAAGCACCGAAGAGAAATTAAATAGACGGAAAGAATATTTTATAAGATTCTAATAAAAGAAAATAGTAAAGAAAACACGTATAGAGATACAGGTAAAAATACGAATTTCGATAACCAGAAGCTAAATATAAGGCAATACCCAAAAAAAAATAAATATTAATTAACAGACTGAAAAAATACAAGTATGAAAAATATCGGCAAAACGAAAAAGTTTTTAAAACTTGAGGGTATTATTTTACAAAGAAATATAATAAAATTGGTACAAAGAAAATAGGACAAAGAAATAGATACTACTGTAGAAGGCATGAATAATATAGATAAATTAAAAAAGAAAGCCAAAGAATTTGTAGATTTTTGTTTTAAGAGTAGCTCATACGAATGAGTTACCTTTATATCTCCTTCTTTAAAAAGGCTTATAATAAAGCAAGAAGGGAAAAACTAACTCACTACCAAACAAAACAATAAATCTAATAAAAACAACTTTAAATTCTACAAATTGTAAAATATAGATAAATAAGAAAAAATTTAGACAGTTTTAATACGTAATCTAATTCTAGAAAGGATGATGAAAAATAGCAAAATACGAACTAAAGGGTTAATATGTTGTATCACCATATAAATCACTATTTGGCACATACCGAATAACTTTGTTCTAGTTATCAGGTTCAAGTAGGACTTAAGAGAAATTTCTGTAAAGGTAGACGGAATAATAAGAAAAATTTGTTTTATAGTTAATAAAGAGATCACAGAATACTATCAACAGCTATCGAGCTGTATCTATTCATATAATGGAACATATCTTTGCACTGGTAAAATCTTAATTATTTAATAGTTATATAAGTATAGAAAACAAAAGAAGAAGAAATCGGGAAAGCAAGTAAGTTTGTTGAGGCGTTGTTAACACTACTTAAATGAAAACATTATCAAAAGCAAGATTATTAAACTCATACATTTATCAGTGTTACATGAATTCTAACTGAAAGTGGGGAAGATATTTTAAAATGCTCGAAATGAAAAATATATGGTACTATAAAAGAGAAAACATATGGTGGAAGAGAACAAACGAAGGGCTAATGGGGCTGTGTATTTGTATAATTTACCTAAAAAAAGAACGTTTAGGGCAACAATAGAGACATAAGGAAGATTCAAAATGGGGACAAGATGAACAGACATAGGAAATGAAGACTTAAAGCAATTTAGTGTACCAAATTGGAAAGAAGGTAGAAGCAAATGAAAACATGGGGGGAGTAGATCTGTAGAACAAATATATGCATATATCTTTGTAAAACTATTATCACTGTAACTTATAAGCAATTCTTTAAAATGTGGATCGTCCATATCTTCTCCCCCAATACTACCTGTTTAAGGAGACGAATTTTTCCTAAATTAACATTTATCCAATATTTTCATTTGTCAAATTTGAATGCATATTGAAAATAAGCCTTTAATATTACCCAAATTAGAAATATTTTTAATATTACTCAAACAATAGCCTTTGTTTATAAGTATAGTTCTCTAAAAAAACGCATGGGGTTTCAATGGAATCTTATACACGTCTTTAAAGTTTTTTTTAAATAGAAAAGAATTAAAAATCCTCAATTGCTAATTTTATAACAAAAGATCCGAGGAAGACATAAGTGGAAATGAATAAAAATTATTAAACGAATAAAATATACAAAAACTGTTTCTGGAGTCGTAGAAGAATTCACATGATAATTTAAGAAATAAAAATTAAAAAATTGATTAAAAATTAGTGTGTAGTTAAGGTACTTGAAGTGGTGCATTAATATATTGACAACTACTTATTTAATTCGTTTGCAGAAATTAAATATTTTAAAATTATTTATGTATTCTGAAAAATGTAATCACTATTATAAAATAACTATTTGTATAACAATATAATTTATCTTGCACTAGAAGTGTTTACTTTGCATTCTGATATTCGATCCACTGTTATTGTTCAGTTACGTGCTATTTATACAGCCAAAATCTGTTCTGGAGTCTTTTCGGGGCGGTCGGAAATCCGTTACAATATGTTGTAGTTTTCCGCATTTTTTTAAATTAAAAATTAGTATTATTGCCTTCTTACAACATTGCATTTTTTTATCTTTTTGGTGAAGTTTACATTATTATTTTTATAATCCACTATTTGGACCGTAATGTACAAGCTTTTCTTTATCAGTGTTTATTTAGTATCAAACAAAGCAATTCTATAAATACTAAGTTTAATAAAAGTTTTTTAACACAAGCAAAAAATTGATTTCTATGCGTGAATTAATGTCAAAGCACATTTCATCATTAACAATAACTTTTTACCAGCACTCTGAAAGTTGTAGAAACTATTCACGGTACCAGTTTATATTTTATAAACACGTTATAGTTGCTCTAAGTACAATTTCACAATTTCAGTTTTCCTAATTTAAAGTGCACAACATTCCACCAAACTGAAATCAAAACTTTCCTGTCAAAAACGATCTTGTGGAGTAACTACTAGCGAATTTTGACCAACAAAACACCCAGTTCTTGGAATGATCACAATCAACCAGAAAATCCCATTTTTTATCTTAAGTGACAATGCGTTCCCAAAACTGGTCACCCAAGGGATTTTCAAGCAATTAGCAACAAATCTCAACTTACTCTGTCGCAATGTGCATTAGTCAGTTCATAAGTATCTTGTGAAAAATTAATTTAAATTAAATATAATTTAAAATTTAAGGGCACAAATATTTTATTATGTAGTGAAATTTTGCAATAATAGACACGGATAAGAAATAAACAGATTTAATCTGTCTACTCTCCAAGAAGAACTATGAGTCAAAGAAGAATTGCTTGTTGTGTGCTCTACTTCATTATTTATAGAAGCAAAAGTGAAAGTTTGAAGGGGACATGTTTGTGCCGGAATTGCACTGCTTTGGGGAAAGTTTCTGTGTTGTAACAAGTTACGTAAGTATAACGTGTGGCAACTAACGATTTCTAAATGGCGCGTAGGCGGTGACTGTCGTCTCTACTATTAAGCCATTGAGAATGTTTTTTTTTATTTCAATAGCTTCGCGAATAAATCTACTAGTACAATGGCAGATAGTGTTTTTAAATTGGAAAAATTAATAGTATATCCAGTTTCCTTGTTGTATTTAGCCAAAGCCGAAGAAATATCACCCTTTCGCACATATCTAAAGAATGTTTGTATATACGATTAGATATATTTGTCTGTTCGTTTGGTCTGTGTAGGTTCTGTCACAGTCACCACAAGCTTTTTTGTAGACACCTTGGTATTCATATGAGTAATGTTTCTTAGCTCAGCGGATGAAATCAGTTATTTTAATATTAGTCGTGAAGACAGTTCGTATGTCTTATTTATTCAATAGGTAGCTTATTCTGTCAGTAATGCCTTTGATGTAGAGTACAAACGTTTTAGTTTGGTCGAAAAGGTGTAAAGAGAAATGAAAATAAAGCAAAAATAAATAAATTAAAATACTCGGATTGGAAAAAACGAATATATTGATATAAATCCAAAGCTCTATTAGGCGAATCAATCATTAAAAGTAAAACAAAAAAGTTCAAGTTGCTCCTTTTTACTCTGATATTTATTTTCAATCTAATGTAATGCAAATGTACCAAACGTCAATTATACGTATTGAAGGAAAGGCTTCTGATGATATTTGTACTAAAAAAGGCGTTAGGCAGGGTTCTGTATTGTTACCCTTGCTGTTTAATATATATATTCGGAGGTAAATTCCCAAGAAGCTCTGGAAGAGATTAACGGCGAGTATATTAGTAACATAAGATATGCCGATGATGCAGTGGTAATTTCGGACACCTTGGAAAGTCTGTGAGAAATAATGGTAAGGGTAATGAAATCAAACCGGATATATAAGCTTTTAATGAATTTTACGAAAATAAAATATATGGTAGTGTGAAAAAGTATCAATCTGGATGGGAAACTCCTTATAAATAACCAACAAATAGAAAAATATATATATTTGGGTACAACAACTTACGAAGCTTGAGATTACTCACTTAAGATCAGGTACCGAATAGAGCCGAATTCCTGAAGATGTTGAAAATATTTAGATGTCATAATCTATCCTTACCGCTGAAAATTAGATTATTGAAGTGTAATGCCTTCTCGGTGCTGCTGCACGGAGTTGAAGCGTGACCCTGACAGAAGCTTCTTGCAAGAAACTTGAAGCATTCGAAATGTGGATTTTGCGTCAAATTCTAAGAATTTTGTGGACAGATCACCTCACTAATCAATCTGTCCTAGAAAGAATTCGGAAAGAAAAAAACCTGGTTTTGACAATAAAGTCACAAATACTACAATATTTTAGGCGTATTAGACCAGTTATTACAAATAATTTTGCACGAGAAGGTGGAAGGCAGGAGAGGCCTGGGAAAGAGAAGGATATCGTAGCTGAAAAACTTATGTGTATGGTACAACACAACAACGGTGGGACTTATCACTAACATCCGAAACGGAAAGGCACCCCAAGAAGAAGAATAATAAAAATATGCTGCTTGTAATTAATTGGCTTTTTATTTTAAATTTTTAGTTGACATTTTTTATCGATACCAATGTTTATTTTATATCCACGTAATTCTTTAATTTTTTTATTTTGTTTTTTACCAACTTAATATAATAATTATCATATTAAGCCTTCTTATGTTTCTGAAATAATTAAAAAATATAGTTTAGACTACATCGTTTTTTTTATCTTATAAACCATTGTTAAATTTTTATATTATGTTACTACAGACTTTTTAAATGTTTTTATTTTAAATTATAAAATCAATACTGTTATTTCAAATCTATCAATTAGCTAATTTGTTTCTCTACGTCACCTTACTGGGTGCTAATAAATCTGTTGAGTAATAAACCTACTAATAAAAATATAGAGTTACTGCACCAAATGCATCCCTTAAACCCAAAAAGTCTACTACATTTTTTTATTTCTTTATTCAACTATAAATAATAAAAAAAAGTTTTCAATTTACTAACGTTCTTATTCCCATCTAAAAGAAAACACCTTTTAAGCATACGTCTAGTGCCAGTTCTTAGATGGTAGCACATAAAAGAATAAACGAAATAATATTGTGTGCTCCAATTGCTTTTTTTACGTCAAATATTCGTATTTTATAATTATAAAGTTAGGTATTTGCACACACAAAAACAAACATCTTTACACCATTTATAGTTACTAAACGGAATAAATGTGTGTACTGTTAGTCAATAAAAATATAGCATCTAGATACCAGCTGTTATTTGAAACATGAATCTTCTGCTAAAGTGGTTGTAGGAAGCATGCAATTTTCTTTTAAAGTAAAGTACATATTAGAGTAGCTTATATATTATCCAATCTTCAATAAGTTTACAGTTCAAGATCTTGGATTAAAATCAAACAGCTTACAGTTCAACTAACAATTTTTAACTTTATTGGTTTATTTATCTTTTCCAAACACCACATGGCAAGCGTTTCTAATGTGGTTACTAAGTTCTTATCCTGATCCTAAAACTTGTAAATACCGTAAGCACCTATTAATTTCAGCAAAAATTTAATCAATATGTCAATGGTCAAAGATTGTACCCTCGGGCCAGAAGATTTTAATCTAGGAAAAACCACAAGTTACTTGTTTTAGACTGCGTTCAGATACTTTTAATATTTATAAAAGTATTAGGATTAATATCTTTTCTTACAAATAACATTGCGTACACTTTCCCTATGTTACACTTAAAGCAACTAAATTAAAATAAAATCCAACAAACTCGATTCTAAATAATTAATGCAACTAAAATAACAGATAAATGTTTAAATTTAAAGAACATCATGTAATTCATATAATTGACAAATACCGGCCTTGGAGCACGAAGTTCTAATAGCAATATTTGTCTAAATTAAAGATGAGTTGTCCTCAAGTAAAGAATCTTTAAGAATAAATCAAATTAATTAAGCGCAAAGTTCGTAAAAGAAAACTTCCAATGCATTGGGCCGTAGTCGGAAGTGGAATGGTAATTAATATTGCAGCACCGGCGACTAATTAGTCCTTGCCACTTATCGGTAGGATTTTATTGTTTAAAAACTTAAAATAAATCGTTAAAGACTCAAGAAGGAACGATGACCGAGAATGAATCGGCAAAAGAGACTCAAAAGAGTCTTGAAATATGAGCAACCGTTTACACCAGTTCGTGCATCGAGATTCCTACGACTGTGTCAATTATATATATAAAAAAATTATAAGTGCTGCTGCTGCTGTCACACAGGTCAAAGGTCAAATCGTTCGTGGCTTTCCGTGCCGACCCGAGCGCCTCCGAAGGACAAATTTCGGCCCGGCGGCAGGCTTGACCGAGGTAATATATTTCCGTAACCGCAAGCGATGGAAAATTTTCGTTCGAGAGCGGGTAATAAAGCACTAATATATAAAAAAAAATTATGAGTGTTGTCACACAGGTCAAAGGTCAAAGGTCAAAGTTCAACTCTAACTGGGTATACGTAAATGCGTTGTCATGGCAACGGCGTACGTCAATTATATCAAACAGAGCTTTTTAATCGTGTTTTTATTTATTTTTAAAACTACTATGCGAAGGGCTCAAGCATGTCGGAGTTGGACAAGCTCTCCGGGGGGCCTGTTTAAAATAAAATATATTGAGTGATAAATTACGCTGTATATATTCAGAAGTTTTTATTATTTTTTTAATTATTGTTATCTTTATTATTGTTATTATCATTATTGTTATTATCATTATTTATCCAAATTTAAAGTTGTCCAATAAACTTAAATATGTTATTTGTAACCAGGTTACAAAAAAAAAGCTAGTTGATTTTAATAAACGAGGAATCCAAGTGAAAAAATTATTAAAGTAAATCAATCAATAAAAACTTATTGATTGAAATGTTCTAATATATAATTATTGGTGGACAAAAAAAAATTAAATAAACATACCAGCATTGTCCTAAGTACAAATGTATTTTGTACTTTCTAAACCTCGTAGATTTTAAAATTCTCTGAAAGAGTACGCATTGTACTCCGTCTTACTTTTACCCCGTTTGTCACGCCGTGACCAAATCAATAATGTTTCTGGTTAAGAACTTCTGTATCGACATAAAACTATTTTTAACCGGACTGATAAAACCCGACTGAGGCAAAAGTAAGTTAGACAAGGGTATTTTCTTGGTTTTTTACTATATTTAGCGTTTTGACGAAGATAAAATTTAAAATTCTTATAGTGACCAATTTTCTTTCGATAATATATTTCTAATTGAATTCGTTTATTCCTTTTTCCCTTTTCTCTTTCATTAGAATAAGGAATTGTTTTAAAAAATAGAAGAATAACTTATGATGTGTCTAATTCTAGTATGAGTCATGGGATGTAGCTTTATGTGGCTAGTGTTTTAACTTGCGGTACTTTCGATACTGGTAATTGTGCAGCCAATTTATTTATTACATCAGATGATTTAAGTTTGAATGAAAATATTTTTTACTTTCATAGAAATACATTTTATTTCTTAATCTCTACTTAATGTTTATATAGAAAGGTCTACCAAACGCAAGTTTCACAAAATTTTGACTTTAGACAACCTAAGACAGAGCATCGCAAAACTTACATGTCTGAATGGATATGCACTCAATTTGTACGAGTTTTATTGTAATATGTTCTGAGTTAAAGTATGTATATTTAAAAACATCCACATAACACGTCACACATCCATGTACCTAGTATTTCCATAAATATTGTTACAAAATTAAGCCTACCCTTACTGCACACAGCATTAATATATCTACAAGGGATGTCCGATTTTAAAGTTAGAGGTAGCTGTTATAGAAACTGCGCATGCAGAAAATCGACGTCATATGCATGATTAGACACGTTCAAGACTCTATTTAGTTTTCGATACGCAAACAAATATAGCGTGTGTAATCGCTAAGTACTCAAAGTGTGAGGTAGGTGAAGTTATCAAATTTTTGCAAGCCGAATGAGTTAATTAGAGTGAAATTTATCACAGATTAGAGAGCATTTATGGCCCAAACGCTTGAAGCTGAGAGTTTGGTGCAAAAAATTTAAAGATAGACGAACGGAGCTGAATGATAATCCAGAGAAGAAAAGTGGCAGACCAAGGACCTCACACACAAATAACAATTGCACAATAGTCGAACGTTTGATTGGAAAAGATCGTCATATTAAAGTTCGTGAAATTGCTGAAATGATTGACATTTCCAAGAGTTGTGTTTAGAAAGTCATATGCGATTTAAATTTCCGCAATGTTTCGTCTCGCTAGGTGCCGAAAATGTTTTGCAATGAACAAAAAACCACTCAAATAAGTGCTTTACTTCAAAATATCACCCGATATCCTTGAAAGCATTATTACTGGAGGTGAACCCTGGATTTATAAGTTTACCCCAGAGACAAAACAACAGTCCATGATACAGAAACGTCCAGCTTCCCCAGTTCAAAAGAAAAATTAAAACTCGACCATCTGCCGCAAAACCATGGTCACCGTGTTGAGATATTGTGAAGGCCTACTGATTTACTAATAAAATGGGGTGGCAAAGAAAACTGCATTGCTACAATAGCATTACATAAGTGTGAAACTGGAAAAAGAGTAATATTCAAGAGCCTGCATTTTCTCATAATTAGCCGTATGTTTTGTATCTAGTTATAAAATTCTTTAAGGAGACTGGCCGTGTCGAGGATCGCGCAAGACCTGAAGATCAGTTCGGACTGTTCAGGTAGTTAAAGCCTTAAGTGCTCCAATTAAACATAATCGTGTTTCTAAGAGAAGGTTACGCATCAGGAAATGCAAATTTTCAAAACTTTAATGTCTCTTATTATTAAGCAAAATCTTGCAGTTTATAAATAATATGCGAAACATTTGCCGACCAACGCTTTAAAGAAAGGTAGGGAAAAAAGCAAAGAGGTTATTGACTGAGTATACGTAGGACAGCCACAGAAAAATTTTGTTTACAATTAAAAAGTTGCTGTAAAGGAATCTTTCGAAAATGATATTTTAGCGTATAGTCTGGCTTATTTAAAAAATATATATCTTAGCTAGTGGCTACGATTCAGAAAGGTCATCATCCAAAACCTATAATAGTTTGGAGAGGAATATGTTATGACGGGGTAACCGACATTCATTTTTATGAAAAAGAAGTTAAAACTTCGGTCGATGTGTGCCAACAGAATGATTTAGAAGGTGTATTGAAACCTCTGAACTATACGCTTCTTCGAGGTAAACCTTGGTTTTTCAGCAAGACTCCGCATTCGCTCACAAAGCACGGTCAACGCAAACTTGGGTGAGAAACAATGTGCCTCATTCTCTAAAGGCAGAGGATTGGCCTTCTCAATTAAATTATAAATTATGGGCAGCTTTTAGACGATTTGTTCAAAGACACGATAATTTTGATTCTTTGAGACGAATCCTGACTGCTATAGTCAATACTTTTCCAATTAATGTAGTATGTGCTGCTATAGACGAGTGGCCGAAAGTTTTAAAGCTTGCGTAAAGGCTAAGGGTGGCCATTCTAAAAAATCCCTTATAATTGTACTTACCAATAGTCATTTAATAAATTCTAAAAATATCATGTAAAAACAGGTAATCGTTTTATTGTGTCCTTCTAATTAATGTCTAACAATGTTTATGGGTGTACTATGGATATTTAGATTTCTTGGGAAAGTTTTATTTAGTATAATTATTTAAAGCTTTTTTAATAAATAGGAGAAGCAGATAACACAGCTTTTCCAAGAACATTGATCAAGCTCGATAATAAATAATTTTCTATTCTTTACTAAAGCAGCTTATCTAACTTGAGTAATAATTTAGGATGCTCATAAATGGTTGTTAGACTATTTCCAAATAATTCCAAATTTTTAATTTTGCCATAATTATAAAAATAGACCGCTAGAGAGGTCCAAGCGGTTGAGGGGCGGGCTGCGATGCAGGACGGACCCGGGTTCCATTCCCGGAGCTCTCTAATGCCTGGAGAGTGACCTACTAGGTCACTATGAATAATTGAGTACCTGAATTTACTTTGAACAATGGCGGTTGTCTGAGGCGCGATGCTTGCCACATCGCCCCGGATCAGAGATGATGCGTGACGACCTGGCAGAGAAAGCAAACGAATGAGAGCCTTAACCTCTCAGTTTGCAGGCTATGATCCCATGGGCTTAAAGCGTACCATTATTATTATTATTATTATTATAAAAATCACTTAAGCATACTGACAGACAGTGTTTCCTGTTATTTCAAATATGTTTCCTGTACCTAAGACGACGATTAAATTAGGTTCGGTATCTGTTAATGGATTAATTGGATTCTGGGGAGGGCAAAAATTCGATAAAGAACCATCTACAAAAAATCAAAAACAAGACAAGACATACAGCACTGTACATAGGAACATATAATGTAAGAACTTTGAAATCTAACGATAGAATACTTGAACTGGAACAGGAACTATCAAAAATAAAATGGAACATAGTCGGCTTGGCAGAAGTTAGACGAAAAGAAGAGAAATCAATAAGATTGAACTCAGGCAACGTGCTATATCACTCAGACTGCGAAAATAACGGAACAAGGGGTGTAGGTTTTATCGTATCCAAAAACAGCCTGAAGGAATAAAAATGTACAAGGCAATATCAAACAGGGTTGCATATCTCGTAATAGAACTAAATAACAAAATTTCTCTGCAAATAGTCCAGGTATATGCACCAACTCAATCTTATGAAGACGTAGAAATAGAAAGTTGCTTCGAAGATATCTCCAAAGCACTGAGGGACAATTTAACAGAATACAAAATCATTATAGGAGACTTCAATGCAAAGTTGGGAAAATGAAAAGACAAAGAAGAGCAAAGAATGGGAAATTTCGGATATGAGAAAAGAAATGAAAGAGGTGAGATGCTATACAACTTCCTAGAACAGGAGAACTTATTTGCAATGAATTCTTTCTTCAAGAAAAACCACAAAACAAATGGACATGGATCAGTCCAAACAGGGACAACAAAAACGAAATTGATTACGTTCTAACAAGAAACAAAGAAATCATTAAAGATATCTGCGTGCTGAACAACTGCACCATTGGCAGCGAACATAGACTAGTCAGGGCCAAATTATATATAAATAAGAAATTGGAGAGTAAAAGACTAAAGATCAATACAAACAAAATCAACAGCGAAACACTAAAAGAAAACTCTGACAAATATCGAGAAGGAATAAAAGACACCTAAAAGATAAAAATATACAAACATGGATGTAGACGAAATTAGTGAAACAATAAAAGAAGCAATTACAGATTCAATACAAAAATAACCTCAAAACAGAACAAGAAAAATGAAACACTATCATCTACAATAAAGAGATGCTGAAAAGCAGAAGGAAGCTAACACAGGAGAACAAACAAAATACTGTAGAATTTGTTGAGCTAAATAAATCAATAAGGAAAACAATAAGACAAAATGAAATTAAAAACAAGACGTTATAATTCAACAAGTTATAGAAAAGAATCAAAATATGAAAGCATTGAGACCTAAAATAGGCAAAAACAAGATAATAGTAATAAAAGATAAAGATGGAAGAGAAGTAAGAGAAAGACAAGATAAACTCTACAGCAAAATAATTCTATGAGGAGTTGTACAAGTCCCAAAGAAAAGCTCCCACAGAAATAAAAGAAAAGCTAAAAAGAAAATAACAAATATAAACTCGGAAGATATGCCAGAAATAGAAGAAGAGGAAATAATTAGTGCGATGAGAGAAATGAAAAATCAAAAGCGCCAGGAATGACAATCTGACAAAAGAATTATTAAATGAAGGAGAAGAGGAAATAATAACAGCGTTGAAGACACTGTTCAATAAATGTTTGGAAACTGGAAGAATAGTGAGTGAATGGAAAGAGGCCATAACGATTTTACTATATAAAAGGAGACAAACAAGATTTAAAAATTACAGGCCCATAACACTACTATCACAAGTATATAAGCTTTTCTCAAGAATCATAATGAAAAGATTAAATAACAAAATAGAAATGTATTTATCCGAAGAACAGGCTGGCTTCCGCAAAGGGTTTAGTACAACGGACCATCTATTAACCCTCAAGATACTAATAGAGAAAGCAAATGAATATCATCTCCCATTATACATAACACTAATAGATTATGAAAAAGCGTTCGATAGCATCGAAACGTGGGCAGTACAGAAGAGTTTATGGAACAGCAGGATAGACCACAGATATATGACAATAATCCAAGATATATATATATATATATATATATATATATATATATATATATATATATAAGAATACTACAATAACAGTCAACTGGTCAGAAGAAACCGATCCAATCCCAATACAGAGAGGAGTCCGTCAAGGAGACCCATTATCACCTAAGCTATTTATATTAGCCCTTGAGGATGTCTTCAAATGCCTAAACTGGGAGGGAAAAGGCATCAATATAAACGGCAAATTTTTAAATAATCTAAAATACGCAGACGACGTCATAATATTTGCAACAAATGGAGACCAACTAAACTCAATGCTCCAAGAACTAAATTAAGCTTCTAAAAAAGTGGGTTTAAAGATAAACACCGAAAAAACAATAATCATGACAAATTCCGAATAGGAAGTGAATATCGTACTAGAACAAAACACTATAGAACAAATAGAAGAATACACATACTTAGGGCAAAGGTTTACACTTAATAAAGAAAATCAGGAAATAGAAATCGCAAGAAGAACGAAACTAGGATGGGCTGCCTTTGGCAGATTAAGTTACATTTTAAAAAACCGAAAGATACCTCAATACCTGAGAACAAAAGTGTTTGACAGCTGTATACTGCCCGTCATTACTTACGGGGCCCAGATCTGGACTTTGACAAAGAGAAATGTAGACAAACTTATGAAGACCCAAAGAGCCATGGAGCGCCAAATGTTACAAATAACCCTAAAAGACAGAAAACGAAACACTTGGATAAGGGAGAAGACAAAAGTCACAGATGTGGGAAAAAGAATAGCTAGCCTGAAGTGGCAATTCGTAGGACACAATGCCCGCCAAACGGACAACAGGTGAAACGCACGAATCCAGGACTGGCGACCCTCGCTAGGCAAAAGAACAAGGGGTAGACCACAGATGCGATGGATAGATGATGTAAAACTACACGCCGGTCTTGCATGGAAAAGAATTGCACAAGACAGGACACGATGGAAGGAACTAGGGGAGGCCTACATCCGCAAATGGATTGAAGAAGGCTAAAGAAAGAAAAAGAAAAATCTGTTAATTGAGGACAATTTTGATTACATAAGGTGAAAGTCAAGTATGGTACTTTTGTTTCATTTGCTAGGATACATTATATTTTAAGTTAAATTTGCATTTTGCTTAGATGGTTTTGGATCATGATGCTACTTTTAGATTGTAGTGAGACACCACTATAGTTGTATCATTTGACCAAGGTTGCTATTTTTGTTACGTCTGCAATTGACAGATCTTCAGTAAATATAGCGTACTGATAAACCCGAGAATTAGTGGGTAAGAATGCTATGTATTCATCTTTATATTTGGCAATAATTTGTCTGTTATATATGAATGCAAGGTGCCGCAGAACGGTTAGGAAGTATTAAATTTTATTATGAATAAAAGAGTCTTTTGCCAAACTTTGTCAAATACTTAAGAGGTGAAAGCTGCAGTACTTTTTGATTTCTTAAAGATTTTAGATTTTATTTACCATTCTATATACCTGCTTTATTGCAGCGTGTTGATCTCAAAATCTAAATTGGAGGTTTGGGATTTTTTGAGAAAATCTTCTTAAATACATTAGATATGTAAAAAAGGCTTCCGGGGCATAGGACGTTGCCTCTTCTGAAGATTTACCGGATTTATGCATAGGGGTGATTTGTGCGACTGTCCAGTAGTAAAAAAAGAATTTGGTGGTTAATATAGCGTTAAACGTGTACGTAATTAGATTTTTCTTTTAGTTTAATTCGGCAATAGTTTGCCTTATTATTTTCACAGTAAATTTCTTGATAAATAAGTCTAATTAAAATTGTGTTTTTAAATATTTATTTATATATTGTTTGTTTTTTTGTGAGACATCTGATGCATATGCAGTCAAAACTTTGTTAAGTGGTTGGCAAATGCAAATGCATTTATTCCATCAGTTTCCCTAATTTTTATTTGATTGTCTGAGTGCAAGAATATATTGTTGTGGTTTCATTAACTTATGAGTTGCTTTCAATAACAAATTTTTCCTGGTTTTATGCGACGATAGTTTGGTCGAGTAGTTTTGTATAGTATTATTTCTAAAATTACTTAACAATCGCATTAAATCTTTGTTTGCACTTGGGCGCTTTTGAGTTTGCCGTGACCTCTTTAACGTAGTTTTGTTTTCAATTTTTTGCTTTACTATTATTGAAACATCTTTTTGTTGTTTTTGTTGATGTTAATGGGTATAGTTTGCCATGTAACTTATAGATAATTTTGATTAGATAATTTCTTCCTTTATTTTTAAGGGCACTTTTAGTGCAATGTTTCCATCTAATGTTGTTCTGAATTTCTCTTAATTTGTTATCTTATTGCTTAAAACAGGAGGTTCTTGGCGCTATATAAAATGTGTGCTTAGTGAGATCATGTTGGGAGAATAATCGAATGAGAATTAGGTTTAATTAAGGTTTGAGGGTAGTTCTGGATATTCTTTTTACTATATAGATGTTAAAAGCCCTAACAGATTGTTTCAGTCAGTAGGCCAGTAGACAATGCGTAGAAATTATTTTTGTATATTGCTTCTAACAACTCCCTTCTTTTAGTTATGATGTTTAACAGTGGTTGCCTACTCTGATAAATCTGCTCTCTTGTGTTGAGGTATTGTGGGCGTTTTTTATTTCATTTGCCTCCCGAATAATCCTGCTGGTAGAATGAGAGCAATTGTTTTTGCTTAGGAGAAGTTATTTTTGTAGCCTATTTCTTTCTTATGTTTGGCAAGTGCCGAACTATTATCGCACATACGTATGACTAGAGAATCCACATGTATTCGGCTAGATAGTTGCCGATTTGTTTGACCTATATAGCTCCACAAGGCATTTCATACACTCCTTGAGATTCATTGGGGTAGTGATTTTTGTTAAGCGAATAAAATTAGCTACTTGTCTATTAGTTGTGAAGACCGTATGTATATTTTTCCTCATTAGTATGCGGCTTATTTTATCGGTAATGTCTCCTCATGTAAGTTAGGAGCAATATAAAAGCGTTTCATTTGGAAAATGTTAATATATGTATAACTATTAAACGATTTTTAATATAACTGTGATTGAATAATTAACCATAATGCTTATCTGCTTTATCTTTAACCATTTGGACATAAGACATGCTTGCTTCTATGGGCCGTTCTGACTGGATGGTTATTCCTCGGCAAGTTAAATCAACGTTTGGTTTTCTTAATGTAAGGTATCTATCGTTTTACAATTGTTTATTAACAATGCAGCCCTTATACTTGGCTAGATAATTTTTGCCACATTTTGTACATTTCACATATTTCTCCTTTTTTCTTTTTTTTGATATTGGGCAGTATGTTGATATAACGCACATTTTACACACCGTCTCAGAAACTCTTTGCATGGCCGTATCTTTGGTACTTTTCGTTTAAGATATGGAGTTTTGAATTATATTTTTATGTTCATTAACTATTTTGTTATAAATTTCTTTATTAACGGCATTACCTGAAGCAATTTCAGTAAAGAATAGCAGCAATTGCTTTTTAGGGTTTTATTTATCTTCTGCTACATATATTTGCCAGCTTATGTCCGTGTACTTAATATCTTTTTTATCTTCTAAATTAATAAAAATTGTAATCTTGGCAATGTTAGATTATAACTGACATATTTTGTTATGTCTGTACTTATAAAATTATATTTTTTTCTGTTAGTAGTTTTATTATAAATATGTGTTTATCACAAGATTTATCTTAATCTTGATTAGATTGTTATAGAGGATTTTAATTTTATAATCCTTTTCAGCTATTTTTGTAACAGTTGTGTACAAGTAGTGCAATTAATTTAGCATTAGCTACAAATATGGGTGATGGCTAACGGGCTGCTTTCGGCATTGTTACCCTAGATGTTTTTACAACGGTTTTATTGTTATGGAATAAGGCGTCATACCTATTTAATATAGTTGGTCTATATAATCAAGAATCATCTTTTATTTTCGTTTGTTTGAACGTTCTTACTGCCTTGCTTTTTGACTTTTAGCACTAATGGTAAATAATTCATTGGTGCACTTGATTGATGGGGTATATCTATTCTTGTCGTAGCAGTGAAGTCCAGAAAATTGTGACATTTGAATGGTGTGGTCGTTTGGAAAAACCTACATACAGGGTCCATCCCAAAAGAAATGAGCCTTTTCAAAAAAAATAGTTTTATTGAGCAGATCCTACAACACCTCAAAATTCTTCAAAATAGGATCCTCCTGCATCAATGCACTTTTGGAGACAGGTCTTCCAAGTCCGGAAGGCTTCCTGGTAGGCCTCCTTAGGGATGTCCTTGAGGGCTGCTGTGACATCTCTTGGATGTCCTCAACCGAGTCCCAGTGCTTGCCCTTTAGCACTCTTTTCAACCGCGGAAACAAAAGAAGTCCGGGGAGACAAGTCCGGGCTGTAGGGAGGCTGGGGAACCACGCCGAGTTGAATCCGGGCCAGGTACTTGGTCACGATGAACGCGGTGTGGCTCGGCGCGTTGTCGTGGTGCAAACTCCAGTCGTTTTGATCGCGCTCCGCTTACTTGACCTTTCTTTTGAGTCTTTTGAGGACTTCCAGGTAGAAGGCGGCATTCACTGTGCGTCCGGGTTGTACGAACTCTGTGACAATCTGGCGTCGAAGAAGGCGACGAGCATTGTCTTGGTCCTGGATTTGCTCATCCGAGCTTTCTTCGGCCGGGTGACGCGGTGGTGTGCCACTCAGCGCTCTGCCTTTTGTCTCCGGATCGTACTGGAAACACCATGTTTCGTCTCCTGTTACCACTTTGTTTAAAAACTCCGGGTCATCTTCGCATTTGCAAGAGTTCTTCACACCGAACCACCCGGAGCTGTTTTGTTCGTCAGTCAACACCCGCGGCACAAGTTTGGCGCACACCTTCCGCATCGATAAATCCTCGGAAATGACTCGATGTACTGTCGATTTCGGAATGTTTAGGGCATCTGCTACTTGATAAACACTGAACCGACGATCGGCGTTCAAAAATCGCGCACTCGCTGCACGTTCTCGTCGGTTCGGGAGGTTGACGGTCGTCCAGACCGAGGTTCGTCGCCACCTCTTCCGCCCTCCTTAAATGCTTTGTGCCACTTTTAACTTGCGAGTACGATAAACAATCATCCTTGAAGGCCTCCTGAAGCATTCCAAACGTTTCGGTAGCATTCTTGCCGAGTTTGAAGCAGAATTTAATTGCGTAGCGTTGATCGATTTTGAATCCATCGCGCCGTGTCGAAAATTGAAAATAGACATTCACGGAAACACCGTCCTGCCGCTCCGAGCTCAGAGCCGACTTGCACCGACCGCGTATGGAAGCTAAGACCCCCCACCACCTGCCCCAAGCGTCAGAGCACGCCGGAATGTACACTCGCGTCCGAAAAAAAATAAGGCTCATTTCTTTTGGGATGGACCTTGTATGTCTATACATATCACTAGATTCGCATGGGATGCGGTAACTATTAAGTTCCATACAAAATGATAATTGGAAATTGTTTATGAGATAAATTGGAAAATATGGATGTCCAAAATATATCATTCTAATATTATTCGCCAGTGAAACCATAAATTTTTGACCCGAGATGTAAATATACCTTTGTTTAAAATTACATAAATATATAATTATAAAGTACTCAGCACATATCGATTGGTATGTTTGGTTCCTTTACTTCTTAAGATCATTTAAAATATCATTTACCGAAAAATTAAATGTATATTTTAAAAGACGAATATTGGTCTATCTGAGCAGCTCGAAGTAATTTAAATAAAAAAATTAATTTAATTAATGTTTAAATTTCATTTAAAACATTTTATACTTTAGTTAATTTATTACCATTAGTGAACATTAATTAAAATTAAAATTTGTTAAAAATATAGGTTGATTCTGAATCCATTGTTGCCATTAATTGGAAATAAAGCAAAATAAAATAATAATCCAAAAATTACCATAAAATTTAATTTTAAAATATATATTTTATATATTTTATATGCACATATGTTATTTATATATATGTTCCAAAAATAGTGAGGATCGAATAAGCTGAGGAGGTGTGGTAACAAACATATATTGACTTCTGGTTAAATTTATGTTAAAGCAAAATAAATTTGTGTCTTTAAGGGCTTGTCACTAGGGAGTTTTTTTAAATTTACATATATATATTTTTTATTTATAAATATTTTTATGTTAATTCTAAAGGTCCCAATTTTAACAGAGATATTTACATTAGGAGTATAAATATTATTTACAATAATTAACACAAGACAATAATGGCCAGATTATATTTGATTTCTTTGTTTAATTATTTCATAATAACTAATACGAGCTGCTTTTTTGGCTGTTAACAAGTTTTGATTACTTATTTTTTTGCATTTCTATTATTAATGCTTTTATGTTGTACAAAGAAACTAAGAAAATTTTCATAATCTTTCAAAGCACTTGCCACCACATTCTATGCATTAATTAATTTTTGAAACCAATTGTCGAACCAACTTTTCTACGTTTTGTCAGGCCTTTGGGCACACTTGTTATCCCATGTTATTAAAAGGTCCTTGTCGTTAAAAAACCATTTTTCTAGCCCGTTCTTCACGTAAAGTTTCGTGAACTATCACAATATTACCACTTTCAGTAGGTCAAAGTATGGGCGTACTCAAAAAGAACAAACTGATCTTACTTGAAAGTAGTCGTACAGAATGGTTCACATTGCTTGTGCAGGTATGTCCAAGCGCTCTTCTATCATCTATTTTTTTTTAGTTTATTTGCAGATTAACAATCAGAACCATTTTACATAATAAACATATAATAAGGTCCTATGAGCTAATGAGATGACGATAGTGACGTGAGGGGAATCCATCCATCGATGTTATCCCGTTGGTTTCTTCTTAGATCAATGGGTCACGTTTTTTGTAGTCGTCTAGGAGGTGGATGATGTTGCAGGCTGGATGCCAGGACATTGGGATGAACTTGAAGTCGCAGGAAATGGTTGTTGCTTCTTTTAGTACGTTCTTCTACTACTGTTGGCATTTCCAGGTCGGTATGCAGCGTGTCGTTGCTAACATACCAGGGAGCATTGGCTAACATTCTCAGTGTTTTGGATTGCATGCGTCGGATTATGTTTACGTTTGACTTGCAGGAGCATCCCCACACCTCGATGCCATAGGTCCAGATAAATTTAATTATTATTTTATAAAGTAGAATATTATTTTCTAAAGATAGACACGGTTTCCTACCAAGTGACCAGTACATTTTTTTAAGTCGTAGATCAACTTCCTTTCGTTTCTTTAATATATGCAGTTTTCACGTGAGTCTTTTGTCTAAATGAAGGCTCAGGTAGCGGGCTTCATTTGCTTGAGGAATTGCTATATTATTTAGATGCACCGGCGGGCATTCCAAGCGATTTAAGGCAAAATTTACCTGGGTGGATTTGGCTTCGTTCACTTGAATTCTCCATTTGTTTAGCCAGGTTTGTAAGAGGGACATATGATGTTGCAAGTTTAAGGAGGCTGTTTGAGAATTTGTATGATGAGAGCGAAGGACTGTATCGTCAGCGAAGGTGCTTATAGTTGTAGCTACTATTATAGGTATGCCTGCCGTGTACAATGTATATAGAAGAGGTCCAAGAACGCTGCCTTGTGGTACTCCGGAGTTGATTGAATGAATGGCAGAATATTCTTGGCCATACTTTATCTGGAAGTGTCGATTTGAGAAATAGGGTTTTATAAGTAAATAATATTTACTTGGAAGGTATAATTTGAGTTTGTATAAGAGCCCTTATGCCATACTTTATCGAACGCCTGTTGTATATCAATAAATACTGCTGGACAGTAAGAGTTAGAGTCCAGTACTGTGTTGATCATATTTACGACGCGATGACATTGCTGAATTGTAGAGTGATACTTTCTGAACCCAAACTGGTGGTCCGGGATGCAGTTTTTTAATATATCTGTTTCATGTATTCTCCTGACTAAAAGTTTTTCTAACAGTTTAGAAACTTGGGGCAGTAAGCTTATTGGACGGTAATATGTAATTTCCTCAGCAGGTTTACCTGGTTTTGGTATGAGAATTATCTGTTCGAATTTAAGTGGTAATGGAGACGTAAGATAGAATTGAAAAGGTTCCTTAGAAACAACAGACCGACTCTAGGTAATTCAGCAAGCACTTTACCCGATATTAGTTCGTACCCTGGTGCTTTTTTATGGTTAAGATATTGAATTTCTTCTTTCAGCTCTGCACAGCTGAATCTCTTGATAGGTAGCGACAGTAGGTAGCTATTATATGATTAAGATGCTAGCTGCTGGGTTAATTGCGTTGACTGAATATATAAATTATTATTGCTATTGCATGCCATTTTAGTAGCATGTGGTTTGGTTTCATATAAATATTTTACGAAATGTGAGTTTATAATTATTATACTTCACTCAAATTAAACCACCGTATTGCTGACCTAAGGTCAGCGATAACCGTGTTACACACTTTCACTATTATCGCTCAGCACACGTCTTAACGGTATGAAAGTCAAACTCGGACTTTTCTGATAGTAGGAATATTCTCTTCATCACAGATGGGGATAAATGTCGCAGAGTTGTACAACGAGGACAATCAGTGTCCAGCACAAAAGCCATTTTCTTCAAACACTAATCAACACTCAAACCGTGTGTAAATTTGTTATGCAAAATTCTATTTTTAACTAAAATGATATTGCATTTTTTTAATGACGCATTTCAGAAACGACTAACGACCTACCAATTTGTGTCTGTCTAGACATGATCTATTTGAAAAATATCTAATCAATGTTAGTATAATAAAAACAGTTTGAGTGGTCGCACATAAGTGTGAACTGTAATACGCGTGCGTGAATAAGGACGACATTTTAGTTAGGTCAGTTGGGAATTAAACGCCAAATATTGTGCAAAATTAAAACATTGTTAGGCAGAAAATTATAGGTTAATTTATGCTTTTGAGAACAATGTAATGAGTGCAGCACAAATAAAAGTACGGTATAAACGGTTCAGAGATGGTTATAAATTTGTTGATAGTAATCTGCGTTCTAGAAGATTAGTAACGAGCAAAACACAGTAAAATGCTAAATACGTACATGATCAATACATCGGCGACTAACAGTTTGAGAACTAGAAAATAAGCTGGAATTTAAAAAATTAAGGTATATGAAATTTAGGCGAAGGATCTTGACATGAAACGTGTCGTGGCAAATTTAATTCGGCAGCTACTACTACTAGAGCAAAAAAACATCCTGTTGCAATAACTTGTCTTAGGCTGCTACCAATAAACCGTTTTTTTTCAAAAAAAAGTCGTATTGGTGATGAAACGTGGATCTACGGCTACGATCGGAAACAAAAACTTCATTGTGCTTAATTTCAAGGAGACTGAGGTTTTACTAAAGTTCTAATTTTACTAAATTTATAGATTTCTTATTGTTGTAATTATACTTTTTTTGTAGCATATGGCTTAATACTTTTGGGTTACACTAGGTATAAGAAATGTACTGGAAAATATTTCTTTCTATTTTCTTTTACTGAAAATAAAAATGTATACTACAAATAAGCTGTTGTAAATTTTTTTCTATTATTATGGATATTTATTATTATTTCTAAGAAATGTTTGCTAATAAATTATTTTTATTTGCTAGTTATGTTTTTATACATACGAAATAAAGTGCTTTTAGTATTACTTGTTTATTTTTTTTGAAAAATCTGCTGTATAATTTCTATTTAAAATTATATTTCAAAAAACTTGTGAAATTTTTATTCTATTTTAAGACAAACAATTTTTTGCTGCCCGAAATCGAATATTTAAGATATTGACATGTGCTGTTTTTGTCCGTACTAGTTGTTAGAACGCACTTTGACGTCATTCGAAGAGGGGTGCGTAGATTTAAATGGCTTCAGAGACAAGGAAGCAATGACATAAAGCTATACTTATCTATTGAAAGGGGCTCATTTCTCCACATTGTGCGACGGGGAATAACTACGAATATCTATGCCGCATCGGGTACGACCGAAATGAACTCCGTAAACAGCCCGACGTTAAAACAATCAACAAAGAGGCCGCGATAAGAAATACTGCACTGAGATAATTGGATGAGATAATTAGAAATCTGTCGCCGCCACTCCGCAACAAATGTCCCGCACTTGTACATCTGGGGAGATCACCATCGCACCTACTAGATATATCTCTTCCTCCCTTAAGTTTCCGCTTGGCCGTAGTCGCACAACGCCGGCACTGCAAAAAGGGCGAAATTAGTTACAACTGAAAGTTAATTATTACACGGCAATTTACTTAATTCGCTTGCTTGTCTTGTAATGGTTTCGGGTAGTGGCGGCGCGATAAAACTGCAAGATTCACAACCACTTTGTATGCGCGCGTTATCTCAGTTATTCCGCGCGGCACACGTTCGTTATTCGAACATCACGAACGTGTCAAAAATAATTACCGCTCAGAATAATGTAGGTGTGCGTCCATATCTGCCCCGCGTGGTCGCCCACGAAATATGGTGTTTATTTTGGTTTTAATGTTGCTATGTGGTCATCCCTCACGGGTTTTTAATGTCCAGACATGCGGGTCGCCGCTGAGAGCGGCCGCTATGTCCTTTTTGTGCGCGCAAACACTCATTTGGACCCTTTTTAAAATTCACTAGCAAGGTCCATTTGCTATTCCGTCATATCAAATTGTTAGTGTTTAGTAGGACAATTATAATGAGGAAACACAGTTTATTGCAAAAAGGTATTTTGTAATTTTAAAGTGATATAAAAGATACATAATTTATAACTGTAAATACTCATAATTTTTATCTTACTACTTTGTTGATATTGCAGAATATTCGTTAAAAGGCCAATGAAATATTAAATTTCAATGTAAATATAGTTATAGCCTTCTATCACTTCCATAATCTCTTAAAATCTACCATTAAAATAATTTAAAAATAAATAAATAAAATGGATATTTGGATACCTATTGCAAATATCTAATATAAAGAGTTTTTAAAAAAACACAAGATTTAATTTTAAAACAAAAATGCGATCTGGAAAAATTATAACATTGCTATTAAATGTAAAATATTATCTAATTATTTTCACTTTTTCACATAAATGTGGCTCCATTTCGTCGATAACTATTCAAACATTTGCTTCTAATTCAGGAACAGCTTTTTTTGTAGCATAAACTTTTAAGAATCTCCAGAGGAAAAAATTGAACGGTCTGAGATCGCAAGATCTTGGCGGCCAGTTCACTTTGCTGTTTTGGGAGATAAATCACTCATTAAACTTTTGTTCCAACAATTGGATTGTTTTACGTGTCGTACGACAGGTAATTCCGTCTTGCTAAAACTACAAGTTGTCCAAATCTATGCCGTTCACATAAGGTCACAAAAGTTTACTAAGTTTGCCGTTAATACTTACTGTGTTTCGGCTTTATTTTCTAAGAAAAAAAAACATTTTAATTTCTTGAATGACCCGAGGATCTTCTACGGCCCAAATACGACAATTTTGCTCGGTATACCTACTAAGATAATTTTCTTAACAAAATTTTTAATCGGCAAGTACTTGGGGTTTCAAATGATCGTTTGGTTTTAGTTCCTGGGTTAGCTAAATCTTGAACAGGTGCAGATGCATATCTGGTGTTAAAATTCGCTACATGTTGCTTGAAGTCAGACTAGTTTTATCGTCTGCAACCGAACTTATTTATTTAAATTTCTAATTGTTTTTTGCTTTGATGCATTTCTCCTTCCGAAAATGCACCAGGCAGAGCATTGTCATTCTTGTCGAAAAAAAAATGACGCCCAATTTGTGTCCTGTGTTTTCTCGGAGCACTCAAATTTGGCATTTTTTTAAAATTTAGAGATAATTTTCACAACTTCCAGGTTTTAAAGCTAATATTTCTTAATATAATAGTTTCTGATAATCAAAATTAATTATGTAAGTAGTTATAGACTTTATTGCCATGTAAAAACAAATTTTCTAATGCCCATCTTTTTCAATTTGTTATATTTTATATTATGAGTTCCCACTGCACTAATTTATATTCTCTTCTAAATCTGCATTTACATAATAGTTATAAAGCTTGTTTGACTTACTTAATGTTATATACACTAATACATAATATAAACTCTGCATATCTAAGTTATTAATCAGCTAAAATATTATAAGTTTTAATCTATTTTGTTCTGGTAATATTGTTGTATATATGGTAACTTTTCCCTAATGTATTTTAGATGTTCTGGTTACAGATTTTTGTGGTCTTTCACTTACTCTATTTATCTGTACCCCACAGATAGTTATAACTGAGCTATTCTTTCTTATTCGATGTATGTGTCCAAACTATCTAATTTGACTGTATTTTAATAATAATAATGGTAAGGCTCTACGCCCCGCGTGGGAGCACGGCCTGCGAAATGAGAGGTTAAGGCGGGGCGATGTGGCAAGCACCGCGGCTAAGACGATCGCCATTATTACCCCTTGTTTGAATGAACGCAGGTACTAAATTATTTTTAGTGACTGAGTAGGCCACCCGCCAGGCATCAGAGAGCACCGGGAATTGAACCCGGGTCCGTCAGCATCGCAACCCGTCCCTCAACTACGGGACCACGCTGGCACACGACTGTATTTTACTTTTGTTAATATAGGTTACATTGCTACACAGATCGAATTGAATTTTAAGTCTTTATTTTATGTTTCTTTTTTTCTATTTTAATTACACTAAATAAATGCTTGGGTAAATAAAATGTTAACCAAAATCACTTTTTTAACTTTTTAGAAGCCTAAAAATACAAGCATACAAAGTTATTTTTACATAATCTCCCAACTTAAAACATATTTTTTTCAATGGATAAGGTGGTCTGTCGTAAAACGAAGGCGGTTATGGCACTAGCCAATTGTGTTCAAAGGGCTCGACAGCAACATCAACATCAAAGCTTTTTTTGTTAGTGGTCCAAACATGTGTAGTAGTTTTAGGATAAGTCCGAACTGTGGAGAGTATAATCCAGGAACGAATTTTTATTTTGTTATTGAATTACAACAGCTGCATGACGCCGGGTATTATCGTGATGATAACAACTGGGATTATA
This sequence comes from Sinelater perroti, assembly GCA_036346155.1. NCBI lineage: Eukaryota > Metazoa > Arthropoda > Insecta > Coleoptera > Elateridae > Sinelater > Sinelater perroti. The sequence continues at coordinate 11,120,452 of JARFIY010000359.1, read as the reverse complement.
AATTTGAGTCTTCAACAATATGCGTTTTCCTTCGTCTAAAATTTATCAAAAAGCAATTTCAGCAATTTGGAAAGGTGAGAAATAACGCAAACACTTTTAACATTCATCTTAGACCTTAAGTGCCATTTGAGACCTTTATTTTTCACTATTTTTCAGCTTTCCGAAAATTGTTTATGTTACGAATTTATTTAAGTTTTCTCAAGGTCGTCATCTCCGAATTGTGCCTTAAGTTTTTTTACAACTTCTGACTGTTCTATGTTGTTTTGTCATAAAAAACTTGATAATAATCCGTTGTACGACAGATGCGGGTCTCTCTTGCTCTGAAATTATAATACTGACTAAAGAAGCGGTAATAAGAGGCACTCTACAAGGAAAATCTTTTCAGTCATTCCTACCTACATCACTCAGAAGCCTCGCCTCTCGTCGTTTATCTCACAACGGATAAAAAAATTCCAGTTCATATTTAATTTACCTACGCATTATATTTCTATGCTCTATAATCTACTATTTATTCTCTTTATGTTCCAAATTTATTTTCGAAATATTAAAATATAGAACAAATATGTCATATACATATAATTGATTTGTCTTAAATAAACTTATATATAAAAATTTTCATTCCACAATTATTCATCTCTTAACAACGCATATATTCGAGCACTATCTACTACATTCATTGTTTATAGTGGACTATTAAAAACAGTATTATAAATGTTGGTACTGAGGTGCATAATTTCTGCAGTTTGATGAAATAAACGTTAACTTTGAGATACCTCCACATAATACAGTTGGAGACTATAAATAGAATCTCAAAAACCGGCTCATGTTGCCAAGATGAGAGATAAAACTCTTTGGAAGCAGTGTGGACATCACTATTTTGTGTTTAGAACTGTATAACGCATTACCCCGTCTTACTGGAACAGATCCATTTCCCATTTTTTTTATTTTAAAGTTAAAAATTATGGTTTATGCTGCGATAGCATTCAGTAGTAATAGTAAAACAAACACAAATATTAAATATTAATAATTTGTTCACATTTTATTAGATATTTTGTTCTAACAAATTCACAATCTACTTTCACAGTTAGTTTTGGTTTTTGATATATATTTGTAAAAATTTATTTCAGTACTCCTTTATTTACTCTTAAATCTCAAACTTTAATCATTATTGCTGCTGGCACCACCTTTCTAAACCTAATTTTTTTAGTTCAATTTAGTTCAATGTTGTCTGAGGTTGAAACTCACAAAGTCTATTCCATATTGCGACCAAAATTATTGATATACATTTAAACCGCTAGTATATTATGATGTACCCTTATGATTTTTAATATTCCAATTTTTGACAGAATACTTTTTGATGCTCATTGTGCAATATTTACTTTGTGAGGTCATCTTGGCAACTCGCATAGCTTTCTTTTCTGCTATTTTAGTCATTTATTGCATCCATCAAGTTTGGAATGCAATCTTCAAGTAAACTAAAAACACCATACGCATGTAGGTCGGCTTCCGTTTTGTGTTTTCTGTACTTGCCCGCAGATGTTGCCCAGAACCCATAAATTATTTTCCTGACACTCTATTTGCTGTTTTTATCGTTTCTATTTTTTCGGCTGTCAGTTGCCCACAAAGGTAAAAAGTTACTAACTATATTCTCAATTACTTCAATTATCGTCCCCTTGAAAAGCTTTTTTACACTGATGACTTCTACAGAATAAATTTATTATTTGTTTTTCCTTTGATATTTACTACAGCTAACTATCAACAAAACGCCTTATAGTAATTTCATTTTGTCACTATTTAAATCAGATGTGAAACTTGTAAGGAATTTTACTTTGCTTATGTGGATTATTTGCACATTATTTCAAGTCGTTTACAAAACACATTCTTTTATTTTCCTGTGATCTGCATATACTTTGCTTACAAACTTTCTTATTTTTTTTTTAACGTCGTTTGCAACAATATATAATAAAACCAGTCTTAGTATTACTCCCTATGAGACTTCATATTAAATTAAAACATAATTATTTATCTTAATTTATTAATAAGTATATGGTTTACAAGATGTTCTTTAAATAATAATATTAATGTTAGTGCATATTTTTTACTTATCATAAAAACTATACAAGCTCTTATTTTATTAATACATAAATTTGAACCCCGTGCCCTGTTGTAAATTATAAATATTATAGACATACTCAACATATGATTTGCCTGCAAGTGGCGGGATAAAAATAAATAAATATCAAAGACAATTGTTTGGGTCTTGCAAATGTCTTATTGCAATCCATCTAAATAAATAAAAAAAATGTAGTAACCCTAAAACTGAAATCAAAAAGAAACCAATAAAATGTCCGACAATTCATGTCGGTTGCAGAAGGTAACTATTTGCGTGTTAATTAGATTGTGGGATAATCATCATGTAACTGTTTGGGAAATTTGGATTATTTTGTAATTGTCACCAGAGCGCAGATAAATAGCGGACTGTTTTTTAATTGAAACAATAAATAGTTTAACAACGGTTAGTATTATTAATTATATCTGTATATGAGTTTATCTATGTTTCTTTTGTTTTTTATTAGAATTTATATGCTTTTGTATTATGCTTTGCGCTAATTTAAAATCATGAATTAAAAGAGATTATTTTAATAGTTCTTTTGTGTTTCTAATATCACGTAAAAAGGTTTAAATTTTTTATTTGCCTCTACGTTTTCTAGTAGTTATACGTATCTAAAATAGCTCTAAGCCCTATTGATATTTAATAATCTATTAAGTGTAAAATTTTTATGAAGTTGTTTTGGTGTATAATTTTGAGATATCTACAACTTTTGTAAAGAAGCTCGTCGCAAATAAAAGTTTTGCTAGCTTGTAAAAGAATAATAGTCTAAAATGCTGCCATTAAAAAATAAAAATCAGATTTGCTGTACTTTTAAACAGTACAAAATTTAAAAGCCTAAATTTAACAAGAATCATATCTTGTAAATTAAATATTCACGTAAACTTATAAAAAATAGTGGAATGAGATAGGATGAATAATTTCAGAAGTTGTAGAAAATTTATAATTAAGATTGAACAAAAACCAAATTAAATTATCAAGTAAAAAAGTAACATTCCATTATGCCTACAGGAAGGAGTTTTGTTTCCTCTGATGTGGAACTTTGTAATGGACTAGTTGTTAATGATACTGGAAGGCAACGGATACAAAACTATGGGATATGTAAATGCCTATCCCAGAAAAAAATTAAAAATGCGGTTAAGCATGACAGAAGCTCTAAATCTGGTTACATATTAAACAGATAAGAGAATAAATATGTCCCTCCAAATCTACGATAGCAGCATTTACAAAAAGAAGAGACTTAGAAAGACTGGAATCTCTTAGTCCTCGAAGTGTAGAAATAAAGTTATCAGGTAGGCTAAAATATCTTTGAGTGATCCTAAACTCAAAAACTCACATATCATCAACACAATGAAACAGTCAAATAGAAAGCGGAAGCGATACTATCATGTCAGATAGGCACATAGAAAAAATGAGATTTAAAACGAAAAGTAATGTATTAAGTATATCTCATGGTAGTCAAACCCATGATATTATATATGGATTTGGTGTGATGGACAAAGGTGACGCAAAACTCCAGTAAGGAAGATACAAACACTTGCTTTCTGAAAATAGGTGCTATAAGAACAACCCATCAGCGACAATAGAGGCACTGCTAGACCTCCTTTCTGTTCATTTTGAAGTCGCGGGAAAGATATAATAAGCAACAGGAATAAATACGGAATAATTATCTTGTGTACAGATGGATCGAAGACTGAATCTTCAACAAAAGCAGACATATACTGTAAAAAAAGGACATTTGTAGCTAAACTTTTCGCTAGAAAGATATACGTACGTTTTTAATGTGGAGATATTTGCTACGTTGCAGTGCGCTAGACAACATCATTTGAGGGCTTATCAACCTAGGCGAATTAATATATTTACGGACAGTCAGGCATTTCTGGATGCGTTGAATAATTTGAAAGTAATATACAGGCTGGTATAGAAATGCTATAAAAACTCAGGACTTTGACAGACCACATCTAACTTTGTTGTACGTAGCACGGTACTGTGAAATTGGAAGCAACGAGAAAACTGATGAGCTAACTCAAAAAGGATCATTTACTGTATAGGCCCCGAACGTCTCTGCCAGTACCAACAATATTTAGTTGGTGAGAGAATGAGTCAAGAATTAACATAAAAAAATACTTGGAAAATATACGAGAACAAAGAAAAAAAAAACGTTTATAAAAGGACCGTCTTGTAAATGAATTGAAAATTATTAGTACAAATCAGGAATCAACTATAAACTATTATTTGTCTTCTTACAAGATATTGTTTTCTTAGAGAGCACCTCAAAAAAATAAGGTTGTACAATGGTGACCTGAGTTGCAGATGTAGCAGAGAAACAGAAACAGTCATCCATATTTTGTGCGAGACTAAAGCTTTATTTTATAAAAGCAACTATTTATAAAAATCAACAATGAATTCATAATAATACAGCTACTATACTGATACTGATACAAAAAATAAGGATACTGAAAAAAGTTTAAAGAAAATGAGAGAAGTACAATAAGTTTATAAAACTGTAGAGTTCTCAAAGACACAGATCAAATTGCTCTCAATAATAAAAAAAAAAACATAAGGCTCTTTATATGTTTGAAATATAAAACAAAAATAAAGCAATTTGTTTATATTTTTTTGTTTTATTGACTATTTTTAATATACATATTTGTGAATGACGTGATAGCAAAATCCAATTATTAGTTCCAATGTTATTTTTTCTTAAACTAACTGTTTTCAGCAGCCACGATAAAAATAAAATCAGCAATGTAAATTTATTTTGAAGTAATTTAATTACTTTTTTTTGTATTTGTAATTAGAAATTATGTTTTTTTTATTCTATTTTATTCTTTACTTTTATATCAACAAAATTGTAAAAGTATAGTATTTATGTTTTTATTCTATTTATTTTTTTGGTTTTAATTTAAGTACAGTAGTTTTCTAAAGAAAAAATTAAAAAAATTCAGGTAAAGTTATGATTAAGCAAAAGAATTTGCAGGCGCTGATTAAAACCTCATTAGTAACTTTCTCTATTTTACATATGCAGGATACTTTAATACTATATGTAATAATTAAAGTTTAAGTCTTTTATTATATCTCCTACTCCAAGAATAATTAATACTTCAATTCCTTTTTCTTTACTAAGCTTCTATTGAGATGAAGTTAGTTTTCATTTTATTAGAGATATTTTCTTGTAATATCTGTACATTTTTGCCAACGCCTTAAAAGTTTTCGTAAATTTAGTAACAACCATACTTGTTGATGATAGACTAAAATTTGTTGGGTTTGTATGTTGTAGTTAGACACGTAAAAACACCTTTATGTCTACGTGATACAGCTCGAGCAACTGTGGTCATACCTCTGTGCTTCTGCTGGACGGTGTACAGATATTTGTTATGTTCAATTCTCACAAACACTGAATGTGTGACTTGTACACATGTTTTAAATATGCGTGTGTAAAGGTAGACTGTAGTGTATCTTTACACACGCATTTTCAGAAGTGACCATAAATATTTAAATAGTTTAAACTGTTACCCATTCATTATGTGAATAATTTTAAGTAGAGGCCATTTTTACTTATTAAGCGACATTTAATACAATTTAGCACCTATTATAATTATAGTGACAGATAAAAATAGACCTCTTTTTGTTATATTGTGTATTTTGTTAATATACTTGTAGATCATAAAGATCTTTTTCTCACATTTTTTTCAGAAATCCAAAAATATATTGTAAGGATTTGTTCACGGTTTTAATATAATATTTAGTTAGAATAAATTGACAAATCAGACAAAAATAAATAATGGGCTCAAACATAACGGCTGTCAACGGATATTAAATAGAACATTTTAGAGCTTAAAACTGTTTCTGTTCGTATTTTTCTAGCCAAAAAGTTGTTTGTTAGTTTATTGAACAAAAAAAAACAGATGAGACTTCTGTAATGCGCTATTTCTTTTTTATTGTCGATAGTCGAAAACGTGTCGAAACGGATGAATTTGCCTTTCGTATAATCAACATTGTGAGCAATACACTAGACCTGCTTGAAGTCCTGATTCAATACTAATTACATAAAGCCGCCTATCATGTAGAAAAAGAAACTGGTAATCCGGTTGCCTTTTTGATCTCACGTTATTCCACTATATCTAATGAAGGAGAGTAGTTGAATATCATGCGTAATCAGATTTGCCGAAGGAAATATAAAATTTAAATCTTACAATAGGACAAGAATCCAAAACACATGCCTAAAAAACCAGTTTAAACGGTTAATGAGTTGTTTAGGTTAAATATGTGAAATAAAAAGTCAAAAGTTTATCAGAGAATTAAACTAAACCGTGTTTCGCAAATTATTTCGAAAAATAGATTTAATGATTAATTTTTTTAAGAAAATTTACTTACTAAATTTAATTTGGCCTGGAAAAATTTTTAACGCTTAAATTTTGCTAGTTACATAGATAATATTTGAAAACCACTTATGCTATAAAATGCATTAAACCTGAAACTTTTATAAATACCAAGATGCAATTAAAATTTGTAAGACAACAAAAGATGGTCAGTATTTTTATCTACAATTGTAAATTTTTGGATACATAAAGAGGATGTCTTAATCCTCGAAAAACTTATGATAAAACTAATTATTTTTTAGAATTATGATATAATTATATTTTTAGTTATAATATTTCCTTCTATGTTCTATTTTTATATTTTGATTTGGAACATTAGAGGAACTTGTTGATAGAGGCTTTAAGTCATCATTATTTTTTATTATATAATGGAAAGTTCAATAAAAAAAACTTTACAATTTTTTATTCCATGCAAATTTGTTCACCCACTGATGCTATTTTACCATGTGGACATGAAAATACTTATTAAAATTCTCAGAAAACTTGAATCTTGGTTTTTGTAAACGTGCACTTAAGTCAGGTGATTAAAAAATTTAATTGCTTGAAATAGGAAATCAAAACGTTTTTAACTTATAGATATGATAGTTCGAGCATAACATACCGACCTCATGCAAGCCATAAAAAAATGCAGACCGCAATACACTAAATATGCTCATGGTAAGGCAGATGGAATATACAAACAAATCCCGCTAAATGCCAAGCAAGAATATTCCTCTTCAGAAGAATCAGAAGCCCACGTAGCATTATTAGTAATAAACAATAAGATCATATACTGAAATCCCACTGACGCAGCAGTGAAATACCTAAGTGCTACTAGACACACGACTTACCTGGAAACTCCACGTAAACCTTAAACCTAAATGTACTGTTCTGATGTATAAATCATGATTAAGGTCACTAAGGCTTTACACATTACCAATCTGGAGTAACACCACCAAATACAATCTAGAAACCTAGTGAACAGCCCTCTGGTATATTCGCAACGCGCAGCGACACGATAAACTGGATATACCAACAGTCCAAAGCTATATCAGTACGAGTGCTAATAAATTCTTCAAAAAGATACACGAGTGCGATGCTACTACATATTACAATATAGACAAAATATTCATTATAGACTAAAACGCAAGCTACCACAAAATTTGTACTTAAACGAATTAGACAGCAATTAACTAAATGTCACACTAAAGGAACTATCAACCTCTGTAAGTTATTAATAAATTATTATTATTAACGATGCCACAAATAAAATTGTAATTTATTGTTTGACTCATAAATAATTAAATAAATAATTAAAACAATAATTTATATATGACAATAATAAACATCAATTTTGCTGAAGGGTAAATTGTAGCACCTGAATTTTTTAAATGTTTTGTTACATTAGATATCTATTATATCCATACCGGGTGTTCCATCTCTGTCTAAGTAATGATTATGCTGCAATTAGGTAAGAAGAACTATAACAAAATAAGTTAAACAATTAAATAGTTGTTTTGATAAATTTTAATGACATTCTTTTTTATTTAAATAAATATGTTCGTGGTCGAAGACACCCAATGCTAGAAAATCTGCAAGAATTTTATTATTCGTATTTCTGGAATTTTATTAGAGTATGGTTAGATTTTGAATGGTTGATTTATGGCAATTTTAGCTCTCAAAAGTTCTCCAACACGATTTATGTGATTTTAACAATGTAAAATGTTACTACTTTAGCTCTCATAAAGTTGATAACAAGATTCCACTTAAAAAATGTATTTTGAAATTAAAATGGTAAAGCATTCTTTAGATATTTCAATTTTTTTATTAAAATTACGGCTATAGATTACAAAAACCAAAAATTATTTAATACGACCCCCACTTTATTGGGCCAACCTTCTATTGCTGCATGTAGGACATCGATGAGAAAATTGACTACTGCTTCGGTTATTAAACTTTTTAATGACTATACTTAGATTCCATTTAGAACAATCATGTCATTCATATCCATAACTTATAATTGAATAGTTAAGGTCGGAACTTGTCGAAGACTAGTTTTCATCTCGTATAAAGTCAAGATAAGTTTATTTTAATCATTTTTGAGTAGTTTTGGCTTTGTGATCTAGTGCAGTTTTGTTGTAAGTCCTATTACTAATTTTAGAACGTTGTCGCATTAGAAGATTTTACGTACGACTTCAAGATAGTTTTTTGATACACTTTAGCTGAGGTTTTTAGCCCATTTTCGCAAAAATGGGGTTTTGTTATACCATTATAACAGACTCTTTATCAAACCATGATTAAGGCGCGATGATGACGTTTTTTAAACTTTTTAACCATCTGTAGTATTGATCGTGAGTTCTTTGCATATAGCTATCATTTAGCTTATTAAAATGTTCTTCCACTATAAAAATCATTTCAACTGCAAAAAGAATGACACAGTTTCTCATTGGCATACCGCTTGAGCAGTCTTTTTGATATTTGCAACCTCTTTGCCTTTAGAAGCTCCATCAGCAAATGTCCTTGTTTTAAATGTTCCTAATTATAAGTCACTTCTGATTGGTGGGCTAAATCGTAGTGGTATTTTTATATTTTGATGGCTGCTAGAGTTTGAATGGTACCAAACTGACTAGACCTTTATCTGTCATTTACGCACAATATTCAACTTATTCTAAGCTTTTTTAATGTTTTAAAAAATTTACCTTGGTGAAGTAAAATTACTGCGATGTTATTTTCTTTATTGCTCCATTCCATGATTACCATCCCTAGTACTCAATTAAGTGTTGCACTACTATAACGAACAAACTGTAAGCACAATTTTACATATTGTATTAAATTAAAATATTAATGATTCCTTTACAACAGATCCATTAGGTTTTATAATAGTATTTGTATCTATACTAATTACAGTAGAAGTATTTTTTTTATTAAAGCTTTTGTCAGATCAACATTACAGTGTTATACATGGCAGTTTTAAGTAGTTATATATGATTAAGACTATGGTATATATACGTTATATGCGTTCTGAATTTAGACTTTGAAAGTAGCAGTGTGTAATACATAAAGGCAGGTAGTGGTGGCCTCGAAAACTCAAAGGTGGTGGTTGCTAGGTTTCTTCATTTGGAATAAGATCTTGAGGGAGTTGTCTCTTCAGTCTGTGATGAATATTACGCTGCCGAAGGTTGAAATAAGTTGCTCCTTCACATTTGGCAATGTTTGAGAAGAAAGATCTAGAGCTCGAGCACATAGTCTTGGTTTGTGGCGACACCCAATTCGTGGTGAAGTTGTGTGTTTCGGATAAACCATGGAGCGTTTACGGCAATTCGTAAGACCTTATTTTGAAATCGTTGAAGTTTGAGTCCATTTGTTTTACTCGTGTTGTTCCAGACAGGAGAGGCGTAGAGTACAAGGGGGCGTAGGAGGGATTTATATAGTAGGATGGTGCATTCGGGTTGAAATAGGGTTTTACGATTCAAAAAGGGATATAATTGTTGGAGTCTGGTGTGAGATTGGGTTAATTTTTGATTGATGTGGAAACTCCAGGTCAATCTTTCATCGAAGTATACTCCAAGATGTTTTGTAGCTGAGTCTCTGGAATTCTATCAATGATAATAGAAGGTGCGTTGTTCATTTTTCGCAAGGTGAAGATTTTACATTGACATTTGGTGGGCTTGAGTTTGATGTTTCAATCTTTGGGCCATTTATTGAAGGTGTCAGTTGCATTTTGCAGATGTTGTATAGATAGTTCTAGGTTTGCATTTTGCGTTATAATGGCTGTATTGTCGGCAAACGTAGTGAGTGTTGCAGGAATCTTTGGAATATCGGAGGTGTATATATAGGCCAAGCAATGTAGCATATAGTAATAGTAATATTTGACAAAAATCTTATTAGAAAGCCGACTGTGCCATCATATAAAGGATATTACGTAGTTTATTCCGGCACTTTTTTCTACTCGAAAATCGGTGTAGAACATTTTCTTGTTAACATTTATAACAAAAAAAACGTACTTTTTTAGTTTTTTGTTAATAACATTAAAAGCATTGGTGAAATCTTATAGATAACCCTAGCAAAGTTATAGAAAATTAAATTACAAAGAAAATCCGATAATTAGAAATGGAGAAAACTCGGAAAAACGGGAAAATTCTTCGATTCTTCGAAAATTTGTATCTCCACCATTTTTTAACTTTAAAGGCTGAGATTTCAGATCTAGGTAGTACTATATGTATACTTCAAGCCTGCCAAAAATGGACATTGTGGGACATATAGTTTTGGCGCAATTACAATTTAAATTTTTTAATCCCATTTATTGTAAAATGCCCCTATGCTCTGGAGATCATCCAATTTCAAATCTGAAAATGGTTTTGGAAAATACACGATTAGGACAACAAAACTGTCAAGTTTTCAATTAAATTTTCGTAAGTAGAGTAGAAATACTTGTGAACATGGCTCTAAACGGCAGCGCGCGTGAAAATGACGGAATGTTGGGGGTCGGAGGAGAGGCAATAGGTATATATATATATAGGTATACACACACTACGGCGCGCGAACGTAAATCTTTCAATTTGATTATTTCGGTGATCATTGAAGATATTACATTAGTTTTTTTAAATTATCGATCAACTAAATTGCAGGATAAGGACTTTTATCTATGATTTTAAAAATAATGAAATAAAACGTTATTTCCTGATATTTAAAACGCTAGAATAATAGGCACATGGACAGACTTTCTTTAATTAAAAAAAATGAATAATTTTTATTACATAATTATTATACAAATATTACATTAGATTAACCTATATTCTATATTACTTAACATACTTAACTGCGGCGCGTAGTTAAATTTTTTTCAATGTAACAAATGACAAACTAATTACAACATTCGTCGTCTTTTCGCCGGCGCGGAACAGCCTACTTCCTTGCAATTTACATCGTTATTTTCAATTATAAAATCGTCGTTATCACCACTAACATAATCTTCGACATTGTACTCATTATCATTATATTCATCCTCTGATTTACACATATTCGTATTTAAAATTTAAATAGAAGCACGTGTCTTCTCGACAATAGATTAGTACATTGCAAACCATTTTTCCTACAAGTACATAAAGCATCAATGCACCCTTTCTTACTGCATGAACACGCAATTTGATCAAGCACTTGTTGAGGAATCGGTGAAAGGGTACTTTTTATAGGTACCAAATGATTATTTTTTATTTGCCAACCCCAATCTACCGCTTTCAAATTTGTATTACCACAAATAAATTTGATAAAAAACGCGAAACGCGTGCTGTTTCGCTGCTCCTTCCGTTGGCGGCAACGTTTCTAATGCAAACTTTGATTTGAGCTTAGCCTTACTGAAATGAAGGTATCGTAAATCGCTCAAGGAAAAGGAGTTTGATTTTACGATTAATTTTTTCTCTGCTTTATTACTGTATATTCCCCGCATTAATTGAAACACAATGTTGTCATCGCTGGTGGCATTAATCATAAAACAAAGCTAATTCTAATAATGTGTCATGGAAATGAATCCAGGAGCTTTATTTTACCCAATTTAATATAGAAACAAGATTTTGTAGCACAAATGCTTAATTGTCAGTTTTGTAAATTGGAAATAAAACTTTAGTACTATAATACTCGTGCGGATTAGAGCCTTTATACTCTTTACAAAAATAAATATTGTGCAAGTTTTGTTCGTTTGATGCTAGCTGCGACAATATAACTAGTAAATCAATGTCTTCACCTACGATAATAACCGTTGCTTCATTATCTATGCGAGCATGTTCAATCGCAGTAAGTACAATAAGTAGATCGGCGTCTTCAGGGGCAATTTTCATACGAAATCCAGCTTTATCATATTTATCAAATTGGATTTATTTTTCTCATTGTTGAAAAATTGCTTTTGAATTACACTAACAGTAGTGTTGTTATCGAAAGCGATTTCACGGCCCATGTTTTTTAATTGACGATGTGAGCGTTCAACGGACTTTGTCGATGCAGTGTCGTCCTCGGGATAGCCATCGAAAACTATATAACTATTTGCAGCATAATGTTTTACCACGTAAGAAACGTAGGTACGTACAATATTACTTATTTTATTGTTACTTACTATTACAGTAAAAAGCTGCTTTATTGGTTTTACGCATGCCGTTTTCATCAAACAGCGATAACGGTATTGGAGAAAGTTCGTAAGTACTGCTGTATACCACACCAAAATCGACTAGAACGTCTTACTGTGAAAAATCCTTACTTACAAAATTTTTAAAATTCTACTATATCCATTTTATTTTTCAAATTCAACAATGGTGACCCGACGCGAAAAAAAATGGCTTCATCGAAATAACTGTTTTCAAGTGTAAATCGAAGTTCCCGGATCTTTCAGCATCAATAAACTGCTTGTTTCAGCTGCTGCGAATAACGAAAGAAGAGAGAGAAAGAGATAAAGATAGATAAATAGAAAAAGACAGCGAGAGACCCCGAGAGAAGAGACGCGAGATGCTGGAACATTTCTGGCAGCTGCTCCAAAATCGGAGATTAAGAATGCGTTTTAAATATCACGAAATAACATTTTTTTTCATTATTTTTAAAATCAAAGATAAAAGTCGTTATTCTGCAATTTAGTTGGTCGATAATGCAAAAAAAATAATGTAATATCTTCAATGATCACCGAAATAATCAAATTGAAAGATTTACGTTAGCGCGCCGTAGTGCGTGCATACCTATACATTGCCTCTCCTCCGACCCCCAACATTCCGTCATTTTCGCGCGCTACCGTTTAGAGCCATGTTCACAAGCATTTCTGCCCTACTTACGAAAATTTAATTGAAAAACAGAAATGACAGTTTTGTTGTCCTAATCGTGTATTTTCCAAAACCATTTTCAGATTTGAAATTGGATGATCTCCAGAGCATAGGAGCATTTTACAATAAATGGGATTAAAAGATTTAAATTGTAATTGCGCCAAAACTATTTGTCCCACAATGTCTGTTTTTCACAGGCTTTAAGTATACATATAGTACTATCTTGATCTGAAATCTCAGCCCTTAAAGTTAAAAAATGGAGGAGATAAAAATTTTCGAAAAATCAAAGATTTTTCCCGTTTTTCCGAGTTTTCTCCATTCCTAATTATCGGATCGAGTCGCGCAACATCTCATTTTCTTCGTAATTTAATTTTCTATAACTATGCTATTTTATCTTTAAGATTGCACCAACGCTGTTAATGTTATTAACAAAAACTAAAAAAAGTACGTTTTTTGTTATAAATGTTAATAAAAAAATGTTCTACATCAATTTTCGAGTAGAAAAAAGTGCCGAAATAAACTATGTAATAACCTTTATATGATGGCACAGTCGGCTTTCTAATAAGATTTTTGTCACAACAATCTACCTATTGATTGGTCTAATATTGAATAAGAGAAGACGGAGGATACTACATTGTGGTACGCCCACTTGTATGGGTTTTGTTTCGGAGAGTGTAGTAAAAAATGTGTAACACTTTACGATTTTGCGTGTCATTCTTGCGCAGGGGCTATGCCAATCTTCTCTGTATCGTTCCAAATTTAGTATATGTACCACCAAAGCGAGTACAGATTCATTTTATGAAGTCATATTTCAATATAACGCCAAGACACCTTTGTGAGGTGAAACAGAACGTTCACCGTAAAGTAAATGGGCAGTTAACAGTTGTTTTTGTTTAAAAGTTTACTTAGCTTATTATTGTACGATAGAACAATCAATGTCTTTTAAAGTTTAGCCTGACTATCGCTACTTTTGTTTCCTTTATCTATTACTGTTTTCAAAAGTGCGATATTGGGACTGATTCACTTATGTTTCATCTTGTAGCAACGTTAAAGAAATACGCAATAGACATTTTCAAACACGTACATTAAACTTTTAGTGTTAATGGTTTTTTCATATTTTTTTAGGGGCGAGAACGTATTTTCTAGCATAATAGAAGAATAAACCTTAAGTTATAAATGCAGTTACTTCTTCTCGCTTATTGTAATCCACAAAGACATCCATCTAAGACATTTTAAGCGCAATTTGGACAATGACGTTCATCAATAACCCGGGAGATCTACCTGCGAGAGGATATGAAACAATTTATAAATTTGCTTTCTTAATCCCGGCAGGCTGCAGCAAAAAGTTGTCTGGAAAAATGTCCTTGAAAAATAAATTTGTCAGTCCGAAGTTTAATTACTTAAACAATCTAGTCACATCAGTTTGATGGAGGCCGAGATAATAAGATGGCTCAGGTGCGAGGCGGTGGCTGAACATGATAAATGGGCGCCGTTGCTGGTAGATGTCACCCTCTGTCTTCCTGGTTTGGTCCCCGGGGACGGCACTGATTCCACCGCCGCCTCGTCATTGGTATTTATTAGACAAATAAATAATAATTTCTTACGGAATACTCTTTTATTTAAATTTATTTCTGAATTCCAAATTGTTCTTTATACGCCTCGGAGTTTTTGCGGATCATTTCACTTTCAGGCACTTAAAATTGACACGGCGGCCGGGCGATATATCTTCCAAAAATTGAGAAACGGCGTACTCGATGTTATCATTATTTTAAATGCCGCTCTGCTACACATCGCTAAATTAATTCATTAAAATTCAAAACTGGGCAATTTTTAATTAACAAACGCATTTGAATTATTAGTGATTAGTGTTCCAAATGTATTATTTCACAATACTAAGTAAACACAAAGCAAATAACTAAAAAATTTCTAACTAGAAAAAAAATAAAATACAAGGAGGACATAACGTGGTTTAACTAACAAATAATAATTATAAAAGTTAAAATAAAAAAATTATTTAAAAAGTAAGTATACGTATTGGTATGTTAAAGATAATTTTATTTACCAATAGAATCATAATATTACCAATTAGAAAATTTAAACTACAGAACAACATAATGGCTCAACTTAGAATATTATTGATGTAGTTATGAAGCACAATGATTGGTCCTTCGAGCCGGATCGAATTAGTCCGGGAAATCAGATCATTTTGCATTAAACAAGAAGGAATAAAATTAAGAATGAGCTGTGTAAATTTTATTCGTTAGTTTTGCCTGTGTTGCTGCGGCCCGAAATATTACGTTAGTCTTACTGTTTTGTGTCCAAGGTCGACCCTTCGCACCCTAATTTGTTACCTGCATTTTGACCCTTTTGTGTTTTATATTGTGCCCGAGCTTTACCTGTGGAAATCGTCTTTTGTTAGAATTAATTCTTTGTCAATTGTTGTTGAAAATTTTTTTTTCACACATTTATTTCTCTGCGTTATTTACAATCTGTTAATTTATTAACATTCAGTAAATTTTTTACTACGTGCTGATTATGACTTGAGGGAATAATACTCTTTAGTATTATTTCATTGACTTGATTTATGCACTTGTTTGAACAAATATGTAAACTAAAACTAAATCTAAAATAAATCTAAAACTACACTTAGTTAAATCTATTAACTAGATCTAAAGGATCGCATCTTTTAAGTCTTTTTGTATACTGCCTGTCGAGTAGCGTCACAGCTAGATCGTTGGTATGAGCACTAAGTTTTGCTTGATATACTACACTAGCACTTTCAATTTCCTGCTTGATTGTCTGTATCGGAATGTCTTGTTGGAGAAGCCAGTTGGGGATATATCTTGGAGCGTCGGTTATCGTTCTAATTATTTTGTACTGAAATCTTTGTAGGATTTCGAGATTGGATGTACTTGCAGTTCCCCAAATTTGTATACCGTACGTCCAGATTGGTTTTACGAAAGCTTTATAGAGTAGTACTTTATTTTCTAAGGCTAACCGGGATTTCCGTCCTATTAGCCAATACATTTGACGCAGTTTTAAACCGAGTTGGATTCGTTTTTTCATTATATGAGTCTTCCAGGTTAAACGTCGATCTAAGTAAATTCCTAGATACTTTGCGTTATCATTCTGTGGGAGTGGAATGTTGTTCAGTGTCACTCTTGGGCATGTCTCTCTTCGTAGAGTGAAAGTTACGTGAACAGACTTTGTTTGGTTTACTTGTATTCGCCATAGTTTTAGCCAGTTCTCAAGCTGATTAAGGTTTCGTTGTAGTATTGTTGATGCTATATGAAGATCACTATGTGACGCTAATATTGCAGTATCATCTGCATACGTAGCTACTAGTGTCTGAGGAGTTGTAGGTAGGTCGGCGGTGAAGAGGAGGTATAAGATGGGCCCTAATATGCTGCCCTGAGGCACGCCGGCTTCTATAGTTTGGATGCTTTATTGTGCGTCTTTAAATTTTATTTGGAAGCTTCGTTCAAGTAAGTAATTCCTGAGTAAGTCGTGGTATTCTGTCGGTAGCGCTCTTTTAATCTTATATAGTAAACCAGTATGCCAGACCTTATCGAAGACCTGGCTTATGTCAAGAAACACGGAAGTGCAATACCTTTTTAGGTGCAGGTCGTGATTGATTTTCGTGACTACTCTATGTATTTGTTCTATTGTGCCATGTCCTTCACGAAAACCAAATTGGTGGTCTGGAATGATGTTTCGTTCTTTAAGGATCGGCGTGATTTTCTGCAGGAGAAGCTTTTCAAAAACTTTTGATATTGTTGAAAATGGCCCCGTCTAACAAACGTGAATTTCGCCACCAAAACGCTATTAGTTAGCCGAATTAGCGAATTGTCCGAGCTGGCGAAAGCTGCCACAATTGATGGATCGGTGCAAACGCTGTTCAAATTAAAATTTAAGATGCTCGATGGCTTTTATGCTGATTTCAATGCAACACTCGTAAAATTAATTAAACGAAGAAGAGCTTATTGACCTGGACACATTACGCAAGCAGACAGATAACCAATATTTTAACATCATCGTTATTTTTGAGCAAATATTCCCTGCTCCAAGTCCGGTCCCGTCGGGATCGAAAGTCAGCCAGCAAACAAAAACACCATACCGTGCTCCATCTCAAGCCGATAAATCGCAGTGAGCCGCTTAATTCCCCTTAAACCACGGTGCCCTCAACTGCCACGGTCACCAATACAACCAATGCTTGCGCTAGCATTAATTCAACTAACGGTCAATCCGCGACCGTACTATTGTCTACTGCGATAGTAGAAATTCGGGATCATTCAGGCTCTTACAAAAGGGTAAGAGCGCTGGTTGATACTGGATCACAATCTTGTTTCATTAGTAAAGACTGCTTTACGCGTTTGAAGCGCTTGTCTTCTACCACAGCCGTGCGTGGCTTAGGTCAAGTACTTGCCAGAGACTCCCACAGCTCTACTTCCTGCATGATTAGACCAATCGGTACCAACTACCTCTTAGATCTAGAAGCTATCGTTTTGCCTAAAATTTGCTCGCCCTTACCCACGTACAATATAAACCCTTCTGAGTGGCCTCACCTGCGAGATCTACAGATAGCTGACCCAGATTGGGCTATTTCCGGGCCCATAGACCTATTGCTGGGTGCAGATGTTTATGCCTCGATATTGAGAGATAGTGTCATTCCCTCCATGAATGG
Organism: Sinelater perroti; assembly: GCA_036346155.1. Classification (NCBI taxonomy): domain Eukaryota; kingdom Metazoa; phylum Arthropoda; class Insecta; order Coleoptera; family Elateridae; genus Sinelater; species Sinelater perroti. The sequence continues at coordinate 11,102,500 of JARFIY010000359.1, read as the reverse complement.
ATCTCCCGCGGCCATTAATACTACCTTTGGTTGGCTATTGATAGGTTCAACCTCAGTAGCACAAGATCAGCCAATCAAACACTCCTTTTTAGCGCTCATGGAAAATTGTGACAGTCTTTTGAAACGCTTTTGGGAAATAGAAGAGGTCCCCAATGTTGCAGACAAATCCCCAGAAGATGAGCTAATAGAAAATTGGTTTTCCAAAACGCATTTTCGCCTGCCTTCCGGTCCTTTTGGTGTACGGTTACCTTTTAAGGAAACTAACCTCCCAACCTTTGGAAAAAACATTTAAATGGCAGACAGACCTCTTAAATCCCTAGAGCGACGCGCCACCGAGAACCAGTTCTTCCCACAATGTACAATGCATTTATGGCCGAGTACAACTCTTCTGGACATATGTCCCTTGTTAGAAAAGCCCCGGCCTTTTCTTCTGATTGTTTCTATATACCACACCATTGCGTTCTAAAAGAACAATCCGACGGCCCTAAGATCAGAGTTGTCTTTGACACATCGGCGAAAGATCCTACCGGGGTGTCATTGAACGATACCATTTTCGTCGGTCCAAAGCTGCAAAACGATATTTCCGTCATTCTTCTTCGATTTCGATGGCATCTCTTTGCTTTTACCTGTGACATCCGTCAAATGTATAGGCAGATAGTAATGCACGAGGAAGATCGCCGATTTCAATTGATTCGCTAGAGATTTTCGGATTCAGAACAAATCAGCAGTTATGAACTCAATACTGTCACGTATGGAGTTTCCACGTCACCATTCCTAACAATTAGAAGTGTTCTTCAACTAGCCGATGAAGAGCACGATTAGTTCCCTCTTGCCTCGCAATGTTTGCGTACTGATTTGTACGTAGACGACATTGCGACTGGCGCGGATACTTTAGGTGAAGTCGAGACGCTGAAACAACAATTAACCGATTTATTAAAAAGGGGTTGTTTTGAGCTTCGTAAATGGTCAAGTAATTATCCCCCGCTACTGAGCGACTTGCCTCCCGAAAATTGCGTCGATAGTTCCAACGCCTTTGATTTGGACCTTGTTTCTATAAAGGTCTTAGGTTTGCAGTGGCTGTCCTAGTCAGATGCATTTTCATTTTCAGTTACGCCGCTTAACAAGTCCTGTTGTAAACGAACAATTTTGTCCGACTTAGCAAGAATCTATGACCCACTTGGCTTCCTAGCTCCTGTGACGTTTTTTGCCAAACGACTAATGCAGTATTTGTGGACCTTGGGTCTTGGTTGGGATGACCAGGTACCTGCAAACGTCGTTACGAAATGAGAAAATTTTAAAGCATCCATCCCATTATTAAGCAATATTTCAATTCATCGTTGCTGGAAAGGGTCTGCCACATCAACGTATCAATTGCATGCATTTTGCGATGCTTCTGAAGCGGGCTACGCAAGTGTAATTTACGTTCAACGTACCAATGAAGATCAGATAATAAAAACATTTCTAATAATGGCAAAGTCGAAAGTGGCCTCTTAAAACGATTGTCAATCCCAAGGTTGGAATTGTGTGCCGCCGTGTTGCTTTCCAATCTGGTGGCATTCGTGCTAGAAACCTATAAGACCTGTATTGTATTCGATGAAGTCATTGCTTGGAGTGATTCTACCGTTGCCCTTTTGTGGATCTGTTCTTCTCCTCACCAGTGAAAAACTTTTGTGTCCAATAGAGTCACGCATATACAAGAAAGAGTACCACCCAGTTCGTGGAAGCACGTTCGCTCTCATGACAACCCTGCTGACCCCGCATCCCGGGGTTTATTGCCTCAAGATCTCGCACCCTGTTCCTTATGGTGGGCGGGTCCCTCATGGTTAATGGATCCTTCCGATTCATGGTCACTAGGAAATACCTTATCAACGTCAGACGATTTAGCGTCTGAAAAACGAATCGTGTCATTCGTTGCCCAAACCGAAACTTCGTTAATTGACAACTTGTTGACTCAATTCTCATCGTTACGAAAAATTCAGGGGATCGTAGCGTTCTGTTTTAGATTTTGCAATATCTGTCGTAAAAGAAACCCTCCTCAAACGGGCGCCTTGAGTGAGTTAGAATTATTCAATGCGTTATTGATAATAATAAAAATGGTTCAAGTCAAGTTCTATCGCCAAGAATTAGACAAACTACGCAACAATTTGCCATGTGCCAAATCCTTACAAAGATTAGCTCCTTTCGTGGATCAAAACGGTGTATTAAGGGTGGGCGGACGACTTCAGGAAGCCAACCTGCCGTACGATACAAAATATTTCGCTTTAGTCTCCCGTAAACATAAGGTAACAAAGCTTATAGTAAAAAATGTCCATGAGAAAAACTTGCATTATGGTGTGAATACTACCTGCTATTTAGTAAGGCAAAGGTTGTTCGAAGTTATTTGTCAAAATACATTCGTTGCTTTAAAGTTAATCCCCATCCGGTACAACCTCCAATGGGAAATTTGCCAGCAATCCGTGTTTCACAGGCGAAACCCCTTAGTTGCGTGGGCGTTGATTATGGAGGACCGTTGCCCGTGGTCATGTTCAAACGAGGAATCAGGCCACAGAAGGCCTACATATGCCTGTTTATATGTTTTAGCACCAAAAGCGATGCACATCGAGATAGCTTCTGATGCGAGCGCAGAAACCTTCCTCGCCGTCTTAAGGCGTTTTATTGCCAGACGAGATCGGTGTTCCAAAATCTACAGTGACTGTGGAACTAATTTTATTGGTACTAACGGCGAGTTGATAGAAATGATGCGTTTGGCGGCGGAGGCCAAAGCTATTGAGTGGCATTTCAATCCTCCTGCGGCCCCACATTTCGGTGGCTTATAAGAGAGCGGGATCAAGTCGACAAAGTCACACATTTTACGTGTCATCGGAACTCAAATTTTAACATATGAGGAACTTTGTACCATTACCACACAAATAGAAGCTATACTCAATTCGCGACACTTATGCCCTATAAATTCGGATCCTCAAAATATGTCGGTTCTGACGCCCGGTCATTTTCGAACGTTAAGGACTTCTCCTGACCCCGATTTGTCTGAAGTAAAATTGTCGCACTTATCGCGATGGCAACTCATTCAGAGACTTCAGCAGGATTTCTGGAAACGTTGGAGAGACGAATATCTTCACACGTGTTTTCAGAGCGGAAAATAGGTGACGGCGAAGATCTTTAACTCTATTGACATATGTACTTTGGTACTAATCAAGGACGAGCTATGTCCACCCCTAAAATGGCGCTTAGGAAGAATTTCCGGGTTACATCCTGGTCGGGACGGCATTCCTCGTGTTGCCACTGTACACACGACCAATGGGTGTGTCAAGCGACCCTTAGTTAAACTGTGTCCCTTACCGGCGCCACAGCAATCTTGATTAAATCTTAGATATAATACCCTCAGTTATTTTTAGTTTATTTAACTTTCTGTTGCTTTAAGAAAATTACATCACTGATGATTTTGGTGTTTTTTTTTTACCTGTAACCTTGGCTGTCCGCCAACCTACCCCAGTCGCAACTAAACGGGATTTTTACCGCCGCCCGGCATTCCTATTCGAACCCTCGTGAACGACGAAGCCGCCGGCCAGCCGACCCAGGTGCTCTATTGCTCTGTGCTGGCACGCTGTGGTTGCCTATTGTATGTTTCGCCCCGTCCGTGGTGCTCCAGGATTGAACCCGCCAACGAAGAGCACGCCGAAATCTGCCGTCCAGGTTACCAGAGACCATTACTTGCGTCTGGAGAATGCACAACTGACCTGCCGTCTACCATATTAGAAGTTATTCAAGCATAGTTGTATTGTTTTTCTTCAGTTTCTTTGTTTGTTTAATTGTTACTTTGTGGTTAATTTAGTTTTGCCCAATATATAGTTTACACAGCTCTGTTTTGTTTTATTTCCTGTTTTGCTTATCGAATTACTTAACTGCGCTTAATTATCGAACAATGATGATACGATAAAATTGCACTCATTAAGATTTATCAACGTTTATTCAATAATTTAAAGATTAAACAGTAGATATGGATATAAGAATTATTTAAATAAGTTGCAAATATACTGAGCCATTGAAATGTTATAAAAGAATGATTGATCCAATTAGCTAGTTATCAACAGTCCCAGTCCAAACAAGTTGCCAATGATCAACTTTAATCATTCCAAATGAAAAATTCATAATAATAGTAACCTGTTGTAAAAATAATTAAAAAAACCTTCTCTCAAAAGGGAAAAGTCCCTCTGTTACGTTGCAAGCAACCCCGTCTCACACAAACTGCTGCGAAAGTTTTACGATTTGGTTGTTATCTGTGAGAATAGGTTTTCTGGTAAATTTGTGTAACCCTCAATCATTTCCATTCACTTGTTCCTACGTGTAAATTATATTTCTATGTTCTTGATATGAATAACTGGCCATTTTAACAGCACTAGAAGCACATCTATAAGTGAAAAAAGCATATCATAAATGAGGTAAGTATTCTTGCGAAGAGCCAATGTCATAAAAAGTATTGTCATCTAACATAAAACTGCATTATTTACTCAAACTCAGTTAATGCTTTTTGAAATGTAATTTCTTTAACGGAATGTATCTATATGTAGTGTTTTTTTTCCTTGACTTTAAATAGGCTTTTTTTATGATCGTCTACTTAAATGGTATTTTATAATGATTTTGACAATAAATAATTTTTATCAGGAAGATTTCTATTTAAATCCTAGGAGATCCTATATTGATGCAATATACTAAAAAAATTTGTAAAATTTCATATTTCACTCAGTTATCACTAAAGCGGTGTAATCTGAAGACTTGTTATGTGATTAGGGGGTTTAAAACTCAATATTAATTTTAGATTGTTTTTGAAAAGTGACTTTAGGATTTTAAATGATTATAATTACAGTGTTTATTTTGTTTTCGGTAAAACTTATCGAAAATATCATAAAAAAAACTTGTCGCAAAATTAGTGATTTTTTCTGAACAAGCAATTCGAAATATAGTCAAACAATTTGAAGAAACGGTATGTTTATGACAAACCACATTCAGAGAAACCAAAATTTCACATTTTGCTGAAATCGTTGTTCTTGTACGAAAAGTATCACAAATGAACCATCAATACTAATTCCATGGTGACCTCAAGAATTACGCATTACTCAAACGAGTTTATTATTTATATAATTTTTCGCAAGCATTTTTGCATGCATACAAAATTTAACTAACTCACCATTGGTAACCCATAAACTTTGTTACTTGGGTGTTACAACAAAGAGCAACGGATCCACATTTTGCGCACAAAATTATCTTTAAGGATGAGGTTTATTTTATCCTAAACGGTACAGTAGGAAAACACTCAAGTTGTTCATAAACGACCACTCCATTCGCAAAAATAATCGAGATTATTTTTCTTTGAGGACAATTACGCCAATGCCAAACCGTTATAATGCGATGCTAATAAATTTTTATAGCTTCAACAAAATTAAATTGAATCTGATAATGTTTACTTCCAACAAGATGGTGCTACATGGCACACAACACGAGAAAACTTAGCGTTATTACACACGAGATTTTCTAGACGTATTATTTCACAAAATTGTGATGAAAATTGGCTGCAATAATCTTGCGACCTGATATCTTTAGACTTTTGTCGGTGGGATTATTCGAAAAACAAAGATATTAATAAGTCAGTCCTAAAAGATAACATTCGAGCCGCCATAAGGGAAATTAAAGGTCTCGTGGTTGAAACTATTTTACGAAATTTCAATGCTCGCATCAATGCCTGCCAACATAGCCATGGTGGACATTGTTTTCTATGGAGAGCTGAGGTTTGCTCCTAATAGTCTAATATCTTTCTTTCTATTTTGAGACCTAACTTATTTCCTTTTATCCTTATATGTTTCTTTCATGCTATTATGCGGTCTAAATACATTCTCAGATACTTTCTTTGTCTTGTAGAATTGGTTTATTAGTGAATAATACGGTACTATTTTCTGTAAATACTCTTACAAATTTTTAGATGATGCATTACAATCAGTGTGGTAAAAGTTGGCAGTATAATCAGCAATTGTAACTACTGTAATTTTTGTTGTGGCAGCCGGGTCATTCCTAAAAAATCTGGTGTGAACATCACACGACTTTCCTTATCCTATTATTTGGGCAATTCTGGCAAAAATCCTGGCCTTCAATTTTTTTGCGAGTTTCTATTTTCCCAACTTTTACTTTAAATTTATGTTTATCTCGTGGTAACAAATCATTTTCATTCTCATGAATTTTTTGTATTTTCAATCGTTTAGATTCGCGACCGATTTGGCGACCTCATGACCAAACGGCTGGCCCGATTTTAACCAAAAGTTTTGCACTACGTCCCCTACCTACAAGTAACTTGCATACCAAATTTTAAGTCTCTAGCTTTTATGGTTCTCGAGATATCGTGTTTACTGACAGACCGACAGACAGACAGACATACACACACACACACACACGAACCAATGCCCCAAACCAACTTTTTGGTGTCCTGAGGCTATAATTCGCCCAGAAATGTGAAAAACTGGGTAGGTCAAATTTCGCCGATTACATTACTTTCCTTACTATAGGATAAGGAAAGTAAAATGATACAAAAGTGGGCCTAACACACCTCTTAGAAACTCTAGCTCATATGAAAAACAACGTTGTGTAAAAATATTCGTACCTTACAAGAAAATGTCAGTCACTTAGGTACAACTTCAGTATTTTATAGTAGTCCAAGGATAGAGCACTTTTAATTTAATTTTACACCAGACTTTAGCAAAGGCTTGTGTGATACCGAGAAAAACAGCTGTGCAATAGCTTTTGTCTTTAAGGTTTTAGAAAATGCTATTTGTCTCTCAATTATAGCATGACTCTCTCGAAACTCTAATGAGATTAAGTATAAGATGGTTGTCTAAGAGTAATGGTCATAGTTTCTGTAATAAAAGTTTTTCGCGTGCTTCGGATGAATTCGCTAATAGACTAATCGATTTATTGAAAGTAAAAAAGTTGTTGGTCTTCCAAGCTGGGTGTTAGTATAATTGTAGCGATTCTTTATTATTCCAGAAAATGCTTTAGTTTCGGTATTCATTAAATAAGTAACAAATTTGGGACCTTTTTCTGGCTAGTTGTTGCAATCCTCTAGGCGTTATTGGATTATAAGCAGGTGATTTGGGTCCATTTAATTTTGAAGTAATTATAATATCGATCTCATTAACGTTGAAGTTTTCGGCTGGTAACCATACCTCAAAAGGAGATTTAAAATATTCAATAATTTCTTCAATTTTCTTCTCTGATTCTTTTAATATTAAAGAGAAGTTGTTTGGGTTTTGATGGTGTATAATTGAGCCTCTGCGTATTATCTAGGTGCTTGATTATTTTCCATCTATGGCGTAACCTACGTTTTGAGCATTACTTTATAGCCAAAATGGAACTATTGCTGCCGACATTCTAAATATTTGAGGGTGTTGTTATTCATGTGACTAGTTAGACTGTGTAATTAAACATTTCAACTGCTGCGATTTTATGAATATATTAAGTGATACATTTTTATTAATTGTTGTTCTAAAAAAGTCCTAATTTGTTTTTTATTGTATAGCTTAAGGGGCTTTGCTTTGAATATCACTTAGATGCTTACATTACTATAATTAGCCAATGATCAACTAAAAGGTTAAGGAAAAATACTACTACAAAATAATTTGAGTTACCGCCATTTACTATGCAAGAGTTTGATAAATCTAATGTTCTTGCCATATCTGTTGGCCAGTAAGTTACCCAATTCATATAGTGTTATAATTAATTATTGCGCCTTGATGGACAGTAAACTGATGAGATCACTAATGGTCTATTTCAATCATCGATTGATGTTGTAGTAATTTGAAAGAGTTGTGATAAGTACTTCAGTTTTCAATAAAGTTTAATTTTATTTTTAACATATGTATGCTATATTAAGTGTATCTTATATTTTGAAATTTTTAGGCAACTTTGGTGTGTGCAGTAAAATTCTAACATTAGCATAATATCTATGCTGTAGTTTTTTTATATTCTTATAATATACCAATAGGTTAGCATTTTATACTGCTAATTTATATTGCCAGCGGCCAAAAGAGTTACCATATTGACCATTTGTTCCATTGGTTTCGTTTGCTAATATTTGTTAGCCCTATATCACGCCAGAATCAAGTTTTTTGTTGTTTCCGCTGGCTACTTGAGTATAATTGATATTTGGTTGAACTAGTGCGGTATTGACTAGTTGACAAAATTGTTTTTTTTAGCGGGGAAAATATATTTTGCTTTAATGGCTGGTAGAAAAAACATTATTTATAATTTACAGGATGATTTCCACTCTAACGTACACATCTAAAGTCAGGGGTTCTTTTTTCGATGACATTCGACAGTTAAATGATTACCCGTATATTGCAAAATTTTGTAGTATGCCCATATCTTTAACATGCAAACTTTTAACTTGTCAAACATCAAAAATGTTTTTATACTGAATGAGTATATATATATATATATATATATATATATATATATATATATATATATATATATATATATACATGTATAATTTTGTTTATTTGAGTAATACAAAAAGCTTTTTGAAAATTTACTATCAACAGTAATAAACAAAATTAAATTTTCGAACAAGCTACTAAGTTTTACATAATAAAAACTCAAATTAATTGTTTACATTATATATTTCTCAATTATGTGTTAGCAATTTTTTGTATGTACGGCGGTTTAAGTTTTTATTTGGACGTAAGAGCGCCCAAGTGTGAACGTGAAGACATATAGTGCTAATAAATAACTTGAATACATGATTTATCAGATCGATTTTTACTTAAAAAATGAGTTAGTGAATAACATAATAGAGAAAAATTAAGATGTTTAAAGATTAATAATTTAAGAGACTATAGTATAGTAACAGTTGTGATTAAAAAAGTATTTTCGTGTAACAAGACTTTTGCTCGTTGTTCCTTGTTTTTTCAACTTTAAAGAAAATAAATGGAGGTCAGGTAGAACGCAAATATTGAGGAAGGAGCTAACTGTGTAATAATCTTATAACTTTTTAAACAAGAGGAAGCGATCGGAGGAAACACTAGAAGAGTTTGAAAAGTGGGAGCAAGATTTCATAGCGCTCAGCAAGCGGGACAAGAAAATATTTAGAACAGCAGATAAAGCCGATAAACATCAGAAATAATAAGGAAACAATACGCAAACGGGCAGAAGCACAGAGAAACAAGCGAGCATGGCAAAGTTACTATGATCAAGAAAAAACTTGAAAATGAACTTAAATGAGGTAATTCAAAAAAAGATAAACCAAACAAGAAAATGGGGAATTACCAAGAAGAATAAACTTAGAAAAAATATGTAGGCAAAGGAAAGTGTGTGATGTAAAAAAATAAACTGGAAGTTAAAATAGGAATACCATAAAACAGAATAGAAGAAATGGATAAGATCGTAGAAGGCAAAATGTGGTAATATCAGGGCTACGTATAAATAATAGTGATGGAAGAGCATTGAAAAAGGAATCACTAATTTTGTTATACAAAACCTGAAAATAGAATATGGATGTAATAAGTAAGAAAAATTAGGAAAAAACATGATTGGTTTGAGTTAGTAACGGAGAAGGTAAAAAAACCATAGAAAATAAAAAAAATATGAAACATAAATTAGAATTTATATAAATAAAATCTAACTAAGCAAAAGAGACCAATTTCACAGGCCATAAAAGGACTAGCCAAAGAGGAAAAAGAAAACGGAGAGGTACGGAAAATAAAATACAACACTTTGGCAGTGGAAGAAAAGTAATAGGTATGGAATATGAGGCAAGCCAGATTAATATAAGCACAGCAAGAGGTTTTAGAAGTAGCTAGCAATTTTCAAAAAAATAACAGATACAGAGAAAACCGAAGAACCAAAAATAATACATTACACGAATAAGTTGGTAACTAACCGGGCAAAGGCAAAGGTTTGAATAGAAACAAAAGAAACCAGACAGATGTCAAAAGCGAAGCAAGTCATGCATGTAATCCTGTGTAGTTCCGGATATATCGTGTCGATACACACAAACAGACAGACAGAAAGGATCGTAATCGCATTAATTCTCGCCTACACCTTACAGGTTTTGAAAGTTAATATTAGAAAAGAAAAAGATTGTAAAAAGGTAGTTAAAACAAGCACAAACAAATTATGACATAGTTGAAATAGTAACGTGAAATGTAAATAGACTAACAAACAAAGAGAAGTAAATAGCACAGAAACTAATAAAAGCGAAAATAGACTACATAGAAGTAACATAAACAAAAAAAAGAAAGCCAAAGAAGTACAAAAACTACCAAATGGATACTAGATGTACTGGTCGGAAACAAAATAACAGTAACATGCGAGGCAAGCGAGGATGGCATACACACTAAAAGAAAAAAAATTAAAATATATATGGAAAAGAAGCAATACATAAATGAAAAATTATAAATGAAATACAACAAAATAGTAGATAAGTGCAGCAAAAGAGTTATAATAATATAAGAGTAGGACACAATAATGAAGGTTTTAAACGTTGCCTGGAACATTCGGAGAAAGAATAAGAACCAAGTTAAGAATTAAGCTCAATACTAGTTTTTTCAGTCATTGACGAAACTATAAAAGTAATATTACAAAGGCAATTAAGAAATATTAATATAGAAATCAAAAGTACCAAAACAAAAACAATGGTTATAAGTAAAGAGGAAATAAAACACAATACGATTGGAAGAAGAAGAGTTAAGGTAAGTGAAAAGATACAAATATCTAGGAGCTGTAATTGCATAAGGTAGGAGAATAGACAAGAAAATAAAAAAAAATAAAGAGACAGCCAAAAGATTATATAACAGTATCTAAAATAGCTTCCTTGAAAATAAAGAAATACCGAGAGATAAGAGTACAAATATACAAAAAAGTAGCAGAACTCATAATAATATATGGAGCGGAATCATGGATAGCAACAGAAACCCAGCGAAGCAAGATAAACAGTACGAAAATGAGATTCTCGAGAAAAATAAAGAAAAATTACGAACAGAATCAGAAATATAACATACAAAAAAAAAGCAATAGAAACAGTCATAGAGAAAAGACAAATAAGATTGGTGTGGCGGCCTTTTCGCCCTTGAACCGCTTTATATCGCGGCGGCATGCGAGCCTTTGATATCAGCTACGTTTTGCCGTCGCACACAAACGGCATGGGCTTTTGCCCGCAAACATTCATATTCATGCCCGCAGCGCGCCACCGAGTCGTGTCTCAGTCCGCATAAATTCGCATTCATGCCCCGCAGCGCGGCCACAGTCGTGTCTCAGTCCGCATAAATTCGCATTTCGCATCCCCGCAAATATTCACGCATCGCAGCTCGGCCAATTTGGTCGTGTCTCAACATCCGCAGATACCAGATCCGCAACGCAGAGGTGGCCACTGGAATCGCCGACGAAGCCGAAGCCGAAGCCGATTCAGGTGAGCGATTTGGCAATATTCGTTGGTGGATATCGGTAGCCGCCCCATCCGCTTACGCGACGGCCGTTTAAGGGACGATTTGGGCCTTCTCGGTTGACGTTCCAAACGGGCCGTACGACGTTTCCACACCGTACCACGAGAGCGGCTATTTACACGCCTGCCTCTCCATTTTTGGTCCTTCGAGCCGGATTGGTATCAGCTACAATACTTGTAGAAACCGCTTGATAACTTGGCGTCGTCACAGACTTACGTAGGTTTTGGTAAGGTGACCGCCATAAATCAGATACAATTTATTACGCTTTATTCAACTAAAGTTCCCTTATAATGGATAAGCTTGAATTAAAATTAGTTCAGTTAACTGCCAAAAAAGAGGCGATTTTCGAACGATTTAATCGTTTATACAACATATCAAAAAATATTTCAAATTATGAATTACGCTCAAACGAATTATTTTTATCTCAAACTGAAGCTATTAGTGAATTATACAGCAGGTTTGAAACAATAATTGAAGAAATTAACAATTTGCAGTTTGAAATTGATCAGACTCCTCCAGACTACTCATGTTTAAATTCTATTGAAGATTTATATTCGAGTATTAAATATAAACGCAACCTTATATTGTCAAACAGCAAAACATTTACATTAGATCAAAAGAGGTATCGTAAAATTACCGCCAATTGAACTACCTTCTTTCGATGGCAAGACTGAGAGCTGGCCAATATTTTACGAAATATTTCGTAGCAATGTGCATTTAAATACAAATTTGACTGACGCGCAGCGTGTGCAGTATTTGATTAGTAAATTAACTCATGACGCTTTAAAATTAACCGCAGGTATTATTCCTACAGGGATACTTATAATATTATATGGGATAGTCTTGTTAAAAAGTATCAAGATAAACGTAGTTTAGGCAGTCATTATCTAAATAACATTCTGGACATCAAAGGATGCGTCGGTAATGCTGTTAGTTTGAATACATATATAGAAAAATATTCCGCGTCCATCGCCGCATTAAAACAGTTAGACATTCCCGACCTATTAGATTTTGTCTTGTTACATTGTGGTTTAAGAAAACTTGATCCCCAAACGCTTCAACAATTCGAAAATAGGGTGAGCGGAATAGAATTACCCTCCTGTAAACAATTTATTTCATTTACGCAAGATTATGTCAAAGTACTCGAGCGCTCGCATGCTAATAATTCGCACACCAAGCCGCGCGCAAATTTCAGTTTACCTTATCACAGCCTTGGCCGTGGTGCACAAGGTGCCTGCAAGTCGTTTGTATCGAGTGAACAGATTTTTAATACGCGTTGCCCGCTATGCGACAGAGAACACCAGCTATTTCGCTGCATTGAATTTAAAAATATGAAATCACCGCAAGCGCATTTCGATTTAATTAAAGCGAAACGCGGCTGTATAAACTGTTTAAGTCAATCTCACTCGTTAACTAAATGTAAATCACGGAACGTTTGTAAAATTTGTAAAAAACCGCATCATTCTTTACTGCATTTTTCCAACTTAAAGGATGATCGCCCTAATAAGCCGTCTTTGGCGGCTGGACCGCAAGCAGGTGACCGTGCGCCCATATCAACGCAATCAGTGTCACAATCTCACTACACGTCATCCGTATCGCTTAGTGCGGCTTCGAGTTCGGCTATATTGTTATCGACCGCACAGATCTATGCTCATGGTAAAAACGGAAATACGCTCGTCGTCAGGTGTTTAATAGACAACGGGTCGCAAAATAACTTAATTACTATGGATTGTTGTAAACGCTTGAACATTCCCATAATTAAATTACGCAATTCATCTTTACAAGGTGTTGGTATGACCTCGCGACCTGTACACGGTTTTATTAATTTCGCAATAGAATCACGAATTAATCCTAACAACAAATATTACATTCGTGCTTTAGTAGTTGACTGTATTACAGACAAACTTCCGCAAATTTCATTACATTAAATGAAGATATGTCATATTTAAATAATTTACCGCTTGCCGATTTATCCTGGAATGTACCGGGAGAAATTGACGTTGTTCTTGGTGCTCAACTGTTTCCTTATATTTATTTGGGAGATAGGGTCGATTCTGGTAACCGCGCACCACCCGCTATATTAACCAGCTTTGGTTACGTGCTTATGGGAGATATTGCATGTCATTATGATGCAACCTGCCTACATAGTACTACATCTTCGTTTACCGCGCTTGCTAACGTTGACATTGAGTCAAGTTTACGGAAGTTCTTTGAGTTAGAGGAAATTCCATCTCAACGTTTTATTAGTCCAGATGAATTAGATTGCGAAAATAACTTTAACTCTTCGATTTTATTTAAAGACGGCAGATATTTTGTTGATTTACCCTTTTCTCGAAACCCCTCGGGTTGGGTAATTCACGCGGTCTGGCTCACCGTCGTCTACTTGCGCTCGAGCGTAAATTCGATTGCGTGCCAACCCTACGAGAAAATTATAATAAAACTATCGCCGATTATATAACGCAGGGTATTTGTCCCAGGTGCCTGACTCTGAATTGACAGAGGAGGGTTACTACATACCGCATCACGCCGTTGTCAGACCAGATAAGGACAGCATCCGTATCGTTTTAGACGCTAGTGCTAAAACGCACTCAGAACTGTCACTTAATGACATTTTGCATGTCGGACCTAATCTGCAGGCCGACTTGTTCTCGTTGTTACTCGACTTTCGTACATTCCCAATAGCAATGACCGCTGATATAAAACAAATGTTTTTGCGCATCGGAGTAAACGAGCATCATCGTAAATACTTACGAATTTTATTTCGTTTCAGTAGGAACGAACCTATTCGCACTTACAATTTTGACCGCGTACCCTTCGGGCTAAAGCCTAGCCCTTACCTAGCTATGCGTACGTTACGCAACTTAGCGTGCGAGCATAGTGACCGCTTCCCTGAGGCTTCTAAACTGGTAGAAACTCAGTTTTACATGGATGATTATGTCGATTCGGTTCCCGATGAACAGACTGCCATGCGATTGTCTCGCGAATTAATCGATTTATTTAAATTAGGCTCTTTCGACCTTGTCAAATGGGCCACTAATTCACCCGCTTTATTGGAGGTTCTTCCCGAGTCTCACCGCTTACCAGTAAATTTTTCTGGCATGGGTAACGATATTTACAATTTTAAAATCCTTGGTTTAACCTGGGATCCTGCTGACGATTACTTTTCTTTAACAACAATCGCTGTAGAAGATAAATGCACAAAGCGCACGATTCTATCGCTAGTTGCCCGCTTATTCGACGTACTTGGCGTTGTAGCTCCAGTTGTGCTGTACGCCAAAATTCTTATTAAGGAACTATGGCTAGCTAAAATAGACTGGGATGAGGTTCCTCCGGAATCCATCATCAGTCGCTTTTCAGCTTTGCAGCGATTTTTCCGCACTCTCTTCTCTAAAATTCCGCGCCATATTGGCATTGCGGAAAAGCCGTAGTGAACATCGTAGCCTTTTGTGACGCGAGCTTCAGTGGTTACGGTTGTTGTGTTTATTTGCACATCACTGATCCTGAAGGTAATATCACCGTCCGGCTTTTATGTGCAAAGTCAAAGGTTTCTCCAGTTAAAATAACAACGTAGCTCGATTAGAACTTGTCGCCGCTTTGCTGTTGTCTAAGCTTGTTCGCGTGGTCCGCGACAAACTTTCCGCTCGTCTTACCTATTACAGGTGTTTACGCCTTCTCGGATTCTACAATAGCGCTTTTGTGGATCCACTCATCGCCACATAGGTGGTCTATTTTGTCAGCAATCGTATTGCTAAAATACACGTAATTTACCTGTCGCTTATACCTACTTGCCGTAGGTCAACGCTCTCAGAAAGTTTACATATGTTTGTTTGTCCGTATGGTTACTAAAGCCATACATATCGAACTTTATCGGAACTTACATCCGATGCGTTTCTTTCCGCCTTCAAAGGTTTATATCCGCCGCGGTCCAGTGTCTGTTATATACTCAGACAATGGCACCAATTTTGTCGAGCTAAGGCACAGCTCGGCGAAATTTATTCTTTTGTTAAACTCCACTGTCCAATCTGATATCAAAGGGCTTCTTAAAACACGCATTGAGTGGACAATGATTCCGCCACGCGCCCGCCTTCGAGGCATTTGAATCTAACATTAAAACCGTTAAGACCATTTCGAGTCATGGGCAAGCGTTGCTCACTTATGAGGAACTTTGACCGTGCTAGTGCAAGTGGAAGGTATTAAATTCTCGACCACTAGTGTTTATCATCAGATCCGCATCCGGATGTCTCACTCCGGCGCATTTTAATGTCCAGTCCCTCAAGTATTTACCTTCTTCTGAATTGACAGGAAAGCTTGAACTAACAAACCGCAAAAGGCTTTTAGATCAGCTTGTATTGTCTTATTGGAAAAATGGCGAGTTGAATACTTGCACACGCTGCAAGTTCGGCAGAAGTGATCACCCGATCGCCCAATAGAGATCGGTACTGTTGTTCTCTTGGGTCAAGATAATGTACCTCCTTTAACATGGCCACTAGCCGTTGTAACAGAGACTTTTCCCGGATCGGATGGTGTAATCCGCGTAGCTTCAGTAAAAACCGGGTCAGGTACATACAAACGTCCTGTCACCAAGCTATATCCTTTGCCAACCCAATAAACAATATTTTAGCTGATTCATGTATATATAGATAGTGTATTAATGGGCATTTATATATAGTTTGTTACGATATAAATCTAACCGCAATTTAACGCACCTGAAATATAATAGTTAATTTCAGGAATTTAATGACAATATTGTTTCAAACCGCTGTTAATAGCTCCTTGATAAAGTAGCAATTTTTTTGAAAGCTCAGGACCTTTCAAGGCGGGGAGTATGGTGTGGCGGTCTTTTCGCCCTTGAACCGCTTTATATCGCGGCGGCATGCGAGCCTTTGATATCAGCTACGTTTTGCCGTCGCACACAAACGGCATAGGCTTTTGCCCCTCAAACATTCATATTCATGCCCCGCAGCGCGGCCACTACGGTCGTGTCTCAGTCCGCATAAATTCGCATTCATGCCCCGCAGCGCGGCCACTGCGGTCGTGTCTCAGTCCGCATAAATTCGCATTTCGCATCCCCGCAAATATTCACGCATCGCAGCTCGGCCAATTTGGTCGTGTCTCAACATCCCGCAGATACCAGATCCGCAACGCAGAGGTGGCCACCTTGGAATCGCCGACGAAGCCGAAGCCGAAGCCGATTCAGGTGAGCGATTTGGCAATTCATTGGTTGATATCGGTAGCCGCCCCCATCCGCTAACGCGACGGCCGTTTAAGGGACGATTTGGCCTTATCGGCTGACCTTCCACTACGGGCCGTACTACGTTTCCACACCGCACCACGAGAGCGGCTATTTACACGCCTGCCTCTCCATTTTTTGGTCCTTACGAGCCGCATCGGTATCGTATCCCACACCGCATCCACGAGAGCGGCTATTTACACGCCTGCCTCTCCAAAGATGATGGTATGGACATATAATGCAAATGAGTGGAAAAAGAATAGTGAGACGAGTGTACGAATCAAGAATACAGAAATTCGGAAAGCGGTGGAAAGGAGGGGAATAAAATGAAAAAAACTAACAGAATAAATCCTACTAGAAAGTGTAGAGAGGCTTTAGAATTAAGAAGCTAATATATGGACAATGATTGTAATGTATGAACTAAATGACGATACCACAAAAGAAACCAAGGAGAAATTTTTCACAAATTTTAAAAGTAAACGAAACTCAAGAAATAACAGTATATCAGTAGAGACAACACTAATAGAAAAATATATAGGCAAAAGACAGTGTTACATTTCTGAAATGAAAACAATTTAATAGTAGCAAATTAAAAACCTTTGCACAGAGATATTTAAAAATACCCAACATAAATGTTGAATTAAGATAAGAGATATTTTATAGAAATAAAAAATTTTGTATTAAAAAAAGTTAAAAAATAAATCGATGGAAAAACCATTTCAAAGAAATACTAAAATTAGGTAGTAAACTTTATTTAATAATACAACAAGAAATAAGTACATCAGAAAGAGAAGAACAAAGTGAAGACCAACACTAAAAAATTGTAATAAAACAAAAACAGATTAAAGATAGAAAAGGCATCAGAAATAGATAGAATAAGTTTGGAAATGATCAATTATATAAAAACCATACAAAACAGTTATTCAATTTAATAAATAAAGTAAAAATATGAAAACTACATAAAAGAAATAAACGCAAAAGAGATAGTGTTGAAATAATAAAAAACTACATAATATTAACAAATTAGTAGTGGTCCAGCAATACTTAAAAATAAAAATTAAGAATAAGGAAATATTTAAAGGGTATAACAGAAGATACACACGGTGTGGATTCAGAACAAAGTGAGGATTGCAGCACCAGATATTTATAATAGAACATTTAATTAAAAAATGTATTGAAAAGGGAGAGAAATGTATATTGTTTTGTAGATCTCCTCATAGATTTAACAGAATTACAAGAGAATAAATACGGAAAATATTGAAGAAAACGTAATTGACGATTAAACTGTAATAGCAGTTAAAACACAATATAAAGTAAAAACAATATACATATATAGTAAGATTAATAAACGAATAATTAAAAGAGTTCAGAAGAATGGAGGTAAGTTTAAGTGCGTGGTCCACTGCTATATTAATAATAGGCAAAACAATAAGAAATAATAAGGAGCAAGCTAAAATATATATAGAAAACTGGAGGATGGAAATAACTGAAAACAAAAAAATTATACGCTGATAATATGGTAACCTTTGATAGAGCAGAAGAAGTTTTACAGTATAACGTAAAGACGTGCAACATAGACATAAAAAGAAAGGACACAAATGAAAGAGTGTAGGCTAGTGGGAGATTATTACGCGATCAAATTCACATTTTTAGGACAAAATAAAGCACCAAAGTTCAAGAAAACAGTTGGGTTGATTGGGACATTCACATAAAATGGTCAACGGATGAAAAAATCTGGTGTGAACATCACACGACTTTCCTTATTCTATTATTATATATTATACAGGGTCCATCGTCTCGGCCCTGCTCTGCTCTCGACCCGGAACTTATTTTAAAAAAGGACAAGGCGCGAGTCCATCGTCTCGGCCCTGCGTTGCTCTCGTCTAAAAATTTGTTAATTTAAAAAAGGACGAGGCGCGAGTCCAACACTCGAAAGCTGATCAAAATAAACAGTACAAGACAATAGTTGACTCGTACTCAAAAATTTTGCTAAGTCACTGAAGGTAACCGTGCGAGCTCCGCCGCACAGCCTTCGCCATTATCGCTGCGTGCTCCCTCCTAGCGCCCAAGCGCTCCCCCCCGTCCTCCCGCAGTCGGCCAGTAGCTCTCCGAGCGCGCTGTGATTGGTCCGTTTAATTAATTTTTAATCGGCTATAACTTATTTATTTGACCTCGGATCAAAAAATTTCATGGTAATTTTTTGTTCGTCTTGGTTTGATCTATCCGGTAATATAAATATCCCGAAACATTTTATGAACACCCGGTATATTGAAATTCTGAGCTTCAATTTTTTTTAGAGTTCCTATTTTACCAACTTTTATTTTAAATTCATGTTCATCTCATGATAACAAATCATTTTTATTCTTATAAATTTTTTGTATCTTCAACCGCTTAGATTTGCGACCGATTTTGCGACCTTGCGACCAAACGACTAGGCCGATTTTTACCAAAAGCTTCGCACTGCCTCCCCTACCTACATGTAACTTGCATACCAAATTTCAAGTCTCTATCTCTTACGGTTCTCAAGATATCTTGTTTACTGACAGACCGACAGACACACACACACACACACACACACGAACCAATGGCCCAAACCAACTTTTTTGGTGTCCTGAGGCTATATTTCGTCCAGAAATGTGAAAAACTGGATAGGTCAAATTTCCGCCGATTACATTACTTTCCTTATTATAGGATAAGGAAAGTAAAAATCGTACGAAGCAAGAATTACAGAAAAAAGCAAGGAGGGTAGGCTAAACAGAAGCTGGAGGAACGAAATGGAAGAAGAGGTAGAACATAGGGATAAAAATGGGATTTAGTATCAATAATAACACAACATTAAAAGGGATATACAAAATTACCATCAAAAGGGGACAATTCAACTCAATAATTCTACAGCAAAAGTTAAAAAGACTGATCATTAAGTAAATAGGTTTTTTTTTGTAACAATATTTACTATTTTGTTTTTGGTAAAAGGTTTATCAATTAACAATTCCAACTTAAAATCGCCTAATTCTTCTCCAGCAATTTCAAATATCAAACTTATGATATTGGAAAATTCTGCAGTCTGCGAGCCAAATAGCTTTCTAGCATACATTTATAGTTTTTAGTCTCAATCTACATAATAATAATTAAACCTGATCAATATAATCTATAATTAAATTATTTTTCACAAATCCATAACTCAGCGTTTCATAATCATTTAGCTTGTTCAAAACGAACTGGAATATATGTCTGACCTAGTATTTTTTAAAAGTCGCAATTATACTCTGATCTAGAAGTTGTATGAACGATGTGACATTGGTCGACAGAAATAAAAATTGTATTAGGGTATTCTGGGGCAGGATGACCTGATCCATTATCAATAATCAAAAGCATTTTAAATTTTAGACTTCTGACACAAAATGTTTGTGGAACCACTTAATATAAATATTAATGGTCATTAAAGCTTTTTTGTTGGCCACCCAATGAACTACCAATTTATGAAAATCTACGCCTTTTATAAACCACACGGTGTTTTTAACATGCGATCTCCTAAATCGTTCGAAAAAAATAATGTGCAATTCTTTGCTAATATAAACACACCAACAATTTTTTGCATTTTGGATCAGTTTGGAAATTTTTTTTATAAAAGACCCGTTTCATCCGTATTATAAAGATTTCCCGTATGTAATCTCTATTTTCAATTACTTTACCAAGTTTTTGTGAAAATGTTTTAGCAGCTGTTTCATCAGCAAAAGTCGTTTCACCTTTAACTTTTATATAATGAAGAGCATATCTTTTTATAAACCTAGCTATCTAACCATTGCTTGCATAAAATTCATATTTTTTTTCTCGATTGAGGTGAACTCCCCGACTGCACATTTTTAATATATTCTTAAAATATCAATGTTAAGTGCATGATAGCATTTTTGACAATTAGCATTCTTTTTTATACATTATCTTCTATTTACAACACTAAAGCTCTTTTGGTCTTTTCTAGAACATCTCTTGTGTATAATCACATTTTTTTACTCGATTTTGCACTAAAACGTACCGCTGTTCCAATAGCCTCTTAATTTTTTTTATATATCTGATAATTGACTCAGGAATTCCAAAATGCTCACCCATAGCCGTTACACATTTTTCACTTTAAAGGAAATCTAAAAAAATTATATCAAATGACGGCTTTCCTTTTCTTGATTATCGGCAATATCGTGTGAGGGCTGGATTAAAATCTTCGATTAATAAAATAAAATTTTAAAAATTATACCTAGCTTACCATTTATTAATTCTTGTAAAATTATTATTTAATTAACACAAGAAATTACATTCAGACTGTATACAACAATTGTATTTTTTTATTTATGTGCAATCAGTTTATTTGGGGAATTTAGAATTTAAATTTTTCGTAACTGAAACTAAAATGCAATTCTACGAAATTCTCAGAATTATCTTGAATTAGGGATTTATTCCTAATTTAAGCTTTAGGTTAATTGCGTAAAGTGAATAAAAACCGCATAAAAGATTGTTTTTGCTATCCCAATTCGCGTATCTCCAAATTCGCGTAAAAATCACATAAAAACTGGTTTAGGTGTATTTAAGCTTAAATAGTGTGACAATTTAATTTTTTTTATTATAGCGATTTTAGTATAATTCTCAGTCATAATTATTTACTCTTACATTTCTGTTCTGCATTTGCCTCTTTCAGTTAAATAATCTATATTCACAATATATCCGATTACTCTATTCAATATCCTTGTGTACGTCATTAGACCCGACCACGAAAGCGTTAGTGCCTCGGGACAAATAACTTTTGGCCCACCGATGGTTATGAGAAATATTTACAGCAATATTGTTTTGGTGTTTTCCACATCCATTACTCGAGGGATGCACACTCTAACAGCGGGGTCTCTCGAGTTTAAAAGTAACTAAAATATTTAATGGGCAATTTTCGTATTAAATTGCAGTTCTCGGTAGACTCTAACGCATTCAGAACTGCAACACTTAAATTATTAGTTTTAGTTTATTTGCAGAAATAAAACTATACCAGTAAAATTATAAAAGTACCTGTATTGTGCAGTAACAAACATGATTTAAAACATTGAGGCAAGTCCAAATTTAAACCTCAAATATAAACAAATAAACTTCTTTTTCCTCTATGATCTGACCCAGGTGTAAATATATTATGCCTCAAATGTTTTTATTATTTTTTATATGCATTAATTTGCAATCAAGCAATAACGCGATGTATTGATAAAAAATATTTATGGTTACTTTAGATATTTAATGCATATTTACTATTTTCTTATTTAGAAACTTCTTGAATAATGTTTCATAGGTATACGGATAACTCTACAGCTGCATTGATTTTCTAATCCGTTTATCCCCTCCTGTAAAAGACGAAGTGAAATAATTTGTCATTTTAAAATCCCACACTGAGAAAATAATTAACTGGCTGTATTTCAAGTAAAGCGTAAATTAGGATGTAATTTGTTTTATCTAAAAAGTGGTAAGGTTGGAAATACCTTGAGAAAACTTGTGAAGGAACGTAATACACCGGGTATTTTATTTCTTGGTGTAGCGCATCAATAACTTATAGAAAACACAATAACTTGAAAGGGATACAAATATTAATAATTCCGAATGTCATCATTTCGCTGGATTTGTGCAAGAGAAAACGAAGTAATAGAACCGAATATAAGAGAAGTTTTAAAATGTTTGATGTCAATTTAATAATTATTTAATTAACCGTTCGGATAGCCAACAAATTGAATAACGAACATTTTTGGGAAATATTTTTTACGTTCGGATAACAAACACGTGTTTGAATAACAGACCCTTAACGCACATTTGTGAAATAGTATTTTACAGCATTATATGAACGGTTTCTGAAAGAAAACTTTAACCTTTCTGTGTGCGAGCTAATTTCTGTTCTCTGATTTTTTATAGGTGCTCTTTTAAACTTCTATATAAAAAATTATTAAAGTGTATAGTGCGAAGGACTGTGCCTACCATAGAAACCAAGCAAGAGATAATAGCCAAGGTATAGAGTGGACAGAAGATCTTTGATGTTGCTAGGCAGTATATGGCTTGAACAGGTGTACAGTAGGCACAATTTTAGATAAAAATATATAATCAAAAAGACTCGAGCAGTTAAAAAATTAACGGAAATCACATCTGGCAAATAAATACCTTCTATAAAAAATGAAAAGATTGCTTTTAGTTTGGACAAAAAAATAAAAATTAAAAAAAACTTGTATGGTTATTGTTCAAGAGAAATCTAAAGAAATTTTTAAAGAACTAAAGAAACAAACTCTACATTTGCCACATGAGAAGGTAGAATTCAAAACTACTACTGAGTGATTTGCAAAGTTTAAAAGGAGATCTGGCATTTATCGTGTGGTAATGCACGGTAAGTCTGCTAATGCAGATAAAAAAGATAAAAAATTCTGGTTAGAATTGCAAAAATTTATTAAAAAAATGATATTGTTCACAACAAACTTTTAATTGTAACTAAATTGGTTTATTTTGAAGGTGCATGCCGAACCGTTCCTACATAACAAAATATTCACTTTACCTTTGAGAGTTACCGCTAGTTAGTATATGAAGCTTAAGCCGCTTTTTATCTAACACTTTGAAAACTTTAGATTGTCCAAAAAAATTCTCTACTTAAAGAAACTGCTAGTGATATACAAATCGAACGAAGGAACATGGGCCACGCAAGTTCTTTTCAAAAAATGACTGTCTAACGTTTGTTCTTTAAGTATCAAGGATTACCTTCAGATCCATAAATTGGTGATGAAAACATCGCTGCTATTGGACAATGCACTAGAACTCCAAAAATATCTTAAACATATTTTGCCTCTAAATGCCATTAGTTAATTCAGCCAGTAAATTCAAAAAATTTCACGCTCCCACGCTGTTTCTCCTCAACGATGGCATTAAAAACGTTTTAGAAAGAAACATTTAACATTGTTGAAGCTATCTGAGTCTTAAAAGACTTGGTCAAAAGTCACTCAACGACAGTTGATTTTTCATAGCGAAATGTATATACTGCATTCAGGGCGTTGGAGAAGATGCCCTTAAAATTATGGAAGACATTGGGGCAACTATTAATGATCTAAAATTAAAAGTGAATCAGATGATATTGAAGAGCTGATAATAGAATAAGAAAATGATCTGACGCCAGAACCCCAAGAACTCTTAAATGAAGAACACCAAAAAGCTATTGGGCATGTAATTGTTACATCTTATCTGAATTGTACTTAAATTTAAGTTATTTAACTGACCACCATAGTTTTTATTTTTGTTGAAATTTACTGAAAATGTTTTACGATAGTTACGTTAAACATAGAATTAAAAGAAAATTTTAAGTAACTTTACCACTCAATATATTCCTAAAGTTTAAAATATAGAAAACTATTTAAAACATCTATCACTTTCAAAATATTATTACGAATGCTGTGTGTTTCGATTTCTTAGACTACTAAGCAATACAAGTTATCTTCACAGCTAGGTTACCAACACTATCACAAATTCATACTCACTTAAAACATACGGTAGCGTTTTATCTGCTCAAATATTAACGTATTAATTGATGATAAAGCAGCTTTCTAATTGTAATGATCTAATAAACGCACAAACTGAATTAATGTTATAAATAACTATTAAAAATAAAACAAAACAAAAGTAGATTCTAATAATCAGCATTAATGACTTAATATACTATATGTATCTAAACTTATTTAATTTACTTTAATTTTATCCAGATTCTTCAACCCCATTTAACTCTATTTTGTTGCCTTTATACACTCTCATACAACAAATTACTGTATCCCGTTAATATTTCTTTATAATTTCTCTCTCTCTCTCTCTCTCTCTCTCTCTCTCTCTCTCTCTCTCTCTCTCTCTCTCTCTTACTCTCTCGTTTTCAGTCATTCGACTGGTTTGTAACAGTTCTCCGCATACGTCGATCCTGTCTCATTCTTTTTAGTTCCTTGTAGGTTCTTGTGTTTACATTACTCATTATTTGTTTGATGTATTTCAGTCGTGGCCGTTTTCTTTGAATTTTCCTTCTGCTTGTTCTTATATAATTTTGTTTAGCATGCCTTTGTTTTGTGGGATATGGCCTATTAGTTTGCATCTTCTTTTGTGATTGTTTTAATAAGTTTTCTTTCTTCACCTATTCTTTTCAGGACTTCTTCATTTGTTGTTCTTTCTATCCAACTAATTTTTGAGTATTCTTCTATACCAGCACAAATCTACTACTTTCAGATGGGGTATTTTTTGGTACTCTAAAGATCCAGCTTTCGCATCCAAAAGGACTGTAAAAATGCTCTTCCCGTCTCTAGTGCGATGTTTTTTGATAATAATTCTCTAGAAACTTTTAAGGCTTACATGGGAACATCTGTGAGCCTTCAACGTTTCTGTGACATTTTAACTAATTATGAGCCATTTCTGTTTACACTATTCATAAGTAGAATAAACCAAAAAATGCATTGCCGTTTATCTAAAATTGATAATCTCTGCAATTTGCGAAGCTCCCATATTATCTACTTTTTTCAATAACCTGAATGATTGTTATTATATTTCAATAATTTTGAAATGCTAATTTGAAATCTAATACCACAGAATATTTATCACGAAGAATTTGTTATACAACTTCTACTTCTTCCATTCATATACGTCTTTTATAAATTTATTTTTAAGTTAAAGTTTTACTAACTTTAACAATTATATTTTATATTAATAATTGTAGGTTTAGAAGTTAAATTGTTTGCATTAGACCATTTAATTCGTTTTGCTCATTAAGATGTATTTATTTGTAATTTCCAGCATTTTATAGAGGATGAAAAATTATATTTTTGTGGTATTTCTATTTAAACTTATCTTCTATATATGTACATTTAGGTGATAAATTAGTAATTGATGTTTCCTTTATGTGGGATAAGTCAAAAAAATGCTAAAGCAGTTTGATAATCGATTATGTATTTTTCGTTTTCTGGAAAATTTTGTAGGAGAAAAAATATCCTATTTCTGGGGTATAAATCACTAAAATAATAAATTTTATGCATTTTTTGTTTTTTACTTATTATTCAATCGTGTTTAACGCCATACATTTGCAAAAGACACTTTTTATTTTTGTCATCAGCACTTCAGTAATAGTAATGGTAGTACACATATAAATGTATTTGTTACTAATTTAATTAGAAGTTGCTAATAAACTACCTACACACTTTACAAAACTTAGCAGGTAAAATTTTATAAAAACAGCGAGAAGATGCTGTACACAAAACAAAAAAATAAATATATATTTTATTAATATCAAAATTTAGATTTAAAGCTAACATTTAAAATAAACATTACGAAAGGATTTAAAATCTCAAAAAGAGAGCGCGATGAGAAATTTTCAAAGCCAAATTTAAATTATGAACAGAAAATAAAACAAAAAGCATGTATTTTTATTTATGTTAGCTAAACATTGTTAAGTAGAGTTAACAAGATCGTCTTTTTCAAAAATTTATCCGTTTACACATTCTATTTTATATACATCTTCTCTGCTCTTATTAGTACGATATATGTAGTTAGTTTTATCTTAATCAGCTTAAACTCTTACGGTGCAGGATGCTCTGCTAAAGCTTTTTCAAAAAAGTATTTCTTTCTCTTAGCATTTCAAATAACTTGAAAGCTGATAATTAAATATCCTGAATTTTAGCTTTGTTAATATAACGACAGTTACAAAAGCTTTATATGTTCGTGTGTTATTGTATAAAAATCATGACGTTAACAATTTTTCCAGTTATACTTTTAGATATTGCGATATGCAAGAATTTTGCAGAAAAAAAACTGTAATACTGTGTATTGATAATAACATTAATTGTTAATAAATTAATCAGGAAAATAGATTTTATTTTCAGTGAAATAAATTTGGTATGAGCTTAGGCAAACACTAACTTTTTCAGCTTTAAAAAAATTGCTACTAGTCTATTATTTTTAATTTTCATTTTAATATTTTCTGTTTTAAGTCAAAAGAAAAAAATTGATCTTGTATAGTAGAATTATGCTACCCAGCTAAACTTCATAAGATTTTTACTTTTGAATGCAGTATGATAACTATTGTCATGAAATAACATAAATTTGCAAGTAATTACAGTAATATTTTACTGTTTTACATATACTTAACAAAGCAACTACACATGTCATAAATGAAAAAGCATACTTTTGACCACTGCATTCGATAGAGCACTAATTCAGGCGCACAATAAGCTAAAAAAATATTTTCCTTTTCACAAAAGGAACAACTGCACAATAGTCAGCCGTGGGATGTGTTTGGTGCTCGTCCTTTCAAAGGTTTTGCCAAACGCCTTGCGCATTGCATCAAATTGAATCGAGATAACAGAGGTTTATCAACGAGATAATTAAAGCAAGATAATGTTTTACAAGATGTTCTTGGTGTAAATCATTGCTTTGATAATTTCTTTATAAATGACCCATATTTTAGTCTTGGTTATTATTTTTGTAAAACATACATATCATATTTCAACTTTGTTATTTTGAACCTTCCAAACTGATTGATTATTAACACTATTTATGCAGCATTTTCATTGGTGTAAACTTGATTTTAATGGAGAAAATAAATAATTTTTGTAAAAACTTTAAAGTCGAATATCTTGTAAACTTTTTTATAAGGGAAACCTCTTTTTGGCTTATTGTGCGTTTTAATTGGTGCTCTATCGAATGCAGTGGCCAAAAGTTTTCCTTTCCATTTATGACACGTATGGTTGCTTTGTAAGTAGTAAGCATTCATCAAGAAAAGTGCCTAATCTGTTCAAAAATCTGTGCACGTTTTTATACAATGGAACGCTAGAAACAGTCAAGTGTAAAAAAGTAAAATTAATAGTTCCGGTGCAAGATAAATCATCTTATAGGAAAATCGAGTTATATAGAGGGATTTTGTATTAATGAGTATATTTTTAATGTGCATAAATACATGTAATATTTCTATAAATACTACACAAAAGCGAAGATCGAAGGTAGTCCATAATCTAAAGGACCACGTTTAGTTCAGATTGTTGAGGCAGTAAAAGCCACAAGTGCCTGAAGTAAACGAAATCTTCTTCGTAAGCAGACGATAATGCCTGGAGATGTGCAAATTTGCAAAACTTCAATGTTTTGTATTATTAAGCAAGACCTAAGACTAGCTGCTTACAAAAGACACACGAAACCCTTACTAACAGATACTTTAAAGAAAGGAAGGAAAGAAAAGCAAAGAGGATGTTGCAGAAAATTTCTATTTATGGATAAAAAAAATGCAGTGGAGGAATCAACAAAGAAAAATGGTATACCTTAGTTTGTCCAAAGAAGCATCTCAGCTGGTGGCATCATCCAGAAATTGTAATGGTTTGGTGGGAAGTGGCCAATATTCATTTTTGTAAAAAGACAGTCAAAGCTTCGGTTCCCGCATACCAAAAGAATAATTTAAAAGGTGTAGTAAAACTCCTAAATTACACGTTTTTTAAGTGAGCCTTGGATCTTTCAGCAAATTCCCCGCCGCCAATAAAACACACAAACATAGCTGAGCATCCATGAGTCTTATTTTCTAACGGTAGAGGATTAGCTTTCTAGTAGCCCACATATCAATTCATTAGATTACAAATTATCAGCAGTTTTATAGAGCACAGTTTCTTCAAAAAAGCATGTTGATGATTTGAAGCGAACCCTATCGGCTAGAGTCAATACTACTATCTGAGACGAATGGGCCAGACATCTTAAAGCTTATGTAGATACTTATTTCATTTTGAATGAATCTGTTTTAATTATACTTACTAATAACCATTTAATAAATTCTAAATATGCTATGTAAAAACGGTTGATTATGATCAAAGCATGATTGATATGACAAAATAATATGTATTTTGTCATATCAATCATTGTGTAAGAGCATTTATGGCTATACTACGTAGTTAAGTATTTGAATATCTGTAAATAAACAAATATTAAGTTTTAAATAATAAGTGTTTTATCCGCCACTTTAAAAGTAACTTTACCATATTGTCGTTCTTAGAGACGATCTGATTTCCGAAAAGCTCTCATAAAGTTGTAATGTAAATTTTTAACCTGCGAGCTGTGGCATTATCTTGCATATATCATTTTATAATTATTATTATATGCAGTTTATATTTAATACACGTAGAGAACAAAACCCCGCCGTAAAAAGTAAAAGCTAAGGGAAGTAGCATCGACATCGAGAAGGAACGCAATGCAAGTAAGTCAGATACAAATGACAAATATCCTACAGGTCAACACAAATAGAAGCAGGGAGGCCCATGATGCCATCAGTTTACTAGCCAACAAACCAAAGCCGTACCTAATAAACGATATACCTCCGGTCGCATCGGATGGCTTACGGTCCGCCGATGCGACGCTGCAATCAAATTAAATACAGCTACCAGCCACGAGAGAAGAGAAGGTGTAGTTGGATGTAAAATCGGTGAATATATTTTTATGTTCTGTTATATATCCCCGAACATAACGAATGACCTCTATCAAAACTACTTAGAGGTCCTTACTACACTCATTAACCAAGTCAAACGCAAAAACCCAAGAATAATCGTTGGGAGCGACTTTAACGCTGAAAGTCACATCTGGAACTCCCAGACGCAAGACTACAGAGGACTACATCGAGTGGCGCAAAATAAACTAATTTCTGCAAATGTTGGAAATGAACCAACTTTTGCAAGAAAAGAGTCAAGTAGCATTATAGATGTGACCTTTACAAGCACCAACACAATAGACAAAATGAAAAACTGGCAAGTACTCGAGGAGGAGTGACCACAGAGCTATAGCATTCCAGTTAACATCCACGACACCGGTAAAAATGGGTTGGCATTACAGACCCCAAACAGCAGATCTTCTTAAGTCCAGCTTAAAGAAAGCATTTAACAACGTTAAAACTAGACTAACAATAAGCCCAACAGAAATAACACACATCTTCAATAAAGGTTGTGAAGAAATATTGCCTCGTTTCCCATGTTCTGAAAATAGAAAACCTGTGTACTGGTGCATAGACACGTCATAAAGAGAATGCGGCCCCTAATGATATAATCGTTAGATACAACACGTACCGAGAGGCGAGAAAGAAATATAAAAACAACATCAGAAAAGAGATGACGGGCTATTCTGGAAGAAATACAAGATTATAATTAAGAAATTTGGCAGAAGGCTACAATCGCCTACAAACCCCACAAAAACCTCCAAAATAATAAATAATTTATTCCCAATAAAACCAGAAATCATATGGGAATACGATAGAACTACCGACGAGGAAAATCCTATTATGTCAAAAGAATAATATAAAGTCGCTAAAAAATTAAATGCTAAAGAAGCAGTAGGCCCGGACGGCATTCCACCAGCTAGATGTAGAGGTTAATTCTGCAGAATTTGCAAATACATTAAACCATCTATGGCAAACCAAACGTTCCCTGTCGAATAGAAGGTTGCAAGATTGATTCTTGTACCAATACCGGGCACAAACTATAGACCAATATGTTTACCAAATTCGCTGGCCAAATTATGTGAGACAATAATAAAGAACCGATTAAATCGGAAACTCGCAACAAGGGGAGGTCTATCTGACCAACAATATTGGTTTACCACAGGCCGTTCCACAATTAACTCGATTTAAGATTTATTAGCATATGCCCAAAGCGCAAATGAAGGCAACTGGAAACAAAAAGAATTTTGCATAACAGTGACACTTGATGTCAGAAATGTTATCAATACTGCTGCCTGGGGCCTAATCCTCAAGTCTATATTAGATTGAGGACTTTAGGGAGCGATCACCGACATAGTTAAGAGCTATTTAAGTAACATTACACAATGGTAAATCTATCCAAGTCACCTGTGGAGTTCCACAGGGGTCCGTACCCGGACCCCTATTGTGGAACATACTTTATGACCCGTACTAGGGATTACCCTCCCAACTAGCAGCAAATTAATAGCCTTTGCCTACGACTTACTAGCAGTAGCAGTCGATAGTAAGAAGGAAGGAGCAATAAATAAGACACAATAAGACAAATGTTATCCAGGAAGTGAAAAACTGGATGATCGACCACAAGCTAGAACTAGCATCGGAAAAATGGAGGCAATAATGCTGACCAGCAGAAGAAGACTAACAAAGAACGCTATTAAACTAGGCGTTAACATCCCCCTCCAAAACGACATCAAATATTTAAGTGTTAAAATAAACAGGCATTTATCATGGACTAACCATATACAGACAGCAATAGTTAAGGCACAAAACATGTCAAATAACCTAACAACTTAAATGCACAGAGTGAAAAAACCTAAAACCATGGTGAGAAAAATAGTAAATTCGGTAGTAACGTCAATTCTACTATATGCAGCCTCTGTATGGGTAGAGGACTCAAGACTGCCAAAAATGTAAAAAATATGATAACGGCACAAAGACCAGGTCTTATTAAAATTAGTCGCTCATATCGGACGGTATCAACCACAGCTCTGCAAGTAATAACGGCTATCCCCCCCGATGGATCTGCAAGCTGTGGAACGAGCTCACAACTATGGGGCAGACACAGAGATCAAGGCACATAACAGACAATGCCTGCTCGAAAGATAGCAGACACGGTGGGACATCAGTAGTGAAAGCCAATGAACAAAAACTTATACTGTCCATCAAACCCAAAGACAATTTGGGCATTTAAATTTCTATTTAACACAGATGCTAAGTGGGACATAGGTGATTTTAGGACCTACCTACAACGTCTTGGCAAAGCAGAAGACAACAAATGTAAATACTGTGGATATCAAGATAACGTAGAACACACTATATTTCAATGTGAAAGATGGGAAGAGATAAGAACTCAAATAGAAACCAAAATTCAGGAGAAAATAACCCCGGAAAACATTTATGGGATAATGCTACAAAGGGAAAACAATTTGGGAAAGTATCAGCGACATGTGTATATCTATATTCAAGCAAAAGAGCAAACTAGCTAATCAGAATGAGATACCGAGAACTTGTAGAGAAGAAACTTTTGACGATTAAAGTTGTACACAAATAATATTTGCTTTAAAGTTATATAACTGCGTTCTTATAATTTTTTTATTTCTGTGCGCCACCTGTATTTAAATTGTTATTCGGGGTTTGTCCTGAAAGTAACCAAACTAGCTCTAGCACGATGGGTGGAAAAAATTGTGGCAAGGGAGTGTAGTACGGAGTCTTATCAACACATCGCAGCCAACCGCAGTTGGAACTAGCAGATCGTCCACCCGGTGGTCGCCGACATCTGGATTCTCCACTAAGAGAATGTATCAAGCTGCATAGCTACAGTCCCGATTTGTCTCTCTGCAACATTTTTCTGTGTTCCCAGATGAAGAAAGACATCAAAATACACCGAATCGAGACTGTTGTTTATCCACCCGTAATGAGACACTTAGTAGCATTCCGGAAAGGAAGATCACGGAGACGTACCAACAGTGAAAACATCGCTGGGGCACTGTGTGGCTGCACAAGAGGCCTATTTCAAAAATTATTAAATGCATTTAATAATATTTTTAACAAATTGAGTTCGCCAGTATCAACTTGGTTATTTTCAGGACAAAACATGTATAGATGAACTATCACCAGTTAAAAAGCTATAGAGATGTTACGCCCTTCATTGTATTACTACTATTATTATAAGTTATAAACATCTAAAATACTAATTTATTTTTCAACAATTGAGTCACGTCCATTCCAAGTTATACAAAACGTGGTTAAGAAGACATTAAGTTAGAAACTTTGTGGTGCCATTTGCTTAGATGTTCTTGACTATAATTAACCTCATATCTCACCTGACTTACAATATACATCTACGAGTATACCCTATATTTAGGTCTCATTGGCTGTTGTGCAATTTTTAAAGCAGATGAACATTTTCTTATTTTATTTTGAAATATCTTAAATAACATACAATATATAACGATGTTAATATACATCTTGATTGCACTAATAATATCTTTTAAAAATTTCTGTTTTACATAATCGTTATAAATTCAATTTTCTTTAACAAAACTCTGACTGCTACGCACACAAACTCTCTAGCTAATAATATCGCAAGAAAGTTGCAATTCTTTTAAGTTTGACAACGTTCGGCCCAAAAACTCCAACCGCGAGTCTATCAAAAGCACCGGCGCAGTCCGCCGATAGACACCGAAAGGGCTGTCACTTGCAACTCCAATAGATTTATGCGGCCCTTTCCGCTGCAGCTTGGCGAGCGAGTCGCAAAAAGCTGCAGTGTTTTGCGCGCGCCTTTTTGCATTTTTGCAATTTCTCTTCTAATGACTAGAGCATGTAGCGCCGCATTCTCACTTGCATTCTCCAAGCCAGCCGAAGGATGAAATGGCCGAGCTAAAATAATTGAGAAGGCGTCGGGCGCCGCCAGCAACTCATTTGTCCGGCCGTTTCGCGAATTTGAAATTTAAAAAATCCGGCCGGAACGCAAATAGCAAACAAATGCGCCGGCCAGAACGCGGAATCAAAATGAGTGCAGCTGATTCCATTAACGCTCGTTCTGCCGAGCGCGGGATAACTCGAATTGAAATTTAATCCGCCGTTTGTCGCGCGGCATCTGAATTTGTTTGCAAATTTATTTATTGAGCGCCAATGTGGATCTCTGGCTCATCCGCCGTTTATTTTAAAGCGTTTCATCAATGTCGGGATATTGACAGGCTTGCTATTAGATGAGGGGATCGGTTACTCGGTTTTGTACGGACGTACCGGCAAGGGAAGAGACATTAAGAACTACAGTAAAACGTATACGGCTTCCTGAAGGTTGCCCAGTAATAAAATAAGTTATAACATGCAAGAACTCCGGCCTTACGACATGCAAGACTGGCGCAAAAGCGAATAAAATTTATATTGCGGCAAACCATTAAGTAGAGCTACTACATATATCTTTCATATGTAAAAACCGAAAGAATTAAAAATCAATAATGCAAAATTGCGTTCGCAAGTAGAAAAGACAAAAACAATATGAAACTCTAAAAGCTGGACGCTAACCAACCAACCATAGAACTTTGTAATAAAAGTTCATTATAAGTAATTTGCAACAAATACTATCACACATATCTGGAAACAGTGATCATCCGAGCAACACTCTTTTTAAAAGTTTTAGTAAAACATATCAGGTTAGATTTCTTTTTATATTCGATTATTTCTATCTACCCGCTGTATTGAGATGTTACGCAATTTTCTCTAGTTTAAACCAAAGCAACAAGAAGAAGATATACCACTGTGGTTCCAACAAGATGGAGCTCCCGCAAATACGGCTAGAGAGAATTTTTTAAGAAGTTCTGGGATAAATGTTGCTAGACCGTTTAGATCACACCAGACCTGTTCCCTAGGAATTTCTTTATGTAGAAATACTGAAAAACTAAAGTCTTTCAATGTAGACCGCCGACTATTGGTAAATTAAAGGATGCTATTTACAACGTGATCACAGTAACACCAGTGGAAATTACTCGTCAAGAAGTGCGGAACTTTAAAGTGAGGTTGCATTTGACTGACGACTTTGTTCTGTGTGATGGTACAATAAAATATGGACCACAATCTATGTCGTTCTTTTTCTTGCTATTTTGAAAGGTGAATTGGACCCAGTATAACTGATTAATATATAAAATAAAAAATCCCTTACGCAATATCCCCAATTGATAGGTAGATTTTGTAATATGATAATTTGTAGTAAATCTAATCAGATTGTAATATGAGTTAAGCAAAGGAATTACAATTATATATCTATCACTACTTTTATTTTATTAATTTTGCATTTGATTTCTTCTCTGACTTTATTCATTTCATTTTCCAATGTTCTGGAAAATTTTTCTTTGCTTTCAGTAACTTGGCTTTTCTATTACTGCTTCCCTACTTGCTATTTATACATC
The DNA here is from genome assembly GCA_036346155.1 of Sinelater perroti. NCBI lineage: Eukaryota > Metazoa > Arthropoda > Insecta > Coleoptera > Elateridae > Sinelater > Sinelater perroti. Next base: position 11,067,865 of record JARFIY010000359.1, on the reverse strand, counting down.
CAGCATCAGTTCTGGAGTCTTCCCGTTAAGTGGCGACCTTTTGCGTACTTTTGTTCTAACTCTCGCACGTTTACGAACACTGCATAATTTAAATTCTCCAGGCAGATGAAAACTTCACTGACGAAATGCAACACTTTTATCAAAATTAAGCTCTAATACTATAAAAATGACGTCAAAAGAAGAAAAAACTGAAAGACAAAAAGCGCAGTTATAAAAAATGGTAATTTTACTGTATTATAATTCCCCTGAATCGGAATGGCACAACAGTATAAAATAATGACCTTCAGTCCAAATCCAAATCAAGCTCTGAGCTATAACAATAACAATTTTAGGAGTAAATCAAAAATTAAAATATCACAAAATTTTTTGCATTTCCACGTCGACTGTTCGCAGTTATTCACGGCAGACAAATTAACAAATTGTAAAAATAAAAAAATTTAAAGAAAAATATAGACATTCTTGAATTAAGTAAAGTCAGATAAAAATACAAATACATAAACTGTGTATCATTCAGCGAACAGATTACCTTCATAAAATTCCAAGCAAGATATAAAGCTTCAACCAAAAATACAATAGAACGAGGCATAGAAAAATTCTGAATAAAATAATAGTACTTTTTACAAAGAAAGAATTTTTTACTTTCTTGTTTCTCTAATTTTATTAAATTAAATTGAAGAAAATTCTCACAACACTTAAGATTAGCCACATCTGCTTTCTATGCATTGACATTAATTATTTGGGATTTAAAGAAAGCCTTTAAAAAGTCTAACTGGAAAGTCTGTACAAGTGCTTTTACACAAAGGTATACAACTTAGAATATTTGCAAGACTGGTAAAAATAAACATAAAAAGATTTTTGTATTGAAGAATTTGGCTCTAGAAACAAACCAAATATTATTTGTCATATATAGTAGCTAAAAACAAATCTGATAAATTATATTATAAAAATGTAATATTTGGCTGCAAGTTAAGCACCAGAAAAAACACTCTACTATTAGCTCAGTACAATATTGGTTGCCAAGTGCCATTTTAATGCCGAGTTCCTTTGGAGCTTGGCACAAAAAATATAGTGCAATCACAGCTACAGAAAAATACATTTACAAGCAATTATTTTTGATTAAGTCAAAATACGGTTTGTCTCAGATACTGTGTGTGGATTATTGAGATAGACCTTAAAGTTTAGGTAACTCCACAAAATCGCGCGGTGTTAAATCACATGATTTAATTAATCAGTCGATGTTCCCATTTAATAAAATTACATATCCAGGAATTTGTTAGTGTACTAAATTGACTATTGTTCAAACTGTACGATAGGTGGTACGACGCCGTTTTACTAGAATTACATTTGGTCACCTTTAAATAAATATTGGCCTATCATATCACCTGCCAAAAGTCTCGTTGGGAGTGTTTTTGCTTTTCATCAGTTGCACGCGAATTTTTTAACCCCAAATACTAAAATTATGTTTGCAAACACCTTAAGCTGAAAATCCGCACTATGCTAAAGTTGATTTTTTAAATAAACTAGAACATTATTTCATGTTGCTTTAAAAACCAGTTGACAAATTGTTGGTGGTGAGAATTGTCAGCTAGCTTAAATTCTTACGTCGGATGAATTTTGTACGCAAAGATTAGAAGTGAAACTTTAGGGGATCTTCAATTCTCACAAATTTATAAATAAAACATTTTTAGGTGCTATAATTAGTGCATCAGTTTTTTTCTACCCACAACCTAGCTAAAATTTCCAAAATGTTTCTTGTTCTTACAGAGTAAGCTTTATCCTACGTCCCAAATTTCTACAAATTTCTAGAATACTTAAAACTTTTCAAATATGCAAATATGATATTACGATTAGCTTTGATTTACCAATACCCAAATTCCTGAGATCTTACGCTTAATGAAACCAACCTACAATGTGATGTACGATACTGTTTCCTTAACTAACCATTGTTTATCCAATACCCATTTTAATTTTTCAAATATATTTTACGGGAAAACTGACAGTGCTCTTATGAGTTTAACATTTTTACCTGCCATAATAAACCTTTTCGTAAACCATCTTTAAACAATGACCGTCGCCTTTGTTTACTTTAAAGGTATCTATTGAACACGATATATTGATGATATTTCTGCTGTTTGACCTTCCGGACAAGATACGCTTCCCAAATTCCTTTCCCATCTAAACCAAATCCATCCAATATCAAATTTATCATGGAAACTGAACAAAACCGTTCATTGCCTTTCCTATGCTATTCCTATGCTTTCATTATGCTTTTTATCGAAAACTTGCCCATACTAACCGTTACCTAAAAACCAAGAAGATCGAACCAGGAAATGAAGAGATATGACTATAAGTATCTTTTAGTTCTATGCTTGACGCATATTAAATAGCTACATTACAAAATCTACTTGCTCCTTGAGGGCTTAGCCAATGGCATTATGTTTTAAATTCTACGATATCAAGTACCTAAAATTAAACTATTACTTAGCATTCTTTTTTCTTTTTCTTTTCAGCCTTGTGGCGCCCGGTATTGAACATAGGCCTCCCCTTTGATTCTCCAACTTAGCATTAGCCAGAGCAAAATAAGTTTGACTTGATATAGAGAAAGATTTTATTGAAGTACTGGTACTATTAAAAATATTTTATTTAATGATGTGATGTATTTAATATCCTGGTCGTATGTGTATAGAATTGGCGATTTAGCTACAAAACATTTAAAATGCCTATCTTAAAAAAATCTATAAAATTTAAAGTCCAAGTTTTAAATTCTCTGTTATAATGCTGGTGAGTTACATAATTGTATCACTAAACCGTCTCTAGCCAAAATTAATATAAGAATAATCAATTAATTAGCTAATCAATTATTTGAAATGTGCATAAAGCTAAGAAGTAAAATGTTAACTTAAAAAAAATATTTAAAATATTTAATATAATAATAATTATTTACATAAATAATTTTCTTTTGGAAAATAATTTGTGTTCGAGTTATTTTAAAATTATAATTTTTTTAATTTAAACAATCTTTGGATTTGCTTATTTTCAATAAAATGTATATTTTTTATTTTTTTCTTCTAGTGCTTCTAGTTTAAAATGATCAATTCAATTTATATGAACCAATGAATTCCCACAACAATATATCCAAATACTTGTGTGAACAGTGGATCATTGTGTGGTGCTTTTTCCTTTTTTGTTGCGCGCTTTTAGTAAAAAGAGCAGCGGAAAAAAGGCGACCATCACATTATTTTTTAATTGTCAGCACGAACGTCGTCCTTTATCTGCATGTAAATGTGCAGCTCCGTCCTAAGTTATGCGCATCGAATGGTTCAAAGGAAACGTGAGGCCTGGCATTTCCCGGCTGCTCCAGGACCGCAGCGCGAAAGGAAACTAAAACTCCGGGCTTAGATCGCCCGGTATCACGTACGTAGTTGGCGTGTTACCTGCAAATGTCCAGGTAATACGACCAGAGTCTTGTCTGGACGTGAATATTTGATGGGAGCTGCCCTGTTGGCGGGTTATTGTGCCCTACGGTCCTCTCTCGCCGACCCCATCCTTCTGTTCCGCAAAATACGACCGGCACAACGGCCTGTCTTCCGAATTGAAAAGCCCTCGAGTGGATGCAAGTACTGCAAACCGGGCCATTTGATCGGAAAGCAGGCCGGCGTTTGTCTTGGGCTTCCGGCGCGGCGCTTATTGCGAAGCCAGAGGCCGGGGTAGCGCCCACCCGCTTATAAATGCAGAAAAATGGCACCGAAAGGCGGCGCAAAGACAATAGGACAACAAAAATCCAAAGCGCCCGGAGAGCTGTAGCGATCAGTCGTGCGCGAGTGGTGTCAAACACACCACTTACTGGTGCATACACAAACATTACATTAGGAAAATGTACATCGGACGAGGCAGAATAGCAAGCAGCGCGGCGGGCGCGTGACTTCAATCCATAAACCAGGCCCACTTAGACTTATTCAGTTCCAAAAATATGATTCGAATTATTGCGGATTTCTTAGTGAAAATGGGTTTCGGGGAGGATTTTTAACAACACTTTTTCAGAGTGTAGCCCGGCACGATGGAGGGTGGAAGGAACGAGAAGTGCTTTCTCCGTTGCGGGGCTAATATCACGTTTGGGGAGTTATTCGGGAAATGGGAAAATTGATTTAAAGTTCGGGCTTGAAAGCGATGGTGATGATAAACCATCCTAATTGCCACTATTTGTAAGATATGTGGCTTTCTGATATTTCTAATAGATTATTTTTACCAAAAGGTGCTTTAGGGTGGCATAATACGTTCATATAATTACATCGTAGCTAAAAGGGATAAAAACTGTTTCTTAAATTTCTAATTTGTTCAGATATGTACATAGAGTAACTAAAATTGAATTATCCACCGTATTTGCATTAAGCTAAACTAAAAACGATAAACGGATATATTAAAAATAGAAAATTTTTTGAAAAAGTTTCTTTTGTTTTATAACTCTTTAAATAATTTAAAATAAGAGAGACAGTTTATTCAAATAACTATTACAGAATTACTACAATTAGCCACCTCTTAAAGTGACACGAAAAGAAACATATCAAATTTAATAATATTAAAACATTTTAGTTATGACAAATAAATTGGTCACCTTAAAATAAATTTGTTATTTATAAAATTAATTTATTTTATTATACCCATGCATGTACAAATTACATTTGCCTACTAGGCCACATTACCAATTTTTATTTTTGTAGTTTTAAATATGACATTTCTGGAAAATGAAGTAGACACTATTATTAAGGATATTCATATTCTCAAAATAGTATAAAGAAATTGGGTTAAAATAATGACCTACAATATAATTCCATTTATATAAGTTAAAAAAAGCTTATTTTCAGGGTAGTGATAAAAATATCCACTATTGCATAGCATAATTGAATGAAAGGAATAAATAGAAGCCCCTGGTTACAAAGCTATAAACATATATAAAGTAAAATATCAAGTTTCTAGGGAGCCTTTATCTATGTTATTTGTTGATTTTGCTTTTAGCGCATCTAATAAGAAAATATACAAAGTTAAGTACTAACATGTCAAAGTAACCATAAAAGGGAAGTGCCACAGTGCATCAATCGTCAAAGACAAACTATTTAGATTTAGAATATATTGTACACCAAGGAGCTTCATATTCGAAAGTGTTTATTCTACGAAAAACTGTAACAAGTTCAAAAACGTCTGAGCCACAGCAAACCTCATTCGATGAATTAGAAGAGGTGTAAGGTCCATTAAGAAATACGAAGCCGCAAATTCTCGCAAGTGTGGTCTAAAAAACTTAAAACTCAAATAAACTTTATATTAAATTTCATATAAAAAATTAATATAAAACCAGTTCGATCACAATCCATAACAAGCACAATATAAATAACTGTAACTGTGCACGTACAACATTCTCTTTTAGCAAACTAGAGAAAATGATGCTTGAACTACCTGAAAGCATAAAACAACTATTAATATCTACAGTAAATAATGGGTCAAATGCTCAAAAACTCAATACATACAAATTAGACATAGTTCTGCTTTCTAACGAAAGTTATCTACGCATACCAAGATATCGTATCTATAACATGCAATGTTATGCATAAAGGCACTGCCATCATAATTAAAAATTAGACATTACATGGTTATGGTTGGAGATGGTCTTGGCCCATTTACAATTATAACAGTCTACTGCTCTCCTAGATATTCAGTAAGGCAAGGCAAGTTTTATCATTTTTTCAAAACGCTAACACGAAACAGCAGTAATGAGGATCAAGGATAACTCATTAAAGAGAAATTAGTGATTTATAAATTCCAACTACGGTCTATACAGTGTACTCTACCTATTGGCCAAGAGACAGGCATAAAACATCAGATCTAGTTGATTTTTGCATCTCATAGTAAACTGCATAAACTACTTTACAACAAAACAATGTTTTGATATATTATCTGATCGTAAGTCTGTATTGGTCTCACTAAATTTAAAAGTTGAGTATCACGAAAGGCCACCTGCCATGTACAATAAAGTTGCAAATTGTAAATTATTCAAGAATCTGATTAATGAAAAACTAACTTATGCATCCACTAAAAACAAAAGAAAACATAGGTAATGATATACAATAATCAATTTGCATCCTGCAAAGTGCTATTTGATAGTCTATACCTTAGATTGTAAATAAATAAAATACAAAACTTCCTATGGATGTTAAAAGAGCAATTGCTGTAAAACTCGGAAGAATGTGGCAAAAATAATGTCATCTATTGACAAAAGTAGACTAAATAAAGCAAAAAGATCTACAACGAATGCTTTAAGATATAAAAAACAAAATTAATACAGATACAATTAGAAAATATTTTCCTCACCGAAGTCACCGGATATTCACTATAGAAAGCTGCTAAGCAACTAAAGAGTTTACAAACTCTAATATCTACAATCAGACATGTTAACGATAGTGTTGGACCAGGGCCTAATTTTATTAAAGAAAAAAACTTGAAAGTACTGTATTTAAGGGATTAAAACGAATCACAGCTATATGTAATGTTGCTTGAGAAAGGCTTATTTTCCAGCTCAGTGGAAAATGGCGCAGGTAAATATTATACACAAAAAACCTACAAAAATCTGTGTTTTACTGTTCTATTAATATGTTTATTTTGTGTAAACTTTTCAAAATCTCTTACATAAACAATTAATTTCTTTTTGAAAAATTTCAAGCAATATCTGAGTACCAGTTTGTGTTTAGGGAAAAACAAAAGGAAGGCAAAAGGCCTGTATCCTTAAAATCATATTAGATTGTCATAATAATATTTTTAATTGTCGCGATAAAATCTGATTTGAAAATAAAGACTACTATTATCAAAATAAAGACCACTGTATTTACCAAAATAAAAGCTTATTCAGTAATATAAATTTTCAAATATTTGTATTTGTTATTAACGCGCAAGTTTTAAGTTGTTTACGACTATAAGAATATATTATAATTAGCAAAATTTGTTGTTTACTGAATGAATCAAAATATTTTTTTATTTGCTTATTTTCTCTTATATCCACAATTGTTTTTTAATCATTTTTTAAATATTTTAATCTAGTAGTCGTCCAGATAAATATTTTTTCCGAATGAGCTATTATTTCGGAAAATTTAAATTATAACGGTGTTTATTTTTTATCGTACTTTTAAGCTATCTTTGTTTAAGATACAATGATATATTTTTTATAATGTAGTACAACTCAGGTAAATGATAAAGATTATTGTTTTTCTCCACGAAGTTTACCAGCAATCTAATACGCGTCGTGACAAGACTGGCTATCACTAGAGCTAAGAAGATCTGCGAGAAGAGTCGACCGCAAAGGCATGTGCAACGAACTGTGAACCCTAAAGCCTGAAGACTAGATGACGTTTAGAAAAGTCCAAATATTGCAATAATTCCTGGAATAGCAAACTAAAAGTCTTCAACGTGGCAGATAATCCTCAATATAGATTGATAAAGGCATTGAGAAATCGCCCTTTTAAAGTTTCACCCGTCGAAATAGAGTACGATTTCGCCCACACCGAAACCTTTGCTAACTATCTAGAGCGTCAGTACGAACTGGATTGGGCCGAGGGCAACTTAGACCAAAAGGAACAACACGATCACCCGAATCCAACATCTTACAAAAAGGTCCTCCAACATTCAGACATTGAAACAGTGCAAGACTCTAAAACCAGACAGCATTTCAAGTCGTGCGCTTAAAACTATTTCATAGAAAGCAGTTATCTGCCCCATCGCCATTAACAACGTCTCCTTCTGTTTTTACATCTTCCTCTTGAAAGGTAGGCCCCTTAATCTTACAAAATTTGGCAAATTTTACGAGGACTTTCAGTTAATTAACCACTTGTCGACAATGGAAAAACTTGTGGAACACATCATTCATCAGGGGTTGAGAACTCTACCACCTGTTAGCTTCTCCGGGTAGCAGAAAAAATACAAAAGGCTTCATGAAGAAAGATAGTGTCGACGCATTTTCTCTTGAAGTAACAAGGTACGAACTGCCAAGTAACCGTGGCATGAAATATTCGCCTTCAATATGGCTTTAGTGTCCATCCAACTGGTTTAGTTTTGCCTATCCGACTAAATTTGATAATGTTGATAGAGTTATCTAAAAAGCGTCTCTTAATCGGCATCCCGGTATTATTTAACATTTACATATCGACAACGACTTATAGCAGCGTCATCGAGTTCATTGCAACAACACAAAATATTATTAAAGATTGATATTACCCATGGAAAATATGAGTCCACGCAGAAAAGAGCACAGCGATCTTATTTTCTACTAGAAAAAAGTTTTGTTAGCGTCACAAGCTTATATTACTTAGAATTTTCAATTGGAAGCTATCTTGGAAAGATAAGGCTAAAGACTATGAATAAAAAATCAACCTGAAAGATCCACGTGGGTAGGACCGCACATAAAGCGACTAAAACCGAACAATCACTGTGCTCTATGTTTTAAGCATGGAATTGGTTGTCCTGCAGAAACAAACAGCAAAACATCTTTACGTCCCACCATAACGTACGCAATACGCTTATGAGGGTATGCTGTGGAATCCTACATTTAGAATATGCGGGTTATCCAGAATCGGTAACTAAGGGCTATCTTTGGCACTCCATAGTGCATGGAAAACATAACTTTGCACCGAAACGTAGACTTGACAACCAACTGTTTCAGAGTTTATCTTTCAATGCACTGAATTACTCCCAACATCCGTAATTACGAAAATGCATTAATTTGTGGCCGGTGCAATTACGATGACGACAGAGGCGCGCGCCATAAGCGCCTGAAGCGCTATAAGGCCTATAAGGCGATACGGTCTACCATTTTTTGTATCAGGTTATTTCAGAAGTCGAAGTTGGACTCGGGAACTCTCAATTACGCCAATGAAGTCAACAACATCAATCATATGATGATTAAAATTAAAATTTTGTATAATTACTGAAACAACATATGACAAATATATTATTTATTATTCTAACGTATACATAAGTTTAAATCATAATAACATTAGTTATGAGGCGATTTATAATAAACTTTATTATTCTCATTATATTTTTGTTAAAAGAAATCGAAAATTTGTTTTAACAACATAGCTTTTTGATTGACGCAATGACTTTTAAATGATTTAGAGGATGTAATTTTTTAAAAGGCTTAGACTAAATACTACCAACGATTATTTAATTAGAAGTATTGTGTATAGCCTAACGGCTTTGTAAAAAATATTTTTCGTTTAATGATGAAAATTTATATAACTTATGTTTTCTCATTATCCAGTCCCTAGCCAAGCGACTGGGACGCTTAGCCGCGGTGCAAACGGATTCGGTTTTGATTCCAGGCTTTTTGTATTTGGAGAGTGGCCTAATCAATCACTAAAAATAATTCAGTATCCGCGTTCACTCGAACAAGGGGTAATAATGCGGTCGTCTAAGTTGCGGTGCTTGCCGCATTCCTTCGTATCAAAAATGGTGAGCTGCAGGCTAGACTAGGAGGGCGAACAAATGGAAAAAAAAGCTTAACGCTTTTCAACGTGCAAGACACTTTCTAACTGAGTGCAGAACCTCCCCATTATTATTAACTTTTCTTATTATTAAGTTTTATAAGTTATAATCTAACTATAGAATAATGTTCTTTTTGCGCTTGTTATATAATAGCGTAATACATAAATTTTATTAAGAGTGTAAAGCAAATATATAATCAACATATTGCGTAGCGGCGCTTCAATTTTTAAATTTTGGGATAACCCAATACCAATATTGTTTCTTTCCTCCCTTTGTAGCTATGTATTTGTTTATTCAATATGATTGTGTTTCATCAGTCTATTGGAGCTTATTTACATTTTTATAATAATAATTTTTAGAACACATTTTGATTTATGTTAACAATTGTACAAACTAATAAAAACTCCCCTCCAAAAATTTTTCTATTACGGTTTATCCAATGGATATTTGAAATTGTCTTAATTTATTAGAAAATGTAGGTTTTAATATAACATTTTTTCTGTGTCGTTTGGATGATAAAATTTCTATTTAAGTAATTGTGTAAATTTTAACATTTCAATGTTAATATGTAAATTTATTTAAAAATGCAAAATGTAAATAGAGATAACATTTAACCAGTTGTAAATAAGGATTAATAAATTATCAAAATTTAATTAAACCCTTTATAAACTTTACAATTTTTTGACACCTTGTAAACAATAGATGTATTTTATTTTTTCATTGTATTAGCATCCCTGTCGTTCAGCACTATATAATAAAATAGAAATCTAAGTAATTTTGCTAAAGTCTACCCTAAGTTAAATTGCAAAAATATTAGGTTGGGGAATACCAATCACAAAAAACAGGATTCAATTTATCTGGCTGGTGGTGCCCTGTAAAGGTCACTACCTAAGATTACAAGAAAAAAAATAAGTCCAATATTCTGATGATGGAAGCGAATGATTAAAGCTTTTGACTTGTTTTCGACTGTACTACATGATCTGTAAATCTTTGAAAGTCGTTTTGCAATACCCCTTTTAACACATTAAAAAGTGCGCCATTATTTATGGAAATTGTAGCACCAGAAAAATGCAGTTTAACTAGTGAAACTTTACAGATAGAGACAGATAAATGATTAAGGTTACAAAATGTTAACTATAAATGTTTACATTTATTTAATAATAATGCAACAAACAATAAACAAATGATGTTTTAATGGTTTTTATTCCATTCATTATTAGCATGCTCCCATAATTCAGCCAGATTCCTTGGAGGTCATAGATAACTTTGTAGCCCTCGTTCAATGATATTCCAGACATTTTAGATCGGGAGCGGTCAGGTCATCAGGCCGACCATGGAAAAGTTTGCACTTTATTTTGCTGAAGAAACTTTAGTGTGTTACATGTCACATGTGATCGAGCGTTATCTTGTTGAAAGATTACTTCAGGAATCCTTTGAAAGAAAAGAAGTACCACAGGCTATAAAACATTCAATGCAGGTCTGACTAGTAATGTAGCTTCTAACTCTAACTATAGATAGATTGCTATAACAATTCGTAACTCCTCATATCGATTAAAAAACTAGATTTATCAGGGCACTCTTGTGCCCACAACCGCCTTTCTGTTGTCCATTGTAACATTTATTGCCAGTGTACAGAAGTCAGTAGTACTCATAAGAAAGCGGTCTTAGTTTCACTGCGAGTAATCGACGTTGAACAGAGAAGACAGAAAATTGGTAGAAAAGAGTAGTTGAACTCGCGCTACGATTGCTAATCGCAAGCCTCTTGAGTTGCCGATGTCTCCGGCTGCTTGCCCTGTTTGCTCTCCCAGACTCCGTTTTCGCTAGTGAGTACCTTGTTCTACATATTGCTTTTATATTCACATCATAGTACTACACGGCAACCAATTTTATTGTAAAAAAATTTAATTTATATAGGCCAGCTGTACATCTCCTTTTAAATTTGATAACTTGTTCAAAATACACCTTTTATCGACGCACTCTTACGCCGTGCAAGTTATACATGCCAAATCTGAATGGCTGAAAACACTTTTATGTCTATTTTACAGCTAAAATCTAAGAAATTATATAACAAAATCTAAAACAAAAATAAGCATATAGTGCTCAAACTTTAATTATAACATGCTAAATTTAATAAACAAGTTTTCATTCAACAAAATTCTCTTAAATAATTCTGCAATTCTGGAATAACGGTCGTATATGATTAAAAGAAATAATTTAAAACAACTATGTACCTCTCCTCGTAGTTCGAGCAAATATTGATTTGCATAAAAATCTTAAGAATATAATACAACACTTGTAAAGAATATACTGTTGCTACAAAACATTGTTAGGCTTTGTCCTTCGTCCTTTTCTTCTCAACAGCAATTGAAACAATGTTTTGCTCTATGAATAGTCCTGGACGATTAAAAATGAACTCAAAGCAACAATGTATTTAATAGTGAAAAAATAATCTTAATTGTCTTAAAATGAGAAGTGGTGTTACTATTATAATTTTATCAGACTTGTTGTTTATGCTGGTGTCTAATGTGTTAAGTATCGTTTCATTCTGCTTGGAATATCTAAAAAAAAGGGGGGGGGTGTTTTTCATATAACATAACTCGGTGAAATATAACTGATTTTGTCTCTTTTGATTGCAACAGCTGCATATTTATTAGCATTATTATACAGCCATTAAAGTCCACTGCAGGACGTAGGCTTCCCTTGAAAGTCTCCATGCCATTATATTTTATGCCGCTCCCCACCATTGACTTAATGCTCTTTTGAGGTCGTCGCTCCATGGTGTTGGGGGTCGTCCTCTGCTCCTTTTGTCGGCACGGGGTCTCCAACCTGTTATTCTGGATATCCACGTATCATCTGTGAGTCTCGCAAACGTAACCTGCCCAGTTCCATTTGGGAATTGTAATTCGTTTTATGATGTCCTGTTCTTTTTCGTATTTTGGTGTTGCTTATATGATCTTGTAGCTTAATGTCTAGCACGGTCTTTTCTATATTTCTCTGTGCTATTCTCAGTTTCTTTGCACTATTCTTGGTTAGTGTAATAGTCTTTGCTCCGTAAGTCATTACACGCGAAATGCATTGATTATGCATCTTTCTTTTTATACTATTAAGTAGTTTATTATCCTTTAACACTTCTCAACGCTTTTTAAAGCTTCCTGAAGCCTATCCATCCCAGGCTTATTCTTCCTTTCAACTCGTGTGTATGATTATCCCTCTTGATTTAAATTTTGTGACCTAAGTGTTTGTATTCCGCTACTTCTTCTATAATATTATCTAGCGCTATTGCTCCTCCAAATATAAAGTTTCTCATAATTATTGTTTTTTATTTGTTTATGCGCAACTCGACATTTTTATTGTTTTAGTTGTTCATCCCAGTTGAGGTGTTTGAAAGCGCATTTCAACACGGTGGTAAAAAGTTTAGGGGGTAGAGTATCCCCCTATCTAATTCTAATTTTTCAGTTGAAATTTATTACTGCATTTATGTATTCTTATGTACGCTGTAGAGTTTTTATATATGTTATCTAGACGGCATTGATTGAGAGCTTCTAGTATGGCGTTCATTTCGATCGTGTCAAATGCCTTTCAAAATCATCGAAGATTAGTACTAGTGGCCTATTGTATGCTACAGTTTTTTCTACTAATACTTTTATAGTATGCTGATGATTATTAGTGGCGTACCCCGTCCTAAATTCTGCTTGCTCGATGGGCTGGTAGAAGTCCAACTTTTTATCTAGTTATTTATTGATTATTTTTGTAAACATCTTGTATAAAGCTTGTTGGTTTATAGTTTTTAATTTCCGTTATATCACCTTCTTTGTGTATTAGAATCATGACACTATTATACTATTTTCTTGGAAGAGAGCTGTAAAATAGCTGTAAATAGGCCTTTAATTTTTTCTGCTCGTACATCTCCTCCTTGTATTATGCTTTCGATCATGATTTCGTCTTCTCCAGAAATTTAAAATATCTGTGTAAATCAATTAGGTACCGAAAAATTTTTCACTGGATGTTTCTTACAAGATAGAGCGACATTCAACCCATCACCTGGTAGTACAGCAAAAGTTGATTCATTTTCCAGTAACCGCATTATTTCGAAAGGATTTTGGTCACACTGCGCGTATAATCTAACGCGATAGATTATTTTCATTGGGAATATTTGAAAAAAAGGGTTTACCGCAACAACTACAAACTATAGATGCAAACCTTGAAAACAAATCCCACCAAATAAATTTAAGCAGTAACAGAACAAACCTATTGCTAAGGACTTTCAAAGAGATGATGATACATTTTTGTCTGCAAAAAGAATATCTTTGTGTCCACTTATAAGGGAAGAAGTTTATCCAATTTTCACCCTGGAATCCCTTTCAAAGAAGCGCCCCCATCCGTTGTGGCGAAATAGTGGAGGCGGTAATGATCCCGTCTGACAAACTTTTGGTGTCAAGTTCGATGCCATTTCATTTTCCACATTTTTTACAAAGTTTTTCGTAAAGTCACATCGGATCGCATTCGAAATAACCTGAAATACAAGTCTACATGCGATTGGAATTGTAAACTTTGATAGTTTATATCTCGCCAACCAGAGACAAAAAGAAGATTCTAAATCGGTGTTTGAAGAGCCAGACAACCATTTAAAAATTCCAGGTATTTGCTGATTAGTTGTTAGAGAATCAAGAAATTGGCGGAAATTTTGCTAAGAAAATCAACTTAATGACGAAACGCATTTCCACTTCAGTGGGTAGTCAATAAGCAAAATTGTCTCATTTGGAGCATAATTTTTTTTTAGGTCATTTAAGAACATTTAAGCCTATGCATACCCTAAGAGTACAGTTTGGTATGTATTTTTAGTTGGTGGAGTGATTGAGCTGTTATTTCTTGAAAATAAGACCAGAAACCCAATAATTATCAAGGGTGGACTTTATTATCGTAAGGTTATAGTGAATTTTTTGTCGCCTTATGTGGCATAGACATGGATTATACAATCCAATAATTGGAACAAAAATTTAATAAGCGTATAGGCATGAGGGTGGTTTTCTCTTTCTTTCTCTTTACCTTTCTCTTTTTCTCTCGCCGATTTCAGGGTCACATCTGTCCCTTCCGGTACCCAAAAGATGTCTCCATTGTTCTCGGTTCGGCCATTCACCTTCTTGTATATTTCATCTTCCCATTGGAAGTTCGTATTCTTTCCTTCCAGCTTTTTCTCGGCCTTCCCTTTTTTCTCCTTTCCGGAGGTACCCAATCCATAGCCATTTTTGGTATTCGTCCCTCCACCATTATTTGAACATGTCCATACCAAATCAGTTGCTTCCTTTTTGATTCTTCTACTATGTCGCTGTTAATTTTCGTAATTTTCCTTATCCTTTTGTTTTCACTCTGGCCATTTTTGTTATCCCTGTTGCCTTTCTCAGGAAATCCATTTCTAGTATTAAGGTGGTGACTTATAAATGAATATACAATCGATGTGCGAAATATATCTAGCGGTATACATCAATAATCTCAATAAGCAGAAGTCCAGGATAGGAAAAATATTTCCTGTAATCTTTCCAGAATAAAAGAAACCGAATGCTTAGATATTTTGGCACGGGATAATTGCGGACCGATCTTAAACCATATGACCGTTATAAGAAATCTTTTTTTCCAAATTTTCACTACACTATAGGCGACTTAACTATCAAAATAGATAAGTAAATTGTCCACCAATATCTGGTGACCCTACAGCGAGCAATTTTTTCGTAAAAACCAAAGTTTATGCTACGAAAATAAAAACGATTCCTGATTAAAGGAAAAAATAGTTATACGAAAAAGTGATCGAGAATTTTGCCAAAAAATTTAAAGAGTATCAAATGAGCCGTGGAGAACATTTGTTAAATGTTTTATTCCACATTTAATGGCAATATTTATTCTTTAAAATAATGTCATTTTTTTCCCAACTAATAAATAAATAAATAAAATATATTTTATAAAATTAAATCCACTTTTTTTGGGATGCCCTCTATATTATAAAAGCGCCTTATTGGATCGTTTCTTCTTTTTATAATTGAACGTGTACTAAAATTTTAAAATGTGGAACTTTAAGGCTACGTTCGAACTGCAGTCAATAGTACTAAAAGTGAGAGGAGGTGTTTGAAATTGCATGCTGGTCACGTTCATTTATTTAGAACTAATTCCCTTTATTCTCCTTAATAAAATGCAACATTTTTTAACAATTTTATTTGTTTTACTAAATTGATAGATATAACTTTTGTGGGTATTATGCCAAAATAATTTAAGAATTTAAATGAAATCCCCGAGGAAAATTTTTAATTGTGAAAAATGGCATTCTTTGCAGTGTAGTTAAAATTTCATTTCGTAAAGAATTTGGGCCCACGTATTTTGCAATTTATCCGACAAACTAACGAAGCCGCTGCTTCCCCTGTTTTCGGGCTGGCACTTTTAAAATCATTGCCTGTACATTTCGGCGGAAAGCGGCATCAGTTCGGCGTAACCTCGGGAAAGCGTAATAAAATGCGGAAGAAGCGTGCAGATAAGTATTAAACGGTTATTTATCGTGTAATTTGAAAATATGCTCATTTTATTAAGCGCGCGCGTGCTATCTGGGCGAGAAACTGCCACGGCTCGGGCGCATTACAGGCAACCCACAGCTAATCTAATCTAATTTTATGAACCTCCGCTAATACCTGCCGGCAAACAAACCCACGACACTGCATTGTCACGAGATTGTTGCACAAGCGGGCCGGGAATGTTCCGAAGAGCGCCGTAAAATGCTTATGAATTGCTATCGCTACACAAAATATCGGGAAAATGTGATGAGCTGCCGATTTCTCCTAGCTGAATTCCGAGACAACGGAATATTTTGCTCCTCTATTGGGTAGCACAGGAATCTCATCTATTTTAAGCAGAGATTTTGTTAAGTTAACGTGGTTATGCGCGCTCTTCAATCTTATAGCCGTTTAGAAACTATAGGTTCGTGTAAACGACTGCAGAAACGTGATATTTCTAATACATTACAAAAGTAAACTACACCCTAAATAGACTGATTTTTATTAAAGTTATAGATTTACCAAAAATTAATAGTACACTAAAGCTCTTAAAAATCAAAAAATAGGAAGTGTTTAATATAATAACCCTTAGATTAGTTATGACTGTTTTTTTAAATATTGACATGAAAAATAACAATATAAAAATAGGCAAAAATATATAAGCACTGTTAACATCTATTATTAGAACGGACAGCAAAGTTTGGAGAAATGGTGTGACAGTTATTACTTCTTCAAAGAACCCTTCAAATCTTGTCTTATGTCTACCAAATAAAGTATTACATTTTTATCATAATAGAAAATGTCCTAGGTTTGTTATCCAAAACGACGCATAACATAAACAAATTTTATTTACATTATATGATTATTGTTAAGTAGAATTAGAGATTGTGGAACACAATAAGTTTTTCTTTTCTTATTTAAAAAAAATCCTATCATTAAGAGCATATTTAAGATTAGTATCAGCTTTTTTCTGTACTACAGAGATTAGGTATTTGCCCCTTCCTTTTTCAGAATGCTTTGTTTATGACCCCAATTTCCTCGAGTGGCCTACATTTATTTTACCTTTGGGGTTGTGCTATTCTTCTGTTTTTTATTTGTATCAATGTGCTGTTTTCATTTTTCTTTGTAATCGGCTAATATTTTATATGAAATTTCTTCTCTTTTACTCTTATTGAAACTCTCATTCCCGCTGCCTTTATTTTGCTGTGGTCTTTTTTATTTTATATCCAACTTTCGCTTCCATATACGAGACGCGTTCAAGTTCTAAGGTTCACAAGTGAGAATAAATAGAAACATGCGGCTAACTTAATAAAACGCGGAAAATATTTCTGAATTTTTTGTATAACAAATGGCAGCACCCTACAATGTACACAGGTCGAACTACCGTCATCGCAGTGAGTGTTGCTTTGTATACTTAAAATGGCGATGTTTAGTATTCAAGAACAACGTGTAATTATCCGATTTCTCCCCTTGCGTTATGTTGTTAAAAATGTGCGTTAATAGTTGTGAGTAGTTTAAAGAAAGTTGAGAGTTGTGTGACAACGAATGGAAGCAGCTTTAGCTACCAACCAGCCAAATCAAAACCATAATTGCGCAAGTGGAACAAGTTTTGTAGAGTCTGAGAAGTCTATGATGACCTTAAAATGCGGAAAGTTTCTTCAAGGTGGGTCCCACAAATGCTGACCGACGAACACAGGGCTGCACGAATGGCAATATCTTAGGACATATTAACACGTAATGCTGCCGTAAATTTCCGACCATAAAAGACACTCACCGTGGCCGCTGTTGCATCAGCAATTTTTCAATAGACAAAACACAATCCTAAAGAAATGTTCTGAGCAGCCATGGAATCACAGCGACGACGTTGCGAAAAATATGCACCTCTAGTCGGAGATTACGTTGAGAAATAACAGAAGTTTAAACTTTTTGGGCAAATGTTTTTTCAGACTTTAGAACTTGAATTTACCTGGTACAGGTGTAGCCATAGCCTTTACAATTTTTTTAAAATGCACTACTTTTTCTATTGGTTTATTATCAAAAACTTTTTTATTGTACGGAATGTATACAAGTATAAATTTCGTTCAAAGATATCTACATTTTAATTTAGGCGATGGGTTACTAATTGGAATGTGTCTTCGTTTTTCCATATTATTATTTTGACGTCGGCAAACAATATTGTGTTTAAGCAAGTATTCCGATCTATCTGTATTTTGGGATGTAAATCTGGTTTCCAATGTTTGAGGATGTCATCAATGTATAAGTGAAAAAGTGAACAAAGCAACCTTATCTCACTTCCTGGTTAATTTTTTACTTTTACAAGTTTTGTACCTGTGTTTATTACGTGATGTAAGCTTTTAATTGCTTGTATGAGATGTGGTAGGTATCCATTACATTTTATTATTGTTCAAAACTTATTTCAACCAAGACGGTCAAAGATATTTTCAAAATTAATGAAAGCTATGTGCATTTCAAGATTAAATTCTCTGAGTTTTGCTGACAGCTCGTCCTTGTTAAAATCCACTTTGTTCTTTTTGTATTTCTTTTATAACTTTTAGTAAATTATTAAGATTTTTAAATATATTCTAAATTCGGTATTTAGAATGCAAATGGTTCTATAGTTTTGGCAGTCACTTCTTTTGCCTTTACTAAAAAGAATAATAATTTGTGTTGTTCATAAATTAGGAATTTTGTAACTCTGCCAACATACATTTATAAAATCTAATAACTTAAGATACGAAAAGTGCTCCCCATTTAACTAGTTTCATATTTGTCTCGTCTAATCTCACGTTATTTTATATTTTGTAATGTGTTTTGTAGTTTATCCATCGTAATTGCATCAAATCCAAAAAGGCGACTGTCATCATTAGAATCTGTTTTCTTACTTTCGGCTTTGACTTCTTTATACCACAGCTCTTTATGTTTTTCTACTCTCCTTCTATTTTTTTTTAAATTTTGCTCTTTCTTTCTCCGTTTAATTTAAATTTCTTATAACTTTATATGCTAGTGTTTGGTTTCCATGTGTACTATGTTCAATTTCCTCTATAAACTTTCTTTGGCAGCCTTTTGGTAGTTTCTCTTTTGAACATATTGATATATGCTTTTGTCTTTCGTCTATGACTGATTGTAATTTTTTGTTTTTTTTTCCTATCGCTTGCGACATTTTCTGAGGCGCTTTTTATATTGTTTCATTATTCGTTAATATTCTTAGTTATTAGTGTTCTTGCTAAGTATTCTTTTGTTCTGTTTCTGTATAAATTTATGATATTTTTGGAGGAGTAAGTACACTTTAAATAGTTCTTGGGTTGAAGTTATGACTCTTTTTTCCAAACTTGCTAATAATGTAATTGTAGATCAATAAGTAATAATTCCAATACCTCGATAGAACCTTTATATCGTAAATCAAGCTTTTTATTTTGTTATTTAAATTATATAATCTATAATAGACTTCTATCGATAGCGTAGTCTCGCGGTTAAGGTGCGGCCTAGTAGTGCGGACGAAACCGGGTTCCATTCCCGGAGCTCTCTGATGTCTGCCGGGTGGCCTACTGTCACTAAATATAATTGAGTACCTGCGTTCATTTCAAACAAGGGGTAATAACGGCGATCGTCGAACGCGCGGTGCGTGACGACCGGACAGAGAAGGCGAGAACATACAAGAGGCTCAACCTCTCAGTTTACAGGCCGAGCTCTCACGCGAAGTGTTGAATCAGACAACCGTTACAATAGACCTCTTTGCGCTTTATGTATATTTATAGATAATCCCTTCGGAAAAAATACATTAGTAGATTATTGTTAAATATTGTAAATTGTCTCAGTTATTTTTCGTTTTCTCGAAAGATTCCCACCACTACAGATATTGACAAATTTCCTACTCAGGCGTTTAAATCTCCACGTATTAAGTTATCGTTATAGTTTGTTCTGTTATTTTTGTTAAAGGTTTTTTTGTAGTACAAAACCTATTATATTTGAGTAACATCTGTCAATTTTTGAAGCGTATAAATAAACTATAGTGTAATCGTCTGAATCTTAAATGCTTTAATTTTTTCTTTGAATTCAATAGGACCGCAATATGTATTTTTCGTATTTTATTTAGTACTGCGTCTTTAGTTCCTATTCTTCTTATGTTCCACGTAACTACTGTAATGATATCGTTTGTTCTTGTTGCGCCTTGTTAATCCTCTTGTAGCTTTAGCCGGCTTTGTTTTGTAAAAATTTTGAGCACAGTCTGTAGCTGGATAATTCAAGTGATGGAGCTGCCATTTGCTTGTCTGATTTTCTGTCTCTCCAAGTTGCCTGATTTCAGTCTTATAGCGCCGAGAGTTCGACGTCGCTGTTTTTTCTGAAGATTGATAGTCTGCTCATATTGACCACTTTTCCCCCACTCTTTTCTTAACCGAATTTAGAATCGGCTACGGCGTGGTTGATCAACATTAGCGAAAAAAAATAGAATTACTTGATTTCTACGATATGAAATACAAGATTAGACTTATTTTATTCGCAATGATCAGTTTGCTGGCTAATTTAATAATACCGACTGTTCAACATATGTTATTAAACTTTTTTTGAAATCTCTTGTTTTTATTATTCATATACTTAATATGTTTTTATGAAGCACGTAAAAATGACTAAAAAACATTAAAAAGCAATTTGTAATAATTTTTGATGCAATATTATTTTTACTCTTCTAGTATCTGAATATGGCGCTACCGACCATCTTATCTTAGTCATATGTTTTTTTGTCGGGATAATTATTAACTGTTAAGTAAACATTGTTAGTATGCTTTATTTCTAGGCGATCAGTAATAATTTAATATCACCTGTTATTAGACACAATAAACAGGAACTATCCGCATAACCACTGGTGAACTTCAGCAGAGCAGTTCCCCACGGATATCGAGTTCTTTAAACGAGCGTATTAACATTAGTGCCTTTTTCTAGCTGTTATATATTTTGTAAAATAGATTGTTGTGTATTCATGTTTAAGCCATTAGTAATTAGAAAACTACTGCAAGTAGTATATGTTTTGCAATGTAATAGCTTTTTATTGTTTCCAAAATATGCTTATGGTAGATATTTAAGGTTAAAAACTCTAATGCGCTTTTTGTTTAAAGCCTATCAGTTTAAAATTAACTGACATGATAAATCGCCAAATTAAACTAATTTATCTGCAAAGTATAGAGAGCTAGCCTATTAAAAATAAAGTATGTGTAAGTAAAATGGGTAAATGAAAAGAATAGAAAAAAACGATACCGTTACACTCAAAGCCTATATATATGTATGTTTACACCATTTATTATTTTTCCACTAAAATGATTGATTTGTTAAGCAGTAAGTAAATAATAGAAAAATCAAATTTTTGCAGCAAATATTGTTGTCTTGCTACACTAATATTTATTAATTTTCTAAGTAGTAATCATCTAAAATACCCAAAAAGTCAGAAATTGAGAAAAAAAGGTTATTCCATACTTTTTTTTACCGAATCTAAAATTAAATTTAGACACTTGTTTTACATTTTTACATTTTTACATTAGGTATTACGTGGAGGTTCAAAAAATGTATTTGTTGAATGAACAATTTCATTTTTATTTTGGGTAAAATTTTAATAATTTTTTATTATTTCACAATAAATATGTAACTTTTCGTCATTCTTCTTTTTACGAATTAACAAAATTAATTACATAGATGTTTTTACATAATCCTCAAACTAAAAGTGCTATTGCATTCCATGTGAGACGTGATTTCCGGTAGACCAGTTAACTTTTAGGTAAGGAGTTTGGCCAGATGCTTAACCTTTGTAAAATTATCAAAAACTATAAAATCATTGGGCAGGCTTCTTCCTTTGTTAGTTAGTAATCCTTTGTAGTTAATTAGTTTTCTTCATTCATTTGTTAGTCAGTTGGTAATTAGGTTACTCTTCCTTCGTTAGTTAGTTCTTTAGTGTCCCAATATTATCTACTACTTATTGTAATTAGGTTGTAAGAATAAACAATATAAACAATTGGAACCAATTCTAATTAATAAATAAAGTTAAATAATAAGAAGAGCTAACCCATAATTTGGGTGAGTGCATTTTTAAAGAGGGTTTCGATAAATATAACTAATTAGCTTTTCTTTGCATTGTAATCGGGATTTTAGAAAATGTTTAAGAATAAATTATTTAGATTATTACAAGGGGTATTTTTTCAACCTCCGATGAGGTATTAAATAAAAACAAGTGTAAATAACAAAATGGTTTTATTAACAGGAGTCAAGTAAAATGAATGTTACTTTTCCACATAGTCACCGTGAACATCGAGACTTTTGTCATACCGGTGGACGAGTTTTTCGATACCCTCTTAATGAAAGTTTGCCGCCACCCTGTTTAAATAAGTCTATTTGAAATTCTTTGTTGGTGCGGAAGCACTGTCCTACTCTCCATCTCTCTCAAACCACTTGGTCAACTTGTTGAACAAGGTCTTCACTAGCGACAAACTTGCGTTCTTGTCCATCTTCATCATGAACATCAGTTCGCCCATCATTAAATTTTCTACACTATTCTTGCACAGCATCATCACTCATAAAGTTTGCACCGTAAACCCAGCTCATTCTCCGATGAATTTTGGCTACGCTAATCCCTTCTGCCTGTAGGAAATGAACGGCGCTGCGCAACTCGCACTTGGCGGGAGAATCAACCATGTTAACGGGTTTGCAGCTCGAAATAATTAACTATTAATTTCATCATTATTATTGATATTAATTATTATTTATCTTACCATTTTCAACATTGTGGCTATATTTTGAGAACATTAAAGTTATTCAGTTTATAGCAGTGTCGAATATTATTTACAACTTCAGTAACAGTTATTATTTTATAGATTGACGTTTACTTTTGACATAAGAAGCATTTGTGGAGACTGATTACGCTGTAGGTATACTAGTGCCGATGTATACGAGGTTTTGAAGTATAACTCGCAAACGAAATGCAACTATTTAATTATTATATTTATGTATTATATGTATAACACCTTTCTAGGGCATAAGTGAGAAACATTTTCAACCGGTGACTATAAACAAATTACATAGTATAAGTCTTGCTTTTTACATTTTTATAAAAGAATATTTGGATTTTAACGTTACATGTTACATAAACTAGAACCTAAGAACTTAAAAAGAGGGTGCAACTAAAGAACAATATTAAACTATAGATGTGTCTATTTCAAGGGCATGAATTTTATATCTGACTTTACTTGTACTTGATGAGTATGGCATCAATTTCCGTTTAATATTACTTTAGGTAGTAAGACTAAAATTTTGAGGACCACGGCCTAATTATTTTAACTACAATTAGTACTTAAACAGGTAAAATAACGTTACGTATATAGTGTTAAATTATTCTTCGACCTAAAAAACAGAAGTGTAATCAAAACAGACAATATTAATGTCGATGTGTAAAAAGGCTAATTTAAATTCTGCACTTGATTTACAGAAAAATGACCTTTGTATGAATTTAAAAAGCAACCCAATAGCACATGCTTAAATATAGTCTAATACATAATATATGCGATATCCTAAAAATGTATCCATTCAATTTTATCAAATAAACACAAATAAAATTTTCTACAAGAAGTATTATACCATATTCACTTGACATATTAGCTAAAAAATAGTAATATTTAGTTTTGTATGATGATATGGATAATGAACACTTGCACTTTCCCAATTTAAAAATCGGAATTTGAGAATACATTTACAGATTTAAAAAAAATGAGAACGTTAAATTTAAATTTAAAGCTACTTTACAGATGGAAGTGACCTATTTCCAAGAAAATACTGTTATAAAAAATAAACACGAAGGTTTTTTGCTAAGAATTCTAAATATAATTTGCCTGTCACAATAAGTACCCAGAACTAATAAATTTATTTTTAAAACTTTATGTAATGTTCGGCTCAACATATCAAGTGCGTTAAAGTTCTAAGGTATACAATTTTTTTCTTAGCAGTGAGAGTAAGTAGAAAGATTCGGTTAATTTTAAAAAACGCAGAAAATATTTCAGAATTTGTAAGATAGACGGCAGCACCATACAATATACACAAGTCGAATTCCGCTATTGCAGTGAGTGTTGTTTTGTATACTTCAAACAGCGGCGTTTAGTGCTCAAGAACAACGTGTAATCATCTGTTTTCTTCTCTTGGGTGGTGAAACGCCTATAGAAATAGCCAGTTGAGTGAGACATGCGATGAAGGTGTTATCGATGTTTAAAATGTACGTTCGTGGGTGCAAAGTTTTAAAGAAAGTCGATAGTCGTGTGACAATGAACCTAAACAGCCTCAGCAAGGAACCAACGATGACTGCGCGAGTGGAGCAACTTGTTATGGAAGACCATCGATTAGGTGTCTGTGATATCGCCTTTAAACTTGGCATTTCCGTAGGATCTGTGGAGTTTATTTTGCATGAAGACCTAAAAATGCAAAAATTTTCTTCAAGGTGGGTCCCACATCTGTTGACCGACGAACACAAGGTTGTGGGGGAGACAATACCGCGGAACATGTTAACATATGATGCCGCACTCTTCGTCACCTCCCATTTTCCAATCGAACCGCTGTTGCATCAGCTATCTTCCAGTGGGCAAACACATCCCTATGGAAGTATTTTCAGCAGACATAAAACCATGACTACAACGTTGTGAAAAATATGTACATTTGTTGGAGGTTGCGATAATAAGTAACAGAAGTTTCAGCTTTCTTGGATAAGTACTTTTTCTGAAAAAATTTGGAGACCTTAGAATTTGAACGCATCTCGTATGTATGGGAGGTAGCGTTCTCAAAGATGAACTGTATTAAAATCAAATTTATATCTCCACTCATCGATAACCATCTTCGGGACTTAATGGCAATAAGTTGCACAAACTCATAATAAACGGTGAAATATACACTCCAGAACAATGTCTAGATCAAACTGAAAAACAACAAGAGCATCAAACAATAAAGACAGAACAACAACAAAAAGAGAAACAATTACTATGACAATAACCCAAAAAAATAAAAAATATTAAAGGAAATGGATCAAACGATGATGACGAAGGCAAAAGAGATAAAAACGGGAAAAATTGAAACAAATATACCTAGAAAAAAATATGCAAATATGGGGAAAAATAAAAACTGCAGCAAAGAGTACACAGCAGTACGGGGAAACTAGAAAGCTAATAGAAAAACGAATACAGAATAATATAAACATATTCGATATCACAGAAACAAAAAGGAAAAAGGTTTAAGAAGATACAATAAAGGATACTGGATAGTCTGGTCTGGAGTGGACATTTAGGAAAGAGTAAAAGAAGTAATCGGATTAATAATTGCCACAAATAGACTAAAAGATATAATACATAAAAATTACGTAAACGAACAAATACTAACAGTTAAAATAAAATTGATAGATGAGGAAATATGGACAATAATTACGGCATACGGAAAAATAAAGATGCGAAAAAAGAAGAAAAAAACAAATTTTATGATGAGATACAACAAGAAATAGATAATGATAGAGAAAAGGTAAGAATAATGGAAAACCTAAATGGCCGATATGGGAATAAGAATATGGGAATAGAATAACATATCGGAAAAACGGAGAAGAAACATTAAATAATAATAGAAATATACATAGAAAATAATCTTATAATAGCAAATACAAAATTTAAACACAAATTCATGATAGTGTGCGAAAGCAGGAATGAGAAATCAATCATCGACTATTTTCTGATGAGTAAGAACATATGGAAAAGAGTAAAAAATGTAAAAGTCAAAAGAGAAGCAGAGGTAGGGAGCAACCATTATCTAGTAATAATAAAAATTAACAGAAAAATGAAGAAAAAAATCGATAAAGACGAAGAAAAACCACTGAAAAATAAAAAGTTTCAAACTAAGAGAAGAAAAGTACCGGAAAGAATATCAAGAGATACTAAAGAACAAACTAAAAGGTAAAGAGAAAAACGAAAGCAGAGAGAAAGAACGGGAAAACCTTAAGCACAGAATAATGGTTGCAGCAGAAGAGAGCTGTGGGAAAACGAAAATATCTAACATGAAAAAAAACCGACTGGTTATTAAGTATATATAGCAGTGAGACATGAATATTAACAGAAAGACAAAAATCGACAATCAACGCAATGGAAATGCGATTTCTGAGAAGAATAGAAAATAAGAACATGATAGACAAAATAAGAATCCAAACGTTCGAACAAAATCTACAGGAAAAGCCAATTAATAAAAAGATTATAGAGGGACAACTCATATGGTTTGGACATGTGTGTCGAATGCCAGATGAAAGACTTACAAATAGAATATTTAAAACGTATGTGCAGGAAAAGAAAGTGAAAGAACGTTCAAGAACAAGATGGTTAAGCAGAATCAGAGAAATACGAAATAAAATGGGAGGATATACGAAACCAAACGCAAGATATAAAACAACAGAGGCAACAATACAAGGCTCAACCTCACTATCCTTACACCTAAAGGTAGAAAGACTTACGACTAACTAAGTTGCACTAACATAACTCCAGACTTCAAACAGCTAATTCACAGCAATAAGTGTAATTTTTTACTAAGTTTCAAATGATGTTGCATTCTATATCAATTACTGAATAAAAATTTAATTTGTTTTGGTTTTACTTACCATTTTACAATTTAATTAAACTTAAAATTAAAAGCTTGTTTGGCAGTCATCGTCTACTTACCGAATCGCAGCGGTCTTGTAAATTTTTGAAAGATATCCAAATGAAGCTAATTAATGATCTCTGTGCTAGAGATATAAATAGCACGTAGCACGGGAAAGTCAAGTTATCGGAAGCGAAGTGAACTATGCAAGTGAGGTATAAATAAAATTATAGAATGTAATTTATATTAGCAAATATCTATGTAGTGTATACAAATAATAAATAATTTAATTTTTTTAACTAAATTAAGTAAGTAGTTTAAATAAATTTACGAGCATTATTCACCACTGCCAAGTATAAAATCATTATCTTAGCTTTCTAAACAAAGCACAATTAATTTGAATTAGGTTGTTTTATTCTGTCTAGTATATTTTTCAAAAATCAAGAGGAGAATTTTGAATTTACTGCAGATCTAAGTTAATAAATCACTTTTTTATCCTCTATTAGGTGTAGTTATATATAGTTTATAAATAGCATAAGGTTTCATGGCAGAGATATGGGCTGATTACTTTAAACAAACACTAACCGAAGAAAATGGAAAAGAAGAAGAGACATCACAACCACAAACCACACAAAGAAATAAGTCAACAACCCCAACCTATGAAGAAGTAACAGAAGTAATTACAAAACAAAAAAATAACCGATGCCCAGGGTCAGATAAATTAGAAGCTGAATTAATAAAATACGCAGATAAAAGAATACTCCAAAGAATACACCAATTAATAACCAAGATCTGGATAACAAAAGAAATTCCAATGGAATGGACTAAAGCGATTATATGCCCAATTTATAAAAAAAGCAATAGAAACAAAGTAACAAACTACAGACCAATAGCTTTGCTAAATGTGGCATACAAGACACTAGCCCACCTGATTAACTGAAGACTAAAACAAGAATCAGAGCATAAAATAGGGAATTACCAAGCTGGTTTTAGACATGACAAATCAGTAACAGATCAGATACTCATCATACAACAAAGCCATGCAAAATGCAGTAAGAAAAATATCCCCATACACGCAATCTTCATTGACTTTAAACAAGCATATGATAAGATAAAAAGATCAGAAATTTTTAAAGCATTGGAAAACCTAAGAATCTCGGAAGAAACAATAAATTTAGTAAAAATGACTCTAAAAGTCACACAATCAGATACAAAAATATATTATCAAACGAATTTCAAAGCAACTTAGGCCTGAAACAAGGAGATCCTTTATCAACGACAATGTTCAATATAGTATGAGAGAACATATTAAAAGAAACAAAAATAAACTTAGAACAAAAAATTATATCGGGGCCTCACCAAATACTAGCCTATGCCGATGATTTAGCAGTGTTAACTAGAACAAAAGAAGAACTAAAAAGAATAGTCAAAGGCATCGACGAACAAGCAAGGAAAGCAGGACTAGAAGTAAATGAAGATAAAACCAACTATATAATACTCGGAAATAGAATACAAGAAGAGAAACAACTACTGTCATTCCAAACAAGCACGAGAAAAACATAAAATTTCAAATTAGTCAACAAAGTAGTGTATCTGGGGGTGGAACTAACAAGCAACGGTCAACAAGGTGCTGACATAGACAGAAGACTAATGCTGGGAACGAGATGTGCAGCAGCCTTAGATAAAATACTAAGAGACAAAAACATACAAAGAAAAGCGAAAATAAAGCTGTATAAAACAATAATAAGGCCAGTAGTAACTTTTAGTGCAGAAACCTGGGTGGTTACAAAAGCATATGAAAGTAAGATAGGTATATGAGAAAGAAGAATACGGAGGAAAAAATTTGGAGGAATAGAAGTGAATGAAGAATGGAGGAAAAGAACCAACCAAGAAATAGAAGAGCTATATCAAGAAACAAAATTAATTACCGTCATTAAACAATGTCGACTACGATGGTTGGGACACATAAACAGGATGAAGAAAGAAGATCCAGTAAGAATATGCCTAGAAAGAGAAGCAGAAGGAAGAAACAAGAGGGGAAGACCAAGAACGACCTGGTGGAACGATGTGCAACAAGATATCATAACGTACAGTTTAACAGATTGGAAGACGAAATCCAATGATAGGAAGACATGGAAACATGCCATCGAAGTCATGGGCCATTAGGCCTTTTAGTGCCTTTATATATATATATATATATATATATATATATATATATATATATATATATATATATATAAGGTTTCATGTTAGTAAGCACAATAAGCCCTTAAGGGTGCATTGCCAATAGGTGCGCCCCAATGGAAAAAACGGTTTCACAAGAAACACAAAACGTTTAGAAGTCTCGGTGCACTATCAGTCACTGCAACTAAAGATTTCAAAAAACAGCGTGTAACAAAAGGTTTGCATCTACGCAAATTCAAGATTTGGTTAACCCAGGAACTAAAGTCAGACGACCATTTGAAACGTTGAGTCTTTGCCAACTATGTGTTAGAGAACCAATAAGTTATATGTTAAGAAAATTTTCTTTAGTGATGAGGAGACTTTTTCCTTTGTGAGTATGTCAATTATCAAAATTGTGTAATTTGGAGAATAGAAAATTCTCGGGTCATTCAAAAACGGCTTCTGCATACCCAAAAGGGAACAATTTGGTATGAATTTTGTGCTAGTGGAGTGATCGGGTCGTTTTTTTTGTGGCTGAAAACCCAATAACTATTAATGATGGACCTTATTATCGTGAGGTAATAGTGAATTTTTGTAACTTTACTTGTACGACATCCCAAAACCACCAAGATCTAGCGACTTCACCCGTACGATTTTTCCTTTGGGAATTCGTAAAGGCCAAAGTTTGTGCTACAAAAATCCGAAAAGTTGTTGAAAAAAATAGGTCACAGTTATGTACAAAAGTGAATAAAATTTTTTTCTGAAGTATTCAAGAGTTTCAAATGAAGCGTGAAGGACATTTATCAAACATTCTATTATATATTTAACGGCAACTTTTATCTTAAAATAATGTAAATAAAATGCCTTTTCTCAAATTGAATCCCGCATTTCTTTTGGGTAACCCCTTATTTATTATATATTTATTTTAGTTTTATTATAATTTGTTTAATTGTATAGTAAGCAGTATTTGACTGCGATTTACTAGAATGTTGTTCCGATTTGAATGATCAAATTTCCATATTCAACATCTCTGGCCTTCAAGGGGCGAAAATAAACCGCTCAATTTTAAAACGGGCATTAGCGTCGTGCAGGTTTTATTGCAAAGTTCTGCGTGTTACTTTGGGCCGCTCCATAATCCTTTAATGTGGATGTCAAATTTTCCTCCGGCATCGTAAACCGCTAACCTGAAGAGACAATTAGAGTTTATTAAGCGGCGGCTAAGTGCACGCAGATTCGCGCAGATACGGCGCGGCGGCCGGCGCGGCAACGACTTGCTAATCCCCGATTACGTAATGTGGTTGAAGTAAATTATAGGTAAACTGATCGCGTATTCGGCTTTATACCTTCAATTAACATCGCAGCCATCGGCTCCAGCCCGGGCAGGGCGCCATTGGCTGCGGGGCTCGTAACCCGACCCCACTTCCTCGCCAATAAAAATGTTTATGAGTTGAAAATTAACGCCAGCTTGCGATAAATTAGTATAACAGATTTAATTAATACGGCCCTGCTCGGAGTTTATCGTTTCCCGACAAGTTTAATATGTAAGATACAGGGCGCGACTCAAATTCGGTTTCCATTATTTTGCAGACCTTATTGCAGTTGGTTTCCTTGCAGGCGCTCATTTGGCTTCCGAATCAGAAGTTCGATTAAATGTTACACTGAAAATGCATATTTACGAGCAGTACGTGTCCAAGTTGCCAACTTAAAGGCGTTTGATTTCTTCGCCTAACGAACGTTTAAGTGCGCCCTCCATGTTTAGTTCGGCGCCTTAGGGCGTTTGTAAAGTTAAGTGATAAGAGTTTTTCTTTTGGCAGACTTCATGTCATTTACAGTACATGAACTTTATATGTAACTGGAGGATATAACAACGTATTTCTAACGAAAAACTGATTTAATAATCATCATTCAATTATTGTGAGCAATATTATATAATAAGTAACTACAAGTAATGCTTCGACAATATCTTGAACCTAATAAATAATTTAAAGATTTAATATACCAAGAGACTATTGTAAATAGTTAAGACAAATTATTTTAATTTTCGATTATTAAAAATTGAAGGTATTGTTTTTTATTGTGGCAATTTCGATATTTTAGTTTACATATATCTATTATTCAATTAAAGAAATACAATAAGCAAATAATAATGTTAGTATAAATATTACAAATAATATATTTTGTCTGAATTAAAAATTAAAGGGAATAGAAATAAGTCTGCCATTTTTTATCAAAAATTGGGCGTTTATTGTGAAAGAACGGAATTTCATGTTTTATTCAAAATATTGGCCATCACTAACCACTACTTTTTCCTATCTTTCTGGCAGCATACGGACACCGTCTCAGAAGAACGCTTCATCTTTTGAGACTATCCACTAATCGACCCAATTTTTGGTATCTTCATATGAAGTGCTGCTCAGACAGGCCATGTTCCATCGATCGGAACAAGTGATAATCGGAAGGGACTGGTGAAAACGGGAAGTGGGGTAGGACTTCTCATTTGAGTGCTTGCAAGTAGGTTTTGACCGGCGCCGCAACATGTGGACGAGCATTATCATGCAGGAGAATAATTTTGTTGCGTCTAGAGTAGTAGTGGGCGTTTTTCCTTAAGTTCTCGGCTCAATCTCATCAATTGTGTTCGGTAGAGAGCTCCAGTATCGGTTTAGTTCGGTTTCAGCAACGACACCAAGCTAATTCCACCAAATAGACAACATGAGTTTTTTCCATGAATATTCGGCTTGGCTGTCGATGTTGAAGCATGGCCACGTGGTCCCCATGATTTCTCTTCTTTGGGTTATCGTAGTGAATCCATTTTTCATCACCAGTGACTATACGATGCAAAAAACCCTTTCGCTTGGCAAGCAGCATTTCACATGTGCAAAATCGACGTTCAACGTTTTTCGGCTGCAGTTCATGTGGAACCCAATTTCGTTGCTTTTGAATCATCTCCAACGATTTTAAACAATGTAAAATTGCTTATTGAGTCACTCTTCATGTAAGTGCAAGTTCTTCTTGCGGTTGGCAGAAATCTCCCTCCAATAACGCTTCCAATTCCGCGTCTTCGTACACTTTCGGCCTTCCGCTACATTCTTTGTCTTCGACGTCATACTCACCGTTCTTAAACTTATGAAACCACTCACAACTCCTCTCATTTAAAACATCCTCACCATATGCTTTCGATACGTCTGCAAATTTCTTCAAATTAAAGAAGTAAATCAAAAGTTCTCGCAAATGACATTTATTTGGGCCATAACTCGACATTTTCACACTAAAAAATTATGTGTTTCTGATACAAAATCGCTAATATTTTAAGGCTATGGTGTTGCCAGATGACCTTACGATATGATGTTTTACATTTGCCAATTTCAACCATAACTTACTGATGTCAAACGGCGGAGACTTATTTGTACTCCCTTTATATTTTTGTAATAATTTTATCTCTAACCTTACAGCACTCACATATGTATTTTTCTATTTGAACTGATTCTCACATGGTAATTGAAGCAACATTTTTCTCTCTATTGGTGTTTTCACTTTATTACTGGACAAGAAATGACATTATTTGCTTCTATTTATGCAGTAGCTTTTATGAAATATTTTTAAACAACCCTTCTTCCTGTCACAATAAATTAAGAAGAAGAGGATTGTTGAATGTAACTTTATTATTAAATAGCATTGAATCCCCCCAAAAGGTAAATAACCTTATACAATATGGCCAATAAATGTAATTACACTAGTAAATTTTCTAACGCCCATCTTTGACTTTAATACAGAGCATTAAACAGAGCATTTATACAGAGCATCTCATTTTCTATCAAATTGTTCTGTTCTGTTTAAAGAGACCACTTCAGCTTCAGGTTTGGACCTATAAAATTAACTAGACACAAGATTTCAATTAGGTTAATACTGTGGCAATTCTTTAATGCTAATGAAATCATAAAAACATCTTTCCTTGTGAATAACATAATTCTGTTAGAACGCGTCAAAGTGTTTCTGAGCTCAACGTAACAACTTCCAAAATTTTTTAATTTACTTTAAGCCCTTTAAGTACAAAAATCTGTGTAACAAATTTTATTTCATACCATCACAAATAATGCATTCTGACAATGGTCTTGGGTATTCGCAAAACTACTTTCTATAATTTTGTTTATTGTAGAGTTGCTCAATTGTAGAAATATTCTTATCCATGAAAAATATATTTTTTAGTTAACTAGCAACGTCACGACTCTTTAGATGTTGATAACTCTACAAACGTACATATTTGTTTGCATCTGTAAGGTACCGCCCTTTCTACAAATTACCATTTATTATTATTACCAAAATTATTAAGATTTTTTGCTAACAAGTGGGCAGTTTCTCAAATAATAATACTTTTTTTATATTTTTACCGTTGAAACTCTAGAACATGTATTTTCTTTCGGATAACGTTACGGAACGTATAAGTTATGACGGTTAGCGTTCGCCTCTCTTTGGATCACAGTCTTGAAAACGAGAAACATCAAGAATATAAAAATTGTCATATTAGCGTTTTTATTTTTAAAAAGTTTTATAGTAGCATTGTCATTAACTGACGGCTTGCTCGTTGTCAATAAGCAATTATAATAAAAAAATATCAGTTACTCGAATTTGAAACATAATTAAAAATTAAAGCATTAACTTATCTCAATTAATAATACAACTTTTATAAATTTGTCTTTGTAATATAGTATCGCCTTGTACTCGATGCTTTTAGGTTCTAAAGTATCCAAATTTTTTTCTGAAAAAAAATTTCTGGTACTTCTCAACGTAATCTCCGTCTAGACGTACACATTTTTACAACCTCATCGCCATGATTCCATGGCTGCTGAAAACACTTCTTTAAGGGTGTGTTTTGCCCCCTAGAAATTGCTGATGCCACAGCGGCTCGATTAGAAAATGAGTGTCCTAAATAATCCGAAATTCATGGCGACATCACTTGTCAACATATTCTAAAATATTGCCATTGTACCAGCCTTGCGTGGAACCCACCTTGAAGAAACTCTTCGCATTTTTAAGTCCTCACATAAATGGCCTTCACAGATCCTACGGAAACACCAAGTTTAGAGGCGATATCATGCACGCGTAATCGACGACTTCCATAAAAACTTGCCCCACTCGCCAAACCATGGTTTCGGTCATAATCACACAACTCTCGACCTACTTTAAACGTACGCGCCCACTAACGCACATATTTAATATCCATAACTTAATTAGCGATAAACGTTTCACCACGCAAGAGAAAAAAAACAGATGTTTGCATATTGTTTTTGAAAACAAAACGTCGATATTTTAAGTATACAAACAACACTCACTGCAATAATGGTAATTCGACCTGTGTACACTTTATGGTGGTGCCATCTATATTACAAGTTTAAAAATATTTTTCCCGTGTTTTAAAATTAACCACATCTTTCTACTTACTCTGACTGCCGAGAAAAAAAAATTGAATTTAAAGGAGCTCTTGGATAATATTTTTATCTAAAGGTAAATACAATAGGTAAATGATTACTAGATGGCTTTTGCTCGTGAGGCATTATATTTTTGCTTTGTATGGTACTATTAGCTTGATATATTAGTTTATGCACCTTTTACTTGGAATTTATCGACAACGTCTTCGATTATGATGTCGTAACAAATAACACTTATTTATCAATTTTAATTTAAAACCAACTTTTTAAGATTCATTTTTCTGTTACCATTAACCCCAAGTACTTAAAATTTTCTATCTTTTTAAAATTTCCGTTATTAAACGTTACTTCCTTAATATTTGGGAGCCTATCTCTAATTCTTGTTGAGACCATGTATTTAGTTTTTATCTTGTTCGCTCTTAATCCTTGTATAGCTTCTTCAAAGTATACATCTTTGAGGTCTTTGTTAGTTCAGCTGATCAGGTCTATGTCATCGGCATAAGCTAAGATCTGACACGATTTATTAAAAATAGTTCTTATCGAATTAATGAGGGAACTTCGTATTACTAATATTATATTACATAACAGTCTCCTTGCCTTTGCCCTTTATTCCTCTGAAAATTGCATCTGTGTTCTTACTTTAGCCTTCTCTATTGATGTACTTTTTCTGGAAGACCACTTTTAGATAAAATAATTTTGCTTTCTTGCCTTACCTCTTTCCAATTGTTTTAATTTTTCTTGTTCATATTGTTTTTTCATCGCTCGATATATTTTTTGACACTCTTCTTTGAAATCTTATTTTACGGCATTATTTTTTCAATAATATAAATCTAGCGGTTTTCCTCTTTTCTGTTATATGCTTACAATCTTTCTTAAGCTATTTTTTATATACATATACATATTTCACTAGATTCTTATAATTACTCTTTAATTCTAGCCTCGTTTACTTCTTTTTATTTACTATGTACCATTAACTGTTCAGTATTATACTTTATATATCGTGCTCCTTTCTCTCTTACTAAAAAATGATGGTTGTTGCCGTCCGCTTCTCTATATCTTTTAACATCAATCTGGTGCAAAACGCGTCAACTGCCCCAGCGCTACCGCAGACCTTCGTGCGAATGCCAAACACGACGCTTTCATCTCGTCGTTTCGACCTTAAAACATCAATAAAAAAATGATTTGCGAATACAGTTTTACGTATTTTTTTCGACGAACACGAAGATGCGAGTCGCTGCACAACACGCTCCATTACCACGCGCCGCCACGATCTCTCTTATGAAACATAAATATTTATTGATTGTTAATAATAAAATTATTTAATAAATAAATTATTGCTATTAACACATCTATGACTTATCAATTGTTAATCCGCATTAAATGACTGTTGTTCAGTGAATGCCTTTGATTTCTTGTGTTATTATTATTAATCTTCTGTAAGCTATATCTTGCTAATATCTTGTATTAAATTTATTCTTTGACAACTTTTGTATTAATGTATTCTAAAACAAATGTTGTATTATAACTACCTATTATATCCACTTTTTCCCTTAGCATTGTATAGAATTTCTCTTTCTCTTTAATAAACTTTAACCAGTACTATATTGAAACCTTTAGCTTTTAATTTTAATATTCCTAGCTTTTCATTAATTGGTGCATAGCTAATTTATCTATTTTGTATTTTATAATATCTTTTAAAATCTAAAATCCAGTTGTTATTTTTCGTCTTTCCTTTTCTTTTTCAACCTTAACCGTTCTTTGTTTATCTGTTTTTTTGTCTATCAGTTTTTCGTCCAATTCTTGTCATTTTTTTCATTTATTAATTAAAGTCACCATTTTCTGAAAATCGTTCGTTAACTGTGTGTTTTATATCACTAACGTTCTCATCATCCATCTCGTCTGGTTTGTAGTCGTCCACCCCGTACAAAGTGCCATTTACAATTACTCTATTATATTCGAGACGTGCTTTGTATTCTCCTTGTCTCGTTTACTTTAAGTGATATATTAAAGACTTTCTTTCTTCTGGAATTTTCTTTGGCTTTTTTAGGTTTCCTCTATTTTGAAAAATTTCGGTTATTTATTTAGTTTTAGTAATTTAATAAAATTTCTCTTCTTTATTTACCTTAAAATCTACCAATATTGGAATTTCTACAATATCTATATCTGATTTGAAAATAACACAACTTTTGTTTCAGACTTTCCCTACTATTTTCGTTTTATTTCTCTTTTTAACATCTCTTTCATCGTGTTGTGCTATTACTTTTCTCAATTGCTCGTTTTCTTCTCTTAGCATTTTAATTCTGGCGTATTTGTATCTAATTTACTATTTATTTGTCCAAACATTCTATATATTTAAACTGTATCCTCCTTTTTCTTATTGTAATATTTAGCTGACCCGGTTTTATTTCTGAAGCCTTCTGATGCTTGGTGGGTGGCCTACTCAGTTACTAAAAATAATTGAATACTGTGTTTATTTCGAACAAATGGTAATAATGGCGGTTGTGTAAAGGGTGATGCTTACTGAATCGTCCCTCATCAGAAATGGTGCTTGACGACCGAGTAGAGAATGCGAACATATGAGAACCTTAACCGCTCATTTTGCAGGCCGAACTCCCTCGCAGGGAGAGCTATGCCATTCAATAATAACAACAATATAACTAATAAAAATTGTAGAACACAAATAGATATATTGAAAATAATAGTAACCAACAAGAAGATTAAAGGAATAGCAGATTCTGATAAACATATTATTTTGAAGTAGAATACCTCATGACAAAAAGCTATAAATAATACAGTCATTCTAATAAATAAAATATTAAAAAACATAGTAACTGGATATACGTATGTTATGGAAAGAAAACAATGAACATACGAACTAAAAATATGGTGTGAACATCACATGACTTTCCTTATCCTATTATTTGGGTAATTCTGGTAAAAATCTTGGGCTTCAATTTTTTTTGAGTTCCTATTTTACCAACTTTTACTTTAAATTCATGTTTATCTCGTGATAACAAATCATTTTTATTCTATTAAATTTTTTGTATCTTCAACCGTTTAGATTCGCGACCGCTTTGCGACTGATTTTGCGACCTTGCGACCAAACGACTAGGCCGATTTTTACCGAAAGTTTCGCACTGCGTCCCTTACATACAAGTAACTTGCATACATAATTTCAAGTCTCTAGCTCTTACGGACAGAGAGATAGACAGACCTGATGCTATAATTTGTTTAGAAATGTGAAAAACTATAATCAGAACATATTCCTCTAAAGCAAGAAAAGAGAAATAAATATAAAATTCTATAAAATGTTGCAAAATGTACATAACTCAGTAAACAAAAATAACTGCATTGTAATTGCAGACTACTTAAATACACCAGTAGGGAATGTTTCAATTCATGCATTGGTAATCAAAATAAACATACCATTGATAAAATAGGATACATTTAAGATATTCCACTTTTTTTAAATGACTTAAAATCACGAATATGTCTGTAGAAAAGCAGCAAGAGGCTGCCGAAGTATAATCAAATATTCAACCAAAAACTTGACTTTATACAAGAATTTTTCCCATACCTTTTTCGGTTATTGATGTTCATACGCAATCAGAACGAGATTAATTTTCTACGGATATATAACCTTCTATGAGCAGCTTATGCCACTGAAATACAGTTTTGTTCTATAAAAACTGGCCACTTAATTCTTTTTATGCTATTTTAAATGTTTCAGTGGCATTAATTGTTTTTTAACACAAAATTTATCCCAGCGTCTTTGTTCAACAATATTAGACATTTTAATAATCGAAAAAAGGCAAAAATTTGATAGAAATAAAGTGCTGCAACTTATAAATTATTTGACATATCAAACTAAAACTAAGAGATGATGTCACTGTAGGTTGTGCCAACATAAGAAAAAGTTTTTTTGACTACTACTTTTGGGAAAGTTTCAAATTAAAAAGTCGTCTTACATTTTTAACAGAGTAGGATGTCACATTGGAAAATAAATTATTAAAAAATAATTAATTTACTAAAAGAAAAAACAATTTAATAATTAATTGATGCATAGTGAAGGAATATCAATAGAGTTGTTTTTAGTTTCTTTAATTGCGATTATATCAACTGTTCAATGCCTCTTTTATAAAAGTCTTGATCACTTGAAACAAGGAACTCTCAAAGGCTTTCCCTTTTTGCATTAATGCAGCAAGAGTACATGTTTTAACTTTCTTCGGTAGCATCTTAAAATAAGCAGTTATAGTAGCAATATGTCAAAATTCTAGGGAGACTGCGGGCTTTCAAGTAATATCATAATTGTCAAGAAGTCACGTGGAAAAAATAAAAACAGAATAGACTTTTGAATCAATGTAATATACAATAGACTAATGCTATTATTAAGGGAATAAACAGGCGTTTGAATGTTGATCTGTTTCATTCATCATTAGAAGAAAAACACTAGATCTGCTAGTGAATTTAATTTTGTAACAACTCTATTGTCGGAAACATACTTTTAATTGTTTTTAAAATATAGCAAACGATAATCAAATTTGCGATAATAAGGCATTCAGAAAAATAAATATAATCTATATAATCGATCGGTATTTCAACGTTATTATTTACATATAATTTCTTTATAGTTATAAATTAATTCCCTAAGTTTTCCAAATGAGCTAATTATCTAGACATATATTAATTAATTGTAAATATAAATAAAATAGTAACACATAGAAAACATAAATTTATCAAGTGATACAAGATTTTTTATTTAGCAGATTAAAACAATTATAAACGCTTTACTAACAGTAAGAAATAAAGATTATTCCCCATATTTTTACTACTTTTATTTAAGTCTGATATTTAATACACGCTTAAATGCCCTTAAAAGATCATTAAAACTGTTAGTATTAATTCCTGAAAATTTAATCCAAAACATCCGATTATTTAATTATTAACCTAGAGGCAAAACACCACGCATAAAGTCAACCTTGGCAGTTAATTTTCCTTTATTGCGTTTTTGGGTTTGGCTGCCATTTCGCGATTGTTCATTCTATATTTAAGAAACCACCGTAGGAAAAGCAAGGAAACTGAAATAGAGTTGGTTAGAACGAGTAACTTTTTCGGCTGATACGGGACAAGGGAGATATATGTGCATGAGAGTGTGTAACTTCACCCTGGAGGCCTTAATCGGGCTCATTTTTAACCCTCAACCCTCCACCTTTATCCTCCTTATAAACTCGGATATACACTCCAAAGAATCCCACGTATGTGTTCGGGTGCCTGAAATTTTATACCGACTTTATGCGGTACAAAAGCTAGTTACTTTTGCTTTTGCGCAAGCCTACCGCCGTCTTTGTTTTGACAACAATTACTTGGCAAAGCTGCGAGCGGCGCGGCTTTATTCCACCTTAAACGCTTTGACGAAGCGAAATGTTTATTGAGCGTATTATAAGGCGCTTCTTTGATGCTGCCTGTTTTAATGTGAGCATTAAACATTGTTTATTGCATTGTTACTTTACATTATATTATACATAAACGCATTGGTTTAATGTAAAATAATTTACAAATGGCCAATTATATTGCACTCAAAACTACTCTACTCGCAATAAATGTGTTATAGTTTTTGTGTGTTGATAATAATAATATTATTCATTAATTTTTCCGTGTCACAAAAACTGTACATTAGATCAAATAGATATTATTCATAAACGTACTTAAGTAAATAGAAAATTAGTATTAAGAATTTTGTCAACGGATCATTATTTATTGAATAGCAAGACATCTAAATTATATGCGTGTTTGAAAACAATACCAGTGTGTCGAATGTCTTTACTCCTGTAAGAAGGTCTGATCTTTTTATTGTAATTTGAAAAACGGTGCATTTTCATTAAACTATTAAAAATAGAAGGGTTAATTTTAATTTTAAACAACGTTTGCCGGAAGATGAATACCCCTTGAGCTTAGTGATGAAATACAATAAATGACTCAATTAGAGAAAAACGAATTTATAAAATTAAAGGCCGTTTAAAAATACAACAATAATTTGGTTTCTGGCACAACTAAATCTAATTAAAATGATCGTAAAGTTGGTACCGGAAATCTAAGTACCAAGAATAGTTTAAGAGGACAAATGCATCTATAAATTTTTTTGCTATAAAAAACAGAAAAAGTATCGGATTTTAACCTTACCATTTATGACAGTCGAATGATTTTATATTAGGCACTTAATAAAAACTGAAAGTTTTATTGATTGGTAGTGACGAAGCACATGAAATATCAAACGAAAAATTGGATTCTGATCCTTATTATGTCTATTTAAAAAATTGCGTGCTACAAATGCATTCTAAAGAACACACTGTCCACTTTTAGGTTTACAAAAATATCCTTAATCTTTACGTTTGTTAGACGTCGTCGTATTACGACATTATGAGTTGATTTAATATATGAGCATAAATTATTCTAACACGGGTTTGCCTTTTCTATTTACCAGATTGTTGTCTTCGCAACTTCAAATATTTTAGCCCTTTAAACCCAGAAATTAGTAATATGTAATACAACAATTACAAATAATTAAAAGATACCATCACCGAAATGGTTTAAGAAGAGTTGCAAAGGGCTGTAATAGTACGGATTCACAAAATTTGAGAAATTATATTAAATTATGTACACGTTAACGTACCCATTATTTTTATTTACAGAATAAATAAATTGTTGTCAACGTAAGTTACAATACAAAACTTCTGTAAGTGCTATTCCTGCAAACTTAATAACAGTTTTACATTATAAAATGTAATTTCTAACAATCTCAATCTTTAAAGCTTGTTAAGAAATATGTGATCTCTCTTGAAATTATCAAGCCATATAATGGTAAAGGCTCTAACGCCCCGCACGGCCTGAGAATCGAGAGGTTAAGGCTTTCATATGTTTGACTTTATTGCCTGGTCGTCGCGCACCATCTCTGATGCGGAGCAATGTGGCAAGCACTGCGCCTTAGATGATCGCCATTATTTCCCCTTGTTTAAAAAGTAGTCAATTATTTTGAGTGACTTAGTAGGCCACCCGCCAGGCATCACTAAAATCTGGGAAATAAACCCGGTGTGTCCGCACATCAGCCCCCGCCCCAATCACTAAACCACGCTAGCAATCCATAAACAATAATATTAGGTTTTTATCTCGTTAGAATATAAAATTCTTCTAATATTTCGTTTTAGGAAAAATAGAATTGTTTTTTAATTAATTCTTAAAACACTTTACCGTAGCTCCGTAACAAAAAAAAAGCTAAAAAGTAATCAAGTTACAAATGAAACACTATAAACAAGAAATCTATTGTATATAACATTGAACAAAAATGATTTCTAAGATACTAGTAATTTCTAGATATAAGTAAATAGAAATTAAGCGTACCAGTAAGGAAAACGAAAGCTTAAAATGTTAACCCTTTTCTTAGCAGATTGTGAAGCACCAAATCAGAAAATCGTAAATGGATAGCGATGACTATAATTTGATGTATTCAGAAAAACGGAAGCGGAATATTGGCGAATACGGTAAAATATTTAAAAAAGTAAGAAACGTTATAAAAAAATAACACAAAACAAAAAAAACTAAACATAAATATCAATAAGAGATGAGACAAATTGAAAAAAAAATAAAAATAATAAGAAAAAAATATGGAACTGTATAAAGAAATTAAACTACTTAAAGTCCAATTAGGAATGCTGCAGATTATAGTAATATATAAAGATAATCACATAATATTATGTTCTGAAGAGAACAAAGAAATTTTTATGGAAAAATACTGAAAACATGCAAAAAAATGCGTTCATCAGGATAAATAAAAAACCGGACCTGTTCACTTGCACTTAATAATATTATGGAGACGATAAAAGCAAACGTAAAATTAAAGAAAAAAGAAATAATATTAAAAATATGTCATAGAAAGAAGGGAAAATGAAAAAATAAGAAAGAATGGACAGAAAATTAAAGTAACGATAAACAAAGTAAAAATGCGCTTTCAAAAATTAACTTTGAATCTTAAGGCGTGGAGATGAAAGCAAAATTGGAAAAACTAGAAAAAGCAAAAAGTTAAAGTACACGGAAAAAGAGACAAGAAACAACAAATAAATTATGAAATAATATTATAATTAAAAGAAAACAAAGGAAAAACAACCAAATAGGCAAAAATGACATAAATTAATAGCGGAAAAGTAGAATATATAAAAATATGTGTGACAAGAATAAAAGTATACGTTACCAAATAGTTATATGTAATTATATGGAGTATAGAAAGAATGGTAATAAAAAATTGTCAAAGTATTATAATAAGCGATACTTAATTGTAACAACTTGCAATAATAAAAAATCAAACAAAATATGCATTTACAATGTAGAGGAAAGAAGAAGACATATTACGAGATTAAGCTACAAAAACTTATAAAAGACAGTAAAGTACTTTAATACCAGTGGACAAGTTAATTATAGACTGTGTAAAAAACAAGGAAAAGGCAAAAAGCATAGATAAAATTTAGAGCAATATTGCAGTCAGAATCAGAGTATAGAGAACGAAAAACTATTCTGTAAAGTACTCAAAAACTACAGCACACTAACAAACAATAAAAAAAGTAATTATAAAAAATACGAATACAGATGAAGAAACACTGTCAAAATAAAAATAAAATAATGGGCGGAAGAAGGCGGTAGTAAAGATAAAAGTGATATAGAATTAAAGAACTTTATACAAAAATGAAAAAACTAAAGAAAGTGATTGAAAACGGAAAAGCACCTGATCTTGATAAAATAACTACTGAAATCTAAAAACATGTAATTAATTAAAAAGCAATTGCTTTTAACGTAATAAACTAGGGAAAAAGGGAAAAATATTGAGTCTCACAGACTTAATAGCAGCAATTTTTAAAAGGAGACAAAAAATATTGTAATATTTACAGGATTATAACGTATCTAGGTATAATAATTAAAATATATAAATACAGATTAAAAAATGGCTAAGCCAGAAACACAGAGTGGGAGAATACTTAATATCAGATGTTTACTATTAAGAGTTATAATGAGTTACTGATAAATTAAGAAGTAACTCGGAACTTTTGAATATACGGAAGTGTTTAGCAGAGTGTCAAAACTAAACTATAAAAAACCTAGAGAAACAAATGTAAACAAATTAGTTAAAATATTCTAAAGCTTGTACAATAAAACAAAAAACTGTGAAATTAGTAATAATATAAGATAAAATACCTTCCACAAAAATTTCTGTTAATAACTTTTATGGGTGAGATTATAATAAAAACAAAGAAGAGAAAATAAACAAATATAAAACTGAAATAAAGGCAAATTTAACAAAAAAATCACAAGAACTACATATACAGAGAGAATAGAAACAGATCAGATTAATATATTTCAATATTTAGAAGTGACAAACTAGAGAGGAAAAAGGTCATACAGGCGTAAACAATATAAAAGACCAATATACAAGCGAGTAAAATAAAATATTTAAAAATTAGAGAAAACATG
Source organism: Sinelater perroti (assembly GCA_036346155.1). Lineage (NCBI taxonomy): Eukaryota > Metazoa > Arthropoda > Insecta > Coleoptera > Elateridae > Sinelater > Sinelater perroti. The sequence goes on along the minus strand of JARFIY010000359.1, from coordinate 11,024,085 downwards.
AAAAATAAAAGACAATCAAGAAAAAAATGAAATATACAGCCACTGGCAGATTTTCTAAAACAAAAGCAAATGAGATAGTGTGGTCATTTACTCAATGAAAAACATATTTTTGGTAAAAAAAATATGAGACGCCAAAATACCATTAAAACAAAATTCACAATAAAATAAGACAAACTCCAACAAATAGAAAAAAGTTACCGAAGATAACCATAAACAGAAACAACCCTCTGAGTGCAAAAAAAAATTAATTTTATATTATTTATTAACACAGATTATTCCAAAAGGAATCTCAAAGAAATTTTTTAGTGTTTAGTCCAGTTTCTCCTTATTCCATGTGACAAAATTATTTTAGTATACATTAGGCGCTTATTACATCTACCTACTGATTAATTTAAAACTTGAAAAAAATATTAATCATTTGCAAAAACCGCTTCTTGCTGTTAAAATGCTTAAACTGGAAGATAAATATTTATTGTTACATTTTGACATAACTCAAAACTTTCCTACCCCACGCAGATTTTATTCAGAGCTGTTTTACATTTTTTATTTTAGGTGCTTTTCTTTCATAACAGTAACTACAGAAGAAATTTTGGCGGAACACATATCATATCAGGATCTTCATTAAAAAGTTCACATAGTTTAGTCTTTGGAGCCTTCATTTTATTTCTTAATTCTTGAACTACCAGTCTCGTAACTTTTTTGATTGTATCTCGTAGACATTCAACATTTCTCAGTGTTCTACTCGTTGCTGATCTACAAAAACAGATTTCAGTAATCTCATGATACTATGCCTCATACTACTATTTTTCTTCTAAAGGAAAGGAATAATTTCTACGTACAAAATGTTTCAGTTTCGTATAAAACTTGATGCAGATTCTTTGTTTTACTTGCTCAGGCATTCTAAATGCAACGGCCACCCACCGGGGTCTAACTCCCTATTAACCTGACTAGTAGAGTTACGTATGCGTATTACTGTTTATTGTTATCGGCTGCCAAGTTATATTACGGCTGCACAAACTGTTTTCATTATGTGGTATTTAATCAGGAAATTTATGTATAATTTGCAGTACAAAATTTATTTTAATTTGTCGCTTTTGGGGTTAATTAATATCGCGTTAATCTCCATATTTCATGCACAGATTTGGCTTATTGTAGCAGTTTTAGTAATATTAAAAGTAGCGCAATCTTTAGCCTTTAATTATTTAACTGCAAATTATCGATTTTTTTGTTTTTTTTTTATTAAGTTTATTGCCAGTTCAACAATTGCACATTGTACATTGTTATTCATAGCATTGATAAAGTAAGGTATACATGTCATTTGGGATAAATAACATAAGATACACAATTATCGTATCAGGTAGTCCTAAAGGACTATCAATGGGTCTTGGGTGTTGGCGGGTTAATTAGTCAGTTTTTGTGTTATCCGTTGTTATACATACAGATCCTGTGGTAGTTTACGCTTTAATCTTCTATGCACATTCTTGCGTCCTAGTTTATAGTGCACAGCGCCTTCGCAGTTGGTGATAGTAAGTTGGAACTTTTTGGTGGTTTTCCTCAAATATTCCTCTGTAGTTGGAATTTTTAGCTCATGATGGAGTTGGATGTTTCGTACATACCAAGGGGCATCAACTGATATTTTTAGGATTTTGTTCTGGAGCACTTGAATTCTGTTGATGTTGGATTTAGAGGCATTGCTCCATATAGCAGAAGCATATGTTGCTAGCGGTCGAATTAGGGATTTATATAAAAGTAGAGAGCAGTTGATTTTTAGTGATGATTTTTTGTTAACTAATGGGTATAGTTTTGTTAGTCTAGCGTAGCATAAGTTAAGCTTCTTATTAATATGAAATTTCCACGATAACCGTGTGTCTAGATAAACGCCCAAGTATTTCACCGCTTCAGTGTTGGGATTCCATTCAATGTGTGTACCTTTTATTACTAAACTATCGGGATCCTTAATTTTCCTGAGTGTAAATATTTTGGCTTCACATTTTGCTGTGTTAAGGGTTATGTTCCATTTGATTAGCCAGTTGTTTACTTCATCGATTGCTAATTGAAGCTGAGAGATTGATGGGTTTAAATTCTAGCTTTGCGATATGATAACTGTATCGTCAGCGTACATAGCAAGATTTTCTCGTGTGAGCGGGATATCTCTAATAAATATGTTAAATAGTAGCGGTCCCAGCACGCTTCCCTGAGGGACTCCGGCTTTGATTGGCTTACTGTCAGAGACACTTGAATTGATTTTTTGAGTTCTATTGTCTAGGAAAGAGTAAAGTATCGATTTAAGACAGCCTGGTATTGGTAGATGGAGTATTTTATTTTTAAGGCCTTCTGTCCAGACTTTATCAAAAGCTTTCGCGATGTCCAAAAAAATGGCTGTGGTATATTGTTTGTTCTCATATCCAGTCTCGATTATTTCTAAAATTCGTTGAAGCTGATGGCAGGTTGAGTGCCCGCTTTTGAATCCGAATTGGAATGGTGGGAGGGTATTTAGTTGTTGCAGTTGAGTATTTAGTCTGGAGTAGATTATTCGTTCAAGTATTTTTGATAGAGTATTTAGAAGACTTATTGGTCGATAGTTGTTGGGGTTATTGCTGTTTTTCCCCGGTTTAGGAAAGACAACGACTATAGCATTTGTTATTTTTAACTAATTCGAAGTCTAATGAAAATATTATTAAATTTTTTTCGACATTTTCTCTTTCAATATAAAATTTGTGTTACTGCATAGTTTAATACAACTATTAAATCATTACTTATTCTTTCCAAAACGTTTCATTTATAGATACTTCAAATAATTTATCTGGTAATTTTGTAAACTATGTATATTTTATTTCACTAAACTCGATATAGAGAAATAAAACATAAAGGCAATTACATTAAATTTTTAAAACTATAAACTACAATAAAATTTTAACTATTTCACTCACATATTATCTGAAGAATCCTCACAAAAGTATTATTTACGATGTGTATATAATTTAAGCTTTAGATTAAATATTTACATAAGATATACTTGTAATTAGAAATATGATCTGATTGTATAGGACAGGTCCAATTTTCGATGACTCGACCACATAAATCGAGCTCGATATCATTGATGGCATTGGTTTTGTTGATTTATATATATAATCGTCTGCGCTATATTCATAGATCCGTGATTTAACGTTTAGCTGAGCAATGTAAATGGAAACTAATGACGTTAAAGTCATACGATTCTCTCACCTAATACGCTAGATAAACCATGCGGTGTCAAATAATTGTCGTAACAGAAGACAAATATGTACATGCGCTGTGTGGCACGTAGCGCGGTCTTGTTGAAAACCATAATCTGTTAATCCGGATCTAATAAGCCAAAAATTAATTGTAACTTTAGTAAATTTATATAGTTTTAGGAATTTTTTTAATTTTATATCAGAAATGAGAAAGAAAATTGTAAAGGCTTCTACAACCACTAATTTAAAAAATTCGGTTTGTTCTAAGCAATTGCTTTTAAGCTTATGTATGTAATAAATACTTTTATAAAGTCAAACGAGAATCAATTTTTTGTTTAATAGTCGGAAATAAACGATAGCCTCACTTACCTTTTATGTACAGCATGAATTCAGGCGCACATTAAGTTATAAAATAGAAGCCTTATTTACATTTGTCATCTTCAGACTTATCATTGTCTATAAAAAATATTTTAATATTTCGGTAGTGTTTTACTTTACGTGTAAGGTTTACGATTAGTCCATAGTTCAAAGTAAGCGTGCACTGATGCTCTACAAAAAAGTTGTGCGTAGTAATATAATCGAGTATGCTGTCGATCAAAAATATAAATAAAGCGAGTTAATCCGTAACCTGGCTGAGCACCTCTTTGAAAAGGCCACTGATTTTTCTTAATATATTACTGTAACATCGCAAAATCATAATTTTTTTCTTATTAACCCCTTGAGTTGTAAAAGATTTAACGGCCATGTTGGTGAAGCTACAGCTGTGAAATTTGGAGGTTATAATAATTAAACCAAGAACTAAAAGTAAAACACTATAGGCAGCATCGAGACGGCAAATCATCTACAGCGACGAGGCCCATTTTTAGATAAATGGCTATGACAACGAGCAAAATTGTCGCATTTGGGGAGATAACAATCCACATGAGACCTATCAGTTGCGAAAGCCTAGAAAAAGTCACAGTGTGGTGTGGATTTTGGCCCGGCGGGGTGATTGGCCCGTACTTTTCCAAAATGAAGCTGGCACCGCCATAATATCTACCGGCGCTAGGTACAAGTCGATGATAACCAATTTTTTTGGCCTAAATTGTAAGATCCGGATCTTAACGACATTTGGTTTCAACAAGACGGCGCTACGTGCCACACAGCGCACGCAACAATAGATCTTCTGTACGACCAATTTGACAGCATGGTTATCTAGCGTTTCGGTGGCCGAGATCGTATGATTTAACGTCATTAGATTTTTTCTTGTGAGGCTACGTTAAATCACGGATCTATGCGAATAAGCCGCAGACGATTAATGCCTTAAAAATCAACAAATCAATACCATCAATGATATCGAGCTCGATTTATGTGGTCGAGTCATCGAAAATTGGACTTCTCCTATACAAAATATATATATATATATATATATATATATATATATATATATATATATATATATATGAGAGAGAGAGAGAGAGAGAGAGAGAACAACATAGATTCTATTCAATGTTTTATTGTACTATCACATAAAACAACGCTTTCTATTTAATCTTCAACTAGTTTTAAAGGTAATATTGTCTAAATCTTTGCCTACACGAGCGATACACCCTTGGAGCCTTACTTTAAAGTTCCAAATTGCTTGCCGAATCATTCAAATTGGGAGTAGTACCCTTTAATTCTTCGTTAGTCCGCGTTATGCGTTAAGAGACTTTAGCTTTCAGGTATCCTTTGCAGAAATAAATCATAAGAGAACAGGTATGATGTGCTAGCCGTCCATGGGATGTCACCATGTAATGAAATGAGGCAACCCGAAACATTTATCCCAAAATTTCTCCAAATATTCTCGCCGTGTGTGTGGCAGCACCATCTTATTGGAATCATAGTGATGTATTTTGCGGAACATCGCAACATAGTTAATAGATATGACAGTCGCAACGCATTTTACTTTTTAAAAAATTAGGCCCTATGCTGTCAAACTTCATAACAACACATCAAACAGTTATAGACTAACTGTGGAGAGGTCGCCTATAAAGTTATCTAGGAATTTGTGGGGCCCATGAAAATTCTGGTTATTGGTGTAGCCTGCTAATGAAAATGAGCTTCGTTACTACGGAGAACAACAGCATCAGCTAGAAAATTTGCCAAGTCTCCCGAGCGTACCAGTCACATTATTTAGATTCTTGGACCACCATCAATTTGTATGAGCGGAATATGAAATCCCAGTTTAAAATTATCGCCACAGTCTGCTCAGATATTTATTATGAATAAAGTTATCTCATGGGTATAACTATTTAAAATACTTTTACATACAGAAACAAAATATTTTTGTACGCTTCATATATAAACTTGCTAAAACACCTTATGTTAATTACACAACAAACATGAACGTTGGCATAGTACAATTTGAGACAATACTTGACAATACTTCTTCTCCAACTAACCCTGAAAATTACAATTCGTCATTTATAATGATGTGCAGTTAATTTTTGAGTTCCTTTCAATTTCAAATACATTGACTGACTTGAATCCATCTCTTCATTTGATGGTAAAGTTAATAGTTTAACAACTACATATAAAATGTCTGAATAGACTATTTGTATAATTAACAAATTATGACTATGGTTAAACACTAAATTCTATATTTGCAACTCAGGAAATTCTTAAAAATATGGGCTTAATTTTACAATATTCATTATAAGATGCACCCTGGTATTAGTACCTAATTCTTTCTATGGCAGATAATGTAAAGCTTAAAAATATACTTTGTTTTTAACGATATATTTTCCGCAAAGGTATTTTTGGCGTCCTAGGCTGACAATTTTTCACTTGTCTTTCCTCAAATTTTTGCAAGGTGGGACGTAGAACAATTTATTTATAAATGAAAACAGTGGGATAGGTCGGTGTGGTGATCTTGTGAAAGTAAGATATGCAAAAAAATCTTGAAGATAGGCAACCAAACGTATACCCAGAGCTCAGCCACGCCACATATTATATAAACAGTTTTTATTTACTTCCTGTTCAAATGTATAAGCTGCCTTTGTTTACTTTCTGTTCAAATGTGTATTAGATATAAAAACTCCTTAAACTGTTTCAGAGCAACCCCATAACTACTCCATAACTGTTCCTCACTGTTTGTCCCGTATCACCAAGTATTTACACATCAACAGGTACGAAACACAAATATCAAAGCGACAAAGCAGTAGGGCATCGGCGCTAGCTTCAAATAGAGCAAGCGAAAACCAGCGTCGACCGTCTAACCGGCAACGTCACAGTGGAAATATGTCGGACGCGGTAACGACTAACCACCCAGCGACAACGACACCAGCCCCACCACTTGAAATTATGCGGCGTCTTCTCGAGAGCGGATCGGCAAATTATTTACGAAGATGTCATAAACTCAGAGCTCAGCTACGCCACATTTCATATCAGCCGTCTTTGTTTAGTTTCTCTACATTTATTTTGAAAAGATAAAATAAATTACCAGATGCAATAATTTTTATTCCAGGGTGTAAAAAAACTTGTGTCATATTACTGATAAATTAAAAATATTATTTTATAAAAGTAAAAGTATTGAACTATTTTGATTAATATAACTATGATTGTGAGATTTTAATATTCTTTTGTGGCACATGAGTAATTTATATTTCATAAAGGTTGTATCATTGTGATTTATGATATATGACGTGTATTGAAATGTAGGACGTAATATAAGATAGAACAGGGTCTGGTCATATTCCCTACTTCAACTGGAGGTTAGGCGTTGATAGCAGAACGTACTGACTACATATATAACACCACTGCGATGCAGAAAGCAAAGGAAAACCACTGTACTATCTTCCCAAGAAAACCTATGAAAGTGGATCGAGAAATGACAGTGATAGAATGCAATCCGGCTACCACACCATGTTGAGTCCAGGTCTTATGATGTAAAATATGTTACTGGCCACACTGTCGCGACAGTATGTTACTGGTGACAGAACAACTGGTCATCGTACACAGCTTTTCAAAAAGAAAGGCTGGGAACCTGGAATATTTGGGGAATGACTCAACCAAGAAGAAGGAGATTATAGACAAAGAGCAAGCACACTACGACTTGAAAACATTGGCGATTACCGAAACTCACATGAGAGGATCAGGATACTATACAACCCCGAAGGACCACACTGTATATTTTTCAGGACCAGAAAGCGAAAGTAAGAATGGTGTATCTCTGTCTGTATCGTGAGTGATCGGATATTAACTCTGAGGATCAACAAAAACCATGTCGTGTCAATGTGATAGTGGTGTATGCACTACCGTCCACCTCAAAAGAATCGATATTGAGGCATTCTATAACCAAGTCGACGATACTCTAAAAAGTCTGAAAAAGATATACCGCAGTTCTGCTAGAAGACTTTAATGCCAAGATAGGAAACACGTCAAAAGATAACCACCTAAAGGATGTAGTCGTAATAGAAATGACAAGGGCGAGAAATGGTTACCGTTCTGCACGAAAAACTCCCTTACTATCATGAACACCTACTTTAAAAACCACCTGAAGAGACTGCACACCTAGATAATGCCAGGTGACTAAGCACGTAATCAAATAGACTACATTGCTGTAGACAAAAGATGGAGATCGCGTGTAAGCAGCACTAAAACATATCCTGGAGCTGATTGCGGGAACGACCACAAACTACTAATAGCAGAGATATGCCTTAAACTAAAAAGATGCTAACGATTCGTTCAATCGGCACAAATGAGACCTGAACATATAGAACTAACAGTTTTCAGTTAGTGCTTTAAGACCAAATCAGCCAACTTTGCCATAAATTGCCACGACGACATCGACAGAAACTGAAACAATCTGAAAAATCTTATACTCCCATCACGCAAGGTAAACCAGAGAAAGGCAGCCGATGCTCCGAGAAAAGTATAGATAACGAAAGAAACATGGAAGGCCATCAGAGAACAAAATGAACTACTCAAATTCAATATTGATTCTGCTCTTGCATGCTACCGGGAAGCTTCGACAGAGGTTTAACGTCTGTGCCCCAGGGATTATAATAAATATCTAAATTCAATCTGTAAGGACATAGAAGATTATGCACAAAAATCCCAAACAAGGGGTCTCTTCCTGAGAACATGGGCCATAGAAAATAATGAGGGGAAACTGTTGACCGAGATAGATCAAGTTACAGAAAATGAAGATCATACTGTGAAAGCCTATATACCAACTCCGAAACTCGAGCTGCAAGTACAGACAAGCATTGTATAGAACCCAATATCTTCGTTGAATTCACTATCAATAAATCGAAGACAAAAGTCATGCTTCATAGACAGAATCGGTCAACTTTCTAGGGCGGGAGAACTCTCGGATCTAGAATTTGTGGGCGAGTTTATATACCTCGGATCGTTACTTACTGATCAGGGAGGAAGCTAATGGAAAATCAAAAGAAGGACAAAATGGCCAAAGTTGCAATGAGCAAGCTGACACATATTTGGCAAGACATAAAGGTCTCCAATGCCACCAAGATGAGATCAGTCCCGACAGTGTTTTTCTCGATATTCCTTTATGACTCAGAGTCGTGGACGATTCAGGTAATAGTTAGAAGTATTCGAGATGTGGTGTTGACGAAGAATGCTCGGCATATCATGGACCTCCAAGAGAACGAACAAACCTATCCTCGAATAACTGCGCATATCTACGATCTGTTACCAAAGGATTCTCGGTTAATTTAATCATATTTCCCGTCGAGAACCAGATAACCTACAAGTTGTTGATGATGGGCAAGGTAAAGGAAAGATCTCACGGTCGGTCACCCAGCCGCTATCAAGTAACCGCCTTAACTAAACTCTCTATTACGACCGCCCTAAGAGAAGTTGAAAACCGAAAGAAATGAAAGAACATTATACATAAAGCCACGAAGGCTTTTCCGGCTCATGACCTTCAGTAATGAAGTATGCGACCAAGAAGAAGTATCATAGAGCAAAACGTATTAAAAGTTGTTTAAAAAAACTAAAACGCACTCTGGAATAAGTAAATGTGAATAGTAAAAAAATTATTGAGGACTTTCACTTATTAGTAAAAGCGCCATACTTAATAAGTATAAATCTAATTGCCCAATCATTTTGATAAGGGGGGGGGTGATAACATTTTGTGATAGTAACTTTACAAGTTAAAGACAAAGGCAAGAAAGCTTTTTAATGGTGCAAGAAGAATAGAAGAATCTTCTTCTACAATTATAAACTTTACTATGTTAAGCGAAAGAACTCTAACACTATTCAGCTGCAGTCGTATTACATAAAGTTATATCACAACATTGAGATGATATTGAAATTTCCTTTACGAAAAAATATAAAAGTTACAGGAAGAGTACAGAATAGAAGCTCTGCTTCTTCTGAAAACGAACCTCGAAATGTAATATAATGTAAGCTAATAAATAACCTTGAGTATATTTAAAGGTACTTTAAAACTAAATTAACAATTCTACGGCCATGTTCATGAATCAAAGACTGACTTGCGCACTAAACACAATAACTTCAAAAAAATAACAATAGCCATCTTCTATAAAAAAGTCCCGGTTGAACTAGATCAATAAAACCTGATGTAATTAAAACTATGATATGTCGTTCATGTCAATTTGTCACCGTTAGTGAAGTTATTGTACTTTACAAGGAATGTCATGGAGTTGTTCTGCTCCGATCGTTATCAGATTTGGTATATAGTATATGACTGAGGGATAAATACATGTTATTGCTTTTTGCTAGTTGTTATAATCTAAATTTCAAAAATGCGTTACTTAAAGTTTCTTCGTGTTGTTTCGTGTCCATTTAAGCTTAAGAATTTCTTTTTACGGCTTATTTTACGCTAAACACTGCAAAGCAATAAAACATTAAGGACGAATGTGCAATAATTAATCCGCAAATAGGCCCCCCTTTTACGATTCTCGGCCGCGGAAATAAAAAAATTAATTTCTCGGAGCAGGACGCATTCCACCGGCGGTGCGCCCTAAAACACCTCGGCGAAGTTAATTTTCCTCCGGCTCGTTCGTTCGGTTCTTGTTTTGAAGGTAGCGCATCTCTGGAGGCCCGGCCACTAAAATATTGAGGGCCCCCTTATATATGCAACATCGGTACAGGATATAAAACTACCTGCTATTGGCCATATCTTAGTATTACGCCGCACGTGGACCAATCCGCCGGGAAAAACAATTTCTGGCTGCCCGTCCTCGTCTCGCGCTCGTAAAGGCTTCTCGGAAAATATGTTTGCGGCTACTCGCAGGATTTTCTTTATGCTCAGGCGAGCCTGCTTGTTTTCGGGCCTTTGTGGCTTCCCGATTGATAATGCGAGGGCCGATTTCGATCCGGTCGCGGCGACTAGTTTATGATTCGCTTTGAATGCTTACAAAGACAGCTCGCGGAATTACAGCTGATGCCGTCTTTGCACAAGGGACGACTTTGATGACACATATTTTCAATAGTTGCGCCACCTATTTTATATACTACTGGAAAATTAGACATACAGTCTGTTCAATAATATAGTGACCACAGTAATCTTGAAAAAATAAAAACGGAGATAAGGTTTTTGCATTTATTGAAATATACATTGTGAGCTATTCATTACTGATTATAGCTTTACACCCTTTTCCATGCTTTCGACGAGCTTTTCTGCATGATCATTAGATCACCATATTTTCTCAATTTGAAACGACAGCTGTTTCACCATGTACAATAGCTTTCCTTTGAGCTTAACTTTTATGTATGACTACTTATTTTCAATGGAATTAACCTGCATACATTGCGGATCATTTTGCCGTAGTGACGTTATTTTGTTGTTTTCACGCACTACATAGTTTGCTCCGATGTCATTATATTCTTGCAACAATCACCGTGTTTTATCAGAAACAAAAAAGTTTTTAGCCGACTTCAGCAAACATTTCTGGTAGATGGTGTAGATTTCCTTGTCGTTTAAATTGGCGATAAACAGAAAGAAGTAAACAAAATCGCGTTTACAGAAGCATCCCTAAACATTTATTTTTACAAGGTGTTTTACTGTGCCTCGAAACATCTTATTACTCCTCGTCGAACCCGCTTTTGATAAGGAAGACCATGCCCAGAAAGACTCATCCCTGAAGGTAATATTGTCTCAATCTCTATACAAATTTTCCTCTGTCTACGCTAGTTGTTTTTCTAATAATAAAGGTTTCTTCAAAGCTGTTCAAAAAGAAACATTTTTTATGCAGATGACTTTAAATCATATTTAGAGAAACCTGAATTACTTTCTTGTGGATTTTCATTTGGAAACGGAAAAGCGAAAGGCATCACTTTTTTTAAAAAAACAGCAAGACCCCTTTATCCATTTTATTGTTGTTACTGCATTCCGAACATCCAAATATCGCTTTACCCGCATAATTTGCAGCTTCTTTATACATCAGTTTCGATCCTTTTGCGTAATACATTAAAAATACTGCTTCGTATTGTTTCAAGAATTTTACACTCATTGTAAAATATAACAAATTAACTGACAGAATACAATGTGCCGACAAACTATGTACTGCACCAAAAAGTACAAAATAAAGATTTAAACGAATTAACATTTCAAAAGTTTTAAAAGGATAACAACACCATTAATGGCACAGGTACCATTAATTATATTTAGCTCACTGCCTTCATTATATATATGTCAGAGTTAATTTAAAAAATCACATTTTTCGATTGTGCCACGAATTAAAAGTTCCATTAAATTTGACAAGGATCTTGTGTCGCCTGTAGTTGAATCAAGTGATTTAATAATTAACGTAAAAACAGTCAACTGTTGTTTTTTATTGACAATTTGCGAATTTACAATTTACTTCTATACAGAGTATTGAGTAAATATGTTAAATGTATTAGACTTGTAAGGGAATCATCCACTGACGTTTTCCCTTGTAAATTGTGATTTCTTCGTTACGCTAGGTCTTGAGGTCAGGTTCTGCGTAGTCTTTTCACAGTGGGATTGCTGTTGTTTAGTTGATTTATTAGGTCGTTCTCGTGGTTTGTAACTTGATCTTTGTATTTGGTGGTAGCTCGCTGTATCTCTTTTGTTATAAAGGGGAGTTTAAAGGATCATAAAGCATCTACCATTGTTCTCAGCACTTTAGATTGGCGTATCCCCACAGCTGGAGCCCGTATGTCCATATCAGTTTGATTATAACTTTGTATAACAGTAACTTGTTGTTTAGAGAGAGCTTGGATGTTCGTCCAACAAGCCAATACATTCTGTCAAAATTTGATGTCCATCTGTCTGCGTTTTGTTTGCATGTGCATTTTTCAGGTAAGTTTTTGGTCTAGGATGAGTCCAAGGTATTTCCGTTTTGGTAGATATAGATACGTTATTGATGGTTGGAAGAGGACAGTGGTCGTGCTTGGTGGTGAATGTGACTTGGACTGATTTTGTTTGATTGATTTTCATTCTCCATCTATTGTACCATTCGGTGAGAAGGTCCAGATGAGTTTGTTGGTTTTCAGAGGCCAATACTGGGTTTTCATTTAAAGAGAATACTAGCTGTATCGTCATCGGCAAACGAGGCAATTGTGGTGTTATTTGTTTGGGTTATGTCGGAAGTGTAGCAGAGGTCCTAGAACACTCCCCTGGGGAACACCGGATTCGATAGTATGGTAGTAGGATTGACTGTCGTTATGTCTTACTGTGAAGTTTATATCGGTTAGGTAGGATTTTAAAAGGAGATAGAAATTGCTGGATCTGTCTTTTTTATTTTGTAGAGAAGGCCCGCGTGCCACACTTTATAGAATGCCTGTGAAATGTCAAGAAATACTGTATTGCAGAATTTCTTGCCTTCAATACTCTTAGCAATTGCGTTGATTACCCTATGAATCTGTTGTATAGTGGAGTGGCGTTCCCTGAATCCAAACTGGTGGTTAGGTAGTAGCGTCAGGGGGTCATGCTCTATGTATATCCTTTTAAGTAGGAGTCTTTCGAAAATTTTACTTACTATGCGCAGGAGGCTGATAGGTCGATATGATGATGGTTTGTGTGGAGGTTTTTGTGGTTTGTGTATTATGATGATTTTGGCGTATTTCCATATTATGGAGAAGTAGGACAGACTTGGCATTCGGTTAAAGATTACTGTTAGTAGAACTATGGCTTTGTGAGGTAATTGCTTTAATATTTGTCTGGTTATTGAATCGTAGCCTGCAGCTTTGTGTATGTTTGTATTATCTATTTCTCTCTTGACTTCAGCTAGTGAACAGGGTTTTATGGGAGGGGACATTTGGAGTGGAATATCGATTAAGTCTTCTACTTCCCTGTCATTGCCACCTAGCTCGGGTTTGAATAGTTCAGCTAAATGCGTTGCAAAAGTATCAGCCTTGTCTTTGTCAGTGCGTGCCCATTCTCCATTAAGTTTACGGATTGGGGGTACAGACAGCTGGGGTCTTTTTAGTTTTTTTGTTGCCTTCCATATCATGTAATCATCTGGGGATAGGCTGGTAATGTAATGTTGGAAGGTAGTACTTTGGGCTTCTTTGAGTACTGTTTTTAATTCTCTGGATAGTCTGTTGTAATTATGTTGATCTGCAATGTTTCTTGACCTATACCATGTTTTTCTAGCTCTGCGTTTCTGAGCTATTAATTGACTGATATGCAGCGGTGTGTAGATATTATTGGTTGTAGTAAGGTCGTCCTGAGGTGTGGAGTGCCAAGCTGCTTCTTGCACTAATCTAGTAAAATATTGTGCTGCTTCATCTAGGTCGCCAGGCGATTTTTTCGTAACTTGAGATTTATGTTTGTTTCTATGTAGTCTTGAAATTTATTCCAGTCAGTATTTTTTGAGGATAACTTTGAGGGAGGTGACTTATTAACAACAGTTGTGCTGATACTGACGATGGCCGGAGTATGGTCAGTTGA